>CM072774.1:94010000-98810000 GCA_036936925.1 Cenchrus fungigraminus | reverse complement strand
CCGACGCGCAAGGCATTAGATTTACTAGCTAGTGATCCAGTGATTTCTAAATACCGACAAGCAGTGTACCTAAAATTGGGTACCTATAATCCATTTCATGACTAATTTGCAATGCAATCGAGGTTGCAAGGGTCAGTCTATGAATGAATCTTATTGTAAAGCCCTGGAATTTCAGGAGAAAACCCGAATCCCTGTACCTTCGCGATAGTGCCTGGATCAGTGCCTATCGCGTACAGAACGCACCACAGATAGTAAAACATGGCCATACATCGCATCACACAAATATTAGTACATAAATGTATTACATGTCCATTATGGAGTACAACATTACAAGCCTCTTGGCTGAATTAGAGTGAAAATCTACGCAGCGGTAGCTAGCATCTCAGAAGGGTCTCCATCTTTTATTCTTCTCGCCACAGGCATCCTTAAGCGAAGCGATGCATCCCTCAATCGTACCATCCGTCGGCGTTGTTGTCGTAGTCGGACTCGTATCCTGCACACCGAAAGTCTATCCCCAAGGAGTGGGATAGGTCCACGTCACCAAATGTATGCAGCTTTAAGTGGCCTAACACCTAAAGGGAAGAAAAGAGACAAGGTAGAAGCTCGGGTTTCCTATGCAGTAGTAGCAGAGTAACATCAAGAATTCTCCTTCAAGATCCCAACCCAAAACTCTGAACACAGCTCGGAACCACCTGGTATCCCAGGGCCCCGTCTCCACAACCTACCTCCATTTAGGGTCGATGCGAGAACTTCCTCTCCTCGCACCTCAATGATTGCAATCGGATCCGCGAGGTAGAGGGAGCCACTCTCCTCTCCCCGACTGCAACCACGGCTCACCACACTCTCACTACAGGGGGGAAGGTAGAAATCCCAAAACATGAGGAACGAACATGTCTTCAAGGTATGTCCATGACCGAGGACGCGGCTATAGCTATAGATCGAACAACTCTGCAGAGCGTGTACACCTGTACCCAACCCGGAATGGCACCCGGCCGGTGTACGGCCGACCGAGCCCATCCTACCGTGCGAACTCTCGGTAGTTACGGTCCCATCCTGCATCATCAAAGCGATCCCCCCTCGGAAGGAATTGCACCGGAACTGTGAAATGCTCCCGTGTGGCCACACGGGAGTCGCTCTGAGAGAAGGTGGTCTCTCCCACCTCTCCCCCACTGATACCCCGCTATCCTACTGGCAGGTATGGTTCCATACTTGCCGAGCTCAACTCGGCCCTAACCCCACGCTCGGCGAGGTGGTGTGTACGAAAGTCCTATCGACAAGTTGATCCACTCGCTTTCAGACTGGGGCAAGCTCATGTCCTCCATACGCAGTTAAAACCCCAACACCTGTGCTCTGAAAACCGTAAAAGTGGGGATACACTGAGGAGTGCACCCCCATCCCCGATCCCAGATCGGTTGTTTCGAGCTCACCCCCGCCAAAGTACCCAAAACGCCTTCTCCTGCCGGTTTTACCCGACACACGTCAAGAACCACTATTCCCATCCCAACACATGCATCGCGAAGCTCAGCGTATATACACTCTTATAAACATATATAGTAGTAGTAGGGCAATCAAGGACAGGGTAATTAAAGTAGGCAGTGCAAGGTTCATCAACATGCATTAAAGTAAAGCGCTAGCATACTACATAGCAATGCCTAATAGGTATTCATCAGTCGGGCGTGAACCTGGGGTCGGGTAGTCCTCAGCAGCGTAGTTGTCGGCGTAGTCGTACTCCGGGTTTAGCTCCCCGGCTCCAGCTACTCCTATTAACGCGTAAAATAAAATAAATACCGGTCCTAATGCAATTAACTCCAAACGAACGGCGAATAAGAGCCAAAAGAGAGCAAAAACAAGCCTAACACAGAGTTTAAGATTTTAGAGAATTTCTGGAAAAGGTTTTGTATTTTTCGGAGCTAAAACGGATTTAATACGATTTTCCAAAGATAAATTAGTTTTCTGGAAATAAAATACTTATACACAATAGTATCATCTTAAAGCTATCTATTGGCTGTCTAAAAAGGGCTTTAAGCCAGCTGCAGGCTAGCTGCAGGCCGGCTACAACCGTCTGCGTGGCTGCCACTAGGGCAGCTTTAAGCTAGCTCGAAGCCCACATGGCTGCGCACGTGGCTGCCTGGGTGGCGTGGTGCAAAAGATCTGGCTGGGATCCTCTGCGGCAAGGACCGTGTAGGCGTGCGTGTGCCAAGGGCCAGGAGTGGCCGGGCGCATGGGATCCGATTGATCGGCTACGGCCGGTGCGACATGTGGGCCGGCGTGTGGGAAGAAAAACCCCACTGGGTTTTGAGGCTGGCCAGGACGTGCTCGACGTAATGCCCCAAAGGGTGGCGGGTCGGCTGAAGCTCGCCGGCGGCAAGGTGCTCTGGTGCCTCGCCCACCAACGACACGGCAAGCAAGAGCAGGACCTAGGGTTCTCCAGAAGCAAAGAAAGGACGGACCTTGTCTTGCAGACCAGGCCCGGCGGCGACGGGGTGTTGCGCCGACGCGGCGGCGGAACAAAGGATCTTACGGCGACTCGGCTGGGGTGGCCGGTTGCCAGCGAAACGTCGCGCGAGGGTGCGCGCGAACGTGTGCGTGCACGAGTGTGGCTCAACCGCAACGGATTCACCACAGCACGGCGGTGACACAGGCGGTCTGGGGAAATCCCTCGGCGCCGCGGCTGGGGTGGCCAGCGCCGGGGTGCTCTCGCGTGCACGCGTGTGAGCGCGCGTGTGTGCGTGCGTGCGTGCCCAAGCATGCGTGACGGCGGATGACTCGGCGTGTCTGCGTGCGCAGCAGACGCCGGTTGCTCGGCCACAGCGGTGGCGCGGCGAGGGCGCGCAAGAGGGAACGATGCACGGCGAAAACGGGCGTACGAGACTACTAAAGATCGGTCCAGACGGCCAAAAAGTCCCGACCTTGGATGTGTCGCTGCGTCGTTCGCGCATGCGCCGGTGCACTGGGGTGCGTGGCGGCTGCACGGCGGTGCGACGCGCCCACCGGGGCGACGAAACAGAGACGGACACAAGCAGTTGGGCGCGCGCGGCGTGTAGGCAGCGTCACCTGCAAGACGTCCGGCTCGGCTCGATGGCCGGCAACACATGCGACGGCGGGACGCGCGGTGGTGCGGTGCGGACAGGGCTAAACGGCGGCACACAAGGCCGGCATGCGTCCATGGCTCGACGGCCAGGCGCCACAGAAGGAAAGGCGACGCGGTGCTCACCTACGGTCTAAGGGACCTGGCGGTGAGGCGTCGGTGAAGGGGCTCGACGTGGTGGAGCGGCTCGAAGCAGTGGATGCAGAGGTGCGCGGCGACAGCGGGTCCGGCTCCTCCTCACGGACGGCTCCGGCGGCGACAGCGGGCGGCGCTCCCTCGGACGGCCTCCCCGCCTCCTTCTCCTCCTCCTCCTCCTCGTACCTCGGAGGGGTGAAACCCTCAAGTTGACATGCTCTCCTACTTCAAACGAGACGTCTTTCCTCTTTGGGTCGGCGTAGCTCTTCTGCCTGCTCTGAGCTATCTTCAGATTCTCCCTGACCTTAGCCACATTCTTCTCGGCTTCAACAATGGTGGCGGGACCGAAGAAGGTTCGCTCCCCCACCTCGGACCACATCAACGGTGTCCGACATCTTCTACCGTAGAGAGCTTCGAAAGGTGCCATTCGTAGACTAGCTTGGTAGCCGTTGTTGTAAGAGAATTCGGCATAGGACAAGCTCTTCTCCCAATCCGACCCGTAGGTCAACACACAAGCCCTCAGAAGGTCCTCTAGTACCTGGTTCACTCTCTCTGTCTGCCCATCTGTCTGTGGGTGGAAGGCTGTACTGTAATTCAACTCGGTCCTCATAGATGCATGCAAACTCTTCCAGAACTGAGCGGTAAACTATGGGCCTCTATCAGACACAATGCTCCTCAGAGATCCATGAAGCTTCAGAATGTTATCCACGTAGAGCTCAGCGGGCTTGCTCACACTGTAGTTGGCCTTCACTGGCAAGAAGTGTGCTACCTTGGTCAAGTGGTCGACGATCACCCAAATGGAGTCATTCCCTTTCTGTGTACGAGGCAAACCCACTATGAAATCCATACTGATATCATCCCATTTCCAGATGGGTATCTCCAGCAGCTGTAGCAATCCCGCCGGTCTCTGATGTTCTGCCTTCACTCTCTGACAAGTGTCGCATCGAGCGACGTACTCAGCAATGTCTTCCCTCATCTTCTCCCACCAGAATCGTACCTTCAGATCTTGGTACATCTTCGTGCAACCTGGGTGAATCGAGTACCGAGAGTTGTGAGCTTCCTTCAGAATCAAGTCTCGGATCTCCTTGTTTTGGGGTACACAAATGTGATCCTTCAACCACAGAGTGTTGTGCTCGTCGAGGCGGTAGTCAGCTGCTTTGCCTCTAGCCATCAAGTCTTTCACTTCTTCAATCTCCGGGCATCCTTTCTGAGCTTGCCGAATCTGATTTTCTAGGGTGTACTTCACTCTCAGTTCATTCAGCTGTCCCTTCTCAACTATCTCCAGCTTCAGCTTCTCCATTTCCTCATACAGTGCTGGTTGTTCTTTCTGTACCATCAGATTACTGCAGTAATGCTTGCAACTCGGTGCATCGGCTACGACATTTGCTTTACCAGGATGGTAGTGGATGTTCAAGTCGTAGTCCTTGATCAGTTCAAGCCATCTTCGCTGCCTCAGGTTCAACTCAGACTGTATGAAGATGTACTTCAGGCTCTTGTGGTCGGTGTAAATGTCACACTTGTTGCCCATCAGGTAATGCCTCCATATCTTCAAACGTGAACGACAACAGCTAGCTCGAGGTCATGTGTCGGGTAGTTCTCCTCGTGCTTCTGAAGCTGTCGTGAGGCATATGCAACAACTCTGCCTCCCTGCATCAGCACGCAACCGAGTCCTTGCCTCGATGCGTCGCAGTATACCACGAAGTCTTTGCTCGCATCGGGAAGAGTCAGGACCGGTGTAGTGGTGAGGCGTGTCTTGAGCTCTTGAAAGCTTGCTTCACATTTGACTGACCATACAAACAGTGTGTTGCTCTTCAACAGTTCTGTCATGGGCTTCACAATCTTGGAGAAGTTCTCGATGAACCGGCGGTAGTATCCGGCTAAACCGAGAAAACTGCGGATCTCTGTCACTGTCTTGGGTGACTGCCACTTGGACACTGCTTCTATCTTGCTCGGATCTACGGCCACTCCTTCAGCTGACAACACGTGACCGAGAATGGCGACTTCTCCATCCAAAACTCACACTTGCTGAATTTGGCATACAGCTGCTGTTGCCTGAGCTTCCCCAACACTATCCTCAGGTGCTTTCATGCTCCTCTGCAGTCTTGGAGAAGACCAGTATGTCGTCAATGAAGACGACAACACACTTGTCTAACTCATCCATGAACACCTTGTTCATCATGTTGATGAAGTACACTGGGGCGTTTGTTAGACCGAACGATACGACAGTATACTCGTACTGTCTGTACCGGGTCACAAACGTGGTTTTGAAGATGTCTTCCGGCTGAATCTTCATCTGGTGGTAGCCTGATCGGAGATCAATCTTGCTGAAGAACTTGGCTTGCCTTAGCTGATCCATCAGGTCATCGATCCAGGGTAGTGGGTACTTGTTCTTGATGGTTACCGCATTGAGTGCGTGATAATCAACACACAGACGCTGAGTCCCATCTTTCTTCGGCACAAACAGAGCTGGTGAACCCCACGGTGAAGCACTCGGTCGGATGAACCCCTTCTCAAGTAGTGAGTCCAACTCTGCCTTCAACAGCTTCAGCTCAACATCTGCCATTTTGTACGGACTCTGAGCTATAGCTGCAGTCCCCGGTACCAAGTTGATCACGAACTCCACGTCACGGTCTGGAGGCAAACCCGGCAGCTCTTCCGGAAACACATCCTCGTACTCACAAACCACTAGCACATCTGAGATAGCTTTCGTGTGAAGACTGTACACAGCTGGTATGTCTCGAGACTTCATCGGCTCGAAGGTAACCCTCGTTCCATCAGGGTGTACCAAGGTCACTAGTCGCGGTGAAGTGGAGATGACACCCTTGTGAGCGGTGATCCAATCCATCCCCAGAATCACGTCGATGCCATTGGAGGGCAACACTGTCAAATCCCCCAAGAACTTGTGGTCCTGAATGACCACTTCCACACCTCTACACAGCAAGGTGCATCTAATATCTCTGAGAGGTGAACTCGTGATGATAGGAATCGATCGGGTGGTTGTAGGGAGGGAGAGTTTGTTTACGAACCTAGAGGTGACGTATGATCCGGTTGCACCGGTATCGAAAAGAACCAAAGCAGTAGTACCACAAACCAAAAACTCACCAATCATGATGTCAGGAGCGTCAGTAGCCTCCTCCTCAGTGAGGTGGTTAAGCCTCCCACGGCCAGCAGTCGGCGGTGGTGCAGCCTGAGGAGGTCTTCCTCCTGGAGCAGGAGCTCTCGCGGGTGTAGCAGCGGTCTTCTTGTCCGGGCAGTCGTAGGACTTGTGGCCCGGCTTGCCACAGGCAAAGCAGGTCACCGTGAAGCCTCTAGTGTTAGGTCTCGTGGCGCTCTGCGGCGACGGTTGTAGCCTCCGCTCTGCTGTGGGTAGCTGGGGTTCCTCCCTCCGGGGAACTGTCCACGACCTCCTCCGAAGCTGCGCCTAGGCTGGTTGTGCCCCGGGCGGTAGCTCCCCCTCAGCATGTTGCTCTGTCCGCTCCTCGGCTTCTGGAAGGATCGGTCATGGTGATCCTGATCTACCATCCTCTTCTTGCCCTTCATGCGCTCCTCGTGGCCCCTCCTCTCCTCCTCGACCACGATGGCGCGGTTGACGAGGTGGCGAAGGGACTTATGCTCGCTTGCCTTCAGTCCCTGGCGAAGGCCGTGGTGAAGGCCTCGCAGAAACCAGAACTGCTTCTTCTGGTCGGTGTTGGTGTCGTCGGGGGTGTACCGCATCATCTTCATGAAGTGGCGCTCGTACTCCTCCACCCTCATCGCACCCTACGTCATGGTGCGGAACTCCTGCGCCTTCTGGATCAACAGCTCGCTGGGCAGGTACTGCTCGCAGAACGCCTCGCAGAACTCCAGCCAGGTGATGAAGGCTGGGTTCGAGTGGCTGGCGGTGTAGTTGTCCCACCAAGACTTGGCAGGACCCTCCAGCTGGTGCGCGGCTATGGCGACGCACTCCTCGTCGGAGCAGACGGTGAGGTCGAGCTTCGTCTCAATCACCCTCAGCCAGTCGTCGGCGTCCAGCGGGTCATCCGAGTAGCTGAAGGTGGGGGCCTTCAGGCGGATGAACCTCTCGATCTTCCTTGTGAGGTCCTCGTCTTGCGGGGCATTACAGTTCCCACTGTTGCCCCGGTGCTCCATGGCTTCCGCCATCCTCTGCATCAGCTGAGTCTGGACAGCCATCACATCCACCAAGTTGGGTGGTGGCAGTGGAGGCTGGTCCGGCTCAGGCTGGTCTTGCTCTAGATCTTGGTCAGCTTCCCCATCCTCGGCTTCAGCTTCTGGGCCCTCGGGCGGCGGTGGCGGTGCTCCGGCACCCCGACCTCGAGCTCCCAGAGCTCCTCCACATAGGGCCGGGCGTCCACGGCCACGGGTAGGTGCACGACCATGTCCACGAGTGGCGGCACGGCCACGACCGCGGCCACGGCCCTGTGGGGCTTCTTCCTCCTCGGCAGCCTCCTCGAGGCGTGCCAGCAGATGGTTGGACCTTCGGATCGACATCCTTCTGAAAACACGACCAGGGAAGAAACGACTTTTACACAACGTCACTCACCAACACATATGAGTTTGAGACAAGCAGGAAAATAAAACTATTTATATAACCAACACTCAATGAGAAAAAGCATTAAGACACAAATAACTCCATTAAGATCCAAGCATACAACAAGCATGAGTAGTACATATGCTTCCCCGAGGCTGACTCAGACCTTAGGGGTAGTAGCTCAAATCAACGCTCTAATACATCATTACATGCTCAAAAGGGTGGTGACTACATGGTGTGACATGGCTCTCTTCATGCACCGGAACATGCTCTCGGCTGCATGGAACAACTCATGGAAACTACTATCTTACAACTCTACTCTTAGGTCATGTCCTCGCTCTGCACTCTACTCGGTTCGAGCCCTCTTGTACAAGATAGGGTAGCGGTCCTCTGTGGGGTAGTCCGGAGGGAAGATCCGGGACACCAAGGCGTGTGCCTCACGTACCTCCTCAGTCTCGATGGGGGTCAGCATCCGAGCCATAGGACACAGGTGCAGCTTGAGGCGGGACTGGTGCAGCTCGAAGGTCTCTGTGCGGATCGAACGCTGGGACTCGAAGGGTAGCTCTCCATTGAGCTCCATGAGCTCGTCCACTCGGAGGGAATCGGCGTCCTCCCAAGTCCTCCTCAGTCTCTCGGCCTTGTCTCTCAGGTAGACAGCCGTGCGCGTGAGCCACGCGAGGTTGGCGACGTTCTCTGCCCTGTTCTTCTCTAGCTTCTCCACCTTGTTCCGCTCACAGCCGAGCAGGTGGGCGCGTACCGTGAGTAGGTCGTCCTTGCTCTGAAGTCTGTCTCTCAGCCGGCTCTGACTCGCGGTCATCTTGCGAAGGTCCTCCTTGACATGCAACAGCTCCTCGCGTGTGTCCACATGCTCCCTCTCCGACTGCAGCAGGGTGGAGTTCGCGCGGCTGAGCCCCTGCTCAAGCTGGCGAACACGGTAGCGTAGCGCACTGTTCTCCCTCTCCAGCTGAAGGCAGCGGGGTAGGTGAAGGCGGGCCTCTCCAGTGGCGTCCTTGATCTCGCGGAAGAGGGTCCGCGACTCGTCCTCCAGGCGGCGGGCGTACTTGTCGAGGTCGACCAAGTAGCTGGCTGTCTCCACCAAAGTCTCGTTAGACTCGCGGAAGGGTGCGGCGTCGACATCATCCTGGATCCCCTCGTGCGAAGGGACTCCGTCCACGAGCGATGCCAGACGCCAGTAGTCGCGAGGTAGAAGACGGAGCGTCCCGGACTCGAACGTGGTGCGGTACTGGGCGAGAAGGCAGCCCAGTGCCTGGTGGCAGGCGACGTCCATCGCAGTCTGGATGGTCAGGGCAGTGCTGTAGCAGACCTCCCCCTTGAAGCCTGGGAGGTTCGGGTGAGGAAGAACGGCAACTGTGCAGAGCACCAGCCGCCCCGTCACGGTGGGTACGTACTCAGCACGGTACGTGACGTAGGTAGGAGGGACCCCAAGCCTGAGAAGGGCCCTCTCCATCTAGTGGTAGAGCTCCCCACACGTCTCGGGGGTGATCTCCGCAACTTGGCGCTCCATTTCCTGTGACACGTAAGAAATTTCAGTTAGCGTAGGTAAGGGAGATGTTTTAAAGAGAGATAAGTTTTTATAACATAGCTCAAGGGTATACATAGAGAAATAGAGCGTATAGAGTCCTATTTCTATCGGCCATTTCTAGGGATACGTGCTACGGTCAAGTATGGCTCTGATACCACCTGTAAAGCCCCGGATTTTCAGGAGAAAACCCGAATCCCTATAACTTCGCGATAGTCTCTGGATTAGTGGCTATCACGTACAGAACACATCACAGATAGTAAAACACAGCCATACATCGCATCACACAAACATTAGTACATAAATTTATTACATGTCCATTATGGAGTACAACATTATAGGCCTCTTGGCTGAATCAGAGTGAAAATCTACGCAGCGGTAGCTAGCATCTCAGAAGGGTCTCCATCTTTTATTCTTCTCGCCACAGGCATCCTTGAGCGAAGCGACGCATCCCTCAATTGTACCATCCATCGGCGTTGTTGTCGTAGTCGGACTCGAACCCTGCACACCCAAAGTCTATCCCCAAGGAGTGGGATAGGTCCACGTCACCAACTGTATGCAACTTTAAGTGGCCTAACATCTAAAGGGAAGAAAAGAGACAAGGTACAAGCTCGGGTTTCCTATGCAGCAGCAGCAGAGTAACATCAAGAATTCTCCTTCAAGATCCCAACCCAAAACTCTCAACACAGGTCGGAACCACCTGGTATCCCAGGGCCCCGTCTCCACAACCTACCTCCATCTAGGGTCGATGCGAGAACTTCCTCTCCTCGCACCTCAATGATTGCAATCGGATCCGCGAGGTAGAGGGAGCCACTCTCCTCTCCCCGACTGCAACCACGGCTCACCACACTCTCACTACAGGGGGGAAGGTAGAAATCCCAAAACATGAGGAACGAACATGTCTTCAAGGTATGTCCATGACCGAGGACGCGGCTATAGCTATAGATCGAACAACTCTGCAGAGCGTGTACACCTGTACCCAACCCGGAATGGCACCCGGCCGATGTACGGCCGGCCGAGCCCATCCTACCATGCGAACTCTCGGTAGTTACGGTCCCATCCTGCACCCGGCCCTCAAAGCGATCCCCCCTCCGAAGGAATTGCACCGGAACTGTGAAATGCTCCCGTGTGGCCACACGGGAGTCGCACTGAGAGAAGGTGGTCTCTCCCACCTCTCCCCCACTGATACCCCGCTATCCTACTGGTAGGTATGGTTCCGCACATGCCGAGCTCAACTCGGCCCTAACCCCACGCTCGGCGAGGTGGTGTGTACGAAAGTCCTATCAACAAGTTGATCCACTCGCTTTCAGACCGGGGCAAGCTCATGTCCTCCATACGCAGTTAAAACCCCAACACCTGTGCTTTGAAAACCGTAAAAGTGAGGATACACTGAGGAGTGCACCCTGTCCCAGATCGGTTGTTTCGAGCTCACCCCCGCCAAACTACCCAAAACGCCTTCTCCTACCGGTTTTACCCCACACACGCCAAGAACCACTATTCCCATCCCAACACATGCAGCGCGCAGCTCAGCGTATGTACACGCTTATAAACATATATAGTAGTAGTAGGGCAATGAAGGACAGGGCAATAAAAGTAGGCAGTGCAAGGTTCATCAACATGCATTAAAGTAAAGCGCTAGCATACTACATAGCAATGCCTAATAGGTATTCAGAATCAGTCGGGCGTGAACCTGGGGTCGGGTAGTCCTCAGCAGCATAGTCGTTGGCGTAGTCGTACTCCGGGTTCAGCTCCCCGGCTCCAGCTGCTCCTATTAACGCGTAAAATAAAATAAATACCGGTCATAATGCAATTAACTCCAAACGAATGGCGAATAAGAGCCAAAAGAGAGCAAAAACTAGCCTAACACGGAGTTTAAGATTTTAGAGAATTTTCGGAAAAGGTTTTGTATTTTTCGGAGCTAAAACGGATTTATTATGATTTTCCAAAGATAAAATAGTTTTCTGGAAATAAAATACGTATACACAATAGTATCATCTTTAAGCTATCTATTGGCTGTCTAAAAAGGGCTTTAAGCCAGCTGCAGGCTAGCTGCAAGCCGGCTACAGCCGTCTACATGGCTGCCACTAGGGCAGCTTTAAGCTGGCTCGAAGCCCACATGGCTGCGCACGTGGCTGCCTGGGTGGTGTGGTGCAAAAGATCCGGCTGGGATCCTCTGAGGCAAGGACCATGTAGGCGTGCGTGTGCCAAGGGCCAAGAGTGGCCGGGCGAACGGGATCCGATTGATCGGCTACGGCCGGTGCGACGTGTGGGCCGGCGTGTGGGAAGAAAAACCCCACTGGGTTTTGAAGCTGGCCAGGACGTGCTCGACGTAATGCCCCAAAGGGCAGCGGGTCGGCTGAAGCTCGCCGGTGGCGATGTGCTCTGGTGCCTCGCCCACCAATGACATGGCAAGCAAGAGTAGGACCTATGGTTCTCTAGAAGCAAAGAAAGGACGGACCTTGGCTTGCAGACCAGGCCCGGCGGCGACGGGGTGTTGCGCCGACGCGGCGGCGGAACAAAGGATCTTACGGCGACTCGGCTGGGGTGGCCGGTTGCCGGCGAAACGTCGTGCGAGGGTGCGTGCGAACGTGTGCGTGCACAGGTGCGGCTCAACCGCAACGGATTAACCACGGCACGGCGGCGACACAGGCGGTCTGTGGAAATCCCTCGGCGCCGAGGCTGGGGTGGCCCGCGCCGGGGTGCTCTCACGTGCACGTGTGTGTGCGTGCGTGCGTGCCCGAGCATGCGTGACGGTGGATGACTCGGTGTGTCTGCGTGCACGGCGGACGCCGGTCGCTCGGCCACAGCGGCGACACGGCGAGGGCACGCAAGAGGGAACGATGCACAGCGAAAACGGGCGTACGAGACTGCTAAAGATCGGTCCAGACGGCCAAAAAGGCCCGACCTTGGGTGTGTTCCTGCGTTGTTCAAGCGTGCGCCGGTGCGCTAGGGTGCGCGGCGGCGGCACGACAATGCGACACGCCCACTGGGGTGACGAAACAGAGACGGACACAAGCAGTTGGGCGCACGTGGCGGTGTAGGCAGCGGCACCTGCAGGACGTCCAGCTCGGCTCGATGGCCGGCAACACATGCGACGGCGGGACGCACGGCGGCGCGGTGCGGACAGGGCTAAACAGCGGCACACAAGGCCGGCATGCGTCCATGGATCGACGGCCAGGCGCCACAGAAGGAATGGCGACGCGGTGCTCACCTGCGGTCTAAGGGACCCGGCGGTGAGGCGTCGGTGAAGGGGCTCGACGCGGTGGAGTGGCTCGAAGTAGGGGATGCAGAGGTGCCCGGCGACAGCGGGTCCGGCTCCTCCTCACGGACGGCTCCGGCGGCGACAGCGGGCAGCACTCCCTCAGACGGCCTCCCCGCCTCCTTCTCCTCCTCCTTCTCTCCCCCCCCCTGACGTCACCGACGGCGGGATTGTAGAGGAAAATCCCCAACTGGCTAGGGTTAGGGCGAGGCGATGCGGAGGAGCTTAAATAGGCGAGGTAGGTAGGGTGGACGGCGGATCGCACCTCGGGACATTTGGAGCTCATCCGCGGTGGCGGACATGGCTGCACGGCACCCCCTTTCCATGGTGGCGCGGCGCGTCTCACAGCGGGAAGAAGAAAGGGGAAAAAGGGAGGAAGAAAGAGATGAGGTGGCGGCTGACAGGTCGGCCCCACCTAGCGGTGTCTCGGGCGTGGGTAAAGCCTAACAGGCCGGCGGCTTGTGTTGGCAGATGGGCCGCGCTGGGCCAGGGTGGTGCGGCGTGGAGAGGTGAAGAGACGAGGTTGTTTAGCAGACTTGGCCGGCGGGAAAAACGGCCCAGATAGGGTAGGTTGCCTTTCCTATTATCCTACTCCTATTTAGACTTGGATTCAAATTTGAATTAAAATTCAATTTTGAATTCCCACTCAATAAAATCCAAATAAACTCCAATAAACTGCAACTTCTCACACTAACATTTTTATAAGCCTAGAATTAACATTTGACTTAAAATAAATCTAAGAATAAGGGAAGGAGAAAAGGAAGGCATCCTTATATTATTTCATATGCACTCATGATCAAAGCAAAAATTTTGAAATCCACATTTTTGCCTTCATACAATTTTCTAGAATGTTACGCTTATCATGTCACCCTATTCTCCCTCCTTGCCCATGCTGGCCCTCACACCCGCTCATCTCTCGAGTTGACCCTCACACCCACTGGTGCCGCTCCTCTCATGTGTGTCGGTCTAGTGTTGGCGTTTCTTAACATTACTGCTAAGTTTATCTGTTCCTAGCAACAGCACCAGAAATGACAGTGGTAATCCTAATGATCACAAACGAATTCGCAAGCGCACGGATAAACAATTGTAGTATTTCCCATTGGAGTATTCCAAAGGGTATCGAATCCAAGGAAGGCAATGGCGGATAACAAGACTTATATAATTGCAATGAATATATATCATAGATAGAAGTAGAGGTAACACTCAAATACAGGGGTAAGGATAATGATATGATAAGAGTAGTATGACACACAATGCTTACTCATACATGGGATAGGGAGCAACATATGAGTTAGTCCTAGATTCTAATGTACTATACATACAATGGTCAGTGATACGAGAAAGGTTACACAAACGTTGCATGAAACATCGGTCCAGCACCCAGGCACTACGAGTGATAGCCCCAGTGCCGGTTTTATATGGCACGTCGCTTGCTACTTTCAGAATTCCAACAGCAACATCCAAACACGGAGGAGTACAAAAGGTCCAACGACTGTCACTACCTCTATCTAAACGTGGGATGAGCTCGTAACTAGCGCAGTTGTCCAACCCAAGCACCATGCTTGCATTGTCAACTGGGCCCTGACCGGCCCGGGCTGTTGTGACCCAAGTCAGAGGCCACCAGATAACTGCTCACTTGATCGTGAACCGTAGCTTGGACTCGAACATCATACAACAAGTTTGTGCAAACTAACAAGATTTAAATGAGGCTATGCACATAAACGGATGCGGGATTTCCTACGTCTGTACCACAGGATCAAAGGGCCGTGTCCGTGATGAACTCAAGCCTCTAACTTATGAACAAACACGAAAAGCATGTTTAGATCACCTATCAACTAGATCAAAAGGTCGTGTTCATCAAGAACACAAGCCTCTAAATGATAAACAGATGAAGAACACATGAACGTATCATTCAATTATGCAAGCACTACTTTATATGAAATAGATAAATAACTGAAGTAGATCAAAGTCATACAAAGAAATAAAGAAACAAGAGAGCTCATACCTAGATCCAAAGAAGACTTGAAACCTAAAATAGAACTACTCTAGCCTACTCCCTAGCCTGGGAACCAAAAGTGAGATAAGAGAAGCAAAGTTGGGTGTTCAAAGAGTGAGAAGCAGCGAAAGCACCCCAAGAATGGAGCCTTGGACCAATGAAACACCACCACATGGAAGTCTAGGATCAGCCGACCCAAGGTCGGTTTGGCTGAACCCCTGTGGGCCCGGCTGGTCCACTCCTTTCTCCCACTACAAGGTTTTGGGTCAAATTCTACGCCAAAAAAGTGTAGCAAAAGACCCTAAAATGGTAGCAATAGTACTTTTGCTACCTTTTATTTTTGGTTAAATGTCGTTGCACTTGTGACTGTAGCAATAGCATAATGCAACAGGTTACATTTTAGTTGCGACACACAACCCATCTATTGCAACACTTTTGATGCTTTTGCAACACTTGGTGAGTGTTGTAACAAAAGCAATTGCAACCACTATGAGTGTGGCAATAGTATCAATTGCAACGAACTAGACGTTGCAAGTGACACGTATGGCAACACGCTGGTTGTGTAGTAACACAATGCAGCCGCAACGTAACATAGGTGTTGCAAGAGTGGTTATTGGTACGCGGAGAAAGCATTGCAATAGAGCTTCTCTATTGTCACATCACCTAAATGGTTGCTATAGGTGGTTTAGGTTATTGCAACATCTGCATAGGTTGGTTGCTACAGAGAGGTCCTCTATTGCCACGCTACTGATTGGTTGTTATAGATAGATTCCTCTATTGCCACCGTCATCTTTTTTGTAGTTGCAAGAGATAATTTTCTATTGCCACGATTATCGCACCTATTGCCACGACTAAATGGTTGTTATTTGTGCAATTGTTGCAACGCAATTTGGTTTGATTTATATATTGTAACACCAAATTAATATATTAATAATTCATTTTGCGACGCTTTGTTTGGTAGCTTAAATGAATAATCACAAAACGATAAATACATAATGAAGCATCGACATCCATTAAAATGAAATATAATTTATTCGTACAAATCTTTAATGAAACACACCTAATGTCAAACTAAACTTGGACACGACCATTGGTATAACACATAATGTATCTAGCACACAGTTTGAACTCGTTCGAATTATATGACCTATGTCTACTGCAGCAGCAAAGGTTGCCTTCATGTTCACCATCGTCCACCATGCGCATGCTCCTCAAACTCAAGCTTCCTCCTGAAATGACATGCTTTAGATGCTAAGATTTGTACTGAACATCTTGAAAATAGAAATGATAGCTAATATCAATTAAATGTGTAGTTAATATGCTCCAAACAGGTCATCTCGAGAGTCATATACTACATCAAGTTAATACTTGTGAATTTTAGTAGTACCTACAAAATAATTGGAAATGTGCTTCACAGTTGACAAAAAAAAATTTGGAAGATCTTAGTGCGGTTCTGGGCTCAAAGTTAAACTAAAGCTAGTCATTCTATATAACCACTACAACATGGATGGCATTTGGCTAATGAGCATGCATGAGACCATTAATTCTTCCAAGTGATACAAAATGATTGAATCCGTAGAGATGCCAGTTGAAAAATAGCAACTCACAGTTGTGAGGACATTAATCCTGCATCTAACTCCTGGAAGACGGGCTGTGACAATACTCATTGTCTCAGTTCGCACCACAGTTTTAGAGGGGTATTACGTAACAAGTGCTGATTAGAAAAGCTGCAGCAAGATGAGGCAACTAATTATGGTGACATGAATCCATGGATGAAGTAGTACCATAAGTCAGGAAATAAACGAATTTAGATTAGCACAAAAAAAATCGTAACATGCATGTTTCAGAGTAACATCTTACAGAGAAATCCTTCCTTGAAGAGCTAGAGAAACTACTATCCATACTTTTCAAGTCATTATAAACCAGAGAGATCAAATACTACTCCACAGCCTTACTGGTTAGCAGAAGAACAAATAATTGATACCGACAACCAACAAATCTTTAGGATCACAATGCATGGTAGCAAGCAAAACCATGATGGAAGACTTATGTGCAGCCTGCAAAAGAATAAAGCCTGCGAAATTAATATGAACTTTGATAAAATTAATATGCAAAAAGACAAATTACATGGATCTGCACCTATCTCACCACAAAAGCTTGCCGAAAAGAGCAGGAGAATAGAACATATCTCACATTTCTTGGAATAAATAATATCCACTTAAATCCACACCAGAAAAAACCTTTCCCGGAGTCCAATCAGTAGAATCAAAGTAAACGGGTTTACTGAAAAGACGTTAAATCAAAAAAACAATCTGTATATTAACAGATGATGCAGGGGAAAATATGCAGAATTTCATTTTCTTGATTAAACATCATAAGGTCAATAAAGTATAAATTATACTTCCACAAACTTGTATACATAGAAGACCAAGTACAGAAGTACCTGAAGGACCAAAAACATGAATCAAAATGCATATTCACCAATGTGTGGATGACGAATTATTGGACCTTCTTGGAAAGATGTCTGTTAACAAAATAATTTCTTGAGAAATCCTCTGCAAAATACATAAAGCTCGTAAAAATGGTCATATAGCTGCTTCAGTTTTTGTGAGAGGCTAAGACTGCATGTCTACACACCAGAAATAATCATCAGGTAACTTTTATCCTGAACTTAAGAATTTGTGGATTCACTTAAGAATCAAGTAATCTGGCGAACAACATGTCAAACAAACCACATTAATTTAGACCACAAGCTGCACATACCAACATGTAATGCTGGGCCGGGCATGCCAATCGGATAAGAAAGCATCCTATTATAAGAAAACATTAGAAAGCAAGGGGCCAAGGCATAATTTGCAAGAAGCTACAAACCAGGTTTAGAACATCAAGAGCAGCTGATGCAACAGTGTGTGGTCCCTATTTCTAATTAATGCTGAGTCACCATGACAGCGCAAACCAACCAAAATAAACTGTATGGAGAGAACAAATAACAATCCTTGTTGATTTTTGCATTGTTTAGCAATTCAGACCATCAGCAGAATGATGATAGGTATAATGACCTACCACATTGGGACTTCCTGAGCAAACCTCTTCGCAAAAGGCCATCGACGTCTAAAATGTGTATCGACCACTTTGTTGGTCCATCTAGGGTTAGGTGTTCGCCAATCATGCATAAGAACCTCCCTGCATTGTACGACAAACACAAGACAGACAGGCGCATTACATCAAAAACCTTAGAAGCACCACAAAAAACACCAGTCAATGGACCCAAGCAATTGAACTCACCGTCGATCTCGCTGATCTCCAGTGCTTCCCTGGACCCCTTCAGTAGCCCTCTGGTGACTTAATGTGCTGATGTGCAATAGGTGCCCATTCACCATATACAGTTCCACCTTTGTTTGTATTGATCCCAAGCGTCAAATAGTCTGAAAAATATAGAATAAAGGAAGATTGATGATGCACACAAGGTAGTATTGTATATAGCAGAAAAGATGATATAAATGTGCATTCTGAATGCATGAGCTGAGCCTAACCTTTAGAAAAATTTTCAAGGCCCTTCCATTTTTCTTAATGAAACATTTCTGCTCCTGTTTTTTTCATGACATGGTCCTTGAATTTCACCAACCATTTGAAGATGGTTGACATCATCTTTGGTAGCTGACATAGTTTTATTTTCTTGTGCAGTCATCACAGTGGTGTATTTGCTCTTGGCCTTGCAAAGATGCATGACAGTAAGATGTAGAACTATAGTAGCAATTTCACAAAACTGATAATCAACTAATCTTAAGAATGACGTTTTGAGTGAACCAATCAAAGCTTAAAGATTACAGTAGTTAAATAGCCAAGAACATCACCCCCATGATATGTTAGCTAAAACAACCGCGAAATAACCTGCTATGTGAGTGCCCATAAGTTGCATATATTAACTGAAGTAGAAGTATTAATATTCACATGCCACTACCTAAAATTCCTATAAATGAACTATAAGAATCAGATTACTCACTCGCACCATCCCTGTCAAGAAATTTCACAATAATGATAATGGAGAACACGAAATAACTGATGGACTATGTTGCCCATCAAGCAATCCACTAATCACTATCCTTCTTCTATGCATAAAAATGGATCGTAATAGAGATGTGTAGATGGGTGTAAGGCGCTACCTTTTTCAGTAAGCCGGGCAGGGGGCGCCGGCGCGAAGGGGTAACAGGGCACGGTGGAGGGGGCGGCGGTGGTAGATGAGGAACGGCATCGGCGGGCCGAAGGCCCCAACTGCCGCCGCTACCGCCATGAGGTGCTGCATCACAAGGTAAACCCTAGGACCAGGTGTAGGGTTGCACGGCGGCAACGCAGTAGAGGACGGGCCGCTAGCGCCCTCGGATCCCCGCTGACATTTCACCCAACGGCGGCGGCGACGACGACAAAGGGTGGGCAGGGGGCGATGTTGGTGCGGCGCGAAGGAGGCGTGACCGGGACTAGGGAGGACCAGAGGAGCCGACGTAGACAAGGAGGGAGGAGAGGCGGCGGCGGGTTAGGGAAATGTTTTTTTTTGACACGGGGTTAGGGAAATGTTGAGGGTAGAGGCGGATGGTGATTTTTGGTGAATGGGAAAAAACGAGAGCAGAGGTTGCGGGTTGGAGCGGACGGTGCAGAAGTAGAATAGATGATCCGACGGATGGGGCGACGGGCGTGGAGCGGCAGACGCGGGCGGCGGGGGCGGACTCACAACGAATGTACTACCAAGTTTTTTTTCTCCACTTCATTCTCTTTAGAGTAGAGATATAAGTAGACATAGAGATAAGTAGTACAGATAGAGATAATAGAGATGATAAGTGCACTTCATGTTTCATACACTGAGACTAGAGTAGAGGTGATCGGACGGCAGTAATCAAGCGAGCGGAGGCGCGCGTGGGATGCGAATGCACGGAGGCGGAGGCCGCAGGAGCGGAGGCACGCGGAGCCGCGAAGTGCAAACGGAGAAAAAAGATCACGATGTTTTGTTGAAATTATTTAAAACTTTAATGTGATGTTTATGGAGCCAAACTATGATGTTGTGTGCATCTATGCAAATTTCTGACCAAGTTTACCTATTACTGTAATTATTTTATGATTTACTAAAGAATAAATGTTAAAAGACCATAAGCTACATAAAAAATTCAAAAATTTCGGAGGGACACCGCTTTCTAGTGTATAAGTGTCCACAAAAAAGTTTCAATTGATTCTGAGAAAGTGGTGACGCACATCCTCACAAAGTCATACGTGGTGTCACACATGCCCCTATAGATGAGCGAGAGATGTTCATCCTTATATAAGATGTTTAGTACCACTTTGTCGAAACCATTTAAAACTTTAATAGGATGTTTATGGAGCCAAACTACGATGATGTGTGCATCTATGCGAATTTCTGACCAAGTTTACCTATTACTGTAATTATCTTATGATTTACTAAAGAATAACCCTTAGCTACATAAAAATTCAAAAAACTTGGAGGGACACCTCCTTTTGGTGTATAAGTATCCACAAAAAGTTTTAATTGATTCTGAGAAAGTTGTGATGCACATCCTCACAAAGTCATACTAAGTGAGAGATGTTCTTGATTGTGAAGGATGTATAGTACACTTTGTTGAAATTATTTCAAATTTTTAGGGATGGTTATGGAGCCAAAATATGTTGTTGTGTGAATCTATGGAATTTTCTGATAAGTTTTGCTATTACTGTAATTATTTATTGAATTACTAAGGAATAAATGTGAAAATATAATAAAGTGTCTAGAAAAATCTAAAAAGTTACGTAGTCACATGATTTTGGTGTATGAGCATCACATAAAAAATTCAAGTGTTTTCGATAAAGAGTTGTTGTATATCCCTCACAAAAGCATATATGGCTCACATAGTTCTATGCAGCTAAGTGAGATATGTTCCTAGTTGTGAAAGATGTATAGTATAACTTTGTCGAAATCGTTTGAAACTTTTATGAGATGGTTATGGACCCTAAATATGTTGTTGTGTGAATCTATGGATTTTTCTGATCAAGTTTTGCTATTTTTGTAATTATTTATTGAATTACTAAGGAATAAATGTGAAAATATCATAAAGTGGTTAGAAAAATCTAAAAAGTTATGCAGCCACATGATTTTGGTGTATGAGCGTCACATAAAAAATTCAAGTGATTTCGATAAAAAGTTGCTAAATATCCCTCACAAAGACATATATAGCTCACATAGTCCTATGTAGCTATGTGCGATATGTTCCTAGTTGTGAAAGATGTATAGTATCACTTTGTCAAAATCATTTGAAACTTTTATGGGATGGTTATGGAGCCAAAATGTATTGTATAGCCACATATTTTTTCAAATTTGTTTTAAAAGATTTATTGCAGTTCAATTAATAATAAAATAAAACACCCTAATACAACATAAACTAATGCTTATCCGAGTGGTTTGCACACGTCTCTTTTGTTCCAAAGGTCTCAGGTTTGATCCCCAAGCAGACATTTTTTTGCCAATTAAATTTTTGGCATTGTGTCTATTGCAACCATTTTAGGTCTATTGTAACACTTTTTCAGGGTTGCATTAGACAGAAAACAAAAATTTTACATCTCACTCATATGGTTTGGTAAGTATTGTGACATATGTAAATTTTGTGAACAATGCTATTAGCACTTTGTTGGATGAACAAATGACCAAAATAAGAGTTGTCCAATAAATCTTAATGAACTTCATGAGTGGATTGTGGGGGGCTCGGCCAGCCACAGCCTTGGTGCAGCCAGGGCACGGCCAGCCACAGCCTTGGAACAGCCAGCATCGGCCAGGGCGTGGCCAGCCACGGCCTTGCTGCAGCTAGGGCGCGGCCAGCCGCGGCCAAGGCGCAGCAAGCCGCGGCCGCCACGCGGCTAGCTGCGGCCGCCCGGGGCTTGACCGCTGCGTGACGTGGGAGGCTGAGGCCGGCCGGGGCCGTGGCTTAGCCGGCCGTGCCTCGACCGCGGCGTGGCACGACCGGCCGAGGCTCGGCCGAGCGCGGCCGCAGTTGGCCAGTGGCAAAACCAAGTACAAAAATGTTGAAAGCAATGAAAAAACACAAAATGTTATGTAGTGCAGTGGTAAAAAGTGCTTTAGTTCAAGTAGGAGGTACATACTTCAAACCGTAAACCACACAATTTTTATTTTTTCGATTTTTTCTTGTCTACGCATACATATTTAATTACTATTTTTGAGGGGGACCCGTTGGTAGGACCGCATCACCACGTCCTCAAGGTGGGACCGCATCGACACATCCTTAAGGTGGGGCTGGGTAACATGGCAATCGCGGCCGGTGACAATTTAAAATTGTTGGTTTTCTGGCATTGTATCTATTGCAACCATTTTACGCCTATTGCAACAGTTTTTCAGTGTTGCATTAGACAGAAAACAAAAATAATTTGAAACCACCTAGGGTTTCAAAATTTGATTTTTCTTTGTAAATTTTTTAAATTCAAATTTGAATCGTTCAAAATCGGTCAAATGCAAAAATGGTCATAATACAAAGTGTAGATCTTGATGTGTTCTATAACTCTTCTGTTTATGACTTTTCCATCTAAAATCCTTTACTGCTTCAAATGTTGTTAAAGTGGGGCCGCAGTGCCACGTGGTCTAGGTGGGACCAGCTGGTGTGGGACCGTACCGAGTGTAACTAACTAATAGAATCCTGCAAAGTAACTTTCTATTTTAATATCTATGACCACATAGAAACATGAAAAGGCATGAATGATGCTAGCTAATACTAAAATTATAATAGTGTAGTGGTAAGTCATATACTAGTGTAGTATTGAGGTCCTTGGTTCAATTCCATACCATAGCGCTTTTTTTTATTTTTTCTATTTTGTCTCTAATGACATTGTTTCCCACCAATTCAAACTTCTTTATCAAGATTAATAATTAGAATAAAATATAAATTCAAAGTTAGACAAGTTCTATTTTTACTATGAATTGTAATTTTTTCATAACATATCATATACAAGGCCCAATCCAAATCAGCCTCGGCTACTAGTTCTCGTCACAATAACCATGTAACCGTTGCAACTCTCAAAAAGCGTTGCAATTGAGAATCATTTTTGCTTCACCCCCTAGAGTCCTCATTGCAATAAGTTGTAGCAGTTGCAACCCCAAAACAAAGTTGCAATTGCGAACCACTTTTGCTTTGCCTATCAAAGTTCTTGTTGCATTAACATCTAGCATTTGCAACGCTTGTGAAATTTTATGCATCACAAAACAAACGTAGCAATAGGCACAACCAAATGCAACTAACGTAAACGTGGTTGCAGTACTACCACATAATTGCAACCAAAATCAATTCTACTGCAACCATTTTTCACCATTGCAATATCATCCACCAAATGCAACAAAGGTTCGCAACGACTTGAAAACCGTTGTATTAAAGGCACGTATCGCTACCATTTTTTAGAATGGTTGCAATACAACCATCTCTAGCTACCAAATTTTAGGTGTTGCAATTCAGAAGTGTTGCATTTGTTACAAAACCTTGTAGTGTCCAGCTGCTGACATTTGGGCCCTTGGGTACATCCTCAGTGTGTATAAGTTTTTAAATCGGTTTGCTCCCCGAGTGGGCCCTCCTATCCTTGTGCAGTCCATGTGTCGCCATCTGATTCGCCGGAGCTTGCCTCCCTTGGATCGATGATGTGGCGTGGACACAAGGATCCCATGTGGAAGCCACTCCTCATCTGAGGTGGCATGACATGGCTCATAGAAGACACGAATTTTTACTCCATTTGTGGGTATTTTCCTGCAATCACAATTCTTCCAAGGACAAGTGGAACTACATTATTCTTAACTAAAATGCGTGTAAGAAATGCTCTTTGCTCCTTTATTCATCAAAATATTGAAAGCTAAAAGAGGTACTTAACATCCATCCACACCCACCGCCAATGCATCCCTCCCCTTCCTCCTTCCCTCCTAGCTGCCATCGCCACAGCCTCCCTGCATCCCTCCTCCTCCTCCTTCACTCCCGAACACAGCCGCCACCTTGATTCCCTAGCCATAGCGGGCAGGGGTGACACGGCAGGGAGTGGCCTCGAACCGTAGTCAGTAGGGGCGGCACGACAACAATGGAGACGACCTACGCTGAGATGATGCGCCCACATCTCACCTGTGTGGAGCTTGCCATATCTAGATCGCCATTCACCTCCGCATGTCTGACCGGCCCACCACCACCCTCTCCCCACCTTTATCCTCACCGTCAATTCAAGGTTGGTGGACATCAAATCACTTTCGCCCCTCCTCTGTCCACGCCTCTCCTCTAATGGTGGAGTGGTGGCCCGCGAGGCTTGACCTCGCCTGGTCTTCGACGGTGTCGTAGCAGAGCACAACCTTACTAGGCTTTGGTTTCCGCTTGCCATCCCATGTTCAGCTGCTGCTTCCTCGCCATCGAGCTCAGAAAAGTGTTGACTAGTGACGAAACATTGGTGGCATAAATTTTATCATGATTGATCTATGACATTCCTTGCTGAAATCATCATAAAGTTTCACATCCGAGTAAATTTTTTAGTGACAAAGTAATGAAATGTCATAAAAGTTACCACTGTAGCAAAAAAGAAATCGTCATACCATGTTACATAGTGGTTTTGTGATGCAATAAGCTCCATAAGAACATCATAAACCAACCATAGTCCCACATGTAAGTTTCAGATGATAAATATGGTGGTAAAACAAAGAGGAAAATGTGATCCTCCCATGGGTCGAACTTGTTATCAATCAAATGCAAAGTCTTTAAAGCGACCAAGTCCCACATGTAAGTTCGAGGTGAGTCATTAAGACACTTCGCTACCTTCGCAAAAACTTTGGACTTGTGCTACATAGATCTGGAACGGCTCGTGGTAGGAATGACGAGTCCTAGTGGTGATGGGAAGATGGTTACACCACCTCTAGGCTACGAGTGGATGCAGCACGACGAGGTCAGTTCTCTTGTTTGAGCCGCTACATTTTCCCCTATTGACTTAGGGATGGGGTTTTCTAGATTTGGAGATCTTGTGGACTAATGAACATATATAGTAGATCCAGATTCATCAAACCCTTAGATTTGCACTCCGATTGATGTTAGAAGTTGACAGGCTATAGACAATTGATAGGTGTTAGATTTAGTTAGTTTTTCAATTTGCATCGTTCTATGAATTGAAATGTTCTTGTATTTGAATAGATTCTAAAGGTCCTTCAAGCCACTAGTAGTGGCAGATCAGGGCATCATGATGCTAATTTTACCCTTGTGGATCCTAATAACAAGTGCGAGCATGGGTACGCACTCCTTGTGAAATATAGTTGAACATTTGACAACCCTGGGCGCCGGTAGCATCCTGCAATGAGGTAAACAAAAAATTATTTCAATTCCAATAAACCTTACTTGTACTCTTGATGTTAGAGTTGTAAATGAAGAATTGTACGAACATATATGTATTTGATGTCTACAGTTTGAGGAAAAATAATGCGCGAGGTTTATGTGGATTGATCCTGAATGGGATGCAAGGGAGCAAGGTCATGGAAAAAAGAATGCACAAAGGCTAACATGAAGCTTGTGTTGCTGAGCTACAGAAGGTGAAGGGACATCTGCAACATGCCACCAATGTGATTGAGATGTTCAAGCAATCAATACAACATGAATTGATGAGGTCCAGCGCACAATCGATACTTGTAATGATGAATGACCATGACATGTCATCTTATGAAACTTGTTGCTGCTAATGTTTACTGCTTGTTGCTTTTT
Source organism: Cenchrus fungigraminus (assembly GCA_036936925.1). Lineage (NCBI taxonomy): Eukaryota > Viridiplantae > Streptophyta > Magnoliopsida > Poales > Poaceae > Cenchrus > Cenchrus fungigraminus. The sequence continues at coordinate 98,784,706 of CM072774.1, read as the reverse complement.
TGCACTTTATTGTGACGAATGGCTATGACATGGGGTGTAATACCATTCAAAATTCAGATACGTTGCATAGTGATGAATGGCTATGACATTGGTTCTTGCACTTAATGAGCATGAGGAAGGAAATGAGAAATAATGCTCTATTATCTCAGCTAAAAACAATGTAAAGATGTGGAAGGAAGATTGTGCAAAGGCTAATAAGGTGAAGGTCTCATATGCTGATGTCTTGCAGAAAGGCGGATATATATATATATATATATATATATATATATATATATATATATATATATATATATATATATATATATATATATATATATATATATATATATATATATATATATATATATATATACACACGGAGAGTATACTCTGTGACCGGCCATAGGATAGCTTATTCTGTGGCCAGGTCAATTTACTACACCAACCGGCCTAATGCGTCCCTATTTTCTTCGGTCATGTTTAATCTACGCGGCAACAGGTCCCGGTCCCATCGGCTTTAATTATCGTAGTAAACGCGATGGAACCAGCATGCAAGCCTTCAAGCCGTACGAGAGCCCAGCGACTCCGCGATTACCGCTTCATGCATAGATGTACTACTAAACAAAACATTCCTGCCCTATTCATTTTTATATGTGTGCGTGCAGATGCCAGATCCCCAACGGAGGTTACGAGAATGCACAAATTGTCTGGTTGTCTACACGTGCAGGGAAGTGCACTATAGTTACTAGATTAAACTACTATTTTACCATTCTGTCTACAAGAGCCGGCAATAGTAAATAAAAATTACCAGAATATATTTACCATCATAGCATCATCATTTTACCATAAAATATTTAACAGAATAATGTCATTGATTTACCACAAAGGTATCTACCACAAGTGGAAACCCGGTTACTACGTGTACCCATAATCATAAAACAGGTACGCCATACGACAAGTAGGTTACGGAGTTACCACAAAATGGCCTCACACTGTTTCAAGTAATTTAATTACCACGTCGATGACATGAATGTAGCGTAAAACAATTACTAAAGACAAACATGCGTTTTGCGTAAAATAGTTACGAGATTTTGTGAGTTGCCACAATTTGGCTTCAAACTTACCCAAGGAGTCAGCTACGAGATATTGTAGAGAGCATAGCTCATGTTCTCTCGTAACCGTGTACTTCATGCAGTGCTCTCTCATATGCACGTGTGTAGAATTGGCAGGCATGTTTTGTGTAGTAAATAATGCTGGCTGTTTTTTAGGAAGGTCAGCTCAATAGTCTGGTTGCCTCTCTCGGCTCCATAGGCTAGTAAATGGCTGGTTCAGTAAACCTAATTAGTGCTCATTACTCAGACAATTAACAACCAGAGACAATTACCAGAGGGGGCGCGCTGCACTTACTGGTTCAACCGGTTGGCCCGGCTATAGAATAAGTTATTCTATAGCCGGCTATAGAGTAGTAGTTCTATATATATATATATATATATATATATATATATATATATATATATATATATATATATATATATATATATATATATATATATATATATATATATAGAGAGAGAGAGAGAGAGAGAGAGAGGGGAAGGCGGCTGTCTGTTTTAGATTACATGAGCGTTGCCGAGTGTTTTTGGTTTGGCACTCAGCAAAGTCACGTCACAATTTGACCTTCTTTTCCATTCTTGTTCTTCATCTTTACACTCAATACATTAAAATTCTCATATGGTTCCAAAAAATTACCACTTTCACATTAAACAATCTATGTTCCCTATTTCCATACAAAAAGTTTTGTAGTCAAATGACACTTTGACCATCATTTTGATTCCAATTTTTATCAAAACGTTGTTAATGTTACGATTCTTCCTCTGAGATGCTTTAGTCTGTGAACATCATACGTGATAAAATATTGAAACCTTCTCAATTTTTTACCATAGCCTCCACATATGATACCATCACATCTTGGCAAATCTCATGATTTCAAGACTTCGTTTGCTATTTAAAAAATTGAGAAATCATTCGGCCACATGTTATTGGTCGTGTTTCCTGAACAAAATGTTTCAAAATCCTTTTCATTTCATGGGTAAGGACTCAAACTGGGCTGAATAACATGAATATTATTTTTCTACTCATTCTATTCTATTAATAGAATCACTTGCAATTTAAATTTGACTTGATTCAAAAAAATTTCTTGCAATGCAATTAATTAATTAATTATATCAAACAATTACAAAAATATACACATTTTAACATGGAGTACCACATGTTGTATGTGGAGAGTAGAAAAAGTTCGAAGGGAAGGAAACGAAAAAATTATTTCTTTACCCGGTGAATAAAACACCTGGCAAACTAGCAAGTTTGCGTATTGCCAAAAAAAAAACATTTGGCAACGAGCTTGTTTGCAAAGTGCAAAAAAACACTCCGCAAACAAGCAAGTTTGCTAAGTGCAATTATTTTGCCGAGTGTTTTTCGCACGGCACACAACAAAGAGCTCTTTTGCCGAGGGACTGAAGGATTGACTAGGCAAAGGGAGGATTTCCGATGGTGTTGGCTTATGAGGTTGGAGAGTCCAACTTTGTTTTCTTTTATATGTCGCCGGCTTATCAACTCTATCGGGCCTCTAGTTGATATGGGCAAGGAGAACGTTCCGGAACTCTGACCGATTCGTTCAGATAATTTGATTAAAGTTTTTCCTTTTTAATTATAGAGGTCAAATTGAATGTCGCGCTGCACACACAACAGGCGCTGATATGGATCCTGCACTGCAGTAAGCAGATCTCCCAAGTCTTCATGTTGATCAAGCACAGGGCCCACCTGTCTGGATTTTTGAGTCAACACAATGTATGTGCTTAAACTCAATGGCTTCCCCCTCTTTTAACTAGCTATCATTATTAATTTATATGTCCATGACATTAGGATTATTACTGTCAAATCATCTGTTGCATGTTTTCAACTCTGACTGGGGTAAGGAAAAGGACATGTATTGTATGTTTGAGCAATGATACACAAAAATTAGGCAAAAACGCCAGTAATTAACCAGTAATTATCTTGATCAATCCAGTATTGTCGGCGGACTGGCAGGTATGCTCTAGTATCCATATTACATATCATAGCCGGAGCTAGCATTCACATGTTCCTCACCCAACGATGGATAGTTGTGTAGTAGCTAGTCCTACATATAGAACTCTCCGGTTAGGGGGGAGAGATCGCACGTATGCCATGGATACTGTAGAAGCATGCAACGAAACAAAAATACAGGTTACACGAAGGGAAAAAAAACCGAACAGAAGACACTTCACGATTGCCCATTCAGGAGCTGATGGGAGTCCCAGTATTTAAGCTTTTTACTTGACGACGCCGGTTTACTCGCTGCCCGGGGGCTTGTAGGCGATGAACAGGACGCACTGCACCTGCTTGATGTTGTCGAATCCGATGATACGGATGAAACAGTCAGGGTAGGCCTTCTTGCACTCCTCGAGCTCAGCTAACACCTGGGTGGAGTCAGTGCAGCCGAACATGGGCAGCTTCCACATGGTCCAGTAGCGCCCGTCGTAGTAGCAGGGATCCCTGCTGTTCTCACGGTACACGAACCCGACCTTGCTGAACTCAAGGCAGGGGATCCAGTTGTTCCGGATCAGGTAGTCGACCTGCTTCAGGACCTGCTCCGATGTGAGAGGCGGCAGGTACGACAGGGCCTCGAACTTCTTGTTGCCCTCCGCCGGCCACACCTAGAGCATGCAACGACAAGAATTTCACATATGTTCCTATGAACTTCCTATTGAGTTGCATTATTTATTTATATGAACAAACACTAATAAAATTATTCCAGTGTCTGTATCGATCGATTGTGTTACCTGCATGCACCTGATCCTTCCGCCGTTGCTGACAAAGCCGGGGCTGCTGACGCGGCGGCTGACGGGGAGTCCGGCGGTGGACTTGAGCCCCTGGAATGGAGCCACTGAGGTGGCCGATGAGGCCATCACGGTCGGCGCCATGGCTTACTAGCTAGTGCTAGTATATGCTTACTACTAGTATTAACCAAGGAGAAGAAGAAGAAGAAGCTTTGAGTCCCTATAGGCCCCCCCACCGGCGGCACATATATATATAGCCAGCGGCGGCTCCATGGCCGGATGTGGCAGTAGTGGCCAGCGTTCGCCGGTGGCATCGCACCCAGCCAAGCTGGCCTCTCCATGTCTCGTCTGGCACGACGTGTCGGCACCTTGCGGCACCCCTTATCTTCTGGACCACTGTGTAGAATGCAGTGGCGGATCGGAGCTCGCCCAGATTTTTAGACGGGGCACAATTTACTTTGTTGTGCTGGATGGTGAACCGTCCCCACCCATAATCAGTGACCCATCAAGCGTGCTATATCTCTTTGCTTTTCTCCTTGCATTATTGCTCGTGGCAGGATATAATCGCAGCGTATCATCGCAGAGTGTTAAACATCTCATCACATCAAAAGGAATGTTTTGTTTGCTTTGAAGAAGTGGGCAATTAAGAAAAATTGATAAGATTAGGAGAAATTTCCTGTGGAAATAAAGGTGCTCCTAAGGCGAATGGTGGCCACTACTTGGTCAGATGGACAAAAGCTAGTCATCCAAAGAAGTTTGACGGGTTGGGAATTCTTGATCGTAATTTGTTCGGCAGAGCAGTGAGGTTGCGTTGGTTATGGTTAGAATGGGTTGATCCAAATAGGCCATGGGTAGGATCAGCAGTAGTACCGTGCAATGCGATTGATTGTCAGCTTCAATGATACACCTCACCAGATTGTGTGGCGATGGACGGCTGATGAGGCATATACATGAAAAACAGCATACATCGTTCAAAAAAAGAAAAACAGCATACAAGATGCCATTCAGGGGAGCTTATAACAATTTCAATGTTGCCTCCATCTAGAAGGCACAAGGGGAGGGCAAGCATAAGTACTTTGCATGGTTTTCGGTGCAAAGTAAAATCCTTACTCCTGATAAATCATCATGGAGGACAGGAGATTGTTGTTCATCAGCAGGTGGTTGATGGACCGTGTGTATCTTAGTTTATAATGCTTTTCGAGCTTTTGCTTCTGGGAGTAGCAGACCGTGTTTGGGGGAGCTTTTGGGCTTTCGGAGCTTTTTGGAGAAGCAAAAGAATTACAGAGTAGTACTGTGTGGTTGCTCAAATGTACTGACATAATTTAGGATCTAATGAAAAAAGACCAGTATTAGGGAAACAAGTGTTATTAGCTTAGGAGTAATTGAAATTTCGCTTGATCTGTCTTGTAGCAAGTTCCTAAACAGTTAAAAACTGAATTTCCATGTCTTTGCGCTCTCAAGAAAGTAAAACTAGCGAAGGAGAAAAAAAGACGATTTCAATTCCAGTCACTATCTGTAAGCCATGTTCTGGTTGTGGCTGCCACTAGCTCAGAATCCAGCCAGAGGGCAGATAGCTTCCACCGCTTGGCTGCCGCCTCTCGCCGACGCCGATGCCGACGCCGCCGGCCGCTTGCGGCTTCTCTTGCCTCTGCGGTCGATCGATTCGTCGTCGTGACTCGTGAGCTTTGTGTGGCGAGATTTTTCTCGGCGCGGCGAGCGAGTAAGCTCAAGCAGCTAGCTGCTAGTGGACATGGACCACAGGAGAATGGCGAGGAATTAATTTCTGCGGAGCCAAAGTAGAAGAAACCACGTACGGGAGAGTAGTTTTCGACGATCCAAAGAGGTTGATGCAGCACGCAGCAATGGCCGGTTGCGAGAAAGATGCAGCAGTTCCTGCGCGTCGTTTGGTGTGCGTACGTCCACACCGTGCCATGCATGCCGAAGCTCCGGCGCCACGCCTCTGCCCAGGCCGACGACGTTTGGTTCATGGCGGCATGCACCTCCGATCGGGCTGTCATAGTCACGTAAGATTGTCTGTAGTGCTTTGCGTCCGTTTCTGTTTCACGCGCCAAATGTCCGGCGGACGGATTAAAAAGGACGAAAAACATTCGGTTTTCCGACAAAATTTGGCAAAATTCAGAAATTTTAGCCTGGGGTTCGATCGTTTGACTAGTGGTCAAACAATGCAGGATGAAATTTGTCTAAAATGTGATGGAAATATGTGGATAGAATACTCCTAAAGGAGATGGAGGGCAATGTGTTTACAATTTGATGGATCGAGTACTCCTACAAAAATTTGGGTATTCTTTTCAGACCCAATCCTAGAACCCTTGATATGAGTATATGAGCATCTCTGTTTTCCTCGTAACCTCAGATACAGAGTATGTGCCTGCCAAATTCGATACCGTGACCTTAGTTATATTCAGAAACCAAACGTGTAACTGTGAATCATTTGGATCAAGATGGTGTTCTCTGGTTTTCTCCAACATTTTCCTCCTAACCTAGTCGGCTGGTCCCACATGCTCAAAAACAAGGGATTCGGCTGCCGAATAACACGATCAGCAAGGCATGATTGATTGATTGATTCAGGCATTCAGCATGGCACAGATGAGTCACTGCCACTGGCCCACCAAGTACGTAGGTTAGTCAATGCTACATAAGAAAACAGCGATGAATAAAAGCACATGAAGTTGCAGATAGCTTCTGAACCCTCTAATGCTTGAGATTTCATTTTGATTTTCCCCATTAATAATAACTGGATAAATAAAATGGTGGCTGCAAATTATATGCATCTCAATTCCAAAAACAGACAGATTACTACTACAATAGATGTCGTTTCAGACAACTCAATTAGCTTGCTTCTAGTTCAAAAATATGGTCGCAAACGTCATGTATAAATGACCGGAGGGAGTATGTTCCCATTCCCCAACACTGTTGATTGATGATCCAAATTCATTGTGCACAAGATAGAGGTCAACTTCTGATGAAGCGTAACGGAGGCCCGCCGGGAGGCTAAAGCCGAAGCGGTACGGTACGGGTCATACCACGTCGTCTTATTGAGGAGTGTAACATGATTTATTATTGTCACACCCTGAAATTTCTAATTTCATGATGTGAATAGGAAGAGAATTAAAACAACAATTTTCTCATAATTTTAAAAAAATTTCAACATTTATTTTCTTCACAGGGAATATAGTATAGGAAAAAGGCATTGTTTGTTTTTCTGAATTAAATAAATGGTTGTGAGTGTTGCATTCATGCCGATGCACCGTGGTGTTTTTGAGTGAAAAAGGTTTTTAAATGCGCTTAGGTGCTGACCAAAACCTCCCGAGAATTTTCCGGATTTTTCTGGAATTTATTCTCATTTTCCCTGAGCTTATTCTATTTATTAGAAGGCTCTAAAATCTTTTTCATGAGCTCCAAATACTTTATTTGGATTTTTCATGTCCCAATGTGCCTTTGGGAATTTTCCTGGATTTTTGGGAATTTTTGGAGTATTTTTCGTGCCTTGAAAGCAATTTCTGGAATTTCCTGAATTGTTTTTGCACTGGAAAATATTCCGAAAAAAACAAATCTAAACTTCTGGGCCGAGCCCGCGCCTGCGAGCCTGACCCGTTCGGCTCAGATCCACCCTGGCCCACGCAGGCCCATCTGGGCCGGCCATAACGGCCACCACGGCCGCACGGCCAGCACGCACCGCTGCCGGCCTTTCCCCTCGGTGTGCGTGCGCCGCACGCCAGGCTCCGCCGTGCACCCTATAAAGGGCGAGGACCTGAGCCCCGCGCGTGCCCTAGCCCTGCCGCCGCCCAGCACCACCCCGCCGCCTCTCCTGTACTGCGCCGCCACCGGAGCCGCAAGGCGCCGTCGCCGGTCCGCTACTCGATTCGCCGGCGTGGAGCCCCGCCGGAGCAAGGCAACGCCGCTCTGAGCTCCTCAAGGTCGAGCCGCGCCCAGGGAGCTGCTTTCCGTCCCTGGAAGACCACCGGTTCACCGCCGCAGCTTGAAGAACCGCAGGCCGCCGTACCCAGCCGCCGGCGCCAACTTCTCCAGATTCCGGACGTGTCCCTGCGTCTCTGCCGCCGGTGAGCTGCTTCCCGAGGTTCCCTCCATCTCCTATACCTCCACAACCACTCGCCTGAACCCTAGCTCGCCTGAGCCGCCGGCGATTGAACCGGCAGAGCCTCCCTGTCCGCCGGCAAGGGATAGAAGAAGGAGCCCCGTCAGTTTTGCAGCCAGGCCCCTGGTGAAATCTGTAATAATTAGATTAGATTTTGTCTCATGCACCTTTAGCAGAAAACACCCTAGATCTATTAGATTCTTCGCATCTAGATCCAACCCGAGGCCCCTTTTCAGATCTAACCCTACCTTTAGGTCTTTTCATGTGACTGTTCAATGAGTCTTGTAGATCTTATCTTTAGCCCTGAAAGCTTCGGTTAATCACGAATAGGTCCTTATCATCTTGTTTTCTCCATAGATTCTTTGTTTTAGCTCCGTTTTAATCCGTTCAAGTTGTGTTAGGTAAAGCACGTGTTAGTGGAGAGTTTTCATCATGTTTGTTTTCTAAAAATTAATTTAATATTAATTTTGATTAATGGTTAGTTATACATGCCTTTATAAATAAAAGTAATATAGTGCTACCCACCGTATTTTATAATTAATGTTAATTTGATTAATAATTATTTCACATGCTTTTATACATAAAATCCAATTAGATCTTTGCCTTGCCTTTTTTAAAACCAAATGCTAATTTGTTTAATATTTAATTAATTTTTCTAATTAAAAGTCGATTAGGCTTTTACACCGGTTTTATAAATAAATATTAATTTGATTAATGCCAAAGCATAATGTTTTTAATAATAATATGATCTACTCGAATCATGAAGCTATGTTTAGATGATTCATATAGTTTATCTTTTCCAGATTAAATGTTTAATTGGTATAATTGACACATGAATATTTATAAATAAAATTTGACTAGTTCTTTACTCTGATTTTTGCAAATAAAATGTAACTTGCAATAATGTCAACATAGGGTATTTTATTTCTGAAATATCCTTTACATTTGTTTTGTTAATTAAAATAAACCCAGCTCGCATAGTCTTTTATGTTCACATATGCAAATAGTTCGATAGACGTTCTCTATCAGCTCAATCTCAGTATCTCCTTTTGATCAAGTCTATCTGAAGCTCTACACCTTTCTTGTGTTAGGTCAAACCATGTACAGCTAATCAGACCTTTCCCTTCCGAGCACAGTTGGTGTGCTTTAGTGATCCTTAGAATCGATCTCTATCTTTTAGTGTGTTCTTTTAAAAGCTTTTCTTTTCATTGGTGTATTGTTCTTAGTTTGCTTGTTTGTTTGCTTGTATGCTTGTGCCGATGATTGATGCGCATAGAGTGAACGCTATTCGAGAAGCTTTGAAGAGCAAGAGGTTGAAGAATTCTGAGCAACTCTGTGATTAAAGGCAAGTGTGTCCTTGTTCTTTTGTCCCAGCAATTTAATTAAGCACTATTGCATTGCTTTGCATTAATATTGATGGGTCCTATTAAGGTTTACCTAGTCTTTAATATCATTCCTTGTCAACCTGGGTTTACCTTTATGTTGGGTAGCTTTGCTTAGTTGCTCTACCTGGGTTATGGTGGTTTTAATGAACATAATGATGAACATGCTTTACCTTTATGTTATATATCTCTGGTTGTTTAATACAAGACCATATGAGGAACATGGAGAACCACCCAGGAAAACAGTGCAACCACAAGAACTATATGGCTCTGGTATTGGCCGAGTAATTAGGGAAGTCTTTGTGTGGCCATTACTCACATGGTAGTGTGGGTACGGAGGAATGCTTTTAAGACTCTTCTATTCCGGATAGGTATTGGAACGGAAGTACTCTATGGCTGACCGTCCGTGAGTAGAAGTGTGGTACGAAAGATAGCCTCTATGACATACTACTATGGACTAATACACATGGGAGGACTCCTTGTAAAGGCCTCGTAGCGTCCCTATGCAGCCACACCTCGGTAGTGTGGTATTGTGCTTGCTTTTGCACAGCATGGTTGGGTCCAAAGCTCTTCGGAGTTTTTACGCGACTTGTGGTGAAAGTGTACAACCTCTACAGAGTGTGTACTAATCGATTAGCCGTGCTCACGGTGAAGAGCGGCCTGGACCCTCACATGATAATTGAATTTGAAGATGGACTTAAATCGTGCTCTCTAGTTATTCTTGCCATATTCTTATAGTGTATCTTAACTTTATGCTTAATGTGGGTTGGTATATACTTATACTTTATTAGTAATCAGGTGCTAATAAAATTTGACCAACTAAAATTGCTTAATGCAGTCAACCTGTCTGACATTCCTTGTTAAGCCTTTGCATTCATACTTTCCCCACACTTGCTGAGTACGACAAGTGCTCACCCTTGCTATAAACAATGTTGCTCAGAAAGAGGAAGCTGCTATGAAGTTGTTGTGAAGATGTTGCTGGTGCTAGGTGTACGCAACCCCCAGTCGACTGCCTGTGATGTTTGGAGCCTTCGTTTCCAGGATCTAGCGTAATACTCTGATAATCTTCCTTTTTCTTACGTGATACTGTTTCTATATTCACTTACATGTCACTATATGCATGAAACTTGATCCTGGCATGCATATAGGTTTGCACTTGGTTTTCTTTGGAAAAACAGGTGTGACAATTATGCTTTGAGTTGTGCTGAACAGGTTGACAGCAGTTATGAGCCAGCCACATATTCTGAAGCCATTGCTTGCAGTGACCGTGAGAAGTGGATTGCAGCTATGCAGGATGAGATGCAGTCTTTGGAGAAGAACTGCACGTGGGATGTTGTTCCTTTGCCTAAGGGTAAGAAGCCTGTTCGCTGAAAGTGGATCTACAAAAGAAAGGAGAGTTTATTTCCTAGCGAGCCTCCAAAGTATAAGGGAAGGTTAGTTGCTAAAGGCCTCAGTCAGATGCCTGGTGTTGATTATAATGATGTGTTCTCTCCAGTTGTTAAGCACAGTTCGATTCGCACTTTCTTTAGTATTGTTGCTGCACATGATCTTCAGCTTGAGCAGTTAGATGTAAAGACTGCATTTTTACATGGAGAGCTTGAGGAGGAGATTTACATGGACCAGCCTGAGGGGTTCATAGTGCCTGACAAGGAGAATTATGTCTGTAAGTTGAAGAGATCCTTGTATGGTTTGAAATAGTCTCCCCGTCAGTGGTATAAGAGGTTTGATTCATTTATGTTGTCACATGACTTTAAGAGATCTAAATATGATAGCTGTGTTTACATCAAGCATGTTAATGGATCACCTATATACTTGCTGTTATATGTTGATTGCTACCAAGAGTAGAAAGAGATCACTACATTGAAGAAATTGATGAGTAGTGAGTTCGAGATGAAGGATCTTGGTGCGGCTAAGAAAATTCTAGGTATGGAAATTACTAGAGACAGAAAAGCTGGTTTATTGTTTCTTAGTCAGCATGCTTATATTGAGAAGGCCCTTTAGCGTTTCAACATGCATGATGCACAACCTGTTAGTACTCCTATTGCACTGCATTTTAAATTGTCTGCTGAGCAGTGTGCTAGTTCAGATGAGGATATTGAATACATGTCAAAAGTTCCGTATTGCAGTGCTGTTGGTTCTTTGATGTATGCTATGGTTTGCTCACGTCCGGATTTATCTTATGCTATGAGTATTGTTAGCAGATATATGTCTAATCCTAGTAAAGCACACTGGAGGGTAGTTCAGTGGATTTTCAGGTTTCTTAGAGGGACTGCAGATCATTGTTTGCAGTTTGGCAGGACAGCTAAGGGACTTATTGGATATGTTAATTCAGATTATGCTGGTGATTTGGACAGGCGAAGAACACTCACAGGTTACGTGTTTACTATTGGCAGTTGTGCTGTGAGTTGGAAGGCTGTTTTGCAGCCTGTTGTTGCATTGGGTACTACTGAGGCAGAGTACATGGCTATTGCTGAAGCATGCAAGGAGTTGATTTGGTTAAAGGGATTGTATGCTGAGCTTTGTGAAGTTGATTCTTGCATTAACCTGTTTTCTGATAGTCAAAGTGCAATTTATCTTACTAAAGATTAGATGTTCCATGCGAGGACAAAGCACATTGAGATCAAGTACCATTATGTTCAAGATGAGATAAAAAAGGGTAAGCTAAAGGTATGCAAGATAAGCACTCATAATAATCCAGCTGATATGTTGACAAAGCGAGTTCCTGTTGCTAAGTTTGAGCTTTGCTCAAGCTTAGTTGGTATTATTAATTAGCCCAAGAGGCTATTTGGCGCCAGAAGTATTTTGTTTCTTGTGATGTGTTCAAGATGAAGGTTCTTTGTTGATGCTACAAGAAGGAATTTGTCTCAAGGTGGAGTTTATTGATTGATGATCTAAATTCATTGTGCACAAGATAGAGGCCAACTTCTGACGAAGTTGTATGCATGCACAAGGTACGGTACGGGTCATATAAACCTGTTAGGGTTTTCCATTGAGATTGATTCATTCTACTTCTTGTAAGCCACCGCCGTTGGCGTTTGTAACCGGACTCTGATCATAGTGAAGTTGCTTGCTGGCTGGCGCCCGTGGTTTTTCTCTCTCGTGTTGAGAGGGTTTCCCACGTTAAAATCTCGTGTCTCCTGCGGTTTGATCTCTTTACTTCTAGTTCGTTTTGCGCCATCGTTTATAACAAACACATCCAGAGATCTGATTTCTTAAGCCTGGCAGATTAATTACAAGCAGTTTTTTAAGTACTCCAATAATGCATGACAGGAGGTGGTAAATATTTCAGTATTCATGGGCATGATGGATTTTTTTTTAGATAAGGGATTACAAAATCCTGCCTCTACATCCATGGATGTACACAGCCCATTATTACAGACCAACGTTTGAAAAAAGAATAGCAAACCAAAGTCTTGAAAAGATACAAGGACTAAAGCAAACAATACAAGTGCTTCCACCCTCTGTTTGATATCTCTAGAGTAATAACCTCCAATTTCTTGCTCAGCAGGGTGAGGGTGTCCTTGGCTTGCTCGTCACGCTAAAGCTGTGCCCAGGAGCATAACCAGTATGCTCCCCTGAAAATAACCTGCATGATAGAGTTAGTTTTCATTTTCTTAAAAATTACATCGTTCCGGCAGCGCCAGATAGCCCAGCACAACGCAGCTGTGCCCACCCAGATCAAACCTATCATGCTTTTAGGATGATTATTAAGCCAAGTACTAACAAATGGCTAATAGATCTAGGTTGGTTCAGATTAGTAGCGAAAAAGATGATTCTCCAAATCGTTTTAGCAAAGGGGCAGTCAAGGAAGAGGTGTTGGATATTCTCATTCCTGTTACAACTGATGCATTTCTGACTACCTTTCCAATTTTTTCTAGCCAGATTGTCTTTGGTTAGAACAACCCCCTTTGTAGAAACCAGAGAAAAATCTTTATTTTTAGTGGGATCCTCATCTTCCAGATCTTTCGATGCTGAAAGGGTGGATGCGTATCAATAAGATGGTGATACAAAGACCGGACGGTGAACAAGCCTGACTTGGTTAGGCTCCATTTAAAAAAATCAGAGCCTTCCGTGAGTTGCACCTGTGAGATCTGTGCCACTAAACCAAGCCATTCTCTAAGATTGTTATCCACCAAAGCCCTCCTGAAGGAGATATTAAGAGGGCTTGTGGCCATTATCTTGGATATTGTAGCGTGTGGATCCCTCGCTATATTATATAAGTTTGGGTATTGATTTTTGAGCGGCTTGTCTCGCATCCAAGTGTCATCCCAGAATCTCACAATGGTCCCATCCTTGATATCAAAGGACCCTAAAGACAGTACCTCATCTTTTATATGCATCAGGCCTCTCCAAAAATGAGAGTCATAAGGTTTGGCTTCCACTTGAGTTAAAGATTTTGATCTTAGGTATTTGTTCCGTAGCATTGTTTGTCACATACCATCTGTGTTTAGTAAATTAACTAACCACTTGGCGAGCAGGCATTTATTTTGCAGCTGCAAATCAAGAATACCTAGACCACCTTGATCCTTAGGACGACATAAGATGTCCCATTTGGCAAGTCTGTACCTGTGTTTTTGTGAGGATCCTTGCCAAAAGAATCTAGATCTATAATGATCCAAATTTTTAACGACCCCTTTCGGTATTTCAAAGAAGGACATCATAAACATGGGTAGGCTGCTTAAGACTGAGTTTAGTAAGACAAGTTTACCTCCGTAAGATAGGTATTTTGCCTTCCAGCAAGAAAGTTTTTGTTCAAAACGTTCTTCAACTTTCTTCCACTCAGAATTCAAGAGTTGTCTATGGTGCATTGGGATCCCTAAGTATCTGAAAGGGTATTCCCCTTTATTACAGCCGAAGAGAGAAGTATAGAATTCCTCCATCTCTTTAGCTGCTCCATAGCAAAAAATTTCACTTTTATGGAAATTGATCTTAAGCCCAGATAGCTGCTCAAAAGCGCAAAGAAGAAGTTTTAGATTTTTTGCCTGCTCAGGATCATGGTCAATGAAGATGATGGTGTCATCTGCATATTGCAGGATCAACAAACCATCTTCAACAAGATGGGGAAGGACTCCTCTTATTTGACCATCAGCTTTTGCTCTATTAATAAGGAGAGCTAACATATCGGCAACGATGTTAAATAAGATTGGTGACATAGGATCACCCTGTCTGAGACCTCTTTTGGGTTGGAAATAAGGCCCAATTTCATCATTAATTTTAATCCCCACACTTCCACCCGTGACCATACTTTGGATCCACCGACACCACTTAGGTGTGAAGCCTTTCATACGAAGGGTTTGTTGCAGGAAAGACCATTTGACTTTGTCATAAGCTTTTTCAAAATCTATTTTGAAAATGACACCATCCCTCTTCTTGGTATGAAGCTCATGGATAGTTTCGTGTAGAATAACTACTCCTTCCATGATGTTCCTGCCCGGCATAAAGGCGGATTGTGTCGGACTTACGACCTTCTTGGCTACAAGATTTAGCCTGTTTGTTCCCACTTTAGTAAAGATCTTGAAGCTGACATTTAAGACACAAATCGGTCTATATTGCTGAATTTTGGTCGCATTATGAATTTTGGGAATTAACGTAATGATTCCAAAATTCAGGCTGTACAGATCCAGAGCCTCACTATGTAGATCAGCAAAGAGCGGTAGAAGATCCGCTTTGATGATCCCCAAAAGACCTGATAAAATTCCGCAGGAAATCCATCAGGGCCTGGAGCTTTATTATGCTCCATTTGGAAGACTGCGTTTCTCACTTCAGATTCAGTGAAGGTAGCAATGAGAGATTCATTTTCCCCTTGGGAGACCTGAGGGATATCGAGGACTTGATCCTCGACAAGGGAGACCCCGGAAGCCTCTGGTTCCCCAAAAAGGTTTTTATAGTAATTTGTAATATGTCGTTTAAGGCAATCATCTCCAACAACAACACCTTGATCATCCTCAAGTTTAAAGATTCGTTGTTTTCGATGTTTGTCATTTGCGACTAGATGGAAGAATCTAGTGTTAGCATCTCCTTCTAAGAGAGTTTTAACTTTGGCTCTCTCGTACCACTTTAATTCCTCCTCCCTCAGAAGTGAAACTAGACGTTCCTTTAGATACTGTTTAAGATTAACTTCTTGATCCGACAGTTGTTCAGTCTCTGCCTTCTTATCAAGGTTATCTAAAAGGGACAATAAGGTCTTCTTCTCTTTTCTGTAAGACCCCGCAGTATGTCTGGCTCAACCTCTTAAATGTTGTCTGAGTCTACGAATTTTGAACTGCCAACGTTCGAGAGGGGTGGAGCCAAAGCTCTCTGATTGCCAGATATTAGCAACCATGTCATAAAATCCATCTCGAACTAGCCAGCCTCTCTCGAATTTGAAAGGTCTTATTCCGGTTAGGTGAGTGGAGGCTCCTGTGTTTAGAACCAGGGGAGTATGATCGGAGATATTTCTATCCCTGGGTTCGACCGAAGTCAATGGGAATTGCATCTCCCAATCCGTACTAACTAAAACTCTATCTAGTTTCTCGAAAGTGGGATTTTCCCATGGACCTGCCCAAGTATATTGGCGTCCCGACATAACAATCTCTCTAAGATCAAGAGATTCAATGACACATTAAAAATGCCGGGCCAATTGGGATCAAAATTCCCAGAGCTTTTATCCTCTTGGCGTATCATAATATTAAAATCCCCCCTATAATATATGGGAGTGATTCCTTTGAGCAGGTGTTGGCTAGTTCGGAGAGGAAAGCATTTTTGTTTTGTACTTGGGCCGGTCCATAAACTGAATAAAGTACAAATTTGAAACAATTAATTTTGTATCTCAAGGTGAATTTCACATAGAAATCACCCTCATCAATGGCTCCAATGTCAAAAACACTTAGGTCGACACCTAGGAGGATGCCACCAGATCTCCCATGTGGTGCCATCGTATGCCACAGGAAATCATGTCCCGCACACAGATTTTTGAGGACATGATCTGGGAACGAATCTCTACCAGTTTCAGAGATAGCTACAAAATTGATTTGCTCCTCTTTAACTAGTTCAGCCAAGAACCTATGTTTAGCCAAGTCCCCCAGACCTCTGCTATTCCAGAAGACCCCTTTCATTTTAGAATTATTTTAGATGGGGTTTTTGGCTTCTTGGGTATTTTGCCATTTTTCGGATTTTTGGCATTATTATATTTTTTCTTGCGTCGGACAGGAGCGAGGTCGACAATATGATCACGCTCCGTATCCAGCACGTTCTCATTTAGATCCCCACAAGCGTGACTGAGAACGGCTTCAAGCCTTTCCTCCTGCTTATCTTCAGAGTCTACGATTGAGGAATTAGCAATCATCTTCAGAGGGCATGATGGATGTGTTGCCAGACTGGATAATGTTGCAGGGATAAGGGGAAATGAACACCTCTCGTCGTTTCCTGCAGTTGATGCCTAGGGCCTGGGCCGATGAATTGAGTATCAAAGCAGGATTGTAGTGGTACTGCCTGCACGGATGTATTGCAGCCTCATTTGCTTGGTGATGGGTGCTGGCATGGTTAGGATTAGTGGTGTGTCTGACATCAAGAAGTTGGAGCTGCCATAAGTTAGCCACTGAACTCGGAAGATTGCTGATCTTACTGCATCCTCTGATTGAAAGGAACTCGAGGCGAAGCAGCCGCTTCAGCATCTTTTGGAGGTCTTTATCTGTCACTCCTGATGCATTCTCCATATCCGTCAAAATAATAGAAGGGATGAAGAACGATGCCGAATCACCAAACACTGTAAGGGAACGTATACGAGACAAATCGATGCTCTCGACCATGACCTAGCAACACCGCAAAAAACTCTATGATAAACAGATAGATAGTAAGATTCTTTAGGAGATATTCAGAGCTTACTAGTAATATACATGAACTAGCTATTTGACAACTTCAGATTCAAGTCTATAAAAAGAGAAACAATCTGCAAATAATTATATCTCAAGCGAGAAATACGAAAACAATGGGTAATCACACACTTACAAGAGTGTATAGAGTCCTCGGATCAGAACCACTCCTTGGCTGGTTCATCGCTTGAGAAGGCTTAAGGTTAGAGACATTTGAAGTCGCCAATGTGAAGATTCTCATTGATGCTGATGTGACGAAGGGATCCATAATATCACCGAGGGCCAAAAAATTATGAGGGTGGACGGAGTATGGCTGCTTACGCAGTTCGTCAAACATTTTAACTGTTTCATTGAGCGTACAGATGATATCCCCTATACTAGACCTTTTCTGTCTATTGGTTTCCAGACAGTTTAAAGCGATATCAATGCAAGTTTTCACTTGGTTGCAACATGCATACAAATATGACGCATAATTCAATTCTGCATCCTTCAGTAGTCTTTTCCTCCAATTTCCATGCACCTGTGAAACTGAAGTGAATCAAGAAAGACAACACCATGCTATGAAACGTGACGAAGCCGATAAACAAATGACACACATCTCATACCTGTTCGATGAATTCCTGGGGAGGCATGTCAGAATGTTCAGAGTAGCCATTTGGTCCAGTCAATATTCCTATAATTATGACACCCAAACTAAATATATCAAACTTATCTGAGATTTTCCCCTTCTCTATATATTCCGGTGGCACATATCCACTGCATTTTGTTGTAAAACCTTATTGTATTAGTAAGTGTAAAATAACTCTTTACTGATTACACAAAAATTCTACAGATCTCACGGGCATGAGGTGGTTAACTTACAGTGTTCCGATAAAATGGGTTGTGGTATGAGATTTACGAGTTCCACTAAAGAGCCTTGACAAACCAAAGTCTGTAATTTTTGGTTCCATATTATTGTCTAGCAATATATTGGCAGGTTTGAGATCAAGATGGAATATTCTGTTATCATGAAGGTATTTCAAGCCCTCACAAATCCCTTCTATTATCTTATAACGACGGTGCCAAGGAAGCCCAGAATCTTCAGCTGGAGAAAGAAATAAGTGATATGTTTTTGTAAGTATATTTGCATAATTCTAAAATAAAAACTCAACAAATCACTAGCATACCAGAAATGTGTTTTTCAAGGCTTCCGTTATGCAAATACTCCAAGCATATTGCTCTGTCTACCATTTTGGCGAAAACAAATTTTCCATTGTATTCGACGCATCTATCTTGTTCTTCATAGCTTTTACCGACTAGACGAACAATATTTTTGTGGCAAAGTCTAGTGAGGATTTGAAATTCATTTTGGAATTGCTTCTCGTCCAGTCCTGGGAAGTGGTAAAGCTTTTTAACAGCAATCTCTTGTCCGTTTTTATGCACACCCTAGTTACCATATAATTTATGAGTTCCGAGAATCCATCACTGATTAGTGGTGTAATTGTAAGAACAGAGGTCAAAATAATAAAGATACCTTGTAAACCACTCCATATCCACCACTGCCAACAATTCGATCCTTAGAAAAACCATCTGTAATGTCTTCTAGTTCTTGCCATGTCAGATCTGTTGACATCTCAAGCAGCACCCACTCTATGGGTGGCAGACCAATAGTTTGACCGCCTAGTTAGGAGCTCGAAACGTGACCCTGTACGTGTATTGACACGCAGCTATTTTCAGTCCATTCTCCACATTCATGTGTTCATTAATCATTATATGATCAGTTTTGTTATTAGTTACCTAAACCTGCAGTCCTTGCATGCAGTTCCGACACGACGCGCTCCCTGGAGCCGTTGCACACATTGCAGGTGGATCACCCAGCAGTGCTGCTCCCGTTGCAGTCTATTATCTGAATCCAGGGAACAAAATTGCCCATATCACTATGGATCAACTAATGACTTAGCTGGGACTTGTCCCGTCCATTTACACTTACTTACCACCATTCTAGATTTTAGATTAGGATAATCCGATATTTTTTGTTTCGTTGAAGGAAAAAGACGAATCTTGTTTTTAATGGTTGGAATAACACGAACAAACACAACGGCTGCGGTTCACACTCTTCCCTTCTCTAGGGTCCCTGAGCCAAGGCAGAGCTAGTCAGCCAAGTCGGCGATGTCAGCCTCACTGAAACACCGGTGTCAGCTCCAAAAATAAGCAGTGATTACAATAATTTGCCACTGATCTTCAGGAATCCATTGATGTCATATGACATCGATGAATAAGCCTGGCTCCACTCCTACCCCCAAGCCACCACCCTCTGCCGCCCTAATCCTGCTCCATTGGGATCCCAGCTCCAAGCCTCGCCCTCACCTGTCCCTGGCCGACCAGATCAAGTCGCACCACCGACACGTCGTGCCGCCCCTTAACCCACCTCTGTTGTCAGGCCTACCTGCCACCTCCACCCCTCTCCTAAGGTCGAGAGCCATGAGAGCACCCAGCAGCGCCAAACCGTAAATAAAGTGGCGGCGTTGAAATAAGAAAAAGGAGGCAACACATGAGAGGAGGCCGGGTCTAACGACACAAAGAAGGAGGGGACCAGTGACACAGTGACAAGCTGGGCACGTTGAGGAGCAAAGGTGACCTCTTCCGCAGAGGCTCCGCCACTCCCTTCATGCGCAAGAAAGTGGCGCAACCATGGCAAGGAGGCACCCCCGACCAGATCTGTGGTGCGGTGGTGGGGGGTGCTCTGGGCGCGGCGATGCGTCCGGTGGTGGTGCAGCTCCGGCGTCCACGGCACCATGGTCTACCCGGCGGTGGAGCTCCGGCACGGGCGAGCCTCCTCTCCTCCGGTGCGGCGGCCTCCAGCGCGACAACCTCCTCCTTTTCCTCTCCTCCGGCCTCCTCTTCTTCCTCCCCTCCCGCCTCCGGCACGGTAACGGGCTGGCACGAGCACGACGGCACGCTGGGCCGCCACCATGCCATTGTTCTGGCATGACACGCAAATTCGCCGTTGTGCTCGTGTTGTGCCTCCAGCTCGGAACGTAGGGCCGGCATAGCACGAGAACAAATGGCCGTTGCTCGTGCTGTGCCAAGCTGGGCCGCCCAGATGGCCATCTATAGGTGGGACCCACACATATGGCACACGTTGCTATCTGCTGCATCTGCGGCATTTGAAGGAGCAGTTGCGCTTTGCCACTTCCTTTCCTCTCTCCTCTTTAATTTCAAGGTACCGGTAAAGTAGTTGCACCAACATACACCGACGCATCCCTCCTCTTCTCCTAGCTGCAACATATTTGCATCAAAAGCATCCACACCCACCGACACTTTTCTCATCTTATAGCATAATAATGTGTTCTTGGAGGTGAGGCCAATTCCCACGTTCCACAATTGAGTATTTCATCATGCATTAAACTAATGAAACCTTAAATTTGCTTAGCGTAGTGTATGATTCAAATCTATTGTAGGATATGATGATGCGGATCTTTGAAAAATGAAGAAGAAATCAAGAGATTTGTAATCAAGCAATAAATTGATTGACTGTTAAGCATTCAGTCAATTATCTTTTAACTGTTATTTGAGCTAAACTACCATTAAGGATTCTATTAGACGAGTGATTCTACGAACACAGTTAGCAACCACGTACGTATTGCTTACACAGAGTTTAAATGGACTAAAACGCAGTGTAGGTGAATAATAAGCAAAAAAAAAAAGCAGCCATGTTTTCAGACAATATTTTGAAAGAATTAGCTAGTCCACTTCCGCAAGACATGTGCCCAGCATATACATGCAAACTAATGGAAACTAAAAGATTTGTCTACTGAGATGGCACCCTGATACGTAACTGCAGAAAGTCTGTTAGATTATTATATACTTATTATACGTCCATGAAGACAATACAGTCATAATTCAGTAATCCGGCATAGCATGCACAACAATCAAAACAGAATGTTAGAGTAACCATAAATCTTACCGATGAAAGATCAAGCAGCAGGTGATAATAAGGCTGCGATTCCCGAGAATTCAGCAATTCCAAGTGAGTACTACCGAAGGCGGACCAGAGCAGCAGATGAGTAGGATTGGAGCAGGAAAGAATGGACATGTACATGTCCCGTGCAGAGGTGCCCGGTGGTCAAGTTAATTAGTGTGCGGAGATGAGGTTGGAATGTGAAATGGAAGAAAGAATAATGTTATTATTTATATTATATTAGAAAGCTAACATAATGTTCCCACTCAAGATGCTAGCTAGAGGCCTTTCGGCACAGCAGTTGATGCAGCACCTAAGAAGCTATCAGAGGTGGGTGTGGGGCCTTCAGTTGGACTTTTTTTTTTAAAGAAAAGAGGAGTTGGACCTGATGCAGCAAATTCACTTTGCGTACATCTTAGTGATAACTATTCACCAGTTAAACAATGGCAAAGCTATGTGAACCATACAGGAAAAAGGTGGCACCCATACACCAGACCTCGCAATGAGATGTTCATGGAAAAGCAAATCATATCTTATAGAACTATATACATATAACCCACTACAAGTCATGTATATGTTTTTCTCAACATGCAAGCATTCTAAGTCACCATCTACTATACACCATGTCACCATTCACTAGATCATATATTTATGTCTTCAACTGATTTTCTCTAGTTAATATCATGTCATTATGAGTAGCATGGCACAAGTTTCTGTGGTTCATGGAATTACTCATCTGTAGTCCGTATCGTGCATGTAATCATTGACAGAACAAATGGTGCTTATATGTCGCCATAAAATATTGTTCCACTAAAATTAGAAGAAGGCACTTGACTCCCTGCCGAAAATTGCCCGCCAAATGGAAGATTTTCATAGATTTCGTTCTTAATTCGGGAGGAAGCAATAAATCCAAACGCAAGGGGGGGCAAGCAGTGCCGTGAAGGAGCAGCAGTGGTGACTGCATCCGATTGCTGGCGCGGGTAAATGATGCAGAGTACTAAATCACCAAAGATAATGATGGCAGGCGCAGGCAAGCAGACGCACAAGAAACCAAACAAAGCACTGGGTAATTACGTCGAGCAGCTACCGTGCATCTACTGCTTAACTGACTGCAAGCGATTTGCCACCACCACAAGCGAGAAGAACGCTACATACCAAGTGCAAAGGGAGAAGAGGAACTGCAATACAATCCAAACAGCTCCAGTACTTAAATAGAAACTTGAATAAGCAATTCTACTAATTGCCCAGCAAAGGCATCTCCAAATGAAGTCTGCACAGTAACCCGAATTTTATATCCATGTGGACACCTATCCACCCTGCTCCAACGGCGGAAAGGCGGTGCTGACACTGAGATTCGCACATGATGTAACGGCGGCGAGGGAGGTTTTTGCGCGCCAACCCTGAACGGTGACTGACGGAACTCCGGCGTAGCCAGACGGCGTTCGCGCAGGAAATGGGGTTCAAACACGCACCGACGCGCCAGCCGCAGGCGCTCATCCCTCCCTATATAATCAAAATTCACACCATCTCCGGCGAGAGAGAGAGAGAGGACCCGTACCGACGGCCGACGAGCAATGAACCAGGAAAGTCCGACCACCGATGGCGCCATCTCAGGCCTCGAGGTCCTCTTTGCGGCATACGGCAGCGACGACGATGAGTACTCTGTACTCGGATGGTGAGTTGGTGACAGTTCCACGGCAATGAGCACCCAGGCCGACTTGAATCTACAAATGTACGCACGCCATTCCTCCTCCGATCTGCTACGCGCAGCGGAGGCTCCTTCCACCTCTGGTTTAACCACAACTCCGCCGTGGCCATTGATCACGGTCCATGCAAGCCAAGGGTATCGCTGAAAAACCGCCTGCCAACAAAGAAAAGGTGATGTGGTATGTGACCACAGACGAGGGTGCACGACATGAAAATATTGTCGGCCATAAAAAAGAAACAAGAAAAGGGCAAAGGAAAAAGAAATAGAAAAGAAAAGAATAATAAAAAGAAAGAAATAGAAAAATATAAGGAAAAAAACTGAAAAAAATAAAAAAGCATACCCACAGCCCCGCGCCCCAGCCCTGCGATGCAACGCGTGTAGCTACGGGGTCTGCCATGGCTGGTTAGTGCCAGATGACACTGAGTTTGTCGCACGCGTGGCACAATGTAGGATCAATGGCCCGTAGAAGAGGGGTTGAATATGGGTCTTCTTTTCAATTTCTAAAGCATGAAGAAAACTTTAGCCTATCAATTAGTGTTGCCCATCTAAAAAAGTTTTTCTCTACTACTAAGCACACTAACAAGAGTTTCCTTAGCAAATATCACACTAAGATATATGGAACACCCTAGTCAAGATAAGAGGCAAACAAATAACTTAAAGAGAACTAGAGCAAGGAAACTTAAGTGCGGAAATTAGGTGCTGAAAATAAATGCAACAAAGTAGAGAGAAGCACAAGAGACAACCGGATTTTTCCCGTGGTATCGAGAAGTTGACGCTTCCCCCTAATCCACGTTGGAGCACTCACTAAGAGTATTGCTCACCCTCAAGTCACCAAGATTCAAGTGCTCACTAAGAGTACCCGTTCTCCATCTCCGGAACGGTGGGTCTCGAACCGTGTACATCAAGCTTTCTTTAGACTCCCACAATCTCCAAGAGCTCACCAAGAACCCCCAAAGCACCAAGACCGTCTAGGAGCCATCAAACTCCAAGAGTAACAAGCCCACACACCTTCACTTGACCTGAGCACTCAGCTAAGTCATGTATGCACCTTGAAACCCTTGATCACTAAGAAAGAGCTCCTCAAACAAAAGGAAGAGAATCCCAAATGAGCAAGAACACAATCTCTTTCTCTCCTTGGCTGCTGTAGATCTTCAGAGTGGCAAAGGCTGCTCAAGAGACGCAGGGGGTCATATTTATAGGACTAGCAAGGGTGGCTAGCCGTTGGAAAAGTTTCCCTGAAAAGTAGTACCGTCGGATGAACCGATGGTCTCCCTATGCGCAGGCGTCGGATCATCCGGTCACTCATAGGCGCTGAAATAGCCGTTGAACTCAGTGACCTAGTCAATGCACTGACGCTATACATCGACGCACCGTCGGTCTATCCGGTGCTTAAGAGCACCCACTCGGTGCAGTACTGTGTAGTTCAAACACTGCCGTCGGATGAACCGCTGAGGTGTGTATCAAGCGTCGGTTCATCCGGTGCTGAAGCAAAAATCTTGGCGCGTCTCTGTATGATTTGAATGAAGGCGTCGGATGGACCACTGGTCAGGGCATCGGATCATCCGGTGCTGAAGAGACTGAGCTTCGAACCTTACTGTTACCAAACCCTAGGTCATCGGATGAACCGATGCTAGGGCCGTCGGTTCATCCGACGGTCCCTTTTGAAAACTCCAGCCGCAGAACTCATCCGACGAATGTAGAAATAAGGGCGTCGGTTCATCCGACGCTATGACTTGAATTTCAACTCATCCAATTCAATTGCCTTTGAGTTTTCCGTCGATTCTTTTGCTTCCAATGTGTTTCCAAGAGTACTTTGAGCTGATTAGCATCCAAGGAACTTGAGTGTGCATATTTTCATGGCTTTTGGTGCATGGTCAAGCTACTAGTGCATGAACCCCTCTTAATAGTACGGTCAAACATTACAAACTAGCAATCCAAGTGTCCTTCATCTCCTTGTGACACTTGGAACTAACAAAGTCCTTAGCCTTGTAGTACTTGCCCATTGATCGTCCATAAATTCAAATTGAGGGGTCTCTTTTCCTTCAATACTCATGACAATAACCCAAGATATAATCTGCTACAAAACAAAAGTTAGTCACAAGTATATGGTTGTCATTTATCACCGAAACACACCCTTACCAAAGGTGCAAAAGGGCCTAGAAGGTTACAATCTCCCCCTTTTTGGTGATAGATGACAACAAGAGTAGAGATATACGAAAATTTGAATTTAAAGCATATAAACTCCACTACTAATGCATGAAACAAGATATAAGCAACAACACACATGCATTAAGGTAAACGAGCACCACAACCATGATTAGACATGTAAACCAGCAACATACACAAGATCCAAATACATGTCTCATCATGAAACTCCACAAAAGCGAGAGAGGCAACAAAAACTCGAACTCCTAGCACTCTCCCCTAACTCCCCCTATCTCTACTCCCCCTATCTATCTCCCCCTTTGGCAACGAGCACCAAAAAGAGAGCTAATCCTGCTGAGGTGGAGGGGTGGGATCCAGCGGCGAGGTAGAGATAGCCTTCGAAGGCTCGACAGTGAAACCAGAAGCGTCCTCCTCGTCAGACTCGAAGCCAGACCACTCCGAAGAAGTAGAAGCTGGATCTGTCTGAGGTGGATGAGGTGGAGAGGTACCCGTCCTGGTGCCTGAAGTAGTAGCCTGAGTGGCCTCGGGACCCTGAACTGCTGGATCGGAGGCAACCGTGGTGGAGATCTGCTCGGTGACGGCGTGTAGGTACTGATCCTCCTGATCCAAACCCTGAGTCCGCGGTGTAGCAAAGCTCGGTAGAGGTGAAGACACCCGCGGACTAGGTAGTGTAGCACGAGCTGGCGTCTCAAAGATAAGTGGCCCTGTAGTGATCGGAGACGGCAGCTGAGTCGACGTCGGAGTAGTCATCTGAAGCTGCTCAAGAAAGGTGGTAGCTACCACTGTCTGAGGAGTCATTGTCTGAGGTACCGCGAACATCCCTGTCTGAAGGAGTGGCGACTGTGGGAAAGACGCTATAGGGACGTTCACGAACCCACCGGCAGCTGGTAGTGGAGCACTCGGGTCGGCCTGGAGCTGCTGAGGTGTAGGAAGCTGCGGAAGTTGCAGCCCTGACTGCTGGAAGAGCTGACCGAGGCAACCATACATGAACGTGAACATCTGTGTGGTCAACATCTGGTGCTGGATCATCTGCTGCCTTTGTGCCTCCTGCTGCTGACGGATCCCCTCAAGGATCAACTGCTGAGCCTCCTGGTGCTGCTAGAACTGTGCCTGCATCTGCTACTGAACCTGGAAGGTGGCCTGTGTCTGAGCTGCCAGGGTTTGAATGAGGGAAGTGAGCTGGTCTGGCTGAGTCACCTGAGCAGTAGTAATCTGAGGAGGGATCGATGACTCAGGCTCTCTCTGTCCTGGTAAGGCAGAACCCCCGGCCTCGTCGTCGTGGGTGCAACGAACGCGGAACACGAGCTCAGGGGCAGGCACAAAGTCGTCATCACTAGAGGACTCGTCATCAGTCGCGAAGGACTGTGGCAGAGGAGCCTCAGCTGCTGCTAGTGTAGCGTCCTGTCGGGCTGCCTCATCCATCACTACCTCTGCTGCTGCACGTGCCTGTAGAGTCTCCTCGGCCTGTCTCAGACCCCTCAGACCCCGCCTCCTGTCACCGGGCATCGGAGGTCGGTAGGTCGGAAAGATGTACTTGGACTGCTCTAGGATACTCACGTAGCGCTGGGCCTCGAGACGTGACAGCATCCAACTGATCCAGTGAGCAAACGGCTGCTGTCGAGTCATCCCCATACCATCCATAATCGCGTCCTTGACCTCGCTGATCAGGATATCCACTATGTCAAACGGGCGCTTAGCCATAACATACATGAGGAGCCACTGCTGCACGCCGGTGAGCGACTCGGCGTTCCCCATCCTGTAGAGTACAGACCTCCGGAGCGCGTAGTGTACCACGTACGCCTCACGAGTCAAGCGGTCCGGAGTCCTGGGAGTACCGGGGAGGAACGACTGGAGGAACAAGAAGTTGATCTCGTCGTCAGAGGGTAGCACAGGTGAGTGAGCACGACGAGGAGCCTCGACGTCAGGGTAGGCCAAGTAGTGGATCGAGTCGTCCTCGAGCCGTACCCCAAGCAGCTCTGCGATCCCCTCTCTAGTGAGCCTCTGCTGCTGACCCATGAACATGAAGTGAATGGAGAGTCGGTCAGCCTCGACGTAGACTGTCGCGTAGAACACCCAGACCCAGTCGGGAACGTACCAGGACCTCTTGCTCACTAGATCTGCCAAGCCGGGAAGGTAGTCGAAGAAAGGGAGGATCGGCTGTTGACGGTGAATTTCCGTCAACCTAGCCATGAGTTTACCTTCGGTGTTGGCATGAATTTTATATCTTATACATTGGTACTAACCCCCTTGGTATAATAAGTTCGTTCGTGCATGTCGGTTTTGGAGTTTAATGTTTATGCAGGAATTTAGCATTGAAAGCAAGACTTCCGGGTAAAGTTCATCAAGCACCTCGTGACAAGACCTTGAAGCCCGGTACAAGTCAAGCAATGAAGTGAACATGACTCCAAGAAGCCCAAGGACCAACCCGTGAAGATGGAAAACTCCGAGGACCTGAACAGAAAATGCTGAATCTTGCGGGACAAGGAGCTTCATCTAAACCGCGGAGAAACTGACGTCAAGAGCCCACATGCAGAAGGGAGAATATTCTAGAAGACACGGGAAGCATCACCGAGGAAGGCGGCCATGAAATGGGCCAGGATGGGCCCAGGCCGGCCGGCCCGGCCCATTTCTGGGCCCATTCGTGCCCCCTTTGACCTAGCCGCCTCTCGGACTATTTATAGCCCCCTAGTCGAGAGCCACGCATGAACTCATTCGTCATTCGTCGCTGAGGAGCAGATGTTGACACAAGATTATTTAAAGCAAGTACTGGTATATGCCAAGGATAATAGCATCGGCAAGCATGCATTGGCTTCAGAAGATTGATCGGCAAGAAGGCAGGACATGACCAATCGGCTCTTGGTGTACATCGGCAGGGATGCGGATCGAATTGGCCGGACAAGGTCATTAAAATAAGAAAAGAGTCAAAGGTGACGTCAAGACCTACGTGTGAAGATGAAGAAGAATAAAATAAAGAGGAAACATACGGCAACACAAGAGCTTAATTAGTAAAGGCCCCACACATGGAAAGGGGAGTAAATGTATCTTAGTACGTTTTTAATATTAGGAGAGTCTGTAATAGATGATAGGCGTGACCTGCTTGGAGTCTTTTTTATTAGGAAGTTTTAGGCCCTTCCGGCCGTAGGAGTCTAGGGAGCCCCAGGGTATAAATATAAACCCTCGGCTATTGTAAAAGATATCACATACAACAATCAAACAAACTCGGCGCATCGCCACCCCTTTTTATCTTTTAGTACTCTACCTTTCCGCAATGCATTTAATTTAAATCATTGACGGAACCATGGCGCCTGATGTGGGGCTACATCATCTTGATCTCCGACGGAGGGGTAAGTCCAAGGGATTTTTGGAACCAAGTATCACGGATCTTCGACTTACGGCGCATCGCTTCTGTCTCGATCTACGGTACTCCCAGTTATCGGTTTTATCATATCTCGTAAGGCTGCATCGTTTGATCTCCTGTTAGATGTGGTAGAATCACAGTTATCCTGCTTTGATTAAGATCTATCGGCTAGGTTATCTTTTACATCTATTGCATTGCTTTTATTATTATATTACAATGAGTTTAACAGAGCATACTTTAGATAGCCGGTAGCTTCTTATTCTTAGCATTACTTTTATTGTTGGCCGATCTATATTTTCATATTTAATTCTAGCATCGGCCATTATCTGTCGGCTCCGTGTACTTCAAGTTCATCAAATAGCTGACGGATAGCTACGTATACTTTATTCGTATCGGCTTCGTCGTCATGGCGCTATCGATTAGCCGATACATATTCCATGTCAATCAACAGGTCAGATTGACTGGCACGCCTCGCACAGTCCGGGGAGTCACGTGTGTCATGCGCGGAGTGACGTCCTATTTTCGCGTCAACACACTTTTGGCACGACACCATTCCGGAGAGGAGAGGGTCGAGCTAGTTGTCTAGGGTTTCCCTAGCCGACGTGGGAACCTTGCAAGGAAGACCACATCGGAGTTCCAGGAGCTAGAAGCAAGATCAAGGTAGGATCCCGGTGGTGATCTTGTTTATGTATCATGTACTATGTTGAATTATCAAGTTGCAATCCTATTTCTAGCGATCGAGTGTTTCTCCTACGGCTTTGATTTCAATCGGCTTTTCTTACTTTAAGATCTATTCTCGAGATAGATCATAGAGGGTGTTCTTGTAGCCGTGGTGGCTAGAGGTGCATGCCTGACCTTCCGAGAGATTTCAACTTGTCCATTGGACTCGCCCTAGGCTAACCCGCACGAATAGGAGTGCGTTGTGACAGAACGGTGGCTCCAAAAGGTGGGCGTCTTCGGAGTTGGATGGGAAACCGTGATTTAAAGATGCTTTTCATGAGATTCAACTTGGCTATTTCTTCTTTGTTTGGAACTTCAACAAAAGCTTGATCCAATCTCTCTAGATTGGTTTTATCTACCCCTCTCTACCTCTTGCTACCTCCGGCTTTCATAGATTAGATTTGTTTTTATGATGTTCTTTAGATTAGATGCATAAGATTCCCTTTTGAAGATCTAAGTGTTCTCGGCTTTAATAGATAGGACCTTGCATCACACATTTGTTCCACGGATTCGATACCTTGGGTTCACACTTGAGGGAAGAAGGGTCCCTTGACTACGACGGAGGACTTGTCCGCTTGCAAGTCCAAACGAAATTAGATACGCATATACACCGTCAACATCGGCTCTCCGGCTGCTGCTGCTCTAAGGGCTGTGAACTGGAGCATCTTGTGCTGACTCAGTTGTGAACCCCTGCGGACGTAGGAGGTGTAGAAGCTCTCCTGGAGGATCGTCCAGAAGTGAGGGTCACAGTCCTCTCGCCCACGAGGGAACCACTTGTCCTCGGGCACACTCCTCAACTACCGAATCTTCGGCCCAGCAAGTTCCGCAGGTCGCGGATGTAAACACTGAAAGCCTCTACCCGTGGACCCCTGGGAAGCTCTGGCCCGTGTACTGGCTGTGCCTGCTGCTCGAGTGCCACCATCTCCTCAACTGCTGCTCTCCTCTGCCTCGGAGTCTGCTATGAGTGGCCACCATGAGTCCGAGGACCGGAACGTGGAGCAGAAGGAGGTGTCTCTGTCTGCTCTACCTGCTCTGTCTGCTGACTGCGGCCTGAATGACGTAACGGCTGCTGTGGCTGTCGCTGCTCACCCTGGGGCTGCTCCCCCTGTATCTGTGCACTCTCACCGATTCGAATGCCTCGCTGTGGCTGACCCTGAGTGTCTGGAACCTGAAGAACACGATCCCACTCCTTCTCCTGCCGGGTCTTCTTCTTCTTCGGCTCGGCAACCACCTTACCCTTCCTCTTGTCGCCCGCCATCTGTCAAAGAAACAGTGGATGATTATAGAATGGTGAGATACGAAGATAAACAAGATATGTAACTAGAGGTAAGATGTCCTTAAGCAAAGCAAAGCATTAGATATGAGCCTAATCATGACGAACTAGTAGGTGAGCACTGCCATTAGATAAAGATGTGAATTCTAGGTATGTCCTTAGGTGCTCAAGAGATGTGTGTGTGGAAAAGGATATGTCACTGTGCAACAAGGTGTTTCAGGCACAACACAGGAACACATTATGCTCAAACATGTGAGGATATAGCAAGACTAAGATTTTGAGCAATGATATCTATGATTGTGAGCAACGAATGGACAAAAAGGTCATAGACTACTCATAATCATAGAGCAAATCACTGAGGCTACTCACAAATTCACCCAAATATTGACTGTAACAGTGAATACTCAGGGGGATTGTGAAATTAGCTCACCCCAGCTCGGGATGAAGCACGACGAGCAGCTGTGGAGGTGAAGACGCTCCTTGCGCACCCCTAGGAGAACGCCGGCGAGCCACCGCGGTGGCGCCTGGCCAGAATCGGTGGAGACGGCGGAAACCCTAGCACGAGGGCTCGGGCACGCGCGTGAGAAATCCGCACGGAGGAGCGATGCGGGCGGCCGGTGGCGGGCACAGAGAGGCGACAGAGGGGCGCAGGGAGACGCATGTGCGCGGAGGATGGTCGGAGGCGGCGTGGACGGCGGCGCACGAGCGCATACGGCGGCGGCGGTGTTAGGGTTCGAATGAGGAAGACACGGCGCCGAACCGTTATGACAGGTGGGACCTACGCTCTAGAGTAGCGTCGGATGAACCGACGGTGGAAAAATGTGAGCGTCGGTCCAACCGTCAGATCAATTCTGCTCCGCAGTGAATCAGCGCACCGGATGAACCGATGGCCTTCTTTTTAGATGCGTCGGAGCAGTTACGTGTGAGGCTGTGGGTGAGTTGAGTTTCCTTAAGCACCGGATGAACCGCTGGGTTGAAACAAGACAGCATCGGTTCATCCGACGGTAGGAAATTTTCTACCAGAGACGAACTGAGTGCACAGACCTCTTCACCGGATGAACTGACGCATGAACCTATATGGCAGCGGTTCATCCGACGGTGAGTTTTTCGATTTGCTGAACTAAGTCTCATTTTTGATCCAAAAGATGTCACACACAAACCAACACAAGCACATTTTTGGATCAATTCTGAGTGACAACCTCACCCCTCAAACACTCCTTTGTAAAATACATATAGATACACAATTAGCTCCCTAAAAAGGGATAAACCATAGATAAAATAGGCAATAAGAACCAAAGGAGAGGAGGGAACTCCAAAAAGGAAATGTATGAGTTAATTGCCTTTGAACTTAGAGATAGACACCTTAAGCTCGTTAGGACTTAACTCAATAGGCATTAAGCACAATCATTTGTCTCATCACACCTTAAGAGTTGTTGATTTGCATTGAATGCTAAGCAACTTTCTCATAGTGTGAGTTTCCTTTGTGACTTCTCTCACGTAATGCTATGCAAGAACAAATGCATGAAATTAAACATGAGTGCAACTTACATGACAAGCATAAATGCAAAGCGGAGAGATAAACTATCTTGCCAAGTTTGAACCCTTGATAAGCTTATTCATAGTGAGCCTTCCAACATGCCTTGAGCGAAACAAAAGAACCACCGGCTCAAGCAAGACCCATACTCACCACTATCTCATCAAGGTTAGACAAGCCCCTAATCATGTACATATGTAAGTGCAAACTATATGACAAGCATTACATGATGTTGGACACATCAAGCACATTTAATTAACTCCGAAGCCTACAAAAGGTGTTATCATCAAGAGGCTTAGTGAATATATCCACCAATTGCTCCTCGGAACAAACACCACAAAGGACAATGTCCCCTTTTGCAACATGGTCTCGCAAGAAGTGATGATGGATATCAATGTGCTTGGTGCGCGAATATTGAACCGGGTTGTTAGCAATTTTTACGGCACTTTCATTGTCACAAAGGAGGGGAACCCTATCTAGAACCACACCATAATCCAAGAGGCTTTGCTTCATATAGAGGATTTGAGCACAACAAGCCCCCGCGTAAATGTATTCCGCCTCCGCGGTGGATAAGGCCACGGAGTTTTGCTTCTTAGAGGACCAAGCAACCAAAGAGCGACCTAGCAAATGGCACCCACCCGAAGTGCTCTTACGGTCTACTCGACATCCGGCAAAGTCCGAATCCGAATAACCCAAGAGCTCAAAACAAGCACCATGGGGGTACCACAAGCCAATGCTAGGTGTGTATTTTAAGTATCTAAGGATCCTTTTCAAAGCACTTAGGTGAGATTCTTGAGGGTTGGCTTGAAACTGAGCACACATGCAAACACTAAACATGATATCGGGCCTAGATGCGGTAAGGTAAAGAAGAGAACCGATCATAGAACGGTAAAGCTTTTGGTCAACCGATTTACCTCCCTCATCTAGGTCGAGATGTCCATTGGTAGGCATTAGAGTCTTGATCGGCTTACAATCATCCATCTTGAACTTCTTGAGAATATCATTAGTGTACTTCTCTTGATGAATGAAAGTCCCTTCCTTCAATTGCTTGATTTGAAACCCAAGGAAGAAGTTGAGCTCTCTGATCATTGACATCTCGAATTCCCTAGTCATGAGATCACTAAAGTCCTTGCATACTTTGAGGTTAGTAGAGCCAAAGATAATATCATCAACATAAATTTGACAAATGAAAAGCTCTTTGTTGATTATCTTTGTGAATAGCGTGTTGTCCACTCTACCAATCTTGAATCCCGCTTCAATGAGAAAATCCCGGAGCCTCTCATACCATGCCCTAGGAGCTTGCTTGAGTCCATACAAAGCCTTGTGCAACCTATAGACATGGTTAGGATATGTAGCATCCTCAAAACCGGGATGTTACTCCACATAGACTTCTTCATTGATGAAGCCATTCAAGAAAGCACTTTTAACATCAATTTGAAATAATTTCATTTTATGACTAGATGCATATGCAAGAAGGATACGGATAGCTTCAAGACATGCCACCGGAGCAAAGATCTCTCCATAGTCCAAGCCTTCAACTTGAGAGTACCCTTTGGCGACAAGTCTTGCCTTGTTCTTCACCACAATACCATGTTCATCTTGCTTGTTCCGGTAGACCCACTTAGTGCCAATCACGTTCTTGTTCTTGGGGCGCTCTACCAACTACCACACTTGATTTCTTGTGAAGTTGTTGAGCTCATCTTGCATAGCCAAGATCCAATCCGGATCCCCAAGAGCTTCATCTATAGTTGTGGGTTCTACAAAAGAGACAAAAGCATGATGTTTGCAAAATGAGGCATATTGCTTGCGGCGAGTCCTTGTACCACCCTTGGGATCACCCAAGACGAGATCAATTGGATGGTTTGTTGAAGTCCTTGTACGCCTTCCAAATGTTGTAGAGGTGGGATCATCTTGAGATTGAACTTCCTCCGGTTCCTCTACTTGATCTTGAGTGTCTTGTGAAGTAGGAGGTGGTTCTTGTGAGGAAGATGGACTATCTTGTCTTGTGGGGGATGATGTTGCACGCCTTGGTTGATCACCATTGTCATCATCATCGGAGGAGGAATCTTCATGAATGGAGTGAGAATCATCATCTTCCTTTGGCTTGATGTCCCCAATAGCCATCTTCTTCATTGCTTCTCGGAGAGGTTCTTTTCCTACATCATCACAACAAAAGCCATCTCCTTGGGAGCCATTAGATTCATCAAACTCCATGTCACATGTTTCTTCAATCACTCGTGTAGAGTTATTGAATACTCTATATGCCTTGGAGTTAGATGCATAACCAACAAGCATGCCCTCATCTACCCTACTCTCAAACTTCCCTAGATGCTTCCTCTTCTTGAATATGAAACACTTACAACCAAACACCCGGAAGTAGGAGATGTTGGGCTTTCTCCCAATGAGTAGCTCATATGGTGTCTTCATCAATAGTCGGTGGAGATACACTCTATTTGAAGCATGACATGCCGTGTTGATAGCTTCCGCCCAAAACCTTTGAGAAACCCCATAGTCATCCAACATGGCTCTAGCAAGAGTGATGAGTGTCTTGTTCTTTCTCTCTACCACACCATTTTGTTGCGGTGTGTAGGTTGAAGAGAATTCATGCTTTATGCCTTCACCATCACAATACTCTTCCACTCTTGTGTTCCGAAATTCCGACCTATTATCACTTCTAATCTTCACCATAGGTGACCCAAACTCATTTTGGGCTCTTGTAGCAAATTTCTTGAAGATATCAAATGTCTTGCCCTTGTCCTCCAAAAAGAATGTCCAAGTATAGCGTGAGTAATCATCAACAATGACAAGACAATAGAGATTACCACCAAGACTCTTGTATGTAGTTGGTCCAAAGAGGTCCATGTGCATGAGCTCCAATGGTCTTGTGGTAGATACACAAGCCTTCATAGGATGATGACTTGCAACTTGCTTGCCGGCTTGACATGTGCTACATAACTTGTCCTTCTCAAATGTGACATCCTTCACACCAAAACCATTCCTTTCTTGAAAGCCTTCTTGAGTTGACTCATTCCTATATGTGCAATCCGACGATGCCATAGCCAACCCTTGGATGTCTTGGAGATGAGGCAAGTAGTCAAGTTTGCTTCATGGGATGCAAAGTCTACAAGATAAAGATTGCCATAGCGGAATCCCTTGAAAACAACTTCATTAGTTTTCTTGTTAGTAATTGTGACCCCTTCATCATCAAATGTGCATGAAAGACCAAGGTCACAAAATTGTGCAATGGAAAGCAAGTTATAACTACAAGAATCCACAAAGAGAACATTAGAAAGGGATAGATCATTAGTTAGAGAGGTTTCACCCAATCCGGAGATCCTTCCTTTAGAATTATCACTAAATGATACTTGTTCATGATCTCCCGCATCATCCACTAGTATGGTGAACATTTTTACTTGGCCGGTCATGTGTTGAGTGCAACCACTATCAAGTATCCAATGACTCCCTCTGGCCTTGTAGTTCACCTACACACAAGAAATTTGGATTGAGATTTAGGAACCCAAGCTAGTTTGGGCCCCTTGATGTGAGTGACAAGAACTTTCGGAATCCATAAGCTTCTAGGTGGCTTGACTTTGGGTTTGGCACCAATAAACTTGACCGCAACCTTGCCATTGCTTTTCTTCATCAACAAGAAATGGTTATCATTGTACATAGACTTGAAATTGTTAGGCAAGGTGGGCAAAGGGCGAGTAGGTATTGGGCACTCCCTTGTGTGATGACCGGTGACCTTGCAATGTTGACAATAAGACCCAACTTCCTTGTTGAAACACCCATATAGCTCCTTAGACTTAGGAGTTTCCTTGATAGGATTAGGGAAAGAACCAAGTCCCTTTGTCCCATAATCTCTTGCACTGTAGTAGAGGATCTCCTTGTGTAACTCCTCACCCTTGGCTAGAGTCTTCACACAAGACCTTAGGCTTCTCACTTCTTCTTCAAGAGCTTTCACCCTAGCATGGTTAGTCTTGGAAGAGGATGCAATATCTTCATCATTAAGCAAGACCTTAGGTTCTTCAACTAGATCATCACATGAGGTAGAGGCATTGGTTTTGGTGACTTCTCTAGCATCTTCATGCCCACTAGAACCAATGACCTCATATGCAAGCTCAAGCTCTTGATATTTCATCTCTAAGAGCACATGTTCTTTCTTAAGCATCTTATGATTTGACTCAAGAGACTTGTTAAGCACGGTTATGTCGTCATGCTTGACGATTAGCTCATTGTGCTTATCAACCAACTTGTTATGGTCATCTCTAAGTGACTTGTTGGACGCTACCAAAGCATCATGTTCTTTGCTAAGGTCATTGTGCTTCACAAGTAACTCATCATTTGATAGCTTAAGTTTCTCATGGGTCTCTTCTAGTGCCTTGAGCTTACTCTTTTGTTTCTTAATCATGGAAGTGTATTCATCAAGAAGACCCTTAAGAGCATGCGGTGAGAGATCATCATCACTACTAGAAGAGTCACTACTATCACTATCGCTCACCTTGGAGTGCTTTGCCATGAAGCACATAGGTGGAGGTGGAAGTGGAGGCTCTTCATCATCCTTGATAGCAATACTGGCGATCTTCTTGTTCTTTTCTTCTTCACTTTCACTTGACTCACTTGAAGTCTCACCACCGGTTACCCATTCATTGACCAAGAGTGAACGATGTTCGCCCTTCTTCTTGTGGTAGGGCTTGTTTGATGATTTCTTCTTGGAAGAGCTCTTCTTGTAGTACTTGGCATCTTTCTCATCCTCATCATTCTTCTTGCTTGAGCTTGATACACGCTTGTCGGGCTTGGGGCAATCATAGTATAGGTGATCATAGCTTCCACAATTCTAGCACTTCCTATTGCTTCCTTCACCATTTCTTCTTGATGTCTGAAACTTTTGCTTCTTGGAATCATAGTTGTAGCCCTTCTTGCCAATCTTGGAAAGCATCTTGGCAGTTCTCTTCATGAGAAGAGCATGCTTTGCATCATCGCTTTCCACATCACTTGAATCACTTTTGTCTTCGCTCTCACTTGAGGAAGAGGGTGGCTTAGCATTGGTCTTCTTGGGCTTGATCTTCTCACTTGCCTTGAGTGCAAGATCTTTCTTTGAGCTTGAGTTGGAAGTAGATGATTCCATTTCCTCCATCATGAACATCTCATGGGAGCGGATCTTGTTCACAACCTCGGTGATGGTGAGAGTAGACAAGTCCTTCTCAAAGAGAAGTGCCTTGACGATGTTGTACTTAGGCTTGGGGAGCATTTGAAGGATTTTTCGGATGATTTCCTGCTCGGTAAGGTTAGTAACATCGAGAGCATTGACATTTTGAATAAGCACACCCATCCTAGAATACATTTGCTCTACACCCTCATCGTCATGCATTTTGAACTCATTGAGCTCCACCTTGAGCAACTCATATTTTTCCTCACGGATCTTTTTGTTGCCCACATGGATTTCTTTGAGTTGCATCCACACCTCATGGGCGGTCTCCAAGGAAAAGACCCGATCAAACAATTCCTCATCTAGTGCCTCAAAGATATGGTTTCTAGCGCGCGAGTTCCACTTCGCCTCACTCGCGATGGGAACACTAGGAAAAGGATACATGGTGGTGCGCCACGCATCGTGGTTTTGTGCTTGAAGGTAGCTAGCCATTCTATGTGCCCAAAAGGTGAACCGTTTCCCCGCCAACTTGGGAGGGCCATTGCCACTACCTTTCCCCATGTCCCTAGGCGGTTAAGCCATGCAAAAGGGAGCCTAGCTCTGATACCACTTATAGGATCAATGGCCCGTAGAAGGGGGGGTTGAATATGGGCCTTCTTTTCAATTTCTAAAGCATGAAGAAAACCTTAGCCTATCAACTAGTGTTGCCCATCTAAAAAGGTTTTTCTCTACTACTAAGCACACTAACAAGAGTTTCCTTAGCAAATATCACACTAAGAGATATGGAACACCCTAGTCAAGATAAGAGGCAAACAAGCAACTTAAAGAGAACTAGAGCAAGGAAACTTAAGTGCGGAAATTAGGTGCGGAAAATAAATGCAAGAAAGTAGAGAGAATCACAAGAGACAACCAGATTTTTTCCCGTGGTATCGAGAAGTTGACGCTTCCCCCTAATCCTTGTTGGAGCACTCACTAAGAGTATTGCTCCCCCTCAAGTCACCAAGAATCAAGTGCTCACTAAGAGTACCCGTTCTCCATCTCCGGAATGGTGGGTCTCGAACCGTGTACACCAAGCTTTCTTGAGGCTCCCACAATCTCCAAGAGCTCACCAAGAACCTCCAAAGCACCAAGACCGTCTAGGAGCCGTCAAACTCCAAGAGTAACAAGCCCACACACCTTCACTTGACCTGAGCACTCAGCTAAGCCATGTATGCACCTTGAAACCCTTGATCACTAAGAAAGAGCTCCTCAAACAAGAGGAAGAGAATCCCAAATGAGCAAGAACACAATCTCCTTCTCTCCTTGGCTGCTGTAGATCTTCAGAGTGGCAAAGGCAGCTCAAGAGATGTAGGAGGGTCATATTTATAGGCCTAGCAAGGGTGGCTTGCCGTTGGAAAAGTTTCCCTGAAAAGTAGTACCGTCAGATGAACCGATGGTCTCCCCATGGGCAGGCGTCAGATCATCTGGTCACTCACAGGCGCTGAAATAGCCGTTGAACTCAGTGACCCAGTCAATGCACTGACGCTATACATCGACGCACCGTCGGTCTATCCGGTGCTGAAGAGCACCCACTCGGTGCAGTACTGTGTAGGTCAAACACTACCGTCGGATGAACCGCTCAGGTGTGTATCAAGCGTCGGTTCATCCGTTGCTGAAGCAAAAATCTTGGTGCGTCTCTATATGATTTGAATGAAGGCGTCGGATGGACCGCTGGTCAGGGCATCAGATCATCCGGTGCTGAAGAGAATTAGCTTCGAACCTTACTGTTACCAAACCCTAGGTCACCGGATGAACCGATGCTAGGGCCGTCGGTTCATCCGACGGTCTATTTTGAAAACTCCAGCCGTAGAACTCATCCGACGAATGTAGAAATAAGGGCGTCGGTTCATCTGACACTATGACTTGAATTTCAACTCATCCAATTCAATCGCCTTTGAGTTTTCCGTCGATTCTTTTGCTTCCAATGTGTTTCCAAGAGTACTTTGAGCTGATTAGCATCCAAGGAACTTGAGTGTGCATATTTTCATGACTTTTGGTGCATGGTCAAGCTAGTAGTGCATGAACCCCTCTTAATAGTACGGTCAAACACTACAAACTAGCAATCCAAGTGTCCTTCATCTCCTTGTGACACTTGGAACTAACAAAGTCCTTAGCCTTGTAGTATTTGCCCATTGATCGTCCATAAATTCAAATTGAGGGGTCTCTTTTCATTCAATACTCATGACAATAACCCAAGATATAATCCGCTACAAAACAAAGGTTAGTCACAAGCATATGGTTGTCATTTATCACCGAAACACACCCTTACCAAAGGTGAGAAAGGGCCTAGATGGTTACACACAAATGGCCCCGAAGATAATAATATTTTCTCAAAATCTAAATGGAGAGGTCTCTCCATTTAGGCTTAAATGGAGAGGCCTCCGAGATTACTTCCTGTGACATAAAAGTTATTTCCCGTGACACAAAATTACTTCCCACGACACAGAGCTACTTCATGCGACACAAAGTTACTTCCCCCGACACAAAGTTACTTCCTCCTGTGTGCTTCTTTTCTGTTGAGAGAAGTAACTTTGTGCCGCAGGAAGTAACCTTGGAGGGCTCTCCATGTATGACTAAAAGTTACTTTCTCCTACATGCTTTTTTCTATTGAGAGAAATAACTCTTGTGTCGCAGAAAGTAACCTGAGAGGGTTCTCCGTTTAAGCCTAAATGGAGAGCCCTCTCGGTTTAGTCACCTACTAATATTTCTTCATTGTGACTTATGAGCAAACTTTCAGCACATCTCAAGAAAACTGAATATTAATTATTTTGCACAATCTAATTGGATAATTGCTCAACATTACTTGTATAAATAGATAATTGTAGTGAACTAAATTTAAACAAGTTACAGTAGAAGAGAATATCATCAGTATGAGCAGCTCATAGTTTGGGATTATAGAAAATAAGAAATTGAAGATAGTAGCTTTTGTAATCATTAAATATATTTAGCACTGCCACTACACCTCCAAAAACTTTGTGAAACAAACTTTCGTTTATAAAGCTAATGATGAGTCCAACTTGAATTCAAATGATATGCATCTTGACAATGGCTGAACAGCACATGCTTACTGCCTAGATGGGTCTAGCACATGCCCAGCAAATACGATGCTGCCCGATGTCTCCTCGATGATGAAGAATGCAAATGGGTGGTCCGCGACGAAGTCAACCTCTTTGGGTGTCTCGTAGTCCATCGCAAACCCAACGTCGTCATCGGACTCGGTGGCAGCTGCAGCTTCACAGCCCTCCTCGTTCATATCGACCACCGCCTTGTGGATGACATCGCTCACATATATTGGCTCATCAGTAGCTCTAACCTCTGTGACCTCGCTCACGCTTGCGGTACATGGATGGAACGGTAGGATTAGGCCCAAGCTCTGAAGATCTTCAACGAGGCTACCACCAAAGCTCACCTTGAACTTTGGCAGCCGTAACTCGTTGACAGGGACAAACTCCGAAGGTAGGTGATCGTGCAGGAACCTCGGCGATGATGTCATCTTCTCAATTAGGGTCAGCAGGCCGTCGTGGGCGTCAGGGAGGAAGATGCACATGGAGAACTTGGGAATGCTCTCCCACTGCTTCCAGTTAAAATCTGGTGATGACCAGTCCACGTTCTTGGGCTTGTACATCAGCTTGAGCACCTTGAATCCATTGTGGCAGGCGATTTGCTGGCTGCTTCGCTTCGCATGAATGGCACAGTGACAGTGCTGCCGTCGAGGAGGTGGAACTCATGGTCTTTTGTGTACTCCTTGTCGAAGGGGTCGCGCCAGTTACCCTTGAAGTAGATTGCATTGACGACAATGTTTACAGTTTGTTGGCTTGGCTTGTATGGGTCCATAAGCTTGGGGATCAGGCCTCTAGTCACCTCGGCCACCCAGGCATTGATTTGCTCCCTCGATTCCACTGGCTGCAAAAGAGAGAAAACATTGTGATATTTAGAAACGTATAGCTAAGGTTTATCAAAACACGCTGTTTATTTTTCTTGTGAAAAACTGAAGGAAAATAAATATGGATATTTAGTTGTTCTTTTTATTAGAAATTGAGTAAAAGTAGGTAACACTGAAGTCAATTTGATCATGACTGATGACTCGTTGGAGCAAGGCTGAGCTAATCTCATTAAGGTTTATGTTACAAACAATGAGATCAGATGATCTCATCCATCCATCACAAGGTGGCAACTGCCACCTACATTGCCGGTGTACGGACGCGGCGGTTGCCACGGCATCCGTACGCCGTTCCTCCCCCTCCACTGCATATATATGTAAACACCATTGATCAATGAATACAAGCATTCGTTCCTCTCATTTACTCTCTTGTTCTACTCGATTCTTTTAGTTTATACGGGTATTTTTCAGTGTGGATTCATATGCAGAATCTGACAAGATTGAACTTTTAGTGAACTTCTATTACTGTACAAAATATCTTTTTCCAATAAATTATCAGCCCAGTGGTTTGTTCATCCCAAAATCAGATATATATATATATATATATATATATATATATATATATATATATATATATATATATATATATATATATATATATATATAGATTGATATATCATTAATTACCTTACTTCTAGTTCACTATATTCTTACAAATTGACAACAAAAATCATGTAAAAAATTTGAACCCAGATTAGATTTATTCAAGTACTCCAGTAAATACTCATGTGCTACTAACCTTCTCGAGGAAGTCGACGGTTGTTGCCTTTAGGTGTTGACGATGGTGTCACGGTACTCGGGCTTGAGTGGCCTCCTCCAGTCCGTCCATGCGCCGCACGCGAAAGCCACGATGGGCCCGCCGGCGCCGGACTGGTCGGCGAGGACGCGGTCGATGACGGAGGTCCTGACGAACTGCCGGAGCTCCTCGCGGGACGGCGCGCCGGCGACGGCAAGGATCTCGTCGAGGCTGTCCCCGGAGGCGCCAGTCGACATCAGCGCCAACGCGACGTAGATGGAGAGCGGGGAGAAGATGAGGTTGCTGCCGTCGGCCGCGGCCTCCGCGGCGAAGCGCCCGAGCAGGCGCGCGCCGAACGCCGTCTGGCCGGACTGACAGGCTCCCGTGCTCTTGCCCGCCGCCATGAGTCCCATGACTACTCCCGGCGTGCGGGGCGAATAATTAACCCTAATCTCTGTGCTCACGAGAGACGCCGTAGCATAATTTGCTAATCAATTATGGTTACCATACAAACCTTGATTGAGCGGTGATTATTTCCGTATGAATAAATTGATTATATATAAATATATATTTAAAATGTCTAAAGTTGTATTGTTTATTTAGTTTTAAATAATATTTACTTATATTAATTTAAATACGCACACGTGCTCTCCACTAGTGATGGATGACAATCCGACATCTACATCCACAAATGGATATATGTAGCCAAAACAAAATACAAAGAGTACTTAGACTCTCAACTCTCAACATGAATAAACTCAAGAGTGATGTTATGGTGCTTGAAATTTCCTCCCATTTCCTCCACCCAAAGTATTTTCCTCCCGCAAAGGGTAATTTGGTCATTTCGCGTTTGTAGGTCGTCCCCCAACCCGCGCCCCCGCAGCCCGACCCACGTCCGCCCCCTCAGACGACGCGCACGCATCACGCGAACCGAGAGGCGAACCAGAGGCGAACACCATAGACTGCGGCGACGGCTCCTCCGGCGAGGATCTCGAACGGCGGCCCTCCCTCACGCCTCCCTGCTCCGTAGACAACACAGCCCTCATCTCTCGCTCCCTCTAGCTCCCACCGGCGCCCTCGCAAGGCGTCGCACCGGTGGCCTGCCGCGCCACCGCTTCGCTGGCCGCACAACTCACCGGACGTCGAGCCCCGGCGGCAAGGCCGACCGACACAGTCTTCTTGCCTCAAGCGCCCATCCCCATCGGACCCTATTCTTCTCGCCGGTGAGTCAAGCAACCACGCTTTCTCCTCCTCTCTCCCGTGCTTTTTAGGGTTTCTTGATTCATGAATAAGAACCTTGCAGATGTAGTATTTCTTGATTCATTTACAAGTTATTGATCTAGTGTAGGCACCCCCTTAGATAGATGCAGTAGTTCTTGATTCGTTTTCTAGATCTTGTAGATGTAGGTGCCAAATTAGTTGTTCAAGTCATACTCCAAATTACTAGATCTTGCAGGAAGCAACACTTGCTCTGAATTCTTTTCTTTTCAGGCGGAAATGTCCAATGTTGATTCTTTGCTGGAGTACAATGAAATAGTTATGAAGATGTTCAACAGTGAGGATGAAGGATTTCAGTTTTATAACAACTACGCTTATGAGAAGGGATTTAGTGTGAGGAAGGATTACTGCGAGTGGGACAGGGACCTGAATGAGAGGAACCTTCGCAAGTTCGTTTGCAGCAGTGAAGGTTTCCGCGCAGAGAAGCACCTTAGGAGCGAGATCAAGTTGCGGAGGTCGCGGAATGTCACTCACTTTGGTTGCCGTGCTAAATTTGTGATTGCACTGGATTATGACACAAAGCAGTGGTATGTGAAGGATTTCATCAACGAACACAACCATCCGATGATTCCACCAGACCTATCTTGTTTCATGCGTTCTCACAGAAAAATTACTGATAAGCAGAAAGTAGAGATTGTGCATATGCAGGTTTCTGGAATCCGCAAACACCAGATAATGGACAGTATGCTGAAGCGGCACGGTGGTTATGATAAGGTTGGATTTACAGTAAGGGACCTTTACAATTTCCGCCATCGCAATAAGTTGCAGATGCTCTCCGGCGGTGATGCCCAAACAATCATGAATTACTTGATAGCTCAGAAACGTAGAGATCCAGATTTCTATTTCGACCAGAAGAGAGATGGGGGAGGGCATATGACGGGAGTGCTTTGGTGCGACTTCCAATCTCAGATGGATTATAGAGCATTTGGTGATGTCGTCGTATTTGATGGCACTTACAAAACCAATAAATACAACATGCCTCTTGTTCCTTTTGTTGGGGTGAATCATCATAAAAGCACAGTTCTTTTTGCTTGTGGAATTGTTTTTCATGAGGATACTTAGTCCTATGTGTGGCTGCTTAGGGCATTCACTAAAGCCATGTCTCAGAAACATCCAGTATCTATGATCACCGACAGAGACCTTGCTATGCAAAATGCAATCAGTATTGTGTGGCCGAATGCATCGCATAGGCTATGCGGATGGCATATTGAGAATAACATTGTGAGTAATATTAAGGATGATGATGTGAAGGAAGGAATTAGGTGCTTTCTTTATGATCGTTGCTCTATAGAAGAGATTGAGTTGAAATGGATGGTTTTCTTGAAGAAGCATGAGGTCACAGATGAGAACTCGTGGCTATATCAGATGTATGAGAGGAGGGAATCCTGGTGCGCTGCGTATCATGCTGGTAAGCGCTATTTAGGATTGAGGAGCAACCAGCGTAGCGAGAGCCTACACTCTAGGATCCAGTTTAATCTAGATCGGAAAATGATACTGGTAGAGCTGTTTCAACACTTTGACAACTGTCTTGTAAAGCTGCGAACTAGAGAAGTGACTCTGGATTTTGTATCCAATTACAAGCCATGCTTGGAACATGATGCTTCGTTTTTTGTGCATGAGGCTACAAAAAGGTTCACAACAAGTGTTTTTTATGATGATGTGCTGTACAGTCTGAAAGCAGCCGAGAAGTGTTATTTGATTGAGGAAATGGATAGCTATGACACTGTTGTGTATATAGTTGGAAGGGTTGATAAAAGAGAAAAACGATACTCTGTGAGCTGTGACATATGTGTTGATGAGGATA
Organism: Cenchrus fungigraminus; assembly: GCA_036936925.1. Lineage (NCBI taxonomy): Eukaryota > Viridiplantae > Streptophyta > Magnoliopsida > Poales > Poaceae > Cenchrus > Cenchrus fungigraminus. The sequence goes on along the minus strand of CM072774.1, from coordinate 98,739,876 downwards.
AGGTCAAGGAAATTTTATGTTCTTGTCTAAAGTTACAGTCCCTTGGAATCCCATGCTCACACATCTTCTTTGTGTTAGGCTATCGCGAAGAAAGTAAGCTTCCAGACTGCTGTGTTTTGGAAAGGTGGATGATTGGTGCCAAGCGTGGATTTCCTCCTACAAGGAAGAGCACAATGTATGACTATTCTAATAGCATACAGAGGTACAATGACCTACACAATATCAGTCGAACGGCAGCCTTCGCAGTAGCTCAATCACAAGAAGCATTTGAACGGCTCAAACGCATTCTTGAAGAGGAAGCTGCTATGATTCCTGTAAATATAGGAGAGGGTGGACGCAAGACGTTTGGTCCTGTGCTCCCACAAGCCATGGATGTTGATTCTGCGGAGTGCTGCAATGTATTAGATCCCATACGCGTGCCTGGCAGAGGGGCCCCGAAGAAAAAGTTGAAGTCAAGTTCAGATAGATCTGACAAACATTGTACCCTATGTAAAGATCGAGGTCACAATCGGCGAACATGCTACTTGAGAGATGAGGTAAGCTAAGAGTAATTGTGATCAAAGTTTAAAATTGATTGTCTGTGAGCCATGTGTAGTTTTTGCTAATGTCCCTCTTCATTTGTAGGATAAAATGCTCCCTGAGGATGTGTTGGATAAATGATTCGGCAAAGGTATACATTCCAACAAAATTCTAGATTCCTGTATATGACTTCTCTTTCTCCAGTACCTGTGGGTTCTTGTTTGGCTTCATGAAATCAAGCTGAGTTTGTGGGGGCGAGTTATGTTCTTGGCAAATTTCATTCTCTTAATAATTGTCATTGTTCCTGCCTTCATTGTGCCTATTTTGTTTGTGGCTTTTGTTATGAGTGCTTGTTGTATCGATTGTTCAACTCTTACTGAGCCAAGAAAAGATTTAACTAGGATTGCGTCATTAACCTGGTCATACCAGTTCTGAAGCATTCAGATGCATCATTGTACTCAATAAAAGCACTCGGACGAAGCTAAACGGATGAAGCTAAAAGCACTCGGATGAAGGTAAAAGCACTCGGATGAAGCTAAAAGCACTCGGACGACGCTAACATTGTAACCAGGCGGTTCACTCCAAGAGTCTTTGTAACCTTTGCAATGCGGAATTTATCATTTGACATGTGGATCATGTTTTCGTTTCGGTCGCTGCATTTCTTGTTGATTGAGAGTGCAAAAGGAACGTTAACATACCGTCGTTATGTTAACATGTAATGTATGGATCGGCAAGTTACCATGACATGGAAAACAACATATTGTCGGCAAGTTAACATGCCATAACACATCATTGTATAAGCTAACATAACATAACATGCCGTAACATAACATGCCGTAACATAACATGCCATAACATAACATAACATGTCACAGATAGGCGCCACATTGTAGCTAGCGCACCGCAAGTTAACATAGCATGTCAAGTTAACATGCCACAACATTGGTTAACATAACATGTCAAGTTAACATATCATTGTTTAAATTGCCATGTCACAGAGAGGCGGCGTGCCGTCAAGTTAACATACCGCGTCAAGTTAACATACCGCATCAAGTAAACATACCACGTCAAGTGAACATACCATGTTAGCATGTCCCAAGTAGCCTATCCATGGTTTTTTTAAAAAAACATTTCATGACAATGTTAGTGGTCACAAGCTGACTCTTTATTCATAACTAACAGCATGAAGCTATTAAAACCATTACACTGTTAAAGGTTACAAGCTGGAGTGCACACAAAAGAGGGCGCCCATGAGAATGTCTCAGATTACTGCATAATGTGGAAATACACTTGTAGCAACTGAGTCTGCCATCTGGTTTTGAGCTCTGGGTATGTTGTGGACCCTGGAGGAACCTATCAAAAAGGCAACAATAGACTAGGAAAAGGGTTTGGTGCTCCAATCCGGTGCATTAGAGGGATTAACTGCATTGATACAGTTGGCAAACTGATTATCAGTGAAGAATTGGGTGTATTGGAGACCCATGATATCGTTGAAGTCCATTCCAATGTTGGACCATATAACCTCACTATTTACTGTTTTTTAGTTGAACTGGAGCTTATACTTGTATCTAGTTGAACTTTTTGTTTTAGTTACTTGTACAGTGTATAGAATCCCTGACAGATCAGCAGGAGATGCAAGAAATGGGAGAGAAATTCAATGAATACCCCTGGGAATGGATGGGGCTTACCAAGAGAAACATATAGGCTGGCCCGGGAAGAGCAGTACAAAAACTTCTCATACATAATTCTGGGGAAATAGCAATGAAGGTACACCCTACAATCCAACTTACTTTACATAGGAAAAAGTACCCATCACATTGTGTGTTATTCTGGTGTTCAAGCAGGCATGCAAATATACTGAGATGGGGGGAACATATTACGAATTCAGACAAAATACTAGATGAGCAGAAGCACCCAGAAAGCTTATTTTAAGGATTTTCTCATACTCAGATCAGTACCATGGCTAATATGCAAAGAACGATCAAGCTTTTCATTAACATGCATGATTGAATTGTGATCACCCATACAAAACATATGCATAAAGCGATTAAGTGTGACAAAGTTCAACACATGGTCCCAATATTACATTAGTGGATTGGTGATGAGGATCACCATATATACAGACTAGTCCATACTGCTCATTACTTGCTTAATTTGTACACAACTAGCAAAGACCTCCTGATTGGATTTGAGATGGAACATAGCATACCTGAGAATTCCTAAATAGTAATAGGCGGGGAAGATGCTTCGGTGTCGAACTTGTGCCGCTTGAGCCTCGGCAGTTTCAGGCGAGGTGTGTCTTGGCGCCTCGGTAGTTCCAGCCTGAGCCTGACCCTGACCCGAACCTGGTCCAGCAATCATGTCCCACAATAGGGATCCCAACACCATGCAAGTCTTGATGAAGAACACCACCTACACTCTGATCACCAAGATCGGCTTGGGGGAAAGGGTGAAGAGGGAGTACAGCAAGATCCAAAAAAAAACCGATCGAGGTTCGGCTGAGCAGCAACACCATCAGGAACTGGCGCAACCACCGGTTGAGCAGCGACTGTGTCGACCGGGAAGTAGAGATGGGCAGCAGGGGGGCCATGTTGCGCCGGACCCATCGCCGACGAATGGGCGCCAAATGCCTCTCCCATTTAATCGCCAGGATAGAGGCGAGTGCAATGGCAAAGGCTGTCTGGAGAGGACTCCTGACAAAATCGTGTACCTCAATGGTGCGGCCCAGCGTAACCCAATGTCCCAGAAAGAGAGCGGATATCTCGACCGCCTAAGCTGTGCTCCATCCCCAGAGAGAATACCGAAAGTGACCTCTGTGATGCGGGGCAGGGGATCTACCTCTAGCGGCAGCGGCGGCGGAGACTGCTGAGTCGACGGCGGCGGCGAAGGAGACTGGTCAAGCAGCAGGGGGGTCCTGGCGAGCCTCCTCGCGCTCGCGCCGGCGTCGGCTCCCCTAGATGCGGGGGCTGACATCGATGCGACCGCCATCGTCTCCTCCTCCTCGTTGACCTGGCAGCCGGTCAACGTCGATGGCGCGGATCTGAGGAGGGAGGATCTCAGGGGGAGCTGAGGGCGCAGATCTGCCGTGAGATGGTGGTCAACCCGTGGAGGAGTGCGCAGGAGATGGGGGTTCGGAAGGCCGAGGCAGGGAGCTCAGGGTGGGATTCCGCCATGGATTTGAGGATGCAGTGGAGGAGGATTGAGACGAGGAGATGAAGGAGGACTGGGAGGAGGTGGAGTTGCAGGCCGCGGAGGAAGGGGATTGAGACGGGTGAGCTGCGATGGTGCGGAAGGAGGAAGTGGAGAGGGATGAGTGAGAGTTGGCGTAGGAAGAAATCCCGGCGGCGAGGAGAGGTGATGGATATTTTGGAGCCTTCTGAGAGTTTCGCCATTGGAATTGTGCTTGCACTGCATCCTCTCTCAACTGCAACATATTGGGAGCCTTCTGAGAGTTTCACCATTGGAATGGTGCTTGCGCTGCATCCTCGCTCAACTGCAACATAGGAGTATTTGTGGGCCCATTATACGAGAGAGGATTATAAATATCTGGGTCTAGGGCATGCACGGGCGCATCTGAGGGTCCCTCTTCAATTACCTTTTTGCCCTTATCATCCTGACAGGGCGCGCGCGGCGGAGATGGGCCCTGCTGTGAATGGGGGAGTAAGGCCGAGGTGGCCTGGCACTGGCACGGTCAGGCCCAGCACTTCTCTGACAACTTTGTAACACCAAATGCAGCGTTCGGGAGGGCTTTTTTTGGCTGGGCTGTATTCTATCGAGTGGGGCAGCCCAGGAAGCAGTGTTCGGGAGACATTTTTTGGGCTTGGCTGCCGGCTGGTGTTTTTTTGTGTGTGTGACAGCGGCTATTGTAGGGCGCATAATCACATTTACGATATAAATTAAAAAAAGAAAGGACTCCCTATCAAATTCACCGCACCTCCACAATTACTGTCACTTGCACACATTGCTTGATTACCCAAACATATAAGGATGAATGATTGGTAAAGAACACGAAATCTTTGTTCTAACACATGCATCTTAAATAAATATAGGATAATCAAACTTCAACCGAACTTAATGGAAAGGCATAACACACTTTGTCCAATTTTGAACAAAAAGATAATGCAACCTAACAAGTTTGTAACCCACGCCTAGTTGAACAAGGAAAGCCTGCTTAGATGCCGTCACCACTATCCCCACTTCTCCGTCATCTTAGTACTCCATGTACGTCATGTCATGCATTAAGTTGTTGACATGTTATTGGTTGTATTAAGGGGAATATTACTGAATAGAAACCAATACTCACTTCTTCAGGTCCCACTATGTAGAGATGACAAATCTTGGTACCACCTTGAGCGAGCACCATTTCATTCACCTCTTCTTGTCGACCTAAAATCTTTATTAACCCATACCCAATTGATAGCTCATTCCCTCCTGCAGCGGGATTCATGTAGTACAACTCTGCAGCTCCGTTGTATCCAAAAGGCCTCAAAGCATCTGACATCATGACCCACTCAATAGTAGTGGCTGGATGTACAATGGAAAACATGCCAATGTTACCTTCTTCCCTATTGTCATAGTACTTGTTCAGATCCGAATAAAGTTCCTTCACTGTGTGCACCTTAAATTGAACCTTAGATCGAGGGCACCCACTCCTCGTCGTGGACGGGTGGCGACGGCAGCTGCGGAGGCGGCGGCGTGGGCGACGGCGACCTCGCCAGCTTAGATCTGCGCCTCAACTTCTTCCGTTGCCCCTACTTCGGACTCATCGCCGTCGCGGGCTACGCGCCGACGCAGCGACTCACTCCCTAGCTACGCGGCGGCGGAGGCGGAGGCGGATCTGGATCTAGGGTTTCCCTGGCCGGAACTCAAGAATCCGCGGCGGAGCGAGCGAGATTGAAGAGCACAGGCAGAGCTAGCAAGAGCGGCAATGGAGGTGCGTGCGCGGTTTCCTATGGAATGCGAAGCGGTTCGCGTCGCTGGCGTGCTCACGCCTTAAATGCAAATGACGGAAAGGGGAAAGTGGCGGGCCCTGCCCGTCCAATCACCCCGCCACGTTCGCAGACGGTGCGGTTCGGTTCTCAAGAGATGGACGTGCGCGTTGACTAGCCTCCACACGCTTTCAAGCCTCTTTGTTTTTTTTCATGGAAAGAAGCTTCCATTAACTCACAGGCACAGCTGCATCACTGGCCACAAGATCAAATACAAAGTCTGGTGTAGTCTCCCAACGGAGCCCATCACCCTGAGACGCCATTAGCCCCTTTGCTGCTAAAGCATGGGCTACTTTATTACAAGACCTAGGAACAAACTTGCACAAGAAATTACTCAAGTTACTGGAGATCAAGGATTTTAACTCGTAGAGCTGTCCTCCCACCTCAGCCATTCTATAGGAATTGTTCTCGAGGGCGTGTTTCAAGATCAGAGAATCTGTCTCCACTTGGAAGGCATCCCGGATGTCCTCCAGACGCGCTTGGTCCCTCTGCCATTGGGTCCCTGTCACGTGGTGTAAATCATGGGTCTAATCAAGAGGGGATCTCTCAACCTCCCAGCAACCGCGAGACAAGGACCAAACCACTCGGCTGTGTTGCAAAACCAGATAGATGAAGGAATGGGTCATTAACCTGGTTAAAAGCATTCGGATGGAGCATGGTACTCCATAAAAGCACTCAGACGAAGCTAAAAGCACTCGGATCACTCTCAACAAAACAACATGCTCGTTGTGTGAACGCACGTTGTCATTGGTTGCCAGAAGTTCAACACACAAAAATCATGCAGTCATGACGCCACTAAGTGTGTGCAAATTATGAACCTACATAGGCTGATAAGGGCTTTTTAGGAGTTTTCCTTTTGAACCCATCCGTTTGCTAACGCGAGCAGAGATAGCTTCTAGAGTGAAATCTTCCCTCACAGTACGAGGAGCACTGTCAACTGTTCTCCTCAAGGGTTTTGCTCTTTTTCTAGATGCAGCTCCTGCACCATTTGAAGTTCCTTGAGCAACTCCTGTAACTGTTGCGGCTCCATCATCAACCATAGTCTTTCGCGACCGTCCTCGTGGTCTTTTCGTCTTAGATTTTTCTGAGGCTGCATTTGATTCTTCTTTGCTTCGAGTTCCCATTACCACAGGATCGTCTACATCACTATCCTCTCGATGCCCCACTCCTTCTTCCGGGTATTCCAACAAGTAGGCTTCCTTCTATGTAATCATGAACACAACATGTTAAACAAGATTATTTCATGACGCAAGGAACAAGCTGCGTAAACATTTTTTTACAAATGTAGTAAATGCACATACCGTGATAGGTTTTTCGTATGATTCCAAACGACGTCTATTGCGATCAGAATGTAGCAGCTTCGTGCATATCCTATAGCAAAAACTTTCCATTTGTTGCTGTGCATGAGAAATGTAGTGCACATAGTCACATAACACCTTTCATTGCAATTTGTATAAATTTTTGAATTGAAAAAAAAAACTGTAAGACTCACACTTGTGAATTCATGAGCCAGTTTCTCTCCATCCCATGCCAGAATATATTGTATTACGAACGCCGCACATGTAAAACTGCAACATTGTACCATAACATGAGTGACTGAATTACATCGTTAATATACAAAATGAAAAGAGTACCCGTTGGCTTGTCTCGGGATTTGTAGATATGGTAGTATTCGCCAGTCGCGAATGTCAAATGGAATCTCAAATTTAACCCAACCTTTCTTGGACGAATAGTCAACGCAAGACTGTATGCTTTCCACCTACAGCGAATGGGTACATACATGTGAAGTTTGATCATGTGCTCGTCCATGAGTACATAAAAGTTGCTACATATACTTACCAATGTCTTCTCTTTTTCTTCATTTCGCATGCCTAAAGATTCAAGAATCTGTACCTGTTCCTTTTCAAAGTTTAGGACCAAGAGACCCCAGTGGTTGCCATTAATGTTCATTGGAGCGAAGACCTGTTGAAAGATGTATGAATGCATGGCTTCAAACCAAAAAGGAAATCATGAGATACTAACACAGATAAATACACAAAACAAAATCAATATTGCATACCAAATGTTTTCCCACACATTTTTCCGCTATACGCTTCATATACTTTTCGCTTATCCCCCGTTCTGGTTGCGTCAACTTTTGAACATCAAACGTATGTATGAATGACGTTGAGTCATTCTCAACGTTGCTGAAATCGACATATGTATTTATTACCTGCAAAATGTGGATTAAGTAAATATTAGGTGTGCGCATGTGTTTACTAACGACATGGATGTGAAAGAATATTACCTCTCCAAATATAAACTGCTCTAAGACATTTCCGACCAATTCTCCCACTTTAAGCGAGTGGTCGTCTATGTATACAACCACAGCGTCCTCGTAACTCTGAACTAAGAACTTGGCAGCTTCTCAGTCAACTGGTCCTATATTGAAATCGTTATCGATAATTGGCTCTCTTCGTTTGAGTCCCGTTTTAGGGGGTCGCCGTGCTGCTTCATGGTCGTATCAGTTTTGGAAATGCCTGGTTCAGCGTATATTTTATCCTGCGCCACTTGGAAATGTGTCCGTGGCGTTACCTGCAATTGGTGATGTTTTTTCGATTACAAAGTATCATTTCTATCGTGAAACACGAACAATGATAAAACAAGTGAACATACAATACCTCAACATATGTAGATGAAGGCATATGTTGTTGAGCATGGGTAGTTTGAGGTGTCGTTTGCTCTATAAGTTTGCTCAATGGGTCACGGAGTTCCTGTTAGTTGAGACATTGTTGAAGGTTAAAGCATTATAGTACGTTAAATTGAATAATATCACCCTGGTTACCTGCAACTCCGTTCGTGTTTGTTCCTGATCTGCGTGTACCTTAGCTTCTAGCCTATTGAACCTATCTTCTAGGATGTTGTCATTTCTAAACAAAGCAAATTCCTTCTTCTGTTCCAGAATCTTCTTATCCTGTTTGTGTTCCAATTCAAGAAGCTTCTGCTCCACATCTAGTTTAAGCTAAAATTTCATTGCTTTCATCCAATGTTCAAGGCTTTGCGCCTACCAATTTACTAAATTGTGAATTAACCACACAAATGAAATACGACACTTAAACATATGTCATACTTCTAGGTTGCTGCTTCGACCCTCGTGTGCGTAATTTGCTTTTTTCGCTTCTGACACAGTTGCTTCTCATTTTTCTTTGGTTTGTGAAGCGACAGCCAAATTAAGCTATAAACAATTGAACAAGTTAAAGATGTGCGTAAAAACAGAACCGCCTATATATGTGTTATGTTTGCAAACTTACCGTTCCTTTCGTCAACTTTCCATTCTCCCAAGCAATTTGTCTACGCTTGGCATTTTCTTCATCCCAGAAGACCATAACTGGTGGTTGGGTTCTCCTTTCATCAGCATAGTTGATGTGATAACAGTCGTCCACTCTAACTCGCTCATAGTACCAAAACTATTTAAAAAATAAGCACATAAGTATGTCAAAAAATAAACATTATTTAAAGAGTTTGATGTACAGTAAAGAACTCACCTGTAGAAGAACCAAATTACCCTTCAGGGTTCTTCCCCCATTATTCTTGAAAGTAGAGATTGCTTCTAATAGATAATTCAAAGTAAATTGGACCCAGTTGAAATGTCGAATTTGTCTTACATCTCTAACAACTTCTATATACCTCGCACTGATGGAGGTCCCTGTGGGTGATGCTATGATGACACCAATCGTGAACAAGACGAAGGCTCTCAGAAAGTCTTCGTCCGTAGGTCAATCTTTGTGAAGCATGTTTTCCAGCCCTGCTAGCTCGAGCTTGTGGTTATCACTGCTTGCAAACCTATTGAAAAGTTCAGTGACCACAGTTTCATTTGCACTATTCGGTTTTCTATTTATATGTTCCGTTACATCATTGCCTCCGGTCTCGAGTCCCATTATATGGTGCACATCATCCAATGTAACCCTAACCACTTGACCTAATATCATGAAACCTTGGTCGCTGGTGTCGTATGCATCTACAATGTCCTGTATCATTTGTTTCCTCAAAGCGACATTAGGCATTTGAAGCAGTCCACCAAAGCCAATAGACTCAATAGCGTCTACGTGCGGTTAAGAATCCTTGAAATTTGCCACGGCTTTATAAAATCTCGTAGGAGAGTGCATCAAATGCATCTTACCGTGCTGCAGCAACCAGTTGGTGATGCTAAGTTGCTATAAAAAAAAGGCAACGTAAAGGAAAATAAAACTTCATACCGTGCTGATGGACCCATCGTGGTCGTTGTTAGTGCGATACTTGCTACCATTCGCATCTGCATAAATGTTGCAAACGAGAAATCTTCAATTTGGCATCACAGGAGAACCCAAAATCACACCATTTTATTGTACCATGCAAAAAAAATAGTACCCACCCCGCTCCAAACTTCATCATGTACAACCCGATCCCCACAAATGCAATCATGCTTTCCTAGCATAAACCTCAGATTCTACCCATTGAAAACCCATTACGGAGCCTAAACCTATTTGCTGCACCTAAACCCTCCACACAAGCGCGCAGACGAGCTCCACGCGATGGTCGTGCTGCTCTCCGCCCTAGCTGTGCTCCTCGTGGCCGCAGCGCTGCGAGGGATTTGCCGATGAGGCCGTCAACTCGTCGCCGCCACCGTTCGCCGGATCCTACCAACTAAAACCACTAACACCAATCCAACGTACCTCTCCCATTATTGTTGATCGGTGTAGCGGGCGTCCGCTCTCCAGCTCCTGATGTGTCCATGGTTCCTGGGCCGTGTACCAGATCGCAGAGCAACCGAGAGAGAAACGACGAATAGCAGGCGGCTTCTGTAGTAAGGAAAAGAGAAATTTTGATCCTATAATTACGGGTCATGCGATGTAAGATACGCCGCCAAATCCCGCGCACGGTTTCTCCTCGACACACACACACCTCCCATGTCGCGCCCAAATGGGCTTTTGCTTCGAAGGAAGTCCTATTTACCTCCCTGAATGGTGCGCCTAGGACTTGTTTCATCTCTCGACTCCAAAATCATCTGTTATCTCTCCTCGAACATCCTACAGTAAGATAAGTAAAAAGATGTAAAAACTTGCATGGACACACATTTTGGTTTGTAGTCATGATAAAATACTCAATTGATTCTGACAAAGTGGTGGTGCCCACCCTCACAACTGCATATATATCCCACTACGACGAACGTTACTATGTCAGATATGTCGCCACATGTGATATGTGTACGACAACTATCTCCCAATCTTTTGTAAATTTACTAGGATGTACATGGAGACAAACTAAGATGTCGTGTGCACATTACACAAGTAAATAAGTCGAATTTTTATCAAACACAAGCAAACTTATTGATGAACACGGATGATACTTTAATAAACAGAACATCAAAGTTACTTGTCATGGGGCCACTTAGGGCACTAGTACCTAAAGTATTACCGAGTTTCAACAAGCCACATTGCACTGATCATATATAATTACAAGCAAAAGCAATCAAGTATAACAAAAGGCATCCTTCTTGGTCCTTGCTCTCATTCTTCTTCAGTTCCTTAACTGCCTTCTTCAGTTTAAGAATGGCCTTGTCATACCCCTTACCCATCTCCTCTAGCATCCGGATCTTGATACTATTCTTGGTGTTCCTTTCCTCCAGTTGCTCCACCTTGTCCATAAACTCTTTATTCAGTCTTTTTAGCTCATTGTCGGCGTAGTTGCAATAGCCGCAATCCTGACATGTCATAAACAGGAACATGAATTAGTACACATCGTCGTTCCTTTTTAGGCACATGAAATGCTGAATTTTATTGTTAGAGTAATTGAACAATATGAACTAAAAAAGCTAAAGATTGAACCTTGTGGACGGCCGACGAGGATGAGGAACCGGCGGCGCCCTTGGGAGTGGCCGTCTCGAAGCCCAGTGGGACATCATGTCCGATGTCGACGGCGCCGGCGGCGCCCTTGGGATTGACCATCTCGAAGCCCGGTGGGACATCAGGTACCATGTTCTCAACACCGGCGGCGGCCTCCCCCGGTGGAACCCCTTCAACGCTGGCAGCGGTGCCGGAGGCGGCAGAGTCCCTGGTGAACCTACCGGACGACGGGTCACGCCTTTGGTTCCTCGCACGGCCGGACCGAGCCTTGTTCTTCTTCCCCTCCTTTGTCATCTTCCCGGCGCCGGCGACTGCGGTGAGGTCACAAGGGTCCCGAGGTGGTGGCCGACGCGCCGACGCAAGCGGATGACTCGAGGTGATGGCGGACGCGGCGGTGGAAGCGGAGTAGACGAGGAGGCGGTTATTAGATGAAATGATGCGGCGGGATGGTAAAATTAGGGGGTCATTGTCACGAATTAGGGATATACCTGTAACCATCGCACGGTTTTTCACATCCCACGTCGCGCACAACTGGCCTGTGGCCCAACTCGACGGCCCATCACATTCTCCTGGCCTTTTGCTTTGAAACAAGTCCTACCTACCTCCCTCGACTCCAAAACCAGCTGTTCTAGCTCCTCGAAGTTCCTACCATAAATTTTAAAACACCCAAACCTAAGTACAAAAATCTAAAAGGTTCTTTGATAACTTATTTTGGTGTATGATCATGACATAAAAATGTCAGATGATTTTGAGAATGTTGGTCACACACATCGTTCATGTGGTTTGCACATGGAGACAAACTAAGATGATCTGTGCATATGTGCAATTTTGCAGAACAATTTTTCCTTTTTATTTTGTAAATTTTAGTTGATTTACTAAAGCATAAATTTTAAAATTCCCTAAGCTAAGTTGAAAAATCTAAAACTTTCATGGACAAACCATTTTGTTGTATATACATGAAACAAAATTTTCAATTAATTATGACAAAGTGGTGATACACATCCTCATGACTGCATACATGTCTCACTACGACCAATGTGACTATGTGAGAGATGTCGTACAACTATCTCAAAATCCTTCACAACCAAGAACATGTCTCACATAGATTCATGTGACTTCAGGAGAGTCGTTCATGGGTGTGATGGATGCGTAGTGTAACTTTGACATAATCACAAAAGTTTCAATTGATTCTGACAAAGTGGTGCTACACATCCTCACGACTGCATACATGTCCCACTGCGACCAATGTGACTATGTGAGAGATGCCGTACAACTATCTCGAAATCCTTCACAACCAAGAACATGTCTCACATAGATTCATGTGACTTCAGTGAGAGTCATTCATGGGTGTGATGGATGCGTAGTGTGACTTTGACATAATCACAAAAGTTTCAATTGATTCTGACAAAGTGGTGCTACACATCCTCACGACTGCATACATGTCTCACTGCGACCAATGTGACTATGCGAGAGATGTCATATATATATGTGTACCACAACTATCTCCAAATCATCTGAAACTTGGCTAGGATGTTCATGGATCCAAAATGAGGTGTCTATGCAAAAAAACATTATAGGACATAGAGAAAAAATAAAAAACAAATAATTTAAAACAAACAATGTTCAAAAAATATCCTCCCCTAGGTTTCGAACCTGGGAGTCGGGGGTTTAGAGTCAGTGGGTCCTACCATTGGACTATGTAAGTATGTTGGGTAATGACATAGATATATTATATTTAAACATAAACTCTTTTAAAAATTGAATAAGAGCTATGGAGGCCACCTGTCAGCACCGTATTATTATATTCTCCTCCTCCACCGAGCGCTCGCGGGAGCCAAAACCGCAGTACCGTGAGCGCTCACGATACCGAGTGTCTCACATTGAATTACTTCTGTACCACTTTGTGGCTTGTTTGTTTCCTTTGCTCAAACGATGTTGATCTTCAGTATCATGATACTTGGTTTGCAGGTTGTCGACTGATGCATGGAGCTCTCGCCCACCAACCCGTTGCAGTTAGTAGGGAAGTCTTCTTCAATGTCGTCAGCCTATCTCGGCGTTGCTGCTGACGCTGCACGTTGGCCTCTGGATGTTGTCTCTTCCTCTACATGTAGCAGTAGCAGTTCCACTAGATGCCTTGGCTGTTGAGTGATATGTCATAAATTTCCTTGGTCTTGTGAGACAGAAGCATGACAATTTATAAAATATTTTTTTGAACTATTTAGTTTCAGTTCTGGAAACTTGTGCTACCTTAAAGCTGCTGCAACTTGAGAATGTTTACATGTATACTTGCCTTTGAAGATAATATCCGTCACATGGAACATTATCTGGCGAAACAAAGGGTTTGTAGCTAGATCACACTGTATGACAAAACAACGTTCAGGTTTTGTGGTTATATAGTAATTTTATTCTCTTAATAATTTTCATTGTTCCTGCCTTCATTGTGCCTATTTTGTTTCTGGCTTATTTCACGGAGTGTTTGCTGTATCGAGTGTTCAACTCTAACTGAACCAAGATAAAATTTAACAAGTACTGGGTCATTAACCTGGTCATACCAGTTCTGAAGCATTCGGATGGATCATGGTACTCAATAAAAGCACTCGGACGAAGCTAAAAGCACTCGGGTGTAAAAGCACTCGGACAAAGTGTTGCACAAGTTAGACAAACTCCCGCCCACAAGAAATTTTTGGTGTAACCATATGTTTTCTGATATGGTACCTTTTGAGATGGTGCAACTTGAGAATTTTTACATGTATACATGCCTTGCTGTTGAGTTTCTTGCATCAATGATAATATTTGTCACATGAAACATTTTCTACCGAACAAAAAACGAAATGACAACAAATTACAAAAAAGGATGACAAACATAAAAAAGGGGGTAATAGGGTCAGGTGCCACATGTTTGGGATCAACCAAACAAGGAAAACTGAATCACTTGACTACTAAAGGAAATGTGTTGGTAATTTCAATCCAGTGCGCAAGCCTTTCTATATAAGTTAGGTAGCATCCACCTGGGAAGGCGAGGTGGTACTATCTGTGGTACTATCTCCCGCGCCAGGAAGATTTGTTGTCATTCGGGCCGCATTAGGCTGATTTCATGAACAATTTCGACCCAGACTAATAGTGGGCCCAATCGGGAGGCGGGAGCGCGCCGCATCAGTCTCCGACATGTGGGGCCCACGTGTCGGTGCCCATCCTAATGTTATGTTCTTCGCTGAGTTCATGTAATTCCACTCTTTTTGTTTTTGATTCGTATTTAAAATTTCAAACTTGTTTTTCTTCGTCTTCCGAACTCCAAATGAGTTGATTTTTTTCCTACAAACTTTTAAAAGCACTCTCTACCAACTAAACGCATTCCATTTAGCTTTCAAAGTTACATTATACATTACTAATGAAAACCATTTAGTGGTGACTTTTTTATTTTCTCAAATTTTTTCTAAAGTCGCAATCGAAATGAAATTTGTCTTGATTTTTTTGTAATGACTTACCTTGTTCATAGACACAAGAACAATTTTTTGTAACTAATTTGCAAATGTTTACATTTGATTTGATTCATCACATTGCATGCTTGTGTTCAAGTTTCATATCACATGTAGCTCGGTGTCCCTTTAGAATACATTTTTTTTTCTCGAAATAAAAAAAATATCTAAAAATATAAGCATGATAGGGATGGTTTGAAACCTCTACACAACAATTTTGAGTTCAAAATTCATTATATTTTTTGAAATAAAAATAGTCAAATTAATTCAAAAAAGCATTTTAAATTTATTATTTTTGTATCTGCCAAAATAGTTTTGATTTGAATGCGAATTTAGGTATACAGATCTGTTACATTCATGAGGAACTGCACCAATTTTGGTTCATTTTTTTCAAATGTTAATCTATGTACAAGGTTTAAAAATTCAGGGAATGATTTTGAATTGAGTCACTGGCATGTGGGGCCGTCAATTGATTTACCTCTTCTTGACACGAAAACGTACTTTGGTACTCTCAAAGACAGGTGGGACCTCCTCGGCTCCTCTCGTCCCATCCGTGCCCACAAGTTCCAGCCGAGTTCCCCGCTTCTCCTGCCCGTTCCAGTTAGGGTTTCCCCGCCGCCGCTTCCGCCTCCATCTCGAAGATGGGCAAGGTTGGGAAGAACCATGGCCAGTCAGCACATGCCTCTCGACAAAAGCGGGACGCATCTGGTAAGTTCACCCGAGGATCCGGCGTCGAGGTGGCGCCTGAGGCCAGCGGGGGTCGGGAGATCCCCTCCGCCGCCGAGCGCGCGCCTGAGGCCAGCGCGGGATGGGAGATCCCCTCTGCCTTCGAGCGCGCGCTGAGAGCCATCGCGCGGCGGGAGATGCGCTCCGGCTCCGGCGTCATGGCCAAGAAGACCATGCTCGGCGCCACTGCGTCCTCGTCCTTGTCGCCGGAGCACAATGTGAGTACGACTTTTCTCCACCACTTTCCCTCTCTAATCCGCGTCCCACTATCATCTCCGGCTAGGTTAGGGTTCCGGATTTGTGTTCCGGATTATTGTTATTGAGGGGTTGTGTCCTCATTCTCCATCTGATGTATAAAATGCTTTTTTGCATGCAGCTAAGAGCAGAAGAGCAAAGCAAGTTGGACGCCGGGGTGGCGCGAGTCACAGAATGGCTGATGCAATTTCAGGATAGTCCAAAGGAAAAACCACTGGTCGAGGACATCTTCTGAAAGGAGTGCAGGGGATTTAGCTTGTGCTGTTTGTATGATCCGTTTTAGGCTTTCTTGTTTTTGTAAGCTTTGGCTGCTATCAGTCCTGGTTTTCTCTCAGTGGTCTTTATGTGCTAGAATCTGTAAGCTGGCAACCCGTACTCTCTTATATGCTAAGCAGTGCTTTTGTAACAGATGGTCGATGCTTGTGATTGTTGCTGTAGTCGAGAAGGCAACAAACAACAAGTAGTGCTTTTGTGTTGACTGTGTCTGTAAATAGGGATGAAATTCCAGTAGTTATGTGAACTACTTCTTCTGAATCCCGTACTGATGTTCAGTATGTAATACTTGTGATTTTCATTGTTTCTGCCTTCATTGTGCCTATTTTGTTTCTGGATTTTTTCATGAAGTGCTTGCTGTATCGAGTGCTCAACTCTGACTGAACCAAGATAAAATTTAACAAGGACTGGGTCATTAACCTGGTCAGACCAGTTCTGAAGCATTCGGATGGATCATGGTACTCAATAAAAGCACTCGTCCGAGTGCTAAAAGCACTCGGACGAAGCTAAAAACATGCATGTACACGAAATTAGATGATATTTGTCGTTGAGATTGTACAAATGGTTGTGTCAGGCAATTGGTGCCTGATGAATCTCAAAAGGATATCATTCTGTCTGTTTGTTACTAGATAGATCAACAGTCATCGATCTGATGCCTTTCCCTGTACCAGTCCACAAAGCCACAAATTTAGGTTTCTTTACTAATGTATAAACACTACCATTTCAGCACCAGCTACAAACAATTATGTTTCCACAACGTCACAGGTGAGAACGATCATCAAAGATAAATGCAAGAACACAGATCTACCAACATCACCTAGCAAAAGCTCATCACATGGTACCTCACTTCATACTGCAATCTATCACATAATTTGCAGTGTTCATTCAGCTGCAAAAACTGAATTCATGACCCAGGGATCACTTCACATTCAATCAGCATCATTCATGGCATCAATATACTTCAATGCCAGTCACACTGAATGCGATTACTATTCAAATGATATGTATTGTTTTGCATAGTAATTCAGTTAACCAGAACAAGAATAGACACAAAATTCATTAACCATGTCATTGCTTTACATGATCTATGCAGCATAATAGACAGTATTTGCCATCCAGTTATGGTTTTCTACAGTCACAATGACTGAATCACCGGGTCTGTACGCCTCCTTATGTCTCTGCAGCTTCAATGTTGGGGATAATTGCTGCTTGGCAGCTGAAAGGACCTTCTAATCTACTAACCATCCAGCACTTTTCATGAAACAAAACCCTTGCGGGAGTTCAAGTTTCAGTAGCTCTAATATGACAGATTTTTCCACCACTCCATGAGAACAGGATAATACAGGTCAAGCCATCAGTGAAGCCATCCTGAGCCCTTGAAATTTCAATGTGCCATGAAAGTTGAGCTTACAAGTTATGTGAAAATGGGAGCAAAGATTGAACAACTTTTCATCATGCAATGCTAATTGTAAACCTGTACTACACGACCATCTGCTATTGAAAACATCTAACCAACTGTCTGCATCTTCTATCAAAGCATTCATGAGACATTATCAAGTTGCAATTCAGGGAGTTGGTTGTGAGGAGGGGCAGTAGTGGTAACCTCTGGATCCGCCGGCATAGAGCCGCTCGAGCAGGGGCGCTGGATGGGAGCAAGGCGGTCGCCGGGGGGGACTTTGCTGCTTGGAGGAAGGAAACGACCTGGATCTACAGGGCTGGCGGGGAAAGGAGCCGCGCCGGCCCTCGGCCTTGCCCCGCCGCGACGGAGAGGTACCCGCCGCCGCCGTCTCCGCTCGACCGTGTGCAAGAGGAAGAAGGGGAGGGAGAGGTCGCTTGTGGTCCACTTAGGTGGAGGCTGGCCGGAGCTGCGGACTGCGGCCATCCCCACTCGCGGCGCCCTCCGTCTGCCGGCGGCGGCGAAGACCTGTCGCCCTCCATCTGCCGGCGGCAGCGAACTGAAGCGCTACAAACCCTAACCATCTAAAAAAGAAAAAACTTTAGTAAACGAGTTATACATCTCAACTATATTACTAAAAACATTATTTTTCACATTTATGAAGTGACCATTATACCCTTGTTCAAAAATAAGAACCACAAAACTGCAATTAGTATCATCTCCAAATCCCCACATTTGTGGAGGAAATGGGAGGAAAATTTTTCCTCCTAGGCCCACTCGTCATAGAGATAGGAGGAGGACCCACTCGTCATAGAGATAGGAGGAGGAAAAATTTTCCTCCATCCCATTTCCACCTAGCCTCAGAGCCATCCGATCGACCGCTCTCGGACGACGTGAGCCAATCATTTTTTCCCCAAGGATAATAAATTTTTTCTAAACTCAAATAACACAAGAGAAAGCTAAAGGCTAAGCTAGAGAACAAAGACTAATCTTCGATCTTCTTTCTCGTCTTAGCTTTCAACTTGTACCACTTCCCATCAGCCACAGTCTTTCATCTCACTCTTCCACTTAGGAAATTCGATGACGAAGTTGTTACTACTAACAATAAACCTGCTCTTCACCACAACACCGCAAGGCTCCACAACTCCATAGCGACGCACCAAACGAGGGAGCGACATCAATACACTGCCACCACATAATTTACTTGTATAATTTTTTTCCATAAAAAATTTTTTTGAAATTAATAACAAACTATTTATGAGCAAAACATTTTCTAAAAAATATATACGATCGAACTTACACATCTATGTATAACATTTTCTTGGTATAAAAAATGAACAAGAAAAAAGAACTATCGTACGGACCAACAAATGGGCAGACTCCCACGTGAGGGCCCACCAGTTGCCGCGTGGCGCGCCAGCAATCACACCATGACGCCCACGCATGATGCATGTATGGGTGATTTTGGATGGTATGATTCAATCAATTTAGTTGTGCCATTGACTAACTCCCACTAGTAAAATAGTTTCAAAAAAAATTCCCACTAGTAAAGTAATTAAATAGGTGGAATGGCTTCATCCTGAATATATAGGTTGGTACAATTCATTCACCAAACAAAAAATCATTATTATTTTAAACTATTTTATACATGAACCAAATCTCTACTCCTACTAATAAAAAGTTTAAATAGGAGAAAAAATGGTCCTACTTTATACCACTGGACGACCGCGCTGTCGGGTATACACCCCGGGTACTCATACAAGGAAGGATGAAGACGGACTTCTACTAGAATTCCTCTGTAATCCTACTAGGACTCGTTTCGTGTAATCCTACTAGGACTCCTACCTTGTAACCGATTAGGAACCCGCCCCCTGGATTATATAAAGGAGTGCCGGGTACCTAGCCGATCATCTCAACCAACGCCAAACGTAGAGCGCCATACTTGATACACCAAACAGGATGTAGGGTTCGCCACCTTAGCGGCCCGAACCTGTATAAATCTTGTGTCCTGTGTCCTTGCGCATACCTTCGAGTTTCAGGTCTGGCGATCCCCACCACAATCATCTACCTCGGGTACCTCCTTGGTAGGCTTGCCGGGTTAAAACACCGACAGCTGACGCGCCAGGTAGGGGTTGTCGTCATGATCACAAGCGAATTCGAAGGACCGATTATTAAGATCAATCTACTCGCCGTGGTGCGATGGCTTTCTGTTCAAGATTAATCAACACGATCAGCGCGAACCTACATCGAGTTCTAGCACGCACTCCGGCAATTGAAGACGTCTCAATGCAACACGTCGACTCAATGGGAGTTGAGCTGGATTTTTTATTCGGCGGCTTGTGTGTTGAATCTGAGCCAAGCCAGGAATTAATTTCTCTAATCATGTCCGACGCGCGGGTTGCAGACTGCTGAGTCCGAAGCAAATTCGATCCGCAACTCACCGGATGAGCAACTCGTCGAATCTCTGCATCTGAGCCCCACACGGAATCAAGACTTTTTTTTGCCGTTTTGGATTCTAAGTCAGCCAATTTCCATCTTCAACACGCTGTCCGCATACGAGAAGACCATCAAACCAAGCTGCTGTCCCGTCGGTTTCGTCCAGGATCTCTCTCCGAGTCAAACTCGAGTTGTCATCTCCGTTCTTGGTGCGGTAAAAAAATCATCAATCGGCTGAGCCTGCAGCACGCACGGAGTAGCAGAGGCATTGTCTGTTTCGGTGGTTGGAAATTTGATTTTCTACAAATTCTGCTACCCGCACACCAAAAGCTACCAGAAGGCTCTGCAGGATTTGTGCTACACGCACACACAATAAGCACCAGGAAGTTTCAAACTACTCGAATACAACTACATTAATGCTCACCAACAACGACTCGTCTTGCGGTCGCATCGGCTGTAAACGCCATGCGCCGCGACTACACGTCTTCCGGCCGCATCGGCTCTACAACGACTACGTCGTGCACCGTGACTACTCGTCCCGATCGTACTGGCTCTACATCAGCTACGCCGTGCGCCACGAGTACTCGTCTCCCAGTATCACCGGCTCTACAACGACATCTCGTCAATCGGTCGCACCGGCTCTGGCCGTGCGCCCGGTCACTACGTCTCGCGGTCCTACTACTCGTCGCCCGGTTGCACCGGCTCTATTGCACGTATGCCGTGCATCCGGACGCGCCGTCTTGCCGCTCAACTTCTCGTTGGTCGGTCGCACTGGCATTTGCCATGCGCAAGATCACTGCGTCTCGTGGCTCGACTACTCGTCACCCAGTTGCATTGGCTTTACTGCGTCTAAGCCGTGCATCTGGACGCGTCGTCTCGCCGCTCAACTTCTCGTCGGTCGGTCGCACTGGCTCTCGCCGTGCGCCCGGTCACTCCGTCTCGCGGCTCGACTGCGCCGCCGCTAAACTTGTTGTCCGGTCGCACTGGCTCTACTTCAGCCACGCCGTGCGCCGCGACTACTTGTCTCACGGCAACGCCAACTCTACCTCGACTACGTCGTGCGCCGCCACGACATCGCCTTGCGACCTCATCGGCTCTACCTCGACTACACTATGCGCCGCCGCGACATCGTCTTCCGACCGCATCGTGTTGACTACTCATCTCGACTAGTTTTTCAAACTAGTGGAGAATGACTGTCACACCCCCAACAACTAGTTGTAATCAACTCTGACTAGTCAACTCAGCAACAACAATCGCGACTCCATTGCCGACCGCCACGGCTTCATCTACAAGACTGCCCTGGCGGCACAGCTAAGTCATTTATTCAAATGATTGTTTTTTTCTACTTTGGTTTGTTTTCCGTGCGCAGGACAAACACGCCAAAGACTACTCATATATGCACGCTTCTACATGGGAACTACCCTCCAGAGCTGCACCAGTCAACGTCAACGGTCGCAATCTCAAGTCCGCTACGGCGGCACAAGTTGACGTCAACGGTCGCAATCTAAAGTCCGCCCCGGTGGCACAACTCGACTCCAACGGCCGCATCAACAGTCTGCCCGGTCAGCAACAGCTAAGTCATTTAATTTAAATGATTACTGTTTTCTTTTCTTGGTGTGTTTTCCTCATCATGCAGGACAACATGCCGACTACTCATCCGTGTACGCTCCTCGGCGGGTTTTCACGAGAGCTACACTCTGCCGACTACTCTTGGGGTATACCGACCAAACCGCCACGGGCTTACAACACTCAATCTCAGGGGCTTCGGCCACGAATTTTGTACACTAAGTTTCGGAGGCTCCACCACGTGTTCGGTACATTACATCCCGGGGGCTCTCGCCACGACTTTGGGTGTACTGAGTTTCGGAGGTCATAATGGCTGTATCCCAAGGAGGCAATCTCTAGCCCGCTCTGGCGGCAACCGTACCATGGGTCCAAGTACCCTAAGTACTCACGCTCTGTACCATGGGTTTCGTACCCTAAGTACTCGCGCCCCGTACCATGTGTCTTGTACCCTAAGTACTCGCGCTCCGTACCATGGGTTTCGTACCCTAAGTACTCACGCCCCGTACCATGGGTCTCGTACCCTAAGTACTCGCGCTCTGTACCATGGGTTTCGTACCCTAAGTACTCACGCCCCGTACCATGGGTCTCATACCCTAAGTACTCACACTCCGTACCATGGGTCCTAGAACCCTAAATACTAAAGTCGACTTCTAAAGTCGCAACCTCAAGCCCACTTTGGTGGCACAAGTCGACGCTAACGGTCGCACCAAAGTCCACTCCGGTGGCATAAGTCGACGCTAACGGTCGCACCCAAGCCCACTTCGGTGGCACAAGTTGATGCTAATGGTCGCAACCTCAAGCCCGCTTCGGCAGCAAAACTACTCGTTTTCTCTAATTTTTCGTTCGATTTTGTCTTCCGGAAGTGCTTTTCGTTTTTTGCATCTTAAGTCCACCCCGCGTGGCACAAAGTCGACTACTGTAGTCGCATATCAAAGTCCGCTCCGCGCGGCAACTAAAGTCGACTTCGGTTTTCAAGTCGCATCTCAAAGTCCACTCCGCGCGGCAACTAAAGTCGACTTCAGTTGCATATCAAAGTCCGCTCCGTGCGGCAACTAAAGTCGACTTCGGTTTTCAAGTCGCATTCTAAAGTCTGCTCTGACGGCATAGCTACTTCTCAAACTCCACGACTCGATGCGAAATTACTACTCGGAATGTCTCCAGCTCGGGGGCTGCATTCAAATTGCTACTCTAGAACAACTCTAGCAGACTTCACTCGCTCTCAAGCTCGGGGGCTCTACTACAACAACTACTCGATGTGGCTCATACGGCTCTCTTATCTCGGGGGCTACACGCTGCAAGAGTACTTGGATGATGGCTTTCGCTAATACTGAAGACCCTTGGATTGATTACCTAATCATTTCGCCCCACACGCGCCTCGTTGCAGATGATTCTAGCCATCCAATCCTCTCCACACGTTATGCGTCGTCCGTCTACTCCTCTCGCATCCCACCTCCTCTCATCTAGGCCTCCGCCGTCGCCCGCCTCTGCAGGCCACGTTCTTCCTGCCGTCTCGCATAGGTCACCATCGCTCGACCCCACGTCTCCACGTCGATCCATCCGCTGCCGCCTGTGGATGCCGCCGCCACCTCCAGCCACATCCCACAAGCGTTCGTGGACTCTGCCATCACTCGATCCATCCGCCGGCGCCCGTGGATGACACCGACGCTGATGCCCGTTGACACTACCACCGCCACCATCCACCTCTTTTTTTCCACGGATCAACTCCTCCCACCATCGCAACCCTGTATACCCACATCCCCTTGATTGCGAGCATCTGCAGGATGCCCAAGCGGGTTATGTGCTGCGGTGGTGCCCGGGCTTCGATCCCGGCGGTGCCACCCAAATCCTACCCTACCGCCTCCTCCTCAATATGAAGGCCGTTATTGCTCCAACCTACCCACACTCATGCAGGGTAGGGCATCGAGGCCAAGCACCAGAGCTTGGAGTACCCCTCTGAAAGACCGAACTGGCGACCAGAGAGGGGGGAGTGAATGGGAGCCGAAAAAATTCTGCTCAAAGGAGGTGGGAACTCCAACAAGATGAACACGGCTACCAAAACACGTTTCCGACTCAACTACCCATGTTGGCCAAGACCACGCAGCCACTGGAATGCTACTGGTCCTAGGAACCAACAACCACCAAAGCCTACCCGAGAACGCAGCGGAAAAACCAACTCGAGCAGCTACTGGACTACACCGGTCAGACCGGTCCCTGCTGGAGCACTCTGACAGAACCTAAGAACTTCCACAGAAGACTCCTACACCAGTCAGGCTGGTGTAGCACGTCGGCCAGTCCTGTCTAAGCCAGGAAGCCCCAAATCCACGAACCTGACCTTCCGAGCTCCAAACTGGACCAAACTCGAAACAGCAGCCACACAAGACACCAAGGAACTCACCAACACTTTCACCCGAGCAAAACCCAACTGAGGGTCAGCACCGGTTAGACCGGTGAGAGGCACCGGTCAGACCGGTGTGACCTGGGCTCTCGGGATGAACAGCAACCCGCGGGTCAACTTCTCCAAATCCAACACCCGATCTCCCGATTCGCTCCACGGATTCGCACAAGACTTTGGGGATAGTAGGAACACCTCATGGGAACTCCATAGCCAAGATTTGGTTCACCAAAACTTACTAAATTAAGAGGAATCAAAGAAATCCCACCAAGAACACCTCTAACCCTAAAGGGGAGAAAACCCCAAAATCGAGCCCCTTTGCTCACGGATTTGGGAGGGGAATCAAAGGGAAAAGAACCACGAGGGGTTCATGCATACATCCCCCACCAAATCCCAAAGAGAAAGGTCTCAGAACCGCCACAAGAAAATCGCCAACAAAAGGCTCCGAAAATCACCAAAAAGGGAAAACGGGAGAGACACAATCAAGCCTTGAGGAATCACGCCGAATCATCTGTACATACCATGAAGGTTCATACAAGGTCGAGCTTGCCTCCCAATCACCCTTCCCTCTCACAAGATCTCACCATGAAGCTCTCAAGCTAGTCCTAGAAATTCCAAAGGAAAAATGGAAGAGGAAAACAGCAAAACAAAATGAGCTAGGGTTGCAAGAGATGGCTGCCATCCCCTCACCACTTGGATTATATTGAGGCAACCGAAAGACGAAACTACCCCTAAGGCCTAACACTAGGATACACGCCCCCGAGGGGCACTTTGGGAATCTTTGTCTTTGCACCATCGGACGGATGCCCAGCGACCGCAAACTTGCTTAGCCTCGACGCAAGCCTTGCGATCCCGACGCGTGTCCTCCGCTTCGAAGTCTCCGGACTACATCATCGCACACTGGTCAGACTGGTGTGTCGTACGGACAACCTTGGGCCCACTACTTAGGTGGTACCAGGACCGACTACTCGGTGGGCCCCTGGGACTACCCGACTTGGGCTGCACGGCACCGGATGGCGTGGAGCACAAGGCATACAGGAGACTAGTACTCGGTTAGGAAGCTAGACATGTCCGGATCCATGTAGAGTACTCCTAGCCGTACATGACTAGTACTCCCCTGTCAAACCGACTTGTAACCTACCTCCCGGACTATATAAGGCGAGGCAAGGACCCTATCTCATCATCCGCATCATCTTGTAAACACACCAAATCAATCCAGAGCTACGCAGCATACAGGACGTAGGGTATTACACACCTCGCGGCCCGAACCTGTCTAAATTGTGTGCCACGTGTCTCTCCTTTGAGTTCCCAATCTCGGTGAGGCCACAAATGTCTACCTCAGGTACTCTCCTTGGTAGGTTGCCGGGTTAAAACATCGACAGCTAGCGCGCCAGGTAGGGGATCTCGCCGAAGATCTCATGGCGAACTCGACGGCTTCAATCATCATCAGGACAACTACCGCCTTCAACCGCGGCGACACTTTCGTCTTCGGCTCCTGGGTCTGCATCGCTGACGGCATTAGATCGTTCCAGCGCTACCTCACCATGACCCCAGACCCGGAGACTGGGCTCGTAAAACTTCCCGAAGTTGTCACGGGCCAACTCATCAAAAAATTCGACAAATTTTCGCTTTACAACCAAGCTGTCAACTTCGAGATTGGATCCGCCTCCAACTCGAACTCGACGTCACCCTGGATCGAATCATACGAGCCGACTCCTGAGCCATCGTGTGGAATGGTCCTCCCCCACGAGCACTTCCCTTATGGTCTCCGCGACGCATCTGCGGGCAAAGTGGACGTGCTTGTCCCATGTCGGGCCGGCAAGGAGATCGTCTCCGAGTACTCCTCGGACTCCAACACCGTCCCCGGCTACAACTCGGACTCTTCCTATGAGTTCGACTTCGGTTCGGACCTGGTCGAGTCCGAGTCCGAGCTCAACATGATCGAGGAACCGCTGTTAGGTCCTGCCGCTGGCTTGGTCATTGCATCTACTCCCGCCGGCAGATTCGTCTACTAGCCCGACCGCAAGCCCGCAGACCTGACTGACGATAACTCATGCTGCGTCGCCTACCTCGAGACACTCCCCTTCCATGAGGGGACACTGCTAGCTCCAAACGAAGACGAGCACACCCCCACCGAGGTGGCGACTACCGACTCCGGACTCTGCACACCTGACCGTGAAGTCTTCATGGCAGCCTGGGATGCTGGAACCTCGGAAAACCGATCTGATCGGTACCTCGACGACATCTCAAAGGACGAGTTATCAGCCAATGCACCCGCAAATGAGACTACTGAAGACAAGAATGCTTGGCGCGACTGCAATAGGAAGCGGGCCGATCAACGCCAACATCTCCGGGAAGCTCTCCCCATCCGGAACCTCAATGAGGCTTTGGATCAAGTCGCCAATCGGGTACACACCACCGCTGAGCAATGCCTCATGTCTATCACAACGATAGCACGACAGGCTCAGGGGCATCGCACAGGCGAACTCATCACCAAGCTTGCTGAAGACGCCTACATCGTGCGGGTTGACAACAGAGTCGCCCCCGCTGGAAACCACGAAGCCACTAGTCGTAGTCGCAACCCAGCAGATGGCGGGTGCAACCGCGTCCGTGGCGAACACCAGCCAAACCCCAACTGCTCTAGAGCCTCTGCGGGAGGACCCTCACAGGGCAGCAACAGCCAAGGGTGTGGTGGCGGTGGCAGCAGCAGCGGTGGTAGTTCCTCCCACGACTTCGGCAGAAGAGCTGGTAGCGGCGGCGATCGCGGAGGCCGAGGCCACGCAAACAGCCACACCACTAGCAACACACGTGACGGCTACGACGCCCGCCACAGAATCGACGAGATCCGCCGCGCCAAGAAGGCTACCAAAGTCAGCGACGGCTTCCCTGCCTACTCTGCACGACTTCGCAACCTGCTCCTTCCTGAGAAATTCAAACCTCTCGAGATCACCAGGTACAACGCGAAGCAAGACCAGTTCAGTGGCTCAGGTGCTATGCCCTGGCCATCAAAAATGCTAGTGGCGACAATGACGTGAAGTGCCTCTACTTCCCCTTCTGTCTGGACCAGGCTCCACTCACATGGCTCGAGTCACTCAACAAGAACTCGATCGACGAGTGGGACCAGCTGAAGGCCCAGTTCACCAGCAACTTCGCGGGCACCATGGGGCGCTCGGGTACTCGCATGGACTTGGCGATGGTCAAGTAGGAGCAAGGCGAGACGCTTCGCCAGTACATGCGCTGCTTTTTCGACAAGCGTGCGACCGTAGTCGACGTCACCGACAAAGAAGTCATCGACCTCTTCCAAGACGGCCACTACCATCGTCGCACCTTTGAAGACTTCGGTCACCGCCGCCCGAGTTCCATCACCAAGCTCAAGGACATGATCACCTCATGGGCCGACGAAGAGGATAAGGCGAACGCCAAGTACGACTCCATTCGCGGCAAGAGCAAAAACAACACGGGCGGCAACAACAACAACAAGAATCAAGGGGGTCGTAACAACAACAACTACTCGGGTCCTAACCGCAAGCGCAAGCCAGACAACACAGTCGCGGCTATACAGTGCCCTGCGAAGGACAGCTCCAAAAAGACCTTCGGCGGCTTCAGAGACTTGCTCAAAGAGAAGTGTCCGTGGCATCTAGACGGTAACCACACGACCGATCAGTGCTACCAACTCCGGCGAGCACTCAAGGATATTCCTGAGCCACGGCCTCCTCACGACAAGAAAGGCAAGAAGAAAATCGACAAAGGCAATGGCGACTTCCAGGAACCCGACAAGACGGTGAATGTCTTGTTCGGTGGACTACCCACCAGACGGTCGCAAAAGCTCACCCTACGAGAAGTCCTGAACATTGAACCAGCGGTGCCGACACCTCTAAGGTGGTCGGAGGTACCCATAACCTTCTCCCGCGTGGATCAATGGACAAGCTTCTCTGAGCCACGACATTTTCCACTAGTCCTAAAACCAGTAGTCGCGGGCTCCAAACTCAACAAGGTACTTATCGACGGCGGGAGCGGACTCAACGTCCTCATCACCAAGACCTTGAAGAAGATGAAGCTCGACATCACTGACATGCTCACCAAGAGCGCATTGCCCTTCTACGGCATCGTCCCAGGCAACGCGGCTATACCACTTGGTTCAGTGGTTCTGCCAGTTACCTTCAGGGAAACAAGGGAGAATTACCGCACCGAGTACATCAAGTTCGAGGTTGCGGACTTCGAAACCTCCTACCATGCCATCCTCAGCAGACCAGCCATCGCCAAATTCATGGCGATCCCTCACTACACCTACTTGGAACTCAAAATGCTAAGTCCTGCCGGAGTACTCGTGCTGCAAGGGGACTTGAAGATTTCTTACGACTACGACACCGAAGCTGTGGAACTCGCAGCAACTAATCAAGTACCCAATGCAATGATGGAGATCTTCACTGCCTCCAAGAAGCTCGCACCAACCGAACACGAGGTACCTTAGAAGACCGACACCTCAAACAAGCCTCAACCAATAGAGGAAGTATAGGTGAAGGCCATCGACCTCGGGACCGGCGACAGCACAAGAGTACCATGATCGGCGTGGGGCTCGACCCCAAATAGGAAGACGCACTCATCAGCTTCCTCCGGGCTAACCGAGACATCTTTGCGTGGAAGCCAGCGGACATGCCAGGGGTGCCCAGGAGGCTGATCGAGCATTCACTCAACGTCGATCCTAAAGCTACGCCCAAGCGACAACACCTCCGCCGCTTTGTTGATGACCGACGGGACGCCATCAAGAAGGAACTCGCCAAACTACTCGTGGCCGGCTTCATCCGAGAAGTTTTCCATCCTGAGTGGCTCGCCAACCCCGTCCTCGTCCGCAAGAAGAACACCAATGAGTGGAGGATGTGCGTCGACTACACCGACCTCAAAAAGCACTGCCCCAAGGACCCCTTCGAGTTGCCGCGGATTGATCAAGTCATGGACTCCACGGCGGGCTGCGACCTGCTCTGCTTCCTCGACTGCTACTCCGGCTACCACCATATCGCTATCAAGGAAGAAGACCAGGAGAAGACCGCGTTCATCACCCCATTCGGCGCCTACTGCTACATGATAATGTCGTTCGGGCTGAAGAACGCCGGTGCTACCTATCAACGAGCTATCCAGGCCTGCTTCAAGAAGAAGCTCAACAAGAACACTGAAGCCTATGTGGATGACGTGGTCATCAAGACCAGAAACTCCGACACGCTCATCGC
The DNA here is from genome assembly GCA_036936925.1 of Cenchrus fungigraminus. Classification (NCBI taxonomy): domain Eukaryota; kingdom Viridiplantae; phylum Streptophyta; class Magnoliopsida; order Poales; family Poaceae; genus Cenchrus; species Cenchrus fungigraminus. Next base: position 98,710,763 of record CM072774.1, on the reverse strand, counting down.
CGATCTTGAAGAGACTTTCGCATCCTGAGAGCCAGGTGTGGTTCGAGGACCGGTGGATGGTCGCTTCCTGGTGTGATGAGTGATTGACAACGTGGTGTGGACTGATTCTTGGCTAAGTATTGCAGGTGCAGGTTGCGGCTTGACTGGTGCAGGTGCAGGTGAAGAACAAGCGTGAAAGGTCGTTGCCGGTGAGGCCTCCAGGTGTGGAGAAGACAAGTAGGCTTGGTTCGAGGGACCCGGTGGCCAGCGGGGTCAAGTGCGGGCCGCATGGTGGCAAGAACGGCAAGATGAAGTCATGGACGGTTTCTTGGTTGAGCCTCAAAACCAAGGTCGAGCCGGGACTACGTGGGAGCCGAGTCATGAGTGGTGATTGGCGGAGGCTACACCGAGTTCGCGGGGTTTCCGGTGGTTCACCAGAAAACCACTGGGTTCCTTGGTTGATCCACAAAGCCAAGACCGAAGAACCGAAGACGGAGGTGCAGCAGCTCCAGACCGGTCTGACCGGTGGGTCTGACCGGTCTGACCGGTGGGTACCGGTCTGACCGGTGAGGAGAACCGGTCTGACCGGTGTGCGACGACGCAGTCCGGAATCTTCGAAGCGGAGGACACGCGTCGGGATCGCAAGGCTTGCGTCGAGGCTAAGCAAGTTTGCGGTCGCTGGGCATCCGTCCGATGGTGCGAAGACAAAGACTTCCAATTTCGCCCTCGAGGGGCATGTATCCCTAGTTAGCTAGTAAGGGTATTTTAGTCTTTCGGTTGCCTCCATATAACCCAAGTGGTGAGAGGATGGCAGCCATCTCTTGGAACCCTAGCTCATTTGGTTTTCCTATTTTCCTTCCTATTTTCTTAGGATTTTCGTAGGACTAGCTTGAGAGCTTCATGGTGAGATCTTGTGAGAGGGAAGGATGATCGGGCGGCAAGCTAGACCTTGTATGAACCTCTTTGGTATGTATAGATGATTCGGCGTGGTTCCTCAAGGCTTGGTTGTGTCTTTCCCGTTTCTCCTTTTTGGTGATTTTCGGAGCCTTTTCTTGGCGATTTTCTTGGAGCGATTTCGAGGCCTTTCTCTTTGGGATTTGGTGGGGGATGTATGCATGAACCCTTCGTGGTTCTTTTTCCTTTGATTCCCCTTCCAAATCCGTGAGCAAAGGGGCTCGATTTTGGGGTTTTCGTGGCTCTAGGGTTAGAGGCGTTCTTGGTGGGATTTCTTCGATTCCTCTTGATTTGACAAGTTTTGGTGGACCAAATCTTGGCTATGGAGTACCCATGAGGTGTTCCTACTATCCCCAAAGTCTTGTGCAAAACCGTGGAGCGGATCGGGAGATCGGGAGTTGGATTTGGAGGAGTTGACTCGCGGGCGCTGTTCATCCCGAGCTGCCCAGGCACGACCGGTCTGACCGGTGCTCTTGACCGGTCTGACCGGTGCTAGCCCTTGGTGGGTTTTTGTCTCGGGGAACAACCTTGTCCGTGTGGTTTTGTCCCGTGGTCCTGCTGATCAGTTCTTGGAGTGTTTGGAGTTGTTTTGCTAGGGTTTGTGAGGGGTTCTTCTTCCTCACAGGTTGTGTATCGTGGTGGTTTTTGTTCCAGGGCCTAGAGGATTCACTGAGGCTTCCTGGAACGTTTGCTGTGCGGCTGCTGTAGCCACCGGCCTGACCGGCTCTGTCCACCGGTCTGACCGGTGTCACCGGTCTGACCGGAGCAGGCCATCGGTCTGACCGGTGTAGCACAGGCAGCAAGCCGTGCAAGTTTCCGCTGTGTGTTTTGGTGAGTTTTGGCTAGGAAGGTTGAGTGTTGGTTCCTAGGACCAGTAGCACTCCAGTGGCTGCGTGGTCTTGACCAACTTGGGTAGTTGGGTCGGAGACGTGAGTTGGAAGCTGTGTTCGTCTTGTTGGAGTTCTCATCTCCTTCGAGAAGAATTTTTATCGGCTCCCATTCACTCCCCCCCTCTCTGGTTCGCCTAATCGGTCCTTCAATTGGTATCAGAGCCGGTTCGGGTCTTTATTGACTCTTACCAGTCTAAGATCCAAAGATGGCGTACCAGGAACGGGGTTCGGGTCCTCCGCACTTCGATGGGAAGAACTACCAGATGTGGCAAAGGCGGATGGCGACGTTCCTCCGCGGAAAGGGTCAGATCCTTTGGGATGTCACGGTGAACACAGCTTATGTTCATCCGATGAACTTCCTTGCTCCAGGATCGAGGGATATGTTCGAAGCCAACAACAAGGCTGTCGACTACTTGTTTCGTGCCCTGTGTCCACCTGAATTCGATCGGGTTCAGACAGAGGACTTAGCTTGTAGGATTTGGGAGCAGTTGAAGGATGCTCATGCTGGGAATGCTCAGGTTCAGGCTCGGATGTACGCGACTTACCGGAGAGAGTACGAGAACTTCACTCATCTCCCCGGCGAGTCCGTCGATGCCCTTTTCCAGCGATTTACGGTCGTTGTGAACAACATGAGAGCCAATGTGGACGTCCTCCCATACAATGATCATGATAGAGCCGTGAAGCTCTTGCACTCGTTGGATCGTACCGTATGGGACGGGAAGTTTGAGGCTATTGTTGAGTCCGAGAAGTATGACACCTTGACGGTGAACGAGCTGTTCTCGAAGCTCAAGTCGGCTGAGTTGGACCGTGGTATGACAGCCAAGATCGAGAGCCCGACTGATTCTCATAGTCTCGCTCTCGTTAGTGGCAAAGGAGCCAAGTCTAATGCTAACGCATCCTCCAGGATGTACTCTTTGTCTTCTTTGATGTCTTTGCCAGATGAGGAGTTCGACGTGCTTGGAGAGGACGAGCTGGCGTTGCTGACCAGGCGATTCGAGAGGCTGCACGAGAACCGGGTGAACACGAGGAGGACAGCACGGACGTGCTTTCAGTGCGGCAAGCCAGGACACTTCGTTGCCGACTGCCCGGAGAAGACGGAGAACAAGGACGGCTACAAGGACGGCTACAGGCACCGATCGAGCAAGGACGGCAAGTACCGATCGAGGCGCGATCACAAGCACAAGAACAAGCACAAGGACGAGCGACGGTCGAGGAAGAAGGATGGTCGCGGCAGGAAGGCCCGAGCAATGGTCGGAGCGAGCGACGTCGACTCCAGCTCCGCCTACTCTTCCTCAAGCTCGAGTAGCAGTGAAGATGAAGGTGATCGGCGCAAGAACAAGAAGTCATCCAGGAACTTGAGCGGGTTGAGCTGCTTCGCGAGAGATGGCTTCTGCGGCATGGCCCGCAGCTCCGGCAGCAAGAAGAGCCACCAGAGTGACTCAGACTCTGACTCCGAGGATGAGGTATGTGATGAGCTCTCTTCTTTGCGCAAGGAGAATGATGAGTTGGTTGACTTGCTTGATAACCGCGATCACATGCTTAGAGAGGCCAAGAAGATGAGGAAAGAGCTTAGGGCCTCACTAGAAGATGCTAGGAACCGTGTGGCTGAGCTAGAAACCCAGAACCTAGATGCTAAGCTTGAGATTGATTCGCTTAAGGCTTCTCCTGTGGTTTCTGATGAGATTGATTGCTGTGATTGCTCTGTGTACCTAGCTGATCTTACTGCTCTTAAGGATAAGCATGCTTCTACTTGTGATGAACTAGATATGCTTAGGGTTGAAGTGGCTGAGCTTAAGTCTAGATCTGCTTTGCTAGGTGCTTGCACTTCTTGCCCTGTTTTGCATGGAAAGATTGATGAGATGCATGCTTACACTGTTTCACTTGAGGCTAAGTTGAAAGAGCCTATTCCCACTTCTTGCTCTACTTGTGAATTGCATGCGGTTAAGAATTTGGAGCTTGCACATTATGTTGATCGCCTGCAGGATGAAAATGATGAGCTGAGAAAATGTATGAGCTGGTTGTCGGGTCAGGAGCCTCAGCTCGGTATCATGATAGCGGCTTTCAAACGCTATGATGGTCAGGCACTTGGGGCTGACAAGCTTGGAGAGAACTGTGGTGAGGGAGTTGAGAGACGAGCGACGGTCGAGGAAGAAGGATGGTCGCGGCAGGAAGGCCCGAGCAATGGTCGGAGCGAGCGACGTCGACTCCAGCTCCGCCTACTCTTCCTCAAGCTCGAGTAGCAGTGAAGATGAAGGTGATCGGCGCAAGAACAAGAAGTCATCCAGGAACTTGAGCGGGTTGAGCTGCTTCGCGAGAGATGGCTTCTGCGGCATGGCCCGCAGCTCCGGCAGCAAGAAGAGCCACCAGAGTGACTCAGACTCTGACTCCGAGGATGAGGTATGTGATGATCTCTCTTCTTTGCGCAAGGAGAATGATGAGTTGGTTGACTTGCTTGATAACCGCGATCACATGCTTAGAGAGGCCAAGAAGATGAGGAAAGAGCTTAGGGCCTCACTAGAAGATGCTAGGAACCGTGTGGCTGAGCTAGAAACCCAGAACCTAGATGCTAAGCTTGAGATTGATTCGCTTAAGGCTTCTCCTGTGGTTTCTGATGAGATTGATTGCTGTGATTGCTCTGTGTACCTAGCTGATCTTACTGCTCTTAAGGATAAGCATGCTTCTACTTGTGATGAACTAGATATGCTTAGGGTTGAAGTGGCTGAGCTTAAGTCTAGATCTGCTTTGCTAGGTGCTTGCACTTCTTGCCCTGTTTTGCATGGAAAGATTGATGAGATGCATGCTTACACTGTTTCACTTGAGGCTAAGTTGAAAGAGCCTATTCCCACTTCTTGCTCTACTTGTGAATTGCATGCGGTTAAGAATTTGGAGCTTGCACATTATGTTGATCGCCTGCAGGATGAAAATGATGAGCTGAGAAAATGTATGAGCTGGTTGTCGGGTCAGGAGCCTCAGCTCGGTATCATGATAGCGGCTTTCAAACGCTATGATGGTCAGGCACTTGGGGCTGACAAGCTTGGAGAGAACTGTGGTGAGGGAGTTGAGAGAGTTGGAGAGATTCCTATCCCACCACCAAACCGACACAAGAACAAGTTTGAGCCCAAGCCCAACCATCTCAGAAACAAACTTGACACTACTCCAGATCCACCCATATTCCCTCACCCAACAAATGATTTTCAGAAACCGGTGAAGTTTGTGAGCCCAAAGGGAGGTGAGGAAGGAGAGAAGAAGGGTGAGAAGCCGAGTGGGCAGCCCCAACCCAAGCCTAAGCCTAAGCCACAGCCCATAAAGTTCCATTGTGGGTATTGTGGGAGAGATGGTCACAAGGATGAGTTTTGCTTCAAGAGGAAGCGTGAGGAGAGAATGGCTAGAGAGTGGGCTAACAGGGACAGGTACCACCCCTCTAATGGTGTACCTGAGCCTCGTATGCAGATGCCCAGGGCCAAGGCGATTGTGAGGACGGTTCCGGCTTGGGGAGACCGGAAGGCTGCAGGTGTTGTTGCTGGCCGAGCCACACCGGTCAGACCGGTGTACTACACCGGTCAGACCGGTGCAGGTCTGGGCAGACAGCGAGTAAGGTTTCGTGCTCGTGAGGATGCTCGGTTTGGTTCTGGAGGTCGTGGTTCTGGTGGTTGGTCTGGAAAGTTTGCAGGTGGTCAGTTTGCTAGGCGTTCTCCACCTCGTGCTCAATACGAGGGTGAGAAGAGTCGTAGCTTTGAGATGGAGCGGAGGAACGATCCACGGTTCCCCTTTCGTGGTTTTCGTCCTCCTCCAGCTAGAGAGGGTTGGTTCCCTCGTGGTGGTTACCGTGGTGGTGTTCGTGGTGGTAGCTTTGATAGGTGTGATGATTTGGTTTGTGCTAACCCCACTTTGGAGCAAATGGCTCGGCACTGGTTTTACTCTTTTGGTACTAACCCCAGTGCTGAGTCATTTGTTCACTCACGTGCTCGCTTTTGAATTTCAGGTGGGAGACTTGAAGAACATTTGGTTGATTGACTCCGGTTGCTCGAGGCATATGACCGGAGACAAGGGGTGGTTCTCAAGTCTCGTCCCGGTGGTGACAAAGAAGTACATCACCTTTGGGGACAATGGGCGAGGGCGTGTGCTGTCAGAAGGTGAGATTAAGGTAAGCGATAAGATCACTCTCAGGCGTGTTGCTCTTGTTCAATCGCTTGGATACAATTTGCTTTCTGTGTCTCAGTTGTTGGATGAGGGTTTTGAGGTGTTGTTTCGGCCTGGTGGTTCTCGGATTTTAGATTCTCGGGGGGATCTTGTTTGCATGGTCGTTCCCGAGGGTCAGGTGTTCCGAGCTGATTTTTCTCAGTCTTCTGGTGTGGAGCGTTGCTTCTTGGCTGGTTCTTCGAGTGAGTTGTGGAAGTGGCATAGGAAGTTGGGTCACTTGAGCTTTGACCTTTTGTCTCGCTTGAGTAAACTCAATTTGGTCCGAGGATTGCCACGATTGAGGTTTGAGAAAGAGTTGGTCTGTGCGCCGTGTAGGCATGCCAAGATGGTAGCCTCTTCTCACCCGCCTCTCACCGATGTGATGACTGAGCGTCCATGCGAGCTGCTCCATATGGACCTTGTTGGCCCAGCTCGTGTGCGATCTGCGGGTGGGAAGTGGTATGTCCTTGTTGTGGTGGACGACTACTCTCGGTATGCGTGGGTGTTCTTTCTTGAGGAGAAGGGGGAGACGTTTGGTTTTGTTCGAGATCTTGTCTTGAGGTTAAGAAACGAGAGGCACGGAGATGCCATACGAGCGATCCGCAGTGACAATGGCTCGGAATTCAAAAACTCTCGCTTCGAAACCCTTTGCCATGACTTGGGTCTTGAACATCAGTTTTCGAGTCCGTATACGCCTCCCCAGAATGGCGTGGTGGAAAGGAAAAACAGGACCTTGTGCGAGATGGCTCGGACGATGCTCGACGAGCATAGGACTCCGAGAAGGTTCTGGGCTGAGGCGGTCAATACCGCGTGCCATGTGTCGAACAGGATCTACCTCAGGGTTCACAAGAAGAAAACCTGTTACGAGTTGATGCACGGTCGCACACCCAAGGTGAGTCACTTCCATGTCTTTGGTTGTAAATGCTTCATTCTGAAGAAAGGGAAGAAGTTGGACAAGTTCGAGGCTAGGTCTGTCGATGGTATTTTCTTTGGTTATGCATCTCATTCTAGAGCATTTCGTGTGCTCAATCTTGAAACTAACCAAATCGTGGAGACTTGCGAGGTGACCTTCGACGAGACACAGCCACGTAGTCAGCTTGTTTTTGAGTGTGCAGGTGACGACGAACTTGGCGAGGAGATCTTTCAGGAGGAGGAGCATGAACATGGAGATGATGAAGATGGCGGTGTGAGGCCCGCGGCTGAACATGTACCTACTACTTCGACGACGATCGAGAATGGACCCTCTCCCACACCTACAACGACAAACCCAGATCAAGGCGAAGCTGCTGTTGAGTGGGAGGTAGCATCAAGGCGAGAACCTCCTCGACGAGTGCAAGTGGATCACCCAGCTTCGAGAATCATCGGCGACATGAATGAACGTACTACACGGTCGAGGGTTCGGAACAATTCTCATTTCGCTCATGCTGCTTTTGTTGCCACTTTTGAGCCCAAGGACATTGGACATGCGTTATCTGATCATAATTGGGTTAACTCGATGCATGAGGAGTTGGAGAATTTTGAGAGGAACCAAGTTTGGGTGTTGGTTGACCCTCCCCCAGGGTGTAAGCCGATTGGGACAAAATGGGTGTGGAAAAATAAAGAGGGAGAGAAAGGAGAAGTGGTGAGGAACAAGTCGAGACTTGTTGCCCAGGGGTACAGTCAGAAAGAGGGGATCGACTACGAGGAGACTTTCGCTCCTGTAGCTCGTTTGGAGGCGATCAGGATCCTTCTAGCTTTTTCCGTGGCTAAAGGGTTCAAGTTGTACCAGATGGATGTGAAGAGTGCGTTTCTGAACGGTGTATTGGAGGAAGAGGTGTTTGTGAGGCAACCACCGGGGTTTGAGAGTGAGAAGTACCCTCACCGGGTATACAAGTTGAGGAAGGCGCTGTATGGGTTGAAGCAGGCGCCTAGAGCTTGGTATGGTAGGTTGAGGGGGTTCCTGTTTGAGAGAGGGTTTGAGATGGGGAAGGTCGACCAGACCTTGTTTCTCCTCAGGCAGGGCAGAGATATCCTGATTGTGCAGGTATACGTGGATGATATTGTCTTTGGTGGCTCGTCTAACTCTCTTGTTGCAAGGTTTGCAGAAGACATGAGCAGGGAATTTGAGATGAGCATGATGGGCGAGTTGCAGTTCTTCCTCGGGCTACAAATCAAGCAATCAAAGGAAGGAACATTTGTGCACCAAGCTAAGTACACCAAGGACATTGTGAGGAAGTTCAAGATGGAGGACTCCAAGGCCATGGCGACGCCTATGAGTACGACTACAGTTCTTGATGCGGACGAGGAAGGTGACCACGTGGACCAGAAGGAGTACCGGAGCATGATCGGGTCACTCCTCTACTTGACGGCGACGAGGCCGGACATTCAATTCTCGGTGTGTCTGTGCGCTCGTTTTCAAGCTTCTCCGAGGACTTCGCATCGGCAAGCAGTCAAGCGCATTTTCAGGTATTTGCGACACACTCCCGACTTCGGCCTTTGGTACTCTGCGTCTTCGTCTTTGGCGCTTCATGGATTTTCAGACGCGGATTTTGCCGGGTGTCGGTTGGATAGGAAGTCCACTTCTGGGACTTGCCAGTTCTTGGGTTCTTCTTTGGTATCTTGGTCTTCCCGCAAACAGTCGAGTGTTGCTCAATCCACTACCGAGGCAGAGTATGTGGCCGCAGCTAGTTGTTGCTCTCAGCTCCTTTGGATCACATACACCATGAGTGACTTTGGTGAGGAGTATACCCATGTCCCACTTCAATGTGATAGCACTAGTGCCATAAGCGTTGCAAAGAACCCAGTGCTCCATTCCAAAACCAAGCACATAGAAGTGAGGTATCATTTTCTGAGAGACAACGTAGAGAAAGGGAAGATAGCTTTGATCCATGTACCCACACATGAACAACTAGCCGATATTTTCACCAAACCCCTAGATCAAGCAACTTTCACTCGTTTGCGGGGGGAGCTTGGTGTTTGTTTGATTTCTTGAGTTGGTGTGTGGGAGCTCCTTTGTAGCATATGTATAGCTTTCCTTTGTGCATTTCTTGCATTTGGCATGGCATATGTAACATGATGTATAGGCATCTTTGTATCTTAGGTTGCATGCATTTTGTATCATATGCATTGTTTAGGAAAGGCTTCTCTTATACACATTGTTCACCATGGAATGACATATATGTCTTTGTGAGCTAATTTGGTAAGCTATGGTTAGTTTGGCTTAGCTCTTGATAATCTTGGTTTGTATCCATGGTTGATGGCTATGCTTTTGAAAAATTTCATATATTCGCTCTCTTGTGAGTAAATGCCTTTACATGATCTTGACATGTTTTAGTGGCTTGGCTATGCTTAATTTGTGGTTGGATAGCTTATTTTGATCATATGGGGCCAAAGGCTCATTTGCCATCATGAATGTTTAGCCCCCATGCTTCATCTTGTGGAGGGGCATAAGTTCCTTTTTGTCGCAAAGACATTTCATGTACCAATTATAAATCTGAAAATGAAATGTAAATTGCTTGAAAAATGTGCTCCCATGTCATATGTGCTAATTTTAATTTGCTTTGGGTGCTAAATCGTTGCATGATGCCTACCAATGAGAAGTCTCATATATAGAAGTAGGCACATGGCTCGGTGGCTTTGACATGACATGAGGTGCTTGTGGGTGTTTATGATGGTCTTATGCTTAGAATGGTTGTCCTAGCATGAAGTTTGTGTGGCTTTGCCATTTTGACATGTTTTGCTCATGTTTAGGACTTTGCTCATGAGAGGGTGTTTTTTCGCAAAATTGCTAAATTCTATCTTAGCTTCGCCCAATGGTTGTGAAACTTGGTGATCATGAAGTTTATGTCTTTACGAAGCTATAGGGTATCTAACTTGCTCGTTTGGACATGTGTAGCATCCTATGTTGAATTTTGTCTATTTGAGAAGCTCTAGGTTGCATTTTTTGCATTTTTGGCTTGATTCATGCATTGTCAACAAGGGGGAGAAGTTTGAGCATGTTTTGGCCTACTGAATGCATTTGGAAGGTTTTCAGGTGGTTTCGAGCTATTTTTGGGCTCTGTTGTGCACCGGTCTGACCGGTTGAGGTCACCGGTCTGACCGGTCAGAGTGCTGGTCCTGTTCACATGTTGCCCACCGGTCTGACCGGTGGTGTCGACCGGTCTGACCGGTCAGAGCTGAGCTGTTGCAGCTGCTCTGTTTTGTGAAGTGGTTCGCATGCATTTGTCCAGGGGGAGTTGCATCAGTTCAGGGGGAGCTTGCATGTGTGCAGGGGGAGCTCTTTGTGGTTTTCGAGCTTTGGTTTGATGGTTTGTGCTCTTTGCTTGAGCATGTTTTGTCTCGGATGTGTCGAGCCGTTGCCCTTGCCTAAGGGGTCCGAGACTTGTCTTCTTCAAGTGATCTTGCTCTTTGCCTTTTCTTTGGCTTTCGATCGCTTGTTGGAGTTTCTTTTAGTCGTTTCTTTTCTTTTCCTTTTCTCTTGGTTACCAAAACGTGTGTGTTGTCAATGCACTCATCAAGGGGGAGATTGAGAGCCAGGTGTGGTTCGAGGACCGGTGGATGGTCGCTTCCTGGTGTGATGAGTGATTGACAACGTGGTGTGGACTGATTCTTGGCTAAGTATTGCAGGTGCAGGTTGCGGCTTGACTGGTGCAGGTGCAGGTGAAGAACAAGCGTGAAAGGTCGTTGCCGGTGAGGCCTCCAGGTGTGGAGAAGACAAGTAGGCTTGGTTCGAGGGACCCGGTGGCCAGCGGGGTCAAGTGCGGGCCGCATGGTGGCAAGAACGGCAAGATGAAGTCATGGACGGTTTCTTGGTTGAGCCTCAAAACCAAGGTCGAGCCGGGACTACGTGGGAGCCGAGTCATGAGTGGTGATTGGCGGAGGCTACACCGAGTTCGCGGGGTTTCCGGTGGTTCACCAGAAAACCACTGGGTTCCTTGGTTGATCCACAAAGCCAAGACCGAAGAACCGAAGACGGAGGTGCAGCAGCTCCAGACCGGTCTGACCGGTGGGTCTGACCGGTCTGACCGGTGGGTACCGGTCTGACCGGTGAGGAGAACCGGTCTGACCGGTGTGCGACGACGCAGTCCGGAATCTTCGAAGCGGAGGACACGCGTCGGGATCGCAAGGCTTGCGTCGAGGCTAAGCAAGTTTGCGGTCGCTGGGCATCCGTCCGATGGTGCGAAGACAAAGACTTCCAATTTCGCCCTCGAGGGGCATGTATCCCTAGTTAGCTAGTAAGGGTATTTTAGTCTTTCGGTTGCCTCCATATAACCCAAGTGGTGAGAGGATGGCAGCCATCTCTTGGAACCCTAGCTCATTTGGTTTTCCTATTTTCCTTCCTATTTTCTTAGGATTTTCGTAGGACTAGCTTGAGAGCTTCATGGTGAGATCTTGTGAGAGGGAAGGATGATCGGGCGGCAAGCTAGACCTTGTATGAACCTCTTTGGTATGTATAGATGATTCGGCGTGGTTCCTCAAGGCTTGGTTGTGTCTTTCCCGTTTCTCCTTTTTGGTGATTTTCGGAGCCTTTTCTTGGCGATTTTCTTGGAGCGATTTCGAGGCCTTTCTCTTTGGGATTTGGTGGGGGATGTATGCATGAACCCTTCGTGGTTCTTTTTCCTTTGATTCCCCTTCCAAATCCGTGAGCAAAGGGGCTCGATTTTGGGGTTTTCGTGGCTCTAGGGTTAGAGGCGTTCTTGGTGGGATTTCTTCGATTCCTCTTGATTTGACAAGTTTTGGTGGACCAAATCTTGGCTATGGAGTACCCATGAGGTGTTCCTACTATCCCCAAAGTCTTGTGCAAAACCGTGGAGCGGATCGGGAGATCGGGAGTTGGATTTGGAGGAGTTGACTCGCGGGCGCTGTTCATCCCGAGCTGCCCAGGCACGACCGGTCTGACCGGTGCTCTTGACCGGTCTGACCGGTGCTAGCCCTTGGTGGGTTTTTGTCTCGGGGAACAACCTTGTCCGTGTGGTTTTGTCCCGTGGTCCTGCTGATCAGTTCTTGGAGTGTTTGGAGTTGTTTTGCTAGGGTTTGTGAGGGGTTCTTCTTCCTCACAGGTTGTGTATCGTGGTGGTTTTTGTTCCAGGGCCTAGAGGATTCACTGAGGCTTCCTGGAACGTTTGCTGTGCGGCTGCTGTAGCCACCGGCCTGACCGGCTCTGTCCACCGGTCTGACCGGTGTCACCGGTCTGACCGGAGCAGGCCATCGGTCTGACCGGTGTAGCACAGGCAGCAAGCCGTGCAAGTTTCCGCTGTGTGTTTTGGTGAGTTTTGGCTAGGAAGGTTGAGTGTTGGTTCCTAGGACCAGTAGCACTCCAGTGGCTGCGTGGTCTTGACCAACTTGGGTAGTTGGGTCGGAGACGTGAGTTGGAAGCTGTGTTCGTCTTGTTGGAGTTCTCATCTCCTTCGAGAAGAATTTTTATCGGCTCCCATTCACTCCCCCCCTCTCTGGTTCGCCTAATCGGTCCTTCACATCCCTGCGAGAGTACCAGTGGAAGCTCAATCCCAATAAGTGCGTCTTCGGCGTACCATCTGGGAAACTACTCGGCTTCATCATCAGCAATCACGGCATCGAAGCCAATCCCGAGAAGATCTCCGTCATCACCAATATGAAAGCTCCAACCTACATCAAGGATGTCCAGAAGCTGACCGGGTGTATGGCGGCCCTGAACAGATTCATCTCGAAGCTTGGAGAACGGGGACTACCACTACGTGAAAAACTCACTTTGGTAACAGGCATAGATTGCCTTTCGTAATGGGCAAAGCGCTCGTTACCGATCAAGTGTTACAAATGAGCCAAGAAAGGTAACGGGTAGATGCCCGTTACTGATAAGACATATTCGTAACGGGCATAAAACAACGACCGTTACCACAACTAGCCACCGGTCACATGAAATGGCTGTTTCTCTGGGCCCACAGGGAACTTTGGTAACGGGCACGAAAACACAGCCCGTTACAGTAGCTCAATATCGGAGACGCCTTCTGTGTACCTGCGTCTCCTCTATCTTGACAAAATGAGACGCGTCTATTTCAGGCATGTCTCAGCACATCTAGGATTTGTAACGGGCATCAAACAACGACCGTTACCACAACTTGTCACCGGTCACGTGAAATAGCTGTTTCTCTGGGCCCACAGGGAACTTTGGTAACGGGCATGAAAACAGAGCCCGTTACTGTGAAATCAACATCAGAGACACGTGCTGTGAACCTGCGTCTCCTCTGTCTTGACAAAATGAGACGCATCTGTTTCCACACGCGTCTGCTTCCTCTCGATTAAAGGAGACGCGTGCTTTCAACCTGTGTCTCCTATATCTCGATGAATGGGCCAGGTCCTGGGGCCCACCGGTCAGGACTGGTAACAGGCTTTTACACTGCCCGTTACATTGTTGGCATGTTTGTAACGGGCTTTCCGAATGAAGCCCGTTACTCACTGATCAGTGTTTGTAACGAGCTTTAATTAACGCCCGTTACAGATACGTAGGCCGCCCCTATAGTAACCTGCCCGCTTGCCGGCTGCATCCTGGAACCAGCCAGGATTCGGCAGCCATCAAGGGTTGCATCCTACCATCCTGGAACCAGCCAGGATATGGCAACCACCACAGCAAGGAGACATCACAAACACATTCTCACATCACAGATATAGACAAGCAAGATCACATTTATAGACAAGCAAGATCACATTTATAGACAAGCTAGGATCACATCAAGTTTCAAGTTACTCTCATCAGGGCTTGTTTGGATGGAGTCATGAGAAAACTGCCTGAACCAGGCAGCATCTGACCCCAACCAAGCAAGCCAAGTAGGTTTCTCAGGCAACAAAACCTGACTAAAGAAGATTGAATGAGTTTCAAGTTTCTGGCTACAATGAACTCACAGTGCACCATTGTAGAAGTTGCCCTTTCGGTTAATGGTCTCCTTAAGAATGTACTCGCACAGCATCTCCCGGGCACACTTTAGATCTTCTGTGGAAACATCTACAGCAGATTTGAAATCCTGCAAAATACAATCATTTATGAGAATACAAGTAGAAATCAGTTTCTAAAATCAGATGGATAATATGAGCAGAGACAAGGTTGAGCATTATTATCTACTTACAGCAGCCTTCTTGATGTCAGGTATGTCATCGAGTAGTCTTAACATATGGAATGCCACATGGAATCCACACAAAGAGGACCCCCATGGCTGCTGAGCACACTACATCGAGGTACCAAAATGACAAGTTAATGCAGTACCAAATAGGTAAGAAGGGACCATAAAAAAACCTCGGTCTTACAGCGAGATTTGTTTTGTGCTTGACTATGGCTTTTGGCCTTTTTTTCTTTCCTTTCGTCACTCCGTCCTGTGCATGTTCACCAAAGGCCCTGCATGATCATCAATACCGATTAGAAACACTAAGAGATTGAATTTTTGTGAACAAAACCTACAAATACTGTACCAAAGGCCCTGCATGGTCAGCAATACTAATTAGAAACACTAAGAGATTGAATTTTTGTGAACAAAACCTACAAGATACTGACCAGTCCACAACAGGTTTGAGGTCTGAGAACTTTAGCGGGGGATGTTGTTTAGCAGAATCTAGATACCAAACCTCTTTGAACTTCATACAGATGATCACTGTTACCCAGTGGCTAGTGCAGTAGGCACCCACCACGTAGTCATTGTTCATTGCATTTGAGATTGCTTTGGTAACAAGGCGAGAATGCTGAGAAATATTTGTGAAAGTAAACAAATCTGGATCTAAAAACCCAACACTGATATGCATCTCCGCTGCCTTGTCCATCATTTTCCTACAAAAAATCAAATTGTTAGCATGCATGAACTTTGTGGTCAAAATTAAAGAAATATCTTTTTAGGTTTTAAAGGACTTACAATGTCCACAACCTCAAGAAGGTAACATCCAGAGAATCCAGGGTTATAAGGTTATACACGCTACTGAATGCAGTGTTTAACATTAAAGCACCACAACCACCTTTAAAGTAGTGTTGATCCACCTTTGCTGGAAAGGCAAGTTTATCCTTTTTGTGTTCCATGACGTAAGCATGCAACCTGACACAATTTGGTCCAGCAGCCTCTAAGTTTGCTTCTGACAACATAGGTGCACCAGGCTTGTATTTTGGTCGTTCCTGTTCTGTCCCAATAATACAGTTAAGAATCTCATCTTTAGACAGAGGTTTCCTGGCCTGGTTCCCCTTCTGCAGTGGAGATTGCCTGGGTTCCTCCTCCTGTTGCAGAGGCTGCTGTACTTGTTGCATCTGCTGCTTAGGGGGAGATTGCCTGCGCTCCTCCTGCTGCTGCTGGAGAGGCTGCTGTTTCGTCTGTTGCTTATCCTCATGTTGCAGCTGCTGCTTAGGCGTAGTTTGCCTAGGCTCCTCCGGCTGTTGTCGACGCTCCTGCTACTGGAGAGGCTGCTGTTTTGTCTGTTGCTTATCCTCAAGTTGCAGCTGCTGCTTAGGCGGAGTTTGCCTGGGCTCCTCCTCCGGCTGTTGTCGACGCTCCTGCTGCGTAGTTTTGCTGATCTGCTGCTACTGCTGCTGTTGAGCCTTCTCTTGCTGACATTGAGCTACAGTACCTCCATCTGATGTTGTACCCCTGCTACCTGTTGTGGCTTCAGGGTTGGGATGTCTCGTCATGGGTGGTATAAGGATCTTGTCCTTTGGCCATTGGATCCTTTGAACGAGAGCCTCAGCTAGGGTTGCTATGTCACCCCCATCAATTGGTACAGGCAGAGTGTAGTGACCCACATTGGCCCACACATAAGTAGGTTGCACCACAACATACCCATCCTGCACCGGTACTGAATGGCAAGCCTTTTGAAATGGAAAGACTTTCGCTAGTGCGAGCTCCACATTAATCCCGGTGCCATCCAAAAGGCTGCACACGGTTGGCTCTGTTAGCTTATCTATTGTGTCCAGCATAGGTGATCGACTACCACTGTGCACTTGATTCACATTGTCACCGTTGGCATTCCAATGATCTTGCTCTCTGCCACACACATCTTCCTTGCTGTCATGCGCATGTTCTTCCTCGTGGTCATGCGCATCTTCTTCCTCGCTGCCATGCATATCTTCTTCCTCACTGCTACTGATAGGCGCTGGTAATTGGGAAGGAAGAAGTACATTTTTTGGTATTTTGATGCCTGATAGTCTTAGAGCATGGACAATTGATTTAAATGTTATGTCCATCATATCATGAGCATCAGACCTCTTGTTCCTCTTCTTCCTGTACATTCCAGCGAACCCTTCACCAAACCCTTTACCCCAGCCAAGTGAACTAGACACGCCTCGTACCCAACCTCGATGCTCTGGAGTCTCAAGTGTTGCGGTGAGGATATCATCCTCCCTAACCCCAGAGAAAGAACCATCGCTACCCTGAGCTGCATGTGTTTTCACCCTATCTGCTACCCCCACCACCGCAGGGTTACTGAATGTTATGCCCCCGCTTCCTTCACTAGTATTCTTCCTCTTCTTCCCTACCCTTGCCCGCAGATAAGGTCTCGAACGTCTAGGAAATTGGTCCCAAGGGTTCTGTTTTCCTTCTG
Source organism: Cenchrus fungigraminus (assembly GCA_036936925.1). Taxonomy (NCBI): domain Eukaryota; kingdom Viridiplantae; phylum Streptophyta; class Magnoliopsida; order Poales; family Poaceae; genus Cenchrus; species Cenchrus fungigraminus. The sequence goes on along the minus strand of CM072774.1, from coordinate 98,694,243 downwards.
CAGCTAGCTTTGCATCTTCCTCCTCCCACTCTTTCCTTTTACAATGATAACCTTTTCTGCCCATCTTGTGTGGCTTATTATGCAATGCTCTCTTTTGTTTCATCTCCTGGCTCAATTGCTAAAATGAAGGAGAATTGGTTTCATACACAAACATGTCCCAGTCTTGTTGCTGCAAAAAGGCATGCTTCACAAAGGGAGTCTTCTCTTCGCTCACATATTTTTTTTTCTTAAATGGGCCTTGAACCGCCGTTGCAAGGTTCCAAACTCTGATATAGCTGCCTTAACTGCCTTCTTGCGAACAGATTCTTCCAGATTGGCTGGGTAATCTAGCTTTTCCTCTAAAACTGTGAACAGATGGTCCTTCTCAATTGGTGAGAGATCATCAACCGCCTTGTTGATTGACACCCTCTCCCGAGCAATGAGACCACAGACCAATACAAATCTATCCCTCGCAGCATCTGGGGTAGGCCAAAAATTGGCATCAAGTCCAGTTGCAGTCAACTTGTCTTCTGGCCATTTGGTTTGTGTCCTTGACCTGCGGGATCGAGTACTACTCGCAGCAGTCTGCGCTGAGTGACCCTGTGAAGAAGGTTCACCGACGATGGACTATGATGATGCACTGGAGGTAGAGGAGTTTTTGTTGTGGGAGACTGCATAGATGATATGTCAGGTTGTCAGTAGAGCAACATAAGCAAGACTGAAAATCTAAACAAAATTCTTATTAGATAAATTTGTTTTCTCTGAGTGGCAAAATAGCTGATATTACACTAGAAATCATTACAAGTTGTAAATAAAATCAGCATAGACATACACAGTTCATATTTTACTTAATTAGCATACAAGGATAAGTGCTAACCATTTTGACAGGGACACAACAATATGCTTATATATCAAAGCAGAGAATAAATTCCTTCAACTGCTTCCTTGTCCAACTTCAGCAGCGATGGATTGTGTGTTCCATGTGTACATGCAACAAGAGGATAAAGCAATGGTCATAACATTATATATGACAGTAGTGAAACAACACTCACAACACATCATGACACCAACAATAACAATATATATGACAGTAGTGACACAATTAACACTCACAACAAAGCATAAGACAGTCTAGTTATCACTACATTATAAACCACTGCGATGCAATTCCCACTGACATTATGTGGCCATCAGAATTAAAGTATGCTAACAGGTCCAAAGCATAACTGTCGATCTGGTACATTCAAAGCATAGCAGAATTAAAGTATGCTAACATCCTTTATGCTTTTCATGAATTTACAGTGCAAAAATTGTATCACCAGGAACATGAAAATGAATTTCAACAGTTCATATAACTTCATCTGTTAGCAACAATTTATTCAAACAGACTTGGAGCAACAAAATCCATCCATCAAATCCATAGTCAATCAATTGAAGATGAACTATTAAGGCATGTCTCCCTAATCCACCTTGACATGAATATATAGCAGATTGGGTGGACTACATTATAAACCACTGTGATGCAATTCCCACTGAAATTATGTGGCCATCAGAATTCAAATATGCTAACAGGTCTAAAGCATAACTGTCGATCTGTTACATTCAAAGCATAGCAGAATTAAAGTGTGCTAACAGGTCCAAAGCATAACTGTCAATCTGGTACATTCAAAGCATAGCAGAATTAAAGTATGCTAACATCCTCAATGCTTTTCATGAATTTACAGTGCAAAAATTGTAGCATCAGGAACATGAAAATGAATTTCAACAGTTCATATAACTTCATCTGTTAGCAACAATTTATTCAAACAGACTTGGGGCAACAAAATCCATCCATCAAATCCACAGTCAATCAATTAAAGATGAACTATCAAGGCATGTCTCCCTAATCCATATTGACATGAATATATAGCAGATTTGGTGGCTGAAGAGAGAGAGGGCGTTGAGGGTTCAAGCAGGACTAACCTCTGTCGCGAATGAAGTAGTTGTTCTCGTGATGGTCGTAGGGGCCGGATCCACGTCGGCTCGTGGCCTGAGGTGGCCGGCTCGTCGTCGTGGCTGGGGATGACGGATCTGCGTCAACCGTCTTTAGGTTGGCCGGGAAGCCATTCGCATGCCAGTAACCGCATCCTCATCACCGTCGTCACGCAGGGAGCGGTGGGGCTGGAGAAGAGCAGGGCTGCGGCGGGGAGAGAGCGGCGAAGGCGAGCGGGGAGAGAGCGGCGAAGGCAAGCGGGGAGAGTGGCGGTAGCGGTGGGGAGAGTGCGGGCGTTGTGGATCTGTCTAGCGAGGAGCCAAATATGAACGGCACGCGTAACTGTGTTTAAGGAAATTACTGGCGTGCCCTTGACGGCTCTGTGCTGGAATTGGAATTCCATGGGCATTATAGTCAATATAGGTGGCAAATTTTGAGCAACCCGCGCACAGTTTGCCTGCTGACACTGACGCGTGGGCCAGTGTCATTGGCGACGATGGTTAGTGAACCCGCATCGCCTTTGTTGGTAGATGGGTCCGGCGGGCGGGCAGCGGTTATCTTTTTATTTTAGCTGCTGACGCTGACGCGTGGGCCAGCCACTATTTTTTTTCGAATGAAACGTGCTTCCCTAAAATATTAGAGCCCATAAAACAACACCTAAAAAATTATAAAAATACGAACAATTCGTATTTGGACATTTAGTATTTGAATAAAATATCAACAGTCACACTTGTTTGCCCAAGATTCTTAGAATTCGTTTTTACATCCCATGTTAATGATGTAATAATTCTACTAATATCTAGTGTGCTCTAAAAAATCTACAAATTGACTTGGCAATATAATTTGGGTACCTAGACTTGTCTTCAAAATTTCAAATGGTTTCGATGAAGGAATAATATACTTGTGTACAAATATCTACATCTCTCACATAGTTTCCTAGAATGTTCCTTGAACATTGAAGTTTTCCACACTTTGCAACATGTTCGAACTCATATGCATTTGAACACTTAACAAAACCTTGTGGTTTATTACAGTAGGTGTTGAACTCATATGCCTTATATTGTTCAAGAAACATTGTTCATTACAGGTGGTGTGGAAAACAAATATTATTTATATGTTGTACTTACATAGAACAAGATAAGGCATATAAACATTGTTCAAGAAACCGAATATACACAAACCAATGAAAATAATGAAAACACAGTGATTTTAGAAAATTGTAGAACAAAAAATAATCAAATTTGGACTAATTACGACGGAGAAATACATGTTACAAAATTTGATTGCGGATTAAAAAGAGAAATGCCGTCGGCGACGCGGGACGGATAAACTGTTCTTCATTCTCCAATAGAACAAAGGAGGAAGCAGAGGGCACCGCCGCCCGCCGCCGCCCCTGCCATGCCCGCTTCGGCGGTTTTGACACCCAAGAGGGCTTCTCAGGCCTCGTCGGCGGCAAATGAGACCACCGCAACCTTCGATTTGACTCACAAATGTGACAAATCAAATATTATCTATCAAAAACCGATTAAAAACCAACATCCCGATAAAATCAAATCCGCGTTTAGTAATATATAATAATTTACATTCAAGATATATAATGTTCATTGATGCTTGCGCCTACATCCCGATGTTCATGCTGCTGACGGCGTACTCCACGGCGGGGCGGAAGCTACGCGTCCAGAGGTCGAACTCATGACGGATGCGACACTCCGCACTGCAGTAGTGGATGATCTCTTTGGTATCCGACCCGTAGCGCCTACATCCCGCTGCCCAAATGCAGATGTGGGGATTCTGGACGGGCAACAATGGAATGTCGTCGTCGCCGTCATCAAGCCAGTACCACCACGCAATGTTGTCGAGATCCTGGTTGATGAGGTAGCGCAGCCGCCACAGGTTGTGGTTCTTCCATGGCCCATCGAGGGGCGACGGGCCGCCGCTAATTTCCTGGAGTAGTGCCATGGCTTCGGGGTCCGCCGGGTTGCAACGGTACTTCAGCATCGCTAAGAAGTACTTGGTACCGGAGTCTTCAGCAGCGGCATCTCCGATGAGCTTCAGACCCTTATCGGGGTTCCGCCGCCTCATCAACCTCTCCATCCCCTCGAAGCATAATGCCTCCAGATGATTGGCCTCGCGGAAGCGCTGCTCAAAGCACGACCTGACGTAGCGATTCTTGCACACCCGCCGAAGATCACGCAGTGACACGTGCAGTAGTACCTCATCAGAGTTGCAGATGCGCCGGAAGGTGCCGCAGATTTTATTGCGAAGGTTCAGAAAATGGAAGACGGGCTCATCCTTGATGGAGTGGATGATGATCTGGGTGACAAGATCATCTGGCAGCAGCTGCATCAAGCACACCATGGCCATCAAGGAGAAGGGGAGGAAATCGAAAAGCGATGGGGTTTGGAAATTGAAAGGCGACGAGGGTTGAAGTTGAAGGCGACGAGGGTTGAAGTTGGCGACGAGGGATGAAGTTGGCGACGAGGATTGAAGTTGAAGGCGACGAGGGTTGAAGTTGAAGGCGACGAGGGATGAAGTTGGCGACGAGGATTGAAGTTGAAGAAGGCGACGAGGGTTGAAGTTGAAGAAGGCGCCTCGGCCATGTAAAACAATAAATGGAAATTGAAAAGGCGCCGCAGTCTGCCCCTTCTCCTTCCCGCGTAATTGAGCGACGCGTGGTTTTGGACGGTTTTGCGCCCGAAACGGAGCCCGATGCGCAATTGAGTGGCACGTACTGGCAGCAGTGGAGTAGTGGGTGGGGGCAGAGGCGCCTGACGGTTCCGCGTCTTGTCAATATAACTCCCCTGCCTTCCCCTACTTTCCCCTGCTTCTTCCGTAAGCTTATCTTGCTTCTTCTTCCTCCTCGCGATCCACCACTACAAAATCTTCGGTCACCGAGAGATCACGAAGGAGGAGATGGCATCGAGGGGCCCACCGCCGGCGAAGCGGGGGCGAAGGGAGGACGACAACGACGAAAGCCGCCGTCGGAGGAAGTTGGAGAAGGGGAAGGAGCCGGCGACCAAGGACGCCGATGAGGAACCGTTCTTCGACGACACCAAGTTCGCCGTCGACCAGCTCAAGAGCACCTTCAGAAAGCTTGAAGATGTTGGCGCGGCCTTCAACATCAAGGCGCATCATGAAGTGGACAAGGACCCGAGCGTGAAGGGTCTCGCCTTAAGGATCCACGGGTTGGTGGAGAGGCTCGAGAAGCACCCCGTGGTCAAGTGGGCTGGCCGCCACTTCGTCTTCGATGACGGCGGCGATGGCTCTGATGGAAGCCACGGCGGCGACGACGGCTCCGACGGCAGCCACGGCGGCGACGACGGCTCCGACAGCAGCCACGGCGGCGACGACGGTGGGACTCCGACTAATTGATAGACTCCTCTACCAATTAGTAATAATGTGTGTGTGCTTTTGTGTCTTCGTCATGTTGTTGGACATGAACTGCTTAGTTTGTCTGTCGATCATGAACTGCTTAGTTAATTAGATTGGTTGTTAGATTTTGTATGTCATGAACTCGATCTAATAGACGCGAGTAGATCCATCCGCGTTGTGATGAACTGTGTTCTGTTGTGATGAACTGGAGATCTGTTGTGATGAATTAGATCTTAGAGACAATGGATAGTCATTGCCGACGCGGGTTAGCCTGCTGACGCTGACGTTGACGCGTGGGCCTGTGTCATTGGTGACGATGGTTAGTGAACCCGCATCGCATTTGTTGGCAGTTGGTTCCGGGCGGGCAGGCAACGGTTATCTTTTTTATATTGGCTGCTGACGCTGACGCATGGGCCCGTCACTGTTTTTTTTGGAATGAAACTTGCTTCCCTAAAATATTAGAGGCCATAAAATAGCACCTAAAAATCATAAAAATACGAACAATTCATATTTGGACATTTAGTATTTGAATAAAATATCAACAGTCGCACTTGTGTGCCCAAAATTCTTATATTTCGTTTTTACACCCCATGGTAATTATATAATAATTCTAATAACATCAAATTTGCTCTAAAAAATCTACAAATTGACTTGGCAACATAATTTGGGTACCTAAACTTGTCTTCAAAATTTCAAATGGTATCGATGAAGGAATAATATACTTGTGTACAAATGTCTACATCTCTCACATAGTTTCCTAGAATGTTGCTTGAACATTGAAGTTTTCCACACTTTGTAACATGTTCGAACTCATATGCATTTGAATACTTAACAAAACCTTTTGTTCACCTTAAGCTTACGAAATGCAAAGTTTCATCACTAATGGTTGTGTAAAACAAATATTATTTATATGTTGTACTTACAAAGAACAATATAAGGTATATAAACATTATTCAAGAAACCGAATATACACTAAACAATAAAATTAATGAAAAGATGGTGGTTTTAGAAAAAGTTAGAATTTTTTTCGAAATTTGGACTAATTACGACGAAGAAATACTTGTTACAACATTTGATTGCAGATTAAAAGGAGAAATGTGAACTGTTCTTCATTCGAATAGAACTGGGCCCCACTATCATTAGCGACACGGGACTGATAACCCGCGTCGGCTTTGCTGCTATTCCAAAATTTTACACAGATAATACGAGCAACCTACAAAAGCTAATCCACTACTGATTTCCTATTCCAATACTCCGTTCGAACTTCACCATTTCGTGGCGGAGCCTACAGTCTTCGTTGCAAAACAGAGAAATTGCATGTTTTATTTTGTAATTGTTAGTAGTTTTTCATATAGTTTGACTCCTCGGGATGTGAGTACATTGGAGACGACATTTGGTTAATCCGCGTATCATTTAATTCTACATTGGAATCACTACCTCTGCTCTCAGCCATTGACTGGGCAACAGTTTCCCCATTGACTAGATCTTGGGAACCTTCCCGTTTCCTATGCTCTTGATCTTATCCCTTCCTCTCTTTTTTTTACAACCGATGTTATTCCTTCCTTGTTTTTGCTATAAAAAGGCACTGACGCCTATCGGTCCTCCTCACTTCAAGTTGCTTCCTTCTTCTCTAGATCTAGATCTAGCTATGGTTCCTTCTTGTGATACAATAAAGTGAGTCACTTGCTTCCTTCTTCTCTAGATCTAGATCTAGCTATGGCACAAAGAATAGATCTTGTAGGGCGCAAGCTTTTGCTTTTCTCTCTTCTTCCTCCTTGATCTCTCAGTTGCTAGAAGAATTCTTGTGATATGGATGATTGGGTTGCTCATCCCTCTAGCACAGCTGCTAGAAAAATCCTTGTGATATATTAGCTGTGTCGGGGGAAGGTAGCCCAGAACCTCCTGGCATCAGGAAGAACAAGCCGACGGAAAGCCAGAAATTAAACAGCCTCCTGCCGCTTTTCCGTCACGCTTGGGCTTCCTTTTGCTTTCCCTCCTCCAGGAGGAGGATTTTTGAAGGGATATGTTTCCACCCTCTCTGTATCTTTCGCTTGTGCTCACTTGTAAGCATGAAGAAGAAGCCAGAATCTGGAGCATATCTCGTCATGAAGAACAAGCCGAAGGCGAGCAAGATCGACCTGCGAGCAAGATCGACGACCTGCGAGCAAGATCGACCTGCGAGCAAGATCGATCTGTGTGTGTGATTTTGCATATCTCGTCATGAAGAACAAGCCGACGGAAGTATATCTCTTTTGCTTAGTTTAGATCTATGTTCCTCATCCTAGTAGTGCCTAGTGATGATGAACATAGATGGCCGCTTTGTAACCTTCTGATGTATCAATGATGACTGTAATCTGTGTGTGTGTGATTTTGCATCTCAAGAGACATGCTTGTGTGATTATCTCTGTGCAGTACAATTTTTTGTATGATTTACCTACTCACTGGGAAGCATGAAGAAGAACAAACCGACAGGGGCTGGCTAATCCGCGTCTCTTTTGATGTAATCTGTGTGTGATTTCGCATATCTTGCCCGTAACAAAGGCGACGCGGGTTCGTTAATCCTCGTCTCTTGCCCGTAACAAAGGCGACGCGGGTTGGCTAAGCCTCGTCTCTTTGATATTAACGCCCATTACTAAACTGAAGTAGCCTACAACATACTTACTGAACTGAAGCAGAATATATTACAAAAAGGATTCAAATTCCACCACATCCTATAATTACAAAAAGGATTCAAATTCCACCAATACACACATCCGACATTACAAAAAGGATTCAGCAGAAATCAGGCTTGCTTTTTCTTTCTTGATTTCTGTATATGGATTTTTTCACTATGGTCGCTTCGCAAGTACGGTGTTTTGTTAGTTCCCAAGAGTCGGGGCTTGTATGAGGTGTCAAAGGATGGAATTTCGTCAAACTGGTTGTATTCCTCCTCCTCAACAACATTTTCAACCCCAACAATCCTTTTTTTCCAGGCATAACCACAGACCAGTTCTTCTTTGCAAGGTCAGGTACATATAACACTTGCTCAACATCATTGGCGAAGACAAACGGTTCGTTTTTGTAACCAAAGACCCGGAGATCAACACTAACATAACCATATTTGTCCTTGCTCACAGCTCTCTTCCCATTGGTGACCCATCTACACCGAAACAAGGCTACCTTCAATCCTACATAATCAAGCTCCCATATCTCCTCTATTTGACCATAATATGTGTCTGTCTCCGTGTCATCATCATCATGACCGTCGTCGACGACGGCCCGTACACGCACACCACTATTTTGATAGACGCTCTTTTTATCCTGGGCCATGGTGTAGAATGTGTATCCATTGATATCCATTGCTTGGAATCTTGTAACAGTGAACAATGGCCCCGCTGCTAGATTCCTTATCTCGTCAGTTATTACAACATTATTGCTACATGTCTCGACATAATCTCGGAGCCACCTGCTGAAACCTTGCATGTGCATCTTTGCAAGCCAAGCCCTACCATGGTCAGGGTTGTCTTCACGTAGTTGTCGTTTGTGCTCATTAGCAAACGGTGTAATTAGGTGCAGCTGTTGTATCACGGTGAAATGAGCCTTTTGGAAGGCATCTGGTTCCGGAGTGACTGACTTTTTCCCCAGGGTCCCAACACCTGAAAGCCTACCTTCATGCCGTGAGCGAGGCACACCAATGGGGTTTTGTGGGTCCATATAACCCATGGCCCACTCCAGTGCTTCGATGGTCTCGTAGCCACGAACAATGGCTCCCTCCGGAAATAACCGGTTATGTACCAATGATTTCAGGAATCCATAGAACCTCTCATATGGAAAAATCTAATGAAGGTAAGATGGGCCAAGGAACCAGATTTCCCTCGCGAGGTGTGCTGTTAGATGCAGCATGAGATCAAAGAATGATGGTGGGAAGGTAGCTTCAAGCAGGCATAGGGTCTCGAAATGCCTCCTCTCTAAGTCCAATAGTTTTTCCTCATCAATCACCTTCTGTTCTATTGCATTGAAGAATAAACACAAGCTCATGACCGCGTCGCGAACCAGTTCTATCTTGATACCTCTAAGTGCAACAGGAAGAAGAGCTGTCATCAACACATGGCAATCATGAGATTTCATCAAGTTGAAATTCATTTTCATGTCCTTCACTGACACTAGTCTCTTGAAGTTTGATGAGTAGCCTGAAGGTACTTTCAAATCATGCAAAAACTGACAGAATTCTTTTCTCTCTGCCTTTGACAAGGTGGTTGCAGCAACGGGAAGGTTCGTCCCCATCTCTGTTTCCTCTGCATAGAGCTCCGGCCTAATGCCCAGTTCTTTAAGATCCTCCCTTGCATTTTTATGATCTTTTTCTTTGGAATTATGTTGTAGCAATGTTTCGCAAGTAGCTTCACACACATTCCTCTTGACGTGCATGTTGTCAATCGAATGACGCACATCCAACATCGGCCAATACTCTAGCTCCCATAGAATTGATTTCTTATTCCACATTCCTTCTTCTTCTTCTTCACCATCTCGTTTCTTTCTTTTGCCAAGGGTTTTTTCAGTCAGTTTGGGTAACTCCTCGATAGTTTTGACATCCTTGACTTTCAAGTGGACCAGATCTCCAGTCACATGCAACGGCGCCTCTTGATTCTCCTTTTCCCCATTAAACTGACAATCCATGGCCCGGTATGGATGTTTCTTGCCGAGGAAATGACGGTGCCCCATAAATACGTATTTCTTTGAATGTCTTAGCCATACTGCGCAAGTATCTTCCAAGTAGTGTGGGCAAGCTGCACCTTTCCTTTTACTCTGGCCAGAGAGGTTGCGATGAGCCGGGTTGTCGTTGATGGTGGTGAACAACATGGCATGCATTGTGAACTCCTCACGCTTGTACTCATCCCAAACCTCCGGCACACCAGGCTTTCACAGTATCTTCAAGTCATCAACTAGTGGCCTCAAGTAGACATCAATACGGTTGCCAAGTTGCTTTGGCCCGGAGACCAATATTGTCAGCATCATATATTTCTGTTTCTTGCATAGCCAGGGTGGAAGGTTGTACAACGACAGCACGACAGGCCAGGTGCTATGTGTTGAGCTCTGGTTACCAAATGGATTCACACCATCTGTGCTCATAGCAAACCGTATGCTCCTTACGTCTTTGTCAAACCATGGAAAGTGGTTATTAATGTTACCCCATTGTGCTGCATCTGCGGGGTGCCTAAACTTGCCATCTTTCTTAAGCTCCTTTCGGCCTTCGTCATGCCAACGCAAGAGTTGGGCCTCCTTTCGTGTTGCGAACCATCTTCTCAGCCGAGGAATGATGCAAAAATACCATGCCACCCTCACAGGAGCCCCTCTGTTAGCCTTCTTCTTCTTGCCTCTGATCTCGCCGGGCTCGTTCTCGTCATCAGTATTATTATCATCTCCACCATCCTTTTTCCTCTTGTACCGATCATAGCCACACTTGGGGCACTTGTCAAGATCTGCATAATCTCCATGGAACAATACACAATTGTTATTGCATGCATGGATTTTTTCAACCTCTATTCCCAGAGGACAGATTATCTTCTTCGCCTCATAGACAGACTCTGCTATTTGGTTTCCTTCAGGTAGCATGTCTCTAAGCACATCCAATAGATGTTTGAAACTTTTGTTGCTCCAACCATGATCTGCCTTAAGCTGCAGAAGTTTTAGATCACTAGAAAGGCGAGAGTACTTCTGGCAATCAGGATAGAGGGGTTTCTTTGAATCTTCAATGAACTGCTTCAGCCTCGCTAATTCAGAAGGTGTGTACACTCGTTGAAACTCAACATCCCGCAACATTTGATCAACATTGTGCACACGTTGCAACACCTCACCATTATCGAAGCCCCTAACTTCTTGATCAGTGATATCCTCAGGCCTCATCACATTTGGTGGGAATAATGGTTCATTTTCCTCAAAAACTCCACTGTCATCAAGGTCTTCATCATGGTCGGTAGCATGGTGTCGCACTTCACCTTCTTTTAGGTAGCCTACTTCGAGTTCATTAAGGCCTTCCTCACCATTTATTCCAACACGAGTAATTTTTTGTGAAACCACGTGTGACCAAATGATGAAAAATGATTTCCCGTTGTGTGAATTTCTTTTGGTTGAGACAATCTATACAGGGGCAAAGTATTGCCTGAACACCACGGTTTCTCATATCCGCCTCTGCTTGATTTAGAAAACCATTGACCCCGCTTAAGAAATCCTCCCAATCTTGTTGGGGCTGTCTGTACATCCAAGCCCGAGCAGCAGACGCCATCTGCATTCCATACACCAAATGAGCATAATTCATCACACAAAAAAACCGATAACACAAGAGGATTAGGACAGCTGATCGAAGAATTTCAATAAAAGGGGGCAATTAATTTCCACCTTGACGAGGACTTTCTACGAGGCGAGCGCGGCCGAGGAGGAGGATCGGAGGTGGCGTTGCGGCCGTGGCGACAGCACGGAGGATGGCACGGTCGACGTCCGCTAGCCCCTTTCGCCGTCGTGCACGCGGCCGGCCGGCCTGCTGCAGCGCCGGCTTTCTGAGGAGAGAAATTAAGCGCGACCCTCAGAGTGCGCGCAGCTGGCGATGGCGAACGGGACAGGCCGGCGGGGACATCTGAGCACAAAGATCGAGCGAGTGACCTTCTGAGGAGAGAGAGCGAGTGTTGTTGTCGGAATGGGAGTGGCCTTCTGCGGAGAGAGAGCGAGTGGTGTCGGAAGGAGAAGACAGAGACGAGCAATAACAACGTGTGTCTCCGATGTGAGAAAAAAGGTGACCCTGGGTGGCAATCAAAGGAGACGAGTCCTAAAACACGAGACGCATCCAATTGGGTCACCAGCAAAGGAGACGCATCCTAACAAGCATGCGTCTCCAGTACAAAATCATCGGTAACGGACTTTATAGCCCGTTACCAATACGGCAGCGATCAGTAACGGACTTAAACAGCCCATTACTGATAGGGCATTGATCGGTAATGGACTTTACAAGCCCGTTACCGATAGGTTTAACATTTGTAACGGGCTCTCTTTAACATCCGTTACAAAGAATTTATGTAACGGGCGTTTAAGAAGCCCGTTACCAGAAGTCCACATTGGTAACGGGCGTTGTGGAGGCCAACCCCGGGGTCGTCCTGGTGCGCTTATGGGTAACGGGCGCCAAACAACAACCATTACAGATGTGGGTGGATGTAACAGGTGTTAAGGGCCCGTTACAAATGCTGCGTGACCTATTTGAGGTTTTCACGTAGTGTACCCTTCTTCAAACTACTCAAGCACCAAGAGAAGTTTGTGTGGACTGAGGAGGCTGATCAAGCTCTGACGCAGCTCAAAGATTTCTTGTCAAAGCCACCGGTCCTCACATCTCCTCGCAAACAGGAGCAGCTACTGCTCTACCTCACTACGACTACTCACGTGGTCAGTACTGCTATCGTTGTCGAGCGGTAGGAAGAAGGCCATGCCTACCCAGTCCAGTGACTAGTCTACTTCGTCAGCGAGGTTCTGTCAGAGTCCAAGGCACGGTACCAGCCGGTCCAGAAGCTACTCTACGCAGTACTCATCACCTCGCGGAAGCTAAGACACTACTTCCAGGAGTACTCGATCATCGTCATCACCGACTACCCGCTCGGTGTCATACTTCGCAACCAAGATGCTACTGGAAGAATCTCCAAGTGGGCGGTCGAACTTGGCGCCCTCAACATCGACTTCAAGCCACGCACTGCTATCAAGTCCAAGCACTAGTCGACTTCATGGCTGAGTGGCGGGAGAATCAGCTACCAACTCCAACAGAGCAACCAAAGCATTGGGTGATGTACTTCGACGACTCACTCAAGCTCGAAGGCGCGGGTGCAGGGGTACTCCTGATTTCTCCAAAGGGTGAACAACACAAGTACGTCTTGTAGATCTTCTGGAAGGTCCCAAACAATGAAGCCGAGTACGAAGCCCTGCTGCATGGGCTCCGCCTCGCGATCTCATTGGGCATCAAGCGACTACTAGTCTACGGCGACTCCGCAGTGGTCATCAACCAAGTCAACAAATCTTGGGATCGCAACAAGGAGAACATGGACGCCTACTATCTGGAAGTTTGCAAACTCGAGAACAAATTCTATGGTCTCGAGTTCCACCACGTCGTCCGCGACAACAACGTTGCAGCGGACGTCCTGTCGAAGCTTGGTTCTACTCGCGCGGCAAGTACCCGTTGGAGTCTTCATCCACGAGCTTCACGCGCCATCCATCCCGGAGCAGGCGCCTACGACCACTGACCCTACGCCACCACAGCCCGGTCAGGAGGTCATGATGATCGACGTGGACTGGAGACAACCCTTCCTCGACTACATCCGCGAGCAGAAGGTTCCCTCCGACAAGAACAAGGCCGAACAACTCATCCGCCGAGCCAAGACCTATGTACTAGTCGGGGACAAGCTCTACAGGCGAGGTGCCACTTCTGGAGTACTCATGAAGTGCATACCTCAAGATGAAGGCAAGGACATCTTGGAGGAGATCCACAATGGTGTTTGCGGCAATCACGCGTCTTCTCGCACGCTGGTGAGCAAAGCCTTCCGACGAGCTTTCTACTGGCCCACAGCTCTGGCCGACGCTGAAGAACTCGTCAGAAGGTGCCAAGGATGCCAATTCTTCGCCAAGCAGCAACACGTTCCGGCCTACAAGCTAGTCACCATACCACCAACCTGGCCCTTTGCCTGCTGGGGGCTCGACATGATTGGGCCTCTACCAACTGCGCCAGGAGGATTCAACAGAGTCTTGGTGGCCATCGACAAGTTCACCAAGTGGATCGAAGTCAAGTCGGTTACCTGCCCAAAGGCCGACGGAGTACCCGACTTCTTGGATGAACTCGTGCACCGCTACGGGCTACCCCATCGCATAATTACAGACTTGGGTTCCAAATTCAACAACCATAAGTTCTGGGAATACTGTGAGAACAGCGGAATCGATGTTCGGTACGTCTCAGTCGCCCACCCGCGCGCCAACGGTCAAGTGGAGTGCGCCAATGGGATGGTACTAGACGCCCTCAAGAAGCGATTGCACGACACAGCTAACACCAAAGGAGGCAAGTGGAACAAGGAACTACCCAATGCACTGTGGGGGCTTCGTACTCAGCCTACCAAGCCAATAGGGCAGTCACCCTACTTCCTGGTCTACGACTCTGAAGCTATTCTACCAGCCGACGTGATGTGGGGATCCCCGGTAGTAGAACAATACGACGAGGGCATCTCAGAAGACAGTCGACGGGTTGATATCGACAGCCTCGAAGAAGCCCACTGCGCTGCCCTCGTCCAATCAGCAAGGTACCTAGAGGGTATCCGACGCTACCATGATCGCAACGTCAAGGAACGCTCCTTCAACATCAGCGATCTAGTCCTCTGTTGCATCCAGAACACAGACAGACTACACAAGCTCAGCTCGCCATGGGAAGGTCCCTTCTCAGTCTATAAGGTGACCGGACCAGGCTCATATCACCTCCAAACACTTGAAGGTGACGACATCAGCAACTCATGGAACGTCGACCAGCTGTGTCGCTTCTATGCGTAGTCGCTCGACTACTCATCTACGGGTCCAGCCTATATGGCTACTCACAGACTCTGCGCTGTAAGCGGCCTTTCGGTCCCGGCACAAGTCTCCGAACTACTCTTATCCAAGATCCAGCTTCAACGGCTACTAACGGATCCTAGGCCGCACATAGCAGAAGGACTTTGGCGGCGGTCTATGGACCATGTCCTCTCTAGATCCAGCCTCAACGGCTACTAACGGATCTCCAGCTGTAAGCAGCTCAAGGGCCCTAGCAAACACTTAGCCGTAGGTGGCCTACGGGTCCTGGCGACTACTCATCTGTAAACGGTCCTGGCCATCCAGGTGTACTTTTTTATCAGTAATAAAAGTTTGATTCTACTCAACTTGTTTACTATGCCTTCTAACTTGGTAGATTCTACTAAGTACCACTACTCATTACTTCTCCCACGGCTTGGTACTCCGCACAATTCGCTGCAAGTGCCGGCTACGAGTACTCATTACACTACAAGCAATGGGCAAATTTCATTGATATTTCAAACAAGTCTCCGACTACTTTGTTTGTCTTACATCAACTACTCTAAGCTACCTCTACAGGTACATCTACTAGAGATTCAGCTTCTCCGCCACTTGCTCCGCGATGGGCGCTATCTCCTCCAAGAGGGTCATGTACTGCTCATCAGTATAGTTCGCCGCGAGACCACCAACCACTGCATCCACTGGTGCCTTCGAGAAGTATGACTTCATGTACGCAAGCACCTGGTTCGGTATGGACTTCGCCAGATGCTTGACGTACGTCACCAAGCGCCCGGGGGCTTCATTTAGCCTGTCTACCAGTGGGGCTATCTTGGGTCCGCCGGGATGTGGCACCAGGAGGCTCGCGATGGGTAGCACAGCTTCTTCGAGTTCCTTCAGCTGACCTCGAAGCTTCTCACAGTCTTCATTAAGCTTCTGTAGAGATTTATAATAGTTCACAAGGTCACGATCTGAGGCTTCACGGAGCTCCATGTGCTTGATACATTCATGGCGCAACTGAGCGTACTCATATTCAAGTACCTCTCTCTTGTCGGTCTCGCGGTACACGATGTTCTTGAGTTCTGTCTCAGATGCTTTCAGCTGGTTGACCTTTGCCTCAAGATCTGCAGACAGCTCGTCACAATGTCAGACTACTCACAAGAACTACAATAAGTACTCAGCAACCTTGGTGGAAGACACACCTTTGTTCTTCTGGCACAACGACTTGTTCTTCCGGACCAGTTCGTCCCTCTCCGCCTGCATCTCCTGTACTTCGTTGTCGTACTGGGCGAAGGCGCCGTCAAGCTTGGATTGGAGCAGCGCTGAATGCTTCTTCGACTTGTCCAGCTCCTTCTCCAAGGCTTCGGCACGGAGGACCATGTCACCATACCCCTTCAGAAGATCGGTCTTCTGACGGGATCTCTCCACCAAGCCCTGCGCAAGATACAGCAGCTAATCAGTACTTAATATTCAGAAGTCAGGTGAACTCAAGGTACTCGCAGCATATCTTGATCAAGTTCTCCGTCCGGCGCAGCGACTCCATGCTCAGCGACACAAAGGCCGGGTCAATGAGATCATCGCCCAGCAACTCAAGACCTCCGCGGCTTGAAGATCCTGTCTCTGGCATGGGTGCCGAGCGAAGTGGCGCAGCCTCTTCTATCACTACCTCGCGAATGATGACGTCAGTACTCGCCTCAGGGTGCGGATCAACCCGCGCTTCCACACTCGGCTCGGGGGCTACTGTAGTCCCTGGCCCGGGGGCTGTCGCTGTCACCGCCTCAACAACTGGCTCTGTGGCCACCGTCTCCACAGTGGCCATGGCTATCGCCTCAGGGATCATAGCCCCCTCGGCTTGTGCTCCTGTCAGAATCAACTCAGCAAGTCAGAAAACGGCTATGACTACTATTCATGATTACTACTCGTGGTGGTTGGATGTGTACCTTCAACAAGAGTAGCCTCTTCAAGCATCGGCTCTATCGCGGCATCAGCTTGTGGTGGTGGTGTGGATTCTCGCACCTCCGTCGAGCGGTCTTCACCATCGGCCGGAGCTAGTATCTCCTCCATCCCACGACAAGTCCGTGGATTTTCTGGTTCATGGAGTATTAGTCAATAATACGAGCTTGACGACTACATGACTACTCAAGAGTTCAGGGAACTTATAGAGTAGACCGCACGACAGTGACGGTCGGGGCGCCTAGTATGCTGGCGATATCCACGATGCCAGCCTCGCTAGCAGCTCCGGCCTTGACCGGAGGCTCTTCTACCCTCTCCTCTGGCTGCTCAACAGCCACGGCTGCAGCTGGAGGAGGGTCCTGTACTTCTTCAACCGACTCCTGCGACTCCACAACGCCGGTTTGTTGTTGTGCCTCCTCAGGCACAGCGTCTTCTGTGGCAGGAGGTAGGCTGGTATCTCTCTCCGCCGTCGCTCCCACCATTTCCCAGACATCCTCATCACCCTGGTCAGCGGGGTCCGAGGAGGGGATATCCTGCAACAATACAAGTCATACAGTCAGCAACAAACTACTCATTAATAGTACTCGACTACTCTAGTCGTGGTACTCACCTCTTGTCTGGTGGCCTCAGACAGCTTTAACTTCTTCACGGCGCGTTTCCTCGCCACGTTGCGTGGCTTCCTGGGCGGCACCGGTAAGCTGGCCTCCAGGCTGGATGGCTTTTCGATGTCCGGGATGTTCAGCAACCCAGCTCGGCTGAACCTCGAGTGGAGATGGAACCACTACTGCAGCGTCTCCTCATCCTCGTCATCGGAGTTGTCCTCAATAACGACGGCATCGTCGCCCTCACCGACTTCACGGTGCTCCTTCGCCTTGGGCTCCGCCTTCCCCTGTGCTTGTCCCTTAAATCGTGGAGGGGAGGGCGGGACGGAGATGTACTTCTTCACATTGTCCTACAACACCAAGCAAGCATAAGTACGGCTACATCAAGTAAATCAGTACTCAAGGGCTCTAGCCACGACTACTGACATGGTTTGGTGGCCGTGCCGCAGAGTACTCTGGCGTCGGGCATGGTGTGTACGGGGGCATATCTTTGAAGATCTTGCCCAGCCTCTCAATGATGACATCGTCTTCAATTTCGAAGTCGGGCATCCGAGAGGAATCTTCGCTGCCCGTGTACTGGTAGCCGAGGGTGTCTCGCGCCATCAGCGGCTGCACCCTCCTCTTCATAAAACTGAAGGCCACATGCTCGGCCCTCAGTCCGGCTTCCGGCAGGGCCTTGATCTTCTTCAACAGCGGAGGTAGTTGAAGACCTTCCTGCATGGTGGGCTCCGTGTTCCACCATGGCACGTGCTTCGGTTAACGGCCACTGGGCTTCGGCAGCTCGGGGTGGTGGTTGCTAATGTAGAACTACTTCGCCTTCCAATCTTGATTGGAGTCGATAAGCTTATACGGCAGGTACTACCCGGCGGCATCCTCGCGCATCTGTATCCCGGCACCACCGACTACTCGCGGGTCGCCAGTACTCGACTGCAGCTTCAGCCGGAAGAATTTCCGGAACAAGATCCAGTGGGGCTTGATCCCCACAAACGCCTCGCAGAAGTGTACGAAGATGGAGATGTGGAAGATACCATTGGGGTTGAGGTTGAGGTACTCGATGCTTTAGTACCTGAGCATCCCCTTGAAGAAGTCGCTGGCCGGCAGCGCAAGTCCACGCTCCACGAACCTCGCGAACATCGGGATCTCGTCCGGGTTCTTCTCCATCGGGTACGGGTCGCCAGTGGCGGTGCGCCACAGATCCATTTCCTTCTCGCGAAGGAATCCGCTGTTGACTAGGGCAGGGAGGTCCTCGGTCTTCAGCTTCGCCTTCTTCCACTCCTTCGCCGGATTGGGGCGAGGGGAGGAGGGCGGTGATGATGATGACTGGTAGCATCTCCGGCCTCATCGCGGCTCCTCTTCTTTGTCGTGCCGGTCTTCAAGCTCTTCACTGGGGACGTCTTCATCCTCCAAGTCACGGGTGTCTTCACTCGCATTCGCTCAGGGGGCTGCGGCGGCGGGTGGATGTAGATCTAATCTACTTGGCGGCGGCGGCGGCAGCAGAGGAGCAGGGGAAGCAGTCACTCAGATCTAATCTGTGACGAATGCAACCACTGGGAGTGAAAAAACCCTAAGGGGTTCACCGGTTATTTATAAAGCCATCGGGTGCCTAAGTTTCGCGCGGACGGATAAGCTCCAGCCGGGCGACTCAGCGGCTGCAGCTTGACCTTTCGTTTTCCAGTACTCGATGCTCTCAGTCTCTGGGGCTCGACTACATCCGACAGACTCAGTGGCCTACACCAGATCAAGATCCCACTCAGGACACATTCTACAGTCAAGATGACCCTTCAATTCGAGAGAAAGTACTCGACTCAAGGCTTGGGGGCTCCATGCCACGTGTCCTTCGGTTTTTTCTCTAGATTTTTCGGAATAAGATTGGCAGAACTTCAGATTAACCCTCAGCTTGAATCTACGATTCGACCTAAGGCTCGGGGGCTACATTCCATATGGAATGCGATTCTCCGAATCGCAGTTTCCATATGGTTCTTCATCAAGACAACACGAGTACTATTGAAGACCTTCGAGAGAAGCACTCGGGGACGCTTGGGGACTACTCGAGAAGACTTCAAGACTACTCAAAAATCAGCTAGAGTACCTTCCAGCCTCGGGATGATTCAAGCATTCTTGAGGACTTTCAGCTTGTGGAACTCGGGGACGCTCAAGGACTACTCGCCAAGGCTGTCAATACTATTCGAAGACATCCTGCTCGACTACAAAGTACTCGGGGGAATGTCGTACGGACATCCCTAGGCCCACTACTCAGGTGGGTACTAGGACCGACTACTCGGTGGGCCCCTGGGACTACCCGACTTGGGCTGCACGGCACCAGATGTGTGGAGCACAAGGCATATAGGAGACTAGTACTCGGTTAGGAAGCTAGACATGTCCGGATCCATGTAGAGTACTCCTAGCCGTACATGACTAGTACTCCCCTGTCAAGCCGACTTGTAACCCTGCCTCCCGGACTATATAAGGCGAGGTAGGGACCCCTATCTCATCATCCGCATCATCTTGTAAACACACCCAATCAATCCAGAGCTACGCAGCATACAGGACGTAGGGTATTACGCACCTCGCGGCCCGAACCTGTCTAAATTGTGTGCCACGTGCCTCTCCTTCGAGTTCCCAATCTCGGCGAGGCCTCAAACGTCTACCTAGGGTACTCCCCTTGGTAGCTTGCCGGGTTAAAACACCGACACGGTGCAGCTCACCGGTCAGACCGGTACCCACCGGTCAGACCGGTCTGATGCTGCTGCACCTCCGTCTTCGGTCTTCGGTCTTGGCTTTGTGGATCAACCAAGGAACCTAGTGGTTTTCTGGTGAAGCACCGAAAACCCTGCGAACTCAGTGTAGCCTCCGTCAATCTTCACTCATGACTCGGCTCCCACGTAGTCCCGTCTCGACCTTGGTTTTGAGGCTCAACCAAGAAACCATCCACAACTTCATCTTGCCGTTCTTGCCATCATGCGGACCGCACTTGACTCCGCTGGCCACCGGGTCCCTCGAACCAAGCCTACTTGTCTTCTCCACACCTGGAGGCCTCACCGGCAACGACCTTTCGCGCTTGTTCTTCACCTGCACCAACACCAGTCAAGCCGCAACCTGCACCTGCAATACTTAGCCAAGAATCAGTCCACACCACCTTGTCAATCACTCATCACACCAGGAAGAGACCCACCACTGGTCCTTGAACCACACAGGCTCTCAATCTCTCCCTTGATGAGTGCATTGACAACACACATGTTTTGGTAACCAAAAAGAAAAGGAAAAGAAAATAAACGACTAAAAGAAACTCCAACAAGCGATCGAAAGCCAAAGGAAAGGCAAAGAACAAGATCACTTGAAGAAGACAAGTCTCGGTCCCCTTAGGCAAGGGCAACGACTCGACACAACTGAGACAAAAACACGCTCAAGCAAAAAGCGCAAACCACCAAACCAAGGCTCGAAAACCACAAAGAGCTCTCCCTGCACACATGCAAGCTCCCCCTGGATGAATGCATGCAAACCTCTTCACAAAACAGAGCAGCTGCCTCAGCTTTGCTCTGACCGGTCAGACCGGTCCCCTGCACCGGTCAGACCAGTGCACTAGATCGCCCAGCACCTGGAAACCCACACCGGTCAGACCGGTGGATGCCACCGGTCAGGCCGATGACCATCTGGGAACTACATGAGCTCAAAAATAGCTCGAAACCACTTGGGAACCTTCTAAATGCATGCAGCAAGCCAAAACATGCTCAAACTTCTCCCCCTTGTTGACAATGCATGAATCAAGCAAAAACTGCAAAAAATGCAACCTAGAGCTTCTCAAATAGACAAAATTCAACATAGGATGTTACACATGTCCAAACGAGCAAGTTAGATACTCTATAGCTTCGTAATGACATCAACTACATGATCACCAAGTTTCACAACCAATGGACGAAGCTAAGATAGAATTGAGCAATTTTGCGAAAATTCACCCTCTCATGAGCAAAGTCCTAAACATAAGCAAAACATGTCAAAATAGCAAAGCCACATAAACTTCATGCTAGGACAACCATTCTAATCATAAGACCATCATAAACACCCACAAGCACCTCATGTCATGTCAAAGCCACCGAGCCATGTGCCTACTTCTATATATGAGACTTCTCACTGGTAGGCATCATGCAACGGTTTAGCACCCAAAGCAAATTAAATTTAGCACATATGACATGGGAGCACATTTTTCAAGCAATTTACATTTCATTTTCAGATTCATATTTGGTACATGAAATGTCTTTGCGACAAAAAGGAACTTATGCCCCTCCACAAGATAAAGCATGGGGGCTAAACATTCATGATGGCAAATGAGCCTTTGGCCCCATATGATCAAAATAAGCTATCCAACCACAAATTAAGCATAGCCAAGCCACAAAAATATGCCAAGATCATATAAAGGCATTTACTCACAAGAGAGCATATATGTGACATTTTTCAGAAAACATAGCTAGCAACCATGGATATAAATCAAGATCATCAAGAGCTAAGCCAAACTAACCATAGCTTACCAAACTAGCTCACAAGGACATATATATCATACCATGGTGAACAATGTATATAGGAGAAGCTTTTCCTACACAATGCATATGATACAAAATGCATGCAACCTAAGATACAAAGATGCCTATACATCATGTTACATATGCCATGCAAATGCAAGAAATGCACAAAGGAAAGCTATATATATGCTACAAAGGAGCTCCCACACACCCAACTCAAGAAATCAAACAAACACCAAGCTCCCCCCGCAAACGAGTGAAAGTTGCTTGATCTAGGGGTTTGGTGAAAATATCGTCTAGCTGGTCATGTGTGGGTACATGGATCAAAGCGATTTTGAATGATACCTCACTTCAATGTGCTTGGTTTTGGAATGGAGCACTGGGTTCTTTGCAACACTTATGGCACTGGTGCTGTCACATTAAAGTGGGACATGGGTATACTCCTCACCAAAGTCACTCATGGTGTATGTGATCCAAAGGAGCTGAGAGCAACAACTAGCTGCGGCCACATACTCCGCCTCGGTAGTGGATTGAGCAAGACTCGATTGTTTGCGGGAAGACCAAGACACCAAAGAGGAACCCAAAAACTGGCAAGTCCCAGAAGTGGACTTCCTATCCAACCGACACCCGGCAAAATCCGCGTCTGAAAATCCATGAAGAGCCAAAGAAGAAGACGCGGAGTACCAAAGGCCGAAGTCAGGAGTATGTCGCAAATACCTGAATATGCGCTTGACTGCTTGCCGATGCGAAGTCCTTGGAGACGCTTGAAAACAAGCGCACAGACATACCGAGAATTGGATGTCCGGCCTCGTCACCGTCAAGTATAGGAGTGACCTGTTCATGCTTCGTTTTTCCTTATGGTCCACGTGCTCACCTTCCTCGTCCACATCAAGAGTTGTTGTCGTACTCATAGGCGTCGCCATGGCCTTAGAGTCCTCCATCTTGAACTTCCTCACAATGTCCTTGATGTACTTTGCTTGGTGCACGAATGTTCCTTCCTTCGACTGCTTGATCTGGAGGCCGAGGAAGAACTGCAACTCACCCATCATGCTCATCTCAAATTCCCTGCTCATGTCTTCTGCAAACCTTGCAACCAAAGAGTTAGACGAGCCACCAAAGACAATATCATCCACGTATATCTGCACAATTAGGATCGCTTTGCCCTGCCTTAGGAGAAACAAGGTCTGATCGACCTTCCCCATCTCAAACCCTCTCTCAAACAGGAACCCCCTAAACCTACCGTACCAAGCTCTAGGTTCCTGCTTCAACCCATATAGTGCCTTCCTCAACTTGTACACCTGGTGGGGGTACTTCTCACTCTCAAACCCCGATGGTTGCCTCACGTACACTTCTTCCTCCAAAACACTGTTCAGGAAAGCAATCTTCACGTCCATTTGGTGCAATTTGAACCCTTTAGCCACGGAAAAGGCTAGAAGGATCCTAATCGCCTCCAAACGAGCTATGGGAGCAAAGGTCTCCTCGTGGTCGTTCCCCTCTTTCTAGCTAAACCCTTGCACCACCAACCTCAACTTGTTTCTCACCACGTCTCCTTTCTCTCCCTCTTTATTTTTCCACACCCATTTTGTCCCAATCGGCTTACACCCCGGTGGAGGATCCACTAACTCCCAAACTTGGTTCCTCTCAAAATTCTCCAACTCCTCATGCATCGAATTAACCCAATTATGATCAGATAACATGTGTCCAATGTTTTTGGGCTCAAAGGTAGCAACAAAAGCAGCATGGGCGAAGTGAGAATTGTTTCGAACCCTCGACCGTGTAGTACATTCATTGATGTCGTCGATGATCCTCGAAGCTAGGTGATCCACTTGAACTCGCCAGGGAGGTTCTCGCCTTGATGCTACCTCCCCCTCAATAGCAGCTTCTCCTTGATCTGGGTTTGTCGTCATTGGTGTGGGAGAGGGCCCATTCTCGATCGTAGTCAAAGTAGTAGGTACATGCTCAGCCGCCGGCACCACACCGCCATCTTCATCATCTCCATGTTCATGCTCCTCCTCCTGAAAGATCTCCTTGCCAAGTTCATCGTCACCTACACACTCAAAAACAAGCTAACTACATGGTTGTGTCTCGTCGAAGGTAACCTCGCAAGTCTCCATGATTTGGTTAGTTTCAAGATTGAGCACTCGAAAGGCTCTAGAATGAGATGCGTAACCAAAGAAAATGCCATCGACAGACCTAGCCTCGAACTTGTCCAACTTCTTCCCTTTCTTAAGGATAAAGCATTTGCACCCAAACACATGGATGTGACTCACCTTAGGGGTCCTGCCGTGCATCAACTCATAGCAAGTTTTCTTCTTATGGACCCTGAGGTAAATCCTGTTGGACACATAGCACGCAGTATTGACCGCCTCAGCCCAGAACCTTCTCGGAGTCCTATGCTCGTCGAGCATCGTCTGAGCCATCTCGCACAAGGTTTTGTTTTTTCTTTCCACCACACCATTCTGGGGAGGCGTATACGGACTCGAAAACTGGTGTTCAAGACCCAAGTCATGACAAAAGGTTTCGAACCGAGAGTTTTTGAATTCCAAACCATTGTCACTGTGGATTGCTCATATGGCATCTCCGTGCCTCTCGTTCCTCAACCTCAAGACAAGATCTCGAACAAAACCTAGTGTCTCCCCCTTCTCCTCCAAAAAGAAGACCCAAGCATACCGAAAGTAATCGTCCACCACAACTAGGACGTACCACTTCCCACCCGCAGATCACACACGAGCTGGGCCAACAAGGTCCATATGGAGCAGCTCGCATGGACGCTCCGTCATCACATCGGTGAGGAGCGAGTAAGAAGAGGCTACCATCTTGGCATGCCTACATGGCGCACAAACCAACTCTTTCTCAAACCTCAACCATGGCAATCCTCGGACCAAATTAAGTTTACTCAAGTGAGACAAAAGGGCAAAGCTCAAGTGACCCAACTTCCTATGCCACTTCCACAACTCACTCGAAGAACCAGCCAAAAAGCAACGAGCCACACTAGAAGACTGAGAGAAATCCGCTCGGAACACTTGACCCTCGGGAACGACCATGCAAACTAGGTCCCCTTGAAAATCCAAAATCCGAGAACCACCAGGCCGAAACAACCCCTCAAAACCCTCATCCAACAGCTGGGACACGGAAAGCAAATTGAACCCGAGCGATTGGACAATAGCGACACGCCTGAGAGTGACCTTGTCACTTACCTTAATCTCACCTTCTAAAAGCACACGCCCTCACCCATTGTCCCCAAAGGTGATGTATGCCTTGGACACCACCGGGACGAGACTTGAGAACCACCCCTTGTCTCCAGTCATATGCCTCGAGCAACCAGAGTCAATCAACCAAACGTTCCTCAAGTCTCCCACCTGAAATTCAAAAGCGAGCACGTGAGTGAACAAACGACTCAGCACTGGGGTTAGTACCAAAATAGTAAAATCAGTGCCGAGCCATTTGCTCCAAAGTGGGGTTAGCACAAACCAAATCATCACACCTATCAAAGCTATCACCATGAAAACCAGCACGGGAACCACCTGTCTAGCTGGAGGAGAATGAAAACAACGAAAGGAAGACTGTGGGTCGTTCCTCCTCTCCATCTCAAAGCTACGGCTCCTCCCACCATCGTATTGAGCACGAGGTGGAGAACGCCTAGCAAACTGAACACCACCTGACTCTCTACACCAACCACCAGAACCACGACCTCTAGAACTGAACCGAGCATCCTCACGAGCACGGAAACCAAACTGTTGCCTGCCCAGACTAGCACCGGTCTGACCGGTCCCCCTGACCGGTCTGACTGGTGGTGCTCGGCCAGCAGCACCACCTGCCACCTTTCGATCTCCCCAAGTCGGAACCGTCCTCACAAACACCTTGGCCCTGGGCATCTGCATACGAGGCTCATGTACACCATTGGAAGGGTGGTACTTGTCCTTGTTAGCCCACTCCTTCGCCATTCTCTCCTCATGCTTCCTCTTGAAGCAAAATTCACCCTTGTGACCATCTCTCCCACAATAGTCACAATGAAACCATATGAGCTTAGGCTTAGGCTTGGGTTGGCACTGCTCACTTGGTTTCTCCTCACTCGGCTTCTCACCCTTCTTCTCTCCAGTCACACTCTCCTTGGAGCTCACAAACTTCACCGGTTTTTGAAAGTTATTTGTTGGGTGAGGAAATATGGGAGGATCTGGGGTTGTGTCAAGTTTGTTTCTCAGTGGGTTGGGCTTAGGAGCATAGGCATTTTTGTGGAAGGTTTTTTGTGGAGCTTGGATATCACTAAATTTCTCTCCTCCCTCACCACTACACTCTCCAATCTTGTCCAACCCAAGCGCTTGCCCATCATAGCGCTTGTATGCCTCTATCATCATCCTTAGCTGTGGTTCATGACCCGACAACCAACCCATCATTTTTCTCAACTCATCATCCTCATCCTGCAAGCGATCCACATAATGTGCAATTTCCAAATTCTTCAGCGCATGCAATTCACAAGTAGAGCAAGTGGGAACCGGTTCTTTCAACTAAGCCTCAAGAGAAATAGTGTAAGCATGCATATCATCAATCTTACCATGCAAAACAGGGCAAGAAGTGCAAGCACCTAGCAAAGCAGGTCTAGACTTAAGCTCAGCCACTTCAACCCTAAGCACATCTAGTTCATCACAAGTAGAGGGATGCTTATCCTAAAGAGCAGTAAGATCAGCTAGGTACACAGAGCAATCACAACAATCAACCTCATCAGAAACCACAGGTGAAGCCTTTAGCGAATCTATCTCAAGCTTAGCATCAAGGTTCTAGGTTTCTAACTCAGCTACTCGGTTCCTAGCATCTTCTAGTGAGGCCCTAAGCTCCTTCCTCATCTTCTTTGCCTCTCTAAGCATGTTATCACGGTTATCAAGCAACTTGCCAAGACGCTCATTCTCCTCACGCAAGAAGGGAAGCTCGTCACGTACCTCATCCTCGGAGTCGGAGTCCGAGTCACTCTGGTGACTCTTCTTGCTGCCGGAGCTACGTGGCATGCTGCAGAAGCCATCTCTCACGTAACAGCTCAGCCTGCTCAAGTTCTTGGATGACTTCTTGTTCTTGCAATGATCACCTTCATCTTCGTTGTTACTCAAGCTCGAGAAAGAGTAGGCGGAGCTAGAGTCGACGTCGCTCGCTCCGACCATCGCTCGGGCATTCCTGCCGCGACCGTCCTTCTTCCTCGATTGTCGCTCGTCCTTGTGCTTGTGATCGCACCTCGATCGGTACTTGCCATCTGTCTTCGACCGGTGCTTGTAGCCGTCCTTGTTCTCCATCTTCTCCGGACAGTCGACGACGAAGTGTCCTGGCTTGCCACACTGAAAGCATGTCCGTGGATTCTTCCTTGTGTTCGCTCGGTTCTCGTGCAACCTCTCGAACCTCCTGGTCAGCAATGCCAGCTCATCCTCTCCAAGCACGTCGAACTCCTCATCTAGCAAAGACATCAAAGAAGACAGAGAGTACATCCTGGAAGATGCATTAGCGTTAGACTTAGCACCTTTGCCACCGACGAGAGCAAGACTATGAGAGTCAGTCGGGCTCTCAAGATGGGCTGTCACACCACGATCCAACTCAGCTGACTTGAGCTTCGAGAACAGCTCGTTCACTGTCAGGGTGTCATACTTCTCAAACTCAAGAATAACCTCGACTTTTTCGTCCCATACAGTACGACCCAACGAGTGCAAGAGCTTCACGGTTCTATCATGATCATCGTACGGGAGCACGGCCACATTGGCTCTCATGTTGTTCACCACAACCGTAAACCGCTGGAAAAGGGCATCAACGGTCTCACCGGGGAGATGAGTGAAGTTCTCGTACTCTCTCCGGTAAGTCGCGTACATCCAAGCCTGAACCTGAGCATTCCCAGCATGAGCATCCTTCAACTGCTCCTAAATTCTACAAGCTAAGTCCTCTATCTGAACCCGATCGAATTCGGACTGACACAAAGCACGAAACAAGTAGTCGACCGCCTTGTTGTTGGCGTCGAACATGTCCCTCGATCCTGGAGCAAGGAAGTTAATCGGATGAACATAAGCTGCGTTCACCGTAACGTCCCAAAGGATCTAACTCTTTCCACGGAGGAACGCAGCCATCCGTCTCTGCCACATCTGGTAGTTCTTCCCATCGAAGTGCGGAGGACCCGATCCCCGTTCCTGGTACGCCATATTTGGATCTTAGACTGGTTAGAGTCCCGAAAGACCTGAACCGGCTCTGATATCAATTGAAGGACCGAACTGGCGACCCAAGAGGGGGGAAGTGAATGGGAGCCGATAAAAATTCTTCTCGAAGGAGATGGGAACTTGTTAAGTTTTGAAGAAATTTTGAATTTGTTTGCTATTTTTAAATAAAAATTGGTGAAAATATTCGTTCGCGAGTGCTTGGCTCTCAGCGAAGAGGGGTTCTTCGCTGAGAGCCGGACATGTGGCTCACGGCAGAGGGTCGGCCCGTGCGGGCAAGGACCGATGCGTGGGCCCGCTTCCACTCTTCGCCGAGAGCCCTAGGTCTAGGCTCTCGGCGAAGGAGTGTGGCATGGCCCACTTCTAGTCACACATGCACAACACTCAACACACCACACCACACACTCGACACACAGACACACACCGCCCCGCCCCGCAGCGCCACCGCCGCCCCGCTCCGCCACACCGCCTCGTTGCGCCACCGCACCCACCCTGCCTCACCGCCGCCCTCCGCTCGCGGCCGCCCCCCCTCCCCTGCCGCCTCCCCCACCGCCCACCACCCGCGGCCACCCCCTCCCACCGTCCCTCCCCTGATGCCCCTTCTTGAGGAGAAGAAGGCCGGAGGAGGAAGTTCAGGAGGGGAGAGGGGATCCGCCACCCCTAGCCCCGATCGGGCCTCACCGGCTGCCAAGGAGAGGAAGGAGGGGGAGAAGGAGGGGGAGATGGAGAAGGCCGATGAGAAGGATGGTTAGGAGACGTCGGAGCATCCATTGTCACAGCCGCATCGGGCGCCATTGCTTCACCCCTTGTGAGTCACTCTTGACCTCCTCTCGATTTCACTAATTTAGTTACAAATTAGTGATGAATTAGTGATGTTGGATATATAACTATAGATACATATAGACATGTACGTATAGAAATGTATGTTTAGAATTTTTGATATACAATTATAGATAGGTATAGAAATTTTGGATTTAGAATTTTAGATATAGAATTTGAACTTGACATGCCTCTCAATTTGAATTGTAATACTTGTCAATTTGACCACGTGTCGTGCGGCACCACAAGTCATGTGTCCGGCCATCGAGCCGTGAGAAGAAAATTTTTGTGTGGCCTGACCTTCGTGTTGTGGCTTTTCTTGCAGGTTTGGAAAACCTCACAGTGCAGGGGAGGTGCTGTCGAAATTTTTAATTGACACTATTATGTTCATTTTTTTCAGGAGTTGAGCTCCGACCATCGGCTTCCCGCTGCGTTCCTCCATCTTCTTCAAGCCAGCAAGGTGAGACATCATCTTCAAGGCACATGTGATTTGTCCGGCCATCGAGCCGTTGGAAGAAAACCCGTGTGTAGCCCGGCCTTCGTGCTGTGGCTTTTGTTGCAGGTTTTGGAAACCTCACTGTACAGGGGAGGAGCTGTCGAAATTTTTATTTGACAATATTATGTTCATTTATTTCAGGTTCCCGGTGCCTTCCTCCACCAGGGGTCCGTAGTTGCAGCCGCCCTCGTCTTCAGCCTAGCAAGGTGAGGCAAATTTCATTTTCTTTACATATGATGTCGTAGATCGCGAAACCTAGTTAGGCGTCTCCCGTTCGGAAGAGATAAAGTTTGAAATATGTAGAAATTTGCATATTTATGGTTGTATCTGTTTTGAATTGTCCATGTTTTTTGGACAGCTAGTGGATGCGTAGATGTGGTTAGTTTCTGTGGTCTACTCCGATCCGAGATAGAGTTTCGGCAGGGCCTCCCTGTTGTTCTCCGGATACACAATCTCCCTAACGGGACGTGTATTTGGAGAATAGTGGGGAGGTGCTGCCGAAATTCTGTCTCGGATCGGAGTAGACCATAGGAACTAACCCCATCTACGCATCCACTGGTGGGATTAGGACCTATCTTTACCTATTAGAATGTGTAGACATCGTGTAGATGATGCAATGTATTTTATATTACTTTGCATTTGCATTTGTACTTCTTATCTGAATTTGTCGATTATGTGATCATTAGTGGACTATGTGATGATTACGAACTGCCTGTGATGATTATATATGCCTTTGATGATGATTATATATGCTTGTGATGATTATATATACTTGTGATGATTTATGTTATTTGTGCGAATATTTGAGGCTGCTGGAAAAAAGGAAAAAAAACACACCTCTTTACCGAGTGCTATGTCCATTGCTCTCGGCGAAGGGCGGTCATATCCCCAGGCGTGGGCACATCTTCGCCGAGAGCTAAGTCCATGGCTCTCGGCGAAGGAGCCTTCTTCACTTAGAGCCTGGACCACAGCTCTCGGCGAAGGGAGCTGCTCTGCTGTGAGCCTGGTATATGGCTCTCGGCGAAGGCGTGGACCCCACTCGTAACGGCGTGACCCGTGAGAGCGCCTGTGCAGAGAGCCAACTGAGTCTCTCGGCACATATCCGCCGAGAGGGTCCCCACATGCTCTCGGTGAAGGCTCCTTCGCCGGTAGAAATGCGTCGAGAGGCCTTCGCCGAGAGCAAACTCTCGTTGAAGCCTTCGCCGAGAGGAAAAGCCCTTTGCCGAGAGGAACCTCGCTCTCGGCGAAGGCCCAGAATCCGGTAGTGGAAGTTGTACGTGCCACATGTAAACCGACTCAGACATAGGTTTGGGTGTGGAGGCCGGTCTCGGTTTCACAACCAGAGGCTATATCCCAATTGGAAAGAAAATCTGCCTTTGATCATCTAATAGTAGCAACGTAAGTGTTTGCTGTGAGCCATAGTCATGCTCAAGGCAAACACTCAAAAAAATTTCATCCTTTCCACTCCAAACTTTTACTGCCCTTGAAAAACTCTCTCCAAAGTACATATTCAAGTTTGACACAATTATACCTCTGTTTACTATATTTAACAATTTTATTTCATTCTATGTATTTTTTTTGTATACATATAATTTGAATTGGAAGTGCATGAAATCATATAAAATTAGTGAAAAATGATATTCATGTTTTTTTTAGTCCGTTTTAAGACCTTTACCATGAAATGAGACAAAATTTCAAGCATTTGGTTCCCAAAGCATGATGATGAAGGTGTCGTTGAAACATGTTTTAATAATTGTATAAAATCGGAACAAAGTTTGAAAATCATGAAATTTGTCAACAGCTCATGACATCATATGTGGAGGTTGTGGTAAATAATTGAGAAGGTTTTGAACAACTTCGACATGTACGTGTTTAGAAACTGAAGTATCTCACATGAAGTTCCACAGAATTGAAACTCAAGTCATTAGGTCTGGAGTCATGGCAAAATTAAAATTTGGGTTTGAATTTAGAAACTTTTCTATAAGTAACAAACAACATAACTCGTCTTATGTTAATTTTTGGAAATTTTCGCATTAGTTTATTAATTTTAGAAATTTAATTGATTTAATCTGGATCTGAAGAGAGCCGGCTCACAACAAACAAAGGGATTTGCCATGAGCCGGCTCACGACAAAAGCCAACCTAGCCCCACATGATAGCCGCAGTGGGAAATAGGCCCAGTTGCACGTGGGCCAACCCACACGTTTGTCGTGAGCCTCATATATCTGGCTCACGGCAAACGTGGGTGGGGGCATGTGCAATCCCACACATTGTGTTGTGTGGGATTGCACGTGCCCCCCACACGTTTGTCGCGAGCTAGATCTGAGGCTCATGACAAACACACCTTTTGTTGTGAGCCTCAGATCTGGCTCACTAAAAACGAGGGGCGGTTACCCTAGTTTTGCCTCATTGAACACACACTCACACACGTACACAGCACTCACACACGTGCCCACCGCACCCGATGCCATCCTCCCCCACTACGGCTGGTCGTCCGCCCTGTTGTCCGTCGTCCTTCCCACCGTTCGCCATCTTCCCCCACCACCGCCAGCCACCTCCTCCAGCCTCTTGCCACCATGGTCAGTGGCACTATGGCCCGGCCTCAGGCGCCACTCTGGTGCCGCGCCTGTAGTTGCCCCTACCTTAGGGCCGGCCACGGTGATCTCCCCTGCCGTGCCGCCTGTGCCTGGGCCGGTCGCGCCCACCTCATGTCGTCCCTGCTTCTGCCCCTGTCAAGGTATGTTAGTTTTTTTATATTTTAGTTATGTAGTTAGTAAATTGTAGTTAGCAATTTTAGTTGTGTAGTTAGGAAATGTTTCGTTAGCAATTTTAGTTATCAAATTTAGTTAGATTTTTAGTTAGATACAAAATTTAGTTAGATTTTAAATTAAATGTTAGTTCTCATGTTAGTTAGATATCAAATTTAGTTAGATTTTAAATTTAGTTTTAGTTATCATGTTAGATGGATATCAAATTTAGTTAGGTTTTAAATTCAATTCTAGACATGCCTATGATGATATGAAATTTTACCTAGTGTTCTTGCTGGGTAACATATCATGTCCCCTGTGTTGCATTATTATGCTTCTCATGATTTTCATCAAACTGTGTGTCACGTCCATGCCCAATCCATATAGCCTCCTCCTCATTAGGGATGGTAGCGGGTCGGGTACGTGCGGGCAAGAAATTTACCCGTCTGCCAGCATACTTGCACTGCTGGCCTTTACCCACCCGCAAGGCTGATCGCGAGTAAAAACACTTATCGACGCCTAACGGATATCCGCGAGTATTGGGTTTACCCACACCCGCAGTGGAGGGGTGAGGCCGCCGTAGATGCACCGCTGG
Source organism: Cenchrus fungigraminus (assembly GCA_036936925.1). Lineage (NCBI taxonomy): Eukaryota > Viridiplantae > Streptophyta > Magnoliopsida > Poales > Poaceae > Cenchrus > Cenchrus fungigraminus. The sequence continues at coordinate 98,661,488 of CM072774.1, read as the reverse complement.
GCAACGAGCAGTGGAGGGGCGAGGAGCTGGAGGGGCAGGTGGGCGAGGTCCGCTGACCGCGAGGGAGGAGCTAGAGGGGCGACCGGGTGAGGAGTCGAGGCTGCGAGGAGAGCTGGTCAGCTGGAGGCGCGAGGAGCTGGCGGGACGGCCGACTGGTGAGGGAGAGGAGATGGCACAGTCCCCATGCGCTACGCTCTAACCTCTAGTGGATGCGCGGATGTGCCGCACCACCGCCCGACCGCCTCATGCCTCGAGCCCTCGAGCGAAGTCGCGAATAGAGAGAGAGAGAAAAATGAGAGGGGGGTGGCGGCCTAACTTGGATAAGGTCGTGGCGCAGTCAATTGATTAGGGTTCTGTGTTGATGGGCTTGGGCCATATTTGACAGGCCTTCGATTATAATCAGGTAACGGGTATGCCTGCGGGCGAAATTCTCTGCCTGTTAGCTGCCCGTGGGCGAAATCCCCTGCCCACATCCTCGCTCGCGGGTGAAAATCCCTACCCATACCCTGCCTGTCGGGTCGGGTATCCGTGGGGCAAACTACCATCCCTACTCCTCATCCCGTCATCCAGTCGCAGCCCCCTCATCCCCTCTGGCTTTGGCCGCCTTCCTCCGGCACACACTGACACACGCGACGACGACGTCCTCCATCTCCCACTGCCGCATCTGCTTACTGCGACACCCTTCTTGCCTCCCCCGACCTCCTTTCCCTCCACGGCTGGCGGGCCACCTCGCGCTGGAAGCCCTCGGTATCACTTTCATCCCCGGCGATTCCCTCGCCGCCGTTCGTCTCATGGCGATGGTGTCGCAGAGCATCCTCCTCGCTGTCAACATCATCTTCGACCACTTCGCCCCCCTAGTATTCATAAGCCCACTTCCACATTCCTCGCACACTCGGTGAGCGATCGCGTGCGCCCGCGATTGTGATGCCCTAATACCCGCCCTCCCGATTCCCCTTTCGCAGAAGGTGTGCGGCTGCCTCCTATGCCACGACCCTCTATCACTTCTGGAGATCGTCCGCCGCCTCGGCCTCTCATCAGGGCAGGTGAAGAACTCCCTCCTCGTCCTCATCCAGCACAACTGCGTCCAGGCCTACATGACCCTTAGAGGCAAGCCCATCTCGGAATCCCTTTGCTTGTCTTCCTGTCACCTCCGTGGGTTCTGCTCTTAGTCCCTTACGTATTCACGATGTTCTCGTTGCTCCTCAGATGATTCATAACCTTCATTCCATTCGTCAGTTTACAGCTGACAATTCTTGTTCTGTTGAATTCGACTCTTCTAGCCTTACTATGAAGGATTCTGCTTTTGGGCATCCGCTCATCTGATGTGACCGCTCGGGACCCTATACACCCTTTGCCTTCCTGCTTCCGCTATACCACCTTCGATTTCTTCTACGTCAGCTGCCCTTGCCATCACTCCCTCTTCCTCTACCCCGGTCGCGACGCTTTGGCTCAGCTCAGTGGTAGTGCACATATTCCTTGCACTCGGGCTTCTAATGAGCATCTCTGCCATGCGTGCCAATTGGGTCACCATGTCCGCATTCCTTTTTCTTCTTATTCGCATGCGACGCATGCTTTTGATCTTGTTCACTGTGATCTGTGGACTTCTCTTGTTCGTAGTCTTTTAGGCTATTAGTATTATCAGGTAGTGGTCGATGATTTGTGGTGCGCCGTAGGTAAACGCACGACAAACATATCCCTTTGCCGTGCGTCGCAGGGAAACGCACGGCAAAGGGAATGTCTTTGCCGTGCGCCTTGTCCTAGCGCACAGCAAAGGAAACGCACAAGATAACGGTTGTAACGGAGGGTAACGTCCAGTGGAGAAAAGGCATGTTTGCCGTGCGCCAAGAGAAAAACGCAATCCAAGGGAAAAACGCACAACAAACTATTTTTTTGCATAGCGTTTTATTTTCACCATGCGCCGTAGAAAAGCTGCATGGCAAAACTCCTCTTCGCCGTGAGCCCGAAAAAATACACACAACAAAATTTCGGGCGCACGGCAAAGAGGGAGTTTCCGGTAGCGGAGCAACAGTAGCTATCGATTGGATAAAACTTTAGGTATTCAAAAGTAGAAATAAAGGCACAATGTATAGTAAGCACCAGCAGGAAACTTTTACAAATAGCTGCAATGCAGGCCACTGCCATGCATGGGTCAAAACATGGATTACTACATAGGAGTAGCTCTTTACAGAAGCAAGGATAGTCAGATGACAAATATCACTTTCAGAATTCCTTCAGACACGATAATGGTAACTTCACCATGGCTTATCAGACAGCTTTCTCTTTGGCCTTAGCTGTTCAAAATGTAAGACAATATTATACGTCAACAGTCAGTTCAAACAACAATAATTAATTTAAGAGAGAGAGAGAGAGATCACGCTGCTGCTGCGTACCTAGTTGCTATGGCCACACTTCTTCTTGCGGCAGTTTGTAGCTCTCATGGGAAGCCGAGCGTAGCAACTACAAATCATACCAAAAGGTCAAAAATTATGTCACCCATCCGTTGCCTTTTCAATGTGCAAACTAACAAAAATCTAAGCCCCAATAGTTAATTAAAAAAGCATACAATGTTGATGATACAAGTATCAAACAAGTATAACATACAATAACAGAACTAATAAATTCAGCCAATATTGATCGAAGCAAATAGCATATATATGTAGTCAACTCCACCTATCTAGAATTCAGGACTAATTAATGATATCATTGCAGAAATTAAAGATAGTCAGGAGGCTGTGTGCGCGTACTTGCGGCAGACCATCTTCTCCTCAATGTTTTGCAGCGCGAGCTTCCTGAGATCGTGGTCCATGAAGTAGGGGTACCAGCCGCGGAAGCCGCCCAGCAGGCGGAGACCTAGTTGCAGCACGGACTCGTTCTCGATGTGGCAGTCGTCAACAAGCGTGCGGCCATCCTCGAGCTGCTTGCCGGAATAGACGAGACGCTGCTTATCCGGTGGGATACCTTCGCGTTGTTGGATCATGGCCTTGACCTCGCCGACGGTGGTGGTGCTGTCGACGTACAGGGTCATCGTTTCAGGCTTGATCATCTTCACGTAGATCTGCATCTTCTCGCCGGGTGGCATGGAGTTCGTGTGCTAGGGCACCAGCCCAAGAAGACGCTGACTCGCTGAGGGTGTCGCGTTCCCGTACGAAGCTTGCTGCCGGTGTGGATGTCATGTGTCGTCTTTATGAAGATGTACCTGCGACGTGGAAACCGACTAGTCCCAGGTTTGGTGTGGAGGTCGGTCTCGGTTTCCCAACCAGAGGCTACAGCCCCAAGTGCAACGAAATTCCATCTTCGATCTTCGTATAGGAGCAACTACTCCAGTTGGTTAACCTGTCCTCTCATACTATCATACGGACTAATAACTTCGAGTTGTGCTAGGACTACAAACTCAAGAAAAAATAAAGCTCATAGCTAATAAATAAAAAAGTACTCTATCATAAAATTAATATTCCAACACGAGGCTCAATAAAATACAAATGTTTCCAAGTTGTGATAAACTTTGCAACTACCCTACACATTTTTTCATTCAAATTCATATACTTATTTTTTTTCACTTCGATCCCTTAGTTTTAGTTGTATGTTAATAATGTGGAAATTCAGTTGTAAAAAAAAACATTGTGGAAATTCCTTTAAATAGCAAGGCATATACTACGTATATATCTTTACCTTTATTGACGACAACAAAACTATATAATTAGAAATCTACCTTTATTGATGACAACAAAACGTGATAATTATAAATCATAAATTGGTGTTTTTTAGGGTCGTTTTTCTAGGTTGTTATAAATCAGGATACATGTGGGTGATTTATATGAAAATTTTAGGTGTACTTTAAGGAGAATGAATATGTTATTCCCTTTCTAAAAACTGACATCGATCTCAAACACTACGGGAAACCGCGAGTTTGCCAAGTGCCCAAAACACTCGGCAAACACTACTAGAAAAGTGATCATCAGTGACGATCTGCTCGTGACGCCACTTACTTTGGTCACATAATGGTATGTATTCTGTGACGAAATGTCTGTTTTCGTCATAAGTTGAAAGTGACGAAGATTTGGCTTAGAGATTAGTGACGAAAATGAAAATATCGTCACAGAACTGTAAAAGGAGATCGTCATAGATTATGTTTTGGTATGGCGTTTGGTAATGATGAAACCAAATGGTCACATATTAGATTTGATATCGTCATAATCTGTTTGAATCGTTTGGCACAACCAATGATGCATTAAATTGGTCACAGATCACTAGTGGACTTAACGACGTGGGATGTGTCTGCCACACGGCCCATTTGTTTTGTGGGCCACAACTAACGCTCCAATAGCTTGGGCCCGATCTTCACAACAATTTATTTAGTTGACTTTCTCAAAAAAAAAAAGCTCCCGCGGAGCTTCGAACCAAGGACCTGGTGAAGCATAGAAAGAAGCTGTACCACTGCACTACATCGTCTTTCATGTTATAGGTACGCATGTTTTGCTATTTGTAACTTTAATAATGAATCGTGGGCTGTAATTGCAGGATAAGAAATCAGATTTTATGGGGCGGCCAACCCATGCACGGGACGTCGCTGGCACGAGGTGATCTCAATCCTACGATGGTCGGGTCCACCAGGTTCATCGTGGCCAGGTTTTTTTTTGTCACGCCGAGGGTCACATCGCGCCGCGCGGCGGCCAGGAACCAGTGACGACGCGACGGCCAGAAACCAGCGACGCAGGAATCACAGTAGTGCCAACGCGTGAGAGGAGGGTAGAGGAGGCGTCATCGTGACAAGAGGAGGCATCAGAACGGCGATCATCGTGGCAAGGTTTGATGAATTTGATGTTTAAATTATTTGTTCAGATATGCATATGAGTTTGTAGGGTTTGTTCATATATAGATCAATGGTTTAAATTTTTTAGAGCCTATTAGCATCTGATTCTCAATTAATTGTTCAAATATCCAAAAAATTTTATTGTGTTCAGTTTAATATATTTCAGTTAGGGTGTTTTGAAATTTTTTTTGTGTTTGTCAAAACAGATGGATAGAAGCTGGATATTTGGGAAACAATTCACACCTGCATATTTGAAAGGAGTTGAAGAGTTTATGAAATTTGTTAGAGAAAGATACCCTGAAGGCACCGAAATACGTTGTCCTTGCCGCAATTGTCTGAATCAAAGGGTGCTACCCCAGAATGATGTTGAAAACCATATACACATATTTGGAATGTCAGCTACATATACTAGGTGGATTCATCATGGTGAGTCAGCAGATAGTTATGAAGTTGAGAATACAGAACACCAGGATGTGGAAGGTGATCATGACTATGGGATACATGTGGATGTGGACGATGATGGTGATCTTGATCAGGATCTTGGAGTGCCAGAGATGATTGGAGATCTGTATGCTCAAGCAGAGGCTGATGGAGAACAGCCAAGGTTTGCAAGAGTCCTTGAAGATGCGAAGAAGGCACTTAGTCCGGGATCTAGGCATTCGAAATTCTCTTTTATGGTGAGGATGTTGTATATCAAGTCTCGTTATCGAATCAGCAATGCAGGATTTTCCACGATGATGAACTTGATCTCATCAGGATACCCTAAGAGTGAGTTGCCAAATTCTTATGATGAGGCAAAGAAATACCTTCGGGAGTTGGGTCTTGGATATGAAAACATACATGTGTGCAAGAACAATTGTGTGTTGTTTCGGGATTCGAAAACATCCAAGTATGCTAAGTTGAATGTGTGCCCAGTATGCAAGGAGTCTAGATGGACACACTAATTTATTGTATAGTCATGCCAAAAAAAATTCAAATCATTCTGACAAAGTGGCAGTGCACGTCCTCACTTTCACATACATGTCTCACTACGACCTATGTGCCTATGTGAGAGATCTCACCACATGTGAGGTATGTGCATGACGAGTATATCCAAATCATGTGACACTTTAGTAGGGTCATCATGGATCCAAACTAAGAGGTTTTGGCTCCAAAATTGCATAAAAAAAGATAAACAACTTAGAAAGAAACCTTGCTTAAAAAATACAATATTAGATCTGTTCAAAAAAATATGGGTCCCTTAGGATTCGAACCTCGGGCTCTGGGATGCCAGTGACTTCACCTAACCATTGGGCTATATAAGTATGTTTGTTAAGAATCGAGGGAGAATTTTATTTAACTAGACATCAGGCTAAGAAAAAAAAAGGGCGCCAACAATTGCGCCAAAACATTTCGGTGCATTGAACCCCGAAAAAAATTGCGCCAAATCTAGCTTTATTTACCTCCCTCCCCCACTTCTCGTCAAACTGACCTAGACTCCCCTCCCCATTCCTCCTACCGGATAAGCCGCCGCCGCCGCCACAGGACACATCACCGTCGGCGAGGTGGTTCCTCGTCCCAGGCGAGTTGTGTCTACGCCGCCTCCACCTATCCCTCTCTCTCAAAGCCCCACGTACCTATCTCCCCAACACCCTAACCACAGCCGCCGCCGACGAAACCCTAACCTCAGCCGCCGCCGACGAGCAGGTCCGTCGACGAGCTTCCTTTCTCTTAGAAGACGATTTGGTTACACACCGCCCCCTATCCCTCTATCTCAACTACATTTCTCTCCCCATCCACCTCTTTTTCTTCCCGAACCTAACCCTAACCACATCTTCAGGTCTCAATTCGCATCTTGGCCACAACATCAATGGTGGCAACAAGGGGTCAACGTAGGAACGCACCTGCAGGTTTGTGGAATATTGCAACTTTCTTTGTTACAGTAGATCTACAATTTCGTTAAAGAAGAAATGCAGTTTTGTTGATATTATTATGGAGTTGTCTGTGCAGTACCACTCTGTTTACGCAATTGTATCTGTGCAAATAATGCTCTATTGTTCCAAATGATATTTACACAAATTTAATTGTACCTCAGTTAATTATGAACATTACTTTCACCATGCTTGTGATGCAAATCTATTTTGCATGAATGTTTGTTGATAGGACAATAATAGATCAGTCCCATGTATACTCTGACTTTCTCATAGATTTATAAGAGTGTTTGGGTCAGTCCAATACCCTGGGGATTTATTTTCTTGGAGCCCACAAATAGTTGTAGATCATATCTCAGACCCTGGAACTCTAAACTTTTAAGTAGTGTTATTACCTCTTACCTATTAGTTCAAGCCTTTTAAATTTTCTAATACACCCAATTTCTTTTCCTTCAAAGAACCTATAATAGCTGAGGATTATGAGAGAATCCGAGATAAACAAGTGGCGGAGAATCAAAGGGTCTTTGAAGAGCTCAGATTGAATACATTTGCTTCTGAATTTAATAACTCCTTGCAACAATCTGCACAAAAGAAGGGGAAAAATCAGCAAACAAGGGAACAGATAATGAAGATTCATCATCATCGAAGTATCTCGTTGATGAGGATGATCAAGGAGATAGTACTGATGATGATGACACTGAATCTAATGAGCAACCACAACCCATGGCAACTGAGGTGCTTCTTCTATCCTCAAAGTAGTGGATGGGGCATAGTTGCATTGCAATTAAATGTTTCTGATGTAAAGTATGCTGTAGGTTTTAGATGCACATTCTTTGATACATACATCTTCGTATTCGTTATTAATGCACATGACTTACCTGCCTTTTTTCCCACAGTTTCCCTCACTGCGTAGTCGCAAAGTCCTCTCTTCAAAGATCAAGAAGTCTATTCCTACAATGGCGCCTGGAGTTAGGAATAGTAAGACAGTCAGGGCAGCTACTCAATCCGATATGCTGCCTTCGGAATCAGAAACAGAAAGGTCAAAAAGGCTTCATGTGCAAGATGCTAGAGCCGGTTCTGATGACAATACAGCTGCATAAGATGCCAATGGAACAGCCGGTCATGACAACTCAACATCAGAGGAAGGCAATGTAACAGCTAGTGATGACAATGCAGTTGTAGATCAAGACATTGGAGCTGCTGCTAATGAGAACACAATTGCTGAAGGCAAGTTTCTTTTCAGTCAATTATGACATTTATTTTGCTGATTTAGCAGAAATAAAATGATTTAATTAAATGATTATTTTATTTTGTAGGTCCTGTACAGCGACGTCCTAGGAGGCCCAGACCAGCTACTGTGGGAAAACAGCTGGACAGGATGACCAAAGCTATGGGAAGGAGATTGCCCATACTTGTTCAGGAAGGGAAAAAAGGCCTCATGAACCTGTTCAAGCTGCCAAGTTGGCTTCAGAGGCTGGCGTCGTCGTTCGGGAAAGCATTCCTATCCTTCCACATTGGAAAGATTACAAGAAAGACGACATATACTACAAAACCTTTTAGGGACAACTAGCTGTAAGTGCATTTCTGTAGCCATATGCAAACTATTAGACCTTAAGTTTATTTCACTAACTTAATATCCAACTCTCATATGCCTAGGGTCGCTTGGCCATTAACACAAACCATGGGCTAACAAAGGCAGCTATGACTGATTTGATGTGCTCTGCGATAAAAAACAAACGTTATCGGCTCAAGAAGACATACTTCAATGGTGTACCTGCAAATGAGATTAGGACAACTTCTCCTGTTCGCTACATGAGTGATGGAGAATGGAGGGCACTTGTTGCAAAGTGGTCAGATCCAAAGAACATGGTATGGGTATCATGTCATTTATTATTCATTCACTATCACTTTGCAAAGTATCTTATTTTGAACCTGTGATATCTTCAAACATGTTCAATCTCTTGTAGGAAACATGTGAAAAGAACAAGCACAACCGCAATAAAGTCCAGTATCATCAGGCTATGGGTTCTCGCTGCTATGTGGCACACTTACATGTATATGTAAGTAAAACATTACCTACTGCAGTAACATGCACATTTGCACTAAAGTAATTATTTTCCATTTCATCTGAGACTACTTTGCTGTGATTTTTCCCACGATACAGAAGCAGCAAAGAAACATAGTAGAACCCAGCCTAGATCAGACTGAAGAAGTAGACGCGGTGGAGGCCTTCAAGACTTGCCATACCAGCTCCAAACGTGGCCTGAGTGACCCGGCAAGAGAAGCACTTGCAAGTCCAAAAACTGTATGCATACTAGCTAGTTGCTATTTAATTTTAATGGCATTCCATCTGGTTGTGAACATTATTTTCAAACATAGGCTGACCTGCAATAATTAAGTGTTTGTTGACCTATTTATAAATCAAATTGTCTGACATATACTGTTGCATTCTTAATATCTTGTGACAGATCCCTACCTCTAATTATAGCAATCATTATAATTTCCCATCTTGATGTTGGTCAAAGGCATTTACATTTAACTATTTTATCTTCATGATATTTCAGTCTGATATGGAAGCTTTGAGGGCTGAACCTGTTCCTGAAGGTGATGAGCCAGCATCCAGTGTGCAGGTCATGTCCAAGGTGCTATCCCAGAACAGCTCAAACCAATTCCTGAAGAGCGTTGGCTTAACAACGCCAACATCCTCCATGTCTAGAACATCAAATGAAAGTGAGCTTCGGGAGCAACTTGCAGCTGAAGCGGCGGCAGCTGTTCAAGGTGAACTTGATGACCTCAAGAAGAAAATTGAAGATGCTGAGGAAGAGCGGGCAAGGACACAAAAGGAGCTAGAGGAGTACAAGAAGATTACAGAGCGGAACAGCAAGGAGATGGCTGAGACCAATTTGCTCCTCAAGAAGCTCTTGTCCCTCCATGGAAATGCTTCTTCATCGACATGAACAAAGCTGCTGCTCAGCTCTGTTCTCCTTTCAATTGGATGTTCATTTTGGCTACTCAGTACTCAGTGTGTGCTACTTTTCATTAAACTCTTAAGTGCAATACGATGTCTAGTGGTGACACTGTGAACTGAGTTCAGTGTTGTCCACTTAGTTGTATGCACATTTGAATACTCGTTTTAATGTTATGTGAAATTGTGTGCCCAGTAGAGGTTCATTTGCAAATTCAAATTGCATTATTATCTGCAATTCTGTGACCAAAGTGATTCTATATGTGTGACGAAATTGATGTAAATTTGTGACCAAAGTAATGGCAAATCTGTGAACATAGTTTTGGAAACCGTGACCATTTTATTTCAAAGTGTGACGATGGCATGTAGTATCCTGTGACGATTTAAACTTGTCTTCTATGACGATTCCAAAAAGATGACGTCAGCTGCCACATCATTGCTGACGTCAGCTACCACGTCATTGCTGACGTCACCGCCCGTCAGCTGCCACGTCGTTGCTGACTCACCGCCACGTCAGCTGCCACGTCATTGCTGATGTCAGCACCACGTCAGATGCAAACACCGTTAAAGGGAGATTAGGACCAAAACATAGGAACATCTGTGACCAAATCGGATCGTCACACATCACAAACGCCGTTAACGGTGCCGTTAGCAACCATGACAGACGGGAGATTATGATGAAAATGGGGTTCCATCCATGACCAAAAACATTCGTCATAGAATGGATTCAATTCCATGACGTCACACAAATCGTCACAGAATGGAGTCACATCTGTGACGAAAATTACCATTTCGTCACCGATGACCAAATGTGACGCGACCATAGTGACCAAGTCCAAATTGTCACAAAATCGTCACAAATGAACATCAGTGACGATTATGGCGTCTTCAGTGACGTTAGGTAAACGTCATCGATGACAACATCCCTACTAGTGAAAGGGCTCACGGCAAATGTTGACCGACAAACAACTCTTTACCGAAGAGCCATTTGTCAGGCACTCGGCAAACCTTTGCCGAGTGTCAGATCTGGCAATCAACAAAGTTTATTTCAGAAAAAGTTCAAAATAAATAGTAAAAACACTACACGGCCAGTGGGGTTCCAACCCACGACCTCTCCCCTCGTGCATCGCCTCCAATACCACTATATATACCACAGAGTCACATGCATCCATGTCCCGTTTTCGTTCTCCTCATATTATACTACGCCAAGTGTGAATTGGTTCTTTCAGGCTCTAAATGTATTCAAATTAAAAAGTTGTCAACTACAAAGTTCCATAACTTTTTGAGGTATACAACTTTGATTTTGGGATTTCTCCATTCGAGGTTGTTTATAAAATTTGAGTCTCAAATTTGAGAGATTCAAACTTAGTTTTTCATTGAGAATATGATTTCGAATAAAAAAATTGTACATCTTGAGAAGTTATGAAACTTTGTAGTTGAAAGTTGTTTTTAATTTGAATTCATTTACAACTTCAAAATGTGATTTGAATTTCTCTTTGGCGGGAGCCAAAACCAAAGCTCTCGATAAACCTGCGTTTTATTAGTGTGCATTCTTTTGGCCGTCCGCAAACCTACTTTTTGTCGTGTGCCTGACCGTCGGCAAAATAGATCTTTGCCGAGAGCCGGCCTCCAAGCTCACGACAAACACCTATTTGCTGTGAGCCTAGATTTCACCATAAGTTTTCGTCGTGGCCATCGGTAAAATGTTATTTTGTCGTGAGCCCGACAAAAGCTCACGACACACTTTGATTTTCCTATTGTGAAAGAAGCAATGCATGCAATAAGTTAAAATCATTTACTTGTCTTTATTAAGTTCATGACCCAGCCTATTTTTCATTAGTTTGGCGAGAGGATCAGGCCACTTGATTCATATGGTGGCAAAAATTAAAACAGATCTTTTGGGTTTAGAGTAAAGAACATACTCCCTCCGTCCTGCAATGACGATCGCCGAAGCTACAGGGTCCTTACAACAAAAATTTGACCGTCAAAACCTCAGGTTCGAGAGGAGTATATGACAAGTTTCATGCAAATTTTGGGAGAATTTGGGACCAACACGCCACATGTGCCAGGCACGGCCGAACCACCTGGTCCGGCCGAACCTGCAGGTGCGGCCGGACCTGCAGGTGCGGCCGACCCTCTAGGTCCGGCCGGCCCTGCCCAGTTGCACACCTCTGGTCCCGAGTGCCCCTTGTTGACGCGAAAATAGGATGTCACTTCCGTGCGCAGCACACGTGACTCCCTGGTCTGTAGCAAGGCGTGCCAGCCAATCTGACCTGTTGATTGACAATGGAAAATATTAGGGATCGGCTAGAGAACCGATGGCCTTTCAACGACACGTATACCAGCCAATCGGCCGATACAGGGTAAAGCGGGATCGGCCGGCTCGAGAGCGACCGAAGCACAGATGCGTAAGTAGATAGATCGGCTGGGATCGGCCAATCGTGATGTCAGCACTCGAGTAGATCGGAATCGGCTGCGGTGTTAGAAACCGATAGGATCTAGACCGAGCGGATGATAATGATAATAGCTAAAACCACAAGAATTGGTAAGAAAACTTGCAGATCTAGCTAATATCGGTAAGGGGTGAATAAAGAACTAGACGAAACCTCAGCGATGTGCCCGGAGGTTAAAGCCTAGGATTATTCGGTAAAACAGTACTCACAAGCTTGTTGGAGATCAGTTGATGCAGCCCGACGAACTCGAAGCACGGCGTCGTAGAAAAGAGAAAAAACGCAATGGCGAAGTCGCCGAAAAGTAGATGTTGTAAAGGTAGATGCTGTAAAGTAGATGCAGTAAAAGTAAAGGGTTTGCCTAGAGGTGATTTGTTTGATATTGGTGTGTACAGATTTTCCGACCACGCAGGGTCGCTATTTATGTCCTGAGGACAAACCCGACTCCTAGCCGATCACGGCACTGTTTACTTGCATCTAAAGACAAAAACTACTAAAAATAGTAAAGGACTCTCGCAGGAGTCATAAACCTTTCTAAAAACTGACTCTCGACCCATCGTCAATCGTAGACTGACCCGCCTCCCCCATGCTTTCCTTCTGGCATACTTCTTTGATTACTGCCTTTTCTTTTCTTCATCGGCCGATCTCCCGGCTGACCATCGGCCGATCACTTTGACCTACTGGCCCACTGTCTGGGTTGAATCCCTCTGACCACTGGCGAATCTTGTTGACTGTCCTTCTCTTCCTTCAATCGGCCGATTGTACTCTGTTTTTTCATCGGCTGCTTCTCCTTATCCCTTTTGACCTGTTTTTACAAAAAACAGTGTCAACACATGCCCCCCAGTTTCGGAGTAAATAATCTTTTGCTCCGAAATTTCCTCGAATCCTTTATCTCCATTGATTCGAAGTCGGCCGCAGGATCTCAACAAATCTTCGGGGGTCATAAATACAGCCGCCCTGGTTCTTTCTTTTCCCCCAAATCTCGTTGTTCCAACAGCTCGAGCTTTCAAGCGACGAACCCTAAGCTTCAAAGCTTCTGTTGATCCATGGCATCCTCAAGCTCCGCTGGAGGTTCTGGTTCTGCTTCTGCACCTCCGAAGGCATCCCTTTCTTCAGTTCCCCCGGTATTTTCTTCAATCTTTCGCTTTTATTTGTCTTTAAATACCACTGTTCTGCTTTGCCTGAAGCCCAGATTTATCCATCTCTCCAAGAACTTAGATCCCATCTCACCATCCCTGTTGATGATAAGCCCGGGCTCTCTTTCCTTGGACCAATGTGCGATACTGACCCCACCGAGATGATCAACCTTGAAACCGGCCGAATTCCCTTCAAGCATGCTTCCTTGAATTTGGCCGATTGGGATAGCTGTTTCAGGTCTTGGATAGGTTATGTCAAAGGGTAGAGAGATTGGTACCTTAGGGTTTTTGTGAAGAACAAGGGATCTTGGGAACAGTATAAAATTAGTCAATGCATCACTTTATCCCTGTCTGAGATGTCCCGGAATGAATCTCTTCTGAGAGCTGCCTCTTATTTTTGGTCTGATGCACTTAATGCTGTCTTGTTCAGCCATGGGCCGATGTACTAGTGTTAACTGGTCTAGATATTTCCTCTTCAGACACTCTCTTTAGCCACCGAAATGACAAACTTTCTCATCAGTTGAAGACCAAGAACATAGGTGGATGGTCTGGTTATATCGCTGAGCACAAGAAAGAAGGAACCATGGGACAGAGGGAACATGTTGCTTTCCTGAATATGTGGCTTGAGAAATTCGTCTTCTGTGGCAAAACTTTTGGTCCTACCGCCAATCATCAGATAGTGGCTGAGCGGTTGGCTGCTGGCAATCGCATCCCTCTTGGAAAATACCTTCTAGGTGTGGTCTATCATCTTCTTCATCAAGTAGCAGTCAGCTTGTCAACCAATTCTCACATAGGTACTCCTGGAGGCCCCTGGTGGTTCATCAACATGTGGCTAAACCTTCATCTTCGAGATAGATTGGAACAAAATATCTTTAATCAGCGTTTTCCAGGAGATCAACCAGATGGTGTCCAGATTGTGAAGCGCCGATGCATGAACTTCGGAGAGGCTGTTTCTGTTTTTCCAGGACACAAGAGGACTCCTTCCCGTATTGCAGAACACTTCAGAAGCTTTTACCTCGGCTTCAACTCAGGATCCATCATTTGGTTTGCATATAGGGATGATGACACCCATTTTGAGACCACATTTAACTTTGATGATATTCACAGGGATGATGAAGATAGAATTGCTTTTGTGGAAATCATTAAGCCAGGGATTCTTCCTTCTTGTGTCTTTGGAAAAGATCAATCGGCCTCCTATGAATTTTATAATCCTTCGGTGTGTGCTCGTCAGTTGGGGTTCGACCAGCTGCCAATTGGTCTTTATTTCTCTGATTTGATTAAACCACGGGAGATTATTCCTAGTGGCACTCATTATCAGCGTCTTTTGGATCGAGTTCCTGATTCTTCCACCATCGATCTTGCTTCTTGGAGATTTTCCAGTTTTACTTCTTCCCTTTTTAATATTTGGTGGGCAGAATGGTGTGATCACCTCTTCTGTGTCTCTCTAATAATCCATTGTGAAGAATTGGACTCTGCGTATCATGCATCGGCTGACAAGGTAACTCTCTTTCGATCAATTTATGTATTCTGTCTGACTGTATCCAGATTATTATATCCTCTCTTTCTTTGCAGCCTGAAACCACAGAGCCTCCTGTTGTCAGTAAAAGTGGCAAGCCGATTCAATATTTGCCACCAAGACGGACACCATATATCGGCTATAAAGCTCCTTCGATTTCTTCAGTCATGCAAGGTCCCAAGACCAATCCCGTCCCAAATAATCTGCCTTTGTCAACGCTCAAGAGGAAAGGTGGACTTAGCAAGACCCTTGCTCGTAAAACAAGGAGGAAAATTGGCACTGCAATTGTTGATATTCCTGATATGGCTGGGAAGTTGGCGAGTGCTTTTGAGGTACTGGTTTTCTCTAACATTTCGCCTTTCCTTTTTTCCATTTCTCACTGATCATTTTGTGCAGTCTTCGGGATTAATTGATCAATCAGTCCAGACCAACGTTACTGATTCTGATAGAGGTCCAGTACTGGAGCCGATTCAAGAAATCCCAGCTGATGACATCTTGGTCGAGTCGTCTAAACAACCTGAACTAGATAGAATAGAGAACTTAGGCGATGACGTCTTTACTCCATCGGTCGAACAACCTGATATTCAGAGGACTGATGTGCCAGATGCTCTCGCTAATCAGCCTCGGCGTTCTTCTGACCAAGCCGATCTTCAAACCGGACAACCAACTGAGGTATGATCTTCATTAATTGTTTCTTCATCACTCTCATTCTCTAACTCCTTGTTTTTTGCTCCAGGATACTGTCAGGTCATCAACTGAAGTTCATGACAAGTCTTCGGGTGATCTTCAGCGAAATATCGGTGACCAACCACAGTTGCCGATTGTTGAAGCTCCTGAATCATCATCGGCTGATAATTCAATTGTTCAGATCCGAGCAAAGTCTGCTACTGTAGAGGCAAACTTTCTGATCTCTTCACATTTCTTCCTTAGCTCCTGTGCCTCTTCTGCAGGCTTTTAACAAACTTCCTTTCCGTTCAGGACACATTGGCAGTCATTCTCCCAGATGAAGTGAAGGCTAAGCTGATCGAGGTATTGCCATTGCTTTACCAGGATATTGGTCAACTTGTACAAGATGTCGAGCCGATCAGAGCCATCTTCAAGCAAATTCAGGGCCAGTTGCCTAGAGACCTTGAGGCTAAGATGCTCCAAGTTGCTTTCATCGAGAATCGGCAGCTCATAGTGCAAGAAGCCCAAGATCGGCTGGAGGAAAGGAGACGTCAAGAGCAACTTACTCAGGACAGGGAGAACCTGGATAGCAGTATGGCCGATCTTGATAATAGAATTGAGCTCCTGACATCCTCTCGCTCTGATATTGTTGGTAGCATCGATCGTTTGAAGAAGCGTCGTGCTGAACTGATGAAGGAGCTTGGTCAGATCGATCAAGACTTGACAACTGAAGAGCAGAAACTGGCCAATCTCCCAGGCACCATATCTACTATGCAAGAACGGAGGGATTCCATCGCGCAGCAAGCCCAAGCCCTTCGTGAACAAGAATAGCCGATTCCTGGTTCAGCCGATGCCGATCGTCAGGAGATAGAAGCGGTCGACTAGCTGCGCCTGGATCTCATCAATGCCATTCATCTTTTAGGGATAATTTAAACTTTATTTGTAATTTTGTGAACTGCGATTGGCCTTTACTGGCCAACTTCCACCGCTCCGTATTGAATGCTTTGACCGATCGTTTCAATCGGTCTATATATTGCTAGCCTCCTTTTAGTCCTCTAGAACTATCATCTTCCTTTTGTGATGGCTTCTTCTTCTTCCTCCTCCTCTGTGAATCAGGTCGGTTTCTTCTTTCTTTTCCTTGTTTTCATGATTTCCTTTTCCTGATGTCTTTTCTTTTTTCAGTCTCCAAACTGTGATACTGTGGAGAAGATCATCTCGAACATCAACGCCTTCGGTGTGAATCCATCTAGACAAGAACGTTGTCTCCGTCTGGTGATTGCCAACAGGGAGGAAAAATTGGAGGTCCTTCAAACCAGGAGGACAGCTCTTCTTCAAGAACTGAGCCACATAGGTGAAGAAATAGCCCAAACTAGGGTAGAGTTAGACAAGGCCAAGAGCCTCCTTTGAACTCTGATGTACTATTAGCCGATGCAATCGGCCTTTTATGAATGAGAACCTCCACCTCTTGATTGATATTTGATTTAATGTACCACTCTCTGGCAATGAATTCTCATCCATATTTGTGGGTGCTGCTTTTATGATTTGATTCAACTTCTCTACTATAAAATGTAGTCTACTTCTTATACAGCATCATAATCTTTCGATTGTGAACCAGACCAATTTTCCATTTAGGAATAAGAGGCAAGCCTCTTTTAGAGTGCCTTCAGGAAAACGCAACTACCTCCACTCCTTGACAAGTTTCTCTTTGAAGGTTTCTTGTACCCTAATGATGCATCAAAGCTTGTCGTCGTTGCTGGAAATTTAGAGAGAAGGGAACCCAAATAGTCTCTCCTTCTGGAGTATAGAGTAGGGTCACACATAATTATTTAATTCTTCTTCAAAGCTAGCCCCTAAATTTCGGGAAACATATCACTGCATGTCTGCCCACTGTCCAGTCTGAGACTCTCACGGGGAAACTGTTCTTGCTTTGACTGCACCGGATGCTCTTCATTTCCCCTTTTTCAATTCCCTCTTGTAGTTATCCCTTCTGCATCTTGAGGCTATAAATAGACCTGAAGCTCAATGAGGAAACTCATTCATCGGCCATGGCGCAACTAGCTCAGATAGATCATAGACTCTTGCTGTATGACTATTCCTTCCTTTTCTTTCCCCTTCAATAGCTAGAAGAATTCTTGTGAAGTAGTGCAGCACCCCCTCTTCTGCTTCGTCTCCTTTTGAAAATCCAGGAAGCATCATAGCCAGAAGAATCCTTGTGAGGACCTGGTTTTGGGAGAAGGAGACGGGTAGGGTGTCTTGCTACACATTTATCAAAGGAAGAGCGTGCCAAAGGAACGGCCATCTTGGTCATCAACTCGGGCTCCTTCTGGCGGAAGATTGCAGAATCAGGTGAAGATCTTAATCTTCCGTTTCCTCTTCGCGTGTGTCCTTTTCCCATTCATCGATTCAATATCCTCATCACACTAGGAATTAGGACAATGCACTCCTTGTAACCTCTTGAGAACATATGTAATCTGTAGATCTGAGTTGTAATATCATTGTAATCCAAAACAGAAGAGACAAAAATGCATTTATTTTGTTCTGAAGGCAATACATGTATCGGCTACAACCGAGTATATTGATTTTGTACATCAGTTTTACATTTTTTGTACTAGAGGCGATTCTTTACAGATATCGGCTATTCTACGATTACATTTGCAATCGGCTGTAGCTCGAAAATTCAATCGGCCGATAGGCACGATAAGATAATCGGCTTGTATAACTTGTTGATATACTTGGGCAACCAATCCATTGGCTGCTGTGACTCTGAGCCCAAGCTTCCCTTCATCTTCGATGAACTGACTCATTGAGTTTCATCATCAGAGTCGATTGCTTGAACAGGCTTTAGTCCAAAATTGGACACTTTGAGATACTTGGTATCCCATACTTTTCCAGATATGCAGCTCACCTGATCATAGGTCCACTCTTGTGCTTCTGTAGCTGCTACTGTCAAGGAGGTTTCTCCTTGCACCACCTCCACTGAATCTCCGATCCATTGGATGATGCATTGATGCATTGTAGATGGTATGCAACAATTGGCATGTATTCAATCCCGTCCCAGCAGTAGATTATAAGATCCCCTCCCTTTAATGACAAAGAAAGTGGTTGGAAGGGTCTTAATGTCGATGGTGAGCTCCACGCAGATTGCTCCTTGAGCTGGAGAGATGTTGCCTTCGAAGTCCACCAACATCATGTCGGTTTGGGTCAAATCTTCATCAGATTTCCTAATCTTGCGCAGCATGGTGTACGACATCAGGTTGACTACAGCTCCTCCATCTACAAGCATCCTGGTGACTGGTTTGCCGTTGACAAATCCTTTGAGAAACAAGGCCTTCAAGTGTTGTCTTTTCTCATCATCTGGCTTCTCAAAGATGGCTTGTCTAGGTTCTAGTGTCAACTGAACCATGCCAAGTTCTTCATCGGACATATCCGAATCATCTGGAGCCATGAACTCTTTTGGTAGGAAGACAACCATGTTTATATCAGCTTGGGGTTTGTCATCTTCCTCATCATCAGCCTTAGGCTTTGGGTGCCAAACTTTAGACCGAACCTTCTTCTTGTCCAGCACATGTCTCTCTGCTTCTTGATGCTGTTCTAGCTGACGTAGGCGCTGGACTCTCCTCTTCTGGGACTTGGTCAAGCCATTTGGACACCACTGCGGATTGGGTTTCTTACGTGTTTGGCTTGACCCTTCACCATCTAGTTGCAACGTGCGTCGACGTTCAGGAGCTCGGCACATGATGTCCTCATCAGGCACCAGAGAATCGGCCATCTCTTCCAACCGATTGTTTGACTCTTTATTGACTCAGCCTCCTAGCCGATCATGAACACTGGCCTTGCCCCTCAGCCGATCATGGACGCTGGCTTTGCCCCCCCAGCCGATCGTGGACTGAGACCCGTTGATTACTGAATTCACGGTGATCCCTGGCTGAAGGTCTTCTGTCATCAAAGCAAACCCTTTTGGATGAGTTGCTATTATTGTAAGCTCCGTTGCACTCTGGGCAGTTTTCTGCCGTCGGTAGCTTGATCCCTTCTTCCCAACAGTACTTGAAGAACGGATATCTCCAATGTCCTTCATTACGCCGTGCCCACTCTTCTCTTCCCCTTGCTTTCTCTTGTCGGCGCTGAAACTTGTTGATCAACATCTGGGACGTGACAAGTCGGTGTGGCTTTAAATCTCCCTCTTCCAGTAGTAACCCTTTTCCTTTGACATTGGCAGCAGTTACTTGTACTTTGGGATCAACGACTCCTTTATTTTGAGCCGAATCAGATGTCAGCAACTTAACTCGTGACGTGTCTTTGCTAGACACCTCAACTGTGTTAGTTGGGAAGGGGTGCTGATCAATCTTCATCGGCTTTTCAGCTTTGGTAGGAGTTTCAAATTTAAGCCTTCCTTGCTTAATAGCTGATTGGATCTGTTGTCTGAAGATCTTGCAATCATTGGTGTCGTGCGATGTTGCATTGTGTCATTTGCAATACTTCATCCTCTTCAGCTCCTCTGCAGATGGTTTGATATGGAACTGGGAGAGTTTAATCTGCCCTTGCTGAAGCAACAGATCAAATATTTTATCGGCCTTAGTGATATCAAAGCCGAATTTCTCTGGCTCTTTCTTGCCAAAGGGTCAGGATACTGTCTTCTTGCCTTTGACCCACTCTGCGAGCACTATCATATTATCTTCATCTTCTGAGTCAGAGTAGTCCGCATAAGACACCTTCTTCTGAAAGTTTCTTCTAGGCTCATAGGACTTTGCAGTTTCCTGACTCATCCGTCTGACCAACTGGCTGAGGCTCTCGAAGTCATGTGATGCATATTTTTCCCTCAAGGTCGGTAAGAGACCTCGGAAAGCTAGCTCAGCCAGTTGTTTGTCACCCAAGTTCAGACTATAGCATTTGTTTCTGACCTCTCTGAATCTTTGAACGAATCCAGCTACTGTTTCATCGTTCCTTTGCTTGAGCCTGGTCAGATCAGTGATCTTCATCTCGTGAATGCCAGAGAAGAAGTAGTTATGGAACTGCTATTCCAAATCAGACCACTTGATTATGGAGTTTGCTGGCAACAAAGTGAACCATAAGAACACTAGCCCTGACAGAGATGAAGAGAACAGGCGTATCCTGAGTGCATCAACGTTCCCTGCTTCTCCACATTGGATGATAAACCGAGTGATATGCTCCATAGTGGATGTCTCATCTTGCCCAGAGAACTTGGTGAAGTCTAGCACCTTGAATCTTGGCGGGAATGGTATCTGATCATAGCCAGACGGATATGGTGTCCTATACATGCAGGATTGCTGCTTGGGTTTTATCCCATATTGCTTCAGTAGCATCTCCGAGAAGTGATCAATCAACTCCTGCTTCACATGAGACTCTAATTCAGCAGATACTTGCTCAATTGCTTGTATCTCAGCTGGAGTTTCTGGAGGCCGTTCTTCTAAGATTCTTGGCTGTGGATCTGGAGCTGTTGATGTCCTTGCTTCAGCAGAACCTTGAGTGTTTGAATGACCTGTAGTAGGTGGGGCCTGTCCAATTGGCTGACTAGCCGATGGGGCTGGTTGCTGCGTATTCAACTGGCTAGAAATAGCCAATTGATTTAGAAGTGTTGGCAGCAATTGCGCAGAATCCACCTGTGGAACCACTGGCTGCCCTGTTGCTCCTTGGTTGATCGGCTACTGAGGCGATGATCTTGTATGAGCCACCGTATTAGCTGGGGTTAAGACAGCCTGCATTGTCGTTAACTGCTGTAATGGGGCAGTCTGTATGGGCATCCCCAATGTTGACTGCTGTAGTGGAGCAGTTTGCATAGGCATCCCGAGTATCGGCTATTGAGCCGATCTCTGAGGTGGACCAGGATTTGGCTTCTGAGGAGGAATAAGAGCTCTTTTCTCTATTGGTATGACCATATGAGCATGAGCTGGGCTGATCTTGACTCTTTCAAAGGCTTTGCTCCCATGATTGAAGTAGACAAACACCACTCCTTCCCCATTCATGTGCACAGTCCCTGGAGTACCTCCAAATGTAGCTTGGTAAGATTGTGGGTACTTCACTTCTGGAACTTCTTCAGGCTGAGGCTCGAGAAAATTTGAGATATCATTCTCAAAGTGATCACGAGGTAAGCTCCATCCTGTAATCCTTCCGTCTTTATCTCTCATTGCAGGATATTTTTGATTCTATACTGGGAACATCTGATCCTGGGTGATAGTTTGCACTGGCGTTGTGACGGCAGGGTCTTTAGCTTTATCATCACCATTTTGATTCTGAATCGGCTGGACGTCCGACGAGGAACCAGTAGCAGCTTGTGGAGATGGTGTAACTTTCACTGTTGGATCATCAATCGGGGGTGCAGTCGATTGGTCTTGCTGGAACATTGGAGGGGTTCGCCTTGGTTGAAAATATGTAGGTCCCAGATATCCTCCTTCTACTCCTTGCTTGAGTGCATCAATTATGGCATTCTGAATAGTATTTGCGAATACCTTGGATTGATCAATCATTGTTTGATGCATCACCTTAGTCATCATGTCTTGAAGCCCTTCAGGATCGGCTGAAAAGGTGACATGCTTAGGTGTTGGCAAAGGATTCTTCTTGAAGATTCCACCTTTACTCTGACTGTATGATGCCAGGCAAAGCTCCTCATAATGCCTCATGTGAGCCTCGAACTCAGCTTTGTCTGTATCTTTCAGTTGATCCCTGGTAATTGGTTGAACGTTTCCTGGATCAACTTCATGAGGACCAGGCTTCATCATTGTTGACTTTTTCGGGTCCCACTGGGCGTGCCAAAAGTGTGTTGACGCGAAAATAGGACGTCACTTCCGCGCACAGCACACGTGACTCCCCGGTCTGTAGCGAGGTGTGCCAGCCAATCTGACCTATTGATTGACAATGGAAAATATTAGGGATCGGCTAGAGAACCGATGGCCTTTCAACGACACGTATACCAGCCAATCGGCTGATACAGGGTAAAGCGGGATCGGCTGGCTCGAGAGCGACCGAAGCGCAGATGCGTAAGTAGATAGATCGGCTGGGATCGGCCGATCGTGACGTCAGCACTCGAGTAGGTCGGAATCGGCTGCGGTGTTAGAAGCCAATAGGATCTAGATCGAGCGGATGATAATGATAATAGATAAAACCACAAGAATTGGTACGAAAACTTACAGATCTAGCTAATATTGGTAAGGGGTGAATAAAGAACTAGACGAAACCTCAGCGATGCGCCCGGAGGTTAAAACCTAGGATTATTCGGTAAAACGGTACTCACAAGCTTGTCGGAGATCAGTTGATGCAGCCCAACGAACTCGAAGCACGGTGTTGTAGAAAAGAGAAAAAATGCAATGGCAAAGTCACCGAAAAGTAGATGCTCTAAAGGTAGATGCTGTAAAGTAGATGCAGTAAAAGTAAAGGGTTTGCCCGGAGGCGGTTTGTTTGATATTGGTGTGTACAGATTTTCCGACCACGCAGGGTCGCTATTTATGTCCTGAGGACAAACCCGACTCCTAGCCGATTACGGCACTGTTTACTTGCATCTAAAGACAAAAACTACTAAAAATAGTAAAGGACTCTCGCAGGAGTCAAAAACCTTTCTAAAAACTGACTCTTGACCCATCGTCAATCGTAGACTGACCCGCCTCCACCATGCTTTCCTTCTGGCGTACTTCTTTGATTACCGCCTTTTCTTTTCTTCATCGGCCGATCTCCCGGCTGACCATCGGCCGATCGCTTTGACCAACTGGCCCACTGTCAGGGTTGAATCCCTCTGACCATCGACGAATCGTGTTGACCGTCCTTCTCTTCCTTCAATCGGCTGATTGTACTCTGTTTTTTCATCGGCCACTTCTCCTTACCCCTTTTGACCTGTTTTTCCAAAAAACGGTGTCAACACCCCTACTCCCTCGAGCACAACTTGGTGGAGGCTAGGATCACTTGGATCAATGGGTCTACTTATCCGATCGCTGAACCGCCACAACCGTAGTCCAAAGGCGATCCTAGGCGTCCCCTAACACGGTCGGTGCATCGCACGGCACGAGTAGGGCCGGCCGCACCTATCACTTGGCGTGCCAGGCGAAACCGACCCTAGGAGCCGACCTACAACCGCCTCAGGAGCAGTGATCAGGAGCGTCCAAGGCGAGAGGCGGCACATCCTAGGGCCGGCCGTGCCTTGATATACGGCCACACCTAGGGTTTTCCCCCCTGCGCTCCACCGATCTCCCTTGCATATAAAAGGCACCTCACACTCGATGGAATGGACACACAATGTAGGAGCATCTCCATTTCTCACTTTTGTTCACTTAGAGTAGGATTAGTGTAGTTTGGGAGTTAGAGTCGAGTCGAGCTAGTCTCGGGGTTCCGGAGGAGTCTTCTTCAGGGTTCCGGTACTACTCTTGTATCGTTTCTTTGTTTAGACTCAAGTACAATTCAAGTTATCTTTCTATCTTACCTTTCGAGTCAATTACATTCAGCTTTTACTTTGCTCTAGAAGCTTTGTTCTTGGTTTAGACTAAAGTTAGTTTAATCTTGGTTAGCGTAGCTCTCTTGAACCCTATAGTGTTGTGGTCGTTCTTCGCTTGATCTTCTACCGAGTACGCTTGTGCTTAGTAGCAGAGAGAGACCTTCCTTTGTGATATCCGGGGAAAGGTTCTTTGGTTCGTTGTGAGCGCGGTGCTTAGAGCTTGCCTTAGTCTTAGATTGGTGTCCCGTTCAACGGAATAGTTGTGGTACCCTAGGGAGGTGACAGCTTCGGACGGGCTTTGTAGTCCACCACATTAGTTCGGGCCGGTAGGATTCAGCGCGTCGTCATTCTCCCTTCTCATCCAAGTCCGAGAGCGCGGCTTTGCATGCCCCTGCAACACTAGAAGAGCTTGTCGAGTTTAGCCTGCCTTGGTTACCCTTTGCCTGAGTTCCTTTACCTAGAGTTGACAAGAATAGACAGACTGTGTTAGGATCCTTTCTCGTCTCGTTGTCCTCCCAGCTCACTAGATCCTCTCTAACCCTTTTATCAGATCATCTTGTGTGTGTCAAGTTATCCCCGAATATCTTTATTCGTTACCCCCGCTATAGCTCTTTACCAAGTCTTGTTACTCTCCACCATTTATCCTATCATCTTTACCGTAGTGCTTCCCTTGGGAAAATATAAATACGATAACTCGAATACCACCGGGTGAAGTGCTACAACGGTAATCCGTGCGCTTGCGGACCTTTCTGTGACGTATGTTTTACCAAAGACGTTCCTAGCTTCATTACTAGGGGTATAAACCCGGTAGCGACGCTAGCAAGTGCCAACAAGCATTTCTGGCGTCGTCGCCGTGAGTGCAAACCTAGTAGTGAGGCTAAAGAACGTCAACACCCGCGTTCATTGTCGTTCGCTAGCAGGAGTCTAGCCCGTAGCTGCTGCAAGAAATCAAAGCCTCCCAACCTATCAACACCGAGACACTAAAAAAATCAAACTTATCCCAATCACCACCCACCCACCAGCGACCCAGCCTCATTGGGAGCCTCATCCAGGCGGATGCTGCTGCTGCCCGCCGCCCGTGGTGCTGGCAGCCATCTTCTCGAGCAGGCGCAGCATCCCGCATCCAGTAGCAACGGGCGGCATACGACTGGCGGAGATGACGAAGATGGCGGCGCCGGGAGGAGAGAGCGGGGGCGGTGGCGGCAGGCGAGGCGAGGCGGCAGAGGCCGGCACAGGGTAGGTCGACGTCCTGTGACGACGAGGATAGAGGAGCGTCGCGGTCACCTGCTGGCTGCCACATCTCGCCACCGGGCGTCGGCAATCCAAGCCGGCATGGCGGCCAGGGAGGTCACCCTGCGGTCGCGGTGAGAGCTGGCGCGGGTGTGAGGTGGCCGGACGGGCTGCGGGGGAAGCGCGTCGGGAGCGAGCTGACAATAGTGGGCGTGCGCCGGCGGATACTGCTGCCGCCCGCCACCCGGCTGCTACCTCTTGTGCGCCGACGAGGGCGACGACAACCTCGTGCGCCCACATCTCGCCGTCAAGAAGCAGTCAGCAGCGGAGCGGCCGGCGTGGCGAACTCCGGCGGGGATGCGCGGCCGGCGCAGCGAGCTCTGACAGGATCTGCGACCGGCGCTGCGAGCTCTGACAGGATTTGCGGCCGTGCTGGATGTCTCCACCTACGGGCGGAGGCCAAGCTCCGCCCACGCCTTGGATCGAGCTTGGGGATCCTCGAATCGAGAGCGGCAGCGATGTGCTCGGCAGGGATTTCTCTTTGGTGCCGTGGTGATTTTCTCTCTCCGTGTCGCTGTCGAAGTTGTAGGGGTATTAGTGACTTTTGCTACTTGTATTGGGTTGGGAGTTTTTTGTCCGTCGACTATCTTTACGGGACTGAGGGAGCATGTGTATGCATGGTTCTTCATCATATGATGCGATATTTGGCAAGATAATTAGAAATATTGTGCAGTGTGCAACATTGGCATCACCAGCCGTCGAAGATGAGATCCACGCTACAAAACAATTGATGTCATCTCTACTAAGTGATAACTCACACTCACTTGTTATGAATACTATTTTGCAACCGAAATTTCAGAGAAGCATTCACTACTAGAGAATCGAGTATTGATCTGGGGCCTCAAAGTCTAGCGGCCGGTACTAATGGGACAGGCGCTCATTTGTACCGGGCTAGGACACGGCCCGGTACAATGAAGCCATCTGTACCAGGTAAAAACAAGCCCTCGGTACCAAATCTCGTCGGCTGCGCCACCCTCCCATTCTCGATCTCTCCCCCTCCCGCACCATAAACTTAGAAATATCAGCGTCCTCCTTCGTCCTCTATCTCTTCTCTCATTCTTATCTCTTATCCTGTCTCAAGCTCTGTCTCCACGGGAAAGGAGCTAGGCGTGCGCGGTGGGGGTCTGGCCGTGCGGTGTCGCTAGCGTGCAGGGCCGCTGGCCACAGCCATGCAGGGGCGTCCGACTTCCTAGGGCTAGCGACAGGACCGCGGGCCCTCCCCTGGCGGAGCCGACAGCGCTGACCTCGGCCAGGAGGCGTGGGAGCCGGGAGGGCATGGGCGTGACATGTGCACAACCAAGGGGCGGGTGGAGGCCTGGTCGGGCTCGTGGGTGATGGGCAGAGGCCCCCCTGGCGCCGACATCGGCGTAGGGGTGAGTGGAGGCCTGGCCGGGCACGCGGGCGGCAGGCGGAGGCCTCCCTAGTGGCGGCCCTGGCGCAGGTGCGGGTGAAGGCCTGGTCGGGCTCGCTGGCAGTGGGGCAGAGGCCTGGCTCACGGGGAGGCATACGGGAGGCGCTCCGGCGCCGACGCCTAGAGGACGGTGTGGTGAAGATTTTTTTTTAATTTTTGAAAAGCATTCTTGTGTGTTACTTTCTTCTTTCTTGTAAGATTTTGTGACCTTGTGAGATGTATAATATTGTAAGATATGTAATGTATTATTGTGAGATAAATGGATTGTGATTAGAGACTTTTTGTGAATCTTGTGATTGAATCTTATGATTCGAGACTTGATGTAAATATTGTAATTTTGAATCTGGATGAGGTCAGAAAAGAAAAGAAAACGAAAGGAGGGGAGAGAAGGAGCTAGCGGTGGTGGCACATTAGTACCGGGTGTCATTTTCACCCGATACTAATGTGGCATTACCCCTCCACATTAGTATCGACGTGGGTATACCACCCGGTACTGATGGTGCTTTCCCTAGTAGTGATTCTTGTCACACCGTGCTACAAATGGTGGGGAGGTTTGGGATGATAATTACTCATTCGAGATTAGTATTAGGCCCTCTTTAGTTCTCAAAATTTCACCAACTACCCGTCACATCAATCTTCGGACGCTAGTTAGCAGTATTAAATATAGATTGATGACAAAACCCATTACACAACCCATATCTTAATTTTCGAGTCTAATATAACGAGTCTAATTATGTTATGATTAGATAACGTCGTGCTACAGTAATCAATCTCTAATGATGGATTAATTAGACTTAATGGATTCATCTCGCAATTTCCGATTCATTCATGTAATTATTTTTGTCATCAGTCTATGTTCAATACTCCTAACAGACTTTGAAAGATGACCCAAAAGTTTCACCTTAGGAACTAAACGGGGCCTTAGTTTCACATAAAAGGAGTAAAGTAGAGGTTGGTAATTTTAGTTGAATATTAAAAAGTTTGTTTAGTTTATTTTTATAAAAGACGGATTAATAATTTAGATTTATGACTATTATATTAATTTTATAAAGTGACATAGCTTGACAATAGTTAATTTTTTGATTGCCACATGTAGTTAAATTTTCCAGAAATTTATAGTTTTTGTGGAACTTTTGAAAGTGTCACATGTATGGAGCGGTACTTGAGACAACTATAGGAAATCTTCTTAAGTCATTTTGTAAATGATCTTTTAAATTATTAGGTACATCTTTGAAACACTTTGATTTTCGACCTTACCTGATAATAAGTATTGTACTGATTAAATATTTTTTTAGATTAAGGAACAGTGTTCCGGTTGTACTGATTAAATATACAAGAATTAGTGTGAGATTGAGTTGGTTAGTACATTGAGTTAACTATGCAGTATTATATGAGGTCTTGAGGGCTCACCCACTAATATAAGGCGTACCTTTAGTGTCGGTCGGTAATAAAACATCAACACGTACTAAAATATTTTGAGGCCTAAAAAGTTATCAAAAAATGATTCAAATCCCGTGAAGCCACAAGTCATATGAATTTTTGCACGAAGTATGCACGCGTGGCACCCGGACAAAATAACCTCAAGTCTTATTAAAGATTCATATAGCCCTGTAACAACTTGTTGGAAACTTTACAAGCAATTCTAAATCTATGACGTGACAATTGATTCAGCTGATAAATGTCACTTTCAGAAGTCAAACACGCGCGCGGTGATTGTAGCTTCGCTAGTAATATCTGTTATACAGCTTCCTTTTTGGCCTCAGCTGATCAAAATGTGAGTAAATAGCATACGTCAGTTATCAGAAAAACAAACATGATCGACTGGTTGCAAAAACTTCAGATCAGCTGCCATGTATGAATAGTTCACCATGGTCGATGTTATGATTTGGATAACAGTTATAATTTCGGACCAAAGGTTCAGATTAGCAGAAACAATTAATGCTTACCTTGTTGCTATGGCCACACTTCTTCTTGCGGCAGTTTGTAGCCCTCATGGGAAGCCGAGCGTAGCAACTATAAAACATGACATTGTGAAAAATTAAGTTCAGCTACATCACAGAATGCATTTTTACTTCCAGGGACTTAACTAAAGGAACATGCATGAACAATTTTCCAAGAGATTTTTGTTAAGAGGTTTGACTATTTCACTAATGGGTTGTCTTGCTAGCTAAAGTCAAACTCTAAACCCTAAACAAGCACAGCATTTGCTAGACAAATTAAGAGAAGTTTGCATCAAAGGTGTAACAATTAGATTGGCAGAACAGACGAGAAGTGTACAAATGGAGGTTCAGTGTTAAGTCGATCATATAGCAACTAGCATGCAGTTGATCGAATCGATGCATCAAACCACGTTAAAGATAGTATATATGACTGAAAGATAGAAAACGACGAGGCACCAATGGTGACTTCTAGAGGTCATTTTGACTATTTTGGATTCATAGTTAGTATTATACACCTAGACATATGCTATATATAAATATAAATGCATATAAAATTATGCACCTATTAAAATCAAAACAAACTAAAATTAGAATAGAGGGAGTATTCTCTATTCACTCACCGGCACTACCGGAAACAGGGTTCTTGCATTGCGCCCAGGCCGCATGGCATAACCCCAGAAACTCATGGTAAATCCTTTGATGTGCTTTTTTCGCCGTTGCGCCAGGCAAAGGCCGCACGATAGCGATTCGCAAGGCAAAGGGCCTTTGTTGTGTGCCATTTATCGGGGTGCACGACGAACCAGCGCATGGCAAAAAAAAGTTGATACTGACGCGCGACGGCAGTGGCGTTAACGTGGGGGGGGGAGGGGTTGTTGCCGTGCGCCCCTAGGTAGGTAGGCACACAATGAAGACGCCCCACCACAGGGGAAACGAGAGGCCGTTGGAGCTCCTAGCCGTCGCGCCACTGCCCGTCCTATAGGATGCACGTCATCGCCTCGTGCTCGCCGGATCTGGAGGGGCTCTGAGGAGGGGCGTCACGGCCCGACATAGAGCTCAAGCCCGTTGCTGCCACTGCCACACCACACCCACCGCCACGCCATGGCTTTAGGGTGGTTGGCTCCAGAAGGTTGCACCCGCCGCCGTGGATCCCGCCGAGGTCGTGCTCGTCGCCGTAGATCTTACAGCCGCCGTAGATCCTCCGTCCGCCACCATGTCGTATCCTCGTCAGGAGAGGAGGCCGCTTCCACACCATGCGGTCGCCACCACACCCACATCACTGCCACCACCTGTGGAGAAAAAGGGAAACAGAAGGAGATGCCAGAGAGAAAGCGAAGAAGGAGGAGGATATGCGTGTTGCCTACCTCCACCGGAGGCGTGTCATGGAGCCTGAGATGGGATTGAGGGGAGAGGAACGAAGGAGTGACTCTTGGAGCCTATGAATTGCCGAAGTTGAGGGGAGGGGCAGCGTTGGGAGCTTGCGTCACCAGAGGTGTGGGTGAAGGAGAGGCGGCACCGCCGGATCACACGCCAGCCGCCGCACCTCCGTCGCCTCCACTGCAGCGGCCGTTGGGAGCCCCAAGCTCACGCCGCTAACACCGGATCTTGTAATCGGTGGGACAGGAGGGAGGGTGCGGCGGTGCTAGGTGCGTGTGAGCAGATAAGGCCGGGCGGGTGCATGTCAGATGTTTAGGTCTGAGCAGTCCATAGGGGGTCAACCCCAGTGGTTTATTTGTTCGGCGGGGAGATCGGGAGCTAAGAACGCGATGGTTATGCTAGCGTAGCACACAGAAATCACGGCGAGACACAAGGGACAAGGCGATTTTATACTAGTTTGGGCCTCCGGAGAGTAAAATCCTACGTCCAGTTCTTCGATTTGTATTGCTGGCGTGGCGAGATTACATGGTGACCTGTCTCTGGGAGGACGCCCTTGGCCGCCTTATATTGGCTGGCGGACAAGGTCGGCGGACCGGGGTCCAGGTCGGTTACAACAGGGAAACCTATCTCTAATCAGTTACAATATGGAAGGCTTATCCGAGCTGTCTTAATCCATCTGGACTGCCTTGGCTTGCACACCAATCTGTCTTCTCGTCTTCGGGCCCACATGTCAGGTCGGGCAGGCCTACTGACAAGTCGGCGAGTCTTCTGGTGGGCCGGACCCACTTGTCGGGGACGGCCGTGAGACTGGTCGGTGGGGACCAGGGGTACCCATGTCTCGCAGTGCTGGGAGGTGAGGTGGAGCCGGGTGGGGCCCGAGGGCAGTGGTGGGAGGAAGTGGTGCGGCGGGGCTGTGGTGGGCCCTACAAGTACACATGGCAAAGTGTTTTTTTTGTCGTGTGTCCCACCTTGACACACGATAAAGTATATAAATTTTATAATTACAATACATGAGTTAATTATCAAATGTATTCAGAAAATTACCAAAAATTAACATGAATAAACTTATGTTGTCTATTACATATAGAAAATAAGGTTTGAGTCGAATTCCAATTTGAACGTTGCTTTGTGTGTAAACCTAACCGCTTCCTTCTTTAACTCTACGAAACTTCTTCAAAAATATTTTGGTTTCTAAGGGTCATACATGGCAAAATAAGTGAAACTCACTCAATTTTGACCATAGCTTTCATGTATGATGTCACAAGATATTGACAAATTTCATGATTTTCAGACTTCATTTGCATCTTTTATAATTTTAAATTCATTCATACGTGCATTTGTGATCATGTTTCCGGGAAAAGATATTTGAAATTTCTTTTCATTTTATGGCTATGGTCTCAAATTATGTTAAATAACTTGAATAGCATTTGTCCACTTATTTTCTTCTATTATTTGAATCACTTGCAGTTCAAATTTGACTTGATTCAAAAAAATGCTTGAAATGTAATTAATTAGCTAAATATATCAAATATGTACAAAAAATGTACCAAAATTTAACATGGAGTACACATGTTGTATGTGGAGTATGAAAAAAGTTTAGAGTACAAAATATAAATATATGTATGAGTTGCTTCACAAGTGTCCCTTATATACTCAATCGAAAAGAGAAAACACGTATTTAGATTGATTTTTTTGAAAATCTTTCTTACTAAAACTTATATATCTTTTCGAGATGCACAATTGTGATATAAAGTTGTTTTTCATCTAAAGTTATATGAAAAAAAGGTATGAAAACATTTTGAGGTAGGAAGATAATTTTTGGTGTCCCCTTTGTCATGCGCTGTGCAGACGCATGGCAAAGACACCTCTTTACCGTGCGCCTCCACTAGGCGCATAGTAAAGAGGACAACAACAGTCATCTACTCCAAATAATTACTGATGGTTGCAGCTGGGAGTATCAGCGGTAGACTTTCCGACTGCATCCCCATTCCCATGTGGGGGCATGCACCTCGCGTGATCCCCGGACGCCCGCAGTCAAAAAGGAGCCACATGGGTAGGGACTTGCAGTTCCTCAAAAAAATTAGCAAGAAAAAATAAAAACTATTTAACAATAATTTTTTCCAAAAACTTATGCAAACTTTTCTGGCAAAATCTATTACACAAAAGTTTCCGAGAAAAAAATTGGCAAAAATTTTTAACATAAAAGTTGAGCATAATTTTTTGAAACGAAAAAATAAGAATAAATTTCTTACAAAACTTTCTGTGGAAAAATTGGAAACTGAAAAGTTTTAAAACAGAAAGTTTAAAAATCAAGGAAAAATGAGAAAAAGCTAAGAATTTTATTGTAAAAAGCTGAGAAAAGAAAAAGTGGCCGTTATCGGAAAATAAACATTTGGGAAAAAATTGAGAATAACATTGCAGAAAAGAATATGACAAAAATTTGGCAAATAATTAGAGAAAATATTATGAAAAAAAAGCAAAAAAACATGCCCCAACGGAGGCATGGCCGAGCGCTGCTCCCGACAGGGGGCTTTGGTCCAGTTGTGCCTGGCGACGTTGCTAGCACCAGGCGCGGAGCTCGCCATGGTCCGGCACCACCGCTCGTCACGGAGAGCTCGCTGTGCCCTAGTGCGGCCACCTAGAACCACGCACCGAGGATGCTCCCCAGTCCCCACTGTCACCCACCGCGGCCAAGCTCGAAGGGGCAGCATGCTTGTGGGCGCGCCGGGCACCTTCCTGCCAGACGCCACTTCGCTTGGAGCTTCACCAGTTGAGGTGCCTTCGTTGACTTGATGGGAGAAAGAGAATGAGAAGGAGGAAGAGAGAGTCAAGCGGTGAAAGTGAGAAAGAGAATACTAGAGTGATGAATAAGTGTCTGCTAGCCAAATGGATTTTCATGATTGAGAGTGGAGAAGATAATATCTGCTGTAATTTGTTAAGGAAAAAATACCTGGGTAATCGGGGTTTTTTTAGTAGTCAAAGAGCTAATTGTTCCCAATTTTGGAAGAGCTTGCAAGATGTGAAAGGAGACTGTTTTAGAGGGTTTAGATACATCATTGGGGAGGGTATGGACAAATCCACTCTTGTCCATACCCAAATCCAAATAATTATTATCCACTTATTACCCTCCTCAATCCTACTCATACCCAATGGATAATTAGTTTTGTACTAGATTCTATAAATACTCAATCGATTATTTGTACCCTCCCCACAACCTAACCTCTCTATTTCTTCAATGGATAATTATTTAAAATGGGTGTGAATTTGAATATGGATAATGGATAAAAACAACAGACCTAGTCCCACCCCTCATGTGCTACTGGAGACGGGGGTGGATGATCCACCGTGTGAGTGGGAAGTCACCGGTGATAGTAAATTCATCATTACATTATATTATTCAGTGGCTGGTGTTGATTTGTTTTGAGAGAAAAATATCGTTGACTGACTGGTGTCTTATGCTAATTTGGTGTGAGAGAAGTACTACTGACTAACCAGCCCAACAAGCCTTCGGAATTAGGAGTAATATTTAGAACGACAAGATAACCCATAAGCTACTAGCTATAGACTTGGCGTCGTTACAATAAATTTAATTTAATTTCTTCCACGAGTAGCTTTTGTTGGAGTTTGTCTATTATAAAATAAGTTGTGTCGTCAAAAGAAGTGGAGACCTAACAAAATAAACCAGCCATTAAGCTTGCTATCGTGCATAGTGCTAGGCACAGAATTTGTTAGATGTGCTAAGCATATTGTTCCTGTCAAACAAAGAATGTGTTGCTGTTTATAATCCAGATTTATTGCAATAATCTTGTTTTAATAACCATTAAAAAGCC
This sequence comes from Cenchrus fungigraminus, assembly GCA_036936925.1. Taxonomy (NCBI): domain Eukaryota; kingdom Viridiplantae; phylum Streptophyta; class Magnoliopsida; order Poales; family Poaceae; genus Cenchrus; species Cenchrus fungigraminus. The sequence goes on along the minus strand of CM072774.1, from coordinate 98,627,756 downwards.
GATTATTGAAAATTGAAATCTGTATGCATGCGTCTCTTCTAAACAAAGTATAGCACACATAATTATGTGCTTCAGAATGACAGGTCAATGGTTGAGCTCAAAAAAAAAATGACAGGTCAATGGTTGGAAAAATAACAAAATTTTACTCTTCTAAATCCAGTGACCAAAACAGATTATTTAATTATGTTTGCAAGCACCACCACAAGACTCCAAATTGATCATTACTTTATTAGCTACTACAATGCTGTGATAAAGTACCAAGAGACGACTCTAATAGACTACAATTTTGTTCTTCACCTCCTAGCATTGTTCTAGTTGAGACCAAGGTCTATTCTTCCTTTGAAGGGTCGAGCACATGCCCTGCAAAGACAACGGCACCTGACGTCTCCTCCACGATGAAGAAGGCAAAGGGGTGATCAGCGACGAAGTTCACCGGCTTTGGCGGTGGCGGGTAGTCATCATACAGTGAGCACCCCATGTCATCGTCCGATTCCACGGTGACGGCCGCCGCCTCGCACCCTTCCTCGTTCATCTCGATCACAGCCTTGTGGATAACTCTGTTCACAAACAAGCCGTTGTTTGTGTCTTCTTCAAGGAGCATCTGCGTCATGTCCGCCTTCACGCGATCGAAGGGGAGGTGAAGGCCTAAATCCTTAAGGTCTTCAACGATCACCCTCGTAAATGCTAGCTTGAACTTCGGCAGCCGGAACTGGCCGACGGGGACATACTCCTTGGGTAGGTGGCCGTGGAGGAACTCCGGTGAGGAAGCTATCTTCTCCACCAAGCTTCGGAGACCGTCGCGGTCGTCGGGGAGGAAGACGCACATGGAGAACTTGGGCAGGCTGCCATAGAGGTCCCAGTCGAACTTCTTCATCATCTCGTAGGGCATCTTGAGCACCTTGAAGCCGTCATGGCAGGCGATCATCTGGTTTGACCAGGTCTTGAGCAACGGCACCTCCACGGAGCTCCCGTCGAGGCGGTGGAATTCACCGTCGATGGTGAGCTCCTTCTTGAAGGGGTTGCGCCACTCGCCTTTGAAGTAGATGGCGTTGGCGACGACGTGCACGGTCATGGGGTTGTCGTCGGTTGGGTCCAGGACCTCGGTGATGAGGTTCCTTGTGGCCTTCGCCACCCAAGCGTTGATCTGCCTCCTTGATTCTTTTGGCTGTACGAGGTTAAATAAAGTAAACAAACAAGTAGGAGAGGTTTTTGTGTTGAATGTGCCACTGATCAATGCAAAAAAAAAATCAAGAACTCGAATTCAATTAGTGACCTTGTTGCGGAAGTCGACGGCCCAAGAATTCCCCTTGAACGTGCCGACGACGGCGTCGATGTACGCCGGCCGGAGTGGCCACCCCGTGTCGGTCCATGTGCCGCAGGCGAAGTTGATGCTTGGCCCGCCGATGTCCGACTGGTCGGCGAGAACGTGATCCACCACCGTGGCCCTAACGAAGGCCGCGAGCTCCTCCCTCGACGGCGCGCCGGCGACGGCTAGGATCTCAGCGAGGGTGTGCCCCGCGGCGGCGGTCGACATCAGCGCGAGCGCGACGTGGATGGATAGCGGCGAGAAGACGAGGTTGTTGCCGGCGTCCGCGGTGGTGGACGAGATGCGCTTGAGGAGGCGCGCAGCCAGCGCTGCCTGCCCGGCCAGGCAGGCGCTCGTGGCTTCCATGCCCTCAGCCTCCGACATTGTTGGGCTGGTCGTCGACTCGTCGATCGATCTCAAAACTTCGGCGTGGGAGCCTTCACGTTGGCGATTCCAGAATTTGTATGCCTTGCCGGTGAAGCACAACAGGACGGGACATCGTGGTTCGTGGACGATACGAGAGTTGGTGTCATGCACGGCTCGCATGAACCGCCAGGGAAAATTCCCATGTACAAAACCAGTTCTAACTGTAATTTTCATTGAAAATTTAGATCCCGTCACTGGCTCGTTGCGTACATACACTACGGCAAACAACAAAGGAGAGAAAACGCACGGCAAAGGCCGCACGGCAGAAAAATGCCCGGTAAAGACCGTTTGGCGTGCGTGTTTTATCATACCCACGGCAAAAAGTCTTTGCCGTGCGTCGGGAACGACGCACGTCAAAAAAAAGTGGCTGACAGCGCCCGCAGTCCTAATGGCAGTCCGGCCACCTTTGCCGTGCGCCGTGGAGACGCACGGCAAACAGTCGCTCTTTGTCGTGCGCCAGCCATACGACGCACGGCAAAGATTGGCCCCTTTGCCGTGCGCCGACCGAAAAACACACGGCAAATGGCATGTGCCAGCTCCCAGATATGGTCCCTTTGCCGTGCGCCGGCCATAAAACGCACGGCAAAGTGACCTATATTTTTCTGTTTTTTTTGTTTTTCGCTTTTAATATTCCCGTTCAACCAAAAATCACAGGCATAATATGTATTTCATAATATTCATCACAAGCATCATATATATACCACAATAAGCATCACATGCATCACATAACCATCACAGGCACTTAATATAGATAAATCCACAATTTACTCATCACGAGTCATCTAGTACTATCCAAGTTCATCCACACGTCCACAAGCATTATCCAAGTTCATCGACAAGTCCACAAAGTCCACATACAAATTAAATAAACAAGCTCACTAAGAAGGAGGTGGTTGTGGGAACAGTGGGAACTACTGCTGTGCGGGAAATGTCGGTGACATGCTTGGGGACTCATGGAGAGTATTCGATGCTGCCGATTGATTCTTCCAAAAAAAACAGTAAATGGCATGTGAGACAAGAGTCAAGTTCTCTAAGTTAAAATCTAAGTTTTCTAAATTAAAATCTAAGTTCCCTAAGTTAAAATCTAAGTTCTCTAAGTCTCTACTTTAGCTAGGTTTCTAAGTGAGTCTAAGTCTCTAAGGATTGACATGAAACAACAAAAATGTGAAGTAACCCACAGTCACAGCAGGAATCCCAGGAGGTGCGGTAACAGTCGGAAGTGTCGGAACGATTACAACTGAGGGCATTGGGGGCATCACGGGAAATGGGGGCATCAGATGACCATTCTGGACATATGCTAGCATGGAAGCTTGCATGTGCGGGGCCATATGCTGCTGCTGCAACACCATGTACTGTTGCATCTGCATCTGCTGCGCGGCTAGCTGCTACTGCTGCTGCACTGTAAGCTGCTGCTGGTGGTCGACCACACACTGCTCAACCGCGGCTATGGCCGCATTGTGTGCCACTTCTTTCTCATCCAGCGGGGCCAACAATTGTTCATCCCAGTGTTACAATCCAAAGAAAACATATGGACTAGTCCAATATCGATGAGTAAACAGAAATAACCTGAAGTTGCTCCATGTGGGCCAGTGTTGCGGGCGGCCGTGAGAGTATGGGACGGGTACTGCTCATGTCCCTAGTTCGGAGCGACGCGAGAGTGGGAGTACTGGCCGTGTCGAAAATGCTGTCGACCATATAGTAATGGCCATGCTTCTTTCCTTGTCCCATCCTCGTGACCACCTCTCCATCAAGCGGTGCACGGATCGGATCCCACTCTGGCCCGTGGATCTGCCTTCCCGTCTCCATGTACGCATTGATGCGGGTGTGGATGGAGCGATTGTTGTACGCCTCCGGCGGGTCGTCGGGGTTGTAGGTTGTCTCGGATGCGGACGCCTTGCCCTTGTGGGACAAGACCCATCCCACCAAGTCGCTGCACTCAGCGCCTCCATGTGAGTTGGACTGAAAAAACAACAAGTTGATTAGAAATTATAAAGAATTGAGCTTTACAACAAAGAAATGAATCTTCATACCCACCTAGCCCTGTATTGTACGTTGGAAAGGTTGCCTTGATGGTTTGTTGGGTATGGCATCAACAACCGCTTCTGTCGGCCAAGGTCGTGCTTCTCAATCCACTATGGTGTGAACCACTTGTCCACTATGAGTTTCCAGTAGTCGGAGTCATTACGGCACCACCACACACATGATCAAGTGAACGACATGTAAGAATATCATATTAAGCAACTTAAAGGTGAAATACAATTGTACCTCCTCGTACTGTTCCCGGGTCAGCTTTAACGTTATTGCTTCTTTTTTTTGATATCTTCCTTCCAAGTTTTGAAGCGTTGTAGTTTATGACGCACTAAACTTGCACCTCATAATGCATGTCCAGCACAAGCTTCTTGCATACCTTCACCTGCAACCGATTTGCACTCTCGTCAAATCCATCCACCAACCTATAGAAATCTTTCATACAAACCTGATGATCTACAGTCAATATTGCAAAAATGTCCAATGAATACGATGAATTGAACAGTGCATGAGAGAAAGACTTGCGCACAGCTCGGCCTTCACTCGCTTTGCCTTATTGTCGTAGCATCTGTCGTCCCTATCGACAGTGTCAGTGGCTTTTTTTGTAGTGTGCGCACGTCCAGGCCGGCTCGTACCTTGCAGCATCACCCTAACCCATCCGAACTATGGCTGGGAAGTGCAACCTGCACAAAAGACCTAGGATGCCGTTGACAAGGCGGTTGTGAGTAACAGGTTCGACGGCTTCCCAACTCCTGCCAAAAGAGAAAAAGATGAAATATTAATCTCTATTGTGATTCCAAGTCTCAAAGGACAAAATATTGACAAAATCTAAAGTTACTTACTGTGTGCCAGCGGGTTTAATCAGCGGGCATAGGGAAACAGGTATCGGCCTATCCGGGAGTCGCGAGCGACCTCACTACCAAATAGTACCAATAGAGTCACCACCTATCGTGTTATCCTCCTCCTCCCCACACTAGTGACGCCAAGGGGGAGATTGAGGGGGATAACAAACATGAGCCAACAAGTGTGTGGCGCAGCCGTCATTCGATAAGGATTGAACCCATCTGTTGCCAGCGCAACACGTACATTTCGAGCTTCCTCGGCTTTGTCACTATGAATCTCGTCAAAAAATTTCCAAGCATCAACATCGGCTGGATGTACCATTGTTATTGGGATGGTATCGTACGCCTTTTTTGTGCCATGTCATCTGTTTTGCGGATTCCTCGGTAATGTAAAGCTGTTGGATCCTCGGTATGAATGGAAGGTACCGTAAGATTTTCACTAGGATGTCAAGTTGCCTCTTATGACCGTCACCAGAGTCTACCTCCAGGTATCTAGAGGATTTACATTTAGGGCAGTACTTTGCATCCGCATGGTCTTTCCGAAACAAGATGCATCCATTCGTACAATCATCTATCGGCTCGTATGGCATCTTAAGTAAATGAAGGAGTTTCTGTGCCTTGTACATGTTATGCGGCAGATTGTGATCTTTCAGAAGTAGGCTGCCAAAAACTACCATCATTTCATTAAAGTCATCTCGACTGATGACAAAATTTACACTTTAGGGCTATTAAGCGTCAGATGGCATCTAGTTGAGACACATTGGTATGCTCGTGAAGTGGTTTCTGTGCAGAAGACAACATGTCATAATAAGCCTTCGCGGTTGGCTCTGGAGCTTCCTCCATAACATGGTTAGGTCCTTCATCGAAGTTTGCTTGATGAAAGTCTTCTAGCATGTCTCTGCACCTGGCTTCAGCATCAAAAGCCTCGATGCGTTGCCTCAAGACCTCGTCTCTCACACGATGTGCTTCACCATGGCAGATCCATCGGGTATAGTTTACCACAAACCCATATGTGCAAATGTGTTTACCCATGGTGAGCTGAGATTGGTTTGACTTGTTTTCACACTTACTACAGGGAAACGACGCTTTATGTTGTCCTTTGTCAAATATTAATGCCTTTTTACAAAAATCATTGTCATTGAGCAAGAATTCAGAGGAGAAGTCACGCTTATTCCTCCAGCCCGTGTACATCCACTCACGGTTATTCATCCTTTAACACGTGATATAAAGACATAACAAGGTGATGCAAGAAACAAAAATCATAGAACATTTGATAAGATCGATTGCTTCTACACGATGTCTATCATGCTATAGTAGGTAAAGATAGGTCCTAACCCCACCCGAGGATGTGTAGATGGGGTTAGTTTCCATGCTCTACTCCTATCCGAGACAAAATTTCGGTAGCACCTCCCCGCTGTTCTCCAAATACACATCTTGGAAAGGAGATTGTGTACCCAGAGAACAACGGGAAGGTGATGCCGAAACTCTGTCCCAGATCGGAGCAGACCATGGAAACTAAACCCATCTACACATCGTCCGACTGTCCAAAAAATGTGGACAATTCAAAATAGTACGATCATAGATATGCAAGCATATGCATTTTTCCAACCATATCTCTTTCGAACGGGAGACGCCTAACTAGTTTACGTGATCTAGGTACATGATATGGAAACAAGGGCATTTGCACATGCTCACCTAGTAACTCGACAACGAGACGGTGACGGGCGGCAAGACGGAGCCCGAAGAGGCCTCCGAGGCAACAGCAGCGTGGCGTCCTCCTACTCCTCCTTCGACGGTGGTTGTGGCAATGGGAGCTTTCCTGCAAAAATAGATCAATACTTAGCGTCTATTCAAAATTTCGGCAACACCTCCCCTATGCGGTGAGGTTTCCAAAACCTGCAAGAAAAGCCACAACACAAAGGTCGGGCCACAAAAGCATTTTCTTCCCACGGCTCGATGGCCGGACATAAGTAGTGATTTGCCTCTGATATTTTGCCATTTTCTAACCTTGCACTTGAGGATAAGAAACATATAGGTAGTACTAAAATTTAATATAACATACTTATGCATCACTAATTTTAACTAAATTTCATACTCATTTGATTTAACTATTACGAAACGATAGGTCATCATACTAATTTGATCTAAAAATTCGAGAAAGATTGAGAGATTGATTACCGATCGGATGGAGTAAGGTGTCGAGGCAGCGAGGTTCTTGAGCACGCCCGAAGCACACCCCTCCTCCCTGTTCACCCTCGACCTCCTCCCTCTCCTCCTCCTTGTTCTCCGGCCCTCTCCTTCCCTTCCTCCTTCTCCCCCTCGGTTGTCTCCTACCCCTTCTCCCCGGCCTCGACCTCCTCCACCTCATCCTTCTTCTCCTCCCCTGACCTCCTTCCCTTCCTCCTACTACTTCTCCCCCTCCTTCCCTTAATCCTACTTCTTCTCCTCAGTGGCCGGGGCAGACGGCGGCCTAGGAGGGCAGGGGAGGTGCCACCGAGGCAAAGGCCGGTGCTAGAGGGTAGTGGAGGTGGCAGCCGGCGGTGGTGGCAGGCGCGGTCGGGGTGGGGCCGGCGCAGCCAGGGCAGGGGGGCGCACGTCCTGGGGTGGTGGGGCGGGGGCCGGCGCCTCCAGCGGATCCGGGGCGGGGTTGGCCGCGGCCGGGGTGCGGGGGCGGTGGCGGGCGCTGGGGCGGGAGCGGGCGGCAGAGGCAGTGATGGGCAGTGGCGGGCGCGTGGCCGGCCTGCGGGGGTGGGGGCGGGCGCGTGCGTGCGGTGGCATGTGTGCGGCGTGTGCGGCGGCTAAGGGTTGTGGCTAGCTTGTGGGATGGCAGAGTCAAAGAGAGAGTCAAAGAGAGATGAGCAGCTGCGCCGCGGGCCCAGAATCTTTGCCGTGCGCCCCTGACCTAGGCGCACGACAAACAACTCCACATTTCAATTTATTTATCTTTTCGTGAATGTTAGTATAAAAAATTAACAAATAGATACGGAAAAATTACTGTAAACTAACATGAGACAATGTATGATGTATATTCACTAGAGAAAAAGTTTTGAAGTCAAAAACCCATTATGAACTTTACTAAGACTACAAACCCAATGAAGTCACTCTAAACAATCTAAAACTTCTCGTGAGATGTCTCGGTTTCTAAACACTATGTGTGACAAAATTGTTCAAAACCTTTCTCTACTATTTTTCACAGCCTTCCCATAGTATATCATGAGGTCTCGGCGAATCTCATGATTTTCAAACTTCGTTTGCATCTTATACAATTAAAAACATTTCTAAATCATGTAGACACTACTAGAAAACCCCCTTTTAGCTACGTTATATAGTAGCAACGCACCTTGAAAGCGTTTCTATGTCAGTGCATAAAGATGCTTTTTGACACGATTTTGATAACGTATCAAAGTGCCACGATATTAGACACGCTTACATTGTCAGTAGTCTTATAGAGATAATTTTTTAACACGCTACTGAAATCATCTCAAAAAGACACGAAGTTAGACACGATTTAAAGCACTATTATTGTCAAGACACGCTACAATACGTGTCAAACAATGTCTATAGCCACGTAAAGATACTTTTTGACATGATTGTAAAAAACGTTTCAAAATGATGCATGGTTAGACATGCTTTGAATCGTGAGTAGCATGTAGGAACGTCATAAAGCGTATCAAATAAGTGTCATAATGGTTCTTCATAGGATAACTCAAAAGTAAAACATACTTATGTAAGTCAGATTTGTTGTGTAGGTGAGACGGTAAGGAAGCTATGTGTGAGGTGAGAGATCTTGAGTTCGAATCCTACGCACCGCACATATTACACATACATAATCATGGATAGGTGTCCTCCAATATGAAATAATTTTTTTATTTTTTCATAAATTAGTAGACATTTAATAAACGTATCTACGAGTTTGTCTTTATATTTTTCAACACACAATGAAGCGTTACTATACTAAGTAACTACACCACTAAGCATGATATAAATGTGTCTCTAATTAACGAATTTGTCTCTACGAAGCCTGACACGGTCCCTGCGAAGATGCTTCTAATACGCTTTTTGAAAGTGTATCTACAAAGCCATAGAGATGAAATAAAGTGTGTCTAACTCTAAATATAGCGTTGCTAAAGGGAGGGTTTTCTAGTAGTAAGATTTTCATGTCTCACGAATAAAATATTCGAAATTTCAATCAATTTCGTGGATAAGGTCTTAAAATGGACTAAATTACACGAATATCATTTTTCCACAAACTTTACTCTGTAATTTTATGCACTTGCAGTTCAAATTTGACTTAAACAAAAAAATCCTTTCAATGAAATAAATTCGTTAAAAATAGCGAAAGGATCTAGATGAGTACCAAATTGAAATATATATTACAAAATAATGTATTTGTAGTGGACAAACAGAAAGAAGGTAAGAAATCATTTTTTTTGAAACTTTGCCGTGCGCCTTCATAAAACGCACGGTAAACATGAAACTTTATCGTGTGCCTTCATAAAACGCACCGCAAACATGAAACTTTGCCGTGCGTTGTATTAAGGTGTACGGCAAAGTTAACGACCGTGTGCCGCCGTTCCGCGCCAGACGTTCATGTCGCGTGGTGTGCACGTGCGTTTTCTAGCAGACGCACGGCAAAGATAATCTTTGCCGTGCGTTTTTTATGCGACGGGCATTTTTTATGTGACGCACGTCAAATGGGACGGAGGGAGTACTCGTGATTGTGTTTCACGAGGTCGGTTTCCCGGACTATATAAGCAGACCACCGGCCACGCTAAAACGTACCAAATCAACAACTACAGTTTTGCCTCTGCTTACTGCTGCGCCGCCGTCGCCAAGACTCCAGTCCGATCGTTCGCGTGCACCTGCGACCGGGCGAGCAGGTCTCCGGAACTGTCGTCTTTGCGATCCTGCACCGGGAGAAGGCGAATAAGGTTTTTGGGAAGCGCTCTTCGCGCGACTGCTCCCAAACGACAACTTCATCTACTTCTTGGTGGCCTACTGTACGACTACTTCCTGGCGGTCGTTCGAGGGACTACATTGCGTACATCTTCCTGCATCAACATTGTATGACTACATCGACTGAGGTCCTCCCACAATTAGTATGGCTAATCCAGAGGATAACGGTGCATCAGTTGCCCCCGGCATCCGCCCCGCCTTTAGATACACTCTCATCTTGATGTGGTTTTATTTGTTCATCATGATCAATCTGCCTTGTCTGTCAAGTGTACGAATCGTGCTTACACTAGTTGCTATGATCTGTGATATGAGTTTTCTACACATGCTTAATCTAGTTGCTCAGTTCGTCATGATTTATATTCTGGTTTTAATCTGGAAATTGCCTAATATTTGAACAATCCAAAAACCTTATAATAGGGCTTTTCCAGTACCTATATCTAGTTTTGTTGATGTGCCGAGGCCGGAGAAATTCTCTGGTAAGCACTTTAAGAGGTGGTCTGTTAAGATCACAGATTGGCTTACTGCCATGGAAGTTTTCTGGGTCAAAGATGGCTTACCCGAGGGAGACATCTCTGACAAAGATCGGAGTAAATTCCAGAAAGTCAATGATATCTTTGTGGGAGTTGTGTGTAATGTGCTTTTGAATCATCTGTTTGATTCAATGATGCATATACGAGACGCAAATCCTTTATGGGATCATAGCACCCACTTTGTCCAGAGAAATTTCAAAGGCAAGAACAAAGGAAAGGGGAAACAACAGTCTTTCAATGCCAAAGCAACTACTACCTTTAAGAAGAAGAAGAAAGATACGTCTGAGATGTCTTGTTTCACTTGTGGTGAACTAGGACATTTTGCTAAGGATTGTCCAAAGCATGCAGATCGTAAAGAGAAAAAGGTCAACCTCGTGACTGCAAACAATACCGATGACGGGTATGGTAGTCTTCCTACCGTACTTTTGGTGTTTCAATCACCTAGTTGGTGGCTTGATACGGGTGCTAATATTCACGTGTGTGCTGATGTCTCTTTATTTTCTTCTTACCAATTGCTCCAAGGTTCTTCCGTTTTGATGGGGAACGGGTCACATGCTTCTGTTCGTGGTGTTGGTACGGTAGATCTGAAGTTTACTTCAGGCAAGATCGTGCAGCTGAAGAACGTGCAGCATGTCCCTACTATTTGCAAGAATCTTGTTAGCGTTTCTCTTTTATTAAGAGATGGTTTTAAGGTGGTGTTAGAGTCCAATAAAGTAGTTATGTCTAAGCATGGGCAATTTATTGGTAAAGGCTATGATTGCGGAGGCTTGTTTCGCCTAAGTTTAGCAGATTTTTGTAATAAGTCAGTCAATCATATTTGTGGCACAATTAGTGATAATTCAAGTGTTTGGCATTCTCGTCTATGTCATGTGAATTTTGGTTTGATGTCACATTTATCTAGCTTGCGGTTAATACTAGATTTCACCATTGCCAAAGGTTCTAAGTGTCATAGTTGTGTGCAATCTAAGCAACCTCGAAAGCCTCACAAGGCAGCGGAGGAGAGACACTTGGCACCTCTAGAACTCATTTATTCTGATCTATGCGAGATGAATGGTGTGTTGACTAAAGGTGGAAAGAGATATTTCATGACGTTAATTGATGATGCTTCTAGATATTGCTATGTTTACTTGCTGAAAACTAAAGATGAGGCTTTAGACTACTTTAAAATCTTTAAGGCTGAGGCTGAAAATCAACTAGAAAGAAAGATTAAACGTCTAAGGTCAGATTATGGTGGTGAATATTTTCCTATATTATTTGATGAGTTTTGTGCGGAACATGGTATTATTCACGAGAGGACACCTTCCTATTCTCCCGAATCCAACGGGATTGCCCAGAGGAAAAACCGCACATTGACTAACTTGGTGAACGCCATGTTAGATACTGTTGGTTTATCTAAGGCATGGTGGGGGGAAGCTATATTGACTGCTAGTCATGTCCTGAATAGAATCCGAACAATAGTAAAGAGACAACACCATATGAGATTTGGGTTGGAAGGAAACTATCACTTTCATATTTGCGCACGTGGGGATGCTTGGCGAAAGTCAATGTTCCAATTACTAAGAAGCATAAGCTTGGACCAAAGACAGTAGATTGTGTCTTTCTAGGATATGCTCACAATAGCATTGCTTATAGATTTTTAGTAGTAAAGTCTGAAGTTTATGATATGCATGTTGATACAATTTTTGAATCTCGTGATGCTACATTCTTTGAGAATATTTTTCCTATGAAAGATATGCATAGTAATGCTAAATTTTCTACTGAAATAGCTCCTGATAATACTATACCTATCGAGTCTCCTGTTGAGTCATTTGAGCAAACACTTGAGAAGGATGACAATGAAGTTCCTGTGAGGAACAAGAGACAAAGGATTGCAAAATCTTTTGGTGATGATTTCATTGTGTACCTTGTCTATGATACTCCTACTTCTATTACATAGGCATATGCGTCTCCAGATGCAGATGATTGGAAAGAAGCAGTTCGTAGTGAGATGGACTCGATTCTTTCTAATGGAACTTGGGAGCTATCTGAATTACCATTCGGTTGTAAACCAATTGGTTGTAAGTGGGTGTTCAAAAAGAAGCTTGGGCCTGACGGTACTATTGACAAGTACAAGGCTCGACTTGTGGCTAAGGGTTATACTCAAAAGGAAGGCGAAGATTTCTTTGATACTTACTCACCTGTTGCTAGAATGACCACTATTAGAGTACTACTATCCTTGGCTGCCTCATATGGTCTGATCGTCCATCAGATGGATGTGAAGACAGCTTTTCTTAATGGAGAGTTGGATGAGGAGATTTATATGGATCAGCCTTATGGGTTTGTAGTAAAAGGTGAAGAGCAGAAGGTGTGTAAATTATTGAAATCTTTGTATGGCTTGAAACAAGCTCCTAAACAATGGCATGAGAAGTTTGACACTACTTTAACTAGTGCGGGCTATGTTGTTAATGAAGCTGATAGGTGTGTGTATTATCGACATGGTGGGGGTCATTTTGTTATACTATGCTTATATGTAGATGATATTCTAATCTTTGGAATAAACATGGATACTATAAATGAAGTCAAGTCATTCTTGTCAAAGAGTTTTGACATGAAAGATCTATGAGAAGCTGATGTAATTCTAAACATCAAGTTGATTAAGGAACAGAGTGGGATTACTCTATCACAATCTCACTATGTTGAGAAGGTCTTGAGCCGTTTTGGCTATATGGACAGCAAGCCTTCTCCAACACCTTATGATCCTAGTGTGACATTGCGAAACAACAAGAATGATACCAGAGATCAATTGAGGTACTCTCAAATTGTTGGTTCACTCATGTATCTTGCTAGCGCAACTAGACCAGATATCTCTTTTGCTGTGAGCAAGTTAAGTAGGTACATGTCCAACCCGGGTGATGATCATTGGCATGCACTAGAAAGGGTCTTGCGTTATCTTAAAGGTACAATGAGCTATGGGATTCACTATTCCGGACACCCAGCTGTGCTAGAGGGATATAGTGATGCGAACTGAATTTCTGATATTGATCAAATCTATGCCACTAGTGGGTATGTCTTTACCCTTGGAAGTGGCACAGTGTCATGGAGGTCTTGCAAACAGACTATTTTGACTAAATCAACTATGGAAGCTGAACTTACAGCTTTGGATGCAGCACCTGCAGAGGCAGAGTGGCTACGTGAGCTCTTGTCTGACTTGCCGGTGGTTGAAAAACCAATACCGGCTATCCTTATGAACTGTGATAATCAAACAGTAATCACTAAAGTGAATAGTGTGAAGGATAATGCGAAGTCAACAAGACACGTTAAAAGACGTTTGAAGATTGTCAAGAAGTTGAGAAACTCCGGAGTAATTACTGTATCTTATATACAAACAAACAAAAATCTGGCAGATCCCTTTACAAAAGGGCTATCACGGAATGTGATAGAAATTGCATCTAGGGAGATGGGTATGAGACCCATGTGAGTTTACAGTAGTAGTAACCCAACCTTTTTGATCGGAGATCCCGTGACTAAGGACCTGGGAAAAACAAGCTATTGGTAAACTGAGGAGAGTATAAAGATAACCCTCTCTATGTGAAAATGCAATACTCTCAGAGCAATGAGGCACTGTGAGGTAGGTTGGCAAGGATGCCTTAATATGTTCTATTGACTTTAACAAGTGAAGATGTTGTCCTACAGAGCATTCTTGAAAGAACATACCTATATGAGCTTAACTGTTAAACGTCGCAGTCTATGAGACTTGGGTGATCTCACTGGTAGAGAGCGAGGCTTTGGTACGGGCCTTTAGTCCCGGTTCAACTTTGGAGCTGGGACTAAAGGCCTTTCATCGACGTGGCCGAAATAGCCTGAGACGCCCGCTACCTTTTAGTCCCGGTTGGTATTACCAACCGAGACTAAAAGGAGGCCATCCAACTGCTGTTTTGAGTCAATTATTGGCGTCAACCTTTAGTCCCGGGTGGTGTTTCCACCCGAGACTAATGGGGGGGCCTTTAGTCTGGGGTGGAAACACCACCCGTGACTAAAGCCCTCTGGCACCCACCAGCCCACCGACGCCCCTATATTTTTAGTCTACCCTCCCACAGTACAAGTCATTATTTCTTTCCTCTCTCCTTTCTATCTTCTTTCTCCATCCATCCTTATCTCTTCTGCTCTTCTCTCAGGAACTGCCAGGGGCGATTCGGCCGGCGGCGCGCGGCGCGGAGGGGGCGCGCGGTGCGGCCCGCGGCGGGGGGCGGCCCGGCCGGCGGCGTGCGGCGCGGGGCGACCCGGCTGGCGGGGCGCGAGGCCCGGACGGCGGCACGCGGCGCGGGACGGCCCGGCCGGCTGCGCGCGGGGCCTGGCCGGCGGCGCGAGGGACCCAGCGCGGGACCCCGGTGGCCAGCTCCTGGCGGCGGCCTCGACGCGGGACCCAGGCGGGCGCGGCGCGACCGGCGCGGGCGGCCAGGTCCTGGCGACGGCGCGGCCAGGCTCCGGCCGGCGCAGCCAGGCCCCGAGCGGCGCGCATGCGGGCGGCCGGCGGCGCACGGCGCGCATGCGGGCCAGGTTTTTTTTTGCATTTGTGAATGATATGTGTGCTGAGGAATTCATATGTTGTGATGTGCAAAAGAATCTTATGAGATGGATTTGTGTTATGAATTTGCAGATGCTTTGTGAGATGAACTTGAATGAATTTGTGTGATTTTATATGTGAATGGTGTAGTGAAATTGAACCCGTTCTTGTGAATGGTGTAGTGAAATTGAACTTGTTCTTGGTGGAATTGAACTTGTTCTTGTTCTTGTTCTTGTTGGAGTTGGGAGTTGGAGTTGGAGTTGGAGCCGGCGGAACTGGAGCTGGCAGCAGATGCCAGCTTCTGCTGGGATTTTTTTTGATTTCCTAAAAACCCTTTAGTCCCGGTTGGTATTACCAACCGAGATTAAAAGCCCCCTTTATTCCCGGTTGCTCACCCGGGACTAAAGGGGGGCCTTTTGTCTCTCATCATTAGTCCCGGTTGGACTTGAGAGACCTATACTCCTTACCAACCGGGACTAAAGCCCCTCTCCCTACCAGTGTCTCTAGTAAACTCATGAAGAGACTAAGAAGTATGACGTATATGCTCCACCCACGGGGTAAGGCTACTGGCAGCCAAGTACTAGTTTGGCTTTGAGTAAAGCTTGTTCGCACAAAACTTGCAATTCAAGGTGTAGTCCATTGTTCAAGTTGTGGATAAGTGTAGCTTGAAGTTCTAGGCGGAAGTTCAACTTAACAGTCTCTGCCGAAACACTGGTATATCGAACAGTAGTGAGAACAGGCAAATCTCTAAATGGGCATTTGAGATTTGGTGGGGGGTTGTTGGAATTTATGTGGGCTTGGCCCAACAATTAATTCTGAAATTCCTAAATAAATCTCAAAGGCCCATACACATGAGTGCATAGGGGAGTAGTGGAATCCTTTGGTGCCACCTTGCTAGTGGAAGGTGGAGGGAACCAACTTATATATGGAAGTTGTTCTCATCTTCTAAAGACTAGTATGAGGAGGAGAAAGGAAGTCCACACGCGCGCGCTCGCTCACCTCGCCGGGCGGGGCAGGGCAGGGCAGGGCGAAGGGCGCAAGCGCACGGCACCTGCGTGAATGGTCCGCCAAAATCCGGCTTCTCGCCTTGCGGGAGCGCGGTCTCATTTTGCAGTTTTAGTTTTTGGTCTTTTGATTTGCTGAGTCCTAAACGGACTCAACTTAGAGTCCTACTCATGATTGTGTTTCACAAGGTCGGTTTCCTGGACTATATAAGCAGACCACCGGCCACGCTAAAACGTACCAAATCAACAACTACAGTTTTGCCTCTGCTTATTGCTGCGCCGCCGTCGCCAAGACTTCAGCCCGATCGTTCGCGTGCACCTGCGACCGAGCGAGCAGGTCTCCGGAACAGTCGTCTTTGCGATCCTGCACCGGGAGAAGGCGAATAAGGTTTTTGGGAAGCGCTCTTCGCGCGACTGCTCCCAAACGACTACTTCATTTACTTCTTGGTGGCCTACTGTACGACTACTTCCTGGCGGTCGTTTGAGGGACTACATTGCGTACATCTTTCTGCATCGACATTGTACGACTACATCGACTGAGGTCCTCCCATGATTAGTATGGCTAATCCAGAGGATAACGGCGCATCGGTTGCCCCCGGCAACCGCCCCGCCTTTAGGTACACTCTCATCTTGCTGTGGTTTTATTTGTTCATCATGATCAATCTGCCTTGTCTGTCTAGTGTACGAATCGTGCTTACACTAGTTGCTATGGTCCGTGATATGAGTTTTCTACACATGCTTAATCTAGTTGCTCAGTTCGTCATGATTTATATTCTGATTTTAATCAGGAAATTGACTAAAATTTGAACATGTTCGTGCCTCTCGCTCACCTGATTTAATTTATTTTCCCGCGAGAAAGCAAATCCTTTTTAACCAGGTACTTGTGCCTGTCCGCAGCATGAAATGGAATTGTTTATCGAGGTGCAAATTTGATGATTTTGAGCCATTTTGGTCCCCGTCGAAAGAGGCAGCGAGAGCCCCTCCAGGTCCATCTCATGCAGAGATTAATGGTGGCCCTCTACTGCAGAGTAAGTAGTGATTTTTTTTCATATATAAATGAACTGCTCATCGTGCAGATACGACCGCACGGGACGTTGGCAAGCATTACGAGCTAGAGTTGCATTGCCGGTTAAGGATGGCAGTTTTACCCACGGGTAAGGGTACCCGCGGGTACCCTACCCTGTTGGGTAATGGTAAGGGTATAGAATTCTACCCGCGGGTAAAGGTACAGGTATAAAATTCTACCCGCGGGCAAGGGTAAGGGTATGAAACTCTACCCATGGGTTACCCAAGGGTACCCGCACTAAAGAAGCTCATAGAAATATTTGACGCAAGTAGGCCCATATATCCTAACCCTAGCAGCACATCTCTTCCACCATTGGTATGTACTGACTTCACATGTTCCACTTTCTTTCCAAAGTATAACTTGAATTGATCTAATGTCTATTATTTTGTGTTCTCAGGATGATGTTGATCTTATTTCTTATGTTGGGATGTTGTAATTTCTTATTTGACTTATTTATGTATCAATAAGTGTGTGATTGTGAAGTTTGAGACTTATTTAGCTATCAAATGATTATTTTACTCTTGGATATGAACTTAATGACATGTTTATGTTAATACCCATCGGGTACCCTTTTACCCTGCGGGTACCCTGCGGGTACCCTGCGGGTAAGGGTAAGAATTTTTACCCGTTACGTTTGGCGGGTAAGGGTACAAAAGAGATAGACGGGTATGCCAACGGGCGGGTAAATGCTTTACCCTTACCCTACCCTGCCCATTGCCATCCTTATTGCTGGTGACTGTGTGTCCAGCATCAGCACAGCAGAGATCAAGATCGTGATCATACACGTATCAAAGCCAGTGTGCATATATGCATGTGACGTGTCATCACAGATTCACTTGAATGTTTTAGTACTTATACTGGTAGAGAGCGAGATTTTGGTACGGGCCTTTAGCCCCGGTTCAACTTTGGAGCCAGGACTAAAGGTCTTTCGTCGACGTGGTCCGAAATGGGTGCTGTAGCCGGCCCACTTTAGTCCCAGTTGGTATTACCAACCATGACCAAAGGAGGGGCTCCCAACGGCTCTATCCAGTAATTATTGCCCCCAGTCTTTAGTCCCGGGTGGTCTTACGACCCCGAGACTAAAGGGCACCCCTTTTGTCTCGGTTCGTAACACCACCCGAGACTAAAGCATTAGTCCCGGCTGGTGTTACGACCCGAGACAAAAGGGGTGCCCTTTAGTCTCGGGTCGTAAAACCACCCGGGACTAAAGACCGGCCTCCATATATACACCGTACCTCCTTCTTCCTCCTTGCACCCGAGCTATTGTTTACCGTACTCACCCGTGAGCTCAATCTCTCCCCATGGCGACTCAAGCCTAGGGTGTTGCTGCGATTTTTTTCTTCATTAATTTGTGAAGATTTCTCTCCTCCAAAGTGTTGTCAAGGTTGGAATCTTCATCCTCCCTTCATTTGTTGTGATTAAATTTTGTTTTATGGTTTAGATATGGAGCAAATAGAAAAGTCAATTTGTAGCTAGCTAGGAGGAGCTTAGAGAGATGAGATTTTTGTATATACGTGGAAATGTAGTTAGGATGGTACTTGCATTGTTCTTTCTTTCATTAAATTTGTATTAAGCATTCTCTTATTTTCTAGTATTTTCTTGTTTTTCATATAGAGAGATAATTGAATTTTACTTGTACATATAGTTTATAAAATATATGCTTATAAAGAAAATAATAGACATACAGAAAATGTACTAGGTATTTCCATTCTTTCATCGTTTAGAAATGCTTTTATTTCTAGGTAGGTATAGGAGGAAATAGAAGATTAAATTCTTTTATTAATTATTTTTTTATTTTTATATAGAATAAATGTAAGTATTTTATTTTTTGTTTTGTTTTTGATACACAGCCCACGTCCTAATTAGCTGCAGTCGAACATCTTTGGCTAGGTGGGGACTGCAGGTCTGCAGCTCAGTGATGTTGGGCTGTAGCTAGATAGAAGGTGTAGGGCATAGTGATGTAGTACTGTAAGTGGGAGAGCCAGGTGTATATGACTGTGAGGTGAGACTGTTGTAGTTCCCGGAGCATCTGGGTTGTCTGAGTCGCTGGTTCATAAAGGTTATATACAGTAATAATAGTGTTGAATTCTATCCCCTTTTGTTTTTCTATTTATGCATATATTGAATCCAATCTATATATGTAAACTAATCCTATTTATTGTGAATAATGTGTGCTATTTTGATTTGGATATAGTTTGAGCTAACAATATTGTCGTCAAGTGGCGTTGGTAATGGCGCCCGTGGCCGTGGCATAGTCCGTCGCCGTGACGGGCGTGGTGGCCGTGGCCTTGGCCGTGGAGGTCTTGGTGGTCGTGGAGGTGTTTGGGAGGACCCGTTGCCTCGACGTCTAGGATTGCACTTTCATCGCGAGATTACCTTGCAAATGGGTGATCCGGAACGTGTAGCCAACGTGATAATATAAGAATTAAAATTAATTTGCTTTACATAGAACTTTTTTCATTCACATGGAAAATCTATAATTTTAGTTACAAATATAATTATTGTAGGTTATCAACAATATCAGATGGCTCAGAGACATTATCGATGATATGAGTGGTACTCCTCCTATAGTGCAAACTGAGCATGTTGATGAGAACATAGTAAGAGTGTATATCTCTTTCACCGTACCTGCTCGATATGTAGACTACGACCAGTTACCAGTAGGCACGCACACCCGATAGTTGCCATTGTAATAGTTGGCTCAGCATCACCTATTCGGTTAACCTGAGAGAGGACTTCCGTGGAGAATTGTCTACAATAGCTCCAGAATAATATTGGGTGCTTTGTGCCGGACCTTTCCTATTTTAAATTAAGGCAACTCGAGACGGGTGAAGGCAATGTGGTTCAGACTATAGAGAGGCTTTGCAGGGCTCATCGAGTTTTGGTATAATATACATATATATATAAGATTTTTTATTCATTCTTAATTAATTTGTTTGGGGTACATATATATTTTGAACTTTCATAAGGTTATTATATCTCATCATCATTTGATTGTGTGCAGGATCACTCTGGTTCTACCTATGCTTCAATTAGCTTCCGTGCGATTCTTAATCAAGCCGTGGAAAGAGTTGGGGTGGATTACTATGGTGGGGAGCCGTTTTTCACCAACAATTGGAAGAGTCAAGCAATTCTAACTTTCTACAAGTCAGCAGAACCCGAGGTCCATTATTTGATGTTTGCAGTGCTGTTTGTGACACTCCTCCGGAAGCGGAGGAGAGTGCACTAGTACGCGCTCTAACTTATTTTGAGGGAGTTCTAGGCTGGAGGATTGCAGACATTAACCATATTTCATATCTACAAGCGCGTGCTACTCAGTAACATTATGCATGCATGGATTAGGCTTTGTACCGTACCCTATTATATGAACTTGTATTAATTAGCTAGCTATGTGAACCTTTATGAACTTATTATTAATTATTATTAATTAGCTACTTTATTATGAATTCATGTATTGTCTTCAACATGTTTAGTAAGTATGTTTATTATTTTGAGTTGGTTTGGTACTATTTTCAATTTAATTAAATTTGTGCTATGAATACCATGCATTCGGACATATATTGCACTACCTCCAGTACCAATAGGAGCAATCTGCCTAAGCATAGTGTTTTCGGTGACACCTCTCAGGAGATCAGCTCCAGCATATATATACTAGCTCTTAGACACATTTTTCAGAGAGTGAAAGAGAGAATGTCGACATCTTGCTTGAACAGCTTCCTCCGTCGGTACCGGAGGTTACGTGCACTATATATATGTCTGCTTCTAGCATTTAAACTAGTACTTGAAACACATATCTATGAACTCACGTATTGCATTCAAATCATCAACATGTTCAGTAAGCATGCATGTTTATCATTTTAAGTTGGTTTGGTACTATTTTCCATGTGTTTGAAGCAGAGGTTAAAAAGTTAGAAGCTAACCAGTTTCAGTTTGGGACTTGTACTCATTGGTATTAATTAATGTCGTGCCTTGTAATAGTCATCAGGTGACCTATGTATGTAAGTCATTGCACCACAACCGCGACAATCATTGCATCCTATGTGAACTACAGACATCTGGCCATTTGTTGTGATACAATTACATACAAAGGTCACATACCTGATGGCTATTTTTTTTATCTCCATTATTAATGACCATATTTTTTATAAGCTAATTTCCAAAACATTAGCTAAATGTAAAATTAATAATTAGTTCTATTGATCATTATATCAAAAAGTAAAGAAAGACAAAGATGAACAAGGGTGAGTTTGATGATATATTCCATTGTGAACTGGATGATGAGAACTAGAGGTCTACCTACATTCTTCTTGAGTATGTTGATCATTCCAAGACAATACGCGAATTCATAAATGTGTTTGAAGCAGAGGTTCAAAAGCTAGAAGCTGACCAGTTTCAGCTTGGGACTTGTACTCATTGGTATTAATTAATGTCGTGCCTTGTAATAGTCATCAGGTGACCTCTGTATGTAAGTCATTGTACCACAATCGCGACAATCATTGGATCCTATGTGAACTACACACATCTGGCCATTTGTTGTGATACAATGGCATACAGAGGTCACGTACCTGATGGCTATTTTTTTTATCTCCATTATTAACGACCATATTTTTTTATAAGATAATTTCTAAAAAATTAGCTAAATGTAAAATTAATAATTAGTTCTATTAATCATTATATCAAAAGTAAACAAAGACAAATATGAAGAAGGGTGACTTTGATGATATATTCCGTTATGAACTGGATGATGAGAACGGGAGGCTTTCCGTTTGAAGCAGAGGTTCAAAAGCTAGAAGCTGACCAGTTTCAGCTTGTGACTTGTAGTGTATTTTCTTCAAATCATCAACATGTTCACGAAGTACTCACCAATTTTGAGATTTTTCTGAGTTGGTTTACTAATATTTTCAATTTAATTTATTTTCCCCTTCAAATTGTAAACGAAAATTAGAAATAATTGTTTCAACTCTTGAAATAATATGTGCATAGAAAAGTATGTATTTTTTGTTCTTAACTTAATACAATTTTGCATGGCACAAATATTTTAACTAACGATTTTTTTAATGCTCAAAACAAAAGGAATGAGATAAATGAGGAAGGAAAAGAGAAATGTTTCCTTCCCGCGCAAAATTGCCCTTTAGTCCCGGGTGGTGTTACCACCCGAGACCACCCGAGACAGAAGGGGTCCTTCTGTCTCGGGTGGTAACACCACCCGGGACTAAAAGGTGAAAATTTGCCTTTACAGGTCTCCCGCGCGAAATACCCCTTTTGTCAAAAGGGGGGCCTTTAGTCTCGGGTCGTAACACAACCCGAGACTAAAGGGGCTTTTGTCTCGGCTGGGAATTCGACTCGTGACAAAAGGGGTGGGGGTATAAAAGCCCCGTCGCCTTCCCGATCGGCACTTAGCCACATTTCTCCCCCAAATCGCCGCCTGGCCTCATCTCCGCCGTCGGCTGCCGCCCCCTCCTCGCCTTGCCCGTCCCCGACGCGCCCCACCCCGACGGGCCGCCCCCCTCCGACGCGCCGCTCCTCCCCGAAGCGCTGTCGCTCCCCGACGCGCGCGCCTCGCAGTCTCCCGCCGCCGGCCGGCTCGGCCGCCGCGACGTCCGCCCTCACCGCGCGGTCCGACCCCGACGCGCCACCACGCGGCTCCTCCCCGACGCGCCGCCCCTCCCAGACGTGCATCTCCTCCCCGACTTGCCGCCCTCCCCGCCGCGGCGCCCGCCTCGCCCCTTTCCTCCACGCGCGCCGCCGCCCCTCCGGTTCCGTAAGCGTACCTGCCGGCCTGCCCGACCGGTATGCAACGCGGCCACCGCCGCTTGCCGCCCCCCCCCCGACTTGCCGCCCTCCCCGCCGCGGCGCCCGCCTCGCCCCTTTCCTCCACGCGCGCCGCCCCCCTCCGGATCCCGAAGCGTACCAGCCGGCCAGCCCGACCGGTATGCCGCGCCGCTGCCACCGCCGCTTGCTGCCCCCCGCCCCCCCTCCCGCGTGCGGCCGCCGGCCGACGTGCGTGCGTGCCCCGAGGGCCGGCCGGGCAGCGCGCACGCTGGAGTTTTGCCTTGCTGACGCAAGCCCGTGAAATACTTGTGTCAGCAAGCATTTTTAATTAAATTTAAATTTATTTGATTTAGTTTTTCAATTGATATATATATATATATGTAGTTATAAAAATTTCATAGATATGCATGAAAATTTTTAAATTTATAGGAATGGAAAGAAAATTTAATTAGAAATAAATTTTAATGCTTTGTATATTTTTGTGTGTATATACAGTCATGCATATACATTTATTAGCACTTACGATTATGGACCAAATTATTATTTGTGTATTTGAGTTCTTAATTATTTTCTAATATACAATTTCATAGCTTGATAGTTCCGAAGCCGACGACTGCCGCGTCGGCTCGAACAAGTGACTTCCCGTCACCTCTGTCATTCTCCCACACGACACCGCCACCAACAAGCATCGTTCGTCCACAAGTTAGTAGAAATATTACGACTTAGTTTATTCTAAAAATTCATACAATATTGTTGTTTGTTCCAGAAAATTCATAGTAAATTCTTGTTTATTCTAGAAAGTTTTAGAAAATTGTTGATTATTTCAGAAATTGATAGAAAAAACTTGTTACTTATTCCAGAAATTCTTAGAAAAATTTTGTTGTTTATTCTAGAAATTCAAAGAAAATTCTTGTTTATTTAAGAAATTTTTAGAAAATTCTTGTTTATTCTAGAAAGTCTAACAAAATTGTTGATTATTCCATAAATTCATAGAAAAATCTTGTTGTTTATTCCAGAAATTCATAGAAAAATCTTGTTGTTTATTCTAGAAATTCAAAGAAAATTCTTGTTTATTGAAGAAATTCTTAGAAAATTCTTGTTTATTCTAGAAAGTCTAACAAAATTGTTGATTATTCCATAAATTCATAGAAGAACCTTGTTGCTTATTCCAAAAATTCTAAGAAAAATCTTGTTGTGAAATTCTTAGAAAATTCTTGTTTATTGGAGAAATTCTTAGAAAATTCTTGTTTATTCTAGAAAGTCTAACAAAATTGTTGATTATTCCATAGATTCATAGAAAAATCTTGATGCTTATTCCAAAAATTCATAGAAAAATCTTATTTTTTATTCTAGAAATTCAATGAAAATTCTTGTTTATTGAAAAAATTCTTAGAAAAATCTTGTTTATTCTAGAAAGTCTAACAAAATTGTTGATTATTCTATAAATTCGTAGAAAAATCTTGTTGCTTATTCCAGAAATTCAAAGAAAATTCTTGTTTATTGAAGAAATTTTTAGAAAATTCTTGTTTATTCCAGATGGATGACAACAATGAAAACTTTATGGCCGGCATTATTGCTAGTGGTAGAAATACCATTGCAACCTTCACCGACGAGGAGTGTAATAAGGCGGACATATACTTGAACATACCTCTGACTGAGGAGGATGCCGCCCCCGTCGAGGACACAACACCAAAAAATGAGGACAATGCTGGAAACAATGAGGAAAGTCTTGTGAATGAAAGTATTGAATGTTCCCACGAGGTATATATATATATATATATATATATATATATATATATATATATATATATATATACCTATGTGCTATTCTACACCCTGGGTGTAGAATGAATTCTACACCCAACAGTAATTACTGACCAAACTGAGTAAAAATTACTGACCAAACTAATTAACAATTACTGAACCACGTTCACTGGTTCAGTAATTTTGCGATTTGGTTCAGTAATTCTTACGCAGTTTGGTGAGTAATTACTGTTGGGTGTAGAATAGCACTGCCGTATATATATATATATATATATATATATATATATGGAAAATCCATTCTACTCCCGGGTGTAACTGCTCCTACCTTGATGTCAACCCGATCCGTACGATCCTAATAGCTATCGAGTGTAACAAATGCAGCAGACTCAACCCGGTAGCGTTAGGATACCGAAGATCCTATTTTTCTGGGTCATCCATCACGTGGCAACGCCGCCCTTCATGCAAATAACTGTAGATGCAAATTCATTTGGGTTCCTCGATTCCTTTAGCCGCCGGGCTCGATCGACTGCCGCCGCCTCCGAGGATGAAGCCATCTATAGATGAGGTCGATCGACGACGATTCGCCCGCCTGTTCGTTGTGTGAGCTGTTGCGGCCGCGGCCATCGGGACTGTCATCCACAATTCCACGCCGGCCGTGTACACGAGGATGACGCCGGCATCATCTCGCTCTTCCTCGCATGAGCTGGCGGCGCGTTGTCGATGTCGTGCCCTTGAGGATGAAGCCAGGTTCGTCTCTCTTCCTCGCATGAGCCGCCACATCTGACATCTTCCTGGTGCCATGGCTGTGCCATGGCGGTCGCACGACCAGCGAGCAGACGTCTTCCCCTCCGGTAAAACAACTCCATTGGGTTCACAAGTTCGATCATGTGCACCCACGTCTGCACACCAAGATTCAGTATATGCACATAGATTGAATGTTTGAAACATGCAGGGACCGCCGGCCGGCAAGATCATCATCGACGTACACGCGCAGTTGGTGTTGTATTGTTTAGTATTCATATACGTACTTCTTTCAAAGAAAAGTATGCGTACATATACCATAAGGGTGCGTATGTGTGCATACTCGTAATCAATGTAGTCCCTGATTAATCAATATGTATGTATGCTTGCTCCAAAAGCGATCCTGTGTCTATATCATCGGAATCACATGAATATTCTCTTGATCGATATATTGTATGATTATGAATATAACCTGTTCTGTAGATTATTCTGATATGACAGTAATCCTGCAAACATATATACTCTCATCTTTACATGAATGTAACTATATTACCCTGTATGCACTCATACTTCTTTTAAATTAGGGAAAAGTCTAATTTTCAACCTCCAACTATAACAGAAGTCTGATTTTCAACCTTCAGCTACGAAACCGGACAAAAAGGGTCATCGAACTGTTAAAACCGGGCAAATTTGACCCTTAGGGTGGTTTTGACGGTGGTTTTGCATTTTCTAGAAATTTCAGTTCTTTTTGATTTGGTCAAAATCCATAACTAATTCGTTTCAAATCTTAAAAAAAATGAAGCTGATACCAACAGTTTTCTGAAAATGTAGGCCATTTGTTGGTACTCTATTTAGTGTTATTTACATAACATTTGTTGCTATTCTAGTATTTTATTGCTTGTAATAAAATACAAGGAACACAGACAACTAAATTTCAAATAATGCCAAATAGAATAGCAATAGATAGGTTACATTTTTAGAAAAAAATTGGCACTGATTTGATATTTTTCTGATTTGAAATGAAATAGTTATGAATTTTTGCATTAAATCTAGACTTTTAAAATTTTTATAAATGCAAAACCACTCTTCAAAACCACCCAAAGGGCCAAAATTGTCCGGTTTTGACAGTTCAATGGCCCTCTTTGTCCGGTTTTGTAGTTGTAGGTTGAAAATCAGACTTGTGCAATAGTTGAAGGTTGAAAAATAGACTTTTCCCTTTAAATTAAAGTATGCACTCATACTCTCTTTAATTAATGAATAAAAAGTATGTACGCATACTCTCATATAGGGTTATGACTAAACTATATTATTGCATACTCCACGTAAACAAGTATGTATAGTTCTCAAAAAAATATGGGTATGTATTCATACTCCCCTGAAATTGCATACATCATAAATTAAAAAAAAAGTATGCTTACATACTTCCTGGGTGTACGTGGACATACCCTAATCAACATGCTCGTTGATTAATCAAATGTATGTATGCATACTCCGTACATTTATATGTGTGTGTATGTTGGCATACTCCCGGCGAACATGTATGCACACATACGTCAGCACCAAATCTGCTGAGATCACTGAGAGAAACGCTGACGTAATGCATACAATTTAAAAACCACCTGGCCGCAAGTAATTAGGTGCATTGTTAGCTCTTAATGGATCTGGTAGGTGGTTCGAACGGACCCGTTTAGAGGAGAGGTCCTACCGTGAGGTACTCGGAGTAGTTACTCCCGGGAGTAGATAAAACTCGTCCTATATATATCATGTATTAAGTTCATAATTCTTATTTCTCTAACCTCAATTCTTACATAATTAATTAAATAACGAATCTACAACTTGTAGGCTTCATGCTCAACATCAAAAAAGACAAAGAGAGGGCGTACACAAGTACTCACCGGCCATGTCATGTATCATATCACAGAAGTGTCAGAGGTTGGCCAACCATGTGCTCCAAAAAGATCAAGGACACGTATGTGTCACAGTGCGGGGCCATTGTAAGGGACAACGTGCCCATCAGCTACAGAGAATGGAAGGGAAAAGCAGATGATCCACACGTGGTTCCAGACTCAATGAAAAATTTGTTTTGGGATGAAATCCTAAAACACTTCACACTTCCTGAAGGCGTTGAACCAAACGATATGAAGCGTTGGACTCTCACGAGGATGGCAACACAATTTTAGAAGTTCAAGCAACAACTGGATAAAGATTATATCAAGAAGAATCGAACTCCAAATTATTTTGAATATCCCAAGTTAAAATAACACTGGACGTCCTTTGTGGGATACAAGAAAAGTGAAGATTTCGCCAAGACGAGTGCACGAGGGAAGAAAAGTTGTGGTAAAAAGGAGCACGACCATCATCTTGGTCGAGGTGGTTATGCACTTGCAGTTCCCAAGTGGCGGAAGATGGAAGAAGACCTTCTCGCACAAGGTACCATACCAACGGTCTATGAGTGGCCCGAGCGAGTGAAGAATTGGTATTATGCTCATGGAGGCACAATTAACTCCGAAGATGGTACCCTTGACTTCCCACCCTCGTTACGAGAGGCTGCACTTGAAATATTGAAAACAATTGAAGATGTCAGAGCGGACAGAGTGAAGGTTGACAGAGAGATGGATGAGCTCACTATGACGCTCAAGAATCCAGAACACCCAGGACGTTGCAGGGGCTACGGGGTGGTACCATGGAAATTTGCCTTCAGGGGAGACTTTGCCACCTATCAAAGCCGCAGAAGAAGAAGAAGAGAGCGCGGAGAGGAGGAACGGCGCCAAAAGATAGAGCAAAGACTTAAAGAACACAAAGAAAAGATGACGACAGAGATTGAACGGCGAGTGGCCGCCGCATTAAATGAGATGGCCCCATCTAGAGGACTACCTCTAGTACAAGTGGATCCTTCTGCTCGCAAAAGCAGTTGTGCTTCCGCAGCGGTCCCCGTAGAGCAAAGGACAATAGAAGGAGTTCAAGTGGACGACAGCCAACGGTACCCTATGGATGACATCTGGTGGCGCACCCCATGTGAGCTTCACAAGCCATTCGACAACATTAAAATGAAGGTATGTATAATTCATGCTTTTATTAGCTCAATAATTGATGCATATATATTACTTTGAAATTTTTGGATAGACATTCACAATGACGGTATAATTCATGCTAATAATAACTAATTAATTATTATTTCTCAGGCGGCGAACGGAAGTGCTTTTTGCGTAGTTTCCTGGACAGACAAGCCACGGCATGCCGATTCCCCCTGGCTACGCCTCAGTTAGCGTAGAGAACATCTGTCAACCTGCTTTTGAGGAGCTAGAGCTAGATATCCCAGTAGGTGCTAGCAAAAGACACTTAAGGGTGCGCTACACGGTATCATATTATGGCCAAAACATTACATCATCATAATCCCCGAGAATGATGGATCTCCGAGAGACCCCCTGGAGCCTCCACAATCGTCTCCGGTGGCGGACGGAAGTGCTTTTGCGCAGTTTCCTGGACAGACAAGCCACGACATGCCGATTCCCCCTGGCTATGCCTCAGTTAGCATAGAGAACATCTGTCAACCTGCTTTTGAGGAGCTAGAGCTAGATATCCCAGTAGGTACTGGGAAAAGACACTTAAGGGTGCGTTACACGGTATCATATTATGGCCAAAACATTACATCGTCATAATCCCCGAGAATGATGGATCTCCGAGAGACCCCCTGGAGCCTCCACAATCGTCTCCGGGGCCGTCATCGTCACTACCTGCTCGCTCACCTTCTTCGCAAGAACCATACAATTCGGGAGAAGCGAGCTCCAACGATCACGATGATGACATCCCTCCCAATTCACCTCAGCAACAATCGGTCGCAGAGCACGCGCCACAGAGGTCTCGAGCACAATCTTTCAAGTCGATGCAACCACCAAAGAAAAAACAAAAACGACCAGCAAAGAAAAAGCCCGAGCCAACCAAGCTACCATGGAGAGGACAGAAGAAGAAACAAACACGATTGTAACAAAAGAAGTCGTGGACTGGTTTGCAAAAGTGAGAGAAGAAACTCAACAGGAAAGCCAGGATGCCAAAAAAAAATGAAGGTCGTAAGCAAAGACTCCAGGCTTTCATACGCGAGATGGAAGAAAAAAAGAGAAGGGTAGAGTTGAAAACAGACTATGAGCGTTCGGTGGACAAGTCTTATCAAAAGAAGAGACGATGAGGGTCGCCGAATAGTTACATCGAGCAAATACCTACGTCGACGTCGGGGACTGCCACAAACAAGAACAAGGAGAAGCAAATAGATGCATCCACGACTGATTCGACTAACTTGTTTGCGGGCCTCAGTGCAGAAGCACAAGCAGCAATTGACAACATGTCTGCAGAAGAACTGGCTCGTGTCATTAACTTTTATGAACAAACAGGGATGCCTGTTGGTGGTATTCTCGGCCTTCAAGACCTACCAGCGGATAAAAATTTTGGACCTAGATGGCGCTTTGAGCTAGGACAACCTCTGGTGAAGCCAGAATTGGTCAACAAGCTCCCAACTAAGATGCACAGATTTCATGACTGGTACTTGAAGAAGTCAGCTGATGGCCTGGAGATGTTTGGTATGCTCGTGAGACTTGGAGATTTTGCCCTTCAAAACGAGAAGGTGGTCTGGCTCCGATTCATTGATATCTATGAATTTTACCATCTGGACACCATGACTACGGATCTTATGATGGCCTGGTGTCTGTAAATGACATATTTTCATATGTTTATTAATAAATTTATTACATTTGTCAATCTACTAATTAACATTTGGCTTTCTTCTTGTGTCGCCTGCAACTTACTGAGATGCGAACGAAGGGTTAATCAAGAATTGCTTTCATGGACCCATCAAAAGTTAACGAACAGGAGATCCGGGACCAACGAAAAACAACAATCGAGACAATTTTTAGGCACTTAGATGAGTATCTGTTGGTATTTGTCAACCTCACCACTATGGCGTCGGGATAGTGTGAGCGTGTTAGAATCACCCGGGTATACTGACGGGTGCGAACGAATCCACTAGCGCACAGATACACCGTTGTAGCACTTCTCCCTTGGGATTATTCCAAAGGGTATCGTATCCTAGGAACGGATGGGGTACTCTATGAGTGACTTATCGAAGGACACATGATCTCTACTGAGGTAGGTGACAGGTATGGAATCTCTTGTAGGTACTCGGTTCTAGGGGGTACAAGCTGCAAAGGATCTCACTTCGGACACCGGACCCTCCTGGCTATAACAGTCGGTTCACGGCAAATGGTTGCCTACACTTGTATCCGAACGTGGGGGATTCCGAAAGGGTCCAACGGCTGTCACTACCGCGGCCTACCCCAAGACAAACCGTGGGATACAGGGCAATCGAAGGATAACCTGTAGTCCAGACACCATGTCTACACTACCGACTACTACTATAGCACGACTACGTCTGACGTCCCGTAGCAACACTATAGCACTCCGTATAAATACAGAGCGACGAACCCGCAAGTACGGCTAGACCTTGCCCATCATGGAATCGAGACGATATGAAGAGATATGGATGACACTTTGGTCTAATTCAGATATGCATGAGACTCACTATATTCTAATTGACAGGCAGTCACACAAACGGATAAGTCTAGTATGTAACTCATCCGCAAAATCAAACGGGGTTATGCTACTAGAACATAAAGCTATGATCAAGAACAGACGAAGAACACTAGAACATATTACCCATGTATGAATGCGACTTTAGTCTAATTGGAATATAACGAAATACTCACTTTAGTATAAATGAAGAACGGCGTCACTCACGAGATACAAGGGGATGGTGGATGAAGAACGGATCATCACACCCCACCTCTACTCATACACACACTCCCCTCTCTACCTAGCACCACCTAAGCTAGATCCTCCTCACACTCACACTCATGGTGGGATGAGGTTTCACCTCCACCAAGAGGGAATGAGAAGAAGAGAAAGAGGCTAAGGTGAGAAGTTGCCTTCAAGTGTGTTGTCCTCTTCTTACCCCCCTCCTCTTCTATTTATAGGCCAAGGCATCGGCGAGAGGACAACCCGTGCACCCCCGGAATGTGACCAGGAGCCAACCAGGAGCCAACACGTGGAAGGCCGGGATCAACCGACCAAATGTCGGTTCGGTCGATCCTAGGGTCGGCCGACCCCCAGGTGGGCCCCCCTCAGCCTGTGCTTTCTCTGAGTGGCTGGTTGGTGGGTCCAGAGGTCGGTTCCCGGTGTACACGTGTGTTGGAGGCGGTTTAGTCGCTCTGGTGGGCCATAGGATCCATGTGATGCACGCGTGGTGGTCTCTGATTCGCCGAGGCTCTCTCTCTTGGATTGGTGATGTCATTGATCCAGGGGATGCTTGCATAGTAGCACCTCATTGGCTGAGCCTGAAATGCTAGGATCATAGAGGTCTGCTTTCTCTTCATTTCTTATGCTAAACACCTGCATTCGTCTTCATACAGACACTCGTGGAAATTGTCAGTTTAAACCCCTATTCTACTGTGGATGCATGATTCTCATGATGAAATGCAGGGATTGATGGCCTTAAATTAGGTACTTAACAGCCGTCAACAACTCCCCCACACTTGACCTTTGCTCGTCCCGAGCAATAGGGAAGAGATCAAGCGGGTTAAACCAACGGTATGAAACAAACGTAAGAATTATTCCAAGTCATACCTTGCTCTTGTGAACTTTGTGGAGTGGCTACCATGCCATCTTGGGTAGTTGATAAGAAGAACGACCATGATTCGAATCCCTTAGCCATGTGTTGGCAAGTACTTGGGGTTTTTAAATAATTTTAAAGAAAATCATGCTCTGCCTCCCTCCTTGATTCTCTCGGATCGCTCAATGTGTATATGTCCTCACCTAGGCATGACTGCCTTGATTTCATCCTACTTCTAACAGGCTTATGTGGAGCTCAGGGTAGGATATGAATGGTAAGGCATACTTGTATTACATATATTGCAAAGTCAAAAACTGGATCCAAAGAGTAAATCAAGTCATACAATCAGATCAAGATGTGCACGTGTATGAATGTGGTGGACATGGTAAGGTGGCTGCTAGGCTCGAAATGGGTGCTAGTTATTACCATATTCGATGAATGAGATGAATGACTCCATTGCATGATTCTCTCTCTCATATATATATAAAAAGTCTTATGAGAGTATGGACCTTCATGTGCCCACATTTTTTTAACTGCGGGGACCTTGTCCCCTCCCTTTTTTTTATGATAGCCATGCCTCCTTTTACAAAATACTTAAGGAGAGAGAAATCAATGCATACGATGGAGCATTTATGTAGGTGAATAGATGAATGATACAATGCTAACTTCCACAGTAGAAGCATAGCAAGAGGGAAATGGTGGTGTGCACATGAATCTTGATCATGAAAGCATGAAAAGAATTCTCACTAGGGTCGCAGGGTTTGACAAAGCTCAATGCAGAAACAAGCAGTATATGAGTATAAGGTTTTCAACTAGAACATCATATGGCTTTGGTAGGACTATGGCATATCACAGAGGAATTTGCAAGAGCATATTTTAAATAAACCCAAGAACTGAAACCTTCAGAGCTAAGATCATGTCATCAAGCCATATCTCACTTGTCAACTACTTAGATGAACATGTTGTCCTTATGAAGATATTGTTCACAAGCCTCGAGAATATAACGAGGAATAAAACTTATGCATGTCAACCACAGGTACGAAGTAAGCATCACCATAGATTTCTCGAGTTAGTTTATAAAGGATTTTATAAAAGAGCATAACGAACTCGGGAATCATGGGTAAAAGAGATAGAGATGCAAACCAGCGCTGGTTGTTGATGCTGCCCGGACAGGGTTTCTATGATGTGCAAGAGTGCATCTCCGTTCAGGTTCTCTAAGCATGAGCGGTCATATGCGCTGCGCGAGTGTAGCGTGGGTACAAATATTCATCTTGTTCGCGTTTGGACAGTGCGGCACTCCCCCACACTATCTTGTACCTGGGTGCGGTTCTTCAAGACAAACAAGAACAAAAACAACTAACACACATGTGACTCGACCGGGTTATATGACCGGTGGAGCCAGATTATTTTATTCAAGTTCATAATGAAATAGGCGCTTACACACATGATGGAAATAAAAAATTTGGAAGGGAAACAAATATGGTAGGAAATAAACTAAACCTAACTAAGCGCCTATGGGAAATAAAAGGTGGGTGTAGCCCTCTACTCCGTGAAGAGGGCTTCCAAACCCTCTGCCTTGATCAGGCGCTGCAGCATAGCATTCATCTCCTCGCTGGTCTCGAGAAAAAGATGTTTGAGCTGCCGATACTTCTCCTGCTACTTCTTCACAACCTTTATTAAGGCCTTGTACTCGAGGTACACATCTGCCAATCTGTCTGCCACTTTGCCTGCTTGGAGATTCCTTCTGTTGGGTAACGAAGCCAGGATATCCTCAAGTTCTGTCTCCCAGGGCGGTGGATATGGCTTGGGCACTCCGCAGCTATCCTTCGAAGTCCTCACCCCAAAGATGTGAAATCTCGTCTGGGGCTGCGGGAACTCGTCCCAAACATCCTGCTCATACTTGTGGCAGAAAGGCTCACCACTTTTGCCAAAGAGTGATCCTGCGTAGCGCTCTCCGAGCTTCAACGGTGGGCCTGGCCAGTCATCGTAGAGCACCTTCTTGCTTGAATCAGGGACCGGTTTCTTCCCTAGGACGGTAAATCGGGAACAATGGCCCGCAAGAGTGGGAGGTGAAGCTGAGCCGTGCCTAGCTGGGGGCTCTACCGAGTCTCTAGTTGGGCTTCTCAACCTCCTCCCCCGTTCCGGAGTCATCATATCATCCTGAGATCTGTCCCATGGATGCACCTTGTCGCCCCCTAGGTCGCTGAAGAAGAAGGTCTTCTTCCCTTCAAAAGCGGATGGGACCTTCGTCCGACGAGGCTGTGCGTCCCAGCTACTCATGACCAGCGGTGTGGTGGCTGTGAGGAGGAAGGAGTAGGGGAGATGGAGCTTCTATGTGGCTCAAAATTCGTCACGAGGCGAGGAGAAGGTCTCTGGAGGGCGAAGGGAGGCACACGCGAAAGGGGAGAGGCAGCGGCGCCCTTATTGGGTCGACCGACATAATGGGTCAGCCGAACCCATTTGGGCCTTGCAGGGCCTCCCCTTTGGCCTGTGGGTTCTAGTGGGGCTCAAGGTCTCAGGGCCAGGTGTCCCGCAGATTTTGAGGTCGGAGGCTTCAGTAATAGCTAGGATAAGGTTTTGGGCATAAATGCCTTCACTCCTTTTCAGCTTTACTTAAAGCTCTTCCCGCATTAGCAGCGCAACATAGGGGTTCACCTGGACTCAAACCCGAGTAGAGGGATGTTGTTGCCCCTTCTTGCTAGATCATTCCCCTTTTTCCAAGGTACCTCCTTATTCTAACTCATGGTTCCCCCAGCAGGTTTCTTGTGATGGAACTATTTCCTCCCTGCATGGCTAGTGCATATATACACTGCAAGCTGTGCTCAAAATGTCGCGGTGGTAGCCTTCGCAACCATCCTAAGGGAACAATGATGGGTAACCTTAGGAAGATCGTGCAGCTAGCAAGGTTATAGCACTACGGACGAGAGATAACGGAGGTGATGAAGATGAGCACAAGATCCGGCCTCTAGCCAAGAGTGCTCTAGGAGTGAAGCTTTCACCTCTGGAGGCATGGCTCAAGAATGCTCGGACCCCAGATCAATTGAGTGAAACTCCATGGGTCAAGTGAACATTCAAACCATAGGCCGAGAGTAAGAAACTTGCTAGTTCATTCTCTCCTTAGGTTGCCAAGGGTTCTCACCCTCACTAGTGTGAGGATGACACACAAGCCAACCCAAGCTTCCAACGGAAGTGCAAAAGATAGAGGTGCAACCACACTCCCGCGGGGCATCGATAAAATTAAAGCGTAAGAACGAGATTTATGCCTACTTAACTTGATCGACATCGGTCCTAGCTGAGCTCATGATGACGAGATAGGTTGCTCAACTGGATTGGCATAAAATCGTGCTTTCCAAGGCTGAAAGTATAGAGATTTTGTGAGCTTGGGGCCAGTGTCATGGCCTGACCTTTGGTGTGACGGCACCTCAGATCGAGCCTTGACTTGAAGCACGAAACATTCATCGTAACCTCTCCCAGAAAGTTGTAGTCGAAGTCAAGATAATCGTTCTTGCCAGGAACAACTACCCTTTTTCAACCACTCCTTTCCTCCTTCCTTCGAGACTAAGTCTCGAAGGTTGGGTTTTTAAGAGAAGAAACGATAGGGGAACCTAAGGGCAGAACTCACACTAGGTGCTCTTTCCAATAAATTCCTGCTAGTCAAGAATGATATCTTTGACCAGAGCGTAGAGAAGGTTGGTATGTAAGCTCGGGCTCTCTTGAAGATGGATCTAGGCAACTCTTCATTACCATGTTTGGCTACCTTGTCGCTCAAGACGGGCAGGGAGCTGAAATCTCAGAGTTCTCCTAGAATTTCCTTTCCTCGCTCCGGCTTTAAGAACACAAAGGCACCTCCTGAAACGGCATCGAGCATCATTCCACTGTCCTCTAGTAAACCAAGCCGGAAGTGCTGCAGGAGCACTAGGTCTGGTAGATCAAGGACTGGGCATGACTCAGCCATAGTGGCAAAACAATGCCATGCCATGCCTAGGGATTCCTTCTCTCTTTGTTTGAAACTAAGGATCATGATTCTTAAGGAAATGATACGCCTCAAAGGAAAGAATCGGGTGCAGAAAGCTGCTCTCAATGCTCCCCAATTGAAGTGATCATGACCAAAACAACGGTACCAAGTTCTCGCTCCTCTAGAAAGGGAGAACGGGAACAAGTTCCTCCTAAGAACATCTTGCGTCACCCCGGTCTTACCCTGGGTGGAACACAGTTGTTCAAAGTCTCTCACATGGAAGTAGGGATTTTCATGACTTTTCCCCGAAAAGGAATTGTTCTCAACTAGCTTCATGAAGGATGGGTGAACCATACAAGGTGTCAAAGAGGCTGGTCGCCTCCATAAAGATGATTCCATTGGTTCACTCATAACGGACGGAAAGTGTGTATAAGGATAACCTTCCTAGGATAACGGGGGTAGAGGTAGAAACAAAAAGGAAAAACAAAAGATACGAGGATAGTCGGGTTCGTAGATTCTCGAAAACCGTTCCCCAGCAATGGCGCCAGAAATGCTTGTTGGTATTTCTTAACCTCGCCACTATGGCGCCGGGATAGTGTGAGCGTGTAAGAATCACCCAAGTATACTGACGGGTGCGAACGAATCCGCAAGCGCACGGATACACTGTTGTAGCACTTCAACCTCGGGAGTATTCCAAAGGGTATCGTATCCTAGGAACGGAAGGGGTGCTCTACGAGCAACTTATCCAAGGACACAGGATCTCTGCTGAGGTAGGTGAGAGGTATGGAATCTCTTGTAGGTACTCGGTTCTAGGGGGGTACAAGCTGCAAAGGATCTCGCTTTGGACACCGGACCCTCCTGGCTATAACAGTCGGTTCACGGCAAATGGTTGCCTACACCTGTATCCGAACGTGGGGGGTTCCGAAAGGGTCCAACGGTTGTCACTACCGCGGCCTACCCCAAGCCAAACCGTGGGATATAGGGCAATCGAAGGATAACCCGTAGTCCAGACACCACATCTACACTACCGACTACTACTATAGCACGACTACGTCTGACGTCCTGCAGCAACACTATAGCACTTCATATAAATACGGAGCGACGAACCCACGAGTACGGCTAGACTTGCCCATCATGGACTCGAGACGATACGAAGAGATATGAATGACACTTTGGTCTAATTTAGATATGCATGAGACTCACTATATTCTAATTGACAAGCAGTCACACAAACAGATAAGTCTAGTATGTAACTCCTCCGCAAGATCAAACGGGGTTATGCTACTAGAACATAAAGCCTATGATCAAGAACAGACGAAGAACACTAGAACATATCACCCATGTATGAATGCGACTTTAGTCTAATTGGAATATAACGAAATACTCACTTTAGTCTAAATGAAGAACAGCGTAACTCACGAGATGCAAGGGGGTGGTGGATGAAGAATGGATCATCACACCCCACCTCTACTCATCCACACACTCCCCTCTCTACCTAGCACCACCTAAGCTAGATCCTCCTCACACTCATGGTGGGATGAGGTTTCACCTCTACCAAGAGGGAATGAGAAGAAGAGAAAGAGGCTAAGGTGAGAAGTTGCCTTCAAGTGTGTTGTCCTCTTCTTACCCCCCTCCTCTTCTATTTATAGGCCAAGGCATCGGCGAGAGGACACCCCGTGCACCCCCGGAATGCGACCATGAGCCAACCAGGAGCCAACATGTGGAAGGCCGAGATCAACCGACCCAAGATCGGTTCGGCCGATCCTAGGGTCAGCCGACCCCCAGGTGGCCCCCCTCGGCCTGTGCTTTCTCTGAGTGGCTGCTTGGTG
Organism: Cenchrus fungigraminus; assembly: GCA_036936925.1. Lineage (NCBI taxonomy): Eukaryota > Viridiplantae > Streptophyta > Magnoliopsida > Poales > Poaceae > Cenchrus > Cenchrus fungigraminus. The sequence continues at coordinate 98,590,339 of CM072774.1, read as the reverse complement.
GGTCCTGAGGTCGGTTCCTGGTGTAAACATGTGTTGGAGGCAGTTTAGTCACTCTGGTGGGCCATAGGATCCATGTGATGCACGCGTGGCGGTCTCTGATTCGCCGAGGCTCTCTCTCGTGGATTGGTGATGTCATTGATCCTGGGGATGCTTGCATGGCAGCCCCTCATTGGCTAAGCCTTAAGTGCTAGGATCATAGAGGTGTGCTTTCTCTTCATTTATTATGCTAAACACCTGCATTCATCTTCATACAGCCACTCGTGGAAATTGTCAGTTTAAACCCCTATTATACAGTGGATGCATGATTCTCATGATGAAATGCAGGGATTGACAGTCTTAAATTAGGTACTTAACAGCCGTCAATAGTATCATTACAAGGATCTTATACTACTGCCTTACAACTTCAAGTAAGTACGATTGTCATCTAATTATCCTTATTAATTCTATTTAGTCAATTCTAATCTTTATGAGCATGCATACAGATTCCACTGGATTCTACTCATAATCACTGTCGACAAAAGCAACATCAATGTGTATGATTCATTGAGAAAAGATCCCTCACAATACCAAGACCTTCAAGATGTATTTCACGAGTAATAATTCTATCTATGACATTTTCTTTCATTCAACATATATATTTAGCTTTTATACTAACACTATATCTTTTATTATTTTGCCTCAGAGCTTGGACCATGTTCATTGCAAAACACCAAGGACCATTTCGAAAAAAATTAGATGGGTCACTAATTTTTCGGTACGTATACCAAATAACAACTTCAGATTGGGAATATTTAAAATGTATAACACTAGTATTTCATAATCTGTTCTCCTCTCCACTTTAGTGTTTGAGACAAGAACTAGGAAATAATTTATGCGGGTACTACGTCTCAGCACATACACCATTACAGTGGCAACGCGGGTGATGATAGTGCAAGTAAAATAAACCTATTAATAATACATCATTTTTATCCTCTTTTGTATATTTAATCGCTTGGTGTATTATATTAACCTATTTGCAAATTACAGAGGATTATAAAAAGGGAAGCACTCATTGCGAAGGATCGTCTCTTGGCAATTCAAGAATCTCTCATGAGATTCCTCATGGACGAGGTGGCTAATCCAAAAGGAAAATATTTTTATGACAACCATCCAATTGACCTACTCACCTCCGAGGAAAGCTAATTGAGACTAGAAATTTGAACCGAATGATATTTTGATGTATATATACTATAGGGTTTAGGGTTTTGATGTATATATACTAGTTTAAGAAAATACTATTTATTTTGATGTGTATAAATTATTATGTGTATATACATTTATAAGTTTATATACGTAGATATATAGGGTTTAATTTATATATAAGTTTAAGTGCGTATATGGTATATATAGACAGGTATACATATATACAAGTGCAAATATGTATACGTACATATACGGGTTAGACAACAATTAGAATATACGCTCAAATCGAAAAAAGAAAAAAAAAGAGACGAGACCCTTTAGTCACGGTTGGTATTACCAACTGAGACTAAAGGGAGTGGGCGCAGGCGCTGGCGTGCCCCCCTTTAGTCTCGGTTCGTAATACGAACCGGGACTAAAGGACCCCTTTAGTCCAGGTTCGTTCACCTGGGACTAGGGTGGCTTTTGTCTCTCATCATTAGTCCCGGTTGAACATGAAAGACCTATTCCCTTTACCAACCGGGACTAAAGCCCCTCTCCCTACCGGTGTTAATAATTATGTTATATGTGGCACTTTGCAGTTTGCACAGTGAAAATGCATGGGTATCTTTTATAGACAATACATGGGATGTTCATAGTCATTCAGCCGTAGCAAGCACGGGTATATTTGCTATTATATTAAATTCCCCAAACATGTTTGTTTGCATTGAGCCGATAAATATTATTAAAGTTTTAGAACTAAACATTCAATTAACTTTTTTATAAACCTTTAACGTTATATGTGGATGCATGTACGTATTTGAGTTAAGAATATGTTTTACCAGATAGTAAAAACGAACGTTATATATCATTGTGATCCTACTGCAGCAACGTTGAGATATATGAAGATGTGCACTTAGGGCAGTCCCAACGCTAGAAACCGGTCACAATATCCAAGAGATATACATTGTCAAAACTCGTCACAATATCCAAGAGATATACATTGTCAAAACTCATCTATTGAAACTGCATCCCCCAATGGTTATTTCTTCATATAATAAATGCCAGCTTTCTCTCTCCCTTATCCCTCCTTCCTCCCCCATCCCCCGCACTCATCCTCCACGCCATGTGCTAGTGCTACTCCTCCCGGGCGGCGTAGCAACACGATGGCGAGACGGCGTTGGCGACCTCGCCGCGGACGGCGAGGGTGCGAGCCCCTCCCGCGGCGGAGCTCCCTCGCCTGGCGTGGGTGAGCGCGCTTGGCACGGCCTGCGTGGCGAATATGGCCAGCGTGGGCGGCTGGCGAGCTCATGACGCCAGCGAGCCACCGGGGAGCGCGTGGGGAGGGTGGCCCCTGCTCTGACCTAACGTGGCGGGGTGAGGGAGGCGCAGCCCGCACAGAGTCGGCGCAAGGCAAGGTGCGGCGGGCTGGTGAGCGCGTGGATGAGGCTCATGCGGCGGCGCGGCCAACATGAGCATCCGCGGTGACGGGCCCGCACAAGGCCGACGCGAATGGCGGGACGGGCAGAGCCAACACTGCGGGCAAGGCGCGGCGGGCCGGCGACCGCGCTGGCAGACGCAGCGGCCGACGAGCGAGCTCGCGGTGCCAGCGAGCGCGCGCGAGGATCTCCCGTGGTCTTCGCGCGGCGGCCGGCGACCGCATCTTAGGCCCGACGACATAGAAACCACCCAGTTTCTTACCAATGCGAAAATGGCCATTTCTTCATGCCTCGTTGCGAGCGTCAAAATCGTTTCCTGGTGAAGAAACGGCTTCCATAGCACAAGAAATCATCTATAGAAACTGTTCTTCACAATGGTAGTGTCTTCGAGTAATAATTGTTTTCTCTTTCTCTCTCCCAATTTCACCAATTGTGAGCGTTGCATTAACTCCATAGAAACTAGTGGTTTCTTCCCAATGGCAAATTCATGGTTTCTTGTGCATTGGGTCAAGAGTAGACTTGGTTTCTCAACGAGGAAACCATTTCTATGGTTTGCGCTCTATTTCCTCATTAATTAAGCTTCCACATCACCATTTAGCTTAGTTGGTAAGCTATTTAAAATAGATAGAAATTATCATTAATACTCCATTGGGAGTGCCCTAAGGGCAGTCCCAATGGTCCACGTAGGATGGAGCACATCCCTAATAAATGAGATGACACATCAGTAAATTGGTGACATGACAACATAGTTAATGAAGAAATAGAAGGAAAACTCAAGACTTGGTTTCTTCCTCCTGACTCGACCTCCTCACGAGAATCAAGACCGCATGACTTAGCAAAATCATCGTTGGGAAGATGTGGCTGGAGTCTTCCGCGCCCGCCCTCGCCAGCGCCGCCTGCCGCGCCCGCCCTCGCCCGCGCCGCCTACCGCGCTCGCCCACGCCGCGGCCCGTGCTCGCCCGCGCCCCTGCGGCACGCCCACGCCTTCAGGTCCGGCGGGGATGAGCGGATGAGGATGAGGAAGACTGGAAGAAGATAGATACAAGGACAAGTAGGACCCAATTTTAGATGACAGTCAGGACCCATCTACATTTATTGTCTCGGACTTCGTACCATTGTAGAAGATGATTTCTAGTGTTCATTTTTGCTGATGTGGTTGTCTTGGACTTCGCACTTGGTGTCTACCGCTGGGACTGGCCTAACCTCTTTGTTGACTAGGCCGCTGCATTCAATTTTTACTTACGTGGCTGGGGAGTTGAGATAGAAATCGCATTTATGGCCGTGTTGGGACTGCCATTATTCCCAATTACACAAATGAAATGTGGCCTCACGGGTTCGCTTCCATTATTCCTTAAAAGGTGGAGGGACAGGGTTCGAACCACACCTGCAACCTTAAAATTATTAGCTTTTTATGGTCTTGTGCAATTTGCTTTAGAGGGTTCGGCTCACAATGAACTAATTTGATTATTCTAAAGATCTAGCTCTCCGTGCAAACTCCACTCCAATCTAGACCACGTGATGTTGATCCAAGTGGGAAGGGGGATTTACAAAATTTAGTTAGTGAAGGCCCTATTACGGAAACGGCGTGTTTGCCGCCTGATACTCACGGCAAAGGGTTTGCCGATAGTTGCTTTCGGCAAAGGGCTCTCGGCAAATAGCCCTTTGCTAAGAGCTGGCCCACAGAACCCATAGACCAGCGGGGTTCGAACCCGCGACCTCCCTCCTCGCGTGTCATCTCCATTACCACTACACCACCGAGTCACATGTATCCATATCCTATTTTCATTCCCCTCATATTACACAACACCAAGTGTGAATTGTTTCTTTGAGGCTCTAACGTACTCAAATTAAAAAGTTGTAACCAACAGAGTTTCATAACTTTCTCAGATCTACAACTTTCATTTTGGCAGTTTCTCCATTCGAGGTCATTTACAAAATTTGAATTTCAAATTTGAGAGATTCAAACTTAGTATTTTGTTGACAATATGATTTGAAATAAAAAATTTGTAAACTACAAAGTTCCATAACTTCTCAAGATCTACAACTTTTATTTTGAATGTTCCTCCATTTGAGGTTATTTTAAAAACTCAAATTTCAAAAATCGAGATGTACTTTTTCGTTGACAAAAGTAATTCAAATTAAACAAGGGTTCAACAACAAAGTTCTATAACTTCTGAAGATCTGAAACTTTTATTTGGGTTACTTATTTGTTCTTTCGATATAGTGGTAGTAACATTCTTGACAAATCTTATATATCTCTCATATAGTTTCATGAAACTATATAAGAGATACAAATTTTGTGAACGAAATTATTACCACTTTGTGAAATGAATAACTGATCCAAATAAAAGTTATACATCTCGAGAAATTATGAAACTTTGTAGTTCAAAGTTTTCTAGTTTGAATTAATCTACGACTTCAAAATGTGATTTGAATTTCTCTTTGCTGAGTGTTTTTTCAAATACTGGCAACAAACTTCGATGTTACCATCGGTCAAAATCGGCTCACGGCAAAATAGTTCTTTGCCAAGATCCCGACTCAACAAACAACTATTTTCCATCAGTCAAAAAAAAGGCTGACTGCAAAATTGTTTTTTTGTTGAGAGCTACACTTGGCAAACAAACAAATAGAAATTGAGCATCAACACTAGAATAGGAGCCTATACTGACAAATTCCACAAGTGACGATGTATATTTGAATGCAGGTACATAGCACAAGAATTAGAACAAAAGCACACCTCGTCCTTTCACCTCATCAATCCAAGCCTCCAAATACCAGCCAATGAGAGGCTGCAATGCAAAGTGCCACAGATTGCTGATATCACCATTCCAAGGGGGAGAAGCCCGACGAATCAAAAGCTGATACGTGTGCATCACATGGATTCTATGGCCCACAAATGTGTCCAAACCGCCTCCAAACAACATGGACACCTGGAACCGACCTGAGGACCCACCTGACAGCCACCACGAGAAAGCACAATAGGAGTGGGGCCCACAGGGGTCGGCCGAACCGACCTTGTGGCCGCCAATGCCCTCCGTCCACGTGGTGACTCCTGGTTCGCTCTTGAGCCCATTCTGGGGGTACTTGGGGTGTCCTCACGAAGTTGCCCAACCCCTATAAATAGAAGTGAGGAGGGGTTAGAATAGGACACACACTTCTTCTCTCATTTTGTCTTTGGGCTCCTACCTCTCTAGGAGAGGAGTGCCTTTGCATAGGATTAGTGCTGGCTTGCTACACTATGTGAGAACCTCAAATAGGTCACAAAGCATTTGTAACAGACACTTAACACCCGTTACATGCACCCACATCTGTAATGGTTGTCGTTTGACGCCGTTACCCATAAGCGCGGCAGGCCGACCCCGAGGTTCAACACCACAACGACCGTTACCAATGAGTACTTCTGGTAACAGGCTTCTTAAACGTTCGTTACATGAATTCTTTGTAACAGACATTAAAACGAGTTCGTTATAATAGTTAAACCTATCAGTAACGGGCTTGTAAAATCCGTTACTGATCAATGCCCTGTCGGTAACGGGTTCTTTAAGTCCGTTACTGATCACTGCCGTATCGGTAACCGGTTTTAGTGTCCGTTACCGATGACCATTTGACGCCCATTACTAAACTGGGAGCTCAATAATTGAAGTCTAATAGCACTCTTCACTGTCGTGAAGCCGGAGCACGGCGGCAGGGGATTATTAGCCAAACCGGGGTTCTCCAATGCACGAGGGCGGCGATCCTGCATATATAGAATCTGTGCTACTATAAATTTTGTCTCCTTTGTGAACAAAGGAGACGGGGGTTTGTGAATCCGCGTCTACTTTGTGTCTGTCTTCTTTGATAGGTCAGCTCGATCTCTCATTGCTTCCATTTCGACATACAGGCACAATCAACACATATATCTTTTGAGACAAAACATACATCATAAGACCTAACTTGTCCACATAGATAAAGATAACTTGTCCACAAGAATAAAGATAATTATTAAAAATAGTTAACTTGTCCATCTGGCTAGAACTTAACTTGTCCATCACATTTTTACTATGGTCGTGCTATCTGACCCTACACATCATCAAAAGCATGCCCCTTGAACATCCACAAAAGTATGGCTATCTGACCCTGCACATCAACAAGCTTGAACCTCCTCATGCCCCATCAAGATTGGCTATTTTTGCAGCCTCTTCGTAAGCAACAAAGGATTCTTGAAGCCCTTCGAGCACATCTTCAATGGGCTCGAGATTTTGTTCAGTCGTATACTTGTACCTCCTTATGTGCTTAGCTTTTTTGATGAGGATGTTCACTTCTTTCGTGATTTTTTCAAACTCAGGTTTCACATAATCCCAGACATTAAGGTTTAGAAATAACTCAAGCTCTGCTCGCGACTCATAAAGTTTTGCCTAAAACAAGGTTAAACATGGTATAAGAATAACATAGTCATTTCAGAACTAATTTGCCTCAGAGCTTGGAGCAGTATAGGCACAGTAATCATCATAGGAAAATTATATAAGAACTTGAAATTTATCATAGGCTTCATAGAAGGGTGACAAGTAAAAGCAGAACTTAGTTCAGAACTGATTTGCCTCAGAACTTAGTATAAGATCATGACAGGCATGGAAGACATCATCATAGGCACTAACTTTATCAAGCTCAAGCTCAAACTCCATCTATAGAACAAGTAAAAGGCAGTGAGATTCAGAGAAACTTGCCTCACCGTCGCCGTGGTCGTTGCCAGAGTCAGAGATTAGGTCCTCTACACCTTTGCCGCTCCCTCGACCCCTCTTCGTCGTTGCTAGACACTTGTGCTCGCAGACGTGAGGAATGTGCCTCGCCCACTTCGCTGCCCTCTCGCCGGCACGCTCCTCCTTACCGCTGCTTGGCCCCTCGTCAGAACCCGAGAGGATCCAGTCGAGGACCCTCGTCTTCAGCATTGGGTTCGCTCCACCGCCGCATGGCCCCTATCCGACACTCATCGTCGTCTCCCTCTTCGCCGCCATCTCGCCGGCACGCGCGCGTATCCAGTTGCGGCACCGCTTCACGTTCTAGTTCTCCTCCTCGATCCTGGGTGTGCGTGGTTGTCCGCTGCTTGGCCCCCTCACCGGCGCTCATTGTTGTCTCCACGCCTCTGCTCACCCTAGTGAGATATGAGGAAAGCATCGTGTGTTGCGCTTATCCATTCGGAAAGAAGAACGGGAGACGTAATGGGGCCGGGGCGGATGAATATTCATTTTGCAAAATGGATAGTCACTGACGACGCAGGTTAGCAAACTCACGTCGCCTTTGTTAGCTGGTGCGCAGGCGGGCAACGGTTAACTTCTTTATACTAGGCTGCTGAAGCTGACGCGTGGGCCTGACACTTTTTTTAAATGACACTTGCTTCCCTCCAAATTTAGGGCCCCATAAAACAGCACCTAAAAATTAATAAAAATACGAACAATTCATAGTTGGGCATTTGGTATTTGAATAAAATATGAACAGTCACACGTCTCCATGTGACCACACGTCCCTTTTGTGGCCAAGAGTCTCCTGAGTGTACACAGGTTCCGAGGCGTGTGACCGGCCGCCTGACGGTTCCCCGTCTTGTCATTATAAATCCCCGGCCGGCCAAGAAATTCGTCAAGCGCGCCACCAAGAAAACCCAGCACCACCGTCTCCGGTCACCAAGAAGTGAACCCAAGAGCTTCTTCTTCCTCAAGCACGTGCATGGCATCATCAAGCGAGCCGTCCAAGAAGCGGGGGAGGGAGGAGGATGATGACGACAAAAGCCACCGCCGTCGGCTCATCAAGGAAGGGACGGTGCCGGTGCCCGAGGAGCCTGAGGTGCCGACGCCCCCGCCTGAGGAGGTGCCAGCGCCGCCGCCCGTGGAGGCCGCCCCACCTCCTCCACTAAATGCTGTGAACACCATGTGGTCAGTCAACATGTTCCTTGAAGCTTTCAGGAGGCTTCGACGGGTGGCCGTTCGTCTTGGCCTCCCACCACCCAATGATCCGCTGCAGAGGACCGTGAAGGATTTCACCTTCAAGATCCATGTCTTCGCTGGGGACCTTGAGAGAGTCATGGTTGGCCCCGACGACGACAATGACGGCGACGATGGCGGCTTCGACAGCGGTGACGATGGCGGCCTCGACGGCTCTGGCTCTGACTCCGACTCCGACGGTGGGGCTCCTCCGACGGCGACTACCTCTGTTTAATTAATTTATTCCTCCTCAGTTTGTCGTTCTCTACTTGTTTATCATGAACATGTTCCTCTGTTAATGTGCTCCTCCTGTGTGTTTGTTGAACTTGTGATGAACTAGTAGATCTAAGAGACGTGGGTAGATCAATCTGTGTATCCTATAACCCATTGCAATGTCTATGGTAGCAGTTTACAATGAATTGCAGTGTGTATGCTAGAAGTTTGTTACTCTATTTGTGTCTATATATGGCAGCAGTGTACAATGAATTGCAATGTGTATGCCAGAGTTATGCCAGAAGTTTGTTACTCTGTTTGTGTTAATCCGCGTCTCCTTTGCTTTGTGCTGCAATGAAATGTAAGCACAGATGAGTTGATGAATTTTGTGATATGTGACACATTAAGATTTGTGACCCAATTCTCATTCCATCCATTCTTCATTCATAAATTTAAGTTTGTCATCTGTGACAAATTTTTCATTCTTCATCCACACAGAAGAAGCAAAAGCACCACTTTTAACATCAGAATTACTTCTTTGCAGCATACATCCCTAGTAAACATCTAAATACTACACAAACAACAGCCACAATAATCAATTTCATCTTCTAGATCACATTGTACATCTTCTCCTCCAGTGCTTTCTTCCTCTGCTTGTCCTCCAGTGCTTGCCTCTGCTCACCGCTCCCAATTTGACAATCCACTAAATCAACTACTTCATCAACTGCGTCTGCCCAGTTCGATGGTCGAAAAATAATGACGCCAGCATCCTTCAGCATTTGGAGATACTCCTTGTGGAAATGATAATATCCATAATTCTTGGTGTATTGCAGATCAAAAGCACATAAGAAGCCTAACTCAGATTTGTGAAACATACCACAGACTACTCACCGAGTTCCTTGCACACTTAAAATAAAGACGATCGTGGTTTTCACCTTCCTTCTAAGTCCGCCCCTCCACCACCCGAGCCATACCACAGTTCGGGCAAGGGACCAGTGGAAAACCGCTTAGCTCACCGATAACATCTTAGTGTGTTCTAAAAATTCTACAAATTGACTTGGCAACATAATTTGGGTCCCTAAACTTGTCAAAAAAATTCAAATGGTTTCGATAAAGGAGTATTATACTTGTGTACAAATGTCTACATCTCTCACATAGTTTCCTAGAATGCTACTTCAACATTGAAGTTTTCCACCCTTAACAACATGTTCGAACTCATATGCATTTGAAAATTTAACATAACCTTGTGTTTACCATAAGATTATGAAATGCAAAGTTTCATTAGTAATGGTTGTGTAAAAAAATATTATTTCTATGTTGTACTTATATGGAACAAGATAAGGCATATAAACAACATCCAAAAAATGGAATTATATACGAAAAAATTTCATAAATGAATAGATGTTGATTTTAGAAAAAAATCAGAAACAAATATCATCAAATTTCGATTACGGATGACGGAGAAATGCGTGATACAAAATCTGATTGCAGATTAAAAGGGGCAAACTGTTCGCCCCTTCATTAGTGACGCGTGGTTGTTAATCCGCGTTTCATTTGCACCTCTGAAACCTTTTAATAAACACGTATGTTTTTTTGGGAGATTAATGACAGGAGGGGCTTAATTTGTTTTCCTTGGTCTTTGAGTCAAGTAAAAATAGGCCTTGGATAAATGAACGGAGGGAGTAGCAAAGTACTTGACTACATTACTCGTTTTAAGGCCCACACAAGCCCACTAACGCTAGGTTAGTAGGGAAAGACGCCTCCCTTACGCAGTCTCCTACCACTCTCCCCTCGCGCCGCCGCCGCTTCATCCCCCTCGCCTTTGTCCCCCTCACCTCCCCCCACACCACGACGCATGATACACCCCTTCACTGAGACGCGCGCCACATCACGCTCGGCGCGACACGTGCCACACCTCTGACAGCGAGATCTAGAGGAGGAGGGACCCAGCGGTGGCGACGACGACGACTAGAGGAGGGATCCAGCGACGACAACGACAAGGAGGAGGAGGGATCCAGCCACGAGGTCGACGCGAGGACGAGGACGTGGCGGCGAGCAGGCAGCGACGAGGAGTAGAGATCCCTCCGCTCTGACAGTGACAAGGTCAGTGGCGAATCTAGAATTTGAGCTTAGGGTATGCCGCCCTAAAAATGTCTTATACAATTCGGTTAATCCATTCTACCAATTCGGTAATATTTGTAAAATTAATAACAATTCAGTAATACCTGTAAAATTAACAACGTAATTTGGTATAAATGCTCGAGTTTTTGTAATTAGGCCATGCGAGCGTATGCAGCACACATGCGTTCAGATAATCAAGTATACAACATATGCGTGCGTATGCTTTTCTTTTTATATAAATGCGTATAAATATACTTGTACTTGTCGGAATTGCAGGGTATGTCGGTGCATACCTGGCATACCCTGTGGCTCCTTTGTATAAGTACATGTGGACATACTTAGCTGTTGATGGTATACGTAGTTAGCATTTCCCTTTAGATTGACTCTTATATTTGGTTTTACTCTTGTTCCCTATGTACATGTGCACATTCTCTCCAAGTTGAATAAGTACCTCATCAGCAACTGAGGCAGCCAACATCTTCCTCTTTAAAATGGTAAGGTCGCATTGCCTGAACTAATTTTTTAGTTACTGAATTTAGCATTTATGTTAATGGTTTACCATAGAACCAATGATATCATAGTGGGCTAAAGTAGTTACTGTAATTGTTTTCTTGTGTGCTTTCTCATGCTTAACTGCTAAACATGGTTAACTAAAAATGTGCTCTACTTGTCTCCTGTTGTAGCATGTCTCTTGGGAGAGCTAGCAGTATGGTCTGCTTTTTGTGCTATTCTTGGGCGCTGAGCTGACCTTTCTTAAAATCCCTTGACTATTAATTCACATGATAAATCTGACGAGGACTATAGACCTGGGCCACAAGATGAAGAAGAGGGTTATGGCACTGCTAGTGAAGAACAAGACCAGGTGGGTGGGGCTCCGCGCTGAGGCAGAGCGCCAAGGACATCCACAAAGTGGCCAAGTGACACAATGATAGTCACTGAGGTCGACATAGGGAGGTACCAGTACCATTGACACAAAAGCGCAGGTTCATGTTGCTTGCGGGGCTTATTGCTAGACAAAAGATACCTTTGCATTTGCCAGAAATCAAGGAACTAAGCAATGATGAAAAGTGGGACTTGTTTGATAAGCATGTGCAGAAACACTTGAAGTTCCAGGAAGGTGTGAAACAGCAGGCATTCAAGCTTTCCTGGAAGACGACAACCAAGGCATGGAGACAATTCAGATTTCAGCTTAGGCGAGATTTTATCAGAAAAGGACTTGAGCCATTTACAAGTCACCCGTTTATCGACCCGGAACAGTGGAAGGAGTTCATGAAAAAGGAGGAAACCGAGGAAGCCTCATCTGTTAGTGTCAAGTTCAAAGAACTTCGAAGTCGGAACACAAGCAAGCCCAGCATGGGTCCAGCTGGTTATACTGTGAAACTACCACAATGGGAGGAAGAGGACAGATAATTAGTTGTAGCTAGGATCCCCAACCCTGACGATCGTTCCAAGAATTGGCTGCGAGCAAGGAGTAAGCTAGTGATTAAAGACCGTGTTGCCGTGATAGTGTTCAACAACAAAGCAATTGAAAAATTGACTGCAGACATCAAGGAGAAGAATGCATGTGTAGAATCTTTAGTAATGGCAGGGCAGAGGGAGTATGATGTGCTAAGTCAATGCTTGGGCCACCCCGAACAACCAGGTCACGTGCGTGGTGTCTCTAGCTACCAGGGCTGGAGGTATGCACGGCCTCAGCACACTTCCATGTATAGGAAGAGGAAGAGGACGAGGACCGAAGCATCAGTTGATAAGGAAAAGATAAAGGAAGAAATCAAGCAAGAACTCAAGGCTGAGATGTAGAACGATTTGCTTGCCATGCTGGGAGAAGGGTACCAGGTGGTGTTGTCACTAGTGTCCAATCACGCAAGCCGTTTACCCGCAGCACTAAAGAGCAGCTGTGAGTCCGTAGATAATATAGGTTTGATCAATGGCATTATAGAGTTGACAGAGGTGCACTGTGACAATCGTACACAGGAAGGCCTTATAGGCATGTTGACTGAACCCGCACACTGTGCCCTATGTATCATGTGGAGGGTTGTTGAATGTGAGGCTGCAATTGGTGTGGTTCATCCAGAGCAGACTATGCTACAAACAGTCCCGATTCATGAAGACTGTGTTGTGGTCGAAGTGCTGCATGTATATACTGTCTTTGTGGATGAACCGCTGGAATACCCTCCTAATGACGAGGTGACGACACTCGGACAAGCTGTAGGACAGAGGTTACAATGGAGAAGGTGTCACATTCACGTCAAGTGATGAGGACATCACAGTCATAGGCAACCAGGATGCTTTGGTTACACCGAACGCATCGCTAGTTACACCAAATCCACCTCTGGTTACGCATCAAAAATCAAGCACACAATCGGTTACACAAGATCAAGCATTGGATACACAAGCACAAGTGTATGAAGGTCCGGTTACGCACAGCCGTGCAAAGGAAACCCAACAAGAGGTGCATGCTTTCCTCTTTGAGTTACGTTGTAATATTAATGAGAGTAATATACTACCTAAGTCTTGTACTTTACTCCTACTCAACTTTACACAAGAAGTCTCTCCAATGGGTTACGTGGAGGACACAGAAGGTTACATGGAAGACACCAAGACTGCTGCCCAAGCTGAGAAGGGTTACGCACACCAGACTCAGGGTTACACCACAGAAGCATCAACTTCATGTCCAAGTCTATACCATCTCGGGAAGAGATGGGGGTCAAGACATACATGAATAGAAGCGTCTTGAAGTCTAGATTCGAACCCAACAAACGGCACATCTTTTCGACTTCCGAGCTATGTGTAATGGTCATTTTACTGAAGACTGCGCAGAAGCTGGAAGGACGCGCGTGAACTGAAGACCACTTCGTGAATGCTTCAACCAGTTAGCCTTCCACCTCCCAATGTGGTTGCTGCAGTTCACACTTATCCCACACCCATCTAGGAGTATTGTTCCTACTATAAACACGCACTATGTACTCCAAAGAACTCAGTTTTGATTATCGAGAATAGACAACCACATACGGTTTTCTTGCAGCCAAGTTGCTGAGTGCCTTGCACACCCCTGTTCTTCCTTGTTCTTCTTGGACTTGTGAAAAGATCCCTCTGGGATCCCCTACTTCGTGCTCTACGGCTTCCGTTCGGCTGCGGCGTATTGTGTGGATTAGTTTCAGCTTGTGGTTTTGCGGTCGTTCGGAGATCGAGTCGAAGTCTTCGCAGTTTTGGTGCCTCTCTCCCTGTCGCTTGATCGCAACCAACCTTGGTCAGGTATAAAACCTTTACCCGCTGCTTGCAGAAATTTATCTTGTTACGAAACCTACAGCCGTGATGATTGGGCCATCCCCAAAACCTTTCTTGCAAAGGTCCCTATCATTGGTAATCAGAGCTATCGTTATCACGGTAGGTTTTTGGTTATTACCCACCCTCCCACCTTTTATTATCTGCTATATCATTTTGTTTATGTCCTACAGTCCACTAAAAAGCCACACAAAAAAAATCCCATAGCCTTTTTTGTGGTACTGTTGCTTTGTGTGTTGCGTTCATCGTGTTCTTAATCACCATCTTTGTTCTTCCGCAGTGCTATAATTTTTTTCCGCACCCCTCATATGTTATCTTGTGTTCACTGTTAGAAAAAGATTCAGAAAAAAGTGTGAAAGAAAGAGCAAAACAAAAAAAGAGAAGTTGAAAGGGGTTGTCTTGCAGTTTGTGTAACCAAAGATTTGATATCTGTAACTCAAGTTGGTGGTGGTTCTGGACAGCAGGTTACACACATTGTTTTAGTACGATAGCCTCCCTTGAACAGCCACCTATAGCTCCACATAAATCCGTAACCGGGACTTTTGATTCGTAATCCTTTCGATCGCTTAATCACAAGTTTGGTTAAGCCACTTTCAGCACACTCATGGTCCTTGAGAATGAGTAACAAATTGGGTAAGCAAGAGGTGAGGTTGTGTGTTTCCACATATTTTTCCTATTCCACTATCTCTTGTAAACCCTAACATGGCAGGATCTGATTCAAGTGTTCGTGGTGGGAACCAAGGAGATGATGAGCCCCCTGTCTCACGAGCTGAGATGCGCAATATGGCCAACTCACTTGTGGAGGCAATGGAGAGGATGCTCGATGAACGTCTTCCTGCTGCGAGATGACGAGCTCCACATCACCATGATGAATCTGGTGATGAATATTCTGGTTTCAGACGTGGTTTTCATGACCATTTTGAAGGTGGTTGTGATGATCGTGGTGGTGGAAGGCGTGTTGGTCATGAGAATCAGCGTGCAGGAGGTGGTCGTGATCATGGTCGCCGTGTTCGCTTTGATGATGAAGATGAATCTCAGGGCAGCCATGAGGAGTATGATGATGATGAGAATCCTTTTGTACACCGTGGACCATTTGAACGTCGCCGAGAATGTCGCCGTGCTGCTGTTTATGATGGTGACAATCATCATTGTCACAATAGGGCTGATCCGGACAGCATTGCTCGGGTTAAACTCAGTGTTCCAAAATTTTCAGAAAAGAAAGATGCTGATGCGTATGTTAATTGGGAAGAGCAGTGTGCTCAAATTTTCAGAGTGCACAATCTCTCTGATCACAGACGTGTTAGTCTTGCTTCCGTTGAATTCTCTGGTTGTGCTCTCACTTGATGGAATCAGATACAAGAAAATCAGCTTGTGTTGGGACGTGATCATATCAACACATGGGCTAAAATGAAGCGTGTGATGAGGAGGCACTTTATTCCATCGAGTTATCGTCGTGAACTCCGTAACAGGTTACAAACATTAAAATAAGGATCTAAATCAGTTGATGAATATTTCAAAGAGATGGAGTTACTCTTGATTCTGTCTGATATTAGAGAAGATAAAGAGTCAAGAATTGTAAGATTTTTGCATGGTCTCAATGATGATATTTCAAGTTTAGTAGAGATGTTTCCATATCGAACTTTGCAAGATCTTGTTGATCAAACTATGCGCACCGAGAGGAAAATTCAGCAAGAAGGACGTGGGCGGTCCTATGGGAGTCGATCTATCTCAACTCCATGGCGCCAGCAGCAGCCCGGTACTGTTGACACGGTTTTTTGGTATGTATCAAGGCTGGTGTAAAAAGTGGCAGAAAGACCGACACAAGTCAGGGGAGAATCTGCCAATGGACAAGAGAGGAGACAACTCGATGATTTTGCAAATACATGGGTGCTGCCTGAGTCATAAAGATTTATTTGCATGCGTACACATGACGCAAGGTGGTTAAAGAAAGCATAGTGGCTGATTTAATTGAAGAGCATACATGCCTGCATGTAGCAATCGGCAATAGCAGCCAGAGCATAAGGTAGATCGGCGGAGGCAAATCAGCAGGAGCGTCAGCGAGGCAATCGGCAGAGTAGGCAAGAGAATCGGTTGTTAGCATATTTTCAAGGATCGCACACACAGGCTACAAGGAGACGTGGAGTTTTGTGACTAGATGTGGGTCCACCGGTTGATTAAGGAAAAGGCAAATAGAATAAAGAAGGAAAGTCAAAGTGATATCAGTTTTACACGTAAGTTAGGGTCCGTTTGGTACAGCTTCATGAGCGGCTTCACGAGCAGCTTCACAACTTCAATAGCCAAACGGCTAGCTCTCTGCCCAGCTCTCTGGTCAGCTTCTCTGAAAACTCGCTCTCACAGAGTTAAGCACACGGTGAAGCTGCAAAAACATGGCTCTCTCCCGCTCATGAAGTTGCTCATGAAGTTGTTTTCTAAAAAACAGCTCGACTGGTGAAGCTGAGCTGTGCCAAACAGAACCTTAATTAAGGAGGAAGGAAAGTTACGTGATTCACTTGCATACACCATCCAGAAGCAGTCCGACTGGAATACATGCTCGCACAAGATATGGACGGGATCGAAGGAGCTTCGCGAGAAAGATTCTGCAGGGGAGCCAGACACCATATATCTTATTAGTATATTTCCTCTTTTGTTTAGATAATAATTTAGGAGAGTTAGTCACTGTGACCTGTTATGAGTCTTTAATTAGAAAGTTTTGAGCCCTTCCGGCCGTAGGAGTTTGGAGAGCCCAGGGTATAAATATAAGCCCCGACCATTGTAATAGAATCATCAGACGATCAATATCAAAACCGCTTCCGGGCAAATACCTTTACAATTCTTGCATCTACTTTATTGCATCTACTTTTCGGCGACTTCGCCATCGTACCTTTTTCTTCTTCACGAGTTCTCGCAAACTCGTCGGGCTGCATCGCTTCGATCTCCGGCTTGCTGGTGAGTTCCGCTATATCGAGTAATATCTAGGCTTTAACCTCCGGGTGTATCGCTGTGGTTTCGTCTAGATTTATTCACCAGTTATCGATATCAGCTGGATTAGCAAGTTTTATCTTAATTCTTGCTGCTTTAGCTTTTATCACAATTATCCAGCTTGAGACTGTTTCCTGTCGGCTTTATCGCATGATTATTATTATTATCATATAGCCAGCTAGATCTGTTTCAAGTGTTGCTCACGTAGCTCTGTTTAAGTTGCCTCTGGTAGCTTACGCTCTGCCTACGTCATCATATCGGTTGATTTAGCCGATCTGTTCTGCCCCGTATCAGCTATCTAGCTGTTACGATTTTATCAAAAGACACATCAGCTCTCTAGCCAATTTTCCATTGTCAATCAACAGGTCAGATTGGTTGGCAGCCTCGCTACAGACCGGGGAGTCACGTGTGTCGCGCGCGGAGGTGACGTCCTATTTTCGTGTCAACACACTTTTGGCACGCTCGGTGGGACACGAAGACAATATCCACGTTGAATCAATAAAGTTCAAGGAATACATTCAGTGCGTCATGGACAATCAATCTGGAATATTGGCGAGTATTATAAGCAAAGCAATTGAATGTGCATTCTCTGAGTTTGCCCGGCAACAAAGTTATGAGCAATCATATTATCAACAACCGAGATCATCAGCTAATACAGCAGTACCTACTTGCTGTCCATGGGAACTTCCTAATCAAGTGGCATCTCAATATTGTGATGTGCCACCATTGTCAACACAGCCAACGGTTCTGTATACCCAACAATTGGCTCAACTACAAGAGATGAGGATCCATCATGCACCAGCGTTTATTCCTCAGATTACACCAGTCCTCCCTGCCTCATTGCCGCCGGTATAGGAAGATTTGTTCAGTGCTCTTGGATACATGCCACAGCCGCTGGCACAGGAGGATCTGTTCACCACTCTTGGATATACGCCTGCGGATACTACTCAAATTCAAGAATCAAAACGCGTTCAAGGTGTTGCCCAAGAATTGCAGTATGTTCCCAATGGTTCGCAACAGATAGCTTCATATGCTCAACCGTCAAATCAAAGTCAGCAATCGCAAAGCTATCGGACACAAGTATCGTCTTTACAGCCGATGACGAATCATCCACCAACCATGGATGAGCAATTGATGGATCAGCATTCACAACCAATAGCTCTGCAATCTTGGCCCGGGGGGCTGCAATCGCGACCGGTAACTCAGCAACCTTTGCCTGGGGGGCTGCAATGTGCCCAAATGTCAGTTTGGACACAACAACTAGGAAATTATTGGTCGCAAGAATCGGTTTCACAGCAGGGAGCATGTCAGCCGGAAGCATTTATTTCACAGCCAATTGTTCACGAATCATATCGACCAATAATTCCTCAATTAATGACCAATCAGTCTGTTTTAGCAAAATCACAAGGGTTTGCGGATTCAAAAGAGACTGATGGAGATCTGTGTCCAACTGATATGGTCAAAGTGGGCAACCAAGATGAAGAAGCTGATTTAAATATATCAAGTTCATGGGTGTCTAATGGATCAGAAATCACAGATCACAAAGTGCAAATCTCATTTGCTCAAACTCAAGGAAGCTGTCAAATGGGAGATGAGAATATTCGGCCACAATTTGCTCCTCGGGAATCACTGCCAACAGCTCAACAGTCTGATGTAGTACCTCCGCAGTCGATCTTGATTGATGAGCTCAAGAGTAAAAGCCAATATGGAAGGGAGTTCAGCTCTAAAGACACTCATGAGGAAGAAATCCCAGCCAACTACAAGGATAGAGAAAAACAAGTTGGTGAGCCATTAAAGAAAGATGAAGTGGCCGATAGAAGGATAACAGAAGCTGGGCAAAGGATGGCTTCTCAAAATATTTATTGCTCGCTGCCCAAAAATATTACCCCGGAGTATCGACTGCTTGGAGTATATTTTCCATGGGAGCCAGGTGATCAAAAGCCGAAAATCACTATGCAAAAGCATCGGCTGATTGGAGTTCATGTTGCATGGGAGCCGGGCAATAAAAAACACAGATATATTGCCCCGAAGCATTGGCCACTTGGAACTTATTTTCCATGGGATCCAGGAGGACAAGAATTGTGTACGAAACTTGAAAGCTGATGTCTCTAATTGGCTAGATGATGGGGCACATGTCATTTTATCCTGTCATTATGTTGCCTCATGATGGAAAACCAAAAGGACATATATTTTGGCTACATGACATTCTATCATATTATCTCAGATTATTTATTGATAAAAAACAACACTTGCAAAAGAAGAGATATATCGATTGCTTTATTTAAAATATGGCCGATGGAAGCAAAGGTTGGCTAGTAGAAGAGCAACAGAGTCAGTCAATAGATCACGACCGCCCTTCGTTGACCTTGCCAAAAAGCTCGACACCTGACGATCTCGCTGATGACTTCATCAATGACTACAACAACTGTTAGCGAATGGATCTGGACCAACTCGTCATCAAGCAAGCATGTCTACGACAATGCCTAACGCCCTACGCGGTATGTATCTACTGATAACTGCCCTACGCGGCAAGTGGAGTAGATCAACTGGCACCAAAACAAATGTAAGTGCGTACGTCAGATGAAGAATTATTGGCTTATTCTTCTCCTTCAGACGAAATTTATTTAGCTGATGAAAGAGATGATTTATCAGTATAATCGGTCATGTGATCTTAACCAAGTGAACTTCATCTTGGCCCACGCGTCATCGGCAAAGACACGCTCACGCCGCACATACATGCTGGCACGTATTGGGGTATTTCGGCTAATTGATTCAAATGATAGCCCATGGAGCAACAAAAGAAGAATGGCCGACAGGAGAAAGACAGCCGATAGATTAATGGACAGAGTGCGCATCAGATTAATGATCCATGTCATTTGTTTTGAGCAACAATTACCTATGATCAATAAAGCAGGTGATTTAAGCTGTCTAACGGCGGCTGGATAATTATTGATGACCACTTTCTTCCACGTCCAAGCCAATGGAATAAATTAAGAGGATGAAGAGGAGTTTGACCTCTAATCAAATCGGCTAGAGGACATGATGATGCCGACGCCGCAAGACCACCGATAAGGCTAATGTCCTGTCACTTCTATGTTGGCCGGTATTGCCTTGACCAGCTAATAAAATAATATTCAAAAGTTGCTGTCATCTCAACAGTTGGGGTCATTTAACAAGGAAGAGAAAATATCAGTTGAGCTTTGGTAATGATCTTGGGCACATTTGTCAGGTGAACGCCATCTATGGTTAGCAACAAGGCGGCCGATAAAAGATGATTCTCCCTCGGCTAACATATCACTCCACAAAAGGGCAGACGGGATAGCACATCATTCAACAATACTTAGTATCAAAATCATGGCTGGTATATCGCTGAAGGGAATTAGATGGTCACGGCCAGTTGCTGCACATGAGCTAGTTGCTGTGCATTGAGGATCATGAATCAGCCAAATAAAGATGATAAAGTGAAGTACGAGCCGATGCTTTCATGAAAGTAGATCAAGAGTAAAGATATCTGAAGTCAGTCAACCAAAGCCAATGATAAGCTTCCTATCAAGGTCAATTTACTAGTCGTGCAATGCCCATTGAGTAGAATATTTGAGGTACAAATACATCTATGGATCAAGGGATATCATACACGTGCTATATTTGCTGAGTTTCACCAGCCAAGGTGCTATGGAAGACAACGACAAAGTGGCATGATGCAGACGCACGTCTCCTTCACACAGATGGTTGAAAGTGCTCAGATGACCAGAATTGCTTGTATGTGCAGTCAAAGGGTTGTGTTTCTCATCAAAAGAAATCTATTCCACAGAAGCATACACAAGTCAATACTTGAGCTGCTAAAATCGGCACACACGTATGTCCAGAAGCACTACTGGTCCATCACGACCAGTCGTCGCCGATACAAAGCTATCGGAAGGTTCGCATACAATTAACGTGAGGACGTCATCAAAGCTACCGTGATGATGTAAGACTACTGGAACAGAAAAAATATGATGTCACCGCTGACGTCAGGATGATACACTACAAGAAAAACGCCGACTAGTGACACAAAAAAAGGCCGTTTCTCGTCATAAACCGCGATTAATGACGCCGGTTGTTACGAAAACGCGCCGTCATTAATCGAGCGTCACAAACCGCGATTAATGACGAGACCTTATTTCCCGGCGTCATGAGTTTAATGACGCGTATAAATTCGTAACACAAATGCGTCATAAGGTACATGCCACGTTGGACCGAGATCCATCGTGGCTCTGACGTGGCAGGGAGTTATGACGATTTCGGTTCGTCACAAATTGAGGCCCGGTCCATGTAAAAGCCTTTGTGTGTCTAATATTGTTGGGTCAATTTTAGCCTGTTTCAGGTTTTCGTATTTTTTTTTGTCATTCCCGAAATGTTTGTTGCACAGTATATTGGGCTATTTTATATTGGGCCCTAGCAATCTAACGAACTTGGCCCATATTGCATTATGCTTGGACATTTGATTTTGGGCATTATCCACTGGGCCTTTCCTGGGCCTCGGCCCATATTGCTTTTTTTTAGATAAGCCCATATTGCATTTCCCAGGGCACTGTATACTGTTCTGGCTGCTGCTGATCACCAGCACATAATCAGACAACAAAACAAAATATTTCCCACTTCCATATAATTCACACCACATTCAGGGAATAGTTCAACCAGTACAATTGTGCAATATACATCAAGTTAGCATCGAATCGAATGAACATACAACAAGTTATCAGCAACACAAGTTCACCAGGACCACACTTCAGTTGAGAGGAGGATAAACCTGGCTGAAATTTATCAAGCCTTGGATCAGATTATGCATGTCAGTTGTGCTCTTCTTCAAAGCTTCAAGCGCTTCTGTTTGAGACTTCAATGTTGTCTCCTGTTCTTGACCCTTCAATCTCAGTTCGCACATCTCGACCTCCTGTTCAACAATCTTCTGCTGCAGTTGTGCCCCCCTTGCTTCTCATTGTTAAGTCCAGCTCGTATTTCCTGAACCTGAAGTGCAGTAGTAACCCTAGTCTTTTTCATGGAGGGCGGGCGAATGCCAGCAACCTCCCGAAAAGTCCTAGATTGGACAACTTCTGCCACGGCTTCAGCAGTAGTCTTTCTTGGTTGGTCACCTTGAGGTTCAGCGACAATTTGTTCATTGTGAGCCTAAAAAAGGAAATAAAATGAAAGGTTTAAAATAAAATAGTCACACATGTTTCTAGTATTGTTGCATTGAAAAATACAAAAGTAGACAAGTACTTACAATGGCTGCCTGTACTGGAGTGATGAAGCCATTCTTGCTGCAGTGGAAGGACTTGAAATAATCAAGTGGACTTAGCCCTTCTCCTTCGGCAGTATACTTCTGCCTCTAAATATGTTTCGAAAACAGGCATAATCATCAAAGTGCTAGCATTGTAAAATGGTTCATGAAATGAACTACAGAGCAAAAACATGACTTGTTCATCTGCTTACCACAAGATTAGCTTGTACAATGTAGCTTCAAGATCCCGTGCGCTGATGGTACTTGACCTTTCCTCGATTACCGGTGTTTGTACTACACCTCACCTTTACAATAATAAGAACTTGTGTAAGAAATAAGATTAAGAACAATATATAAGTACATGAAAATGTGGTAGTGGCAAGTTGAAGTTCTATCATACCCTATGCTCAGGGGAAGACCACATGTTAACCAGTGCCTTCCATTGGGCGTCGGTCAGATTGGGCACAGGAGATTTAGTTGGGACTGCATTTGCTGGAACATCATTGAAGTACTTTTGCTTCAGACGATACCTCGCCTGTCTCTGTATCGACTTCAGCATGTCAGTGCATGCCACCCTTACAGGCTCACTGGTGGTGTCAATGTCGAATTGCCCCTAGCACAAGACAATTATCAGAAAAATGGATGACAAGAATAGATGCAAAGAACTATGGTTAGATGAGTGGACATATGCACACCGCTAGTTAGCCCATGTAGTTCTTGAGATGGTCTTCAGTCTTTTCACCATCTTGCTGGTTCTTCTTTTTCTTGTAGTCCTTCCAGCTAGGAAGAATCGGTATGTGGCCACGCACTATGATACCACCTTCTGATGCAAACTTTGCAGCTTGCATTGGTGCCTCTGGGCGTTTGAGCCCTTCTTGAATGTATATAGGGATCTTGCCATTTAAGCCTCGGCTAATTCGGTCCAGATCTCTACCCAATCTTCTTGAATCCCGCAGGCCCCGTTGTGCTCTGGAAGGGCGTGCATCACCTAACAAGTTTGTTACAGCCATACAAGTTAATAATTATTTGGTTGGTAATTAGGACATTCGAATATGAGATCAAATGACTTGCCTTCTGCAGTCGTCATGTCAATGATGTTCTCATCGTGGGTTGCTGTTGCTTGGCCTTCAGTGGGCAATTCTTGTGTATCAAGAGTTGTCCCACTCCCATCAGCTAAAGTCAATTCCCTTGCCTTGGTCATAGTCAGTCTAGGAGGCATTCTGGTAGGGTCATCCGGTGCCCGAATTCTCTTGGTCCCTCTTCCTCCACTGATAGGTAGGCTATGAGTGACCTGATTACACAAAATTCAACAAAGAAAGAGAAGATCAGAAGCAATCCTGCATAACTAGTACATGAAATGAGTTCATGATAAGACTACCTCTTGTTAACATGTCTCTGGGTCAGAATCCTGTTCATCAGAAGGGTTGTACTCCGGATCCGAATCATGTATTGTTGTATCATTGGTACCCTTTCTGCTTGGTCGGTCAGCTGCTAAAAGTGCTTTCATTTTCTCGATGCCAAGACTAGAGAAGAAATTGTGATTCTTCAAAACATTCATGTCCCTCTGCCGCTCGTAATCGCCGCGCTCGTCTACTTCTGTTAGGAAAGCAGAGAAACTTATGTAAGGTTGTCCTACCACTGTAAATAAAACTAGATCTAAACACTTCTATAAAAACCAGTAGGATGTTCCTAGCCGAAACAAGATCCTGAAAAAGATGTTCCTAGTCAAAACAAGATCCTGAGAAGAAGTAGTGTAGACATGGGATGTCAGATCTAAAAACTTCTATAAGAACCAGTAGGATGTTCCTAGCTGAACAAGATCCTGAAAGGATGTTCATAGTCAAAACAAGATCCTAAAAAGAACTAGTGTAGACATGGGATCTACCTGATCAAAAAAAACTAGTGCACACATGGATCTGCCACATGGGAAAACACGCAAGTACGAATCCACCGGGGAAGCTGAACCGAGGAGGAAAACATTGTACCTTGTTCTGGATATTTCCTTCGTACGACCTTCCCTCCTGGTGCCATTGTGTCGTCGCCGCTGCTACTAAAGAGGTAGATGGGAAAGGGGCTGAAGCTATGAGCGGTAGATTTGAGACGATGGAGGAGAGGAGGTGAAGATTTGGGCTGCCGGCGAGGAGGGAAGGTGAAATGGGGGCGGAAAGATTTGAGATGGCGAGGAGAGGAGTAGAAGGGAGGGGAGGGACAGGGGCGGGGGTAATTTATCCAATTCGGTGGAGGGCCTTGTCAAGGGGGAAGCAAAAAGGACATTTAACATCTGCTTTGCCCGAGCGTCCGAAATTCCGAATATTTGAATCGCGTGCCGGTTTGTTCTGAGGGCTAGTCAGTGCTATATACTGAGGCAAAGGATGTTCCTCTAATCAAGATACTACTAGATAGGATATTCCTTGACTAGGAACTACTCATTTCGTTTATGTACTGCTCCCCTTATATTGATCAACACATCCCTTCCTTCGTCGATTCAATTCGCCTAGTACTACATGATCATGAGCACGTCACGTTGCATACTCCTCGATCATGCACATTGGAGATCAACACAACCCTTCCTTTGTCGATTCGATTGGCTTAGTACTACAAGATTATGAGCACGTCACTTTGCAAACTCCTCGATCATGCCCACATTGGAGATCAAAACATCCCTTCCTTCGTCGATTCGATTCTTAGTACTACAAGATTATGAGCACGTCATGTTGCAAACTCCTCGATCATGCCCACATTGGAGATCAACACATCCCTTCTGTCAGGGGGTGAGACCTAGACAGATCTGCAAGGGGGCTACCCAAGCGGTTGTAGGCTGATTGGAGGGGATCGGGACCTAAGAGCGTAGGTGGTAGTTCGCAGGGAGAACTTGGAACACGGCGAGAATGGCGAGAGACACAAGGGTTTAGACTGGTTCAGGCCTCCGGAGAGTAAAACCCTACGTCCAGTATGCAGTGAGATTATGTGTGAATGGGGAAGTCCCCTCGAATGGAGCTCTAGGCCGCCTTATATGGTCAGCAGGCTAGGGCTTCCATTCGAGGTCGGTGGACCCTCATCGGGGTCGGTTACAAGTTAGGAAGATCATCTTCCGTGATTACAGAAAGAATCCCGCGATCTGCGGACCTACTGGCGGCGTCAAGCTGCGACCTAGGGGAGAGACTTACGCCACAAGCCTGGCAGGTCTTCCGGGATCTGGATAAGGTCGCCTGGGGTCTTCCAGGGTCGTTGGGGTTGTGGATAAGGTCTCCGGGCCCACTTGCAGGTCGGTGGGGCTTCTGACAGGTCGGGTCCACATGGCAGGGACCTCTTGGACCCTGGTCGGTGGGGACCCATGGGTACCCATGTCTCTCAAGCCCCCGATCGATGTGTAGGCGTAGCGGTTGAGACGACGTCATGGCACCGTCGAGGTCGCGTAGGGTGCTCGGGGATCCAAAAAAGAAAATCCTCTGAAGCGCGTACGAAGTCGAACGTCGAGCTCCTGAGGCGTAGATCCAGGGGCTTGAAGTGAAGGCAAGGTGCTGTAGTTGTTGGAAGAACCGCCGACCTGACCGGAGTCAGGAAAGATCATCACGCCTTCTGGGAAGGTCTCAATGCCGACCAAAGGGAGGTCGAGTGGAGGGATGGTGGAAGCTTGCTTCTGGTAGGTCGACGCAACGGAGGCAAAGAGGGTGTCATAAGACGCACTCGTGGAGTAGCCCCCGAGCAGTAAGGCGATCTGTAAGATCGGGTTGGTGCTCGAAGAAGAAACCGAGAACCTACGGCCTTCTGCTTGTGCCTTGAGATGCTCTTCTCGTGGGATAAGACAAGGTATCTGGAATCTTCATAGGACAGTGCCAGGCGCCAGGACTCTTCGTCGTGTAGCGACCCACTGGCGCACTGTGCGGGCACAGGACCTGTCCCAGCAGATGTGCAGTCGCTGCCACTAGGAGACAAAGACTGAAAAGTTGTCATCACGCGCTCGGCAGAGGTGACAGCAGGCTCGGAAACGGACAAGGACCTCACGCTCCATGTGGTAACAGTGCTGCAGATAAGGATGCCGCGTCAGTTGAGGTGTGGGCACGGACGGAAGCTGAGCTCCACTGCTATAAATAGAAGGCCTCATTGTTTGCTGTTTGAACCAAGTAGGAACATCATGGTGAAGCCGCTTCATAATTGCGCAATGCCTTGGCCTTGTGTGCGTCCACCCGAGCATAGCACTAGAGTACCATCCCTTGGAGCTAGAAGAATGCTTGCGAAGTTAGGGGAACTCCACCAACCTCTGCACCCGCGCCCAGCGAGGAATCCAGGTGCAGCATGGGGCAGTACATGCCTTGGCGGGCCTTGTGAGGGAAGGCCTGGTGTGGCATTGGAAACCGTCATGCTGCACCAGGAGAGGCCCGAGGTGATGCTGGTCCAATTTGGGATCTTGTGAGAGCACCCTAGCAAAAGATGGGACTGCACAGGAAACCTTCTGGGGCTAGAGTAGGGGTGGCTGTGTGGCAGCCGCAACCTTGGCGGCGGTGGAGGTCTCCAAGTAGGTCCTGAAGCTAGAAGAAAGCTTGCGACGCACTTCATCAGTCTAGGTTGCACCGTAGGCACCATATATAAAGTAGAACATGACCTTTAATATGTTTGTATCTTGTAATTGGCCATGGGCCAAAGTCTGTTGTAGCTTACGAAGCTTTTATACACATGCTTGCATGACAACTGATGTGTTTTTGACTGTTTGTGATGAGGCGCCCGGGCAGCAATGGCATGGCCAAGGTCCCGGCGGGGCTATGTTAGCACGCCGACCTTCAGAAGGCCATAAAATTTGACAGAAAGGCCGTGTCGACCTGGGTCAACGCGGCCGTTGCGCAGTGGCACAATGTAGGGTGTCAATCCTGAACATTGCAGGTCGTCATCGACCTAGAAGGCAACAGGGCCTCAGCGGGGCGCTGTGATCATGACCAAGAGGTCGTCAACGGGCAGTAGAACCTTTAAGCACAGGGCCGTTGATAGTGGAGAGCCGCTGTAGGTCGAGGCGACCCAGAAGGCGTGTAGGCAGCCGGGCCTAGAAGGCGTGGTGTGAACCCACAGTGGGGAGGCCGAGGCGACCTGGGAAGCTGCCGGTACCGTATCGACCTTGACTGGGCGATAGAGCTGTCCCACAGGTCGCAGATGGGTCTTTAGCGACCTTGAATGTCGTACTGGAGATTTTAATGTTGGGGGCTTGAATGTGGGGCATGATGAGTCCACGTCGTCCGGAGTGCTGCTTGGAGGCTGGCGGACGTAGATTCCCATACGGAACTAGCTGTTACTGCCAATTTACCGTTAGGCCGAAAGAGTCGTTGGGCGGTAGATCTGTTGGAAGCGCCTGGCCGCTGGGTCGCCGTGATTAGCGCCGAAGAGACGTTGGGGCACTGCCACCCGCTGCGCCATTGGGGGCCCGATTATATAAGGCCGGTCCATGGCCCAGGGCCCTTACTTGCTTCCATTTCCATGCTGCGCTAGGGTTCCGCCGCCACTCCAGTGCTTACAGTGAACAACAGCGCCACCGTGCTTAGGTCCGCCACGCACCGCGACCTCGCATGCGAACCAAAACCCTCGTAGTGTTTAGATCCAAATCCATCGGTCTCGAGGAGGAGGAGATGGAGAAAGCTCCGATTCCGGCACCGCACACCGTCTGGGAGCCGTCCATGGTGGCGGAGGAGCAGATCCAAGACCTGGCCACCCGCGGGTTGCTGAGGCCAAAGACGGAGGTCGGCTGGAAACCGGCGGCGGGCGAGGAGTTCCCGACGGAGGGGACCGGAGAGACCGTCGTCTTCCTCGCGCACATCGAGCGCAGATTCAGGGTCCCTGCGGGTGACTTCCTCCACGGCCTCCTCTTCTTCTACCGGATCGAGCTGGTACATCTCGTTCCGAACTCGATCACCATCATTTCCACCTTCATCCACCTCTGCGAGGCCTACCTCGGCATAGCGCCACACTTCCATCTGTGGTGCCACTTCTTCAAGCTCAAGAAGACGGCCAAGTCCGGGGTCGTGGGGAGCGTGGGCTTCATGCTGCGGTGGTACATGAAGTCGGAGTACATCGACCTCGTGCTCCCCGACAACACCACCGGTTGGAAGCAGGGGTGGTTCTACCTCGATAATCCCGCGTCGGCGCTCCCGAGTAGGACGGGGCGGGCTCCCGTCCCGTACCTGGAGTGGACCAATCAGCTCGCGTCGCGAGATATAGAAGAGCTGCGTCCCCTGCTGGACGACCTAGAGAAGCTGAAGGCGAAGGGGTTGACCGGCGGTGCTGTTGCTATAAGCTTCAGCTGTCGGTTGATTCAGCCCATCCAGGACCGGGTCCATCCGGCCTTTGAGTACTGGGGTCAGTTCGACCCCACCCGGGTCGTCAAGCGCAAGGTCTCCAAGGAGGAGATGATGGCGCGGGTGAAGAACATCTTCGGTGGGCACGTCCATAATCGGGAGTGCCCCAAGGCACTCGGGGTGTACTGACCTTCCGACGCGGTAAGTGTGCGACCTTGATTTTCATCCGGCTCAGATCTTTGAGTATTGCGATGCAGGTCTTTGCGCCTGACATTTCTTTTTTCTTGTATCCAGCATTGTGAGGGAATCTACTGGTGCCCCGCACCACTGCGCAACGAGGAGGAGCGCAGCTACAAGGTCCGTGCTGCGGCGGATGCCCGGGCGATACCGCAGTAGTGCATCGAGGAGTACATCTCCGACTCATCAGTGGGGAGCGACGACGACGCTTCTGCCACAAGGCGGGCACCGCCTAAGGTCGCTGCGTCCACACAGCGGCGCACGCGGTAGACGGCGGGCAAGATGTCCGCCTCCAGGGCTGCGGCCATAATCGCCGCGACCCAGACCGCGGAGGCGAAGAAGAAGAAGAAGCGGAAGCGGACCGGGCCTGCTGTGTCGACGGACACGACGATGGTCAGCTCCGGCGTCGAGACCATCGACGTCGAGGATGAGGAGGATGACGCCGGGTCGCCGAGCGCAGCGGCGGTCCCATCCGCGCGGACGCCCCGCAGAGCGGTGTCGACGGGAGAGGGGGGACGGA
The DNA here is from genome assembly GCA_036936925.1 of Cenchrus fungigraminus. Lineage (NCBI taxonomy): Eukaryota > Viridiplantae > Streptophyta > Magnoliopsida > Poales > Poaceae > Cenchrus > Cenchrus fungigraminus. Next base: position 98,560,901 of record CM072774.1, on the reverse strand, counting down.
GACGCCCCATAGAGCCGCCACGACGGAGGAGCACCCCACATCGGGCGCTGAGACATTGAGCGACGTCGGGTCGCAGAAGAGGGTGAGGAGGGCTCCTCCGAAGCCCTGCAAGCCCGGCCTAAGGTCGGCGACCAAGTAAGTCACGGGTCTTACACCCAGTCATGTATTACATCTGCAAATTCCCTGTGCTTCCATTTGATTGAGGTTGTTGCTTGTACGCAGAGCGCCCCCGACGACGTCGGAGAGCGGGAAGAACGTCTCGGGCCAAGAGGCATTCAGGAGCAAGGCGAAGGAGGCGCCGGTGGAGCAGTCACTGGCAATCTCAACGGCAGATGTGACGAGCTCAGCCGTCGGGGCTGGGGCGACGACGGCGTCCGCGGTGAAGAGGGTCGGAACCAGTAGCAAGACGACCTCTGCATGGCGGACCCGCGGCCGACACCAGACCCGCAGGCGGCAGGGGCAGGAGGTGCGCGCACTAAGGATGACAGCCACCGGTGCCTGTACGTTGGGACCCCATGGGAGGACGACGTCATCACCGACCGTCGTGACGCTGACGACTTCAAAGAAGCATCACGCACGATCAGGTGCACACTCGCGGTAAAGACCCAGGGCCTTCACGCCCCAGTCTTTGTTGTTGATTTCCTCCGCCTTCCGAGGTCTGAAAGCGAAATCTGCATGTTTGTACTGTAGTCTCTTGCCGAGCGAGCTCAGGCCCGGATAGGTCTGTTGAGAGAAGCGGCCAATGCCCACGCCGAGGTTGCCGCGGCGCGGGAGGCCACCTCGCAAGCCAAGGTCGAAGCCGCGCGGGAGATCCAGCGTGTGAAGGAGACCATGGCTCACCAGGCGGAGAAGGAGGTGACCACCTTGAAGAAGAAGCTGGAGGTCGCTGAGCAGAAGGCGAAGGATGCAGCTGGCGACCTCCAAGTTGTGGTGGAGGGTAAGTTGCCAAGGTCGCCAAAGGTTGGATCCGTGTACCCCGTGGGTCTTTTATCTGACTTCTCGACCTTGAATAAATTCAGGCGCCAAGGAGACCGAGGACACCCTGAAGAAGGAGCTGGCGGAGACCAAGGATCAAGTGAAGATCCTTAAGGAGAAGACCGCTGAGGTCCAACAAGGTGAGTAGTTCTTTCGCCACGGCTGTGAATTTTTTACTTGTCCCCATTGCTTCCGGTGGAATGACAGGCCTCTACCGATTACAGGTCTGGGGAAGGAGCTTGTCGACCTCAAGGAGGCCGCGCACTATGTGATGGACATCTACGTCCCCCAGGAGGAAGGGGCACCACCAAAAGGGCTGGTCGACCGGCTGGACGAGGCCGAGAGCCGAATCAAGAACCTGCTGCTGGACACCGCCAAGCTTGCGGCGGCTGCTGCGTTGTCGACGGTGAAATACCACGAGCCATCGTTTGACCTGCAGAAGGTCTCAGAGGACGTCGACCTATCCGTCCTGGTGAGGCGTGAAGACATCATGGCGGCTGCGGAAGAGGTCGTGAACAAGTTTGACTTTGGTACTGACTGAGATGTCAAGCTGTAACATACCACAGATGTAAGTTAGGCCGAGGCCTAGCGAATGTAAACAAACTTTTGCCATAATAAAGCTGTTGCAAAATATAAGAGATGTGCGCATCAATTGATTAGCAAAGACGATCATTACATAAGTTCGAAAATAGCTAGGTCACGAGGGGCGCCCTCCGCTAACCCAACTTAGTGGAGGAACGGCTTACCGACTGTGTGGCTCAGTGTGGAGGCTTAGGCACAGCTGGCGCGCGGAGGGGGGTCGTGGACCCTAGGTCTCGCAGCCTAGCGACTTAGGAACATTTGTAAAGAAAGTAAAAGCCAAACATGCGATGGAGATATTTAAGCGTAAGGTATGCAAAAAACCCCTTCAGGTCGTGAGACCCTTAGGTTGGCAAAGCCAAGCCCCTGAGCGCTTCGGGGCCTGACTTGGACCAAGCCCCCGAGCGTTTCAAGGGGGAAGGGTGGAAACAACAGAAAGTAAAAAGAGAGAGCAAGATGCAGGTCAACAGGGGGGGACCACCGAAAGGGATCTCTTTATTTATTGAATGGAAATTACAAAAGGGGAGAGTACATAGCTTTTATTTCGGTACACATCTTGTAAGGATAGAAGCGACGTAAGTGCTCGATATTCCAGACGTTAGGAACGCCTTGACCGTCAGCCCACTGGAGGTGATAGGTCGCCGGGCCGACGACCTCCATTACGATGAAGGGACCTTCCCAGGGCGCGGAGAGCTTGTGCATTCCCTTGGTGTCCTGGATGCGTCGCAGGACAAGGTCGCCCACGTTGAAGGACCATTCCCGCACGTTGCGGTCGTGGTAACGACGTAGCTGCTACTCGTGGCGAGTGTGCCTCATCAGCGCAGCCACCCGGTGCTCCTCAATGTTGTCAAGGTCGACCTTGCGCGTCTCCTCAGCTGTCCCTTCTTCGTAGTGCTGGATGGGCGTGGCACCGAAGGCTAGGTCGGTAGGGAGGACAGCCTCCGACCCATACACCAAGAAGAATGGTGAATAGCCCGTGGCTAAACTGACCTGAGTCCGGAGACCCCAGATAACGTGCGGAAGCTTAGCTAACCACCTGGTGGCGTACTGGGAGGCGTCGTCGAAGATACGGTCTTTGATGCCCTGGAGTACCATGCCGTTTGCTCGCTCGACCTGGCCAATGCAACGTGGGTGCGCCACTGAGGAATAGTAGACATCGATGAGGCTGTCCTGGCAGAAGTCCCAGAAGTCAGACCCTGTGAAGGCCGTTCCCAGGTCGGTAACGATCCTGTTGGGGACACCAAAGTGGTGGGTGATGTCTACCATGAACTTTGCCGCCTCCTTTGATGTGACGGTGGCGACGGCTCGGACTTCGATCCACTTTGTGAACTTGTCCACCGCTACCAAGATGTGTCTGTAGCCGCCAGGGGCCGTTCTAAAGGGTCCCACTGAGTCTAGGCCCCAGATGGCGAAGGGCCAGGAAGGAGGGATTGTCCTCAGCGCTTGCGCCGGGACGTGCTGCTGCTTGGCGAAGAACTGGCATCCTTTACACCGCCGAACCAGGTCTTGAGCGTCAGCCAGGGCGGTAGGCTAGTAGAAGCCCGACCTGAAGGCTTTCCCCACCAAGTTGGCAGAGGCTGCGTGATTGCCGCACTCTCCACCGTGGATCTCCTGCAGGAGCTGAAGACCTTCAGATCTGAGGATACATCTCATCAAGACGCCATTGGAGGCAGACCTCTGATATAGTTCCTTGCTGATGACGACGTAATTGGCGCTGCGCCTGACGATTTTCTCGCATTCGACCTTGTCTTCGGGGACGCGCTTCTCCAAGATATCGGCGATAAAGTCAAGGCGCCAGTCATCTTCGGCTTCTGCCATGAGGACGTCTCGACCGCCTGGAGGAAGCACGTCACTGGGCGACGTATCTGGGTCGCTAAGTAGCCTGATCGATGGTTTGCGTAGGTCTTGGACGAATACACTGGCTGGGACCAGCGCGCGTTTGGACCCCAACTTGGAGAGGACGTCGGCTGCCACGTTGCTGTCGCGGCAGACGTGGTGAAATTCCAGGCCCTCGAAGTGGGCCTCGAGCTTCCGTACTTCGGCGCAGTAGGCATTCATCGAATCCTTCTTAATGTTGCACGCCTTGTTGACCTGGTCAATGACGACCTTGGAGTCGCCGTAGGCAATGATCCGCTTGATTCCCAGAGAGACAGCGATGCGCAGCCCGTGGATCAGGGCCTCGTATTCAGCGCCGTTGTTGGACGCCTTGTAGTGGATCTGCAAGACGTACTTCAGGTGACCGCCCTGAGGGGAGATGAAGAGTACGCCCGTGCCCGCTCCTTCGAGGTTCAGGGAACCGTCAAAGTACATCTTCCAGTGCTCTGGCTTCTCCGTGGGTGGGGGTTGCTGGGTCTCCGTCCATTCAGAGACGAAGTCCGCGAGGATCTAGGACTTGATGGCCTGTCGTGGACAGAACTCAAGCTCGAACTCGCCTAGCTCGACTGACCACTTGACGATGCGCCTCGTGGTGTCCCGGCTGCGTAGGATTTCTCCCAAGGGAAAACTGTACACAACCTTGATCATGTGCGACTGGAAGTAGTGCCGGAGCTTGCGAGAGGTGACGAGGAGAGCGTACAGCATCTTCTGAGGTTGCGAGTATCTGATTTTGCTGTCAGATAGGACCTCGCTAACGTAGTAGACAGGTCGCTGGACTAGATAAGGTTGACCTTCTTCAGGTCGCTCCGCCACCAGGACCGCGCTGACCACCTGGGTGGACGCGGAGATGTAGAGTAGCAAGGTCTCTTTTGGCGCCGGGGGCACCATGACCGGAGGCGTCGTGAGGAAGGTCTTCAACTCTTCGAGCGCCCGATCTGCCTCATCTGTCCACTCAAACTTGTCAGACTTTTTCAGCAGCTTGAAGAAGGCCAGGCCTTTCTCCCCAAACTTGCTGATGAAGCGACCTAAAGCAGCCATCATGCCCGTGAGCTTCATCACGTCTTTCTTCCTGGCAGGTCTCTTCGACCTTAGTGGGGTTCACCTCGATGCCCCGGTGGCTGACCATGAAGCCCAGGAGCTTGCCAGACGGGACACCGAAGACGCATTTCTCCGGGGTTAAGCTTCCAGCGGTAGCGCCGGAGGTTGGCGAAGGTCTGGGCAAGGTCAGCGATGAGGTTGTCCTCCTCTGTGGTTTTGACAACCACGTCGTCGACGTATGCCTCGACATTTTTGCCGATCTGGGACTCCAGGCACTTCTGGATGGCCTTCTGGTAGGTCGCTCCAGCGTTCTTGAGGCCGAACATCATAGCCGTGTAGCAGTAGATGCCGTGCAGTGTTATGAACGCCGTTTTATCTTGGTCAGAGACCTTCAAGGCTATCTGGTGATACCCCGAATAGCAGTCCAGGAAGCATAGCAGGACGCTTCCGGCTGTGGAGTCGACGACCTGGTCGATGCGCGGCAGAGGGAAGGGGTCTTTAGGGAAGTGCCTGTTGAGATCGGTGTAATCGATACACATTCTCCATTGACCGGTTTTCTTGGGTACAAGCACCGGTTTGGCGAGCCAAACTGGATTTTTACACTCACGGATAAATCCGGGGGCTAGGAGCTTTATTATCTCTACCCTAATGACCTCCTTGCGATCCTTCACAAAGCAGCGTAGCTTCTACTTGACAGGCTTGGCCGTCTTGCTTACATCCAAGGAGTGCTCAGCCAGCTCCCTTGGAACACCCGGCATATCCGATGGGGTCCATGCGAATATGTCGGCGTTGTCCCGGAGGAAACTGGTGAGCGCGAGTTCCTATTTCTCCCCGAGGTTGTCGCCGATGACCACCATCTTCGCTGGGTTGGCAAGGCCGAGACAGACCTTCTTTGTCGCCGGTGTGGCATCTAGGGTGGTGTCGGTGCGCTTCTGCTCTGGGACGGCGAGGTCGGTCGGAGCGACCTTCTTGGCCTCAGCGACCATGACCGCCGAGGCGTCGATGCGGGCATTCGTCGTGGCGATCTCCAGGGCCTCGTTGTCGCACTTGAACGAGAAGATAAGGTCGCCGTAGACAGTGAGGACCCCATTGGGGGCCGGCATTTTCAACACCAAGTAGGTGTAGTGCGGGATGGCCATGAACCTAGCCAGCATAGGACGACCCAGGATGGCGTGGTATGAAGACTTGAAGTCTGCGACCTCAAAGCTGAGATACTCCGTGCAGAAGTTCTCTTCTGTGCCGAACGTCACCGGGAGGGAGACCCGACCCATGGGGTAGGCCGCCTTGCCGGGGACGATGCCGAAGAAAGGCTCGTCGCACTCTGTCAACCGCTTGAAGTCGAAGTCCATCTTCTTCAAGGTGTCGACGAAGATAACATTGAGCCCACTTCCCCCGTCAATGAGGGTCTGAGGGAGCAGGGCGCCCTCGACTATGGGCTCGACGACGAGTGGGTAGGACCCAGGATCTGGGATGTGGACCCAGTGATCAGCCCTGGAGAACGTGATCGGCTGCTCTGACCACCGAAGGGGCTGCGACGGCTTGGTGTGGATGAGCTGGATCTCGCACTTATCCTTGCAATAGCGCCTCTTGATCGAGCTGGTCTTCAGGCCACCAACAATCATGTTGATCGACCTTTTGGCCTACTGAAAGGGGCCATTGGGGTTGCCCACTACTGGCGGAGGATGCAGGTCGCACTCGTCGCGGTGATCCTCCGGCTGCTGGTTATCACATCGCCGGTCGTCGCGGCGATCGTCGTCACCTCGGCCACGTCGGTCGTCCCGGCGGTTATTGTTGTAGCGACGTGAAGACGACCGGTCAGCGTCGCCTCTGGATCGCTTCGAGTCGTCGGGCGCACGGAACGCTCTCTTGAATTGAGAGCACTCGCGGACGGTGTGGGTGGCCCCCTCGTGGAACGTGCAGGGGCTGTCGAGCACTACGTTGAACTCGTCGACGTTGAACATCGAAGGTCAACGTCCTTCCGCCGCGAGCAGCTCTGAAGGTCGCTTGCGGAGCTTGGAGCTTGAATCTCTAGCGGCGCCAGAGGTGCTTGCATTGCGCTTGGCGTCGGAGTCAAACTGGTTGACCAGCGCCTCTTCGGTGTCGATGAGCTTGTTTACGACCTCCATGAGCGACGCGACTGTGGTGGCGCCTGACTCATGGATCTTCTCGAAGACCTTGCGGTCCCGGAGGCCTTTCTTGTAGCTATCAACGACCTGGTCGTCCCGGACGCCGACACAGGTATTGTGGTTCTCGAAGAACCGGTTGGTGTAGTCGCAGAGCCGCTCGTTGGTCTTCATGGTGACCCTCCCGAGGTTGAAGGCGTTCCCAGGGCGATTGTAGGTCGCCTGGAAATTCGAAGTGAAGGCCTGGGATAGGTCAGCCCACGACTTGATGCTGCCCGTTGGGAGGTTGTTGAGCCAGAGCGATGGCGGATCGCCCATCACCAGCGGGAAATAAGCCCCCATGTGATCGAAGTTGCCGCCGGCCGTCTTGACAGCGACGTAGTAGGTCGACAGCCAGATGTTGGGGTCGAAGCGGCCGTCGTACTTCTGGATGTTCGGCTTGAAGTTGTCGGGGTAGGCGACCGATCGGAGACGAGGGGCCAACGCAGGGAAGGTGGTGATGGCCATGTCGTTGCCGTTGTCTCCGACCAGGGTGCCGCCTCCGTTCTGTGCAGGAGCCACGACCTGGGATCTAGGCTGGCAATCCGGGTTCGGGACAGGACCTTCAGGGTGGCCATAGTCCGCCTCGTACTGGGCACGTCACCTGTTCTCAACATCATGGCGGTCGCACTCCTCACGTTCCATGATGCGATGTACGGTGCCCGGAGGCCCATACTCGTGATCGTAGTCCAGGTGACGCCGCAGCTCCCTCTCTTCGCGCTCGCGATGGCGCTGGTCGATGTAGCCGCGAGCGTCGCGGCCACGCCTGTTCTTGTCGAGGTTGGCACGTAGGCCGCCATCTTTCGCGTTGTTCCCCCGAGGCTGGTCGACTTCTTCCTGGATGGTGGGAAGTTTGCTGTGCGCAGGTCGATTAGATCGACTGCGCGAATGCCGGCTCGATGAAGACGCCATAGACTTGGACGCCGCGCTCTTTTCCTCCACTAGGGCTGTAGCGACCCGGAGGTAAGCCATGGCCGCTTCGGCCTCGGGCGAGAGGTTAGCCTGCTGAAGACGTGCCATAGCCGCTCCCAGGTTGGCCTGAGGGCTATTGAACGTCAGCAGCCCCGCCTCTTCGAACACGAGACGTAGGTCTCGGGCGCACGGAGGTACCGCCTGGTGCTGCTCCTCCGCCCGTTGCTGGGCGCGGTTGGCGTTGCCCTGAATCCGGCGTGCCTCCTCGGAGTCCGTCGCGCCGACCCGTGGTGGTTTGTTCACCGAAACCACCAGGACCTGACGCCGGGTAGAACCCTAGTCGTTGGGGGAGACACAGACTCGGACCTTCTGAAACTCGCCGACGTCTGGAGATGCAGGAGTTTGCATGCTGCGGGGAGCATTACGCTCCCGGTCGATCTTCTTTCGCAGTCGGCAGCCGCGGAGGGTGTACCGCGCGCCCTTGTGATAGGTGCACGGTACGTCGAGTGGATCGCGGCAGACGCGAAGCTCGGTCTTGGGGTTGCCAGATGACTTCTGTCGCCCAGATTGGATTTGGGAGGACTTGGTCGCCTGACGGGTGTAGGCGTCGCTAGGTGGTCGCAAACCGAAGGGGAAGGACTTGCGACGCGACGCATCCGCCGTTGAGCACTGGGCTCTCTCGTAGATCTAGAGGGTTTCCTCCATCATGTCGATGACGTGCTCCATTCCCTGAACAACGTCATAGGGTTTGGGCGGGTGGGCCTTCGACTTCAGATCGGAACTGGGGGTGGCGACGGGCGTCGCCGGGATCTTCACGGCGATCGCCGGGGAGGTCGCCGCCGCCAGTGCAGTCGAGGTCGCCGTGAAGGAGCCGAAGCAGATCTCCACGGGGTTGGCGAGGATGTCCGCCATGCTCACCGGAAAGACAACACCAGATCGGGCCACCATGCTGCACAGCGAGTTCCCGATCACCCCTACCTGGCGCGCCAACTGTCAGGGGGTGAGACCTGGACAGATCCGCAAGGGGGCTACCCAAGCGGTTGTAGGTTGATTGGAGGGGATCGGGACCTAAGAGCGTAGGTGGTAGTTCGCAGGGAGAACTCGGAACACGGCGAGAAATGCGAGAGACACAAGGGTTTAGACTGGTTCAGACCTCCGAAGAGTAAAACCCTACGTCCAGTATGCGGTGGGATTATGCGTGAATGGGGAAGTCCCCTCGAATGGAGCTCTAGGCCGCCTTATATGGTCAGCAGGCTAGGGCTTCCATTCGAGGTCGGTGGACCCTCATCGGGGTCGGTTACAAGTTAGGAAGATCATCTTCCATGATTACAGAACGAATCCCGCGATCTGCAGACCTACTGGCGGCGTCAAGCCGCGACCTAGGGGAGAGACTTGCGCCACAAGCCCGGTAGGTCTTCCGGGATCTGGATAAGGTCACCTGGGGTCTTCCAGGGTCGCCGGGGTTATGGATAAGGTCTCCGGGCCCACTTGCAGGTTGGTGGGGCTTCTGACAGGTCGGGTCCACATGGCAGGGACCTCTTGGACCCTGGTCGGTGCGGACCCATGGGTACCCATGTCTCTCACCTTCCTTCGTCGATTCGATTCGCCTAGTACTACATGATCATGAGCATGTCACGTTGCATACTACTCGATCATGCCCACATTGGAGATCAACACATCCCTTCCTTCGTCGATTCGTTCGCCTAGTACTACATGATCATGAGCACGTCACGTTGCATACTACTCGATCATGCCCACATTGGAGATCAACACATCCCTTCCTTCGTCGATTCCTTCGCCTAGTACTACATGATCATGAGCACGTCACGTTGCATACTACTCGATCATGGCCACATTGGCGATCAACACAGCCCTACCTTCGTCGATTTGTTCGCCTAGTACTACATGATCATGAGCACGTCACGTTGCAAACTCCTCGATCATGCCCACATTGGAGATCAACACATCCCTTCCTTCGTCGATTCGATTCACCTAGTACTACATGATCATGAGCATGTCACGTTGCATACTACTCGATCATGCCCACATTGGAGATCAACACATCCCTTCCTTCGTCGATTCGTTCGCCTAGTACTACATGATCATGAGCACGTCACGTTGCATACTCCTCGATCATGTCCACATTGGAGATCAACGCATCCCTTCCTTCGTCGATTCGTTCGCCTAGTACTACATGATCATGAGCACGTCACGTTGCATACTACTCGATCATGGCCACATTGGAGATCAACACAGCCCTTCCTTCGTCGATTCGTTCGCCTAGTACTACATGATCATGAGCACGTCACGTTGCATACTCCTCGATCATGCCCACATTGGAGATCAACACATCCCTTCCTTCGTCGATTCGTTCGCCTAGTACTACATGATCATGAGCACGTCACGTTGCATACTACTCGCTCATGCCCACATTGGAGATCAACACATCCCTTCCTTTGTCGATTCGTTCGCCTAGTACTACATGATCATGAGCACGTCACGTTGCATACTCCTCGATCATGCCCACATTGGAGATCAACACATCCCTTCCTTCGTCGATTCGTTCGCCTAGTACTACATGATCATGAGCATGTCACGTTGCATACTACTCGATCATGCCCACATTGGAGATCAACACATCCCTTCCTTCGTTGATTCGTTCGCCTAGTACTACATGATCATGAGCACGTCACGTTGCATACTCCTCAATCATGCCCACATTGGAGATCAACACATCCCTTCCTTCGTCGATTCGTTCGCCTAGTACTACATGATCATGAGCACGTCACGTTGCATACTACTCAATCATGGCCACATTGGCGATCAACACAGCCCTTCCTTCGTCAATTCATTCACCTAGTACTACATGATCATGAGCACGTCACGTTGCAAACTCCTCGATCATGCCCACATTGGAGATCAACACATCCCTTCCTTCGTCGATTCGATTCACCAAGTACTACATGATCATGAGCACGTCACATTGCATACTACTCGATCATGCCTACATTAGAGATCAACACATCCCTTCCTTCGTCGATTCGTTCGCCTAGTACTACATGATCTTGAGCACGTCACATTGCATACTCCTTGATCATGCCCGCATTGGAGATCAACACATCCCTTCCTTCGTCGATTCGTTCGCCTAGTACTACATGATCATGAGCACGTCACGTTGCATACTACTCGATCATGGCCACATTGGAGATCAACACAGCCCTTCCTTCGTCAATTCGTTCACCTAGTACTACATGATCATGAGCACATCACGTTGCATACTCCTCGATCATGCCCACATTAGAGATCAACACATCCCTTCCTTCGTCGATTTGTTCGCCTAGTACTACAAGATTATGAGCAGTCACGTTGCAAACTCCTCGATCATGCCCACATTGGAGATCAACACATCCCTTCCTCTCATCTAACATCGGTATTGTGACATGAATCAAGGATTACATTGAAAATTACAAACAAAAGCATGCGTAGGGAGTGTTGGGTTCAATTTATGCATAAAACGACTCATGCATTGCGTGATGTCGAGGCCGTAGAACTCTCCGTTTTGGTTGTAGGAATCCCGCATTGATCCAAGCCACTAATCCAATCGGAGGATTCAATCGTATGGAAGTCGCAGCCTTCAATGTCACGACACAAGTACGATGTTCTACTCTAGAAACGAAGTGCTGGTACCTGTATCTCATTCTGCAACCCGGTACAAGAGTATTGGGAGTCTTCTGACTCTGGTACAATTTCATCTTGGTCAGCAATTGTGAAGACCTGAGCACAAAGCCCAGGCAAAACGATTATTTATAGCTGGTTCGCACACATGAAGAAAAAAGTATTGTTCAACTCGAATACAACAATCAAATGGAATCAATGACAATAAAAGAAATGTTTAGCATTCTACCTCTTTTTCGTCGGTTTTCGAAGGAGCCGATGTAACAGGATTGTGAAGAGGGTCATCAGGAGCAGGAGCAGTAGAGCCTTCTTTGGTAGCAGGAGCAGGAGCTGGAGCAGGAGAGCCTTCTTCGGTAGTAGGAGCTGGAGCAGGAGAGCTTTCTGAGGTAGCAGGAGCAGGAGCAGGAGAGCCTTCTGAGGTAGCAGGAGCAGGAAAGCCTTCCGACGTAGCAGGAGCTAGAGCAGGATCAGCTGCATGAGAGCCTTCCGAGGTAGGTGGAGCAGGAACTTCCGGACCATTTGCTGTTGCCGCCAAAGGATCTTCCTTATTCGTTTCCTCTGCTACAATATCAGATAGAACCTTGAGTATTGTTGCATCTGCTTCCTTTTCTTCTTTGGAATCATTTTCTGTCATCCATTGTGAACCAATTGCTGAACTGTGAGGCAGCTCATAGACTTCAGATGATTTACCCAAGTTAGCAGGAGGCATGAGTTGCAAGGGAGTCTGACCAATAGGTGCGAGTAGAGCGGGCGGTGGCGGCAAGCCGTTAATTTGGTGAAGGTGACTGAGTGAAGCATTCACAAAATTCTCCATAGTGCGCTGGTGATGTGTTACCATTTGTGCTATCTGCTCTGAGTGTGCGCGGTCTAACTCCTCCTGCTGTGCCATCCTCATCTCCATCATTGACTGGAACTTTCTCTGGTCGCGCTGATTTTCAAGGATCAGTTTGACAAAGAAGGAAGAGTCCATTGGCTCACTGGTTCTTGCTGGAGTGACTGGAACTATTTCTGTTTTTTCAGTGAGTAGTGATGCACCATCATGTATCGGAGATGTCTCAGTGGAGACGCCTCATTGCCTTCACTGTCTGAGGAACAAATGTCATCAGGAGATAGCTCAATTGTAGCCCTTAGGCCACGACGTCTGTCTCCTGGTCTCGCAGGCCTGTATTCCTTGAAATGTGTCTCGGACATCATGTACTTGGGATGCCAATCTTTGGGTCCGGTTCGCACCCTTTCCCCTCTTCATCTACTCTGGTAAGACTACTCAGCATGAAGGAGATCTAGTGAGCATACGACATATTTCGGGCCACGATCAACCCATCAAAGATAACATCTTCAATCTCGGCTATAATGAAGTCCACGATGTCGAAGGGCTGGCCAGTCATGACGTGAAGGAGAAGCCACTGCTGAAGACTAGTGATCGACTCTGCATTGCCAATCTGTGGTAACAGTGTCTTCCGTAGTGCCTGGTGAACCACATTTGCCTCAGGGGTAAGCATGTCTGGCGTGCGATATGCTCGCCTACCTGTGAACGACTCAACAAAAAGTCCGGCCATCTCCTCGTCGGACGGGAACGACCCACCGAGCAAACTACGCCGAGGTGGTTCGTGATCCCCGTAGACAATATTATGTAGGGATGTCTTATGGTCGTACTTTCCTATTTCAAAATACGTCAATCCAAGTTTGTCAGCAATATGGTGTTGGAAAAGAGTATACTGGCATCCCTGAAACATGAGCATGATGTACGCCCTAGTATCGGCAATGTACACAGTAGCATAAAAAACTCTCACCCAATCCTCAACATATTTATGATGCATTGAGACCAAATCAGCCAATCCGGGATGATCATCGAAGTATGCCTTAACATCCCCTCCCGCGGCCAAAGTCATATGATCCCAATTTATAACCCTGTGCTGGCACAGTTTCATGGGCAGATATTTGTAGTTGTAATAGAAAGTTTGTTGAAGGACATTCCTAAATCTTGGTTCAACCCGTTTGTCCTTGGTTTTGTCCCACCAATGCTTCTCAGGCACCCATCTAAGAACTTTAATCATTTGGTAGGTGTGGTTGCGCAGGTCCATCATCTTAAGCGGCTCTTCCGGTGGAGGGTGAAGTTGTACCTGTTTCTCCTTCCTAGGATCTGGCGCAGGAAACTCTGAAGGGCGGGGCGGGCGACGGCCCGCAGTTGACCCACCCCGTGTGCGGTAGGAAGGTGCCGTGGTTGACCCACCCCGTGTGCGGCAGGAAGGCACCGAGGTTGACCCACCCCGTGTGCGGCGTGTAGGGGCAGAGGAAGAATCCCGTGCCACAGGCCTGCACCTTAGCCTCGTCTGAGGACCAGACGTGCCTTCAGAAGTCAGCTGCGACTTTCGTTGTCGCTTCGCCGGAGGAGGATCAAGCATCTTTCCATCTCTCTTGCCACCATCTCGTCCCATCTGCAATGAATTTCTCGAATTAGTGCCATTCCAAGAATTCGGCGGCAGATTGCGGTATCCACTAGAGCCTGGAGGTGGTCGCATACCTCTGATTTCGGCGACGGATTGAGGTATCCGCTGGAGGCTGCTGTAGGCGGAGGCGGCGGCAGCGGCGGAACCCTACCAAGGGGTTGCGCCTCAAGTGAGGAGACAATAAATGGGGGGATGGTAGGTCAGCATGAGTGACACGCCGTTGGATACAGCCATAAAGGTGTGTGTAGTGCGCTGTTGGCACCCTGTGACCAGGAAATGGGAAGCGCCTTTCGTACCTGTAGTTTACAAGGAAGTTCCTCTGTTCCGATGTATACCAGACCGGACCATCCTCCGGACGTATGTCGATGAGTATGAAAGTCATAATAGGATGGTCCTGTCGTACATAATACAAAGAACCGGACAATCCATTCGCCTAGTACTACATGATCATGAGCATGTCACGTTGCATACTACTCAATCATGGCCACATTGGAGATCAACACATCCCTTCCCTCGTCGATCCGTTCGCCTAGTACTATATGATCATGAGCACGTCACGTTGCATACTCCTCGATCATGCCCACACTGGAGATCAACACATCCCTTCCTTCATCGATTCGTTCGCCTACTAGTACTACATGATCATGAGCACGTCACATTGCATACTCCTCGATCATGCCCACATTGGAGATCAACACATCCCTTCCTTCGTCGATTCGTTCGCCTAGTACTACATGATCATGAGCACGTCACGTTGCATACTCCTCGATCATGCCCACATTGGAGATCAACACATCCCTTCCGTCGTCGATTCGTTCGCCTAGTACTACATGATCATGAGCATGTCACGTTGCATACTCCTCGATCATGCCCACATTGGAGATCAACACATCCCTTCCTTCGTCGATTCGTTCGCCTAGTACTACATGATCATGAGCACGTCACGTTGCATACTCCTCGATCATGCCCGCATTGGAGATCAACACATCCCTTCCTTCGTCGATTCATTCGCCTAGTACTACATGATCATTAGCACATCACGTTGCATACTCCTCGATCATGCCCACATTCGAGATCAACACATCCCTTCCTTCGTCGATTCGTTCACCTAGTACTACATGATCATGAGCACGTCACGTTGCATACTCCTCGATCATGCCCGCATTGGAGATCAACACATCCCTTCCTTCGTCGATTCGTTCGCCTAGTACTACATGATCATGAGCACGTCACATTGCATACTCCTCGATCATGCCCACATTGGAGATCAACACATTCACGTAGCCCAACAGGACGTTCCGTTGTTTTATAATACAACGTACCGGATAATCAGCATCCCCATGCGCGATCGTACATTTTGTAAAGATGCAACAGGAAGTTCGGATGCTACATAATACAGTGAACCAGATAGTAGGCACCTACGGCAGGTTTAATATTCAGGAAAGTGCACTTCAACTACATATAAATTACATATAAATCACATATAAATCATAAGGTCCACATGATTTCAGTTCGGATCTACTTAAACATTTACTGATTTGATATCCTAGTCGTTGTCACTTTCATCGGCAGCATTTTCATCTTCATCGACATATTGCCATAGAGTGTCGTCATCCTCATCTTCAGAATTGAATCCATCCACATCAGACAGCTCCTGTTGGCGAATTGCGTCAACTTCAGCGGCTGCAACCACAGTCTCCTCACCAGTAATAGGCACCGGAACCTCCGAACCATCACCGAGACCATCATCAAGTATAACATCATGCAAGGTTTTGTCAATTTCATCATCTTGCTATGCAAGTACCATGCCAGTGGGAGCTATGTCCTCCTCATTTTCATTATAGCTCCACAAATGCCTGTGCTCAAATTTTTGCACCACTCTCCATGGGTGTTGTAGTAGGGTGTCTGGCAAGTAAAAGACATTCGTTGCTTGTTCAGCAAGAATGTAGGGATCATCTTGGTACCAGTAATCTCCAATATTGACACTTGTGAAGTAACCATCATTTCTAATCTTCGGTTCCTTCTTGGTCCCTTCCAGATCATACCAGTCAACCTGGAATAAAACAACAGTTCGATCTCTGTCAAGCCCCGAGTTGTACCGCAGCTCAATAATGTCTCTTAGTGAACCATAAAACTCAATTTCTTTAATGTCTTTATGTGATCCTGTAGTCATGATTCCACTGTTCTGTGTCTTCCTATTTGCCTCTCGGGCCTTGGTGTGGTACCGGACACCGCTTACAATACATGCTGTATAAGTTTTTGCTCGCCGGTGTGGTTCAGCTGATAATGCATATAGGTTGTCGTCGCTCACTGGATTGTTTGTAATCTGTACAGAAGAGCCATAGTTTTTTTTAATATAGTCTTATGTAAAGGTCCTCACAAGGTAATATAAGCTAGCTACCAAACAAAAAAATGAATACTAACATGCGTTCTAAACCAGTGCCGAAATTCTGTAGCAATTCGACGATCAATATCATCGTCCGACACACCTTTCGCTTTTAATTCATTCTTGAACACTCTGCAAAGCAGTACCATCTCAAAGTTAGAATGAAATAATTGTAGTTCTATCATTGCAATGGTGATTTAATTACTCGATATATGGCTTCACCTCTTCACAATTGTTTAGCACATATCAAACCACCTTGTCGTACTTTGACCCAAGCCAACAAATGGTCCCTGCTCCAAGTACTTGAACATTGTGATCGAAACAGGATGTTCCATCTACAGACAAATCAGCATTCTCTCTGTTCCTTCCAACCTGATTGAATCGTGTGGCCACATCATTAGTCGCAAAGTACCTAGAGCAAAATGTCAAGGCTTCATTAGCAACATATGCTTCTGCAATGGATCCTTCAGGCCTAGCTTGGTTTCTCACTGAACGCTTCAATGTGCATAGCGTTTTTTCGACGGGATACATCCATCCATATTGTACTTGACCTCTCAGGATTGCTTCCTCAGGCAAATGGATAGCCAAGTGGACCATAACATCAAAGAAGGCAGGAGGGAAAATTTTCTCAAGCTTGCACAGAATTATTAGGATATCTATTTTCAGTTTTTGCAAGACATCCAACTTCAGAGTTTTGCAACATAGTTGCCGAAAGAAGTTTCCTAGTTCTGCAATAACTGTGTATATCTTTTTGTCCACTAAACCGCGAAGACAAGCCGGCAAAACCCTTTGGAGTAGGATATGACAATCATGAGTTTTCAGTCTTTGTAGTTTGCATCCATCTGCAGCAATACACCTAGCTAAGTTTGAAGTATATCCATCTGGGAACTTCACCGAACTTATAAAATCACAAAACAGCTTCCGTTTCGTTTTTGAAAGTACATACGAACACTACGTGAAAAACAGTCATTCGTAACGGGCATAGATTGACATTGGTAACGGGCAAAACGCCTATTACCTTTCAAGCGTTACAAATAACCCAACATCGGTAACGGGTAAATGCCCGTTACCAATAACCATCACCAGTAACGGGCATTATGGTAATGCCCGTTACGAATGACTTGCATTGGTAACGGGCATCATTGAGGCCCGTTACTAATAACGAGATATAGGTAACGGGTGTCATTTAGGCCCGTTACCAATGTCAGTCATTGGTAACGAGCATCATGGTAATGCCCGTTACCAATGTGAAATTAAAAAATAAAAAAAAGAAATCAAAATATCTCTTATTCTATTATTTTATACATAAATGCATACACACAAATATACAGTTACATATGCTTAGTTACATACATACAGTTTCATCCACACTCAGCACAAAAGAGATAATATATAACAATCACATTACATGGTGCAGAAGTTATAAGTTTGGAATAATACTAAGCCACATTGCAACCTGCAGAAGTGAAATGGAAATTTGTCTCAATAATTGTGCTTGCACATTGACCTCGAGATCCAATTCCTCTTGAGAAATTACCCTGAAGAAAAACAACAATGAATGGCCAACCCAAATTGAGGATATGATGCAGCAATTAGAAGACAACATCTACTGAGAAAATGGATGCATGAGAGATGTTCTGATTTCCATGGCTACATGACAGGAAAGCTTCAGCGACTGATCTGGTTGCAAGAAAGATATTGGTAAATATGGTTGTTAACTATCAGATACAAAGTTCAGAGTCTGTTGTTCAGGTACACCCTTAATATTCAGTAGTCGTCAGTAAGAAAAATGAGCAAGTGCAGAATAGAGTAATTGAGCATGGGTCTTCACTGACCTTTTAACTCGGATATCCAAGTCAGCAATGTAGTGAAGGGTGAAGTTAATAAATTCCTGAAAATCACATGCAAATCTTTTGCCGATCTGTAATTCAATCATCAATGGACATAATAGAAGTTGCTTGTTCTATGTATTCTACAATGCATTTAACTATAGATATAGATAGTAATCAGATTTCATTTGAATCACAATAAAAAGTATTTTCTGACTATTAATTCAATTGCAGTGGTTAACTCAATTGCAGCTGACAATGTCCATTCTCAGATGCAAACATTTCAGAGCAAGAAGTTGTAGCACATATATATCACACTGAAATTAAAAATGAGCCTTCACCTGAAGCATGCATTTTACCCCAAATAATAGCACTCAAGTATACATGGGCTTCCTAAATAAGCTTACACTAAACTCATAATCAGATGATCAAGACCTACCTGTTTCCAATCATTAAGATAAAATGGAAGATTCAAAGTTCAGCTAACAAAGTTCAGTAATAAGGCTAGAAATATTTTTCCTTTGGAGAGATACTTTGAAATCTTAAGCAATGAAATATTTTTCCTCCCCCATGCTTTGAAATATTTTTTCTATAACTAGGATAGCAATGAATAATCATTGGCAATGGACATATGGTTACAACAGGAGTATTCATAAAGAAATCAACACAAATGAGCCCCATGAAACTATTTTCACTACGTGAAATTGGAAAGCAAATCAATTTGCGCACGCCAGACTAGATGGAGTGACACAAACATACCTTGTTGCTGCAAGTGTTGGAGCCCATGTGGCAGACATCTTCACACTTCTAATTGTCCTTGTTCCTAGCATGATGCAGCCCTCTTGCATGTTTGCAATGAATGTAACAGAAAGTCAAACATTTTGTGCAAGTTGGAACATTATAATAGTGTACCATTCATATTAAACATTATAAGATGATGAATCAGATTCAGATATCAGTGGACAATTAGATTTGAGTAGCTCTGACCTTTGCATAAACACTCTGTGAATTCTTTGAGGACCAACTGCCTGTTGAATCTGAAAATAACAGTTCCTTTAACAATTAGATGAGCTTCAGCAATTTGCTGATACCAAAAATCTAAGCATAGATCATCATGAACAACAGCAAGCATAGATAGTTTGCTTTCTAGTTTTTTTAGAAAAGTCCTCTGGTTCAGAACATAGATTATGAAATATCAGTGTATGAACATTGAACAGAACACACCAGAGCACATGAATCACACCAGAGCACATGAATCACAACAGCAAGCATAGATTATGAAATATCAGTGTATGAACATTGAACAGAACACACCAGAGCACATGAATCACAATGATGAATGGCAAACTTGCTTAGTACTTATTACATAAAAGTTACGCATACTTAACTATGGAAGTATCATGGAGTGAATTGTGCCTGGCTCAGCATAACTTGAAAGTATACTACTTTTGAACCCTGTGATCAAGCATCATAAGGTTGGCACCATGAACAGAACATCATGCAGACTGACAGACAATAAGTTAACGTTGTATAATTACTTGAAAAGAAATACAGAGCAAAAAATAAATACAATGACAACCATTTTGGAAAAAAAATGGTGAGACAATCAAACTTGAGGTACTCACAGGTAAGGACACAGAGCGCTCATAAGCAGGGGCAGCCGTGTGCCCATCATCAGGATGGCAGCATGACTGATCCTCCAGCTGTGCCTCAGCAGAAGAGGGAGGGAAAGTCGCACACTTCTGGAGGCCTTTCTTCACCTCCAAACTGATTGCCTTGGAGAAACACGTACATATCTTGGTCTCCAGCAAACCATTGCCACCCTCTGTGGCTTCACAGGTTTTATCAACCGAAGCGCAGCGCTTCTCTATCGGAAGCAGGAGACCAACGTGAGCAGGCTGGTAAGAGAGTTGTCGCCAGATGTAACTACTGGCTTGATCTCCAGACAGCAGGATCGACCATCCATCAAAGGCACTGGCTTGCTACTTGCAGAGTGATACACCAAGACTGCAAGCGTACAACCACGCTACGCTGACGCTACAAAACAGGAGAAGAGAAGCCATAGCTATTATTCCTCCTCATATGCAAACTTTAACATTTAGGTGTTAATTAATGCTAAGTGACAGAGTAGCATCACTATACGCCATAAATCAAATTTAAGCATAGCACAAACTGATCCTAAGTGGAAGAATTAAAGCTAGGTCGGCTAGTAGTTTCTAGGTCTTGATTTGGTTAAACAATAATCATGAGGCAAGTCATCTTTATATTACCTAACTCTCAGTAGCGCAGATCTGATCCAGAAAGCGAGCAATATCGATCCAAACCAATCCGATCCAGCACAAATCAGCACCGAATCCAGCTGACGAGTCGGTGTGCTAGAGGAAACAGCAGGCGCGAGCGGCAGCAGGTAAAAGTAGAAATCTAGAAGGAAGAAAGGAAGGACGGAAGTAGAGAGATAGGCAGATCAAGGGGGCGGAGGTAAAGCGTTAGGACGAGGAGAGGGGTTGGGCACGCCAAGACCAAGGCTTGAGACGATGGGAGCAGGCGGAAGGGCAGGAGAGCGCGTCGTCGCAGGGGAGGCGGCGCAGGGGCGAGCAGCGACCCCGCACGGGCGAAGGCATCCTGGATCCACGCCTCGGCCGCCGGCGAGGTCGGGCTTGGGGCTCCGCAGATCTGAGCAGGGGGCGGCGCTACTGTGTTGACGGCACGGACGGACGACGAATCCCCGTGTTGACACCGCTGCTCCCCAGCTCCCCACATCGAGGAGGCCGCAACACCACGCCGGGGAGGAGGAGGAGAGGGGGGAGGTGCGCCGCCGGCCCAGAGAAGGAGAAGCGGATGGGAGAGGTGCGCCGCTGAGGTGGTCTGTGGTGTGAAGAGGATGCAGCAGTTCCAGTTGTGGTGGTGGTCCGTGGGGGGAGGAGGCAGGGAGGATAGGGCGAGTGGTGGTGGGTGGATAGGGCACCGGACGTTGGTGGGTGGATATGGCGGACGCGAGCGGACAGTTAATTGGATTGAAGCAAAAATTCGGGTCCGGGAACCCTAAATAGTAACGGACATTCCACGGCCCGTTACAACAAAGTTTAATGGTAACGGGTGTTATTTAATGCCCGTTACGAATAAGGTTGAGCTGCTGCCTGTTGGTCTCATAGGAGACGGGTGTAGAATCATTGGTAACGGGCATAAATGGCATCTGTTACCTTGAATATTTTTTGTAACGGGCCACATAAGTCCGTTACTAATGTTGCGTGACCTATTTGAGGTTTTCACGTAGTGGGAGCTTTTGGCATTTTGCATGACTCACCATCCTTAGTTGCCACCATGTGTAGATTTGATTTTACGCCCATCTCTTCCAAATCAACCCTAGCATTGATGGTGTCCTTTGTCTTCCCAGCAATTTTAAGCAACGTTCCAATAAGGTTTTCGCATATGTTTTTCTCAATGTGCATCACATCAAGATTATGTGCCAACTTCAGAGATAACCAGTACGGCAAGTCCCACAAACAAACCCTTTGGCTCCAGCACTGTCCGGATTCCCGCTTCCTTTTCTTTCCTTGAGGTAGAGGATGCTTTCCTGGTCTAACGTCTTTAACCTTCTCCAGTTGCTGCTTCAGCTCCTCATGGGTAAACTGCTCTGGCTTTTCTCGGTTTTCAACAGTACCATCAAAATCTGCTCTCTTTCTTCTCCATGAATGGTCAGTTGGAAGGAAATGACGATGCCCAGTGTAACATATCTTGTTCTTCAATCTCCTTGAGCAAGGATCCTTGTCGCAACGCACACAGGCAAAATAGCCTTTCGTGACTTGCCCAGACAACGTGCTCAATGCTGGATAATCATGTATGCACCAAAGAACCGCATCACACAGTTTAAATCTTTTACCCTCAACAGCATCGATTGCCCATACACCCTTCCAAAGTTGCTGCAGCTCTTCGACGAGAGGTTCCATGAAGATATCAAAATCCTTTGATGGAGAACTCGGCCCAGGGATCAATAAGGCCATCATGAAGTTTGATTCTTCCATGCATACCCATGGTGGCATGTTATACGGCACAACAAATACTGGCCACATACTATATGAGTTGTTCATGTTGCCAAATGGATTGAAACCATCGGTTGCAAGACCAAGTCTAAGGTTCCTAGCATCTTCTGCAAATTTTGGCCAACTTTTATTGAATTCTTTCCAAGCCTCACCATCAGCTGGATGGCTAAGCTCATTGTTCATCGGTTTACGCTTCGACTAGTGCCATCGTGCATCCTTTGCTGTTTTTGATGAAAGAAACATCCTCTTCAGCCTGGAAATCAGCGGAAAATGCCTCAATACCTTTTGAGGAACACGCTTGTTGGTGTCTGCATCCTTCCATCTTGAATCCGCTTCACAACATACTGGGCACACATCAAGTTTGACATACTTCTCCTTGCGAAACAATATACAATTATTTTTGCAAACATGGATTTTTTCATAGCTGAGTCCCATGGAACGTATGTACTTCATTGCCGCATCGAAAGAGTCTAGAAGACATGCTTCTAGGAATCCTTTTTGTAACAAATTCATCATTGCATTGAATGCGACGTTGCTCATCCGACTGAAAGACTTTATATGAAGTAACTTGACAACAAATATAAATTGTGCATATGAAGATGTCGGTGACACCTTACAGTTTAGATGTTCCTTTACAAATTCATACATTTTCTCACCGAGCACCTGACCCTTGCCCAAGTCAGCAATCAATTCAGACATCACATCGTCTCCAGGGCCTTCATCCTCCTCCATACCCGATATGTATTGGTTTTCCTAGACCGTTTCCTTATCACCACCATCCCGTGGAGCTGCATTATCCACATCCCCCTCTGCATCCGGCAGAATTGCGTTATCCTGTACATTTTCATCATCGTCAACCATATCCTCCAAAGCTTCTCCATGATGGATCTACCTAGTGTAAGTGGTTGCCATCCCACTCACAAGTAAGAGAACTCCAATTCGCTCTGTAGTCCCTGTAGAGTTATTGAGGCATTGATGACACAGGCATAGTATTTCTTCGTCCTCAGCGTATCTTGTCTGAAGAAATACCAAGAAATCCTGGACCCCTTTCTGATGATCGGTGGTAAAACCAGTACAACCGGTTATCCAGCGTCTATCCATCTGGAAAGTTTTTGGCGAATCCAACTCAAAATTACTGACCACACAACGAATCGAAAAGGAGAACATTCTGCGAAATGAAATTTTCTGGATTGAACACAAAATTACTTACCAGATTGACACGCTGCTGCAACAAGTATCACCCAGGTTGCACCTGTAGGAGTGAGCAGCCGTTGGAAGCCACAAATCACCGCCGGAATGATCTGTTTTGGTAGCCTACTCGCCTCTCCGTTCTTCGTTTTCCCATTTCGGGGTAGCCGGCTGCGGAAAAACTATTTTTTTGCTTCAGCGCGGGCTTTTCTCCCGCCAACTTGTCAGAACAACCGCTCCGTGCTGTGGTTGGGGTGGAAAGTGTTTCTCATTAAATTGACACAACCAAGAGGTGGTGCAGTAATAGATAGTGTTGTCTCGTTCCTATAGGTCTCTAGTTCGAACCCTTGCTATGGCAAATTGTTTTTGCAATATTTCGTGACCAACAGTAGGAAACAAGCAGTTTCACGATCGTTACTCAGGAAGGTCCTTCCAGCAAAACATCAACAGAATGGACTAGCAAAACATCAGCAAAATTAATTCAGAATGGTGAGTATGCTCGACTCAATTTGAAACAGATTAAACCAAATCGGCATAATAAGATGGAATCTCATAGCACTCATCACCACAAAGTTCACACCACCAGCAAGTAGCAAACACAAAAATACAAATAAATTCATCACCACAAAGTACACACCACCTCTGAACCGTCCAGCTAGCAGTAACACCAGACATGTTTTATCGATTGTCTGCAGCTCAGTCAGAGTATATTTGCTCTTTCTTTCAACAGGGCATTCTCCGCTAACAATTGCTGATTCTCTTTCAGCTGGTCATGCTGCTGCCATAACAATTGATTAACATGGCCCCTCTCTTTGGTCAACTCTTCCATCAGGGCAATGTTCTCCTGCTGTAACAATGTCATTTGATTCAGCTCGTCTTTCTCCTGTTGCAGCAATTGATTCATCTCTTTCAGTTGTTCATTCTGCTGTTGTACCGATTCCTCATACAGGTGCTTGTAATTTAGAGTCTCTTGCAGGTCTCTCTTCACCTTCTGCAGCTCAGCTTTAGTGGATTCAAGCACCTCCAGAAGCTAGAAAAATACAAGAACCTATCAATCCATCAAACTATGCAAACTGAAAACTAACTGAATCAACTTCTAACACCAATTGCAATTCAAATCTGAGTGTACGATGAAATCAGCTCAACTATTCAGTGGATTCAAGCACCTCCAGAAGCTAGAAAAATACAAGAACCTATCAATCCATCAAACGATGCAGACTGAAAACTAACTGAATCAACTTCTAACACCAATTGCAATTCAAATCTGAGTGTATGATGAAATATGAATCTATTGTATATGGTCATCCATCCTCTAGATCCCCAAACTAGAAATCCTCATCCCTAGGTCGATAGGGGAAAATATAGTGGCTCAAACCAGAGGACTGACCTTGTCGTCTTATTTCATGAACTCGTAGCCGGGAGGTGGCGCATAAACCACCCTCTCATCACCGCCAGAATCCGCCATTCCTACCACGAGCCATTGCAGATCTGCACGTAGCAAAAGTCGAGAGTCTTTGCGAAGGCAGTGAAGCGTTTCGCCTGCGAATTACTGATTTATATTAAAGATTCGAAAAATAAAGATTCGAAAAAAAATTCTTATATGTGGGACCCAACTGAATTTTATGACGACTTGGAACACTCTATTTTTAAAATAATGCTTACAAGTGGGACCACAGTTGGTTTATGACGCCGCTGACATGGCGAAAATGCTTACATGTGGGACCCTGGAAAAATTTATGACGACTTGGAACACTCTATTTTCAAAAAAATGCTTACATGTGAGACCCTACTGAATTTTATGACGACTTGGAACACTCTGTTTTTAAAATAATGCTTACATGTGGGACGGTGTTGGTTTATGACATTTTTTCAGAGCTTATGGCGTCACAAAACAGCATGGAACAGTGAAAGCCCGGCTACAGTACCAACCGTAATGACGAAAGTTTTTTTTGTCACTAAATTTGCTCGGAAGTGAAATATTATGACGAGATCAGCCAGAAACGTCATAATAAATCAATGACGCTAAAATGTGGTTGCGTCACTAGTCAACGATTTTCTTGTAGTGATAGGACCATACGAGCGAAGACGCTAGGCTGCCGCGGCATCGACTAAGCCCGACCATGGAACAGAAACAGATGTGCCTATCAGTTGATGTATGGTTTGGAACACATAATTTTTCATTGACGATGGCGCGAACACGACGCTGAGCTTGGTTGAAGGATAGTGACAAAACAAAGCATCGTGGATCACATTCCGGCATTCAGCAATCGAGTGGTTATCGTGAACTATCATACTGATGTCATGTTCTCGGTGGATCATTGTTCGGAAGCTGCATATTGACATCAGAAACTATCTATAGCACCGATCAGTAACTAAGATTTTATTCCTTCAGAAAGATATTGTCAATGCCAATGACAACACGTGGCTACCGAGATGAAGGACCAGCACCAAGACAATGACAAGGCCGCTTGGCCGATGGAGACGACAATATCGGCATCAAAAGCCGAGTTGCACGCTCTGGCTCAAGTGCATGTATGCATAATTAGGGGAGGTCAACACCGATCGAGGTGATGACAAGGCCGTGTGGTTGGTGGTCGCTATCAGAAAACAAGGAGAAGAAGTTGAGCGTACCAGCCGATAGCCAATTCGGCTAAAGAGATTCCTCAGCCGGTTCAATACACCAGGAGAAGTTCATAACATGGAGTTATTAGCTGTGGAGGCCACTAAGGGTTAAAAGTCAACCGAAGTAAAGAAGCTGCCGCTATGCCATCAGACCACACTGGGACGACAAGCTACAAATTGATGCTGGTGATCTATGGAAGATTGACACCAAAATCACTACGAGACCGCATGGCCAATACATCGATGATACTGTTGACAATGTCTCATAAGGGTTTGGTAACGAGAGTAATTATGAGAAAGACTGAAACCTTCCATCATACAAGCAAGCAAGAAGACTTACAAATACATACACCTGTGTGGAGTGCCTGATGGAGATATTTATTCTGGACAGACAGTACATCAGCTACTGGTGTTGGAGTGGAGCCGATAAGGTTGCATCGGCTACTACTGCTTGTCCTGAGACTTCACATTTGTTTTTGATGGATGGTCCAATTTCTACCTCGCGTCCAACATCAGCACGGACATGGTTGATCAAGGCTATTGACAACAACGATATCATGGTGCACATCGGTTGTCAGTACAAGGAGCTGCAAAGATCGGTTTGAGGAGATCATGTCCTAATAAGCTGCTGATGATCTGGTGTATTTTCAGAGCTAAGGTGTGTTGGCTTCAGTGATAAAGATGGCCAATACATCAACAGAAGTTCGAGGCCGAGCATCAGTGACAAAGATGGCAGTAAGGCAACATGGCTTCCAAGGTGACAAAATTCTTTACGGCCTAACAACTACACGCGTCAACTTGAAGTATGTATCAGCTGATCAGCAACCGAGAAGGCTAGATAGTTTTCCCATAGCCGATGACATACAAAACAAGGGAAAGGTTTAAGTTTGAGTGCCACAACTACGAAGTTCAAAAAGTTGATAGTTAATAACCAGGTTGCCGGTGGCCCTGTCGTAGTGCAGTCTGAAGGTGGCTAATCACAAAACTACACTACCAATAGTGTAAGGTTACCAGAACAGACGGACGGCACCCTTCTTACCGAAACAGATATTAGAAGAAATCGGCTGATGCCGATGGAACACAGAGAGCCGGTATTAATCGGCTGCATGCTATCCAGGTGTTAGTGTCATATTTAATGAAGTTAGAGAGAAACGATGATGAAGTAGAGTACTACCAATGGACTTCATCCTTCCAGAAGCGTCAATTTATTTCCTTGGCAGATCATCACTGCAATTACTTATATGGACATCTGGAGTCAATAATTCAAACCACAATAACGAGCAGGGGGAGAAGTAATAAGCATAAAAATTGCATGAGCATGGGAGCCTGGTCATCAGTATGAACACAAAGCCAAGAGTCTTGCTCCCAGATGGGCTTATGTAGCAAGATAACGATGCTGAGAACAGTGGAAACTGATGGTCTGCAATAATCAATGTTACTGATGGAGGGGCAGCTACTCACAACTCCAGCCATGCACTCGTACAAAATTCCAATTGGAAATTACAGAAGATATTGATTATTGGGAATCAGAGGAAGCAGTTCAATCAGTGCGAATCAGTTTTGGATACATCCAAGTATATACGCCAGGGCTGCTGGTTGTATTTTGAAAGGATCCAGATGTCGGCCTGTGGAAACATATATAAGAAGAGCCAATAGAGGTGGTGGAGCAAAAACAATTGCCACTATTAATTACATATAAATGCGTATGCTACAGTTAAGAAGGTCGATGAAAGAATCTGGTCAACGATCAAATCGGCTGCTGCAGAGACAAGATGTCCTGCACTGCAAGACGGAGGTTCGGCACCTGCACCCGGCAGCGACACCGCCCCAAGTTAATATGGGTTAAGAATGGCAGAACGACAATCCCGATGTCCAGACAACAGTGCTGCATTGTGGAGTAACATCACAGAAAACAAAATAGCGCACGACGAGAATGATGATACGGGGCTGTTGGCTCAGATAGCAAGATGGTATAACACCAAAACTGAAGACGTTACTGTACGTCACGGGCTGCCGAGCGTGTGCTAAGTAAGATGATGGCTAACACCATGTTGATCAGTTGGAGCAACATAACACAGCTGTAATGGTGTTGTGCCGTCGTGCGATTCACATACGCCGACGACTGGAAGCCCTCGCACGAGTAGCTACAGGATCGAGGTTCTCGAAGGCATCTCGGGGTACTGATGGCAGGGTCATGAAAGCAAAGTCTAATTGAGAGGGCAGAAGTAGCAGGTTCCATTGCCCCTAATCCTACTATATCATTGATTTTGGGATATAATCGAGTACCGATGGAATAAAGGAGCCGATGGGAGTTGCATGTCTGAGTAAACAAAGAGGAGACATGCCCTAGATGATCATCGCTGCAAGGCCAAGAACCTCCGTAAGTAAGATGAGCATACAGCCGATTGAACTCTATAGCCATCGGCTCATGTAACAGCTGATATGTACTTATCGGCTCCGAGCTCTTGGATTATCAATAAGAATCTTATGGACTATTGATCAGCTGATGAAGCTTCTCCACCTCGACTAGCTACTTGTCCATTGATTCATGCGGGCCGGTTGAATCGTTAGCCGATGAACTCTACAACCTCAAGCGCATGATTAAAGGATTGAAGGTGTTCGGTCAATTCATCAACGGCAAATCATTATACCATGATGATTATTAATATTGTGGATGAACGGTCAATTCATCAACTGCCTCCACATTGATGTCGGGTCACCAAAACATTAGCATGCGAAGGGGCCAATGATCTAATTACAGAAAGCACTCATCAAGGTAATAGACCAAAAAGAGGCTAAGAACCCTTTTTCACAATTAAAGCATAGCAGTGGTACATTGTCGAGGGTAGAACTCAGAGCGTTGTCCATGA
Organism: Cenchrus fungigraminus; assembly: GCA_036936925.1. Lineage (NCBI taxonomy): Eukaryota > Viridiplantae > Streptophyta > Magnoliopsida > Poales > Poaceae > Cenchrus > Cenchrus fungigraminus. Next base: position 98,532,303 of record CM072774.1, on the reverse strand, counting down.
AGTTATCAACTCGGCGGAATGGTTAAGAAGCTGTCAGCACAAGGCGTGAAAGAAGCCTACGAGCAAACTTTTCATATCTGTCAGAAAATATGATAACTGGTAGAGTTATCTTAATTCTTCACATTGACCAAGATATTGCGACACATATCGGCTATGAAAGGAGCAGTGGATGTTTAGTTTTATCGAGCAGTTTGCATAAATCGGAAGATTGGAGATTCCGGGTTTTCAGAATTTCGAAACATGAATTTTTCATACTCCGAAACTGGGGAGCTTGTGTCGACACCGTTTTTTGGCACGTATCAAGACCGGCGTAAAAAGTGGCAGAAAGACCGACACAAGTCAAGGGAGCATCTGCCGATGGAGAAGAAAGAGGAGACAACTCGATGATTTTGCAAATACATGGGTGCTGCCTGAGTCATAAAGATTTATTTGCATGCGTACACATGACGCAAGGTGGTTAAAGAAAGCATAGTGGCCGATTTAATTGAAGAGCATACATGCCTGCATGTAGCAATCGGCAATAGCAGCCAGAGCATAAGGTAGATCGGCGGAGGCAAATCAGCAGGAGCGTCAGCGAGGCAATCGGCAGAGTAGGCAAGAGAATCGGCTGTTAGCATATTTTCAAGGATCGCACACACAGGCTACAAGGAGACGTGGAGTTTTGTGAGTAGATGTGGGTCCACCGGTTGATTAAGGAAAAGGCAAATAGAATAAAGATGGAAAGTCAAAGTGATATCAGTTTTACACGCAAGTTAATTAAGGAGGAAGGAAAGTTATGTGATTCACTTGCATACACCATCCAGAAGCAGTCCATCTGGAATACATACTCGTACAAGATATGGACGGGATCGAAGGAGCTTCACGAGAAAGATTCTGCATGGGAGCCAGACACCGTATATCTTATTAGTATATTTCCTCTTTTGTTTAGATAATAATTTATGAGAGTTAGTCACCGTGACCTGTTATGTGTTTAATTAGCAAGTTTTGAGCCCTTCCGGCCGTAGGAGTTTGGAGGAGCCCAGGGTATAAATATAAGCCCCGGCCATTGTAATAGAATCATCACACGATCAATATCAAAACCGCCTCCGGGCAAATACCTTTACAATTCTTGCATCTACTTTATTGCATCTACTTTTCGGCGACTTCACCATCGTACCTTTTTCTTCTTCACGAGTTCTTGCAAACTCGTCGGGCTGCATCGCTTCGATCTCCGGCTTGCTGATGAGTTCCGCTTTATCGAGTGACATCTAGGCTTTAACCTCCGGGCGTATCGCTATGATTTCGTCTAGATTTATTCACCAGTTATCGATATCAGCTAGATTAGCAAGTTTTGTCTTAATTCTTGCTGCTTTAGCTTTTATCACAATTATCCAGCTTGAGACTGTTGTTTCCTGTCGGCTTTATCGCATTATTATTATTATTATCATATAGCCGGCTAGATCTGTTTCAAGTGTTGCTCACGTAGCTCTGTTTAAGTTGCCTATGGTAGCTTACGCTCTGCCTACGTCATCATATCGGCTGATTTAGCCGATCTGTTCTGTCCCGTATCGGCTACCTAGCTGTTACGATTTTATCAAAAGACACATCGGCTCTCTAGCTAATTTTCCATTGTCAATCAACAGGTCAGATTGGCTGGCACGCCTCGCTACAAACCGGGGAGTCACGTGTGTCGCGCGCGGAGGTGGCGTCCTATTTTCGCGTCAATAGGTACCTCTGTTGGTGGTGTTCGATCTCAAGGTGCTGTAGCTAGGTCCTCTCCATCCATTGGTGCTGCAAAGACAACATTTTCTAGTGCTTCTTCACCTGCAATTCAGCAAGAAAATCGACGTCCTACTACAAGTGCAACAGCCCCTTCAGCTACATCAGCTGATGCATCATCTTTGCATAGCCGCGGCATTGTTTGTCACCAGTACCAAGGTCGTGGGCACATTGCTGCTGAGTGTCCTAGTAAAAGGACTATGCTTGTGAATGAGCAAGGTGAATGGGAATCTGAAAGTGATGAAGATGGTGCTCTAATATATGATGAAGAAATCAGAAATGATGAGACTGAGATTCAACCTGATGAAGGTGATAATAATTGCTTCATTTCTCAATGAGTGCTTTGTGTCACTGCTGTGAAAGAAGAAAATAATCAGTGACACAATCTTTTTCACACTCGAGGCATGATCAAGGATAAGCTGTGCCGAATCATTATTGATAATGGCAGCTGCAATAATATTGCAAGTCAAGAATTGGTTGAGAGATTGGGGTTAAACATCGGCACCATCCTTCTCCATATAAGATGCAATGGTTAAATGAGTCTGGTGCGCTGCGTGTGAGCAACATTGTGAATGTCCCTTTTTTTATTGGGCGATATACTGATCAAGTGGAGTGTGATGTGGTGCCAATGCAAGCATGCCAATTGCTTCTAGGAAGACCATGGTTATATGACCGTGATGTTCAGATTTGTGGTCGTACTAACAAGGTTGTTCTCATGTACAAAGGAGAGCACATCACTTTGCTTCCTTTGTCGCCGGAGGAAATTTTGAAGGATGGTCTGAAATAAAAAAAAGCGAGAGAGCGAGAACCACATACGAGTGAGCCACATACATAGTGAGGGAGTGATTCCACAGCCAAACAAAACTCCACAACTGCAAAGAACCGAGCCACATGGAAAAGAGGGATTAGTTATGATGGCTAGGAACGGGGATTTATAAGAATTGAGTGAACCCAATGGCATGTTCTTTGTACTCCTGTGCAAACACAATTTTCTTTCTACTAACGACTTACCCTCTACTTTGCATAGTGTTGTTTTTGATGTGCTACAAGAATATGAAGATGTGTTTCCGGAGGAAGTACCACCAGGGCTGCCACCCAAGATAGGGATTGAACATCAAATCGACCTTGTTCCTGGTGCTTCTCTCCCAAACCGTGCACCATACCGTACCAACCCCGAAGAAACCAAAGAAATTCAGTGCCAAGTGCAGGAGCTCATCGACAAAGGGTATGTGAAGGAAAGTCTCTCACCTTGTGCAATCCCTGTTTTGTTAGTTCCTAAGAAAGATGGTCATAGAGAATGTGTGTTGATTGTCAAGACATAAATAACATTACAATAAGGTATAGACATCCCATACCTAGGTTTGATGACATGCTTGATGAACTTAGCGGTGCTATCATTTTTACAAAAATTGACTTGAGAAGTCACTATCATCAAATTCGAATGAGAGAAGGAGATGAATGGAAAATAGACTTCAAAACCAAGTTTGGGTTGTATGAATGGTTAGTGATGCCTTTTGGATTGACCAATGCACCTAGTACTTTCATGCGCTTAATGAATAATGTGCTTAGGGCTTTCATTGGCAAATTTGTTGTGGTTTATTTTGATGACATACTAATTTACAGCAAGTCTCTTGATGAACATGTCGAACATATAAAATGTGTGCTTGCTGTTTTGAGGAAGGAATGTTTCTATGCTAACCTTGCCAAGTGCACCTTTTGCACCGACAAGGTAGTCTTTCTTGGTTTCGTTGTTTCAGCTCAAGGTGTGGAGGTTGATGAAGAAAAGATCAAAGATGTTCGTTAATGGTTGCACTACAAGGTTTTGGAGATATCGCGACCGATTTTTGGTCGCAATAAACTAGGCTTAATGCGACAATTGTCGAGATTGGTCGTGATAGTGTTGTATGTTGCGACCAATTGGTGAGTGTTGCAATTGTAATTGCAATTGCGACAACGCGTGCACTTTTGTTGCAATTGCGGTGACGGTATTGCCACGGTTTTTGCTAATAGTTGCAGCAGTGACCCATGTCACAACGACTATGACATGTCGCTATATGTGGTGTCGTGTGTTGCAAAAGAGTCTTACATATAGCAACGAAAATGCAATCGTTGCGACTAAAATCTTTGGTATTGCAACGTGGATCGAAAATGTTGCAATTGCGGTGATGGTATTACCACGGTTTTTGTTAATGGTTGCAGTAGTTACCCATGTCACAATGACTATGACATGTCGCGATATGTGGTGCTGTGTGTTGCAAAACAGTATTAGTTTTAGCGACCAAAATGCACTCGTTGCGACTGGATTATATGATATTGCAACATGCATAAAAAATGTTGCAAATTGGTCAGAGGTATAGCAACAGTCTGGGTATCACTCCCAAAAACATCTATCCTTCGACCAAAGAAGAAGATTTTGATGAGTTATACAACTTTGGTATTCACGCCCTTTTCATTTAAAATCATTTATTACCCTAAAAACATGTGAATTTGTCAACATTTGAAATTTCAACTTTTAAAAACGGGAAATTTGGATCCATACCATTAAAAGATCTCAAAGTTAGATATATACCATTACAAGTCAATGACATGTGGGGTTCACATGAGTCAATGACATGTGGGGTCAATGGTATATATCTAACTTTTGGATCTTTCAATGGTATGGATCCAATTATTCCTTTAAAAACTTGTGGGTTAAATTCATAAAATTATTGCAGTGCATAGGGTTTGAACCCTGCACTTGTGGCTTAGAGAAGAGCACATCTACCACTAGACCACCACATTTATTGTGTTCAGTTTGGGGATTTCATTATGTATATTCTTTATTCTCATATATCACACACCAACTGTATGGAAAATGTAAAAAAACATGGAAGTCAAAACTTGGGATCTGAAGCCAAGACCTTAGAGTTGAGACAAACGCACCTTACCACTATGTTATGCCTTAGGTTGTTATGGACTTTGTTTTGTTAATATACATTATATTGTCGTGTTGCATGCCAATCCTATTGGGCCACTTGGCCAGACTAAAGAACACGCAAACAGTTCATATTTTTTATTTTAATCTAGAATTTAAACTTGAATCCAGTATTTCTCCTTCATGGCTAATCCAAATCTGATGATTTTTTTCCTAAAAATTCCTAAAATCATGCTCTATCTATTTATGAAACATATTACTGATATTATTTTTGAAAAATCGTCTCGTGTGAGTCTGTTTGAACAATCCAATTTTTGAATTTCAAAAAATGACAAATACAAGCAAGATTTTGTAAATGATGTAAAAAGGAAAAGTGATGCATATCTCATCAAGATCTGCAATATTTATGTATATCATTTTGTCATTTTCAAAAGTGATAATAAGATGTAGTACAAATTTGACAAGTCTCTAACATAGCTTCCTAAACTATGTGAGTAAATCTTGAATTAATGAACAACTATCTCAAATGAAAAAAGATATAAACAAAGATTATAGATCTTGATGAGTTATGAAACTTCACTATTCATCACTTTTCCAGCTGAAATCATTCAGCATTCCAAAATCATGATTTTAGTTATCAATTTTTGAAATTCAAATTTCAAATCATTCAAACTTTGTCATATGGGTTAATGAACTAAATAAAGTTTTTAGGTCTTGATGAGTTATATAACTTTGGTATTCATGACTTTTTTATTTGAAATCATTTATTACCCTAAAAAATATGTGAATTTCTCAACTTTTGAAATTTCAAATTAAAAACATGTGGGTTAAATCGATAAAAATGTTGTAGAGCTTAGGATTTGAACCCTACACTTGTGGCCTAGAAAAGAGCACATCTACCACTAGACCACCACCTTTATTGTGTTCAGTTTGGGGATTTAATTATATATATTCTTTATTCTCATATATGACACACTGGAAAATGTAAATAAAAACATGGAAGTCAAAAATTGGGGTTTGAACCCAAGACCTTAGAGTTGAGACAAACGCACCTTACCACTATGTTATGCCTTAGGTTGTTATGGAGTTTGATTTGTTAATATACATTATATTGTCGTGTTGCATGCCAATCCTATTGGGCCACTTGGCCAGACTAAAGAACACACAAACAGTTCGTATATTTTATTTTAACTAGAATTTAAAATTGTATCTAGTATTTCTCCTTCATGGCTACTCCAAATCTGATGATTTTGTTTCCTAAAACTTCTTAAAATCATGCTCTATCTATTTTTGAAACTTATTACTGATATTATTTTTGAAAAATCGTCTCGTGTGAGTCTATTTGAACAATCCAATTTTTGAATTTCAATAAATGACAAATACAAGCAAGATTTTGTACACTAAATGATATAAAATTGAAAAGTGATGAATACCAAAGTTTCATATCTCATCAAGATCTACAGTATTTATGTATATCATTTTGTCATTTTCCAAAGTGATAACAACATATAGTACAAATTTGACAAGTCTCTAACATAGCTTCCTAAACTACATGAGTAAATCTTGGATTAATGAACAACTATCTCAAATGGAAAAAAAGACATAAATAAAGATTATAGATCTTGATCAGTTATGAAACTTCACTATTCATCACTTTTCCAGCTGAAATCATTCAGCATTCCAAAATCATGATTTTAGTTATCAATTTTTGAAATTCAAATTTCGAATCATTCAAACTTTGTCATATGAGTTAATGAACTGAATGAAGTTTTTAAGTCTTGATGAGTTATATAACTTTGGTATTCATGACTTTTTCATTTGAAATCATTTATTACCCTAAAAAATATGTGAATTTCTCAACTTTTGAAATTTCAAATTAAAAACATGTGGGTTAAATCGATAAAAATGTTGTAGTGCTTAGGATTTGAACCCTGCACTTGTGGCTTAGAAAAGAGCACATCTACCACTAGACCACCACATTTATTGTATTCAGTTCGGGGATTTAATTATGTATATTCTTTAATCTCATATATCACACACCAGCTCTGTGGAAAATGTAAAGAAATCATGAAAGTCAAAAATTGGGATTTGAACCCAAGACCTTAGAGTTGAGACAAACGCACCTTACCACTACGTTATGCCTTAGGTTGTTATGTAGTTTGATTTGTTAATATACATTATATTGTCGTGTTGCATGCCAAACCTATTGGGCCACCTGGCCAGACTAAAGAACACGCAAACAATTAGTATTTTTTATTTTAATCTAGAATTTAAACTTGTATCTAGTATTTCTCCTTCATGGCTACTCCAAATCTGATGATTTTTTTCCTAAAAATTCCTAAAATCATGCTCTATCTATTTATTTAACTTATTACTGATATTATTTATAAAAAATCATCTCGTGTGAGTCTGTTTGAACAATCCAATTTTTGAATTTCAAAAAATGACAAATACAAGCAAGATTTTGTACATTAAATGATGTAAAATGGAAAAGTGATGAATACCAAAGTTTCATATCTCATTAAGATCTACTATATTTATGCATATCATTTTGTCATTTTCAAAAGTGATAACAACATGCCGTACAAATTTGACAAGTCTCTAACATAGCTTCCTAAACTACGTGAGTAAATCTTGGATTAATGAACAACTATCTCAAAAGGAGAAAAGACATAAATAAAGATTATAGATCTTGATGAGTTATGAAACTTCACTATTCATCACTTTTCCAGCTGAAATCATTGAGTGTTCCAAAATCATGATTTTAGTTATCAATTTTTGAAATTGAAATTTGGAATCATTCAAACTTTGTCACATGGATTAATGAACTGAATAAAGTTTTTAGGTCTTGATGAGTTATATAACTTTGGTATTCATGACTTTTTCATTTGAAATCATTTATCACCCTAAAAATATGTGAATTTCTCACCTTTTGAAATTTCAAATTAAAAACATGTGGGTTAAATCGATAAAAATGTTGTAGTGCTTAGGATTTGAACCTTGTGGCTTAAAAAAGAGCATATCTACCACTAGACCACCACATTTATTGTGTTCAGCATGGGGATTTAATTATGTATATCCTTTATTCTCATATATCACACACCAGCTCTCTGGAAAATGTAAAAAAACATGGACGTGAGAACTTAGGAGTTGAACCCAAGACCTTAAAGTTGAGACAAACGCACCTTACCGCTATGTTATGCCTTAGGTTGTTATGGAGTTTGATTTGTTAATATACATTATATTGTCGTGTTGCATGCCAATCCTATTGGGCCACCTGGCCAGACTAAAGAACAGGCAAACAATTCGCATTTTTTATTTTAATCTAGAATTTAAACTTGTATCTAGTATTTCTCCTTCATGGCTACTCCAAATCTGATGATTTTGTTTCCTAAAAATTCCTAAAATCATGCTCTATCTATTTATGAAACTTATGACTGATATTATTTTTGAAAAATCGTCTCGTGTGAGTCTGTTTGAACAATCCAATTTTTGAATTTCAAAAAATGACAAATACAAGCAAGATTTTGTACACTAAATGATGTAAAATGGAAAAGTAATGAATACCAAAGTTTCATATCTCATCAAGATCTACAGTATTTATGCATATCATTTTCTTATTTTCAAAAGTGATAACAACATGTAGTACAAATTTGACAAGTCTCTAACATAGCTTCCTAAACTACGTGAGTAAATCTTGGATTAATGAACCACTATCTCAAATGGAAAAAAGACATAAATAAAGATTATAGATCTTGATGAGTTATGAAACTTCACTATTCATCACTTTTCTAACTGAAATCATTCAACATTCCAAAATCATGATTTTAGTTATCAAATTTTGAAATTCAAATTTTGAATCATTCAAACTTTATCACATGGAGTAATGAACTGAATAAAATTTTTAGGTCCTGATGAGTTATATAACTTTGGTATTCATGACTTTTTAATTTCAAATCATTTAGTACCCTAAAAAATATGTAAATTTCTCAACTTTTGAAATTTCAAATTTAAAAAACATGTGGTTTAAATCGATAAAATATTGTAGCACTTAGGATTTGAACCCTGCACTTGTGGCTTAGAAAAGAGCACTTCTAACACTAGACCACCACATTTGTTGTGTTTAGTTTGGGGTTTTAATTGTGTATATTCTTTATTTCTCCCTTGTGACAACACCAAATTTGATGGGGCTTTTCCCTAAATTTTTCTAAAATCATGATCTTTCATCTAATGGTGTGTGTTTGTACGTTAATTTCTATATTTTGAATGTTTTTCATACAACATGTTTTCTTGAAACTAAATATAGAATGGAAAACATGTTTCATCATAACAAATGTTAATATAAATTGACATTTCACAATGTTATGGTCAAGATAAAGTGGTGTAAAAAATTAAGATACATATGAGTTGAAAAACAATTTGAGGCTTGCAAACTTGATTGTGTTGACTTGAGTTCTATGAAACTAAGTAAGAGATGTATCAATTTATGAACAAAATAAAATCATTTGAGCATTTTATGTCAATCTTATGCACCCATTAATGGATTCCCTGCCATCTTATTGAGTTTTCACACTTTTGTGCATTATTATGATCATTTTACACTGATGATGTAGGAAGAAATTTCAATTACCCCTAACAAACATTTGTGTTTGTCATCTAGTTTCAGATAGGAGATATAATAGAATATATATTGCACAATTATATTTATGAAGAAGTTTTGAAATATTATTTGAGACACATGTAATTCAAATTATAATTACTTTCATGGTGCAATAAAATGAAAAATGAAAAAGAAAACTACTCCATCCATAGTCCAGGTGACATGTGCGTCCAGGAGTATTAAGAAGAGAATGAACCAAACCTGGCCCGTTTTGCCCAAATGGCCGACTAATTCTAGTAGTCCATTGCGGATTCGATGGCTACGATCGCATCCCCATTCTAAAAAAAAATTACTCATACCCTAACCCTTCATCCCGTACCCAGCCGCCCCCTCCACACGATTGCCGACGCCGCCCCCCGTGGCCGCCCTCCCTCCCCTACGACCCATCCGCGCCAGGCCGGGGAGGGCGCCCAGCTAACCCCGTCGCCTCTCTCCCAGCGACGCCCTCCCCTTGCAATTCATCTGGCCGCGGCGATGCCTCCACCTCCTCTCTCCACCAGATCCGCCGACGGTTACGGCAGATGCGGGCGCGCGTGGCGTCGGCGGCTGTCCTCCGGTCATGTGTGGTGATTGCAAGGAGCTGACGACCTGTGGATGTTCCACACCGAGATGCTCGTCGTCGGCAGCCATGGCTACGGAGCCATCGAAAGGTCTTGCTCTGCTTTACTTTCTCTCTTAATCTATGGGGATGAATGCGTACACCTAAAACAATACAAATAAATTACCAAGCATGAGTTCGTATGGAACAAAGTTTTGTAGCAGACTTTTCAATTGCTGCTCTGTACCGATGACTACTTTGGAGTATCTCTGATTTAGAAAGCAAATCTACATTGCACCATGAAAAGAGAACCCTTGCTTTTCTCCAGCTAAAACGAGTCTATACTGGTACTGATTTTTGATAAAATATTGCAATTATCTCATTCACTGTAGAACTTGACCATAGATGCTATGCTTGCATTATAAAAACTATATTTGCACTTATCTGTACTCTGTATCGCATCAGGTTAGCTAAATTAGTAATGCAGGGGTGTTGGCATATATTAGTAAAAGTATGATCATCTGATCTTTTATCTGTAAATTGCTGCTTTGGATATTGCTTTCTGTTATTGTCTGAACTTGTAAAACACAGATGTTTGACAGATAGGCCTACGGGAGTGTTCCCTTCCTTTTATTTGCACATGTAATTCTCTCTGCCTGCTCGGTTTGTACAAATTAGTAAGATGTCCCAATTTGCATATGTGAAGCCAAGTCAAAAGTGTTAGCTGATATAGCTAGTAAAAGGCATTTTCGCACCGTAAATAATGGAGCCCTTCTATACTTTGTATCAATTCATATATACTAGTCTATGCACTGGCACGCACATGTCGACTATGCCCAGCACCTGGTTCTTGCCCAAATGAATTTTCAGTTACTGTTTCCATATACCTTGCTTTGTTATACATTATGGACCCTGTCGCTTTATACTAAATTCATGGCTATACACTAGCAGCGTATCTGTGGGAGGCTAATAAAAGTGCTTGATTATTCCTGATCTTTAGTTCTCTGACTTGCACACTAGATTAGTTCATGAAGTAAAACCACTAGGTAGTCAAGTCTTCTGTCGCTTTCAGTCACTATTGTGAAATATTGAAAATTCAGCTAAGTATGTAGTGTTACTGTGTTAGACTTATTCTGTTATGTGCAGAAATAACCTATGATTTCATTTATCCTCTCTGAAAATTGCAATCGCATTAGCCTATAAGACTGAATGAAAAGTGGATTTTAGACCTGGCTGACTGTCAATAATTTCGCATTGCAAATCCCTATGATTTGATTTATCCTCTCTGAAAATCGCTCCCTCCTCTTTCTTCTTCCTTCGATGTTTACTAAAATCTGATTTTGTGCAGGATCCTGATTTGCTGCTACTTGATGAGCCTACAAATCATGTCGATTTGGATACAATTCAGTGGCTGGAGAGCTATCTGAGGATGTGTCGATGGTCATCATATCTCACGACAGGGCTTTTCTTGATCAGTTGTGTACCAAGATAGTGGAAACTGAATTTGGTGTGTCCAAGACCTACTAGGGTAACTATTCAGAGTACATTCTAGCAAAGGCAATAGAGATTGAGGCACCATATGCTGCGTGGGTGGGAGAAGCAACGAAAAGGAGATTGAACAGACAAAAGAACTAATAAACAGACTTGGAGCTGGAGTTAATGTGGGGCGTGCCTCCAGTGAGCAAAAGGTAATTGCTTGAATTTCTTAGTGGAAGCTAACACCAAGTCACTGTGACCAATCATATCACAATTTTGAGCTGCTATTTTGTATGTTTCTGCTTACATTTTTGTGTAGATTCTAACATTTTACCTTATCTGAACAGAAATTGGAGAAGCTTGAAAAGGAAGGGTTGATTGAGAAACCTTTCCAACGAAAGCACCTAAAGATCAAATTCCCTAAGTAGGGAAGAAGTGGTAGAACTGTGTTAGCAAATAAAGAATCTTCTATTCGGATTTGTGGATAAGGTCAGCATCGTTGTGTGAATGCTCACTGCTTCCAAGATTTCAGTTTATGAATTAACATATTGTGTTATCATATACACCAATATTTACACACATTCTGATTGTTGTGATGTGTGTGCAGACTCGGTTCAGTAATGCCAACCTTATAGTAGAGAGAGGTGAAAAGATAGTTATTATTGGGTCAATGGATGTGGGAAGAGCACACCACTTAAAATTATTGTTTTGGATGGAGAAGCCACAAGGTGGAGAGGTGCTTCTTGGGGATCATAATGTGCCGCCAAACTATTTCGAGCAGAATCAGTTATGGTAAATTGATAATTCAGGTAAGAAACTGTGCTCCAACTTTATTAACATTTTCCAAGCATGCAACTATACTCATTATGTTATTTTTGGTGATTAATTGTTCTATAGACATTCTTACTTTCGGCAATCCATCAATTTTTCCCTTATTTTCTTACTTCCAGTTTTACCTGACTTGGTGTCCCATGTTTGCAATTGTAAGAATAAGTACAATGGATCTGGGGAGAGTAAAAATCCATTAGGTTGATCATATGACTTTAAATATATTTTGTCGAAAAGCTTTTTCAAATCCCGCAGCTACACACGGGGAATCACCTAGTTTTAACAATAAGAATGGTATAAGATTTTTTTTGCTACATGTTGCAAAACAATTGTTTATAAGAATTCTTTGTTGGATAATTACAATTACCAAATAAATTGTGTTTCAATACCTACTGACATTATTTTATGACTTGCGCTTTTCAGGTTGAGGACGCAGGATTGCAGGAAGCTTCAAGCGTAGAATGGTTGAGGACAACATTCTAGGTAGCAACAAGGGAAGACAAAAAAAGATCATTGGTGGTGGGAGTGATCAAGTTTTTAGATGGGTACAAATAATATATAGATAGATTTTGTAGTTACTTTAGTATTGTTTATTGTGAGTGATGGGTGTAAGGACAAAATCTTACTTTCATATGTTGTTTGTATCATGAATGGTGGGTATAAATGTTAGATTGGTGTCATTAATGATATATATATACATATATATATACATACATATATATATATAGATATAGATAGATATATATATATAGATATACATATATAGAACATGTATACTGTAGCCGGCCACAGAATAACTAATTCTGTGGCCGGGTCTTAATCCGTGCGTCCATTGCGACGCGCCCCCTCCGACTCGGTCCGCCTCGCTCGGCGCACGGCTAACCCAACCCTTGTGGCTCGGCTTCGATGCTATCCTACGCCGTCGCGAGCGGAGTGTCGCCGCTAATTACGCCCGTTTTCCTTTTCCCACAGAAACCCGTGTCCAATCCCCCATGGACGGCATTTGCCGCTGCCGCACATACCCTACAGCCTCCTGGAGCTCGTCAAGCTCGGGTGGCCGCTCGAGATGCAGATCTTGAGGGCGGGTAGAGAGACACTGGAGGAAGGCCCCCGTGGGTGAGAGTAGCGGCGCCCCGGCGGATGCTGACCGTGAAGGCGACGCGACGGCATGTCCTGCGGCACCTCGGTGACTTCCTCCCTCTCTCCACGCGAGAGCCAGAGCTTCCCGGTTGCCACGGTGAGCTGCTAGCTTGTACTCGATTGTTTACCCATCCATGGCTGGCTTGTTTTCGATTGCTGCGTGTTGTGAATGTAAGTTTTTCAGATTAACTAAGGGCGATGCTGATGCCTGCTCTGTGTTTTCATAAATGCTCCAGCAAATCTGTAGACGTGCAGGCAGAGCATCTCCCGGTTAGCGCAGGCAGGGCATCTCCCGGTTAGCAACAGGAGCAAGAAAAGCGATTAGTGACATGCTTATTGAGTTATTGGACCTCACAGCAGAGAAAAAACTTTTTTTTTTGCAGGTCCTTGATCTTGCGTGTGAATGTGTTATAGATGCTGCCAGCGAGGCATCAAGATCTGTATTTCTCTGCTTCTGTTGAAGAGCCTTAAATTCGTTAATTTTTCAGATTTTGTGATGCTTTTGCAGCCAAATTAATTTGATTGTTTTTGGTGTTTTTATTTGTCCAATATGCATCATGAGACACATGTACGTATGGAATACTGTCATTCTCACTGCCACTCCCTCTTTGTACCATGCTAAACCTCTGTTTGTGTCACACCATCTTATAGTACATCTCTGTATATGAGTATACTTCTCTCTGACATCTGATACATTTCTGAAGGTATTATTCTCGTAATTCTGGTATATTGCATTCTAGTTAATTTGTCATTACTCTATTGCAGGGGCGGACCTAAAGCACAATTTGAGCAAGGGCACACCTTGAGAATACAGAAATTTATGAACATTTTCTATAGTGAAATTTTGTCAATTAGCTTGATTTATAGAATTTGAGTGAGGGCATGCCACCCCTGCTCTATAGTAACCTGATCATGCCATTCTGGTAAATACCATAATAATGGATTACACCATTCTAGTTTATTGGATTCTATAAGTTGGGCATAATTTTATAGTAACTTCATAATACATTTTTTGTTACTGCATTTGGGATAAATTAGTAACCCAGCTGTTGTCGTTGTGTTCAGCAGGCAAAAACAATCTTTATCAATCATTGGTCTGTATGTTATTATTTTATTACCATAATTGGGTCAGTAGTATTTGTTATCATTCATTTAAGCATATGGTTTGATTCGTTTTAATTTAGATAGCTGCACTTTGCATAGCACCCACGTTTTCAGATACCTTTGTTTGATTCCATCTATTTCACATACAGGCAGGTTTACTACATTAGGTACCAGGCCGCAAAGGTTTTATGTCCAAATATAGTCTTGGGTGATTGATCGCTCTTATAGTAAACTAGTAAGATGCACGTGCGGCACCCACGTGTTGAACAAAATGCAACTTTCTCATTTTGAATAAAATGCAACTTTCTGATTTTGAAAGCTTAAAAATATATCACCTGTAATTAATCTTTCATTATTAAGATAATCCTTCGCTTGTATACCTTCACATGCCCAAACTTTACATGACGTGAGCTAAACTAACATAGGTAATGGCTAACAGGATCCCTCGCGGTTCCTGCATCTCTCGATAATTATTTAGTGTCATGACATGTGGATGCAAACAGGAGAGAGGAGTACGCATCCCGTGCCAACATATTCCCAGCTTCATTTGATTCCTATCTGATTTATGAATCAAGCATCTCTTCATCTAAACTACAGGCTGAAAACTGCACTGATTCTCTACAATAAATGATTAACTGCTACATATAAATTAGCAATCTTGACTTAGAGTAGTGGTTACCACTAAGAAACTCAGCACAAAACAACAGCCATTAAAAATAGCTAAGGTCAAATAACACACAATCACTCAGTGATAGTGAAATTATTTCATTCTGGTACACCATGGAAGTGGCCCATTACCCACATATATCCTATATAGTACATGAAAATTGGAGCAACTCATATGGAAATATATTCAGATAACTCACTGGACACTGATCAACACTAATGAACTAAACAAGCTTTCCTCATGTTACTTGCACACTGCAGATTGGCAGTAACACTAACATTGTGCTTAGGCAGCTTCCTGCAAACAAATTAAAGCATATCAAACTTTTAGACAAACCACTTGAGCCCTTCTCCAAGATATATCATCGAACAAACGGAAGGCAAGCCAAAACCACACTGCATGTTAGAAAGGAGGAACGGTTAGCCTGTATAACATCTCATAATATTTTACAGATATTAACTTTTCCGAAAGACAACCAATTTTTGGTGGAGCACATGTTAACTTGGAGCAACTCTAATTTTTGGTGGAGCACATGTTAACTTGGAGGAACTGTTAGCCTCCAAGAAACCTAGAAGTTTCTTTGGAAAGAAAACTGTGCAATCACGCGAGGAATGTTTCCTTCAAACATCAAACAGTTTACTTCAAAATCCACGCACTCTAATATGTTATGAAAGTCTCAAAAAACTTATTACTTATTGTACAATTCAGTAGTGTCAATTCCCAAATAACCTATGTTATATATTAAGGATGAAAGAACATCATACTACTGTAAATTGCAAAATGCTAGCACTCAAAAGTGGCCACGAATTCAATTATCAATAGTGGCAAAATAATTCAAAGATTCTAATTTATTCAACTGAATCCAGTGCTTTAATAATTTGAATACCCTGATTTATTCAACTTAATCTAGTGCTTTAATCACTCTGTAGAAAGCTAATGTAATTTCTTAAAATTAGGCCTCCTGTATACAAAACCGGTGCGCATGGACAGATTTACCCAACCATTCTCTAGTATGTCAGCGACTCTGAATCACATCATTAGCACTAAGCATCACACCCCATAGCCCCCGGTTGTAAGCAAGCAACGCGGACAATTGACCTGTCGCTGCACTTTCTGAAGGGCAAAGTTTTTGGTGCTGCCGAATTTGAAACGGACCAGGGGCTCCTTGATGTATCACTGAAGACATAATAGCACGCAGCAATGGTCAGATAAATCCTTTTTTGTGTGTTTGTTTACACGTTCAAATCCTAATACATTTTAGCAGACAAGCAACACGATCCACACATCCACATCCCGATCATCATCAGCGCATCGCTCGCATCACATTGCCACCACGCACCGTCCATCATTGCTTTCCTTAACCTGCTCTCTCTCTCCCCTTCGTCGTCCCGGGACCCAGGATCAGTCAGACTTGGCGGCCGCGAGACGCCACACCCTCGAGACCAAGAGCCCAGCCGCCGCTCACCGCCGATGGTCGCCGTCTTCAACAAGGATGTGCTAAGCTGGTACCTCATCACCATCAAGTTCAAGGCGGCCGTCGACGCCAACCTCCAGAAGTCCCCGCCGCCGCCGACGCAGCAGCAGCGGGCGCGGGACCAGCCGCTGCTGCTCACCAACGGCGCCGCGTCGCCACCGAATGAGACGTCGGAGCCACCCAGCGACGCCAGCCGGAGCAGCACCGGCCGGCCCGGTCGCGCGCGCAGTCCCCGGCGCACAGCCCCAAGCCGCAGGACTCGGAATGGGTGATCTCCATCCGCGGGAAGCTGGCGCAGGCACGCGCCGAGGAGGCGACGTGCCCCTGGGCGCGCATCTCTGTGTACCGCGTCCGCAAGTGCCTCTGCGACGGCGACGAGCGCGTCTTCACGCCGCAGGCGGTGTCCATCGGCCCGCTCTCGTCGCCGCCTGCGCGAGATGGACCGCCACAAGTGGCGCGCGCTGCACCACGTGCTCAAGCGCACGGGCCATGACGTCACGGCGTACCTCGCCGCCGTGCGCGCGCTCGAGGACCGGGTGCGCCCCTGCTATGAGGGCCGCACCGCCGGGATGGGGAGCAACGACCTCGCCGAGTGCCTCGTCCTCGACGGGACATTCGTGCTCGAGCTCTTCCGCGGCGCGCTCGATGGCGGGAAGGGGTTCGTCGACAACCTGGGCTACTCGAGGCACGACCCCATCTTTACCATGCGCAGCACGATGCACGCCGTGCGCAACGACATGATCCTGCTCGAGAACCAGATCCCGCTCTTCGTGCTCGACCTCCTGCTGGGGATCCAGCTCGGCAACCCGGAGCAAACCGGCGCCGTCGCCAGCCTCGCTGTGCGGTTCTTCGACCCGCTCATGCCCACCGACGCGTCGCTGCTCCGCAAGGACCGGCCAAGCTGGAGTCGTCCGTCGGCGCCGCCGAGGCCGCGGCGGCGTTCGACCCGCTGTGCGACCCGATGCTCCATTGCCTCGACGTGTTCCGGCGCAGCCTCCTGCGCGCCGGGCTACAGCCCATGCCGCCTCCCCCCGCGCGGCTGTGGCTCAAGATGTGGTCCGGCCTGCGGCGCGTGGCCGACAAGCGGCGGCAGCAGTTCGTGCACTGCGTGTCGGAGCTCCGGGAGGCGATGCCTCGGAGCTCGCCGCTATCAAGGCCCGCCTCACCTCCGGAACTGCTCCACCACGTTGGATATCCTCTTGGGTTTATGCCATGGCGATGTCCCGAGGAGGGGAGGTGCGTGTCGGTTTGGGACCGACGGTTATTTGGACAGGAGGCACCTGCACTCGGTAAAAAGGAAAGAGCGGGGTTCGCATGGACATGCGGTGGGACGCGACAGATTGAAGCTGTGGAGATTCCGGAGGGTAGCTGTACCTGTGCAGGAATCCCGGGTGGGTCCAGAAGTGGGTATAGAGGGTGGGTAGATGCAATCATGGTGAGAAAAACAATTCGTTTTTGGCAGAAACGCTCTCCAAATTGCGATTTTTCGGTACTTCATAGTCCTTCCACCCTATCCACTTACAAAAACATGTGATGGGTGGGTCCGGCGTGAGGGGTAAGGCGGGTCCGATTTGGGTGAGAGAAGTTTTCAATTGTCTTCGCTTCTTATAGTATAGATACCATGCTTCGTAGTACTTGTAATTTACTAGATCTTCCCTGACACTGCATAGTGGTAAATTAACCATATAATTTACTAGTTTTTTAATTATGTCGATATAGGTCAAGAGGCTCTTCAGAAGGCTTGTAGAAGAAATGCTCCGGACATGATGAGGCTTGCACTAGAGATGCTGTTTGCAGAGCTATCTGAGAAGCCCAAACAAATCAAAGGGAGAATGGTGACTGAATGCATGCAGTAAAATGTGGCTCAGACTCTCAGTTTATGTCACCCGAGCTGTTCTTAACACAACAAATTAAGAACACTGACTTTTATGGTCTTAATCTGATGTTCGGTGTCAAAAGAAATGCAAAGACCCATGGTCTTATTTGTAGTACCTTTGATTTGTTTGGTTTCGGCAGTCAAATGTTGTGTAAAAGACTTGATCCGATTCCTATTCTAAAGCTCATTTTGCACCCTTTTATATCCTTTTTTCCATTGTGGCATCCAAGTCCATACATTCTGTCATATCGGAATCTAATAAATTGGGAGATCATTTTCGTTAATTTTATCCTTATGGTAAATATTTATTTGTGTCTATACAAATCAGTGTCAACTGGTGGCCCCTCCAACTCCAAGGGTCCAATGACGGTAGTTACTCAATATTGTCAGTAGGCATACAAAGAATGTTAATTAACTACAGACTTGAATTACTGTGCCTGATTATCATCATCATTTTTAAACAGATCACAATAGTATGCATTTTTGCAACATTTAGGAGTCCGCCTGCTTATGCTCCGCCGTCCTCTTTTTTTAGTAAACGTTTCCTCAAAGCATATTATTGATGACCATCCTGAGTTATAGTAACAAGGAGATACTATTGAAGAAAAATTATCCAACTTTCATCACTGTATGCGCAAACTAAAAAAGAAGCTATTACAATGTATCACAGCACATCTTGTTTAGCTTCTCGTACATCTGAGTTAGTACAAGTGCTACTTCAGTTTCTCGTAAATGATTGTGAAAATGACTCCTCGCAAGCTAGACAAAAGTCGGACAAAAAAACGAAGTAAAAGTTGGACAAGCCAAACACCGAGATATACCAAAGCAATGCTTGGTGTGGAGTCACTTCCAATGAATTACCGCTGGCGCAAGGACAGGGATGTCGAGTTCATCGGCGTCGCCGATAGTGTTGATGATTGGATAACGCTGCCGGCGTTCCAACATCCATGTATAAGCTGCCGGAGTTATGAACCTGCGAGCCTGAGGCAATTACGCTACCTGATGATGGTGTCGCAGGGCTTGTAGATGCAGGTTAAACTGCGCCCTGCCAATCTGCTGATCCCCAGGGAACAAGAATGGCAACAAACTGGGTGCCGGGATTTTGTTTGTGGAAAATTACGACTATATATGGCAAGATGTTGGAACGCAATGCAAGTAACCATACCCAGGCGTAATCATGACGCGTTGAATACGGCGGCAATGCTCCTGGACGGTCAGCCAGTTATGTCGTATAATAATTACCACACTCTGGCTCGTAAAGTCGTAATGACCGCCCGGCCCGCTGTCGCTGGTAAGCCAGAGCCGGGAACCTCGCTCGGCTCGTAACGACGACGATTGAAGCCGCGAAGAAAAAGCGGGAACTAGTGATCAGACCAACCTGGATCGTCCGATGGCCTAGCCACAGAATAAGGTATTTTGTGACCGGCTACCGAGTATACTCACTATATATATATATATATAGTGAAAAAGCCCGAGGAGAAAAAAGGCGACGTCGCGCAGAAGAAAAACCGGTGCGGGCTGGAGGGAGGCGCGCGGTGCGCGTGATGGATGGGGGAGTCCGGAGGGGCTCGGGTACTGAATAGTTATTTGGTACCCTAGGTACTAAATAGCGGAGTCCGATATATATATATATATATATATATATATATATATATATATATATATATATATATAATACACCTGGGTGCATTTGATTCATAGGATTCACCCAGGCCAACAACGGCGTCTGGTCCGGCCAACTGACCACACCATCTAATTAATCAGCCCGCAACGCGCACATGCACAACAGCCATCACCACCGATACTGGCCCCCACGTTGGGAACTTTCATTTCCTTAATTAAATCATTTCTTTTTTCACCTCATCCCCCGGCCCCTTCCACGGTTCCTGCTTGCATTCTCTCACTCGAACCGGCGAGGGCCCTCCTCCGCGGCGGCCGGCGGGCGGGCTTTTCCCCCACGGCCTCCCCCTGCTCCTCCCCTCCCCCGCCGCCTGCTGAGGTGAGGCGTGTCCCTCTTCCCGAGCTCGGCGGGCCCAGCAGCTCCCTACGGTGACGAGCGGATCCCTGCGCGACGAGCGGATCGATTCGTCTGCCGCTGCTCTGCGCCGAGCGCCCTCCTCCCCGGCGAGCGGTGGCCGGCGGGCGGTAGGCGGCGGCCGGGGGCGGGCTCCTCCCCACGGCCTCCCTCTGCTTCTCCCCTCCTCCGCCCCTGCTGAGGTGAGGTGCCTCCCTCTTCCCGAGCTCGGCGGGCCCAGCAGCACGTGCGCGACGAGCGGATCCCTGCGGCCAGGAGCTCCCTGTGGCGAGTAGCTCCGGCGGCGAGGTCGTTCCCCGGCCAGCCTGCTCCACAACGCGGTTGATCTCTCCCTCCCGGGCCGCTTCTAGCTCCGATCCAGTGCCGGTGACCGTGCTCGAGGCTCCTGGCGTGTGGATCTGCGACGACGACTCACCATGGAGGTCCCAGCGGCTCGAGCTCGGTGGAGGCGGCAATTCGAGTGGAGGCGATTCGAGCTGTGTGGACGCGGCAGCCATGGCGGTGTGCCAGGGAGCTCCCTGCGCCCTCCGGGCTCCCCGACTGCGGCGGCTGCGAGGTGTGCATTTTTAGGCAGATTCGCCGCCTCGCGTGCTTCATCCCGTGAGGTTAGTCGTCTTCAAAATCACAACCATGCCTACCGCCCATCTATCTAAAAATCCAGTAGAGAGCTGCACCTATGGTTTTCACTGGTGGGCAATTTGATGTTCCTGAATTAATTGTAGCATTTTGTGCCTCAATTGTGCTTGCAAAATTTGGCTTCCGCGAGTTGACCAGTATTTTTTTCCAGCACGACACATGGGTGTCGCCATGTAGTCATCGCATCACAGTAATCCTTGCAATTTGTGTGCGGGCACGATTGCAATCTGTTGGAGCAGAGCAGATGGGGATAATTGTTCCAATTGTAAAATGTGGCACCCCTTGTTTTTATCCAGCGAATTTTGTAGCATGGGGATTTGGGGGTATTATGTAGCAACTGAACCACAGTAGCTTTTTTCAATTGCACCTGATCAGATTTGGCGTTTATTTTGTTGCAATTGTGCTATATACAGAGTAGTAATTGGCTTCATACAATGTTTGCAATTTGTTTCATATATATATTTGCAATGTGCTATATAATTTGTTTCATACGTAATTTGTTTCATACAACCCAGTTGCATGCATTGTTGCAAATGCGCGGCAGCATAGGTTGCAATCTGCAAGAGTAATCAGTAGTACCCTGGAATCAGATGCATTTTCAGCGCTAGCTGGTCCTTCATTTGGTCTGGGCAAAGACAAACTTTTTTGTGCCTGCTTTGTTAGATTTACGGATCAGCCTTTTTTCTATTAATCAGTTGCTTGGGAGCTGAGACCTGAGAGTGAGCAGCCACCAGCTTGGTTCTAGAATGAATTAGCTGCTGCGTGCATGCCCGAGAGAGATAGATTCTCATGACATGAAATTTCCTTTGACGACACATAAACACAAAAAGACGAAGCTCCATCACCAGTGCGCTGAGGGCACAATTTAAAGTCGATTTAAAGTTATTTATTTGAAAACAAACGTATACATACTAAGTAGCAGGAGCTAGGAGCATGCATGTGCAGATGTACGCGATTATATATTCTTGGCGAGAATTTGATGCTCTTGACCAGGGCAAGTTGAAGCCAGTCAGTTCAATCATAGTCATGTATGCATGCATCCAGACATGCAATGATTTTCAGATTACTGTAGAGCACGCATCAATCTGAGTCTGACAAAAGAAGAATGTTTCTCTCATCTCCTCTGAATTAGGACCAAAAGAGGCAGAATCACACATCAAGGATTTTTATTTCCACTTATTTTCCGTGTGATGGAAAGCTATGGTATCATAGCTTTTGTGGTTTTCATTTCTGAAACACATGCAATTCAAGCTTTATTTAACTTTCTTTTTTCACCTTTTAATTAAATGCTAGTTTATTAGTTCAATGTTATAAAAAAAAGGGAGTGATGAATGTGTAACTAGCTTGTTATCCTAGTTGCAACTGGTCAAATGTTCTAGTTGTAATCAGCTTATTTTCTGACTGAAGCTCAATTTGGTTCATACATGTAGTAGAGATTGATTTTCGTTCTTCTATTGCAACTGTCCCACAGCACAAGTAGTAATTTGATTTAATTTGATTTATTTTTTGTCGGAGATCAACCCACATATTCATGTGTGTTGCAATTGTGGCCATATACATAGTAGAAATTATTTTAGTAGTTTTGTTGCAACTGACCAATGACACATGTGGTAATCGCACTGTATGCATGGTTGCAATTGGCCTCACGCCTTGATTTTGATGGTTTTTTTATCTTTTTAGTTTTGCAGTATGGACTAAACATTTGATGCAGGTATCATATTTTTGTGTTATGTTAATTTCCTGGTTATGTCTTGGCGGCCCTTCACATCTGATTTTATGATCCATCATGTACTATGGTGCTCTAGTGAGATTATGTAGCTTGACACCTATTTGGGTTGATGTTTTCACTGCACAATTATTTTTTTCCTTTTTAGAGTTCTTAATGTGATTTAGGTGTATGGTACCCACTACTTGTGATGATATGAGATCTTTTCAAAAAAATGATCCACACCTCCTGATTTGATCTACTTATGAACACAGGTGAGGAGGCTGATGAGGCACGCTTACATAGTAGGAGCTGATGAGCAGGAGCGGTAGCCGAGGCCATTAGGCAAGGTCCAAGGCCAAAAAAAATAAGATCTACTTATTAACTCTGCGTGCCTGCAGGACGCGCCCCCACAGCTCTCCTGGCGCACAAGCATCCAGATCCATCTGCCCCGACATTGCCATGGAGGTACGGACATGGTGAGCGACGCCCCCACTATATTTTTGGTTGGCTCCAGGGATGGGAAATCATAATTCAGAGCGGTTGAGCTTTGAGGTCAGTGCTCCTCTTATATCGTTGCAATTGTGCACATAGTAGTAATTGGGTTAGTTTTTCTATTGCAAATGGCCAATGGCACCAGTAGTAATTTGGTTTATTTGACCTTTTTTATTGGAACTCAACCCACACATTCCTGAGTTGCAACTGTGCAATATACATAATATTAATTATTTTAGTAGTTTTGTTGCAATTGGCCCATGGCAGTACTGGTAATTCGGTTCACTTTGACTTATATTTTTTTATCAAGGCACAACCAACACATTCATGTGTATTGGTACTGTGCAGATATACACAGTAGTAATTGGTTTAGATTTAATTTTGCAAATGGCCCATTGCATCAGTGGCAATTGATTTCACTTTGACTTATTTTTTTACAGAGCTCAACCCATACAGTCATATGTGTTGCAACTGTGCCCGTGCATATCAGGTATGATTTTTTACATATCAGTAGCAACGGTGGACTCGATATGTAACATGCTATATAATTTGTTTGATGTTTACTCCACTGACCAGGTCAACACAATGATGCATTTCTTTTTACATAATACCATTTATTTTCTCAAATTTGAACCTGATCCACCGTGTTTTTTGTGTGTCATAGAATTATAAAACCGTTGTGGTAGTAGTGAATGACAATAGGAAGGAAGATGAATATGTGGACACAAATGTATTTTGTCAGATCTTTTTTATTCTTCGCAATGTAGTAATCCACGTAGCACCAATATGCAATTGGTTTAAACAACTAGTTGCAATTTGTGAAATATAGAATTAAACAACTAGCTTATTGCATCAGTGGCAATCATTTCCAAATTTTGCATCAGGCTGATGCTGCCACACCTTCTGGGTGTATTTATGATATGTGTTGTTTTTTCGCAACAACTAGGGTTTGAAATCATGTGTATTTTTTGACAGATGAGGGCTTGTGTGGATCTCACCGGGAAGTGAGCCACTATTCCTGCTGTTTTGCCACTATTCTAGGAGAGATTTCTGAAAATATTTAAGCTCCAGGAGAAGCCCATCTACCACTCTCTCCTGTACACTGATTGTCATGTTTAGCAATTTTGTTCCTGCATGAACTGTATTTAATCGAATGATTGTACTATTCTCACAAGTTTGTGATTCAATTCTTTTACTATTTTCGTTCAGAGCTGGAGGAGGGCGTCAAGGTGAGCACCACAAATGGCACCAGCTCGGAGCCACAACCAGCTGTAAGTTACTACAACGAGTACCTGCTACTGACTTCAGTTTTCAAATTCATTGTTGTTCTTGACCAAGTCAGGCCATAAATCTCATCGCTTTGATTAACAGAGCCTTGATTAAATTTACGCTTCTATATGTGTTAATACAATTTAAATTTTACACTAGATTCGCTGATTATATTAGGCTCAATCCCTATAAATTGCTAGTTTTAATGTCAGATTTATTGAATCTCATCTTCATGGTTGCAAGAAAAGTGCTATGCAAGTTTAGGATTTGAATTGTTGCCAGCAATTTAGTATTTATTAGGCTTATTCCCTCTGCGCTGTAGTCATCTAATCCATTCCCAGGTCAGTGCTATTCAATCTGGCCAGCACCGCTTCCCCCGGCCCGCCCCCTTTTCGTGTCTTAGGTGTTCCCCTCTATGATTAGCAGGGGGTTAATTTATTTTTTTGACCACAATCTAGATATGTCCAGAGTTGCAAATGCATGGTATTATTGGTTGCAATCCAGTGTACGCGGTGTTACTGTGGTAATTTAGTAATTGGGTTATTTTTTATTAGAATGCTAATCCAGATGCCTATTAGTGTTGCAAATGCTTTGCACCTCAGGTTGTTATTTGCGCGTGGTGTTACTGTCATGATTAACTATTGGGGGTTATTTTTATTTTTCTGGTGGCAACCCAGTTGCATGCAGTGTTGTAAATGCACGGCAGCATAGGTCGCAATCCGATGGGCGCCTGTGATGATTTAGCAATTGGGTTACTTTGTGTCTGCAAAATGCACATGTAGATTGGTTATTTTTTTCTTTATATGTTGACTGCAATCCATATCTGTTTACCGGCCAGTGGAGATCGTCGGCCTCGGATTAGTGGAAGGGAGAGGTTGGCCATGGAGTGCATCACGGCGGCGAGGAGACAGAGGATGGGGGCCATTGAGGCCACAACTAAACAAGGTTAGTCCCCTCATTACTGGTGCCAATTTTATTCAAGCACCTTTTTATATCATTGCAACTGTGCCCATACACATTGTAGCAATTGGTTTAGTTTTTTTGTTACAACTGGCCCATGACACCAGTTGCAATTTGTTTTAATTTGACTTAATGCTTTTATCATACCTCAATCAACACATGCAACCGTGTCCATATACATAGTAGTAATTGTGTCAATAGTTTTGTTGCAACTGGTCCATGGGAACCAGTGGCAATTTGGTTCACTTTAACTTATTTCTTTTATCGTATTGTTCCGCGAATTGTTGCCTTTATTGGTAATGCTGTCTGTCGGTGTCATGAGTTTTGTTATTTTATTAATATCATTTGTTCACGTTTTCTTTAATTTTGACATGTCTAGTTCATTTCATTGGAACAGCTGCAAGGGGTCAAGACTACAAAAAGTGGGATGGCTAATTGAAAACCACATAATCAGTAGAATTCCCAAGGTTTAGCACAAAAATTTTTTGGCTAATCTAGATTCATATAGTTGTAGGATTGTAAGTACGACTGGGACAAAGTAAATCCTATTATTTGACTCTTGACCTCAACTTCGCCTGATCTATGCAGATTTGAGGATAGGTAATTCTTCCATCACGTGGTGAACCTTGTTGCTGATTGTGCACTGTTCCAAACAGCAGTGTTGACCTATCCTTTGTGTACAGAAGTGGAGAACGGCTTTTGACATGTTGTAATTCTACATTTTGATGTATCATTAGCTACAGACATGTTGTAATTCTGGTTACAACATCAACTTTTGTTCCCTCAACGGCTACAAAAAGTGGGCTGGCTTCTGCATATTCTGGTTCGGGCTACCATCATCAACTTTTGTTCCCTCTACTATATTTGATGGATCATTAGCTACAGACATATTGTAATTATATTGTACTTGTGATGGCAATTCATTCTACAACCAAGTTGGAATTAGATAGTTGAATTTTTTTTCCACCAAATATAGTCTTCATGGATCTCTTTTTGTCAAGCACATTTTTTCCAACAACCTGACACAAATCGATTTGGATTTGGTGCTACGGTTGAAAAGTTATTGCATTTTTTCAATCTGAAATCACCGCATGTGCGGGATTGATGACCAGGCGCGTGGGGGCCCAGGTGGAAACGCATGACCAAGTATGTATGTGCGGGATTCCAGCAAGTGGAGACGCACGGCCCACGTGGGGAGATGCACGGGCTGAACCGATGGCGCGCGCTGAGTGGGTCTGTGCATTTGCTACAGCAGATACACCTTGTTGCATTTTAGTCTCGCCGTGTGTGTGTATATATATATATATATATATACCCTGGGTATGGAATAACTATTCCATACCCGAGCCTTCCTCCAGCGCCCGACGCGCCACCCGCACCTGGCCGTCCCTCGCACCCGCCGGTTCTCCGTTTTTTTGCCCTCCGGTTTTTCCCCCATCCTCCCCACCCACGTTCGTTCGTGCCGGTTGTTCCTTTTGCTGCGCCGCGCCTCACGCTGCAAGTCGCCGGCGATCTAGTCTGTCACCGCCGACCCCCACCCCCTCCTCCTCCAGTCCCGCTCCCCTGCGACTCCTCCCCGCCACCACCGGCCGCACCCCACCCCGACCCCTCGCTGCCGTTCACATCCGGCAGCTCGCGCCCCTGCTCCAGGTACCCAGCTCCGGCTCGGCAGCCCATTCGGCCGCCGCCGACTCGTCTCCTCGCCCGCCGCCGCATGACCCTGCTCGGAACGGGGGACGAACACGCGGTTCCTCCTCACCTTCCTCCGCCCTCTCCAGATCGAGATTTCGGGCCGCTCGTCCCCATCGGCCTGTGCATCCTCCAGGTGAGGTCGGGGATCCAACCTCGACCCAGCGCTTCGCCGTCGAGCTCCGGCTCCTCCACCTCCATCCAATTGGTACCTGATCTCAAGGTTCTCACCCTCGAGCTAATGGAGGTACCAGGTGCCGAGGTACGCTGTCCCCCAACTCAATGTTGCTAGTGCTATTGAACGTACTTTGTTGCTGATGGAACTCCATCAATTATGGCATCCCCGCATTCGGGTTCAGTTGCTTCAGTTATGCGATTCTGTAACAGAAAATTGCTGGTAGTTGTCTACGGCTTGGGCAAAGTCTGGTGGATGTTAAGGATTGTCACATACCTTGTGTTGACGTGCTCTGAACTTGTGATTGGGTTGTTACCCCCACCCAAATTTTTTTTATTGGGTTCATTTTTTCCGCTGAACTAATTTGTCGCAGCAAAGCCAGTTTCAGGAGAGGTTAGCGGTAGTGCTTCTAACTCCAGCTAATGCCAAATAGATTTGGTCGAAGTTACTACTGACGATATCTTCGACAGTCAGAGAATGGCCTAGATAACTGGAAATTTAAAAAAAATGCTACTCCGTTTGGTCAAGACAGGATAGATTTCTATGATACGATTTGGTTGTTCGTAAGTGTAAACATGGTGCTTCTTTTCCCTGTCAATTTGTGATTGAACCATGCGGATACAACGTCGGACCTGATATACTGGTAAGGTATCATCGAGCAGCAATTTCACCGATAGGCGAAACTTTGCTCAATCTGCACTCAAACAATAAAAGTCTCTAGTGCTTATTTCCAGCAAAGTTCAGGCCATTTAGACTTTATAGCCCTGAATTGACAATTAATTTGTCGCCCACTAATCTGGGCTCATGATTAAATGGAGACTTTGGCAATATATAGAGCTTTCACTACTATATTTTTTTCTACATTTTGCCACAGTGTTGCTGCACTTCTTTCACTTCTGAGTTTCTTGCTTATTCTGCCTCCCATGTCTTTGCTCCATCTTTCCATCTGTTTCATGGCATTGTGAGTCCTCCAGTAGATTGCCGGGCTGAGAACAACCAACCTTTTTCTCTCAGTAAACTCTTGATGTTCAGCTGACCTCTTTTTTCTAACTTAGAGGTTAGAAGAATGACATTATAACATGATATCAGACAACAACAAATATATATCAATGTTATTGATGTACCTTTGGCGGTGCTACTTTCCGGTTTGGGTAACCAGGAACAGGAGGCTTGGCCATCTAGTATGTATCTGGGAAACAGAAATGAATTATTTGCTTCGTGCATTTACTAAAACTAAGCGCATAGCATGCAACAGTGAATGCATTGTTATGTTGTTCCTCAAAATTAGTTTGCTCAAACAATCCCGTGCAAATTATTACATGTGCTGGCTGGTTACTTATATAGTAACATGGTGCCCCTGCTACTCCTGTTGCCAGCATTCTTTCATTTACGTTGAACTAGCTTTGCCTGTAGTAACGCACACACATACTCCCAGCTGGCCTTCAAATATTAAACTTGAGATTGTGGGCTTGTATACATAATTTCATAAATATCTCCCAGTTTAATTTTCTTTTTAATAATAATGTTTCGTCGCAGGCTTGATAAGCACAGATTGTGGGTAAAAAATTAGCCTACTGGTGGTTTGGTTCCTGCAGATGCACATTTGTACATTGCCGCTGTGCCACGGATTCACCTTCCAGCTTTCCAGGGCTTTACCAGCCATCCTCTGTTTTGCATGTCAGTTGTTTCAGCCTTTTGCACCCGTACCTCGATCTGCTGTTAATTCAGCATTCTTGCTCACTAATGGAGTCTTCTGGTGAGGCAGTTTATACATGATACATTCTAATTTGCTTTGCATAGTTGGTAGATCATTCCGAGTTACATTTTTATTTATTGTATGTGTAGATCCAACGCCCCCCCCCATTCAGATGGTGTTCCTCGATCTTCAGCACCCCAGTGCTCATCTTCCAGGTCGCGTGCAGCAACATTCTTTTACTATTTAATAAGTTCTTTGTTGTGGATTCATACCTGTGTTTTAATGTGCCAGTGAGAACACCATATGACAAATAGTTGTTTAATTTAGGTGTTTAAATTTTCATATTCCCTTTACTTCCGTGGTCTCTTTTAATTTCTTGGTTTATTTTCTAACTACTCTTTATGTCAGGATGGAAACTGGTCAGCGGTTGGTGGATAGGATGCCTAGCAATCCCAGGACAATGGCATTCATTAGCACACAAGAGAGGTATTCACATGTTTCGCTTAGCATCTCGATTGTTTTTCCACAGTGCATGATCCCGGTCCTTCATATTTGGTCAATCTCCTCCCTTTCTTTGAAGGTTCGAGGTTCCTCTACGCCCCGAGTTGTGGTCTGATTTTGCAGCTGGTGCTGTCCCTGCATCGGACTTACAGCAGCGCAACAATCCCCCCGCTCGCCAACACGGCAACGTTACTGGCCGCGGGAGGACTAAATCCGTTCGTCGAAGGGGCAATCCTTCTAATGATCCGTCAGGCGTGGCTGGTGGATCCCATGTGAGGAAGAGGCGACGTACCACAACTCGCTCATCAGGGCGAATGGACTGCCCACCTGATCAGTCGACACGGTTGACTGATTATTATCCTGCTCAGGGCGAAAGAGAGGTACTGACAATCCAGTAACTATAATTCTAAGGTTCAGATATATACACCAGTATTTTTTGTCGTCCATTGGCATTAGTACTGCTTATTTATTTTGGTCATTTCATATACCAGTCGTAAATCCATTTACTTGATTTGCGTGCCGCAACGCAGTGTTGTCCCTGATCCGCTTAGGTTTACTATTCCTGATTTTACAGTCTCTAAATTATGTGCCTATTGCATTTATCAATTATGTATTAATGCCAGGTTCCGACAAGACCCAGTAGGTCTAGACAGCGCCCCCGAATGACTGGTGTTTGCCAATCTGACCGTGATGGCACGACCCATGTTCAACCAGAATTGCCTCAGATTCACATCCCTCGTCTGACGGACCTATTATCGGGATCACTCAGTTGCCTCCATGGCCCTCAACGGCTTGCATTTCATCAATTGTTTCAAGAGATTGACTCCACATTGATGGAGAACACAAGTGCCATCCAAGTATCTATCAGGAACATTGTCAGAGCACCGTACCACCTTGCTGAAAAGTGTCGACCATTATTGGAGGACCTTGTGCATGCACAAAGAATTGCTGACCATGACTCGGTCGGTGAGCAGTCACTGCCAAACCATGGATGCCGTCAAGATGTCAATAGTCCAGCTGCTCATGGTACATCGTCTTGTGCACACTAAAAACATATTTCGGTTGTGCACTTAACAAATCTGTAAACCCCTTTCTCTTATGTTGCAGGTCATGTCCAGCATCAAAATTCAGTTCTGTCCCCAGTTGCCTCACCCCAACAGCAAGCTTCCAGGGAAGGCAGTGCGCATTCTTCATCTCCCAGACCAAGTTAGATGCATTTTCTCTCTGCCTCTGTTCTTTTATTTAATCCATCTCCACTTTCGTATACTATTTTTCTGTTATCATTCCTAACCTGTACTGACTTTGCTCTAAGTTTTGCTCCGTCTGACACAATATATGTCTAGCATGCAGTTGTTATCCATTGCTTGTTCTGATCCCATCATTTCTGTGTCTTCCCCATCAATTTCTTCTATGTCACGGTGATTCAAACAACATTTTTGATCTTCTGCTGCAGGTCATGTCCAACATCCAAATACAGTTCTGTCCCCATTTGCCTCACCCCAACAGCAAGCTTCCAGGGAAGGCAGTGCTCATTCTTCATCTCCCAGCCCAAGTTAGATACATTTTCTCTCTGTCAATGCTCTTTTATTTCTTTTATTTAATCCATCCCCACTTTCTTATACTATTTTTCTGCTATCATTCTAACCTGAACTGCCTCTGCCATAAGTTTTGCTCCATCTTACACTATATATGACTAGCATGCAGTTGATTTCCATTGCTTATTCTGTTCCCATCATTTTCGTTTCTTCCCCATCAAATTCTTCTATACCACGGTTATTCAAACACCAATTTTCACCAGACTTGGTGAAACTGACTCCCAGACCATCTGTTGCAGATGACATGCTAGGACTAAATAGTATCTTTGATGTGATTTCTGATGATGAGGTTAGCGCTCGAAGCCCCGCTGTTCCAACATCACCTTTCTCCAAAGATGACAATCCGGCCCCCCTTGTTGTAAGTTGAATTGAGTCCCGTTAAACATCATTAATTTCATGCAAGTAATTTAAGTCATTGTATCCACCATCCTTGTTTTTATCATTGCAAAGCCTCCATCGTCACACGTCACAAATCCCCAGACATCTGAGAATCTTGGTACAGAGAGTGAGCCTCTCGATCCCAAATGCCACCCACATAGTGAGGAGGCTCGTGTCACAACTCCAGCTGGCCAAACAACATCCCATGTCAGTGCTGGCATAGATTCCCCAAACCATAGGCCTGTAGGCAAACATATTACATTCAGGCCTGTGAGATATGTTTCACCCTTCAAGGGTGGCATTTTTTTACGCCCTCCACCGGACGTGGGTCAGGCAATGGATTTGTTGGGATATCTATGTGCGGATGACTCTCCTTTCAGCAGGCCTGCCAAAAAGCACATTTTCTAATTCTTTCTATAAAACCTACAATCTTAGCCCCTGTATTCATTTTTCAGCACAACAGTGATCCATTCTGGATCCAACCAAATTAGGGGTGGCGTCATTGCACGATCATTTGCCGACGATTCGTTGCCAGATCCTGTATTCATGTCAACCTTCGTTAAATGTGTTACCTATGATGACTATTTTGTTAGACCTGAATGCTATGGCTACAGAATCTTTCTTCGCCCCGAAGTTTCGGTATGCTGGTTCTTCCACTTTAGTTGTCATCCATTTTAGTTTAGTTTTCGATATTAGTAGTTCCTGTAATGTGCAGCCTTTTCCTCTTGTAGGCGATTCTTAATGTTGAGTGGTCTAGAAGGTACACTTCTGTTTGCAAATATAGTCAGGTTGCTGCTGCTGCAGCTATTCGAGTGTGTCTCCCCTTTACGGACCTGAAGAAGGCAAAGATGGTACATGTGCTTGAATATTTTTTTCGCACCCTATCTAGTATCTGCCTTGTGATTTTTGGCAGGTCAAATTGGTGTACTAATCTTACATTCTCCACTATTTTAGATTCTCCTACCTGTCCTACACCAGGACCATTGGTCTGTCTATTGTGTCAACTTTGTGCATACTCGCATAGATGTCCTCGACTCGAGGGACTATAATTTAGCTGGGATAAATAGCTGGCAGATGTACCATGGTCAACTGGGGAAAAAAATAATTGGCCGTCTTTGTGATGCATTGTCTACGGCAGCACCGCACAAGTTTGTGTGCTTCAAGAACTGGAGACATGTGCAAGTGAAGGTGCCTGTACAGAAGGCACCGTCTGATAGCACTTTCTTTGCAATGAAGTTCCTTGAGTGGTACGATGGGGATGGCAACGGAACAATACAAACAAATATCGACAGGTTATCTTGCTGTGCTTGTTTGTGTGATATACCAGGAAGTCATGCTCCCCACCCTCTGGGTCATCCGCAAATCCATACGCAGTGGCGTTTACCATCCTTTCCTCAAACTCCTTGAATACACCCCGAGTGTACATCTTTGACAGTTGGACCTCAAACCTCCACTTCGTGTTCGACAGGGTCTTGCTCTGCACCAACAGCATAGTACAATAAAGAAGATTTATTTCTAGGTACAAATGCTCCAATTATTCCCTAATGTTCAGAATTAGCAAGGGGTATGCTTACTGATGCAAGATATGTCTCTGTAGAATGCTTAATCATCTTAGTATGCATGAAATTCATCATTTGTTTTGCAAACCTATGTAAACATGTCCTCTTGTTCACATATCCCTTCTTTATCAAGAAATTTGTGCATTCGCTGCGCTGAGTTGAAGCCATCCTTCCACAGTACTCATTCTTAAAATAGGCCGGTATGAAATCTTGCCGCTGTTGGTGCAAACTTTGCATTGTTGGATCCTCACGGAGACCAAACTCAGCTACAAGTTCATCCCATGCTGCCTCGAATTCAGCCGGAGTTAGAGGGTGATTCAGGACGGAGTTGAATTTTTTCTTGAAGTTCCTATCTGCATGCTCCTTGAACAACACATTCAGGTTGGGCATCACCTTGTTGACCACGTGCCATCGACATATCCTATGTCTCACGCCCGGGAACTCCTTAGCTATTGCCCCTTCCATTGCCTTGTCTTGATCTGTGCCAATTTGTAACATAAACATTATCATTCACATTTCCTAGTTCCACTCATCTCTTTTCTGACACCCTACTGACATCCGTATAACATCCAAATAAACAGCATATATGACAAATATATATTCTTACATGGGGCTTACCAGTTAGTATGCATCTAGTCCTGTTTGTTCCCATGCACTTTTTGAAGGCTCGGAACACCCACTCGAATGTGTCCTGTGTCTCATCTCCAAGCAGAGCACAACCAAATATTGTGTTCTGTAGATGATGGTTGGCACCCACAAAGATTGCAAGTGGTTTGTCATATAGGTTTGTTTTATGAGTGGTATCAAAAGTCACCATGTCTCCGAAATCTGCATATTCTCCTTGCATGCTCGCATGGCTCCAGAATAAGCTATGTATTTCCCCATTGCTGTCAAGCTTCGGCACCCACCGAAACTGAGTGTTTTGGGAATGGCAATCTGCGAAGAACGGTAGCAGCTTGTTTATGTCATTTGCATTTTCCGCTCTCACATTCGCAGCTCTCCTGTTTACAAAAAAAAAATAATCACTGACATTGTAAGCAGCATCGTCTCCTATAACCTTGCAGCAGCAGGACTTACCGATTTTGTAGGTCACGCTCTGTAAAGGGAACATTTCCCGCCCCACCGTGCATCTCCCTAATTATGTTACTCACACTCGCTGGTGGGACATTACAATCCTGCAGTGCATCAATATACTGAAGGAAACCTGGATCTTTGACCTTGTGTGACCTATGATTTTTGGCAGCTTCAGGTGAAAGCAACGGGTGGTTGTGGACAAGGTTCACATAATCTACCACTGCTGCATTTAATTTCCGATACCGATCATATTCATAGCTCAGCTTCATCTTGACCATGCATCCGGACTTCGATGAAGTCTTATTCCTCACCCGAGGAGAACCTGAATCCTTCTTATAGAATTCCCAATTTCCCTCACAACAGCACCTAATAATCCGAGAGTACGGTTTCTTGTTCCCCATGTTGAAACCAAAACCAGCTTCCAGAGCATACCGTCGGAAGAACCATTTGGCTTCATCGTCTGTCCTGAACCTCATGCCCCGCCTCGGTATGAACTCTGGCTTCATGTCATCTTTCTACAGTACAAAACGCAATCTGTCAACCAACTAATATATAAATTTACAGTCCTAAAATAAACCCTTTCAAAAAGTAATGAACTGCTATATTGAATTTGATTTATTGTAACAGTTTCAATTCAGAAAACGAAATGTGGGGACTTCCGTTAAGGGCTCTCCAAAATAAGTATTCATCGATATCTTGCTGCAGTACCGTGATATCAAATCTAATAACATTGCTGCAGTACCGTGATATCAAATCTAATAACATTATGCTTGATGAGATGATGGAAGCTCATGTGGGTACCCATGGCCTGGCCAAACTTATTGACATTTCCAACTCCAGAACAATGTCTGCTGTTGCTGATTCATATGGGTACATTGCGCCAGCTTATATCCGTTACTGAATTACTGTGCGTTAGTAGTTTTGCATAGTTTTCATATACATTTCAGCATGCCCATGTGGTAGTTTACCAAGCTGTTATTTCCAGCAATAGGACATCAAGCTCAGTTTACTAAGAAATGTGTATGGCTTCTAAAGATGTCCTTTTTATCCTTTGCAGAGTATGCCTTCACCATGAAGGTCGCTGAGAATTAGTTACAGTACCATTCTTAGTCTCATATTCGAATTAGTTTCTGTCTTATACCTAATACATAGTTAAAGGACCAATGTGCTGTCAGTTTATACTACTGAATAGCTAGAGTTGACCAGTTGCTAATTTGAGATGATAGTTAGAACTACAAAATATTATGAACTATTGCCTATTGTTAAGCCAGTATTAAATCATAAAAGAAGAGTAATGATATTTCGATTCCTTAATTTCTTACAAAGCCCGTGCTCTCCAGTTAATTTCTTTATCTTGTTTGGCAGGCTAGTATCATCAGTTGATTTCTTGGTGGACAGAGCCTTAAAAAAATTGACTGCAATACTACTACAAACCATGACTTGATATACAACTTGCAGAGCAACAATCAATTCGTGGATGCACTGCTTCAAACACCGATAGCAGTCTGCTCTCCTGAGACAAGAAAAACTTACATGTGTGAACCGTACTTCCTCTTCAGGAGTATCAACTCCCTCTGCTGTCGCAGCTTCTAGCGGCGTCAGCATACCCCTGCTTGACGTCCCAGCAGCGCTGGTGGCAGCTGGTTTCGGCGTCAGCAACAACCTCCCAGACATCCCGGCGTCGCTTGTCCCAGCCTCATTTTCCACTCCAAAATCCCTTTGTGGCGTCCTCATCCCTTGCCCCAGCAGCACCTCCGTCGCCGTCGACCCACCCATTGAGGACGGCGCAGTCGTCAGAACAGGTGCTTCACCCTCCGCCGAGGACGGCCCCTGCGCCGAATTAGCTTCTGCCACAATCGCCGCTGCAGGAATCGCATCACCACCGGCGTGGACAGAGTCACCAAATTGCAACCTACGCCGATTCATAGCAGCCACCAAAGGTTGACTCCCTGCACGGCAGAACACACGGTAGGTAAGCCTGTGCTCCTCCACTAGCAATGGCGGACACCAAACAAAATAAACGGGCACCAGGACGCCGCCTGCTTCGGTCGAGGATGCAGGAGGATGCGAGCCTTCAGGCCGGCGGATCCCGTGCCCCGCACCGCGAGCCGGCCAGGATCGCGCGGAACGGACTCGATGGAACCGTCGCAGCTCTCCTTTTTCTCCACGCCCACGACGATTGGGGTGGCCCAGCGACAGGGGGACGACCGGCTCGCTCGGGCTCGCGCGCGGTCGGACGCAAAAAAAAAAAAAACGGCAGGGGATCGCGGGGGCCGGCTCTCTCGTAGAAGCCGGGGGTGCGACGGGCTCCCTCGGGTGTGGAATAATATTCCATACCCACATATATGGAATAACGCTGATATATATATATATACTTATGTGTTATTCTACACATGAGGTGTAGAATAAGATTCTACACACCTAAGCACATAAAGTCAGCCGAACCAACCAACCCAACCAGCCATCTAGCCCCGTGCGCCCCACCCACCCGCGGGACCCAAGTACCCGACCCGCTAACCCCCGTCTGATGCCCGGACCTCCCATCTCCACCGGATCCCCCAAATCCCCGGGTCGCTTTCTCCTCTCTTTTCCCCGAGAAATTCAGGTTGGTGGCGGCGGCGGCGAATCGGAAGCCGCGGCGGCGGTCGCGAGCGCCGCGACGGGAAGCAGATCGACCACTCCCCTCCCTCCCCCACCCCGCTTGGTCCCTAAAGCTTCTCTACGCAGCGGTGTCGAGCGGAGCGGGCGAAGCTGTGGGTTGGGAGCGACGACGGCGCTGCCGGTTGCGAGCGGCCCCTGGTGGAAGAGGGTCTGCTCGAGCCTATATGTGGCACTCCGGTGAGCATCACTCATCATTCTATCATCAATCCCTGACCTCGATTAGTGCTCATAGGTACGCAATTTTTTATTGATGCTGATGTTCTGGGTTTTTTTATTTTTCAGCAATTTTTTTTTATCCAAGTCGCGAGAAATAGAGGTGAGACTCACACCACCCTCCCCTCACCTTCCCATTCGTAGTTCCAATCTGTGCATTTTGTTGGATGCTAGTTCACAGATTTTGTGTGTCTAATGTTGAATTGAAAAAATCATGGGTGCCGTGCAAGCAGGTGATTACTGAATGCTCAAGTGCATTCTATTGAGGTGCAGGCCATTTGTGTTTGGTTAGTCAGAGCATTGGAAGGTCAAAGCATTATCTGTTCCGTACCATTTTAGTCTATTATTAGTGCAGTAGAAATTGTCCCCTATTAGATGTTTTCTTCCTTCAGTAATAGCATTTAAGTTGGAGGAATCAGAGCCACCAGCCCCTTGCAACCTACAGAATCTAATTTCTGACACCCCCCCCCCCCCCCCCCTCACAAAACAAGTTTGGTGAATTATTACAGTTTACTGATGACTTAGTTCAGTAGTTTGCTTGAAAATATTTAGTTTCAGCAGTAGGTAGTTTAAGATATGTGTGCAATTACTGAGGTTTCAGTAATTTCACTTTGTTCGGTAATATAACATTCTTTTTGTGTATGTCCAGTAACATTTTTGAAGGAGCAACAATGCAGAGAAATTGAGGTGAGAATCTCAATTTAGTAAATAATTACCAACAAAAATGCAATGTCTATCAACCTTTCTTCTCTTCATTGTTTTAGTAATTTCATTTTTGTTCAGTGATTTCATTTTGTTCAGTAATCATCAGGTGAGAATCTCAATTTAGTAAATAATTACTAACAGAAATGCAATGTCTATCAACCTTTCTTCTCTTCATTATTTTAGTAATTTCATTTTGTTCAGTGATTTGATTTTGTTCAGTAATCATCTTGAACTACTAAACACAATAAGCCTCCACTAATCATTCCTTTTTTTTACTGTCTTGATGAAAGTTACTGACAAAAAACTCCATTGATCCACCAACTACATTGACCCATGTGGATCATGCTACCACTAAAACTGGGACCACCTTTTTTTAATTTTACTGATTTGAAGTCCAATATGCAGGTAAGTAACAGGATGAATAAAAGGGCTCAAAAGCGAACTAGAGATAAGACTGAGATAGCGCATCATGCAGGTCCTTGCTTGCATGCTCATGAATCTCATGCAGATGGAAAGCGAACTAAGATGCAAGTGAATTTTAAGTTTTCCAACTTTTTCTTGCAGATTGAAATCAATATCTTCTTACAGTTCTATGGTCCAAAGGATTCTGCATCAATAGGAGCTCCAAGCCTCCAATATATCATCTTATATAACTGCCTTTCCTTTTTACAAGTCTACTGATTACTGTACACCTGATGCATTTTACCGACGAGTTAGTTTTGTGAGCATTTTTGTTTTCAGAATAGGGTAATTTGTAAAAATTAGTCATGATGTTTATTACTAGCACCATGGCAGCATTGCACACAGTAATTTTTCCGTAGTTCGTAAACATCCATTAGTAGTTCAGTTTTACATTTTTAGAAAATTCATTGTCTGTTAGCACTTTTTTGTTCACAGGAAATCCTTGTGTTTTGCTGTCCGGTACCTTTAACCATTAGGAATTTGTCTATTATATCATTTCCATCTCATTTTCAATTAAGTAATTCAT
Source organism: Cenchrus fungigraminus (assembly GCA_036936925.1). Classification (NCBI taxonomy): domain Eukaryota; kingdom Viridiplantae; phylum Streptophyta; class Magnoliopsida; order Poales; family Poaceae; genus Cenchrus; species Cenchrus fungigraminus. The sequence goes on along the minus strand of CM072774.1, from coordinate 98,493,534 downwards.
TTTGTTGCAGGTATTAGCAAAATGTTTTTTCATTGACAAATTTCCTCTTCTTTATTTTTTTCTGTTTTGGTCCCTTTTTGGCTCCTTTTTTATACATGTTTTCTTTGAGACGCAGGTACTCGGATCATGTACACGTCTTAGCTTATTTACTGCATTATATTTCACAACTAAAACGGCAAGAGGCATGTACCCCCTCAGATCGAAGGGCTAGCTCGCTGACAACATTTACAAAATCAGGGGGGACCTTTTTCTGTGCTCCATAGATCATGGTCTAGTAGTTTCAGTTAGTAATTCAGTAATACATCTTTTTTTTTGGCAAACTCTATGTAATTGAGTAATCTCGAGACTTTGTATATGACCCACCGTGTTTTGTTTTGGTACTTTTTTCTTCTGTAATATTAATATTCTTCTCTTTAGTGCTTTTGGGACATTACAGTTGTACTCTATTACTTGGGTAAGACGCCACTTAACATTACTCTATTACTTGGGTAAGACGCCACTTATCTTTTGTTAACTATTGTACTTTTCTCAGTAATCCACAATTTTCAGTAGTCGATCAAGTTCGGTAATGCATCCCAATAGTTTCAGTAATCAGTACTATTGCATTTAGCAGTGCATCCCATCAGGATCACTAGTATGAATTCTAGAGTAACAAGGAAAAACGAGACATTACTGAACATTAGGATAAGTGCATGAAATTCTATGCACGCTTTCAGTGACCAACGAATATTTCAGTAACCTCATTTAGTTCAGTAAACCACAGAACAAGAATATGTGCGCACGCACACACCACTAGTAATTTGGTAATTCAATAAGCACATTCACGAGCTATTTCGGTAACCAACGGGCTCAAAATCAATCACCTGTGGTTTACTGAAACTGTGCACACTACTGAACATTAAGAATATTTCAGTAACTCAATATTACTGAACTCATGGTAATCTGCAGAAATTAGGATATTTCAGTAATCTGTGTACATTTACCGAACATTAGGATATGTGCACGTTCAGTAACAAGTGAATATTTCGGTAACCAACAGGCTATTTCGGTAACCAACAGGCTCAAAATCAGTCACCTGTGGTTTACTGAAACTGTGCACACTACTGAACATTAAGGATATTTCAGTAACTCAATATTACTGAACCCATGAACCCATGGTAATCTGCAGACATTAGGATATTTCAGTAATCTGTGCACATTAACCGAACATTAGGATATGTGCACGTTCAGTAACAAGTGAATATTTCGGTAACCAACGGGCTCAAAATTAGTCACGTGTGGTTTACTGAAATTGTGCACACTACTGAACATTAAGGATATTTCAGTAACTCAATATTACTGAACCCATGGTAATCTGCTGACATTAGGATATTTCAGTAATCTGTGCACATTTACCGAACATTAGGATATGTGCACGTTCAGTAACAAGTGAATATTTCAGTAACCAAGATCACTCATTTTTAGTTCAGTAAACTACAATACATGAATAAGCACACATACACCACTAGTAATTTGACAATTCAATAAGCACATTCACGAGCTATTTTGCCAGCGACATCAAAATCAACTACATGAGCTATTTCGGTAAATCAGAAGGTCAACTACCCGGTGTGTCAAATTCCACTCAATTTTTGCAGGTCTCCGCTCGATTTTTTTTCAAGATCTCTATTTTTTTTTCTGGTAGCTCTGTGGATTCAATGGGGATAGGTCTTGTCGTTTTCTCCCTTGCTAGCTTTGTGCGCACCTGCCATGCTCGATCTCCAAGCGTAGCATGATCCTCTTTCTTCAGTAATTACCGGCGTATGTGGAGATGCAAATCGGAACCTGGGATGCTTTTTTGTCTGCCGCTGCCCTCGCGCTGCTGCTGCTGCGGCCGGCGACCGCCAAGGCCCCAAATTGCGACGCCACCATCTCGCGTCTCGCCGCGGACCCGTCTCGCGTGTCGCAGATCCCTCACGCACGCCGGCCTGCGTTCTCTGGCCTCCGCGCCGGCCTCCGGTGGTTGCCCTGCCCCGCCGCCCCTTTGCTCGCCAGCCTGTGCTCTCCGGCCTCCGCGTCGGCCTCCGGTGCTTGCCCTGGTCCGCGTGCCGCTTTTCTCGCCGGTCTGCGCTCTCCGGCCTCCGCGCTGGCCGCGGGACGGCTCGCGCTCGCCGCGCTTCGCGTGTCTCGCAGGCTCGCGCTCGGGGAGAGGGGAACGGGATGCGGGATGGGTATTTCGGGTTATCGGGGTGAGGCTGGTTGGATCCGGTCTGGGTGCAGTCAGGTTAGGTTGGGTGGGTGGGTGTAGAATGTTATTCTACACCTGGGGTGTAGAATAGCACTGCCGTATATATATATATATATATATAAATAAATATATACTCCCTCCGGTTCCCTATTAGAAGTCGTTTTGGACAAGGTTTGAGTCAAACATTGGGAATATAAATCATGAATAACTTTTAAGTCGTTGAGTTTGAAAATGTGAAAATCATATAAATAGATTTGTCTTGAAAGTTACTTTCATAAGAATATACATATATAACTTGTCAATAAAAATTTTTATAGAAAAGAGAAGTCAAAGTTGTGCTTTGGTGACCGTGTCGCTGTCCTAAACGACTTCTAATAGGGAACCGGAGGGAGTATATATATATATATATAGGATATGGATATTCATCACGCTGTGTGGTGAATATTATTTAGCACCCGCCGTTTGCATGGACGGAATTCTAGTAAGGTAGGGTAATCATACAATTACTTCTTTCTCAATCCTATGGGAGTAAAATAAGATGTAGGTGATTTTTCGAATCTGTTTTTCAGCATCTTTTTTTATTTCCAATGGATTTGCCCGAATCATGTTTGGGGGTTCCACGACGGCCCGATGCCGCTACTGCCCACCGAAGTAGCTCCGATGAACCTTTATGATCATGTAGTTACTTTGTTTATATCCCAGGCAGTAAAAATCAAATATCATCTACAAACACATGATATCCGATTTTACATCTCTCGAGTCTTCGACATGGTGGAGTGGCATGACATGCAAGGCAACAAACCACTCGCATGACATACGTTCAAACAAGTGGTTAAAGCGAGAGAAATTCCAGGGTGTTGTTAAGTTGACATGCATGTACGATAGTGAAAAAATTAAGGATATGTAGTTAATGCTCCATGCCAATTTGTTCGAATTACTTTCTTAGTTCTCAAGCGGTAAAAAGTAGTTCCCAGGTGCAATCTCAGGTTGCATCGGGTGGTTTTGGGCTGAAATTTTTACTGCTTCGTACCTCGCTACTTGATATTTGTTTCCACTGTTGAATAGTTAGTGGCGGTTGGTGTCATGGTGTGTCTAGTGGCATCCAGCCATGTAATTAGCTCAAGCATGGAGTGCAGGCTAGCAGATCACGACACATCAAATGCAAAAATTAAGGGCGTTTACACATTAATAGCTGGAACATGCATGCATCGCATATAAGGTACCAAGCCATGGATGCTCTCCAATTGATTACGTGTGTGGTGATAATTATCATTATTTTTCAAGTAAAGGATGCTTGATTTTCTCCAGCTGATTACTTGCAGTGATAATTTTCATTATTCTTCATGAAGATTACCCCATGCAAGCTTTGCTATCAGATGCATGATGGCTTTAGGCACATCAGTTTCGGTAGTATGCAGGGTAGTCTGCCTGCAAGCATGAGCCCTTCGTGTAGTGCATGGTGCAATGGTGAGAGAGTAATTATAAGATTAGAGTAATATGAAGATTTTCTTGGACAATTAATAATTATGCTTAGATTGTGCACATGCACATCACTAGTTTACCGTGGTGGGTGGCGCCGGCGGCGGGCCACCATCTTAAGCTCTAAAGTTCAAGCAGTTGAAAATTTTTTTTCGAGGAATATTTCCATTCACATGCAAAGGAAATGTGATCTCTTTCCTAGATTTGCTCCAACTAACTAAATGCGGAGATAACAATGGAGGGTCAAAATCTCTCTTTGCTTATTTTCTTTATTTGTGCTAATAGCCGGAAAGGGGCATGACTGAGTTGGTTACACGTGTCTGGCATATCATCCAGACTGCCGAGCCTAACCAGCATAAGAGAGGAAGAAGTAATTTTGTCATTGAAAATTACTCATTTATTCATAGGAACATGTTGAAATAACAGATTTGTATTCTTGTATAGAAGCTTTTGGGATCACAAAAATTACTGCTTGCATGGTGCGAATTATTAGAAATGTCTGGCGCGTGGCTAAGCAGGAGAATGCATGCAATGAATACAAAAGGAAAATTTCCCCTAACATTAAAAGGTGAAATGTTTCATTTGTTACTCCTCTTTAATGAAAAGGAATAAATAGTCATATGAACCCCTGCATGCATCCCTTTTTACTCCTCGTGATTGAAAAGGAGAAAATTATCATCAAACAAAGTTTGGTGGACCTCAGTATTATTCCTCTGTTGTATTATTTACTTTCATAAGATGTATAGGAGTTATTATTCATGACAATGGAATTTATGAATTACAGAAATGTAATACTTGAGATAAGATAATTACTCCAATAACGAATGACATTTCTAATTTTCGAGGAGAAAAAATCCAACAAGAAATTTACAATTGTGGATATGCATGCAAGTAAGCATTAAGTACTTAAAAATCCATTCATCTCTTGTAGCAAGGGCGCAATTACAGCTTCAACCAATCGGATCGACAAGAACAATTTTTTGTCACTAGAAAATTGTACCAGAACAAAAATTGGAGATCCACGGTCGGCTTGATGGCAGCCCTTTCCTCTTGGCAGCTCAACGACATCATACTCCAAATACATCAGTGATTCCTAGGGAGGGATAACGGTGGCTTCCGTCTGTGGGCAGAGGCGGCACCCAGGCACGACTCACCTGCACTACGGCGGCATGCCAATAATCTTCTTATGTTCGTGGAGGTGCTTTGGATTCATTTTTTCTCTAGAAATATCCATTGAAACATGCGAAATCTAGCACCTCAACAAAAATTCAGCAGCATGATTTTACGCGGAAACATCTCAATCCCTCAGGATTTATCTCAAAACATAAAAAAACATATGCAAAAAGCCACCTGTATACATTTTTACAACTCAGGAATGAAAAATAGTAATTATGTGACTAACAAGGCTAACCATAGGTCTAGGCGTGGCGCCGCTGCACGTAGCGTGCTGATTCGTGAAGACCGTTGGCGCAGGTTGATGGAGGGCCATATAAGTCTCTCCGTACAAGAGCCGTCTTCTTGTGGCCACACAGGGAGAGTTCGAAGAAATCCAGCAAGATGGTGAAGGTGCCGACCGACAATCTTGTCCATGGGTGGTGCACCACCGTCACCAAACGGCCAGCTAAAGAGAATGCTCGACATGGAAGAGAAAAAGGGAGCGGAAACAGAGACAAACGAAAGATAAACATGCACTCCCTCTCTACTTTATAGCTAGTTCAGCATGGAATTTTTTTAACATGCATGCATGTAGTGTTGATTAAGTCAATTAATTTGATTCCAATGAATACATAAGTACATGAATGCAGGTGGTCAAAGGAGTAAATGATAAAAAAACATTAACTACACTTGTGAAAATTTAACAACCGTAGACGGAGCTACGGAGGACTAACGCCCGTTTGCATTGTTGAACATAATTCAACACACTGTGTGCTAAATATACACTACCTATATATATATATATATATATATATATATATATATATATATATATATATATATATATATATATATATATATATATATATATATATATATATATATATATATATATATATATATATATATATATAGACACACACTGTATGTATATACTACCCAGGCCAACAACGACGTCCGGTCCGGCCAACCGACCATACCATCTAATTCATCAGCCCCGCAACGCGCACCTGCACAACAGCCATCACCACCCAGCACTAGCCCCACACTAGGAATTAAATCGTTTCTCTTTTTACCTCATCCCCCTGCTCGCATTCTCTCTCTCTCGATCTCGAACCGTCCGCCGCTGCTCTCCGCCGAGCGCCCTCCTCCCAGGCGGGCGGCGGCGGGTGGGCGGGCTCCTACCCCACGGCCTCCCTCTGCTCCTCCCCTCCTCCGCCCCTGATGAGGTGAGGCGTGTCCCTCTTCCCGAGCTCGGCGGGCCCAGCAGCACGCGCGCGATGAGTGGATCCATGCGGCGAGGAGCTCCCTGTGGCGAGGAGCTCCGGCGGCGAGGTCGCTCCCCGGCTGGCCTACTCCACAACACGGTCGACCTCTCCCTCCCCGGCCGGCTAGCCGCGCCCCCTCTCCCGACGGGGACGGTCTCCCCCTGGCACGGTGACCCCTTTCCCTGCTCGGCGGCGGCAGCGGGAGGTGGGCGGCACAGGCGCCTGGAGGCTGTCGCGTGGAGGCTGGTGCAGCGCGGTGCGGACCCGGAGACCTGCGCGTAGAGGCTAGTGTGGCGTGGCAGGCAACCGGAGGCCGGCGCAGCGGCTCGACGCGCTCCTCCCTCCCCGGTGCCGGCTCCAAATCGACTCCCGGTGACGGCCTGCAGGGAGCGGCGGCCATTTCCTCTGCTTGCGGGCGGTCCTCCTCTGCAGGCAGATCGAGGGCGACGCCGGCGACCGGCCTCCTCCGCCTTCTCCGCCAACGGATTGACCTTCTCCTGTGTCGGCGGCCCCTCTCCCCGGGATCCTCCCTCGGGATGTATGTTGCTGCACACATGCTTTAAACTTACTGATGCAAACTAAAATAGTGAGAATGTATGTTGCAACTGTGCCATAATGATTTTAGTAATTGGTATTCATTCATTGTTGCAAATAGTTTCATATTGATCTTTTTTTATCTAGCATCATTGTGCTGTCTTTCATGTGGCTTAGTTTTTTTGGGCATTTAACTCAGTAAATGATCATGGCTTTTAGTTTGACTAGTATTTTTGTAGTAGTTTGTTGCATTTTTTGGCTCATGACACTAGTAGTAATTCTGGTTGTAAATTGATTATTAGTTTTCAACACTAATTGTTTCATGGCAAATTGGTGTCAGTCGAGTAGCAACTGCGTAGTAGTTTTGTTGCAATTGGGTCTTGGCGCCAGTAGTAAATTGGTTCTTTTTTAGATGTGTAGTTGTAACTGGGCTACTGTGCTAGCTGCAATTGGAGGACTCAACCAGTTGTAATAACTCCGACTAAAATTCGATGGTGTGCATGGATGTTGTTAATTGCAACAGACTGTAATGACACTTTGCCCCATTGTTGCAACTACAATCCGCTATTGATTGCAACTAGTATTTGGTTTATTATTATTGGTGCTTTTTTTCCTGTTTCCAAGTGTAGCAGTTTACTTTTTGAATGAATAGGCAATTGTCATTTGTGACTCCAACCCAACTGTGTTTTTGGCTGCAATTATACTATATTTTTGTTGTAATTGTGCCATAATGATAGTAGTAATTGGCCTTCAGTAAGTGTTGTAATTTGTGTTCATCGTCTTTTTTTATATACAGGTTTTTTCTTGTAATTGTGCCATAATGATAGTAGTAATTGACCTTCAGTAAGTGTTGTAAATAGATTCATATGTAATTTTTACCTAACATCATTTGTGTCTTCTATTATAGTCACTGTCACTTTTTATACTTTGTTTTCTTTCTAAATTTTAAGCTGTCAAGTATTTTAAGTTGTTTCTGATTGGAAAGAACTTTTGTGATTGTGATTTAAATTATTGTCTCTGAAGATGCTCCAAAAGAAGACACTGGTGTAGGACATTCTGGAGGACAAATTCTATCTCTCCCTCCATCATCAGGTACTTTGTTGCATTTTGTTATTCTTTTATGTTGCAATTACCACCATACCTCTGTTGCAATTGGACAGGGTCTACAACCTTAATTATTTGAGTACATATTTTTCTTTTGCGAACCTACAGTGTTATTCTGAGGTTTTTCCTCGCTGATTTACCAATGTTATTGGGGGTGTCTCCTTTTTGGTTTACAAGTGTTCATGCGGGTGTCTGTTATTTGCTATGCAGCAGCATAAGAAGAAAAGGTTTTTTCTGTTTGCATCACTCCTTGTCCAAATTTATCATCACACTTCTTTTCTGATTGGCCTCATGTAGGAATTGGATTACTGCAGGACTTGCAATTTTTTGAGACTCCATTGTTGCAATTGGCCTCATGTGGTGGTTACGGGTATGTTTAGCAATTATTTTATTTTATTACACTGTCCATGATTGCAATTGGTCTAATGTGTTGATTTTGGTAGGATTTTTATATTTTTAGTTTTTGCATTATCAATTAAAATTGGATGCATGCATCTATGTTTTGACGGAACATATCTGTTCATCTGAATGAACTAATTAGCATGATTGTTCGACACTATTTATAGCTGGTTTGTTGCCTCATTTTCAATGGGCATAAAAATAATTAAATGTTTTTTTGTCATAGTTGTAAGTGGAAGACCCCACCAATTGCAACTGTCTTATTACCTTGGGAGTAATTGTGCTATTATTCTAGTTGTAAATGTTTTTTCAACAACATAGTATCTAACTTATTTGTCCAGTTGTAACTGGGTTGCTATCCTTGTTGCAATTGGAGGACCTGATTAATTAGAATTGCTTTTGGCTGTAACTATATTAGTGCCCATTCATTTTATTTTTATCAGAATTTTAGCAAAAACACAAACCATTTCTCATGTTGGAACTTATCCGCCCGATTAGTAGTAAGTTGTTTTAAGGTTGTGTTGCAACTGTCACTGCAACAGATTGCAATTGGTTCTAGTTTTTTTTTTACCTCAATTTTTTCTATTTTTAATAATAAATGGAACTGCACATGGTATCTAACTATGAACCTTCACATGTGATGAGTAATAAATTCAGTGACGGCTGGGTGCAGAAGCAGCCAGTTCAGATTTGTTTTTGTGTCCCAAACTTAGTGATGTGTGCATTACAAATAATTTTTTGGCATGCTATTAGTCTATTTGAATCGGATTATAGGAATTAATCTTTAACCTTTCAATCGTATGCTCGTGAACATTTCACCTGAGGGTATGAGTATCTTACAAAATGATCGTGGTTCACATGTGAGTCTCAAAGGAACAAAATTTCCCTAGCTGGTCACTGTTTTTGCTTGTTCTGAACAAAAATGCCCATAATCCATGGCATCTTTTTCTGAAAAAAATTCATATTTAGCATATAGAGATTTTGGTTGTTTATCTCCATGATTTTGCAACTTACACAGGGAAGCATTCTATTCAATTATATATACGGCGAGGCTAGAATTAGTACACTTAGCTACCTTTTCCCATTATAATATTATATTGATGGTTCTGGTGGTAAATTTGAGTTTTGCCTTCTGTTCTGTAAAGGTGCTTCCTACTCGTGCCAAATCATCTCTGCGAACCTGGAGCAGCCAAGCTCTGCGATTGTCGTTGTACAAACCTAATTACCTAACTCTTAGCCACTTTTATTTTTCATGGCAGATTGCTTATTTTACACCCGCCATCTCCACCAAAAGAAGGTTGTGGGGCCAAGGTCGGTGCGCGTGCTGCTGGACCTTATCCATTTTGTTTTCATTTGCCCTATACTTGTAAGAACTCTGTTGCTGGGACCATGTGATGCTTGATGTTGTAAATTACTTGAGGGTCTTTGTAAGGAAGCCTTTCAACTAAGTTTTTAGTGATTGCAACAAGCACTAACTACGCTACATCCATGTTGCAATTCTGCTATAGTTGTGATGGTAACTCAGTGTGTAGTGAAGTTGTAATTATATACTAAAAAAAAGTTAATCAAATATAGTCTTGATGGATTTCAGTTTGTTAAGCATATTTTTTCCAACAACCAGATGCAAACAAATCTGGAATCAGAGTAATAGTTTAGAAGATAATTCATTTTTTTATCTGAATCAAGAAAAGATTCTCTGCATGCATGCTTTGTGGGTGCGAGTCGCAGTTGCAACTAGTACATAAAATATGTTGCAACAGGCAGCATCTTGTGTTGCAAATGGCACCCGATTTCTGCTAGTTGCACACAGGGCCTGGGTGGAGATGTGCAGCCCATGTGCGGGAGGCACGTGGCCCACCTGCGGGAGTCGTGCGGGCTGGACTGGTGGGCGGTGCGCGGAGGAACGTGGGCCACCTATGGGAGGCATGCGGGCTGGACCGGTGGGTGGGACGCGGAACGCTAATCAATAATGGGTCTGTGCATTTGCTATGACAATTGCACCTTGTTGCATTATAGCCTCACCGTGTATATATATATATATATATATATATATATATATATATATATATATATATATATATATATATATATATATATATATATATATATATATATATATATATATATATATATATATATATATATATATATATATTGCTCAATTTATGTTTTTCGAAATTTCGTTGCATTAAAGAATCAACATTGTTGTAGTAACCATACAATCAACGTATCTAGTAATGTGTGAATTTAGTATTGCAACCACCATTGAGCATATTGCAACAATGATTAACCGGTGCTACATGTGGATATTACAACGATACACATTTTGTTGCAATATTCTATAAGAAAATAGTAACGAATTTTTTGTATTGCAATAACCTTTACGATAATAGCAACGTTTCAAATGGTGTTACGATATCCTTTACCATATAGCAACAACGAACATTTAGTTGTGATAGTCTTTAGGCATATTGCGACAGCTACGACTTCGTTATGATATCCTACATCGCTATTGCAACAACACAAGTGTCGTATTGCGACACAATGATGTCATCGTAATAGCGCTTGTTTGCAACAGACCAAGATGGTTGCAATTGCCACTATAGCAATGACGCCTTTCATTGCAATTACCCATATTGCAACATCACCGGTCGTTGCTACTTCAATAAATTACTACACCAGACGTCGTCGCAACAATTCCTCTTTATAGCAACGCCACTTTGGGATCGTCGCAAAAACATATTGCGACAGACATTATTACGACGCCTAGTGACAAATCGAATTGATCGTAATTTGTCGATCTTGCGACCAAATAACCTCTATAGCGACGATTTTGAGGCGTCGCGATATGTCCAAAACGTTGTAGTGTTGCCTCCACAAAATGTGAGCCAAGTGCGAAGCTTCCTTGGACTTGTTGGCTTCTATCGTCAGTTTGTCAAAGATTTTAGTACCATTGCTGCCCCAATCAACGAGTTGACGAAGAAGGACATTCCATTCCATTGGGGTGCAGCACAATAGAAGGCATTTAATGAGCTCAAAACGAAATTGACAACAACCCCACTCCTTGAACTTCCGAACTTCAGTAAGACTTTTGAAATTGAATGTGATGCAAGTGGTGTAGGGATTGGAAGCGTGCTCATGTAAGAAGGAAGACCCATTGCATATTTTAGTGAAAAGCTAAGTGGTCCAACTCTGAATTATTCCATTTATGATAAAGAACTTTATGCTCTTGTGAGGAGTTTGGAAACTTGGCAGCACTACCTTTTGCCTAAAGAGTTCATTATACATTCTGATCATGAATCTCTGAAACATTTAAAGGGACAACTAAAACTGAACAGAAGACATGCAAAATGGAGTGAATTCATTGAGACTTTTCCTTACATTGTCAAGTACAAGAAAGGAAAGGAAAATGTTGTTGTTGATGCTTTGTCTTGACGCCATGCTTTACTTTTTGAACTTGATGCTAAAATTTTTGGTTTGGAAAGTATTAAAGACTTGTATGCTACTGATTCATACTTTGCTGAACCATTTTCAAAATGTTGTGCAGGCAAGGGTTGGAAGAAATTCCATTTGCATGAAGGATATTTATTTCGAGCTAACAAACTTTGCATCCCAGATTGCTCTGTTCGTCCTTTGCTTTTGCAGGAAGCTCATGCCGGAGGACTAATGGATCACTTTGGTGCTAAGAAAATAGAGCAGGTGCTGTCTAATCACTTCTTTTGGCCAAAGATGCGAAGAGATGTAGAGAGATACGTGCTACGCTACATAACCTGCCACAAAGCTAAGTCCCGCTTGAACCCTCATGGTTTATATACTCCTTTGCCTATTCCTAGTGTACCATGGGAAGACATTTCTATGGACTTTGTTCTTGGTTTACCTCAAACAAAGAGGGGGAGGGATTCAATCTTTGTTGTCGTTGATCACTTTAGCAAAATGGCTCATTTTATTCCATGTCATAAGAGCGACGATGCTTCACACATTACTGAATTGTTTTTCAGGGAAATTGTGAGATTACATGGTGTGCCACGAACAATTATGTCTGATCGTGACACAAAATTTTTGAGCTACTTTTGGAAGACCTTGTAGGGAAAGCTTGGAACCAGATTGTTGTTCTCCACAACATGTCACCCACAAACTGATGGCCAAACTGAAGTTGTGAACCGCACATTGTCCACATTGTTGCGGGTTGTTCTCAAGAAGAACTTGAAGCTTTGGGAAGAAAGCTTGCCTCATTTGGAACTTGCATACAACAGGGCAGTTCATTCAACTACAAAATTCTGTCCATTTGAAATTGTATATGGTTTCAAACCTGCTGCTCCCATCGTTCTTTTGCCTTTGCCTTTGCAGGAACGTATGAATTTTGATGCGAGCAAGCGTGCTGAATTTGTAAAGAAACTTCATGAACGAGCAAAAGCAAACATTGAGAAGACGACCAAGATGTACGTGAAGCATGCCAACAAGGGTCAGAAGAAGATTGTGTTTGAACAAGGTGACTTGGTTTGGGTACACCTACGCAAGGATCGCTTCCCCGACCAACGCAAAAGCAAGTTGCAGCCCTGTGCAGATGGACCATTCAAAGTGCTTCGCAAGATCAACGGGTACCAATAGGCAAGGGTACCCGTTTCAGTCTAACTGACAATGAACTTCTTGAACATTTAAAAGAAAAGACTATCCAAACAAACTCAATGCTCTACCCATTCATTGACGCGTTCATTCCAATGTCTTTAGCCTTCAGAGCCAGCTCTGCCCTTAGTTTCTTTGTTGTTAGGTGAGTACTGAAGCTCTTTCTCTTTCATAGCTAACTGAGATATTATGTTTTCAATTTACCTGGAGATCCTAACGAGTCCGCTCTCGGGACGAGACATCCAGATCTTCTAAAATAACAATAAGATGTTCTTGTACAAATAAACTCATCCTTGGAGTAAACTCATCTTGATCTGAAAAATGAACTCATCTCAGTCTATAAAATAACCTGAATCCCTTGAACCCAATTGTATGAGTACAGTAAAAGAACCACCAAACACCACAGAACTTGGTTGTTTGCTACCTACATAAACTCAGCAAGAGCATGGTTATCCTAACTGAACCTATCGATCCATCAAACGATGCAAATTGGAAACTAACTGAATCTAACACCTATGAATCGTGGTAGAATCTAGATGTCTCTTCACGGTCTGCAGCTCCGAAATAGTATCTCCAATCTACCAATCCATAAAATGATGCAAATTGAAAATATAAGGACCTATCAATCATATCAATTTTGCACCTCGACAAAAATCCATAAAACGAGTGGCTTGAAGCACATATAGAAGCTACTAAAATACAAAACCTACCGTAAGACGATGCAAATTGAAAATTAACTGAATCTAACATGAATTGTCTATAGCCTATCAACTTCTAACACCAATCGAAGTGCAAATCTAAAGGTACGATAATGAATTTGAATCTACCATATATGCTCATCAATCCTCCATATTCCCAAATCAAGATATCCCCAACCCTAGGAAGATAAGGAAAAATATAGGGGCTCAAACCAGACGACCAACCACGTCGTGCTGTCTTATCCTCTTGTTGCTGGGAGGTGGCGGTGCAACCATCTTCCCCTCACCATTAGGATCCGCCATTCCTACCACGAGCCATTGCAGATCTGCGTAGCGGAAGTCGAAAGTCTTTGCGAAGTCTAAGTGAAGTGTCTCACCAGCCATTCGATACGTAATTATAGACTCACCTGAAACTTACATGTGGGACCTAGTCACAGTAAAGAATTTGCATGAACTATTAGCTGAGTTTCTCATAAAACTCACACAACCAAGAAGTGGTGCAGTGGTAAACAACACAGTCTTGTTCCTCTAGGTCTCTGGTTCGAACCCATGTCATCAAATTGTTTTTGCAACATTTCGTGACCTAGCCTCCGCTGACCTGGAAAAAATGCTTACATGATGTAGGACCTTGGAAAATTTTATGATGACTTGGAACACTCTATTTTTAAAAGAATGCTTACATGTGGGACCCTACTGAATTTTATGACGACTTGGAACACTCTATTTTTAAAATAATGCTTACATGTGGGACCGATGTTGGTTTATGACATTTTTGCAGAGCTTATGGCGTCACAAAACAGCATGGAACAAGGAATGCCCGGCTACAGTAGCAACCGTAATGACGATAGTTTTTTTTCACTAAATTTGCTCGGAAGTCAAATATTATGACGGGGTCAGCTAGGAACGTAATAAATCAATGACTCTAAAATGTGGTTGCGTCACTAGTCAATGATTTTCTTGTAGTGAATCTATTAACAAAGTCAACCCATCAACATCCAACTTAAGTAAATCCACAACAAAATCCAACCCACTAAACTTATTTCAACCCAAACTATTTGCAGGGCTACCTACATGTGACAGAACACAAAGCATAGTACCTCATTGTAGTAGTTGACTAACCACTGCGCGTGATTCATGCTTAAGTAAATATATTACGGAGTACCTCCTAACAGTTGTTGCAGTATCTTGCTAAATATAATTAAATTCAGTCAAATGTTCATTGCACCAAAAAATATAATTAAATTACAGTCAAATGTTCATTGCGCAAAAAAAAAAAAAGTAAACAACATTACCTTGATGTAAGAAACATATCCACTGTCAGTAATATATGTGCTTTGTGTGTTCCAACTTCCAAGATCGTGCAAGTCTTCCTTACCGATAAGAGCAGTATCTGAATGCGATAGTGGTAGCCGATAAAGAAACAGTACTGCTCCGCGTTTCTTGTTATGGGCGGGTTGTATTGACTATGGGATTCGGACGTTATAGTTACCAGTAATGACCTTGCTTGCATTTACATTATACTACTGAGAGCTTGTTTATATTGGAGAACTGAGTGGCGTGAATAGTGATTTTCGGAGGGGTGTTTAGTTTGGAAAAAAATGTTGGGGATGTGGTAAAAGAATAGCACGTGCACACAGAAAATGTGATGAGTGAAATGATGGTGAGTAGTGGAATGAATGTTTAGGCTGTCGGTCAGGGTGAGCTAAATTTTAGCCCACCCTTTGACCGCTAATTAGGGGTATTAAGCAATTTACAAAATTATCTCCACAACCCCGTTGCTAATTCACTAGACAAAATTAATGAGGCCTTTGACCACATAATTAGATGATAGTTATTGTAGCATTACTGTATAAAATCATGAATTAATTAGTCTTATTAGGCTCATTGTGTAATGTTGTACTCATATGTGAAAAGATTTTATAAATAAACTTTATTTAGTACTTCAAAATATCAAGATTCCTTGGGGTTAAAAGTTAGCCGCTAAAAACCAAACTCGGCCAAAGTTTGGAAAAAATGACGAAGATGTGACTCATGTGATGGAGTAAATAGTAGATCATGTCATGCACGCACATAGTACATAATACATTGTGTGAGGGATTTCTTTCAATTAAAACTGAAGGTACAAAAACGTTAAACGAAGTATAATTTGCAACGCAAGGACTATTTTCTTAGAAATGATCAAATAATACAACAATGACTGAGTAAGAACTCAAGAATTATGCTGAACAACTAATGAAGCTGCAAAGCACAAAGGCGCGCCATCAACGCAAATGAACACGAGGTGCACGAGGATGAGAGGACAAAATGAACAAACTGTAACGAAGATCCGAACACGAGTGCCACTTGATCCGAACACGAGTGCCACTTGATCAGTGCTGGTCAATGAAGCACTTGATTTCATGAACGAGCTCCTTTGTCCTGGTAGCTGTGAGCTGGTCGGTCTTGACCGCGAGGAAGTTGAGGTAGAAGATGTGCGCGACGTTCCCTCGGCTCACCACCGTCGTCACCTTCTTCCCGGCTCGTTCCATGGCCTTCCCGTAATCCACCTGCGGATCATGGAGCAAGTCCTTCTCCGCAACCATCAGCAGCAGCGGCGGCATCTGAACATGCGCCACGGCCTTCGCCGCCAACTCCGGCGACGTGTAGGGGCTGTCCTTGTTGACACCGAAGGGCAAACCGAGCGCGAGGAGCTTGTCGATCATCTCCGGTGTCAGGAACGCGCTCTGTGGGTTCTCGAGCTCCGACCGGCTTTTCTGCTCCCGCGCGAAGCCCGGGTGGAGCAGCACCCCGCCGGCAAGCCTCAGCGGGTGGAGAACTCCCGGCTTGTCCTCGCCGGCGCGCGCCGCCACGAGGTGCACGAGGTTTCCGCCGGAGCTGTCGCCGATGAGGAACACGCGGGAGAAGTCTGCAGCGTGGCGGAAACGTCCCACGACGGCTGAGTGTGGAGCGCCGTAGACGTTCCGGCCGCGCGCGACGTCACGGAGCCAGAGGAGCGCGGCGTGGCCGGCGTCGATGGCGGCTGGGAGGCGGTGCTCCGGCGCGAGCGGGAGGTAGACGGAGACGATGCCAGCGACGTCAAGCTCGGTGGCGAGCGGGGCATAGAAGTTGTGGTAGAGCGCCCACGAGGGGCGGGAGACGCAGAAGCCGCCGCCGTGGAGGTGGAGGAGGACAGGGCGGTGCCGAGGGCGCGGCGACTTGGGACCAACTGCCTCCGGGAGGAGGTAGAGGCGGACATCGATGCCGCGGCCGGTGGCAATGTCGTGGATGGTCACGCCGCCGCGTGGATCTTTGTAGGGTGGGACGATGGCGGTGAAAGGCTCGGCTCCCGGCGGGGTGAGCCGCTCGACGGTGCCGTCGGAGTAAATGCGAAGCCAGCCGGTAACCTCCTCGACCACCGTCTTGTTAGAGCTGGACTGCGCCGTGGCCAGTTTAGCCGTTGCCGCTGCCAGGGATGCGAGGAGGACGAAGGAGTAAAAGCTTCGTTGGAACCCTCTGTCCATTTCGGCCATTGGTTGGGAGAGGAATGTAATGCAAGGTTTGGTGTGAGTTTGCCGGAGAGGCTTTTTAACGAGGTCCCATGCAGCTGGAGCCTGCAGAACTAGAGATAACTAGTGTGTGTAATGCGTGTGAGACCATGTCCAGTAGTTTGGTAACCTAACTTAGCATCAATTTAATTTTAGCAAAAATAAGAAAATTTGCTTCAAACAGGCAACAGTTTGGCGAAACCAAAATAGAAATTTAGCAAAACTCACTTCTCCATGTGGAAATGTACGCGCGTTGATCCTGAAGTTATCTAGACTCCTAATATGTGTTTTGGTAATTAATTTAATGACAATCTTAGTGGACTAACAATTTCATTAATATGAGTATAGGTTACTCCCGGAGTTGAATTGAGCTTCATGGTGATGTTGGTGTTGGTTTGAACTAGGGGAACCTCACCTGCACGTTGCTGCGGGAATTAAGAAAATGCAATGATTTTAAGGAAAATTTACCATGATATCATCTCTCGACGATAAGGACATGAGCAACCCTAAAACTCAGTGTGCCACAAGCATAACATCCCACCATCCTTGGGTTGACAATCGAACAGAAACACGGCTGCAACCCACAATAGGCAAGCCTCCAATCGAGCAATAGAGCACTAAGGGACACCGAATTTTCCATAATAAGCAACAAAATTACGCGGGGAAAGCCATGAAGATATTTCGAGCTTACCGTCTGGGGCAGCGGCGGGGCGCCCCCGTCGTCACCCGCCGCCTGCCTTATCCCCGCTCCGGCCGCCGCTGTCGAAGTCGTCCATCCCTTCGCCTCCCTCTTCCTCCTCCCCCTGCTACTCTTCGCGATGCTGCTGCTGCTGCGGTAGCTGCGGCGGCTGCTACAGCACCAGAGACCTCGCGGCTCGTAGCTCGGCGACCGGATTCCGCTGGTGCTGCCCTCCACGGCCTCGGCGCGCGCAACAGCAGGGCACTGGCATCCGTCACGGGCTCAGCCCGATGGCCCCGCGTCCGGAGATGAGATCGGGCGGGAGGCGAGCAGATACCGGGCGAGACGCGGTTGCACTGGCTTATCAATGATCAATGCCATCATGGGGAAGAAGAAGGGATAGGGCCAACGGGACATCGGGTGGAGGCAGGGGGTCAGGGAGTGCTGCGCTGGGTTGGATCAGTTAAGTTTCAGTTACCATTGACGTGGACCAATGAGAGGGCTGAGAACTTCCAAAGAATTCCTAGTGGGAAGCTCCTATATAGGAGTTGTAGATATCTTCGACCATGGGAAGCTCAAGGCAAAGGTATAATATAGGGATTTTCATTTAACCGGTCATGAGGTGATTAGAGGATGCAAAATGACCGGGTTAATAGGTTAGATAGCCGTACTATCAAGAGGGATCAACTTCATTGGCTTGACGCTTCTATAGTGCCACTTTGATCAAAGCCTTGCGTACCTTGTGAAGGACCGAACTGGCGACCAGAGAGGGGGAGTGAATGAGAGCCGATAAAAATTGTTCTTGAGGGAGATGTCTTCTCCAACAAGATGAACATGACTAACCCAAAGCACTACTCCGACTCAAACTACCCAAGTTTACCAAGATCACGTAGCCACTGAAGTGCTACTGATCCTAGGAGCAAACAACCACCGAAAGGACTCAAGAACACAGCGGAACAAAAACTCGAGGAGCACTCTCAGAACACACCGGTCAGACCGGTCACCACCACCGGTCAGACTGGTCCTGGCCGGATCACCCGGACTGAACCGTCGGATCACCCGACACCCTCCAGAGACGTACCGGGTCACCCGAGACCCCCAACCGGATCACCCGAGCAAGACTTGAGAATTTCCACCGAAAAGCCTCACACCGGTCCAAGCCTAGAAACCCCAAATCCAAGAGAACAACGCTTCGAGCTCCAAATAGCACCAAACTTGAAACCACAGCAAGCCTAGAGACTAAGCGACACTCCGAGACGTTCACCCGAGCCAAAACCCAATAGGGGTCGCACCGGTCAGACTGGTGTAGAGCACCAGTCAGACCGGTCAGATCCTGGGTGCTCGGGATGAACAGCGAGCCGCGGGTCAACCCTTCCAAACAACCTTACCGATCTTCCAATTCGCTCCATGGATTCGCACAAGACTTTGGGGATACTAGGAGTACCTCATGGATATCCCATAGCTATGATTTGGTCCACCAAAACTTACTAAATCAAGAGGAATCGAAGGATTTCCACCAAGAACACCACTTTCCCGAAACCTAAGAAAACCCCCAAATCGAGCACCTTTTCCCACGGATTTGAGAGGGAGTCACAAGGAAAAGAACCACGAAGGGTTCATGCATATATCCCCAATCAAAACTGCAAAGGAGATGCCTCAAATCCACCACAAGAAAATCGCCAAGAAAAGGCTCCAAAAATCCCCAAAAAGGGAAAACGGGAGAGACAACAAAAGGCCTTGAGGAACCACGCCGAATCTTCTATACATACCAAGAAAGGTTCTTACAAGGTCTAGCTTGCCTCCCAATCATCCATCCCTCTCTAAAGATCTCAACATGAATCTCTCAAGCTAGTCCTAGAAAATCCTAAGGAAAATAGGAAGGGAAAATAGCAAAAGCAAATGAGCTAGGGTTCCAAGAGATGGCTGCCATCCTCTCACCACTTGGGTTATATGGAGGCAACCGAAAGACGAAACTACCCCTAATACATAATACTAAGACACACACCCCCGAGGGGCACTTTGGGAATCTTCGTCGTAGCACCATCAGACGCATGCCCGGCGACCACAACCTGCTTAGCCTAGACGCAAGCCTTGCGATCCCGACGCGTGTCCTCCGCTTCGAAGTCTCCGGAAACAGTCGTCGCACACCGGTCAGACCGGTGCTCCCCACCGGTCAGACCGGTATGACCCACCGGTCAGACTGGCCAAGTGCTGTTGCGCTTTGGTCTTTGGTCTTGGCTTTGTGGATCAACCAAGAAACCTAGTGGTTTTGTGGTGAACGACTGGAAACCCCGTGGACTCGGTGTGGCCTCCCGCCGATCTCCACTCATGACTTGGCCCCCACCTGGTTTGACCTTGGTTTTGAGGCTCAACCAAGAAACAGTCCACGACCTTGCCACCATGCGACCCGCACTTGATCCCACTGGCCACTAGGTCCCTCGAACCAAGCCTACTTATCTGCTCCACACCTGGAGGCCTCATTGGCATCGTCCTTTCGCGCTTGTTCTTCACCTGCACCATCACCAATCAAGCCATAGCCTGCACCTGCAATACTTAGCCAAGAGTCAGTCCACACAACATTGTCAATCACTCATCACACCAGGAAGTGACCATCCTCCGGTCCTCGAACCACACAGGCTCTCACCTTGCATTTAGATGAGTGACGTTTTCAAAAATTTTATAGAAGCTTTGTTGAAAATCTTGAGAAAAATCTGTTTTCTGTTGTGGGGCGGACGATTCAAGCTCTTGGGGCGGATGGTCCGTGGGCTCTTGAAGTTTATTGAATATCTGTGGTTTTTGGATGAATTTTTTTGAGAAAAATCCTTTTGGGGCCATGGGGCTTGCGCGGACGGTCCGAAATTAACCTCGAACCTAACAGAAAGGCAAACTCAGACAATCCGTGGTGTGGTTGCGGACAGTCCATGTGGTACACGTTTTGAGGTTTTTTGTACATAACGGCTAGTTTCGAGAAGATGGGGTATTTATACTCCACCCATGGGATTGTGGAGTCTCTCTTGGCACTTTAAAAGGTCTATTTGAAATAGTTGAGCTCTCCCTTTCTCCTCCCACTCACATTGCTTTGAGGTTGCATCCTTGTGAGATTTAGAGCGTCTAGCACATTGTATCACGGTGTTGATCATTGTGTCGAGCGGGTTGATTTGTTACTGTTGGATATTGTCGGCTCCTAGACGGCTTGGAGCTCGTGATTCCATTGAGCATTTCAAGAAGATTGTGAAGTTGCCTTGGAAGATTGGTGTGAGAGGTCTTGTGCTCACCTCACCAGAGCGGTGAAGAACAACTCTAGTGGAATCGAGGTGTGGAGTAGTTCTTTGGTACTAACCAGCTCATGATCAAGTAGTGTCTTGATAGAGGAGCAGTTGAATATTGAATCCACCTCAACGTGGATTAGGGGTGACAGGTAAGTCATCGATACCATAGGATAAAATTTGTCTCTTCTGCTCGATCATTTCTTTGCTCAATTTCCTTTTAAGTACTTTACTTTGCGCAATTACCTTATAGAAATTGATTTGCATCTTGTCACCCTAGGTTGCAAACCCCCAACATAGGAATAGAGTAGCTAGAAATTTAATCCTCCTTGTGGTTCTAATTAAATTTCTCTAGTGTCGTGCTTTTAGATTTTAAACTGCCTATTCACCCCCCTCTAGTCGGTATCCTAGATCCTACAAGTGCTATCAGAGCCGAGGACTCCATATTTGAAGGATATGTCATCTTGGATCCTAAGGCAAGAACAAATGAAGATGATGCAAATGAAGCAGTCAATGATCAAGCATTAAGTGTACTCTACAATACTCTCGCTCTTAGTGAGTTCAATAGAGTGAAGGGACTTGAAAAGGCAAATTAGATATGAGAGAAGCTTATAGAAATTTATAAAGGAACATGCACTGTTAAGGAAGCTAAGCTCTATGTGTACAAGGGAAAGTTCAATGAGTTCACTATGAAGAAGGAAGAAGATGTTTCAACCATGTTC
Source organism: Cenchrus fungigraminus (assembly GCA_036936925.1). Classification (NCBI taxonomy): domain Eukaryota; kingdom Viridiplantae; phylum Streptophyta; class Magnoliopsida; order Poales; family Poaceae; genus Cenchrus; species Cenchrus fungigraminus. Next base: position 98,471,856 of record CM072774.1, on the reverse strand, counting down.
AACCGACTGAATGATATTGTGAATGAGCTCAAGTTTCTTGTTTTTGATGTTCCAAACAAAGATTTCTCTCACAAGTTTCTTAGATGCCTCCCCGAGAAATATGAGACAATTGTGACTTTGCTTGTGAGGTCCGATTTGAAGAGTATGACTCCTACGAAAGTGCTTGGTGAAGTACTAACTCATGACATGTTCATGCAATCAAAAAAGGAGGTTCAAGGTTAATCAACTAGTGAAGAGAAGAAAAACATTGCTCTCAAGGCCAAGGTTACTCAAGAAGAAAATGATGATGAGAACCAAGAGATTGACTCTGATGAGGAAATTGCTCTTGTTGTAAGAGGGCTCAAAAGAATTATGAACAAGAAGAAGTTTGGCAAGAAGTGACAATCATCAAAGAAGTATCCTTTTGAGGGCAAAGATTGCTTCAATTATGGTGAAATTGGACATATATCAATCAATTGTCCAAACAAGAAAGAAGACAATTATGGCAAGAAGAAAGACAAGAAAAATGTACCTATGAAGAAGAAGTATTACAAGAAGGAGAAGAATGGGAAAGCCTACTTTGTTGAGTAGGATTCCGATGCAAGCTCCAATGAAGATGATGATGACAAGCCTTCAAAGGGTCTTGCCAGGATTGCTATCAAGGAAGCTCCTTCACTCTTCTCCATTCCATATTGTCTCATGGCAAAAGGTGAATCAAAGGTAATAATCGATGATGATGATGATGATGATTGTGATAGTGATGATGATGATAATGCTCTATCTTATGATGATCTAGTTGCAATGGTCATTAAGTCTGATGACAAATTGCGCATGGAGAGATCAAAGTTGAGGGACTTGGAGTTGAAAAATGTTTCACTTCAAAATTCCATTGAGGAGCTAAAGACTACTCATGAAAATCTTAAGATTTCCCATGACACATATAATACTTCGTGGGGGACTCTTAAAGATAATCAGGAGGAGCTTAAGGAAGCTCATAACTCTCTCCTTGCACAAGAGGTCAAAGGAAAAATGAGCATGGCTCTTGTTGGAAAATGAATCTTTGAAGAAAGAAATTGAGTGCTTGTCCAAGGATTTGACTAAGTGGTTTGGAAGCCACATTCAGTTTAATCATTGTTGGACAAGTCAAAAATTTACCTTGTATAGGAATGTCATTGAGTATTTGCCCAAGCAAGGAAAGGAGGCCTTCATTCCTAAGAAGACAACTTTTGTCACTTCTAGTGTCACATTTGAGGAAGAAGAACAATTCAAGGTGTGTCACAAATGCAAAGACAAGGTAGATGTAAATTACAAATGCTAGAGCAAGAAGACCGTATCCTTGGATCCTTCATATGATGTTAAGAAAGACTCTAAGGGTGTTGTTTGTGCTAAATTTGTTGGTCGCTCTATTGGTAGTGATAAAAGGACCATTTGGGTGCCAAAAATTTTGGTAACTAACATTGAAGGACCCAAGAAAATTTGGGTACCTAAAAAGAAGTAATCTCTTTTGTAGGTGAACTACAAGGCCGGAGGGAGACATTGGGTGATTCATAGTGGTTGTACAAACCACAGGACTGGTGAAAGAAAAATATTCTCTTATCTTGATGAAGATATTTCCGACTTTGACAACATCACATTTAGAGATGATAGCAAAGGAGGTGTAAAAGGCATTGGTGATGTACCTATCTCTAAGGATTACAATCTCTCTAATGTCTTGCTAATTGATTCTCTCAATTTCAATTTACTATCTCTTGCTCAACTTTGTGACAATAGTTATAAATGCACCTTCACTAGCAAAAAGAAATAAAGAATAGAGATGTGGTTCTGATGCAAGTTTTCAAGAAGTGGAAGGGCATAAATATAATTTTGTTTCTCTCTCATGTTCCTTATGCAAGAACATCTCCAAGAGTTTGCCAAATATTATTTGGCAAATTTTTTTGTTTTGTTAACTTTTAAAAAGATATGCCAAGTAAAAAAATAGCTCATCTCCAACAGTTTGGCGTAATTCTCTTGCCGAACCCAGATTTAACTTACATCAAGAACCCTAAGAGAGAAACAAAATTATGTTTATGCCCTTCAACCTCTTGAAAACTTGCGTAAAAACCCTACTCTATTCTTTATTTATTTTTCACCCTCACACCTGGCTTCCGTGTGGGAGAAATGCCGATGACAACCCGAATTGGCGCTCGTACATTTCCACGTGGGGAGGTGAGTTTTGCCAAATTGCTATTTTTTGCTAAGTTTGTTTGCCAAACTGTTGGAATCTAATTTTTCTTGTTTTGCCAAAATTAGATGATGCCAAGTTAGTTTGCCAAACTACTGCAGATGTTAGATATGGATTTGGCAAGTGAATTATGCCAAACTGTTGGAGATGAACAGTTTTTTTACTTGTCATATCTTTTTGGAAGTTGGAGTAAAATTTGGAAAACTCTTAGAGATGCTCTAAGTGCGTTGACATTGGAAGAGATAAAAAACTAAGCCGGCGGGGTTAAGACCGCCACACGATTTTCATTAAGAGACCGGAACCGAATCCCGGTTTAGAAAACCTGCCAAGTTTTTGTTTTTGCCCAGTTGGTTTGCCAAACTGTTTGAGGCTAATTTTTCTTGTTTTGCCAAAATTAGATGATGCCAAGTTAGTTTGCCAAACTGTTGGAGATGTTAGCTCTGGGTTGGCAAGTGAATTATGCCAAACTGTTGGAGATGAACTTTTTTTTTACTTACCTTTTTTAGAAGTGGGAGTAAAATTTGGCAAACCCTTGGAGATGCTTTAAGTGTGTGGACATTGGAAGAGATAAAAAACTAAGCTGTTGGGGTTAAGGCCGCACAACGGTTTTCATTAAGAGAGGGAAACTGAATCCCGAAAAATCCCCGAACCCCGACTTAAATTTTGGCAAACTATTGAAGATGCTCTAAGTGTGTTAATATTGGAAGAGATAAAAAAACTAAGCTTGTGGGATTAAGGCCGCCCAAAGGTTGTCATTAAGAGAAGGGAACTGAATCCCGATTAAGAAAACCCATGAACCCCGACTTCACCGGCGAGAGGATTTTTTTAAATCAATCTTGTTAATTCAGTGCAACAAGAAATCGAACCCGAGTCTCTTGATTGCGACTATACCTCAGCCCTCTCTAACAAATAGGTTAGTGAACCTTTGGTGACTTTGGAAGAGATCCAAGATGACATTGTAGTATATATTAGTATATCGTTATGAAGTTGAAGTAGAACTATCAAGTTTAGTTAGTGCAGTGGTTGTGCGAGTGGAATATTACAGTATTATTAAAATACTCTGAATGTTGCAGTGTACAGCTTGGCACGTCATATCAACTTTTGAGGATCGTGGAACACGAGCTGATGTTAATTATTTGAAGTGTTCAAATTAAAGTGAGAGCGAATCACTATTTTTTGTAACCGTTGTTTCTACGGAAATATATATACCTTGTACTTTATGTTACCATTTAATTTGGTCCTGAGAGTCTAATTTTTATTTACTGATCGACTGTTACATCTCAATCATTTGTCCAACCTTAACCAAACGTTCAATATACTGTTTAGAAGCTATTATATGGAAAGTTAGTTTATAATTAGACTTGCTAGTAATAATAAAAAGAATTTAACTATAACCTTTTAACACAATACTTATATAGGTTATCTTTATACAGTTATGATTAACTTTTAATCAGTAATAACTATATACGCTTTTTCATTCATATATTGTATGGGTTTAACATGAAAATCACGTCTTTTTCATCACTTTCTCCCATTCATGTATAAATGATCTACACATGATGACACGCATCATTCGCGTATACATTAAATCAATATTACTATATTAATGATGCTAAAATATTGAAAATCATTTATTTGTTTGATTTTAGATTTTTTTTGTATAACATAAATGCAGATAATTTGATTGATAGTTATGTGTAAATTTTGGTGATTTTTAATAACAACATACTTGGTAACTTAGATATATAAATTTAAAAGGGTATTTAAAGTTATTTTTTATAATGGCTTGCATATGTATCCACATCTAAAGTAACTCCATAGTCATTATCTAAGGGCAACATATTTAGTGGAAACTAACTCCCCATGCAAACTATGAAAACTTGAATCTGAACGACAAGATACCATGTTGATCCAAGGGGCGCTAAAGGGAGGTGGATGGGGTGCTTTGCAAAGCGTCTTTGCAAATCACCCCTCCCACCTCCCCTGACCTTTGCAAATTACCCCTCCCGCCTCTCATGAGCGCCTCCTTCGATCAACATCGTGTGGTCCAGATTGAAGTTTCCATAGTTTGCACAGAGAAGTTGATTTCCACTAGATATGTTGCCTATAGATCCATGGTTCACTTTGTAGTATTTTTCAAAATGATACTGGCTTTCTACCCAGTTGATACCCAAATGTTTCTATTATTGAGAATTTTTAATTTTATTTTTTCTATCTAGGATTTCTCTCTCTTACTGGAGTGCTCACGTAAGATTCTTGTTGGTTGTTCTGTAGAGGCTTCAAAATTAAACTCTGTGCAGCAATTTTAAGCCTTATTTTGTCGTCGAGGCACCTGGTGGCCCCAAAATCGTACTTTTGGCTGCTACGTTCTAATTGCCTGCCTACTGAAAACAAATTTCTATGGAGGCACAGCCACCTTTAATTTCTTTGTGTGGAAGAAACTAAATTATAAATTTGTTATGCCGTTCCGAGATACATGGTGGAAGTGTGGAACATGCAAACTCGCTAGCATCGTCGGCACCTGCTCCTGCAAGCAGCCGTCGTTGTCGGTACAAGGAAACGAAGACAGGGACAAATATTGAGCTTTGTCATGCTCATTCCTATATATATTATCTAGAAGGAGGTGGATGACAAGTTCCACATTATTCGGATCGAAAAGTTATCCTGATCCAACGACTTTAATTGCGTGAAGGACTGCAACAAAGTACACCAGACAGTAGTTACGACGATAGATGGTTACATGATCAGATCAATGTCAGGCGAGTCTTTGCTGTCAGCTGAATGAAAAAGTGATCACCCAATCCTCATTGGTTAATATATAACTATTTACTGAAGCTCCAACGTGATCTCTGCATTATACCTGTAATATATAGCTTGATGACTCATTCGTTGCCAAACTTATAACACAATATAATACCATAATAGTCTCTCTCGCCCGCGTCGTCTGTACGGGCGACAAAGGTTGATCTCGCCTGGCGCGCCGCTGACCCCTCTCTCGACCCAATCTCTTTCAGCCACCGCCGCAGCTCGCCTCGGAAGCTCGGGTGGCCGCAAGGATGGCAGTGGCAGGGCACTCTCCCTCTCTCCCACTCGCTTCCTTCCTCTCCCCTTCACACCTCTCTTCCTCTTTCTTGTCCTGATGGCGGTGGTCCGTTCTCGGCGGCGGTGGTCCTTCCCGGTGCAGATCCGGTGCTCCATAGTGCGGATCCGATGCTCCTGAGTGAGGATTTGGCACGGGTGGCGGCGGATCTGGCACAGGTCGAGGCTGGTGGCCGCGTGTTGACTTGACAGTTCCGACCATCTGCGCCATCTCTGGCAGGCTCCAGCCGATAGTCGCCCTCCGCACCATGGTGCAGCTGCCTCCACATCTTCACTGCCCCCGCCCTCCTCCCCCAGCTCCAAGTGCGGGTCGAGCTCTCTGGTGCGACCCCCTGGGGGAGGCACTGGTTGGGCTCTTCGGCAGCCGCCCGCTCGTGGCGGCAGTCGAAGCCATAAACGCCCGCCCTGTGGAGGGGTGCCCTGTAGGCCCGCGCGGGTGCCCGGGTCTCTGTGGTGGATTGCTCAGGGCTGTAGCACCTCCTCCTGGCCGTTTTGGCCATGGCCGTTTTGGATTTCTTGGTCATCTCATTATCCTCGCTTCCCTCACGTCGCAGGCCATGCTGCTGCCTTGCTTGGTCTTGGGTTTGATGTCGCCTGTCGGTCCTTGCCTCCTCTAGTTGTCTTCTGCGCTCGCAGATTTGGAGGATGGGTCTTCTCATGTCGTCGTTCATCCAGAGAGCCGGTTCTGGTCGGTATGTTTTGGCCATCCTGGTGGGCAGGTGGCCCCTTGTAGGGCGGCGGTGCGATCCTGTCTTTGGACTCCAGTCGTGACTTCGGCAGGTGGTCTTCCTACACCGCCGGTTCTCTAGCATCAGCCATGGTGCTTGTTTTGTGAAGCTGGGCAGAGGGAGATCTTTGGCTCCTTCACTCCCACTGGTTGTCTCGGTCGCTCGTGGTCGTCTTGCTGGGCTGCAGATGGTTGCAATTGTCAAGTCCACCATGGATTGCTTGCTATTTTCTGCATCATTTGGCTCTCTTCCTGGACTTGGTGGTCGGTTGCATGAAGTTGGATTTGGAGGCCTTGTGAAAGCATTGCTTGGCTTTCGCCAAGCTGACAACAGCATTGTTATCCCTAACGTAGCTTTCCTCGCTAGAGGCGTGGTTGCGACATCCTTCCATTGTGTTCTGCCAGGTGAAAATTTAGTCTGCACCTATGTGGGCAGACGGACAATGGTGGTGCTGGCATTATTCCCATCCTTGGAGGCATCATCTTGCATGACTCACTCGCTCTTCTTCTGCTGGCTTTAGTGTAGTGATGTGCTTGCGGTTTGTTGTCCCACTTCCTGCAAGTTTTTGGTGTCTTAGGTTGTGATGTTTGTGTTGTGCTTCGGTGGTTAATTACATGTTGTTTCCTCTTATCGTGCTGTTTTATTGTTGTTGGTCACTGCAGCTGCTGTTTCCTTTGTAATTCCGCGCCTCGGGGGTTCTCCTAAAGTTTCTTAGCTGTAATTCTTCTCTACTTAATCAAATACGTGCTATGTGCATTCTTTAAAAAACTATAAAGCATTGGGGGGCAGGGGGGTGGGGGTAAGGCCAAGACGCGGATCTATACACAACCCAAAGTAAAACTGTCATGAAGCATTTACATGGGTCAGCACATCATCCCTGTCGCGGATGCGTCGTTGAACAAGTTGTGTTGCGCTGCCCTCAACTCCACAAGTTGGGGGGGGGGGGGGGGGCTTGCATTCACTCTCACATGGATTGCCACAATGTCAACACACATTGTATATTTACTCATAGAGGCATGGACAAAGGCAAGACGCGGATCTATACACATCCCAAAGAAAAAAGTCATAAAGCATTCACATGTGTCACCACATCACCCCTGCGCAGCTCTCAACTCTACAAGTTGGGAGGGGGGAGGGGTTGCATCCCTACCGGTACTTTTAGATGGCTTGCCACAGTGTCAACACACATCGGTAAAGGCAAGACTCGGATCTATACACAACCCAAAGAAATAAAAAACTATTAAAAGCATTCACATGCGTTACTGCATCTCCCGACGTGCCATGCCCCTATTGCGGATGCGTTGCTGAACGTTGCACACAACTCCACAAGTCAGGGCGCTGCATCCCTACTAGTGCTTTCAGATGGCTTGCCAAAATGTCAATACACATCGTATACTCCCTCCATACTGGTATTAGATGATGTTTAGGACAACAACACGGTCTCCAAAGTACAAATTTGACTTCTCTTATCTATAAAAATATGTATTGGAAAGTTATATATGTATATTATTATGAAAATAATTTTCGAGACAAATCTATTGATATAATTTTCACATTTCCAAACTCAGTGACTTAAAAGTTATTCATGATTTATATTCCCAATGTTTGACTCAAACCTTATCCAAAACATCATCTAGTTGCAATACGGATGGACTATTGACTAGCTAGGCACATACAACATTCACTAGTGCCATACCTGGTCATGGAATAGCTGTTAGTGAAGGACTGATTAGGCGACCAGAGATGGGGGGAGTGAATGAGAGCCGATAAAAATTCTTCCCGAAAGATGAACTCGGCCTATGCCCCAAAATCACAACCGAGGATTCCCACACGAGTTTGCCAAGGTCGCGTAGTCACAACAGACCTACCAACCCTAGGAACAAACCCCAACTCAAAGCAACACGGAAGCGGAACTCAAGAAGCAAAGGACTTAGGCGATCTGGAAAGCCTGGGGCGGACCGTCTGCATGGAGGGGGCGGACCGTCCGCGGGGGTCAGGCGGACCGTCGGCAACCACAGGGCGGACTGTCCGAAATTGGCTCCCGAACCTCCAGTAGCGCACCGCTAAAAACGGACCGTCCGTCCTCTACCCGCGGACCGTCCGCTCCGGGTGGACCGTCCGCACTCTCCTCGCGGACCGTCCGCCAAACCTCGAGCAACCAAAAACTCTGGACCAAACGGATCGAATGAAAGGCAAACAAGAACTCGTGACGAACACGAAGAACTGCCGGCTGAAAGCCTCCTCGCGGACCGTCTGCCAGGTGCGTGCGGACCGTCCGCGTGGTGCGCAGACAGCAGCCCGAGCTCGAACACGAGAGCACAACCTCACCTATCCGTCCATGGATCTCCCAAACGGCTTGAGCTCTTGAGGAAAGATTTGGGGGAGATGTGAAGCGTCCCTATGAGATGCTATACCCCAAAACTTGAGACTTCAAACGAACTAAATCGCCGGGAATCGAATCGCAACCGAGCTCAACCAAAAAGCTAGGGTTCCAACGAAAATCCTTCAATCGGAGGCCAAATCCGGAGATTCGGGGGGGGGGGGGGGTCAAGATCAAGCACAAAGATGTACAAGACATCTATCCATGATCCCCACCAACAAATCCGAACCCAAACACCTCAGAATCGAAGGAACAAGGCACGCACGAAAATCCAACGAAAATAGCCCGAAAAAGACACGAAAATCACACGAGCTACAAGAAGGAAATCAACGCAACCATGAATGCATCCATACACTGGGAGGTCAGATTCTCTACAAAGTGGTGAAGAAAATCTACGCCTATGGAGCAAGGAAATGAGAAGCAGTCCGGATGGATGGATTGCCCAGAAAACCCTAAAGCTATATATATGAGTCCCTCTGGGTTGGGCAAATGACCAAGCTACACCTAGCACTTAAACTTAAGATACAATCCCCTCAGGGGCAAATAGGTCATGTAGCACTCCTCTTCATCGCACGACCACGCCTTTGCCGCAGTCCGCGTCCTCCCGACGCAAGCCCTGCGATCCCGCCATGTGTCCGCCGGCATCGAAGCTTCTCGGCGTGCCCGGATCCCGTCTCCGCCCACCGAGCCTCCGGTCTTGGTTTTGTGGCTCAACCAAGTAACCCGACAGTTTTGTGGTGAACCGCCGCAAACCCCGCGTGCAGACTCCGGTCGTGAGCCGCTACCCTGCACCGGCTCCGGTCGACGACTTCATCTTGCCTTTCTTGCCACCATGCGGCCCGCACTTGACCCCGCTGGCCACCGGGTCCCTGGAGCCGAGCCTACTTGTATCTCCACTCCTCGGAGGCCCCGCAAGGCATAGACCTTTCACGCCCGCTCTTCACCTGCACCAACGCAAATCAAGCCGCAACCTGCACCTGCAATACTCGGCCAAGAGTCAGTCCACACCACGTTGTCAATCACTCATCACACCAGGGAGCGACCATCCACTGGTCCTCGGACGCTCCGGTCCTCAATCTCCCCCTTGATGAGTGCAATGACAACACACACATAGTAACCAATTCAGAGAAAAGAGAAAAAGAAAAGAAACGACTGAAAAACTCAAACAAGTGATCAAAAGCCAAACAAAAGCCAAAACGAGATCACTTGAGAGAGAAAAATCTCGGTCCCCTAAGATAAGGGCAACGGCTCAACACAACTGAGATAAAATGCTCCAAAATTGCTGACTCCTCAAGGTGAGGCAAAAGGGCTCGACACCATCGGCAAAAGAGCACAACTAAACTTCAGGCGAAAAAGAGCTCCCAAATGTATGAATGCAAGCTCCCCCTGAACAAATGCATTTCTCTCAAATTTTCTTCCCTTGATGCAAAAACTCCCCCTGTGGATGCAACTTTCTCCCCCAAAACAAGAATTGGGTACTATCTCTCCCCCTTGTTGGTAATGCATGAATCAAGTCTACAAATGCAAGCATGAGCTTCTCAAATAGACAAAGAGCACTACAACATGCTAAAAAGAGACATAGACAAGCAAGATTGCCACAAATTTAGCACAAGAATCGCCAACGAGATAGATAGGGACATACAAGCATGTGACATAGCCATGAGCAAAATAAAACAATTTTCACAAAAATTTCCCTCTCATGAGCATAGGACCTAAACATGATCAAAATGAGCACAAACAACACATAACTCACAAACTCCATGTAAGGTCACAAATTCTTATCACAAGATCATCACAGACACCTACAAGCTATCTAATGTCATGTCAAAGCCACCGAGCCATGTGTCCACTTCTAAATGTGAGACTTCTCAACGGTGAACATCATGCAACGGTTTAGCACCCAAGATAAGGAATTTAAAGCATATATGACATGGAAGCATATTTGTCAAGCACAAGCATTTCATATACCAATTTCAAGATGTACAAATTAAGCATGGTACATGAAGTGCCTTTGCGGCAAAAAGAAGCTTAGGCTTCTCCACAAGGTAGCATGTAGGCTAAACATCCATGATGATAAATGGGTCTTTGACCCCATATGAAAAGAACATGTTTCCAAACACAAACTAAGCAAGCTATGGCCATAAGTGCACAAATTTAACATGAAAGGCATTCAACTCATAAGAGAGATCATATATAGCATTTTTACAAAAGAAAGCCACTCACAAGCACATACATCCCAAAACTATCAAGAGCATTGCTATCCATCATATGAGCATCACTAGCAAAGTCACAATCTCATATCTAGCACATCATGGTGATCCAAGTATATAGGAGAAGCACATCTGAAATAATACATATGCAGTCTATGATACAAATATGCAAGCATGATATGATACATAAATGGAAATGGACTATGAATATGTACATCAAACCCCCAACCAAAGCTCAAAAAGGAAAAAGAACGCCAAGCTCCCCTCGCAAACGGGCAAATGTAGCTTGGTCCAAGGGTTGGTTAGGATGTCGGCAAGCTGCTTTTCGGTTGGCACATGGATGAGATCTATGTTTCCCTTCTCAACATTGTCTCTCAGGAAGTGGTACCTCACCTCTATATGTTTGGTTCTGGAGTGGAGCACGGGGTTTTTGGCAACACTAATGGCACTCGTGCTATCACACATGAGAGGTACATGGGAACACTCCTCACCAAAGTCACTCAGTGTGTATGTGATCCAAAGCAGCTGTGAGCAACAACTAGCGGCAACAACATATTCGGCTTCTGTGGTAGACTGAGCTACACTAGACTGTTTGTGAGAAGACCAAGAAACAAGCGAAGATCCCAAGAATTGGCACGTCCCCGAAGTCGACTTCCTATGGACTCGACACCCCACAAAGTCGGCATCCGAAAACCCAAGAAGTGAAAGAGAAGAGGACGCCGAGTACCAAAGACCGAGCTCAGGAGTGTATCGAAGATACCTGAAGATCCGCTTGATGGCCTACTAATGTGAAGTCCTCAGCGACACCTGAAAACGAGCGCACAGACACACAGAGAACTGAATGTCCGGCCTCATCACCGTCAAGTACAAGAGGGAGCCGATCATACTCCGGTACTCCTTCTGGTCCACGGGCTCTCCGTCCTTGTCCGCATCCAACGCTGTAGTCGTACTCATCGGTGTCAACAGGGGCTTCGAGTCGTCCATCTTGAACTTCTTGAGGATGTCCTTTGTGTACTTGGCTTGATGCACAAAGGTTCCCTCCTTCGCCTGCTTGATCTGAAGCCCGAGAAAGAACTGCAATTCTCCTATCATGGACATCTCGAATTCTTTGCTCATGTCCTCTGCAAACCTCGCAACCAAAGAGTGAGACGAGCCCCCAAAGACAATATCATCCACGTACACCTGAATAATTAGGATATCATCGCCCTGCCTGAGGAGAAAAAGAGTCTTATCAATCTTGCCCATCTCAAACCCCTTGCCGAACAAGAACCCCCTCAAACGGCCATACCAAGCACGGGGAGCTTGTTTCAGCCCATACAACGCCTTCCTCAACCTATACACCCGGTGAGGAAACTCAGCACTCTCAAAGCCTGGTGGTTGCTTCACATAAACCTCTTCTTCTAAAAACCCATTCAAGAAGGCACTCTTCACATCCATTTGGTACAATTTGAACCCTTTAGCCACGGAAAAGGCTAGAATGATCCTAATTGCCTCCAAACGGGCTACAGGAGCAAATGTCTCCTCATAGTCTATCCCCTCCTTCTGACTATACCCCTGAGCAACCAACCTCGATTTGTTTCTCACCACCTCACCATTCTCACCCTCTTTGTTCTTCCACATCCATTTGTCCCGATAGGTTTGCAATGTGGTGGTTGCTCTACCAACTCCCAAACTTGGTTTCTCTCAAAGTTCTCTAACTCCTCATGCATTGTGTTGAACCAATTAGGATCAGAGAGGGCGTGTCCAATGTCCTTCGGCTCAAAAGTAGCAACAAAAGCCGAATGAGCAAAGTGAGAAGCATTCCTGGACCTTGACCGTGTCGTACGTTCATTGATGTCGCCGATGATTCTTGAGGGAGGATGATCAACTTGAATGCATCTCGGTGCCTCTCGCCTAGAGACAACCTCCCCCTCAGCTGCAGCTTCCACTTGATCTTGCTGGATCGTAGTCGGTGTAGGGGCTGGGCCATCTTGCACCGTAGTCGTCGTAGTGGAAGTAGAGGGTACATGCTCGGCTGGAGCTTCACCATCATCACCATCCTCCTCTCCAGCATCATCCTCCTCGTCCTCAAAGATCTTCTTGCCAATCTCGTCGTCACCTGCACACTCAAAGACATACGAACTGCATGGCTGGGTCTCGTCGAAGGTAACCTCGTAAGTTTCCATGACTAGATTAGTATCAAGGTTGAGCACACGAAATGCTCGAGAATGACTAGCATAACCCAAAAAGATCCCATCGGAAGACCTCGACTCAAACTTATCAAGCCTACCCTTCTTGAGAATAAAACACCGACAACCAAAAGCCCTGAAATGGCTCACTCTAAGTGCTCGCCCGTGCATGAGCTCATAGCACGTCTTGTTCAAGAAGGCCCTAAGAAAAATCTGGTTCCCAACATGGCACGCGGTATTCACCGCCTCAGCCCAATATCTCCTCGGAGTCCTATGCTCATCAAGCATCGTCCGAGCCATCTCACAAAGGGAACGAATTTTCCTCTCAACCACACCATTCTGACAAGCCACATAGGGAGAAGAGAATTGATGTTTGAGACCCAAATCACGACAAAAGATTTCAAAATGAGAGTTTTTAAATTCAGAACCATTATCGCTACGGATAGCTCGAATGGCATCTCCATTCCTCTCATTCTTCAACCTCAAGATTAGATCCCTCACAAAACCAAACGTCTCCCCCTTGTCAGCCAAAAAGAAGACCCAAGCATACCGAGAATAGTCGTCCACTATCACCAGGACATACCACTTCCCACCCACCGAGCACACATGAGCTGGACCAACCAAGTCCATATGGAACAGCTCGCATGGCCTCTCTGTCATAACAGATGTCAGAGGCGGGTGAGAGGCGGCGACCATCTTACCATGCCTACACAGAGCACAAACCAAGTTCTTTTGGTATTTCAACTTAGGCAATCCTCGGACCAAACCTAGCCCACTCAAGCGTGACAACAAGTCAAAACTCAAGTGACCTAGTCTCCTATGCCATTTCCAAAGCTCCGCCGAAACGCCAGCAACCAAACAACGAGAAGAGCCAACACACTGAGAAAAATCGGCTCTGAAAATCTGACCCTCGAGGATGATCGTGCACACAAGATCACCTCGAGAATCCAAGACACGCGAAGCGCCCATTTTGAAACGGACCTCAAAACCCTCATCAAGAAGCTGGGAAACCGAAAGAAGATTGTACCCCAAAGACTTGACAAGAGAAACACGCTTAAGAGTCACAGAGTCGCTCACCTTCACCGTGCCCATTGAAAGCACTCTACCTTTCCCATTGTCCCCAAAAGTGATGTACTCTTTGGTCATCACCGGGGTGAGGCTGGAGAACCACCTTCGATCTCCGGTCATGTGTCGAGAACAACCGGAGTCGATCAACCAAAAGCCCTCCATGCCTCCCACCTGCAAATCAAAAATGAGAGCGAGAGTGAGCAAATGACTCAGCACTGGGGTTAGTACAAAATGAATCAAACCAGTGCCGTGCCATTTGCTCAAAAGTGGGGTTAGCAAAATCCATCCTATCTCCTCTAGGTGGAACACCCCCACGTCCCCTTGGAGGACTACTCGCACCACGAGGTGGAGACCGTGGCCCGTAGCTCCTCTGGGACCTGAAACTGCGATTATCCCCCCATACTCGTATTGGCCACGAGCGAAGGAACGTCCAGCAAACTCACCACGCCCAAACCCAACACGCCTACCACCTTCTCTATGTGGTGGCTCACCTCGAGGCACAAACACACGCCTCTCTCGAGGGTAAATGGTACGCACCATACCCTCGCCCCTTGGCACCAACCTAGGCTCAGGCACACCACGAGAAGGGCGGTACCTGTCCTTGTTGGCCATCTCCCTAGCCAACCTCTCCTCACGCTTCCTCCTGAAGCAAAACTCTGCTAGGTGCGCATCCCTCCCACAATGCTCACAATGGAAGGGTTTTGGTTTTGGCTTTGGTTTTGGGCTCTCTTTGGGCTCTGGCTTTTCCTCACTCGGTTTCTCTACCTTCTTCCGGAAGAACTCATTCCCCAAGTCACTCTTGAACTTGATGGGTTTCTGGAATTTATCGGTATGTTGAGGAAACACGGGTGGAGCTGGGGTTGTGTCTAGTCGATTCCTAAGAGGGTTTGGCTTAGGAGCTTAGGCATTTTTGTGGTGGGTTTTTGGTGGCTCTGGGATATCTCTGATCTTCCCCTCATTCTCTCCACTGCCCTCACCAGCCTTGTTTGCCCCAAGCGCTTCCCCATCATAGCGCTTGCATATCTCGATCATCATCCTAAGCTGAGGCTCATGACCAGACAACCAACCCATCATCTTTCTCAACTCATCATTCTCATCCTACAAACGATCAACATAGTGTGCAAGCTCCATATTCTTCACAACATTTATTTCACAAGTAGAGCATGATGTAGGAATAGGAGCTTTCAGCTGAACCTCTAGTGATCTAGCATAAACAAGCGAAACATCTAGCTTCTCATGCAAAACAGGACAAGAAGTGCAAGCATCAAGCAAAGAGGGCCTAGATTTCATCTCATTTAGTTCAACCCTAAGCACATCTAGTTCCTAGACCATGGAGGCATACTTTTCCTTAAGCACAGTTAATTCACCAAGAAAAGTGGAACAATCAGTGCATTCAGGTTCATCGGTCACAATAGGAGCAGACTTAAGAGAATCTATTTGAGCCCTAGCATCAACAAGCAAAGACTCTAGCTCAACCACCTTCTCCTAAGCCTCTCCAAGCAAAGACCTATACTCCCTCTTCTCCTTGTTGGTCTTTCTAAGCACATCATCATAGTTGTCAAGCAAGTCATTCAACCTAGCATTCTCCGCTACCAAGAAGGATGGATCATTATTTACCTCATCCTCGGAGTCGGAGTCCGAGTTGTCCTTGTTGCTCTTCTTGCTTGCGGCGCTATGTGCCATGCTGCAAAAGCCTTGGGCAGTGAAGCACAAGCCATTGATGTTCTTGCTTGACTGCTTGCCCTTGTGCCGGTTCTCATCTCCATCACTTGAGCTCGATGAAGAATAGCAGGAGCTCGAGTCGATGTCGCTCGCTCCGCAACCATCGCTCGCTCCTTCTTCTTGTGACCGCCACTCCTCCTCGGCCTCTGCTCGGACTTGTTCTTGCCCTTGTGGTCGTCCCTCGAGCGGTGCTTGTGGTCGGTCCTCGGACGGTGCTTGTGCTCGGGCTTCACCTCCATGGCTTCCAGGCACTCAGCGATAAAGTGCCCGTGCTTCCCGCACCGGTAGCACATGCCCGAGCTCCTCTGAGCGTTCTTCCGGTTCGTGTACATGCGCTCGAACCGCCTGCTCAGCAACGCGAGATCCTCCTCGCCTAGCACGTCAAACTCCTCATCTGGCATGGACACAAGACAAGACAAAGAGAACTGTCTCGAAGATATGATTGCGTTAGTCCTTGATCCAGAAATGAGAGCTAGACTATGATGGTCAGTCGGGTTCTCGATCTTTGCACGCACCCCACGGTCCACCTCGTACAACTTGAGCTTGGAAAACAGCTCGTCCACCGTGAGGGTCTCATACTTCTCCGACTCAAGAATGGCGTCGACCTTCCCACTCCACACGGTACGAGCCAGAGAGTGCAGGAGCTTGACAGCCCTGTCATGATCATCGTACGGGAGCACGGCCACATTAGCCCTCATGTTGTTCACAATCACCGTGAACCGCTGGAACATGGCGTCAATGGACTCACCGGGGAGATGAGTGAAGTTCTCGTACTCTCTCCGGTAGGTCACAAATAGGGATGGCAATTCAGGACCGGGTACCCGGTACCCGCCAGGTACCCGCCCCGATGGGGCCGGGCATGGGTCTCATTTTTCACTCGTGGGTACGGGGCGGGTAGGAATTTTTACCCACTGCTCATGTAGGGTACGGGGCGGGGATTTTAATCCACCCATGGGTAACCCGGTGGGTACCGAAAAATTGAAATGTATTTTTATTTTCAACCAAACGTTCATTTTCGGCCCAGCCCAACAACCGGCGGTGCTAGTTGAGGGGGGTAAACCAGACTTTTTAAAGAAAAATCAAGGATTTGTGACTCTTGGGCTGAATCTTAGGGTGGGCCGGGTGGGAAAAAATCAAGGATTGGTGACTCTTAGCCCACGAGTATGTATAATGTGTTTATAATATTGTACCCATGGGTAACCCGTTACCCGCCCGATACCCGACGGGTACGGGGCCGGGTGGGGATTTTTACCCACGGGTACGGGGACGGGTAAGAAAATTTACCCGCTACCCATGTCGGGGCGGGCATGGGTATGCTCTACCCGCCCCGTACCCGCCCCATTGCCATCCCTAGTCACAAATAGCCAAGCCTGAAGCTGAGCGTTCCCAGCGTGAGCATTCTTCAGCTGCTCCCAAATCCTACAAGCCAAGTCCTCTGTCTGAACCCGATCGAATTCGGATTGACACAGAGCACGAAACAAGTAGTCGACCGCCTTGTTGTTGGCATTGAACATATCCCTTGATCCTGGAGCTAGGAAGTTCATCGGATGAACATAAGCTGTGTTCACCGTGACATCCCGCAAGATCTGACCCTTGCCGCAGAGGAAAGCAGCCATCCGCCTTTGCTACATCTGGTAGTTCTTACCATCAAAGTGTGGAGGACCCGAACCCCGTTCCTGGTACGCCATCTTTGGATCTTAGACTGGTTAGAATCACAAAGATCCGTATCCAGCTCTGATACCAATTGAAGGACCGATTAGGCGACCAGAGAGGGGGGGAGTGAATGGGAGCCGATAAAAATTCTTCCCGAAGGATGAACTGGGCCTTTGCCCCAAAATCACAACCGAGGATTCCCACACGAGTTTGCCAAGGTCGTGTAGTCACAACAGACCTACCAACCCTGGGAACAAACCCCAACTCAAAGCAACACGGAAGCGCAACTCAAGAAGCAAAGGACTTAGGCGATCTGGAAAGCTTGGGGCGGACCGTCCGCATGGAGGGGGCGGACTGTCCGCGGGAGTCAGGCGGACCGTCCGCAAGCACAGGGCAGACTGTCCGAAATTGGCTCCCGAACCTCCAGTAGCGCAACGCTAAAAACGGACCGTCCGTCCTCTACCCGCGGACTGTCCGCTCCGGGTGGACCGTCCGCACTCTCCTCGCGGACCGTTCGCCAAACCTCGAGCAACCAAAAACTCTGGACCAAACGGATCGAACGAAAGGCAAACAAGAACTCATGACGAACAAGAAGAACTACCGGCTGAAAGCCTCCTCGCGGACCGTCCGCCAGGTGCGTGCGGACCGTCTGCGTGGTGCGCAGACAGCAGCCCGAGCTCGAACACGAGAGCACAACCTCACCTATCTGTCCATGGATCTCTCAAACGGCTTGAGCTCTTGAGGAAATATTTGGGGGAGATGTGAAGCGTCCCTAGGAGATGCTATACCCCAAAACTTGAGACCTCAAACGAACTAAATCGCCGAGAATCGAATCGCAACCGAGCTCAACCAAAAAGCTAGGGTTCCAACCGAAATCCTTCAATTGGAGGCCAAATCCGGAGATTGGGGGGTCAAGATCAAGCACAAAGATGCACAAGACATCTATCCATGATCCCCACCAACAAATCCAACCCAAACAGCTCAGAATCGAAGGAACAAGGCATGCACAAAAATCCAACGAAAATAGCCCGAAAAAGACACGAAAATCACACGAGCTACAAGAAGGAAATCAACGCAACCATGAATGCTTCCATACACTCGGAGGTCAGATTCTCTACAAAGCGGTGAAGAAAATCTACGCCTATGGAGCAAGGAAAATGAGAAGCAGTCCGGATGGATGGATTGCCCAGAAAACCCTAGAGCTATATATATGAGTCCCTCTGGGTTGGGCAAATGACCAAGCTACCCCAAGCACTTAAACTTAAGATACAATCCCCTCAGGGGCAAATAGGTCATGTAGCACTCCTCTTCATCACACGGCCACGCCTTTGCCGCAATCCGCATCCTCCCGATGCAAGCCCTGCGATCCTGCCATGTGTCCGCCATGTTCTCGGCGCGCTCGGATCCCGTCTCCGCCCGCCGAGCCTCCGGTCTTGGTTTTGTGGCTCAACCAAGTAACCCGACGGTTTTGTGGTGAACCGCCGCAAACCTCACATGCAGACTCCGGTCGTGAGCCGCTACCCTGCACCGGCTCCGGTCGCGACTTCATCTTGCTTTTCTTGCCACCATGCGGCCCGCACTTGACCCCGTTGGCCACTGGGTCCCTGGAGCCGAGCCTACTTGTCTCTCCACTCCTCGGAGGCCCCGCAAGGCATAGACCTTTCGCACCCGCCATCCACCTGCACCAACGCAAATCAAGCCGCAACCTGCACCTGCAATACTCGGCCAACAGTCAGTCCACACCACGTTGTCAATTACTCATCACACCAGGGAGCGACCATCCACTGGTCCTCGGACGCTCCGGTCCTCAGTTAGCAGAAACATTTTTTTATAAGAAACTAACACTGGTAGAGAGACAACTGGGACTAAAGGTGAGAGACAAAGCCCCCTAGTCTCGGGTAAACAAAACTGGACTAAATGGGTCATTTAATCCAGGTTGGTATTACCAACCGGGACTAAAGGGAGTGCCACGCCAACGCCTGTGCCCACCCCCTTTAGTCTCGGTTGGTAATACGAACCGGGACTAAAGGGTCATAGTCCCTTTTTTTAATTTGAGAGCATATTATAATTGTTATCTCACGTGTATATGTCTATATATATAAACTTATAAATATATACACACAATTTTATACACATCAAAATAGATAGTATTTTCTAAATCTAGTATATATACATCAAAATATCATTCAATTCAAATTTCTAGTCTCAACTTATAGTGGAGGTGAGTTGGTCAATTGGATGGCTGTGGTAATGATGTTCTCCTTTTGGATGAACCACCTCGTCCACATGGAATCCAATGAGACCTTCTTGAATCGCCAAGAGACGATCCTTCTCAATGAGTGTGTCCCTAACGATATCCATCTGTAATGTGCAAATATGTTAATATATTACCCCCAACAATTAAGTATATAAGTGGTTAAAAATGATGTATTATTAATAGGTTTATTTTACTTACACTATAATCTTTAGTGTTTGTAGAGAAACGGTCTATGTGCTTACAGTCGTAGTATCCACATAAATTATTTCCGGGTTCCTGTCTCAAATACTAAAGTGGTGAGGGGAACTAATTATGAAATACTAGTGTTATACAATTTAATTTTTCTCAATCTGATGTTGTTCTTTGGATTATGTATCGGAAAATCAGTAAAGAATCTAATTGTTGGTTTAAATGGTGCTCGGTTTTCTGCAATGAACTTTTTTGAAGCTCCAAGGAAAAATAATAAAAGATAGAGTGTTAGTAAAAGCAAACTATATTGCATTAAAGAAAATGTCTTAGATGGAATTACTACTCTTGAAACAGATTTGGCAGGTCTTGGTATTGTAAGGGAAAATGATGTTGCTATTGTCGACCATGATTACCATAAAAATCTAGTGGAAACTGTATTCATGCTCATAAAGATTGGAATTGACTAAATAGAATTAACAAGTATAATTAGATGGCAATCGCACTTACTTGAAGTTGTAAGGTAGTAGTATAGAATTCTTGTAATGAAACTCAGACAAGGTCCTATAGATTGTGTCAATTGTTTTTTTTGGTTGTTGTTTGTAGACCTCGTGTTGGTTAACCTTTGATGGGTCCATGAAACCAACTCTTTCATAACCCTTCCTTCGCATCTCATTAAGTTGCAGGCTACAGAAAATGAAAGACAATGTTAATTAGTAGATCGGTAGGCACAATAAATTTATTAATAAACATATAAAAATATGCCACTTACAAACACCAGGTGATCATAAGATAGGTATTTAGGGCGTCTAGTTGGTAAACTTCATAAATATCTCTAAATTGCAGCCAGACCACCTTCTCGCCTTTAATGGCAAAATCTTGAGGTCTCATGACCATAACAAACATCTCTAGGCCTTTCAATGACTTTTTCATGTACGAATCATGAAATCTACACATCTTAGTTGGGAGCTTCTTTACCAATTCTGGCATGACGAAAGGTTCTCCTGCCTGAAAGTGCCATCTAACTATGAAATTTTGATCCTCTGGTGATTCTTCAACGCTGAGAATAGCACCGACAGGCATCCATGTTTGTTCAACAAAATTAATCCATGTTTGTTCTGTAGGCATATTTGCAAGAGGTTGTTCGTCTGCAGAAGCCTGAGGCAACGTTAGTCTGATTGCTCATTGATGCATCTGTTTGGTTCTCCTTCTTCTTCTTTGCGCCAGTCGACGACATCAACACTGGTATTTGCTTGATGTAACTACTTGGCCAGCGAACGGTCATAGTACGTTTTCAACTCTACCCTTCTCTTGCTTTCTTCCTTGAGTCTCTACGGATGACCTACTTTTTCTCGCCTCAAGCCACCTCTATCATAATTCTCCATGCAAATTGTCAAACCAATCATTGACTTGTTGTTTTGAAATCACGTCCGTTTCTTCTTCTGTCATCTCCCATGGTAGCTTCCTTGGCTCGAGCTTTTTCTTCGCTGGTTGTTTTTTCTTTGGTGGTTGCATTGACTTGCAAGATTGTGTTCGGGACCTCTGTGGCGCGTGCTTTGCGGCTAGTTGTTCCCTTGGAGGTGATTTGGGAGGGATGTCATCATTGTGATTGCTAGAGCTCGCTTCTCCCAGATTGAATGCTTCTTGCGGAGGTGGTGAGCGAGGTGATCTTGATGGTCGTGATGGCGGTCCCGTAGATGATGGTGGAGGCTCTGGGGACCTCTTGGAGGGATTGACCCCTTTATTCATGGGGATTATGATGTAACATTTGGGCCATAATATGATACCGACAAGCGCATCCTTGAGTGTCTTTTCCTACTCACCACCTGGGATCTTTAGCTCTAGTTCTTCAAAATTTGGATGACAAATCTTCTCCACACTAACTTAGGCGTAGCCAGGTGGAATCGGCATACCATGGCTTGTCTATCTAGGAAAATGCGCAAAAGCACTTTCGTCTGCCACCTATATATATGTAGAGAAATAATGAAGTTATCAAATTTCTAAGTCATGCATCGATAGCCGAGCTAATAGCATTAATTAATCATATTTAGACCTTCATTGTGATGTTGTCGAATGGCTTGTGCAGCTCACATGGGGTGTGCTGACAGAGGTCATCCACAGGGTACCATTGGCTTTCGTCCACTTGAACTCCTTCTATTACCCTTTGCTCTTGGGGGACCTCTGTGGAAGCACAACTGCTTTTGCAAGTGGAAGGGCTGATGATGGGATCGACCTATACTTGGGGCAGTCCTCCACGCCAAGCGAACTCGGTTTTGTGGTGAACTGCCACAAACCCCGCGAACTCGGTGCAGCCTCCACGCCAAGCTCCTCTTGACTTGGCAGCCATGTCGTCCCGACTCGGTGTTGGTTTTTTTGAATAAACCAACCAAACCTCGTGTGCAGACTCCGGTTGTCAGCCGCTACCCTATACCGGCTCCATGTTCACGACTTCGTCTTGCTTTTCTTACCACCGTGCGGCCTGCACTTGATCTCGTCAGCCACTGGGTCTCTCGAACCAAGCCTACTTGTCTCTCCACACCTTGGAGGCCACACAAGCATAGACCTTTCACACTTGTTCTTCACCTACACCACGCAAATCAAGCCACAACCTGCACCTGCAATACTCGACCAAGAGTCAGTCCACACCACGTTGTCAATCACTCATCACTAAGGAGCGACCATCCACTGGTCCTCGGACTCTCCTAGTCTTCAATCTCCCCCTTGATGAGTGCATTGACAACACACAAAGTCACCAATTCAGGAAAGAAAGAAAAAGAAAAGAAACGAACAAAGAACCCAAGCATGTGATCAAAAGCCAAACAAAAGCCAAAAACAAGATCACTTGAATGAGAAAGTCTCGGTCCCCTAAGGCAAGGGAAACGGCTCAACACAACCGAGACAAAACACTCACAATGCCGGCTCCTCGAGAGGAGGACAAAGGGCTCGATACCATCAGCAAAAGAGCAAACCACAAAGCACCTTCAGGTGACACAAAGAGCTCCCAATGCATGAATGCAAGCTCCCCCTGAACAAATGCGTGCAAACTCAAGTTCTCGCCCTGAACTGAGTATCTCCTCAAAATTTTCTCCCCCTTACAATGCATTTAAACTGAATTGGATGCACATTTCTCCCCCTTGTTGGTAATGCATGAATCTAGTCTACAAATGCAAGCATAAGCTTCTCAAATAGACAATGATCACTACAAGATGCTAGGAATGATACATAGAGCAAGCAAGATAGCCCAAAATTCCATACAAGCATCGCCAACAAGATATAAATGACATATATACATGTGACATAGCTAAGAACAATTTTAACCAATTTTTTTCATCAAAAAATACCCTCTCATGAGCATAGGACCTCAAAATGACCAAAAAGGGCACAAACAACATACATCCTACAAACTTCTTACAATGTCACAAGATCTCATCACAAGGTCATCATAAACACCTACAAGCTATCTCTTGTCATGTCAAAGCCAATGAGCCAGCTGTCTACTTCTAGATATGAGACTTCTCATTGGTAGACATCATGCAACGGTTTAGCACCCAAGATAAGGAATTTAAAGCATAAATGACATGGTACACATGGTAGCATATTCTTCAAGCATAGACATTTCATTGATACCAAATACATTTTGAAAGTTAAGCATGGTACATGTAATGCCTTTGTGGCAAAAAAGAACTTATGCTCCACAACAAGGTAAAATGTAGGCTAAACATTAATGATGACAACAAGGTCTTTGACCCAAGTGAAAAGAGCATGATTCCCAAACATGAATTAAGCAAGATATAGCCATTTGAGCACACAATGAGCATGAAAAGGGAATCTACTCACAAGAGAGGATCAATTTATATTTCACAAAAATATAATCATGAGTAAAATGCACCAGCGGTCCTCAAACTTGCGCCCCTGTGTCATCCCGATCCACGAACACAAAAAGTGTGTCATCCCGGTCCCTAATCGCTGTTCGGGTCTTACTGCAGGTCCAAACGGGTCTAACCCGTGCCCCGTGATGACGTGGCATGCTTGTGTGGCACTCCTCCCCTCATCACGCGGCACCGAGCCCCTTTTGGCACTCCCCCCTCCCTTCTTTTCTCTTCTTCTCTCTCCGGCAGCTCCCCTGCTCTGCCCCGCCGCCCCTCCTCCCTGTGCGATGCCATCCTCGTCAACGCCACCGGTCGTTCACCGCCAGAGATCCGCTGAGGACGTAGTGGCGGCGTCCCTCATCTTCGGCGCGTGGAGAGGCAGGGCCAGCAGCTTCGGCGTGCGGAGGCCACCTCCTCCTTCTCGTCGTTGTCATCATCGTCCATGGGTGGAGGCGGAGCAGGGACGCGATAGACGAGCTCGGTCCATGGCGGCAGCGCCTCGAGCTTGGTTCACCGGTGAGCCCCGGGGCCGACTAGTGGAGCGCGTCGGCGAGCCCCGAGGCCGGCCTGGAGGCGGCGCCAGCGCGGCGGGGAGGTCTGCGGGCGGCCAGGAGGCGCGCCTGCTCCCCTTCTCCCTCCCTGTTGTAGGCCTAGAGGCGGCACCGACGGCTGCCTCCGCCGCGGCTGCCCGGACCTCACCAGCTCCGCGCGAAGGCCGGGCGGGTGGGCGCGACCTCGCCGGCCGGGAGTCCGCGACCCGCGCAGCGCTGTTGCAAAGCAGCGGCGGACGAGGAGAAGGTGTGGGGGGGGGATGGTGAGCTCGAGCCGCGATGAGCTCCGCCCGATGAGGGCGAGCTCCACCCCGGCGAGCTCGAGCCGCGACGAGCTCCGCCCGGCGAGGGCGAGCTCCACCCCGGCGAGCTCGAGCCGCGACAAGCTCCACCCGGCGAGGGCGACCTCCAACCCCGACGAGCCGCGATGAGATCCAGCCCTGGTGAGGGTGAAATTGAGCCGCGATGAGCCTCGGAGCCTCGCGGTAGGTCGCCACAGTCGAAGGAGGAGGAAAGGAGATGGCGGAGCACGCCGGGCTAGCCGCCGCCGCCGCTTGGCCTCGGCGGGTGGACCTCACCGGGCTGGCATTTCAATTGGTTGTCCATGTCACTATCCACCCTGGCGTTTCATGTCAGCACGAATGGACTTCAGTGACACACTTTGAGAGTTCGTGGACATTATTGAGACCCGTTTGGACCTTAGTGAGACCCGAACAGTGTTTAGGGACCGGGATGACACACATTTTGAGTTCGTGGACCGGGATGACACAGGCACACAAGTTTGAGGACCGCTGGTGAATTTTACTCTATAATAATTTCACATGTACACATATCCCAAACTACCAAGAGCATAGCTATACATCAAATGAGCACAACAAGCATGATCATAGGCTCACATCCAACATATCACAGTGATCAATGTATATGAGAGAAGCACATCCTCCAAAGCATATGATACAAATGCAGTCTATGATACAAAGATGTTGAAAATGATATGTTACATGAATGAATCATGCAAGATGCCTATGTACAGGAGATGCCCAACCGAAGCTCAAAACGGGCAAAAGGTCACAAAACTTACAAGCTCCCCCCTAAACACATGCACTAGGGCCAAAGTGCATACAAAGCTCACCCTAAATACATGTGATAGGGCAAAGAGCAAAAGAGACCAAGTGGCTTGATGAGAGCCACACACCTCAAAGTCACAAAACTACTTACCATGACCACTCGTTCTCGTCCATCGTCCCCGAAAGTGATGCGCTCCTTTGACACCACCGAGGTGAGGCTAGAGAGCCACCTTCGATCTTCGGTCATGTGTCTCTAGCCACCGGAGTCGATCCACCCAAGGTTCTCTAAGCCTCCAGTCTACAAAATCAAAACCAAGAACGAGAGCGAGCAACCGACTCAACACTGGGGTTAGCACAAAAAGAGTTAAACCAGTGCCGAGCCATCTGCTCAAAAGTGGGGTTAGCAAAATCCATCCTATCATCCTTATCAAAGCTATGACCACCACAGGGAATCATCTCACGTCTCGCTGGAGGAGTACGAGCACCACAAAAGGGAAAACGTGATTCGTAGCCCCTCTGAGACTCAAAGCTGCGACTTCTCCCAAACTTGTATTGATCACGAGGTGGAGAACATCCAGCAAACATACCACCACCAGACCAAAGGAACCGAACCGATCAACACCACGACCACGAAAGCCAAACCACCCAGCACTCTGGGGGTGCCCTGTCTAATCGCCCCCTCTGGCTTGTCTAGCTGCTCTCTCCTGGGCAACACCTCTAGTGGAAAACCCTCGATCCCTCCAAGCTGGAACTGTACGCACAACACCCTCACTTCGAGGCACAACACTTGGTTCAGGCACACCACGAGAAGGGTGGTACCTATCCTTGTTTGCCATCTCCAAAGCAAACCTCTCATCTCTTCTCCTCCTGAAACAAAACTCTCTCTTGTGACCATACTCACAATGCTACCAGACTGGTTTTGACTCAGGTTTTGGTTGTGGGTAGGGATGAAAATTGTAACCATTTTCATTGTTATCAATTTTTTACCGTATTATGTCACTTATTATTTTTAACTAATTTTTCATTGTATTATTCTGTTTTGATCTATTCATTTAATAAAACAATTAAATTTGTCAAATTTGTGATATATTTGTAGAATTTGCGAATTTTGTGATACCGTTTACCGACCGTTTCCGACCCTAGTTGTGGGTTTCCTTTCAGCTGAGGTTCCTTCTCAGGCTTTTTACCTTGCTCACTTGGCTTCCCACTTGGTATCTCTCTCAGTTTAAATGGTTGGTTTGGCTTGGGTGCAATTTGGTTGTTGGGTGTAGTTTGTGGTGGAATTGGAAATTTCCCTTCTCTCCCCCCACTACACTCTCCAACCACATCCGACCCAAGCGCCTGACCACCAAAGGTCTTAAATGCCGCAATTATCATACCAAGCTGAGGCTTTAGGCTAGACAGCCAACTCATCAACTTGCGCAAATCACCATTCTCATTCTTCAACTGATCAACATATATATTGCGCAAGCTCTAGATTTTGCAGAACATGAACCTCACAAGTAGAGCAAGCAGTGGCAATAGAAGATTTCAAGTCTGCCTCAAGAGAAACAATACGAGCACGAGATTCATCTAGTTTTTCATGCAAACTAGGGCAAGTAGTACATGCTCCTAACAAAGCAGGTCTTGACTTCAACTCATCAAGCTCGGCCCTAAGCACATCTAGTTCCTCA
This sequence comes from Cenchrus fungigraminus, assembly GCA_036936925.1. Taxonomy (NCBI): domain Eukaryota; kingdom Viridiplantae; phylum Streptophyta; class Magnoliopsida; order Poales; family Poaceae; genus Cenchrus; species Cenchrus fungigraminus. Next base: position 98,445,025 of record CM072774.1, on the reverse strand, counting down.
AGCTTTGAGGCATGGTTCTCCTTAAGCAAAGTCAAATCAAACAAGAAAATAGTGCAACCACCACAATCAACCTCATCCGATACAATAGGAGCAGACTTAAGAGATTCCATCTCTAGCTTAGCCTCTAGGTTCTTCGACTCTAGATTAGTTATCTTTTCCCTAGCTTCCTCTAGCAGAGCCCTAAGATCTTTCCTAAGCTTCTTGGCCTTTCTAAGCATGTCATCACGGTTGTCAAGCAAAGCAACCAACTCCCCATTCTCCTGGCGCAAGGAAGGGAGATCATCACATACCTTCTCCTCGAAATCTGAGTCCGAGTCATCGTTCTGGCTTCTCTTACTACTGGAGCTGCAAGCCATGCTGCAGAAGCTTGTTGACACAGTTTTTTGGAAACGGGTCAAAGGGTGAAAACGAAGAAGAATCAGCAAGACGTGCGGATGGGAGAATAGCGCAATCGGCCGATTGGAGCGAGGAAGGTGGTCAACAGAACCCGCTGATGGTTAAGGCAGTCTAACCCGGTCCATCGATGGATGAGCGGGTAAACCTGATCGGCCGATGGTCAATTCAAAGGATAGGCCGATGGGAAGGAAGAAAGCGACAATCGAGGATTACGCTAGAGGAAAGATGTGACGGAGGCGGGTCGATTGGCAACGGGTCAGAGTCAGTTTTAGGAGAGTTCGACTCTTGCATGAGTCATTTTATTTTTGGTAGTATTTGTTTCTTTAGAGGCAAGTAAACAACACCGTAATCGGCTAGGAGTCAGGGTGTCCCCAGGACATAAATAGCGACCCTGCGTGGTCCGAAAGTATGTACACACCAATATCAAACAAACCACCTCTGGACAAACCCTTTATGATTTCCAGCATCTACTTTTCGGTGACTTCACCATTGTGCTTTTTCTCTTTTCTCAACGTCGTTCTTCGAGTTCGCCGGGCTGCATCGATCGATCTCTGGCAGACTTGTAAGTACCGTTTTACCGAATAACCCTAGGCTTTAACCTCCGGGCGCATCGCTGAGGTTTCGTCTAGTTCTTTATTCACAATTTGTCGATATTAGCTAGATCTGCAAGTCTTCATACCAATTCTTGTAGTTTTAGTTTTTATCACCAATTTATCCAGCTCGATCTAGATCTCGTCGGCTTCTACCGTTTTAATCATCAACTATTCCCATAGCCGGCTTAGGTTTACTCGAGTGCTGACATCACGATCGGCTGCCTCGGTCAATCCTTTTATACATACTTACACTTTGGCTGCTTCCGAGTCTGTCGGTCCTGCTCTACCGTATCGGCCGATCGGCAGATACACGTGCCACTAAAGATCCATCGGTTCTCTAGCCGATCTCTTATTATTTAACTTTTTTTCCATTGTCAATCAATAGGTCAGATTGGCTGGCATGCCTCTCTACAGACCGGGGAGTCATCTGTGCTGCGCCTGGGGATGACGTCCTATTTTCGCGTCAACACACTTTTGGCACGCCATGTGGGACCTGAAATAAAAGTCAACAATGTCTAAGATCCCGAAGCCCAGTGAAGTTACTGATGTGAACAACCAACAATCACCAGGGATCAGTTGAAAGATGCAGACAAAGCTGAGTTTGAGGCACACATGAAACAATATGAAGAACTGTGCTTGGCTTCATATGGCCAGACCAAGAGTGGAGTCATCAAGAAGAATCCTCTTCCTGGACCTCGACATATCACTTTTTAAGCTAATCCTGGAAGTCTCCAAGACATGATGAATGAATCTATGCATCAGACTATGATTAATCAGTCAGGAGTCTTCACCAATACAATTCAGAATTGTTTGACGAAGACTCTCAAAGAAGGAAAGGAGGAAGGATATGTGGGCCCTGTGGAGGACCGAACTGCGACCATAGAGGGGGGGGGAAGTGAATGGGAGCCGATAAAAATTATTCTCGAAGGAAATGGCTACTCCAACAAGATGAACTCGGCTAACCAAAACACGTCTCCGACTCAACTACCCAAGTTGGTCAAGACCACATAGCCACTAGAGTGCTACTGGTCCTAGGAACCAACACCCACTGAAACCTACTCAAGAACGCAGCAAAACAAGCAACTTGAGCAGCTACTGACCACACCGGTCAGACCGGTCGCCTGCACCGGTCAGACCGGTCCTGGTCGGATGTTCCGGACTGAGCCGCCGGAACACCCAACAACCACCAGAGACACACCGGGTCACCCTAGACCTTGAGCCAGGTCACCCGAGTAGGACTTGGCAATTTTAACAGAAAGCTCCTGCACCGGTCAGGCCGGTGCAGCTCACCGGTCAGACCGGTCTGAGCCTGGAAATCCCAATTCCAAGAAACCAACCTCCTGAGCTCCAAAACGCTCCAAAACGCTCCAAACTCGAAACAGCAGCAAACCCAGAAACTAGGGAACTCACGAAAACATTCACCCGAGCATAACCCAACAGGGGGTTGGCACCAGTCAGACCGGTGGAAGGCACCGGTCAGACCGGTCAAGCCCTGGGCTCTCGGGTTGAACAGCAACACGCGGGTCAACTCCTCCAAATCCAAATCTCGATCTCCCGATTCGCTCTACGGATTCGCACAAGACTTTGGGGTTACTAGGAGCCTCATGGGCATTCCATAGCCACGATTTGGTCCTCCAAAACGTGCTAAATCAAGAGGAATCGAAGGATTTCCACCAAGGACGCCTCTAACCCTAAACCGGAGAAAACACTAAAATTGAGCCCCTTTACTCACGGATTTGGGAGGGGAATCAAAGGGAAAAGAACCACGAAGGGTTCATGCATACATCCCCCCACTAAATCCCAAAGAGAAAGGTCTCAAAACCGCCACAAGAAAATCGCCAAGAAAAGGCTCTGAAAATCACCAAAAAGGGAAAACGGGAGAGACACAATCAAGCCTTGATGAACCACGTCAAATCTTCTATGCATACCATGAAGGTTATACAAGGTCTAGCTTGCCTCCCGATCATCCATCCCTCTCTCAAGATCTCACCATGAAGCTCTCAAGCTAGTCCTAGAAAATCCTAAGGAAAATAGGAAGAGGAAAATAGCAAAACCAAAATAAGCTAGGGTTCCAAGAGATGGTTGCCATCCTCTCACCACTTGGGTTATATGGAGGCTAGCCGAAAGACGAAACTACCCCTATTACATTAAACTAAGATACACGCCCCCGAAAGGCCTTTTAGGAAACTTCGTCGTAGCACCAACGGACGGATGCTCAGCGACCGCACACTTGCTTAGCCTCGACGCAAGCCTTGTGATCCCGACGCGTGTCCTCCACTGCGAAGTCTCAGGAACGCGTCGTCGCACACCGGTCAGACCGGTCCAGTGGTGCTACGTTCAGTATTCGGACTTGGCTTTGTGGATCAACCATGGAACCCAGTGGTTTTCTAGTGAACCACTGGAAACCCCGCGAACTCGGTGTAGCCTCCGCCAATCACCACTCATGACTCGGCTCCAACGTAGTCCCAACTCGACCTTGCTTTTGAGGCTCAACCAAGAAACCGTCCATGACTTCATCTTGCCGTTCTTGCCACCATGCGGCCCGCACTTGACCCCGCTGGCCACCGGGTCCCTCGAGCCAAGCCTACTTGTCTTCTCCACACCCGGAGGCCTACCCGGCAACGACCTTTCGCACTTGCTCTTCACCTGCACCAACACTAGTCAAGCCGCAACCTGCACCTGCAATACTTAGCCAAGAGTCAGTCCACACAACGTTGTCAATCACTCATCACACCAGGAAGCGACCATCCACCGGTCCTCGAACCACACAGGATCTCAATCTCCCCCTTGATGAGTGTTGACAGTCGTTAAGTCCCAATTTTTGACCATCAACTTCGGATAAAAGTTACTCCATGAAATTGTGCACCATAGCTATAGGGTTATAATCTAACAAATTCCACAAGCTTCGGTGTATATTTGGTCGCAGGTGCAAATGAGCAATTATAGAATAAAATACGGCATTATCACAAACAACATCAAACGCCATTTGGACTACACCATTGCGACGGGCTCGTCGAGATGATCGAAATGGACATATTATTTGTCCACTTTGGAGCTCGGATGCAAAAGATATTAAATGCCCAAGATTTTATAAGATGCTGACCTCAGCATGGCGTCAGCGTCCCGCCTCCGTACAGCGTCACTGGCCGGTGCGCCACGACACAGCGCCTGCCCGCGCACGCAGGACGTAACGGCAGGGGCGCCCAGACGGGCCACGTGCCGCGCGTCGAGTGGCCGCCGCCCCCTCCCGCGTGCGTGCGCGGGTCGCGCACAGGCGGACCGAGCCGGTCCAGGATGTGTGGCACGCCTGGAGTGGTGCGCCAGACGTCGGTTCGTCGGCCCGCACTGGCTCGCGCCCAAGCCGCCCGTATTTCCTGTCTTTTGCGCCGATTCAGTGACCCAGACACCGGTTCAAGGCCGGTTCACCCACCTAAGATCCGGTTTTTGCCTGGTTTTCACCTCCACCGCCTCAAGCACCTTCCCTTGCATGCTACAGTACCGTGGGGGTTGGTTTGGGTCCTGGAAAGAGGGGGAGGACCTCCACTCTCCCAAGTTTCCTCGCCCTATAAATAGAAGCCCCATTCCTCACTTCAAAGGACGAATAGGGAAGCAGAGATCAAGGCGAAGCCCTACCAAATTAGTGTTAGAATTAGGTGAGAGTTGAGGTGCGAGTCCGGGAGAAGCCGGAGTTGTCGGCTTCCTCCCTTCCTCTTGTACCTTGGCGGATGCGGCTCCACTTCGAGTAACATTCGGGTAACTCTTAGGCATTCTGAATTTATTTAATTAATTAAGTTCAGCTTTATTATTTATGCTTGTGGGCTCCTTGCTTTGATTAGTGTTCTAGTAATTGCAAAGCTAGAATAGTAGTCACTAGAGTAGACGTGGTGTCTAGTCTTGCGACTACCTTGGAGTACACCTAGTGGCACGGATTGTTGTGGTAGCCCCAGGTGGTGACAGCCCTGACGGCCTACGTAGTCCACCACGTGAGATCCAGCAGAGCGCAGTAGGACCCCTTGGCTTGCCTAGCTCCCTTCTCATCCCTTTCCAGGTTAGGACGGTTGAGCATCCCGAAGCAAGCATCATAGTAAACGCTGATCTTATCTTTAGTATCCGGGATCCTTCGAAACCCTCTCTACCTCTCCTGCACTATTCCCATATCTTCTCTCATCCAAGGCCGATCTTGATTCTTCACTAGTGCACACACATTCCCTATGGATTCGATACCCTAGAATACTCCTGGGTGAAAGCTACATCGGTATCCATATGCTTGCGGGCTTTTCTGCGATCGTTATTTATAACAACAGGCCTTCTGGCGTCGTTGCATATTTAGTAGCGACGCTAGAGAGTGTCAACAAGCTTTCTGGCACTGTTGTCGGGGAACGGTTGCTATACTAGTGTGGAACCGAGTCGTCCGTGTATCCCTATCCATACCATCACATATCCCCATATGGATTCAAAACCTATCAATCAGTTTTCGGCTCCAACGGGCAAAGATCTGGAGCCTCCACCTTCATCATTACCCATCCATGCACCTATCTATGAACTTCGTCCCGCCCTCATAGCTATGGTACGGGAGCAATCTTTTTCTGGAGCAGAAGAGGAAAATCCGTACACCCACCTTCGCGGTTTTGAGGAAGTGTGTTTGTGCCTTGTCATTCGTGGCATGTTACACGAAACACTAAAATGGAAGCTTTTCCCGTTCTCTTTGATGGGGATTGCCAAGAAATGGTACGCTCAAACCGTTAGGGGTGTCAAGAAAGATTGGGAAGTTTTGCGAAACAAATTTTGTCTAGCTTTCTTCCCGGAATCCCGATTGGTCGACCTCCGTATGGAAGTCTTGGGCTTTAGGCAAAAGGAAAAAGAAACCTTAGGAGCAGCTTGGGCACGATTTTTGGACCTAAACATGTCCGGTCCCAACCTCGAAGTCTCCGAACCGATGCTTTTACAGCATTTTCGTCGAGGCCTTAGCAAGGAGTCTGCCCAGTTTCTCGATATTTCTTCGGGAGGTTCTTTCACTCATTTGACACCTAGTGAAGGGAGGAACGTTCTCAACAAAATCCTTGAGAATACCCCCTACACTGGTATTTTTGATGAATTTCCCGAAGAAGAGGTTGATGAAATCCTTGAGCCGGAAAATGAGGTTTTACCTATCCAACCTACACCTGTGACCGCTCCTCTCTCTGAGCCAATAAAAGTAGAGCCTCCCATAGAAAACCTCCATAGTCTAGAAGATGAGGAAACTCATCCAATGGACTTTATCGGCGAAATCGAGGATGATCTTTTCTCAGACTTTGGAAATACCTTGAATTTTCCGATCCAACCAAAACCTCGAGTGTGCAACTCTCCATTTCAACAAAATGCTAGCCAACCCAATAAGCCCATTCTCAAAGAAGACCTTAAATGCTTGTTGGCGGCTATGAGTGTGGAATGGTTGAGAGAAGCCGAGACATCGCCCGAGGTAGTTAAACTCATCATGCTGTCCACTCTTCTGTCCTATCAAATACAAGGCGTCATGATGGATGTCCAGTACAACCCCACTGTTGGGATAAATATCACCTCAAAATCTCTTGCCCAACAGCTCTATCCCAACATGACCCTATGTTCATCCCGAAAGATTTTTCAAGATCCTTATGGGACCATGTTGGAATGTTGCGGTGTTGTCAGAACAGTCCCGGTAGTTGCCAATGAGGCCGAGATCTTTCTGGACTTCCATGTCTATGATAATCCGGACATACCTATTCTTATAGGCCGGTCTACCAAGAGACTTTTCCAAGATATGGCTAATGGTAGCCTAGCCGTGCAACTAGACGAATCCACACAAACTGTTTCCTTAGCTCGTGCACGGAATGTAATAGCAAAGCTCCATGACCGATTCGAGGATGATCCCACTGAGAATCCATCCTGAAGACACCTTGAATCTCTTGGATGCCGAACAAGGGAAGGAGCCCTCTTCTGTCCAAATCCATCCAGCTAGAAATCTTTTGACAGAATCTTCCCCTAGGCCTACGGTCCCTCCTTTGCCTCCTGATCCTCCAACCGAAACATCTATCATGGATGCCATGGAAAAGAAGTGGTCGACTGGAGTAGAACACTTTTCCGAAGCACTTTGGATTTGTTCACCTTCTACTATCCTTCCTTGTTCCATAAAAGGGATTACCATAGAAGCCCATCTTAACCCCATCACGGAGGTTAATATTATACCATGGCACTTAGCATACACTTTATTGGGCAACGTGACTCTAAGACCATCCGACAAGCTCCTCAAGAGTTGTCTCTCCGGACACATTCTTGAGTGTCGGGGGGTTGCATATGCTGTGCCGCTCCTAGTAGACAAGATCAAGGTTAATCTAGACTTCCACGTCTTTGATGTCCTCGATCTTGATCTCCTCCTAGGCTCCCATATAGAATAACTTCTCGATGCATCTCGAGGAAGCCTAGATAAAGAGCTTAGGGAAGCCGTTTCGGCCACCACTCCTTTGTTCTTAGAAAATTCTATGGTGATGTCGCTTCCCAAGCAAAACCCATTCGAGGAGATGATGCATGTATCTCCGTCCGCATCGTCCGAGCCCGTTCTTGCTGAGCTTGTAGAATTTTCTACTTCTCAGGAGTATGACTCAGAAGACCCGCTTCACCTTTGTGAAGACGAATGATCATCATCACCTTTGATCGAGTTTGAGCCTCTTCCCACTGGCCCGTATCATGTTGTTTCCGACTGTGGTCGAGAATCAACATTGTTCATACATGATGCATCTCTTGAGATGGAGAATTCATGGGCCATGGAAATCTATAAGGCGCCGACTCTGGGGTCCGAAGGAAGGGATCTCATTGACAAGCATGGTAGCTTTACTCTTGATTTACCTCAGGAACCATGCTTGCATCATGTCTCTCTAGAGTCAGCCATACTCAGTGCACAGAGCACACATCAGGACTACTACCGCCTTATGATTCTCCTTTGCAAAAAGTTTAGAAGGATGGTTGTAGATGCATATGTCCACCATAAGTATTGCAGATCTCGTGAGTGCATTGTGGCACTAACCTTGCAGCTAAAGCTTCACTAACACATTAACGATTGGTGGTGAGGCGGGAATGGCATCACAAATGATAGCTGCGAGAAGAAATTCCCATGGTCAAGCTTATGACTGTAAACAAAGCACTACCAAGAGATAGCCTGGATTAGCGTAGATTTATTTCTCCTTCCAAATAAAAGCAAGAGCATGTTTCTAGGATAAGAGTGTCCTTCGGGTACTTTTGGCCACTAACCTTTCAGGTGGAGACCAGGAAGAACGATGGATAGATGGTGCTTAAGAACATGTGAGCGACATCAACTACAGCACTTTGGTAAGTTTTTGGTGAAAGAACGTTTACAAAAGGAAGCTTGATCTCCACACACTTGAGTTTTGTTGCTTAGCAATGCAAACTTCAAGTGTGGGGGAGGTATGTGAGCATCCCGAGTAAAGCTCCTCTCATACAAAATCTTATCCTGATTTGGAAATGATGTTTGCTCATGCATCTTGCCTAGCTAGGTATGTCCTGCTTTTGACTTTAAACAAAGGCCTTCCGGGAGGTTGCCCGATGTTCACCATCAGTCAAATGATGAATAATAAAAAAATAAATAAATAAAACTTTTCTTTGATTTGGCTAGTACACTCTGTACTAGCCAAATCCACGTATCTCATCTTTGTCTAAAAGTGTGCAGGAAAAGACGCAACAAAAGGTAGTGTGGGGGAGGTATCGAGAGTCAACTTCTTCCGACATTCAAAGGGATATCATGGTTTGAAAAATTCTACTCCCCCAATTCCATGATTCATGAGTTATAATTCTTTGAATCTTGAATGCTCCATTGCTATACATGTTTTCAATTGATTGGCTTGCATGTTCTTTATTCCTAGCACATACATCTGTTGCTTGTGAACAAATATCATTAGGAAAACATGTTCATCTAAAGGTTGATTAATGAGATATGGTATGATGCGATGAACCTTACTCTATCTGACGAAGTGCTTGGGATGTTTTACTTGAAAAAAATATCCTTACAAGATCCTAAGTGATGATATATTCCTACCAAAGCCATATGTTGTTTACATTAGAAAACCTCATACATATGCTACTTGTTATTACATTGAGCTTTGTCAAATTGTTGTAACCCTTGCTAGAAGCTTTTCATGCTTTCATGATCAAGATCACGTACACTCCACCTTCATATGCTAAACTTCTACACTAGAAGTTAGCAACATCCATCCATCCACAAAAATAAATACTCCATTCAATTTATGAATCTCTCTCCCTAGATTTTCCTTCAAAAGAGACATGGCCCAAAAAAAGGAGATAAAGACACATGCTAAAGAGAAACTCTTCTCAAGCATGATGAAAAAAAGAAAAAAATATAGCCATGTTCTCAAAATAAAGTTCAAAGGGAGAGAGATCATACAACAAGGAGTACAAATTTCCATATCATACACTTTCCACACACTTGCACATCTTGATCAGATTGTATGACTAGTCTTCTTCTTGGATCCAGTTTTTGACTTTGCAATATTATGTGATACAAGTATGCCTTATATGTTCAACCTTACCTTGAGCTCCACATATAGCCATCATTAGAAGTAGGTTGAAGAAAGGCGAGTTTAATGCCTTGGTGAGGAATCATACACACTGAGCGATCCGAGAGCATCATTTGAAGAGTCAAGTAAGGCTAAGTTTTGAAAAAAAAATATTTTATCAAAAACCCAAACTACTTTACAGAAGGAGTTGAGGTGATTCAAATCCAGCCGTTCCATTCTTCAACCATCCAAGATGACATGGTAGACACCCCAAAGAGTCACAAGTACGGGTATGTCTTGGAATATCTTACATGCTTGCATCATATCATTTTGGATTCATGTTTTCCACCCTAGTCCTTAACCTTTACTCGAGGACGAACAAAGGGCTAAGTGTGGGGGAGCTTGTTGATGGTCGTTAAGTCCCTATTTTCGACCATCAACTTCAGATAACAGTTCCTCCATGAAAGTGTGCACCATAGCTATAGGGTTATAATCTAACAAATTCCACAAGCTTTGGTGTATATTTGGTCGCAGGAGCAAATGAGCAATTATAGAATAAAATATGGCATTATCACAAACAACATCAAACGCCAATTTGGACTACACCAATGCGACGGGCTCATAGAGACGATCGAAATGGACATATTATTTGTCCACTTTGGAGCTCGGATGCAAAAAATATTAAATGCCCAAGATTTTATAGGATGCTGACCTCAGCATGGCGTCAGCATCCCGCCTCCGTACGGCGCCTGCGTGGGGAATTTCCAGGCAAGGCCACGTGGCGGGCTGTCACTAGCCACCGCGCCACGACGCGGCGCCTGCCCGCGCGAACGGGACGCAGCGGCAGGGGCGCCCGGACGGGCCACGTGCCGCGCCTCGAGTGGCCGCCACCCCCTCCCGTGGGCGTGCGCGGGTCGTGCACAGGCGGACCGAGCCGGTCCAGGACGCGTGGCACGCCTTGAGTGGTGTGCCAGATGTCAGTTCGCCGGCCCGCACCGGCTCGCGCCCAAGCCGCCCGTATTTCCTGTCTTTTTGCGCCGATTCAGTGACCCAGACACCAGTTCAGGGCCGGTTCACCCACCTAAGATCCAGTTTTTTCCCGGTTTTCACCTCCACCGCCTCAAGCACCTTCCCCTGCACACTACAGTACCGTGGGGGGTCGGTTTGGGCCCCGGAAAGAGGGGGAGGACCTCCACTCTCCCAAGTTTCCTCCCCCTATAAATAGAAGCCCCATTCCTCACATCAAAGGACGAATAGGGAAGCAGAGATCAAGGCGAAGCCCTACCAAATTAGTGTTAGAATTAGGTGAGAGTTGAGGTGCGAGTCTGGGAGAAGCCGGAGTTGTCGGCTTCCTCCCTTCCTCTTGTACCTCGGCGGATGCGGCTCCACTTCGAGTAACATCCGGGTAACTCTTAGGCATTTTGGATTTATTTAATTAAGTAAGTTCAGCTTTATTATTTATGCTTGTGGGCTCCTTGCTTTGATTAGTGTTCTAGTAATTGCAAAGCTAGAATAGTAGTCACTAGAGTAGACGTGGTGTCTAGTCTTGCGACTACCTTGGAGTACACCTAGTGGCACGGATTGTTGTGGTAGCCCCAGGTGGTGACAGCCCTGACGGCCTATGTAGTCCACCACGTGAGATCCACTAGAGCGCAGTAGGACCCCTACTTGGCTTGCCTAGCCCCCTTCTCATCCCTTTCCGGGTTAGGACGGTTGAGCGTCCCGAAGCAAGCATCATAGTAAACGCTGATCTTATCTTTAGTATCCGAGATCCTTCGAAACCCTCTCTACCTCTCCTACACTATTCCCATATCTTCTCTCATCCAAGGCCGATCTTGATTCTTCACTAGTGCACACACGTTCCCTGTGGATTCGATACCCTGGAATACTCCTGGGTGAAAGCTACATCGGTATCCGTACGCTTGCGGAATTTTCTGCGATCGTTATTTATACCAACAGGCCTAATAGCGTCGTTGCATATTTAGTAGCGACACTAGAGAGTGTCAACAATGAGTGCATTGACAACACCCACATTTGGTAATCAAAGAGAAAAGGAAAAGAAAAGAAACGACTAAAAAGAAACTCAAACAAGCGATCGAAAACCAACAAAAGGCAAGGAACAAGATCATTTGAATGAGGAAAGTCTCGGTCCCCTTAGGCAGGGGCAACGACTCGACACAACCGAGACAAAAGTAAGCTCAAGCAAAGAGCACAAACCACAAAAGCAAAGCTCAAAAACCACAAAGAGCTCCCCCTGCACACATGCAAGCTCCCCCTGAACCAATGCAACTCCCCCTGGACGAATGCATGCAAACCACTTCACAAAACAGAGCAGTTGTATCAGCCTTGCTCTGACCGGTCAGACCGGTCCACCTCACCAGTCAGACCGGTGCACTAGATCTGCCCAGAACCTGACACTCACACCGGTCAGACCGGTGAGCTCCACCGGTCAGGCCGATGACCTTCTCGGAACTGCAAGAGCCAAAAAAAAGCTCGAAACCACTTGGAAACCTTCTAAATGCATTCAGTAGGCCAAAACATGCTCAAACTTCTCCCCCTTGTTGACAATGCATGAATCAAGCCAAAATTAGGAAAAATTCAACCTAGAGCTTGTCAAATAGACAAAATTCAACATAGGATGCTACACATATCCAAATGAGCAAGTTAGATACTCAATAGCTTCGTATGGACATAAACTACAAGATCACCAAGTCTCACAACCATTGGGCAAAGCTAAGATAGAATTGATCATTTTTGCGAAAAATTACCCTATCATGAGCAAAGTCCTAAACATGAGCAAAACATGTCAAAATGGCAAAGCGACACAAACTTCATGCTAGGACAACCATTCTAAGCATAAGATCATCATAAACACCCACAAGCACCTCATGTCATGTCAAAGCCACCGAGCCATGTGCTTACTTCTATATATGAGACTTTTCATTGGTAAGCAACATGCAACGGTTTAGCACCCAAAAGCAAGTAAATTAAGCACATATGACATGGGAACACATTTTCCAAGTAATTTACATTTCATTTTCAGATTTATATTTGGTACATGAAATGTCATTGTGACAAAAAGGAACTTATGCCCCTCCACAAGATAAAGCATGAGGGCTAAACATTTATGATGACAAATGAGCCTTTGGCCCCATATGCTCAAAATAAATCATCCAAGCACAAATTAAGCATAGAAATGCCACTAAAACATGTCATGATCATATAAAGGCATTTACTCACAAGAGAGCATACATGTGACATTTTTCAAAAGCATAGCTATCAACCATGGATATAAATCAAGATCATCAAGAGCTAAGCCACACTACGCCATATCATACCAAACTAGCTCACAAGATCATATATAGCACATCATCGTGAACAATGTATATAGGAGAAGCTTTTCCTACACAATGCATATGATACAAAATGCATGCAACCTAAGATACAAAGATGCCTATACATCATGTTACAAATGCAATGCAAAATGCAAGAATGCACAAAAGGAAAGCTATACATATGCTACAAAGGAGCTCCCACACCCAACTCAAGAGACCAAACACACACCATGTTCGCCCCGCAAACGAGTGAAAGTTGCTTGATCTAGGGGCTTGGTGAAAATATCCGCTAGTTGGTTTTGTGTGGGCACATGGATCAAAGTGATTTTCCCTTTCTCAACATTGTCCCTCAGAAAATGGTATCTCACTTCTATATGCTTGGTTTTGGAATGAAGCACTAGGTTCTTAGCAACACTTACCACACTCGTGCTATGACAAAGAAGTGGAACCAGGGTATACTCCTGACCAAAGTCACTCATGGTGTATGTGATCCAAAAGAGCTGAGAGCAAGAACTAGCTGCGGCAACATATTCGGCTTCGGTTGTAGATTGAGCAACACTCGATTGTTTGCGGGAAGACCAAGACACCAAAGAAGAACCTAAGAACTGGCAAGTCCCAGAGGTGGACTTCCTATCCAACAGACACCCGGCAAAATCCACGTCAGAAAAACCGTGAAGCTCCAAAGAAGAAGACGTGGAGTACCAAAGGCCGAAGTCGGGAGTGTATCGCAAATACCTGAAAACACGCTTGACTGCTTGCCGATGTGAAGTTCTTGGAGACGCTTGAAAACGAGAGCACAGACATACTGAAAATTGGATGTCCGGCCTCATCACCGTCAGGTACAGGAGGGAGCCGATCATGCTCCGGTACTCCTTTTGGTCCACATCACCGTCCTCGTCCGCGTCAAGAGCTATAGTCCTACTCATCGGTGTCGCCATGCCTTGGAGTCCTCCATCTTGAACTTCCTCACAATGTCCTTGGTGTACTTGGCTTGGTGTACAAATGTTCCTTCCTTCGATTGTTTGATCTGGAGCCCGAGGAAGAACTGCAACTCGCCCATCATGCTCATCTCAAATTCCTACCTCATGTCTTCTGCAAACCTTGCAACCAAAGAGTTAGACGAGCCACCAAAGACAATATCATCCATGTACACCTGTACAATTAGGATCTCTTTGCCCTGCCTGAGGAGAAACAATGTCTGATCTACCTTCCCATCTCAAAGCCTCTCTCAAACAGGAACCCTCTCAACCTACCATACCAAGCTCTAGGCGTCTGCTTCAGCCCATACAGCGCCTTCCTCAACTTGTACACCCTGTGGGGGTACTTCTCACTCTCAAACCCCGGTGGTTGCCTCACGAACACTTCTTCCTCCAAAACACCATTCAGGAAAGCACTCTTCATGTCCATTTGGTACAATTTGAACCCTTTAGCCATGAAAAAGGCTAGAAGGATCCTAATCGCCTCAAAAGGGCTATGGGGGCAATGGTCTCCTCGTAGTCTATCCCCCCTTTCTGTGTGTACCCCTGAGCAACAAGCCTTGACTTGTTTCTCACCACTTCACCTTTCTCTCCCTCTTTATGTTTCCACACCCATTTTGTCCCAATCGGCTTACACCCCGGTGGAGGCTCCACTAACTCCCAAACTTGGTTCCTCTCAAAATTCTCCAACTCCTCATGCACAAAATTGACCCAATTGTGATCGGATAGCGCATGTCCAATGTCTTTGGGCTCAAAAGTAGCAACAAAAGCAGCATGGGCAAAGTGAGAATCATTTCGAACCCTCGACCGTGTAGTGCGTTTGTTGATGTTCCCGATGATCGTTGAAGCTGGATGATCCACTTGTACTCGCCGGGGAGCTTCTCGCCTAGAAGCCACCTCCCCCTCAGCTGGAGCTTCCTCACGATCTTGACACGTCGTCGTAGGTGTGGGAGAGGGCCCGTCCTCGACCGTAGTCAAAGTAGTATGTACATGCTCAGCCGCGGGCACCACACCACCATCTTCACCATCTCCATGTTCATGCTCCTCCTCCTGAAAAATCTCCTCGCCAAGTTCCTCGTCACTTGCACACTCAAAAACAAGTTGACTACGTGGCTGTGTCTCGTCGAAGGTGACCTCGCAAGTCTCCATGATTTGGTTAGTTTCAAGATTGAGCACTCGAAAGGCTATAGAATGAGATGCGAAACCAAAGAAAATGCCATCGACAGACCTAGCCTCGAACTTGTCCAACTTCTTCCCTTTCTTAAGGATGAATCATTTGCAGCCAAAGACGTGAAAGTGACTCACCTTGGGGGTTCTACCGTGAAAGTTCTTCTTATGGACCCTGAGGTAAATCCTGTTCGACACATAGCACGCAGTATTGACCACCTCAGCCCAGAACCTTCTCGGAGTCCTATGCTCATCGAGCATCATCCGAGCCATCTCACACAGGGTTCTATTTTTCCTTTCCACCACGCCGTTCTGCGGAGGCGTATATGGACTAGAGAACTGGTGTTCAAGACCCAAGTCATGGCAAAAGGTTCCGAAATGAGAGTTTTTAAATTCCGAGCCATTGTCACTGCGGATTGCTCGTATGGCATCTCCGTGCCTCTCGTTCTTCAACCTCAAGACAAGATCTCGAACAAAACCAAACGTCTCCCCTTTCTCCTCCAAAAAGAAGACCCAAGCATATCGAGAGTAGTCATCCACCACAACTAGGACGTACCACTTCCCACCCACAGATCTCACACAAGCTGGGCCAACAAGGTCCATATGGAGTAGCTCGCATGGACGCTCCGTCATTACATCGGTGAGGGGTGGATGGGAAGAGGCTACCATCTTGGCATGCCTACACGACGCACAAACCAACTCTTTCTCAAACCTCAACCGTGGTAATCCTCGGACCAAATTGAGTTTACTCAAGCGAGACAGGAGGTCAAAGCTTAAGTGACCCAACTTCCTATGCCACTTCCACAATTCACTCGAAGAACCAGCCAAAAAGCAACGAGCCACACCAGAAGACTTAGAGAAATCCGCTCGGAAAACTTGACCTTCTGGAACAACCATGCAAACAAGGTCCCCTGGAGAATCCAAAATCCGAGAACCCCCAGTCTGAAACAACACCTCAAAACCCTCATCCAACAGCTGGGACACGGAAAGCAAATTGAACCCGAGCGATTGAACTAGAGCAACATGCCTGAGAGTGACTTTGTCACTTATCTTAATCTCACCTTCTGACATCACATGCCCTCGCCCATTGTCCCCAAAGGTGATGTATGTCTTGGACACCACCGGGACGAGACTTGAGAACCACCCCTTGTCTCCGGTCATATGCCTCGAGCAACCGGAGTCAATCAGCCAAACGTTCCTCAAGTCTCCCACTTGAAATTCAAAAGCGAGCACGTGAGTGAACAAACGACTCAGTACTGGGGTTAGTACCAAAAGAATAAAACCAGTGCCGAGCCATTTGCTCTAAAGTGGGGTTAGCACAAACCATATCATCATGCCTATCAAAGCTACCACCACAAAAACCACCACGAGGGAACAAACCCTGTCTCGCTGGAGGAGAACGAAAACCACGAAAGGAGGACCGTGGACCGTTGCTCCTCTGAGACTCAAAGCCACGACTCCTCCCACCATCGTATTGAGCACGAGGTGGAGAACATCTAGCAAACTGACCACCACCAGACTCACCATGCCAACCACCTATACCACGACCAAAGGAACTGAACCGAGCATCCTCACGAGCACGGAAACCAAACTGCCTGGCACCAAGACCAGCACCAGTCTGACCGGTGGTGCTCGACTAGCAGCACCACCTGCCACCTTTCGATCTCCCCAAGCCGGAACCGTCCTCACAATCGCCTTGGCCCTGGGCATTTGCATACGAGGCTCAGGTACACCATTTGAGGGGATGTACCTGTCCTTGTTAGCCCACTCCTTAGCCATTCTCTCCTCACGCTTCCTCTTGAAGCAAAACTCACCCTTGTGACCATCTCTCCCACAAAAGTCACAATGAAACCATATGAGCTTAGGTTTAGGCTTGGGTTGGGGCTACTCACTTGGTTTCTCCTCACTCAGCTTCTCACCCTTCTTCTCTCCAACCACACTCTCCTAAGAGCTCACAAACTTCACCAGTTTTTGGAAATCATTTGTTAGGTGAGGAAATATGGGAGGATCTAGGGTTGTATCAAGTTTGTTTCTCAGTGGGTTGGGCTTAGGAGCATAGGCATTTTTGTGGAAGGTTTTTGGTGGAGCTTGGATATCACCAATCTTCTCTCCTCCCTCACCACTACACTCTCCAATCTTATCTGAGCTAAGCGCTTGCCCATCATAGCTCTTGTATGCCTCTATCATCATCCTAAGCTGTGGTTCATGACCTGACAACCAACCCATCATTTTCCTCAACTCATCATTCTCATCCTGCAAGCGATCAACATAATGTGTAAGTTCCAAATTCTTCAAAGCATGCAATTCACAAGTAGATAAAGAAGTGGGAACAGGTTCTTTCAATTTAGCCTCAAGAGAAACAGTGTAAGCATGCATCTCATCAATCTTTTCATGCAAAATAGGGCAAGAAGTACAAGCTTTTCTTTGAAGCAGGTCTAGACTTAAGCTCAGCCACTTCAGCCCTAAGCACATCTAGTTCCTCACACTTGGAGGCATGCTTTTCTTTGAAAATAGTAAGATCAGCTAGGAACACAGAGCAATCAGCACAATCAATCTCATCAGAAACAACAGGTGAAGCCTTAAGCGTATCAATTTCGAGCTTACTCTAAGCGAATCAATTTCAAGCTTTCCATCTTGGTTCTGTGTTTCTAGCTCAGCCATTCTAGTCCTAGCATCCTCAAGCGAGGCCCTAAGCTCTTTCCTCATCTTCTTAGCCTCTCTAAGCATGTCATCACGATTATCAAGCAACTTGCCAAGCCATACATTCTCCTCACGCAAGAAGGGAAGCTCGTCACATACCTCATCCTCGGAGTCGGAGTCCGAGTCGCTCTAGTGACTCTTCTTGCTGCTGGAGCTTCATGCCATGGTGCAGGAGCCATCTCCTGCAAAGCAGCTTAGCTCGCTCAAGTTCTTGGAATACTTCTTGTTCTTGCGCCGATCACCTTCGTCTTCACTGCTACTCGAGCTCGAGGAAGAGTCAGCGGAGCTGGAGTCGACGTTGCTCGCTCCGACCATCGCTCGGGCCTTGCCACGGCTGTCCTTCTTCCTCGATCGTCACTCGTCCTTGTGCTTCGGCTTGTGATCGCGCCTCGATCTGTACTTGCCGTCCGTCGTCGATCGGTTCTTGTAGCCATCCTTGTTCTCCATCTTCTTGGGGCAGTCGGCGACGAAGTGTCCTGGCTTGCCGTACTGAAAGCATGTCCTCGTGTTCCTCCTTGTGTTCACCTGGTTCTCGTGCATCCTCTCGAACTGCCTGGTCAGCAGCACCAGCTCATCCTCTCCAAGCACGTCAAACTCCTCATCTGGCAAAGATGTCAAAGAGGACAAAGAGTACATCCTGGTGGATGGGTTAGCATTAGACTTTACACCCGAGCCACCGATGAGAGTGAGACTATGAGAATCAGTCGAGCTCTCAAGCTTGGCTATCATACCACGGTCCACCTCAGCCGACTAGAGCTTCGAGAACAGCTCATTCACCGTCAAAGTGTCATACTTCTCTGACTCTATAATGGCCTCGAACTTGCCATCCCAAACTGTACGATCCATAGAGCGCAAGAGCTTAACAGCTCTGTCATGATCATCGTACGGGAGCACGTCCACATTGGCCCTCATGTTGTTCACCACAACCGTGAACCGCTGGAACAAGGCATCAATGGACTCACCGGGGATATGAGTGAAGTTCTCGTACTCTCCAGTAAGTCGCATACATCCGAGCCTGAACCTGAGCATTTCCAGCGTGAGCATCCTTCAACTGACTCCAAATCCTACAAGCTAGGTCCTCTGTCTGAACCCGATCGAATTCGGACTGACACAGAGCACGAAACAAGTAGTCGACCACCTTGTTGTTGGCGTCATGCATGTCCCTCAATCCCAGAGGAAGGAAGTTAATCGGATGAACATAAGCTGTGTTCACCGTAACGTCCCAATGGATCTGACCCTTACCGCGGAGGAAAGCTGCCATCCGCCTCTGCCACATCTGGTAGTTTTTGCCATCGAAGTGCGGGGGACCTGAACCCCGTTCCTGGTACGCCATCGTTGGATCTTAGACTGGTTAGAATCTGAAGATCCGTAACCAGCTCTGATACCACTTGAAGGACTGAACTGGCGACCAGAGAGGGGGGAGTGAATGGGAGCCGATAAAAATTATTCTCGAAGGAGATGACTACTCCAACAAGACGAACACGGCTAACCAAAACACGTCTCCGGCTCAACTACCCAAATTGGCCAAAACCACATAGCCACTGGAGTGCTACTGGTCCTAGGAACCAACAACCACCTAGACCTACTCGAGAACGCAGCGGAACAAGCAACTCGAGCACCACTGGACTGCAACGGTTAGACCGGTGAGCAGCACCGGTCAGACCAGTTCCTGTTGGAGCAACCTGGCAAAATCTGAGAACTTCCACAGAAGGCTCCTACACCAGTCAGGCTGGTGTAGCTAGCCGGTCAGACTGGTCCAAGTCAGGAAATCCCAAATCCACCAAACAGACCTACCGAGCTCCAAAACTGACCAAACTCGAAACAGCAGCAACCCGAGATAGCAGGAAACTCACCAAGACGTTCACCCGAGCAAAACCCAACTAAGGGTCTACACCGGTCAAACTGGTGAGAGGCAACAGTCAGACCGGTTAGGACCTGAGCTCTCGGGATGAACAGCGCTCGCGGGTCAACTCCTCCAAATCCAACTCCCGATCTCCCGATTTGCTCCACGGATTCGCACAAGACTTTGGGGAAAGTAGGAACATCTCATGAGCACTCCATAGCCAAGATTTGGTCTACCAAAACTTGCTAGAACAAGAGGAATCGAAGGATTTCCACCAAGAACGCCTCTAACCCTAGAGCCAAGAAAACCCCAAAATTGAGCCCCTTTGCTCACGGATTTGAAAGGGGAATCAAAGGGAAAAGAACCACGAAGGGTTCATGCATACATCCCCCACCAAATCCCAAAGAGAAAGGTCTCAAAACCGCCACAAGAAAATCGCCAAGAAAAGGCTCCGAAAATCACCAAAAAGGGAAAACGGGAGAGACACAATCAAGCCTTGAGGAACCACGCCGAATCATCTATACATACCATGAAGGTTCATACAAGGTCTAGCTTGCCACCTGGTTAGCCATCCCTCTCTGAAGATCTCACCATGAAGCTCTCAAGCTAGTCCTAGAAATTCCAAAGGAAAAAGGAAGAGGAAAATAGCAAAACAAAATGAGCTTGGGTTCCAAGAGATGGCTGCCATCCTCTCACCACTTGGGTTATATGGAGGCTAGCCCAAAGATGAAACTACCCCTAAGGCCTAATACTAGGATACACACCCTTGAGGGGCACTTTGGGAAACTTTGTCTTCGCACCATCGGACGGATGCCCGGCGACCGCAAACTTGCTTAGTCTCGACGCAAGCCTTGCGATCCCGAGGTGTGTCCTCCGCTTCGAAATCTTCGGACTGCGTCGTAGCACACCGGTCAGACCGGTACCCACCGGTCATACCAGCCTGATGCTGCTACACCTCCATCTTCGGTCTTGGCTTTGTGGATAAACCAAGGAACCCAGCAGTTTTCTGGTGAACCACTGGAAACCCCGCAAACTCGGTGTAGCCTCCGCCAATCACCACTCATGACTCGGCTCCCACGTAGTCCCGGCTCGACCTTGGTTTTGAGGCTCAACCAAGAAACCGTCCATGACTTCATCTTGTCGTTCCTGCCACCATACGGCCCGCACTTGACCCCGCTAGCCACCGGGTCCCCTCGAGCCAAGCCTACTTGTCTTCTCCACACCTGGAGGCCTACCCGGCACGACCTTTCGTGCTTGCTCTTCACCTGCACCAACACCAGTCAAGCCGCAACCTACACCTGCAATACTTAGCCAAGAATCAGTCCACACAACGTTGTCAGTCACTCATCACACCAGGAAGCGACCATCCACCGGTCCTCAAACCACACAGGTCCTCATCTTGCCACCATGCGGCCCGCACTTGATCTCACTAGCCACCGGGTCCCTCGAGCCAAGCCTACTTGTCTTCTCCACACCTGGAGGCCTACCCGACAACGACCTTTCACACTTGCTCTTCACCTGCACCAACACCAGTCAAGCCGCAATCTGCACCTGCAATACTTAGCCAAGAGTCAGTCCACACAATGTTGTCAATCACTCATCACACCAGGAAGCGACCATCCACCGGTCCTTGAACCACACAGGCTCTCACCTTGCTTATTTCCAACCTAATCAGCCACCTCCAGTGTTCTCAAAGACCTCATGGGCTTCTCAGCCGATTATCGGTTCAAATATGGAAGTCTCTCAGTCAATACAGAATCAAGGTGTTGAGGGAACATCTAAGGAACATCTCGTCACAGTGCCAATAGTTCAAACTTATTCAGCACAGTCCAAGATTCCAGGTCAAACATTTTTAGTGTAGGGTTCACCCCAGTTCCCTCCAACATAGGATGAGAATGGTAATCTTACAGGATGGAGTCTACCTCATAATCACTTTGATACAGATATCTCAAACTTCTTTGAGCCTCCACCTGAAGAAATTCCAGAAGTGAAACACCCAGAGTCTTATCAAGCCATGTTTGCGGGTACTCCGGGGACTGTGCACATGACTAAAGGAGTGGAGTTCGTCTATTTCAATCAGAGGATTAAGGGATTCAAAAGGGTTAATTAGATAAATCCTACTCATGCACATACCAATAGAAAGAAAAGCTCCTGTTCCACCTCAAAAATCGGCTCCTCGGCCGATCTTAAGTCAGCCCATACAAACTACTCCACCACAGCAGACAACAGCATTGCGATCTGTCATGACCCCGACTCATATGGTTACTCATATGAGATCACCACCTCAGCAGCCAATTAATCAAGGGATGACAAGGCAACCAGTAGCACAACAACAACAGCCAGACCTGTGCAAACAATACAAATGCTTCTAACACTACAAGAAAATCGTTGACTAGTGACGCAACCACATTTTAGCGCCATTGATTTATGACGTCCCTGGCTGATATCGTCATAATATTTCACTTTTGAGCAAATTTAGCGACAAAAAAAGTTTTGTCATTACGGTTGGTACTGTAGCCGGGCATTCCCTGTTCCATGCTATTTTGTGACGCCATAAGCTCTGAAAAAATGTAATAAATCAACATTAGTCCCACATGTAAGCATTATTTTAAAAACAGAGTGTTCCAAGTCGTCATAAAATTCAGTAGGGTCCCACATGTAAGCATTCTTTTGAAAATAGAGTGTTCCAAATCGTCATAAAATTTTCCAGGGTCCCACAACTTGCGCATTTTCGCCAAGTCACCGGAGGCTAGGTCACGAAATGTTGCGAAAACAATTTGCCATTGCTATGGTTCGAATTGGAGATCTATAGGAACAAGACTTCACTATTTACCACTGCACCACTTCTTTGTTGTGTCAATTTTACGGGAAGAATTTTCCTTAAGTTTAAAATTTTTTGATAATTTTTTACAGTGACCAGGTCCCACGAGTAAGTTTCAGGTGAGTCTTTAATATAATTGCCTATTGAATGGTTGGCGAGACGCTTCAGTCAAAAGGTCAGACTTCGCAAAGACTTTCAACTTCCGCTACGCAGATATGCAACGGTGGCTTGTGGTAGGAATGGAGAATCCTAGAGGCGATGAGAGGGCGAGTTATGAGGCACCTCCCAGCTACCACTACTTGAGTCATGTTGACGGTGTATTTTGGTACACCAAACATGTTCATTATACTTTGGTTTGGATTTCATTATGGAACTAACCTGCCACTAGGCACACTAATGATATAACAAGTTCATCTTTGTGTGTGCATTTGGAAGTGTTATGTTTTTGTAGGAAAACATGGACATAAAGGACGGAGTCACAATAAGTTCAAAGGAGCAATTGAGGAGTCCCATTCGTGTTTAAGAGCTTGATGAAATCACTCCCAAAGGTGGCAAAGACCGAAGTGTTACAAAGGAACATCCCCGAGGATTGAAGCATAAAAGACCGGACTTAATGCAAGGAGAACCTCCATCTTGGACGCGAGGATGACATCGTCAAAATGGTGCAAATGGAGGGGGCAAAGTGCATAAAGACATGAGGACCCACGGGAGCGAAGGGGCGACCGAACCGGGCCAGGATGGGCCTGTGTTGGTCGGCCCAGGCCGGCCGGCCTGGCCCACCCCGGGGTCGGTTCAGCCCCCCATTTCTTGAGCGTGAAGATCCCTCAACCCTAAGTACGTGGAGGCGCCGCCATTCGCAGAGAGAGAGAGCCATTCGCCCGAGAGGCCATCCACAAGCTAGAGAGAGAGAAGAGGAGGGAGATCATTGGCAAGAAGGATCGCTCTACTCGAAGGAAGCTAGCACAAGTGGAGGAGGACGTCGAGGCCCTGCCAAGACACCCCCGAAGGAGAACGAAGACACCGTCGGAAGCGTCACCATGATCAACGGTGCTATGCCTAGCACCTTGATGGGGTAATCTTCTCATTTGTCCATGGGTTGTAATCGATCTTGAGATGTAATCGCTACTTTGTATGGTTATCTATCTATCACCTAGTGTTGAAGATGCTTTGTTGATTAAGGCTAGCTACCTTGCCGTGTAGGGAGTAAGATCTCAATGCTCCCTTAAAACCATTCAACACGCCGCGTCCATCAAAGGTCTAGTCACGAATACCTCCGCGTAGTGACAGTACGGGGGAGGGAAAGGGCGAAACCGTGGTCACAACCCCCGATAGATTAGATTGGTTTTCATATCTTAAGCGATTGCATGTTCAAGTACCATAGACCCTTGGGCAAGTGTCTTTTACATATCTTGTTGGTTTAATCATTCTCTTTAGTGTAGCGTAGTCGTTCTCTAGATTAACCGTAGATTAGGTTTTGGATAAGTTAGTAGTAGTGCTAGATCAAACGCTTGTAATCCCCTTGCTCCGCGGATTGATAAGAACCTAGGGAATCCCCGTGGTGAAAAAGGTGTAGGTCCGTACGCGCTTGCAGATCGTAGGTGGATACGAGTTTTATCCGTCAACAAGCCCCTTTTTCTTGCACCGCTGCCGGGGAGCAAGCCAGTTTACATCATTTGGTTTTGCATCTAATTTTGTTTTAGATTTAGTTTATCGTTTATTTGCTAACATCTAACCCCTATTACCTAGAAAACCACTTTGTTTTGTTTTTATTTTTATTTTGTTGTCTAGATGGCGTTCATCAACCACCCCATGGAAGAACCGGAGAAATCGCTAAGGGATTACGCTAGTCCTTGATGTGAAGACATAAAGGTACAAGAGTCGGATTCGAAGCTCGAAGCGACCAAGTATGAAATCAAAGCTAGGATCATCGAGATGGCGGCGGCAACCCCATTTGAAGGGATGGACACGGAGAACCCATATAGACACATAAGGCATTTTACGACGCTATGCAACACGGTGCGTCAAGAAGGAGTTCCCGATGAATGGTTCAAATGGAATCTCTTTCCCTACTCACTTGCCGGCGAAGCAAAGACGTGGTACTCGTTTGTGTCCTTTGAAGTTGAAGGCAATTGGAACAAGTTGACAAAGAAATTTTGCGAGAAGTTTTTTCCAATAAGCAAGGTTCAACATCTAAGGAGGCAAGTGATCACCTTCATGCAGGGAGAAGAGGAAGGGATAGACCAAGCTTGGAATAGATCTAACGAGTTGATTGAACAAGGACCAAGACTCGGCTTCTCCGGTGATGTACTCTTGCATACATTTTTCTTTTCCCTAACCCCTAGTTGCATGGAACATGTTCAAATGTGTGCAGGTGGGGATCTCATGGAGAAAACACACACGGAAGCCGCTCAACTTTTACAAAAGATTAGCAAAGCGGCGGCCATGCGAAGAGATTGGGAAACAAGACTTGCGGGAGAGCCGGAACACAATTCAAGGATGAAGACTTGTGCTGAAATTTCTAAAGAGGCAACCCCGGAAGACAAGAAAGAGGAGCCAATCCCGGAAAAGCTTGAAGAAGTACACATCAAGACAAGAACTACCCGAGCGTTGACTTCGCCGAATCAAATGAAACAAACAAGAGAAGTATGTCAAGCGCAAAGCCATTAAGGGAGTTTGAGCATATGGATTGGGTTCCCATCGATTACGGAGAGGTGTTCGACAAGAGAAGACTGTTCCCTAACCAAAAGGGGATGGCAAGAGCATTGGAAGTGGATTTCCCACCGGAAAAGCAAGCGGAAGATTCGTACGATCTTGAAACTACCAGTGAGATCTTTCAAAAGCTCTTTAGTGATGATGAAGTGGATTCGGAACACATAGCCGAGGTGAAAAGAATCATGGGGATCAAGCCCGAAGCATCGCCATATGCTCGCCTCGCCGAAGTTTACGCAATAGGATCCGACCAAGAGGAGAAGATGACACCACACTTGAGTTGCGAGATCAACGGAGTTCAATGCAAAGCCTTATGCGACATCGGAGCCCAAGTAAGTGTCCTATCCTCCGAAACTTATGATAAAGTTCAAGACCACAACCTAGACTTAGCTCCAGCTTCAACAAAGTTAATTATGGGAGATGGTAGAACTATTAGACCTCTAGGTATTGCTTGCAACATTAATGTAATCATCTCTGGAAAATGCATACCAACCGATTTCTTTGTTATAGATTCTTACCATAGTAATCATGATCACATAATTCTAGGTAGGCCTTTTCTTAAGTTGGTTGATGCCGTGTTGGATGCTGGAGAAGGCAAAGTAATAATAAATCTTAATGGAAAGAAGTACACATATAATTTTCTTCGCGTTTCTAATCATCCTTCAGCTTTTCCTCCCGAAGAAGAAGTAAGAGACCTGCTGCAAAGAGCGATGGAGAATCAATCTAATGATCAACAAGACGAGGAACTAGAGGAAGCAGTGAAGGGATTAGAACCACAAGATAGAAGCGTGGAGGAAGAAAAATTCAAAGACATAGGAGACATTAAACCCGAAGAGCCACAAGTGCCCGAGGTGGATCTTAAACCTTTGCCCAAAGGATTAAAGTACGAATTTTTGGGCCCGGACAAGACTTATCCAGTCATCGTGAGTGACGAATTGAGTCCCGAAGAAAATGAGAAGTTGCTGAATTTATTGAGAAAACATAGGAAGGTGATTGGATATTCAATCAATGATCTCAAAGGACTTAGCCCAGCCTTTTGCACTCATCGTATACCTATGGAAGACCAATGTAAGCCCGTAGTGGACCATCAAAGGAGGATAACTCGTACCATGCGAGAGGTAGTAAAGAAAGAGGTCATCAAGCTACTTGATGCCGGAATCATCTACCCGGTGCTGCATAGCGAGTGGGTGAGCCAGTACATTGTGTACCGAAGAAAGGAGGTTTAACCGTGGTGAAGAATAAGAAGAATGAATTAATACCGCAAAGAACCATGACCGGATGGCGGATGTGTATCGATTATCGAAAGCTAAACAAAGCAACGAAGAAAGATCACTTCCCTTTACCGTTCATTGACGAGATGCTCGAGAGATTAGCAAACCACACTTATTTTTGCTTTCTCGATGGGTACTTGGGGTTTATGCAAATTCCCATTCACCCGGATGATCAACACAAGACAATGTTTACTTGCCCTTATGGAACGTTTGCATATAGAAGGATGCCCTTCGGTTTATGCAACGCTCCGGCCTCTTTTCAACGTTGCATGATGGCGGTATTCTCGGAATTCATCGAAGAAATTGTCGAGGTGTTCATGGATGATTTTTCCGTTTATGGGAAGACAGTCGTGGATTGCTTGGCAAACTTAGACAAGGTCCTCACGAGGTGTGCAGAGGTAGACTTGGTGCTAAATTGGGAAAAGTGCCATTTCATGGTAAGGCAAGGCATAGTGCTCGGACATGTTATATCCGAGAGGGGAATCGAAGTGGACAAAGCTAAAGTGGAGATGGTTGAGCAACTCCCACCTCCAACGGATGTTAAGTCCTTGAGGAGCTTTCTAGGCCATGCCGGATTCTATAGGAGATTTATTAAGGATTTCTCAAAGATCACCAAGCCTTTAACACAACTCCTTCAAAAGGATGTGGCTTTTGACTTTGATGAGAAGTGCTTAGAGGCATTCCGGACCTTGAAAAGTGCTTTGGTGAGTGCTCCCATTATTCAACCTCCGGATTGGAGCCAACCTTTCGAGATCATGTGCGATGCAAGTGACTACGCCGTAGGAGCGGTTTTGGGTCAAAGAAAGGAAGGCCGAGTTCATGCCGTTTACTACGCTGGTAAAACTCTTAGTGAGGCACAATTAAATTATGCCACTACGGAGAAGGAGTTGCTAGCGGTGGTGTTTGCCTTTGAAAAATTCAGATCTTACATTGTGAACTCAAAGGTCATTGTTTACACGGATCACGCGGCCATCAAGTATCTCTTGGCTAAGAAGGATGCTAAACCAAGATTGATTTGTTGGATCCTTCTTCTCCAAGAGTTCGATGTTGAAATTCGTGATAAAAAGGGGGTGGAAAATGTTGTGGCCGATCATTTGTCTAGGATGAACCGTGGACAAGATGATAAAGAGCCCATAGAAGACAAGATGAGAGATGACCACCTCTACCGAATACTCAACAAAGATACTTGGATGATCGATATCATTCGAGCAATTCGGAAGATGCCTCTTGATCACTTAGATAAAAATACTCAAAGGAGGATAGTCTCCGAAAGCCGAAAATATTTTTGGGATTCACCTTATCTCTTCAAACTTGGCAATGATGGAGTTACGAGAAGATGTGTGCCAAGAGAAGAGAGGCCAGAAATTTTGAAAAAGTGCCACTCGGCGGAGTACGGTGGACACTATAGCCATTTTCGGACTCAAGCAAAAGTGTGGTCCAGCGGATTCTTTTGACCGGAGATGCATGAAGATACTAAAAGATATGTTGCGTCATGCCCCGAATGCCAAAGAACCGGAAATATTTCTCAAAGGAATGCCATGCCCTTGAAATATAATCTACAAATCGACTTATTCGATGTTTGGGGAATAGACTTCATGGGGCCCTTCAAAAACTCACATGGATTTGAGCATATCCTAGTCATGGTTGATTATGTGTCCAAGTGGGTAGAGGCCATGCCATGTCGTAAAGCTTCCACGGAGGAATCCATTGCAATGATCAAGAGCATGATTTTCCCTCGCTTCGGTACTCTGAGAATTTTGATAAGCGATGGACGAACTCACTTCACCGGGAAGAACTTCAAGAAGTGCTTGTCCAAGTTGGGGATTGAACATAGAGTCTCTACGGCTTATCATCCACAAACCAACGGACAAGCAGAAACATCGAATAGGCAATTAAAAAGCATCCTTAATAAAACCATAGAGAAGGGAGGCAAGGATTGGTCAAAGAAGTTAGATGGAGCTTTGTGGGCATATCGAACGGCGTTCAAGACACCGATAGGTATGACCCCTTATCAATTTGTCTATGGCAAAGCTTGTCACCTTCCGGTTGAGTTAGAACATAAGGCCTATTGGGCAATTAAAGAGATGAACCTCGATCTAGACGCCGTGGTGGTAAAACGGAGAATCTAAATAAGCAAGCTAGAGGAGATGAGGTTAAAAGCTTACGAAAATGCGAGCATATACAAAGAGAGGATTAAAAGGTGGTATGACAAAAGATTGAAGAAAAAAGAATTCAAAGAAGGAGATAAGGTCCTCCTCTACAATTCGAGGTTTAAAACCTTCGGAAAGGGGAAATTGCAAAGCAAGTGGGACGGACCTTACATTGTTCATTCGGTGCTCTCCAATGGAGCGGTAACCATCATGGATGTGAAAGGTGATCAATTCATGGTGAATGGTCAACGGCTTAAGGTTTATTACGAACCCGACGTTGTGCCCCTTCACCATATTGATATTTTCACCATGGAGGATGAGCCCGAACGTCAAGCCTAGGACGTAAAACAAGGTGAGCATTTTGTAAATAGTTTTTCTTTTATTTTTCTAGAGTTTCTCACGAAGTTTTACCAGGCCATCTTTTTCACATGGGCTGAAAATGCGAAATTAGTGGGGCACGCGAAAAACCGGACCGAACCGGCCCGCGAACCAGGGCAGGCCGGCCGGCCCGGTCCGATCGGCCCAGGGGGCCCAGGCGGCGGTTCGCCCCCGGTTTCCTCTGGGACGTGCGTCTTTGACTTCCTTGTTTGGTCAGAAAATTTTAGGGAAGTCAAGAAAAGGAAAATATGGTTTCTAGGGCATTCCTTCCCAGACTATTTAAAGGGACGAGATGGGAGCTCGGGAATCCATCCCAATTCGCATCCTTTTGCACCCAAGCAGCAGCCATGACATCCCCGAGGAGCGTAGAGATCAAGCTAGGCGCCGAGAAGCCATCGAAGCCGGAGGAAGTGAAGTGATGCTAGCTCAAGCTACCCATGGAGATCAAGAGGACCGCCCGCATCCGTTGCGGAGGGTGTGTCCCGACCGGAGCAATCGCATCTCGCTACCACGTCAAGGAGGAGAGGGTCTCTACTCCCGTTCGTAGGTCGGAGCGCATCCGAGGCATGAAGAGAAAGGATTACAAGGAGGTGTCGCCCGAGCCGAAAGATTACGGAGGGAGTGACTACTCCGATGACCGTAGCCCGAGCTCATGGGTGGCTGCCAGAAGGGAGGACAACGACCTCTACTATTGGGAAGAGGTGCCCAAGGAGAAGACTCCCGAAGGCCCTAACGGCGGCGGTAACCCCAACGACGACGACAGCGGCGACGACGACGGCGGCGACCCTGGCGATGTCGACCCTTTCGGGATGCATCCGTTGTGTTGTGCGGCTTGCTGTCACTCCATCACGGAGCTCTACGCATCGGTCGACGAATGTTTCCAGGCCATGGAGGCGATGAGGCAGCGTATGGAGGACTTGGAACGAGTGGTCGAGGACGACTACAAATTCCTGAACCGGAACGTGCGGAAGTTCTTCGGCATGGTGGGAAACATGAAGAGCAAGTGGTGCAAGAGTTGCAGAAAGTTCCACTAGGGAATAGAGTTTTCCCCCTTAGGTTTTTTGTAAAATACGACGAGGATGTCGTATGGTTTTAGCATGGGGGAAAGCTAGCTAGCTAGCCTTTTGCTTAAAGATTAGTTTGGTTTGGTTTAGTTTTCGCGAGAGTGTGAGAGTCTTAAGTTTTAGGAGTTTGCTTTTTAAAATTTTCGAAAGTTTAAAGTGTCTTAAATTTAGTGTTCGTGTCAAGAAAATCAAATAAAAAGTGACCTTTAAATTTTTGTCTCTTGCGATGCTTTTCTTCCTTTACTTGTATGTTCGTCTTTAATTTTTGATATATAAACTTGAGTGATTGATTTGAAACATTTACCGTGGTGCTTAGTGGAGTTTCTACCTCTAAAAGTACCCGCATCATGCTTTGATCTAGAACTTCATTTTGGTTGTGCTAAGTTTGATGCTAAGATTGGAGGAATTTAATTCTGAAAATTATTGAAAAAACCCTTGTAATAAAGGTTAGCGAATTCTCTTTTTCCAAGTTGAGAGACTAAGAAAAATCCTATACAAGGCAAATTTAATATTTGCTCCACCATAAGTGCGGTTAGCATAATGAGTTGGGCTAGGATCCTTCTCTCTTGGAAGTTTTAATTTTGAGCAATGATCATGTCCTTGTGCTTATCTTTTATTGCTGGCCTCGTCATGCATTCGGTAACGAGACTCTCACATCGAAAGTCCCGTACATCGCCGAATTCCATACCCAAACCATAATATCTCTTTTGTGCATCGTATTCCTTGAACACAACCTATGTTCGAAGTTTTGTCTCGTCTCTAGCATGGTTTTTATTTTAAATTCAGATTGTGTTTATGCGAGAAAGAGATGAGTTGAGAGCTTTGAAAGAGAGATAAAGATGTCAAAAGAGAGAAAAGTAAAGAAAGAAAAAAAATATATGTATGGAAAAGAAAAGAAAAAGAAAGAAAAAAAGAAAAGAAAGAGAAAAGAAAAGAAAAGAAAGAGGAATGGCAAGAAAGATATGAAGAGGATGAATCAAGTGAAGGATAAATAAAGTGCAAGGAAGGATATCGCGTTGTTGTTGAGAGACGAAACCTCCATTCTTTTTCCAACCATGTGCAATCCGACAACGAGGACGTCATCGGTGCCTCGTAGTCTTATTTTCTTTTGCCCTTGCACATGTCCACCATTCTATATCTTCTTATCCTTGACATCCCCACATTATGGTTTAATTCTCATGATCATTGGCTTTGAAAGGTAAACAACCATTAGAGGAAGTTCTTAGCTTGACAATACTTGTGTTGATTGCACTAGCCATACCTATAGCTCCACTTTACATGATATATGAGAGACTTATGGGAGGTGAGAGTTTTATGAATTGTTTAGGATAGCCACTTCATATGAGCGACATGTAAGAACTTGGAGAAAGGTTTTTGTCTAATACTTGTTGCAGGAATTTTATTTTTGAAAAATCATGAAAACCCTCCAATGGAAGCAAAGAAGTAAGCATGGCTGAAATTGAAGACCTCGAGTGAAAGGTTTGAGTTGTGGGGTAAATCTTGATTTGGTAAAAATTCTAAACGCCCATGTTTATGTATGATGATCATTGCTTTATGTTTATTATATTAAAGATAAAGGATTGACTAACTTGTGAAGAAAGAATTAGCGGAGCACGATTTCAACACCTTGGACAAAAGTTCTTTTACGAGTACTTGCTCGAGGACGAGCAAGATCTAAGTGTGGGGTGAGATGTTGACTGTGTATTTTTGTACACCAAATATGTTCATTACACTTTGGTTTGGATTTGATTGTGGAACTAACCCGCTACTAGGCACACTAATGATATAACAAGTTCATCTTTTTGTGTACATTTGGAAGTGTTATGTTTTTGTAGGAAAACATGGACATAAAGGACGGAGTCACAATAAGTTCAAAGGAGCAATTGAGGAGTCCCATTCGTGTTTCAGAGCTTGATGAAATCACTCCCAAAGGTGGCAAGGACCGAAGTGTTACAAAGGAACATCCCCGAGGATTGAAGCGTAAAAGACCGGACTTCATGCAAGGAGAACCTCCATCTTGGATGCGAGGATGATGTCGTCAAACTGGTGCAAATGGAGGGGGCAAAGTGCATAAAGACATGAGGACCCACGGGAGCGAAGGGGTGACCGAACCGGGCCAGGATGGGCCTGGACCGTTCGGCCCAGGCTGGCCGGCCTGGCCCACCCCGGGGTCGGTTCAGCCCCCCATTTCTTGAGTGTGAAGATCCTTCAACCCTAAGTACGTGGAGGCGCCGCCACTTGCAGAGAGAGAGCCATTCGCCCGAGAGGCCATCCACAAGCTAGAGAGAGAGAAGAGGAGGGATATCATTCGCAAGAAGGATCGCTCTACTCGAAGGAAGCAACCACAAGTGGAGGAGGACGTCGAGGCCCTGCCAAGACACCCCCGAAGGAGAAGGAAGACACCGTCGGAAGCGTCACCATGATCAACAGTGCTATGCCTAGCACCTTGATGGGGTAATCTTCTCATTTGTCCATGGGTTGTAATCGATCTTGAGATGTAATCGCTACTTTGTATGGTTATATATCTATCACCTAGTGTTGAAGATGCTTTGTTGTTTAAGGCTAGCTACCTTGCCGTGTAGGGAGTAAGATCTCAATGCTCCCTTGGAACCATTCAACACGCCGTGTCCATCAAAGGTCTAGTCACGAATACCTCTGCGTGGTGACAGTACGGGGGGAGGGAAAGGGCGAAACCGTGGTCACAACCCCCGATAGATTAGATTGGTTTTCATATCTTAAGCGATTGCATGTTCAAGTACCGTAGACCCTTGGGCAAGTGTCTTTTACATATCTTGTTGGTTTAATCATTCTCTCTAGTGTAGCGTTGTCGTTCTCTAGATTAACCGTCGATTAGGGTTTGGATAAGTTAGTAGTAGTGCTAGATCAAACGCTTGTAATCCCCTTGCTTCGCGGATTGATAAGAACCTAGGGAATCCCCGTGGTGAAAAAGGTGTAGGTCCGTACGCTTGCGGATCGTAGGTGGATATGAGTTTTATCCGTCAACAAGTCAGCACGACAAGGTCAGTCTTATGGTTTGAGCCACTAAATTTTCTCTAACAACCAAGGGATGGAGATTTCTAGATTTAAGGATCTAGTGGATTGATGAGCATATACAAATACAATTGATTCAGATTTCTTTGTACCCTCAGATTTGCACTTCGATTGGTCTTAGAAGTTGATAGGATATTGATAATTCATATGTGTTAGATTCATTTAGTTTTCAATTTGCATCATATTGATAGGTTATTGTATTTTACTAGCTTCTGGAGGTGGCTCGGTCCACTGATTTCGTTACATCAGGCCGTCCTGATGCTGATCTTATCCTTGTGGATCGCTATAATAAGTGCGAGCATGGGTATGCTGTCCTTGTCAAGGAACCCTTGTGCAGCCTTCGGCGCCGGTATGGAATCCGCGGTCAAGTAGACTTATAGTACTTGTACTCTTGATGTCAGTGTTGCAAATGGATAATTGTATGAACATGTATGTATTTGGTGTCTACAGCCTGAAGAACAATGATGTGGGACGTTTATTTGGATTGATCCTCAATGGGATGCTAGGACTACTGCTATTCTGGATAGGCTGACAAAGGTTGTTGAAAATGGTCGAGAGGAAGCAAGTGATTTGAAGGAAGACTGTGAAATTGCTAACAAGCAGCTTGAAGCTACTACCGCTGAGTTGAAAAAGGTGAAGGCAAAGCTGGAACGGGTTGAGAAGGAGAAGGAATCGATTCTTTGCGAGTTAAATAAAAATAGGTAGTTACGATTATTATGAAACTTGTTGCTTGTTGATGTTTAACTACTGGTTGTTGTTCACTTCATAGTGATGAACGACCCCGAATGACATGTAGTGTTATGAAACTTGTTGTTGCTGATGTTTACTTCAGATCATGCAAACGACAAAGGGAACAACAATGGGAAGGATCGCAAGAAGCTAGCAAGAAGCTTGAAGCTACTTCTCCGCAGAAGCTGCAGGATGGAGCTATGGAAGGAGAATTAACGCCTACAAATGTAATTGATGTTTAGTTCTTGAGTGTTGAGAATGGTCATGAGTTGATGGAACTTGTTGCTACTTGGTGTTGTGAACTTTGTGGTCGTGAGTTGATAAACTTGATGCTACTTGATCATAATTATGTTTGCTACTTGGTGTTGTGAACTTTGTGGTCATGAGTTGAGAAACTTGTTGTTACTTGGTGTTGTGAACTTTGTGGTCATGAGTTGATGTTTTGTTGGAAGGACCTTCCTGAGTAACGATCGCGAAACTACTTATTTCCTACTGTCGTTCCAAGTCATCATAAAATGGAGGTCCCACATGTAAGCATTTTCGCTAGGTCACGAAATGTTGCAAAAACAACTTACCATTGCAAGGGTTCGAACTAAAGACCTATAGGAACAAGACTGCGTTGCTTACCACTGCACCACTTCTTGGTTCTGTCATTTTAACAGGAAACACTTTCCTTATGGTTGTGTAAGGTGAATCTTTAATATAAATCAGTAATTCGTAGGCGAAAGGCTTCACTGCTTTCACAAAGACTCTCGACTTTTGCTATGCGCAGATCTGCAATGGCTCGTGGTAGGAATGGCGGATCCTAGAGGCGACGAGAAGATGGTCCTACCGCCACCTTCCGGCTACAAGAAGCTGAAATGGCTCGACAAGGTCAGTTCTCTGGTTTGAGCCGCTATATTTTCACCTATCGTCCGAGGGATTTCTAGATTTGGGGATCTAACGGATTGATGAGTATACACTAGAATTAGATTTCATTATACCCACATATTTGCACTTCGTTTGGTGTTACAAGTTGATAGGCTATAGACATTTCATAGGTGTTAGATTCAGTTAGTTTTTAGTTTGCATCGTTTGATGGATTGATAGGTTCTTGTATTTTACTAGCTTGCAGAGGTGCTTGAAGCCACTAAAGCTGGGCTGCAGGAGGTGAAGAGAGACCTGCAAGAACAAGAAGGCAGAGAACTCATGGCGCAGCAAGAGGTTGTAAAATACAAGGAGCTGTGTCAGGAAATTTTAAATACAACTATGCAAGACATGAGGAAATTCAACGAGATGGCTAACCAATAGTTACATGAACAATTGCAACAGACCAACAACTACAAGGAGTTGTGTGCCCATATGTTACGCCGGGACAATGCCTTATTGAAAGAAATAGGTGAGATTCTTGACCAAGAGTCGAAAGACCTGGTACTGGACAGGAAGGCAAAACCTGAAGAGGAGGCAAGGTCATGGAAGGAAGAATGTGCAAAGGCTAACATCAAGCTTAAAGCAACTACCACTGAGCTGGAAAACGTGAAGGGAAAGCTGAAACATGCCATCGATGCGATGGAAGTGTATAAG
Organism: Cenchrus fungigraminus; assembly: GCA_036936925.1. Classification (NCBI taxonomy): domain Eukaryota; kingdom Viridiplantae; phylum Streptophyta; class Magnoliopsida; order Poales; family Poaceae; genus Cenchrus; species Cenchrus fungigraminus. The sequence continues at coordinate 98,409,738 of CM072774.1, read as the reverse complement.
CAATCAGTTGAGCAGCTAGTTATCGAGATCGAGAAGGAGAAGCAATCGATACAACAATGGAGAAGGAGAAGTAATGGATACTGCGCGAGAAAGATAAAAATAGGTAGTGCTTGATTATTATGAAACTTGTTCTTTGTTGATGTTTAATTACTGGTTGTTCCTCCTGATCATAATACGTAGTGTTATGAAACTTGTTGGTGCTTATGTTTTCTTTAGGTCAGCCAAGCGAAAAAGGGATCAACAATGGGAAGGATCCTTAGAAGCTACTACCGCTGAGCTGCAGAAGGTGAAGGGACAACTGCAGGATGGAGCTATGGAAGGAGAATCAACGCCAACAGATGTAAATTGATGATCAGTTCTTATCGTTATGATTACAAATGGGTGGTTATGATTATTTGGAAAATTGTAATGATGATCATCCTATGATGTTTGCTACTTGGTATTGTGAACTTTGTGGTCATGAGTTAAGAAACTTGTTGCTACTTCGTGTGATGATCATCCTATGATGTTTGCTACTTGGTGTTGTAACTTGTTGCTACTTGGTGTTGTGAACTTTGTGGTCATGAGTTGAGAAACTTGTTGCTACCTGATCATAATATGATGTCTGCTGCTCGGTGGACGGCAAAGTCCGGTCTGTTGATGTTTTGCTGGAAGGACCTTCCTGAGGAATGATCGCGAAACTGCTTGTTTCCTACTGTGTTTCTAACTCGTCATAAAATTTAATAAGGTCCCACAAATCAGTCTGATAAAAAACAGAGGAAAATTAAAAGGATACTATGTCAATAGCAGGGGTCGAACCCACGACCAATGGCTATATCAACCGTGTACTCTGCAAGGGGCTTGCCAGCACGCTCCTGTAGGTCGTTGTGGTAAATATCTAGCCTAGAGGCGTTGGTGCGCAGATCTACAACACGCGGCGGGAATGGCGGATCCTCGCATCGAAGGGAGGAGATTGAGCTACGGTCAGGTCAGTACCCTGTTTTGTGCCTCTGCTTTCCCCTTTCGTCAGAGGGAAGTGATATTTGGAATTGGGGATTTTGGTTGAAGCATGATTGTTGTTACAAGTTGATTGATAGGCTTTAGTTTAGAAAGTGCAAAACTAAGAATTGATTTCAAGTTGCAATGAATTTTTTTGAAGCATCCGTGTACTCTAGCATCTTCTTCCATTGGTAGTTACTGCTCGGAGACATCTTCCTGCAATAGTAGCCATTGGCATCCTAAAGACAAGTGCAAACACGGGTTGAGAGCTGTGGTGAAGTATGCTTGGACCTTTCTCAACCCTGGCCGCCAGTTTGCTGGCTGCCCAAAGGTAATGGCTAGTTGGCTACCTACTTATGTGGTGTCTATGGTCAACAGCTATTGCAAATGGTTGTTTAATTTGCAGGAAGAAAAAGAGCAATGCAATTACTTCTGCTGGATTGATCCAGAATGGGATGAAAGGTCGTATGCTGTTATGCTAAAGAGCATGAAGAAGAAAGCGAAAGCTGAAGAGGATGCAAAGCAGTGGGAGGGGGAATTGGGAAAATCTAACTGTGAGTTTAGAGAGATTAGGAATGAGCTCAAAATAGCGCGACAAAAACTTCAGAAGGCTACCGCCGAGCTGAAGTTAATTGGGAATTATAGGCACAATATCAAACTCGTGCATGTGCTGCTTGCTTTATTTGTTGTTTTCGCGGGAATGGCGGGATTGATGCTCGGTGGTAGGGCTAATTAGATGTCTCGATCATGTATTCTGCAAGTGTCACTTTGGTATTGTGAACAATGTGTGGATCATGTATTCTGAACATTGTGCCCTATGCTTCTAAGCATTGTACTGATGATGTATTGCCAAAATCAACCAAGAAATGCGCGGCAATTAGTATCCACCACATTGTACTGACCATTTTGTCCGACCTATTCACATTTCCAAGAACGTAATTTCCATTAGGTTCCCCAACAGTCATAATGAATTATTATTGTTATCCCGAAATCAATGGAGCAGCAGCAAAGGTTGTTTTGGGTGGCGAAGGAGCGGTGAATTTACTGTAAATGCGGAGAAAGGAACAGTGGATTTGTTGTAAATGGGACATTGATTGACTTCTTCCGCCTGGGGTACAGAAAACATTTTTACAATTGCATCTCCTCCTCTCGGAAGGAAGATCCGTGAGAGTACAGTGCTCTCTTCCAAGTCTCTGTATCAATTTGAATGTGCATTTGTCCTAGCACTCTGATGTTTGATCAAACTATTTTCAGGACGCCGGTAGGTCAGTAATCATGTCGTCGAGGCGGTTGCCATTATCACTGGTGGTGCTCCCTACAGAGGTGAACATTGACATCGTCGGCCACCTCGCTGCGACCTCGGAGCGGGCCATGGACGACCTCTGTAGCCTACGGGCGACCTGCCAGGAGATGTGTCGCGTGTGCAAGAACGCGGTCGTTGATCGGCGTGTGGCGCTAGAGCAATTTGCCGTCGAGCTGCAGTGGAATGACCGCAAGGGCTATGACGCTCTCCTCGATTGCCTGACCCGCATAAGAAACCCGGAGGCATGTTTCCTCTCCAGGATGGACATCCTGTTCGGGGGAAACTACAGCTCTCGGTCATCCATCGCCAAGCTCGAGGAGGCCGCCCAGGCCGGGCACAATATGGCAGCCTACGTAGCCGCCATGGTCCTCTACAGGGCCAATGGCGGTGTCGGTGACTATGACACTACGAGGCGGTACATCAGACAGGTCGAGGGCGAGGAAGAATCGGCGGCCGCGACATCGATGATGATACAGATGAACAACGGTTGCCTGCGGTGTCGTGAGGCAGCCTCAGAGGTGATCCGGCGAGTGACATGGCGCCAACGTGCAACGCTAGCGCCGCCAGTGGCACGCGGCAATCAACAGTGCGCAGGCTGCCTGTGCTTCAAGATGAGCTGGGAAGAATGGTCACATTTTTGTAACGAGGAATGTAGAATTCACGCCGAATGTGATCTGTTCTTTAGCAAAATAATTGGATATCTCACACTGAATGTGAGAGTGATTTTGGATATATTTGTTTCTAGATCAATCCACTGATATCTGTTTCTATCTTTCTTCCTTGATTCCTGTGTAGCAATACTCGCACATGCATTGATGTGACGGAAACCAACTTCTGGTCTTCCCCCATTTATTTACCACGGCTGGTAGTTGGAATAGTTCATCGCAATTTAGAGTGGTGGAAATCAATATTGGACAATTAAAAAACAAATAATGTGATCTCACTATCTCAGAAACTACGAAATCCGTAATCAGGTTTGCCCAATTCAAAACAAGCAACTTTTGCCAGGAAAGAAATGAAAATTTTTGTCTGGTCTGTTAATGTTTTGTAAACCCAAACATCCGGTCCTGCCCGGGTTATATTGCCTATCTCATTGCATGCTTTCATTTTGTTGTTACCAAGCATGACTCATCAACAAGGAAGAATGAAGCTGTGGTTCAACCTCTAAGTCAGCTTGCTTGTCTTCACGATTCTTTCCTACTAACCAAGTCTTTGAAAAACAAATCTTTGCTAGATGGGGTAGTGTACACTAGATAGAGTAGACACCATCTTACTAAAAGCTAATTTGTTGCCCATCGCTTCAATTTGCTCTACCTAAGCCATGGCTCCACTTTCGAATTGTGCACATTTTTGGCTCTCCCTAACAAGGCTGATATCATATCTCACCTTGTCCATATTTAAAACAAGCATCTTTTTGCCATCAAATGATTAAAAATATTTCTCTGGTCTACTCATGGTTCGTAAACCCAAACATCCGACCTTGTATACCAGAATAACTGGTCTCGTGGGAACTTTCGATCTCATCATGTTCAAGTGAATTAAGTTTGCTCCAAGTTCAACGAGATTGCAAGTTACGCACCTAGGACATTTGCCTAACACGATCCCCCATGAGACCCTGCGCCTTTCCCTTGGCAAATGAGATCTATTAATATATACTGAAAAACACTTTTGCATCTCCTCCTCAACGAAAGAAAACACCGTCGGCATCTCCTCCTCTCGGCACTAGAAGACCCCATCAGCATCGCCTCCTATCGGCGCAAGTATCGTCGTCCTTTCTCCCAATTCAATCGATTTCTTTGTTCTTTCGACCTTTTTCGCCTCTTTGAGCAAACTAATTTCTATGTGCATTTCGGAGCATCTCCCCAAATGGCTGGCAACAATCATCGCGTGCCTCCTGTGGAGCTCGCTCTCCTATCATCCACGCCGGCTAAAGCTCCGGCGGGGCCGAGATGCGGCGACTGCGGCATGACAGAAACACCGCAATGGATGGCCAGGCTGATAGGGCCCTGCACGCTCTATGCCGACTGCGGCCTTCGTTGCTGGCATGGGGCAGTGGTGGGACAGGCATTCTCTCCGCATCTATCAAACCACGATTCCCGTCTCACCGTCGCCACCAGAAGCTGGCGTGCAGTGGGTGGAGTGCCCGAGAGGTCGGGTTGGTCGCACGTGGCAACCGTGGCCCTCCACTCTGCCATTGATGTGAAGTGCGTCTGCCGCTTGGACTGTCCCGGAGAGCTCAGGCGCACAGTCATTCCCGTCCCTGCTCCACAGGCCGACGGCGTTACCAGCCGCTCGGCCATTGATGTCGAGTGCGCCTGCCGCTTCGACTGTCTCGGAGAGTTCAGGCACACGGCCGTACCCGCCGCCACCAGTAGCTGGCGTGCAGTGGGTGGAGTGCCCGAGAGGCTGAGCTGGTCGCACTTGGCAGCCATGGCCCTCCACTACGCCATTGATGTCAAGTGCGACTGCCGTCCTGAAGAGCTCAGGCGCACGGCTGTTCCCGTCCCTACTCGATAGGTCGGCGGTGTTGCTAGCCGCTCGGCCATTGATGTCAAGTGCGCTCGCCGCGCCGATTGTCCTGGAGAGCTCAGGGGCACGGCCATTCCTGTCCCTGCTCGAAAGGCCAGCGGCGTTGCCAGCAGCTCAGCCCCCGATGTTGGACCCGTTCCTGCTCGACGGCGAGGCGGTGCCTTTGATCCTCGACGATCTAGACTGGATGAAAAGATAATTGCCAACAATAACTAGTGTCACTTTGCTGTAATGCTTATTAGTGTATGATCAGAGAACTCTGTTTCCTCCTATGGAGTACTTTGGATGGATGTTCGTTCGAAAAATGTGAACCTATTTTGCCAACAAATCAACAAATAATTTAGTCCGGTCTTGTCACTTTTTCTTAATAGTAACATCCGCCCATTGCCATCCTCGTGCGACAACTTCCCATGGAAGGTGGTTGCCATCATCAAGAGAGCACAGACGTGTTCGTCATATGGCGCAGGGACCCGCACATCAGCCCCTCAACGGTGGAAGATGAATGGAAGCCACTCAAAAGTCAAGACTCAAGAGGCGCCCGTTGCTTACCTTCTCACCGAAGCGGCACAACTTGCCAGGCAAGGCGAGTAACTCCACATAAATCATCATTCCTACCCCCCCACCATCGGCGTCCTCACCAGTTCCGAACCACGCTACCACTTCCCAAACACTCGCGCCTCACTCCTACGACCCGACCGATGTAATGAAGTGATCTGGATCCCCGTCGCGCCGGCTATCCCCCACCGGTTCCCCGTCGCGCCAGCTCTCACCCTTGCCTTTCAACAGATCCTCCAGCGCCACATCCTCTTCGTGCACCCGTGACTGGGTGCCGCCGCACAGTGGCCAGCACTTTGCCTGCATGCTCATGGAGGCGTTGTGGGGCCACATCCACGTCACGTCACCGCCGCGCTCCGCCACCGCTGAGCTTCGACGCCGCCAACGTCGACCCGCCGTCGCTCGTCGACGGTTTCCCAAGAGCCGGTGGTGGCTCGCCGGCGGATTCCCAGCCTCCTCCACCATCGCTGCCGCTGCCCTTCGACGATGCCAATGTTAACCCGCCGTCGATCGCCGGCACTTTGCCAGGAGTAGCTGGTGTCTCGCCGGCGGATATCCAGCCTCCTCCACCGTCGCCGCCTCGGAAGCTAAAGTTTATGGTTACCCTTCCTGCTAGTGAGTTTGACTCCGTCTCCGACTCTGACTCCCAAGCTGACACAGACTCGTCTGAGGACTGTTTCCATGGCTACATCCCTCCGGTCCCCCGGGGTGATGCTTTGCACGTCTTCCTGCGCTTGAACAGCACGTACGGGTACCCTGTCTGCCCCAACCTTATGCACCAGTGGCGCAAGCTGAGTGAGGTCAAGGACCATGTCCTTGGGATGGCCAAGTCTGCGCCCCTGAGGTAGAACTACAAGAAGAAGTGGAGCCGCCACCGCGTTGTGGCCAGGAATGAGGGATGGATGGAGTAGATGGAGTAGATCTATGCTGTTATGTTATCTATGATGTTAATTCGTATCTTTAGATTTCGTTGGAACATTGTCTTATGTATGTGAGCTTTGTGATGTTATGTTATCAGTGATGTTAATTAGTATGGTTAGATTTCGTTGGAACATTGTCTTATGTATGTGGACATTGTGATATTTAATTAGTCACTTTAGAATGGACTCTGTTTCCTACTTTGGATGGATGTTCGTTCACATAATGTGATCGTATTTTCCTAATAACAATTCAATGAATAATTTAGTCCGGTCCGGTCACTTTTGCAGATCAGTAAGATCCGGCCGTAGTCATCTTATTTTTCCCACAAAATCAACACTGAATTTAGTCCGGTCTGGTCACCTTTTCTTATCAGTAACATCCGTCCGTAGCCTTCCACGACAGGCCGAGGTGCCCGTTGCCTAATTTCCCATGGAAACTTGCCACAACACCCCATGGATGCTTGTAGATGAATCGCAGTCACACGATCTAGAGGCCCATTGCTTAGCTTGTCACGTAAGCTTGCACAACTTCTCATGGAATCTGGCCATTGTATTCCTACCACCATCGGCGTCCTCGCCAGTTCCGAACCACTCTACCCATAGTTCTCAACCCAAAGACTCGCGTTTCAGTCTTACTACCCGTCCGACGCAATGAAGCTATCAGTCTCCCCCAGACACACAGAGCTCAAGCGCATGGCCGTACCCGCCCCTGCTCGTCGGTCCGGTGGCGTTGCCAGCCTCTCGCCCACCGCCTCCTCAGGAGCCGAATCTGGGTCCTGGCTGTCACCGCGCGGCCTCAACTTCATCTGTTCCTACTTAGAGTGGTAAGGGTGTCAATTCCACGGCACGGAGCCGCCTCGCTGCGATGCCGCCAATGCCCGGAGCTGCTGGTACATCACCGGCGGATTCCCAGCCTCCTCCACCACTTGCAGAGTTGGACTCTGACTCCAATTCCGACTCCAACTCCGACACCCAAACTGACATAGACCATCTTAAGACCTTTGCTCTACGCGTCTTCTGGTGCACTACCAACACCTACGGGTGCCCTGTCTACCCCAACCGTATGCACCAGTGGAGAACCTGAATGAGATCAAGGACCATGTCCTTAGGATGGCCAGGTCTGAGGCCCTGAGGGAGGACAACATGAAGAAGTGGAGCCGCCACCGCGACCAGGCCAGAAACGAGGGATGGATGTAGATTGAGTGAGTGAGCCGCGCTAGTGGAAGACCAATGCCGATATGTTATCTGTGATGTTAATTAGTATCTTTAGATTTTGTGGGAACATTGTCTTATGTATGTGAACATCATGATGTTAATTAGTAACTTTACATTTCCATCAAACATGGTCTCATGTGTTGTCCGGCCTGTTCGTGTTTCGTAGATAAGAACATCCGCTTTATTGTACTTATACATGATCGTGTTTCCTAGCTTGACACATGATCTGGAGAGGTTGAAGATCAATATTGGACGATTAATAAGAAATAGCAATGTGATCGTTGCTCACCTTGACCAAATTCAAAACAAACATCCAGTTATTGCCAAACATCCAAAATGCTAATGCATCCCTAACCCAAACCATGTTTGTGAATTTGGTTATCATTTGTTTGTTGATCAATCCCCTTGTTTGAAGTTGTTTATGCTTTGTTTCCCTAACCATCTCTGTTCCTTGTCTCCCTATAAATGTTATCCTATTTTATCGCTCTCATAAACTATGAAATCATAGATCACCTTTGCCCAAAATTAAAACAAGCATCTTTTACAGGTCCTGAAATATTTGTCCTTTCTGTATATATTTCTAGACCGAAACATCTGGTCTGTTAATGCATCCCATACCAGAACATCCGGTTTAATGGCAGTAAACAGTTCATCTCTGCATGTTGAAGTGCTTGTAAATATAGTTTGCTCCAAATTCACTAAGATTACAAATTTACATAGTTCTTTTCTTTGCAAAAGACCGTTACATTATTAGAGATCGAGGCGCCTCCTTGCATTAGCATGATACAACTCCCGAAGAGACACCCCGACTTTCCCTGAAACTGAGATCTATTAATATACCGGACTCTCCCAACTCCCTCCATTGCCTTGTCTCAAACTCTCTTCCTCCAGAAAACCACAACCACCATGCCTTCTTCTCTGATTCGACTTCCCGTCTCCCCATTCCCTTCCAACCCCTCCTCCATCGGGATACCACCCGACTACCCCAACCAAGCCCAAGCGAGCCATCCGAGCCCTCCTTGAGTGAATCTGATGTAGAAGACATTGAAAGGTAGGAGAGCGAGGACAGCGAGGATGAGTACGACTACGTGGAAGAGGATGAAGAGGAAGAGGAAGAGGAAAAGGAAGAGAAAGAGGAAGAGGAAGAAGAAGAGGATGAGGAAGAAACGTGGGCGGCCATTGAGAAGAAGCGATTGGCGGCCAAGAAGAGGAAGCGGGTGGAGGCCAAGAAGAGGAATCAACAGACGGAGGCATTTGTGAGGCGGCTTTTGAAGGATGACAAGGCCGGTAAGCTTGATTCGTTCAAGGACATTCCGTCAGCGAAGAAGAAGAAGGGTGCAGAGGAGGAGGAGGAGGTGGACTCGAAGAGGACCAAGAAGAAGATGGACCTCGGCGCTGGTCCTTCAAATGCCGGCCCCGCCAATCTCGGTCCCGTGGCTCCCCCAGCCATTGAAGCTGTGACGCCCCAGGTTTTTAATTAGCATTATAAGTGCAAATGACCTAGTCAACCAAGTCAAACACGTTAACTTTGGTCAAACCCTGGTCAACCTGGGTCATCACCTCGAAAACCTAGCCAACAATCACTAGTGATCATCTTAATCAAGTCAACACACGCTTTTGGTCAAACCTTGGTCAAAGGCATAGTCAAACCATAGTCAAACCCCCAATGCCTTTGAACCCTCCTAGAACATTTGCCGCGTTCTCCAAATTTCACTTAAACACTTCAAAATCGGCCAATACAAAAGTTGTTCATCTTTTTGAGGGACACACTTTTCATAATTGGCGGCATTTGAAATTTTGAAATTGTGCAAAAACACGGTCAACGCCAGCCTGCACTTTTTGACCAAGCCGAGAAAGACATGAACTTTGCCAGCCATTTGTGCTCAAACTGTTGATCAAAACATAGGTCGGCCTTTGCAAAAGTTGCTCTCCTATAGTTGCTCTACAACTTTTCTATTCAAAGTTTTTGAAGTTTTGTTTGAAAATTTTGAACAAACGTGGATCAAACAGGGGTAAGTGGGATGCGAACCAGCGACGTCGCGCCGCGCCGTGCTCCCACGCTCCAGAGCACACCCGCGCGCACCGCCATGCGGCGCTGCCGCCCACTCAGCGTCCGGGCCCCTCCGGCCACCTAGATGGCCAGGGCGCGCTGAGCCCATCCCCCACACCCCCGAGCCCAACCAGTTCGCATGGGAAGTCATGCTTCGCCACGCGTCACCCGCCGGTCGTGCCCGTGCTGTGCCTCGTCCGCGCCGTCCGCCGGCCATGCACGCACACGCCCCACGACAGGCCGGGTCCCCCTGTCCTCGCCTCCATGCCTTCGCGATGAAGCTTTCAGTGCCCTGCTCCGCTTGCCACCTATAAAAGGCACCCGTCGTTCATCCTCACGCGTGCAGACCTCCGCCGCGCCCGCCATTGAAGCCGCCACGGCGAGCTTTGCCTTTCGCTCGCTTCCTGCGTCGACCCACACTTCAAGAGCCTTCCCTAGGACCCTCTGGAGCTCCCACCATAGCACATTGCCTAGCTCTGCCCCTCTCCTCACCGGAGTCGGAGCAGAGACGGTCGCAACCCCACTGCGTCGCCAAGCACCACCGCCAGACGCTCCTCCGGCCCAACCAACCCTCGGAATCGAACCCCAGGTGATCACTCGTGCCTCGTCCGCCCTTTCCCGGCCGAGCCAAGCCTTCCCCTCGCCGGAATTGAGCTCCCTCCGCCGGCCATGGCGCCAGGGACCCAATTGTAATCTAAGTTTTCGTCCTGAGGGCCTATCTGCGAAATCTGAGGACATGTTCGTAAAACTGTTTCTTCTAGATCTAGGGTGAAGGTGCTGAATCTTAGAAAATTTATAGAAAATTGTAGAACAATCAGAAAAATGCCAAACCAATTTTGTTGGTTTCCTTGTGACCATATCTACAGCTTTTACAAAGCATGACCCTACTTTTGACTCATAGATTTTGCATGAAAAATAGAAATTAGTTTAACCTAGATCTGCTGTAGTTCAAAATCTACAAGTGATCTCAAGCTGAATTTTGGATATGTTTCTAGATATGTCATGCTTAGACTCTGGACCAAACTTTGCACAAAGTTATTTAGTGAACCGTTTAATGTGGTTTATTTTGTATTTAAGCTGAATCTGTCCAAATGATTTTTATAGATTAAAATAAAAATATAGTTGTGCCCAACTTATGGATATTATCTTCTTATGCCTAAATACACCTCTGGTGAATTAATCATGATTTTATATATGCCCAAAATATTTATTCTTGATTTATGCTTAGTTTTAAATGTATTTGCATAGCTCAAGATCTAGGGTAGCCCTTGATGTGTTTGTTGTGTGCATAGCCTTGATTTGAGTCAGAGAACCAGTGGGAGAAAGTTGGAATCCATTTGTTGCTTATTTATTTTTATATGCATTTCTCATGTTTTGGTAGCAAAAATTTGTCATTTGTGATATAATTAATTCATAGCTCATTTAAATGTGCACTTGTGTTTAGTGGCTCTGTTTAGACCTAAAGAGCTTCAGAAGTGTCATCTACTGCATTTTATGAAGTTATTTTGTGAATAAAAGCAATGGAGGCCAATTGAAGCTTAATATTAAATTAAATTGGAAAACCACCAATACCACACCTAATGACCTTATGAATGTGATGTGAGCATGCTAAGAAGCTTGGGCCAACCCTTGCTGTTTTTGTGAATTAAATTAATTTATTTGTATAATTGTGTACAAAGTTGCTATCAAAAAGAATAAACAATAAAGCACCATAGGACATTACTTTAATAGAAAGGATATACCAAATATGTGCTTATCTAGGTGAATGTGGTCAACCATGCACCCCATTGTTGTCAAGTGTTGTTTTGTAATTAATTAAATAAAAACCGTCAATTAAATCTTGAATATGCATCCTCATGTAGATCTTCCCGACGGTAGCTATACGCTCGTGCTGGAAGGAGGAGACGAAGGAGCTGACGGGGACGTGCACTACGTCACTGTAGAGCAAGACTTGGACCAAAGTCCAGAAGGGCCCAAGGCCAACCTTGCCGACGAAGGCAAGCCCCAGATCATTAACTCTTCTTTTTAAAATTATGCAATTACCTTTGCTATGATTGTGCATTTATGTTTCAGGAGTTGAATGAAACCCTAGATGCATGATCCCTAGGTACCAATGCTCTTTTACTAGTATGCTAGGTCGATAGCTGCTATGCTATAGGACCGGTAAAAGTCGAGTATGTTCGTCACTCGCGAGAATAGGTTCTTATGTTGGAATCGTGAGATCTTTATAAATGGATTGCTCATGTGGTAAGAGCATGGGATTTGGGCTCCGGTCCAATGGCTTTCGTGGGCTAAGCTTCTGAACGTACTAAGCACTTGTCGGGAATGGGACCGGTAAGCCTAGTACCTGATGGACACGGCAAGGGAACCTTTCCCTACTACCCCTAGGACACATGATGTGTCCCCCTGCCTGCAATAGTAGGGTACATGTGCGAGTCTGGGCGGTCGGCGTGACGTACTAGTAAGCCTTGTACCGAGGATTGTAGGTTCCGATCCCGACCCGGAGAAAGATGGGAACCGCCTGGTCGGTGCATACCCCGTTTCATTTTTGTTTGGACCTTCTTGGGGTATGCATTCTCCCGTGTGTTTAGGTATACCTTGCAAGGTTATTAATCGATCGATCGTCAGCCTCTCACCGTTATCTGAGACTGCTTAATCAACTGGCCATGATATCCCTTAATGATGGAACTATGTGAATATTGCTGCGTGGATTAATTGTATTGTACAATTCTTGATTGCATTAGTTGGCTCACTTAGAAATGGTAATTAATTAGAATTGGACCTAAAAATACTGAAAGTAAGGACCTACTCTTTGTTGCTTTTCAGCAAAAGAACTCCACTGGCCAAAAAGCCTTTCATGTCTCGAGTTTGGTGATGTAGTTATCACCCAACGGTTAAGTCTTGCTGAGTATTAGTATACTCAGCCTTGCTCTTTAAATGTTGTTGCAGGTGTTGTTGTTTGGCCTGGAGAGATTCCACCCGGCTGGGAGCTGGAACGGGTGGATGACGACGAGTGATGGCATCATGGATGGACTCCTGTGATGTCTATCGTATCGCTAGTTTATTTTTCCGCTGTTTTTGAACTCTGAACCTTTACTTATCATGTCATGAACCATGGTTTGTAATAATTAACCCTTAGGGGTAAATTGGATTTAATTTGTGTAATGTACTCTGGACTCGCCTTCGTGTGAGTTTTAATGCATATGTTCGATCCTCTGTGTGTTATCCAAGTGATTTACCGGGCTTTTACCCGGCAACTTACGACGGGATGGTACTTTATTATCGCTTAATGACCAAAGTGGATTGGTTTAGGTGATAGTACGGTATTTTCCTGGGCGGGTTGTCACAGCTGGTACCAGAGCGATTATATGCACCAGAGTTTAATTAACAACCTTAATCACTTGTTTTTGAATAAAACTTGCCAAGTTTGATTGTATTTGCAAAATACGTTGGTTCGTTAAGGATGGAAATAGACCGAGAGGCCATATAGGGAATTTTTGGGTTCTTTCAGGTGGCTTACAAATCTATGGTTTATTTTGCTAACTTCCAGCACTTCTTAAGCCACGTGTTTCATACGTGTGCTGTGCCGCATCACGAGTATGCGAGAGTCGATAGGGCAATCCATTCCACAGATCCTATCTTCTCGGTTGGATGCCCACGTGTTTTATACGTGCGCTTTCCGTATGCGAGTCATACGAAGGATGACATGCTCTATTCAAGATGAATATGTCATGGGTTGTGATGTCGCCATGTTTTGCCATACGTGTGCGTTCCGCATTACGAATATGTGAGGCAAGGATACACTCCATTGAAACGGAGGGTGTCTGAGGTTGGACGCTGTCCATGTAGCGGTAAACGCATGGGTGCCGTTTTTATAGTGAACGGTAATGTTTGGGGACGCTTCTGTGAGTGCTGGCACGGAAGGTTCTTTTCTGCAGGTACACTAACAACGCTTCGTTAGTCGCTAAGTGAGAATCAATTAGCTCTCGACTAGTTATTATAAGGAGAACCGTATATAAGCCTTGCCACCGGCACTAACTTCGTTTCTGGCTTGATCGCCTTGTGAGGTCGTAAGTGACGCTTTTGCATCATGTTACAAATTGTGAAAACTTAAAAATGAACCATGCGCATGTTTGTGTGCTCTCTAGGTGAAAATTTGCTAGTGTGTGTTTTCTTATATAGCCTCTCATGTGAAGATGTTGTGCTGTCCAAAAACTTGATAGGGCTGTTTGCTTGAATTTTTACCCCTGTTCTAAAAATAATTGGACTAGATGATCTATAACAAAGTTGCTCCATATCTAATCTAGTTTTTGCTCGCAAAAATTCATGGTCATAGCTTTTGTATATCTCAAGTTATGCTCAGATTAGTGAACCTCTATCATGCTGTTTTTCCGGAAACCTATTTTGAAACCTTGCTTAATTGGAGCATCTTCCTAATCTTTTTAGATCAACCTTGGAATACCAAAGATGTGCCTCATAACCTTGCTGAGCTGCTGGTAAAATTTGGGGATTTTTGGGACTCTGGTTTTTAAGTTGGGAAATTTTGTTCCCAACCGCCAGGAACAAAACCCCAGTACCAAATTCTCCCAGAAGTGGTAACCTCAGCTTTTGATTCCGAGTTGGATATCAAGTTGCTTGAAACCTTTGATTTGGTATGCGCATGAGAGTCATGAATCCTCACAGTCTTGAGCTGAGTGCATGAAATTCTTATTTCCAGAATATTACGGTTCCCCCGATTCTGACTTTTCTTCAAATTGGGCTTTCGTCGTACATGTTCTGCTTGTGTGAACAAGCTTATGAATGTGTGTTTAATAAAAGCTCAAATTTTCAGATGGTGGGACCGACACGCAGCTCCCCGAATGGTTTTGGTGCGTCAAGTAGTGGTAGCGACCTACCACCGCCACCACCCAGGAGGATTGTAGAGGCATTTATCGCGGTTCAAAAGGAAGTGTTGTGCCACATCCTCTAGACTCAGCAGCAGACCGCCCAGAGGCTGCAACAGCAACCTCCCCATGGTGCCAATCCTGATGGACCAAATTTGGTCACTAAGACCATAAACTCCACCCAAACAGATCCGGAGAAACCTCGATCCTATGAGTCTTGCTCACCAGGAGTACCTACCCAGGCTGATATAGATACCATTGCCGGTGCAATCAATATGTTGGAAGAACAAAATTCAGTGCTAAGTCAGATAGTGCACAATATCATCCAGGGTCGTTATTAGGGACTATCTCAAACTAGTTTAACTGACGGTCTCTCTCAGTCATTATCTACATCTATTGTTGAGCAGGCCCGCTTATGCAATCTGTTGGTGGATCATACAAATCAGGGTGAACTCAGCTCCTCCGACTCTCTACTACCACCATCGAAACTACCAATGGACCTTAGAAAGGAAGAGAGAAAAGTTGGAGCAACAAGCGAGTATTCTCTGAGATGGATTTAAGTGAGTGGGGAATTACCTACAAGGAAATTCGTCCACGTGAGGGCAAACGAAGTAACGACATCGGCGAGATCGACCAGCTCATCGAAAATGAAACTCGCTCTCAAGCTGAGATATTAGAAGAACGAATGAGAAAGAGCCTTTACCCGTATCATCAACTTTGTTTTAAATGTGGAGAGAGCAATCATCTCCTCCAATCTTGCCCTTCGAGTGCTTGGAGTGACCCGACGGACTGGAACATCTTGTCACGTCGAGGAAGACGAATTGGGCTTAGTAAGGACTTTTTAAAGTCTAGAGACTCACTTCAACAGTTGATGGATCATCTTTCCCATGGTTGTCCTCAGCCCCCAAGGAAACAACAGGCACATCAACAAGCTTCTAAGCCTAAAGCACTATCGCCTCGCATTTGCTACAATTGTAGGCAGCCTGGGCATTATGCAAGTGAATGCCCGAACCCTAAGCAGAACAAGCCCCATCTGCGGAGTTGAGGCTCCGGAGTAGATAAGGGCAATCACGGCAAGAAGCCCACAATTCAATTGAAGCAAGGCCCGCTTAGCTTCATGGGTATCGTTTCTATCTGAAAACACCTCCTTACTTTCGTCTTTTACTTTCGAATCTCGGGATGAGACTCTTTTTAAGGGGGGTAGGCTGTGACGCCCTAGGTTTTTAATTAGCATTATTAGTGCTAATGACCTAGTCAACCAAGTCAAACACGTTGACTTTGGTCAAACCCTGGTCAACTTGGGTCATCACCTCGAAAACCTAGCCAACAATCACTAGTGATCATCTTAATCAAGTCAACACACGCTTTTGGTCAAACCTTTGTCAAAGGCACAGTCAAACCCTAGTCAAACCCCTAATGCCTTTGAACCCTCCTAGAACTTTTGCCGCGTTCTCTAAATTTCACTTAAACACTTCAAAATCGGCCGATACAAAAGTTGTTCATCTTTTTGAGGGACACACTTTTCTTCATTGGCGACATTTGAAATTTTGAGTGGAAATTGTGCAAAAATGCGGTCAACGCCAGCCTGCACTTCTTGACCGAGCCGAGAAAGACATCAACTTTGCCAGCCATTTGTGCTCAAACCATTGATCAAAACATAGGTCGGCCTTTGCAAAAGTTGATCTACAACTTTTCTATTCAAATTTATTGAAGTTTTGTTTGAAAATTTTGAAGAAACATCGGTCAAACAGGGGTAAGTGGGATGCGAACCGGCGACATCGTGCCGCGCCGCGCTCCCGCGCTCTAGAGCGCGCCCGCGCGCGCCGCTGCCGCCCCCTCGGCGTCCGGGCCCTCCAGCCACCTGGATGGTTAGGGCGCGCTGATCCCATCCCCCATACCCCCACGCCTGACCAGTTCGCATGGGAAGTCGCGCTTCACCACACGTCGCCCGCCAGCCATGCCCACGCCGTGCCCCGTACGCGCCGTCCGCCGGTCATGCCCGCACACGCCCCACGGCAGGCCGGGTCCCCCTGTCCTCACCTCCTTGCCTTCGCAATGAAGCACTGAGCGCCCTGCTCTATTTCCCGCCTATAATTGGCAACCGTCGTTCATCCTCACGCATGCAGAGCTCCGCCGCGCCCGCCACTAAAGCCGCCACGGCGAGCTTTCCCTTCCGCTCGCTCCCAGCGCCGACCCACACTTCCAGAACCTTCCCTAGGACCCCCTGGTGCTACCAACGTAGCACATTGCCTAGCTCTGCCCCTCTCCTCGCCGGAGTCGGAGCAGAGGTGGTTGCAACCCCACTGCGTCGACAAGCACCACCGCCAGCCGCTCCTCCGCCCAAACCAACCCTTGGAATCGAACCCCAGGTGATCACTCATGCCTCCTCCGCCCATTCCCGGCCGAGCTGAGCCTTCCCCTCGCCGGAATCGAGCTTCCTCCGCCGGCCATGGCGCCAGGGACCCAATTGCAATATAAGTTTTCATCCTGAGGGCCTATCTGCGAAATCCGAGGACCTGTTCGTAAAATTGTTTCTTCTAGATCTAGGGTGAAGGTGCTGAATCTTAGAAAATTCATAGAAAATTGTAAAAAAATCAGAAAAATGCCAAACTAATTTTGGTGGTTTCCTTGTGACCATATCTACAGCCTTTACAAAGCATGATCCTACTTTTGACTGGTAGATTTTGCATGAAAAATAGAAATCAGTATAACCTAGATCTGTTGTAGTTCCAAATCTACAAGTGATTTCAAGCTGAGTTTTGGATATGTTGCTAGATATGTCATGCTTAGGCGCGAGACCAAAATTTGCACAAAGTTACTGAGTGAATCCTTTAATGTGATTTATTTTGTATTTAAGCTGAATCAATCTAAATGATTTTTATAGATTAAAATAAACATATTTTTGTGCCAAACTTATGGATATGATCTTTTTATGCCCAAACACACCTCTGGTGAATTAATCATGATTTATATCTGACAGAAATATTTATTCTTGATTTATGCTTAGTTTTGAATGTATTTGCATAGGTCAAGATCTAGGGTAACCCTTGATGTGTTTGTTGTGTACATAGCCTTGATTTGAGTCAAAAAACAAGTGGGAGAAAGTTGGAATCCATTTGTTGCCTATTTATTTTTATATGCATTTCTCATGTTTTGGTAGCAAAAATTTGTCATTTGTGATATAATTAATTCATAGCTCATTTAAATGTGCACTTGTGTTCAGTGGCTCTGTTTAGAGCTAAAGAGCTTCAAAAGTGTCATCTACTGCATTTTATGACGTTATTTTGTGAAAAAAGCAATGGAGGCCAATTGAAGCCTAATATTAAATTAAATTGGAAAACCACCAATACCACACCTAATGACCTTATGAATGTGATGTGAAGCATGCTAAGAAGCTTGGGGCCAACCCTTGCTATTTTTGTGAATTAAATTATTTTATTTGCATAAATGTGTACAAAGTCGCTATCAAAAAGAATAAACAATAAAGCACCATAGGACATTACTTTAATAGAAAGGATATACCAAATATGTGTTTATCTAGGTGAATGTGGTCAACCATGCACCCCATGGTTGTCAAGTGTTGTTTTGTAATTAATTAAATCAAAACCGTCAATTAAATCTTGCATATGCATCCTCGTGTAGATCTTCCCGATGGCAGCTATACGCTCGTGCCGAAAGGAGTCGACGAAGGAGCTGACGGGGACGTGCACTACGTCGCTGTAGAGCAAGACTTGGACCAAAGTCCAGAAGGGCCCAAGGCCAACCTTGCTGACGAAGGCAAGCTCCGGATCATTAACC
Source organism: Cenchrus fungigraminus (assembly GCA_036936925.1). Lineage (NCBI taxonomy): Eukaryota > Viridiplantae > Streptophyta > Magnoliopsida > Poales > Poaceae > Cenchrus > Cenchrus fungigraminus. The sequence continues at coordinate 98,391,507 of CM072774.1, read as the reverse complement.
CTTCTTTTTAAAATTATGCAATTACCTTTGCTATGATTGTGCATTTATGTTTCAGGAGTTGAATGAAACCCTAGATGCATGATCCCTAGGTACCAATGCTCTTTTACTAGTATGCTAGGTTGATAGCCGCTATACTATAGGACCGGTAAAAGTCGAGTATGTTCGTCTCTCGCGAGAATAGGTTCTTATGTTGGAATCATGAAATCTTTATAAATGGATTGCTCATGTGGTAAGAGCATGGGATTTGGGCTCCGGTCCAATAGCTTTCGTGGGCTAAGCTTTTGAACGTACTAAGCACTTGTCGGGAATGGGACCGGTAATCCTAGTACCTGATGGACACGGCAAGGGAACCTTTCCCTACTACCCCTAGGACACATGATGTGTCCCCCTGCCTGCAACAGCGGGGTACATGTGCAAGTCTGGGCGGTCCGGCGTGACGTACCAGTAAGCCTCGTACTGAGGATTGTAGGTTCCGATCCCGACCCGGAGAAAGATGGGAACCGCCTGGTCGGTGCATACCCCGTTTCGTTTTTGTTTGGACCTTCTTGGGGTATGCATTCTTCCATGTGTTTAGGTTTAGCTTGCAAGGTTATTAATCGATCGATCGTCAGCCTCTCACCGTTATCTGAGACTGCTTAATCAACTGGCCATGATATCCCTTAATGATAGAACTATGTGAATATTGCTGCGTGGATTAATTGTATTGTACAATTCTTGATTGCATTAGTTGGCTCACTTAGAAATGGTAATTAATTAGAATTGGAGCTAAAAATACTGAAAGTAAGGACCTACTCTTTGTTGCTTTTCAGCAAAAGAACTCCACTGGCCAAAAAGCCTCTCATGTCTAGAGTTTGGTGATGTATTTATCACCCAACGGTTAAGTCTTGTTGAGTATTAGTATACTCAGCCTTGCTATGTAAATGTTGTTGTAGGTGTTGTTGTTTGGACTGGAGACATTCCACCCGGCTGGGAGCTGGAACGGGTGGATGACGACGAGTGATGGCATCATAGATGGCCTCCTGTGATGTCTATCGTATCGCTAGTTTATTTTTCTGCTGTTTTCGAACTCTGAACCTTTACTTATCATGTCATGAACCATGGTTTGTAATAATTAACCCTTAGGGGTAAATTGGATTTAATTTGTGTAATGTACTCTGGACTCGCCTTCGTGTAAGTTTTAATGCATATGTTAGATCCTCTGTGTGTTATCCAAGTGATTTACCGGGCTTTGACCTGGCAACTTACGACGGGATGGTACTTTACTATCGCTTAATGACCAAAGTGGATTGGTTTAGGTGATAGTACGGTATTTTCCTGGGCGGATTGTCACAGAAGCTCCCTCGACGCCAGAGTCATCGGGGAACTCCTCGGAGGGGTCGTCTTAGATTACTCGGATTTGGGTTTTCTTTTTCACTTTCAAATAGGTGGTCTTGTGGATGGAAAGATCAATTGTATGTTTTCTTTTGAATGGAAAAGATCGATCCCCTGTTTTCCTGCTCTGTGAATCTTGTAGTGGTAGGAAAATCCCCTGTATCCCCTGTTATCCATGAAGAACATGGGTGTTCTTCTGTTCCATGATCGCCTTCCTTGCATCAGTGGATTTCCCTGGTCATGATGCATTGCCATAGTGTGAGATGTAATGTCTTGTCATGTGCTATTTTATTCTTATCCCACCGCACCGCATTGGAGATACACACGTAAATGATGATCGATTTTACAAATTTACCGTTTGACTAAATTCACAGTTTTGCCAAGAATATACAGAACGTAAATGATGGTCACCTTGCCCAAATTATTCAACTTAAATGTGCACATACATGATACATCCCCATAGACCTACACCCGTACAGTGGCACTGGCACTGGCGCGCACAAACACACACCCAGCAACGAAATCTTCGGACTTGGCAACGAGGAAGACAACAGACACGGTCATGGAGATGGATACGACACACGCTTATCCCTCCATACCTAATGCACGACAGAATGTAGCATAACGAGGATCCATGCGGAGATATTCCTCCAATGCACGGTGCCTACGCCTCGACTTCATGGTACGTCCCGAGCGACCAATGCCAGAAGCATGCTGTAGGATGTCACGAAAACCCCACTGCTAGTGAGCAATATTGCAGTAAGGGCACACACAGCGACCATGGTGAAGCACACGAGTGTAACGCTGCTCCTGCAGCCAAGCCAAAGCATCTTTCTTCATCTCCTCCGTTTGTTCCTCATCCGCTTCGTCCATGTCGTACAGATCATATGGATCCATGTATCCTAGCCGCTGCGGAGGTGGCACAACATGGAAGTTGGCGGTTCCTCCATTGGCATCAGAAGCCATCGTCCTACACACTCGCCAACAATGTAAACATGATAAGCACTGACCAGAAACAATGATTGTAAGACCACATTCGCAGCGCGCAGAACCAAATAGAGAGGTCTGCTAGCACAATGCGTGGAGGATGAAGAGGCGATGAGCAAAGGCCTTGGGGGCACGCCTATTTATCGAACCATGACCGATACTAAGGCAGCGTGCACCTCGTGGCAGAGCATGCCTCACGGGATTACAGTAGGCATGAAAATACGTGGGATGATCGGAATATAAAGGCCTACACTGCTGAGGAATCCTGTCACAAGTATAGGGCGGAATATGTAGGCTTTTTCCCCGGTAGGCATGCGAAATATTTGGTGGGTAGACGAGTGTGATTTGGTCCGGATAAGAACGCAGAAGGAAGATCCTTATATCTGTATGACGTAAAAAAATAATTGTGTAGGCATTGTAGTGGGAGAAGCAGCTGTTAGGCTTTGTGATCTTCGACTGGAAACGCACCTAGCTTCACTGAAGCGTGGGCCTCTTCCAGATATCCGTCTCCCACCTATATTGTACACCACCGGAATCCCACCCAAACTCGCTGACAATATGGGGCCGTGATTGCACGGCCTCACTTCTCAGTGGCCCCAAAGCAAGTGCAGGTTACCAAATTTTCATTTCGCGGTCAGGAAGTCAAAAGAGGGATTTTCAAATTCAGTATTCCCTCTCCGCCCCGAAATAATAAATACTCTACTCCATTGCTACCGCGTTGCGCCACTAAACTCCCGCCTTCCATTTCCAAAAAGCATCACTCTGCTCAGCTAGATCTGTGGTGGCGGTCTGACCTCGCCGTCGCCGGTAGAGGGGGAGGGGAATCTCAGCAGCTGGTGGGCGGCAGATATCAGTGTTCTGCTTGCATCTGCTGTGTTGGCCAAGCTGAGCAGTTGAACGAGGATATGGCGCAAGCACCAGCTCCCGATGCCCCCTCAATCCATGGGCCCCTGAATCTTGGAGCTTCACAAGTGAGAATCTCATTTCCTTTTCTTTCTAGTCCCATAGTAGTATTTTCGTTGGCTTAGAAAGTAAATTGCTTCGTGTATTGTGTTAGTTCTGAGATTCTTCTCTTAACTTTGCCGCTCTACATGCTGTCACTAATTTGGAACACAAGTTAATAGATGAGCCATGCGTTGAAAGTAAATTGCTTTGTGTATTGTGTTAGATTGGAGATTCTTCTCTTACCTTGGCCGATCTAGATGCAGTTACTGATTTGTAACACAACTTAATAGATGGGCCATGCTTAGAAAGTAATTTACTTTGTTTATTGTCTTAGATTTTAGATCCTTTTCTTACCTTGATCGCTCTAGATCTAGTTCCTGATTTGTAACTTTTTGTGCCGGGCCTAGCATCCCACTCCTGCATTGCTGAAATTCAATCACATGTCGTGGTATATAACAGAATGCATGATTATCCTGCTACTTTATTCTTAGGATTATTCTTAAGTTTATTTGCTTGCTTCGTTTAAGGTTCAAGTTTGACTTCTCCTTTCATTTTGAGGCTCAAATGTTGTGGACAACCTTGCGGTTCAAATATCAAATTCCTGTCCCTCCAATGTGAAGTCAAAGCCATTCATTGATTACATGCCTTGAGATTATCCAGCTTTTGCTACATGCTCAAGACCTGAAGTTTCATTGGGAGGGCTCAATGCAGCTGCTGACCTTGGTGAAATCTTTGTTGAATAGGACCAAGTTTTGACAGACTTGAAGATCAAGGCAGAAGCATCAGATGTAGCAATGAAAGTGCAAACTGATGAGATTGAGAGGTTGAAGAAACAAGTAGAAACTACTGAGACCCTCCTTCGTCAACTGCTAAGCTCGCGCCTTGGGTAGGGCACTGTGTTTCTTAGTCTTCTGCTTGTGTCCTCCCAACTAGTTGTGCTGGTTTGTGAGTACGGAGATTTGTTATCTTAGTGGGTTCTATTTCAATACCAGCTTTATTTGTGAGCATGGATATATCATGTGTATTGGTTTGTGAGCTCCTACTTACAATCTGCTTGTGGTTGTTTTGTGTTCATTGATAATAATGTGTCATGTGTGATCCGAAACATTAATTTGTATCAGTGGTATGGAAATATTATCTCTGATGTCAATTACTTAATTGATTAGCATGTAATATGAGATTGAATTATATTTAATTAAGCGCTACCTGGAGTGCAGCCCAAAATAACAGGGAAAAAATATGTGGGCTTGCCCCCTCGGCCCATTATTTTTTTTACGAATTGAAAAATGATTTATTAATAAAATGGGCCGTATCAAAAATGACGTCAGCAAATGGTGGGCTGGGTCCAATATCAGTTGGGCCTTAATCATTTTATGATGTCATCGAATATTAAACTCGATCGAACTAGTACTGGTCCCAAAACAAATTAATGACGAATGCAATTATTGGGCTCGGTCATACTAAAACTAGGCCTAAAACATTCTATGACGACCTCGATTATTGGGTCGGTCCAACCAGAATTAGGCCTAAAAGTATCTATGACAACAACAACTATTGGGCTCCATCCAACCATAAATAGGCCTTAAACAATCTATGACGCAAACAATATTGGGCTCCATCCAACCTTAATAAGACCTAAAACCAATTTATGACGAAAGAAACATTGGGCTCAACTTAACATTAAGTGGGCCAAATTCAGTCTATGACGACAAGGAATTTGGACCTTGGCCCAACAAAATATGGGCTGAAGTCACTTAATGATGAAACAGTTTGTCACAAAACGCCATGCCACATCAGATTTTGGTCCGACGTGGCATGTACCTTATGACGCCTTTGTGTTACGAATTTATACACGTCATTAAACTCATGATGCCGGGAAATAAGGTCTCGTCATTAATCACGGTTTATGACGCTCGATTAATGACGGAGCGTTTTCGTAACAACCGGCGTCATTAATCGCGGTTTATGATGAGAAACGACCTTTTTTTTGCGTCACTAGTCGGCGTTTTTCTTGTAGTGTAAATCAATTGGCTAGCTCGGGCAAGTTGAACTTGCATCAACCTATTCCTTCGACTGGACAGCCAATTGGGCAAACACCACCTGTGTTGGGTCAGTCAATCCGTAAAATCCTTCTGAGGCAAGATCATCGACAGAAATGCTGAAACCTCAATCAAGAACTCTTGAGCAACAACCTTCAGAAACTCCATTGGCTGGTATGCGGCCGATAGAATAGATATCTGCTAAGATAAAATCGCATCTGAAAAGAGGAATTGACTGATCAAATTACAGAGACGCTGCAGAAGCATTTTGGGATGAAGCCTAAGTAGCAAGTTTATATGTACAGAACACCGTATCCATCTGGTTATGATCAGATACCTTTCCCTTCAAGGTTAATATGGTGCCTGATTTTACTAAATTCTCTGGACAAGATGATACATCCACAATGGAACATATCACTAGGTTCATCATACAATGTGGAGAAGTAAGGAATATTGATGCACTCAGGATACGATTGTTTTCTTCATCTCTCTCAGGGACAGCATTTTCGTGGTTCACTTCACTTCCGCCCAACTCCATTATCAAGTGGTCCGATTTGGAGCAACAGTTCCACAATTATTTCTTCTCTGGTATTCATGAGATGAAAATTACTGACTTGACCAGACTCAAGCAGAGGAACGATGAAACTGTTGCTAGATTCGTTCAGAGGTTCAAAGAAGTCAGAAGCAAGTGCTACAGCTTGAATCTTGGAGATAAACAACTGGCTGAATTAGCATTCCAGGGGCTCTTGCCATCTTTGAGAGAAAAGTATGCATCACATGATTTTGAGAGCCTTAGCCAGTTGGTAAGTCGGATGAGTCAGGAAACTGCAAAGTCTTATGAGCCAAGGAGGAATTTCCAAAAGAAAGTTTCGTATGTGGAGTACTCTGATTCAGAAGATGAAGAGAACATGATAGGACTTGCAGAGTGGGTTAAAGGCAAAAAGACTATGTCTTGTCCTTTTGGTAAGAAGGAACAATAGAAATTCGGCTTCGATATCACTAAAGCCGATAAAATATTTGATCTACTGCTCCAACCACTACGTGAAAACCTCAAATAGGTCACGCAACATTTGTAACGGGCCCTTAACGCCTGTTACATGCACCCACATCTGTAATGGTTGTTATTTGGCGCCCGTTACCCATAAGCGCGCCAGGACGACCCCGGGGTTGGCCTCCACAACGTCCGTTACCAATGTGGACTTAAACGCCTATTACACGAATTCTCTGTAACAGACGTTAAATAGAGTCCGTTACAAAAGTTAAACCTATCGGTAACGGGCTTGTAAAGTCTGTTACCGATCAATGCCTTATCAGTAACAGACTGTTTAAGTCCGTTACTAATCACTGTCGTATTGGTAACGGGCTATAAAGTCCGTTACCGATAATTTTGTACTGGAGACGCATGCTTGTTAGGATGTGTCTCCTTTGCTGGCGACCCAATTGGATACGCTCGTGTCTTAGGACTCATCTCCTTTGATTGCCACCCAGGGTCGCCTTTTTTCTCTCATCGGAGATGCACGTTGTTATGGCTCGTCTCTGTCTTCTCCTTCCGACACCACTCGCTCTCTCTCCGCAGAAGGCCACTCCCGTTCCGACAACAACACTCGCTCGCTCTCTCTCCTCAGAAGGTCACAGGCTCGATCTCTCTACTCAGATGTCCCCGCCAGCCTGTCCTGTTCACCGCCGCCAGCTGTGTGCGCTCTGAGGATCGCGCTTAATTTCTCTCCTCAGAAAGCCAGCGCTGCGGCAGGCCGGCCGGTCGCGTGCACGACGGCGAAAGGGGCCAGCGGACGTCGACCGCGGCGTCATCCAAAGCATACGCCTCTGTGTCCCCTCCCCCTGGGGCTCGGCGCCATCCTCCACGCTGTTGCCGCGGCCGCGACGCCACCTCCGATCCTCCTCCTCGGCCGCGCTTGCCTCGTAGAAAGTCCTCGTCAAGGTGGAAATTAATTGCCCCCTTTTATTGAAATTTTTCAGCTGTCCTAATCCTCTTGTGTTATCGGTTTTTTTGTGTGATGAATTATGCTCATTTGATGTATGGAGTGCAGATGGCGTCTGCTGCTCGGGCTTGGATGTACAGACAGCCCCGAGAAGATTGGGAGAATTTCTTAAGCGGGGTCAATGGTTTTCTAAATCAAGCAGAGGCAGATATGAGAAACCGTGGTGTTCAGGCAATGCTTTGCCCCTGTATAGATTGTCTCAACCAGAAGAAATTTGCACAACGGGAAATCATTTTTCATCATTTGGTCACACGTGGTTTCACAAAAAATTACACGTGTTGGAATAAACATGGTGAGGAAGGCCTTAACGAACTCGAAGCAGGCTGACTAAATGAAGGTGAAGTGCGACACCTTGCTACCGACAATGATGAAGACCTTGATGACAGTGGAGTTTTTGAGGAAAATGAACCATTATTCCCACCAAATGTGATGAGGCTTGAGGATATCACTGATCAAGAAGTTAGGGGCTTCGATGATGGTGAGGTGTTGCAACGTGTGCACAATGTTGATCAAATGTTGCAGGATGTTGAGTTTCAACGAGTGTACCACTACAAGAAAATCGTTGACTAGTGACGCAACCACATTTTAGCATCATTGATTTATGACGTTCCTGGCTGATCTCGTCATAATATTTCACTTCCGAGCAAATTTAGTGACAAAAAAATTTTCGTCATTACGGTTGACACTGTAGCCGGGCGTTCCCTGTTCCATGCTGTTTTGTAACGCCATAAGCTCTGAAAAAACGTCATAAACCAACATCGGTCCCACATGTAAGCATTATTTTAAAAACAGATTGTTCCAAGTCGTCATAAAATTCAGTAGGGTCCCACATGTAAGCATTTTTTTCGAAAATAGAGTGTTCCAAGTCGTCATAAAATTTTCCAGGGTCCCACATGTAAGCATTTTCGCCATGTCAGCGGCGTCATAAACCAACTTTGGTCCCACATGTAAGCATTATTTTAAAATAGTGTTCCAAGTCGTCATAAATAGTTCCAGGGTCCCACGTGTAAGCATAGGTCACGAAATGTTGCAAAAATAATTTGCCATGGCATGGGTTCGAACCAGGGACCTGAAGGAACAAGGTTGTGCTGTTTACCACATCACCAGTCGTTGGTTGTGATAAGAACATGGGAAACTCTACTAATAGTTCATGCGAATTCTTTACTGTGACCAGGTCCCACATGTAAGTTTCAGCTAAGTCTATAATTACTTATCGAATGGCTGGCGAGACACTTCACTCAGACTTCGTAAAGACTTTTGACTTCCGCTACGCAAATCTGTGATAGTTCGTGGTAGGAATGGCGGATCCTAGCGGTGAGGGGAAGATGGTTGCGCCGCCACATCCCAGCAACAAGAGGATGAGATAGCAAGACGAGGTTAGACCTCTGGTTTGAGCCGCTGTATTTTCCCCTATCTTACTAGGGTTGGGGATTTCTAGATTTGGGGATCTGGAGGATTGATGAGCATATTTGGTAGATTTAGATTGCATTATCGTACCTTTATAGATTTTTGTGGAGGTGCACAACTGAGTTTATGTAGGTAGCAAACAACCAGGTTTTGTGGCGTGTGGTGGTTGTTTTACTGTACTCATACAAATGGGTTCAAGGGATTCACGTTTTTTTATAGACTGAGATGAGTTTATTTTTCAGATCGAGATGAGATTTCTCCAAGGATTAGTTTAGTTCTACAAGAACATCTTAATGTTATTTTAGAAGATCTGGATGCCTCATCTCGGGGGAGAACTCTATTAGGATCTCCAAAGAGATCCAAAACATGATAGAACAACTAGCTGAAAGAGAGAAACAGCTTCAGTACATACCTAAGAACAAGAAAACTGAGGCGGAGATTATTCTTCTTACCATAGACATTGGAATAAAAGCATCAATAAATGGGTAGGACATTGAGTTTGTTTGGTCCGTCTTTTCTTTTAGATGTTCAAGAAGTTCGTTGTCAGTTGGACTGAAACGGGTACCCTGCCTATTAGTACCCATTTCAGTCCAACAGACAACGAACTTCTTGAAAATTTAAAAGAAAAGACTGACTAGAAAAACTCAATATCCTACCCATTCATTGACGCTTTTATTCCAATCTATATGGTAAGAAGAATAATCTCCGCCCTCAGTTGTCTTGTCCTTAGGTGTGTACTGAATCTCTTTCTCTTTTTCTGCTAATTGTTCTATGATGTTTTCGATCTCTTTCGAGATCCTATAGAGTCCTCGCCCTGAGATGAGACATCCAGATCTTCTGAAAGAACATTAAGAAATGCAAGAGAGTCCCGCAAGGCCACAAAATTCATGGTAGGAGGTGCAGAAGGTGAAGGAACAGCTGCAGGAGGCCAAACATGAGATGGAGTTATGATTATGAATGAGTAGTGATGATCATTGTGAAACTTGTATCATGATTGTGTTTTGGTGTTGGCGACTGGATCATTGTATGATGTTTGCTACTAGTTGGTGGACTGGTGGGGTGATGAGTTGCTATGAGATGTCATCTTATTATGCCGATTTGGTTTAATCTATTCCAAATTGATTCGAGCATACTCACAATTCGGAATTCATACGCATTGCAATGGAGGTCATTGAGAATTGCAGTTAACGACTGGCACCGGGCGTTAACCGACGAACTTGTGTGCACACCCCCTCTGAACGGACGTGTCGATCATTGTGAATCGCAATGCCTGGCCTTATTTACTCTCGGTCGCCGACATGTACAAAGTCGAAAGGTTGAAGCTGCACTATGTGTCAAAGATGTGGGACATGGCAAGCGAGGAAACTGTGACTTCATTTCTACGATGGGCAATTCAGGCTAACTGCACACAATTGCAGGACAAGTGTATGTATCTCTTAGAGCGAATCTTTCCTCACGAAATACTCACATATGATTGGGCGGTTGTATACACTGATCATCCCGAATTTATGCACAATCTCCGTAGAAGATCCAAACTCATTCGTTTCGAGCATACTCACCATTCAGAATTCATATGCGTTGTAATGGAGGTAAAGGAAGAACAATGGAGGTATGGTGGTAATAGATAGAGAAGGGGGAAGTTTTGATTGAGGAAACATTGGCCTGTTAATGTTTCGCAAGGAGGACCTTCCTAGTGGTAAAAAGGGAGGAAAAGCTAAGATGCTATTTGTTTGGATTGATCCAGAATCGGATCGTCCATCCTTTTGACGATTGCAGGAAGGACCTTCCTGAGAAACAATTGTGTAACTGCCCCAACAATAGCCCGGAGCGGTTCTGGTAAGTTGGCGGGAGAAAAGCGCGCGCGACAGCCAAAAAAAAGTTTTCCCACAAACAAGTGTATATATCTCATTTCTCTCAACGACGCGGCGTACACTACTGCAACTCTGCAAGAGACTCGCCGGCACCACGCTCCTTTTTCTTGTGGTAAAGACTAGAGCTAGCGTCCGTGCTTAGATCTGCTGTTGCCCCTGGCGGGAATGGCGAATCGTAGCGACCCTAGCGGCGAACGGAGAAGCAGGACTCGCTCCGGTCAGGTCAGTCCTCTGTTTAGCCATGCTACTTTGATCTGTCATACTAGTTAAGGGGAATTCTAGATTTGGGGATCTGGGTTAACAGACTATATTCATGTATTTTAAAGGTGTTTGGAGTAGACTCCGAAAGCTCCAGATCGCCGATGCCTGGTCCTCGTGAAGTCATCGTTATAGATCCGAATGAAAACGAGTGCAAGGACGGGTTTCCTGTCCATCCGAAGTATGACTGGACAGGCGCCAACCCTGGGCGTCGATATGTATGCTGCTGTGAGGTAAACGATAACTTGTATCACTTCTAATAAATGTTGCTTCTGCGTTTGATGTTAGTGTGATCAATCGCTAATTATATGAACGAAATCGGTGACTGCAGACTGATGGCATGAAGTGTGCGTCGTTTAGGTGGATAGATCCTGAATGGGATATTAGGACTCTAAAAGTTCTAGAGAAACTAATGGAAATGAAGGGAAAAGCAGAAGAGGAAGCAAGGTCGTGGAAAGAAGCATGTACAGCTGCTAAGGAGGAGGCCAATGTCAAAGCAGTTCAGCTGCAGACGATAACGCGATACTACGGGGAGGTAACTCATAACCTGTTTGAGACGAGAAATAAAATGAGAAACGATGCTCTGTTGTCTCCTACAGAAAAGGGTGAAGCCAACAGGTACTTAAAAGCTGAAAGGGAGGCAAGGATGTGGAAGGAAGAATGTGCAAAGGCTAAGAGGGAGATTCAAGAGACTGCCACTGAGCTGCAGACGATCAAGCAGCTCCTGGATTCTGCAACACTTGTGGTGAAGAAGGTTAGGGAATTGCTGAGACAGGCCTCATATAAGAGGTCGCTCAGCAAGGACAACATAAGGAATAATGTGATTCATGGTGTTATTGCTAGGTAGACGGTTTAGAGGTGCTAATCATGCTTATATTTTGGTATTTGCTACTTGTTGGTGGTGTGAACTTTGTGGTGATGAGTAGCTGCGAGATGCCATCTTATGATGTTTGATACTTGTCCGCTCTGTTGATATTTTGCGGGAAGGACCTTCCTGATTACCGAATACGTAACTGCTTGTTCCCTACGGTGATTGTGGTAGAAACTCATACATATGCATGGAATAATTGATGAAGGGTGATAATATAGATATTTGTACATTGAATTGCGTTACAGGTGGTACACAATCGAAGTTCCTCATTACGGATAGCTAGGCAACAGCCATGTTCCTCGCGACCAAATCCAGTCCCCACGAACCTGCTTAATGCGGATCGCTAGAGTAGTGTTGACGACTGGATCAATACCTATTCCCTGCTGGTAGATCCAGTACTCATTCTTTTCATCGTGATGAAAAGTTCATAGGAAGAACATGTGATTTGCCCTCAGGTTAGCCAAACCAGAAATGGTATGCTCTTCTGTAACAATGCACTTGCCTGGACCAAACAAGATGATCTTATTCCGGAACTCAGGAGCTCTCTCCCAGGGAATAGGCTGCCAAATGTCCCTGACGAATGAATGCAAAGATAATTCTACCACCTCAGCTTATTTCTCCTCCAGAACAACAAAGAACAATCGGTCTTCACCTTCGAGTAGAGAAGAGTTGCCCATGCAAATGACCCATGACAACCGAAGTCCAACAGGATGGGGAGGTGCTGAAAGATCTTGCCCCAAGTAGATCCGCATGTGTTCAGAAGAACTGCACCAGAAATCTTCCGAAGGTAGTGTAGTCCAGTTGGATAGGCAACCCAAATGCCAAATGGAAACGGGCAATGACCCAAGCGCTGCAAAAGATTTCTCTGGCCAAAAGAAAGTAATCACGACAAATGACTCTGCACCAGCTGTTGTTTCAAGGCACAAGATACAAGCTTAGAGAGTAGCCATTTGGCTCCATTTTGGAAGTTGAGGAAGGCGAATGTGCTTCCGAGGAGACAAAGGATTTAGCATGAGCGCGTTGCACCAATCTCTGCAATCTAAGGCGACTAGGCTTCTAGATCCACCGCAACCAATCAATCTAGTCCTTTTCCCAGCCAATGCAGGAAAGGAGCTCAAAAAGCCGCATATCAGCGACGGATGCGAATGTCACTGCTCCAGATTCACAGATAAATTCAGATTTCAGAATCCAAGGGTCAAACAGGCGTGCCTCACCTGAACGAGCGCAGTTCCAACCCTTGCAGACAGCTTTGAACATGATGAAATCTCTTGCATCACTGATCTTATTCGCGACGCTCACAACAATGTCAGGAATAAGATTTGCCCAGGGACAAGGCATCATCGACAGGATAGCCAAAGAACAAGGTTGTGGGAGAACAATGGAGGAGTTACAGCTCCAACAAAGACAAATGAGTGGAAAAGGTAGTCCAGAAGGTCCGGTATACTGATGTATTGCTAAAAGGACCTTCTGGACTACAATTATTTCTTCCGATCCGTTAACATTCCGCTGAATGGTCTTTCCCCCTTCCTCAGAACATCCTCCCTCCATCCACAAAACAATACAATTCTCACTTCCCGATAAGTAGATATAAGTGTAAATTTGGTAAAAATTGAATTAGTTTGAACTGAACGGATCACACTACTCTAATCTTTTCGGGAGCAGTTTTTTCAATAATGGCTGAATGGGTTCCTCTGGCCATAAATATCCCCCTTCCTCCTAGTGCCCTCTTCTGCTCCCCACTCTTGCATCCAACAAAAAACCCTATTCTCGCACAGCGCCCTCTTCCTCTCCCAACTCTTGCAACCAACAAAAAAACCCCATCCTCGCACAGTGCTCTCTTCCTCTCCCCATGGAGCCATTATCTCCTAGAGGTGCGGCGCAAGCCACATCCTCCTCCTCTTCTGATGAAAGGGAGGATCTCCAGTGGTCTGATGAAGAGGAGGCAGAGCAGAGGCCCATTCGGGTGGTGGTTGACACATCCTCTGATGATTCGGAGTTTGTGGAACAAAATGAAATCCAAGATCATGTGCCTCTGAAACATCACACCCCTCGCAAGTCAGCAAGAGGTGCTAGGTGAGAGCCAGGTGTGGTTCGAGGACCGGTGGATGGGTCGCTTCCTGGTGTGATGAGTGATTGACAACGTGGTGTGGACTGATTCTTGGCTAAGTATTGCAGGTGCAGGTTGCGGCTTGACTGGTGCAGGTGCAGGTGCAGGTGAAGAACAAGCGTGAAAGGTCGTTGCCGGTGAGGCCTCCAGGTGTGGAGAAGACAAGTAGGCTTGGTTCGAGTGACCCGGTGGCCAGCGGGGTCAAGTGCGGGCCGCATGGTGGCAAGAACGGCAAGATGAAGTCATGGACGGTTTCTTGGTTGAGCCTCAAAACCAAGGTCGAGCCGGGACTACGTGGGAGCCGAGTCATGAGTGGTGATTGGCGGAGGCTACACCTAGTTCGCGGGGTTTCCGGTGGTTCACCAGAAAACCACTGGGTTCCTTGGTTGATCCACAAAGCCAAGACCGAAGAACCGAATACGGAAGTGCAGCAGCTCCAGACCGGTCTGACCGGTGGGTCTGACCGGTCTGACCGGTGGGTACCGGTCTGACCGGTGAGGAGCACCGGTCTGACCGGTGTGCGACGACGCAGTCCGGAATCTTCGAAGCGGAGGACACGCGTCGGGATCGCAAGGCTTGCGTCGAGGCTAAGCAAGTTTGCGGTCGCTGGGCATCCGTCCGATGGTGCGAAGACAAAGACTTCCAATTTCGCCCTCGAGGGGCATGTATCCCTAGTTAGCTAGTAAGGGTATTTTAGTCTTTCGGTTTCCTCCATATAACCCAAGTGGTGAGAGGATGGCAGCCATCTCTTGGAACCCTAGCTCATTTGGTTTTCCTATTTTCCTTCCTATTTTCTTAGGATTTTCGTAGGACTAGCTTGAGAGCTTCATGGTGAGATCTTGTGAGAGGGAAGGATGATCGGGCGGCAAGCTAGACCTTGTATGAACCTCTTTGGTATGTATAGATGATTCGGCGTGGTTCCTCAAGGCTTGGATGTGTCTTTCCCGTTTCTCCTTTTTGGTGATTTTCGGAGCCCTTTCTTGGCGATTTTCTTGGAGCGATTTCGAGGTCTTTCTCTTTGGGATTTGGTGGGGGATGTATGCATGAACCCTTCGTGGTTCTTTTCCCTTTGATTCCCCTTCCAAATCCGTGAGCAAAGGGGCTCGATTTTGGGGTTTTCGTGGCTCTAGGGTTAGAGGCGTTCTTGGTGGGATTTCTTCGATTCCTCTTGATTTGACAAGTTTTGGTGGACCAAATCTTGGCTATGGAGTACCCATGAGGTGTTCCTACTATCCCCAAAGTCTTGTGCAAAACCGTGGAGCGAATCGGGAGATCGGGAGTTGGATTTGGAGGAGTTGACTCGCGGGCGCTGTTCATCCCGAGCTGCCCAGGCACGACCGGTCTGACCGGTGCTCTCGACCGGTCTGACCGGTGCTAGCCCTTGGTGGGTTTTTGTCTCGGGGAACAGCCTTGTCCGTGTGGTTTTGTCCCGTGGTCCTGCTGTTCAGTTCTTGGAGTGTTTGGAGTTGTTTTGCTAGGATTTGTGAGGGGTTCTTCTTCCTCACAGGTTGTGTTTCGTGGTGGTTTTTGTTCCAGGGCCTAGAGGATTCACTGAGGCTTCCTGGAACGTTTGCTGTGCGGCTGCTGTAGCCACCGGCCTGACCGGCTCTGTCCACCGGTCTGACCGGTGTCACCGGTCTGACCGGCGCAGGCCATCGGTCTGACCGGTGTAGCACAGGCAGCAAGCCGTGCAAGTTTCCGCTGTGTGTTTTTGGTGAGTTTTGGCTAGGAAGGTTGAGTGTTGGTTCCTAGGACCAGTAGCACTCCAGTGGCTGCGTGGTCTTGACCAACTTGGGTAGTTGGGTCGAAGACGTGAGTTGGAAGCCGTGTTCGTCTTGTTGGAGTTCTCATCTCCTTCGAGAAGAATTTTTATCGGCTCCCATTCAATTGGTATCAGAGCCGGTTCGGGTCTTTATTGACTCTTACCAGTCTAAGATCCAAAGATGGCGTACCAGGAACGGGGTTCGGGTCCTCCGCACTTCGATGGGAAGAACTACCAGATGTGGCAAAGGCGGATGGCGGCGTTCCTCCGCGGAAAGGGTCAGATCCTTTGGGATGTCACGGTGAACACAGCTTATGTTCATCCGATGAACTTCCTTGCTCCAGGATCGAGGGATATGTTCGAAGCCAACAACAAGGCTGTCGACTACTTGTTTCGTGCTCTGTGTCAGCCTGAATTCGATCGGGTTCAGACAGAGGACTTAGCTTGTAGGATTTGGGAGCAGTTGAAGGATGCTCATGCTGGGAATGCTCAGGTTCAGGCTCGGATGTACGCGACTTACCGGAGAGAGTACGAGAACTTCACTCATCTCCCCGGCGAGTCCGTCGATGCCCTTTTCCAGCGATTTACGGTCGTTGTGAACAACTTGAGAGCCAATGTGGACGTCCTCCCATACAATGATCATGATAGAGCCGTGAAGCTCTTGCACTCGTTGGATCGTACCGTATGGGACGGGAAGTTTGAGGCTATTGTTGAGTCCGAGAAGTATGACACCTTGACGGTGAACGAGCTGTTCTCGAAGCTCAAGTCGGCTGAGTTGGACCGTGGTATGACAGCCAAGATCGAGAGCCCGACTGATTCTCATAGTCTCGCTCTCGTTAGTGGCAAAGGAGCTAAGTCTAACGCTAACGCATCCTCCAGGATGTACTCTCTGTCTTCTTTGATGTCTTTGCCAGATGAGGAGTTCGACGTGCTTGGAGAAGACGAGCTGGCGTTGCTGACCAGGCGGTTCGAGAGGCTGCACGAGAACCGGGTGAACACGAGGAGGACAGCACGGACGTGCTTTCAGTGCGGCAAGCCAGGACACTTCGTTGCCGACTGCCCGGAGAAGACGGAGAACAAGGACGGCTACAAGGACGGCTACAGGCACCGATCGAGCAAGGATGGCAAGTACCGATCGAGGCGCGATCACAAGCACAAGAACAAGCACAAGGACGAGCGACGGTCGAGGAAGAAGGATGGCCGCGGCAGGAAGGCCCGAGCAATGGTCGGAGCGAGCGACGTCGACTCCAGCTCCGCCTACTCTTCCTCAAGCTCGAGTAGCAGTGAAGATGAAGGTGATCGGCGCAAGAACAAGAAGTCATCCAGGAACTTGAGCGAGTTGAGCTGCTTCGCGAGAGATGGCTTCTGCGGCATGGCCCGTAGCTCTGGCAGCAAGAATAGCCACCAGAGTGACTCGGACTCTGACTCCGAGGATGAGGTATGTGATGAGCTCTCTTCTTTGCGCAAGGAGAATGATGAGTTGGTTGACTTGCTTGATAACCGCGATCACATGCTTAGAGAGGCCAAGAAGATGAGGAAAGAGCTTAGGGCCTCACTAGAAGATGCTAGGAACCGTGTGGCTGAGCTAGAAACCCAGAACCTAGATGCTAAGCTTGAGATTGATTCGCTTAAGGCTTCTCCTGTGGTTTCTGATGAGATTGATTGCTGTGATTGCTCTGTGTACCTAGCTGATCTTACTGCTCTTAAGGATAAGCATGCTTCTACTTGTGATGAACTAGATATGCTTAGGGTTGAAGTGGCTGAGCTTAAGTCTAGACCTGCTTTGCTAGGTGCTTGCACTTCTTGCCCTGTTTTGCATGGAAAGATTGATGAGATGCATGTTTACACTGTTTCGCTTGAGGCTAAGTTGAAAGAGCCTATTCCCACTTCTTGCTCTACTTGTGAATTGCATGCGGTTAAGAATTTGGAGCTTGCACATTATGTTGATCGCCTGCAGGATGAAAATGATGAGCTGAGAAAATGTATGAGCTGGTTGTCGGGTCAGGAGCCTCAGCTCGGTATCATGATAGCGGCTTTCAAACGCTATGATGGTCAGGCACTTGGGGCTGACAAGCTTGGAGAGAACTGTGGTGAGGGAGTTGAGAGAGTTGGAGAGATTCCTATCCCACCACCAAACAGACACAAGAACAAGTTTGAGCCCAAGCCCAACCATCTCAGAAATAAACTTGACACTACTCCAGATCCACCCATATTCCCTCACCCAACAAATGATTTTCAGAAACCGGTGAAGTTTGTGAGCCCAAAGGGAGGTGAGGAAGGAGAGAAGAAGGGTGAGAAGCCGAGTGGTCAGCCCCAACCCAAGCCTAAGCCTAAGCCACAGCCCATAAAGTTCCATTGTGGGTATTGTGGGAGAGATGGTCACAAGGATGAGTTTTGCTTCAAGAGGAAGCGTGAGGAGAGAATGGCTAGAGAGTGGGCTAACAGGGACAGGTACCACCCCTCTAATGGTGTACCTGAGCCTCGTATGCAGATGCCCAGGGCCAAGGCGATTGTGAGGACGGTTCCGGCTTGGGGAGACCGGAAGGCTGCAGGTGTTGCTGCTGGCCGAGCCGCACCGGTCAGACCGGTGTACTACACCGGTCAGACCGGTGAAGGCCTGGGCAGACAGCGAGTCGGATTTCGTGCTCGTGAGGATGCTCGGTTTGGTTCTGGAGGTCGTGGTTCTGGTGGTTGGTCTGGAAAGTTTGCAAGTGGTCAGTTTGCTAGGCGTTCTCCACCTCGTGCTCAATACGAGGGTGAGAAGAGTCGTAGCTTTGAGATGGAGCGGAGGAACGATCCACGGTTCCCCTTTCGTGGTTTTCGTCCTCCTCCAGCTAGAGAGGGTTGGTTCCCTCGTGGTGGTTACCGTGGTGGTGTTCGTGGTGGTAGCTTTGATAGGCGTGATGTTTTGGTTTGCGCTAACCTCACTTTGGAGCAAATGGCTCGGCACTGGTTTTACTCTTTTGGTACTAACCCCAGTGCTGAGTCGTTTGTTCACTCACGTGCTCGCTTTTGAATTTCAGGTGGGAGACTTGAAGAACATTTGGTTGATTGACTCCGGTTGCTCGAGGCATATGACCGGAGACAAGGGGTGGTTCTCAAGTCTCGTCCCGGTGGTGACAAAGAAGTACATCACCTTTGGGGACAATGGGCGAGGGCGTGTGCTGTCAGAAGGTGAGATTAAGGTAAGTGACAAGATCACTCTCAGGCGTGTTGCTCTTGTTCAATCGCTTGGATACAATTTGCTTTCTGTGTCCCAGTTGTTGGATGAGGGTTTTGAGGTGTTGTTTCGGCCTGGTGGTTCTCGGATTTTAGATTCTCGGGGGGATCTTGTTTGCATGGTCGTTCCCGAGGGTCAAGTGTTCCGAGCTGATTTTTCTCAGTCTTCTGGTGTGGAGCGTTGCTTCTTGGCTGGTTCTTCGAGTGAGTTGTGGAAGTGGCATAGGAAGTTGGGTCACTTGAGCTTTGACCTTTTGTCTCGCTTGAGTAAACTCAATTTGGTCCGAGGATTGCCACGATTGAGGTTTGAGAAAGAGTTGGTTTGTGCGCCGTGTAGGCATGCCAAGATGGTAGCCTCTTCTCACCCGCCTCTCACCGATGTGATGACTGAGCGTCCATGCGAGCTGCTCCATATGGACCTTGTTGGCCCAGCTCGTGTGCGATCTGCGGGTGGGAAGTGGTATGTCCTTGTTGTGGTGGACGACTACTCTCGGTATGCGTGGGTGTTCTTTCTTGAGGAGAAGGGGGAGACGTTTGGTTTTGTTCGAGATCTTGTCTTGAGGTTAAGAAACGAGAGGCACGGAGATGCCATACGAGCGATCCGCAGTGATAATGGCTCGGAATTCAAAAACTCTCGCTTCGAAACCTTTTGGCATGACTTGGGTCTTGAACATCAGTTTTCGAGTCCGTATACGCCTCCCCAGAATGGCGTGGTGGAAAGGAAAAACAGGACCTTGTGCGAGATGGCTCGGACGATGCTCGACGAGCATAGGACTCCGAGAAGGTTCTGGGCTGAGGCGGTCAATACCGCGTGCCATGTGTCAAACAGGATCTACCTCAGGGTTCACAAGAAGAAAACCTGTTACGAGTTGATGCACGGTCGCACACCCAAGGTGAGTCACTTCCATGTCTTTGGTTGTAAATGCTTCATTCTGAAGAAAGGGAAGAAGTTGGATAAGTTCGAGGCTAGGTCTGTCGATGGTATTTTCTTTGGTTATGCATCTCATTCTAGAGCATTTCGTGTGCTCAATCTTGAAACTAACCAAATCGTGGAGACTTGCGAGGTAACCTTCGACGAGACACAGCCACGTAGTCAGCTTGTTTTTGAGTGTGCAGGTGACGACGAACTTGGCGAGGAGATCTTTCAGGAGGAGGAGCATGAACATGGAGATGATGAAGATGGCGGTGTGATGCCCGTGGCTGAACATGTACCTACTACTTCGACGACGATCGAGAATGGACCCTCTCCCACACCTACAACGACAAACCCAGATCAAGGCGAAGCTGCTGTTGAGGGGGAGGTAGCATCAAGGCGAGAACCTCCCCGACGAGTGCAAGTGGATCACCCAGCTTCGAGAATCATCGGCGACATGAATGAACGTACTACACGGTCGAGGGTTCGGAACAATTCTCATTTCGCTCATGCTGCTTTTGTTGCCACTTTTGAGCCCAAAGACATTGGACATGCGTTATCTGATCATAATTGGGTTAACTCGATGCATGAGGAGTTGGAGAATTTTGAGAGGAACCAAGTTTGGGTGTTGGTTGACCCTCCCCCAGGGTGTAAGCCGATTGGGACAAAATGGGTGTGGAAAAATAAAGAGGGAGAGAAAGGAGAAGTGGTGAGGAACAAGTCGAGACTTGTTGCTCAGGGGTACAGTCAGAAAGAGGGGATCGACTACGAGGATACTTTCGCTCCTGTAGCTCGTTTGGAGGCGATCAGGATCCTTCTAGCCTTTTCCGTGGCTAAAGGGTTCAAGTTGTACCAGATGGATGTAAAGAGTGCTTTTCTGAACGGTGTATTGGAGGAAGAGGTGTTTGTGAGACAACCACCGGGGTTTGAGAGTGAGAAGTACCCTCACCGGGTATACAAGTTGAGGAAGGCGCTGTATGGATTGAAGCAGGCGCCTAGAGCTTGGTATGGTAGGCTGAGGGGGTTCCTGTTTGAGAGAGGATTTGAGATGGGGAAGGTCGACCAGACCTTGTTTCTTCTCAGGCAGGACAGAGATATCCTGATTGTGCAGGTATACGTGGATGATATTGTCTTTGGTGGCTCGTCTAACTCTCTTGTTGCAAGGTTTGCAGAAGACATGAGCAGGGAATTTGAGATGAGCATGATGGGCGAGTTGCAGTTCTTCCTCGGGCTACAAATCAAGCAATCAAAGGAAGGAACATTTGTGCACCAAGCTAAGTACACCAAGGACATTGTGAGGAAGTTCAAGATGGAGGACTCCAAGGCCATGGCGACGCCTATGAGTACGACTACAGTTCTTGATGCGGACGAGGAAGGTGAACACGTGGACCAGAAGGAGTACCGGAGCATGATCGGGTCACTCCTCTACTTGACGGCGACGAGGCCGGACATTCAATTCTCGGTGTGTCTGTGCGCTCGTTTTCAAGCTTCTCCGAGGACTTCGCATCGGCAAGCAGTCAAGCGCATTTTCAGGTATTTGCGACACACTCCCGACTTTGGCCTTTGGTACTCTGCGTCTTCTTCTTTGGCGCTTCATGGATTTTCAGACGCGGATTTTGCCGGGTGTCGGTTGGATAGGAAGTCCACTTCTGGGACTTGCCAGTTCTTGGGTTCTTCTTTGGTATCTTGGTCTTCCCGCAAACAGTCGAGTGTTGCTCAATCCACTACCGAGGCAGAGTATGTGGCCGCAGCTAGTTGTTGCTCTCAGCTCCTTTGGATCACATACACCATGAGTGACTTTGGTGAGGAGTATACCCATGTCCCACTTCAATGTGATAGCACCAGTGCCATAAGCGTTGCAAAGAACCCAGTGCTCCATTCCAAAACCAAGCACATAGAAGTGAGGTATCATTTTCTGAGAGACAACGTAGAGAAAGGGAAGATAGCTTTGATCCATGTACCCACACATGAACAACTAGCCGATATTTTCACCAAACCCCTAGATCAAGCAACTTTCACTCGTTTGCGGGGGGAGCTTGGTGTTTGTTTGATTTCTTGAGTTGGCGTGTGGGAGCTCCTTTGTAGCATATGTATAGCTTTCCTTTGTGCATTTCTTGCATTTGGCATGGCATATGTAGCATGATGTATAGGCATCTTTGTATCTTAGGTTGCATGCATTTTGTATCATATGCATTGTTTAGGAAAGGCTTCTCCTATACACATTGTTCACCATGGAATGACATATATGTCTTTGTGAGCTAATTTGGTAAGCTATGGTTAGTTTTGGCTTAGCTCTTGATAATCTTGGTTTGTATCCATGGTTGATGGCTATGTTTTTGAAAAATTTCATATATATGCTCTCTTGTGAGTAAATGCCTTTACATGATCTTGACATGTTTTAGTGGCTTGGCTATGCTTAATTTGTGGTTGGATAGCTTATTTTGATCATATGGGGCCAAAGGCTCATTTGCCATCATGAATGTTTAGCCCCCATGCTTCATCTTGTGGAGGGGCATAAGTTCCTTTTTGTCGCAAAGACATTTCATGTACCAATTATAAATCTGAAAATGAAATGTAAATTGCTTGAAAAATGTGCTCCCATGTCATATGTGCTAATTTTAATTTGCTGTGGGTGCTAAATCGTTGCATGATGCCTACCAATGAGAAGTCTCATATATAGAAGTAGGCACATGGCTCGGTGGCTTTGACATGACATGAGGTGCTTGTGGGTGTTTATGATGGTCTTATGCTTAGAATGGTTGTCCTAGCATGAAGTTTGTGTGGCTTTGCCATTTTGACATGTTTTGCTCATGTTTAGGACTTTGCTCATGAGAGGGTGATTTTTCGCAAAATTGCTAAATTCTATCTTAGCTTCGCCCAATGGTTGTGAAACTTGGTGATCATGAAGTTTATGTCTTTACGAAGCTATAGAGTATCTAACTTGCTCGTTTGGACATGTGTAGCATCCTATGTTGAATTTTGTCTATTTGAGAAGCTCTAGGTTGCATTTTTTGCATTTTTGGCTTGATTCATGCATTGTCAACAAGGGGGAGAAGTTTGAGCATGTTTTGGCCTACTGAATGCATTTGGAAGGTTTTCAGGTGGTTTCGAGCTATTTTTGGGCTCTGTTGTGCACCGGTCTGACCGGTTGAGGTCACCGGTCTGACCGGTCAGAGTGCTGGTCCTGTTCACATGTTGCCCACCGGTCTGACCTGTGGTGTCGACCGGTCTGACCGGTCAGAGCTGAGCTGTTGCAGCTGCTCTGTTTTGTGAAGTGGTTCGCATGCATTTGTCCAGGGGGAGTTGCATCGGTTCAGGGGGAGCTTGCATGTGTGCAGGGGGAGCTCTTTGTGGTTTTCGAGCTTTGGTTTGATGGTTTGTGCTCTTTGCTTGAGCATGTTTTGTCTCGGATGTGTCGAGCCCTTGCCCTTGCCTAAGGGGTCCGAGACTTGTCTTCTTCAAGTGATCTTGCTCTTTGCCTTTTCTTTGGCTTTCGATCGCTTGTTGGAGTTTCTTTTAGTCGTTTCTTTTCTTTTCCTTTTCTCTTGGTTACCAAAACGTGTGTGTTGTCAATGCACTCATCAAGGGGGAGATTGAGAGCCAGGTGTGGTTCGAGGACCGGTGGATGGGTCGCTTCCTGGTGTGATGAGTGATTGACAACGTGGTGTGGACTGATTCTTGGCTAAGTATTGCAGGTGCAGGTTGCGGCTTGACTGGTGCAGGTGCAGGTGAAGAACAAGCGTGAAAGGTCGTTGCCGGTGAGGCCTCCAGGTGTGGAGAAGACAAGTAGGCTTGGTTCGAGGGACCCGGTGGCCAGCGGGGTCAAGTGCGGGCCGCATGGTGGCAAGAACGGCAAGATGAAGTCATGGACGGTTTCTTGGTTGAGCCTCAAAACCAAGGTCGAGCCGGGACTACGTGGGAGCCGAGTCATGAGTGGTGATTGGCGGAGGCTACACCTAGTTCGCGGGGTTTCCGGTGGTTCACCAGAAAACCACTGGGTTCCTTGGTTGATCCACAAAGCCAAGACCGAAGAACCGAAGACGGAAGTGCAGCAGCTCCAGACCGGTCTGACCGGTGGGTCTGACCGGTCTGACCGGTGGGTACCGGTCTGACCGGTGAGGAGCACCGGTCTGACCGGTGTGCGACGACGCAGTCCGGAATCTTCGAAGCGGAGGACACGCGTCGGGATCGCAAGGCTTGCGTCGAGGCTAAGCAAGTTTGCGGTCGCTGGGCATCCGTCCGATGGTGCGAAGACAAAGACTTCCAATTTCGCCCTCGAGGGGCATGTATCCCTAGTTAGCTAGTAAGGGTATTTTAGTCTTTCGGTTTCCTCCATATAACCCAAGTGGTGAGAGGATGGCAGCCATCTCTTGGAACCCTAGCTCATTTGGTTTTCCTATTTTCCTTCCTATTTTCTTAGGATTTTCGTAGGACTAGCTTGAGAGCTTCATGGTGAGATCTTGTGAGAGGGAAGGATGATCGGGCGGCAAGCTAGACCTTGTATGAACCTCTTTGGTATGTATAGATGATTCGGCGTGGTTCCTCAAGGCTTGGATGTGTCTTTCCCGTTTCTCCTTTTTGGTGATTTTCGGAGCCCTTTCTTGGCGATTTTCTTGGAGCGATTTCGAGGTCTTTCTCTTTGGGATTTGGTGGGGGATGTATGCATGAACCCTTCGTGGTTCTTTTCCCTTTGATTCCCCTTCCAAATCCGTGAGCAAAGGGGCTCGATTTTGGGGTTTTCGTGGCTCTAGGGTTAGAGGCGTTCTTGGTGGGATTTCTTCGATTCCTCTTGATTTGACAAGTTTTGGTGGACCAAATCTTGGCTATGGAGTACCCATGAGGTGTTCCTACTATCCCCAAAGTCTTGTGCAAAACCGTGGAGCGAATCGGGAGATCGGGAGTTGGATTTGGAGGAGTTGACTCGCGGGCGCTGTTCATCCCGAGCTGCCCAGGCACGACCGGTCTGACCGGTGCTCTCGACCGGTCTGACCGGTGCTAGCCCTTGGTGGGTTTTTGTCTCGGGGAACAGCCTTGTCCGTGTGGTTTTGTCCCGTGGTCCTGCTGTTCAGTTCTTGGAGTGTTTGGAGTTGTTTTGCTAGGATTTGTGAGGGGTTCTTCTTCCTCACAGGTTGTGTTTCGTGGTGGTTTTTGTTCCAGAGCCTAGAGGATTCACTGAGGCTTCCTGGAACGTTTGCTGTGCGGCTGCTGTAGCCACCGGCCTGACCGGCTCTGTCCACCGGTCTGACCGGTGTCACCGGTCTGACCGGCGCAGGCCATCGGTCTGACCGGTGTAGCACAGGCAGCAAGCCGTGCAAGTTTCCGCTGTGTGTTTTTGGTGAGTTTTGGCTAGGAAGGTTGAGTGTTGGTTCCTAGGACCAGTAGCACTCCAGTGGCTGCGTGGTCTTGACCAACTTGGGTAGTTGGGTCGGAGACGTGAGTTGGAAGCCGTGTTCGTCTTGTTGGAGTTCTCATCTCCTTCGAGAAGAATTTTTATCGGATCCCATTCACTCCCCCCCTCTCTGGTTCGCCTAATCGGTCCTTCACTAGGGGTCAGGGGTGCGGAAGCACTACCACTTGCCGGGGAACTGTCGTCTCCAAGTGTCGTCATCCTCTCTCATCCTCATCGGTCGGCGGCAGTCGATCTCTGCCATCCTCGCCGAGCAGAGGCCATCATCGACCGGCCGTCATCATCCGCCATGGAGCGGCGCCAAGGCTGTGCTCGACCGGCCGCCATGGAGCGGTGACATCATCCTCTGGCGGCGACATTGGAGCGATGGCCTCATCTGCGGGGCGGCACCCTGGGAGGTCCACCACCATCTTCCATGGGCGGCGGCAACAGAGCGACATCCTCGTCCGTGAGTAGCTGCAACAAGGCGCCGAGTGCACCATCGACAAAGAAACGGTGCCTTGATTAGTGGATTAGTGGTAACTACTACTAGTAGAAGTAGGAGTAGAAGAAGCAGAACGAAGATTTGCCTTCTGTTCATCTGGTCTGATTGAATATTACTACTACTGTTTTTTCCTTATAAGATGTTGGTTTTCTTATTGCGTAGCAGTGACAGTTTAATCCGGTCTGACTGAAAACTACAAACCGGACTTTCGTCTGTGTTCTTCCGATATTTAAGAAATCAATGGAACGGATGCAAACACACAAATGCATGCATACACATTGATTACACATGAGGATGGATGGATCCACCATAGTTCGAACTACAACGACATACTCTGAACAACATACTACTAGCATCTACCATCACGGCTCATACTACTACCATTACCACATACTACTAGCATCTACCATCACGGCTCATATACTACTACCATCAGCACTTACTAGCATCTACCATCACTGCTCATACTACTACCATCACCACATACTACTAGCGTCTACCATCACGGCTCATACTACTACCATCACGGGCTCATGGAAATCCAGCCGCTGCACGGAGTGCAGCAAAACATGTCTCCTGGATCAGATACTCCTCAAAAGCGTGATGCCTCGCCCTTACATCCCAAATCCAGGCAGGCGAAACGGCGATGTTATGCGCGTGTAACAGCAGGTCATGAATGCTCCATTGCCTGTGACCCCTATGGCAAAAAGGGCACACCCACATTCCTTCGTGATAAACACCGGTGGGCCCGCCCTGCTGAAGCCAAAGCAACACAGATCATTTCAGGTCATGCGATTCATCTTGTTCAATGAGCACTGGCTGCGGGGGTGGCATTTCAATGGGCAACAGCAGAGTTGGCGGCCTGGGCCGTGGGTGAAAAGGTGGTGCCATGAGGTTCAGCTGATCCTGAGCTGCCGTTGCCAGCGGCTGAACTGGAGGTGGCATCACCCCCGGGTGTTGTTGAGGTGCCGATGCCAGCGGAAGTGGAGGTGCCATTGGGGCCGGGTGCTGCTGAGGTGCCGATACCAGCGGAAGTGGAGGTGCCATGGGGGCTGGGTGCTGCTGTGGTGCCGATGGCAGCGGCTGAACCGGGTGGCGGTGAGGTGCTATTGCGCCCGACAGCTCCCCCTTCCCCGACTCCTCCAAGTTCCATGCTCCGTCCCTTCCTTGCCCGGCCATTCCCCTGCATACACAAACGAAGAACAAACCCTACATAAGCTAACAATGTGACCGTCTCGATACCATGCATACATAAAGTAAACAAGATTAGCCAACAAAATGATCTCACCCTTGTATCCCACTGAAGTAGAGAAATGCAAGACGGGGAACCGATAAGTGTTGGCCTTTCCTTTCAAGAACGCTCTGCTGCACTCGCCTATTTATCGAGGACTACAGTGGTCATGTGAGCTCGGTGTAGCATTGCTAAAGTTACTAAGGAAAACGTGAGATGCTCGGAATATAGTCAGGCCTACGCGTGATAGGAATCTATCTAGGTCAGAATCTTCAGTGGTGTGCATCGATTACATGTGTGGACGATGGGTATCACGGGATGAGCCCGACGTGTCTAGGTATGTGTTTACTTCCGGACTTTCCTCTCTGTAGAGCACAAGAAAGTCCTGCAGACAAATCACGCCACATCAGCTGCATCTAATGGCTATCTCACTGCGTCAGCTCATGCCGCATCAACAACAAGACAACTCTCTACCGTTTATTTATGTAAGGTTTAGGTGTCAATTGCATCTGGAGAACAAGATTGGGCGCTGTAATCAGAGGGACCGGATGGCCCTTGCGTTGCAACATGCAGGGTGTGGGATGACGTGATAAGTCCTCCTCAATCAGGTACACTGCGTGAGTCATGACTGTAAAGGTCTACGAATGGTCAGGATTCGCACTTGATGATTCCCGCTAGCCTTGGAGACTGAGAAACGTGATGAACTTGTTGACGCGACAAGACCAAAACGGAATAAGCTGGAATTGGAATAGCAATATATCTTTTTGTGTGTGTGTGTGTAATATTAACATGCATATAAGCACAGAAGGGCATCTCGAATGGGCATTTGGGAACGACACACTCTCACAAGTTGATCCACGTGTCGATCATTGAGAATTACAGTTAAGCACTGGCACTGGGCGTTAACCAACGAACTTGTGTGCACACCCCCTCTGAACGGACATGTCGATCATTGTGAATCACACTTAAGGACTAGAACCAGGAAGTTCATGACCCGAACGTGGCCACACCCGCTCTGAAGGGATGCGTCCATTCCGAGTGGTAACTGATGTCCACAAACGGACGTTTCGGAATGACACATTCACTCCCGGCCCACTATAATAAGAAACACTTTAGGCACGAGACGATCAATGTAGGCCATTTGTGTTAATGGCTTTAGACGCTAAAATGACTCCTTCCATGCAAGTCGATTCTCAGTCTCAAGCCAGGAAGCGAAAGCCGTAGGAACCGTGGGCAACTTCAAGGAATCCGGTACGTTCATGGTGGGAGGCCGTCAATGAAAACTACAATGCTATCCTACAGGTATGAATGATCATCAGTGGATGGATGTTCTAGACGGCATTGCCGTCGTCCTCGTTCCTCTGCACAAATCCCAAATGGTACGTGTCTCGTTGCTGCTGTGAAGACACACACTAACACATGGCGATACAGTCGCATTATGTTATTGTTTGTGAAACCTATGACTGCTTCCACATAGGTGCGAGTATTGTTGCGTGCGATGGCTGCAGACCCAAATGATGAAGATGATACGTTTCGAGTTCAAGCTACAAAAGAAGTTTGGTTCATGAATCGGGATCTAGAAGCAAGAGGATTTGAATGTTTGGTGGAGCATCATGACATTGAGTGCGTGACATCCAGTGAAGATCGCATACACATATCATGTGTTGTTTCAGTACTGGAGGACGACTGCATTGAAGTTCCTCCTCCATCAGTGCAAAGAAGCATATGCGACACCGTTGCAGCCCAAGCCCCTGTGGAAGTTGTGTTCCACGTAGGTGCGGAATGCTAGGTGATACGAGCGATACGTGCCGATGTGGCGAAAGTATCTTGTGTGATGGAGGCAATGCTCTACGGCCCAAGAGTGGAGTCTAGCTCTGAAACTGTTACAATTATTGACACTCACCCTGATGGCTTCTCGGTCCTGGTCAAATATGCTACTGAAGGATCACTCCCGGAGGAGGCTGATTTATGGGACGCTCCTGCCAATGCCTGGCCTTATTTACTCTCGGTTGCTGACGTGTACCAAGTCGAAAGGTTGAAGCTGCACTGTGCGTCAAAGATGTGGGACATGGCAAGCGAGGAAACTATGACTTCATTTCTACAATGGGCAATTCAGGCTAACTGCACACAATTGCATGACAAGTGCATGTCTCTCTTAGAGCGAATCTTGCCTCACGGAATACTCACATATGATTGGGTGATTGTATGCACTGATCATCCCGAATTTATGCACAATCTTCGTAGAAGATTACCTGAAGGGTTGTACCAGGGTCCCCTGTAGTTTTAATGTTTTATTTAAGTGTTTGTAGTCATGTAATAAACAGTTGAAATGGTACGTTATTTTGTTGCAGTGAGTACATTTGTAATGCGAATATCAGATCATCCGTCTTACGTGAATATGAAGTAGAGTATAGTCCTGTGTGTGTTTGTTCATTCCATGATCCATGGTGGCACGGACAACCCAGTCAACAACTTACCTCTCTGCGAAGGTCACTGACGTTTGGGTCCGACACCCAAGCGGTCTTTCGTTTGGGTCACTGACGTTTGGGTCCATGATCCAAAGTGGGACTTGAAAATTTGAATTCCCCGCTCCTCCTTCTGGTCCTCCTCGTTTATATATAAAACAAAGAGGGAAACCAGATCTCCCAATTCCCTCCTGGTAAATTTCCAAAATCAGGGGATCTTCTCCTCGACTGCCGAAGAGACCTAGATCTGTGGCGGAAGCAACAACGGAGGCCTAGCTACCGACGACGGCGTCCTCTTCTACGAGCGGCGGCCTTCCTCTTCTACGAGCGGCGGCCTTTCTCTTCTACGAGCGGCAACCTTCCTCGGCAACGTCCTTGAAGCTGCAAGATGGTTCAAACTTGTTGCTCCATCGGCTCCCCCGAGGCTCACCCTGGCGGCCGCAGATCTGCAACAGTTGCGCAGAACATCGTGCTGAAGGCGCAAGGTTGGGCTGCTAAATCGAGACGGCATTCGGCACCTTCTTCCCGTCGTATTCGTCAGGTCTGCGGTCTCCTCCCTGTATTGATCAATTGAATTAGATTGCTTCCCCATGCTCTTTGGCTTTCTATAATATTCTTTCATGTTTGGGTGATTGTGGATCTACTGTACCCTATCGCAAGAGTTTGTTAGAAGTCATTTTATTTGAGGTTTGTAGAAATTTGTAGATGAAATTGTTAGACTGCTTCCCTATGCTCTTTGCCTTTGAATATTGTTGTTGCATGCTTGGGTGATTGTGTATCTACTGTACCCTATCGCAAGAATTTGTTCGAAGTCACTTTATTTGAGGTTTGTAGAAATTTGTAGATGAAATTATTGGACTGCTTCCGCGTGCTCTTTGACTTTCTATAATATTCTTTCATGTTTGGGTGATTGTGGATCTACTGTACCCTATCGCAAGAGTTTGTTAGAAGTCATTTTATTTGAGGTTTGTAGAAATTTGTAGATGAAATTGTTGGACTGCTTCCCCATGCTCTTTGCCTTTGAATATTATTGTTGCATGCTTGGGTGATTGTGTATCTACTGTACCCTATCGCAAGAATTTTGTTCGAAGTCATTTTATTTGAGGTTTGTAGAAATTTGTAGATGAAATTATTGGACTGCTTCCCCATGCTCTTTGCCTTTGAATACTGTTGTTGCATGCTTGGGTGATTGTGGATCTTCTGTTCCCTATTGCAAGAGATTGTTCCAAGTCAACTTACTTGAGGTTTGTAGAAATTAAAGGATGAAATTATTATATTGCTTACCAATGTTCTTTGGCTTTCCATATTTTTGTTGCATGCTTGGGTGATGATGGATTGGGTGTGATCGTTCATGTACCGCATTGAACTTAATAAATGAAATTGCTTCTGATTGCTAATGATCTCAACCCTTATCTCTTGTTCTTGTACTTGTTTCAGCAGGCCAAACGGTCAACATCTGTAGTCGCTCATGTTCAGACCTGCTCCAAGGTAACAAACTCAACACCTTCTTTGTTTCCGATTGCGAATGATCTCAACCATAACCTCTTGTTCATGTACTTGTTTCAGCGGGCAAAAGGGTCAACGTCTGAAGTCGCTCCTGTTCAGACCTGCTCCAAGATAACAAACTCAACACCTTTGTTTCCGATTGTGCATGATCTCAACCTTACCTCTTGTTCTTGTACTTATTTCAGCGGGCCAAAGGGTCAACATCTGAAGTCACTCCTGTTCAGATCTGCTCCAAGGTAACAAACTTAACACCTTTGTTTCCTTAGTTCGAATCAATTACAAGGTCCTAATCTGACTTGGGATCCACTGTTGCTAGATGGAAGCTACTAAGTCAATGATGCTTCTTCCCGAACAAATTAAAACAGAGGCAGCCGAGTACTCAAGAATGGGTACCAAATCCTTATGTAGTAGTTTTGATGAAGAGCGAGTTGACGCTCCCAATCAGGATGGGGTACAACTTCGACAATAGTTTGTTGCTCACCAGAAAGAGTTATGTTGCTTGAAGAAGAAGACCGAAGAATCAGAATCAACTCTGAAAATGCAGTCTGCTGAGACTAAGAGGTTGCAGAAGCTAACCGAAGACAGTGAGGACCTCCTTCGCCTACTGCTTAGCAGTAAAAGATGAAGAGGTTAAGATCATTAGATCAAATCTCCACTTTCTCTTGTGATTATGAACTGGATTTAGCTTTGTTAATCAATGTTCCTTCTGATACTGTTATCTTATAATAGTTTGTGATATGTGATGAACAATATGGTCGTGCTTGATAATAAACAATAGTTTGCTTTATTGTATAAAGAAATATGTGCTGATTACTATTTTGCCAACCAGATCAGAATTATTCAAAAAAAAGATCAGAATTGAAATTAAATCCATTAATACTGATGCATGATTAGTTAATTTTATATTGTCCTTCAGTGGGCTTAGCCCACTTTTAATTGGGCCAAAAGTCATTTTTTGTCAAAATAACATGACACAGAAGGCCGCAACAATGTGCGCACTTGTTGGACTCGAACCAACCAAAACGGGCCCACCCTAATCAAATTTTATCTGAAAAAGCTACAATTGGGCCCAACAAAATCTTTTTTGGGCTATATGAACAACGCCAGCCTACAGGAACAATTTTGGGCTCAACCCAGCTACAAATGGGCCAAATTTGTTTTATGACGCATACGATTTGTCACAATTGGCCTAGCACATCGGATGCCACATCAGATTCTGTCCAGCGTGGCAAAGCTGCAGGAACGAAGTTATGATGCATTGTATAGATGAATTTCCACGCGTCATTAAACTCATGATGCCGGGAAATAAGGTCTCGTCATTAATCGCGGTTTGTGACGCTCGATTAATGATGGCGCATTTTCGTAACAACCGGCGTCATTAATCGCGATTTATGACGAGAAGCGGCCTTTTTTTGCGTCACTAGTCGGCATTTTTCTTGTAGTGTACACACCTTCTGAATTAGCGAGGCTGAAGCAGTTCATTAAAGATTCAAAGAAACCCCTCCATCCTGATTGCCAGAAGTACTCTCGCCTTTCTGGTGATCTAAAACTTCTGCAGCTTAAGGCAGATCATGGTTGGAGCAACAGAAGTTTCAAACATCTATTGGATGTGCTTAGAGACATGCTACCTGAAGGAAACCAAATAGTAGAGTCTTTCTATGAGGCGAAGAAGATAATCTGTCCTCTGGGAATATAGGTTGAAAAAATCCATGCATGCAAGAACAGTTGTGTATTGTTCCGTGGAGATTATGCAGACCTTGACAAGTGCCCCAAGTGTGGCTATGATCGGTACAGGAGGAAAAAGGATGGTGGAGATGATAATAATGCTGATGACGAGAACGAGCCTGGCGAGATCAGAGGCAAGAAGAAGAAGGCTAACAAAGGGGCTCCTGTGAGGGTGGCATGGTATTTTTGCATCATTCCTCGGCTGAGAAGATGGTTCGCAACACGAAAGGAGGCCCAATTCTTGCGTTGGCATGATGAAGGCCGAAAGGAGCTTAAGAAAGATGGCAAGTTTAGGCACGCTGCAGATGCAGCACAATGGGGTAACATTAATAACCACTTTCCGTGGTTTGACGAAGACGTAAGGAGCATACGATTTGCTATGAGCACAGATGGCGTGAACCCATTCGGTAACCAGAGCTCAACACATAGCACCTGGCCTGTCGTGCTGTCGTTGTACAACCTTCCACCCTGGCTATGCAAAAAACAAAAATATATGATGCTGACAATATTGGTCTCCGGGCCAAAGCAACCTGGCGACCGTATTGATGTCTACTTGAGGCCACTAGTTGATGACTTGAAGATACTGTGGAAGCCTAGTGTGAAGGAGGTTTGGGATGAGTACAAGCGTGAGGAGTTCACAATGCGCGCCATGTTGTTCACCACCATCAACGACAACCCGGCTCATCGCAACCTCTCTCGCCAGAGTAAAAGGAAAGGTGCGGCTTGCCCACACTGCTTGGAAGATACTTGCGCAGTATGGCTAAGACATTCAAAGAAATACATATTTATGGGGCACCATCATTTCCTCAGCAAGAAACATCCATACCGGGCCACGGATTGTCAGTTTATTGGGGCAAAGGAGAATCGAGAGGTGCTGTGGCATGTGACTGGAGATCTGGTCCACTTGAAAGTCAAGGACATCAAAACTCTCAAGGAGTTACCCAAACTGACTGAAAAACCCTTGGCAAAAGAAAGAAACGTGATGGTGAAGAAGAAGAAGAAAAAGGAATGTGGAACAAGAAATCAATTCTATGGGAGCTAGAGTATTGGCCGATGTTCGATGTGCGTCATTCGATTGACAACATGCACGTCAAGAAGAATATGTGTGAAGCTACTTGTGGAACATTGCTACAACAGAAGTCCAAAGGAAAAGATCATAAAAATGCAAGGGAGGATCTTAAAGAACTGGGCATTAGGTCGGAGCTCTATGCAGAGGAAACAGAGACGGGGACGAACCTTCCCGTTGCTGCAACCACCTTGTCAAAGGCAGAGAGAAAAGAATTCTGTCAGTTTTTGCATGATTTGAAAGTACCTTCAGGCTACTCATCAAACTTCAAGAGGCTAGAGTCGGTGAAGGACATGAAAATGAATTTCAACTTGATGAAATCTCATGATTGCCATGTGTTGATGACAACTCTTCTTCCTGTTGCACTTAGAGGTATCAAGACAGAACTGGTTCGCGACGCGGTCACGAGCTTGTGTTTATTCTTCAATGCAATAGAACAGAAGGTGATTGATGAGGAAAAACTATTGGACTTAGAGAGGAGGCATTTCAAGACCCTATGCCTGCTTGAAGCTACCTTCCCACCATCATTTTTTGATCTCATGCTGCATCTAACAGCACACCTCGTGAGGGAAATCTGGTTCCTTGGCCCATCTTACCTTCATCAGATGTTTCCATATGAGAGGTTTTATGGATTCCTGAAATCATTGGTACATAACCGATTATTTCCGGAGGGAGCCAATGTTCATGGCTATGAGACCATCGAAGCAGCGGAGTGGGCCATGGGTTATATAGACCCCCAAAACCCCATTGGTGTGCCTCGCTCAGGGCATGAAGGTAGGCTTTCAGGTGTTGGGACCCTGGGGAAAAAGTCAGTCACTCCGGAACCAGATGCCTTCCAAAAGGCTCATTTCACCGTGATACAACAGCTGCACCTAATTACACCTTTTGCCAATGAGCACAAGTGATAACTACATGAAGACAACCTTGACCGTGGTAGGGCTTGTCTTGCAAAGATGCACATGCAAGGTTTTAGCAGGTGGCTCCGAGATTATGTCGAGACATGCGGCAATAATGCTGTAATAACCGACGAGATAAGGAATCTAGCAGCAGGGCCATTGTTCACTGTTACAAGATACCAAGCAATGGATATCAATGGATACACATTCTACACCATGGCCCAGGATAAAAATAGCATCTATCAGAATAGTGGTGTGCGTGTATGGGCCGTCGTCGACGACAGTCATGATGATGATGACACGGAGACAGACACATATTATGGTCAAATAGAGGAGATATGGGAGCTTGATTATGTAGGATTGAAGGTAGCCTTGTTTCGTTGTAGATGGGTCACCAATGGGAAGAGAGTTGTGAGCAAGGACAAATATGGTTATGTTAGTGTTGATCTCCGGGTCTTTGGTTACAAAAATGAACCGTTTGTCTTCGCCAACGATGTTGAGCAAGTGTTCTATGTACCTGACCTTGCAAAGAAGAACTAGTCTGTGGTTATGCTTGGAATAAAAAGGATTGTTGGGGTTGAAAATGTTATTGAGGAGGAGGAATACAACCAGTTTGACAAAATTCCATCCTTTGACACTTCATACAAGCCCCGACTCTTGGGAACTAACAAAACACCGTACTTGCGAAGCGACCATAGTGAAAAAATCCATATACAGAAATCAAGAAAGAAAAAGCAAGCTTGATTTCTGCCGAATCATTTTTGTAATGCAGGATGTGTCTATTGGTGGAAATGGTATCCGTTTTGTAATATAAAGGATGTGATGTATTGGTGGAATTTGAATCCTTTTTGTAATATATAGGATGTGGTGGAATTTGAATCCTTTTTGTAATATATTCTGCCTAAGATACTATATATATTCTATTTATATTCTACTTCAGTTTAGTAAGTATGTTGAAGGCTGCTTCAGTTCAGTAACGGGCGTTAATATAAAAGAGACGAGTATTAGCCAACCCATGTCGCCTTTGTTACGGGCAAGAGGCGAGGATTAACCAACCCGCGTCACCTTTGTTATGGGCAAGATATGTGAAATCACACACAGATTACATCAAAAGAGACGCGAATTAGCCAGCCCCCATCGGCTTGTTCTTCTTCATGCTTGCAAGTGAGTAGGTAAATCATACAAAAAATTGTACTGCACACAGATAATCACACAAGCATGTCTCTTGAGATGCAAAATCACACACACAGATTACAGTCATCATTGATACATCAGAAGGTTACAAAGCGGCCATCTATGTTCATCATCACTAGGCACTACCAGGATGAGGAACATAGATCTAAACTAAGCAAAAGAGATATACTTCCGTCGGCTTGTTCTTCATGACGAGATATGCAAAATCACACACACAGATTACAGTCATCATTGGTACATCAGATAGGGAGGCCTCGGGATCTTGGCCTGCTCGACAGCCTTGAACTCGCATCCGGCTCCAGCTAAATCTCCGGCCGGCCAGAGGTAGAAGACCACTGCGGTGGTGGGAGCTGACTTGGTGATATTGAGGCTCAAAGGTCGATCTTGCTTGCCTTCCCTGCCCGTCGGTCGATCGTCGGAGGTGAAGAGAAAGGAGGCCACCGTCGGCTTGTTCTTCATGACGAGATATGCTCTAGATTCTGGCTTCTTCTTCATGCTTAGAAGTGAGAGCCTGTGTGGTTCGAAGACCGGTGGTAGGTCGCTTCCTGGTGTGATGAGTGATTGACAACGTGGTGTGGACTGATTCTTGGCTAAGTATTGCAGGTGTAGGTTGCGGCTTGACTGGTGTTGGTGCAGGTGAAGATCAAGCGCGAAAGGTCATTGCCGATGAGGCCTCCAGGTGTGGAGAAGACAAGTAGGCTTGGTTCGAGGGACCCGGTGGCTAGCGGGGTCAAGTGCGGACCGCATGGTGGTAAGAACGGCAAGATGAAGTCACGGACGGTTTCTTGGTTGAGTCTCAAAACCAAGGTTGAGCCGGGACTACGTGGGAGCCGAGTCATGAGTGGTGATTGGCGGAGGCTACACCGAGTTCGCGGGGTTTCCGGTGGTTCACCAGAAAACCACTAGGTTCCTTAGTTGATCCACAAAGCCAAGACCGAAGACCGAAGACGGAGGTGCAGCAGCATCAGACCGGTCTGACCGGTGTCTGACGACGCATTCCGGATACTTCGAAGCGGAGGACACGCATCGGGATCACAAGGCTTGCGTCGAGGCTAAGCAAGTTTGCGGTCGCTGGGCATCCGTCCAATGGAGCGATGACAAAGATTTCCGAATTCGCCCTTGAGGGGCATGTATCCCTAATTAGCTAGTAAGGGTATTTTAGACTTTCGGCTTGCCTCCATATAACCCAAGTGGTGAGAGGATGGCAGCCATCTCTTGGAACCCTAGCTCATTTGTTTTCCTATTTTCCTCTTCCATTTTTCCTTTGGAGTTTCTAGGACTAGCTTGAGAGCTTCATGGTGAGATCTTGAGAGAGGGATGGATGACCGGGTGGCAAGCTAGACCTTGTATGAACCTTCATGGTATGTACAGATGATTCGGCGTGGTTCCTCAAGGCTTGATTGTGTCTCTCCCGTTTTCCCTTTTTGGTGATTTTCGGAGCCTTTTCTTGGTGATTTTCTTGTGGCGGTTTTGAGACCTTTCTCTTTAGGATTTGGTGGAGGATGTATGCATGAACCCTTCGTGGTTCTTTTCCCTTTGATTCCCCTCCCAAATCTGTGAGCAAAGGGTCTCAATTTTGGGGTTTTCTTGGCTCTAGGGTTAGAGGCGTTCTTGGTGGAAATCCTTCGATTCCTTTTGTTCTAGCAAGTTTTGGTGGACCAAATCATGGCTATGGAGTGACCATGAGATGTTCCTACTATCCCCAAAGTCTTGTGCGAATCCGTGGAGCGAATCAGGAGATCGGGAGTTGGATTTGGAGGAGTTGACCCGCGGGTGCTGTTCATCCCGAGAGCTCAGGTCCTGACCGGTCTGACCGGTGCAGACCGTTGGTCGGGTTTTGCTCGGGTGAACGTCTTGGTGAGTTCCCTGTTGTCTCGTGTTGCTGCTATTTCGAGTTTGGTCAGTTTTGGAGCTCGGTAGGTCTGTTTGGTGGATTTGGGATTTCCTGGCTTGGACCGGTCTGACTGGCGAGCTACACCAGCCTGACCGGTGTAGGAGCCTTCTATGGAAGTTCTCAGGTTTTGCCAGGTTACTCCAGCAGGGACCGGTCTGACCGGTGCTGCTCACCGGTCTGACCGGTGCAGTCCAGTGGTGCTCGAGTTGCTTGTTCTGCTACGTTCTCGAGTAGGTCTAGGTGGTTGTTGGTTCCTAGGACCATTAGCACTCCAGTGGCTACGTGGTTTTGGCCAACTTGGGTAGTTGAGCCGGAGACGTGTTTTGGTTAGCCATGTTCGTCTTGTTGGAGTAGTCATCTTCTTCAAGAAAAAATTTTATGTGGTCCCATTCACTCCCCACCTCTCTGGTCGCCAGTTCAGTCCTTCACAAGAACGGCAAGATGAAGTCATGGACGGTTTCTTGGTTAAGCCTCAAAACCAAGGTCGAGCCAGGACTACGTGGGAGCCGAGTCATGAGTGGTGATTGGAAGAGGCTACACCGAGTTCGCGGGGTTTCCAGTGGTTCACCAGAAAACCACTGGTTCCTTGGTTGATCCACAAAGCCAAGACCGAAGACTGGGGGTAGCAGCAATGGACCGGTCTGACCGGTGGGTCTGACCGGTCTGACTGGCGGAGGACACCAGTCTGACCGGTGTGCGACGACGCGTTCCGGAGACTTCGAAGTGGAGGACACGCGTCGGGATCGCAAGGCTTGCGTCGAGGCTAAGCAAGCTTACGGTCGCTGGGCATCTTTCCGATGGTGCTACGACGAAGTTTCCCAAAAGGCCCTTCGGGGCGTGTATCTTAGTTTAATGTAATAGGAGTAGTTTCCTCTTTCGACTAGCCTCCATATAACCCAAGTGGTGAGAGGATGGCAGCCATCTCTTGGAACCCTAGCTCATTTTGGTTTTGCTATTTTCCTCTTCCTATTTTCCTTAGGATTTTATAGGACTAGCTTGAGAGCTTCATGGTGAGATCTTGAGAGAGGGATGGATGATCGGGAGACAAGCTAGACCTTGTATGAACCTTCATGGTATGTATAGATGATTCGGCGTGGTTCCTCGATGCTTGATTGTGTCTCTCCCGTTTTCCCTTTTTGGTGATTTTCGGAGCCTTTTCTTAGTGATTTTCTTGTGGCGGTTTTGAGACTTTTCTCTTTGGGATTTGGTGGGGGGATGTATGCACGAACCCTTCGTGGTTCTTTTCCCTCTGATTTCCTCCCAAATCCGTGAGTAAAGGGGCTCAATTTTGGGGTTTTCTCCAGTTTAGAGTTAGAGGCGTTCTTGGTGGAAATCCTTCGATTCCTCTTGATTTAGCAAGTTTTGGTGGACCAAATCGTGGCTATGGAATGCCCATGAGGTACTCCTACTATCCCCAAAGTCTTGTGTGAATCCGTGGAGCGAATCGGGAGATCGAGATTTGGATTTGGAGGAGTTGACTCGCGGGTTGTTGTTCATCCCGAGAGCCCAGGGCTTGACTGGTCTGACCGGTGCCTTCCACCAGTCTGACTGGTGCCAACCCCCTGTTGGGTTCTGCTCGGGTGAATGTCTTAGTGAGTTCCGTAGTTTCTGGGTTTGCTGCTATTTCGAGTTTGGAGCGTTTCTTGTGACAGGGAAGGATGATCGGGCGGAAGCTAGACCTTGTATGAACCTTCATGGTATGTATAGATGATTCGATGTGGTTCCTCAATGTTTGAGTTCTTCCCGTTTTCCCTTTTTGGTGATTTTCGGAGGCTTTTCTTGTCGAATTTGCTGTGGCGGTTTTGAGACCTTTCTCTTTGGGATTTGGTGGTGGATGTATGCATGAACCCCTCGTGGTTCTTTTCCCTTTGATTCCCCTCCCAAATCCATGGGTAAAGGGGCTCAATTTTGGGGTTTTCGTTGTCCTAGGGTTAGTGGTGTTCTTGGCGGAAATCCTTCGATTCCTCTTGATTCAACGAGTTTTGGTGGACCATAACTTGGCTATGGAGTGCACATGAGGTGTTCCTACTATCCCCAAAGTCTTGTGCGAATCTGTGGAGCGAATCGGGAGATCGGGAGTTGGATTTGGGGGAGTTGACCCGCGGGTGCTGTTCATCCCGAGCGTCCCAGCCTCACCGGTCTGACCGGTGCTACTCACCGGTCTGACCGGTGCAGAGGCCTTGTGGGTTTTGCCTCGGGTGAATGTCTTGGTGAGTTCCCTGTTGTCCCGTGTTGCTGCTGTTTCGAGTTTGGTTCATTTTGGAGCTCGGAAGGACAGGTTTGGGTTTTTGGGGCTTCCTGGCTTAGACCGGTCTGACCGGCGTGCTACACCGGCCTGACTGGTGTAGGAGCCTTCTGTGGAAATTCTCTGGAACTGTTGGGGAGTTCCAGCAGGGATCGGTCTGACCGGTGCTGCTCACCGGTCCGACCGGTGCTGGTCAGTGGCGCTCGAGTTGCTAGTTCCACTGCGTTCTCGAGTCGGTGTAGGTCGTTGTTGGTTCCTTGGACCAGTAGCACTCCAGTGGCTGTGTGGTCTTGGCCAACTTGGGTAGTTGAGTCGGAAACGTGTTTTGGAAGCCTTGTTCATCTTGTTGGAGTGTCTATCCCCTTCGAGAAAAATTTTTATCGGCTCCCATTCACTCCCCTCTCTCTGGTTCGCCGTTTTGATCCTTCAAGAAGTGAGCACACGAGAAAGATACAGAGAGGGTGGAAACATATCCCTTCAAAAATCCTCCTCCTGGAGGAGGGAAAGCAAAAGGAAGCGCAAGTTTGACGGGAAAGCTGTTGCAGGATGGTTCTAGGCTTCTCTCCCCAGACCTGATCTTTCCGTCGGCTTGTTCTTCCTGATGCCAAGAGGTTCTGGGCTACCTTCCCCCGACAGCTGATATATCACAAGGATTTTTCTAGCAGCTGTGCTAGAGGGATGAGCATCCCAATCACCCATATCACAAGAATTCTTTTAGGAACTGAGAGAACGAGGAGGAGGAAGAAGAGAGAAAAGCAAAAGCTTGCGCCCTACAAGATCTATTCTTTGTGCCATAGCTAGATCTAGATCTAGAGAAGAAGGAAGCAAGTGAGGAGGACCGATAGGTGTCAGTCTTTTTTATAGCAAAAACATGAAAGGGATAATATCGGTTGTAAAAAAAAGAGGAAGGGATAAGATCAAGAGCACAGGAAACGGGAAGGTTCCCAAGAAATTGATGCCAGATCCAGTCAATGGGGAAACAGTTGCCCAGTCAATGGTTGAGAGCAAAGGTAGTGATTCCAATGTAGAATTAAATGATACGCGGATTAGCCAAACGTCGTCTGCAATGGAGAATTAAAGCATACGCGGATTAACCAAACGTCGTCTCCATTGCTTACTTAAACCATGTTTGGAAACAAATTTCCTGTATCTTCTCCTTCCAAAATAATTTAGATCCCCTGCCCCTTCATCTACCCGCAAAAAACAGCAACTGTCTACCCCTCATTGTCACCATTCCCGGCCGGAGATGAATAGCATGTCGGGAAGAAGCAGGCGGCACCAGCCGTCGTCGCTGCTGGACCTCCCTCAAGACCTCCGCATTGAGATTGCGGCGCGCATCGGTGCGACCTCAGAGCGGCCCTTGGTTGACCTCCGCAGCCTACGCGGTACTTGCTCGACCATGCGCCGCGTGTGCGGCCACGGCGACGTCGGCCGGCGTTTGTCGATAGAGGGGATACGAGATGAGATTTCTTGGGTGTGGGACCCCACCGCCTACAAAGCCTTCCTTGCTATGTTGATCGATCTCGGGAATTCGGAGGCTTGCTTCTTCTCCGGGATCAAAGCCGTCTTCATGGAAAACAGGGGATGCAATGATCTCCGGCATGCCGCCGAGGGTGGGCACGATACGGCGGCCTATCTATACGCCATCTTGTTCTACAGGGACAATGGCGGTGCCGCCGCCGCCGACACCGCGAAGCGGTATATGAGGCGGGTCGTGAGCGGCGGTAGTACGACGTCGAGATGGCTGAGCAACGAGGGGTGTCTGCCTTTGCGCGAGAAGGCCGCGCGTGCGATCCACTCCTCGACTTGGCGCATTTGGGATGAACTGTTGCCGCCTCCGGCACAGGTGCACGGTGATCAGCCGTGCGCAGGCAACGGCGG
The DNA here is from genome assembly GCA_036936925.1 of Cenchrus fungigraminus. Classification (NCBI taxonomy): domain Eukaryota; kingdom Viridiplantae; phylum Streptophyta; class Magnoliopsida; order Poales; family Poaceae; genus Cenchrus; species Cenchrus fungigraminus. Next base: position 98,349,763 of record CM072774.1, on the reverse strand, counting down.
CTGCTGCGGCGTGGATAAAGGATGGCTTCGAATTTCTTCATTTTGTAGCGAAGACTGTAGGCTCCGCTGGGAAATGGTGAAGTTCGAACAGAGTATTGGAATAGGAAATCAGTAGTGGATTAGCTTTTGTATGTTTCTCGTATTATCTGTGTAAAATTTTGGAAGAGCAGCAAAGCCGACGCGGGTTATCAATCTCGTGTCGCTAATGACTGTGGGGCCCAGTTCTTTTCGAATGAGGAACAGTTCACATTTCTCCTTTTAATCTGCAATCAAATGTTGTAACAAGTATTTCTTCATCGTAATTAGTCCAAATTTGATATTTTTTTCTAAATTTTTCTAAAATCACCATCTTTTCATTAATTTTATTGTTTAGTGTATATTCCGTTTCTTGAATAATGTTTATATGCCTTATTTTGTTCTTTGTAAGTACAACATATAAATAATATTTGTTTTACACAACCATTAGTGATGAAACTTTGCATTTCGTAAGCTTGAGGTGAACACAAGGTTTTGTTAAGTTTTCAAATTCATATGAGTTTGAACATGTTGCAAAGTGTGGAAAACTTCAATGTTCAAGCAACATTCTAGGAAACTATGTGAGAGATGTAGACATTTGTACACAAGTATATTATTCCTTCATCGATACCATTTAAAATTTTGAAGACAAGTTTAGGTACCCAAATTATGTTGCCAAGTCAATTTGTAGATTTTTTAGAGCAAATTTAATGTTATTAGAATTATTATATAATCACCATGGGGTGTAAAAACGAAATATAAGAATTTTGGGCACACAAGTGTGGCTGTTGATATTTTATTCAAATACTAAATGTCCAAATATGAATTGTTCGTATTTTTATGATTTTTTAGGTGCTGTTTTATGGGCTATAATATTTTAGGGAAGCAAGTTTCATTCCAAAAAAATAGTGACGGGACCACGTGTCAGCGTCAGCAGCCAATATAAAAAAGATAATCGTTGCCTGCCCGCCCAGACCCAACTGCCAACAAAGGCGATGCGGGTTCACTAACCATCGTCGCCAATGACACTGGCCCATGCGTCAGCAGGCTAACCCGTGTCGACAATGACTATCCATTGTCTCTAAGATCTAATTCATCTCAACAGATCTCCAGTTCATCACAACAGATCTCCTGTTCATCACAACAGATCTCCAGTTCATCACAACAGAACACATATTATAGGAGATGTGGATGGATCTACTCGCGTCTATTAGATCGAGTTGATGACATACAAAATCCAACAACCAAACTAATTAACTAAGTAGTTCATGATCGACAAACAAACTAAGCAGTTCAACAACCTGACAAAGACACAAACACACACACACACAGACACACAACCTAAGCAGTTCGACACAAGCAGGAGTCTATCATTTAGTCGGTCGCCGCCGTCGGAGTCCCACCGTCGTCGCCGCCGTGGCTGCCGTCGGAGCCGTCGTCACCGCCGTCGTCGAAGACGAAGTGGCGGCGGCCAGCCCGCTTGACCACGGGGAGGTTCTCGAGCTTCTCAGCCAACCTGTGGATCCTGAAGGCGAGACTCTTCACGCTCGGGTCCTTGTCCACTTCATGATGCGCCTTGATGTCGAAGGCCGCGCCAACATCTTCAAGCTTTCTGAAGGCACTCCTGAGCAGGTCGACAGCGAACTTAGTGTCGTCGAAGAACAGTTCCTCGTCGGCGTCCTTGGTCGCTGGCTCCTGCCTCTTCTCCAACTTCCTCCGACAGCGGCTTTCGTCATCGTCGTCCTCCATTCGTCCTCACTTTGACGGCGACGGGCTCCTCGACGCCATCTCCTCCTTGGTGATCTCTCGGTGACCGAAGATTTGTAGTGGTGGATCACGAGGAGGAAGAAGAAGCGAAAGAGATGATAAGCTCATGGAAGAAGCAGGGGAAAGCAGGGGAAGGCAGGGGAGTTATATTGACAAGACGCGGAATGGTCAGGCGCCTCTGCCCCCACCCACTACTCCACTACTGCCAGTACGTGCCACTCAATTGCGCATCGGGCTCTGTTTCGGGCGCAAAACCGTCCAAAACCACGCGTCACCTTTCGATTACGCGGGAAGGAGAAGGGGCAGGGGTAATGATGTCGGGCCCACTCGTCAGCGGTAGCAGCCAAACTGCGGCGCCTTTTCAATTTCCATTTATTATTTTAGATGGACGAGGCGTCTTCTTCAACTTCAACCCACATCGCCTTCTTCAACTTCAACCCTCATTGCCTTCAACTTCAACCCTCGTCGCCAACTTCAACCCTCGTCGCCTTCAACTTCAACCCCCATCGCCTTTCAATTTCCAAACCCCGTCGCTTTTCTATTTCCTCCCCTTCTCCTTGATGGCCGCGGTGCGCTTGATGCAGCTGCTGCCAGATGATCTTGTCACCCAGATCATCATCCACTCCCTCAAGGATGAGCTCGTCTTCCATTTTCTGAACCTTCGCAATAAAATCTGCGGCACCTTCCGACGCATCTACGACTCTGATGAGGTACTACTGCACGTGTCGCTGCGTGATCTTCATCGGGTGTGCAAGAATCGCTACGTCAGGTCATGCTTTCAGCGGCGCTTCCGCGAGGCCCATCATCCAGAGGCATTATGCTTCGAGGGGATGGAGAGGTTGATGAGGCGGCGGAACCCCGATAAGGGTCTGAAGCTCATCGGAGATGCCGCTGCTGAAGACTCTGGTGCCAAGTACTTCTTAGCGATGTTGAAGTACCGTTGCAACCCGGCAGACCCCAAAGCCATGGCACTGCTCCAGGAAATCAGCGGTGGTCCGTCGCCCCCTGACGGGCGGTGGAAGAACCACAACCTGCGGCGGCTGCGCTACCTCGTCAACCGGGATCTCGAGAACATTGCGTGGTGGTACTGGCTTGATGACGGCGACGACGACATTCCATTGCTGCCCGTCCAGAATCCCCACGTCTGCATTTGGGCAGCGGGATGTAGGCGCTACGGGCCGGAGACCTCAGAGATCATCCACTACTGCAGCACCGAGTGTCGCATCCGTCATGAGTTCGACCACTGGACGCGTAACTTCCGCCTCGCCGTGGAGTACACCGTCAGCAGGATGAACATCGGGATGTAGGCGCAAGCATCAATGAACATTATCTATCTTGAATGTAAATTATTAGATATTAGTTAACGCGAATTTGATTTTATCAGGATGTCGGTTTTTAATTGGTTTTTGATAGACAATATTTGATTTGTCACGTTTGTGAGTCAAATCGAAGGTTGCGGTGGTCTCATTTGCCGCCGACTAGGCCTAGGATGCGCTCTTGGGTGTCAAAACCGCCGAAGCGGGCACAGCGGGGGCGGCAGCGGGAGCAGCGGCGGTGCCCTCAGCTTCGTCCTTTGTTCTATTGGAGAATGAAGAACAATTTATCCGTCCCGCGTCGCTGATGGCATTTCTCTTTTTAATCCGCAATCAAATTTTGTAACATGTATTTCTCCGTCGTAATTAGTCCAACTTTGATTATTTTATTCTACAATTTTCTAAAATCACCGTGTTTTCATTATTCTCATTGTTTAGTGTATATTTTGTTTCTTGAACAATGTTTATATGCCTTATCTTGTTTTATGTAAGTACAACATATAAATAATATTTGTTTTCCACACCTCCTGTAATGAAACTTTGCATTTTCGTAATCTTAAGGTGAACCACAAGGTTTTGTTAAGTTTTCAAATGCATATGAGTTCGAACATGTTGCAAAGTGTGGAAAACTTCAATGTTCAAAGAACATTATAGGAAACTATGTGAGAGATGTAGATATTTGTACACAAGTATATTATTCCTTCATCGAAACCATTTGAAATTTGGAAGACAAGTCTAGGTACCCAAATTCTGTTGCAAGTCAATTTGTAGATTTTTTAGATCACACTAGATGTTATTAGAATTATTACATCATTAAGATGGGATGTAAAAACGAATTCTAAGAATCTTGGGCACACAAGTGTGGCTGTTGATATTTTATTCAAATACTAAATGTCCAAATACAAATTGTTTGTATTTTTATGATTTTTTATGTGCTGTTTTATGGGCTCTAATATTTTAGGAAAGCACGTTTCATTCGAAAAAAATAGTGGCTGGCCCACGCGTCAGCGTCAGCAGCCAAAATAAAAAGATAACTGCTGCTCGCCCGTCGGACCCAACTACCAACAAAGGCGATGCGGGTTCACTAACCATCATCGCCAATGACACTGGCCCACGTGTCAGTGTCAGCAGGCAAACCGTGCGCGGGCTGCTCAAAATTTCTCACCTATATTGACTATAAGCCCATGGAATTCCAATTCCACCAGAGAGCCATCAAGGGCACGCCAGTAATTTCCTTAAACACAGTTACGCACGCAGTTCATATTCGGCTCCTCGCTAGACAAATCCACAACACCCGTACTCTCCTCGCTCACCTTAGCCGCTCTCTCCCCGCTCGCCTTCGCCGCTCTCTCCCCACCGCAGCTCTGCTCTTCTCCAGCCCCACCGCTCCCTGCGTGACGACGATGACGAGGACGCGGTTACTGGCGTGCGGACGGCTTCCCAGCCAACCTAAAGACGGTTGACGTGGATCCGTCATCCCCGGCCATGACAACGAGCCGGCCACCTCAGGCCACGAGCCAACGTGGATCCGGCCCCTCCGACCATCACGAGAACAACTACTTCATTCACGACAGAGGTTAGTCCTACTTGAACCCCCAGCGCCCTCTCTCTGCTCGGCCACCAAATCTGCTATATATTCATGTCAATGTGGATTAGGGAGACATACCTTGATAGTTCGTCTTTAATTGATTGACTGTGGATTTGATGGATGGGATTTGTTGCTCCAAGTCTATTTGAATAAATTGTTGCTAACAGATGAAATTATATGAACTGTTGAAATTCATTTTCATGTTCCTAGTGCTACAATTTTTACTATAAATTCATGAAAAGCATTGAGGATGTTAGCATACTTTAATTCTGCTATGCTTTGAATGTACCAGATCGACAGTTATGCTTTGGACCTGTTAGCATACTTTAATTCTGCTATGCTTTGAATGTACCAGATCGACAGTTATGCTTTGGACCTGTTAGCATATTTTAATTCTGATGGCCACATAATGTCAGTGGGAATTGCATTGCAGTGGTTTATAATGTAGTCCACCCAATCTGTTATATATTCATGTCAAGGTGGATTAGGGAGACATGCCTTAATAGGTCATTTTTATTTGATTGACTGTGGATTTAATGGATGGATTTTGTTGCTCCAAGTGTGTTTGAATAAATTGTTGCAAACAGATGAAGTTATATGAACTGTTGAAATTCATTTTCATGTTCCTAGTGCTACAATTTTTGGACTATAAATTCATGAAAAGCAATGAGGATGTTAGCATACTTTAATTCTGCTATGCTATGAATGTACCAGATCAACAGTTATGCTTTGGACCTGTTAGCATACTTTAATTCTGATGGCCACATAATGTCAGTGGGAATTGCATCGCAGTGGTTTATAATGTAGTGATAACTAGACTGTCCTATGCTTTGTTGTGAGTGTTAATTGTTTCACTACTGTCATATATATTGTTATTGTTGGTGTCATGATGTGTTGTGAGTGTTGTTTCACTACTGTCATATATAATGTTATGATCATTGCTTTATCCTCTTGTTGCATGTACATATGGACCACAGAATCCATCGCTGCTGAAGTTGGACAAGGAAGCAGTTGAAGGAATTTATTCTCTGCTTTGATATATAAGCATCTTGTTGTGTCCCTGTCAAAATGGTTAGCACCTATCCCGGTATGCTAATTAAGTAAAATATGAACTTTGTATGTCTATGCTGATTTTATTTATGACTTGTAATGATTTCTAGTGTAATATCAGCTATTTTGCCTGTCAGAGAAATCGAATTTATCTAATAAGAATTTTGTTTAGATTTTCAGTCTTGCTTATGTTGCTCTACTGACAACCTGACATATCATCTATGCAGTCTCCCACAACAACAAACTCCTCTACGTCCAGTGCACCATCACAGCCCATCGTCGGTGAACCTTCTTCACAGGGTCACTCAGCACAGACTGCTGTGAGTAGTACTCGATCCCGCGGGTCAAGGACACAAACCAAATGGCTAGAAGACAAGTTGACTGCAACTGGACTTGATGCCAATTTTTGGCTTACCCCAGATGCTGCGAGGGATAGATTTGTATTAGTCTGTGGCCTCATTGCTCGGGAGAGGGTGTCAATCAACAAGCCAGTTGATGATCTCTCACCAATTGAGAAGGAACATTTGTTCACAGTTTTAGAGGAAAAGTTAGATTACCCAGCCAATCTGGAAGAATCTGTTTGCAAAAAGGCAGTTAAGGCAGCTATATCAGAGGTTGGAACCTTTCAACGGCAGTTCAAGACCCATTTAAGAAAAAAATATGTGAGCGAAGAGGAGACTCCCTTTGTGAAGTATGCCTTTTTGCAGCAACAAGACTGGGACATGTTTGTGCAGGAAACCAATTCTCCTTCATTTCAACAACTGAGCCAGGAGATGAAACAAAAGAGAGCATTGCATAATAAGCCACACAAGACGGGCAGAAAAGATTATCGTGGTAAAAGGAAAGAGTGGGAGGAGGAGGATGCAAAGCTAGCCGCAGAAGGAAAACAGAACCCTTGGGACCAATTTCCTGGACGTTCGAGACCTTATCTGCGGGCAAGGGTAGGGAAGAAGAGGAAGAATACTAGTGAAGCGGGGGCATAACATTTAGTAACCCTGCGGTGGTGGGGGTAGCAGATAGGGTGAAAACACTTGCAGCTCAGGGTAGCGATGGTTCTTTCTCTGGGGTTAGGAAGGATGATATCCTCACCGCAGCACTTGAGACTCCAAAGCATCGAGGTCGGGTCCGAGGTGTGTCTAGTTCACTTGGCTGGGCTAAAGGGTTTGGTGAAGAGTTTGCTGGAATGTACAGGAAGAAGAGGAGGAACAAGTGGTCTGATGCTCATGATATGATGGACATAACATTTAAATCAGTTGTCCATGCTCTAAGACTATCAGGCATCAAAATACCAAAAAATGTACTTCTTCCTTCCCAATTACCAGCGCCTGTCTGTAGCCCCGAGGAAGAAGATGTGCATGGCAGTGAGGAAGAAGATGCACATGACTGCGAGGAAGAACATGCGCATGACAACGAGGAAGATGCGTGTGGCAGAGAGCGAGACCATTGGAATGCCAACGAGGACGAAGCGAATCAAGTGCACAGTGATAGTCGATCACCTATGCTGGACACAATAGATAAGCTGACAGAGCCAACCGCGTGCAGCCTTTTGGATGGCACCGGGATTAATGTGGAGCTCGCACTAGTGAAAGTCTTTCCATTCCAAAAGGCTTGCCATTCAGTACCAGTGCAGGATGGGTATGTTGTGGTGCAACCTACTTATGTGTGGGCCAATGTGGGTCACTACCCTCTGCCTGTACCAATGGATGGGGGTGACATAGCAACCCTAGCTGAGGCTCTCGTTCAAAGGATCCAATGGCCAAAGGACAGGATCCTTATACCACCCATGACGAGACATCCCAACCCTGAAGCCGCAACAGGTAGCAGGGGTACAGTATCAGATGGAGGTACTGCAGCTCAGTGTCAGCAAGAGAAGGCTCAACAGCAGCAGCAGCAGCAAATCAGCAAAACTACGCAGCAGGAGCATCGACAACATCCGGAGGAGCCCAGGCAAACTCCGCCTAAGCAGCAGCTGCAACATGAGGATAAGCAACAGACGAAACAGCAGCCTCTCCAGCAGTAGGAGCGTCGACAACAGCCGGAGGAGCCCAAGCAAACTCCGCCTAACCAGCAGCTGCACCATGAGGATAAGCAACAGATGAAACAACAGCCTCTCCAGCAGCAGGAGGAGGAGAGTAAGCAATCTCCTATTAAGCAGCAGATGCAACATGTACAGCAACCTCTGCAACAGGATGAGGAGCCCAGGCAATCTCCATTGCAGAAGGGGAACCAGGCTAGGAAACCTCTGTCTAAAGATGAGATTCTTAACTATATTATTGGGACAGAACAGGAACGACCAAAATACAAGCCTGGTGCACCTATGTTGTCAGAAGCAAACTTAAAGGCTACTAGACCAAATTGTGCCAGGTTGAATGCTTACGTCATGGAACACAGTAAGGATAAACTTGTCTTTCCAGCAAAGGTGGATCAAGACTACTTTAAAGGTGGTGGTGGTGCTTTAATGTTAAACATTGCATTCAGTAGCGTGTATAATCTTATAACCCTGGCTTCTCTAGATGTTACCTTCTTGAGGTTCTGGACATTGTAAGTCCCTTAAAACCTAAAAATATATTTCTTTAATTTTGACCACAAAGTTCATGCATGCTAGCAATTTGATTTTTTGTAGGAAAATGATGGACAAGGCAGCGGAGATGCAAATCAGTGTTGGGTTTTTAGATCCAGGTTTTATTACTTCCACAAATATTTCTCAGCATTTTGGACTTGTTACCAAAGCAATCTCAAATGCAATGAACAACGACTACGTGGTGGGTGCCTACTACACTAGCCACTGGGTAACAGTGATCATCTGTATGAAGTTCAAAGAGGTTTGGTATCTAGATTCAGCTAAACAACATCCCCCGCTAAAGTTCTTAGACCTCAAATCTGTTAGGAACTGGTCAGTATCTTGTAGGTTTTGTTCACAAAAATTCAATCTCTTAGTGTTTCTAATCGGTATTGCTGACCATGCAGGGCTTTTGGTACAGTATCTTGTAGGTTTTGTTCACAAAAATTCAATCTCTTAGTGTTTCTAATCGGTATTGCTGATCATGCAGGGCCTTTGGTGATCATGCACAGGACGGAGTGACGAAAGGAAAGAAAAAAAAGCCAAAAGCCATACTCAAGCACAAAACAAATCTCGATGTAAGACCGATGTTTTTTTATGGTCCCTTCCTACCTATTTGGTACTGCATTAACTTGTCATTTTGGTACCTCGATACAGTGTGCTCAGCAGCCATGGGGGTCCTCTTTGTGTGGATTCCATGTGGCATTCCATATGTTAAGACTACTCGATGACATACCTGACATCAAGAAGGCTGCTGTAAGTAGATAAGAATGCTCAACCTTGTCTCTGCTCATATTCTCCATCTGGCTTTAGAAACTGATTTCTACTTGTATTCTCATAAATGATTGTAGTTTGCAGGATTTCAAATCTGCTGTAGATGTTTCCACAGAAGATCTAAAGCGTGTCCGGGAGATGATGTGCGAGTACATTCTTAAGAAGACCATCGACCGAAAGGGCAACTTCTATAATGGTGCACCGTGAGTTCATTGTAGCCAGAAACTTGAAACTCATTCAGTCTTCTTTAGTCAGGTGTTGTTGCCTGAGAAACCTGTTTGGCTTGCTTGGTTGGGGTCAGATGTTGCCTGGTTCAATTAGTTTTCTCATGACTCCATCCAAACAAGCCCTGATGAGAGTAACTTGAAACTTGATGTGATCCTAGCTTGTCTATAAATGTGATCTTGCTTGTCTATAAATGTGATCTTGCTTGCCTATATCTGTGATGTGAGATTGTGTTTGTGATGTCTCCTTGCTATGGTGGTTGCCATATCCTGGCTGGTTCCAGGATGGCAGGATGCAGCCCTGATGGCTGCCAAATCTTGGCTGGTTCAAGGATGCAGCCGGCAAGCAGGTAGGTTACTGTAGGGGTGGCCTACGTATTTGTAACGGGTGTTAATTAAAGCTCGTTACAAACACTGATCAGTGAGTAACGGGCTCCATTCGGAAAGCCTGTTACAAACATGCCAACAATGTAATGGGCAGTGTAAAAGCCTGTTACCAGTACTGACCAGTGGGCCCCAGGACCTGGCCCGTTCGTCGAGATATAGGAGACGCGGGTTGAAAGCACACGTCTGAAGGACCGATTAGGCGACCAGAGACGGGGGGAGTGAATGGGAGCCGATAAAAATTCTTCCCGAAGGATGAACTCGACCTATGCCCCAAAATCACAACCGAGGATTCCCACACGAGTTTGCCAAGGTCACGTAGTCACAACGGACCTACCAACCCTAGGAACAAACCCCAACTCAAAGCAACACGGAAGCGCAACTCAAGAAGCAAAGGACTTAGGCGATCTGGAAAGCCTGGGGCGGACCGTCCACATGGAGGGGGTGGACTGTTCGCGGGGGTCAGGCGGACCGTCCGCAAGCACAGGGCAGACTGTCCGAAATTGGATCCCGAACCTTGAAGGACCGATTAGGCGACCAGAGAGGGGGGAAGTGAATGGGAGCCGATAAAAATTCTTCCCGAAGGATGAACTCGGCCTATGCCCCAAATTCACAACCAAGGATTCCCACACGAGTTTTCCAAGGTCACGTAGTCACAACGGACCTACCAACCCTAAGAACAAACCCAAACTCAAAGCAACACGGAAGCGCAACTCAAGCAGCAAAGGACTTAGGCAATCTGCGATGCCTGGGGCGGACGGTCCGCGATGCCCAGGCGGACGGTCCGCAAGGTATAGGCAGACGGTCCGAAATTGCAACCCGAACAACCAGTACTGCACCCCGAAAAACGGACGGTCCGTGGCCACCCCGCGGACAGTCCGGCAACCCCGGGCGGACAGTCCGGCAAACCTACTCCAACCGAAAACACCCAACTCGACGGATCGAAACAAAACAACGCAAGAACTCACGACGAACACGAAGAACACCCAGCAGCCGGGCTCCTCGCGGACCGTCCGCGGTCCCCTGGCGGAATGTCCGCCACGCGCGGACAGAGCAGCCTGAGCCCGAAAACGTAAGCACAAGAACACCTATCCGTCCATGGATCTCCCAAACGGCTTGAGCTCTTGAGGTAAGGTTTGGGGGAGATGTGAAGCGTCCCTAGGAGATGCTATACCCCAAAACTTGAGACCTCAAACGAAGTAAATCGCCGGGAATCGAATCGCAACCGAGCTCTACCAAAAAGCTAGGGTTCCAACCGAAATCCTTCAATCGGAGGCTAAATCCGGAGATTGGGCGGTCAAGATCAAGCACAAAGATGCAAAAGACATCTATCCATGATCTCCACCAACAAATCCGAACCCAAACACCTCAGAATCGAAGGAACAAGGCGCGCATGAAAATCCAACGAAAATAGCTCGAAAAAGACACGAAAATCACAAGAGCTACAAGAAGGAAATCAACGCAACCATGAATGCTTGCATACACTCGGAGGTCAGATTCTCTGCAAAACGGTGAAGAAAATCTACGCCTATGGAGCAAGGAAATGAGAAGCAGTCCAGATGGATGGTTTGCCCAGAAAACCCTAGAGCTATATATATGAGTCCCTCCGGGTTGGGCAAATGACTAAGCTACCCCTAGCACTTAAACTTAAGATACAATCCCCTCAGGGGCATATAGGTCATGTAGCACTCCTCTTCATCGCACGGCTACGCCTTCGCCGCAGTCCGCGTCCTCCCGATGCAAGCCCTGCGATCCCGCCATGTGCCCACCGGCATCGAAGCTTCTCGGCGCGCCCGGATCCCGTCTCCGCCCGCTGAGCCTCCGGTCTTGGTTTTGTGGCTCAACCAAGTAACCTGACGGTTTTGTGGTGAACCGCCGCAAACCCCGCGTGCAGACTCCGGTCGTGAGCCGCTACCCTGCACCGGCTTCGGTCGACGACTTCGTCTTGCTTTTCTTGCCACCATGCGGCCCGCACTTGACCCCGCTGTCCACCGGGTCCCTCGAGCCGAGCCTACTTGTCTCTCCACTCCTCAGAGGCCCCGCAAGGCATAGACCTTTCGCGCCCGCTCTTCACCTGCACCAACACGAGTCAAGCCGCAACCTGCACCTGCAATACTCGGCCAAGAGTCAGTCCACACCACGTTGTCAATCACTCATCACACCTGGGAACGACCATCCACCGGTCCTCGGACGCTCCAGTCCTCAATCTCCCCCTTGATGAGTGCATTGACAACACACACATAGTAACTAATTCAGAGAAAAGAGAAAAAGAAAAGAAACGACTGAAAAACTCAAACAAGTGATCAAAAGCCAAACAAAAGCCAAGAATAGATCACTTGAGAGAGAAACATCTCGGTCTCCTAAGACAAGGGCAACGGTTCGACACAACCGAGATAAAATGCTCCAAAATTGCCAACTCCTCAGGGTGAGGCAAAAGGGCTCAACACCATCGGCAAAAGAGCACAACTAAAAGTCAGGCGAAAAAGAGCTCCCAAATGCGAACAAATGCATTTCTCCCCCAAAACAAGAATTGGGTACTATCTCTCCCCCTTTTGGTAATGCATGAATCAAGTCTACAAATGCAAGCATGTGCTTCTCAAATAGACATAGAGCACTACAACATGCTAAAAAGAGACATAGACAAGCTAGATTGCCACAAATTTAGTACAAGCATCGCCAACGAGATAGATAGGGACATACAAGCATGTGACATAGCCATGATCAAAATAAAGCAATTTTTCACAAAAACTTCCCTCTCATGAGCATAGGACCTAAGCATGATCAAAATGAGCACAAACAACATATAACTCACAAACTTCATGCAAGGTCACAAATTCTCATCACAAGATCATCATAAACACCTACAAGCTATCTCATGTCATGTCAAAGCCACCGAGCCATGTGTCCACTTCTAAATGTGAGACTTCTCAACGGTGAACATCATGCAACGGTTTAGCACCCAAAATAAGGAATTTAAAGCATTCATGACATGGAAGCATATTTTTCAAGCATAAGCATTTCATATACCAATTTCAAGATTTACAAATTAAGCATGGTACATGAAGTGCCTTTGCGGCAAAAAGAAGCTTAGGCTTCTCCACAAGGTAGCATATAGGCTAAACATCCATGATGATAGATAGGTCTTTGACCCCATATGAAAAGAACATGGTCCCAAACACAAATTAAGCAAGCTATAGTAATAAGTGCACAAATTTAGCATGAAAGGCATTCAACTCATAAGAGAGGATCATATATAGCATTTTCACAAAAATAAGCCATCCACAAGCACTTACATCCCAAATCTATCAAGAGCATCGCTATCCATCATATGAGCATCAAAAGCAAAGTGATAATCTCCTATCTAGCATATCATAGTGATCCAAGTATATAGGAGAAGCACATCTCATATGGTACATATGCAGTCTATGATACAAAGATGCAAGCATGATATGATACATAAATGAAAATGCAATATGAGTATGTACATCAAACCCCCAACCAAGGCTGAAAAAGGAAAAAAAACACCAAGCTCCCCTCGCAAATGGGCAAATGTAGCTTGGTCCAAAGGCTTGGTTAGGATATCGGCAAGCTGCTTTTCGGTGGGCACATGGATGAGGTCTATGTTTCCCTTCTCAACATTGTTTCTCAGGAAGTGATACCTCACCTCTGTATGTTTGGTTCTGGAGTGGAGCACGGGGTTTTTGGCAATGCTAATGGCACTCATGCTATCACACATGAGAGGTACATGGGAACACTCCTCACCAAAGTCACTCAGCGTGTATGTGATCCAAAGCAGCTGTGAGCAACAAAAAGCAGCAGCAACGTATTCAGCTTCTGTGGTAGACTGAGCTACACTAGACTGTTTGCGAGAAGAACAAGAAACGAGCGAAGATCCCAAAAACTGGTAAGTCCCCGAAGTCGACTTCCTATCGACTCGACACCCCGCAAAATCGGCATCCGAAAACCCAAGAAGCGAAAGAGAAGAGGACGCCGAGTACCAAAGACCAATCTCAGGAGTATATCGAAGATACCTGAAGATCCGCTTGACGGCCTGCCGATGTGAAGTCCTCGGCGACGCCTTAGAACGAGCGCACAGACACACAGAAAACTAAATGTCCAGCCTCGTCGCGGTCAAGTACAAGAGGGAGTCGATCATGCTCCGGTACTCCTTCTGGTCGACGGGCTCTTCGTCCTCGTCCGCATCCAACGCTGTAGTCGTACTCATCGGTGTCGACAGGGGCTTCGAGTCGTCCATCTTGAACTTCTTGAGCATGTCCTTCGTGTACTTGGCTTGATGCACAAAGGTTCCCTCCTTTGCCTGCTTGATCTGAAGCCCGAGAAAGAACTGCAATTCTCCCATCATGGACATCTCGAATTCTTTGCTCATGTCCTCTGCAAACCTCGCAACCAAAGAGTGAGACGAGCCGCCAAAGACAATATCATCCACGTACACCTGAACAATTAGGATATCATCGCCCTTCCTGAGGAGAAAAAGAGTCTTATCAACCTTGCCCATCTCAAACCCCTTGCTGAACAAGAACCCCCTCAAACGGCCATACCAAGCACGGGGAGCTTGTTTCAGCCCATACAACACCTTCCTCAACCTACACACCCGGTGAGGAAACTCAGCACTCTCAAAGCCCGGTGGTTGCTTCACATAAACCTCTTCTTCTAAGAACCCATTCAAGAAGGCACTCTTCACATCCATTTGATACAACTTAAACCCTTTAGCCACGGAAAAGGCTAGAAGGATCCTAATTGCCTCCAAACGGGCTACAGGAGCAAATGTCTCCTCATAGTCTATCCCCTCCTTCTTACTATACCCTTGAGCAACCAACCTCGATTTGTTTCGCACCACCTCACCATTCTCACCCTCTTTGTTCTTCCACACCCATTTTGTCCCTATAGGTTTGCAATGTGGTGGTGGCTCTACCAACTCCCAAACTTGGTTTCTTTGAAAGTTCTCTAACTCGTCATGCATTGCGTTTACCCAATTAGGATCAGAGAGAGCGTTCCAATGTCTTTCGGCTCAAAGGTAGCAACAAAAGCCGAATGAGCAAAGTGAGAAACATTCCTGGACCTTGACCGTGTCGTACGTTCATTGATGTCGCTGATGATTCTTGAGGGTGGATGATCAACTTGAACGCGCCTCGGTGCCTCTCGCCTGGAGACAACCTCCCCCTCAGCTGCAGCTTCCACTTGATCTTGCTGGATCGTATTCGGTGTAGGGGCTGGACTATCCTGCACCGTAGTCATCGTAGTGGAAGTAGAGGGTACATGCTAGGCTGAAGCTTCATCATCACCATCATCCTCTCCAGCATCATCCTCCTCGTCCTCAAAGATCTTCTTGCCAATCTTGTCGTCACATGCACACTCAATGACAGACGAACTGCATGGCTGGGTCTCGTCGAAGGTAACCTCGCAAGTTTCCATGACTAGGTTAGTATCAAGATTGAGCACACGAAATGCTCGAGAATGACTCGCATTACCCAGAAAGATCCCATCGGAAGACCTCGACTCAAACTTACCAAGCCTACCCTTCTTGAGAATAAAGCACCGACAACCAAAAGCCCTGAAATGGCTCACTCTAGGTGCTCGCCTGTGCATGAGCTCATAGCACGTCTTGTTCAAGAAGGCCATAAGAAAAATCCGATTCCCATCATGGCACGCGGTATTCACCGCCTCAACCCAATATCTCCTCGGAGTCCTATGCTCATCAAGCATTGTCCGAGCCATCTCACAAAGGGAACGATTTTTCCTCTCAACCACACCATTCTGACAAGCCACATAGGGAGAAGAAAATTGATGTTCGAGACCCAAATCACGACAAAAGGTTTCGAAACAAGAGTTTTTAAATTCAGAGCCATTGTCGCTACGGATAGCTCGAATGGCATCTCCATTCCTCTCATTCTTCAACCTCAAGATTAGATCCCTCACAAAACCAAACATCTCCCCCTTTCAGCCAAAAAGAAGACCCAAGCATAGCGAGAATAATCGTCCACTATCACCAGGACATACCATTTCCCACCCGCCGAGCACACACGAGCTGGACCAACCAAGTCCATATGGAACAGCTCGCATGGCCTCTCTGTCATAACGGATGTCAGAGGCGGGTGAGAGGCGGCTACCATCTTACCATGCCTACACGGAGCACATACCAAGTCCTTTTGGTATTTCAAATTAGGCAATCCTCGGACTAATCCTAGCCCACTCAAGCGTGACAACAAGTCAAAACTCAAATGACCTAGTCTCCTATGCCATTTCCAAAGCTCCGCCAAAACGCCAGCAACCAAGCAACGAGAAGAGCCAACACACTGAGAAAAATCGGCTCCGAAAATCTGACCCTTGGGAATGATCGTGCACACAAGATCACCTCGAGAATCCAAAACACGCAAAGCACCCGTTTTGAAACGGACCTCAAAACCCTCATCAAGAAGCTGGGAAACCGAAAGAAGATTGTACCCCAAAGACTTGACAAGAGAAACACGCCTAAGAGTCACAGACTCGCTCACCTTCACCGTGCCCACTGAAAGCACTCTACCTTTCCCATTGTCCCCAAAAGTGATGTACTCTTTGGTCATTACCGGGGTGAGGCTGGAGAACCACCTTCGATCTCTGGTCATGTGTCGAGAGCAACCGGAGTGGATCAACCAAAAGCCCTCCAAGCCTCCCACCTACAAATCAAAAATGAGAGCGAGAGTGAGCAAAAGACTCAGCACTGGGGTAAGTACAAAATGAATCAAACCCGTAGCTCCTCTGGGACCTAAAACTGCGATCGTTCCCCATACTCGTATTGGCCACGAGCGAAGGAATGTCCAGCAAACTCACCACGTCCAAACCCAACACGCGTACCACCTTCTCTATGTGGTGGCTCACCTCGAGGCACAAACACACACCTCTCTCGAGGGTAAATGGTACGCACCATACCCTCGCCCCTTGGCACCAACCTAGGCTCAGGCACACCACGAGAAGGGCGGTACCTGTCCTTGTTGGCCATCTCCCTAGCCAACCTCTCCTCACGCTTCCTCCTGAAGCAAAACTCAGCAAGATGCCCATCCCTCCCACAATGCTCACAATGGAAGGGTTTTGGTTCTGACTTTGGTTTTGGGCTCTCTTTGGGCTCTGGCTTCTCCTCACTCGGTTTCTCTCACTTCTTCCCAAAGAACTCATTCCCCAAGTCACTCTTGAACTTGATGGGTTTCTGGAAGTTGTAGGTATGTGGAGGAAACACGGGTGGAGCTGGGGTTGTGTCTAGTCGGTTCCTAAGTGGGTTTGGCTTACGAGCATAGGCATTTTTGTGGTGGGTTTTTGGTGGCTCTGGGATATCTCCAATCTTCCCCTCATCCTCACCATTTCCCTCACCAATCTTGTCCGCCCCAAGTACTTGCCCATCATAGCGCTTGTATGCCTCAATCATCATTCGGAGCTGAGGCTCATGATCAGACAACCAACCCATCATCTTTCTCAACTCATCATTCTCATCCTGCAAACGATCAACATAGTGTGCAAGCTCCATATTTTTCACAGCATTTATTTCACAAGTAGAGCATGATGTAGGAATAGGAGCTTTCAGCTGAGCCTCTAGTGATCTAGCATAAACAAGCGAAACATCTAGCTTCTCATGCAAAACAGGACAAGAAGTGCAAGCACCAAGCAAAGAGGGCCTAGATTTCATCTCATCTAGCTCAACCCTAAGCACATCTAGTTCCTCAACCTTGGAGGCATACTTCTCCTTAAGCACAGTCAATTCACCAAGAAAAGTAGAACAATCAGTGCATTCAGGTTCATCGATCACAATAGGAGCAGACTTAAGAGAATCTATTTGAGCCCTAGCATCAACAAGCAAAGACTCTAGCTCAACCACCTTCTCCTTAGCCTCTCCAAGCAAAGACCTATACTCCCTCTTCTCCTTGTTGGTCTTTCTAAGCATATCATCACGATTGTCAAGCAAGTCATTCAACCTAGCATTCTCCGCTACCAAGAAGGATGGATCATTGTTTACCTCATCCTCAGAGTTGGAGCCCGAGTCATCCTTGTTGCTCTTCTTGCTTGCGGAGCTATGTGCCATGCTGCAAATGCCTTGGGCGGCGAAGCAGAAGCCGTTGATGTTCTTGCTTGACCGCTTGCCCTTATGCCGGTTCTCATCTTCATCACTTGAGCTCGATGAAGAGTAGCAGGAGCTCGAGTCGATGTCGCTCGCCCCGGCAACCATCGCTCGCTCCTTCTTCTTGTGACCACCACTCCTCCTCGGCCTCCGCTCGGACTTGTTCTTGCCCTTGTGGTTGTCCCTCGAGCGGTGCTTGTGGTCAGTCCTCGGACGGTGCTTGTGCTCGGGCTTCACCTCCATGGCTTCCGGGCACTCAGCGATAAAGTGCTCGTGCTTCCCGCACCGGTAGCACATGCCCGAGGTCCTCCGAGCATTCTTCCGGTTCGTGTACATGCGCTCCAACCGCCTGCTCAGCAACGCGCGATCCTCCTCGCCTAGCACGTCAAACTCCTCATCTTTCATGGACAAAAGACAAGACAAAGAGAACTGTCTCGAAGACATGTTAGCGTTAGTCCTTGATCCAGAAACGAGAGCTAGACTATGAGGGTCAGTCGGGTTCTCGATCTTTGCACGCATCCCACGGTCCACTTCGGACGACTTGAGCTTGGAAAACAGCTCGTCCACCGTGAGGGTGTCATACTTCTCTGACTCAAGAATGGCCTCGACCTTCCCACTCCACACGGTACGATCCAGAGAGTGCAGGAGCTTGACAGCCCTGTCATGACCATCGTACGGGAGCACGGCCACATTAGCCCTCATGTTGTTCACAATCACTGTGAACCGCTGGAACATGCTGTCAATGGACTCACCGGGGAGATGAGTGAAATTCTCGTACTCTCTCCGATAGGTCGCAAACAACCGAGCCTGAACCTGAGCATTTCCAGCATGAGCATTCTTCAACTGCTCCCAAATCCTACAAGCCAAGTCCTCTGTCTCAACTCGATCGAATTCGGATTGACACAGAGCACGGAACAAGTAGTCGACCGCCTTATTGTTGGCGTCGAACATATCCCTCGATCCTGGAGCAAGGAAGTTCATCGGATGAACATAAGCTGTGTTCACCGTGACATCCCACAAGATCTGACCCTTGCCGCGGAGGAAAGCAGTCATCCGCCTCTGCCACATCTGGTAGTTCTTACCATCAAAGTGTGGAGGACCCGAACCCCATTCTTGGTACGCCATCTTTGGATCTTAGACTGGTTAGAATCACGAAGATCCGTAACCGGCTCTGATACCAATTGAAGGACCGATTAGGCGACCAGAGAGGGGGGAGTGAATGGGAGCCGATAAAAATTCTTCCCGAAGGATGAACTCGGCCTATGCCCCAAATTCACAACCAAGGATTCCCACACGAGTTTGCCAAGGTCACGTAGTCACAACGGACCTACCAACCCTAGGAACAAACCCAAACTCAAAGCAACACGGAAGCGCAACTCAAGAAGCAAAGGACTTAGACAATCTGTGATGCCTGGGGCGGACGGTCCGCAAGGTATAGGTGGACAGTCCGTGAGGTCACGGTGGACGGTCCAAAATTGCAACCCGAACAACCAGTACTGCACCTCAAAAAACAGACGGTCCGTGGCCACCCTGCGGACAGTCCGACCCGCGCGGACAGTCCGGCAACCCCAAGCGGACAGTCCGGCAAACCTACTCCAACCGAAAACACCCAACTCGACGGATCAAAACAAAACAACGCAAGAACTCGCGACGAACACGAAGAACACCCAGCAGCCGGGCTCCTCGCGGACCATCCGCGGTCCCCTGGTGGACTGTCCGCCACGCGCGGACAGAGCAGCCCGAGCCCGAAAACGCAAGCACAAGAACACCTATCCGTCCATGGATCTCCCAAATGTCTAGAGATCTTGAGGTAAGGTTTGGGGGAGATGTGAAGCGTCCGTAGGAGATGCTATACCCCAAAACTTGAGACCCCAAACGAACTAAATCGCCGGGAATCGAATCGCAACCGAGCTCTACCAAAAAGCTAGGGTTCCAACCGAAATCCTTCAATCAGAGGCTAAATCCGGAGATTGGGGGGTCAAGATCATGCACAAAGATGCACAAGACATCTATCCATGATCCCCACCAACAAATCCGAACCCAAACACCTTAGAATCGAAGGAACAAGGCACGCACAAAAATCCAATGAAAATAGCTCGAAAAAGACACGAAAATCACAAGAGGTACAAGAAGGAAATCAACGCAACCACGAATGCTTCCATACACTCGGAGGTCAGATTCTCTACAAAGCGGTGAAGAAAATCTACACCTATGGAGCAAGGAAATGAGAAGCAGTCCAGATGGATGGTTTGCCCAGAAAACCCTAGAGCTATATATATGAGTCCCTCTGGGTTGGGCAAATGACTAAGCTACCCCTAGCACTTAAACTTAAGATACAATCCCCTCAGGGGCATATAGGTCATGTAGCACTCCTCTTCATCGCACGGCCACGCCTTCGCCGCAGTCCGCGTCCTCCCGACGCAAGCCTTGCGTTCCCGCTATGTGCCCGCCGGCATCGAAGCTTCTCGGCGCGCCCGGATCCCGTCTCCACCCGCCGAGCCTCCGATCTTGGTTTTGTGGCTCAACCAAGTAACCCGACGGTTTTGTGGTGAACCGCCGCAAACCCCGCGTGCAGACTCCGGTCGTGAGCCGCTACCCTACACCGGCTCCGGTCGACGACTTCGTCTTGCTTTTCTTGCCACCATGCGGCCCGCACTTGACCCCGCTAGCCACCGGGTCCCTCGAGCCGAGCCTACTTGTCACTCCACTCCTCGGAGGCCCCGCAAGGCATAGACCTTTCGCGCCCGCTCTTCACCTGCACCAACACGAGTCAAGAAGCAACCTGCACCTGCAATACTCGGCCAAGAGTCAGTCCACACCACGTTGTCAATCACTCATCACACCAGGGAGCGACCATCCACCGGTCCTCGGACGCTCCAGTCCTCAAACCTCCAGTAGCGCACCGCTAAAAACAGACCGTCCGTCCTCTACCCGCGGACCGTCCGCTCCGGGTGGACCGTCCGCACTCTCCTCACGGACCGTCTGCCAAACCTCGAGCAACCAAAAACTCTGGACCAAACGGATCGAACGAAAGGCAAACATGAACTCGTGACGAACACGAAGAACTGCCGGCTAAAAGCCTCATCGCGGACCGTCCGCGTGGTGCGCAGACAGCAGCCCGAGCTCGAACACGAGAGCACAACCTCACCTATCCGTCCATGGATCTCCCAAACGGCTTGAGCTCTTGAGGAAAGATTTGGGGAAGATGTGAAGCGTCCCTAGGAGATGCTATACCCCAAAACTTGAGACCTCAAACGAACTAAATCGTCAGGAATCGAATCGCAACCGAGCTCAACCAAAAAGCTAGGGTTCCAACCGAAATCCTTCAATCGGAGGCCAAATCCGGAGATTGGGGGGTCAAGATCAAGCACAAAGATGCACAAGACATCTATCCATGATCCCCACCAACAAATCCGAACCCAAACACCTCAGAATCGAAGGAACAAGACGCGCACGAAAATCCAACGAAAATAGCCCGAAAAAGACACGAAAATCACACGAGCTACAAGAAGGAAATCAACGCAACTATGAATGCTTCCATACACTCGGAGGTCAGATTCTCTACAAAGCGGTGAAGAAATTCTACGCCTATGGAGCAAGGAAATGAGAAGCAGTCCGGATGGATGGATTGCCCAGAAAACCCTAGAGCTATGTATATGAGTCCCTCTGGGTTGGGCAAATGACCAAGCTACCCCTAGCACTTAAACTTAAGATACAGTCTCCTCAGGGGCAAATAGGTCATGTAGCACTCCTCTTCATCACACGGCCACACCTTTGCCGCAATCCGCGTCCTCCCGACGCAGGCCCTGCAATCCCGCCATGTGTCCGCCGGCATCGAAGCTTCTCGGCGCGGCCGGATCCCGTCTCCGCCCGCCGAGCCTCCGGTCTTGGTTTTGTGGCTCAACCAAGTAACCCGACGGTTTTTTAGTGAACTGCCGCAAACCCCGTGTGTAGACTCCGGTCGTGAGCCGCTACCCTGCACCGGCTCCGGTCGACGACTTCGTCTTGCTTTTCTTACCACCATGCGGCCCGCACTTGACCCCGCTGGCCACCGGGTCCCTGGAGCCGAGCCTACTTGTCTCTCCACTCCTCGGAGGCCCCGCAAGGTATAGACCTTTCGCACCCGCTGTTCACCTGCACCAACGCAAATCAAGCCGCAACCTGCACCTACAATACTCGGCCAAGAGTTTGTCCACACCACGTTGTCAATCACTCATCACACCAGGGAGCAACCATCCACCGGTCCTCAGACGCTCCGGTCCTCAATCTCCCCCTTGATGAGTGCATTGACAACACACACATAGTAACCAATTCAGAGAAAAGAGAAAAAGGAAAGAAACGACTGAAAAACTCAAACAAGTGATCAAAAGCCAAAGAAAAGCCAAAACGAGATCACTTGAGAGAAAAAAATCTCGGTCCCCTAAGACAAGGGCAACGGCTCGACACAACCGAGATAAAATGCTCCAAAATTGCCGACTCCTCAAGGTGAGGCAAAAGGGCTCGACACCATTGGCAAAAGAGCACAACTAAACTTCAGGTGAAAAAGAGCTCCCAAATGCATGAATGCAAGCTCCCCCTGAATAAATGCATTTCTCTCAAATTTTCTTCCATTGATGCAAAAACTCCCTCTGTGGATGCAACTTTCTCCCCCAAAACAAGAATTGGGTACTATCTCTCCCCCTTGTTGGTAATGCATGAATCAAGTCTACAAATGCAAGCATGTGCTTCTCAAATAGAGAAAGAGCACTACAACATGCTAAAAAGAGACATAGACAAGTAAGATTGCCACAAATTTAGCACAAGCATCGCCAACGAGATAGATAGGGACATACAAGCATGTGACATAGCCATGAGCAAAATAAAGCAATTTTCACAACAATTTCCCTCTCATGAGCGTAGGACCTAAACATGATCAAAATGAGCACAAACAACACATAACTCACAAACTCCATGTAAGGTCACAAATTCTTATCACAAGATCATCACAGACACCTACAAGCTATCTAATGTCATGTCAAAGCCACCGAGCCATGTGTCCACTTCTGAATGTGAGACTTCTCAACGGTGAACATCATGCAACGGTTTAGCACCCAAGATAAGGAATTTAAAGCATATATGACATGGAAGCATATTTTTCAAGCACAAGCATTTCATATACCAATTTCAAGATGTACAAATTAAGCATGGTACATGAAGTGCCTTTGCGGCAAAAAGAAGCTTAGGCTTCTCCACAAGGTAGCATGTAGGCTAAACATCCATGATGATAAATGGGTCTTTGACCCCATATGAAAAGAACATGTTTCCAAACACAAACTAAGCAAGCTATAGCCATAAGTGCACAAATTTAACATGAAAGGCATTCAACTCATAAGAGAGATCATATATAGCATTTTTACAAAAGAAAGCCATTCACAAGCACATACATCCCGAAACTATCAAGAGCATCGCTATCCATCATATGAGCATCACTAGCAAAGTCACAATCTCATATCTAGCACATCATGGTGATCCAAGTATATAGGAGAAGCACATCTGAAATAATACATATGCAGTCTATGATACAAAGATGCAAGGATGATATGATACATAATTGGAAATGGACTATGAATATGTACATCAAACCCCCAACCAAAGCTCAAAAAGGAAAAAGAACGCCAAGCTCCGCCCGCAAACGGGCAAATGTAGCTTGGTCCAAGGGTTTGGTTAGGATGTCGGCAAGCTGCTTTTCGGTTGGCACATGGATGAGATCTATGTTTCCCTTCTCAACATTGTCTCTCAGGAAGTGGTACCTCACCTTTATATGTTTGGTTCTGGAGTGGAGCACGGGGTTTTTGGCAACACTAATGGCACTCGTGATTTCACACATGAAAGGTACATGGGAACACTCCTCACCAAAGTCACTCAGCGTGTATGTGATCCAAAGCAGCTGTGAGCAACAACTAGCGGCAGCAACATATTCGGCTTCTGTGGTAGACTGAGCTACAGTAGACTGTTTGCGAGAAGGCCAAGAAACAAGCGAAGATCCCAAGAATTGGCACATCCCCGAAGTCGACTTCCTATCGACTCGACACCCCGCAAAGTCAGCATCTGAAAACCCAAGAAGCGAAAGAGAAGAGGACGCCGAGTACCAAAGACTGAGCTCAGGAGTGTATCGAAGATACCTGAAGATCCGCTTGACGGCCTGCCGATGTGAAGTTCTCGGCGACGACTGAAAACGAGCGCACAGATACACAGAGAACAGAATGTCCGGCCTCGTCGCCATCAAGTACAAGAGGGAGCCGATCATACTCTGGTACTCCTTCTGGTCCACGGGCTCTCCGTCCTCGTCCGCATCCAACGCTGTAGTCGTACTCATCGGTGTCGACAGGGGCTTCGAGTCGTCCATCTGGAACTTCTTGAGGATGTCCTTCGTGTACTTGGCTTGATGCACAAAGGTTCCCTCCTTCGCCTGCTTGATCTGAAGCCTGAGAAAGAACTGTAATTCTCCCATCATGGACATCTCGAATTCTTTGCTCATGTCCTCTGCAAACCTCACAACCAAAGAGTGAGACGAGCCCCGAAAGACAATATCATCCACGTACACCTGAACAATTAGGATATCATCGCCCTGCCTGAGGAGAAAAAGAGTCTTATCAACTTTGCCCATCTCAAACCCCTTGCTGAACAAGAAACCCCTCAAACGGCCATACCAAGGACGGGGAGCTTGTTTCAGCCCATACAACGCCTTCCTCAACCTATACACCCAGTGAGGAAACTCAGCACTCTCAAAGCCCGATGGTTGCTTCACATAAACCTCTTCTTCTAAAAACCCATTCAAGAAGGCACTCTTCACATCCATTTGGTACAATTTGAAACCTTTAGCCATGGAAAAGGCTAGAAGGATCCTAATCGCCTCCAAACGGGCTACAGGAGCAAATGTCTCCTCATAGTCTATCCCTTCCTTCTGACTATACCCTGAGCAACCAACCTTGATTTGTTTCTCACCACCTCATCTTTCTCACCCTCTTTATTCTTCCACACCCATTTTGTCCCGATAGGTTTGCAATGTGGTGGCGGCTCTACCAACTCCCAAACTTGGTTTCTCTCAAAGTTCTCTAACTCCTCATACATTGCGTTGACCCAATTAGGATCAGAGAGGGCGTGTCTAATGTCCTTCGGCTCAAAAGTAGCAACAAAAGCCGAATGAGCAAAGTGAGAAACATTCCTGGACCTTGACCGTGTCGTACGTTCATTGATGTCGCCGATGATTCTTGAGGGAGGATGATCAACTTGAATGCGCCTCGGTGCCTCTCGCCTGGAGACAACCTCCCCCTCAGCTGCAGCTTCCACTTGATCTTGTTGGATCGTAGTCGGTGTAGGGGCTGGGCCATCCTGCACCGTAGTCGTTGTAGTGGAAGTAGAGGGTACATGCTCGGCTGGAGCTTCGCCATCATCACCATCATCCTCTCCAGCATCATCCTCCTCGTCCTCAAAGATCTTCTTGCCAATCTCGTCATCACCTGCACACTCAAAGACAGACGAACTACATGGTTGGGTCTCGTCGAAGGTAACCTCGCAAGTTTCCATGACTAGGTTAGTATCATGGTTGAGCACACGGAATGCTCGAGAATGGCTAGCATAACCCAAAAAGATCCCATCGGAAGACCTCGACTCAAACTTATCAAGCCTACCCTTCTTGAGAATAAAGCACCGACAACAAAAAGCCCTGAAATGGCTCACTCTAGGTGCTCGCCCGTGCATGAGCTCATAGCACGTCTTGTTGAAGAAGGCTCTAAGAAAAATCCAGTTCCCAACATGGCACGCGGTATTCACCGCCTCAGCCCAATATCTCCTCGGAGTACTATGCTCATCAAGCATCGTTCGAGCCATCTCACAAAGGGAACGATTTTTCCTCTCAACCACACCATTCTGACAAGCCACATAGGGAGAAGAGAATTGATGTTCGAGACCAAAATCATGACAAAAGGTTTCGAAATGAGAGTTTTTAAATTCAGAACCATTGTCGCTACGGATAGCTCGAATGGCATCTCCATTCCTCTCATTCTTCAACCTCAAGATTAGATCCCTCAAAAAACCAAACGTCTCCCCCTTGTCAGCCAAAAAGAAGACCCAAGCATAGCGAGAATAGTCGTCCACTATCACCAGGACATACCACTTCCCACCCGCCGAGCACACACGAGCTGGACCAACCAAGTCCATATGGAATAGCTCGCATGGCCTCTCTGCCATAACGGATGTCTGAGGCGGGTGAGAGGCGGCGACCATCTTACCAAGCCTACACAGAGCACATACCATGTTCTTTTGGTATTTCAACTTAGGCAATCCTCGGACCAAACCTAGCCCACTCAAGTGTGACAACAAGTCAAAACTCAAGTGACCTAGTCTCCTATGCCATTTCCAAAGCTCCGCCGAAACGCCAACAACCAAACAACGAGAAGAAACACACTGAGAAAAATTGGCTCTGAAAATCTGACCCTCGGGGATGATCGTGCACACAAGATCACCTCGAGAATCCAAGACACGCGAAGCGCCCGTTTTGAAACGAACCTCAAAACCCTCATCAAGAAGCTGGGAAACCGAAAGAAGATTGTACCCCAAAGACTTGACATGAGAAACACGCCTAAGAGTCATAGAGTCGCTCACCTTCACCGTGCCCATTGAAAGCACTCTACCTTTCCCATTGTCCCCAAAAGTGATGTACTCTTTGGTCATCACCGGGGTGAGGCTGGAGAACCACCTTCGATCTCCGGTCATGTGTCGAGAGCAACCGGAGTCGATCAACCAAAAGCCCTCCATGCCTCCCACCTGCAAATCAAAAATGAGAGCGAGAGTGAGCAAATGACTCAGCACTAGGGTTAGTACAAAATGAATCAAACCAGTGCCGTGCCATTTGCTCAAAAGTTGGGTTAGCAAAATCCATCCTATCTCCTCTAGGTGGAACACCCCCACGTCCCCTTGGAGGACTACGCGCACCACGAGGTGGAGACCGTGGCCCGTAGCTCCTCTGGGACCTGAAACTGCGATCGTTCCCCCCATACTCGTATTGGCCACGAGCGAAGGAATGTCCAACAAACTCACCACGCCCAAACCCAACACGCCTACCACCTTCTCTATGTGGTGGCTCACCTCGAGGCACAAACACACGCCTCTCTCGAGGGTAAATGGTACGCACCATACCCTCGCCCCTTGGCACCAACCTAGGCTCAGTCACACCACGAGAAGGGCGGTACCTGTCCTTGTTGGCCATCTCCCTAGCCAACCTCTCCTCACGCTTCCTCCTGAAGCAAAACTCTGCTAGGTGCGCATCCCTCCCACAATGCTCACAATGGAAGGGTTTTGGTTTTGGCTTTGGTTTTGGGCTCTCTTTGGGCTCTGGCTTTTCCTCACTCGGTTTCTCTACCTTCTTCCCGAAGAACTCATTCCCCAAGTCACTCTTGAACTTGATGGGTTTATGGAAGTTATCGGTATGTGGAGGAAACACGGGTGGAGCTGGGGTTGTGTCTAGTCAATTCCTAAGAGGGTTTGGCTTAGGAGCATAGGCATTTTTGTGGTGGGTTTTTGGTGGCTCTGGGATATCTTCGATCTTCCCCTCATTCTCACCACTTCCCTCACCAGCCTTGTTTGCCCCAAGCGCTTCCCCATCATAGCTCTTGTATGTCTCGATCATCATCCTAAGCTGAGGCTCATGACCAGACAACCAATCCATCATCTTTCTCAACTCATCATTCTCATCCTGCAAACGATCAACATAGTGTGCAAGCTCCATATTCTTGACAGCATTTATTTCACAAGTAGAGGATGATGTAGGAATAGGAACTTTTAGCTGAGCCTCTAGTGATCTAGCATAAACAAGCGAAACATCTAGCTTCTCATGCAAAACAGGACAAGAAGTGCAAGCACCAAGCAAAGAGGGCCTAGATTTCATCTCATTTAGTTCAACGCTAAGCACATCTAGTTCCTCGACCTTGGAGGCATACTTTTCCTTAAGCACAGTTAATTCACCAAGAAAAGTGGAACAATCAGTGCATTCAGGTTCATCGGTCACAATAGGAGCAGACTTAAGAGAATCTATTTGAGCCCTAGCATCAACAAGCAAAGATTCTAGCTCAACCACCTTCTCCTTAGGCTCTCCAAGCAAAGACCTATACTCCCTCTTCTCCTTGTTGGTCTTTCTAAGCACATCATCATGGTTGTCAAGCAAGTAATTCAACCTAGCATTCTCCGCTACCAAGAAGGATGGATCATTGTTTACCTCATCCTTGGAGTCGGAGTCCGAGTTGTCCTTGTTGCTCTTCTTGCTTGCGGCGTTATGTGACATGCCGCAAAAGCCTTGGGCGGCGAAGCACAAGCCGTTGATGTTCTTGCTTGACTGCTTGCCCTTGTGCCGGTTCTCATCTTCATCACTTGAGCTCGATGAAGAATAGTAGGAGCTCGAGTCGATGTCGCTCGCTCCGGCAACCATCGCTCGCTCCTTCTTCTTGTGACCGCCACTCCTCCTCGGTCTCTGCTCGGACTTGTTCTAACCCTTGTGTCGTCCCTCGAGCGGTGCTTGTGGTCGGTCCTCGGACGGTGCTTGTGCTCGGGCTTCACCTCCATGGCTTCCGGGCACTCAGCGATAAAGTGCCCATGCTTCCCGCACCGGTAGAACATGCCTGAGCTCCTCCGAGCGTTCTTCCAGTTCATGTACATGTGCTCGAACTGCCTGCTCAGCAATGCGAGATCCTCCTCGCCTAGCACGTCAAACTACTCATCTGGCATGGACACAAGACAAGACAAAGAGAACTATCTTGAAGACATGTTAGCGTTAGTCCTTGATCCAGAGACGAGAGCCAGACTATGAGGGTCAGTCGGGTTCTCGATCTTTGCACGCACCCCATGGTCCACCTCGGACGACTTGAGCTTGGAAAACAGCTCATCCACCGTGAGGGTCTCATACTTCTCCGACTCAAGAATGGCCTCGACCTTCCCACTCCACACGGTATGATCCAGAGAGTGCAAGAGCTTGACAGCCCTGTCATGATCATCGTACGGGAGCACGGCTACATTAGCCCTCATGTTGTTCACAATCACCATGAACCATTGGAACATGGCATCAATGGACTCACCGGGGAGATGAGTGAAGTTCTCGTACTCTCTCCGGTATGTCGCAAATAGCCGAGCCTGAACCTAAGCGTTCCCAGCGTGAGCATTCTTCAGCTGCTCCCAAATCCTACAAGCCAAGTCCTCTGTCTGAACCCGATCGAATTCGGATTGACATAGAGCACGAAACAAGTAGTCAACCGCCTTGTTGTTGGCGTCGAACATATCCCTCGATCCTGGAGCTAGGAAGTTCATCAGATGAACATAAGCTGTGTTCAAAGTGACATCCCACAAGATCTGACCCTTGCCCCGGAGGAAAGCATCCATCCGCCTTTGCCAAATCTGGTAGTTCTTACCATCAAGGTGTGGAGGACCCGAACCCCGTTCCTGGTACGCCATCTTTGGATCTTAGACTGGTTAGAATCACGAAGATCTGTAACCGGCTCTGATACCAATTGAAGGACCGATTAGGCGACCAAAGAGGGGGGGATTGAATGGGAGCTGATAAAAATTCTTCCCGAAGTATGAACTCGGCCTATGCCCCAAAATCACAACCGAGGATTCCCACACGAGTTTGCCAAGGTCGCGTAGTCACAACGGACCTACCAACCCTAGGAACAAACCCCAACTCAAAGCAACACGGAAGCGCAACTCAAGAAGCAAAGGACTTAGGCGATATGGAAAGCGTGGGGCGGACCGTCTGCATGCAAGGGGCGGACTGTCCGCGGGGGTCAGGCGGACCGTCTGCAAGCACAGGGCGGACTGTCCGAAATTGGCTCCCGAACCTCCAGTAGCGCACCGCTAAAAATGGACCGTCCGTCCTCTACCCGCGGACCGTCCGCTCCGGGTAGACCGTCCGCACTCTCCTCGCGGACCGTCCGCCAAACCTCGAGCAACCAAAAACTCTGGACCAAACGGATCGAACGAAAGGCAAATAAGAACTCGTGACGAACACGAAGAACTGCCAGCTGAAAGCCTCCTCGCGAACCGTCCGCCAGGTGCGTGCAGACCGTCCGCGTGGTGTGCAAACAGCAGCCCGAGCTCGAACACAAGAGCACAACCTCACCTATCCATCCATGGATCTCCCAAATGGCTTGAGCTCTTGAGGAAAGATTTGGGGGGAGATGTGAAGCATCCCTAGGAGATGCTATACCCAAAACTTGAGACCTCAAACGAACTAAATCGCCGGGAATCGAATCGCAACCGAGCTCAACCAAAAAGCTAGGGTTCCAACCGAAATCCTTCAATCGGAGGCCAAATCCGGAGATTGGGGGGTCAAGATCAAGCACAAAGATGCACAAGACATCTATCCATGATCCCCACCAACAAATCCGAACCCAAACACCTCAGAATCGAAGGAACAAGGCGCGCATGAAAATCCAACGAAAATAGCCCGAAAAAGACACGAAAATCACACGAGCTACAAGAAGGAAATCAACGCAACCATGAATGCTTCCATACACTCGGAGGTCAGATTCTCTACAAAGCGGTGAAGAAAATCTACGCCTATGGAGCAAGGAAATGAGAAGTAGTTCGGATGGATGGATTTCCCAGAAAACCCTAGAGCTATATATATGAGCCCCTCTGGGTTGGGCAAATGACCAAGCTACCCCTAGCACTTAAACTTAAGATACAATCCCCTCAGGGGCAAATAGGTCAAGTAGCATTCCTCTTCATCGCACAGCCACGCCTTTGCCGCAGTCCGCATCCTCCCGATGCAAGCCCTGCGATCCCGCCACGTGTCCGCCGGCATCGAAGCTTCTCGGCGCGCCCGGATCCCGTCTCCGCCCGCCGAGCCTCCGGTCTTGGTTTTGTGGCTCAACCAAGTAACCTGACGGTTTTGTGGTGAACCACCGCAAACCCCGCGTGCAGACTCCGGTCGTGAGCCGCTACCCTGCACCAGCTCCGGTCGACGACTTCGTCTTGCTTTTCTTGCCACCATGCGGCCCGCACTTGACCCCGCTGGCCACCAGGTCCCTAGAGCCGAGCCTACTTGTCTCTCTACTCCTCGGAGGCCCCGCAAGGCATAGACATTTCGCTCCCGCTCTTCACCTACACCAACGCAAATCAAGTCGCAACCTGCACCGGCAATACTCGGCCAAGAGTCAGTCCACACCACTTTGTCAATCACTCATCACACCAGGGAGCGACCATCCACCGGTCCTCGGACTCTCCGGTCCTCAGCGTCTCCTTTAGTTGAGAGACAGCAGACACGCGTGGAAACAGATGTGTCTCATTTCGTCGAGACAGAGGAGACGCAGGTTCACAGCACGCGTCTCCGATGTTGATTTCACAGTAACGGGCTCTGTTTTCATGCCCGTTACCAAAGTTCCCTGTGGGCCCAGAGAAACAACCATTTCACGTGACCGGTGACTAGTTGTGGTAATGGTCGTTGTTTGACGCCCGTTACGAATCCTAGTTGTGCTGAGATGCGCGTGAAATAGACACGTCTCATTTTGTCTAGATAGAGGAGACGCTGGTACATAGCAGGTGTCTCCGATATTGAGCTACTGTAACGGGCTCTGTTTTGGTGCCTGTTACCAAAGTTCCCTGTGGGCCCAGAGAAACAGCCATTTCACGTGACCGGTGGCTAGTTGTGGTAACGGTCATTGTTTGATGCTCGTTACGAATATGTGTTATCAGTAACGGGCATCTGCTTGTTACCTTTCTTGGCTTATTTGTAACACTTGATCGGTAACGGGCGCTTTGCCCGTTACTAAAGGCCATCTATGCCCATTACCAAAGTGAGTTTTTCACGTAGTGAACAAGGGCAGATTAAGCTTTCTCAGTTCCATACCATACCATATACAGAAGAGCTTAAAAGGTTGAAGTATTGCAAGTGGCATAATGCAACATCTCATGACACTAATGACTATAGTATTTTCAGACAACAGATCCAATCAGCTATTGAGTAAGAAAAACTTAAGTTTGAAACCCCTGCCAAAGCTGAAAAGCCGATGAAGATTGATCAGCACCCTTTCCCAACTAATACAGTTGAGGTGTCTAGTAAAGACACATCACAAACCATACTGCTACCATCGGAATCGGCTTAAAATAAAGGGGTTGTCGATCCCAAAGTACAAGCAACCGCTGTAGATGTTAAAGGAAAAGGATTGTTGCTTGAAGAAGAAGAAGACATGAAGCCACACTGAACTGTCACATCCCGTATGCTGATTAACAAGTTTCAACGACGACAAGAGAAAGCGAAGGAAAGATAAGAGTGGGCACGGTGTAATGAAGGTCATTGGAGATGTTCATTCTTCACATACTATTGTGAGGAATGAATCAAACTGCCAATGGTAGAAAATTGTCCAGAGTGCAATGGAGCCTACAACAATTGCAGTTCAGCCAAGAGGGTTTGCTTCAATGACAGAAAGCCCATGACTAGGGATCATTGTGAATTTAATAATCAACGAGTCCCAGTTCATCAACGGCTGGGGGGCAAATACAGCGTCTATGATCGGCTGGGGGGCAAAGCCAACGTTCGTGATCAGCTGGGAGGTCGAGTCAACGATAAGTCAGGCAACCTCAATCGGCTGGAGGAGTTAGCCGATTCTATGGTTCCTGATGAAGACATCATGTGCTGAGCTCCTGAACGACGACGCACCGTGCAACTGGACGATGAAGAGTCAAATCAATCATACACAAATCCTAATCCACAATGGTGTCCAGATGGTTTGACCAAATCTCAGAAAAGAAGAGTTCATCATTTGCATCAATTGGAATAGCAAGAAGAAGAAGAAAGGTGTGTGCTGGACAAAAAAAAGTTCGGTCTCAAGTATGGCATCCCAAGCCTAGAGCCGATAATGATAAAGACTATGGGTCCAAAGCTGACATAAACATGGTTTTCTTGTTACCAAAGGAGTTTATGGCCCCAGTTGACTCAGATAGGTCTGATGAAGAACTTGGATTGGCTCAGTTAACGCTGGAACCCAATCCGGTTATATTCGAAAAGCCGGAAGATGGGAAAAGACAACATTTGAAAGCCTTGTTTCTCAGAGGGTTTGTCATTGGGAAGCCAGTGACCAAGATGCTGGTAGATGGAGGAGCAATAGTTAATCTGATGCTGTACACCTTGCTGTGCAAGATTGGGAAATCAGATGAAGACTTAACTCAAACGGACATGATGCTGGTGGACTTCGAAGGCAATGTTTCTCCAGCTCAAGGTGCAATCTGCATGGAACTCACAATTGGCAGTAAGACCCTTCTAACCACCTTCTTTGTCATTAAAGGGAGGGGATCTTATAATTTATTGCTAGGACGAGATTGGATACATGCAAATTGCTGCATACCATCTACAATGCATCAATGTATCATCCAATTGATTGGATATTTAGTTGAGGTGGACAAAGGAGAGACTTCCTTAACAGTAGCAGCAACAGAAGCACAAGGGTGCACCTCTGATCGAGTGAGCTGCATATCTGGAAAAGCATGGGATACTAAATATCTCAAGGTGTCCAATTTCAGACTACAGCCGGTTAAAGCAGTCGGCTCTGATGAAAAGTCTTAATGGATCAATTCATAGAAGATGATGGAAAGCTTGGGCATGGATTCACGTCGGCCAATGAATTGGAAAAAAATAGATCATGGAGATGGAAGTAAACCAAGGCCGACCTATATTAGTGCCAAGCTAGATCTAGAATACAAGATAGAGTTGATCGCATTATTAAAGGAATTCAAAGATTGTTTTGCCTAGGAATATTATGAGATGCCCGACTTAGACCAATCTATTGTAGAACATCGGTTACCCATTAAGCCAGGTTATAGACCTTTCTAGCAACACCCTAGGCAATGCAATCCAAAATTTTATCCTAATATAAAAGCTAAGATAAAAAAGTTACTCGAATCTGGTATTATTCGGCAATGTCGATATGCCAAATGGATTTCTAACATAGTTCCTATTTATAATAAAAATGGCAAGTTGCGCATTTGCATCGATTTCAGGGAATTGAATAAGGCGACGCCAATGGACGGTTACCCAATGCCAGTGGCTGATGTGTTGGTCAACGCTGCTGCAGGGCATAAAGTCATCAGCTTCATTGACGGTAATGCTGGATATAACCAAATATTTATGGCTGTAGAATATATTGTGAAGACTGCTTTCAGGTGCCCTGGTCACGTCGGTTTGTACGAGTGGGTTGTCATGACCTTTGGTTTAAAAAATGTTGGTGCTACATATTAGAGAGCCATGAATTATATATTCCACGAACTCATCGGCAAGATAGTTGAAATCTACATTGATGATATGGTTGTCAAGCCAAAAAGGCTACAAAGAGCATCTGGCCGATCTACGGAAAACGCTAGAATGCATGAGGAAGCATGGTTTAAAGATGAATCTCAACATATGTGCTTTTGGTGTTTTGTCTGTTAGTTCTTGGGTTTCTTGATACATGAAAGAGGAATTGAGGTTGGTCAGAAATCAATCAGCGGAATTGACTAGATAGAAGCACCGTCAAACAAGAAAGAGCTTCAATCATTGATCAGCAAGATCAATTTTATCAGGAGGTTCATATCTAATCTATCTGAAAGAATTCAGCCGTTCACACCTTTACTGAAGCTCAAGGCCAATCAAAAGTTTATATAGGGAGAAGTGCAACAAAAGGCTTTGGACAACATCAAGCAGTATTTAAAATCTCCTCCTGTCCTAATGCCATCTCAAGACAAAAAGACGTTCAAGCTATACTTATCGGCTAATGAGCAAGCTATTGGATCGACCATTGTACAAGAGTTGGAAGGTGAAGAACAAGTCATATATTTTGTGAGTAGAAGACTCTTGGATGCAGAAACGAGGTATTCGGCAGTGGAGAGATTATGCTTATGCTTATCCTTCTCATGCACAAAGTTGAGGCCCTATTTATTGACTACCAAGTGCATTGTGGTTTGCAATGATGACGTGGTCAAGTACATGCTATCATTGCCGATCTTGAAGGGTAGAATTGGAAAGTGGATCTTGGCTTTGTCAGATTGATTTAACTTATTGTTGGCATTTCTTAACGTCATCACTAGGTTATGAGTTCCTAGCAACGATGCCAGAAATAACAAAATGGTAATCCTAACGATTGCAAGAGTCCGCAAGCGCACGGAAGTACCATTGTAGCATTTCCCCAAAGGAGTATTCCAATGGGTATTGAATCCAAGGAAGGCTGGGTGGATTAACAAGTTCAATACTATTGCAATGAGTATAAATCATAGACGGAAACAAACCAGACATTCAAGTATAGGGGTAAGACATGATGGTTACGTTGGTAGTGTGAACACACAAACACACTCTCTCTAAAGGTCCTAGGCTTAGGAGGCAACATACGAGTTAGTTCTATGTTCTAAGGTACTAGACACACAAAGTTAGTCAGACGAGTTAGATACACACTAGCATTGCATGACTGCTGGCTATGGCACCCAGGTACAAACGGGGAGCTAACCTCCCGTGTCGCTTACGCACAACTCTGGTTGTTAGACTTTAGACTCCTACAATGTATCCGAATGTGGGGGATTCCAGAAGGGTCCAACAGCTGTCACCACCACGGCCTACCCCAAGACAAACCGTGGGATACACTCATAAGCAACATAGCTACACAGCCCAAGCACCACGCTTACGTTGTTAGCAGGACCCTGACCGGCCCGGACTATTGTGACCCAGGTTAGGGCCACTAGATAAACCGGCCAATTACACCGAGCACCATAGCTTGAGCACAAGCTTCATGCAACACAAACATGGGATCTAACTAGATCAAACTAGGCTAGGTACAAAAACGGATTTGTGCTTTCCAATATCTATTCAACAAGATCAAAGGGCCATGTTTGTGAAGAACACGAGCCTCTAACTTATGAACAAACACTAAAAACATGTATAAATCACTCGTCAACTGGATCGAAAGGCCTTGTTCATCAAGAAAAGGAGCCTCTAAATGATGAACTAGCGAAGAACACATGAACAAATCACCCATGTATACAAACACAACTTTATATGAAATAGCTGAATAACTGAAGTAGATCAAAGTCATACAATAAAATAAGGATACAAGAGAACTCATATCTAGATCCCAAAGTAGACTTGGAACCTGAAGTAGAACTACTCTAGCCTACCTCCTAGCCTTAGAAACCAAAAGTGAGAGAGGAGGAGTAATATGTGTTGGTAAGAAATGAACCCCCTCCCATTTTATTTATAGGCCTGAGCACCGGCGCAAAGAGTAGTGAAACACCCCGGGGATGGCCTCTAGGACCAATGGACAAGCACCATGTGGAGGCTCAGGATCAGCCGACCCAAGGTCGGTTCGGACAATCCAAGGGTCGGCCGACCCCAGGTGGCCCCCCCTTGGGGTGTGCTTCCTCGGGGTGGCTGTCCTGTGGGCCCTTAGGTCGGTCCCTGGTGTACACGTGCTCTTGAGGCGGTTTAGGCGCTCTGGTGGGCCCATGAATCCATGTGAAGTCCACGTGTCACACTCTGATTCGTTGGGGCTTGCCTCCCTTGGATTGGTGACATGGCTTGCATGCATGGCACCTGAGGTGGCAGCCACTCCTTGGCTGAGGTGACGTGGCATGAATCATAGAAGGTGAGTTTGCCACTTCTTTAAGCTTATTCTCCTGCAATCACATAATCTCCTTGCTCCTTTATTCTTAACTACATTATTCTTAAATGTGTGTAAGAAATGCCTCTTGCTCCTTTGTTCATGAGTATATTGACGGCTAAAGTTAGCACGTAACAGCCGTCAACACTTATCAATCGGCCAAAGCAATCAATGGTCAGGTGATGGCCGATCTGGTGACTCAGCATTGTGGACTCGAGATTACACTCGCTGGACCTATTCCGTGGACCATGTTCTTTGATGGATCATCATGTGGAGTGGAAGCTGGAATTGGGATTGTCCTCATCTCGCCTCGGGGGGCAAGTTATGAATTTTCTATCCCGATTGAGAAACAAATAATCATGCTGAATACCAGGCGATATTGAAGGGGATAAAGCTGCTATGAGAAGTTAATGTCGAAGTTGTTGAAATATTTAGAGATTCTCAGCTCGTGGTAAATCAGTTAGCAAGAGAATATGAATGCAAAGATGAGATATTGAGGGTCTATCATGAGGAGTGCCTTCAATTACTCAGAGAATTCAAGATGGTAAAGCTTGAGCACATCCCTAAATGCCACAACAGTGAAACCAATCAGCTGGCTCAAGGCGCATCAGGCTATCGGCCGATTCTAGCTATGGAGCTACCTGCCGATGATTGGAGGAAAGAATTAGTTGACTATTTCAAAGACCCGTCCAAGAAAGTTGACAAGAAGCTAAGGTACAAGGCCATTAAATATGTTTTATTAGAGGATGAGTTGTACTATCGCACCATCGATGGGATCTTGCTCAAATGTCTTGGTGAAGAAGAAGCAAAAACCTTAACGGGAGATATTCATGAAGGAGTTTCTAGAGCTCATCAATCAGCATTCAAGATGAAGTGGATGATCAGAAACAATAACTATTATTGGCCGACAATCTTGGAAGATTGCTTCAAATACTACAAGGGATGCCAGGAGTGTCAGAAGTTTGGAAGCATTCAAAGGGTTCCAGCATCTGCAATGAACCCGATAATTAAACCATGGCCGTTCAAAGGTTGGGCAATCGATTTGATCGGACAAATATTTCCATCATCAAGTAAAGGTCATAAATGTGTGTTGCTGGCCGCAGACTATTTCACAAAGTGGGTTGAAGCTATCCCTATCAAAAATGTGACGTCAAGCAACATGATTGACTTTGTCAAGGAGCACACTGTCTATCGGTTTGGTATACCTCTGACCCTCACAACTGATCTAGGGAGTCAATTCACTTCAGGGGAATTTGAGGAATACGCAAACTCTGTAGGGATCAAATTGCTAAATTCGTCTCCTTACTATGCTCAAGCAAAAGGACAATCGGAGGCAGCGAACAAGAGCACCATCAAGTTGATCAAACGCAAGATTGATGAAAATCCTAGGCGATGGCACATGATCCTTAACGAGGCATTATGGGCATACCGGATGACGTGTCATGGAGCAACAAAGGTGTCTCCCAATCAACTAGTGTATAGTCACGATGCAGTGTTGCCCTGGGAACTAAAAACTGGATCTAGAAGGGTGTCTTTGCAAGATCAACTATCAGCTGATAACTATTCGGCCATGATGAAAGAAGAATTGGAAGACTTAGCTGGTGATCGGCTGAGAGCCTTGGAAAATATCGAGAAGAATAAAAAGAGAGTAGCCAGATGGAACGACAAGAAGGTCAAAATCAAAGAGTTTGTCCAAGGAGATCTAGTTTGGAAACTCATACTACCGATCGGCTCCAGGGATCTGAAATATGGGAAAATGGTCACTAACATGGGAAGGTCCATATCGTATCAGCCGATGCGTACCAAGCATTGCGTATATCTTAGAATCTTTGGAAGGAGAAGAGTTTGCTAGAGCATTGAATCGAAAATACTCAAATAAGTACTATCCAAGCATATGGATAGATGCCTAGCCGATTATCGTGTCGAGCCTAACGGCTGATTAAGATTTCGGGCTATAGCTGATTCTAAATGTAATCACCTTTAGTACAAAATTTAGAGTGACCAATTATCGATTGACATACTCGGTGTTTGATCATGGACTTTGTACAAATCTCCATTAGAGCAAAAAATAAATATATTTTATTCTATTGTCTCTGATTACAATTTAGATCTGAAGGTTACATTGAGGTGATAAATCAGAAAATTCATGATAGGACTATTACATTCATCATCACTGGACAAACGATGATTCTGGATCACCATCGTCAGAGAGGGAACGAAGAAAGAGAAAAACAAAAAGGAAGCGTAAGTTTGACGAAGATGAATCACCAGATTCTGCGACCTTCTCCATCAAACCCCGCCGAACAAGACATGGGGTTGTTCTTCTTCTCCATCAAGACACCCTGGAACAACATCCACTCTCCTCCATCAGCTGATGCACCCAAGATGGGTCACAAGGGTTCTTCTAGCTGTTGGACCTCCTGGCTTCACAAAAGGAGACTAGAGAGAGGAGCATGTCCTAGACTATATCACAAGAATTCTTCTAGCCATCAAGAAGATCAGAGAAAGAGAAGAAGAGTGAAAAATAAAAGGCTGTAGCCTACTGAATCTATATTTTCAGCCATGGATGGAGGAAGAATGTTTTCTCAATGGAAGATGAGGACAACTAATTATAGCCCAAGCATCAGGAAGAGATAAGGATGGGGAAGCTAGAAAAATGGAAACCGAAATGCTAGATCCGGTAAAAGAGGAAACAAGCGACCCATGAATGGTTCGGTTTCCAAAGGTTGATTGATTCAGGGATACGTTTCCCAAAATAGGGCCGACCCACACATATTACAAGCATTGAGGAATCTTCATTAGGACATCCACAAACTGTAGAGCAGAAATCAAGGATATCTTTTTCTCAACATTGCAGACAGAGACGATAAGCTTACTGACAACATTGGGAAGAAATGCAATTTCAAGTCAAAGTTTGTCAACGACCAGTGACAATTGCCATCTCCTGAAGGTTCTTCCAAATAAAGATACCTCTCATCCCTAAAATACTAAAGACCTATGAGACTCATGGAGGAGCCCCAGGACAAAATGATGAGTTTTATAGGAAAGAAAGATAGAAGAGACA
The DNA here is from genome assembly GCA_036936925.1 of Cenchrus fungigraminus. Taxonomy (NCBI): domain Eukaryota; kingdom Viridiplantae; phylum Streptophyta; class Magnoliopsida; order Poales; family Poaceae; genus Cenchrus; species Cenchrus fungigraminus. Next base: position 98,310,276 of record CM072774.1, on the reverse strand, counting down.
GGTCAGTATCACATGACAAACAGTCTTGAAAAAGCGTCAGACCATCTTTCGCATTCAAGGAACAGGAAGATCGTGACACAATTAGTAGAAGTAATGAAGGCTGATTACCTCAGCCAAGTGAGCTAAGAGGTTCCAGTCGTCGAAAGCATACATTTCGAATCAACCACAAAAGGTTTTTTTATGCGGTGACTAAACTATGCCTAAAGACTAAATGGCATAATGAGGTCCAGACACAGCTGATTGGTCCCCTCGTCCTATTGATAATTGACATCGGCCGAACCTTTGACCAATTGCTCTTGTTCCCGGAGGTCTTGAGAGAAATGGAAGTTTTCTCTTCTCTCGTGTTGACAATGGTTCCTGGGAGAACTTCCAACTTCTTCTCTTCAATAGACAACTCCAAAATAAAGGATGAATGGGCAATTGGTCAAATCCCAACTGACGAGCTGCTTAAAAAAGGATTATAAAATTCATAAGATGGAGGTTGGTTACCAAAGTATTTAAAGGGAAGAGAAGATCCAAGGAAGTCATGTTTATCGACCCCCCGGAAGATTCAGTTTGCATTTTTTCGGCCATTTTCGAATCAGGGAAGTGTACTGAACTCGAGTGAGTTTCGAAGCAAAAGATATTTACTCCGAAACTGGGGGGCATATGTTGACACCATTTTTTGGAAATGGGTCAAACGGTGAAAATGAAGAAGAATCAGAAAGAAGTGCCGATGGGATAATAGTGCAATCGACCGATTGGTGCCAGGAAGGTGGTCAACAGAACCCGCCGATGGTCAAGGCAGTCCAACCCGGTCCATCGATGGTCAAGGCAGTCCAACCCGATCCGTCGATGGTCAATTCGAAGGATCGGCCGAGGGAAGGAAGAAAGCGGCAGTCGAGGATTACGCCAGAGGAAAGATGTGATGGAGGCGGGTCAATCAACAATAGGCGACAGGTCAGAGTCAGTTTTAGGAGAGTTCAACTCTTGCATGAGCCATCTTATTTTTTGTAGTGTTTGTTCCTTTAGAGGCAAGTAAACAACGCCGTAATCAGCTAGGAGTCGGGGTGTCCTCAGGATATAAATAGCGACCCTGCGTGGTAAGAAAATCTGTACACACCAATATCAAACAAACCGCCTCCGGGCAAACCCTTTACGATTTCCAGCATCTACTTTTACCACATCTACTTTTCGGTGACTTCACCATTGTGCTTTTTCTCTTTTCTCAACGTCGTTCTTCGAGTTCGCCGGGTTCCATTGATCGACCTCCGGCAGGCTTGTAAGTACCGTTTTATAGAATAACCCTAGGCTTTAACATCCGGGCGCATCGCTGAGGTTTCGTCTAGTTCTTTATTCACAATTTATCGATATTAGCTAGATCTGCAAGTCTTCATACCAATTCTTGTAGTTTTAGCTTTTATCACCAATTTATCTAGCTCGATCTAGATCTCGTCGGCTTCTACTATTTTAATCATCAACCATACCCATAGCCGGCTTAGGTTTACTCGAGTGCTGACGTCACGATCGGCTGCCTCGGCTTATCCTTTTATACATACTTACAATTTGGCTGCTTTCGAGTCTGCCGATCGGTTCTCTAGCCGATCTCTTATTATTTAACTTTTTTCCATTGTCAATCAATAGGCCAGATTGGCTGGCACGCCTCGCTACAGACCAAGGAGTCACATTTGCTGTGCGTGGGGGTGACGTCCTATTTCCGCGTCAATAGAGCTGTCCTTTCTATTGGAGCTTAGACCCATCACACAAAGGCCACTGATGTGCTTGCCAAAGGTCTTCTTCTTCTTCTCCTTTCACTTGGCACCCTCTTCTTCATCATAACTCGAGCTTGATTACGTGTCCTCAGGATCAGATTCGACGTCGCTCGATTTCTTCATCTTCTCTCGAGTTCGTGCCTTCCTTCCATGTCCATGATCATTCTTCTTTGACCTTCTTCTCTTGTCCTTGGACTTCTTCCTGTCGTTGTTGTTCATCTTCGGACACTCAGCAAAAAGTGTCTGGTCTTGCCGCACTTGAACCACATCCTCGATTTCCTTCTTGAGTTCATCTAGTTCTTGTGCATCATCTCGAATCTTCTTGACAACAATGCTAGGTCGTCCTCACCCAGCACGTCAAAATCCTCGTCCGACAAGGACTCAAGAGAAGACAAAGAGTAAGTTGACGGTGTATATGCATATCCAATTTCATTTGGACTTGCAAGCGGACAAGTCCTCCATCGTAGTCAAGGGACCCTTCTTCCCTCAAGTGTGAACCCAAGGTATCGAATCCGTGGAACAAATGTGTGATGCAAAATCCTATCTATTAAAGCCGAGAACACTTAGATCTTCAAAGGGGAATCTTATGCATCTAATCTAAAGAACATCGAAAGAAACGAATCTAATCTATGAAAGCCGGAAGTAGCAAGAGGTAGAGAGGGATAGGTAAACGAATCTAGAGAGATTGGATCAAGCTTTTGTTGAAGTTCTGAGCAAAGAAGAAATAGCCAAGTTGAATCTCATGAAAAGCATCTTTAAATCACGGTTTCCCGTCCAGCTCCAAAGAGTCTAGCTCCGAAGACGCCCACCTTTTGGAGCCACCATTCTGTCACAACGCACTCCTATTCGTGCGGGTTAGCTTAGGGCGAGTCCAATGGACGAGTTGAAATCTCTCGGAAGGTCAAGCATGCACCTCTAGCCACCACGGCTACAAGAACACCCTCTATGATCTATCTCGAGAATAGATCTTAAAGTAAGAAAGGCCGATTGAAATCAAAGTCGTAGGATAAACACTCGATTGCTAGAAATCGGATTGCAACTTGATAATTCAACATAGTACATGATACATGAACAAGATCACCACCGGGATCCTACCTTGATCTTACTTCTAGCTCCTGGAACTCCGACGTGGTCTTCCTTGCACGGTTCCCACGTCAACTAGGGAAACCCTTGACAACTAGCTCGACCCTCTCCTCTCCGTAATGGTGTCCCTCTCTTCTCTGCTCCTCGGTGACGAATGACGAATGAGTTGATCCGTGGCTCTTGGCCAGGGGGCTATAAATAGTCCGAGAGGCGGCTAGGTCAAAGGGGGGCACGAATGGGCCCCGAAATGGGCTGGGCCAGTCGGCCTGGGCCGGCCGGCCTAGGCCCATTTCGGCCCATTTTGCGGCCTCCTTTGCTGGTGATGCTTCCCGAGTCTTCTAGAGTATTCTCCCTTCTGCATGTGGGCCCTTGACGTCAGTGTCTCCGCGGTTTAGATGAAGCTCCTTGTCCCGCAAGATTCAGCATTTTCTGTTCAGGTCCTTGGAGTTTTCCGTCTTCACGGGTTGGTCCTTGGGCTTCTTGGAGTCATGTTCACTTCATTGCTTGACTTGTACCGGGCTTCAAGGTCTTGTCATGAGGTGCTTGATGAACTTTACCCGGAAGTCTTGCTTTCAACGCTAAATTCCTGCATATACATCAAACTCCAAAACCGACATGCACGAACGAACTTGTTATACCAAGGGGGTTAGTACCAATCGATAAGATATAAAATTCATGCCAACACCGAAGGTAAACTCATGGCTAGGTTGACGGAAATTCACTGTCGACATCTCCCCCATGCTTAAACCTTGCTCGTCCTCGAGTAAGCCTTCGATGGATATCATCGTTGCCCTTCATTGCTTAAACCTTGCACTTGATCATACACGAGAAAACATAATGCTCTCAAAAGTTTAATTCATTAGAGTTCCATAATGTACTAGCCTTCATCCTTACAGAGGGTAGATATTAATTAAGCTCATCCCACAAGTATTAAACATGCTCCCAAAATTCAAATGGATCTCAAAATTTTTGAATAAAGAATGAGATGAAAAAGAGCTAAACCAAGTTCAAAAATTTAAACCACCTTGCATCTTGCTCATGAACTCTCATCTCATCTTATCTGTCAAGCCTATTTCTTCTACTCCTTTCCCTCTCAAAACATATATGTAAGTGGTAGGCTTTATGTGGAGCTCTTTGGGAAAGTTTAGTCCTACCAAGATATTATAAATGAGATGTTGTCAAATCAAGACAAGCTTCTCATGGTCTTACTGAGACTCGTCAAAAAGGTCATTGGAAAATAATGTTATATCAAGGAGGGGGAGAGAAAAATACACACACTTTGAGATAGGTGCACATGTGCAAATGGCAAAGAGTGATCCCAAGGCACAAAGGAAGTCCTCGTTATCGGATTGCACATGGTTGGAAAGATGAGTTTGGATCTTTTAGTCTTGAAACTTTTGAAATTCCTAATGCACTTTAGAGAACCGGGGAGTTCACTTTATTTTATTTTTATACATACTCATATTTTTTTTCTTTTCTCATACATATATATATTTTTTTTAAACTCATTTTTTTTCTTTTTCTTTCTTTCTTTCTCTTTTTTATTTGCTCCCCTTGAACTCTAAATTGCATTGTACCTACCTCCTCCCCCATGCTTAGACGTTGCTCGTCCTCGGGCAAAGAGGTGATAGAGATTAGGTAGGTACTAGAAATATTTTTCCTTTGGAGATATACTTGAAATCTTCAATCTTGGCACCATCTTGCGATCTTCCTCGAATTGACGATCCATACTCAATGATAGGTTGTGGTCAAGGAGGTAAACACAAAAGATGATATTTTGGTTTTAAGGGTGGATATCCGGCGAGGTTTGTGAAATCTCCGATGTGGGGATACACAATGCACGGATAAAAAGGCTAGCAAAAAGATAGATACGCAAAAATGGAATGACCAGCTTCTTAGTCTCGGGCCAGAGAAATCAAGGCCTGAAATAACTCACCCAAAAATAAACCTTGTGTACTAAGTTTTCGCACTCAATTATATGGCTCTGGATAGGTAGAGCAACACGCAAGTGGTATTTATGACAAGGTTAGCATTACTTTTAAGAACAAAAATAAATCATCTTTAACCCATCTAAACTTGAGAGCACATAAAACACTATGGGTCTTTATCTTTATCATAACCTCCGTTAAAGATTAAGCTAGCATTTAGATAATTTCAGATTCGTATTTTAAGAGAGCATTAGCTTAATCATGCATAAAACAAGTACCAAGATAAACAAAGCGGCAACTATCATCACATATCAACATGGCACAAACTTTGTATCTTTGCCAAAGGTAAAAACAAGGTGGTGATTTTATTCATGATGAAAACAAACACTAACACACATGCTGAAAATTTAAAAAAAAAACTGAAAACACTATGCATACATAGGCGCATACAAGCTGAAATTTAAAGAAGAGGGAAAAGGAAAGATTAAACTAAAGCTCCTCATCTCTCTGATCTTCCGCCGGTGGTTGATATTGATAATCTTGATTGTTGTACCCTTGCTCATAATAGGATTGCACCGCTCCTCCTATGAATTGTCCCGGCAGTGCTAAGTGAAGGCATCCAAGCTCATAAGCGATGTTTGCATTTCCTTCACCCATTTGGTTTGCATTGGTTTGGATGGCTGCGATATTTTGCATGTTTCTCGCAGCGTATCCTCCAATGATGGCCACACTTTGTTGTGGTTGAGGAAGATGTGCTTATGGCTCCGCAAAGGCTACGTTGGGTAGCGCAAAATTTGGTGGGGGCATGGCTCCACCACTCCCCCATGCTTGCATTGGTACACCACCGTAGTAACTCGGCGGCGCCGGAATTCCTCCAGATGGTGGCACATAATTTTGTTGCGCACCTCCTTCTTGTGATGTGGAAGAACCTTCTTCTATAATCCTTCCTCTCTTATTTTTCTTCGCCGGCACAAGAAGTCCATCCTCTAACCAATCTTCTTTCCCCTCAAAAAAAAGTCTTAATCTTCCATCCAGAAGGGGCAAATTCACTTTGGCCACTTTGAAGCCTCCTCTCTCATCTCCACTTATATATTTGCCTTGCTTCATATAATCAAATCCTAGGGAAGTCCCGACTAGGAGATGCTCCGGGTTTCTTGGTATTCCCGGTCTCAAAGAGATAGCCAACATGTAGAGATAACACCCCAAGCCAATATCTCCCGAACCCGATGTTGCTTCACAACACCACCGGTTGATCATAATGTGAGTGGGGTCGATTGGCTGCCTGGCAATCAAAGCCGAGTAAAGCCAATTCACCTCCAAGTCGGTTATCTTGGTCCCTCTCATTCTCCCCAAAATCCTCTTACACATCCATGAGTGAAACACTTGGATGATGGGGTTCCGGATACTATTTCTTTGCCGGTGAGCTTCTCCTGCGATCATACTCCAAAAACCTTCCAATGTGCCTCCATGCACATCCACTTGTTCCGGGGCTCCCTTTTGAAAACCAAGTAACTCCCTAATATAATCATAGGGAACCACTTGTTCAACTCCCTCCAAACAGAATGAGAGACTCAGCACTCCTTCATCAAGGATAGGCGCCATGGTCATGAGAATTTCCAAGGCGAATTCCTTGTGGGTGTTTGCCGACACTCCGTTGGAGAATTGCACCCAACCTAGGTGTCCCAACATGTAGTAAATATCCGTATGAAAACCCAACACTTGGAGAGCTTGATCGTCGAAGTCGACGTTTGCCACAAGCCTCTTCTCAAGGTGAGTGAGCTTCTTCTCCTCCTCCTCCATCATGATGACAAACCCATACTCGGAATACCGCGGAGTGTATGGAGGTGGAGCGGATGATCGTGTCGAGCGGTGAGGTCGGACGGGCGGCTCCTCCATACGTCCTTGAGGTTCGGTGAACCTCATAGACGAGCTTCATGTGGCTCTCATGCCACCGAGGAGAAGAGTGTCATTCCTCCTCGGCGGTGCCGTGTCCTCCTCCATACTCTGAGGAGACTCAGAGACCGAGTGCCTCCTCGAAGAGGTTGTCGATGATGGCTTGGACGACGATGATCCCTTCTTCTTGGTGAAAAGACTTGTAGTTTTCTTCCACATGGTTGCTGCACTCTCCTCACAAATATAATCCCGGGGTTTTCAACCGGTAACAAGGCACACAAATATTATTTGGAGTATGGACTTTGAGTGGATTTAGGATGGATTTTGTTGGATGAAACAAAACACGAAGTGGACGGCTAAGTCTAAGGTGGTTCTGGACTATGAGCTCAAGCACACGAACAAGGAACTGGGCAAATGACTTACCTGAGGAAGACGGGCACCAGGGGGCTTTTAAAGGGGCTAGGCCAGCCAGCCTGGGCCGACCGGCCTGGGGGCCTTGCTGCTCCTCCTGGCTCGATTCTTCTCTAGTGCACTCATGTCTGCTTTAATTTGTTGCTTTGTGACCGCGTGCTTCACGGGGTTGCACCACCCAAATGTTCTCGTCCACTCCTTTGCTTGCATGATTTATCCCTCCACTTGATTGTTTTGCTTTGAGTCACTTCCATGCTCTCTTGCCTCACATGCCTCCATGAGATTCCTGCAAAACAAAGCCTTGGCTGCCCCCCATGCTTGTCCTTTGCATGTGGTTTGATGAAAAATGTTGGAGGGGCATCCCGTGATACATCATGGTGCATGCATGGTTAAGTTAATCACATTGCCTCCCTCTAAGCATGTTTTAATGCTAAGTACTCCTCTAATTTCGAAAAATAAAATTAAACTCAGAGCTTGTAATGAGTTCAAATATAAATTTAGAGGAGTTTTTAAAGCATTAAAAACAAATGTAAGTCAAAAATATTTTCTGACAACTTTTATTTTGGTCTCACCGGTATTGTTTGCTTCCATTAGTTGAGACAAGCTTTTCCTGGCTTGATCATGGGGGCATAGGTTTAGGTTCTAATTTTGGTTAAATGAGAGAGATTTTGAATGTATAAAATGAAATGAGGCTTAGAAAAAATCTAATCCTGGAGAAACCAAGGATATGAAATTTAAAACCAACCAAAAGTCAAGTTTCTAGGTTCACGTGAGTCCTACCATGCGCTGAAATTTAAATAACATCTAGGTACAAGGCGTGGCTCTACTCGTGTGTTTTTAGCATGTAAAACAAGTCAACCAAAACATCATGAAGAGGATGAAAGGTTGAGATAGGTTCTGAATTTTTTTTGGTTTTAGTTTCTCGAAAAGAAGCAAATAACACATAGGATGGCTCATGTAAAGGGTCTATGATCCAAATAAAATATCCAACCAAGAATTATGTCTCTAACATTATTCAACCACTGTAAGTCTAATGTCTTGCGTAGCAAATTTCAAAACTAACTTACTTGAAAAGACTCAAAAAAACTTGAATCGGGTTGTCCTCCCGGTAGCTTATTCTTGACTTGACGAAACAGGTTGCCTCCCGCTTAGTGCTTCGTTTGTAGTCCATGGCTAGACTTCTTCACTTGATTACTTCGGATCAACGCTCTTTGCGGGCATTGCAATCTTGGGTACCCACTTCCGCACCATCTTGGGCGCGGGCTTATTCTCCGGCTTAGTCATCTTTTTGGTCTTCACAGGCGGCTTTTGTTCCTTTATCTTGACGGATGCAACAACCTCATTGATTTCCTTCGCTTCCTCCTTCTCCGGCTCTTCCTTCTTCCTTGGCTCTTCCTTACTTATGCGATGATGAGGCAGAATATATTTAACTTTGATCATATTGCATACCTCGAAGTGTGGTCGAAACTTGAAGGAACTCCTCTCGCCGTTGATGTTGAACTTGATCTCCCCCTTGCCTACGTCGATGGTAGCTCCCACGGTCTTGAGGAAAGGCCTCCCAAGGATGAGTGGTGGCTTCTCCTTCTCTCCCATCTCGAGCACCACAAAGTTGACGGGGATGAAGTGGTGTCCGACCTTCATGGGCACATCCACGGCGATGCCCAAAGGGTAGCGAATGGAGTTGTCACCCAACTCCAAGCACATGGCCATAGGCTCTAACTCCGGTAGGCGTAGCTTCTCGAACACATCTCTTGGCATGACGCTCACACTTGCCCCAAGGTCGCATAATGCCTTCTCAAACTTGAATGAACCAACGGAACACGGAATCATCGGGCATCCGGGGTCTCCTTGCTTCACTAGTCTGTTCGCAATAGCGGTGCTACATTGCTTACACATCTTGACATGATCTACCCCGAGTGTTGCTATCTCATACTTATTTGCAAGAATATCTTTGAAGTAGCGAGAATATGTAAGAAATTGAAGGGCATCCAATAGCGGCATGTTGATGCTTAACCTACGCACAACCTCCACAAACTTCTCAAAATGATTATCGAGTTTACCTCGGAAGTAGTGTGGCTTAAGTTGCGGTATCTTCATGTCTTCTCCCGGCATCTCAAACTCGGGCTCTTCGGTGATGATCTCGGTAACCTCCTCCTTAGAGAATTTCTCCGCCTCGGTGGATGGTTTAGGCTTTTTTGCTCCCGTGGAATGCTCCGGATCTTCAGTCTCCTTCCCCGAATGAGTTTCAATGGCCTTCACTGTCTCAGGACCTTGAGGTTGTCCCGGAAGCTTCCCTTCATTAGCGGATAGGCGCCAGGCAAGTTGTCCCACTTGCGTCTCGAGCATCTTCATCATGTTGAGCACTTGATGGTTGGAGCTTCCGACCTCCGTCGCCTTGCTATCGATGTTCTCCAACACTTTATCTATGGCCTTGAACTTGGTGACGGTGTCCTTGTTGATCTTAGCTTGCTCGTCCATGAAGCCCTTCAATTGTATACGAAGCAGAACTGAATTCGGAATGGACGAGCTTGCATTAAATTGTGGTCTACCTTGCCCGTAGTGGAAGTTCGGCAAATCCCCCTTCCTCATGTAGTCGAGCATCTTGGCTTCCTCCGGGCAATCCTTTTGGACATGGCCATATTCTCCGCACTCTTCACATGTGGATCTTGCTTCGGCAGCCTTTAGATCTTGAGCCTCTTTCTTCTCTATCTCCATCTTCTCCAACCTCCTCATAAGCGAATCGATCTTGCCTTCGAGTAGATCTTCTTTCTCCACTTGCAAGACTCCTTTGACGTTCCCCATGGGTTGAACCGGAAGTAAGCGTCCGGATGACGCCCATGTGTCATTGTCTGTGACCTTCTTGAATAGAGTGAAAGCTTGGGTCGGCGTAAGCTCGATGATGGATCCTCCCGCCGATGCATCGATGATTGTCCTTGACGCCATGGTAAGTCCTTGATAGAACTTTTGAATGAGATCCTCCTTCGGGAACTTATGATGTGGAACCGCCCGAGTGGACTCATTGAAGTGCTCGAATGCCTCCGATACAGTCTCCGTATTGAGCAAAGGTAGCAATCTTATTGCGCAAGCTTTGAATCTTACCCAGCGAGTAGTATTCCTTCATGAAGGCTCTCATCATGGTGTCCCAATTTTGCACCATCTCCGCCGGTTGAGAGTAGAACCATTGCAAAGCCTTCCCGAGTAGCGAGAATTGAAAGAGCCTTGCCCTCATTTGACCTTGAGTCACCCCGTCCATGTTGAAAGTTTGACAAAGTTGAACGAACGCTTGGAGGTGAAGGTTCGGATCCTTTTTACCGGTGAAGGGTGAATGTTGCACCATGCGGATTGTTGAGGTCTTGATCTCGAACGGCCTTCCGATCTCCGCGAGGTTCAAGGTTGGTAGGTCAACGATGTCCGGGGTGCATAGCTCCCCGATCTTGTGCTCCGGTTGTTCTCCCATCGGTACCGGTGAAAGATGATTCTCCTTAGGGCTTGGAGGTGGTGATTCCTTTGGAGACTCCGACGATCCTTCGGCCTCCGCTTTTGGATCTGCAAATTCCAGCTTTTTAGCTTGTGCTTCATGTCTCCTTAGCCTGTAAAGTTTTTCTGGATCATCCACAAAATTTTCGGGTTTGTTGGAGAGGTAGCTGTGACAACCCCATTCGAGGTAATTCCGTACTATCGCCTAAACCACTCCATTTGGTCATTAAGCGATAATAAAGAATCATCCCGTTGAGTGTTGCCGGGTCAAAGCCTGGTAAATCACTTGAATCACACTCAGAGGGTCGAAACGTATACATTCAAACTCCCACGAAGGAGAGTCCAGAGTGCATTACACAACTTACATCCAAATTCACCCTTAGGGGTTTAATTATTACAAACCAAGGTTCATGACATGATAAGTAAAGGTTCAGAGTTTTTAAAACAGCGGAAATACTAATAGCGATACGATAAGACATCATAGGAGGTCATCCGTGATGCCATCACTCGGCGTCATCCACCCATTCCAGCTCCCAGCCGGGTGGAATCTCTCCAGGCCAGACAACTTCACCTGAAAGCAACAATTAAAGCAAGGCTGAGTATACTAATACTCAGCAAGACTTACCCGACAATAGTTACCTCTAGACATGTAAGGCTTTTGGCTAGTGGGTTTGTTTTGCCAAAAAGCAACTAGGATCATGGATCCTTACTTTCAATATTTTAGCTCAGATTCTAGTAAGTTTACCATTACTATAATGAGCAACTAATGCAATCAAGAATTGTACAATACAATTAATTCACGCAGAAGAATTCACATAGTTCCATCATTAAGGGATATCATGGCCAGTTGATTAAGCAGTCTCGGATAACGGTGAGAGGCCGACAATCGATTGATTCAAACCTTGCAAGGTAGACCTAAACACACGGAGTGGTGCCCCAACAGAGACGACACCGACCAAGCGGTTCCTGTCGATCCTCGGTTCGGGATAGATATTACAGTCCCGAGTACAAGGCTATCTGGTTTGCCCCTACTCAGTACATCCAGCCTCACACATGTACCCCCCTCCCGGTAATGAGCCGGGCAGGTGAATGCTCAAGATTAGTAATGGAAAATCCCTTGCCGCCTCACTTAGGTACTAGGCTTACCGGTCCCAGTCCTGACAAGTGCTTAGTACGTTCAAAAGCTTAGCCCACGAAGCCACTGGACCGGAGCCCAAATCCCATGCTCTTACCACATGAGCAATCCATTTAAAAAGATCTTATGATTCCAACATAAGAACCTATTCTCGCGAGTGACTAACATCACTCGACTTTTACCGGGTCCTTAGAGCATGGCATCTAACGACCTAGCATACTAGTAAAAGAACATAGGCACCTAGGGATCATGCAACTAGGGTTTCATATCAACTCCTGAAACGTAAATGCACAAGCATAACAAGGATAGTTGCATAATTTAACAAAACATGGGTTAATGATAAACCGGGGCTTGCCTTCGTTGGCAAGGTTGGCCTTGGGCCCTTCTGGACTTTGGTCCAGGTCTTGCTCTACAGCGACGTAGTGCACGTCCCCGTCAGCTCCTTCGTCTCCTCCTTCCGGCATGAGCGTATAGCTACCGTCGGGAAGATCTACACGAGGGTGCACATGCAAGATTTAATTGACGATTTTGATTTAATTAATTACAAAACAACACATGACAACCATGGGGGTGTATGGTTGACCACATTCACCCAGATATTAATACATTCAGCATACTTTTCCGATAAAGGAACAATATGCAGTGCTTTATTATCTATTCTTTTTAATAGCGACTGTGTACATATTTATATAAATTAATTTAATTTCCACAAAATAGCAAAGGGTTGGTTCTAACCTCTTTAGCAAGTTTCACATCACATACAAAGGGTCTTTAGGTGTGTAGTGGTGGTTTTCCAATTTAACTTAACACTAAGCTTAAAATGGCTTCTCCATTTTTATTCCACAAAACAATTTTTAAAACACCATGGGGGATGTTCACTGAGCTCACTACCTGTAATAAAAGCCACTGACCTCACATACATACTTGCTTAAGCTATAAAAATAAATATACCAAACATAACATTTCTATTTACCACAAACAAGATAAATGCATATAAAAAAATAAAGCACTTCTGGACCCAAACTTTCTCTCACTGTTTCTCTGGTCCAAAACAAGGCTAAGCAACCAACATATACATCTAGGGCTATTATATATCTTGAGCTATGCAATTACTTTTAAAACTAAGCATAAAACAAGAATGAATATTTATATCGGAGATAAAATCATGGTAAATTCACCAGAGGTGCATTTCAGCATAAAAAAACAGCAGCCAGAAGTTGAGCATAAAAATAAATTTATTTTAAGCTACAAAATTCATTTAGGCAGATTCATGCAAAAACTATCACACAAAAGCAGGGTCATGCTTTACAAAAGTTGTAGAGTTCTTCACAAAGAAACCAAAAAAATTGGTTTTACATTTTTCTGATTTTTCCTTGAATTTCTACGGATTTTACAAGATTCAGGTCAAGGTCAAACAAAGGGATAGAATCTATTTTCATGGGGGTCCCTGGAAAGTTTCAGAACTTCACAACTATGCCCTCGAGCCAACAATCCTCACAACTAAGCCCCCGGCGGCGGAGGTGAGCTCGGCACCGGTGAGGTGGGACCGGGGAGGGGCAACCAATGGCACCGACGCGCAATTGGGCTCACCAGTAGTCGATCCGTGTGCTTGGTTCGGCCGGAGGTGTCGCCGGCGAGCGGCGGCGGCGGAGCAGTGGCGGCGCGGCCGCGGGTGCCCAAATTCCGGCGAGGATAGGGGTGGGGCAGGGCAACGTGCTGCAGTGCGAGCTTCAGGGTGTCCTAGGGTAGGGGCTAGGAGTGTCCATTGGCTCGGGATGCAAGCGGAGGGAGGAGCTCACCGTGGTGGCACCTATGGCGGACGGCGGTGCTCTGCCTTCACGCGAGGGAAGCACGGCAGGGCTTAAATAGGCGAGCGCGCCGTGGGGAAGGGGGCTCATACGCGCCAAGGCAATGGACAAGTCTCGGCATGGGCACGGCATGCGCCAGGGGGGCGGCGACGTGCGCAGGGCGGTGGCGACCAATGGCGGATGGCGGCGCGCTGTCCGGCGGGTGGGATAACGCCACGTGGCGCCGACCATGGACCCCCTCTATGTCACGCACAGGAACGTTCAGCACGGCGCTCGGACCACTGGACATTGGCCGGCCTCGGCGTGCGGTACGGCGGCGTACGGCGGCGTCCGACGCGGCGCGGCGCGACGGCATCGTGCGCGCGTTCCCGGCGCAGTAGCAATTCGATGTGGCTCGGTTTGACCAATATTTTCTCCACATTTTTGAACTAAAGTGCACTAAGTGGTAATAAGGAAAGTTGGAGATCTCAGGACCCTCAACAACTTCTACAAAGGCTCTATGGTGTTTTTCTCAACCAATTTTGCATGCACTGCACGCCAAGTTGGAGATTTTCTGGGCGCTAGTGAATAGTGCCTGCAAGCGTTGACTAAGCTTTTTCACCCATTTCCACTTCGAATTTGAAATGCCACTCAACATGAAAGTTGTGTGCCTCGACAAACTGCACAACTTTTACATTGGGAGAATTTGAAGTGTTTAGGTGAAATTTAGAGAACGCGGCAAAAGTCCTGGAGTCGACATGGATGTCAAAGAGTTTTGAGTGGGGGTTTGGCTAGGGTTTTGACAAGGCTTGACCAAGCTTTGACCAAAGGTTGATCATTTGCGATATTGGCTAGGTTTTCAAGGTGATGGCCTAGGTTGACCACTGTTTGACCAAAGTCAAGGTGTTTGACTAGATCATTAGGGTTAATGAACCCTGATGAAAACCTAGGGCGTCACAGCCTACCCCCCTTAAAGAGAATCTCGTCCCGAGATTCGACAACAAGATTAGAGCAATTCCTTCCAACAAGACAAGGGTTACAAAGGGAGGAAGACATATTCGCTTACACTTCTCGACAGCGAGAATTCAGATAGGGCAAAAGATACATGGCACTCTCCTCGCTGCCTCAACGCAGCTCATGAGGAAGCGGGCGATGAATGTGCACATGAAAAACTAAGAGCAGACAGATTTCGCCTACGATGCAGAGGTACATCCCCACCAGCGTCCAACGAAGCGACTCGAACACCTCCAAGAACTGAGCCATGGTTGGTGATGCAGGCTGGGGTTCTCCTCTCGATCTTCTTCCGAGTTTCTTCTGGAGGTTGTCGACGAAGACGGAGGGACTGCTTGCTCGGCGAGGAGCGGAGCAGACGATAGAGATGGGTTGGTGACGGGTTGGCTAAAAACTAGCCAGAGGGAGAACAAAGAGCGATGGTGCTGTCGAGCTCAAAAGGAAGCGAGACTTGGTAATGGCGACATCGCGGGAGGGCTTCCCTTTTATGCCTCCACGGAACGCAACGGTCATCCAAAGCCAACTGAGGTAGGGATCGGCGGAGCGATCCAGCGGTGGCAGCACGGGGCTCGATAATGGTCGGCCCGTATGGTCTCGGCGATGTGATTGTGGCCGCGGAAAGAGATGGCAGAGCGACACCACGGCGTCGTACAGTCGTGGCACTGAAAAGGATGGGGCCAACGGTCTGAAGAACTGACCTTGATTGCTCATGAAAAACTCTGATCTTACTTGTTCAACTTAGCTGGTTGATTTGATTTGATGCTAAGAGAGCTTTGAGATTAGGCAGAAAGAGACCAAGTTGAAAAAGTGATTACCAAAAGAGATTTCTACAAAGAAAAGGAAAGCTAGTAAACAAATATTTGCTAAATTTGTTTACTAAGATTTCTGAATTTATTTTTGAAACACAACAAAGGTGTAAGGATGGATCAAGGGTTCCACCATCACAAGTCCACGGTAAGGAGGGGTGCTCTCCGATAGAAAAGTTACCCGTGAAGTTAAGCTGGCCTTGCTTCACTTGAATTGTGGGCTTCTTGTCGCGATTGCCCTTAGCTACTCTGGGGTTCTTATTCTGCTGCTCGGGCTTGTTCTTCCTAGGGTTTGGGCATTCATTAGCATAATGCCTTGGTTGCCTACAATTGTAGCAAATGCGGGGTGGAAGTTCCTTCGGCTTGGAGACTTGTGATTGGGCTTGGTGGTACTGAAAATTTCCCGAAGGCTTATGCTGGGAAGGGGTCACTCTCCAGTGGCCCGATGCGGATGATTGGGAAGTACCCTGTGCATTCTTCTTGACGAAGCGAAATTTCTTGCCTGATCCATCTCCCGAAGCAAAGTCGTTCTGTCTCTTCTTATCCTTCTGTACCTTCATCATGGCATCCTCTTGAGAGATAGCTTTGTTCACCAACTCATGATAATTGTTGGGCTCCAGTAGATTTAGCCTTTCATACAAATCACTATTAAGGCCATCACGGAAACGTTCCATCTTTTTGGCATCGGTGTCCACGTGATGTTCTCCGTACTGGTAGAGGTTGTTAAACTTCTGTGCATATTGATACACAGTGTCGTCTCCTTGCTTAAGAGCAAGCAACTCTTTCATCTTTCTAACCATGAGTCCTTTTGGGATGTGGTGGTCCTTGAAATCTTTCTTGAATTCAGCCCAAGTGACTTCATGTCTAGCAGGTTGCATGGACTTAAAGTGCTCCCACCACATTAAAGCTTCTCCGCAAAGCTGCAAGGTCACAAAGCTAGCCTTGCGCTCCTCAGAGCAAGGTAGGACAAATGCAGAAAACTTGGCCTCTATGGCCCTGACCCATGCGTCAGCATCAAGGGGCTCTTCTGCTTTAGTGAACGTTGGGGGCTTCATCCCAATAAACTGGGCGTAGGTGGTGACCATATGCAGTCCATCATGATTGGCCCCAATTGGATGTCTCTGTTGCATCTGTTGGGCCATCTGCTGCTGCGTCTGCAGGATCTGGCGCAACACTTCGGTTTGGGTGGCCATGAAGGTCTCCACCAGCGTCATGGGAGGTGGTGGCGGTAGGTCACCACTACCCGACGCACCAAAACCGTTGGGAGTGCTACGTGTCGGTCCGACCATCTGAAAAATTGAGTTCTCATTAAACACATATTCATAAGCTTGCTCACATAAATTAACAAGTAGAATATGTACGACGAAAACTCATTCATGACAAATTTTTCGGAACCGGACAGCACCGCGGTCATAAGCATAAAATTCATAAATCCTTGCTTATATACCGAAAAATTCTCATTTTTGGTCAGTAGATGTAGGATTTCATAAGCTCCAATGTTGGTATTTAACTCCGAGTCAATTTCCAACATTATCATGCCCGAAAAATTCCGTAACCGAGGTTCTGCCTAGCTGTTTTCACAGGAGGCCGAGGTGCACTAAATTTGCCCTAACTCTCGGTACGTTTATGCAAACATGATAAACTTTGGTGAGCATGATCTCCACAACATTTCACACAACTTGGTATTCAACATAAGGTCCAAAGTTGATCACAACCAGCGTCATTACATTATCCATCCTACACAACACTCGTACAACTCATTACTTTATTAGAAACATGCCCAACATCAACTAGATAACAAGCTAGCCTTGGTTCACTCAAGGTGAAGCAGGTCCAGACTCTACTCCAGATTCTCCTTGAATGTCCTCAGGATTCCCTTCCTCTTCCGGTTCAGGAATGACAGGTGCAGGAGGTGGAGCTGCTATCGCTTCCAGTTGATTCTCTAGTTCAAGCATATATTGATCATTATGCTGCAACATGACATTTTGCTCGTGAATAACTTCACTCAATTCTCGTATTTTTGCTTTATCCTTGCGTCTTCTTTTCTTGAGATTGGCTATCATTGCTCGAGCTTCCTTCAACTCTTGGGTGGTATCTTCTACTTCATTAACTTGTTGCCTATAAACTTGGTGTCTATAGAACATGCTTTCTCCCACCATCAGTTGATAGGTGTCATGCATAGCTTTGGAGAAATGAACTGAGGTGACAAGATCAGGACTATAGTGAGAATTGCCCTGAGCGGATAGAAAAGCTTCGCGCTCGACCCATTGTCCGGATTGCTGCTCAGGTAAAGGAATCACCTTGGCTGCAGTGCTAGCTACCAAATCAACGTGCTTCCCACAAAAAGTTGTGAGTGCTTCCAAAGCAGCCTTTTGCACTGTGTCAGCCAAGTTCAACCCTTGTGCCTTACTTTCCCACTCTTCCCAAGCAGGATGTGTCGGGCACACAGGGATCTTCACCTTCACTTCCCAACGAAGGAGTTGGCCTGTGGTCATGAGCTCACGTGCCGAGTACTCTGGGTAAGCGGTGTACCCAAAGTCCTTTAGGGTGTCCCACAAAAGTGCAGGAAAACCACCCTCCTTGAGGCAGTTCAAGTGAGTCCACGCCTGCGCATCAACGGTCATGGATCCGGAGGCAGACATCTGGAATAAGTGACAAATGTAAGAACCAGATGCAAGCAGGTGCACAAGGATAGATTCTCACAGCTGTAAAAGAGAGTTGCATACAAAGACCACTACTAAAAGTTTCAAACTTTCAACAAGATTTCAGTGAGTAAATGGAATAAGTTTGATCCTCATGTGGGTAAGATTTGGGGTAGCCATTTGCACAAGGTGCAAAGATATGCCGGAACTCGAAACGAGTGCGCATAAAATCATGGCGTAAAGTTCGGAGGTCGTGAATCAAAAATTCATAACTCAGAACCTATGACCCCAAAATTTTCCAAATTTTGGTAGCAACTTAGAAAGATTATAAGGCACCTTTTTGGTATTCAAAGGATGATCTAAAAAGGTTTGGAAGACGCTCAACTTAAACAAGTTCAGAGTAGGTTTCCTGGAAAAAGACAGCATGACAGAGGTTCACTATTTTGGGCATAACTTGAGATCTATAGAAGCTATGACCAAGAATTTTTGCGAGCGAAAACTAGATTAGATATGAAGCAACTTTGATAAAGATCACCTAGTCTAATTAATTTTAGAACAGGGGGCAAAAATTCAAGCAAACAGCCACACTGGATTTTTGGACAGCAATACATCTATACAAGAGAGGCTATATAAGAAAGCACACACTAGCAAAATTTCACCTAGAGAGCACACAAAACATGTGTAGGGTTCAGATTTAAGTTTTCATGATTTTTAACATGATGCAAGGCGTCCTATGCGTCCTCACAAGGCGATCAAGCCAAACTCGAAGTTAGTGCCGGTGGCATGGCTTATATACGTTTCTCCCGATTATAACTAGTCGAGAACTACTCGATGCTCACTTAGCGACTTACAAAACGTTGTTAGTGTACCTGCAGAAAAGAACCTTCCATGCCAGCACGTCACAGAAGCGTCCACATACATTACCGTTCACTATAGAAACGGTATCCATGCATCAAGCCGCTGCATGGACAGCGTCCAACCTCAGACACCCTCCGTTTGAATGGAGTGTATCCTTGCCTCACATATTCGTCATGCGGAATGCACACGTATGGCAAAACGTGGCAACATCACAACCCATGACATGTTCATCTTGAATAGAGCATGTCATCCTTCGTATGGCTCTCATACGGAAAGTGCACGCATAAGACACGTGAGCAACCAGACGAGAAGATGGGATCCGTGGAATAGATCACTCCATCAACCCTCGCATTCCCGTGATGCGGCACAGCACACGTATGAAACACGTGGCTTCATCTAGTTTGGTTGTGCAAGAAAGTAAGTCTGACACAAAGTAAAGTGCTGGAAGTTAGCAAAATAAACCATAGATTCTTAAGCCACCTTAAAGAACCCAAAATTCCCTCTAGGGCATCTCGATCTAGATCATTCCTTAACGATCCAACGTATTTTCAAAATCCAATCAATCTTGGCAAGTTTTATTGTAAATCATGTGATTAGTATTAATCTAATCACTCTGGTGCATACGGATGCTCTGATACCACCTGTGACAACCCCATCCGAGGTAATTCCGTACTATCACCTAAACCACTCCATTTGGTCATTAAGCGATAATAAAGAATCATCCTGTTGAGTGTTACCGGGTCAAAGCCCGGTAAATCACTTGAGTCACACTCAGAGGATCGAAACGTATACATTAAAACTCCCACGAAGGAGAGTCCAGAGTGCATTACACAACTTACATCCAAATTCACCCTTAGGGGTTCAATTATTACAAACCAAGGTTCATGACATGATAAGTAAAGGTTCAGAGTTTTCAAAACAGTGGAAATACTAATAGCGATACGATACGACATCACAGGAGGCCATCCGTGACCCCTACACTAGGAGTTATAACACAAGCCCTCACGGGGGCATTTTGGTCAACACATGAATTTCTCCATCGGACGACCGCGCATCCATTGGGCCTTCGCGTCCTCCCGACGCAAGAACCTCGATCATGCCACGTGCAGTGGCGTAGCCAAGGGGGGGCAGGCAGGGGCCATGGCCCCCCTATGGTTTGAAAATTTGCACTAAAAAGTTCATTTTAGATCGAATTTTCAGATAAATTAGCACTGTTGGCCCCCCTCAACAATGAAAAAAATCAATTCCTGGCTACGCCATTGGCCATGTGTCGCCCGCTTCGAAGCTTCTCGACGCACCTGAATACCGTTTCCGTCATGCGGAGCCTTCAGTCTTGGCTTTGTGGAGCAACCAAGGAATCCGACAGCTTGGTGGTAAACCGCCACAAACCCTGTGGACTCGGTGCAACATCCACGCCAAGCTCCTCTTGACATAGCAGCCACGTCGTCCCGGCTCAATGTCGGTTTTGTGGAGTAAACTAACCAAACCCCACGTGCAGACTCCGGTTGTCAGCCACTACCCTGCACCAGCTCTATGTTCACGACTTCATCTTGCTTTTCTTGCCACCGTGCGGCCCGCACTTGATCTCGTCGGCCACTGGGTCTCTCGAACCAAGCCTACTTGTCTCTCCACACCTTGTGGCCACTCAGGCATAGACCTTTCATGCTTGGTCTTCACCTGCACCATGCAAATCAAGCCGCAACTTGCACCTACAATACTCGGCTAAGAGTCAGTACACACCACATTGTCAATCACTCATCACTAAGAAGCGACCATGCACCAGTCCTTGGACGCTCCTGGTCCTCACTTGAGAACTGTGCCAGCAAAGGGTCATGATGATGACCCTCCTCTCTCATTCTTTGACACTCATCTTCCTCTCTCTCTCTTTATAAATTTGCTGATGTAGCATGTTTTTTATGCTAATGACTCTCCTATGACCCTCCACACTTAGAGTGGTCTAACTGCCCGAAATACCACCTAATATTAAATATCGGTCAGTACTGCTTGTATGTAATAATGCATATGCAAGCAACTCAGCACGAGTTACCTGGTCTAATAAATTATCCAGCAATCACGCATTGACACAACATAAAGAAGCCTTTGATTTCCTTTTGTACTAATCGCGACATGCATGCTATTTCTTTTGCTTGATTTCCTCCTTTACTTCATGCACAAAACTTTTGCACTAGCATCATAGTTTCATACTGAACTTCCGCACAGCCACTAGAGTGAATCCATCTTTCCATCTTATTTTTTACGACCTCACATCTCCATGCACGGTTGGAGATGGCTGGAAAAAAAAGGCTCCTTCTCTACTAGTGTAAGAATCCTTGACATAATGTATCGGTGACTCATGCTATATGATTGTTTTACTTGGGTTTGCTGATAAGATGCATATTGTGTACATATTAGCATTTAATTTGTCAAAAACGACTAGTAATTTGGAAGGGAGTGAGTATATGTGCTATTGCGTATGTATTGTAGTTCAATTTGTTATACGCTGGGCAGACGCGCTCGATCGTCTTCAGACAGTGTTGCAGTTGGCCGGCTGGAACGACAACACAGAATTAATTGCTGTCATGTCGTATATGTTGTAGTTCATGTGCATGATGTTGCCGATGATGGACAAAGTTCACATGAGAACTCTTCAAGACCCAGCAAATGGCAGCGTCTTCTATCACCCTGAAATAGTTATCCATGGGCAATTTTTTAACAGCCCGCTCTGTTCATCAATTTTTTTGGATTTGTGCTGGCGGGTGATATATCTATGCTGACGGGTGACAAAATCGCCGGCCAACACAGATATACTTGCCTTTTCTTTTTCTCTTTTATTTTTTAATTAAAGTAGATCAAATCAAAAATTGTCAAAACATCTAGAAAAGATTATATATATACTCTCATGCATGTAAAAATTATATTATGATGTATATCATAATTTTATTTGCAAAGGTAATAGCTTGACTTGAGTTATATGAAATGTTGTACAGTGAAGTATACATGTGTGAACAAAGTATAGTCCAATTTTCTGTTAGTATACTAAAGTTTTTATGTTACGCTTGTGCACTCAAAAAATGATTCCATGCAAATTTATTTATTTTTTTGACAACATTTATATATTATTAGAATTTATTTTTAATCAAATTTGAAATAGAAATGATAAATATGCCTAACAAACTTGTGAATCTTCCAAGTTCTTTCATGTTTTGAGTTAAAATAGAACATGTGTCTTTTAACATCAATTTTGATGATTTTTAAATCTTATTTATGTAAAAATTAGTTCAAATATAGATTGATTTCAACAAACATCCATATATTCATTTAAATTTAGAAAATAGTAAATCACTCTCAAAAATTTTTAAATGTCTACACAACAATACATATGTAGTCTAATACACAATGTTGGCCTTTTCCAATTGATATAAATTGAAAAATATTTGAGCTGGCTGGGAACAGAAGCACCCACCAACACAATTGCATCTGTGGTGGCGGCTTTGGACATGCCAGTTCCATGCGCTTTTGTGCTAGCGGGTGGCAAGTATACCCATCAGCACTCTAATTTCGACGTGCCATCACAAATCGTTTTTTTGCGTAGGACGTTGCTTCTAAAATATTTCAGGTTTTTTTGCACTTGATATGTACTCCTTATGTTCCAAATTGTGGGTAGTGTTGACAAACCTAGATTCATAGATATTACCATGTATACTAAAAATTATGAACCTTGAATGCTGAAACGACCAATTATTTGTAACGCAGGAAGTAGGAGATAAAAATTTGTTTGGAATTTGAAACAGCAAATGTCAAGCACGTACCAACGCATGTATGCAATGGATTGCACGTACCATTGTACCTATATAGATCCATTAGCAGGTACTGTTCCGTAATAAGAGGCTTTGGAAACCATAAACCCAATCTAGCAGACCGGATCGGAGTACGTACGTACTATACATGATGGATCGAAAGTCTTACCATTATTGCATTGCATGCCCGTACGGTTGATCTTTTTTCGTTTCGGGTTTGACATTTCGGTCTTTTGGGCGGTTCTACAAATACCATTGGGCGGCATTGTCGATATACAGTTCATGACTTGGGAGTGATATAGCAAAGCTTACAGTCACAGATACACCAACAGCAGCTAAATCACGTAGATGGCCTCCAAATCGCCCGCTGCCGCCCTGCTTCTCTCCGCGCTCCTCCTGTTTACGGCTGTTACTGCCCTAGCCCAAGCGCCGGCGCCGGCGCCGGTGGAGGATCCTAGGTGCCCCGGGCGCCGCATCGACGAGCTGATCGTCGCAGTCCTCACCGGTCGTGGGACGCCGTCCAGTGACACACTAGAGCTGGTCAATGGACTGGATCGGAATCTTCTTGCCAGATGCATCTGCAGGCGCATCGTTGGTGCTGCCGGTATCGATGTCAGTCGCGTTACCATTGGGGCTATCAATAGGTTGGTCATCGATCTTGTTAAAGTGTTGCAGCCCAACCGGGACACTAGCATCCTTATAAACTGCTACCCGGAGAAGGGGTTCCCTACACCCGAGCTTGACGACTAAATAATTCACATGCTATACAAGTTTACCGAGCTGCATATGAATAAGCCGCCGCATATATATATATATATATATATATATATATATATATATATATATATATATATATATATATATATATATATATATATATATATATATATATATATGGGCGTGTTCGCTAAATAAGAGTGGACATGTATTAGTCTTTTGCCTTTTATTTTTGGCTTTATATTAATTGTGTTGTTGGTCGCTGTTGTAATTCCGTGCTTTGGAATTTCTACTAAAATGGGTTATTTGCAACTCTCTTAAATGTAATGAAAAATATTTTAGATAAAGGATGAAGTTCCGGTTTCCACTTACAAAGTCTTGTAAGCTTACAACCATACACGACCAACAACAAAAACTCACAGCACCTAGGCTGCCAAGTGACGGAAACAAACTCCGGACAGTAACTAGACCAGACCGACCACACCGACCACAGGCAGGCAGCACGCAGGCTGTAAAAACAGTTCGAGGAGACAGCAAGCAAATACAAAATAAATTACAAAGCCGGAAACTCTATACGCTTGTAGCAATTCCAGCCCGCTTTAGAAAAGAAGCTCAATGCTTGCACTTCCAGAACGTGAGCACCATCTCTTAGCTGGACCTTTGCTTCCTCTTTAGAAAGAATCGCCCAGCTTCTGATCCAGTGCGCCGCTCTGAACATCACCAGCAAAAAAGATTTAGGATTTGTTCTTTGAAAAACAACATCATTTTTATCAAGCCATAAGGACCAGCACACTGCTGCCACTCCAATCAACATCTTTTTCCTCACACTAGAATGGAAACTTTTCAGCCAGGAATTGAACATGGAACTTATCGAGGATGACGGTCTAAACCCAAAGGTAATGGAGACCGCCCCCAAACCAATCTGGCCATTTGACAGTCAAAAAACACATGTTGAATGCTCTCTTTTGCGTCACAAAAACAACACCTCTCACCCCCCCCCCCCCTTCCAATTTCTTTTAACAAGGTTATCTTTAGTAAATCATGATTTTTAAAAGAAGTTTTACCTTCCAGTTAAAATAGCTACGGGGAATACCTTCCATTCTCATAATGTCCTTGTACATTGATTGTGAAGAGAAAACCTTGTTACCAAGGCCCCACCTGAACTCATCATCCTGATCATCTAGCTGTACATGTAGTACAGCCCCAACCAGTTCCATCCATTTATCTCTATCAACCCCCACCAAAGCTCTTCGAGAAGAAATATTAAGTGGGGAAGCACTAAGGACCTTTGCGACTGTGACCTTTTTGTTTCGCGCTAAATTATACAGAGAGGGGTAAACCTTCATTAGGGGCTTATTGCCAATCCATATATCCCTCTAGAAATCCGTTTGATGGCCACTATGGACCATGAAACGCCCTCTTTCTAGGAAATGATCTCTAACATCCATCAGACCCTTCCAGAAATGTGAGTCCCCCTTCCTTTTGGTTACCTGAGATAATGTTTTGTTTTGGAGATACTTCTTCCTGATCATATTCTGCCAAACTCCATTTTCATTTAAGAGTTTGTACAGCCACTTACTAAGCAAGCAAATGTTCTGGACATCTAAGTCGAGAATTCCTAGACCACCTACACATCTAGGTTTGTTAAGGATACTCCACTTTGCAAGACGATACTTCTTTTTATGTCCGTCTCTTTGCCAAAAGAACTTTGACCTATAATAGTCCAATTTCTCACGCACACCTTTAGGTATCCTGAAAAAGGACATAAGATACACTGGCAGACTAGAGAGTACTGGATTAATCAGCACCAGCCTACCTCCAACGGACAACACTTTGCCTTTCCAACTGCTTAATTTCTTCTGAAATCTTTCCTCAACTTCTCTCCAGTCATTGTTAGCAATCTTTTTGTGGCTCATTGGGATACCCAGATACCTGAAAGGCATCCCACCTTCTTTACATCCAAACAGACTCGCATACTGGTATGCTTTCTCCTTTGTTTTCCAAAGCAAAGGATTTCACTCTTACTGAAATTTATCTTAAGCCCAGACAGATTTTCGAATGCACAGAAAATTTGTTTTAGGTTATTGGCCGTCTCGACATCGTCCTCCAGGAAGAGGATAGTGTCGTCTGTGTATTGCAGAATCGAGAGAGCACCATCCACCAAATGGAGCACTAGGTCCCCAACGAGGTCTTGGTCTTTGGATCTCTCAATCAGGACCGCAAGAATGTCCACCATAATGTTACACAAAACAAGTGATAGTGGGTCACCCTGCCGCAAGCCCTTTTTGGTTTGGAAGAAATGACCCAACTCATCATTCACCTTAATGCTCACACTTCCTCCCGACACAATTTGCTCGATCCACCTACCCCATTTCTGAGAAAATCCCTTCATCCTCATAACCTGCTGCAGAAAATGCCAATTGACTTTGTCGTAGGCCTTCTCAAAATCAATTTTGAGAACAAGCCCGTCGAACCTTTTCCTCTTAAGCTCATGCAATGTTTCATGCAAGATAACAGCACCATCTAGAATATATCGTCCTGGAAGAAAAGCTGATTGTGAGGGCCCAATGACTTTACTAGCCACAAGGGACAATCGATTGGCAATCACCTTGGTGAAAATTTTAAAGCTCACATTGAGCATACAAATGGGACGGTACTACTCAATTTTTGTAGCCTCACTCAATTTCGGGACTAGTGTAATAATCCTGAAATTAAGGTTAAATAGTCTAAGGTTCTCATTATGGAAATCTCGGAACATAGCCATAAGGTCGTCCTTGATGAGACTCCAAAAAGCCAGATATAATTCGGTCGGGAAACCGTCCGGATCCGGTGCCTTGTTATGCTTCATTTGGAAAATGGCATCTCTCACCTCCTTTTCCGAGAACTCAGCAATCAAGGCCTCATTCTCCTCCGTAGAAACCTGTGGGATATCCCCATTCATAGATTCTACAAGAGAGAAGTTGTTCCCCTTTGGCTTACCAAAAAGATTTTTGTAGTCATCAGTAATGAAATTCTTCAAATTTTCTTCTCCTTCAATTATTCCTTCATCTTGCTCTAGTTTAAAAATTCTTGTTTTCCTGCGTTTGCCATTTGCTACCAACTGGAAGTATTTGGTATTATTATCTCCTCGAAGCATCTTTGTAGTCTTAGCCCTTTGGAACCAGGCTATTTCTTCCTCCCTAAGAAGTTGGGCCAATCTTTCTTTAACGCTTTGCTTGAGATCCATGTCTTGCTGGCTTAGCAGCTGGAACTCCGCTTTTTTATCTAACTCATCTGCCTTCCTAATGAGTTCTTGATTCTCTTTCTTGTATGCACCTCGCATATTTTTCGCCCATCCCCTTAGAAATTGCCTGAGCCTCCTAATTTTGTTTTGCCATCTCAGCAGCGAATTAACCCCTCGATTTTCCTTGTTCCATACCTCCGAAACAAGGTCAAAAAAGTCCTCACGCAGCAACAAGCCCAGCTCAAATTTGAGCTGTGGCTGCTTGACCTGCTTAGGGGCGTCCCTCATGCTTAACAAAAGTGAGGTGTGATCAGAAATTTCTCAGTTAAGAGCAACCACAGTGGCCAAGGGGAAATGCTGCTCCCATTCCGTACTCACTAATACCCTATCCAACTTTTCATAAGTCGGAATTTTAAGGGAATTGGCCCATGTGAACTTTCTGCCTGAAATCTCTATTTCTCTTAGATCCAAACTATCAATGATGGCATTAAAGAGAAAAGGCCATCTTCCATCACATTTATCATTATTTTTGTCCTTGACCGACCTAATAATATTGAAATCTCCACCAACACAAAGAGGAAGGTTCTCTTTTCTACAAGTCTGCACTAATTCAGTAAGAAACTTTTCTTTAAACTCTTTTTGGGCAGCACCATAGACTGACACCAGAATCCAATGAAAATCATCCTTCCTATTTCTTAGCCGAAACTCCCTATATCCAGAACATCCAAATTAATTCCCAAAAGAATCCCCCCCGATCTTCCATGAGGAGTAGTCCAGTGCCAAATAAAGTTTCTTCCACCACAATAATTATCTAGAGTGGCCGAAGAAAAATCTTTTTTGCAGGTTTCCAAAAGAGCGATGAAATCTATGTTCTGCTCTTTGGAGGAATCAGCCAAGAATCTTGATTTAGCCAAGTCACTTAGACCTCTGCTATTCCAAAAAAAAAATCCTTTCATTTTGAACCATTGCGAGAGATATTAGGTAACCTCACTTTGCAAGTCTTCCTAAAGCACGACTTAGCGTGAGACTTGCTCTTTGTAGACACAGCCTTTGAGGCACGACTTAGGTGCCAGCTATCATCATCATATAACCTCTCTATGAGTTCTCCACACAACTCCTTAAATGTTTGTAGATCAAACGAGTCCTCACTTTCATCTTCACTATCTAATTTTTCTATTTCACTTATTTTCTATTTCAACCCGTTTTCTATCTAAGGCAAACAGTTTGTGGACATTATCTAATTTTTCTTTATCAGAACTCCCACAA
This sequence comes from Cenchrus fungigraminus, assembly GCA_036936925.1. Lineage (NCBI taxonomy): Eukaryota > Viridiplantae > Streptophyta > Magnoliopsida > Poales > Poaceae > Cenchrus > Cenchrus fungigraminus. Next base: position 98,282,491 of record CM072774.1, on the reverse strand, counting down.
CAAAGACCCATCTGTTCAAAATTAAGAACTGCAGCATTAACATCTAAAGGAACATTCAAAGGACACGAAGGCATACCTCCCAAATGCTCCAAATTTCTTCTGGCTGCCCTTTCTGCAGCTCTCGCCAGAGTGTGCTCATCCTTAGATTTCTGCAATCTCGGGCTCGAGCGCGAAGGAGAGATCACCGCTTCCGGAATTTTTGCCTTCTCCATCAAGAGAGTTCCTCCCACTGCTTCCACTTCCATACCTTCAGCCCGCTGCCCCTGGGCCTGATCGGCCTCCTCAGTGCTCTCTTCCTCCATTACTTTGTCCACAATTTCATCCAACACCTTATCAAAAGAACAGCCCGTGATTTCCTCAACTTTCTTCCTGAGGAACAAGTTAAATTCCTCTTTGTCATATTCTGAATTTGCTCCTCAGACACACCAAAACCAATCTGCTTTTGACCCTGACCAAAATTCTTCTCAGTGCCACAACCGCCCTCTACCTGTGGATCACCTTTCTGCCTCTTAGGACTTCTCTCATGCACCACCCCTATGGGGTCCCCTCCCATTCCTTCCTCTTCTTCCATGCCCTCTCCATCTCCATCTCCCTCTCCTTCCCCACTCCACTCTATCTCGGCCTCCTCCCCAAATTCATTTACCCCTATTTTTTCCACTTCAAAATCCAACTCAAAATAATGATCACCAATGACAACATCCCTATGAGCAGGGATAAGCTTCGGGTTGAGCACAGCAATGAACACCCGACCATAATTGCTTTTCCTGGTCGTCCCCATATCCACCAATTGTGTTGATCCCAACATGGATCCAACAGCCCAAAGGGTAAGAAATTCCCTCAACTCCGGTCTCATACCAAAAACCCTCACCCAAACCTTTGGCTACAAGTAACCCTCCAATTTTTCCTGCCACAGCTCAAAACGTATGCGCACCCCATCAGGGACTCCCTCACCTTTAGCATCCGCTCCTCCGAAACCCACTACCCTTTGCAACCCAATCTTAGAAGGGAATTTGGCAACAAAAGAGCTATCCTCATGAGCCTTCAACTCCCACTTCCATTTACCAGGAAATAACCTCTCCAACTGTGCCTGAGTCTGTTCCAAAGATAGAACACCTCCTTCCACAGACACCAAAGCCATCCTGGAATCCTTCTTGGCACAAGGCAAAGGAGGGTGTGGGATGTGGTAGAAGCCCAAACCATGCACCGCATAGCCCACGGCATGCGCCACTAGCCGTGGCATCTTCAGAATGGGGCACCTGAAGTTCATGTGATCATGCTTATCACAAATCACCCAGTAGAGCTCACTGGTACAGTTAGCCGCCACATGACCCTTTTTAGTGCATCTTGAGCACTTGTTCCCAGCCTTCAACTCCTCTTCATCTGCCATCTCTTTCTCCGGCACCGTCATCATCTGCACATCACTAGACATGCCACCCCCAACACCGGCATCCAAACTGGACTCCACCGACGCCCTAGATTTAGGCTTTTCTGTCTCAGCAACCACCTGAGCCGAAGCCACCTCCCCGTAGCTTCTGGCATGGCCCTCCGCCTGCTCCATGGAGTGCTGCCAGCCACCATAACGCCGCACCGGCCCGCCAGGATGACGGTGCTGCCTGCCGGCAAAAACTTCATGACCAACTCTCCCACCTCTAGCGGAACCTCTCCCCCTTTGTGGGAAGGCACCGCCACCACGACCAGCAACCTGCACACAATTGCCATCTCCCCCAGCACCATAACCCCTATCTTGTCGCCAAACACCCTAACGGCACAGAAAACCGCCGCCCCGGCCATCAAACCGATCCTCCCTTCCCTCCCTCGCATCATAGCCATGATCCCACTCTCTCTTGGGGCCGCCAGCCATAGTCAAGGAAGGGCTCGCCGCCGCCGCCGCACCACGTGGTATCTTAGGCGACGCATGAGCAGAAAAGCGAAGCGTTTTTGGATGGAAAATAGGGCGTCCGGCACCCAACAGGAGCCTAGCCAAATCCCCATCGCAACTGAAGAGACGGGCCTAATGGCCCGCGACCTTCTTCCCCTTAACACAGATAGCCGGCCCACCCAGCCCAACAGGCACAAAACGTTGGCCAGCTGGTTCGAAATTCAAAAGTCCACCTACCCTCTTCGTCTCCGTCGCAGGCGGCGACGACACATCCTCCTGCGACTGGCTACCACCAAGGAGCTCCGAGAAATGGATCCTTCTGCCCTCCTTCCCCGATGAGCGAGAATCCTTCACCCACACCACTACAAAACATCCTACGGTCCATGACAGTCGATTTTCGTCACGGGTCATCAAAATTTTGTCATAAAACGACATCTATGATGAAATTTCAAAACATCATGTATTGAGCGTCACAGATTAAACGCCGTGACGAACTAACGTTTTCGTCATAGATTAGCGTGATCTATGACGTTCTCAAGTCGTCATAGATTGGTGTAAAGCCCATTGAACCCAGCCCGAAGCCCAAAATCTGTGACGAAGGTGATCGTCATGGATGAACTCGCCACATCACTTGTAGAGATGAGTTGGCTGTTGACGTGGATGAGGATGTGGCAGATGACATGGAAATTGATGACATGGCAGTTGATGACGTGGCGGCCACATGGCAGATGACATGGAAGCACAGATGATGTGGCCGCCACATGAATGATGACGTGGCCACCACATGAAAGATGACGTGGCGGCCACATGGCAGATGATGAGAGGACCACATGGCAAATGTCGAGGCTGCCACGTAGCAGATGGTAGCCACGTGGTAGATGACATGGCACTAATGATGTCATCACCACAAGCAGAATTGAATGATGCGCCTATATTAGGCCAATTATTTCGCTATAAATTGAGACCACCATAATTTGTCAAATTTAAACTCACTTACAATAATACACATTACAACCTATGAAATTACAGGAAATTACAGAGCCATCACATGCACGTCCCCTAGTGACAGTTGTGAGGAAGTTCTCATTGGAGGCAACAGGCCTTGCCACGGTTTGCAGCGGCCCCATGCCGGCCTGCCACCGCATCAACAATCCAGCGAGCCAGTGTCCGCAGATGCTTAGCCTGTCCAGCACCGACATTAGCCGAGCTGAAGACAGGAGAGACGACGCTCGCCGCCAGCACCTCTGCCCTCAGAATCTCGTCCACCGTGAAACCTGCGCCAAAAGCATACCTGAGGAACTTACTATTGCCCCTGACTCCGACGACCGTGAGGTGTCCAGCTCCCCTTCGTCCACCTCAGGGCTATCATCTGTAGACCACACCCAGAAGTGAGAGCCATCACTCGCCGAGAGCTTCCCCACTGCCGTCGGCGACAGCACCACTGGCACCGAGTGTCATCTGCAAGTCGCACCACCCGCCAGGGAAGAAGGCCCACTCTCCTCTTTAGTAGGTGCCGCCTTCGTGACAATGACGTCATGTTCACCGTCTTGCTTGAACGCGAGGGTGAGCCTGCGCCGTCGCCTCCCGCTCCCGCTCACCATCGCTCCAGCTAGATTGTCATCCGGCAATTCATGGTCATGGCGCCGGTGGTGCTGTCGCCGCTTGGTGTCTTTCCGGCAAGCTCTGCTCTAGTTTTCTATTCTGTTCGTGCTCTAGTTTTGCAGGCTTCTTGTCCGATGATAAATTTGGATGGGTAGTATAGGGGCAATCCCATCTACGTAATGAAAAATGTGCTCTAAAAAAGTCCCTCATATTGTAAAAGTGAGAAGGTGCTTGGTAGACTCAAATGTAATGTATTATATATGATTATGAAATGTAAGGAATTCCATTACATATGATTGGTTGTGGTGGTTTGTAATCAATTGACACCACAATTGAATCCCTTCCTCACCACCAAAATCAGATATAACTCATGCACCATAATCTGATTACGTTGCCAGAGTGCAACGAGATAAAATGTGTAATCACCCATTCCAGTGTCAAATACTTTGTAATTTGATTCCATTTGCGTATACGTTACAATAGCACGACCCAAAAACTTTCTGAGTATATATTAGCTCCACTACGTGAAAACCTCAAATAGGTCACGCAACATTTGTAACGGGCCCTTAACACCGGTTACATGCACCCACATCTATAACGGTTGTTGTTTAGCGCCCGTTACCCATAAGCACGGCAGGCCGACCTCGGGGTTTGCCACCACAATGGCCGTTACCAATGTGGACTTCTGGTAACAGGCTTCTTAAACGCCCGTTACATGAATTCTTTGTAACAGACGTTACAGTGAGTTTGTTACAAAAGTTAAACCTATCAGTAACGGGCTCGTAAAATCCTTTATCGACCAATGCCCTATCGGTAACAGGCTCTTTGAGTCTGTTACTGATCACTACCGTATCGGTAACCAGCTTTAAAGTCCGTTACCGATAACTTTTGTACTGGAGACACATGTGTGTTACTACGCGTCTCCTTTGAAGGTGACCCAATTGGATACGCTCGTTTCTTAAGATGCGTCTCCTTTGATTGCCACCCAATGTCGCCCTTTCTCTCACATCAGAGACACGCATTATTATTGCGTGTCTCTGTCTTCGCCTTCCGACACCACCCGCTCTATCTCCTCAGAAGGTCACTCGCTCTCTCTCCTCAGAAGTCCCCGCTAGCCTACCCCATTCGCCGCCACCAGCTGCGTGCGCTCTAAGGATCGCACTCTCTCTCCTCAGAAAGCCGACACTACAGCAGGCCGGTCGGCCGTGTGCGCGACGGCGAAAGGGGCCAGTGGACGTCGACTGTGGCATCATCCAAAGCAAACACCTCTGTGTACCCTCCCCCTCCAGCTCGGCACCGTCCTCCTCGCTATCTCCGCGGCCACGACGCCGCCTTCGATCCTCCTCCTCGGTCGCGCTCGCCTAGTAGGAAGTCCTCGTCAAGGTGCAAATTAATTGCCCCCTTTTATTGAAATTCTTCAACTGTCCTAATCCTCTTATATTATCGGTTTTTTTTGTGTGATGAGTTATGCTCATTTGGTGTATGGAAATTGCAGATGGCGGCTGCTGCTCGGTCTTGGATGTACAGACAGCCCCAAGAAGATTGGGAGAATTTCTTAAGTGGGGTCAATGGTTTTCTAAATCAAGCATAGGCGGATATGAGAAACCGTGGTTTTCAGGCAATGCTTTGCCCCTGTATAGATCAGGGGCGGGCCCAGGATTTGGGGTTTGGGTATTCAAAATTTTTCAAAGTGCAAAAAAAATTTTTGGTAGCCTAAAGTTCAAATTATAGCACATAATTAAGTATCTATCGACTTGAAATTGTTTGACAGAGATAATAGATGTACCTAACGATAAACATATCCAAGTTGCAACATGTGAAATAAATTGAGGATAAAAGAGCAAAATGATAAGAAAGCTTACAAAATGCAGCCTACAGGTTAACTTTTCGATCCTTAATGGCTTGAAAATAAGTGATGATGTCCTGATCCTTAGTTTGCAAGAAGAATTCCCTTTCAATGAATGTGACCAAGCAACCATTCAAATAATTCTGCCCCATCTTGCTTCTTAGCTTGCTTTCGACAAAGTTCATTATAGAAAAGATCCTCTCAACACCAACAGTAGCAACAGGCAGAAGTAGCACCAATTTGAGAAGTTTGTAAACAATATCATATCGAGAAAATTTATCGTTTTCAACTAGCATCATAGATAACTCTGCTAGACTTTCAAATTTTTGAAGTTCTCATCATTCCTCATCTCATTGATATATCAGTTCAATTGAAAAGGAAGCTGATTCATTTCTTCAACATCAAAGTCATGAGGATAGAACTTAGCAAGCTTAATCAAGTTCTCAGCATCAAAAGCAGCAAATGATTTGGCTGGACTGAATGATGCCATGCATCTAAGTAGCTCTGTGTTTACCTCATCAAATCTATTATTAAGCTCTTGAACTTGCCTATCAATGACACCCAAGAACAATTCAGCATGATATCGATGGTAATTGATGGCACCTCTATAGAACTGTCTTGATCTTTGCTGAGGAATATACTTTGCATTCATGTCAACAACTTTAACTTTGTGCTTCTCACAAAAAGAAGTGACCCGTAGTCTTGCCATCTAGAATCTTGCCTCAAAACATTTAATTGTACCTTTGTGAACTCAAGAAGATCCCTTGTATTTACAATGTCTTGCTCCCTCTTTTGCAAAGCAATGCACAAGTCATTTGTGTAGCCAAATATTTCATTCAGCAAGCATAGGAGGAAAACAAACTCAAATGACTCGAATACTTTGAGCATAGTTTGAGCTCCATTAGCCTCAGCCCCTTTACTTTCATTCCCAATCCTTGAGAACTTTCCTAATTGAAGAATACAAATGCATAACATGTATTACCATTCTATAGTGAGATCCCCATCGAGTATCACCTAGCCTCGCTAAACCCATCTCTTGATTCAAACCTTGCCCAGTTTCAATTTCACCCAATCTCAATGCTTCAATCATGTATTCAGCTTGTGCCACACGAAGCATCCGGATCTTTTTACAAGACATCCCTAGAACACTCAACAGATATGAAAGTTGTCCAAAGAACCAATCACAATCAGTATCCTCCTTAGCAACAGCTACAAGGGTTAGTTGAAGTTGATGGGCGAAACAGTGAACATAATATGCAGAAGGGGACTCATCCATAATTAGTTTTTTCAACCCATTAGCATTACTCTTCATATTACAAGCTCCATCGTATCCTTGACCAGGTACCTTGGATAAGGGAAATTGATATTTCATAAGCAAGGATTAAATTGCCTCTTTAAGCGTCAGTGCTGTAGTATCTTCAACATGAACAAGGCCAAGAAACCACTCAACTGGCTCTCCTTTTTTATTGACATAATGCAAGCAAACAACCAGCTGTTCTTGCAGGTATGCATCACTTGACTCATTAGCAAGAATTGCAAAACACTCATCACCAAGTTCCTCTATGATAAACTTGGTTGATTCATGAGCACAAGCAGCAATGAGTTGTTTCTGTATCTTGTGCTCTATCATCTGACAATTTTGTGGTGCATTTTCTAGTACCACCTGGTTAACTTCTTCAAAGTTTCCTGCCAACCATGCCAAAAGTTCATGAAAATTCCCCCTATTAAGTGAATCCTTTTTCTCATCATGACCACGAAAAGCTGTTTCCTGCCAACCTTGACGCAAAAGATATCTTATGCACTTAAGTGACCATGTCAATCAAGCTCGATACCTTGCCTTGATCTGTTCAAAGTTTGATGCAATGGACTCACGAATTGATGTCTTAGGCATTATGAACTGCTTATATTTCTCTTCAGCTTCACTATGATAACTATCAATAGCACCAACATGCTTACGGATTCTAGCTTTCATGTGCCAATTTCGGAACCTTCCATCAATAAAAGCATCCCCACCAGCATCTTCACTATCTTTGAACAGATAGCAAATAAAACAATAAGCAGCATCTCTATGCACACTATACACAATCCACTTAAATTCATCAAACCACTTGAAGTTGAAGCGGAGCATATCTCCACACTTATGTTGCGGGAAATCCTCCCTTTTCATTTTTGGTCGACATGGACCCATTGCAATAAGCGCCCTTCTAACTGAATCTCGGGCATTGACAGGATAGCTTGAGATAGGAATCCTCAATGCAGGATCATGCTCAATCTCATAATCATCAGTATTGTCTTCATCACTGTCAGTAGAATCAGATTGGGCAAGAGACATGGATTCAGCATCTTCTGTTATTGGGGGTTCACCTGACCGCTGCTGCTCACAGTCTGGCTACTCATTTCTCACTGGCTGCTCATCTCTCACTAGTTGAGGTGGAACAGTGCTTGTTCCTATATCACTCTGTCCTTGGAAAACAACCAACTGCATTTGGCTTTCACTGGCTGAAGTTCTTTCTTCTTTGCAGCCCTTCTCTCAAGGAAAGACTTCAAATCAGTAGTAGCACTACAGCCTTCCTTCTTCCTCTTCATGATTTCAAGTTTGATCCTGTAAATTACAATCACTCAAGTCACTGCATTGTTCTAAAATTATCACAAATTAACAAGCCATCATCAATCGAAATTGCAATCTCAAGTAATCTGTGTTCACCCTTTTTTCAGAATCTCCAATCGAAGAGGAACTCGAGGCTGCCCGTGGCTGCTCCTGCGCTCCGCGCCTCCGCCAGACGCCACACGCCAGTCCGCCTACACCGCTGGGCGCTGCCCGCTGCCGGTGCTGCGCGGGCCGCGGGTCCGCCTGGCGCCTGCGTGGCTGGCCTGCTAGCTGCTGCGGCAGTGCGGTGCCGTTGCCTCCCCCCATCGCGCTGTGGCGCTGTCCTGCCTGTGCTCAGCCGGTCGCCGGCTGCCAGACCGCCGTCCACTGGTGCTGCGTGCCGCTAGGCTTGGCAGCGCCCGGCGGTGTGCTCGTGCTGAATCGGTGTCGGCCGGTCAGGGAGCTGGCCGCTGGCCGGTTGGGCTGTGCTACTAACTGCTTGTGCGAATCGATCCAAAGCCAAAGGGCTGAGCTGATGGGTTGGGCTGTGAGAAATTGAGAGTTTTGGGCCTGCAACTGGCAAGGGGCGCTGGGGAGGCCGGATGGGAGTAGTGGAAGCCCAATATGCAGTGTCTTTTTTCTATTTTTTGACACATACATGTAATATACTATGTATCTGAACTTTTTTTGTCAAAAATTTTGGGTATTCAACTGAATAGCCATGCATACATATGGGGCACGCCCTTGGTATAGATTGTCTCAACCAGAAGAAATTCAGACAACAGGAAATCATTTTTCATCATTTGGTCACACGTGGTTTCACAAAAAATTACAAGTGTTGGAATAAACATGGTGAGGAAGGCCTTAATGAACTCGAAGCAGGCTGCCTAAATGAAGGTGAAGTGCGACACCATGCTACCGGCCATGATGAAGACCTTCATGAAGGTGGAGTTTTTGAGGAAAATGAATCATTCCCGCCCAATGTGATGAGGCCTGAGGATATCAGTGATCAAGAAGTTAGGGGCTTTGATGATGGTGAGGTGTTGCAACTTGTGCACAATGTTGATCAAATGTTGCGGGATGCTGAGTTTCAACGAGTGTACACACCTTCTGAATTAGCGAGGCTGAAGCAGTTTATTGAAGATTCAAAGAAACCCCTCTATCCTGATTGCCAGAAGTACTCTCGCCTTTCTGGTGATCTAAAACTTGTGCAGCTTAAGACAGATCATAGTTGGAGCAACAAAAGTTTCAAACATCTATTGGATGTGCTTAGAGACATGCTACCTGAAGGAAACCAAATAGCCCAGTCTGTCTATGAGGCGAAGAAGATAATCTGTGCTCTGGGAATAGAGGTTGAAAAAATCCATGCATGCAAGAACAATTGTGTATCATTCCATGGAGATTATGCAAACCTTGACAAGTGCCCCAAGTCTGGCTGCAATCCGTACAAGAGGAAAAAGGATGGTGGAGATGATAATAATGCTGATGACGAGAACGAGCCAGTGGAGATTAGAGGAAAGAAGAAGAAGGCTAACAAAGGGGCTCCTGTGAGGGTGGCAAGGTATTTTTGCATCATTCCTAGGCTGAGAAGATGGTTCGCAGCATGAAAGGAGGCCCAACTCTTGCGTTGGCATGAGGAAGGATGAAAGAAAGAAGATGGCAAGTTCAGGCACCCTGTAGATGCTGCACAATGGGGTAACATTAATAACCACTTTTCGTGGTTCGCCGAAGACATAAGGAGTGTATGGTTTGCTATGTGCACAAATGGCGTGAACCCATTCGGTAACCATAGCTCAACACATAGCACCTGGCTTATCATGCTGACATTGTACAACATTCCACCCTGTCTATGCAAGAAACATAAATATATGATGCTGACAATATTGGTCTTCGGGCCAAAGCAACATGGCGACCGTATTGATGTCTACTTGAGGCCACTAGTTGATGACTTGAAGATACTGTGGAATCCTGGTGTGAAGGAGGTTTGGGATGAGTTCAAGCCTGAGCAGTTCACAATGTGCACCATGTTGTTCACCACCATCAATGACAACCTGGCTCATTGCAACCTCTCTGGCCAGAGTAAAAGGAAAGGTGCAGCTTGCCCACACTGCTTGGAAGATACTTACGTAGTGTGGCTAAGACATTCAAAGAAATTCGTATTTATGGGGTACCGTCATTTCCTTGGCAAGAAACATGCATACCGGGCCATGGATTGTCAGTTTGATGGGGAAAAGGAGGATCGAGAGGCGTTGTTGCATGTGACTGGAGATGTGGTCCACTTGAAAGTCAAGGACGTCAAAACTATCGAGGAGTTACCCAAAGTGACTGAAAAAATCCTTGGCAAAAGAAATAAACGAGATGGTGAAGAAGAAGAAGAGGGAATGTGGAACAAGAAATCAATTCTATGGGAGCTAGAGTATTGGCCAATGTTGGATGTGTGTCATTCGATTGACAACATGTGCGTCAAGAAGAATGTGTGTGAAGCTACTTGTGGAACATTACTACAACAGAAGTCCAAAGGAAAAGATCATAAAAATGCAAGGGAGGATCTTAAAGATCTGGGAATTAGGCCGGAGTTCTATGTAGAGGAAATAGAGACGGGGACAGACCTTCCCGTTGCTGCAACCACCTTGTCAAAGGCAGAGAGAAAAGAATTCTGTGTGTTTTTGCATGATTTGAAAGTACCTTCAGGCTACTCATCAAATTTCAAGAGGCTAGTGTTGGTGAAGGACATGAAAATGAATTTCAACTTGATGAAATCTCATGATTGCCATGTGTTGATGACAACTCTTCTTCCTGTTGCACTTAGAGGTGTCAAGACAGAACTGGTTCGCGACGCGGTCACGAGTTTGTGTTTATTCTTCAATGCAATAGAACAGAAGGTGATTGGCGAGGAAAAACTATTGGACTTAGAGAGGAGGCATTTTGAGGCCCTATGACTGCTTGAAGCTACCTTCCCACCATCATTCTTTGATCTCATGCTGCATCTAACAGCACACCTCGCAAGGGAGATCTGGTACCTTGGCCCATATTACCTTCATCAGATGTTTCCATATGAGAGGTTCTTTGGATTCCTGAAATCATTGGTACATAACCGGTTATTTTCAGAGGGAGCCATTGTTCGTGGCTACGAGACCATCATTGGTTATATGCACTCCCAAAAACCCCATTGGTGTGCGTCGTTCACGGCATGAAGGTAGGCTTTCAGGTGTTGGGATCCTGGGGAAAAAGTCAGTCACTCCGGAACCAAATGCCTTCCAAAAGGCTCATTTCATCGTGATACAACAGTTACACCTAATTACACTGTTTGCCAATGAGCACAAGAGACAACTACGTCAAGAAAACCCTGACCGTGGTAGGGCTTGGCATGCAAAGATGCACATGCAAGGTTTCAGCAAGTGGCTGTTGGTATTTCTTAACCTCGATGCTAAGTTATGGGTTCCTAGCAACGATGCTAGAAATAACCAGATGGTAATCCTAATGATTACAAGAGTCTGCAAATGCCCGGAAGTACCATTGTAGCATTTCCCCAAAGGAGTATTCCAAAGGGTATCGAATCCAAGGAAGGCTAGGCGGATTAACAAGTTCAACACTATTGCAATGAGTACAAATCATAGACGGGAACGAACCAGTCACTCAAGTACAGGGGAGAGATATGATAGATAAAATAGTAGTGTGAACACATAAACACACTCACTCTAAAGGTCCTAGGCTTAGGAGGCAACATACGAGTTAGTTCTAGGTTCTAAGGTACTAAACATGCAAAGTTAGTCAGACGAGTTAGACACACACGAGCATCGCATGATCGCTGGCTCAAGCACCCAGGTACAAACGGGGAGCTAACCTCCCGCGTTGCTTACGCACGACTCCGGTTGTTAGACTTTAGACTCCTACAGCGTATACAAACGTGGGGGATTCCAGAAGGGTCCAACGGCTATCACCACCGCGGCCTACCCCAAGACAAATCGTGGGATACACTCATAAGCAACGTAGCTACACAACCCAAGCACCACACTTACGTTGTTAGCAGGACCCTGACCAGCCTGGGCTATTGTGACCCAGGTCAGAGCCGCCAGATAAACCGGCCAATTACACCAAGTACCGTAGCTTGAGCACAAACTTCATACAACACGAACATGGGATCTAACTAGGTCAAACTAGGCTAAGTACACAAACGGATTTGTGCTTTTCTATGTCTATTCAACAAGATCAAAGGGTCGTGTTCGTGATGAACACGAGCCTCTAACTTATGACCAAACACCGAAAACATGTATAAGTCACTCGTCAACTGGATCGAAAGGCCTTGTTCATCAAGAACGGGAGCCTCTAAATGTTGAATGAGCGAAGAACCCATGAATAAATCACCCATGCATACAAGCACAACTTTATATGAAATAGCTGAATAACTGAAGTAGATCAAAGTCATACAATAAAATAAAGATACAAGAGGACTCATACCTAGATCCCAAAGTAGACTTGGAACCTGAAGTAGAACTACTCTAGCCTACCTCCTAGCCTTAGAAACCAAAAGTGAGAGAGGAGGAGTAAGATGTGTTGGTTAGAAATGAGCCCCCTCCCCTTCTATTTATAGGCCAGAGCACCGGCGCAAGAAGGAGTGAAACACCCCGGGGATGGCCTCTAGGACCAATGGACAAGCGCCATGTGGAAGCCCAGGATCAACCGACCCAAGGTCGGTTCGGCTGATCCTAGGGTCGGCCGATCCCAGGTGGGCCCCACTCGGGGTGTGCTTCCTCGGGGTGGCTGTCCTGTGGGCCCTTAAGTCGGTCCCCGGTATACACGTGTTCTTGAGGCGGTTTAGGCGCTCTGGTGGGCACATGGATCCATGTGAAGTCCACATGTCATGTTCTGATTTGTCGGGGCTTGCCTCTCTTGGATTGGTGACATGGCGTGCATGCGTGGCACCAGAGGTGGCTCAGCTTGCATGCATGGCACCTGAGGTGGCAGCCATTCCTTGAGGTGACGTGGTATGAATCATAGAAGGCGAGTTTGCCACTTCTTTTATGCTTATTTTCCTGCAATCACATAATCTCCAAGGACAAGTGGAACTACATTATTTTTAACTAAAATGCGTGAAAGAAATGCCTCTTGCTTCTTTATTCATGAGTAAATTGACGGCTAAAGTAAGCACTTAACAGCCGTCAACAACTCCCCCAAGCTAGCCTCTTGCTCGTCCCGAGCAAGATACTTAGGACTTAGGTTGGTCGATCAGGAGTTGCTACGTTGTTGTATTCCTGGTTTATGACAAGCATACAACTGGGTACTCTATTAAGGATTGAATGAGTTGGCATTGATCTTACCTTACGCTTGATTGCTATGGGGCTTGTAGCTTCACCTGCCTTGAGCGGTTGAAAGATGGAACGGTTATATAGGAATTACTAATCACAAGTACCTTGATCAGTTGTCAATCCGGAGGTATTGCAAATTTTCTCAAAGAAATCAAAGTTCCTCGAATGACACTCTCGGGTCGCTCAGTGTGTATGCTTCCTCGCCAAGGCATTAATTTGCCTTCTTTCTCCACCTACTTCTAATAAGCTGATATGTGGGGCTGTAGGTAGGGAAAACATGTGGCTTACCTATTCCTTATATATCGTCAAGTCGAAAACCAGATCCTTGGGAGTAACAAGTCATACAGCCTGATCAAGATGTGCATGTGTGTGTACATGGTGGATGGATGAAGAACTCCTTTTTTTGTATATGATTCTCTCCTCTCCTTTTGAGATTTTTGAGACTTGGGCTATGTCTCTTTATTCTTTCTCTCTTTATTTTCTTTTCATGCTCTAGAGCATGTGCTTTTCTTCGCATAGCCCATAGTCCTTGCTGAATATTTTTGGAGAGAGCATAATCATGAAACAATGTGCGGAGCTTTATTTGCGGAATGGATGGGGGATGGATGAAATGATGAGTGCCAACTTCCGGTGTAGAAGTTTTAGCATATAGTGGCTATGTACGTGATCTTGATCATGGGAGCATGAGAAGTTTCTCGCCGAGGGTCACAACAATTCGACAAGACTCAATGAAGAAAACAAGTAGCATATGTGGAGGCTAACAACAGCTAGGATCTGCATATGGCTTTGGATAGGAATTTCTCATCATTGAGGAACTTATCATTTTATCATTTTTCAAAAGAAAACTCCGGATATCAAACATCACTTAGCACAGGCTCATAGCAACCCTATTATACCAAATCATACCTCACAACAACCTAGGCAAAGGTCATGCTTTTTGCTACCCACAAGTTTCAAGCTAAGGTTTGATCATACAAGCCAACAAACTCAAAACTAAGATAGGATACTAAGCTGTAAGTAAGGCATACAAAAGGAATAAACAGAGCAACTATTCATCATTTCGACCATGAAGGACAGAAAGCATTCTTACCGCGCATATGAAAGCAAACTAATTTAAGAAAGCAAATAAATATTTTTGGTCTTTTTAATTTTGCAGATTTTTATGTGTTTTTAGCATATGAGATTCTGAAAATAAAGATACAAGTTACCTCAGAGTGGGGGTCCTCCCCCAAGCTTGTTTCAGGCTCACTACTATGGAGGGGGAAATCCCATCCACTGGTAGTAGGCCCTCTGCTCCTCCAGCTGCTGCTGCTGTGCCAGCTAGATGGCGTGAAGTCTCTCGCCAGACATCCGCTGCCAGTCTCGGGTGGACTCGACGTGCTGGTGCACGGTCTCCTCCATGTCGCCGACTCAGATGTTGACCTCGCTCATCTGCTGAGTGAGGGTGGCCCCACATGATGACGAGCGCAATCCGGATGACGAAGATGTCGCATCTCCGTAGGCAGTACCAGCAGGGGCGGCCGACTCGCCACTGCCTGCGCTAGCCCAAGCCGAGCTACTTGCACCCTGCTGGTACATGGGCTGGTCCCAACTAGGAGCATACCCGGGAGTGACCCTAGGCATGTACTCGGTAGAGGACCACGTACTAGACGGAGGTGTGGTAGGCTGAGGTTGTGGCTGAGGCGACAGCTGCGGAGACAGCTATGGTGGCGGCTGGTGTGCTCCGGCTGCTCTCCTCGATGCACTCCTAGTTATCCTGTCACCAGAGACACTAGAACGATGAGGTTCCTCGAGAGGAACAGTTAGTGGCCCCTGGCCGTACAACCTAAAATCCGAATTAGGTAACTGGATCTAGTTGGTATGGCCCGAGTAAAAGAAAACCAAAGAATCATCCGGACGCCTCTTAATAATATGCCCCTGAGTCAAATAAGCCTCGTCAATCTGAGTCCGGGGATTAACAATGGAGGGCACGTTAGGCCCTTGCGTAATCCCAAGGTTCGTGATGATGCGAGAAATCAAAGACGTCCACTCAATAAAACCCGTCATCTTAAAATTTGTTAGCCACTGCCGAATCATAGCTTGCGCAGGGGAGATCTTGATCCGTCTGACCGCGGCATATAAGATCATCATCTTGTCAGTGCGCACGGGTCGTACGTCATCCCGTGGAAAGAGAGTGACGGCGAGCCACTTGTGCCACAGTCGGAGAGTGGGATGCAAGATATCGTTGCACCTCGGTATTAACTTGCCGCGAACAGACCGACCAGAGATTTCTTCCCAAAAACTCTCACGATTAAAGCCAGCGCAAGCTTTCTCAAGAGAAATAGTGCAGTGACGATGAAAACTGAGGGTGCGACTAAGATCTTTCCATGAAACTCGATACGGAACTCCATGAAATCGAAATGAAATACCAGACGCATCCTCTTGAAGAGTACAGAGAAACTGGATGGTGGTAGGTCTAGAACCAACCTCCTGAACTGGGACAAAATCCTCCCATCCTAGAGCTTGCCAAATGGAATTGAACTCGGAGTCCATACCTGTTTTCTCGAGAAGGTCCGGGTCGAACTCCTTGGTGTTGGCGAAGACTCGGTCCTTGATGAGAGCATAGGCTTGTCTCTCGCAATCACTCCTCAAGTCGATGAAGGTGGCATCGACGGCGTACACTTCCTCGGCTTGTGGTGTGGGTAGCTCTTCTTCTCCTTCCTCTTCACGGTCGGTCGACATTGGGCGTGGTGCAGCTTCGGAGTGACGAGACGAGCTCCCCCCGTCGCGTGAACAGCGTGAGCGAGTCAACTTCCGTAATGCACCAGATGCCCAACTCATCTTGCACAATGATCGGACAACACGAGCAACTCGGTGATGGGTTAGTGAAACTAAATGAAATTCTTACCGAGTTTGCTCCACCAATAATCAATACTTCAGCAGCACTTAGAGAGAATACTTGGCACCTCAATCTCGAGCGAAAAATCCATGAAAACCAGAGAGCAAAAACAAGAGAGGGAGAGAGTGTTGCAATGGGTGAAGACACCTGTCAAACCCCCTGGTATTTATAGGCAATGGAGCTGGGCACCGATACATGAGCCGTGTGTAGCGGCTAGGAGCCGTTGGAGGAAGGAGGGCCGGGCTAGCCGTTAGGCTGGGTCAGCCGACCTGTGGGGTTGGTCGAACCCACCTCGGGTCCGCCCGCCTCCAGCTTTTTGCAACGGCTCTCTGACAGTCACATGAGGGCCTGCCTAGGTGTCCCGGTCCAAATTTGCCCGAAAACTTGCTCAATTGAATTTTTAGGGATTTTCCAATTCAACATTTTATTTTCAGAATTTTTATTAAACAAAGAATTTTGACTAAAAAATTCTAGCATGCAAATGCAAGAATGGAAAATTTCAAATATGCATTGGGAAAAATTAAATTAAAATTTGAAAAGGGAAATATGAGATAACTACCAATTTTACCTTTTGGCAAAAGGACTCATCTTTTTAAGTCTGAGAGCGGGACTTTTCTCGGTGATCAGTTCCACTCGTCACTCCACTCCCGAGAAGTAGAGGGGTGTGATCTCTGTACCTGCCGCCACACCTTCCGTGTTTTCCTCGATTTTCTTGGTGCGGTCAGAGGTTGTGTGAGCTAGGGTTGTGGCTCCGTCCACCCCCAGGTTTGCTCATCGTTTCCTTGCACTGAATAGCATTGCTCTTCTGTTGGTCAAAATCGGAACATCATGTTCTTCTTCCCAATGTGGAAATGGATGGTCCCATTTTCCACATTGATCCTTGCTCGAGCGTCACTTAGGAACGGCCTCCCAAGAATGAGTGGCATTTCCGCATCATCTTGCATATCAAGGACCACGAAATCTACGAAGATGCAAGAACCCTGGACAAATACCAGTAGACTCTCCACAATCCCCTCTGGATACCGGATCGATGCATCAGCAAGTTGAACTATCCTCGAGGTTGGGGTAAGAGCAGGATATCCCAATCTTTCGAACATAGCCTTGGACATGAGGTTGACACTCGCGCCAAGATCACAGAGGGCATTCCTAATTTTCTGGTAGTATATAGTGCAAGTGATAGCCGGATAACCAGGATCTTTCCTGTGCACAATTGCTGAAGATTCCCATGGATCAAGAACCTGCTGTATGGGTCTCCCTGCATACTCAGCAGCTCGTGCCCTCTCAGATGGGTTACCCCATCTGGTGGACACTGCACAAACATTCTCACAAGAAGACATGGGTTGCCCCGAAATCTTCCCGTCTTCAGCAGAGGGAACCAAAGCAGCTAACTGAGCCAACTGAGTTTCTATCATTTTATTAAAGCTCAGCTGGTTCTTAAGAGCAGAAGAAAGGCTATCGATTTTAACGTTGAGGCTTTCTAAAGCCTTATCATAGGCAGCTGTTTTCTTGTTAAAACCATCATTAATCTTGGCTTGCCCAAAAACCAGATCTTTCAGGGAGGGTTGGTTGGGATTGTAAGTATTACCTTGATTACCTCCCTGATAGTAAGGGCATGATTGATTCCACGTTTGACCTCCTTGTGGACGATAACCACTATTGTTGCCGTTCATGTACATCACATCCTCCTGGGTAGTGGGGCAGTAATTCCCTAAATGCCCAGTGTCACCACAGACTTCGCAGGTCATGCGAGCATCCATAGCTTGAGTAGTGATGGCCATAGCAGCCTTTTCGCTGGTCAGAGCATCCATTCTCTTCATGAGTAGGTCCATCTTGGCGTGCAACATATCCGCTTCCTTGACGGTATGTGTACCCCTCTGACGTGGCTGGAGTCGATCGTCACTCCACCCTTGGTTGGAGACCATCTTCTCAATAAGTTTAGTTGCTTCGGCGATAGTGAGAGAGAAGAAAGCCCCTCCAGCAGCAGTATCGATATGGCCCCGGGCTGTCGGAGTCAGCCCATTGTAGAAACTCTGCAGAATAAGCCAGTTGTCCATCCCATGATGGGGACAAGCCAGGATGTACTCCTGAAGCCTCTCCCAAGCTCTGGAATGGTTTCATTTGCCGCTTGCGAAAAGCTTGAAATTCTTCCCCGGAGAGTATTGGTTCTGCCCAACGGAAAGAACTTCGCGAGGAATGCTGCTGAGCACATTGCCCAGGTGTCAATATCTGCTTGGTTCGCATAGAACCACTGCTTCGCCTTTCCCAGGAGTGAGAATGGAAATAGCCGCAGACGAATGGCATCTTCCTCCACTCCTCGTATAGTGAAGGTACTGCATAGCTCTAGGAACTGTTGCAAGTGGGCGCTCGCGTCTTCATTTGGCTTGCGACAGAATGGGCTAGCCTGTACCATCGTAATGAGGCCAGTCTTGATCTCGAAGTTTCCATTCCCGGTGTTGACCTCGGGGCCAGTGGGCACCTGATCAGTAGAGGGAGCAGAATATTCATGAAGAGTCTTCTCTTGATTGGCCCTAGGAGTTGATGTAGATGCCACAAAGGAAGCTGGGTCAACTTCTGTACGTACACACTGGGGAGAACCGAAATGAGTTCGAGCTCTCCTTACGAGTGACTCAGGATCTTCAGTGAAATTCGGTGGTAAGTCGAAACCAGTCATACACTACCTGTCTTCATCATCGATAGACAAAGAAGACATTCAAAGTTAGCCTGCATTGAGAACTATTTTATTCCTGTCATGATTATAAACATTGCAAAGTGTTGACATGTTATCCTTAGCCTTCCCCGGCAATGCGCCAGTAATGCCTGTTGGTATTACTTAACCTTGATGCTAAGTTATGGGTTCCAAGCAACAATGCCAGAAATAACCAGATGGTAATCCTAATGATTACAACAGTCCGCAAGCACATGGAAGTACCATTGTAGCATTTCCCCAAAGGGTATCGAATCCAAGGAAGGCTAGGCGGATTAACAAGTTCAACTCTATTGCAAGGAATATAAATCATAGACGGGAACGAACCAGTCACTCAAGTACAGGGATGAGATATGATAGATAAAATAGTAGTGTGAACACACAAACACACACTCTCTAAAGGTCCTAGGCTTAGGAGGCATCATACGAGTTAGTTCTAGGTTCTAAGGTACTAAACATGCAAAGTTAGTCAGACGAGTTAGACACACACGAGCATCGAATGATCGCTGGCTCAAGCACCCAGGTACAAATGGGGAGCTAACCTCCCGCGTCGCTTACGCACTACTCTGATCGTTAGACTTTAGACTCCTACAGCGTATCCGAACGTGGGGGATTCCAGAAGGGTCCAATGGCTATCACCACTGCGGCCTACCCCAAGACAAACCATGGGATACACTCATAAGCAACATAGCTACGCAACCCAAGCACCACGCTTACGTTGTTAGCAGGACCCTGACCAGCCCGGGCTATTGTGACCCAGGTCCGAGCCGCCAGATAAACCGCCAATTATACCGAGTACCGTAGCTTGAGCACGAACTTCATCAAGAATGGGAGGCTCTAAATGATGAACGAGCGAAGAATGCATGAACAAATCACCCATGTATACAAGCACAACTTTATATGAAATAGCTGAATAACTGAAGTAGATCAAAGTCATATAATAAAATAAAGATACGAGAGGACTCATACCTAGATCCCAAAGTAGACTTGGAACCAGAAGTAGAACTACTCTAGCCTACCTCCTAACCTTAGAAACCAAAAGTGAGAGAGGAGGACTAAGATGTGTTGGTTAGAAATGAGCCCCCTTTCCTTCTATTTATAGCCCAGAGCACCGGCGCAAGAAGGAGTGAAACACCCCGGGGATGGCCTCTAGGACCAATGGACAAGCACCACGTGGAAGCCCAGGATCAACTGACCCAAGGTCGGTTTGGCCGATCCTAGAGTCGGCCAATCCCAGGTGGGCCCCACTCGGGGTGTGCTTCCTCGGGGTGGCTGTCCTGTGGGCCCTTAAGTCAGTCCCCGGTGTACACGTGTTCTTGAGGCGGTTTAGGCGCTCTGGTGGGCCCATGGATCCATGTGAAGTCCACGTGTCATGTTCTGATTCGTCGGGGCTTGCCTCTCTAAGATTGGTGACATGGCGTGCATGCGTGGCACCTGAGGTGGCTTAGCTTGCATGCATGGCACCTGAGGTGACAGCCATTCCTTGAGGTGACATGGCATGAATCATAGAAGGCGAGTTTGCCACTTCTTTTATGCTTATTTTCCTGCAATCACATAATCTCCAAGGACAAGTGGAACTACATTATTGTTAACTAAAAGGCGTGTAAGAAATGCCGCTTGCTCCTTTATTCATGAGTAAATTGACGGCTAAAGTAAGCACTTAATAGCCGTCAACAGTGGCTCTGAGATTATGTCGAGACATGCAGCAATGTTGTAATAACGAACAAGATAAGGAATCTAGCATTAGTGCCATTGCTCACTATTACAAAAGACCAAGCAATGGATATCAATTGATACACGTTCTACACCATGGCCTAGGATAAAAAGAGCGTCTATCAAAATAGTGGTGCGCATGTACGGGCCGTCATCGACAATAGTAGTGATGATGATGATGACATGCAGACAGACACATATTATGGTCAATTAGAGGAAATATGGGAGCTTGATTATGTAGGATTGAGGGTAGCCTTGTTTCGGTGTAGATGGGTCACCAATGGGAAGAGAGCTATGAGCAAGGACAAATATGGTTTTGTTAGTGTTGATCTCTGGGTCTTTTGTTACAAAAACGATCTGTTTGTCTTCGCCAACGATATCGACCAAGTGTTCTATGCACCTAACTTTGCAAAGAAGAATTGGTCTATGGTTCTGTTTGAAAAAAAAGGATTGTTGTGTTTGAAAATGTTGTTGAGAAGGAGGAATACAACCAGTTTGACGAAATTCAATCCTTTGGCACTTCGTACAAGCCCCGACTCTTGGAAACTAACAAAACACCGTACTTGCGAAGCGACCATAGTGAAAAAATCCATATACTGAAATCAAGGAAGAAAAAGCAAGCCTGATTTTTGCTAAATCCTTTTTGTAATGCAGGATGTGTCTATTGGTGGAAACGGAATCCGTTTTGTAATATATAGGATGTGATGTATTGGTGGAATTTGAATCCTTTTTGTAATATATAGGATGTGGTGGAATTTGAATCCTTTTTGTAATATATTCTGCCTAAGATACTGTATATATTCTGTTTATATTATGCTTCAGTTCAGTAAGTATGATGCAGGCAGCTGACATTATTAGCATCAGTAAGATGCGCTAATATAAAAGAGAAGCGGATTAGCCAACCCGCGTCGCCTTTGTTATGGGCAAGAGATGCAAAATCACACACATAGATTACATCAGAAGGTTACAAAGCGGCCATCTATGTTCATCATCACCAGGCACTACAAGGATGAGGAACATAGATCTAAACTAAGCAAAAGAGATATGCTCCTGTCGGCTTGTTCTTCTTCATGCTTGCAAGTGAGCAGTTAAATCGTACAAATAATTGGACTACACACAGATAATCACACAAGTAGATAATCACACATGCATGTCTTTTAAGATGCAAAATCACACACAGATTACAGTTAATGGACTGAACTGGCGACCAGAGAGGGGGGAGAAAATGGGAGCCGATAAAAATTCTTCTCGAAGGAGATGACTTCTCCAACAAGATGAACTCGGTCGGGTACCCAAAATCACATGCTCCGCACACAACCTTCCGTTTGCCAAAACCACGTAGCCCCTGAAGTGCTACTGGTCCTAGGAACAAACACTACCTGCAGGCATAGCTTCTACACACACACGACAGCGGAAACAACTCAGAAGCTGACTGCCTGGGAGGGGCGGTCAGACCGTGTATGGGGGCGGCTAGACCACCTGCTCCTGGCAACCAAGAAATCTACTGAAAGCACTCTTCCGAGTTCCAAAACTCTCCATGGGTTCAGCCACAGGATCCTCTGGTCATGGCCAAGCTAGCTACCAGAAAATCTCGATGAAAACAAGAACTTTACCTAAAAGTCCTAGGGTGGTTAGACTGGCTCACAGGGGTGGTCTAACCTCCTGTACCCAGCAAGAAACACCTGCACGGAAAACCTAGCAAACTACTCCAAAATGAGCCACCAGAACGCACCTCTGATCATGGCGAACAAACTCACAGAGGAAAATCCGGCAGAACCAAAACTTCAACTTGGATGACCCAGGGCTGTTAGACCGCCACTCTATGGCGGTTAGACCACCCCACCCAGAAAACCTGGCCGCAGGTCAACCCTCAACTTCCCATCACCCGATCTCCCGATTCACCCCATAGATTGCAGCGAAATGTCGGGGATAGTTGGGTTATCTCCTGGGAAACCTCTCCACCAAAGGATATCCACCGAAATGCTCTCAATCACCAAATCGAGGCCGATTCAAGGGAGTTGCTGGGGCAAGGTCACCAAGCAAAGAGGCACAAGGTCCTCATACGTGACACCCAACAAGAATCCTGCAAGAAATCACCCTCAAAGCTCCGTCACAAAAATCACAAGAAAAGGCTCCGAAAATCACCAAAAAGGGAAAACGGGAGAGACAACAAAAAGCCTTGAGGAACCACGCCGAATCTTGTATACATACCAAGAAGGTTCATACAAGGTCTAGCTTGCCTCCCAATCAACCATCGCTCTCCAAAGATCTCACCATGAAGCTCTCAAGCTAGTCCTAGAAAATCCTAAGAAAAATGGGAAGGGAAAATAAGAAAAGGGAAACGAGCTAGGGTTCCAAGAGTTGGCTGCCATCCCACAACACAAGTGTTTATATGGGGGCAACCAAAAGGCTAAACTACCCTTACTATCATACTAGGGATACAAGCCCCCCAACGGCAATTTTGGAAGTTTTCAGTTCAACACCATGTGTAGCACCAATGCAACTCTTGCGATCATGCCGCGTGTCCTCTGCTTCGAAGCTTCTCTGCGGTTGCGACCCGAGCGGTCAGACCGCCCCTCCCGAGCGGTTGGACAGGCCTAGGTGGCCGCCCCTCCTCGTCGAGTCTTCGGCCTCGGTTTTGTGGCTCAACCGAGTAACCTAGTGATTTTGTGGTGAACCACTGCAAACCCCACAGACTCGGTGTAGCCTCCCTCCAATCTCCACTCGTGACTCGGCTCCCACGTCGTCCCGGCTCGACCTTGGTTTTGAGGCTCAACCAAAAAACCGTCCTTGACTTCGTCTTGCCGTTTTTGCCACCATGCGACTCGCACTTGATCCCGCTGGCCACCGGGCCCCTCAAACCAAGCCTACTTGTCTGCTCCATGCCTGGAGGCCTCATCAGAATCGACCTTTCACGCTTGTTCTTCACCTGCACCAGCACCAATCAAGCCACAGACTGCAACTGCAATACTTAGCCAAGAGTCAGTCCACACAACATTGTCAGTCACTCATCACACCAGGAAGCGACCATCCACCGGTTCTCGAACCACACAGGCTCCCAATCTCCCCCTTGATGAGTGCATTGACAACACACACATTTGGTAACCAAAGAGAAAAGGAAAAGAAAAGAAACGACCAAAAGAAGCTTCAACAAGCGATCGAAAGCCAAAGAGAAGGCAAAGAGCAAGATCACTTGAAGAAGGAAAGTCTCGGTCCCCTTAGGCAAGGGCTACTGCTCGACACAACCAAGACAAAAACAAGCTCACACAAAGGAGCAAACCGCCAAGGCAAACAAGCCACAAACCACAAACTCCCACAAAAGCTCCCCCTGCACACATGCTGTAACGACCCGGGTTTTCGGTGAGGAAAACCCGACTCCCTGTACCCTTGTGATAGTCCCTGGATCAGTAGCTATCACGTACAGAACTCATTACAGAATAATATCATTTCCATACAACAAAATCAGAGTACAAAACAGAATATTTACATCCAAAACAACTCGGTATACGAATTTAGTACAAGCCCCTTGGGCTAAGCGACAAGTAGAAATCCTGCGTAGCGGTAGCTAGGGCTTCAAGTCTTCATCTTCAATCTTCTCCATAGGCATCCTTGAGCGAAGCAACGCAACCCTTCCTTGATGGACTCCTCAAACTCAGACCCTCACTCCAAGTCCAATCCTGCACACTCACAAAACTATCCCCAAGGAATGGGATAGGTTCATGTCACCGACTGTATGCAGCTTTAGGTGGCCAAACTCTAAAGGATAAGAAAAGTGACAAGGTAAAAGCTCAGGTTTCCTATGCAGCAGCAACAAAGCATAAAAAGAAAACATCTCCATAAGCCCCAATCCATACTCTCATCACAACTCGGGAACACCTGGTACCCCAGGGACCCGTCTCCACATCCTATCTCCATCTAGGGTCGATGCGAGAACTTCCTCTCCTCGCACCTCAATGATTGCCATCGGATCTGTGAGGTAGAGGGAGCAGCTCTCCTCTCCCTGACTGCAACCACGGCTCACCACACTCTCACCTTCAGGGGGAGGTAGAAATCCCAAAACATGTGGAACGAACATGTCTTCAAGGTTTGTCCATGACCGAGGACGCGACTATACGTATAGATCAAAACTCTACAGAGCGTGTACACCTGTACCCAACTCGGGATGGAGCCCAGTCGGTAGCGAACCGACCAAACCCACCCTACCGTGCGAACTCTCGGTAGTTACTGTCCCATCCTGCATCCGGCGCTCAAAGCGATCCCCCCTGCAGAAGGAATTGCACCAGAACTGTAAAATGCTCCCGTGTGGCCACACGGGAGTCGCACTGAGAGAAGGTGGTCTCACTCCCACCTCTCCCCTACTGATACCCCGCTATCCTGCTGGCAGGTATGGTTCCGCACTTGCCGAGCTCAACCCGGCCCTAACCCCACTCTCGGCGAGGTGGTGTGTACGAAAGTCCTATCGACAAGTTGATCCACTCGCTTTCAGACCGGGGCAAGCTCATGTCCTCCAAGCGTAATTAAAACCCCAACACCTGTGCTCTGAAAACCATAAAAGTGGGGATACACTAAGGAGTGCACCCCCATCCCCGATCCTAGATCGGTTGATTCGAGCTCACCCCTGCCAAAGTACCCAAAACGCCTTCTCCTACCGGTTTTTACCCCACACACGCCAAGAACCACTATCCATTTCCCCCAACACATGCATCGCGAAGCTCAGTGTATATACACGCTTATTTGTATATAGTAGTAGTAGGGCAATCAAGGACAGGATAAATAAATAAGGCTATGCAAGGTTCATCACCATGCATTTAAAGTAAAGCGTTAGCATACTACATAGCAATGCCTAATAGGTATTCAGAATCAGTCAGGCGTGAACACCTGTGTGCAAGTAGTCGTCGGAGTTTCCGTAGTTGTTCTCGATCTTCTAGCTTGACTCCTCGACTCCGGGAATTCCTAGATTCGCAAATATAAATAAACACGGTATCTAGATGCAAATAACTCCAAAGAGAAGCAATAAAGAACCAAATAACTCCAAAAAGCTAGTCTAACGGGTGCTTCATGATTTTTGAAGAATAAAGAAACTGATGTCATATTTTTCTAAGGATGAAACAATTTATTATGGATTTTCAAATAAAGAAAATTTTATGAATTTAATTAATTGCGATAAAGCACACAAAACATAAGTCAGCATGTTAGAGAACCAAAAGCTAGGTTTTGGGTTGGTCTGCATGGTAAGTTGACTAGTCAACGATCTTTGTTGACCAAGTCAAAAAGGAAGGTCAGAGGTCCACCGGACCCCACAAGTCATCCTGTGGGTCCGGTAAGCTAGATAGGATCAGGTTAGACAGTTAGGGGCCTCCCATGTTAGTGGGACCCAACGGTAAGTCAGCGGGTTCCTTTGGTTAGATTGGAGAGATCGTGCAGGATGGTTTCGCTATAAACGATGTGGTTTGGTTGAGAAACTTGGCTAACCTAGCTCAAGCTGGAACATGGTAGAAGGGTGGCATGGCCGATGGTTTGGTTAGCGCACTCGTCGTACACGATGAAGGCATGGCACGACCGCGGCGGAAGATGTGGAAAAGATTGGGAAACATGAGAACAGGCACATGGTACTAGGATTAAGGCTCAGTGGAAAAAGGGCAAGTGCTGCTGCTAGCAAGCAATGCACAAGCAGGATAGATAAAGAGCTAAGGTTAGATAGCACATACACGGTTTAGGATTACAAACAAAGTTACTGCTATGGTTTATGGCAGAAACACTACAGGTCTGTAGTACCAACATGCTCTTGTGAGCATAAGCAAGCAGATGGGCCACAACTTGTAGGGTTTTGGTGAACACCAAAGAGCTCTACAGATTTTAGCTGATTACCAACAAGCTAGCATGGTTTAGATGAACACATACCATCTGCAGCTCGTATGGCCACAAGCTTGCACTTGAGGTTGGGTACAACTCTTAGGATTTGGTGCATCTGCCTCACGGCTGCAGCTGCTAGCTTGATTGGAGAAAAGAGATCAAGGCTCTTGCTTGTTGGCATGCTTCGAGGGAGAATGGAGCAGAGGTACAGTGCACAACACCCTAAGCTGCTAGCAGGAATGGTTTGGATTCAAGACAATAGGCAGCTGCTTCTTGCTCTGGTCGAGAGAAGAAAGGATTTATAGGCCGTGGCTTGGAGTGTCAAGCATTGCAGCATAATGGTGTTCCGAGGCAGCATGCTGACATGGTAGGGTGTAGCTGTGCTTAAGCAAGCAGAACGAAAAGGGAAAGGTAGCAGACTGCTGCTTGCTGATTATGGCTGCAACAAATAGGAAAAGGTGGCAGCTCGGCGTGGTTCAGGTTGGTCCAGGCGTGGCAACAGCCATGTTGAGGCATGGCCTTCGTGGTAGTGCACGCAAACACATAAGCAACCAGGACACGGCGCGGGCTGGGAATGTGCGAACGCCGGTGCACGAACCGGCCACCCTCGGTTTCGTCCCGAAGGTCAGGTCGGCAGTTTGGCTTGCCTGCCCGCGCGTGTTCGACCGCGAGGCAAGGTCTTGGCCGAGCACGGTGGCGACGTTGGGAGCAGGGCTCCAGATGGTGAGGAACGAGACGGTGACGCTAAGTTGCGTGCGGGCGCCGGCGAGTTCACTCGCATGCAAGCGCGTGAGCAGCTCGCGGTTGCGCTCGTCGTGGCGAAAGGCAAACCCTTGGCTTTGATCGGTTGGGTGCAGCTTCGCACAACGGCGAAGGCATCAGGGCGGCGGTGACAGTGAACGTCAATGACACACCCATCCTTGAGGAAGGAAACGCACTGGGTGCATGTGTGTGTTTGCGTTGTGGACCAAGGCCTAAAGGTGGGGTCTTGGCTTCACTAACATGGCGAACGGGCGTGTGCAGGTTTATGGAAGATCACAGTCGTGACACGGCGGAATGACGTGTCGACAAGAGGTCATGGCATGGCTAAGGATGGCGGGTTCAGGTTCACGGGCGGCTCCGGCGGATGTCCACGGCGACGTGCTGCCTGGCGGCTTGCTGTAGCTCGGCCATACGGGATCCACCCGGGATCCGCTGTTGCGCCACGCAGAGCAGGCGGCGGTGTGGCCTAGCTGTGATCGGTTGGACGCAAAAGATCCCTGGGGATCTGGTGTGGCGGGCTCGGGTGTGGTTGTGCAAGTGCAACAAACCCCATCTCAGGGTTTTGGGCATGCCCGCTAGGTGTTCGACGGAAAGCTCCAAGGATCGGCGGAACGGCAACAGCTCATCGGTGGCGAGGTGTCCCGGCGGTCGGTCAACACGTGCCACGGTGGAGACAAAGAGACCCTAGGGCTTCGTTTCAGCAGAGAACGGCGTGGCCTTTGGCCAGGATTCCGGCTCCACGGCGGCGAGGTGCGGTTCGGCGCAGCGAGCGGGAACAGGGGAGCATGGCGGTGCGGCTGGGGTGGTCAGCACCGGTGAGGTTGCACGCGAGCGCATACGCGTGAACGTCTGCGTGCTCGAGGTCGAACTAGCGCTCGCGCAACCAGGCAGGAAGAACTCCCTCAGCGGACGAAGCACCGTCGAGACAGCGGAGCGAGATGTGCGCGTGAGAGCGCCGGCATGCGAACAGGGCATCTACGGCTCGCTCGACCAATGTAAGGGGGTGGCACTAGTTGCACGCGCGGCGAAGCGGGGCGACGCGACGGCGAGAACGGGGGTGTCTATGCTGGGTAGGCGGCTCACTTGCGAGCGCGCAGGTGTGCGCGTGTACGCGTGGGTGCACACGGTCGAGCAGAAGCAAACTGGGTTCCTCAGCATCGAGCAACGGTCGTAGAGTGGCGGATCGATGCGGCTGCGCGCGGATGAGCGCCAGTGGCTTGACCACGGCGGCGAGCTCCGCGGTGGCACGCTGGTTACGTGCTCAGCTGTGAACGGCCGGCTAGATGCGCCTTGGCATAGGGGACGGCCAAAAAGGTGTGGCCTTGGGCCTCGGCCGCATGGCGTGCACGCGTGGTCCGGCGCGCTGGGGTGCGCAGTGGCGTCGCAGCAGAACGAGACGAGGCTCGGCAGCGCGGGTCTGCGCAGCACCGGTGTCCCTCGCTCGTGTGCGTGCGTGCGTGCATGCACAGGTTGGACAGGGAGCACACGGGCTCGACCCCTCTGGTGTACGTGCACGTGCGTGCAAAACGTCGGCGGCGCAGCCATGGCAGCGATGCGGGACCGACAGTGCGCGCACGGCGAAGGAACAAGGAAACGAACAGGGCCACAAGCGAAGGAGTGCGCACGTTGAGGTAGGCAGCAGCACCTGCAAGACAACCGTCATGGATCGAAGGCCAGCTCACAAACGACGCCGGGTCGCGCGGTGGCGCGGCGCGGGCATCGGCATCCAAGCAAGTACACAAGGCTCGACGCGTCCACGACTCGAAGGCCGGGCACCACATCACAAGGGGGTTGGTGTGGCTCACCTCATGTTCCTGGACGCGGCGGCGAGGCGGCGGTGATGTGGATGTGAGCAAGGAGGAGCGGACATGGAGCAGAGTAGAGGATGCAGGGGATCAGCACAGTGCGGCTCTCGGCTTGAGCAGCTCCGGCTCCTCTGCGCAGCGACCCCGGCTCCCCCTTCCTCTTTTCTTCTTCTTCACGAACAGCGATTCAGCGGTCTCCAGGATGGACTTCATGGTGCCAGCAGTCGTACTCCTCAGCGCCCAGGGTGGCAGCCCGGTCTTCTTCCCCACTCATGCGCCCCTTCCTTCTTCTCCCTCCTTCTCCCTTTCTCTGGTGGTGGGCGCTGTTGGATTCGGATGGGGAAAATCCCAGGCGGCAGCGGAACAGGGAGCTGCGGCTGGGGATGGGATTTAGAGGGGCGGCCGGCTAGGGTTTGAGGTGCAGGTGGACGGCGGCGATCTCCGGCATCCGTGCCAGGGGCACACGGCGCGCATCCGGCCGTTGCCAGTGCAGTGGGGGCGGCAGCCAAGGGAGAGGCGCGGTGCTCGCTCGTCCCCACGGCGCGTCACGGGGAAGAAAGTAGAGAGGAAAGGGAAAGGTGGGGAAAGGTGAGGTTGACCGCTGGGGCCCGCGTGGCGGTGATAGAGAGATAAACGGGCTTCGGTGGGCTGAAGAGAAAGGGCCGGCCGATTGTGATAGCAGGAGGTGGTTCTGCGGACTTGGCGACGAGGTTAAGGAGCATGGTTAGACTTGGCAAACTTTGTTAAGGCCCAAGCTACACAGGGAGGTTTTCCTATTTCCTATAAACCTTAAACACATATAAGATTCAAATTTGAATTAGAATTCGAATTTGAGTCCCTCACAATTAAAATCCAAATAAGTTCAATAAACACCAAAGTTGCCACACTAGCATTTTATAATTCCTAAATTTATTATTTTGCTCAAAATAAATCTAAGAATTTAGGGAAGGTTCAAAGAAGTCATCCTTATAATTTAATTAAACACTCATATTCATTCAAAAATTTTGAAATTCACATTTTTGCAACAATTAACTTTCCGGAAAAAATCCGGGATGTTACACATGCAAGCTTCCCCTGTGCCAAAGCACACTTCCCCTGAACCAATGCAGCAATGCAACTTGAGAATTGTTGACGGTCTATATGTGTATCAATGTTCGTTTGGATTGCAAGTGGACAAATCCTCCATCGTAGTCAAGGGACCCTTCTTCCCTCAAGTGTGAACCCAAGGTATCGAATCCATGGAACAAATGTGTGATGCAAGAACCAATCTAATAAAGCTACAAACACTTTAATCTTCGAAAGGATGTTGGTTTAGCATCTAATCTAGAGAACACCAAGAAAACGAATCTAATCTATGGAACACCGGAGGTAGCAAGAGATTGAGAGGGGTAGGTAAAACCAATCTCGAAAGATTGGATTAAGCTCTTGTTGAAGTTCCAAAAAAGATGAACAAAGCAAATTGAATTTCATAAGAAGCTTCTTTAAATTGCGGCTTCCGTTTCAACTCCGAAGACGCCCGCCTTTTGGAACCTTCGTCCTATCATGACGCACCCCTATTCATGCAGGTTAGCCTAGGGTGAGTCCAAAGGACAAGATGAAATCGCTTGGTACGTCGGGCATGTACCTCTAGCCACCACGGCTAGAAGAACACCCTATGCTATCTATCTTGATAATAGATCCTGAAGTAAGAAAAACCAAACGAAGACAAAGTCATAGAGAAAGCACTTGATTGCTACGAATCGGATTGCAATTTGATAATTCAACACAACGAATGATACATGGACAAGATAACCACCGGGATCCTATCTTGATCTTGCTCCTAGCTCCTGGAACTCCGACGTGGTCTTCCTTGCAAGGTTCCCATGCCGGCTAGGGAAACCCTAGACAACTAGCTCGACCTTGTCCTCTCCGGAATGGTGTCCCTCTTTTCTCTGCTCCTCGGCGGCGAATGGCGAATGAATTGATGTGTGGCTCTTGGCAGGGGGACTATAAATAGTCCGAGGGTCATCTAGGTGAAAGGGGGCAGCGAATGGTGCCCGAAATGGGTTGAGCCGGCCGACCTGGGCCCACTTCGGCCCACTTCGCGGCCTCCTTCGTCGGTGATGCTTCTCGTGTCCTCTGGAACATTCCCCCTTCTGCATGTGGGCCCTTGGCATAAGTTTCTTCGCGGTTTTGATAGGGCTCCTTGTCGTGCAAGCTTCAGCATTTTCTGTTCAGGTCCTCGGAGTTTTCTGCCTTCACAGTTTGGTCTTTGGGCTTCCTGGAGTCATGTCCACTTCATTGGTTGACTTGTGCCGGGCTTCATGGTCTTCTCACGAGGTGCTTGATGAACTTTACCCGGAAGTCTTGCATTTAGAGCTAAAACCCTGTGTAAACATTAAACTCCAAAACTGACAAGCACGCGCGAACTTGTTATATCAAGGGGGTTAGTACCAATGGATAAGATATAAAATTGATGCCAACACTGAAGGTAAACTCATGGCTAGGTTGACGAAAATTCACCGTCAAGAAGAATGCAAAACAAGGAGCAAAGCTGCTCTCACTGTCCAGGGCAGTTAGACCGCCCCCTCTGGGATCTGACCGCCTAGGTTGGTTTAACCGCCCGAGGAAACCGCCATGCACACCAACTTTTCCAAAACCTGCCCGAACCACTTTGAACACCTTCCAAATGCTCCCAGGTGCCCAAATCATGTACAAACTTCTCCCCCTTGTTGACAATGCATGAATCAAGGAAAAAATCAGAAAAATTTCAACATAGAGCTTCTCAAATAGACAAAATTCACCACAAGATGCTACACATGTCCAAATGAGCAAGTTAAATACTCTATATCTTTGTATGAACATAAGCTACATGATCACCATGTTTCACCACCATTGGATAAGGCTAAGATCAAATTGAGCATTTTTACGAAAAACTTCCCTCTCATGAGCAAAGTCCTAAACATGAGCAAAACATACCAAAGTAACAGGGTCAGACAAACTTCATGCTAGAACAACCATTCTAAGCACAAGATCATCATAAACACCCACAAACACCTCATGACATGTCAAAGCCATCGAGCCATGTGCCTACTTCTATATATGAGACTTCTCAATGGTAGGCATCATGCAACGGTTTAGCACCCAAAAGCAATTTAAATAAGCACAAACGACATGGGAGCATATTTTCCAAGTAATTTACATTTAATTTTCAGATTTATACATGGTAAATGAAATGCCTTTGCGGCAAAAAGGAACTTATGCCCCTCCACAAGATAAGCAAGTGGACTAAACATTCATGATGATAAATGGACCTCTGGCCCCATATGATCAAAATAAGCCATCCAAGCACAAATTAAGCATAACTAAGCCACTCAAACATGTCAAGATCATATAAAGGCATTTACTCACAAAGGGACATACAACTAGTATTTTTCAAAAACATAGCCATCAACCATGGATATAAAGCAATATTATCAAGAGCTAAGCCAAACTAAACCATATCATACCAAACTAGCTCACAAGATCATTTATAGCACATCATGGTGAACAATGTATATGAGAGAAGCTTTTCCTACAACATGCATGCAACCTAAGATACAAAGATGCCCATACATCATGTTACATATGCAATGCAAAATGCAAATGTGCACAAAAAGAAAGTTGTACATATGCTACACAAGGAGCTTGCACCACCAACTCAGGAAACCAAAGACACACCAAGTTCTCCCCGCAAACTAGTGAAAGTTGCTTCATCTAGGGGCTTGGTGAAAATACCCGCTAGTTGGTTTTGTGTGGGCACATGGATCAAGGCTATTTTCCCTTTCTCGACATTGTCTCTCAGAAAATGGTCTCTCACTTCTATATGCTTGGTTTCAGAATGAAGCACCGGGTTCTTTGCAACACTAATGGCACTCGTGCTATCGCATAGAAGTGGAACCTAGGTATACTCCTCACAAAGTCACTCATGGTGTATGTGATCCAAAGGAGCTGAGAGCAACAACTAGCTGCGACAACATACTCAACTTCGGTAGTAGATTGAGCAACACTTGACTGTTTGCGGGAAGACCAAGACACCAAAGAAGAACCCAAGAACTGGCAAGTCCCAGAAGTGGACTTCCTATCCAACCGACATCCGGCAAAATCCGCGTCTAAAAAATCATGAAACTCCAAAGAAGAAAACGCTGAGTACCAAAGGCCGAAGTCGGGAGTGTATCGCAAATACCTGAAGATGCGCTTGACTGCTTGCCGATGCGAAGTCCTTGGAGACACTTGAAAACGAGAGCAAAGACACACTGAGAATTGGATGTCTAGCCTCGTCGCCGTCAGGTACAGGAGGGAGCCGATCATGCTCCGGTACTCCTTCTGGTCCACGTGTTCACCTTCCTCGTCCGCATCCAGGGTTGTAGTCGTACTCATCGACATCGTCATGGCCTTGGAGTCCTCCATCTTGAACTTCCTCACAATGTCTTTGGTGTACTTGGCTTGGTGCACAAATGTTCCTTCCTTCGACTACTTGATCTGGAGGCCGAGGAAGAACTGCAACTCACCCATCATGCTCATCTCGAATTCCCTGCTCATGTCTTCTGCAAACCTTGCAACCAAAGAGTTAGATGAGCCACCAAAGACAATATCATCCACGTACACCTGAACAATTAGAATGTCCTTGCCCTGCCTGAGGAGAAACAAGGTCTGATCTACCTTCCCATCTCAAAGCCTCTCTCAAACAGGAACCCCCTCAACCTGCCATACCAAGCTCTAGGCGCCCTCTTCAACCCATAAAGCGCCTACCTCAACTTGTACACCCTGTAGGGGTACTTCTCACTCTTAAACCCCGGTGGTTGCCTCACATACACTTCTTCCTCCATCACACCATTCAGGGTCGCACTCTTCACATCCATTTGGTACAATTTGGACCCTTTAGCCATATAGAAGGCTAGAAGGATCCTAATCGCCTCCAAACGGGCTACAGGAGCAAATGTCTCATCATAGTCTCTCCCCTCTTTTTGTGTGTACCCCTATGCAACCAACCTCGATTTGTTGCTCACCACTTCACCTTTTTCTCCCTCTTTGTTTTTCCACACCCATTTTGTCCCAATCGGCTTACAACTCGGTGGAGGCTGCACTAACTCCGAAACTTGGTTTCTCTCAAAGTTTTCCAACTCCTAGCTCATGCATAGAATTCACCCAATTGAAATCAGAAAGCGTGTGTCCAATGTCTTTGGGATCGAAAGTAGCAACAAAAGTAGCATGGGACAAGTGAGAGTTCTTTCGAAACCTCAACCGTGTAGTTCGTTCGTTGATGTCCTCGATGATCTTCAAAGCTTGGTGATCCACTTGTACTCGTCGGGGAGCTTCTCGCCTTGAAGCCACTTCCCCCTCAGCAATAGTTTCCTCTCGATCTCGGCACATCGTCGTAGGTGTAGGAGAAGGCCTGTCCTCAATCGTAGTCGAAGTAGTATGTACATGCTCAGCCGCGGGCGCCACACCACCATCCTCATCATCTCCATGCTGCTGCACCGCATCCTCGAATATCTCATCACCAAGTTACTCGTCACATGCACACTCAAAAATAAGCGAACTACGTGGTTGTGTCTCGTCGAAGGTAACCTCGTAAGTCTCCATGATTTGGTTAATTTCAAGATTGAGCACCCGAAAGGCTCTAGAATGAGTTGCATAACCAAAGAAAATGCCATCGACAGACCTAGCCTTGAACTTGTCCAAACTCTTCCCTTTCTTAAGAATGAAGCATTTGCAGCCAAAGATGTGAAAGTGACTCACCTTGGGGGTACGATCATGCATCAACTCGTAGAAAGTTTTCTTCTTACGGACTGGGAGAAAAATCCTGTTCGACACATAGCACGCGATATTGACCGCCTTAGCCCACAACCTCATCGGAGTCCTATACTCATCGAGCATCGTCCGAGCCATCTCACACAGGGTTATGTTCTTCCTTTCCACCACGTCGCTCTGAGGAGGTGTATGCGGACTCGAAAACTGGTGTTCAAGACCCAAGTCATGGCAAAAGGTTTCGACGTGAGAGTTTTTAAATTCCGAGCCATTGTCACTGCGAATCGCTCGTATGGTATTTCCTTGCCTCTCGTTCTTCAATGTCAAGACAAGATCTCCAAAAAAACCAAACGTCTCCCCCTTTTCCTCCAAAAAGAAAACCCAGGCATACTAAGAGTAGTCATCCACCACAACCAGGACGTACCACTTCCCACCCACAGATCGCACATGAGTTGGCCCAACAAGGTTCATATGGAGCAGCTCGCATAGACGCTCCGTCATCACATCGGTGAGGGGTGGATGAGAAGCAGCTACCATCTTAACATGCCTACACGGCGCACACACCAAATCCTTCTCGAACTTCAACCGGGGCAATCCTCGGACCAAGTTAAGTCCAGTCAAGCGTGTGAGGACCGGAGCGTCCGAGGACTGGTGGATGGTCGCTCCTAGCTGTGATGAGTGATTGACAACGTGGTGTGGACTGACTCTTGGCCGAGTATTGCAGGTGCAAGTTGCGGCTTGATTCGTGTTGGTGCAGGTGAAGAGCGGGCGTGAAAGGTCTTAGCCTTGCGGGGTCTCCGAGGAGTGGAGAGACAAGTAGGCTCGGCTCGATGGACCTGGTGGCCGAACGGGATCAAGTACGGACCGCATGGTGGCAAGAAAAGCAAGACGAACTCGTCGACCGGAGCCGGTGTAGGGTAGCGGCTCACGATCGGAGTCTGCATGCGGGGTTTGCGGCGGTTCACCACAAAACTGTCGGGTTACTTGGTTGAGCCACAAAACCAAGACCGGAGGCTCTGCGGGAGTAGACGGGATCCGGGCGCGCCGAGAAGCTTCGATGCTGTTGGTATTTCATAATGTTGATGCTAAGTTATGAGTTCCTAGCAACGATGCTAGAAATGACTAAATGGTAATCCAAACGATTACAAGAGTCTGCAAGCGCACGGAAGTACCATTGTAGCATTTTCCCAAAGGAGTATTCCAAAGGGTATCAAATCCAAGGAAGGTTGGGTGGATTAACAAGTTCAACACTGTTGCAATGAGTATAAATCATAGACGAAAACAAACCAGACATTCAAGTTCAGGGGTGAGGTATGATAGATAAGTTGGTAGTGTGAACACACAAACACACTCTCTCTAAAGGTCCTAGGCTTAGGAGGCAACATACGAGTTAGTTCTAGGTTTTCGTGTACTAAACACACAAAGTTAGTAAGACGAATTAGATACACACTAGCATTGCATGACTGCTGGCTCAAGCACCCAGGTACAAACGGGGAGCTAACCTTTCACGTCACTTACGCACGACTCCGGTTGTTAGACTTTAGACTCCTACAGAGTATCCGAATGTGGGGGATTCCAGAAGTGTCCAACGGCTGTCACTACCGCGGCCTACCCCAAGACAAACCATGGGATACACTCATAAGTAATGTAGCTACGCAACCCAAGCACCACGCTTATGTTGTTAGCAGGACCCTGACCGGCCCAGGCTATTGTGACCCAAGTCATAGCCCCCAGGTAAACTGGCCAATTACACTGAGTACCGTAGCTTGAGCACGAACTTCATACAACATGAACATGGGATCTAACTGGATCAAACTAGGCTAGGTACACAAACGGATTTGCGCTTTCCCGTGTCTACTCAACAAGATCAAAGGGTCGTGTTCATGAAGAACACGAGCCTCTAACTTATGAACAAACACCAAAAACATGAGTAAGTCACTCGTCAACTGGATCGAAAGGCCTTGTTCATCAAGAACGTGAGCCTCTAAATGATGAACAAGCGAAGGACACATGAACAAATCACCCATGTGTACAAGCACAACTTTATATGAAATAGCTAAATAACTGAAGTAGATCAAAGTCATACAATAAAATAAAGATACAAGAGAACTCATACCTAGATCCCAAAGTAGACTTGGAACCTGAAGTCGAACTACTCTAGCCTACCTTCTAGCCTTAGAAACCAAAAGTGAGAGAGGAGGAGTAAAGTGTGTTGGTAAGAAATGAACCCCTCCCCTTCTATTTATAGGCCCGAGCACCGGCGTCAAGAGGAGTGAAACACCCCGGGGATGGCCTCTAGGACCAATGGGGAAGCACCACGTGGAAGCCCAGGATCAGCCGACCCAAGGTCGGTTCGGCTGATCCTAGGGTCAGCCGACCCCCAGGTAGGCCCCCTCAGGTGTGCTTCCTCGGGGTGGCTGTCCTGTGGGCCCTTGGGTCGGTCCCCGGTGTACACGTGCCCTTGAGGCGGTTTAGGTGCTCTGGTGGGCCCATGGATCCATGTGAAGTCCACGTGTCACCATCTGATTCGTCGGGGCTTGCCTCCCTTGGATTGGTGACATGGCTTGCATGCATGGCACCGGTGGCAGCCACTCCTTGGCTGAGGTGACGTGGCATGCACTACGTGAAAACCTCAAATAGGTCATGCAGCATTTGTAACGGGCCCTTAACGCCCGTTACATCCACCCACATCTGTAACGGTTGTTGTTTGGCGCCCGTTACCCATAAGCGCGCCAGGACGACCCCGGGGTTGGCCTCCACAACGCCCGTTACCAATGTGGACTTCTGGTAACGGGCTTCTTAAATGCCCGTTACATGAATTCTTTGTAACGGACGTTAAATAGAGCCCGTTACAAATGTTAAACCTATCAGTAACGGGCTTGTAAAGTCCGTTACCGATCAATGCCCTATCAGTAACGGGCTGTTTAAGTCCGTTACTGATCACTGCCCTAATGGTAATGGGCTATAAAGTCTGTTACCGATAATTTCGTACTGGAGACGCATGCTTGTTAGGATGTGTCTCCTTTGCTGGCGGCCGAATTGGATACGCTCGTGTCTTAGGACTCGTCTCCTTTGATTGCCACCCAGGGTCGCCTTTTTCCTCACATCGGAGACGCACGTTGTTATTGCTCATCTCTGTCTTCTCCGTCCAACACCACTCGCTCTCTCTCCGCAGAAGGCCACTCCTGTTCCGACAACAACACTCGCTCTTTCTCCTCAGAAGGTCACTCGCTCGATCTCTCTGCTCAGATGTCCCCGCCGGCCTGTCCCATTCGCCACCGGCAGCCGCGCACGCTCTGAGGATCGTGCTTAATTTCTCTCCTTAGAAAACCGGCGCTGCTGCAGTAGGCCAGCCGGCCGCGTGCGCGACAGTGAAAGGGGCCAGCGGATGTCGACCGTAGCATCATCCAAAGCAGACGCCTCTGTGTCCCCTCCCCCTGGGGCTCGACGCAGTCCTCCGCGCTGTCGCCGCGGCCGCAACGCCGCCTCCGATCCTCCTCCTCGGCCGCGCTCGCCTCGTATGTAGAAAGTCCTCGTCAAGGTGGAAATTAATTGCCCCCTTTTATTGAAATTCTTCAGCTGTCCTAATCCTCTTGTGTTATCATTTTTTTTGTGTGATGAATTATGCTCATTTGATGTATGGAATGCAGATGGCGTCTGCTGCTCGGGCTTGGATGTACAGACAGCCCCAAGAAGATTGGGAGAATTTCTTAAGCGGGGTCAATGGTTTTCTAAATCAAGCAGAGGCGGATATGAGAAACCGTGGTGTTCAGGCAATGCTTTGCCCCTGTATAGGTTGTCTCAACCAAAAGAAATTCGCACAACGGGAAATCATTTTTCATCCTTTGGTCACACGTGGTTTCACAAAAAATTACACGTGTTGGAATAAACATGGTGAGGAAGGTGTTGACACCGTTTTTTGGAAAAACAGGTCAAAAAGGGTGAAGAGAAGCAGCCGATGGAAAACAGAGTGTAATCGGCCGATTGAGGAAAGAGAAGAATGGTCAACAAGATCCGTCGATAGTCAGAGGAATCCAACCCTGACGATGGGTCAGCGGGTCAGAATGATCGGTCGATGAATAACTAGAGGATCAGCCGATGGAAAGAAAGAAGGCGGTAATCAAGGAGATACGCCAGAAGGAAGGCATAGTGGAGGCGGGTCAATCTACAATTGGCAACGGGTCAAAGAGTCAGTTTTTAGGAAGTTTTGACTCCTGCGAGAGTCCTTTTCTGTTTTTAGTAGTTTTTTGTCTTTAGATGCAAGTAAACATTGCCATGATAGGCTAGGAGTCGGGGTTGTCCTCATGACATAAATAGCGACACTGCGTGGTCGGAAAATCTGTACACACCAATATCAAACAAACCACCTCCGCGCAAACCCTTTACTTTACTGCATCTACTTTACAGCATCTACCTTTACAGCATCTACTTTTTGGAGACTTCGCCACTGCGATTTTCTCTTTTCTACAATGTCGTGCTTCGAGTTCGTCGGGCTGCATCAGCTGATCTCCGGCAAGCTTGTGAGTACCGTTTTACCGAATAACCCTAGGCTTTAACCTCCGAGCGCATCGCTGAGGTTTCGTCTAGTTCTTTATTCACCCCTTACTGATATTAGCTAGATCTGCAAGTCTTTGTACCAATTCTTGAGGTTTTTAGCTATTATCTTTATCATCCACTCGATCTAGATCCTATCGGCTTCTAACACCACAGCTGATTCCGACCTACTCGAGTGCTGACGTCACGATCGGCCGATTCAGCCGATCCATCTACTCATGCACCTGCGCCTCGGTCACTCTCGAGCCGACCGATCCTGCTTTTACCTGTATCGGTCGATTGGCTGATACA
This sequence comes from Cenchrus fungigraminus, assembly GCA_036936925.1. Taxonomy (NCBI): domain Eukaryota; kingdom Viridiplantae; phylum Streptophyta; class Magnoliopsida; order Poales; family Poaceae; genus Cenchrus; species Cenchrus fungigraminus. The sequence continues at coordinate 98,242,942 of CM072774.1, read as the reverse complement.
TGTGTCGCTACAAGGCCATCGGTTCTTTAGCCGATCCCTAATATTTTCCATTGTCAATCAACAGGTCAGATTGGCTGGCACGCCTCGCTACAGACCGGGGAGTCACGTGTGCTGCGCGCGGAGGTGACGTCCTATTTTCGCGTCAACACACTTTTGGCACGCCTGGTGGGACACGAAAAAGTCAACAATGATGAAGCCTATGAAGATTGGTTCTTCTGAGGTTGATCCAGAAAACGTCCAAACAATCACCAAGGATCAGCTGAAAGATACAAACAAAGCTGAGTTCGAAGCTCACATGAAGCATTATGAAGAGCTTTGCCTGGCATCATACAGTCAGACTAAAGGTGGAGTCTTCAAGAAGAATCCTTTGCCAACACATAAGCAAGTCACCTTCTCAGCTGATCCTGAAGGGCTTCAAGACATGATGACCAAGGTGATGCATCAAACAATGATAGATCAATCTAAGGTTTTCGCAAATACTATTTAGAATGCCATAATTGATGCACTCAAGAAAGGAGCAGAAGGAGGATATCTGGGGCCTGCATATTTTCAACCAAACCGAACTCCTCTAATGTTCCAACATGACCAATCGGCCACCCCGCCGATTGATGATTCAACAGTAAAAGTTACACCATCTCCACAGGCTACTCCTGGTTCTTCATCAGACTCCCTGCCAATTCAGAATCAAAGTGGTGATGGTAAAGCTAAAGACCCAGTCATCATAATGCCAGTGCAATCTAACGTCCAGGATCAGATGCTCCCAATACAGAATCAAAAATATCCTGTGATGAGTGATCAAGATGGAAGGCTTGCAGGATGGGGCTTACCTCGTGATCATTTTGAGACTAACATCTCAAACTTTCTTGAGCCTCAGCCTGAGGAAATTCTAGAAGTAAAGTACCCACAGTCTTACCAAGCCACATTTGGGGGTACTCTAGGGACTGTGCACATGAATGGGGATGGAGTAGAATTCGTCTACTTCAATCACGGGAGCAAAGCTTTCGAAAGAGTCAAGATCAGTCCAGCTCATGCTCATATGGTCATACCAACAGAGAAAAGGACTCCTGTTCCACCTAAGAGACCAACTCCTGTTCTACCTCAGAGATCGGCTCAACAACCGATACTTGGGATGCCCGTGCCAACTGCTCCACTACAGCAGCCAACATTGGGGATGCCTGTGCAGACTGCCCCGTTACAGCAGTCAGCGTCAATGCAGCCTGTCTTAATCCCAGCCAACACAGTGGCTCATTCAAGATCATCGCCTCAGCAGTCGATCAACCAAGGGGTAGCAGGGCAGCCAGTAATTCCACATGTGGATTCTGCATAACTACTGCAAACACTTCTAAATCAGTTGGCTATCTCAAGCCAATCGAATTCGCAGCAGCCTACTCCATCGGCTGGACAGCTGATCGGGCAGACTCCACCTGTTTCAAATGTGCAAGGTTCTTCTGGGACAGGTGCGTCAATGGTACCAAATCCACAGCCAAGAATCTTAGAAGAACGGCCTCCAGAAACTCCAGCTGAGATACAAGAAATTGAACAAGCATCTGCTGAATTGAAGTCTCACATGAAGCAGGAGTTGATCTTTCACTTTTCGGAGGTGCTGCAAAAGCAATATGGGATGAAACCCAAACAGCAGTCCTGTATGTACAGGACACCGTATCCATCTGGCTATGATCAGATACTGTTCCCTCTAAGATTCAAGGTGCCAGACTTCACCAAGTTCTCTGAGCAAGATGAAACATCCACTATGGAGCACATCACTCGATTCATCATCCAATGTGGAGAAGCAGAGAACATTGATGCACTCAGGATACGTTTGTTCTCTTCATCTCTATCAGGGCCATCATTCTCATGGTTCACATCACTGTCAGCTAACTCTATCATCAAGTGGTCCGATTTGGAACAACAGTTCCATAATTATTTCTTCTCTGGCATCCATGAGATGAAGATTACTGATCTGACCAGATTCAAGCAAAGGAACGATGAAACAGTTGCTGGATTCGTTTAAAGATTCAGAGAGGTCAGAAACAAGTGCTATAGTTTGAATCTGGAGATAAACAACTGACCGAGTTGGCTTTCCAAGGTCTCTTGCCAACATTGAGAGAGAAATATGCATCACATGACTTCGAGAGTCTCAGCCAGTTGGTCAGTCGAATGAGTCAAGAAACTGCAAAGTCCTATGAACCTAGAAGAAACTTTCAAAAGAAGGTGTCATATGTGGATTACTCTGATTCGGAAGATGAAGATACTATGATAGGGCTTGCAGAGTGGGTCAAAGGCAAGAAGAAAGTGGCATGTCCCTTTGGCAAGAAAGAACCAGAGAAATTCGGCTTTGATATCACTAAGGCCGATAAGATATTTGATCTGTTGCTTCAGCAAGGGCAAATTGAGCTCTCCCAGTTCCATACCATACCATCTGCAGAGGAGCTGAAGAGGATGAAGTATTGCAAGTGGCACAATGCAACTTCGCACGACACCAATGATTGCAAGATCTTCAGACAATAGATCCAATCAGCTATTGAGCAAGGAAGGCTTAAATTTGAAACTCCTGCCAAAGCTGAAAAGCCGATGAAGATTGATCAGCACCCCTTCCCAACTAACACAGTTGAGGTGTCTAGCAAAGACACGTCATAAGTTAAGTTGCTGATATCTGATTCGGCTCCAAATAAAGGAGCTGTCGATCCCAAAGTACAAGTAATCGCTGCCGATGTCAAGGGAAAAGGGTTACTACTTGAAGAGGAAGACTTAAAGCCACGCCGACCTGTCACTTCCCAGATGCTGATCAACAAATTCCAGTGTCGACAAGAGAAAGCAAGGGGAAGAGAAGAGTGGGCACGGTGTAATGAAGGACATTGGAGATGTTAGTTCTTCAAGTACTGCTGGGAAGAAGGAATCAAGCTGCCAATGGCAGAAAACTGTCCAGAGTGCAACGGGGCTTACAATAATAGCAACTCAACCAAAAGGGTTTGCTTTAATGACGGAAGACCTGCAGCCAGAGATCACCATGAATTCAACAATCAATGAGTCTCAGTCCACGATCGGCTGGGGGGCAAAGCCAGCGTCCACGATCGGCTGGGGGACAAGGTCAGTATTCATGATCGGCTGGGAGGCCGAGTCAATGAAGAGTCAAATAATCGGCTGGAAGAGATGGCCGATTCTCTGGTCCCTGATGAAGATATCATGTGCCGAGCTCTTGAACGTCGACGCACGCTACAACTGGACGATGAAGGGTCAAGCCAAACACGTAAGAAGCCCAATCCACAATGGTGTCCAGATGGCTTGACCAAATCCCAGAAAAGGAGAGTCCAGCGCCTACGTCAGCTATAATAGCATGAAGAGGCAGAGAGACATGTGCTGGACAAGAAGAAGGTTCGGTCCAAAGTTTGGCACCCAAAGCCTAAGGCCGATGAAGCAAAGGATGACAAACCACACGCTGATATAAACATGGTTGTCTTACTACCAAAAGAGTTCATGGCTCCAATTGATTCAGATTTGTCCGATGAAGAACTTGGCATGGCTCAGCTAACACTGGAACCAAGACAAGCTATCTTTGAGAAACCAGAAGATGAAAATAGACAACATTTGAAGGCTCTGTTTCTCAAAGGATTTGTCAACGGGAAACCAGTCACCAGGATGCTAGTAGATGGAGGAGCAGCAGTCAACCTGATGCCATACACCATGCTACGCAAGATTGGGAAATCTGATGAAGATTTGACCCAAACTGACATGATGTTGGTGGACTTTGAAGGCAATGTCTCTCCAGCTCAAGGAGCAATCTACGTGGAGCTCACCATCGGCAGTAAGACCCTTCCAACCGCTTTCTTTGTCATTAAAGGGAGGGGATCTTATAATCTACTGCTGGGTCGGGATTGGATAAATGCCAACGGTTGCATACCATCTACAATGCATCAATGCATCATCCAATGGATTGGAGATTCGGTGGAGGTGGTCCAAGGAGAAACCTCCTTGACAGTAGCAGCTACAGAAGCACAAGGATGGACTTACGATCAAGTGAGTTGCATATCTGGAAAAGCCTGGGATACCAAGTATCTCAAAGTGTCCGATTTTGGACTAAAGCCAGTTCAAGCAGTCGGCTCTGAAGACAAGATTTAATGGATCCGTTCATTGAAGACGAAGGGAAGGTCGGGCACGGATTTACGTCGGCTGATGAATTGGAAAAGATAGCTTGGAGATGGAAGCAAATTAAGGCCGACGTACATCAGTGCCAAGTTAGATGTTGAATACAAGAAGGAACTGATCACATTGTTAAAAGAATTCAAGGATTGCTTTGCTTGGGAATATTATGAGATGCCTGGCTTAGACCAATCCATTGTTGAACATCGGTTACCTATGAAACCAGGGTATCGACCCTTCCAGCAACACCCAAGGTAGTGTAATCCGAAAATTTATCCTAACATAAAAGCCGAGATAATGAAATTACTCGAAGCTGGTTTTATTCGGCAATGTCGATATGCCGAATGGATTTCTAATATAGTCCCTGTCTACAAGAAAAATGGCAAACTACGTGTATGCATTGATTTCAGGGACTTGAACAAAGCAATGCCGGTGGATGAGTATCCAATGCCAGTAGCCGATGCATTAGTTAATGCTGCTGCAGGGCACAAAGTCATCAGCTTCATGGACGGTAACGCTGGGTACAATCAAATATTCATGGCCATAGAAGATATTGCAAAAACTGCTTTCAGGTGCCCCGCCCACATCGGATTATATGAGTAGATTGCCATGACCTTTGGGTTGAAGAATGTTGGTGCCACGTATCAAAGAGTCATGAATTACATATTCCATGAACTCATCGGCAAGATAGTAGAAATCTACATTGATGATGTAGTTGTCAAGTCAAAAAGTTACAAGGAACACTTGGCAGATCTACGAAAGACATTGGAATGTACTAGGAAGCATGGTTTGAAGATGAATCCCAACAAATGTGCTTTCGGTGTTTTAGCTGGTCAATTCTTGGGTTTCTTAATACACGATAGAGGAATCAAAGTAGGCCAGAAGTCGATCAGCGTGATTGACAATTTAAAAGCACCATCAAACAAGAAGGAGCTTCAGTCACTAATTGGCAAGATCAATTTCATCAGAAGATTTATATCTAATCTGTCAGAAAGGATCCAACCATTTACACCTCTACGAAGCTCAAGACTGATCAGAAATTCATGTGGGGAGAAGAACAACAGAAAGCTCTAGATAATGTCAAGCAGTACTTAAAATCTCCTCCTGTCTTGATGCCTCCTCAAGATAAGAAGTCGTTTAAGTTATACTTATCGGCTAATGAGCGGGCTATTGGGTCGGCCCTTGTGCAAGAGTTTGAAGAAAAAGAGCGAGTTGTATATTTTGTGAATAGAAGTCTCTTGGATGCAGAAACAAGATATTCGGCGGTGGAAAGACATTGCTTGTGCTTATATTTCTCATGCACGGAGTTGAGACCTTACCTATTAACTGCTGAATGCACCGTGGTGTGCAAAGATGATGTGGTCAAATATATGTTGTCATTACCAATCTTGAAGGGCAGGATCGGAAAATGGATCTTAGCTTTGTCAGAATTTGATTTGACCTATCAATCGGCCAAAGCAATCAAAGGGCAAGTAATGGCCGATCTGGTAACTCAGCATTGTGGACCTGAGGTTGTAGTTGTGGAACCTATTCCATGGACTATGTTCTTTGATGGAACATCATGTGGAGTAGGAGCTGGGATCGGAATTGTACTCATCTCACCTCAAGGAGCAAATTATGAGTTTTTCATCCCAATTGAGAAGACTTCAACCAACAATCAAGCTGAGTACCGGGCAGTGCTAAAAGGGATAAAGCTACTACGAGAAGTCAATGCTGAAGTTGTTGAGATATTTGGAGATTCTCAACTTGTGATAAATCAATTGGCAGGAGAATATGAATGCAAAGATGACATATTAAGGGTTTATCACGAAGAATGTCTGCAACTACTCCAAGAGTTCAAAATAGTAAGACTTGAACATATCCCTAAGTGTCACAACAGTGAGGCTAATCGGCTAGCCCAGGGGGCATCAGGGTATCGGCCGATTTTGACTATGGAGTTGTCAGCTGAAGATTGGAGGAAGAAGATAATAGATTATCTGAAAGATCCATCCAAGAAGGTTGATAGACAATTAAGGTACAGAACCACTAAATATGTTCTGCTAGAAGACGAATTATATTATCGTACCATCGATGGAGTTCTGCTCAAATGTCTCGGTGAAGAAGAAGCTAAAACTTTAATGGGGGAGATTCACGAGGGAGTCTGTGGAGCTCATCAATCAGCATTCAAGATGAAGTGGATGATCAGAAATAATAACTACTATTGGCCGATGATATTAGAAGATTGCTTCAAGTATTACAAAGGATACCATGAGTGTCAGAAGTTTGGAAGCATTTAAAGAGTTCCAGCATCAGCCATGAACCCAATAATCAAGCCGCGGCCATTCAAGGGTTGGGAAATTGATCTGATCAGACAGATATATCCACCATCAAGCAAAGGTCATAAATTCGTGCTAGTGGCTACAGATTATTTCACAAAGTGGGTTGAAGCCATCCCAATTAAGACTGTGACGTCAGGCAATATGATTGATTTTGTTAAGGAGCATATTGTCTATCGGTTTGGTATACCTCAGACTATCACAACCGATCAAGGGAGTCAATTCACTTCAGGGGAATTTGAAGAATATGCAAATTCTTTGGGAATCAAATTGTTAAACTCATCTCCCTATTATGCTCAAGCCAACGGACAGGCAGAAGTGGCGAACAAGGGCATAATCAAATTGATCAAACGCAAGATCGATGAAAATCCCAAGCGATGGCATACAATCCTTAATGAAGCACTATGGGCATACAGGATGGCATGCCATGGGGCAACCAAAGTATCGCCATATCAATTGGTGTATGGTCATGATGCTGTACTGCCTTGGGAGTTAAAGACCGGATCCAGAAGAACTTCTTTACAAGATCAGCTATCGCCCGATGATTATTCGGCCATGATGAAAGAGGAATTAGAAGATCTTGCTGGCAATCGGCTGAGAGCTCTAGAGAATATCGAAAAGAACAAAAGAAGGATAGCCCGGTGGTATGATAAGAAAGTCAAAACTAAAGAATTTGTTGAAGGAGACCTAGTTTGGAAACTCATATTACCAATCGGCTCTAGAGATCCTAAGTACGGGAAGTGGTCACCAACTTGGGAAGGACCGTTTCGTATCAGCCAATGCGTACCTGGCAATGCATATATTTTAGAGACATTGGAAGGAGAGAAGTCTGCCAGAGCATTGAATTGAAAGTATTTGAAGAAATACTATCCGAGTATATGGGTAGACGCTTAGTCCGATCAGAGCCTGAAAGTGGCCGATTATAGCCGATTGAAAATGAGATCTTCTCTAGCAGCGGAAAGCCGAATCATCTAAGCATGTTCAGTCTAAAGTTATGGCCGATGTACAAATCGCCCTTAGAACAATATATATTTTTTTTTTCTCTCATCTTCAATTACAATGGTGACATTACAGTGCAGATCTGAAAGAATACATTGAGAAGACAAACTTGAACGATTCATTACAGATCGATTACATTGGTCATCACTGAACAAGCGATGGGGACGAAGAAAGAGAAAAACAAAAAAGCATAGATTTGACGAAGATGAATCACCAGATGCGGTAACTCTCCCCGTCAAATTTGTTGGGAAAGAAGACATAGGGTTGTTCGTCTTTCCGCAACGCCCAGGGACAACCTCCACCCTCTTCCACCAGCTGATGCACCTAAGTTGCATCACAAGGATTCTTCTAGCTGTTGGACCTCCTGGCTTCACAAAAGGAGACTAGAGAGGGGAGTATGTTCTAGGCTATTTCACAAGAATTCTTCTAGCCATCTTAAATCAGAGAAGAAGAGAGGAGCCGAAGAGCAAGAGCCTAAAGCTCCCTGGACCTATATCTTGAGCCATGGATGAAGGGAAAGGTGTGACCTCCGTAAGGATATGAGAACGGTTATTTATAGCCAGAGCACCAGAAGAGATAAAGATGAAGGAGCCGAAAAAGACGGAAACCGAAGATGCTAGATCTAGCAAAAAAGGAAACATATAACCCGTGAATGGCTCAGTTTCCAAAGAATGACAAATTCAAGGGAATCGCCTCCAAATAAAGGATACATGCACACAAGACGATGGGAAGTTTCTTTGACACGTCCACAAACTGCAGAGCATGGCTCACAGAAATCTTCTGCCCAACATTACAGACAGAGTCTAGAAGCTCACTAGCAGCACCTGGGGGAAATGCTATTACAGGCTAGAGTTGTCGAAGACCAGTGATGATCATCAACACCAGCAGAGTTTTCTAGGGAAAAATGCCTCTCATACCTAAAAGTTAAGGGGATTAACACCTACATCAGGAAAATATAAAGGGTTGAAAAGGATACAGAGAACCCCAGATAGAAGGGTGAGTCTTATAGGGAAGGGGGGCAAAAGATGCCAAAGAGTCACATGGTGAACAACCCTGAGGAAAGTTAGATAGAAAGGACGGGACACTATCAATGGGGATTTATCGTGTCGATCACGTGAAGAGATTTGGCCACTATTCAAAAAATGTCAAGCAAATTTCGGAGCAAAAGGATCATTTACTCTGAAACTGGGGGGCATGTGTTGACACTGTTTTTTGGAAAAACAGGTCAAAAAGGGTGAAGAGAAGCAACCGATGGAAAACAGAGTGTAATCGGCCGATTGAGGAAAGAGAAGAACGGTCAACAAGATGCGCCGATAGTCAGAGGAATCCAACCCTGACGATGGGTCAGCGGGTCAGAATGATTGGCCGATGAATAAGTAGAGGATCGGCCGATGGAAAGAAAGAAGGCGGTAATCAAGGAGACACGCCAGAAGGAAGGAATGGTGGAGGCGGGTCAATCTACAATTGGCAATGGGTCAAAGAGCCAGTTTTTAGGATGTTTTGACACCTGCGAGAGTCCTTTTCTGTTTTTAGTAGTTTTTTGTCTTTAGATGCAAGTAAACATATCTGTGGTTGGCTAGGAGTCGGGGTTGTCCTCAGGATATAAATAGCGACCCTGCGTGGTCGGAAAATCTGTACACACCAATATCAAACAAACCGCCTCCGGGCAAACCCTTTACTTTTCTGCATCTACTTTACAGCATCTACCTTTACAGCATCTACTTTTCGGCGACTTCGCCACTGTGATTTTCTCTTTTCTACAACGTCGTGCTTCAAGTTCGTCGGGCTGCATCAGCTGATCTCCGGCAAGCTTGTGAGTACTGTTTTACCGAATAACCCTAGGATTTAACCTCCGGGCGCATCGCTGAGGTTTTGTCTAGTTCTTTATTCACCCCTTACAGATATTAGCTAGATCTGCAAGTCTTTGTACCAATTCTTGTGGTTTTTAGCTACTATCTTTATCATCCACTCGATTTAAATCCTATCGGCTTCTAACACCGCAGCCGATTCCAACCTACTCGAGTGCTGACGTCACGATCGGCCGATTCAGCCGATCGATCTACTCACGCACCTGCGCCTCGGTCGCTCTCAAGCCGGCCAATCCCGCTTTTACCTGTATCAGCCGATTGGCTGATACACGTGTCGCTACAAGGCCATCGGTTCTCAAGCCGATCCCTAATATTTTCCATTGTCAATCAACAAGTCAGATTGGCTGGCACGCCTCGCTACAGACAGGGGAATCACGTGTGCTGCGAGCGGAGGTGACGTCCTATTTTCTCGTCAACAGAAGGCCTTAATGAACTCGAAGCAGGCTGCCTAAATGAAGGTGAAGTGCGACTCCATGCTACCGACCATGATGAAGACCTTGATGACGGTGGAGTTTTTGAGGAAAATGAACCATTATTCCCACCAAATGTGATGAGGCCTGAGGATATCACTGATCAAGAAGTTAGGGGCTTCGATGATGGTGAGATGTTGCAACGTGTGCACAATGTTGATCAAATGTTGCGGGATGTTGAGTTTCAACGAGTGTACACACCTTCTGAATTAGCGAGGCTGAAGCAATTCATTGAAGATTCAAAGAAACCCCTCTATCCTGATTGCCAGAAGTACTCTCGCCTTTCTGGTGATCTAAAACTTCTGCAGCTTAAGGCAGATCATGGTTGGAGCAACAAAAGTTTCAAACATCTATTGGATGTGCTTAGAGACATGCTACTTGAAGGAAACCAAATAGCAGAGTCTGTCTATGAGGCGAAGAAGATAATCTGTCCTCTGGGAATAGAGGTTGAAAAAATCCATGCATGCAAGAACAATTGTGTATTGTTCCGTGGAGATTATGCAGACCTTGACAAGTGCCCCAAGTGTGGCTATGATCGGTACAAGAGGAAAAAGGATGCTGGAGATGATAATAATGCTGATGACGAGAACGAGCCCGGCGAGATCAAGGCAAGAAGAAGAAGGCTAACAGAGGGGCTCCTGTGAGGGTGGCATGGTATTTTTGCATCATTCCTCGACTGAGAAGATGGTTCGCAACACGAAAGGAGGCCCAACTCTTGCATAGGCATGACGAAGGCCGAAAGGAGCTTAAGAAAGATGGCAAGTTTAGGTACCCCGCAGATGCAGCACAATGGGGTAACATTAATAACCACTTTCCGTGGCTTGACAAAGACGTAAGGAGCATACGGTTTGCTATGAGCACAGATGACGTGAACCCATTTAGTAACCAGAGCTCAACACATAGCACCTGGCCTGTCGTGCTGTTGTTGTACAACCTTCCACCCTAGCTATGCAAGAAACAGAAATATACGATGTTGACAATATTGGTCTCCGGGCCAAAGCAACCTGGCGACCGTATTGATGTCTACTTGAGGCCACTAGTTGATGACTTGAAGATACTGTGGAAGCCTGGTGTGAAGGAGGTTTGGGATGAGTACAAGCGTGAGGAGTTCACACTACATGCCGTGCTGTTCACCACCATCAACGACAACTCAGCTCATCGCAACCTCTCTGGCCAGAGTAAAAGGATAGGTGCAGCTTGCCCACACTACTTGGAAGATACTTGCGCAGTAAGGCTAAGACATTCAAAGAAATACGTATTTATGGTGCACCGTCATTTCCTCGGCAAGAAACATCCATACCGGGCCATGGATTGTCAGTTTAATGGGGAAAAGGAGAATCGAGAGGCGCCGTTGCATGTGACTGGAGATCTGGTCCACTTGGAAGTCAAGGACGTCAAAACTATCGAGGAGTTACCTAAACTGACTGAAAAACCCCTTGGCAAAAGAAAGAAATGAGATGGTGAAGAAGAAGAAGAAGAAGGAATGTGGAACAAGAAATCAATTCTATGGGAGCTAGAGTATTGGCTGATGTTGGATGTGGGTCATTCGATTGACAACATGCACGTCAAGAAGAATGTGTGTGAAGCTACTTGTGGAACATTGCTAAAACAGAAGTCCAAAGGAAAAGATCATAAAAATGCAAGGGAGGATCTTAAAGAACTGGGCATTAGGCCGGAGCTCTATGCAGAGGAAACAGAGATGGGGACGAACCTTCCCGTTGCTGCAACCACCTTGTCAAAGGCAGAGAGAAGAATTCTGTCAGTTTTTGCATGATTTGAAAGTACCTTCAGGCTACTCATCAAACTTCAAGAGGCTAGTGTCGGTGAAGGAGATGAGAATGAATTTCAACTTGATGAAATCTCATGATTGCCATGTGTTGATGACAGCTCTTCTTCCTGTTGCACTTAGAGGTATCAAGACAGAACTAGTTCGCGACGCGGTCACGAGCTTGTGTTTATTCTTCAATGCAATAGAATAGAAGGTGATTGATGAGGAAAAACTATTGGACTTAGAGAGGAGGCATTTCGAGACCCTATGCCTGCTTGAAGCTACCTTCCCACCATCATTCTTTGATCTCATGCTACATCTAACAGCACACCTCGCGATGGAAATCTGGTTCCTTGGCCCATCTTACCTTCATCAGATGTTTCCATATGAGAGGTTCTATGGATACCTGAAATCATTGGTACATAACTGGTTATTTCCGGAGGGAGCCATTGTTCGTGGCTACGAGACCATCGAAGCAGTGGAGTGGGCCATGGGTTACATGGACCCCCAAAACCCCATTGGTGTGCCTCGCTCATGGCATGAAGGTAGGCTTTCAGGTGTTGGGACCCTGGGGAAAAAGTCAGTCACTTCGGAACCAGATGCCTTCCAAAAGGCTCATTTCACCGTGATACAACAGCTGCACCTAATTACACCGTTTGCCAATGAGCACAAGAGACAACTACGTGAAGACAACCCTGACCGTGGTAGGGCTTGGCTTGCAAAGATGCACATGCAAGGTTTCAGCAGGTGGCTCCGAGATTATGTCGAAACATGTAGCAATAATGCTGTAATAACCGACGAGATAAGGAATCTAGCAGCGGGGCCATTGTTCACTGTTACAAGATACCAAGCAATGGATATCAATGAATACACGTTCTACACCATAGCCCAGGATAAAAAGAGCATCTATAAAAATAGTGGTGTGCGTGTACGGGCCGTTGTCGACGACAGTCATGATGATGATGACACGGAGACAAACACATATTATGGTCAAATAGAGGAGATATGGGAGCTTGATTATGTAGGATTGAAGGTAGCCTTGTTTCGGTGTAGATGGGTCACCAATGGGAAGAGAGCTGTGAGCAAGGACAAATATGGTTATGTTAGTGTTGATCTCCGGGTCTTTGGTTACAAAAACGAACCGTTTGTCTTCGCCAACGATGTTGAGCAAGTGTTCTATGTACCTGACCTTGCAAAGAAGAACTGGTCTGTGGTTATGCCTGAAAAAAAAGGATTGTTGGGGTTGAAAATATTGTTGAGCAGGAGGAATACAACCAGTTTGCTGAAATTCCATCCTTTGACACTTCATACAAGCCCCTACTCTTGGGAACTAATAAAACATCGTACTTGCGAAGCGACCATAGTGAAAAAATCCATATACAGAAATCAAGGAAGAAAAAGCAATCTGTTGACGGTTGATTGTCGTATCAAAGTTCATATGGATTTGCAAGCGGACAAATCCCCCGTCATAGTCAAGGGACCCTTCTTCCCTTAAGTGTGAGAACCCAAGGTATCGAATCCGTGGAACAATATGCAACGCAAGGATTCAATCTAGTAAAGCAAGGAAAACTCTTTCTTTTGAAGAAGCGAATTGCATCTAATCTAAGAGATCATCAAGAAAACACATCTAATCTAATCTAATCTAATCTACTAACTCAAGAGGTAGCAAGAGAAAGCAAAGAGATAACCGATCTAGAGAGTCTAGATCGTGCTTATGTTGTAGCTCCAAACAAGATAGATGAAGATAGAAAAGCGAATCTCATTAAAAGCATCTTTAAACCGTGGCCTCCGATCCGATTCCGAAGACACCCACCTTTTGGAGCCACCGTTCTATCACAACGCACTCCTATTCGTGCGGGTTAGCCTAGGGCGAGTTCAAGAAGAACAAGTTGAAAACACTTGGTCAGTCCGGTATGCACCTCTAGCCACCGTGGCTACAAGAGCACCCTATGCAATCTATCTTAAGTATAGATTGGGGAAGAAGCAAAACCAAGGGAGAACAAAATCATCGAGAAGGCACTTGATCGCTAGAAATCGAATTCACTATAAAACTTCACCATGAATGATTACATGAACAAGATCACCACTGGGATCCTACCTCGATCTTGATCCTTGCTCCGGGGCTCCGACGTGGTCTTCCATGCAAGGTTCCCACGTCGGCTAGGGAAACCCTAGACAACTAGCACGATCCTTCTCTCCGAGATGGTGTCCCTCTAGCTTCTCTGCTCCTCGGCGGCGGATGACAAATGAATTGATGTGTGGCTTTTTGCACCGTGGCTTTAAATAGACCGAAGAGGGTCTAGGTCAACGGGGAGCCCGAACCGGGCCCAGAATGGGCTGGGCTGGCCGGCCTGGGCCGACCGGCCTGAGCCCGTTTCGGCCCAGTTCGTCCCCGGCTTCTTCCCCGGTTGCTTCTCGCGCGATTCCTCATTTGTGTGCACTTGCATGTGGGCCTTTGACGTTGTTTCCTTCGCAGTTAAGGCTTGAATGCTTGCCATCCAAGCTTCGCTGTTTTCTGGTTGAGTCCTTGAAGATTTGCACGTTGACGCTTCGGTCCTCGGGTCATTTGGAGTCATGTTCATCGCATGTCTTGACTCTTGTCGGGCTTCACGATCTTCTTCCAAAGTGCTTGATGAACTTATCCCGAAAGTCTCCTCTTTAGCGTAGATTTCCTGCGTAAACAATAAACTCCAAAATCGACATGCAAGAGTGAACTTGTTATATACGGGGGGGGTAGTTCCAATGGATAAGATATAAAATTCATGCCAACACCGAAGGTAGACTCATGGCTAGGTTGACGGAAATTCACCTTCAACATCTCCCCCAAGCTTAAACCTTGCTCGTCCTCGAGTAAGCCTTCGATGGATATCATCGTTGCCCTTCATTGTTCAAACCCTGCACTTGATCATACACGAGAAAACATAATTCTCTCAAAAGTTTAGTTCTTTAAAGTTCCATAATGTACTAGCCTTCATCCCTACGGAGGGTAGATATTAATTAAGCTCTTTCCACAAGTATTAACATGCTCCCAAAATTCAAATGGATCTCAGAAATTTTGAAATAAAGAACGAGATGAAAAAGAGCTAAACCAAGTTCAAAAATTTAAACCACCTTGCATCTTGCTCATGAACTCTCATCTTATCTTGTCTCTCAAGCCTATTTCTTCTACTCCTTTCCCTCTCAAAACATATGTGCAAGTGGTAGGCTTTATATGGAGCTCTTTGGGAAAGTTTTAGTCCTACCAAGATATTATAAATGAGATGTTGTCAAAACAAGACAAGCTTCTCATGGTCTTACCGAGACTCATCAAAAAGGTCATTGGAAAATAATGTTATATCAAGGAGGGGGAGAGAAAAATACACACACTTCGAGGTAGGTGGACATGTGCAAATGGCAAAGAGTGATCCCGAGGCACAAAGGAAGACCTCGTTATCGGATTGCACATGGTTGGAAAGATGAGTTTGGATCTTTTAATCTTGAAACTTTCAAATTCCTAATGTACTTTAGAGAACCGGGGAGTTCACTTTATTTTATTTTTATATCATACATACTCATATTTTTTTTCTTTTCTCATTTTTTTCTTTCTTTTTTTAGTTGCTCCCCTTGAACTCTAAATTGCATTGTACCTACCTCCTCCCCCATGCTTAGATGTTTGCTCGTCCTCGGGCAAAGAGGTGATAGAGATAAGGTAGGTACTAGAAATATTTTTCCTTTGGAGAGATATTTTGAAATCTTCAATCTTGGCACCATCTTGCGATCTTCCTCGAATTGACGATCCATACTCAATGATACGTTGTGGTCAAGGAGGTAAACACAAAAGATGATATTTTAGTTTTAAGGGTGGATATCCGGCGAGGTTTGTGAAATCTCCGATGTGGGGATACATAATGCACGGATAAAAAGGCTAGCAAAAAGATAGATACGCAAAAACGGAATGACCAGCTTCTTAGCCTCGGGCCAGAGAAATCATGACCTGAAATAACTCACCCAAAAATAAATCTTGTATACTAAGTTTTTGCACTCAAATATATATATGGCTCTGGATAGGTAGAGGAACATGCAAGTGGTATTTATGACAAGGTTAGCATTACTTTTAAGAACAAAAATAAATCATCTTTAATCCATCTAAAACTTGAGAGCACATAAAACACTATGGGTCTTTATTTTTATCATAACCTCTGCTAAAGATTAAGCTAGCATTTAGATAATTTCAGATTTGTGTTTTAAGAGAGTATTAGCTTAATCATGCATAAAACAAGCACAAAGATAAACAAAGCCGCAACTATCATCATATATCATCATGGCACAAACTTTGTATCTTTGCCAAAGGTAAAAACAAGGTGGTGACTTTATTCATGATGAAAATAAAAACTAACACACATGCTGAAATTTTAAATAAAAACTGAAAACACTACGCATACATAGGCGCATACAAGCTGAAAATTAAAGAAAAATGGAAGAGAAAAGATAAACTAAAGCTCCTCCTCTCTCTAATCTTCCGCTGGTGGTTGATATTGATAATCTTGATTGTTGTACCTTTGCTCGTAATAGTATTGCACCGCTCCTCCTATGAATTGTCCCGGCGGTGCTAAGTGAAAGCGTCCAAGCTCATAAGCGATGTTTGCATTTCCTTCACCCATTTGGTTTGCATTGGTTTGGATGGCTGCGATATTTTGCATGTTTCTCGCAGCGTATCCTCCAATGGTGGCCACACTTTGTTGTGGTTGAGGAAGATGTGCATATGGCTCTGCAAAGGCTACGTTGGGCACTGCAAAATTTGGTGGGGGCATGGCTACACCACTCCCCCATGCTTGCATCGGTACACCACCGTAGTAACTCGGCGGCGCCGGAATTCCTCCAAATGGTGGCACATAATTTTGTTGCGCACCTCCTTCTTGGGCCGTGGAAGAACCTTCTTCTATAATCCTTCCTCTCTTATTCTTCTTTGCCGGCACAAGAAGTCCTTCCTCTAACCAATCTTCTTTCCCCTCAAGAAAAAGTCTTAATCTTCCATCTGGAAGGGGCAAATTCACCTTGGCCACTTTGAAGCCTCTTCTCTCATCTCCACTTATGTACTTACCTTGCTTCATATACTCAAATCCAAGGGAAGTCCTGGCTAGGAGATGCTTCGGGTTTCTTGGAATTCCCGGTCTCAAAGAGATAGCCAACATGGAGAGATAACACCCCGAGCCAATATCTCCCAAACCCGATGTTGCTTCACAACACCACCGGTTGATCATAAGGTGAGTGGGGTCGATTGGCTGCCTGGCAATTAAAGCCGAGTAAAGCCAATTCACCTCCATGTCGGTTATCTTGGTCTCTCTCATTCTCCCCAAAATCCTCTTGCACATCCATGAGTGAAATACTTGGCTTATGGGGTTCCGGATACTATTTCTTTGTTGGTGAGCTTCTCCCGCGATCATACTCCAAAATCCTTCCAATGTGCCTCCATGCACATCCACTTGTTCCGGGGCTCCCTTTTGAAAACCGAGTAATTCCCTAATATACTCATAGGGAACCACTTGTTCAACTCCCTCCAAATGGAATGAGAGACTCGGCACTCCTTCATCAAGGATAGGCGCCATGGTCATGAGAATTTCCAAGGCGAATTCCATATGGGTGTTTACCGACACACCATTGGAGAATTGCACCCAACCTAGGTGTCCCAACATGTAGTAAATATCTGTATGAAAACCCAACACTTGGAGAGCTTGATCATCGAGTCGACGTTTGCCACAAGCCTCTTCTCAAGACGAGTGAGCTTCTTCTCCTCCTCCTCCGTCATGATGAGAAACCCATACTCAGAATAACGCGGAGCGTATGGAGGTGGAGCGGATGATCGTGTCGTGCGGCGAGGTCGGACGAGCGGCTCCTCCGTACGTCCTTGAGGTTCGGTGAACCTCATAGACGAGCTTCGTGTGGCCCTCATACCACCAAGGAGAAGAGTGTCGTTCCTCCTCGGCGGTGCCGTGTCCTCCTCCATACTCCAAGGAGACTCGGAAACCGAGTGCCTCCTCGAAGAGGTTGTCGATGATGGCTTGGACGACAATGATCCCTTCTTCTTAGTGAAAAGGCTTGTAGTTTTCTTCCACATGGTTGCTGCACTCTCCTCACATATATCTGGGGTTTTCAACAGGTAACAAGGCACACAAATATTATTTGGAGTATGGACTTTGAGTGGAATTAGGATGGATTTTGTTGGACGAAACAAACTCGGAGTGGAAAGCTAAGTCTAAGGTGGTTCTGGACTACAAGCTCGAGCACACGAACAAGGAATTGGATGAGCAACTTACCTGCCGAAGGGGAGCACCAGGGGGCTTAAGAAGGGGGGAGGCCGGCCGGCCTGGGCTGACTGGCCTAGGGTCCTCTCTGCCCCTTTCGGCTTCAATTTTCTCCAGTGCACTCCATGCTCCTTTGTTGCTTTGTGACCGTGTGATCCACGGGGTTGCACCACCCAAACGTTCTCGTCCACTCCTTTGCTTGCATTATTGCTCCTTCCACTTGATGATTTTGCTTTGAGTCACTTCCATGCCCCCTTACCTCACATGCCTCCATGATATTCCTACAAAACAAAGCCTTGGCTGCCCCCCCCATGCTTGTCCTTTGCATGTGGTTTGATGAAAGATGTTGGAGGGGCATCCCGTGATGCATCATGGTGCATGCATGGTTAGGTTAACTAGATTGCCTCCCTCTAAGCATGTTTTAATGCTAACCACTCCTCTAATTTCGAAAAATAAAAATAAACTCAGAGCTTGCAATGAGTTCAAATATAAATTTAGAGGAGTTTTTAAAGCATTAAAAACAAATGTAAGTCAAAAATGTTTTCCGACTACTTTTATTTTGGTCTCACCGGTATCGTTTGCTTCCATTAGTTGAGAGCAAGCTTTTCCCGGCTTGATCATGGGGGCATAGGTTTAGGTTCTAATTTTGGTTAAATGAGAGAGATTTTGAATGAAATAAAATTAAATGAGGCTTAGAAAAATTCTAATCTTAAAGAAACCAAGGATATGGATTTTTAAACCAACCAAAACTCAAGTTTCTAGGTTCATGCGAGTCCTACCATGCGCTGAAATTTAGATAACATCTAGGTACAAGGCGTGGCTCTTCTCGTGTGTTTTTAGCATGTAAAACAAGTCAACCATAACATCATGAAGAGGATAAAAGGTTGAGATAGGTTCTGAATTTTTTTGGCTTTGGTTCCTCAAAAAGAAGCAAATAACACATAGGATGGCTCATATAAAGGGTTTATGATCCAAATGAAATATCCAACCAAGAATTATGTCTCTGATATTATTCAACCACTCTAAGTCTAATGTCTTGCGTAGGAAATTTCAAAACTAACTTACTTGAAAAGACTCGAAAAATCTTGAATCGGGTTGTCCTCCCGGTAGCTTATTCTTGACTCGACGAAACGGGTTGCCTCCCGCCTAGCGCTTCGTTTATAGTCCATGGCTAGACTTCTTCACTTGATTACTTCGGATCAACGCTCTTTGCGGGCATTGCAATCTTGGGTACCCACTTCCGCACCATCTTGGGCACGAGCTTATTCTTCGGCTTAGTCATTTTTTTGGTCTTTACAGGCTGGCTTTGTCCTTTGGTATTGACGGATGCAACAACTTCCTTCATGTAGTGGCTCGGTATCTCAAACTCCGGTCCTTCGGTCGTGATCTTCGTGGTCTCCTTAGTGTGATCCTCCATCTCTCCCGAATGAGTTTGAGTAGCCTTCGCCGTCTCGGGGCCTTGGGGTTGTCTCGGAAATTCTCCTTTGTTACCCATCGGGTGCCCGACAAGTTGTCCCACTTGCGTCTCTAGCATCTTCATCACGATGAACACTTCACGGATAGAGCTTCCGACCTCCGTCACCTTACCATCTAAATTCTCCAATATTTTCTCCATAGCCTCGAACTTAGTGATGGCGTCCTTGTTGATCATAGCTTGCTCGTCCATGAAGTCCTTCAATTGTGTACAAAGAAGAACCAAATCTTGAATGGACGAACTTGTATTAAATCGGGGTTTACCTTGGACATGGCCGTAGTCCTCACACTCCCTGCATGTGGATCTTGCCTCGGCAGCCTTTAGGTCTTGAGCTTCTCTCTCTATATCCATCTTCTCCATCCTCCTCATAAGGAAATCGATATGCCACTCAAGGAATTCGGCTCGCATGTATTTGTTGAAACGCTCCGAAGCTTCTTCGATCGTCTCCATGGGCAATTGAACAAACATATCAATCTTGTTGCGCAAACTCTGAGTTTTGGTCGGCGAATAAAATTCCTTCATAAAGTTCCTCATCAACGCTTCCCAATCTTGTTTTGACTCCGCCGGTAAAGTATGGAACCAACGCAAAGCTTTTCCATGTGGTGAGAACGGAAAAAGCCTTGCCCTCATTTGATCTTGAGTCACCCCATCCTCATCAAAAGTTTGACATAGTTGAACAAATGCTTGGAGGTGAAGGTTCAGGTCCTCTTTACCGGTGAAAGGCGAGTGTTGCACCATGCGGATAGTTGAGACCTTGATCTTGAACGGCCTTCCAGCGTCTTGAAGGTTTATGATAGGTAGATCAATGACGTCTGGGGTGCATAGCTCGATCTTGCGCTCCGGTTTCGGTTGTTCTCCCATTGGTGGCAGTTGAGGTTGATCTTCCTTTGGACTTGGAGGTGGTGATTCCCTTGGAGATTCCGACGGTCCTTCGACTTCGGCTTTTGGATCTAGGGTTTCCAACCCTTTAGCTTGTGTTGCACGTCTCCTTTGCCTGTAAAGTTTTGCTGGATCATCCACAAAAATATTTGGGTTTCTTGGAGAGGTAGCCAACCATCTCCGGTTAGGGTTAGCAAAAACAAAAAATCTAAAAAAAAGAAAAATTAGGGTTAATCAAAAACTAGATTAGATTGATTTTTTTTTCTTTTTGAGGATGATCAAAGTTAAGAGATGCAAAAGGAAATAAAAGAAAAACTGAAAAATATTCACACAAAAAAAGCGATACTAGATTGGATCTTGATTGCTTGTTCCCCGGCAACGGCGCCACAAAAAGGGGCTTGTTGACGGTTGATTGTCGTATCAAAGTTCATATGGATTTGCAAGCGGACAAATCCCCTGTCGTAGTCAAGGGACCTTTCTTCCCTTAAGTGTGAGAACCCAAGGTATCGAATCCGTGGAACAATGTGCAATACAAGGATTCAATCTAGTAAAGTAAGGAAAACTCTTTCTTTTGAAGAAGCAAATTGCATCTAATCTAAGAGATCATCAAGAAAACACATCTAATCTAATCTAATCTACTAACTCAAGAGGTAGCAAGAGAAAGCAAAGAGATAACCAATCTAGAGAGTCTAGATCGTGCTTATGTTGTAGCTCCAAACAAGATAGATGAAGATAGAAAAGCGAATCTCATTAAAAGCATCTATAAACCGTGGCCTCCGATCCGATTCCGAAGACGCCCGCCTTTTGGAGCCATCGTTCTGTCACAACGCACTCCTATTCGTGCTGGTTAGCCTAGGGCGAGTTCAAGAAGAACAAGTTGAAAATACTTGGTCGGTCCGGTATGCACCTCTAGCCACCGCGGCTACAAGAGCCACCTATGCAATCTATCTTAAGTATAGATTGGGGAAGAAGCAAAACCAAGGGAGAACAAAATCATCGAGAAGGCACTTGATCGCTAGAAATCGGATTCACTATAAAACTTCACCATGAATGATTACATGAATAAGATCACCACCGGGATCCTACCTCGATCTTGATCCTTGCTCTGGGGCTCCGATGTGTTCTTCCATGCAAGGTTCCCACGTCGGCTAGGGAAACCCTAGACAACTAGCATGACCCTCCTCTCCGAGATGGTGTCCCTCTAGCTTCTCTGCTCCTCGGCGGCGGATGACGAATGAATTGATGCGTGGCTTTTTGCACCATGGCTTTAAATAGACCGAAGAGGGGCTAGGTCAAAGGAGAGCCCGAACCGGGCCCGGAATGGGCTGGGCCGGCCGGCCTGGGCCGACCGGCCTGGGCCCGTTTCCGCCCAGTTCGGCCCCAGTTTCTTCACTGGTTGCTTCTCGCATGATTCCTCATTTGTGTGCACTTGCATGTGGGCCTCTGACGTTGTTTCCTTCGCGGTTAAGGCTTGAATGCTTGCCATCCAAGCTTTGCTATTTTCTGGTTGAGTCCTTGAAGATTTGCACGTTGACGCTTCGGTCCTCGGGTCATTTGGAGTCATGTTCATCATGTGTCTTGACTCTTGTCGGGCTTCACGATCTTCTTCCAAAGTGCTTGATGAACTTATCCCGAAAGTCTCCTCTTTAGCGTAGATTTCCTGCGTAAACAATAAACTCCAAAATCGACATGCAAGAGTGAAGTTGTTATATACGGGGGGTTAGTTCCAATGGATAAGATATAAAATTCATGCCAACACCGAAGGTAGACTCATGGCTAGGTTGACGGAAATTCACCGTCAACACAATCCTGATTTCTGCTGAATCCTTTTTGTAATGCAGGATGTGTCTATTGGTGGAACTGGAATCCGTTTTGTAATATAAAGGATGTGATGTATTGGTGGAATTCGAATCCAATTTGTAATATATAGGATGTGGTGCAATTTTAATCCTTTTTGTAATATATTCTGCCTAAGATACTATATATATTCTGTTTATATTCTGCTTCAGTTTAGTCAGTATGTTGCAGGCTGCTTTAGTTCAGTAACGGGCGTTAATATAAAAGAGACAAGGATTAGCCAACCCACGTCGCCTTTGGTACGGGCAAGAGACGAGGATTAACCAACCCGTGTCGCCTTTGTTATGGGCAAGATATGCGAAATCACACACACAGATTACATCAAAAGAGTCGTGGATTAGCCAGCCCCCGTCGGCTTGTTCTTCTTCATGCTTGCAAGTGAGTAGGTAAATCATACAAAAAATTGTACTGCACACAGATAATCACACAAGTGTAACATACCAGGTTTTAGGAGGTGTGAAAATTTCGAAAAATTTAAAACTTTTTGCTTGTCATTGAGTGCTACCAAATTTTAAACAAATTTGCTAGTCTCTCTCCTAAAATTCTCCACAAATAAAACCAAATATAAAAATATAAATTCAAATTATGGTAAAATAAGTGAGTTGGATTTTGTCGGTGTTTTAGACCGGCAACCTACCAAGGGGAGTACCCCAGGTAGATGAATATGGCCTCGCCGAGATCGGTAACTCGAAGGAGAGACACGTGGCACACAATTTAGACAGGTTCGAGCCGTGAGGTGTGTAATACCCTACGTCCTGTATGCTGCGTAGCTCTGGATTGATTGGGTGAGTTTACAAGATGATGCGGATCAAGAGATATGGGTCCCTGCCTCGCCTTATATAGTCCGGGAGGCAGGGTTACAAGTCGGTTTGAGGGGAGAGTACTAGTCGGGTGCGGCTAGGAGTACTCTACATGGATCCGGACATGTGTAGCTTCCTAACCGAGTACTATCCCTTTGTAGTCCTTGCGCCCCACGCCAGCAGGTGCCGTGTTGCCCAAGTCGAGTAGTCCCAGGGGCCCACCGAGTAGTCGGTCCTGGTACCCACTAGAGTAGTGGGCCTAGGGATGTCCATACGATAAGCCCCCGAGTACTTTGTAGTCGAGCAGGATGTCTTCGAGTAGTCTTGATGGCCTTGGCGAGTAGTCCTTGAGCGTCCCCAAGTTCCACAAGCCAAAAGTCCTCAAGAATGCTTGAACCATCCCGAGGCTAGAAGGTACTCCAACTGTTCTTTGAGTAGTCTTGATGTCTTCTCGAGTAGTCCCCAAGCGTCCCCGAGTGCTTCTCTCGAAGGTCTTCAATAATACTCGTGATGTCTTGATGAAGAGACCATATGGAAAATGTGATTCGGAGAATCACATTCCATATGGAATGTAGCCCCCGAGCCTTAGGTCGAATCGTAGATTCAAGCTGAGGGTCAATCTGAAGTTCTGCCAATCCCATCCCGAAAAATCCGGAGAAAAAACTGAAGGACACATGGCACGGAGCCCCCGAGCCTTGAGTCGAGTACTTCCTCTCGAATTAAAGGGTCTTCTTGACTGTAGAATGTGTCCTGAGTGGGTCTTGAATCTTGTTGTATCCCACTGAGGTCATCTAAAGTAGTCGAGCCCCCGAGATGGAGATCATCGAGTACTGGAAGTTGAAGAGTCACGCTGCTGCTAGGTTACCCGTCTGGCGCCGTATCTGCCCGCTGAGAACCGAGCCGCCAGGGCCGGTTATAAATAACCGGTGAGTCCCTTAGGGTTTTTCACTCCTAGCAGTTGCATTCCTCAGATTAGATCTGAATCACCGCCCCCTCCGCTCCTCTGCTGCCGCCACCACCGCGCAGAGACCTAGATTCATTTGCTCGCGCTGCCGCAGTTCACCCGCCGCTGTAACCCCCGAGCGAATGCAAGTGAAAACACCCGTCACTTGGAGAATGAAGGGGTCTCCAGCGAAGGGCACGAAGACCGGCGCGTCGAAGAAAAGGAGCCGCGATGAAGAAACCGGAGATGTCAGCCAGTCGTCGACGTCGCCACCCTCGTCCCCTCACCCCAATCCGGCGAAGGAGTGGAAGAAGGCGAAACTGAAGACCGAGGACCTCCTCACCTTGGTCAACAGTGGGTTCCTTCGTGAGAAGGAGGTGGATCTATGGTGCACCGCCACCGGCGATCCATACCCGATGGAGAAGAACCCGGACGAAATCCCAATGTTCGCCCGGTTTGTAGAGCGCGGATTGGCGCTCCCCGCCAGTGATTTCTTCAAGGGTCTGCTCAGGTACTACGGCATCGAGTACCTTAATCTCAACCCCAACAGAATCTTCTATGTCTCCATCTTTGTACACTTCTGCGAAGCCTTTGTGGGGATCAAGCCCCACTGGATCTTATTTCGGAAATTCTTCCGGTTGAAGCCGCAACCGAGCACCAACGATACACGAGTAGTCGGAGGTGCCGATATCCAGATGTGTGAAGACACCGTCAACCAGTACCTACCGTACAAGTTGATAGACTCCAGCCAGGACTGGAAGGCCAAGTGGTTCTACATCAGCAACCACCATCCTGAGCTGCCGAAGCCGAGCGGGTGTCAACCGAAGCACAAGCCGTGGTGGAACACAGAGCCCACCATGCAAGAGGGTATTCAGCTACCCGAGTTGTTGAAGAAGATCAAGGCCTTGCGGGAAGCCGGACTGAGGGCCGAGCACGTGGCCTTCAGCTTCATGAAGAGGAGAGTGCAGCCACTGATGGCATGAGACACCCTCAGGTACCAGTACACCGGCGACAAGGATACGTACCGGTTGCCTGGCTTCGAACTCGAGGACAACATCCTTGTTGAGAGGCTGGGCAAAATCTTCAAGGATATGCCCCCGTACACACCATGCCCGGTGCTAGAGTACTCTGCGGCACGGCCGCCAAATCAGGTCAGTAGTCGTGACATAAGCCCCCGAGTATTGATTTGCTTGACGTAGTCGTACTCATGCTTGCTTAATGTTGTAGGGTGATGTGGAGAAGTACATCTCTGTCCCGCCCTCTCCTCCGTGACCTGAAGGACAGGCGCAGGGGAAAGTGGAGCCCAAAGGGAAAGAGTGCCGTGAAGTCGGTGAAGGCAGTGACGCCATTGTCATCGAGTCCGGCTCTGATGACGATGAAGATGAAGAAACACTGCAGCAAAGGTTCCAGCTGTGCTCCAGGTTCAGCCGAGCTGGGATAACAGACGTCCCAGTCATCATCAAGAAGCCATCCAGCCTCAAGGCTAGTTTGCCGGTGCCACCAAGGAGGCCTCGCAATGTGGCGCGGAAACGCGCCATCAAGAAGCTGAAGATCTCTGAGACGACCAACCAAGAGGTAAACACCGCGACTAGAGTAGTCGAGCACAGCTGATAAGTAGTCGTGTGCTGAAGATTTGTCTTGTAATGTTGCAGGATATCCCCTCCCCAGACCCCGTAGATCGGGGCGACAAGGGGGTCCTGGACACCGTGGGAGCGGCAGCTGATAGGAGTATCAGCCCACCTCCATCAGCCGAAGAAGTCGTGCCAGCAGCGACACGGCAGGAGACCGGCGTTGCAGAGCCGCAACCATCGTTTAAAGATGGACGAAACCCTCCGCTGGCTGCAGCTGTGGAGCAACCAGAGGAGGCATCTGTTAAGGCTGGAGCTGCCGCTGAGGCTGGCATAGTTGATATTGCCAGTATACTAGGTGCTCCGACCGTGACCGTGGTGCGGTCTACACTGTAAGTGCTTATGAACTTTCAAGTAGTCGTGTAGATGGCAGACTTGCATTGCTGACTTGATTACTCTGTGATGCAGGAAATCCACGGACCTGTCGTGGGACAGTGGGGAGACCAGCACTCCAGCCGACGGAGAGGGCCGCTCGGCGGAGGAGCGCGAACTCACGCCGCCGCCACATACTGAAGTCGCGGTAGAGTCGATGTTGGAGGAAGCCACCTGGGTTGAAGGTATGTGTCCTATCACC
This sequence comes from Cenchrus fungigraminus, assembly GCA_036936925.1. Taxonomy (NCBI): domain Eukaryota; kingdom Viridiplantae; phylum Streptophyta; class Magnoliopsida; order Poales; family Poaceae; genus Cenchrus; species Cenchrus fungigraminus. The sequence continues at coordinate 98,216,949 of CM072774.1, read as the reverse complement.
ACTAGTAGTCATCATGCATAGTAGTTGTAGCCGCTAAAATCGACTACGTGTACTCATTGTACTAGGAGCACAAGCTGAGGGAACCTCGATTCCTGAAGCCGTGGCCATGGAAATGACTACTGTGGAGTCGGAGCCCACAGGACCGGTGGCCGGGATGGCGGAGAAACAGCCCCCGAGCTGGGGACTGCGGTGGGCCCCGAGTCGGGTGCAGGAGTGCAGGACGATCCGCTCCACGGGACGAGCACGGACGTAGTCGTCCGCTCGCCCATCATAGAGGAAGCCGTGCTGATCCAGTCGACGGCCATGGCAGAGGAGGCATTTTCGAGCCGCGGGGGCCTTGAGCTGCTGGAAGACAATCTTGTCGATCCGGCCGTTGTTGCTCTGAACATGGAGTCATGACGGCGTACCCAGCAGTGGGTCAAGGTACATTGCGAGTACCTCGAGTAGTCTTGTATGACAAAATACAAAGTACCCCGTTTGACTGTTCTATCTACGCAGGATATTATTGAAAGATCCCGCGAGAAGTCCGAGCTTCTGAAGGGATACGGCGACACAGTCCTTCGTGCCGAGGCCTTGGAGAAGGAGCTTGATAAGTCGAAGAAACATTCCGCCCTGCTCCAATCCAAGCTCGACAGCGCCTTCGCCCAATATCTTAATGAAGTGCAAGAGATGCAGGCGAAGAGGGACGACTTGATTCGGAAAAACAAGTCGCTGCGCCAGAAGAATAAAGGTACATTTCCCGCCAAAGCCTTTTAGTACTTATTAGGGTACCTTGGTGTAATCTGATAGTGTGATGAGTTGTCTGCAGAGCTTGAAGAAAGGGTCGACCAGCTGAAGGCGTCAGAGACGGACTTGAAGAACATCGTGTATCATGAGACCGACAAAAGAGAGGTACTTGAGTATGAGTACACTCAGTTGCGCCATGAGTGTATCAAGCACATGGAGCTTTGTGAAGCCTCAGACCGTGACCTTGTCAATTGCTATAAATCTCTGCAGAAGCTCAATGAAGATTGTGAGAAGCTGCGGGGCCAACTGAAGGAACTTGAGGAAGCCGCGCTACCCATTGCAAGGCTGCTGGTGCCACACCCGGGCGGACCGAAGATTGCTCCACTGGTGGACTGGTTGAAGGAAGCCCCCGGGCGTCTGGCGACGTATGTCAAGCACTTGGCGAAGTCGATCCCGAACCAAGTCTTGGCATACATGAAGTCATATTTCCCCAAGGCTCCAGTGGAAGTAGTCGCCGGTGGACTTGCAGCGAACTGTACTGACGATCAGTACAAGACCCTCCTGGAGGAGATGGCGCCCATTGCTGAACAAGTGGCGAAAAAGCTCAACCTTCAGTAGGAGTACCTGTAGGAGTAGCTTAGAGTAGTTGATGTAAAACAAACATAGTTGTTAGTAACTTGTTTGGATTATCAATGAAAGTTTTCCACGATATATCTGTGAAATAAGTACTTGTAGCCGCCACTTACAACGAAGTGTGCGGAGTACCAAACCCTGGTAGAACTTGTGAGTAGTAGTACTCAGTAGGAGATGCCTGATTGGATGGCACAGTAAATAAGTTGAATGAAAATCAAACTTTATTACTAATGAATAAGTACACCTGGACGGTCAGAGCCATTTACAAGTGTAGTCGCCAGGACCTGGAGGCCGCCTACGGCTAAGTGGCGCTAGGACCTTTAGGCCGCTTACAGCTAGAGATCTATTAGTAGTCGTATAGACTGGATCTAGAGTACATGGTCTTACAGACCGCCGCTAGAGTCCTCAGCGCTCTGAGCAGCCCAAGATCCGTTAGTAGCCGTTAACGCTGGATCTTGGAAAAGAGTAGTCCGGAGACTAGTGCCAGGACCAGAAGGCCGCTTACAGCGAGGAGTCCGTGAGTAGTCGTGTAGACTTGGACCCGTAGAGTAGTCGTGCGACTACGCGTAGAAGCGACTGAAGGACCGATTAGGCGAACCAAAGAGGGGGGGGGGAGTGAATGGGAGCCGATAAAAATTTTTCTCGAAGGAGATGAGAACTCCAATAAGACGAACACGGCTTCCAAATCGCGTCTCCGACTCAACTACCCAGTTGGCCAAGACCACGTAGCCACTGGAGTGCTACTGGTCCTAGGAGCCAGCACACAACCCTCCGAGCCAGAACTCACCAAAACACACAGCAGAAACTTGCACGGCTTGCTGCCTGCGCTACACCGGTCAGACCGATGACCTGCGCCGGTCAGACCGGTGACACCGGTCGGACCGGTGGACAGCGCCGGTCAGGCCGGTGGCTACAGCAACCGCACAGCAAACGTTCCAGAAAGCCTCAGTGACTCCTCTAGGCCCTGGAACAAAAACCACCTCCGAAACACAACCTGGAAGGAAGAAGAACCCCTCACAAAACCTAGCAAAACAACTCCAAACACGCGAAGAACTGACCAGCAGGACCACGAGACAAAACCACACGGACAAGGCTATTCCCCGAGACAAATCCCACCAAGGACTAGCACCCGTCAGACCGGTCAAGAGCTCCGGTCAGACCGGTCGCGCCTGGGCAACTCGGGATGAACAGCGCCCGCGAGTCAAGCCCCCCCAAATCCAACTCCCGATCTCCCGATTCGCTCCACGGATTCCCACAAGACTTTGGGGATAGTAGGAACACCTCATGGGCACTCCATAGCCAAGATTTGGTCCACCAAAACTTGTTGAATCAAGAGGAATCAAAGAATTTCCTCCAAGAACACCACGAACCCTAGAACCACGAAAACCCCAAAATTGAGCCCCTTTACTCACGGATTTGGGAGGGGAATCAAAGGGAAAAGAACCACGAGGGGTTCATGCAAACATCCCCCACCAAATCCCAAAGAGAAAGGTCTCAAAACCGCCACAAGAAATTCGCCAAGAAAAGCCTCTGAAAATCACCAAAAAGGAGAAACGGGAAAGACACAACCAAGCCTCGAGGAACCACGCCGAATCATCTATACATACCAAAGAGGTTCATACAAGGTCTAGCTTGCCGCCCGATCATCCTTCCCTCTCACAAGATCTCACCATGAAGCTCTCATGCTAGTCCTACGAAAATCCTAAGGAAAATAGGAAGGAAAAAAGGAAAACCAAATGATCTAGGGTTCCAAGAGATGGCTGCCATCCTCTCATCACTTGGGTTATATGGGGGCAACCGAAAGACGAAAATATCCTTACTAGCTAACTAGGGATACATGCCTCTCGAGGGCGAAATTGGAAGTCTTTGTCTTCGCACCATCGGACGGATGCCCAGCGACCGCAAACTTGCTTAGCCTCGATGCAAGCCTTGCGATCTCGACGCGTGTCCTCCGCTTCGAAGATTCCAGACTGCGTTGTCACACACTAGTCAGACCGGTGCGGAGCACCGGTCAGACCGGTACTCACCGGTCAGACCGGTCAGACCGGTCTGGAGCTGCTGCACCTCCGTCTTCGGTTCTTCGGTCTTGGCTTTGTGGATCAACCAAGGAACCTAGTGGTTTTCTGGTGAACCACCGGAAACCCCGCGAACTCGGTGTAGCCTCCGCCAATCACCACTCATGACTCGGCTCCCACGTAGTCCCGGCTCGACCTTGGTTTTGAGGCTCAACCAAGAAACCGTCCATGACTTCATCTTGCCGTTCTTGCCACCATGCGGCCCGCACTTGACCCCGCTGGCCACCGGGTCCCTCGAACCAAGCCTACTTGTCTTCTCCACACCTGGAGGCCTCACTGGCAACGACCTTTCGCGCTTGTTCTTCACCCGCACCTGCACCAGTCAAGCCGCAACCTGCACCTGTAATACTTAGCCAAGAATCTGTCCATACCACGTTGTCAATCACTCATCACACCAGGAAGCGACCATCCACCGGTCCTCGAACCACACCTGGCTCTAAATCTCCCCCTTGATGAGTGCATTGACAACACACACGTTTTGGTAACCAAGAGAAAAGAAAAAAAAGAAACGACTAAAAGAAACTCCAACAAGCGACCGAAAGCCAAAGAAAAGGCAAAGAGCAAAATCACTTGAAGAAGACAAGTCTCGGACCCCTTAGGCAAGGGCAACGGCTCGACACATCTGAGACAAAACATGCTCAAGCAAAGAGCACAAGCCATCAAACCAAAGCTCGAAAACTACAAAGAGCTCCCCCTGCACACATGCAAGCTCCCCCTGAACCAATGCAACTCCCCCTGGACGAATGCATGCGAGCCACTTCACGAAACGGAGCAGCTGCAATAGCTCAGCTCTGACCGGTCAGACTGGTCGACACCACCAGTCAGACCGGTGCTCAACATGTGAACAGGACTAGCACTCTGACCGGTCAAACCGGTGACCTCAACCGGTCAGACCGGTGCTCAACAGAGCCCAAAAATGGCTCGAAACCACCTGAAAACCTTCTAGATGCATTCAGTAGGCCAAAACATGCTCAAACTTCTCCCCCTTGTTGACAATGCATGAATCAAGCCAAAAATGCAAAAAATGCAACCTAGAGCTTCTCAAATAGACAAAATTCAACAAAGGATGCTACACATGTCCAAATGAGCAAGTTAGATACTCTATAGCTTCGTAATGACATCAACTACAAGATCACCAAGTTTCACAACCATTGGGCGAAGCTAAGATAGAATTGAGCAATTTTGCGAAAAGTCACCCTCTCATGAGCAAAGTCCTAAACATGAGCAAAACATGTCAAAATGGCAAAGCTACACAAACTTCATGCTAGGACAACCATTCTAAGCATAAGACCATCATAAACACCCACAAGCACCTCATGTCATGTCAAAGCCACCGAGGCATGTGCCTACTTCTATATATGAGACTTCTCATTGGTAGGCATCATGCAACGATTTAGCACCCAAAGCAAATTAAAATTAGCACATATGACATGGGAGCTCATTTTCCAAGCAATTTACATTTCATTTTCAGATTCATAGTTGGTACATGAAATGTCTTTACGACAAAAAGGAACTTATGCCCCTCCACAAGAGGAAGCATGGGGGCTAAACATTCATGATGGCAAATGAGCCTTTGGCCCCATATGATCAAAATAAGCTATCCAACCACAAATTAAGCATAGCCAAGCCACAAAAACATGTCAAGATCATGTAAAGGCATTTACTCACAAGAGAGCATATATATATGAAATTTTTAAAAAACATAGCCATCAACCATGGATATAAACCAAGATTATCAAGAGCTAAGCCAAACTAATCATAGCTTACCAAATTAGCTCACAAAGACATATATATCATTCCATGGTGAACAATGTATATAGGAGAAGCCTTTCCTAAACAATGCATATGATACAAAATGCATGCAACCTAAGATACAAAGATGCCTATACATCATGTTACATATGCCATGCCAAATGCAAGAAATGCACAAAGGAAAGCTATACATATGATACAGAGGAGCTTCCACACGCCAACTCAAGAAATCAAACAAACACCAAGCTCCCCCCGCAAACGAGTGAAAGTTGCTTCATCTAGGGGTTTGGTGAAAATATCGGCTAGTTGGTCATGTGTGGGTACATGGATCAAGGATATCTTCCCTTTCTCTACGTTGTCTCTCAAGAAATGATACCTCACTTCTATGTGCTTGGTTTTGGAATGGAGCACTGGGTTCTTTGCAACACTTATGGCACTGGTGCTATCACATTGAAGTGGGACATGGGTATACTCCTCACCAAAGTCACTCATGGTGTATGTGATCCAAAGGAGCTGAGAGCAACAACTAGCTGCAGCCACATACTCTGCCTCGGTAGTGGATTGAGCAACACTCGACTGTTTGCGGGAAGACCAAGACACCAAAGAAGAACCCAAGAACTGGCAAGTCCCAGAAGTGGACTTCCTATCCAACCGACACCCGGCAAAATCCGCGTCTGAAAATCCATGAAGCGCCAAAGAAGAAGACGCAGAGTACCAAAGGTCGAAGTTGGGAGTGTGTCGCAAATACCTGAAAATGCGCTTGACTGCTTGCCGATGCGAAGTCCTCGGAGACGCTTGAAAACGAGCGCACAGACACACCGAGAATTGGATGTCCAGCCTCGTCGCCGTCAAGTAGAGGAGCGACCCGATCATGCTCCGGTACTCCTTCTGGTCCACGTGTTCACCTTCCTCGTCCGCATCAAGAGCTGTAGTCGTACTCATAGGCGTCGCCATGGCCTTGGAGTCCTCCATCTTGAACTTCCTCACAATGTCCTTGGTGTACTTAGCTTGGTGCACAAATGTTCCTTCCTTTGATTGCTTGATTTGTAGCCCGAGGAAGAACTGCAACTCGCCCATCATGCTCATCTCAAATTCCTTGTTCATGTCTTCTGCAAACCTTGCAACAAGAGAGTTAGACGAGCCACCAAAGACAATATCATCCACATATACCTGCACAATCAGGATATCTCTGTCCTGCTTGAGGAGAAACAAGGTCTGGTCGACCTTCCCCATCTCAAATCCTCTCTCAAACAGGAACCCCCTCAACCTACCATACCAAGCTCTTGGCGCCTGCTTCAACCCATACAGTGCCTGCTTCAGAATGGTCTAGAGCTGCTGCACCTCCGTCTTCGGTTCTTCGGTCTTGGCTTTGTGGATCAACCAAGGAACCCAGTGGTTTTCTGGTTAACCACCGGAAAACCCGCGAACTCGGTGTAGCCTCCGCTAATCACCACTCATGACTCAGCTCCCACGTAGTCCCGGCTCGACCTTGGTTTTGAGGCTCAACCAAGAAACCGTCCATGACTTCATCTTGCCGTTCTTGCCACCATGCGGCCCGCACTTGACCCCGCTGGCCACCGGGTCCCTCGAACCAAGTCTACTTGTCTTCTCCACACCTGGAGGCCTCACCGGCAACGACCTTTCGCGATTGTTCTTCACCTGCACCTACACCAGTCAAGCCGCAACCTGCACCTACAATACTTAGCCAAGAATCAGTCCACACCACGTTGTCAATCACTCATCACACCAGGAAGTGACCATCCACCGGTCCTCGAACCACACCTGGCTCTCAGCGACACAGCTGGTCGACGTTCCACGAGTTGTTGATGTCGTCGCCTTCAAGTGTTTGGAGGCGGTAGGAGCCTGGTCCGGTCACCTTGGAGATTGAGAAGGGACCTTCCCATGGTGAGCTGAGCTTGTGTAGTCCGTCCGTGTTCTGGATACGGTGGAGGACTAGATCGCCGACGTTGAAGGAGCGTTCCTTGACGTTGCAATCATGGTAGCGTCGGATACCCTCGAGGTACCTTGCTGATTGGACGAGGGTGGCGCAGCGGGCTTCTTTGAGACCGTCGATGTCAACCCGTCTGCTGTCTTCTGAGATGCCTTCGTCGTATTGTTCTACTGCCGGGGATTCCCACATCACGTCGGCAGGTAGAATAGCTTCGAAGCCGTAGACCAGGAAGTAGGGCAACTGCCCCGTCGGCTTGGTAGGCTGAGTACGAAGCCCCCAGAGTGCGTTGGGTAGTTCCTTGATCCACCTGCCTCCTTTGGTGTTAGCTGCATCATGCAATCACTTCTTGAGGGCGTCGAGTACCATCGCATTAGTGTGCTCAACTTGGCCGTTGGCACGGGGATGGGCAACTGAGACATACCGAACGTCGATCCCGCTGTTCTCGCAGTACTCCCAGAACTGATGGTTGTTGAAGTTGGAACCCAAGTCAGTGATGATGCGATGGGGCAGCCCGTAGCGATGCACGAGTTCATCCAAGAAGTCGAGTACTCTGTCAGACTTTGGGCAGGTTACCGGCTTGACTTCGATCCACTTGGTGAACTTGTCGATGGCCACCAAGACTCTGTTGAATCCTCCTGACGCAGTTGGCAGAGGCCCAATCATGTCGAGCCCCCAGCAGGTAAAGGGCCAGGTTGGTGGTATGGTGACAAGCTTGTAGGCCGGGACGTGTTGCTGCTTGGCGAAGAATTGACATCCTTGGCACTTTCTGACGAGTTCTTCAGTGTCGGCCAGAGCTGTGGGCCAATAGAAAGCTCATCGGAAGGCCTTGCTCACCAGCATTCGAGAAGACGCATGGTTGCCGCAGACGCCTTTGTGGATCTCCTCCAAGATATCCTTGCCTTTTCTCGAGGTATGCACTTCATGAGAACTCCAGAAGTGGCACCTCGCCTGTAGAGCTTGTCTCCGACTAGTACATAGGCCTTGGCTCGGTGGACGAGTTATTCGGCCAAGTTCTTATTAGATGGGATCTTCTGCTCACGGATGTAGTCGATGAAGGGTTGTCTCCAATCCACATCAATCATCATGACCTCCAGGCCAGACTGTAGTGGCGCAGGGTCAGTGGCTGTTGGCGCCGACTCCGGGATGGATGGCGCGTGAAGCTCGTGGACAAAGACTCCAGTAGGTACTTGAGCGCGAGTAGAACCAAGCTTCGACAGGACGTCCGTGGCAACATTGTTGTCGCGGACGACGTGGTGAAACTCGAGACCGTAAAACTTGTTCTCGAGCTTGCGGACTTCCAGACAGTAGGTGTCCATGTTCTCCTTGTTGCGATCCCAAGACTTGTTGACTTGGTTGATGACCACTGCGGAGTCGCCGTAGACTAGTAGCCGCTTGATGCACAAAGGGATTGCGAGGCGGAGCCCGTGAAGTAGGGCTTCGTACTCGGCTTCAATGTTTGAGACCTTCCAGAAGATCTGCAGGACATACTTGAGTTGTTCGCCCTTTGGAGAGATCAGTAGTACCCCTGCACCTGCCCCTTCAAGCTTGAGTGAGCCGTCGAAGTACATCACCTAGTGTTCTGGGCGCTTGGTTGGAGTTGGTAGCTGATTCTCCCGCCACTCCGCCATGAAGTCGACTAGTGCCTGGGACTTGATAGCAGTACGTGGCTTGAAGTCGATGTTGAGGGCGCCGAGTTCGACCACCCACTTGGAGATTCTTCCCGTAGCATCCTGATTGCGGAGTATGTCACCGAGCGGGTAGTCGGTGATGACAACAATCGAGTACTCCTGGAAGTAGTATCGTAGCTTCCGCGAGGTGATGAGTACTGTGTAGAGTAGCTTCTGGACCGGCTGGTACCGTGCCTTGGACTCTGACAGAACCTCGCTCACGAAGTAGACTGGTTGCTGGACTGGGTAGGCGTGGCCTTCTTCCTGCCGCTCGACGATGATGGCAGTACTGACCACATGAGTAGTTGCAGCGAGGTAGAGCAGTAGCTGCTCCTTTTTGCGAGGAGCCGTGAGGACCGGTGCCTTAGACAGGAAGTCTTTGAGCTGCGCCAGAGCTTGATCAGCCTCCGCGGTCCACACGAACTTCTCTTGATGCTTGAGTAGTTTGAAGAAGGGTAGTCCCCGTTCTCCAAGCTTCGAGATAAACCTGTTCAGGGCCGCCATGCACCCAGTCAGCTTCTGGACATCCTTGATGCAGGTTGGAGCTTTCATGTTGGTGATGGCAGAGATCTTCTCGGGGTTGGCTTCGATGCCACGATGGCTGATGATGAAGCCGAGTAGTTTCCCAGATGGTACGCCGAACACGCACTTGTTGGGATTGAGCTTCCATTAGTACTCTCGCAGGGATGTGAAAGTCTCTTCAAGATCGGCGATGAGCGTATCGGAGTTTCTGGTCCGAACGACCACATCATCCACGTAGGCTTCGACATTCTTGTTGAGCTGCTTTGTGAAGCAGGCCTGGATAGCTTGTTGGTAGGTGGCGCCGGCGTTCTTCAACCTGAACGACATTGTCGTGTAGCAGTAGGCGCCGAACGGGGTGATGAATGCGGTCTTCTCCTGGTCTTCTTCCTTGATAGCGATCTAGTGGTACCCGGAGTAGCAGTCGAGGAAGCAGAGCAGGTCGCAGCCCGCCGTGGAGTCGATGACTTGATCAATCCGTGGCAACCCGAAGGGGTCTTTGGGGCAGTGCTTGTTGAGGTCGGTGTAGTCGACGCACATCCTCCACTCATTGGTGTTCTTCTTGTGGACGAGGACGGGGTTGGCGAGCCACTCAGGATGGAAAACTTCACAGATGAAGCCCGCCACGAGTAGTTTGGCGAGTTCCTTCTTGATGGCATCCCGTCGGTCGTCAGCGAAACGGCGAAGGTGTTGTCGTTTGGGGGTAGCTTTAGGATCGATGTTGAGTTAGTGCTCGATCAGCCTCCTGGGCACCCCTGGCATGTCCGCTGGCTTCCATGCGAAGATGTCTCGGTTAGCCCGGAGGAAGCTGACGAGCGCGTCTTCCTATTTCGGGTCAAGACCCGCCCCGATCATGGTAGTCTTGCTGCTGTCGCCCGTCCCAAGGTCGATGGCCTTCACTTGGACTTCCTCTGATGGCTGAGGCTTGTTTGTGGTGTCAGTCTTCTCAGGAATCTCAAGTTCGGTTGGGGCGAGCCTCTTGGACGCAGCAAAGATCTCCATCATTGCGTTGGGTACTTGGTTGGTTGCTGCGAGTTCCATGGCTTCGGTGTCGCAGTCGAACGAGATCTTCAAGTCCCCTTGCAATGTGAGTACTCCGGCAGGACTTGGCATCTTGAGTACCAAGTAGGTGTAGTGTGGTACCGCCATGAACTTGGCGATAGCTGGTCTGCCGAGGATGGCATGGTAGGAGGTTTCGAAGTCCGCAATCTCGAACTTGATGTACTCGGTGCGGTAGTTCTCCCTTGTCTCCCCGAAGGTAACTGGCAGGACCACTGAGCCCAGTGGAATAGCCGCGTTACCAGGGACAATGCCGTAGAAGGGTGACGCGCTCTTGGTGAGCATGTCGGTGATGTCGAGCTTCATCTTCTTCAAGGTCTTGGTGTAGAGGACATTAAGTCCGCTCCCACTGTCGATGAGGACCTTGTTAAGTCTGGAGCCCACGACTACAGGTTTCAGGACGAGTGGGAAACATCCTCGTTCGGAGAAGCTTGTCCATTGATCCGCACGGGAGAAGGTGATGGGTACCTCCGACCACCTTAGAGGTGTCGGCACCGCTGGTTCAATGTTCAAGACTTCCCGTCGGGTGGCTTTCTGAGACCGTCTGGTGGGTAGTCCGCCGAATAGGACATTCACCGTCTTGTCAGGTTCCTGGAAGTCGCCGTTGCCCTCGTCGACTTTTTTCTTGCCCTTCTTGTCGTGAGGAGGCCGTGGGTCGGGAGTATCCTTGAGTGCTCGCCGGAGCTGGTAGCACTGCTCGGTGGTGTGGTTACCATCCAGATGCCACGGGCACTTCTCTTTGAGCAAGTCTCTGAAGCCGCCTGAGGTCTTCTTCGAATTGTCCTTTGCAGGGCGCTATATAGCCGCGACTGTGTTGTCTGGCTTGCGCTTGCGGTTGGAGCTCGATTAGTTGTTGTTGTGGCGACCCCCTTGATCTTTGTTGTTGTTGTTGTTGCCGCCCGTGTTGCTCTTGTTCTTGCCGCGAATGGAGTCGTACTTGGCATTCACCTTGTCCTCTTCGTCGGCCCATGACGTGATCATGTCCTTGAGCTTGGTGATGGAACTCGAGCGGCGGCGACCGAAGTCTTCGAATGTGCGACGGTGATAGAGCCTGTCTTGGAAGAGGTTGATGACTTCTTTGTCGGTGACGTCGACTACGGTCGCGCGCTTGTCGAAGAAGCGCTGCATGTACTGGCGAAGCATCTTTCCTTGTTCCTGCTTGACCATCACCAGGTCCATGCGAGTACCCGAGCGCCCCATGGTGCCCGCGAAGTTGCTGGTGAACTAAGCCTTCAGCTGGTCCCACTGGTCGATCGAGTTCTTTTCAAGTGACTCAAGCCATGTGAGTGGAGCCTAATCCAGACAGAAGGGGAAGAAGAGGCACTTCGCGTTGTTGTTGCCACCAGCATTTTCGATGGCCAAGGCGTAGCACCTGAGCCACTAAACTAGATCTTGCTTCGCATCATACTTGGAGATCCTGAGAGGTTTGAATTTCTCGGGAAGAAGCAGGTTGCGAAGTCTTGCAGAGTAGGCGGGGAAGCCGTCACTGTCGCTCGCTTCAGTAGCCTTCTTGTGGCGGATCTCGTCGATCTTGTGGCGTGCGTCTTAGCCGCCACGTGCATTGCCGGTGGTGTGGCTAGTCGCGTGGCCTCGGCCGCCGCGATCACCACCGCCACCATCTCTTCTGCCGGCGTCATGGGATGAGCTCCCGCCGCTGCTACCGCCACCGCCGCCGCCGCCGCGACTACCTCCGGTGCCACCTTGGCTGATGCCGCCCAGTGAGGGTCCTCCACCCGAGGCCCTAGAGCGGTTGGGATTTGGCTGGTGTTTGCCACGGACACGGTTGCGCCCGCCGTCTGCCGGGCTGCGGCTAGTGGCTTCGTTGTTTCTGGCGTCGTGAGTTTCGACGGGGGGTACTTGAGCAACCCTGTTGTCGACCCGCATGAAGTAGGCGTCTTCAGCGAGTTTGGTGATGACTTCGCCCGTGCGGATCCCCTGGGCCTGCTGTGCTATCGTGGTGATAGACATGAGGCACTGCTCAGGAGTAGTGTGTACCCGGCTGGCAACTTGCTCTAGGGCCTCATTGAGGTTCCGGATAGGGAGAGTTTCCCGGAGATGTCTGTGTCGATCGTTCCGCTTCCTGTTGCGGTCACGCCGAGCGTTCTTGTCTTCGGTGGTCTCGTTCGGAGGTGCGTTGGCAGACAACTCATCCTCTGAGATGTCGTCAAGGTACCGGTCGGGTCGGTTTTCCGAAGTCCCAACATCTGTGGCCGTCATGAAGACTTCTCGGTCGGGAGTGCAGAGACTGGAGTCAGTAGTCGCCACCTCGGTGGGGGTGTGCTCGTCGTTTAGAGCCAGGGAGGTCCCCTCCTGGAAGGGGAGTGAATAGAGGTAGGTGACGCAGCGTAAGTTGTCGTCTGTCAGGTCTGCAGGCTTGCGATCGGGCCAATAGACGAATCTGCCGACGGGAGTGGATGTAATGACTAGGCCAGTGGTAGGACCTGACAGTGGTTCCTCAGTCATGTTGAGCTCAGACTCGGACTCGATTGGGTCCGATCCGAAGTCGAACTCGTATGAAGAGTCCGAGTAGTAGCCGGTTGCGGTGTTGGAGTCCGAGGAGTACTCGGAGGCGATCTCCTTGCCGGCCCGGCGTGCGGTGAGGGCTTCCGTGTGGACCCTGCTAGCATTGCAGAGACCGTGTGGGAAGTGCTCGTGGAGAGGGGCCGCTTCACACGATGGCTCAGGAGCCGGCTCGCATGAGGCGATCCAAGGCGACGTCGAGTTCGAGTTGGAGGCGGATCCGAGCTCGAAATCGGCGACTTGGTTGTAAAGCGAAATTTTGCCGAATTTTTCGACGAGTGGGCCCGCGGCGACTTCGGGAAGCGTCACGAGCCCAGTCTCCGGGTCTGGGGTCATGGTGAGGTAGCGCTGGAACGATCCAGCGCCGTCAACGGTGCAGACCCAGGAGCCGAAGACGAAGGTGTCGCCGCGGTTGAAGGCGGCGGTTGGCTTGATGACGATTGAAGCCGTCGAGTTCGCCATGTGATCTTCGGTGAGTTCCCCTACCTGGTGTGCCAGCTGTCGGTGTTTTAGACCGGTAACCTACCAAGGGGAGTACCCGAGGTAGATGAATGTGGCCTCGCCGAGATCGGTAACTCGAAGGAGAGACACGTGGCACACAATTTAGACAGGTTCGGGCCACGAGGTGCGTAATACCCTACGTCCTGTATGCTGCGTAGCTCTGGATTGATTGGGTGAGTTTACAAGATGATGCGGATCAAGAGATAGGGGTCCCTGCCTTGCCTTATATAGTCCGGGAGGCAGGGTTACAAGTCGGTTTGAGGGGAGAGTACTAGTCGGGTGTGGCTAGGAGTACTCTACATGGATCCGGACATGTGTAGCTTCCTAACCGAGTACTATCCCTCTGTAGTCCTTGCGCCCCACGCCAGCAGGTGCTGTGTTGCTCAAGTCGAGTACCTGGTACCCACCAGAGTAGTGGGCCCAGGGATGTCCATACGACAGATTTTTCTCGGGTTTTATTTGGATTTAAGTGTGTGTTGTTCGAATTTGAAAGTAATTCAAATTCAAACAATATATTAAACTTATTTTCAAACTAATTTCAAAACTCTAACATCCTGTTGGGCCTGTTGACCTTAGTCAAAGTCTGTTGGGCATCCCTCAACTTCCTAGCACTGATCACCTTTTAACCCCAGGCTCTTGCCAGCCCACCTAGCCCAGCAGGCTGGCCTAGCCGTGGCAGCCCAACAGCCAGCGCCACCCTTTCTCTTTTCTTTCTCTCTATGACAGCCTGTCCCCACCAGTCATCCCCTATCCCTTTCCTTCTCCTCATCTTTTCCCCCTGCTCCCGACCGCACCACGCCGCCCCGCGCCCTGCGCGCGTGATGGGACGGCCGGGGGTGTGCTGGCGCGCACGCCGAGCCGCGCCGCACCCGAACCTACCCATCTAGGGGGTTCTGCGAGGGGGATATTTCCCCTTTTGCCCTTGCCGGTGATGCTAAAGGAGCGGTGGCAACCATTGGTGGCCGGCCACGTCACCGCCCCGGACGACTCCACCAATTGGAACACCGCGGCCGCCAATTTGCCCCAGCGCCTGCCTTGACCGAGCCCTATAGAGGACCCCGGAACCCTAGCCGCATCTCACCAACCCACCTGGGGTTTTTCCCCTTTCTGTGTTCTGCCGCCGCAAGGGAAAAGGAGGGGGAAGTGGAGGAGGGAGAAGGAGAAGCCGCGTGCAGCGCCGCCGCCGACGCGCCGAAGCCGGAGGCCGTCCGTGGTCGAGTGGAGCCAGAGCTGTCGCCGCACGGGGAGGAGGACGTCCGCATCGGGCGGGAGCTCGGAGCAGAGCAAGAAGCAGAGCGCCACCGTGTACGACTACACCGCGCCACCGTCTTCATCAGGCTGGCGACAACTACACCATCGCCCCAACGTGAGCGCCACCGCCCCCTTTTCTCCCTTCTCCTGAGCCACCTTGTACCCTTGCCTGTGCGCGTGCCTTCGAGCCGCCGAGCGCCGTTCGCCGCTGTTTCCCCCATGAGCGGCCGTCGAACCACGCTCTCCATGTTGGTACCTCGCCACCGCAGCAACCCCATGCTGCCGTGCCGAGCATCTCCATGTGAAAGGGGGTGAACCGTTCCTGTGTTTTCCTTCGTGCCGAGGACCACCTCGCGACGCGCCGCCGTGCCAAGCGCCGAGCGCCGCGCCGCGCCTCGTGTCTCTGTGAACCGGCTTTCACGCAGTGTGAATCTTGTGTAGGTGACCGCTCTTGTGCACCGTGGCCATGCGCACCCCAGCACCGAGGCCAAGGGGTGGCCTTTGGCCACCCTGCGACGTGCCGCCGGAATGCTGATGGCGTGCCGAGCAGAGCCGCGCCGCGGCCGAGCCGCACCACGCGCCGTCCGTGGAGGTCCATTCCAGCGCCTTGGCCGCATCGGAGTGGTGCCCATGCCCTGGCCTAACCCCTGAGAACCTCACCTTTTTGCCTAGCACCGAAGCGACCATGCGCCGGAATCCGCCTATCGCCGGTCGCCGCACCAGGGGTGTGCCGACGCCAGGCCGCAGGGAGTGTTGCCGAACCCCAGCTGAACCTAAGGTGCAACGGCGCCCCTTCTGAAGTTCAGGGGCCGGCAACAGACCTCTGTGTATGCGAAGTTGCTAGATGGGCTTCAGCCAGCGTTTTGGCCCACCAAAGCCTGGCTCAGCCCTACGTTTCAGCGCCTGTGCAGTAAAGTTTAGGGGCGTTCCGTGAACTTTTGTTCACTGGGCCTGTTGGGCCAGGCCCATTGGGCCACTTTCGGCCGGCACTTTCGGCCCAATAAAGGCCCATTAACCCGCTGACCGCTGATGTCATGCTGACATCAACATCTTTTTAATAAAAATCCTTTTTGATTTAATAAAGCTTTTAATAAATGTTTTATAAACCCTTTTCCATTTGAAAAATCATAACTGTTTATAGGAAGCTCAGAAAAATATGAAACCAACTTCTATAATTTCGTAATTTCAAAACCTTGCTGATTGTAGTTAGTCTGAGTTCTTTTGGGTTTTCTAAAAAGAGGTTTCTATTTGGAGTTAATGCTTAGATGTGTACCGTTTTCTTACGTGGGCGTCGAACCTCGTGCCCACAGGCCCGAGCTTCGACCAGGAGGACGCGGAGGACCCAGAGTACGTCATCCCAGACATCGAGTGCTACAACAACAACGCAGGTGTCATGTCACTCCCAACCATGTAGAACCCATGTTAATATTAGATGCTAGTGCTTTACTTTTATAAATGCATTGCTTGGATGAATTGCATAGCCATTTGATTAGCCTTGCCTTGTTATTTGATATATCCCGTTTCCTTGCTTTACCTACCTCGGGACTGGCTACAGACCTCTAGCTAGTCCCATATACTTACTATCCATACTTTTATTGCTTGATTATGGATGGTTCTCTGGGATTGGACTGAGATGTGGGAGATCTCGGTGTGTTCTAGTGTGAGTTCTGGGTGTGTTCTTCCTTGATGTGTTACTGGCGGGAGTGGGCCTTTTTGGTTACTTGTGAACACCTACCTCGGGGAGATGCGATCTGGCCTCTCACCCGAGCGGCGTGTCAG
This sequence comes from Cenchrus fungigraminus, assembly GCA_036936925.1. Lineage (NCBI taxonomy): Eukaryota > Viridiplantae > Streptophyta > Magnoliopsida > Poales > Poaceae > Cenchrus > Cenchrus fungigraminus. The sequence continues at coordinate 98,200,516 of CM072774.1, read as the reverse complement.
ACGTGATGGAGATGGGGAGTGCTCGCTCTCGGCCCTTAAGGACCGATCGTCAGTTGACCTTGCTTCAGTAGACTTTTACCGTACAAACTACCCGCCTTGTATTGGGCGGGGGATGGGGTGAGACTCGTAGTGGATAGCACCCCGCTTGTAGGCAGATCGGTGTGATCGTGATGGGAGACGGCGTTCCTCCTTAGAAGACTTCACCCTAGCGAGGCCGGGGAAGGGTTCCACAGCTTCGAGGGACCCCTCGCTGGCAGTACGAGCTCTACAGCAGGGGCTGCGCCAGACTCGGAGATGCAGGAGGGTACTATCCACTTACTTGGACTCCAGCCGTATGGTAGGGTTCGGACCCGGTGACGGCCGGATCCGGCTCTATCCGAGCGGGTACAGTTGTACGACCTCTGCAGAGTGTAAACCTATAGCTATAGTCCGTGTCCACTGGTTATGGACAGTCTTCTGATCTCTCACCTGACTAGTCATTCTTTTCCTGTGCTTCTTCTCTCCCCCGAGTGAGTGAGGCCGGCCCGATGCTGTTGAGATGTGGGGATAGGAGCAGGTGGGCCCCACATCACAAATGAGAGTTGGGAGCTGGATCGTGGTTGTGATTCAGTGCTTTGGTGTGATATCCTTGAGCGGGGTGTGGACCCCAGAGGTGTGGACCTCGAAGGCGAGAGCCTCCCCGAGGTGTTGACGTCGCCGCATAATCTGCTTACCTTGAATGTTGCTTCACTGCTTTGCTTAAGCCTTCTACTGCCAGAGTAGGTTTATATCCTGCATAGTAGAATATACACCTCTTTTGCTTCTTTGTTGGGAAGCTGACATGACCTACCTGCTTATCGGGTAGATCCTGGCGTCTCTGACACAGAGCCGGAGTACGACTTCGACAACGACGGTTGGGATGATTAGAGCTCTTCCTACGCTCGAGTTGCCTGAGGAGTTGGAGTCTTCCGCGTTTGCTTGAAGCCACTGTGAGACGATTTCTTTCTGTTTGATTCAGTCCTAATGGACTTGTACCCGGCATGAGCCGAAGAGATGTACTCTGATTAATGTATTAAATAAATGTTGTACTCTATTTTATTTCCTGTTTTGTATGGATTTTGGTATTGCTGAGACCGGGATTGCACGTGGTAGCCTTCCTGGGACTACCACCGAGGTGCAGAGAGTTGGGTTTCTGTTTGCGGAAATTCGGTTCGTTTCAACAAGCATTTCTCTTGAGATGCAAAATCACACACACACAGTTTACAGTCATCATTGATACATCAGAAGGTTACAAAGCGGCCATGTATGTTCATCATCACTAGGCACTACCAGGATGAGGAACATAGATCTAAACTAAGCAAAAGAGATATACTTCCATCGGCTTGTTCTTCATGATGAGATATGCAAAATCACACACACAGATTACAGTCATCATTGGTACATCAGATAGGGGGGCCTCGAGATCTTGGCCAGCTCGGCAGCCTCGAACTCATGTCCGGCTCCAACTGAATCTCCGGCCGGCCAGAGGTAGAAGACTACTGCGGTGGTGGGTGCTGACTTGGCGATGTTGAGGCTCAAAGGTCGATCTTGCTTGCCTTCCCTGCCCGTCGGTCGATCGTCAGAGGTGAAGAGAAAGGAGGCCACCGTCGGCTTGTTCTTCATGATGAGATATGCTCCAGATTCTGGCTTCTTCTTCATGCTTACAAGTGAGCACAAGAGAAAGATACAGAGAGGGTGGAAACATATCCCTTCAAAAATCCTCCTCCTGGAGGAGGGAAAGCAAAATGAAGTGCAAGTTTGACGGGAAAGCTGCAGCATGATGGTTCTGGGCTTCTCTCCCCAGACTTGATCTTTCCGTCGGCTTGTTCTTCCTGATGCTAGGAGGTTCTGGGCTACCTTCCCCCGACAGCTGATATATCACAAGGATTTTTCTAGCAGCTGTGCTAGAGGGATGAGCAACCCAATCACCCATATCACAAGAATTCTTCTAGCAACTGAGAGATCGAGGAGGAGGAAGAAGAGAGAAAAACAAAAGCTTGCGCCCTACAAGATCTATTCTTTGTGCCATAGCTAGATCTAGATCTAGAGAAGAAGGAAGCAAGTGAGAAGGACCGATAGGCGTCGGTCTTTTTTATAGCAAAAACAAGGAAGGGATAACATCGGTTGTAAAAAAAGAGGAAGGGATAAGATCAAGAGCACAGGAAACGGGAAGGTTTCCAAGAAATTGATGCCAGATCCAGTCAATGGGGAAACAGTTGCCCAGTCAATGGCTGAGAGCAGAGGTAGTGATTCCAATGTAGAATTAAATGATACACAGATTAACCAAACGTCGTCTGCAATGGAGAATTAAAGCATACGCGGATTAGCCAAACGTCGTCTCCATTGCTTACTTAAACGGTGTTTGGAAACAAATCTCATGTATCTTCTCCTTCCAAAATAATTTAGATCCCCTGCCCCTTTATCTACCCGCGAAAAAATAGCAACTGCCTACTCCTCATCGTCAACATTCCCGGCCGGAGATGAATAGCATGTCGGGAAGAAGCAGGCGGCACCAGCCGTCGTCGCTGCTGGACCTCCCTGAAGACCTCTGCATTGAGATTGCGGCGCGCGTCGGTGCGACCTCAGAGCGGCCCTTGGCTGACCTCTGTAGCCTACGTGGTACTTGCTCGACCATGCGCTGCGTGTGCGGCCACGACGACGTCGGCCGGTGTTTGTCGATAAAGGGGATACGAGATGAGATTTCTTGGGTGTGGGACCCCACCACCTACAAAGCCTTCCTTGCTATGCTGACCGATCTCGGGAATCTTGAGGCTTGCTTCTTCTCTGGGATCAAAGCCGTCTTCATGGAAAATAGGGGATGCAATGATCTCCGGCGCGCCGCCGAGGATGGGCACGATGCGACAGCCTATCTATACGCCATCTTGCTCTACAGGGACAATGGCGGTGCCGCCGCTGACGACACTGCGAAGCGGTACATGAGGCGGGTCGCGGGCGGCGGCAGTACGACGTCGAGATGGCTGAGCAACGAGGGGTGTCTGCCTTTGCGCGAGAAGGCCGCGCGTGCGATCCACTCCTCAACTTGGCGCATTTGGGGTGAACCACTACCGCCTCCGGCACAGGTGCGCGACGATCAGTCGTGCGCAGGCAACGGCGGCTGCTGCGGCGTGGATAAAGGATGGCTTCGAATTTCTCTGTTTTGCAGTGAAGACTGTAGGCTCCGCTGCGAAATGGTTATGTTCGAACGGAGTATTGGAATAGGAAATCAATAGTGGATTAGCTTTTGTATGTTGCTCGTATTATCTGTGTAAAATTTTGGAAGAGCAGCAAAGCTGACGCGGGTTATTAGTCCCGCGTCGCTAATGACTGTTGGGCCTAGTTCTATTCGAATGAAGAACAGTTCCCATTTCTCCTTTTAATCTGCAATCAAATGTTGTAACAAGTATTTCTTCGTCGTAATTAGTCCAAATTTGATATTTTTTCCTAAATTTTTCTAAAATCACCATCTTTTCATTAACTTTATTGTTTAGTGTATATTCCGTTTGTTGAATAATGTTTATATGCCTTATTTTTTTGTAAGTACAACATATAAATAATATTTGTTTTACACAACCATTAGTGATGAAAGTTTGCATTTCGTAAGCTTAAGGTGAACACAAGGTTTTGTTAAGTTTTCAAATGCATATGAGTTCGAACTTGTTGCAAAGTGTGGAAAACTTCAATGTTGAAGCAACATTCAAGGAAACTATGTGAGAGATGTAGACATTTGTACACAAGTATATTATTCTTTCATCGATACCATTTGAAATTTTGAAGACAAGTTTAGGTACCCAAATTATGTTGCCAAGTCAATTTGTAGATTTTTTAGAGCAAATTTGATGTTATTAGAATTATTATATAACTACCATGGGGTGTAAAAACAAAATATAAGAATTTTGGGCACACAAGTGTGACTGTTGATATTTTATTCAAATACTAAATGTCCAAATATGATTTTTTTGTATTTTTATGGTTTTTTAGGTGCTGTTTTATGGGCTCTAATATTTTAGGGAAGCAAGTTTCATTCCAAAAAAAATAGTGACGGGCCTACGCGTCAGAGTCAGCAGCCAATATAAAAAAGATAACCATTGCCCGCCCACCCGGACCCAACTACCAACAAAGGCGATGCGGGTTTACTAACCATCGTCGCCAATGACACTGGCCCACGCGTCAGCGTCAGTGTCAGCAGGCTAACCCGCGTCGGCAATGACTATCCATTGTCTCTAAGATCTAATTCATCTCAACAGATCTCCAGTTCATCACAACAGATCTCCTGTTCATCACAACAGAACACATATCATAGAAGACGTGGATGGATCAAACAACCAAACTAATTAACTAAGAAAACAAAATCAAACAACCAAACTAATTAACTTAACAGTTCATGATCTAGAAACAAACTAAGCAGTTTGAAAACATGACAAACACAAACATACACACAACCTAAGCAGTTCGACACAAGCAGGAGTCTATCATTTAGTCGGTCGCCGCCGTCGGAGTCCCGCCGGCGTCGCCGCCGTGGCTGCCGTCGGAGCCGTCGTCGCCGCCATGGCTGCCGTTGGAGCCATCGTTGCTGCCGTGGCTGCCGTCGTCGCCGTCGGAGCCGCCGTCGTCGAAGACGAAGTGGCAGCGGCCAGCCTGCTTGACCACGGGGAGGTTCTCGAGCTTCTCAGCCAACCCGTGGATCCTGAAGGCGAGACCCTTCACGCTCGGGTCCTTGTCCACTTCATGATGCGCCTTGATGTCGAAGGCCGTGCCAACATCTTCAAGGTTTCTGAAGGCGCTCCTGAGCAGGTCGACGGCGAACTTAGTGTCGTCGAAGAACGGTTCCTTGTCGGCGTCCTTGGTCGCCGGCTCCTTCCCCTTCCCCAACTTCCTCTGATGGCGGCTTTCGTCGTCGTTGTCCTCCCTTCGTCCCCGCTTCGACGGCGGCGGGCTCCTCGACGCCATCTCCTCCTTCTCTCGGTGACCGAAGATTTGTAGTGGTGGATCGCAAGGAGGAAGAAGAAGCGAAAGAGATCATAAGCTTATGGAAGAAGCAGGGGAAAGCAGGGGAAGGCAGAGGAGTTGTATTGACAAGATGCAGAACCGTCAGGCACCTCTGCCCCCACCCACTACTCCACTACTGCCAGTACGTGCCACTCAATTGCGCATCGGGCTCTGTTTTGAGCGCAAAACCGTCCAAAACCACGCGTTGCCTTTCAATTACACAGGAAGGAGAAGGGGCAGGGGCAATGATGTCGGGCCCACTCGTCAGCGGCAACAGCCAAACTACGGCGCCTTTTCAATTTCCATTTATTGTTTTACATGGCCGAGGCGCCTTTTTCAACTTCAACCCTCGTCGCCTTCTTCAACTTCAACCCTCGTCGCCAACTTCATCCCTCGTCGCCAACTTCAACCCTCGTCGCCTTCAACTTCAACCCCCGTCGCCTTTCAATTTCCAAACCCCGTCGCTTTTCTATTTCCTCCCCTTCTCCTTGATGGCCGCGGTGTGCTTGATGCAGCTGCTGCCAGATGATCTTGTCACCCAGATCATCATCCACTCCATCAAGGATGAGCCCGTCATCCATTTTCTGAACCTTCGCAATAAAATCTGTGGCACCTTCCGGTGCATCTGCGACTCCGATGAGGTACTACTGCACGTGTCGCTGCGTGATCTTCGTGAGGTTTGCAAGAATCGCTACATCAGGTCGTGCTTTGAGCGGCGCTTCTGCGAGGCCAATCATCTGGAGGCATTATGCTTCGAGGGGATGGAGAGGTTGATGAGGCGGCGGAACCCCGATAAGGGTCTGAAGCTCATTGGAGATGCCGCTACTGAAGACTTTGGCGCCAAGTACTTCTTAGAGATGCTGAAGTACCGTTGCAACCCGGCGGACCCCGAAGCCATGGCACTGCTCCAGGAAATTAGCGGCGGCCCATCGCCCTCTGACACGCGGTGGAAGAACCACAACCTGCGGTGGCTGTGCTACCTCGTCAACCAGGATCTCCACAACATTGCGTGGTGGTACCGGCTTGATGACGGCGACGATGACATTACGTTGCTGCCTGTCCAGAATGCCCACATCTGCATTTGGGCAGCGGGATGTAGGCACTACGGGCCGGATACCAAAGAGATCATCCACTACTGCAGCGCCGAGTGTCGCATCCGTCATGAGTTCGACCTCTGGACGCGTAACTTCCGCCCCGCCCACCCGCCGGACCCAACTGCAACCAAAGGCAATGCGGGTTCACTAACCATCGTCACCAATGACACTGGCCCACGCGTCAACGTCAGCAGGCAAACCGTGCGCGGGCTGCTCAAAATTTCCCACCTATATTGACTATAATGCCCATGGAATTCCAATTCCAGCTGAGAGCCGTCAAGGGCACGCCAGTAATTTCCTTAAACACAGTTACACGCGCAGTTCATATTCGGCTTCTCGCTAGACAGATCCACAACGCCCGCACTCTCCCCACCGCTGCCGCCACTCTCCCCGCTCGCCTTCGCCGCTCTCTCCCCGCTCGCCTTCGCCGCTCTCTCCCCGCTCGCCTTCGCCGCTCTCTCCCCGCCGCAACCATGCTCTTCTCCAGCCCCACCGCTCCATGCGTGACGACAGTGACGAGGACATGGTTACTGGCGTGCGGATGGCTTTCCGGCCAACCTAAAGACGGTTGACGCGGATCCGTCATCCCCGGCCACGACGACGAGCCGGCCACCTCAGGCCACGAGCCGACGTGGATCCGGTCCCTCCGACCATCATGAGAACAACTACTTCATTCGCGATAGAGGTTAGTCCGGCTTGAACCCCCAACGCCCTCTCTCTGCTCGGCCACCAAATCTGCTATATATTCATGTCAATGTGGATTAGGGAGACATGCCTTGATAGTTCATCTTTAATTGATTGACTGTGGATTTGATGGATGGATTTTGTTGCTCCAAGTCTATTTGAATAAATTGTTGCAAACAGATGAAGTTATATGAACTGTTGAAATTCATTTTCATGTTCCTGATGCTACAATTTTTTGCACTGTAAATTCATGAAAAGCATTGAGGATGTTAGCATACTTTAATTCTGCTATGCTTTGAATGTACCAGATCGACAGTTATGCTTTGGACCTGTTAGCATACTTTAATTCTGCTATGCTTTGAATGTACCAGATCGACAGTTATGCTTTGGACCTGTTAGCATATTTTAATTTTGATGGCCACATAATGTCAGTGGGAATTGCATCGCAGTGGTTTATAATGTAGTCCACCCAATCTGCTATATATTCATGTCAAGGTGGATTAGGGAGACATGCCTTAATAGTTCATCTTCAATTGATTGACTGTGGATTTGATGGATGGATTTTGTTGCTCCAAGTCTATTTGAATAAATTGTTGCTAACAGATGAAGTTATATGAACTGTTGAAATTCATTTTCATGTTCCTGGTGCTACAATTTTTGAACTGTAAATTCATGAAAAACATTGAGGATGTTAGCATACTTTAATTCTGCTATGCTTTGAATGTACCAGATCGACAGTTATGCTTTGGACCAGTTAGCATACTTTAATTCTGATGGCCACATAATGTCAGTGGGAATTGCATCGCAGTGGTTTATAATGTAGTGATAACTAGACTGTCCTATGCTTTGTTGTGAGTGTTAATTGTTTCACTACTGTCATATATATTGTTATTGTTGGTGTCATGATGTGTTGTGAGTGTTGTTTCACTACTGTCATATATAATGTCATGACCATTGCTTTATCCTCTTGTTGCTTGTACACATGGAACACACAATCCATCGCTGCTGAAGTTGGACAAGGAAGCAGTTGAAGGAATTTATTCTCAGCTTTGATATATAAGCATATTGTTGTGTCCCTGTCAAAATGGTTAGCACCTATCCCTGTATGCTAATTAAGTAAAATATGAACTGTGTATGTCTATGCTGATTTTATTTACGACTTGTAATGATTTCTAGTGTAATATCAGCTATTTTGCCTGTCAGAGAAAACGAATTTATCTAATAAGAATTTTGTTTAGATTTTCAGTCTTGCTTATGTTGCTCTACTGGCAACCTGACATATCATCAACAAACTCCTCTACCTCCAGTGCACCATCACAGCCCATCGTCGGTGAACCTTCTTCACAGGGTCACTCAGCACAGACTGCTGCGAGTAAAACTCGATCTCGCGGGTCAAGAACACAAACCAAATGGCCAGAAGACAAGTTGACTGCAACTGGACTTGATGCCAATTTTTGGCCTACCCCAGATGCTGCGAGGGATAGATTTGTATTGGTCTGTGATCTCATTGCTCGGGAGAGGGTGTCAATCAACTAGGTGGTTGATGATCTCTCACCAATTGAGAAGGACCATCTGTTTACAGTTTTAGAGGAAAAGCTAGATTACCCAGCCAATCTAGAAGAATCTGTTCGCAAGAAGGCAGTTAAGGCAGCTATATCAGAGATTGGAACCTTGCAACGGCGGTTCAAGGCCCATTTAAGAAAAAAATATGTGAGCGAAGAGGAGACTCCCTTTGTGAAGCATGCCTTTTTGCAGCAACAAGAAAAAACATGTTTGTGCAGGAAACCAATTCTCCTTCATTTCAACAATTGAGCCAGGAGATGAAACAAAAGAGAGCATTGCATAATAAGCTACACAAGATGGGCAGAAAAGGTTATCATGGTAAAAGGAAAGAGTGGGAGGAGGAGGATGCAAAGCTAGCTGCAGAAGGAAAACAGAACCCTTGGGACCAATTTCCTGGACGTTCGAGACCTTATCTGCGGGCAAGGGTAGGGAAGAAGAGGAAGAATACTAGTGAAGGAAGCGAGGGCATAACATTCAGTAACCCTGTGGTGGTGGGGGTAGCAGATAGGGTGAAAACACTTGCAGCTCAGGGTAGCGATGGTTCTTTCTCTGGGGTTATGGAGGATGATATCCTCACCGCAGCACTTGAGACTCCAGAGCATCGAGGTCGGGTCCGAGGCGTGTCTAGTTCACTTGGCTGGGGTAAAGGGTTTGGTGAAGAGTTCGCTGGAATGTATAGGAAGAAGAGGAGGAACAAGAGATCTGATGCTCATGATATGATGGACATAACATTTAAATCAATTGTCCATGCTCTAAGACTATCAGGCGTCGAAATACCAAAAAATGTACTTCTTTCTTCCCAATTACCAGCGCCTGTCAGTAGCAGTGAGAAAGAAGATGTGCATGTCAGCGAGGAAGAAGATGCGCATGATCGCAAGGAAGAACATGCGCATGACAGCGAGGAAGATGCGTGTGGCAGAGGGCAAGACCATTGGAATGCCAACGAGGACAAAGCGAATCAAGTGCACAGTGATAGTCGATCACCTATGCTGGACATAATAGATAAGCTGACAGAGCCAACCACGTGCAGCCTTTTGGATGGCACCGGGATTAATGTGGAGCTCGCACTAGCGAAAGTCTTTCCATTTCAAAAGGCTTGCCATTCAGTACCGGTGCAGGATGGGTATGTTGTGGTGCAACCTACTTATGTGTGGGCCAATGCGGGTCACTACCCTCTGCCTGTACCAATTGATGGGGGTGACATAGCAACCCTAGCTGAGGCTCTCGTTCAAAGGATCCAATGGCCAAAGGACAGGATCCTTATACCACCCATGACGAGACATCCCAACCCTGAAGCCGCAACAGGTAGCAGGGGTACAACATCAGATGGAGGTACTGTAGCTCAGTGTCAGCACAAGGCAAACTACACCTAAGTAGCAGCTGCAACATGAGGATAAGCAACAGACGAAACAGCAGCCTCTCCAGCAGCAGGAGCGTCGACAACAGCCGGAGGAGCCCAGGCAAACTCCGCCTAAGCAGCAGCTGCAACATGAGGATAAGCAACAGACGAAACAGCAGCCTCTCCAGCAGCAGGAGGAGGAGCACAGGCAATCTCCCCCTAAGCAGCAGATGCAACATGTACAGCAGCCTCTGCAACAGGAGGAGGAGCTCAGGCAATCTCCACTGCAGAAGGGGAACCAGGCCAGGAAACCTCTGTCTAATGATGAGATTCTTAACTGTATTATTGGGACAGAATAGGAACGACCAAAATACAAGCATGGTGCACCTATGTTGTCAGAAGCAAACTTAAAGGCTGCTGGACCAAATTGTGCCAAGTTGCATGCTTACGTCATGGAACACAGTAAGGATAAACTTGCCTTTCCAGTAAAGGTGGATCAAGACTACTTTAAAGGTGGTGGTGGTGCTTTAATGTTAAACATTGCATTCAGTAGCGTGTATAACCTTATAACCCTAGCTTCTCTATATGTTACCTTCTTGAGGTTGTGGACATTTTAAGTCCCTTAAACCTAAAAAGATATTTCTTTAATTTTGACCACAAAGTTCATGCATGCTAACAATTTGATTTTTTGTAGGAAAAAGATGGACAAGGCAGCGAAGATGCAGATCAGTGTTGGGTTTTTAGATACAGATTTTTTTACTTCCACAAATATATCTCAGCATTCTGGCCTTGTTACCAAAGCAATCTCAAATGCAATGAACAACGACTACGTGGTGGGTGCCTACTGCACTAGCCATTGGGTAACAGTGATCATCTGTATGAAGTTCAAAGAGGTTTGGTATCTAGATTCTGCTAAACAACATCCCCCACTAAAGGTCAATCTCTTAGTGTTTCTAATCAGTATTGCTGACCATGCAGGGCCTTTGGTACAGTATCTTGTAGGTTTTGTTCACAAAAATTCAATCTCTTAGTGTTTCTAATCGGTATTGCTGATCATGCAGGGCCTTTAGTAAACATGCACAGGACGGAGTGACGAAAGGAAAGGATTTCAAATCTGCTGTAGATGTTTCCACATAAGATCTAAAGCGTGTCTGGGAGATGCTGTGCGAGTACATTCTTAAGGAGACCATTGACCGAAAGGGCAACTTCTACAATGGTGCACCGTGAGTTCATTGTAGCCAGAAACTTGAAACTCATTCAGTCTTCTTTAGTCAGGTGTTGTTGCCTGAGAAACCTACTTGGCTTGCTTGGTTGGGGTCAGATGCTGCCTGGTTCAGGCAGTTTTCTCATGACTCCATCCAAACAAGCCCTGAAGAAAGTAACTTGAAACTTGATGTGATCCTAACTTGTCTATAAATGTGATCTTGCTTGTCTATAAATGTGATCTTGCTTTCCTATATCTGTCATGTGAGAATGTGTTTGTGATGTCTTCTTGCTGTGGTGGCTGCCATATCCTGGCTGGTTCCAGGATGGCAGGATGCAGCCCCTGATGGCTGCCAAATCCTGGCTGGTTCCAAGATGCAGCCGGCAAGCAGGTAGGTTACTGTAGGGGTGGCCTACGTATCTGTAAAGGGTGTTAATTAAAGCTCATTACAAACACTGATCATTGAGTAACGGGCTTCATTCGGAAAGGCTGTTACAAACAGGCCAACAATGTGACGGGCAGTGTAAAAGCCCATTACCAGTCCTGACCGGTGGGCCCCAGGACCTGGCCCGTTCATCGAGATATAGGAGACGCAGGTTGAAAGCACACGTCTCCTTTAATCGAGAGAAAGAAGACGCTCGTGGAAACAGATGCGTCTCATTTCGTCGAGACAGAGGAGACACAGGTTGTCGGCACGCGTCTCAGATGTTGATTTCACAGTAACGGGCTCTGTTTTCATGCCCGTTACCAAAGTTCCCTGTGGGCCCAGAGAAACAGCCATTTCACGTGACCGGTGACTAGTTGTGGTAACGGTCGTTGTTTGATGCCCGTTACAAATCCTAGACGTGCTAAGACGCGTGTGAAATAGACACGTCTCATTTCGTCAAGATAGAGGAGACGCAGGTACACAGCAGGCGTCTCCGATATTGAGCTACTGTAACGGGCTCTATTTTGGTGCCCGTTACCAAAGTTCCCTGTGGGTGCATAGAAACAGTCATTTCACGTGACCGGTGGCTAGTTGTGGTAATGGTCGTTGTTTGATGCCCGTTACGAATATGTGTTATCAATAACGGGCATCTGCCCATTACCTTTGTTGGCTCATTTGTAATACTTGATCGGTAACGGGCGCTTTGCCCGTTACGAAAGGCAATCTATGCCCGTTACCAAAGTGAGTTTTTCACGTAGTGATGAATCATAGAAGGTGAGTTTGCCACTTCTTTATGCTTATTTTCCTGCAATCACATAATCTCCAAGGACAACTGGAACTACATTATTCTTAACTAAAATGCATGTAAGAAATGCCTCTTTCTCCTTTATTCATGAGTAAATTGACGGCTAAAGTAAGGACTTAACAACCGTCAACAACTCCCCCAAGCTAGCCTCTTGCTTGTCCCGAGCAAGAAACTTAGGACTTAGGTTGGTTGATCAGGAGTTGCTACGATGTTGTATTCCTAATTTATGACAAGCATACAACTAGGTACTCTATCAAGGATTGAATGAGTTGTCATTAATCTTACCTTATGCTTGATTGATATGGGGCTCGTAGCTTCACCTGCCTTGGGCGGTTGAAAGATAGAACGGTTGTATAGAAATTACTAATCACAAGTGCCTTGATCAGTTCTCAATCTGGAGGTTTTGCAAATTTTCACAAAGAAATCAAAGTTCCTCGAATGATACTCTCGGATCGCTCATTGTGTATGATTCCTCACCAAGGCATTGTTTTGCCTTCTTTCTCCACCTACTCCTAATAAGCTGATATGTGGAGCTGTAGGTAGGGAAAACATGTGGCATACCTCCTTCTCATGTATTGTCGAGTCGAAAACCGGATCCTTGGGAGCAACAAGTCATACAACCTGATCAAGATGTGCATGTGTGTGTTTATGGTGGATGGATGAGGAACTCCTTTTTGCATATGATTCTCTCTTCTCCTTTTGGGATTTTTTTGAGACTCGGGTTATGTCTCTTTATTCTCTCTTTTTCTTTCTTTTTCTTTCATGCTCTCGAGCATGTGTTTTTTTTACATAGCCCATAGTCCTTGCTGAATATTTTTGGGAAGAGAGAGTAATCATAGAACACCGCGCGGAGTTTTATTTGTGGAATGGATGGGGGATGGATGAAATGATGAGTGCTAACTTCCGGTGTAGAAGTTTAGCATATAGTGGCTGTGCATGTGATCCTGATCATGGGAGCATGACAAGTTTCTCGCCGAGGGTCACAACAATTCGACAAGACTCAATGAAGAAAAACAAGTAGCATATGTGGAGGCTAACAAAAGCTAGGATCTACATATGGCTTTGGATAGGAATTTCTCATCATTGAGGAACTTATCATTTTATCATTTTTCAAAAGAAAACTCCGGATATCAAACATCACTTAGCACTAGCTCATAGAAACCCTATTATACCATATCATACCTCACAACAACCAAGGCAAAGGTCATGCTTTTTGCTACCCACAAGTTTCAAGCTAAGGTTTGATCATGCAAGCCAACAAACTCAAAACTTAAATAGGGTACTAAGCTGTAGCAAGGCATACAAAAGGAATAAACAGAGCAACTATTCATCATTTCAACCATGGAGAACAAAAGCATTCTTACCACGCATATAAAAGCAAACTAATTTAGGAAAGCAAATAATTTTTTTTGGTCTTTTTAATTTTGCAAATTTTTAGGTGTTTTTAGCATATGAGATTCTGAAAAAAAAGATACAAGTTACCTCAGAATGGGGGTCCTCCCCCAAGCTAGCTTCAGGCTCACTACTGTGGAGGGGGAAATCCCATCCACCGGTAGTAGGCCCTCTGCTCCTCCAGCTACTGCTGCTGTGCCTGCTCGATGGCGTGAAGTCTCTCGCTAGACATACGCTGCCAGTCCCGGGTGGACTCAACGTTATGGTGCACGGTCTCCTCCATGTCGCCGACTCGGATGTTGAGCTCGCTCATCTGCTAAGTGAGGGTGGCCCCACGAGATGACAAGCGCAACCCGGACGACGAAGATGTCGCATCTCCATAAGAAGTACCGGTAGGGACGGCCCAATCGCCACTGCCTGCACTAGCCCAAGCCGAGCTACTCGCACCCTACTGGTACATAGGCTGATCCCAACCGGGAGCATACTCGGGAGTAACCCCAGGCATGTACTCGGAAGAGGTCCATGTACCGGGCGGAGGTGTGGTAGGCTGAGGCTGTGGCTGAGGCGACGGCTGTGGTGACTGCTGTGGTGGCGGCTGTTGCGCTCTAGCTACTCTCCTTGATGCACTCCTCGTAACCCTGTCACCAGAGACACTAGAGCGACGAGGTTCCTCGAGAGGAACGGTCAGTGGCCCTTGGCCGTACAACCTAAAATCTGGGTTAGGTAACCGAATTTAGTTTGTATGGCCCGGGTAAAAGAAAACCAAAGAATCATCCAGACCCTTCTTAAGAATATGCCCCTGAGTCAAATAAGCCTCATCAACTGAGTCCGAGGATTAGCAATGGAGGGCACATTGGGCCCTTGCATAATCCCAAGATTCATGATGATGCGAGAAATCAAAGACGTACACTCAATAGAACCCGTCATCTTAAAATTCGTCAACCACTGCTGAATCATAGCTTGCACAGGGGAGATCTTGATCTGTCTAACCGCGGCATATAAGATCATCATCTCGTCAGTGCGCACGGTTCGTACATGATCCCTTGGAGAGAGGGTGATGGTGAGCCACTTGTGCCATAGTCGGAGAGTGGGATGCAAGATATCGTTGCCCCGAGGTGTCAACTTGCCGCGAATAGGCCGACCAGAGAGTTCTTCCCAAAAACATTCACGATTAAAACCGATGCAAGCTTGCTCAAGAGAAATAGCGCAGCAACAATGAAAACTGAGGGTGTGACTAAGATCTTTCCATGAAATCGAAATGAAATACCGGACGCATCCTCTTAAAGAGTGCAGAGAAACTGGATGGTGGATGGTCTAGAACCAACCTCTTGAACCGGGACAAAACCTTCCCATCCTAGAGCTTGCCAAATGGAATCAAACTCGGAGTCCATACCTATTTTCTCGAGAAGGTCCGGGTCAAACTCCTTGGTGTTGGCGAAGACTCGGTCTTTGATGAGAGCACAGTCTTGTCTCTCGCAATCATTCCTCAAGTCGATGAAGGTGGCGTCGACGGCGTACACTTCTTCGGCTTGTGGCATGGGTAGCTCTTCCTCTTCTTCTCAGTCGGTTGACATTGGGCTTGGTGCAGCTTTGGAATGACGAGACGAGCTCCCCCCATCACGTGAACGGTGTGGGCGAGTCAACTTCCGGAGTGCCCCGGAGGCCCAACTCATCTTGCACAACAATCGAACAACACGAGCAACTCGGTGATGGGTTAGTGAAACCAAATGAAATCCTTACCGAGGTTGCTCCACCAATGATCAATATTTCAGCAACACTTGGAGAGAATACTTGGCACCTCAATCTCGAGCAAGAAATCCAAGAAAACCAAAGAACAAGAGCAAGAGAGGGAGAGAGTCATGGGAATGGGTGAAGGCACCCCTCAAACCCACTAGTATTTATAGGCAATGGAGCCGGGCACCAAGACATGGGCTGTGTGTAATGGCTAGGAGCCGTTGGAGGAAGTAGGGCCGAGGTAGCCATTGGGCTGGGTCGGCCGACCCCACCTCGGGTCCGCTCGCCTCCAGATTTTTACAACGGCTCTCTAACGGTCATGTGGTGGCCTGCCTAGGTGTCCCGGTCCAAACTCGCCCAGAAACTTGCTCAAAAGAATTTTTAAGGATTTTCCAACTCAAAATTGTATTTTCAGAAATTTTTATTCGAAAAGGGAAATTGGCTAGAAAAAATTCTAGCATGTAGATGCAAGAATGGAAAATTCAAATATGCATTGGAAAAAATCATATAAAAGGGAAATATGAGATAACTACCAATTTTACCTTTTGGCGAAAGGAGTCATCATTTTAAGTTCGAGAGCGAGACTTTTCTCGATGATTAGTTCCCCTCGTCACCCCACTCCCGAGAAGTAGAGGGGTGTGATTTCCGTACCTCCCGCCACACCTTCCGTGTTTTCTTTGACTTTCTTGGTGCGGTCAGCGGTTGCTTGAGCTGGGGTTGTGGCTCCATCCATCCCCTAGTTTGCTCATTATTTCCTTGCACCGAATAGCATTGCTCTTCTGTTGGTCGAAATCGGAACATCAAGTTCTTCTTCCCAATGCGGAAACGTATGGTCCCATTTTCCACATTGATTCTCGCCCTTTCGTCACTTAGAAATGGCCTCCAGAGAATGAGTGGCATTTCCGCATCACCCTACATATTATGGACCACGAAATCCGCGAAGATGGAAGAACCCTGGACAAATACTAGTAGACTCTCCACAATCCCCTCCGTATACCGGATCGATGCATCAGCAAGTTGAACTGTCCTCGAGGTTGGAGTAAGAGTAGGATATCCCAATCTTTCGAACATAGCCTTGGACATGAGGTTGACACTTGCGCCAAGATCACAGAGAGCATTCCTAATTCTCTGGTAGTATATTGTGCAAGTGATAGCCGGATAACCAGGGTCTCTCCTGTGTACAAGTGCTAAAGATTCCCATGGATCAAGAACCTGCTGTATGGGTCTCCCTGCGTAGTCAGCAGCTCGTGCCTGCCAAGATGGCTTACCCCATCTGGTGGACACTACACAAACATTCTCACAAGAAGACACGGGTTGCCCCGGAATCTTCCCGTCTTCAGCAGAGGGAACCAAAGCAGCTAACTGAGCCAGCTGGGTTTCTATCATTTTGTTAAAGCTCAGCTGGTTCTTAAGAGCAGAAGAAAGGCTATCAATTTTAATGTTAAGGCTTTCCAAAGCCTTAACATAGGCAGTTGTTTTCTTATTGAAACCATCATTGATCTTAGCTTGCCCAAAAACCAGATCTCTCAGGGAAGGTTGGTTTTGGTTGAAAGAATTACCTTGATTACCTCTCTGATAATAAGGGCGTGATTGATTCCACGTTTGACCTCCTTGTGGATGATAACCATTGTTATTGCCATTCATGTACATCACGTCCTCCTGGGTAGTAGGCCAGTAATTCCCTGAATGCCTAGTGTGACCACAGACTTCGCAAGTCATGCGAGAATCCATAGCTTGAGTAGTGACGGCCATGGCAGCCTTCTCGCTAGTCAGATCATCCATTCTTTTCATAAGTAGGTCCATCTTGGCGTGCAACATATCCGCTTCCTTGACGGTATGTGTACCCCTCTGATGTGGCTGGAGTCGATCATCACTCCACCCTTGGTTGGAGACCACCTTCTCAACAAGTTTAGTTGCTTCAGCGATAGTAAGAGAGAAGAAAGCCCCGCCAGCAGCAGCATCAATATGACCTCAGGCTGTCGGAGTCAGCCTATTATAGAAATTCTGAAGAATAAGCCAGTTGTCCATCCCATGATGGGGACAAGCCAGGATGTACCCTTGCAGCCTCTCCCAAGCTTCTGGAATGGTTTCACTTGCTTCTTGCTGGAAGCTTGAAATTCTCCCCCGGAGGGCATTGGTTCTGCCCAACGGAAAGAACTTTGCAAGGAACGCTGCTGAGCACTTTTCCCAGGTGTCAATATCTGCACGGTTCATATAGAACCACTACTTCGCCTTTCCCAAAAGTGAGAATGGAAACAGCCGCAGACGGATGGCATCATCCTCCACTCCTCGTATAGTGAAGGTACTGCACAGCTCTAGGAACTGATGCAAGTGGGTGCTCGCGTCTTCATTAGGCTTGCCGTAGAATGGGCTAGCCTGTACCATCATAATGAGGCCAGTCTTGATGTCGAAGTTTCCATTCCCGGTGTTGATCTTGGGGCCGGTGGGCACCTGATCAGCAGAGGGAGCAGAGTACTCATGAAGAGTCTTCTCTTGGTTGGCCATAAGAGTTGATGCAGATGGCACAATGGAAGCTGGGTCGACTTCCGTACGTACACGCTGGGGAGAACCGAAGCTCTCCTCACGAGTGACTCAGGATCTTCAGAGAAATTCGGCGGTAAGTCGAAACCAGTCATACACTACCTATCTTCATCATCAATAGACAAAGAAGACAATCAAAGTTAGCCTGCATTGAGAACTGTTTCATCCCTGTCATGATTATAAACATTTGCAAAGTGTTGACATATTATCCTTAGCCTTCCCCGGCAACAGCGCTAGAAATCACTACGTGAAAAACTCACTTTGGTAATGGGCATAGATGGCCTTTCATAATGGGCAAAGTGCCTGTTACCGATCAAGTGTTACAAATGAGCCAAGAAAGGTAACGGGCAGATGCCCGTTACTGATAACACATATTCGTAACGGGCATCGAACAACGACCGTTACCACAACTAGCCACCGGTCATGTGAAATGGCTGTTTCTCTGGGCCCATAGGGAACTTTGGTAACGAGCACCAAAACAGAACCCGTTACATTAGCTCAATATCAGAGACGCCTGCTGTGTACCTACGTCTCCTCTATCTTGACGAAATGAGACGCGTCTATTTCACGCGCGTCTCAGCACATCTAGGATTCGTAACGGGCATCAAACAACGACCGTTACCACGCGCGTCTGTGAAATCAACATCAGAGACGCGTGCCGTGAACCTGGGTCTCCTCTGTCTCGACGAAATGAGACGCATCTGTTTCCACGCGCATCTGCTTTCTCTCGATTAAAGGAGACGCGTGCTTTCAACCTGCGTCTCCTATATCTCGATGAACGGGCCAGGTCCTGGGGCCCACTGGTCAGGACTGGTAACGGGCTTTTACACTGCCGTTACATTGTTGGCATGTTTGTAACGAGCTTTCTGAATGAAGCTCGTTACTCACTGATCAGTGTTTGTAACGAGCTTTAATTAACGCCTGTTACAGATATGTAGGCCACCCCTACAGTAACCTACCCGCTTGCCGGCTGCATCCTGGAACTAGCCAGGATTTGGCAGCCATTAGGGGCTGCATCCTGCCATCCTGGAACCAGCCAGGATATGGCAGCCACCACAGCAAGGAGACATCACAAACACATTCTCACATCACAGATATAGGCAAGCAAGATCACATTTATAGACAAGCAAAAGATCACATTTATAGACAAGCTAGGATCACATCAAGTTTCAAGTTACTCTCATCAGGGCTTGTTTGGATGGAGTCATGAGAAAACTGCCTGAACCAGGCAGCATCTGACCCCAACCAAGCAAGCCAAGCAGGTTTCTCAGGCAACAACACCTGACTAAAGAAGACTGAATGAGTTTCAAGTTTCTGGCTACAATGAACTCACGGTGCACCATTGTAGAAGTTGCCCTTTCGGTCGATGGTCTCCTTAAGAATGTACTCGCACAGCATCTCCCGAACACGCTTTAGATCTTCTGCGGAAACATCTACAACAGATTTGAAATCCTGCAAAATACAATCATTTATGAGAATACAAGTAGAAATCAGTTTCTAAAATCAGATGGATAATATGAGCAGAGACAAGGTTGAGCATTATTATCTACTTACAGCAGCCTTCTTGATGTCAGGTATGTCATCGACTAGTCTTAACATATGGAATGCCACATGGAATCCACACAAAGAGGACCCCCATGGCTGCTGAGCACACTGCATCGAGGTACCAAAATGACAAGTTAATGCAGTACCAAATAGGTAAGAAGGGACCATAAAAAAACCTTGGTCTTACAGCGAGATTTGTTTTGTGCTTGAGTGTGGCTTTTGGCTTTTTTTTCTTTCCTTTCGTCACTCCGTCCTGTGCATGTTCACCAAAGGAACTGCATGATCAGCAATACCGATTAGAAACACTAAGAGATTGCATTTTTGTGAATAAAACCTACAAATACTGTACCAAAGGCCCTGCATGGTCGGCAATACTAATTAGAAACACTAAGAGATTGAGTTTTTGTGAACAAAACCTACAAGATACGGACCAGTCCACAATAGGTTTGAGGTCTGAGAACTTTAGCGGGGGATGTTGTTTAGCAGAATCTAGATACCAAACCTCTTTGAACTTCATACAGATGATCACTATTACCCAGTGGCTAGTGCAGTAGGCACCCACCACGTAGTCGTTGTTCATTGCATTTGAGATTGCTTTGGTAAGGCGAGAATGCTGAGAAATATTTGTGGAAGTAAACAAATCTGAATCTAAAAACCCAACACTGATCTGCATCTCCGCTGCCTTGTCCATCATTTTCCTATAAAAAAATCAAATTGTTAGCATGCATGAACTTTGTGGTCAAAATTAAAGAAATATCTTTTTAGGTTTTAAAGGACTTACAATGTCCACAACCTCAAGAAGGTAACATCCAGAGAAGCCAGGGTTATAAGGTTATACACTCTACTGAATGCAATGTTTAACATTAAAGCACCACAACCACCTTTAAAGTAGTGTTGATCCACCTTTGCTGGAAAGGCGAGTTTATCCTTACTGTGTTCCATGACGTAAGCATGTAACCTGGCACAATTTGGTCCAGCAGCCTCTAAGTTTGCTTCTGACAACATAGGTGTACCAGGCTTGTATTTTGGTTGTTCCTGTTCTGTCTCAATAATACAATTAAGAATCTCATCTTTAGACAGAGGTTTCCTAGCCTGGTTCCCCTTCTGTAGTGGAGATTGCCTGGGCTCCTCCTCCTGTTGCAGAGGGTGCTGTACATGTTGCATCTACTGCTTAGGGGGAGATTGCCTGCGCTCCTCCTCCTGCTGCTGGAGAGGCTGCTGTTTCGTCTGTTGCTTATCTTCATGTTGCAGCTGCTGCTTAGGCGGAGTTTGCCTGGGCTCCTCCGGCTGTTGTCGATGCTCCTGCTGCTGGAGAGGCTGCTGTTTCGTCTATTGCTTATCCTCATGTTGCAGCTGCTACTTAGGCATAGTTTGCCTGGGCTCCTCCGGTTGTTGTCGATGCTCATGCTGCTGGAGAGGCTGCTGTTTTGTCTGTTGCTTATCCGCATGTTGCAGCTGCTGCTTAGGCGGAGTTTGCCTGGGCTCCTCCGGCTGTTGTCAATGCTCCTGCTGCGTAGTTTTGCTGATCTGCTGCTGTTGCTGCTGCTGTTGAGCCTTCTCTTGCTGACACTGAGCTACAGTACCTCCATCTGATGTTGTACCCCTGCTACCTGTTGCGGCTTCAGGGTTGGGATGTCTCATCATGGGTGGTATAAGGATCCTGTCCTTTGGCCATTGGATCCTTTGAACGAGAGCCTCAGCTTGGGTTGTTATGTCTCCCCCATTAATTGGTACAGGCAGAGGGTAGTGACCCACATTGGCCCACACATAAGTAGGTTGCCCCACAACATACCCATCCTGCACCGGTACTGAATGGCAAGCCTTTTGAAATGGAAAGACTTTCGCTAGTGCGAGCTCCACATTAATCCTGGTGCCATCCAAAAGGCTACACGCGGTTGGCTTTGTCAGCTTATCTATTGTGTCCAGCATAGGTGATCGACTATCACTGTGCACTTGATTCGCTTCGTCCTCGTTAACATTCCAATGATCATGCTCTCTGCCACACGCATCTTCCTCGCTGTCATGCGCATGTTCTTCCTCGCGGTCATACACATCTTCTTCCTCGCTACCATGCACATCTTCTTCCTCACTGCTACAGACAGTCGCTGGTAATTGGGAAGGAAGAAGTACATTTTTCGGTATTTCGATGCCTAATAATCTTAGAGCATGGACATTTGATTTAAATGTTATGTCCATCATATCATGAGCATCAGACCTCTTGTTCTTCTTCTTCCTGTACATTCCAGCGAACTCTTCACCAAACCCTTTACCCCAGCCAAGTGAACTAGACACGCCTCGGACCCGACCTCGATGCTCTGGAGTCTCAAGTGCTGTGGTGAGGATATCATCCTCCCCAACTCCATAGAAAGAACCATAACTACCCTGAGCTGCAAGTGTTTTCACCCTATCTGCTACCCCCACCACCGCAGGGTTACTGAATGTTATGCCCCCGCTTCCTTCACTAGTATTCTTCCTCTTCTTCCCTACCCTTGCCCGCAGATAAGGTCTCGAACGTCCAGGAAATTGGTCCCAAGGGTTCTGTTTTCCTTCTGCAGCTAGCTTTGCATCCTCCTCCTCCCACTCTTTCCTTTTACCATGATAACCTTTTCTGCCTGTCTTGTGTGGCTTATTATGCAATGCTCTCTTTTGTTTCATCTCCTGGCTCAATTGCTGAAATGAAGGAGAATTGGTTTCCTGCACAAACATGTTTTTTCTTGTTGCTGCAAAAAGGCATGCTTCACAAAGGGAGTCTCCTCTTCGCTCACATATTTTTTTCTTAAATGGGCCTTGAACCGCCGTTGCAAGGTTCCAATCTCTGATATAGCTGCCTTAACTGCCTTCTTGCGAACAGATTCTTCCAGATTGGCTGGGTAATCTAGCTTTTCCTCTAAAACTGTAAACAGATGGTCCTTCTCAATTGGTGAGAGATCATCAACCACCTAGTTGATTGACACCCTCTCCCGAGCAATGAGATCACAGACCAATACAAATCTATCCCTCGCAGCATCTGGGGTAGGCCAAAAATTGGCATCAAGTCCAGTTGCAGTCAACTTGTCTTCTGGACATTTGGTTTGTGTTCTTGACCCGCAGGATCAAGTTTTACTCGCAGCAGTCTGTGCTGAGTGACACTGTGAAGAAGGTTCACCGACGATGGGCTGTGATGGTGCACTGGAGGTTGAGGAGTTTGTTGTAGTGGGAGACTGCATAGATGATTTGTCAGGTTGCCAGTAGAGCAACATAAGCAAGACTGAAAATCTAAACAAAATTTTTATTAGATAAATTTGTTTTCTCTGACAGGCAAAATAGCTGATATTACACTAGAAATCATTACAAGTCGTAAATAAAATCAGCATAGACATTCATAGTTCATATTTTACTTAATTAGCATACAGGGATAGGTGCTAACCATTTTGACAGGGACACAACAATATGCTTATATATCAAAGCATAGAATAAATTCCTTCAACTGCTTCCTTGTCCAACTTCATTAGCGATGGATTGTGTGTTCCATGTGTACATGCAACAAGAGGATAAAACAATGGTCATGACATTATATATGATAGTAGTGAAACAACACTCACAACACATCATGACACCAACAGTAACAATATATATGACGGTAGTGAAACAATTAACACTCACTACAAAGCATAGGACAGTCTAGTTATCACTACATTATAAATCACTGCGATGCAATTCCCACTGACATTATGTGGCCATCAGAATTAAAGTATGCTAACAGGTCCAAAGCATAACTATCGATCTGGTACATTCAAAGCATAGCAGAATTAAAGTATGCTAACATCCTTTATGCTTTTCATGAATTTACAGTGCAAAAATTGTAGCACCAGGAACATGAAAATGAATTTCAACAGTTCATATAACTTCATCTGTTAGCAACAATTTATTCAAACAGACTTGGAGCAACAAAATCCATCCATCAAATCCACAGTCAATCAATTGAAGATGAACTATTAACGCATGTCTCCCTAATCCACCTTGACATGAATATATAGCAGATTGGGTGGACTACATTATAAACCACTGCGATGCAATTCCCACTGACATTATGTGGCCATCAGAATTAAAATATGCTAACAGGTCCAAAGCATAACTGTCGATCTGGTACATTCAAAGAATAGCAGAATTAAAGTATGCTAACAGGTCCAAAGCATAACTGTCGATCTGGTACATTCAAAGCATAGAAGTATTAAAGTATGCTAACATCCTCAATGCTTTTCATGAATTCACAGTGCCAAAATTGTAGCACCAGGAACATGAAAATGAATTTCAACAGTTCATATAACTTCATCTGTTAGCAACAATTTATTCAAACAGACTTGGAGCAACAAAATCCATCCATCAAATCCACAGTCAATCAATTAAAGATGAACTATCAAGGCATGTCTCCCTAATCCACATTGATATGAATATATAGCAGATTTGGTGGCCGAGCAGAGAGAGGGCGTTGGGGGTTCAAGCAGGACTAACCTCTGTCGCGAATGAAGTAGTTGTTCTCGTGATGGTCGGAGGGGCCGGATCCACGTCGGCTCGTGGCCTGAGGTGGCCGGCTCGTCGTCGTGGCCGGGGATGACGGATCCGTGTCAACCGTCTTTAGGTTGGCCAGGAAGCCGTCCGCACGCCAGTAACCGCGTCCTCGTCACTGTCGTCACGCAGGGAGTGGTGAGGCTGGAGAAGAGCAGGGCTGCGGCGGGGAGAGAGCGGCGAAGGCGAGCGGGGAGAGAGAGGCGAAGGTGAGCGGGGAGAGTGGCGGCGGCGGTGGGGAGAGTGCGGGTGTTGTGGATCTGTCTAGTGAGGAGCCGGATATGAACTGCGCGCGTAACTGTGTTTAAGGAAACTACTGGCGTGCCCTTGACGGCTCTCTGCTGGAATTGGAATTCCATGGGCATTATAGTCAATATAGGTTGGAAATTTTGAGCAGCCCGCGCACGGTTTGCCTGCTGACGCTGACACGTGGGCCAGTGTCATTGGCGATGGTGGTTAGTGAACCCGCATCGCCTTTGTTGGCAGTTGGGTCCGGCGGGCGGGCAGCCGTTATCTTTTTATTTTGGCTGCTGACGCTGACGCGTGGGCCAGCCACTATTTTTTTCGAATGCAACGTGCTTCCCTAAATATTAGAGCCCATAAAACAGCACCTAAAAAATCATAAAAATACGAACAATTCGTATTTGGACATTTAGTATTTGAATAAAATATCAACAGTCACACTTGTGTGCCCAAGATTCTTAGAATTCATTTTTACATCCCATGTTAATGATGTAATAATTCTAATAACATCTAGTGTGCTCTAAATTTGGGTACCTAGACTTGTCTTCAAAATTTCAAATGGTTTCGATGAAGGAATAATATACTTGTGTACAAATATCTACATCTCTCACATAGTTGCCTAGAATGTTCCTTGAACATTGAAGTTTTCCACACTTTGCAACATGTTCGAACTCATATGCATTTGAACACTTAACAAAACCTTGTGGTTCACCTTAAGTTTACGAAAATGCAAAGTTTCATTACAGGAGGTGTGGAAAACAAATATTATTTATATGTTGTACTTACATAGAACAAGATAAGGCATATAAACATTGTTCAAGAAACGGAATATACACTAAACAATGAAAATAATGAAAACACGGTGATTTTAGAAAATTGTACAAAAAAAATAATCAAATTTGGACTAATTACGACGGAGAAATACATGTTACAAAATTTGATTGCGGATTAAAAAGAGAAATGTCGTCGGCGACGCGGGACGGATAAACTGTTCTTCATTCTCCAATAGAACAAAGGAGGAAGCAGAGGGCACCGCCGCCCGCCGCCGCCCCCGCCGTGCCCACTTCGGCGGTTTTGACACCCAAGAGGGCATCCTAGGCCTCGTCAGCGGCAAATGAGACCACCGCAACCTTTGATTTGACTCACAAACGTGACAAATCAAATATTATCTATCAAAAACCGATTAAAAACCGACATCCCGATAAAATCAAATCCGCGTTTAGTAATATCTAATAATTTACATTCAAGATGGATAATGTTCATTGATGCTTGCGCCTACATCCCGATGTTCATCCTACTAACGGCGTACTCCACAGCGGCGCGGAAGCTACAAGTCCAGAGGTCGAACTCATGACGGATGCGACACTCGGCGCTGCAGTAGTGAATGATCTCTTTGGTATCCGGCCCGTAGCGCCTACATCCCGCTGCCCAAATGCAGATGTGGGGATTCTAGACGGGCAGCAATGGAATGTCGTCATCGCCGTCATGAAGGACCGGAACTGGCGACCAGAGAGGGGGGGAGGGAGTGAATGGGAGCCGATAAAAATTCTTCTTGATGGAGATGAACTCGGTCGGATACCCAAAATCGCACTCTCCGCACGCAACCTTCCGTTTGCCAAAACCACGTAGCCACTGGAGTGCTACTGGTCCTAGGAACAAACACTACCTACAGCCACAACTCCTACACACACACGGCAGCGGAAACGACTCGGAAGCTGCCTGCCTGGAGGGGGCGGTTAGACCGGGTATGGGGGGCGGTTAGACCACCTCCACCTGGTAACCAAGAAATCCTCCGAAACACCTCTTCCGAGCTCCAAAACTCCTCACAGTTTCACTAGCAGGATCCTCTGGTCAAGGCCAAGCAAGCTACCAGAGAATCTTGGCGAAAACCAAAACTTCACCCAAGGGGCCTAGGGGCGGTTAGACCGGCTACCAGGGGCTGTCTAACCTCCTGTACCCAGCAACGAACTCAAGGCAAGAACTCCTAGCAAACTGCACCGAAACGAACCAAGATTTCACCAGAATGCTCCTCTGATCAAGGCGAACGAACTCACAGAGGAAAATCCAGCAAAACCAAAACTTGCACCTGGAAGGTCCAGGGCGGTTAGACCGGCCCCCTATAGCGGTTAGGCCACCCCTCCCAGAAAACTTGGCCACGGGTCAAACCTCAACTTCCCATCGCCCGATCTCCCGATTCACCCCACGGATTGCAGCGAGACTTCGGGAATACCTGGGTTACCTCCTGGGCAACCTCTCCACCAAAGGAATCAACCTGAAATGCTCTCAATCAAAGGGAATCGCGGATCTTGGCCCTCTAGGTCATGAACTCGAGCAACTCGAAAAACCACCAAATCGAGATCGATTCAAGGGAGTTCTTGGGGCGAAGTCACCAGCCAAAGAGGCACAAGGTCCTCATACGTGACACCCAACAAGAAACCCGCAAGAAATCGGACTCAAAACTCCGCCACGAAAATCACAAGAAAGTGCTCTGAAAATCACCAAAAAGGAAAACGGGAGAGGCAACACAAGGCCTTGAGGAACCACGCCGAATCATCTATACATACCATGAAGGTTCATACAAGGTCTAGCTTGCCACCCGATCATCCATCCCTCTCTCTAGATCTCACATGAAGCACTCAAGCTAGTCCTAGTCCTAGGAAAACTAGAGGAAAATACAAACGAAAATGACAAAGGAAAATGAGCTAGGGTTCCAAGAGTTGGCTGCCATCCCACAACTCAAGTGTTTATATGGGGGCTACCAAAAGACTAAACTACCCTTACTAGATAACTAGAGATACATGCCCCTCAAGGGCAACTTCGGAAGTCTTTTGTTCAGCACCATCGGACGGATGCCCAGCGACCGCAAACTTGCTCAGCATCGACGCAAGCCTTGCGATCCCGACGCGTGTCCTCCGCTTCGAAGTTCTCGGCGGCTGCGACCCGGGCGGTCAGACCGCCCTCCCTGGGCGGTTAGACCAGCCCAG
Source organism: Cenchrus fungigraminus (assembly GCA_036936925.1). Classification (NCBI taxonomy): domain Eukaryota; kingdom Viridiplantae; phylum Streptophyta; class Magnoliopsida; order Poales; family Poaceae; genus Cenchrus; species Cenchrus fungigraminus. The sequence goes on along the minus strand of CM072774.1, from coordinate 98,173,412 downwards.
GCGGTCTGACCGCCCCTCCTGGGCGGTTGAACCGGCCTGGGTGGTCACACCTCTTCGTCGAGTCTTCAGCCTCAGTTTTGTGGTTCAACCGAGTAACCCAGTGGTTTTCTGGTGAACCACTGCAAACCCAGTGAACTCGGTGTAGCCTCCGCCAATCACCAGTCATGACTCGGCTCCCACGTTGTCCCGGCTCGACCTTGGTTTTAAGGCTCAACCAAGAAACCATCCACGACTTCGTCTTGCTGTTCTTGCCACCATGCGGCCCGGACTTGACCCCGCTGGCCACCGGGTCCCTCGAACGAAGCCTACTTGTCTTCTCCACACCTGGAGGCCTCACCGGCAACGACCTTTTACGCTTGTTCTTCACCTGCACCAACACCAGTCAAACCGCAACCTGCACCTGCAATACTTAGCCAAGAGTCAGTCCACACAACGTTGTCAATCACTCATCACACCAGGAAGCAACCATCCACCGGTCCTCGAACCACACATGGCTCTCAATCTCCCCCTTGATGAGTGCATTGACAACACACATGATTGGTAACCAAAGAGAAAATGAAAAGAAATGAAACGACTAAAAGAAACTTCAACAAGCGATCGAAAGCCAAACGAAAGGCAAAGAGCAAGATCACTTGAAGAAGGAAAATCTAGGTCCCCTTAGACAAGGGCAACGGCTCGACACAACCGAGACGAAACAAGCTCACACAAAGAGCAAAGACCTCCAAAGGCACACAAGGCCGCAAACCACAAACTCACGCAAGAAGCTCCCCCTGCACATATGCATGCTCCCCCTGAGCCAAAGCACACTCCCTCTGAACCAATGCAGCAATGCAACATGGGAATGCAAACAAGGAGCAAACTCCTACACCTCTACCCAGGGCGGTTAGACCGCATGCCCAGGGCGGTTAGACCGCCCCTCTGGGATCTGACCGCCTGGGCGGCGGTTAGACCGCCCCAAGAAACCGGTCCTGCACCAAACTTTTTAAAAACTGCCCAAACCACTTGGAACACCTTCCAAATGCTCCCAGGTGCCCAAATCATGCCCAAACTTCTCCCCCTTGTTGACAATGCATGAATCGCGGCAAAATGCGAAAAGTTTCAACATATAGCTTCTCAAATAGACAAAATTCATCATGGCATGCTACACACATCCAAATGAGCAAGTTAGATACTCTATGGCTTCGTATGGACAAAAACTACAAGATCACCAAGTTTCACAACCATTGGGCAAAGCTAAGATAAAATTGACCATTTTTCGAAAAAATTACTCTCTCATGAGCAAAGTCTTAAACATGAGAAAAACATGTCAAAATGGCAAAGCCACACAAACTTCATGCTAGGACAACCATTCTAAGCATAAGACCATCATAAACACCCACAAGCACCTCATGTCATGTCAAAGCATACCGAGCCATGTGCCTACTTCTATGTATGAGACTTCTCATTGGTAAGCAACATGCAACGGTTTAGCACCCAAAAGCAAGTAAATTAAGCACATATGACATGGGAGCACATTTTCCAAGCAATTTACATCTCAATTTCAGATTTATAATTGGTACATGAAATGTCTTTGTTGACACCATTTTTTGGAAAAAAACGGGTCAAAAGAGATAAGGAGAGGTAGCCGATGAAAACAGAGTGCAATCGGCCGATTGAAGGAGAGAGAAGGATGGTCAACGAGACTCGCCGATGGTCAAGGAGGCTCAACCCTGACAGTGGGCCAGCGGGTCAGAGCGATCGGCCGATGGTTAACCAGAGGATCGGCCGATAGATAGGAAGAAGGCGGTATTCGAGGAGATACGCCAAACGGAAAGCATGGTGGAGGCGGGTCAGTTTACGATTGACGACGGGTCAAAGAGTCAGTTTTAGGATGTTTCAACTCCTGCGAGAGTCCTTTTTCTATTTTTAGTGGTTTTTATCTTTAGGTGCAAGTAAACAATGCCGTGATCGGCTAGGAGTCGGGGTTGTCCTCGGGACATAAATAGAGACCTTACGTGGTCGGAAAATCTGTACACACCAATATCAAACAAACCGCCTCCGGGCAAACCCTTTACTTTACTGCATCTTTACAGCATCTACCTTTACCGCATCTACTTTTCGGCGACTTTGTCATTGCGATTTTTCTCTTTTCTACAACGCCGTGCTTCGAGTTCGTCGGGCTGCATCAACTGACCTCCGGCAAGCTTGTGAGTACCGTTTTACCGAATAACCCTAGGCTTTAGCCTCCGCGCGCATCGCTGAGGTTTCGTCTAGTTCTTTATTCACCCCTTACCGATATTAGCTAGATCTGCAAGTTTTTGTACCAATTCTTGTGGTTTTAGCTATTATCTTTATCATCCACTCGATCTAGATCCTATCGGCTTCTAACACCGCAGCCGATTCCGACCTACTCGAGTGCTGACGTCATGATCGGCCGATCCAGCCGATCTATCTACTTACACACCTGCGCTTCGGTCGCTCTCGAGCCGGCCGATCCTGCTTTTATCTGTATCAGCCGATTGGCTGATACACGTGTCGCTACGAGGCCATCGGTTCTCTAGCCGATCCCTAATATTTTCCATTGTCAATCAACAGGTCAGATTGGCGGGCACGCCTCGCTACGGATCGGGGAGTCACGTGTGCTGCGCGCGGAGGTGACGTCCTATTTTCACGTCAACACACTTTTGGCACGTCCAGTGGGACCTGAAAAAGTCAACAATGACGAAGCCTACGAAGACTGGTCCTCATGAAGTTGATCTAGAGAACGTCCAACCAATCACCAAGGATCAGCTGAAAGATACAGACAAAGCTGAGCTCGAAGCTTACATGAAGCATTATGAAGAGCTTTGCCTGGCGTCATATGATCAGACGAAAAGTGGAGTCTTCAAGAAGAATCCTTTGCCAACACCTAAGCAAGTCACCTTCTCAGCCGATCCTGAAGGACTTCAAGACATGATGACCAAGGCGATGCATCAAACAATGATTGATCAATCTAAGGTTTTCGCCAATACTATCCAGAATGCCATAATTGATGCACTCAAGAAAGGAGCAGAAGGAGGATACCTGGGACCTGCATATTTTCAACCAAACCAAACTCCTCAGATGTTCCATCAAGACCAATCAGCTTCCCCACCGATTGATGATCCAACAGTAGGGATCTCACCTTCTCCACAGGTCAATACAGTCGCTCCTGGTTCTTCATCGGACTCTCAGCTGATTCAGAACAAAGGTGTTGGAGAAAAAGCCAAAGATCTTGCTGTTACCACGCCTGTGGTTCAAACACATGAAGTACAGTCCAGTGCCCAAGATCAGGTCTTTCCAGTGCAAAATCAAAAGTATCCTCCCATGAGAGATCAAGATGGAAGGCTTGCAGGATGGGGTTTACCTCATGATCATTTTGAGACTAACATCTCAAATTTCTTTGAGCCACAGCCTGAGGGAATTCCAGAAGTGAAGTACCTACAGTCTTATCAAGCCATGTTCGGGGGTACTCCAGGGACTATGCACATGAATGGGGATGGAGTGGAGTTCGTCTACTTCAATCACGGGAGCAAAGCTTTTGAAAGAGTCAAAATCAGTCCAACTCATGCTCATATGGTCATACCAGCCGAGAAAAGGACTCATGTTCCACCTCAGAGACCAACTCTTCAGAGATCGGCTCAATAGACGATACTCGGGATGCCTGTGCCAACTGCTCCACTACAGCAGCCAACATTGGGGATGCCTGTGCAGACTGCTCCGTTACAGCAGTCAGCATCAATGCAGCCTGTCCTAACCCCAGCCAACATAGTGGCTCATACAAGATCATCGCCTCAGCAGCCGATCAACCAAGGGGTAATAGGGCAGCCAGTATTTCCACAAGTGGATTCTGCACAACTACTGCAAACACTTCTAAATCAATTGGCTATCTCAAGCCAATCGAATTTGCAGCAGCCAACTCCATCGGCCGGTCAGCCGATCGGACAAGCTCCACCTGTTTCAAATGTGCAAGGTTCTTCTGGGACAGGGGAGTCGACGGTACCAAATCCACAACCAAGAATCTTAGAAGAATGACCTCCAGAAACTCTAGTTGAGATACAAGCAATTGAACAAGCATCTGCTGAGTTGAAGACGCACATGAAGAAGGAGTTGATCGACCACTTCTCGGAGGTGCTGCAAAAGCAATATGGGATGAAACCCAAACAAACTGTCCTGCATGTACAGGACACCATATCCATCTGGCTATGACCAGATACCGTTCCCTCCAAGATTCAAAGTGCCAGACTTCACTAAATTCTCTGGGCAAGATGAAACATCCACTATGGAGCACATCACTCGATTCATCATCCAATGTGGAGAAGCAGGGAATGTTGATGCACTCAGAATATGCTTGTTCTCTTCATCTCTATCAGGGCCAGCATTCTCATGGTTCACCTGACTGCCAGCTAACTCTATCATCAAGTGGTCCGATTTGGAACAGCAGTTCCATAACTACTTCTTCTCTGGCATCCATGAGATGAAAAACACTGATCTGACCAGGCTCAAGCAAAGGAACGATGAAACAGTTGCTGGATTCGTTCAAAGATTCAGAGAAGTCAGGAACAAGTGTTACAGTCTAAACTTGGGAGACAAACAATTGGCTAAGCTAGCTTTCCAATGTCTCTTGCCGACCTTGAGGGAGAAATATGCATCACATGACTTCGAGAGCCTCAGCCAGTTGGTCATTCAGATGAGTCAGGAAACTGCAAAGTCCTATGAGCCTAGAAGAAACTTTCAGAAGAAGGTGTCCTATGTGGATTACTCTGATTCAGAAGATGAAGATAACATGATAGGGCTTGCAGAGTGGGTCAAAGGCAAGAAGACAGAGTCCTGTCCATTTGGCAAGAAAGAACCAGAGAAATTTGGCTTTGATATTACTAAAGTCGATAAGATATTTGATCTGTTGCTTCAGCAGGGACAGATTAAGCTATCCTAGTTCCATACCATACTATCTGCAGAAGAGCTGAAGAGGATGAAATATTGCAAGTGGCACAAAGCAACTTCGCACGACACCAATGATTGCAAGGTCTTCAGACAACAGATCTAATCAGCTATTGAGCAAGGAAGGCTTAAATTTGAAACTCCTGCCAAAGCTGAGAAGCCGATGAAGATTGATCAGCACCCCTTCCAAACTAACACAGTTGAGGTTTCTAGCAAAGGCACGTCACAAGTTAAGTTGCTGACAGTTGACGCTCCTTAGCCTCACCACTAAGGTTGCACTTACGGTGACGGCGCCAGGAACGCTTGTTGGCACTCGCAAGTGTCGCTACCGAGTTTACACCTCTAGTAATGAGGCTAGGGAACGTCTTTGATAAAACACACGATCATAGAAAGGTCCACAAGCGCACGGATTACCGTTGTAGCACTTCACCCGGTGGTATTCGGGTTATCGTATTTATATTTTCCCAAGGGAGGCACTACGGCAAAGATGATCAAATAAATGGTGGAGAAAGACAAGACTTGGTAAAGAGCTATAGCGGGGGATAACGAATAAAGATATTCGGGGATAACTTGACACACGCAAGGAGATCTTGATAAAGGACTAGAGAGGCTCTAGTGAGCCGGGAGGACAACGAGACGAGAAAGGATCCTAACACAATCTATCTATTCTCGTCAACTCTAGGTAAAGAACTAAGGCAAAGGATAACCAAGGCAAGCTAAACTCGACAAGCTCTTCTAGTGCTGCAGGGGCATGCAAAGCCGCGCTCTCAGACTGGGATGAGAAGGGAGAACGACGACGCGCTGAATCCTACCGGCCCAAACTAACGTGGTGGACTACAGAGCCCGTCCGGAGCTGTCACCTCCTTAGGGTACCACAACTATTCCGTTGAATGGGACACCAATCTAAGACTAAGGTAAGCTCTGAGCACCGCGCTCACAATGAACCAAAGAACCATTCCCCGAATATCACGAAGGAAGGTCTCTCTCTCCCGTGAAACACCGGAGATCAAGTGAAGAATGACCACAACACTATAGGGTTCAAGGGAGCTATGCTAACTAAGACTAAACTAACTTTAGTCTAAACCAAGAATAAAGCTTCTAGAGCAAAGTAAAAGCTGAATGTAATTGACTCGAAAGGTAAGATAGAAAGATAACTTGAATTGTACTTGAGTCTAAACAAAGAATGGATACAAGAGTAGTACTAGAACTCTGAAGAAGACTCCTCCGGAACCCCGAGACTAGCTTCACTCGACTCTAACTCCCAAGCTACACTAATCCTAATCTAAGTGAACAAAAGAGGGAAATGGAGATGCTCTTGCGTTGTGTGTCCATTCAAGCGAGTGTGAGGTGCCTTTTATAGGCAAGGGAGGTCGGTTGAGCGCGTGGGACCAAGATCATAGGTGCAGCCGGATCAGGAGGTGCGGCCGGCCCTGTGATCCACCGCCTCTCACCTTGGACGCCACTGATCACTGCTCCTGAGGCGGTTGAGGGTCGGTTCCTTGGGTCGGTTTCGCCAGGCACGTCGGTTGGGAGGTGCGGCCGGTCCTCTAGGTGCGGCCGGCCCACCTCCGTGCCGTGTGATGCACCGCCTTCGCTCAGGGACGCCTAGGATCGCCTTGGAATGACGGTTGTGGTGGTTGAACGGCTGAACAAGTGGACCCATTGATCCTAGCCTCCACCTTTGGATCAAACCGACGCTTCCTTGGTGGATCTCGTTCATCCAAGTTATGCTCGCGGGAGAGGGGTTGCTCTGGACTAGGAACGTGTCACGGGGCAGGGCCGGCCGCACCTGGCAGGGCCGGCCGCACCTACCAAGCCGGCCGCACCTGCAGGGCCGGCCGGACCAGGTGGTTCGGCCGTGCCTTGCTCGTGTGGCACGTTGGTCCCAAATTCTCCCAAAATGTGTACCTGCCTATGAAATTCACAACACAACTCGTGGAACTTTATTAGTACTAGAAATGTGCATGAAACTTGCCATATACTCCTCTCGAACCCAAGGTTTTGACGGTCGAAAGTTTGTTGTAAGGACCGTCAACACTAACATCTGATTCGGCTCAAAATAAAGGAGCCGTTGATCCCAAAGTACAAGTAACCGCTGCCGATGTCAAAGGAAAAGGGTTACTACTTGAAGAGGGAGACTTAAAGCCACGCCGACCTGTCACTTCCCAGATGCTAATCAACAAATTTCAGCGTCGACAAGAGAAAGCAAGGGGAAGAGAAGAGTGGGCACGACGTAATGAAGGACATTGGAGATATCCGTTCTTCAAGTACTGCTGGGAAGAAGGGATCAAGCTGCCAACGGCAGAAAACTGTCCAGAATGCAACAGGGCTTACAATAATAGCAACTCATCCACCTTGGTACGAGAGAGCTTAGCCTTACTTTACCCGTGGGGCTTGTAGCTTTCCACCTTGCCTTCGGAGGTTGAAGAGTAGTATGGTTTTTGACTTTGCATCTCTTACTCTTCTTCTTTTCTGGATCCTATCTCGGAGTTTTTTTTTAAAATTTTGCAAAGAAAGACAAGGTTCCTCGGATGGTTCCCTCGATCGCTCAAGTGGTATTTGTTACCTCACCAAAGGCTTTAAGTGTGCCTCAACTTCCTACTCTACGGCTTGTATGTGGAGCTTTGGGTAGGATAAGCGAGACTCACTTGTGCCACATGATGTTGTTGAGCCAAAGAGCGGATCCAAGAAGAAACTAGTCATGCAACTTGATCGAGATGTGCAAGTGTGTGGAACATTTTTGTTCGTTTTTCTAAGTACTCCTTGCTTGGAGATTCTCCTCTTGCTTTTATTTTGGAGGGGGGTCATGCTTCACTTTTTTTTCTATGCTCTTTGATTGGAGCACATATATTTTTTTCTATGCTTCTTGAGCATATACTCTTTTTTTTCAATGACCCCTGTCTCCTTTTGCAAGATTACAAGAAGAGAAATCTCTTTGGAACTTTGGAGTATTTATTTTTGGTGGATGGATGGCATGTTTTGCATAACTCCTGATGTAGGAGTTAGCATGTATATGTGGGTGTACGTGATCTCGATCATGGAAGCATGAAAAGATTCTACCAAGGGTCACAACAATTTGGCAAAACTCAATGGGTCACAAGCAAGCATATGTAGAAGGTTTGAACTTTGATATCAACATATGGCTTTGGTAGGTAATATGACCGTTGAGGAACTTGCCTTGTTTTATTTTCAAAAAGAAATCATCCGAGATTTCACCATACTATGAGATAGAGCAAGATTAACATTATCGCACCATATCATACTAATCAACACCCTAGGTTTGGTCATAAGCATTTGCTTCCCACAAAGTTTTATTTCAGGCTCTTGTCTCAAAATATACCAACAAATTCAAATAGACATAGAGCACAAAGATGCACACTAGGTTCTTGCAAAGTTTTAACATAGCAACCATTCATCATTTCCAAAATGAGGGTATATAAACAAGATTTCAAGCACATGGTTGAAGCAAATATTTTTGTTGTTTTTTCTTTTATTCAAAAGAGATAAACAAGATGTTGAAAATTGGTTTGGATGGACATACCTTCCTTGATTGAAAATGGTGTCTCCCCCAAGCTAAATTTTGGTTACCTGGTTGGCGTGTCTTCATTTTGGTGATGAGTTGAGCACCTGGAAGCTTGTAGTGGTTGAATTGATGGATTTGTGAGAAATCATAGGTACGGCCGTATCACTTGGTACGGCCGGCCTAACTATATTTTCTCTAGGCACTCATGTCCCCTTCTGTAAACATCCTGCACAAAAATTTTGTCGAGGGGAGGTACGGCCGTACCTCTAGGTTCGGCCGTATCACCAAAAATCACCAAAACTGCTTTTCTAAGTCTTGTTTATTTACTAATGCATTGGTGAAAACAATTTTGAATTGTAAACATGCTTGATGCACGAAATAAAAGGTTGAAAGGGAAATATGAGATAAATACCAGTTTACCTCTCGGTGAGGGCTCGTAGTTTAGAGTCCGTGAGCGGGACTCCTCCGTTTGCTCAATTGATCTTGGATTCGTCTGGTCCCGGAGTGGAAGACTCGGACGATACTCTCTTCACACGCCACACCTTCTTTGTTTTCTTCGGTGGCGCTGAAGTTGGTGAGGCTTTGGTGGGGGTGTTTTTAGTTTCCATCTTCTCTTCCCCCTTTGCCTTGTTGATTGCCTTCGCCTTCTTTGGTTGGTGGCGCCCGTCGAATGCTTTTACCTTGGGCTTGGTCGGGGCCACCTCATCCTCCTTGTATTTGGGCTATGGCTTCCTCCACCCCCTAGCTTCCTCATCTTGCACTAGGTAACATTGCTCTTCTTTCGCTTGGAATTTGAATGTCATGTTCCTTCGCCCTATGCGGAATTGGATCTTTCCGGTTCCGACATCAATCCTTGCATTGACATCCCTTAGGAATGGTCACCCGAGAATAAGCGGAATTTCTTCTTGTGTGTCGAGGACCACGAAATCCGCAAAGACATATGAGCCTCTGACATTCACCAAGAGATTTTCTACTATGCCCTCTAGATATTTGATCGATGAGTCGGCAAGTTGGACTGTCATCGTTGTCGGAGAGATAGCCGGGTATCCTAACTCCTCAAACATGGCTTTGGGCATGCGGTTGACACTCGCTCCAAGGTCACAAAGAGCATTCTTGATCTTTTGGTAGTAGATCGTGCATGTGATGCCCGGATATCCATTGTCCTTCTTGTGCAAGACTGCTGATTCGTCACATGGGTCTTGGATTTGATGTATGAGCTTCCCTACATGGTTAGGTGCATACATCCTCCTAGATGGCTTACCCCATCTGGTGGATATAACGCTGACATACTCTCGGGTAGGCTCGGGTTGCCCCGGGATTCCACCCGACTCAGAAGAAGGTAAAGAAGCAGCAAGCTGTGCAAGTTGAGTTTCTATCATTTTATTAAAACTTAGCTGATTCTTCATAGCAGAGGTGAAAGATTCTTTGGTGGAATTTAAATTTTCAAGAACTTTCTCATTGGCGGCTAGCTTCTTGTTTAAACTTTCATTAATTCTAGTTTGGCCAAAGACAAGATCTTTAATGGAGGGTTAATTATTGAAATTGTTAGAATAGTTACCTCCATTTTGATTGTTGAATGGGAAGTTGGGCCTCGAGTTCCACCCTTGATTGCTGTAGTTGTTGTTGCGGAACCCGTTGTTGTTGCCATTGTTGATGAAGCTGGCTTCTTCCCTTGTCTCGAGACAATCATTACCCGAATGACCCACATTGCCGCAAACCTCGCACGTCATGTGTGCGTCCATAATCTTGGCGGTTTCCATGTTGCTCGATCCCTCCAATTTCTTCATGAGGAGGTCCATCTTAGCGGCGATCATGTCGGTTCCATCGACTTGGTGTACACTGCATGTACGGGATTGGAGACAGTCTCCATCCCAACCTTGATTTGCCACCATCTTCTCGATCAATTCCTTAGTGGCTGGTACTTGTAGCGAGAAAAAGGCTCCTCCAGCGGCTGCATCTAGGTGCTCGCGGGAAGCACACTTGAGCCCGTGATAGAAGGTTTGAATTAAGAACCACCCGTGCATGCCATGGTGCGGGCACGAGGTGATGTACTCCTGGAAGCGTTCCCACGCTTCCGGGATACTCTCATCATTATGCTGCTGGAAACCCGAAATTCTCGCACGGAGGGCATTGGTTTTGCCCACTGGGAAGAACTTTGCGAGAAATGCCTTTGAGCACTTATTCCATGTGTTAATGACATCTCGCTCCGCATAAAACCATTGCTTCACCTTCTCGAGCAATGAGAACGGGAATAGGCAAAGACGGATTGCATCATCCGTCACTCCATGGATAGTGAAAGTCCTACACACCTCCAGAAAATGCTGGAGATGTGCATTAGCATCTTCATTCGGCTTGTCGGAGAACGGATTTGCTTGCACCATGTTGATCAACACTGGCTTGAGTTCAAAGTTTCCGTCTCCCACCGTCGGGGTTGGCCCGGTAGGGACATTGGTGTTGGAGGGAGTAGAAAACTCACGGATCGTCCTCTCGGCCATCTGTGCTGACGAGGTGCTGTCTACGGGATCGACGGTGTTCGTCTCTTGAGTCGAGAGAAACTTCTGAGGAATGAGGACACGGGGTCGCACTCTCCTCACAAGTGACTCCGGATTGTCGTTAAAGTTGGACTGTAGGTCGAAACCGGTCATGCACTACTCTATGTACACGAGAGTAGAGCAAGGGTAAACCCGCTTAAATAGCGGTTCACCGAACCTTAATAATTCTACCACAATGTTTAAACGATATCTTATGCCTATTGCCTCCCCGGCAACGGCACCAGAAATGCTTGTTGATGCTCCTTAGCCTCACCACTAAGGTTGCACTTACGGTGACAGCGGCAGGAATGCTTGTTGGCACTCGCAAGCGTCGCTACCGGGTTTACACCTCTAGTAATGGGGCTAGGGAACATCTTTGGTAAAACACACGATCACAGAAAGGTCCGCAAGCGCACGGATTACCATTGTAGCACTTCACCAGGTGGTATTCGGGTTATCGTATTTATATTTTCCCAAGGGAGACACTACGGCAAAGATGATCGAATAAACGGTTGAGAAAGACAAGACTTGGTAAAGAGCTATAGCGGGGGATAACGAATAAAGATATTCGGGGATAACTTGACACACGCAAGGAGATCTTGATAAAGGACTAGAGAGGATCTAGTGAGCCGGGAGGACAATGAGACGAGAAAGGATCCTAACACAATCTATCTATTCTCGTCAACTCTAGGTAAAGAACTAAGGCAAAGGATAACAAAGGCAAGCTAAACTCGACAAGCTCTTCTAGTGCTGCAGGGGCATGCAAAGCCGCGCTCTCAGACTGGGATGAGAAGGGAGAATGACGACACGCTGAATCCTACCGGCCCGAACTAACATGGTGGACTACAGAGCCCGTCCGGAGCTATCACCTCCTTAGGGTACCACAACTATTCCATTGAACGGGACACCAATCTAAGACTAAGGTAAGCTCTGAGCACCGCGCTCACAACGAACCAAAGAACCTTTCCCCGGATATCACGAAGGAAGGTCTCTCTCTCCTGTGAAACACCGGAGATCAAGCGAAGAACGACCACAACACTATAGGGTTGAAGGGAGCTATGCTATACAAGACTAAACTAACTTTAGTCTAAACCAAGAATAAAGCTTCTAGAGCAAAGTAAAAGCTGAATGTAATTGACTCGAAAGGTAAGATAGAAAGATAACTTGAATTGTACTTGAGTCTAAACAAAGAAAGGATACAAGAGTAGTACCAGAACTCTGAAGAAGACTCCTCCGGAACCCCGAGACTAGCTCAACTTGACTCTAACTCCCAAGCTACACTAATCCTACTCTAAGTGAACAAAAGAGGGAAATGGAGATGCTCCTGCGTTGTGTGTCCATTCCAGCGAGTGTGAGGTGCCTTTTATAGGCAAGGGAGGTCGGTTGAGCGCGTGGGACCAAGATCACAGGTGCGGCCGGATCAGGAGGTGCGGCCGGCCCTGTGATCCACCGCCTCTCACCTTGGACGCCCCCGATCACTACTCCTGAGGTGGTTGAGGATCAGTTCCTTGGGTCGGTTACGCCCGGCACGTCGGTTGGGAGGTGCGGCCGGTCCTCTAGGTGCGGCCGGCCCACCTCCGTGCCGTGTGATGCACGGCCTTCGCTCAGGGATGCCTAGGATCGCCTTGGAATGACAGTTGTGGCGGTTGAACGGCCGGACAAGTGGACCCATTGATCCAAGCCTCTACCTTTGGATCAAACCGATGTTTCCTTCGTGGATCTCGTTCATCCAAGTTATGCTCGCGGAGAGGGGTTGCTCTAGACCGGGAACGTGTCGCGGGGCAGGGCCGGCCGCACCTCCCAGGCCGGCCGCACCTGCAGGGCCGGCCAGACCAGGTGGTTCGGCCGTGCCTTGCTCGTGTGGCACGTTGGTCCCAAATTCTCCCAAAATGTGTACCTGCCTATGAAATTCACAACACAACTCGTGGAACTTTATTAGTACTAGAAATGTGCATGAAACTTGCCATATACTCCTCTCGAAACTGAGGTTTTGCCAGTCGAAAGTTTGTTGTAAGGACCGTCAACACTGACATCTGATTCGGCTCAAAATAAAGGAGCCGTTGATCCCAAAGTACAAGTAACTGCTGCCGATGTCAAAGGAAAAGGGTTACTACTTGAAGAGGGAGACTTAAAGCCACGCCGACCTGTCACTTCCCAGATGCTAATCAACAAATTTCAGCGTCGACAAGAGAAAGCAAGGGGAAGAGAAGAGTGGGCACGGCGTAATGAAGGACATTGGAGATGTCCGTTCTTCAAGTAATGCTGGGAAGAAGGGATCAAGCTGCCAACGGCAGAAAACTATCCAGAATGCAACGGGGCTTACAATAATAGCAACTCATCCAAAAGGGTTTGCTTTAATGACGGAAGACCTGCAGCCAGAGATCACCGTGAATTCAACAATCAACGGGTCTCAGTCCACAATCGGCTGGGGGGCAAAGCCAGTGTCCACAATCGGCTGGGGGGCAAGGCTAGTGTTCATGATCGGCTGGGTGGCCAAGTCAATGAAAAGTCAAACAATCGGCTGGAAGAGATGGCCGATTCACTGGTTCCTGATGGGGACATTATGTGCCGAGCTCCTGAGCGCCGACGCACGTTGCAATTGGACGATGAAGGATCAAGCCAAACACGTAAGAAGCCCAATCCGCAGTGGTGTCCGGATGGCTTGACCAAGTCCCAGAAGAGAAGAGTCCAGCGCCTACGTCAGCTAGAACAGCATGAAGAGGCAGAGAGACATGTGCTAGACAAGAAGAAGGTTCGGTCCAAGGTTTGGCGCCCAAAGCCTAAGGCTGATGAAGCAAAGGATGACAAACCACATGCTGATATAAATATGGTTGTCTTCCTACCAAAAGAGTTCATGGCTCCAGTTGATTCGGATATGTCCGATGAAGAACTTGGCATGGCTCAATTAACGTTGGAACCTAGACAAGCCATCTTTGAGAAGCCAGAAGATGAGAAGAGACAACACTTGAAGGCTTTGTTTCTCAAGGGATTTGTCAACGGGAAGCCAGTCACCAGGATGCTAGTAGATGGAGGAGCAGCAGTCAACCTGATGCCATACACAATGCTGCGCAAGATTGGGAAATCTGATGAAGATTTGACCCAAACCGACATGATGTTGGTGGACTTCGAAGGCAACGTCTCTCCAACTCAAGGAGCAATTTGCGTGGAGCTCACCATCGGCAGTAAGACCCTTCCAACCGCCTTCTTTGTCATTAAAGGGAGGAGATCTTATAATCTACTGCTGGGTCGGGATTGGATACATGCCAATTGTTACATACCATCTACAATGCATCAATGCATCATCAAGTGGATCGGAGATTCAGTGGAGGTGGTGCAAGGAGAAACTTCTTTGATAGTAGCAGCTACAGAAGCACAAGGATGGACTTACGATCAAGTGACCTGCATATTTGGAAAAGCATGGGATACCAAGTATCTCAAAGTGTCCGATTTTGGATTAAAGCCGGTTCAAGCAGTCGGCTCTAAAGACGAGACTTAATGGATCAATTCATTAAAGACGAAAAGAAGCCTGGGCTTGGAGTTACCGCAGCCGATGGATTGGTCGCCCAAGTATATCAACAGTTGTACAAGCCGATTGTCTTATCGTGCCTATCGGCCGATTGAGTTTTCGAGCTGTAGCCGATTGCAAATGTGATCGTAGGATAGCTGATATCTATAAAGAATCGCCTTTAGTACAAAAAATGTAAAACCGATATATAAAATCAATATATTCGGTTGTAGCCGATACATGTATCACCTTCAGAACAAAATAAATATGATTTTCATTTCCTTTGTCTTGGAATACAGCAATAATATTACAACTTAGATCTACGAGTTACATGTGTTCTCAAAAGATTACAAGGGGTGCGTTGTCCTAATCTCCAGTATGATGAGGATATTGAATCGATGAGAGAAACTTGTCAAGGAGTGGAGATAATTGCATTTTCCTGAAGGCACTCTAAAAGAGGTTTGCCTCTTATTCCTAATGGAAAATTGGTCTGGTTCATAGTCAGAAGATTGTGGTGCTACATGAGGAGTGGGCTACCATTTTATAGCAGAAGAGTTAAACCAGATCGTGAAAGCAATACCTACAAATATGGGTGAGAATTCATCATCAGAAAGTGGTACATTAAATCAAATAACAATCAAGAGGTGGAGATTCTCATTCATAAAAGGGCCGATTGCATCGGTTAATAGTACATCAGAGTTTAAAGGAGGCTTTTGGCCTTGTCTAACTCTACCCTAGTTTGTGCTATTTCTTCACCTACGCGGTCCAGTTCTTGAAGAATAGCTGTCTTCCTAGCTTCAAGGACCTCCAACTTCTCCTCCTTGTTGGCAATCACCAGACGGAGACTATGTTCTTGTCTAGACAGGTGGTTCGGCCGATTTGCACCAAAAGCGTTGATGCTCGAGACGATCTTCTCCACAGTATCATGATTTGGGGACTGAGGAAAGAAAGGACGTCAGGGAAAGAAAATCGTGAAAACAAGGAAAAGAAAGATGAAATCAACCTGATTCACAGAGGAGGAGGAAGAAGAAGAAGCCATCGCAAAAGGGAGATGACAGTTCTAAAAGATTAAAAGGAGGCTAGCAATATATAAAGACCGATTGAAATGTTCGGTCAAAGCATTCAATGCGGAACATTGGAAGTTGGCCAGTAGAGGCCAATCACAATTTACAAAATTACAAATAAAGTTTAAACTATGCCTAAAAGGTGAATGGCATTAATGAGATCCAGGCGCAGCTGGTCAACCGCTTCTATCTCCTGACGATCGACATCGGCCGAACCAGGAATCAGCTGTTCTTGTCCACGTAGAACTTGAGCTTGGCGTGCAACAGAATCCCTCTGTTCTTGCATGGCAGCAATGCTGCCTGGAAGATCTGTGAGCTTCTGCTCTTCAGCTTTTAAGTACTGATCAATTTGACTGAGTTCTTTCATAAGATCAGCACGACACCTCTTCAAACGGTCAATACTGTTGATGATGTTAGATCGAGAAGAAGCCAGAACTTCAATTCTATTGTCTAGATCGGCCATACTGCTATCTAGGTTCTCCCTGTCCTGAGTAAGTTGCTCTTGGCGTCTTCTTTCTTCCAGCCGATCTTGGGCTTCCTGGACTACGAGCTGCCGATTCTCAATGAAAGCAACTTGGAGCATCTTCGCTTTAAGTTCTCTAGGTAGCTGACCCTGAATTTGCTTAAAGATGGCTCTGATCGGCTCGGCATCTTGTACAAGTTGACCAATATCCTGGTTCAGCAATGGCAACACCTCGGTCAGCTTAGCCTTCACTTCATCTGGGAGAATAACGGCCAATGTGCCCTGAACAGAAGGCAAGTTTGTTAAAACCTGCAGGAAAGGCGAAGGAGCTAAAAATGTGAAGAAATCAGGAAGTTTACCTCAACAGTGGAAGGTGTTGCTCGAATCTGGGCAGTCGGATTTCCAACCGATGATGATTCAGGGACTTCAACGATCGGTAACTGTGGTTGATCATGAACCTCAGATAATATATTGACAGTATCCTGGAACAAAGACAGAGAGTTAGAGGATGAAAGTGATAAAGAAACAATCAACAGAGATTGTACCTCAGCTGGTTGAAGATCGGCTTGTTCAAAAAGACACTGAGGCTGACCAACAGGAGCATCTGAGACATTGACTCTTTGAGGATCAGGTTGTTCAATCAAGACATCATCAATTGGATTCTCCGTGGCTTTATCTGACTCAGGTTGTTCAGATGGCTCAATCAAAATATCATCGGCTGGGACTTCTTGAACTGGCTCCAATACTGGACCTCTATCAGAATCAGTGACATTGGCCTGTCCTCATCGTCTAATTAATCCCGAAGACTGTGCAAAGGAATGGATTAATGAAAAATACGAAGAGAAAAGGGATGAATTGAGCAAAAGACATACCTCAAAAGCACCTGCCAGTTTTTCAGCTAAGTAGGGGATGTCAACAACCGTAGAGTCAATCTTCTTCTTCTTTTTGTGAGCAAGAGCTTTACGAGGCATATCTTTCCTTTTGAGGGTCGACAGAAGCAAATTGTCCAGAGAAGGATTGATCTTGGGGCCCTGCATGACTGAAGAGATTGAAGGGGCATTATAGCCGATATATGGAGTTCGTCTTGGTGGCCAATAATAAATCGGATTGCCACTTCTGCTAGTAGCAGGGGGCTCAGTGGTTTCAGGCTGAAAAGGAAAGGGAAACAAATCAGCATATTAATCAGAATATGTTGAGAAATACACAAGGCAGTCGAGAAAAAATACCTCATCAGCCGATGCCACATAATCAGGATCCAGCTTTTCACAGTAAATCTTTGGGGATACACAGAAGAGATGATCATACCTTTCTGCCCACCAGATATTGAAAAGAGGAGAAGAAAAACTAGAAAACTTCCAGGAATCACGATCAATGGTGGCAGAATCAGGAACCCAGTCCAGGAGACGCCGGTAATGTATATTATCAGGAATAATTTCCCGTGGCTTGATCAAATCAGAGAAATAGAGACCAATCGGTAACTGACCAAACCCCAGCTGACGAGCACTCGTTGAGGGGTTATAAAATTCATAAGTAGCCGATTGATCTTTGCCAAAGGCGCAAGCAGGAAGAAGCCTTGGTTTGATTATTTCCGTAAAGACAATCCTGTTCTCATCATCTCTATGAATATCATCAAAGATGAACAAAGTCTCAAAGTTGTTATCATCATCCCTATACGCAAACCAGATGATGGATCCTGGGTTGAAGCCAAGATAAAAGCTCCTAAAATGTTCTGCTATGCGAGATGGAGTTTTCTTATGTCCAGGAAACATAGAAACAACTTCTCCAAAGTTCATGCATCGACATTTAACGACTGGAACACCATCTGGTTGGTCTCCCGGAAAACGCATGTTAAAAATATCTTGTTCCAGTTTATCTCAAAGGTAAAGATTCAACCACATGTTGATAAACCACCAAGGACCCCCTGGGGTACCTATTGGGGAATTAGTTGACAAGCTGACAGCCACTTGATGAAGGAGATTGTACATGGCCCCCAAAAGGTATTTGCCAAGAGGGATGGAGGAACCAATGGCCAATCGTTCGGCCACAATCTGACAATTAGAGGTGGGGCCAAAAGATTTTCCGCAGAAGATGAACTTTTCAAGCCACATGTTCAGAAAGGCCACATGTTCTCTGTCACTAACGGTGCCATCCTTCATATGCTCGACGATATATCCGGCCCAGCCACCCACACTTTTAGTTTTCAGACGGTGGGAAGGTTTGACGTCATGATAACTGAAAAGGGTATCTAAAGAAGATATGTCCAAGCCAGTCAACAGAAGAACATCAGCCAAAGTCGGGGCCATCGGCCCATGCCAAATAAGAAGGCGTTGAGCGCATCGGACCAAAAATAAGAGGCAGCTATTAGGAGAGATTCGTTCCGAGACACATCAGACAAAGACAGGGTAATACATTGGTTGATCTTATATTCCTCCCAGAGACTTCTGTTTATAGCAGATACCCTACGGTACCAATTTCTCCACCCTTTGACATAACCTGTCCAAGACCTAAAGTAACCGTCCCAATCGGTCAAGTTCAGAGAAGCATGCTTGAAAGGAATTCGGCCGGTTTCAAGGTTGATCATCTCGGTGGGGTCAGTATCACCCATTGGTCCAAGGAAGGTGAGCCCGGGCTTATCGTCAATAGGAATGGTGAGATGGGATCTAAGTTCCTGGAGAGATGGATGAATCTAGGCTTCAGGCAAAGGGGGACAGCGGTATTTAAAGATAGATAAAAGCGAAAGATTGAGAGAAATACCAGGGGAACTGAAGAAAGAGATGCCTTCGGAGGCGCAGAAGCAGAGCCAGAACCTCCAGCGGAGCTTGAAGATGCCATGGATCAGCAGAAGCTTTGGAGCTTAGGGTTCGTCGCTTGAAAGCTCGAACTATTGGAACAACAAGATTTGGGGGATAAGAAAGAACCAGGGCAGCTGTATCTATGACCCCTGAAGATTTGTTGAGATTATACGGCCGACTTCGAATCAAGAAAGATAACGGATTCGAGGAAATTTCGGAGCAAAAAGATTATTTACTCTGAAACTGGGGAGCAAAAAGAGTCCTTTTTCTATTTTTAGTAGTTTTTATCTTTAGGTGCAAGTAAACAATGTCGTGATCGGCTAGGAGTCGGGGTTGTCCTCGGGACATAAATAGCGACCTTGCGTGGTCGGAAAATCTGTACACACCAATATCAAACAAACCGCCTCCGGGCAAACCCTTTACTTTACTGCATCTACTTTACAGCATCTACCTTTACCGCATCTACTTTTCGGCGACTTCGCCATTGCGATTTTTCTCTTCTCTACAATGCCGTGCTTCGAGTTCGTTGGGCTGTATCAACTGACCTCCGGCAAGCTTGTGAGTACCGTTTTACCGAATAACCCAAGGCTTTAACCTCCGGGCGCATCGCTGAGGTTTCGTCTAGTTCTTTATTCACCCCTTTCTGATATTAGCTAGATCTGCAAGTCTTTGTACCAATTCTTGTGGGTTTAGCTATTATCTTTATCCTCCACTCGATCTAGATCCTATCGGCTTCTAACACCGCAGCCGATTCCGACCTACTCGAGTGCTGACGTCACGATCGGCCGATCCAGCCGATCTATCTACTTACACACCTGCGCTTCGGTCGCTCTCGAGCCGGCCGATCCCTCTTTTATCTGTATCGGCCGATTGGCTGATACACGTGTCGCTACGAGGCCATCGGTTCTCTAGCCGATCCCTAATATTTTCCATTGTCAATCAACATGTCAGATTGGTGTTGGTATTTCTTATCCTCGATGCTAAGTTACAGGTCCCTAGCAACGATGCCAGAAATATCCAAATGGTAATCCTAACGATTACAAGAATCCGCAAGCGCACGGAAGTACCATTGTAGCATTTCCCCAAAGGAGTATTCCAAAGGGTATCGAATCCAAGGAAGGCTGGGCGGATTAACTAGTTCAACACTATTGCAAAGAGTATAAATCATAGACGAGGACAAACCAGATACTCAAGTGTAGGGGTAAGATAAAATAGATAGGATAGTAGTGCGAACACACAAACACACTCTCTCTGTAGGTCCTAGGCTTAGGAGGCAACATACGAGTTAGTTCTAGGTTCTAAGGTACTAAACATACGAAGTTAGCCAGACAAGTTAGTCACACACTGGCATCGCATGATGCTGGCTCAAGCACCCAGGCACAACGGGGACCTAACCTCCCGCGTCGCTTACGCACAACTCCGGTTGTTAGACTTTAGACTCCTACAGCGTATCCGAACGTGGGGGATTCCAAAGGGTCCAACGGCTGTCACCACCGCGGCCTACCCCAAGACAAACCGTGGGATACACTCGTAAGCAACGTAGCTACGCAACCCAAGCACCACGCTTGCGTTGTTAGCAGGACCCTGACCGGCCCAGGCTATTGTGACCCAGGTCAGAGCCGCCAGATAAACCGGCCAATTACACCGAATACCGTAGCTTGAGCACGAACTTCATACAACACAAACATGGGATCTAACTAGATCAAACTAGGCTAAGCACACAAACAGATTCGTGCTTTCCTATGTTTGTTCAACAAGATCAAAGGGTCGTGTTCGTGATGAACACGAGCCTCTAACTTATGAACAAACACCGAAAACATGTATAAGTCACTCGTCAACTGGATCGAAAGGCCTTGTTCATCAAGAGCAGGAGCCTCTAAATGATGAACGAGCGAAGAACACATGAACAAATCACCCATGTGTACAAGCACAACTTTATATGAAATAGCTGAATAACTGAAGTAGATCAAAGTCATACAATAAAATAAAGATACAAGAAGACTCATACCTAGATCCCAAAGTAGACTTGGAACCCGAAGTAGAACTACTCTAGCCTACCTCCTAGCCTTAGAAACCAAAAGTGAGAGAGGAGGAGTAAGATGTGTTGGTAACAAATGAGCCCCCTCCCCTTCTATTTATAGGCCAGAGCACCGGCGCAAGAAGGAGTGAAACACCCCGGGGATGGCCTCTAGGACCAATGGACAAGCGCCACGTGGAAGTCCAGGATCAACCGACCCAAGGTCGGTTCTGCCGATCCTAGGGTCGGCCGACCCCAAGTGGGCCCCATTCGGGGTGTGCTTCCTCGGGGTGGCTGTCCTGTGGGCCCTTAAGTCGGTCCCCGATGTACACGTGTTCTTGAGGCGGTTTAGGCGCTCTGGTGGGCCCATGGATCCATGTGAAGTCCACGTGTCACGCTCTGATTTGTCGGGGCTTGCCTCCTTTGGATTGGTGACATGGCATGCATGCGTGGCACCTGAGGTGGCTTAGCTTGTATGCATGGCACCTGAGGTGGCAGCCACTCCTTGCGGTGACGTGGCATGAATCATAGAAGGTGAGTTTGCCACTTCTTTTGTGCTTATTTTCCTGCAATCACATAATCTCCAAGGACAAGTGGAACTACATTATTCTTAACTAAAATGCGTGTAAGAAATGCCTGTTGCTCCTTTATGTATGAGTAAATTGACGGCTAAAGTAAGCACTTGACAGCCGTCAACAATTGGCTGGCACGCCTCGCTACAGACCGGGGAGTCACGCGTGCTGCGTGCGGAGGTGACGTCCTATTTTCGCGTCAACACACTTTGCGACAAAAAGGAACTTATGCCCCTCCACAAGATGAAGCATGGGGGCTAAACATTCATGATGGCAAATGAGCCTTTGGCCCCATATGATCAAAATAAGCTATCCAACCACAAATTAAGCATAGCCAAGCCACTAAAACATGTCAAGATCATATAAAGGCATTTACCCACAAGAGAGCATACATATAGGATTTTTTCAAAAGACATAGCTAGCGACCATGGATATAAATCAAGATCATCAAGAGCTAAGCCAAACTAACCATAGCTTACCAAACTAGCTCACAAGAACATATATATCATACCATGGTGAACAATGTATATAAGAGAAGCTTTATCTAAACAATGCATATGATACAAAATGCATGCAACCTATCATACAAAGATGACTATACGTCATGTTACACATGCTATGCAAATGCAAGAATGCATGAAAGAAAAGCTATACATATACTACAAAGGAGCTCCCACACATCCAGCTCAAGAAATCAAACAAACACCAAGCTCCCCCCCCCCCCCCGCAAACGAGTGAAAGTTGCTTGGTCTAGGGGTTTGGTGAAAATATCGGCTAGTTGGTCATGTGTGGGTACACGGATCAAAGTGATTTTTCCTTTCTCTATGTTGTCTCTTAGGAAATGATACCTCACTTCTATATGCTTGGTTTCGGAATGGAGCACTGGGTTCTTTGCAACACTTATGGCACTTGTGCTATCACATTGAAGTGGGACATGGGGATACTCCTCACCAAAGTCACTCATGGTGTATGTGATCCAAAGGAGCTGAGAGCAACAACTAGCTGCGGCAACATATTCAGCTTCGGTTGTAGATTGACCAACACTCGACTGTTTGCGAGAAGACCAAGACACCAAAGAAGAACCCAAGAACTGGCAAGTCTCAGATGTGGACTTCCTATCCAACCGACACCCAGCAAAATCCGCGTCCGAAAATCCATGAAGAGCCAAGAAGAAGACGCAGAGTACCAAAGGCCGAAGTCGGGAGTATGTCGCAAATACCTGAATATGCGCTTGACTGCTTGCCGATGCGAAGTCCTCGGAGACGCTTGAAAACGAGCGCACAAACATACCGAGAATTGGATTTCCGGCCTCGTCGCTGTCAAGTAGAGGAGTGACCCGATCATGCTTCGGTACTCCTTCTGGTCCACGTGTTCACCGTCCTAGTCCGCATCAAGAGCTGTAGTCGTACTCATAGGCGTCGCCATGGCCTTGGAGTCCTCCATCTTGAACTTCCTCACAATGTCCTTGGTGTACTTGGCTTGGTACACGAACGTTCCTTCCTTTGATTGCTTGATCTGGAGGCCGAGGAAGAACTGCAACTCACCCATCATGCTCATCTCAAATTCCCTGCTCATGTCTTCTGCAAACCTTGCAACAAGAGACTTAGACGAGCCACCAAAGACAATATCATCCACGTATACCTGCACAATCAGGATATCTTTGCCCTGCCTGAGGAGAAACAAGGTCTGATCGACCTTCCCCATCTCAAACCCTCGCTCAAATAGGAACCCCCTCAACCTACCATACCACGCTCTAGGCGCCTGCTTCAGCCCATACAGCGCCTTCCTCAACTTGTACACCCGGTGGGGGTACTTCTCACTCTCAAACCCCGGTGGTTGCCTCACATACACTACTTCCTCCAAAACACTATTTAGGAAAGCACTCTTAACATCTATCTAGTACAACTTGAACCCTTTAGCCACGGAAAAGGCTAGAAGGATCCTGATCGCCTCCAAACGAGCTACGGGAGCAAAGGTCTCCTCGTAGTCGATCCCCTCTTTCTGTGAGTACCCCTGAGCAACAAGCCTTGACTTGTTTCTCACCACTTCTCCTTTCTCTCCTTCTTTGTTCTTCCACACCCATTTTGTCCCAATCGGCTTACACCCTGGGGGAGGGTCAACCAACTCCCAAACTTGGTTTCTCTCAAAATTCTCCAACTCCTCATGCATCGAATTAACCCAATTGTGATCAGATAGCGCGTGTCCAATGTCCTTGGGCTCAAAGGTGGCAACAAAAGTAGCATGAGTGAAATGAGAATTGTTTCGAACCCTCGATCGTGTAGTACGTTCGTTCATGTCGCCGATGATTCTCGAAGCTGGGTGATCCACTTGAACTCGCCGAGGAGGTTCTTGCCTTGATGCTACCTCCCCCTCAACAGCAGCTTCTCCTTGATCTGGGTTTGTCGTTGTAGGTGTGGGAGAAGGGCCGTCCACCACCGTAGTCGAAGTAGTAGGTACATGCTCAGCTGCGGGCACCACACCTCCATCTTCATCATCTCCATGTTCATGCTCCTCCTCCTGGAAAATCTCCTCGCCAAGTTCGTCGTCACCTGCACACTCAAAGACAAGCTGACTACGTGGCTGTGTCTCATCGAAGGTTACCTCGCAAGTCTCCACGATTTGGTTAGTTTCAAGATTGAGCACTCGAAAGGCTCTAGAATGAGATGCGTAACCAAAGAAAATGCCATCGACAGATCTAGCCTTGAACTTGTCTAACTTCTTACCTTTCTTCAGGATGAAGCATTTGCACCCAAACACATGGAAGTGACTCACCTTGGGTGTGTGCCCGTGCATCAACTCATAGCACGTTTTCTTCTTGTGAACTCTGAGGTAAATCCTGTTCGACACATAGCACGCGGTATTCACCGCCTCGGCCCAGAACCTCCTCGGAGTCCTATGCTCATCGAGCATCGTCCGAGCCATCTCGCACAAGGTTCTATTTTTCCTTTCCACCACGCCGTTATGGGGAGGCGTATATGGACTCGAAAACTGGTGTTCAAGACCCAAGTCATGGCAAAAGGTTTTGAAGCGAGAGTTTTTAAATTCTGAGCCATTGTCACTGCGGATCGCTCGTATGGCATCTCTGTGCCTCTCATTTCTCAACCTCAAGACAAGATCTCGAACAAAACCAAACGTCTCCCCTTTCTCCTCAAGAAAGAAAACCCACGCATACCGAGAGTAGTCGTCCACCACAACCAGGACGTACCACTTCCCACCCACAGATCGCACACGAGCTGGGCCAACAAGGTCCTTGTGGAGCATCTCGCATGGACGCTCCGTCATCACATCTGTGAGGGGTGGATGGGAAGAAGCTACCATCTTAGTATGCCGACACGGCGCACAAACCAACTCTTTTTCAAACCTCAGCCGTGGCAATCCTCGGACCAAATTGAGTTTACTCAAGCGAGACAAAAGGTCAACGCTTAAGTGACCCAACTTCCTATGCCACTTCCATAACTCACTCGAAGATCCAGCCAAGAAATAACGCTCCACACCAGAAGACTGAGAAAAATCAGCTCGGAACACCTGACCCTCGGGAACGACCATGCAAACTAGGTCCCCTCGAGAATCCAAAATCCGAGAACCACCAGGCCGAAACAACACCGTAAAACCCTCATCCAAAAGCTGGGACACGGAAAGCAAATTGAACCCGAGCGATTGAACAAGGGCAACACGCCTGAGAGTGACCTTGTCACTTACCTTAATCTCACCTTCTGAAAGCACACGCCCTCGCCCATTGTCCTCAAAGGTGATGTATATCTTGGACACCACCGAGACGAGACTTGAGAACCACCCCTTGTCTCCGGCCATAAGCCTCGAGCAACCGGAGTCAATCAACCAAACGTTCCTCAAGTCTCCCACCTGAAATTCAAAAACAAGCACGTGAGTGAACAAACGACTCTGCACTGGGGTTAGTACCAAAAGAGTAAAACCAGTGCCGAGCCATTTGCTCCAAAGTGGGGTTAGCACACACCAAATCATCACGCCTATCAAAGCTACCACCACGTGAACTACCACGAGCATCATCACGAGGGAACCACCCCTGTCTCGCTGGAGGAGAACGAAAGCCACGAAAGGAAGACTGTGGGCCGTTGCTCCTCTCCAACTCAAAGCTACGACTTCTCCCACCATCATATTGAACACGAGGTGGAGAATGTCTAGCAAACTGAACACCACCAGACTCACCATGCCAACCACCAGAATCACGACCACCAGAACTGAAACTACTCGAAACGCCACCTCAAAAACCAAACCGCCCAGAATTCTAGGGGGGCGGTCTGACCGCCTAGCCAGGCCGGTCTAGCTGCCCAGAGGGGGGCAGGGCCGGTCTGACCGCCCCTCCAGGCCGGTCTGACCGCCCTCTCCAGAAAACCACCTCGGCTGCGGGAACTTGCATCTCCCCATGCCGGAACACTTCTCACGACCGCCTTACCCCTGGGCAGTGGCATACGAGGCTCAGGTACACCATGAGAAGGGTGGTACCTGTCCTTGTTAGCCCACTCAGCCATTCTTTCCTCATGCTTCCTCTTGAAGCAAAACTCACCCTTGTGACCATCTCTCCCACAATAGTCACAATGAAACCGTATGAGCTGAGGTTTAGGCTTAGGTTTGGGATGCTCACTTGGTTTCTCCTCACTTGGCTTCTCACCCTCCTTCTTTCCAACCTCACTCTCCTTGGCGCTCACAAACTTCACCGGTTTTTGGAAATCATTTGTTGGGCGAGAAAATATGGGAGGATCTGGAGTTGTGTTAAGTTTGTTTCTCAGTGGGTTGGGCTTAGGAGCATAGGCATTTTTGTGGAAGGTTTTTGGTGAAGCTGGGATATCACCAATTTTCTCTTCTCCCTCACCACTACACTCTCCAACCTTCGCCGACCCAAGTGCTTGCACATCATAGCACTTGTATGCCTCTATCATTATCCTAAGCTGTGGTTCATGACCCGACAGCCAACCCATCATTTTTCTCAACTCGTCATTCTCATCCTGCAAGCGATCCACATAATGTGCAAGTTCCAGATTTTTCAAGGCATGCACTTCACAACTAGAGCAAGAAGTGGAAACAGGTTCTTTTAGCTTAGCCTCAAGCGAAACAGTATAAGCATGCATCTCATAAATCTTTCCATGCAAAACAGGGCAAGAAGTGCAAGCACCAAGCAAAGCAGGTCTAGACTTAAGCTCAGCCACTTCAACCCTAAGCACATCTAGTTCATCACAAGTAGAAGCATGCTTATCCTTAAGAGCAGTAAGATCAGCTAGGTATACAGAGCAATCACAACAATCAATCTCATCAGAAACCACAAGTGAAGCCTTAAGCGAATCAATCTCCAGCTTAGCATCTAAGTTCTGGGTTTCTAGCTCAGCCACACGGTTCCTAGCATCTTCTAGTGAGGCCCTAAGCTCTTTCCTCATCTTCTTGGCCTCTCTAAGCATGTCATCACGATTATCAAGCAACTTGCCAAGACGCTCGTTCTCCTCACGCAAGAAGGGAAGCTTATCACGTACCTCATCCTCAGAGTCGGAGTCTGAGTCGCTCTGGTGACTCTTCTTGCTGCCGGAGCTACGAGCCATGCCGCAGAAGCCATCTCTCGCGCAGCAGCTCAGCTTGCTCAAGTTCTTGGATGACTTCTTGTTCTTGCGCCGATCACCTTCATCTTCACTGCTACTCGAGCTCGAGGAAGAGTAGGCGGAGATGGAGTCGACGTCGCTCGCTCCGACCATCGCTCGGGCCTTCCTGTCGCGGTCGTCCTTCTTCCTCGACCGTCGCTCGTCCTTGTGCTTGTTCTTGTGCTTGTGATCACACCTTGATTGGTACTTGCTGTCCTTGTTCTCCATCTTCTCCGGACAGTCGGCGACGAAGTGTCCTGGCTTGCCGCACTGAAAGCACGTCCGTGCTGTCCTCCTCGTGTTCACCCAGTTCTCGTGCAGCCTCTCGAACCGCCTGGTCAGAAATGCCAGCTCATCCTCTCCAAGCACGTCGAACTCCTCGTCTGGCAAAGACAGCAAAGAAGACAGAGAGTACATCCTGGAGGATGCATTAGCGTTAGACTTAGCCACTTTGCCACTGATGAGAGCAAGACTATGGGAGTCAGTCGGGCTCTCAAGACGGGTTGTCAAACCACGATCAACCTCAGCAGACTTAAGCTTCGAAAGCAGCTCGTTCACCATCAGAGTGGTGTACTTCTCAGACTCAAGAATGGCCTCGACCTTTCCATCCCACACGGTACGATCCAGCGCGTGTAAGAGCTTCACAGCCCTATCATGGTCATCGTACGGGAGGACGTCAACATTGGCCCTCATGTTGTTCACAACCACTGTGAACCGCTGGAACAAGGCATCAATAGACTCACCAGGGAGATGAGTGAAGTTCTCGTACTCTCTCCGGTAAGTCGCATACAACCGTGCCTGAACCTCAGCATTCCCAGCATGAGCATTCTTCAGCTCCAACCAAATCCTACAAGCTAAGTCCTCTGTCTGAACCCGATCGAACTCGGACTGACACAGAGCACGAAACAAGTAGTCGACTGCCTTATTGTTGGCGTCGAACATGTCTCTCGATCCCGGAGCAAGGAAGTTCATCGGATGAACATAAGCTGTGTTCATCGTGACATCCCAAAGGATCTGACCCTTACCGCGGAGGAATGCCGCCATCCACCTCTGCCACATCTGGTAGTTTTTGCCATCGAAGTGCGAAGGACCCGAACCCCGTTCCTGGTATGCCATCCTTGGATCTTAGACTGGTTAGAATCCGAAGATCCGTAACCGGCTCTGATACCACTTGAAGGACCGGAACTGGCGACCAGAGAGGGGGGAGTGAATGGGAGCCGATAAAATTCTTCTCGAGGGAGATGACTTCTCCAACAAGATGAACTTGGTCGGATACCCAAAATCACACTCTCCGCACGCAACCTTCCGTTTGCCAAAACCACGTAGCCACTGGAGTGCTACTGGTCCTAGGAACAAACACTACCTGTAGCCACAACTCCTACACACACACGGCTGCGGAAACGACTCGGAAGCTGCCTGCCTGGAGAGGGCGGTTAGACTAGGTATGGGGGGCGGTTAGACCGCCTCCACTTGGTAACCAAGAAATCCTCCGAAACACCTCTTCCGAGCTCCAAAACTCCTCACGGTTTCACCAGCAGGATCCTCAGGTCAAGGCCAAGCAAGCTACCAAAGAATCTTGGCAAAAACCAAAACTTCACCCAAGGGGCCTAGGGGCAGTTAGACTGGCTACCAGGGGCGGTCTAACCTCCTGTACCCAGCAACGAACTCAAGGCAAGAACTCCTAGCAAACTACGCTGAAACGAACCAAGATTTCACCAGAACGCTCCTCTGATCAAGGTGAACGAACTCACAGAGGAAAATCCAGCAAAACCAAAACTTGCACCTGGAAGGTCCAGGGCGGTTAGACCGGCCCCCTATGGCGGTTAGACCGCCCCTCCCAGAAAACTTGGCCGCGGGTCAAACCTCAACTTCCCATCGCTCGATCTCCCGATTCACCCCACGGATTGCAGCGAGACTTCGGGAATACCTGGGTTACCTCCTGGGCAACCTCTCCACCAAAGGAATCGACCCGAAATGCTCTCAATCAAAGGGAATCGCGGATCTTGGCCCTATAGGTCATGAACTCGAGCAACTCAAAAAACCACCAAATCGAGATCGATTCAAGGGAGTTCTTGGGGCAAAGTCACCAGCCAAAGAGGCACAAGGTCCTCATACATGACACCCAACAAGAAACCTGCAAGAAATCGGACTGAAAACTCCACCACGAAAATCACAAGAAAGAGCTCCGAAAATCACCAAAAAGCAAAACGGGAGAGGCAACACAAGGCCTTGAGGAACCACGCCGAATCATCTATACATACCATGAAGGTTCATATAAGGTCTAGCTTGCCACACGATCATCCATCCCCCTCTCTAGATCTCACATGAAGCACTCAAGCTAGTCCTAGGAAAACTAGAGGAAAATACAAATGAAAATGACAAAGAAAAATGAGCTAGGGTTCCAAGAGTTGGCTGCCATCCCACAACTCAAGTGTTTATATGGGGTCAACCAAAAGACTAAACTACCCTTACTAGATAACTAGGGTTACATGCCCCTCAAGGGCGAATTCGGAAGTCTTTTGTTC
The DNA here is from genome assembly GCA_036936925.1 of Cenchrus fungigraminus. Taxonomy (NCBI): domain Eukaryota; kingdom Viridiplantae; phylum Streptophyta; class Magnoliopsida; order Poales; family Poaceae; genus Cenchrus; species Cenchrus fungigraminus. Next base: position 98,143,879 of record CM072774.1, on the reverse strand, counting down.
AGCACCATCGGACGGATGCTCAGCGACCGCAAACTTACTTAGCCTCGACGCAAGCCTTGCGATCCTGATGCATGTCCTCTGCTTCTGTTGACACCGTCTATTGGAAAAACAAGTCAAAAAGGATAAGGAAGAGTAGCCGATGAAAACAGAGTGCAATTGGCTGATTAGAGCAAGAAAAAAGTGTAGTCAACGAGATCCGCTGATGGTCAAAAAGAGTTTGACTCTATTAGTGGGACAACGGATCAGAACGATCGACTGTTGAATAACTAAAGGATCGGCCGATGGAGAGAGAGAAGGCGGTAATCAAGGAGATACGCCAAAGGGAAGCATGGTGGAGGCGGGTCAATCTACGATTGGCGACGGGTCAAAGAGTCAGTTTTAGGAAGTTTTGACTCCTACGAGAGTCCTTTTCTGTTTTTAGTAGTTTTTTGTCTTTAGATGCAAGTAAACATTGCCGTGATCGGCTAGGAGTCGGGGTTGTCCTCAGGACATAAATAGCGACCCTGCGTGGTCGGAAAATCTGTACACACCAATATCAAACAAACCGCCTCCGGGCAAACCCTTTACTTTACTGCATCTACTTTACAGCATCTACCTTTACAGCATCTACTTTTCGGCGACTTCGCCACTGCGATTTTCTCTTTTCTACAACGTCGTGCTTCGAGTTCGTCGGGCTGCATCAGCTGATCTCCGGCAAGCTTGTGAGTACTGTTTTACTGGATAACCCTAGGCTTCAACCTTCGGGTGCATCGCTGAGGTTTCGTCTAGTTCTTTATTCACCCCTTACCAATATTAGCTACATCTACAAGTCTTTGTACCAATTCTTGTGGTTTTTAGCTATTATCTTTATCATTCACTCAATCTAGATCCTATCGGCTTCTAACACCGCAGCCGATTCTGACCTACTCGAGTGCTGACATCACGATCAACCGATTCAGCCGATCCATCTACTCACACACCTGCGCCTCGATCGCTCTCGAGCCGGTCGATCCCGCTTTTACCTGTATCGGCCGATTGGCTGATACACGTGTCGCTACAAGGCCATCGGTTCTCTAGCCTATCCCTAATATTTTCCATTGTCAATCAACAGGTCAGACTGGCTGGCACACCTCGCTACAGACCGGGGAGTCACGTGTGCTGCGCGTGGAGGTGACGTCCTATTTTCGCGTCAACACACTTTTGGCATGCCTGGTGGGACACGAAAAAAGTCAACAATGATGAAGCCTACGAAGTCTGGTTCTTCTGAGGTTGATCTAGAAAACATCCAAACAATCACCAAGGATCAGCTGAAAGATACAGACAAAGCTGAGTTCGAAGATCACATGAAGCACTATGAAGAGCTTTGCCTGGCATCATACGGTCAGACTAAAGGTGGAGTCTTCAAGAAGAATCCTTTGCCAACACCTAAGCAAGTCACCTTCTCAACCGATCCTGAAGGGCTTCAAGACATGATGACCAAGGCGATGCATCAAACAATGATTGATCAATCTAAGGTTTTCGCAAATACTATTCAGAATGCCATAATTGATGCACTCAAGAAAGGAGCAGAAGAAGGATATCTTGGGCCTGCATATTTTCAACCAAACCGAACTCCTCCAACGTTCCAACACGACCAATCGGCCACTCCGCCGATTGATGATTCAACACTAAGGGTTACACCATCACCGCATGTTGTTATTGGATCTTCATCGGACTCTCAGCCGATTCAGAACCAAGGTGTTGGGGAAAAAAGCCAAAGATCCTGCTGTTACCACGCTTGTGGTTCAAACACATGGAGTACAGTCCATTGCCCAAGATCAAGCCTTTCCAATGCAAAATCAAAAGTATCCTCCCATGAGGAATCAAGATGGGAAGCTTGCAGGATGGGATTTACCTCATGATCACTTTGAGACTAACATCTCAAATTTCTTTGAGCCTCAGCCTGAGGAAATTCCAGAAGTAAAGTTCCCACAGTCTTATCAAGCCATGTTTGGGGGTACTCCAGGGACTGTGCACATGAATGGGGATGGAGTAGAGTTCGTCTACTTAAATCACGGGAGCAAAGCTTTCGAAAGAGTCAAGATCAGTCCAGCTCATGCTCATATGGTCATACCAACAGAAAAAAGGACTCACGTTCCACCTCAGAGACCAACTCCTGTTCTACCTCAGAGATCGGCTCAACAGCCGATACTTGGGATGCCCATGCCAACTGCTCCACTACAGCCGTCAACATTGGGGATGCCTGTACAGACTGCCCCATTACAGCAGTCAGCACCAATGCAGCCTGTCTTAACCCCAGCCAACACAGTGGCTCATACAAGATCATCGCCTCAGCAGCCGATCAACCAAGGGGTAACAGGGCAGCTAGTAATTCCACATGTGGATTCTGCACAACTACTGCAAACACTTCCAAATCAATTGGCTATCTCAAGCCAATCGAATTTGCAGCAGCCAACTCCATCGGTTGGGCAGCCGATCAGGCAGACTCCACCTGTTACAAATATGCAAGGTTCTTCTGGGACAGGGACATCAATGGTACCAAATCCACAGCCAAGAACCTTAGTAGAACGACCTCCAAAAAGTCTAGCTGAGATGCAAGCAATTGAACAAGCATCTGCTGAATTGAAGTCGCACATGAAGCAGGAGTTGATCGACCACTTCTCGGAGGTGCTTGTTGACGGTGAATTTTTGTCAACCTAGCCATGAGTTTGCCTTCGGTGTTGGCATGAATTTTATATCTTATCCATTGGAACTAACCCCCCATATATAACAAGTTCATTCTTGCATGCTGATTTTGGAGTTTATTGTTTACGCAGGAAATCTACTCTAAAGAGCAGACTTTCGGGATAAGTTCATCAAGCACTTTGGAAGAAGATCATGAAGCCCGACAAGAGTCAAGACACGCGATGAACATGACTCCAAATGACCCGAGGACCGAAGCGTCAATGTGCAAATCTTCAGGGACTCAACCAGAAAATAGCAAAGCTTGGATGGCAAGCATTCAAGCCTTAACCGCGAAGGAAACGACGTCAAAGTCCGACATGCAAGTGCACACAAATGAGGAATCGCGCGAGAAGCAACCGGGGAAGAAGCTGGGGCCGAACTGGGCCGAAACGGGCCCAGTCCGATCGGCCCAGGCCGGCTGGCCCAGCCCATTCCGGGCCCGGTTCGGCACCCCCTTTGACCTAGCCGCCATTCAGACTATTTATAGCCACGTCGCCAAGAGCCACGCATCTAATTCATTCGTTATTCACCGCTGAGGAGCAGAGAAGCTTGAGGGACACCATCTCGGAGAGGAGGTTCGTGCTAGTTGTCTAGGGTCTCCCTAGCCGACGTGGGAACCTTGCATGGAAGACCATGTCGGAGCTCCGGAGCAAGGATCAAGATCGAGGTAGGATCCCGGTGGTGATCTTGTTCATGTAATCATTCATGGTGAAGTTTTTATAGTGAATTCGATTTCTAGCGATTAAGTGCCTTCTCGATGATTTTGTTCTCCCTTGGTTTTACTTCTTCCCCAATCTATACTTAAGATAGATTGCATAGGGTGCTCTTGTAGCCGCGGTGGCTAGAGGTGCATACCGGACCGACCAAGTGTTTTCAACTTGTTCTTCTTGAACTCGCCCTAGGCTAACCCACACGGATAGGAGTGCGTTGTGACAGGACGGTGGCTCCAAAAGGCGGGCGTCTTCGAAATCGGATCGGAGGCCACGGTTTAAAGATGCTTTTAATGAGATTCGCTTTTCTATCTTCATCTATCTTGTTTGGAGCTACAACACATGCATGATCTAGACTCTCTAGATCGGTTATCTCTATGCTTTCTCTTGCTACCTCTTAGTAGATTAGATTAGATTTGTTTTCTTGATGATCTCTTAGAGTAGATGCAACTTGGTTCTTCAAGAGAAAGAGTTTCCCTTGCTTTACTAGATTGAATCCTTGCGTTGCACATTGTTCCACGGATTCGATACCTTGGGTTCTCACACTTAAGGGAAGAAGGGTCCCTTGACTACGACGGGGGATTTGTCCGCTTGCAAATCCAATCGAACTTTGATACGATAATCAACCGTCAACAGTGCTACATAAGCAATATGGGATGAAACCCAAACAGCAGTCCTACATGTACAGGACACCGTATCCATCTGGCTATGACCAGATACCGTTCCCTCCAAGATTCAAGGTGCCAGATTTCACCAAATTCTCTGGGCAAGATGAAACATCCACTATGGAGCACATCACTCGATTCATCATCCAATGTGGAGAAGCGGAGAACATTGATGCACTCAGGATACGTTTGTTCTCTTCATCTCTATCAGGGCCAGCATTCTCATGGTTCACATCACTGCCAGCTAACTCTATCATCAAGTGGTCCGATTTGGAACAACAGTTCCATAATTATTTCTTCTCTGGCATCCATGAGATGAAGATTACTGATCTGACCAGACTCAAGCAAAGGAACGATGAAACAGTTGCTGGATTCGTTCAGAGATTCAGAGAGGTCAAAAACAAGTGCTATAGTTTGAATCTGGGAGATAAACAACTAGCCGAGTTGGCTTTCCAATTCTCTTGCCAACATTGAGAGAGAAATATGCATCACATGACTTCGAGAGTCTTAGCCAGTTGGTCAGTCGAATGAGTCAAGAAACTGCAAAGTCCTATGAACCTAGAAGAAACTTTCAGAAGAAGGTGTCCTATGTGGATTACTCTGATTCAGAAGATGAAGATAATATGATAGGGCTTGCAGAGTGGGTCAAAGGCAATAAGACAGTGTCCTGCCCCTTTGGCAAGAAAGAACCAGAGAAATTCGGCTTTGATATCACTAAGGCCAATAAGATATTTGATCTGTTGCTTCAGCAAGGGCAGATTAAGCTCTCCTAGTTCCATACCATACCATCTGCAGAGGAGCTGAAGAGGATGAAGTATTGCAAGTGGCGCAATGCAACTTCGCACCACACCAATGATTGCAAGATCTTCAGACAACAGATCGAATCAGCTATTGAGCAAGGAAGGCTTAAATTTGAAACTCCTACCAAAGCTGAAAAGCTGATGAAGATTGATCAGCACCCCTTCCCAACTAACACAGTTGAGGTGTCTAGCAAAGACACGTCACAAGTTAAGTTGCTGACATCTGATTTGGCTCAAAATAAAGGAGCTGTCGATCCTAAAGTATAAGTAACCGCTGTGATGTCAAGGGAAAAGGGTTACTACTTGAAGAGGGAGACTTAAAGCCACGCCGACCTGTCACTTCCCAGATGCTGATCAACAAATTCCAGCGTCGACAAGAGAAAGCAAGGGGAAGAGAAGAGTGGGCACGGCATAATGAAGGACATTGGAGATGTCCGTTCTTCAAGTACTGCTGGGAAGAAGGAATCAAGCTGCCAACGGCAGACAACTGTCCAGAGTGGAACGGGGCTTACAATAATAGCAACTCATCCAAAAAGGTTTGCTTTAATGACGGAAGACCTGCAGCCAGAGATCACCGTAAATTCAACAATCAACGGGTCTTAGTCCACAATCGGCTGGGGGGCAAAGCCAGTGTCCACGATCGGCTGGGGGCAAGGTCAGTATTCATGATCGGCTGGGAGGCTGAGTCAATGAAGAGTCAAATAATCGGCTGGAAGAGATGGCCGATTCTCTGGTCCCTGATGAAGATATCATGTGCCGAGCTCCTGAACGTCGACGCACGCTACAACTGGACGATGAAGGGTCAAGCCAAACACGTAAGAAGCCCAATCCACAATGGTGTCCAGATGGCTTGACCAAATCCCAGAAAAGGAGAGTCCAGCGCCTACGTCAGCTAGAACAGCATGAAGAAGCAGAGAGACATGTGCGGGACAACAAGAAGGTTCGGTCCAAAGTTTGGCGTCCAAAGCCTAAGGCCGATGAAGCAAAGGATGACAAACCACACGCTGATATAAACATGGTTGTCTTCCTACCAAAAGAGTTCATGGCTCCAATTGATTCGGATCTGTCCGATGAAGAACTTGGCATGGCTCAGCTAACACTGGAACCTAGACAAGCTATCTTTGAGAAACCAGAAGATGAGAAGAGACAACACTTGAAGGCTTTGTTTCTCAAGAGATTTGTCAACGGAAAGCCAGTTACCAGGATGCTAGTAGATGGAGGAGCAGCAGTCAACCTGATGCCGTACACCATGTTGCGCAAGATTGGGAAGTCTGATGAAGACTTGACCCAAACCGACATGATGTTGGTGGACTTCGAAGGCAATGTCTCTCCAGCTCAAGGAGCAATCTGCGTGGAGCTCACCATCGGCAGTAAGACCCTTCCAACCGCTTTCTTTGTCATTAAAGGGAGGGGATCTTATAATCTACTGCTGGGTCGGGATTGGATACATGCCAATTGTTGCATACCATCTACAATGCATCAATGCATCATCCAATGGATTGGAGATTCAGTAGAAGTGGTTCAAGGAGAAACCTCCTTGACAGTAGCAGCTACAGAAGCACAAGGATGGACTTACGATCAAGTGAGCTGCACATCTGGAAAAGCCTGGGATACCAAGTATCTCAAAGTGTCCGATTTTGGACTAAAGCCAGTTCAAGCAGTCGGCTTTGATGATGAGACTTAATAGATCAATTCATGGAAGATGAAAGGAAGCTTGGGCTCGGAGTCATAGCAGCCGATGGATTGGTCGCCCAAGTATATCAACTGTTATACAAGCCGATTGTCTTATCGCGCCTATCGGACGATTGAGTTTTCGAGCTACAGCCGATTGCAAATGTAATCGTTTCTAGTAAGGATAGCCGATATCTGTAAAGAATCGCCTTTAGTGTAAAACATGTAAAACCGATTAATATATTCGGTTATAGCCGATACATGTATCGCCTTCAGAACAAAATGAATGTAATTTTCATTTCCTTTGTCTTGGAATACAGCAATGATATTACAACTCAGATCTACGGATTACATGTGTTCTCAAAAAATTACAAGGGGTGCGTTGTCCTAATCTCCAGTATGATGAGGATATTGAATCGATGAGAGAAGGGCACAAGCGAAGAGGAAATGAAAGGCTAAGATCTTCGCCAGATTCTGCAATCTTCCGCCAAAAGGAGCCCAAGTTGATGACCAAGATGGCCGTTCCTTTGGCACGCTCTTCTTCTGATAAATGTGTAGCAAGACACCCTACCTGTGTTCTTCCCCCAAAGCCAGATCCTCACAAGGATTCTTCTAGCTATGGTGCCTCCTGGATTTTTAAAAGGAGACGAAGAAGAAGAGGGGCCACTACACTACTTCACAAGAATTCTTCTAGCTATGAAAGAGAGAAAAGAAAAGAATCATACAACAAGAGTCTGTAATCTATCTGAGTTGGTTGCACCATGGCCGATGAATGACTTTCCTCATCGAGCTTCAGGCCTATTTATAGCCTCAAGATGCAGAAGGGATAACTACAAGAGGGAATTGAAAAGGGGGAAATGAAGATCATCCGATGCAGTCAAAGCAAGAACAGTTTCCCTGTGAAAGTCTCAGACTGGACAGTGGGCAGGCATGCAGTGATACGTTTCCCGAAATTCAGGGGCTGGCTTTGAAAGAGTATTGAATAATGATGTATGGCCCTACTCTGTACTCCAGAAGAGGAGACTATCTGGATTCCCTTCTGTCAACATTTCCAGCAACAACGACAAGCTTTGATGCATCATTAGGATACAAGAAATCTTCAAAGAGAAACTTGTCAAGGAGTGGAGATAGTTGCATTTTCCTGAAGGCACTCTAAAAGAGGCTTGCCTCTTATTCCTAATGGAAAATTGGTCTGGTTCATAGTCAGAAGATTATGGTGCTGTATAAGAAGTAGACTACATTTTGTAGTAGAGAAGTTGAACCAGATCATAAAAGCAGCACCTACAAATATGGGTGGAAATTCATTGCTGAAAGATGGTGCATTAAATTAAATATCCAGAGGTGGTGATTTTCATTCATAAAAGGCCAATTACATCGGCTGATAGTACATCAGAATTTAAAGAAGGCTCTTGGCCTTATCTAGCTCTACTCTAACTTGGGCTATTTCTTCACCAATACGATCCAATTCCTGAAGGAGAGCTGCCCTCCTGGCATCAAGGACCTCTAACTTCTCCTCCTTGTTGGCAATCACCAGACGGATACCGTGTTCTTGTCTAGATGGATGATTTGATCGATTCGCACCAAAGGCATTAATGTTCGAGACGATCTTTTCCACAGCATCACGGTTTGGAGACTAAGGAAAGAAGAAACGTCAGGGAAAGAGATTGTGAGAACAAAGAAAAGAAAGAACAAACCAACCTGATTTACAGAAGAGGAGGAGGAAGAAGAAGCCATTGCAAAAGAAAGATGACAGTTCTAAAAGACTAAAAGGAGGCTTGCGATATATAAAGGCCGATTGAAAACGTTCGGTCAAAGCAATTAATACGGAGCGTTGGAAGTTGGCCAAGAAAGGGCCAATCACAGTTTAACAAAACTACAAGTAAAGTTTAAACTATGCCTAAAAGATGGATGGCATTGATGAGATCCAGGCGCAGCTGGTCAAACGCTTCTATCTCTTGACGATCGGCATCGGCCGAACCAGGAATCGGCTGTTCTTGTTCACGAAGAGCTTGGGCTTGCTGTGCAATGGAGTCCCTCTGTTCTTGCATAGTAGTTATGGTGCCTGGAAGATCTGCAAGCTTTTGCTCCTCAGCTGTCAAGTCTTGATCAACCTGATTAAGCTCTTTCATCAACTCGGCACGACGCTTCTTCAAGCGATCAATTCTACTGACGATATCAGGATGAGAAGAAGCTAAGAATTCAATCCTATTGTCAACATCGGCCATGCTGTTATCCAACTTCTCCCTATCTTGAATGAGTTGCCCTTGATGCCGCCTTTCCTCCAGCCGATCTTGAGCTTCTTGGACTATGAGCTGCCGATTTTCAATAAAAGCAACCTGGAACATCTTCGCTTTAAGGTCTCGCAACTAGCCTTGGATTTGCTTGAAGACAGCCCTGATCGGCTCGGCATCTTGCACTAATTGACCAATGTCTTGCTTCAGTAGTGGAAGCACCTCGATTAGTTTAGCTTTCACATCATCAGGAAGAACGGTTACTGATCCAGTTCGAGCAACAAGGGACGAAGTTGATGGAACCTACAGAAGAAGTAAATAAGCAAAAAGAGAGCTAAAGAAGAGGTTTAAAGAAACTAGGAAGTTTACTTCTATAGCAGAAGATGTTGCTCGAATCTGAGCAATTAGATTTTCAGCCGATGGTGATTCAGAAACTTCAGCAATCGGCAACTGTGGTTGGTCACCAGTATCTTGATGAAGATCACCTAAAGATCTATCATGAACCTCAGTTGATGTTTTGACAATATCCTGGAACAAAGATGAAGAGTTAGAGAGTGAGAGCAATAAAGTAATAACTAATGAAGATCGTACCTCAGCTGGCTGTTCGGATTGAGGATCGGCTTGTTCAGAGGAACGACGAGGCTGATTAACAAGAGCATCTGATACACTGATCCTCTGAATATCAGGTTGCTCAATTGATGAGATCAGGGGGTCATCATCTAGGCTCTCCATAGTTTTATCTGGTTCAGTTTGCTCAGACGGTTCAACTAAGATATCATCAATTAGAGTTTCTTGAATTGGCTCCAGCACTGGATTCTGAACGGAATCAACATTACCAGTCTGTGTTGACTGGCTTGAAGACTGGACAGAAGAGGGGAATGATCAATCAGAAAAATAAAGAAAAGAAAAAAGGGAAAGGACGGAAGTCAGTACCTTGAAAGCGCTTGCTAGTACTCTGGCCATATCAGAAGCATCAACAACCATAGTGTCAACTTTCCTCTTTGTTTTACGGGCAAGAGTTTTGCTAGATCCACCTTTCCTCTTGAGCGTCGACAAAGGCAAGTTATCCAGAACAGGATTGATTCTAGGACCCTGCATGACTGAGGAGATCGAAGGAGCTTTATGGCCGATGTATGGTACCCGTCTTGGTGGCCAATATTGAATCGGCTTGCCACTTTTGCTGACAACAGGAGGCTCTGTAGTTTCAGGCTGAAAAGGAAAAGAAGATATAACAAATCTGGGTATAATCAAGCAAGTGCGTAAAGTAACCAGATAAGAGGAGTACCTCATCAGCCGATGCCACATAATCAGGATCCAATTGCTCACAATAGATTCTTGGGGAAACGCAGAAAAGGTGATCGCACCATTCTGCCCACCAGATGTTAAAAAGGGGGGAAGAAAAGCCAGAAAATCTCCAAGAATCAAGATCAATAGTGGCGGAATCAGGAACCCGATCCAAAAGACGATGATAACAAGTACCACTAGGAATAATCTCCCGTGGCTTAATCAAATCAGAGAAGTAAAGGCCAATCGGCAATTGGCCAAACCCCAGCTGACGCGCACATACTGAGGGGTTATAAAATTCATAGGTGGTCGATTGATCCTTTCCAAAAACACAAGAGGGGAGAAGCCCCGATTTGATGATTTCTACAAAAACAATCCTGTCTTCGTCGTCCTTATGGATATCATCAAAACTGAATGTGGTCTCAAAGTAGGTCTCATCGTCTCTATATGCAAACCAGATGATGGAATTTGGATTGAAGCCGAGATAGAAACTTTTGAAGTGCTCTGCTATACGAGAAGGAGTTCTTTTGTGTCCTGGAAAGACAGAAACAACTTCTCCAAAATTCATACATCGGCGCCTCACGATTGGAACACCATCTGGTTGATCTCCTGGGAAAGTTTTGGTAAAAATATTCTGCTCCAACCTATCTCGAAGATGATGGTTTAGCCACATGTTGATAAACCACCAGGGACCTCCCAGAGTACCTATGGGAGAATTGGTTGACAAGCTGACTGCTACTTGATGAAGAAGATGGTAAACCGCACCAAAAAGGTATTTTCCAAGAGGGATGTAATTGCCAGCAGCCAACCGCTCAGCCACTATCTGATAATTGGCAGTAGGGCCAAAAGTTTTGCCATAGAAGAAGAGTTTCTCAAGCCACATATTCAGGAAAGCAACATGTTCCCTCTGTCCCACGGTTCCTTCTTTCTTGTGCTCAGCGATATAGCCAGACCATCCACCTATGTTCTTAGTCTTCAACTGGTGAGAAAGTTTGTCATTACGATGGCTAAAGAGGGTGTCTGGGGAGGAAATATCTAGACCAGTCAGCACGAGGACATCGGCCAAGGTTGGAGCCATCGGCCCATGGCCGAACAAAAAAGCATTAAGCGCATCAGACCAAAAATAAGAAGCAGCTATCAGAAGGGATTCATTCCGGGACATCTCAGACAGAGATAAAGTGATGCATTGACTGATTTTATATTGTTCCCAAGATCCTTTGTTCTTCGCAGAAACTCTGAGGTACCAATCTCTCCACCCTTTGACATAACCTGTCCAAGACCTAAAGCAACCGTCCCAATCGGTCAAGTTTAGAGAAGCATGTTCGAAGTGGATTCAGCCGGTTTCAAGGTTGATCATCTCAATGGGGTCAGTATCACCCATTGGTCCAAGGAAGGTGAGCCCGGGCTTATCATCAACAGGAATGGTGAGATGGGATCTAAGTTCCTGGAGAGATGGATAAATCTAGGCTTCAGGCAAAGCGGAATGGCGGTATTTAAAGACAAATAAAAGCAAAAGATTGAAGGAAATACCGGGGAACTGAAGAAAGAGACGCCTTCAGAAGTGCAGAAGCAGAGCAAGAACCTCCAGCGGAGCTTGAGGATGCCATGGATCAGCAGAAGCTTTGGAGTTTAGGGTTCGTCGCTTGAAAGTTCGAGCTGTTGGAACAACAAGATTTTGGTGGAAAGAAAGAACCGAGGCGGCTGTATTTATGGCCCCTGAAGATTTGTTGAGATTCTACGGCCGACTTCGAATCGAGGAAGATAACGGATTCGAGGAAATTTCGGAGCAAAAGATTATTTACTCCGAAACTGGGGGGCATGTGTTGACCCCGTTTTTTGGAAAAACAAGTCAAAAAGGAGAAGGAAGAGTAGCTGATGAAAACAGAGTGCAATCGCCGATTAGAGAAAGAAAAAGGGGTAGTCAACGAGATCCGCCGATGGTCAAAAAGAGTTTGACTCTATTAGTGGGCCAGCGGATCAGAACGATCGGCCGATGAATAACTAAAGGATTGGCCGATGGAGAGAGAGAAGGCGGTAATCAAGGAGATATGCCAAAAGGAAGCATGGTGGAGGCGGGTCAATCTACGATTGGCGACGGGTCAAAGAGTCAGTTTTAGGAAGTTTGACTCCTACGAGAGTCCTTTTCTATTTTTAGTAGTTTTTTGTCTTTAGATGCAAGTAAACATTGCCGTGATCGGCTAGGAGTCGGGGTTGTCCTTAGGACATAAATAACGACCCTACGTGGTCGGAAAATCTGTACACACCAATATCAAACAAACCACCTCCGGGCAAACCCTTTACTTTACTACATCTACTTTACAGCATCTACCTTTACAGCATCTACTTTTCGGCGACTTCGCCACTGTGATTTTCTCTTTTCTACAACATCGTGCTTCGAGTTCGTCGGGCTGCATCAGCTGATCTCCGGCAAGCTTGTGAGTACCGTTTTACCGAATAACCCTAGGCTTTAACCTCTGGGTGCATCGCTGAGGTTTCATCTAGTTCTTTATTCACACCTTACCGATATTAGCTAGATCTGCAAGTCTTTGTACCAATTCTTGTGGTTTTTAGCTATTATCTTTATCATCCACTCGATCTAGATCCTATCAGCTTCTAACACCGCAGTCGATTCTGACATACTCGAGTGCTAACATCACGATCGGCTGATTCAGCCGATCCATCTACTCACACACCTGTGCCTCGGTCGCTCTCGAGCCGGCCGATCCCGCTTTTACCTGTATCGGCCGATTGGCTGATACACGTGACGCTACAAGGCCATCGGTTCTCTAGCCGATCCCTAATATTTTCCATTGTCAATCAACAGGTCAGATTGGCTGGCACGCCTCGCTATAGACCGGGGAGTCACGTGTGTTGCGCGCGGAGGTGACGTCCTATTTTTGCGTTAACAGCTTCGAAGTTCTCGGCGGCTGCTACCCGGGTGGTCAGACCGCCCTCCCTAGGTAGTTAGACCGGCCCAGGCAGTCTGACCGCCCCTCCTGGGCGGTTGAACCGGCCTGGGTGGTCACACCTCCTCGTCGAGTCTTCAGCCTCGGTTTTGTGGTTCAACCGAGTAACCCAGTGGTTTTCTGGTGAACCACTGCAAACCCCTCGAACTCGGTGTAGCCTTTGCCAATCACCACTCATGACTCGGCTCCCACGTTGTCCCAGCTCGATCTTGGTTTTAAGGCTCAACCAAGAAACCATCCACGACTTCGTCTTGCTGTTCTTGCCACCATGCGGCCCGCACTTGACCCTCCTGGCCACCGGGTCCCTCGAACCAAGCCTACTTGTCTTCTCCACACCTGGAGGCCTCACCGGCAACGACCTTTCACGCTTGTTCTTCACCTGCACCAACACCAGTCAAGCCGCAACCTGTACCTGCAATACTTAGCCAAGAGTCAGTCCACACAACGTTGTCAATCACTCATCACACCAGGAAGCGACCATCCACAGGTCCTCGAACCACACATGGCTCTCACGTCATCCAGCCAGTACCACCACGCAATGTTGTCGAGATCCTGGTTGACGAGGTAGCACAGCCGCCGCAGGTTGTGGTTCTTCCATCGCCCGTCAGGGGGCGACGGGCCGCCACTGATTTCTTGGAGCAGTGCCATGGCTTCGGGGTCTGCCAGGTTGCAACGGTACTTCAGCATCGCTAAGAAGTACTTGGCACCGGAGTCTTCAGCAGCGGCATCTCCGATGAGCTTCATACCCTTATCAGGGTTCCGCCGCCTCATCAACCTCTCCATCCCCTCGAAGCATAATGCCTCCGGATGATTGGCCTCACGGAAGCACCACTCAAAGCACGACCTGACGTAGCGATTCTTGCACACCCGACGAAGATCACGCAGCGACACGTGCAGTAGTACCTCATTGGAGTTGCAGATCCGCCGGAAGGTGCCGCAGATTTTATTGCGAAGGTTCAGAAAATGGAAGACGGGCTCATCCTTGATGGAGTGGATGATGATCTGGGTGACAAGATCATCTGGTAGCAACTGCATCAAGCACACTGCGGCCATCAAGGAGAAGGGGAGGAAATAGAAAAGCGACGGGGTTTGGAAATTGAAAGGCGACGGGGGTTGAAGTTGAAGGCGACGAGGGTTGAAGTTGGTGACGAGGGTTGAAGTTGAAGAAGGCGACGAGGGTTGAAGTTGAAGAAGGCGCCTCGGCCATGTAAAACAAGAAATGGAAATTGAAAAGGTGCCGCAGTTTGGCTGCTGCCGCTGACGAGTGGGCCCGACATCATTGCCCCTGCCCCTTCTCCTTCCCGCGTAATTGAAAGGCGACGCATGGTTTTGGACGGTTTTGCGCCCGAAACGGAGCCCGATGCGCAATTGAGTGGCACGTACTGGTAGTAATGGAGTAGTGGGTGGGGGCAGAGGCGCCAGACGGTTCCGCGTCTTGTCAATATAACTCCCCTGCCTTCCCCTGCTTTCCCCTGCTTCTTCCATAAGTTTATCATCTCTTTCGCTTCTTCTTCCTCCTTGCCATCCACCACTACAAATCTTCGGTCACTGAGAGAAGGAGGAGATGGTGTCGAGGAGCCCGCCGCCGTTGAAGCGGGGACGAAGGGAGGACGACGACGACGAAAGCCGCCGTCGGAGGAAGTTGGAGAAGGGGAAGGAGCCGGCGACCAAGGACGCCGACGAGGAACCGTTCTTCGACGACACTAAGTTTGCCGTCGACCTGCTCAAGAGTGCCTTCAGAAAGCTTGAAGATGTTGGCGCGGCCTTCGACATCAAGGCGCATCATGAAGTGGACAAGGACCCGAGCGTGAAGGGTCTCACCTTCAGGATCCACGGGTTGGCTGAGAAGCTCAAGAACCTCCCCGTGGTCAAGCGGGCTGGCCGCCACCACTTCGTCTTCGATGACGGTGGCTCCGACGGCGACGACGGTAGCCACGGCGGCGACGACGGCTCCGACGGCAGCCACGGCAGCGATGACAGCTCCGACAGCAACCACGGCGGCGACGACGGCGGAACTCTGACGGCGGCGACCGACTAAATGATACACTCCTGCTTGTGTCGAACTGCTTAGGTTGCATGTGTGTGTTTGTGTTTGTCAGGTTGTTGAACTGCTTAGTTTGTTTCTAGATCATGAACTGCTAAGTTAATTAGTTTGGTTGTTTGATTTTGTTTGCTTAGTTAATTAGTTTGGTTGTTTGATCCATCCACGTCTCCTATGATATGTGTTCTGTTGTGACGAACTGGAGATCTGTTGAGATGAATTAGACCTTAGAGACAATGGATAGTCATTGCCGATGTGGGTTAGCCTGCTCACGCTGACGCTGACGCTGACGCGTGGGCCAGTGTCATTGGCGACGATGGTTAGTGAACCCGCATCGCCTTTGTTGGCAGTTGGGTCCGGGCGGGCAGGCAATGGTTATCTTTTTTATATTGGCTGTTGACGCTGACGCATGGGCCCGTCACTATTTTTTTGGAATGAAACTTGCTTCCCTAAAATACTAGAGCCCATAAAACAGCACCTAAAAAATCATAAAAATACGAACAATTCATATTTGGACATTTAGTATTTGAATAAAATATTAACAGTCACACTTGTGTGCCCAAAATTCATATATTTCGTTTTTACACCCCATGGTAATTATATAATAATTCTAATAACATCAAATTTGCTCTAAAAAATCTACAAATTGACTTGGCAACATAATTTGGGTACCTAAACTTGTCTTCAAAATTTCAAATGGTATCGATGAAGGAATAATATACTTGTGTACAAATGTCTACATCTCTCACATAGTTTTCTAGAATGTTGCTTGAACATTGAAGTTTTCCACACTTTGCAACATGTTCGAACTCATATGCATTTGAAAACTTAACAAAACCTTGTGTTCACCTTAAGCACACGAAATGCAAAGTTTCATCACTAATGGTTGTGTAAAAAAAATATTATTTATATGTTGTACTTACAAAGAACAAAATAAGGCATATAAACATTATTCAACAAACGGAATATACACTAAACAATAAAATAAATGAAAAGATGGTGATTTTAGAAAAAATTAGAAAAAAAATCAAATTTGGACTAATTACGACGAAGAAATACTTGTTACAACATTTGATTGCAGATTAAAAGGAGAAATGGGAACTGTTCTTCATTTGAATAGAACTGGGCCCCACAGTCATTCGCGACGCGGGGCTGATAACCCGCGTCGGCTTTGCTACTCTTCCAAAATTTTACACAGATAATTTAAGAAACATACAAAAGCTAATCTACTACTAATTTCCTATTCCAATACTCCGTTCGAACTTCACCATTTCGCAGCGGAGCCTACAGTCTTCGCTGGAAAACAGAGAAATTCGAAGCCATCCTTTATCCATGCCATAGCAGCCGTCGTTGCCTGCACACGGCTGATCGCCGCGCACCTATGCCGGAGGCGGCAGCGGTTCACCCCAAATGCGCCAAGTCGAGGAGTGGATCGCACGCGCGGCCTTCGCGCAAAGGCAGACACCCCTCATTGCTCAGCCATCTCGACGTCGTACTGCTACCGCCCGCGACCCGCCTCATGTACCGCTTCGTGGTGTCGTCAGCGGCGGCACCGCCATTGTCCCTGTAGAGCCAGATAGCGTATAGAAAGGCCACCGCATCGTGCCCACCCTCGGCGGCGTGTCGGAGATCATTGCATCCCCTGTTTTCCATGAAGACGGCTTTGATCCCGGAGAAGAAGAAAGCCTCCGGATTCCTGAGATCGGTCAGCATAGCAAGGAATGCTTTGTAAGCGGTGGGGTCCCACACCCAAGAAATCTGATCTCATATCCCCTCTATCGACAAACGCCGGCCGACGTCGCCGTGGCCGCACACGTGGCGCATGGTCGAGCAAGTACCGCGTAGGCTGCGGAGGTCAGCCAAGGGCCACTCCGAGGTCGTACCGACGCATGCCGCAATCTCAATGCTGAAGTCTTGAGGGAGGTCCAGCAGCGATGACGGCTGGTGCCGCCTGCTTCTTGCCGGCATGCTATTCATCTCCGGCCGGGAATGGTGACGATGAGGAGTAGGCAGTTGCTATTTTTTCGCGGGTAGATGAAGGGGCAGGGGAACTAAATTATTTTGGAAGGAGAAGATACAGGAGATTTGTTTCCAAACACGGTTTAAGTAAGCAATGGAGATGACGTTTGGCTAATCCGCGTATCCTTTAATTCTCCATTGCAGACGACGTTTGGTTAATCCGCGTATGCTTTAATTCTACTCCCTCCATCCCAAAAAACATGCAATTATGGGAAACGTGCCAGTCAAACTATTACAACATTGACCAAGTTTATAGCAAAAAATATTAGCATTTATTTCTTGAAATAACTTTTTTATAAAAAATATACTCCTCCAGATGTGAGAATTGCATGTTTTATTTTGTAATTGTTAGTAGTTTTTCATATAGTTTGACTCCTCGGGATGTGAGAATTGCATCTTTTATGGGACGGTGGGAGTACATTGGAGACGACGTTTGGTTAATCCGCGTATCATTTAATTCTACATTGGAATCACTACCTCTGCTCTCAGCCATTGACTGGGCAACTATTTCCCCATTGACCGGATTTGACATCAATTTCTTGGGAACCTTCCCGTTTCCTGTGCTCTTGATCTTATCCCTTCCTCTTTTATTTACAACCGATGTTATCCCTTCCTTGTTTTTGCTATAAAAAGGCACCGACTCCTATCGGTCCTCCTCACTTGCTTCCTTCTTCTCTAGATCTAGATCTAGCTATGGCACAAAGAATAGATCTTGTAGGGCGCAAGCTTTTGCTTTTCTCTCTTCTTCCTCCTCCTCGATCTCTCAGTTGCTAGAAGAATTCTTGTGATATGGGTGATTGGGTTGCGCATCCCTCTAGCACAGCTCCTAGAAAAATCCTTGTGATATATCAGCTGTCGGGGGAAGGTAGCCCAGAACCTCCTGGCATCAGGAAGAACAAGCCGACGGAAAGCCAGAAACATTATGCTGTAGCTTTCCCGTCAAACTTGCGCTTCCTTTTGCTTTCCCTCCTCCAGGAGGAGGATTTTTGAAGGGATATGTTTCCACCCTCTCTGTATCTTTCTCTTGTGCTCACTTGTAAGCATGAAGAAGAAGCTAGAATCTGGAGCATTTCTCGTCATGAAGAACAAGCCGATGGTGTCCTCCTTTCTCTTCATCTCCGACGATCGACTGACGGGCAGGGAAGGAGAGCAAGATCGACCTTTGAGCCTAGGGAAGGCGAGCAAGATCGACCTTTGAGCCTCAACATCGCCAAGTTAGCACCTCTCATCATGAAGAACAAGCCAACGGAAGTATATCTCTTTTGCTTAGTTTAGATCTATGTTCCTCGTCTTGGTAGTGCCTAGTGATGATGAACATAGATGGCCGCTTTGTAACCTTCTTATGTATCAATGATGACTGTAATCTGTGTGTGTGATTTTACATCTCAAGAGCTATGCTTGTGTGATTATCTGTGTGCAGTACAATTTTTTGTATGATTTACCTACTCACTTGCAAGCATGAAGAAGAACAAGCCGACAGGGGCTGGCTAATCCGCGTCTCTTTTGATGTAATCTGTGTGTGTGATTTCGCATATCTCGCCCATAACAAAGGCGACATGGGTTGGTTAATCCTTGTCTCTTGCCCTTAACAAAGGCGACGCGGGTTGGCTAATCCTCGTCTCTTTGATATTAACGCCCGTTACTGAACTGAAGCAGCCTGCAACATACTTACTGAACTGAAGCAGAATATAAACAGAATATATATAGTATCTTAGGCAGAATATATTACAAACAGGATTCAAATTCCACCACATCCCATATATTACAAAAAGGATTCAAATTCCACCAATACATCGCATCCTTTATATTAAAAAACGGATTCCATTTCCACCAATAGACACATCCTGCATTACAAAAAGGATTCAGCAGAAATCAGGCTTGCTTTTTCTTCCTTGATTTCTGTATATGGATTTTTTCACTATGGTCGCTTCGCAAGTACGGTGTTTTGTTAGTTCCCAAGAGTCGGGGCTTGTATGAAGTGTCAAAGGATGGAATTTCGTCAAACTGGTTGTATTCCTCCTCCTTAACAACATTTTCAACCCCAACAATCCTTTTTTTCCAGGCATAACCACAGACCAGTTCTTCTTTGCAAGGTCAGGTACATAGAACACTTGCTCAACATCGTTGGCGAAGACAAACTGTTCGTTTTTGTAACCAAAGACCCGGAGATCAACACTGACATAACCATATTTGTCCTTGCTCACAGCTCTCTTCCCATTGGTGACCCATCTACACCGAAACAAGGCTACCTTCAATCCTACATAATCAAGCTCCCATATTTCCTCTATTTGACAATACTATGTGTCTGTCTCCGTATCATCATCATCATGACTATCGTTGACGACGGTCCGTACACGCACACCACTATTTTGATAGACGCTCTTTTTATCCTGGGCCATGGTGTAGAACGTGTATCCATTGATATCCATTGCTTGGTATCTTGTAACAGTGAACAATGGCCCCACTGCTAGATTCCTTATCTCGTCGGTTATTACAGTATTATTGCTGCATGTCTCGACATAATCTCGGAGCCACCTGCTGAAACCTTGCATGTGCATCTTTCCAAGCCAAGCCCTACCACGGTCAAGGTTGTCTTCACGTAGTTGTCGCTTGTGCTCATTGGCAAATGGTGTAATTAAGTGCAGCTGTTGTATCACGGTGAAATGAGCCTTTTGGAAGGCATCTGGTTCCGGAGTGACTGACTTTTTCCCCAGGGTCCCAACACCTGAAAGCCTACCTTCATGCCGTGAGCGAGGCACACCAATGGGGTTTTGGGGGTCCATATAACCCATGGCCCACTCCACTGCTTCGATGGTCTCGTAGCCACGAACAATGGCTCCCTCTGGAAATAACTGGTTATGTACCAATGATTTCAGAAATCCATAGAACCTCTCATATGGAAACATCTGATGAAGGTAAGATGGGCCAAGGAACCAGATTTCCCTCGCGAGGTGTGCTATTAGATGCAGCATGAGATCAAAGAATGATGGTGGGAAGGTAGCTTCAAGTAGGCATAGGGTCTCGAAATGCCTCCTCTCTAAGTCCAATAGTTTTTCCTCATCAATCACCTTCTGTTCTATTGCATTCAAGAATAAACACAAGCTCGTGACCGCGTCGTGAACCAGTTCTGTCTTGATACCTCTAAGTGCAACAGGAAGAAGAGCTGTCATCAACACATGGCAATCATGAGATTTCATCAACTTGAAATTCATTTTCATGTCCTTCACCGACACTAGCCTCTTGAAGTTTGATGAGTAGCCTGAAGGTACTTTCAAATCATGCAAAAACTGACAGAATTCTTTTCTCTCTGCCTTTGACAAGGTGGTTGCAGCAACAGGAAGGTTCGTCCCCATCTCTGTTTCCTCAGCATAGAGCTCCGGCCCAATGCCCAGTTCTTTAAGATCCTCCCTTGCATTTTTATGATATTTTCCTTTGGACTTCTGTCGTAGCAATGTTCCACAAGTAGCTTCACACACATTCTTCTTGATGTGCATGTTGTCAATCGAATGACGCACATCCAACATCGGCCAATACTCTAGCTCCCATAGAATTGATTTCTTGTTCCATATTCCTTCTTCTTCTTCTTGACCATCTCGTTTCTTTCTTTTGCCAAGGGTTTTTTTAGTCAGTTTGGGTAACTCCTCGATAGTTTTGACGTCCTTGACTTTCAAGTGGACCAGATCTCCAGTCACATGCAATGGCGCCTCTTGATTCTCCTTTTCCCCATTAAACTGACAATCCATGCCCTGGTATGGATGTTTCTTGCCGAGGAAATGACGGTACCCCATAAATACGTATTTCTTTGAATGCCTTAGCCATACTGCGCAAGTATCTTCCAAGCAGTGTGGGCAAGCTGCACCTTCCTTTTACTCTAGCCAGAGAGGTTGCGATGAGCCGGGTTGTCGTTGATGGTGGTGAACAACATGGCATGCATTGTGAACTCCTCATGCTTGTACTCATCCCAAACCTCTGGCACACTAGGCTTCCACAATATCTTTAAGTCATCAACTAGTGGCCTCAAGTAGACATCAATACGATCGCCAGGTTGCTTTGGCCCGGAGACCAATATTGTCAGCATCATATATTTTTGTTTCTTGCATAGCCAGGGTGGAAGGTTGTACAACGACAGCACGACAGGCATGGAGCTATGTGTTGAGCTCTGGTTACTGAATGGGTTCACGCCATCTGTGCTCATAGCAAACCGTATGCTCCTTGCATCTTTGTCAAACCACGGAAAGTGGTTATTAATGTTACCCCGTTGTGCTGCATCTGCGGGATGCCTAAACTTGCCATCTTTCTTAAGCTCCTTTCGGCCTTCGTCATGCCAACGCAAGAGTTGGGCCTCCTTCGTGTTGCGAACCATCTTCTCAGCCGAGGAATGATGCAAAAATACCATGCCACCCTCACAGGAGCCCCTCTGTTAGCCTTCTTCTTCTTGCCTCTGATATCGCCGGGCTCGTTCTCGTCATCAGCATTATTATCATCTCCACCATCCTTTTTCCTCTTGTACCGATCATAGCCATACTTGGGGCACTTGTCAAGGTCTGCATAATCTCCACGGAACAATACACAACTGTTCTTGCATGCATGGATTTTTTCAACCTCTATTCCCAGAGGACAGATTATCTTCTTCGCCTCATAGACAGACTCTGCTATTTGGTTTCCTTCAGGTAGCATGTCTCTAAGCACATCCAATAGATGTTCGAAACTTTTGTTGCTCCAACCATGATCTGCCTTAAGCTGCAGAAGTTTTAGATCACCAGAAAGGCGAGAGTACTTCTGGCAATCAGGATAGAGGGGTTTCTTTGAATCTTCAATGAACTGCTTCAGCCTCGCTAATTCAGAAGGTGTGTACACTCGTTGAAACTCAACATCCCGCAACATTTGATCAACATTGTGCACACGTTGCAACACCTCACCATCATTGAAGCCCTAACTTCTTGATCAGTGATATCCTCAGGCCTCATCACATTTGGTGGGAATAATGGTTCATTTTCCTCAAAAATTCTATCGTCATCAAGGTCTTCATCATGGTCGGTAGCATGGTGTCGCACTTCACCTTCATTTAGGCAGCCTGCTTCGAGTTCATTAAGGCCTTCCTGACCATGTTTATTCCAACACTTGTAATTTTTTGTGAAACCACGTGTGACCAAATGATGAAAAATGATTTCCTATTGTGCGAATTTCTTCTAGTTGAGACAATCTATACAGGGGTAAAGAATTGCCTAAACACCACGGTTTCTCATATCTGCCTCTGCTTGATTTAGAAAACCATTGACCCCGCTTAAGAAATTCTCCCAATCTTCTTGGGGTTGTCTGTACATCCAAGCCCGAGCAGCAGACACCATCTGCATTCCATACACCAAATGAGCATAATTCATCACACAAAAAAACCGATAACACAAGAGGATTAGGATGGCTGAAGAATTTCAATAAAAAGGGGCAATTAATTTCCACCTTGACGAGGACTTTCTACAAGGCGAGCGCGGCCGAGGAGGAGGATCGTTGTCGACGTCCGCTGGCCCCTTTCGCCGTCGCGCACGCGGTCGACCGGCCTGCTGCAGCACCGGCTTTCTGAGGAGAGAAATTAAGCGCGATCCTCAGAGCGCACGCAGCTGGCGGTGGCGAACGGGATAGGCCGGAGGGGACATCTGACCACGGAGATCGAGCGAGTGACCTTCTGAGGAGAGAGAGCGAGTGTTGTTGTCAGAACGGGAGTGGCCTTCTGAGGAGAGAGAGCGAGTGGTGTTTGAAGGAGAAGACAGAGACGAGCAATAGAACGTGCATCTCTGATGTGAGAAAAAAGGCGACCCTAGGTGGCAATCAAAGGAGACGAGTCCTAAGACATGAGCGTATCCAATTGGGTCGCCAGCAAAGGAGACACATCCTAACAAGCATGCGTCTGTAGTACGAAATTATCAGTAACGGACTTTATAGCCTGTTACCAATACGGTAGTGATCAGTAACGGACTTAAACAGCCCGTTACTGACAGGGCATTGATCGGTAACGGACTTTACAAGCCTGTTACCGATAGGTTTAACATTTGTAATGGGCTCCATTTAACGTCCGTTACAACGAATTCATGTAACGGGCGTTTAAGAAGCCCGTTACCAGAAGTCCACATTGGTAACGGGCGTAGTGGAGGCCAACCCCGGGGTCGGCCTGCCGCGCTTATGGGTAACAAGTGCCAAACAACAACCGTTATAGATGTGGGTGGATGTAACGGGCGTTAAGGGCCCGTTACAAATGCTACGTGACCTATTTGAGGTTTTCACATAGTGAATGCTTGTTGGTATTTCTTAACGTTGATGCTAAGTTATGAGTTCCTAGCAACGATGCCAGAAATGACCAAATGGTAATCCTAACGATTACAAGAGTTCGCAAGCGCACGGAAGTACCATTGTAGCATTTCCCCAAAGGAGTATTCCAAAGGGTATCGAATCCAAGGAAGGCTGGGTGGATTAACAAGTTCAACACTGTTGCAATGAGTACAAATCATAAATGGAAACAAACCAGACACTCAAGCACAGGGGTGAGGTATGATAGATAAATTGGTAGTGTGAACACACAAACACACTCTCTCTAAAGGTCCTAGGCTTAGGAGGCAACATACGAGTTAGTTCTAGGTTCTAAGGTACTAAACACGCAAAGTTAGTAAGATGAGTTAGATACACACTAGCATTGCATGACTGCTGGCTCAACCACCCAGGTACAAACGGGGAGCTAACCTCCCGCGTCGCTTACGCATGACACCGGTTGTTAGACTTTAGACTCCTACAATGTATCCAAACGTGGGCGATTCCAGAAGGGTCCAACGGCTGTCACTACCGCGGCCTACCCCAAGACAAACTGTGGTATACACTCATAAGTAACGTAGCTATGCAACCCAAGCACCACGCTTACATTGTTAGCAGGACCCTGACCGGCCCGGGCTATTGTGACCTAGGTCAGTGCCACCAGGTAAACCGACCAATTACACCGAGTACCGTAGCTTGAGCATGAACTTCGTACAACACGAACATGGGATCTAACTGGATCAAACTAGGCTAGGTACACAAACAGATTTGTGCTTTCCTATGTCAATTCAACAAGATCAAAGGGTCATGTTTGTGAAGAACACGAGCCTCTAACTTATGAACAAACATCGAAAACATGAGTAAGTCACTCGTCAACTGGATCGAAAGGCCTTGTTCATCAAGAACATGAGCCTCTAAATGATGAACAAGTGAAGAAGACATGAACAAATCACCCATGTATACATGCACAACTTTATATGAAATAGCTGAATAACTGAAAGTAGATCAAAGTCATACAATAAAATAAAGATATAAGAGAACTCATACCTAGATCCCAATGTAGACTTGGAACCTGAAGTAGAACTACTCTAGCCTACCTCCTAGCCTTAGAAACCAAAAGTGAGAGAGGAGGAGTAAAGTGTTTTGGTAAGAAATGAACCCCCTCCCCTTCTATTTATAGGCCCGAGCATCGGCGTCAAAAGGAGTGAAACACCTCGGGGATGGCCTCTAGGACCAATGGGGAAGCACCAAGTGGAAACCCAGGATCAGCCGACCCAAGGTCGGTTCGGCCGACCCCAGGTGGGCCCCCTCAGGTGTGCTGTTGGCCCTTAGGTCGGTCCCCGGTGTACACATGCTCTTGAGGCGGTTTAGGCGCTCTAGTGGGCCCATGGATCTATGTGAAGTTCACGTGTCACGCTCTGATTCGTCGGGGCTTGCCTCCCTTGGATTGGTGACATGGCTTGCATGCATGGCACCTGAGGTGGTAGCCACTCCTTGGCTGAGGTGACGTGGCATGAATCATAGAAGCTGAGTTTGCCACTTCTTTATGCTTATTTTCATGCAATCACATAATCTCCAAGGACAAGTGGAACTACATTATTCTTAACTAAAATGCGTGTAAGAAATGCCTCTTGCTCCTTTATTCATGAGTAAATTGACAGCTAAAGTAAGCACTTAACAGCCATCAACAGATGCCGGGTGACACTCGGTGGGATCACAGGGCTTGTGTCGGGAGGACGCGGACTGCGGCGAAGGTGTGGCCGCCCGATGAAGAGGAGTGCTACTTGACCATGTTGCCCCTGAGGGGTTTGTATCTCAGTTTAAGTGCTAGGGGTAGCTTGGTCATTTGCCCAACCCATAGGGACTCATATATATAGCTCTAGGGTTTCTGAGCAAACCATCCTTCCGGACAGCTTCTCATTTCCCTGCTCCATAGGCTTAGATTTTCTTCACTGTTTTGTAGAGAATCTGACCTCCGAGTGTATGGAAGCTTTCATGGTTGCGTCGATTTCCTTCTTGTGGCTCGAGTGATTTTCGTGTCTTTTTGGGGCTATTTTCGTTAGATTTTCGTGTGTGCCTTGTTCCTTCGATTCTGAGGTGTTTGGGTTTGGATTTCTTTGTGGGGATCATGGATAAATGTCTTGTGCATCCTTGTGCTTCATCTTGACCCCTCGAACTCCGAATTTGGCCTCCAATTGAAGGATTTCGGTTGGAACTCTAACTTTTGTGTGAGCTCGGTAGAATCTCGATTCCTCTCGATTCTGTGGGTTTGAGGCTACAAACTCGTAGGTATAGCATCTCCTAGAGGCGCTTCACCTTCACCTATGATTTGGTAGCAATCCCTTGGTTTATTCGGGAGATCGGGCAAAGGGAAGGAAGGGTTGACCTTCAAGAGGTCGGGCTCGGGTCGCTGTCTGTGAGCCAGGCAGACTGTCCACGTGCTCCTTGCGGACCGTCCGCGAGGTCTTGACCAGCCGGCTATTCGTCGTGTTCTTCGTGAGTTCTTGCGTCGCTTTGTTTCGATCCGTCGAGTCGGTAGGTTTTGCTTGGAAGGAGTTGGCCGGACCGTCCAACAGGGGTAGCCGGACAGTCCGCACAGCTCAGACCGTCCGCGGTGCTCGCCCGGACTGTCCGTTTTTCACCGGTGCATACTGGACGTTCGGAGTTGATTTTCAGACCGTCCGCGCTCAACCTACAGACCGTCCACCCCCTCTGCGCGGACCGTCCACCCGTACCCCGTGGACCACCCACCCCGAGCCTCGCAGATCGGCTAAATCTATCCTTTGCTTCTTGAGTTGCGCTTTCGCTTGGGATTTGTTTGAGACTTATTCCTAGGGTTGGTACATCCGTTGTGACTACGCGACCTTGACAAGCTTGTGTGGGAATCCGAGGTTGTGGATTTGGGGCATAGGCCGAGTTCATCCTTCGGGAAGAATTTTTATCAGCTCCCATTCACTCCCCCCTCTCTGGTTGCCTAATCGGTCCTTCAATTGGTATCAGAGCCTGTT
This sequence comes from Cenchrus fungigraminus, assembly GCA_036936925.1. Classification (NCBI taxonomy): domain Eukaryota; kingdom Viridiplantae; phylum Streptophyta; class Magnoliopsida; order Poales; family Poaceae; genus Cenchrus; species Cenchrus fungigraminus. The sequence continues at coordinate 98,117,484 of CM072774.1, read as the reverse complement.
ACGGATCTTCGTGATTCTAACCAGTCTAAGATCCAAAGATGGCATACCAGGAACGAGGTTCGGGTCCTCCACACTTGATGGTAAGAACTACCAGATGTGGCAGAGGCGGATGGCTGCTTTCCTCCGCTGTAAGGGTCAGATCCTTTGGGATGTTACGGTGAACACAGCTTATGTCATCCGATTAACTTCCGAGCTCCAGGATCGAGCGATATGCACGACGCCAACAACAAGGCAGTTGACTACTTGTTTCATGCTCTGTGTCAATCTGAATTCGATCAGGTTCAGACAGAGGACTTGGCTTGTAGGATTTGGTAGCAGCTGAAGAATGCTCACACTGGGAACGCACAGGTTCAGGCTCGGCTGTTCACGACCTACCGGAGAGAGTACAAGAACTTCACTCATCTCCCCGGGCTGTGAAGCTTCTGCACGGTCTGTATCGTACCGTGTGGAGTGAGAAGGTCGAGGCCATTCTTGAGTCGGAGAAGCACGAGACCCTCACGGTGGACGAGCTGTTCTCCAAGCTCAAATTGTCCGAAGTGGACCGTGGGGTGCGAGCAAGGATCGAGAACCCGACTGACCCTCATAGTCTGGCTCTTGTTTCTGGACCAAGGACTAACGCTAACATGTCTTTGAGACAGTTCTCTTTGTCTTGTCTTGTGTCCATGCCAGACGAGGAGTTCGACGTGCTGGGCGAGCAGGATCTCGCATTGCTGAGCAGGCGGTTCGAGCGCATGTAAACGAACCGGAAGAACGCTCTGAGGAGCTCGGGCATGTGCTACCGGTGCAGGAAGCATAGGCACTTTATCGCTGAGTGCCCGAAAGCCATGGAGGTCAAGCCCAAGCACAAGCACCGTCCAAGGACCGACCACAAGCACCGCTCGAGGGATGATCACAAGGGCAAGAACAAGTCTGAGCGGAGGCCGAGGAGGAGTGGAGGTCACAAGAAGAAGGCGCGTGCGATGGTTGCCGGAGCAAGTGACATCGACACGAGCTCCTGCTACTCTTCATCGAGCTCAAGTGATGAAGAAGAGAATTGGCACAATGGCAAACGGTCAAGCAAGAACATCAACAGCTTGTGCTTCACCGCCCAAGGCTTTTGCGGCATGGCACATAGCTCCGCAAGCAAGAAGAGCAACAAGGATGACTCGGACTCCGACTCCGAGGATGAGGTAAACAATGATCCATCCTTCTTGGTAGCGGAGAATGCTAGGTTGAATGAATTGTTTGACAACTGTGATGATGTGCTTAGAAAGACCAACAAGGAGAAGAGGGAGTATAGGTCTTTGCTAGGAGAGGCTAAGGAGAAGGTGGTTGAGCTAGAGTCTTTGCTTGTTGATGCTAGGGCTCAAATAGATTCTCTGAAATCTGCTCCTATTGTGACCAATGAACCTGAATGCACTGATTGTTCCACTTTTCTTGGTGATTTGACTGATGTGCTTAAGGAAAAATATGCCTCCAAGGTTGAGGAACTAGATGTGCTTAGGGTAGAGGTAGATGAGATGAAATCTTGGCCCTCCTTGCTTGGTGCTTGCACTTCTTGTCCTATTTTGCATGAGAAACTAGATGTGTTGGTTGCTTATGCTAGATCTCTAGAAGCTGCTATGAAAGCTCCTATTCCTACATCATGCTCTACTTGTGAAGTAAATGCTGTGAAGAATTTAGCACTTGCACACTATGTTGATCGTTTGCAGGATGAGAATGATGAGTTGAGGAAGATGATGGGCTGGTTGTCGGGTCATGAGCCTTAGCTCAAGATGATGATTGAGGCATACAAGCGCTATGATGGGTAGGCGCTTGGGTCAGATAAGGTTGGTGTGGGAAGTGGTGAGAACGAGGGGAAGATCGGTGATATCCCAGATTCACCAAAAACCTACCACAAAAATGCCTTTGCTCCTAAACCAAACCCACTTAGGAACCGACTAGACACAACCCCAGCTCCACCTGTGTTTCCTCCACACACCGACAACTTCTAGAAACCCATCAAGTTCAAGGGTGACTTGGGGAACGAGTTCTTTGGGAAGAAGGGAGAGAAACCGAGTAAGGAGAAGCCAGAGCTCAAAGAGAGCCCACAACCAAAGCCAAAGCCAAAACCCTTCCATTGTGAGCATTGTGGGAGGGATGTGCATGTAGCTGAGTTTTTCTTTAGAACGAAGCGTGAGAAGAGGTTTGCTAGGGAGATGGCAAAAAGGACAGGTACCACCCTTCTCGTGGTGTGCATGAGCCTAGGATGGTGCCTAGGGGCGAGGGTGTGGTGCATACCATTTACCCTCGAGAGAGGCGTGAGTTTGTGCCACGAGGTGAGCCACCACAGAGAGATGGTGGTAGGCATGTTGGGTTTGGGCGTGGTGACTTTGCTGAACGTTCCTTCACTCGTGGCCAATGCGAGTATGGGGGGAATGATCACGACTTTAGGTCTCAGAGGAGCTACGGGCCACGGTCTCCACCTCGTGGTACCCGTAGTCCTCCAAGGGGACGTGTGGGTGTTCCACCTGAAGGACCGAAACTGGCGACCAGAGAGGGGGGGAGTGAATGGGAGCCGATAAAAATTCTTCTCGAAGGAGATGGCTACTCCAACAAGACGAACATGGCTAACCAAAACACGTCTCCGGCTCAACTACCCAAGTTGGCCAAAACCACGTAGCCACTGGAGTGCTACTGGTCCTAGGAACCAACAACCACCTAGACCTACTCGAGAACGCAGCGGAACAAGCAACTCGAGCACCACTGGACTGCACCGGTCAGACCGGCCACACACACCGACCAGACCAGTCCCTGCTGGAGCAACGTGGCAAAACCTAAGAACTTCCACAGAAGGCTTCTACACCAGTCAGGCCGGTGTAGCTTGCCGGTCAGACCGGTCCTAGCCAGGAAATCCCAAATCTGCCAAACAGACCTACCGAGCTCCAAAACTGACCAAACTTGAAACAGCAGCAACACGAGACAACAGGGACCTCACCAAGATGTTCACCCAAGCAAAACTCAACCAAGGGTCTCCATGGGTCAGACCGGTGAGAGGCATCGGTCAGACCGGTCAGGACCTGAGCTCTCGGGATGAACAGCACCAGCGTGTCAACTCCTCCAAATCCAACTCCCGATCTCCCGATTTGCTCCATGGATTCGCACAAGACTTTGGGGATAGTAGGAACACCTCATGGGCACTCCATAGCCAAGATTTGGTCCACCAAAACTTGCTTGAACAAGAGGAATCGAAGGATTTCCACCAAGAACGCCTCTAACTCTAGAGTCAAGAAAACCCCAAAATTGAGCCCCTTTACTCACGGATTTGGGAGGGGAATCAAAGGGAAAAGAACCACATAGGATTCATGCATACATCCCGTACCAAATCCCAAAGAGAAAGGTCTCAAAACCGCCACAAGAAAATCGCCAAGAAAAGGCTCCGAAAATCACCAAAAAGGGAAAATGGGAGAGACACAATCAAGCCTTGAGGAACCACGCCGAATCATCTATACATACCATGAAGGTTCATACAAGGTCTAGCTTTCCACCCGGTCTTCCATCCCTCTCTCAAGATCTCACCATGAAGCTTTCAAGCTAGTCCTAGAAATTCCAAAGGAAAAAGGAAGAGAAAAATAGCAAAACAAAATGAGCTAGGGTTCCAAGAGATGGCTGCCATCCTCTCACCACTTGGGTTATATGGAGGCTAGCCAAAAGACGAAAATACCCCTATTACATTAAACTTAGATACATGCCCCCGAAGGGCCTTTTGGGAAACTTAGTCGTAGCACCATCGGACGGACGCCCAGCGACCGCAAACTTGCTTAGCCTTGACGCAAGCTTTGCGATCCCGACGTGTGTCCTCTGCTTCGAAGACTCCGGACGCTGTCGTCGCACACCGGTAAGACCGGTGCTCCTCACCGGTCAGACCGGCACCCACCGGTCAGACCGGCCTTATGCTGCTGCACCTCCGTCTTCGGTCTTGGCTTTGTGGCTCAACCAAGGAACCCGGCGGTTATCTGGTGAGCCACTGGAAACCCGGCTAACTCGGTGTAACCTCCGCCAATCACCACTCATGACTCGACTCCCACGTAGTCCCGGCTCGACCTTGGTTTTGAGGCTCAACCAAGAAACCGTCCATGACTTCATCTTGCCGTTCTTGCCACCATGCGGCCCTCACTTGACCTCGCTGGCCACCGGGTCCCTCAAGTCAAGCCTACTTGTCTTCTTCACACCTAGAGGCCTACCTAGCAATGACCTTTCGCGCTTGCTCTTCACCTACACCAACACTTGTCAAGCCGCAACCTGCACCTGCAATTATTAGCCAAGAATCAGTCCACACCACGTTGTCAATCACTCATCTCACCATGATGCGACCATCCACCGGTCCCTGAACCACACATGGCTCTCAATCCCCCCCTTGATGAGTGCATTGACAACACACACATTTTGGTAACCAAAGAGAAAAGGAAAAGAAAAGAAACGACTAAAAAGAAACTCAAGCAAGCGATCGAAAGCCAAACTTGATACTAACCTAGTCATGGAAACTTGCGAGGTTACCTTCGATGAGACCCAGCCATGCAGTTCATCTGTATTTGAGTGTGCAGGTGACGACGAGATTGGAAAGAAGATCTTTGAGGACGAGGAGGATGATGTTGGAGAGGACGATGGTGATGATGGTGAAGCTCCAGCCGAGCATGTACCCTCTACTTCCACTACGACGACTACGATGCAGGATGGCCCATCTCCTACACCGACTACGATCCAGCAAGATCAAGTGGAAGCAACTGCTAAGGGGGAGGTTGTCTCCAGGCGAGAGGCACTGAGGCACATTCAAGTTGATCATCCTCCCTCAAGAATCATCGGCGACATCAACGAGCGTAAGACACGGTCAAGGTCTAGGAATGTTTCTCACTTTGCTCATTCGGCTTTTGTCGCTACCTTTGAGCCGAAAGACATTGGACACGCCCTCTCTGATCCTATAATTGGGTGAACGTAATGCATGAGGAGTTAGAGAACTTTGAGAGAAACCAAGTTTGGGAGTTGGTAGAGCCACCACCACATTGCAAACCTATCGAGACAAAATGGGTGTGGAAGAACAAAGAGGGTGAGAATGGTGAGGTGGTGAGAAACAAATCGAGGTTGGTTGCTCATGGCTATTGTCAGAAGGAGGGGATAGACTATGAGAAGATATTTGCTCCTGTAGCTCATTTGGAGGCGATTAAGATCCTTCTAGCCTTTTCTGTGGCTAAAGGGTTCAAATTGTACCAAATGGATGTGAAGAGTGTCTTTCTGAATGGGTTTTTAGAAGAAGAGGTTAATGTGAAGCAACCACCGGGCTTTGAGAGTGCTGAGTTTCCCCACCGGGTGTATAGGTTGAGGAAGGCGTTGTATAGGCTGAAACAAGCTCCCCGTGCTTGGTATGGTCATTTGAGGGGGTTCTTGTTCAGCAAGGGGTTTGAGATGGGCAAAGTAGATAAAACTCCTTTTCTCCTCAGGCAGGGTGATGATATCCTAATTGTTCAGGTGTACGTGGATGATATTGTCTTTGGCGGCTCGTCTCACTCTTTGGTTGCAAGGTTTGCAGAGGACATGAGCAAAGAATTCGAGATGTCTATGATGGGAGAATTGCAGTTCTTTCTCGGGCTTCAGATCAAGCAGGCGAAGGAGGGATCCTTTGTGCATCAAGCCAAGTACACGAAGGACATCCTCAAGAAGTTCAAAATGGACGACTTGAAGCCCCTGTTGACACCAATGAGTATGACTACAGCGCTGGATGCGAACGAGGACGGAGAGCCCGTGGACTAGAAGGAGTACCGGAGCATGATCGGCTCCCTATTGTAGTTGACGGCGACGAGGCTGGACATTCAATTTTCTGTGTGTCTGTGTACTCATTTTCAGGCATCGCCGAGGACTTCACATCGGCAGGCCGTCAAGCGGATCTTCAGGTATCTTCGATACACTCCTGAGCTCGGTCTTTGGTACTCGGCGTCCTCTTCTCTTTCGCTTCTTGGTTTTTCGGATGCCGACTTTGCAGGGTGTCGAGTCGATAGGAAGTCAACTTCGGGGACGTGCCAGTTTTTGGGTTCTTCGCTTGTTTCTTGGTCTTCTCGCAAACAATCTAGTGTAGCCCAGTCTACCACAGAACGCGAGTATGTCGCTGCCGCTAGTTGTTGCTCCCAGCTGCTCTGGATCACATACACGTTGAGTGACTTTGGTGAGGAGTGTACCCATGTTCCTCTCATGTGTGATAGCACGAGTGCCATTAGTGTTGCCAAAAACCTCGTGCTACACTCCAGAACCAAACATATATAGAGGTGAGGTACCACTTCCTAAGAGACAATGTTGAGAAGGGAAACATAGACCTCATCCATGTACCAACCGAAAAACAGCTCGCTGATACCCTAACAAAGCCTTTGGACCAAGCTACATTTGCTCGTTTGCGAGGGGAGTTTGGAATGGTTTTTCCTTTTTGAGCTTCGGTTGGGGGTCTAATGTAAATATACATGTTGCATTTTCCTTTATGTATCATATCATGCTTGCATCTTTGTATCATAGACTGTGTTTGCATCATGTGCCTTAGGAATGTGCTTCTCCTATATACTTTGATCACCATGATATGCTAGATATGAGCTTATGACCTTGCTAGTGATGCTCATGTAATGTATAGCTATGCTCTTGGTAGCTTTGGGATGTATATGCTTGTGGACGGTGTAATTTTGTGAAAATGTGATATAGAATCCTCTCTTGTGAGTTGAATGCCTCTCATGTTCGAATTGTGCGCATATGACTATATCTTGCTTAATTTGTGCTTGGGAACCTTGTTCTTTTCATTTGGGGTCAAAGACCCATTTGTCATCATGAATGTTTAGCCTACATTCTACCTTGTGGAGAAGCATAAGCTTCTTTTTGCCGCAAAGGCACTTCATGTACCATGCTTAATTTGATATCATGAAATTGGTATATGAAATGCTTGTGCTTGAAAAATTGGCTTCCATGTCATTTATGTGCTTTAAAATTCCTTATCTTGGGTGCTAAACCGTTGCATGATGTTCACCATTGAGAAGTCTCATATTTAGAAGTGGACACATAGCTCGGTGGCTTTGACATGACATGAGATAGCTTCTAGGTGTTTGTGATGTCTTGTGATGAGAATTTGTGACCTTGCATGAAGTTTGTGAGTTATATGTCGTTTGTGCTCTTTTTGATCATGTTTAGGTCCTATGCTCATGAGAGGGTAAGTTGTGTTGAAATATGCTTCATTTTGATCATGGCTATGTCACATGCTTATATGTCCCTATCTATCTTGTTGGCGATGCTTGTACAAGATTTGTGGCTATCTTGCTTGTCTATGTCTCATTTTTAGCATGTTGTAGTGCTCTTTGTCTATTTGAGAAGCACATGCTTGCATTTGTACACTTGATTCATGCATTACCAATAAGGGGGAGGAAAGTACCCAATTCTTGCATCTAGGGGAGAAAAATTGGGAGAAATGCATTTGTTCAGGGGGAGCTTGCATTCATGCATTTGGGATCTCTTTGTCGCCTGATTTTAGTTGTGCTCTTTTGCCGATGGTGTCGATCCCTTTTGCCTCACCTTGAGGAGTCGGCAATTTTGGAGCATTTTATCTCGGTTGTGTCGAGCCATTGCCCTTGTCTTGGGGGACCGAGATTTTTCTCTCTCAAGTGATCGGGTGAAGGGAAGGAGGAGTTGTCCTTGGAGAGGTCGGCTCGGGCTGTTCTGTCCGCGCGTGGCGGATAGTCCGCCAGGTACCCGCGGACGGTCCTCGAGGAGCGGGCTGATCAGGTGTTCTTCGTGTTTGTCGCGAGTTCTTGCATGTCTTTTGTTTGATTCATTTTGTCGGCGGATTTTTGGTGCATGAAGTTTGCGGACGGTCCGTACTAGAGTGCCGGACGGTCTGTGTCGAGGCGGACGGTCTGCGGGTCCATCATGAACAGTCCATTTTTCTCGGTGCACTTCTGGAAGTTCGAGTAATATTTTCGGACAGTCCGCAGCCTACCCGCGGACGGTCCGCGTCCCTCTCTCGGACGGTCCGCCCGGTCACTGCGGACGGTCCACCTGGTGCTTTCCAAATTGCCTAAGTCCTTCGCCCCTTGTGTTGTGCTTCCACTTTGGATTGGTTTGGGACTTGTTCCTAGAGTTGGTAGGTCCGTTGTGACTACGTGACCTTGGCAAGTTTGTGTGGGAGCCCTTGCTTGTGATTTCAGTACATAGTCGAGTTCATCTCTTTGGATAAGAATTTTTATCGGCTCCCATTCACTCCCCCTCTCTGGTCCCCTAATCGGTCAGTTAGGGAGAGGTCACATCTTTGAGTCTGAGAGGAGCTACGGTCCACGGTCTTCCTTTCATGACTTTCGTGCTCCTCCAGCGAGACGGGAGTGGTTTCCCCGGGGTGGTTCTAGGTTTGGCAGTGGTGGTAGGATGGATCGTGCTAACCCCACTTTAGAGCAAATGGCTCAGCACTGGTTTTACTTTTTTGGTACTAACCCTAGTGTCGAGTTGTTTGCTCATTCACGTGCTCGTTTTTGAATTTCAGGTGGGAGGCTTGGGGAACATTTAGTTGATCGACTCCGGTTGCTCGAGGCACATGACCGGAGATCGAGGGTGGTTCTCCAGCCTCACCCCGGTGGTGTCAAAGACATACATCACCTTTGGGGACAATGGGCGAGGGCGTGTACTTTCAGAAGGTGAAGTGAGGGTAAGTGAAAAAGTGGTGCTGAAGTGTGTTGCCTTAGTCAAGTCGCTCGGATTTAACTTGCTTTTGGTTTCTCAGCTTCTTGATGAAGGTTTTGAGGTGTTGTTTAAGTCGGGTGGTTCTTGGATACTTGATGCTCGAGGTGACCTTGTCTGTGTGGTCGTTCCCGAGGGTCAGATATTCCGAGCGGATTTTTCTCATAGTTCGTGTGTTGCTAGGTGTTTTGTGGCTGGTTCTTCGGGTGAGTTGTGGAAGTGGCATCGGAGGTTGGGTCACTTGACCTTTGACCTTTTGTCACGCTGAAGGACCGATTAGGCGACCAGAGAGGGGGGGAGTGAATGGGAGCCGATAAAAATTATTCCCGAAGGATGAACTCGGCCTATGCCCCAAATCCACAACCTCAGATTCCCACACGAGCTAGTCAAGGTTGCGTAGTCACAACGGACCTACCAACCCTAGGAACAAGTCTCAAACAAATCCCAAGCGAAAGCGCAACTCCAGAAGCAAAGGACTTAGCCGATCTGTGAGGCTCGGGACAAATGGTCTGCGGGGTGCGGGCGGACGGTCCGCGCAGAGAGGGCGGACGGTCCGAAGGTCGAGCGCGGACGGTCCGAAAATCAACCCCGAACCTCCGGTATGCACCGGCGAAAAACGGACGGTCTGGGCGAGCACCGCGGACGGTCCGAGCCACGCGGACTATCCGGCTACCCCTGGTGGACGGTCCGGCCAACTCCTTCCAACCAAAACATACCGACTCAACGGATCAAAACAAAGCGACGCAAGAACTCACGAAGAACACGACGAACGGCCGGCTAGTCAAGACCTCGCGGACGGTCCGCACGGAGCACGCGGACAGTCCGCCAGGCTCGCAGACAGCAACCCGAGCCCGAATCAACCAAGGGATGCTACCAAATCATAGGTGAAGGTGAAGCGCCTCTAGGAGATGCTATACCTACGAGTTTGTAGCCTCAAACCCACAGAATCGAGAGGAATCGAGATTCTACCAAGCTCACACAAAAAGCTAGGGTTCCAACCGAAATCCTTCTATTGGAGGCCAAATCTGAAGTTTGAGGGGTCAAGATCAAGCACAAGGATGCACAAGACATCTATCCATGATCCCCACAAAGAAATCCGAACCCAAACACCTTAGAATCGAAGGAACAAGGCGCGCACAAAAATCCCACGAAAATAGCCTGAAAAAGACACAAAAATCACTCGAGCCACAAGAAGCAAATCGACGCAACCATGAAAGCTTCCATACACTCGGAGGTCAGATTCTCCACAAAACAGTGAAGAAAATCTAAGCCTATGGACTAGGGAAATGAGAAGCAGTCCGGAAGGATGGTTTGCCCAGAAATCCTAGAGCTATATATATGAGTCCCTCTGGGTTGGGAGAATGACCAAGCTACCCCTAGCACTTAAATTGAGATACAAACCCCTCAGGGGCAATATGGTCAAGTAGCACTCCTCTTCATTGGGCGGCCACGCCTTCACCGCAGTCCGCGTCCTCCTAATGCAAGCCCTACGATCCCGTCATGTGTCCCCCGGCATCGAAGCTTCTCGGCGCACCCGGATCCCATCTCCGCCCGCCGAGCCTCCGGTCTTGATTTTGTGGCTCAACCAAGTAACCCGACGGTTTTGTGGTGAACCGCCACAAACCCCACGTGCAGACTCTAGTCATGAGCCGCTACCCTACACCGGCTCCTGTTCACGACTTCATCTTGCTTTTCTTGCCACCATGCGGTCCGCACTTGATCCCGTTCGGCCACCGGGTACATCGAGCCGAGCCTACTTGTCTCTCCACTCCTCGGAGGCACTGCAAGGCTAAGACATTTCGCACCCACTCTTCACCTGCACCAACGCAAATCAAGCCATAACCTACACCTGCAATACTCGGCCAAGAGTCAGTCCACACTATGTTGTCAATCACTCATCCCACTAGGGAGCGACCATCCACCGGTCCTCAGATGCTCCGGTCCTCACTCCCAAGCTCGTATCGACCACGAGGAGGAGAATGTCCAACAAACTCAACACCACCAGACTCACCACGCCGACCACCAGTACCACGACCACCAGAACTGAAACCACTCGCATCACCACCTCAGAAATCGAACCACCCAAAAATCTGGGGAGGGCCGGTCTGACCGCCTAGCCAGGCCAGTCTTACCGCCTAGCCAGGCCGGTTTGACTGCCCTCTCCAGAGCACCACCTCGGCTACAAGAGCTCCTATCTCCCCATGCCGGAATGCTTCTCATCACAGCCTTACCCCTGGGCAGTGGCATACGAGGCTCAGGTACACCATGAGATGGGTGGTACCTGTCCTAGTTATCCCACTCCTAAACCATCCTTTCTTCCCGCTTCCTCTTGAAGCAAAACTCACACTTGTGACCATCTCTCCCACAATACTCACAATGGAACCAGATTGGTTTTGGTTTAGACTTGCGATGGGGGCTGCTCACTAGGCTTCTCTCCCTTATTCTCTCCAACCACATCTCCCTTTGGACTCAGAAATCTCACCGGTTTTTGGAAGTTGTTTGTTTGGGGAGGAAACACTGGTGGATCTGGGGTTGTGTCAAGTTTGTTTCAAAGATGGTTATGCTTAGGCTCAAACTTGTTCTTGGGTGTTGTGTGTGGTGGAATAGGAATCTCTCCAGTTTTCTCATCTCTATCCTCACTGCTCTCTCCAATTTTGTCAGCCCCAAGTGCTTGACCATCATAGCGCTTAAAGGCGGCAATCATGATGCCAAGCAGAGGCTCCTAACCCGACAACCAACTCAAACACTTCCTCAACTCATCATTTTCATCCTGCAAATGATCAACATAACGTGCAAGTTCCAAATTCTTGACAACATGCAATTCACAAGTAGAGCAGGAAGTAGCAATAAGAGATTTCAATTCAGCCTCAAGTGAAACAATGCGAGAACGAGACTCAGCAAGCTTTTCATGCAACACAGGACAAGATGTGCAAGCACCTAGCAAAGTAGGCCTAGACTACAGCTCATCCAGCTCAACCCTAAGAACATCTAGTTCATCACAAGTAGAAGCATGCTTATCCTTAAGAGCAGTAAGATCCTCACACTTGGAGGCATGCTTTTTCCTTAAGAGTAGTCAAATCAGCTAGGAAAATAGAGCAATCGCCACAATCAACCTCATCAAAAACAAGTGAAGCCTTAAGCGAATCTATCTCAAGCTTAACATCAAGGTTCTGTGTTTCTAGCTCAGCTACTCTACTCCTAGCATCTTCAAGCAAGGCCCTAAGCTCTTTCCTCATTTTCTTAGCTTCTCTAAGCATGTCATCACGATTATCAAGCAATTTTCCTAGCTCCTCATTCTCATGGTGCAAGAAGGAGAGTTCATCACGTACCTCATCCTCGGAATCGGACTCCGAGTCGTCCTTCTGGCTCTTCTTGCTGCCGGAGCTGTGTGCCATGCCGCAGAAGCCGTCTCGTGCGAAGCAGCTCAACCCGCTCAGGTTCTTGGACCCCTTATTTCTCTTGCGCCGATCACCTTCATCTTCACTGCTACTCGAGCTCAAGGTAGAGTAGGCAGAGCTGGAGTCGACGTCGCTCACCCCGACCATCACTCGGGCCATTTTGCCATGGCCATCCTTCTTCCTCGATCTCAGCTCGTCCTTGTTCTTGTGCTTGTGCTTGTGATCGCACCTCGGCCGGTGCTTGTTCTCCGTCCTTGGCCGGTGCTTGTAGTTGTCCTTGTTCTCCATCTTTTCCGGATAGTCGGTGACGAAGTGTCCTGGCTTGCCGCACTGAAAGCATGTCCTTGAGTTCCTCCTTGTGTTCACCTGGTTCTCGTGCATCTTCTTGAACCTCCTGGTCAGCAGCGCCAGCTCATCCTCTCCAAGCACGTCGAACTCCTCATCAGGCAATGTGTTGACGGTCCTTACAACTAATATTTGAACGTCAACATCTCGGCTACGGTAGCACTTTATATCGAATTTCATGCATGTTTTAGGTGCTAACAAGGTTCCACGAGTTGTGTTGAGATTTTATCTGCAGGATCAAGATTAGGGAACAATTCCGGGGCATTGGGCCAAATAAGGTAGGCACAGCCGTACCTTGCACCACCATTCAGGTTCACACCAAGTATAGCCCCGTACACCAGCTCCCAAAAGGCTAAGATCGTCACGATCATGTTGGATCATGGAACCACACCACAGGAGAGATGCGCTAGGGCCAGGAGGTAGGGCCGGTCGCACCACTAGGGCCGGCCGAACCTCCAGGGTCGGCCACACCACTAGGGCCGGCCGCACCTGCCCGACACGCCCAAATGTGCCACCAAGCCTCGGTCACTCAACTAGAAATGATCCTGATCGAGGAAACAAGGTTGGTTTGATCCAGAGGTTGAGATTAGCTTCACTTGGATTCATGGACCCACAAGCTAGTGAACAACCGACATGGGACAGCATCCAGGACTTCATCTACCCACTAGAGCATGATCTGAAGCGTATGACAAGGGGGCCCAGGGCCGGCCACACCAAGAGGTACGGCTGCACCTCCTTCACAGAGCCGACCGACCCACAACCGTCTTCAAACCGCCTCAGGGACCAAATCACGGACGCACAATCGAAGGCGGTGGAAATTGGAGGGCCGGCCGCACCTCCTTGCCGGCCACTGCACCTCCCTCTCGCCTACAAATACCCCCTCCTACAGCCACCGACCACTACAAGAAAAACGCCGACCAGTGACGCAAAAAAAAGGCCGTTTCTCGTCATATACCGCGATTAATGACGTCAGTTGTTACGAAAACACACCGTCATTAATCGAGTGTCACAAACCATGATTAATGATGAGACCTTATTTCCCGGCGTCATTAGTTTAATGACGCGTGGAAATTCGTCTATACAATGCATCACAACTTCGTTCCTGCAGCTTTGCCACGCTAGACAGAACCTGATGTGGCATCCGATGTGGCAGGCCAATTGTGACAAATCGTATGCGTCATAAAACGAATTTGGCCCGTTTGTAGCTGGGTTGAACCCAAAACTGTTCCTGTAGGCTGGCATTGTTCATATAGCCCAAAAAAGATTTTGTTGGGTCCCATTGTAGCTTTTTCAGATGAAATTTGATTAGGGTGGGCCCGTTTTGGTTGGGTCGAGTCCAACAAGTGCGCACATTGTTGCGGCCTTCTGTGTCATGTTAATTTGACAAAAAATGACTTTTGGCCCAATTAAAAGTGGGCTAAGCCCACTGAAGGACAATATAAAATTAACTAATCATGCATCAGTATTAATGGATTTAATTTCAATTCTGATCCTTTTTTTGAATAATTCCGATCTGGTTGGCAAAATAGTAATCAGCACATATTTCTTTATACAATAAAGCAAACTATTGTTTATTATCAAGCACAACCATATTGTTCATCACATATCACAAACTATTACAAGATAACAGTATCACAAGAAACATTGATTAACAAAGCTAAATCCAGTTCATAATCACAAGAGAAAGTGGAGATTTGATCTAATGATCTTAACCTCTTCATCTTTTACTGCTAAGCTGTAGACGAAGGAGGTCCTCACTGTCTTCGGTTAGCTTCTGCAACATCTTAATCTCAGCAGACTGCATTTTTAGAGTTGATTCTGATTCTTCGGTCTCCTTCAAGCAACATAACTCTTTCTGGTGAGCAACAAACCGTTGTCAAAGTTGTACCCCATCCTGATTGTGAGCATCAACTCGCTCTTCATCAACACTACTACATAAGGATTTGGTACCCATTCTTGAGTACTCGGCTGCCTCTGTTTTAATTTGTTCGGGAAGAAGCATCATTGACTTGGTAGCTTCCATCTAGCAACAGTGGATCCCAAGTCAGATTAGGACCTTGTAATTGATTCGAACTAAGGAAACAAAGGTGTTAAGTTTGTTACCTTGGAGCAGATCTGAATAGGAGCGACTTCAGATGTTGACCCTTTGGCCCGCTGAAACAAGTACAAGAACAAGAGTTAAGGGTTGAGATCATTCGCAATTGGAAACAAAGGTGTTAAGTTTGTTACCTTGGAGCAGGTCTGAACAAGAGCGACTTCAGACGTTGACCCTTTTGCCCGCTAAAACAAGTACATGAACAAGAGGTTAGGGTTGAGATCATTCGCAATCGGAAACAAAGAAGGTGTTGAGTTTGTTACCTTGGAGCAGGTCTGAACAGGAGCGACTACAGATGTTGACCCTTTGGCCCGCTGAAACAAGTACAAGAACAAGAGATAGGGGTTGAGATCATTAGCACTTAGAAGCAATTTCATTTATTAAGTTCAATGCGGTACATGAACGATCACACCCAATCCATCATCACCCAAGCATGCAACAAAAATATGGAAAGCAAAAGAACATGGGTAAGCAATATAATAATTTCATCCTTTAATTTCTACAAACCTCAAGTAAGTTGACTTGGAACAATCTCTTGCAATAGGGAACACAAGATCCACAATCACCCAAGCATGCAACAACAATATTCAAAGGCAAAGAGCATGGGGAAGCAGTCCAATAATTTCATCTACAAATTTCTATAGACCTCAAATAAAATGACTTCGAACAAATTCTTACGATAGGGTACAGTAGATACACAATCACCCAAGCATGCAACAACAATACTCAAAGGCAAAGAGCATGGGGAAGCAGTCCAACAATTTCATCTACAAATTTCTACAAACCTCAAATAAAATGACTTCTAACAAACTCTTGCGATAGGGTACAGTAGATCCACAATCACCCAACCGTGAAAGAATATAATAGAAAGCCAAAGAGCATGCGGAAGCAGTCCAATAATTTCATCTACAAATTTCTACAAACCTAAAATAAAATGACTTCGAACAAATTCTAGCGATAGGGTACAGTAGATACACAATCACCCAAGCATGCAACAACAATATTCAAAGGCAAAGAGCATGGGGAAGCAGTCCAACAATTTCATCTACAAATTTCTACAAACCTCAAATAAAATGACTTCTAACGAACTCTTGCCATAGAGTACAGTAGATCCACAATCACTCAAATATGAAAGAATATTATAGAAAGCCAAAGAGTATGGGGAAGCAATATAATTCAATCGATCAATACAGGGAGGAGACCGCAGACCTGATGAATACGACGGGAAGAAGGTGCCAAATGTCGTCTCGATTTAGCAGCCCGACCTTGCGCCTTCAGCACGATGTTCTGCGCAACTGTTGCAGATTTGCGGCCGCCAGGGTGAGCCTCGGGGGAGCCGACGAAGCAATGAGTTTGAACCATCTTGCAGCTTTAAGGACGTTGCCGAGGAAGGTCGCCGCTCGTAGAAGAGGAAGGCTGCCGCTCGTAGAAGAGGAAGGCCGCCGCTCGTAGCAGAGGAAGCCGTCGTCGGTAGCTAGGCCTCCGTTGCTACTTCCGCCGCAGATCTAGGTCTCTTCGGCGGTCGAGGAGAAGATCCCCTGATTTTGGAAATTTACCAGTAGGGAATTGGGAGATCAGGTTTCCCTCTTTGTTTTATATATAAATGAGGTGGACCAGAAGGAGGAGCGGGGAATTCAAATTTTCAAGTCCTGCCTTTGTGGTCCAGAGCGGGAAACGAAAGACTTTGGATCATGGACCCAAACGTCAGTGACCCAAACGAAAGACCACTTGGGTGTCAGACCCAAACGTTAGTGACCTTACGCAGTGATGGGGATGTGGGTTCCCGATCTTCCGTCAGGAGGAGTAACTATCGATTTGGTGGAGATATCACACAAACGATCCGGCTTCCAATCAACACGACTAGAACCCCGCAATCGCAGCACCACTTCTCCTCTGGTTATCAACCGTGCACTGCGCGATTGACCTCGCCACGAGGGCTAATCCTTGCCTAAGAATCGAAGACACAAGCAAGAACAAGAAAGAACACAATCTAGAATATTGCGGATGAATGATTAAGCTCACAAGTTGGGGTCTCACAAACCGATCGAGCGGCGAACTGTTCTTGACAGAATAACTTAAGCAAAACCCAAACCCTAATGAGGGTGGCGGCTACAGAGATATAGAGGTTAGGGGTGTGACCCCCTCCCTGGACGCGCCCCTAATGGGCTCAACAAAGATACACGGCCCAAAGGCCAAGATACGGTGTCGCAGCACCGAGATAGATTCTGGACGTCATATTGCTCGGACGATTCCCGTCGACTCCGGTTGAATTTGGGCCTGAAACCAGTGCCATTGGAAGCTTCTTTAAATTATCTTTCCATCCATATATAGTGCTTCCAAATCCGACTCCATATGCGACCTGAGCGTCCATTTTACGACGGGCTGTTCCTGGAGTCCGAAACTGAAACGAAGTCGAATCGGTTTGGGCCTCCACCTTGATCCGGACGTCCTTGCTGGTCTTCCACGCCTCCAAGTCCTTCCCCATGTCCATGCTGGTCCTCTCCTTCATTCCTAAGTACAATTAAATCATTAGGTAGCACCCTATTCTCAAATGCACAAGAATAAATACATAGGAACGAGCTCACCTGTAAATTCAATTGTCTTGCGCGTGAGCGAGTAATCGGACCTTGAACATCAACTAGAGGAGTGTTGTTTGTATCCATGGGAGTGATGTCCTCATCACGCAGAGAGGCAAGTTGTTGACTGGGTTGTCCTTGCCACCATGGATCATGGAATGGACAAACACACACAGGACTATACTCTACTTCACATACACATAAGACGGATGATCCGATATTCGCATTACAAATGTACTCACTGCAACAAAATAACATACCGTTTCAACTGTTTATTACATGACTACAAACAATTAAATAAAATGTTAAAACTACAAGGGACCCTGGTACAACCCTTCAGGTAATCTTCTACGGAGATTGTGCATAAA
The DNA here is from genome assembly GCA_036936925.1 of Cenchrus fungigraminus. Taxonomy (NCBI): domain Eukaryota; kingdom Viridiplantae; phylum Streptophyta; class Magnoliopsida; order Poales; family Poaceae; genus Cenchrus; species Cenchrus fungigraminus. The sequence continues at coordinate 98,099,996 of CM072774.1, read as the reverse complement.
TTCAGGATGATCAATGCATACAACCGCCCAATCATATGTGAGTATTCCGTGAGGAAAGATTCGCTCTAAGAGAGACATGCACTTGTCCTGCAATTGTGTGCAGTTAGCCTGAATTGCCCATCGTAGAAATGAAGTCACAGTTTCCTCGCTTGCCTTGTCCCACATCTTTGACGCACAGTGCAGCTTCAACCTTTCGACTTGGTACATGTCGGCGACCGAGAGTAAATAAGGCCAGGCATTGGCAGGAGCGTCCCATAAATCAGCCTCCTCCGGGAGTGATCCTTCACTAGCATATTTGATCAGGACCGAGTAGCCATCAGGGTGTGTGTCAATAATTGTAACAGTTTCAGAGCTAGACTCCACTCCTGTGCCGTAGAGCATTGCCTCCATCACACAAGATACTTTCGCCACATCGGCACGTATCGCTCGTATCACCTGGCATTCCGCACCTACGTGGAACACAACTTCCACAGGGACTTGGGCTGCAATGGTGTGGCATATGCTTCTTTGCACTGATGGAGGAGGAACTTCATTGCAGTCGTCCTCCAGTACTGAAACAACACATGATATGTGTATGCGATGTTCACTGGATGTCACGCGCTCAATGTCATGATGCTCCACCAGACATTCAAATCCTCTTGCTTCTAGATCCCGATTCATGAACCAAACTTCTTTTGTAGCTGGAACTTGAAACGTATCATCTTCATCGTTTGGGTCTCCAGCCATCGCACGCAACAATACTCGCACCTACGTGGAAGCAGTCACAGGTTTGACAAACAATAACATAATGCGACCGTATCGCCATGTGTGAGTGTGTGTCTTCATAGCAGCAACAAGACACGTACCATTTGGGATTTGTGTAGAAGGAATGATGACGACGGCAATGCCGTCTGGAACATCCATCCACTGATGATCATTCATACCTGTAGGATAGCAACCTAGTTTCCATTGACGGCCTCCCACCATGAACATACCAGATTCCTTGAAGTTGCCCGCAGTTCCCTCAGCTTTCGCTTCCTGGCTTGAGACTGAGAAGTCGACTTGCATGGAAGGAATCATTTTAGCGTCTAAAGCCATTAACACAAATGGCCTACATTGATCATCTCGTGCCTAAAGTGTCTCTTATTATAGTGGGCCGGGAGTGAATGTGTCATTCCGAAATGTCTGTTCGTGGACATCAGTTACCACTCGGATTGGACGCGTCCCTTCAGAGCGGGTGTGGCCACATTCGGGTCATGAACTTCCTGGTTCTAGTCCTTAAGTGCGATTCACAATGATCAACACGTCCGTTCAGAGGGGGTGTGCTCCATGTGCACACAAGTTCATCGGTTAACGCCCGGTGCCAGTGTTTAACTGCAATTCTCAATGATCGACACGTGGATCAACTTGTGAGAGCGTGTCGTTCCCAAATGCCCATTCGAGATGCCCTTCTGTGCTTATATGCATGTTAATATTACACACACACACAAAAAAAAAAGATATATTGCTATTCCAATTCCAGCTTATTCCATTTTGGTCTTGTCGCGTCAACAAGTTCATCACGTTTCTCAGTCTCCAAGGCCAGCGGGAATCATCAAGTGCGAATCCTGACCATTCGTAGACCTTTACAGTCATGACTCACGCAGCGTACCTGATCGAGGAGGACTTGTCACGTCATCCTGCACCCTACGTGTTGCAACGCAAGGACCATCCGGTCCCTCTGATTGTAGCACCCAATCTTGTTCTCCAAATGCAATTGACACCTAAACCATTACATAAATAAACGGTAGAGAGTTGTCTCGTTGTTGATGCGGCATGAGCTGACGCAGTGAGATAGCCATTAGATGTAGCTGATGCGGCGTGATTTGTCCGTAGGACTTTCTTGTGCTCTACAGAGAGGAAAGTCTGGAAGTAAACACATACCTAGACACATCGTGCTCATCCCATGATACCCATTGTCCACACATGTAATCGAAGCACACCACTAAAGATTCTGACCTAGATAGATTCCTATCACACGTAGGCCTGACTATATTCCGAGCATCTCACGTTTTCCTTAGTAACTTTAGCAATGCTACACCGAGCTCATGTGACCGCTGTAGTCCTCGATAAATAGGCGAGTGCAGCAGAGCGTTCTTGAAAGGAAAGGCCAACACTTATCGGTTCTACGTCTTGCATTTCTCTACTTCGTACATGCAACCGCTAAAAGATACCAACCATCCTAAAGAGCACCACTTCTTCTTGATGTTTCCAACCATCCCAAAGAGCTTCTGTATGTTCCGGTTAAGGAACTTGTAGTCATCGTCGACTACGAGCTCCAAGTCTTCCATCCTGTGCCGCATTGCTTCCATGGCTTGAAAGCACTCGTCGACCGATGCGAAGAGATCCGATATAGTGTGGCAGCACACGCGCGCAACACATCGGGTGCTCTCCAAAAGGGTCATCGTCACCAGGGTCGCCGATGTTGTCGCCACCGTCGTCGGGATCACCACCGCCATTCGGACCTTTGGGAGTTGCCTCCTTAGGGACCTCCTCCCAGTAATAAGGATCGTTATCATCCCTCCCGGCGGCTGCCCACGAACTCGGGCTGCGGTCGTCGGAGTAGTCGCTTCCTCCATAGTCCTTCGGCTTGGGCGTCTTCTCCTTGTAGTTCTTTCTCTTCATCCCCCAAAGACGCTTCGATCTCGGGACGGGAGTTGCGATCTTCTCTTCTTGACATGGTGACGGCTTGCGATTGGCCCGGTCAGGACACGGCCTCCGCAACGGATGCGGGCGGTCCTCTTGATCTCCATCTTCGGCTTAAGCTCGCACCGCCGCACCTCCTTCGGCTCCAAAGGCTTCTCGGCACCTAGCCTCACCTCCTCGCTCCTTGGGGACATCATGGCTGCTACTCTAGCTAATGTGGGGGCAAGAGAATGCGAATTGGGATGGATTCCCGAGCTCCAATCTCGTTACTTTAAGTAGCCTGAGAAAGAATGCCCTAGAACCCATCCTTTCCTATTCTTGACTTCCCAAAAATTTTCGGACCAAACATGGAAGTCAAAAACACACATCCCAGAGAAAAATGGGCGTGATACGCCACCCTGGGCCCCTGGGCTGATCGGACCGGGCCGGCCGACCTACCTTGGTTCGCGGGCCGGTTCGGTCCAAATTTCCGTGTACTCCACTATTTTTTTATTGTTAGCCCGTGTAGAAAAGTTGGCCTGGTAAAACCTTGTGAAAAACTCTAGAAAAATAAAATAAGAGCTATTTACATGTTGCTCACCTTGTTTTACGTCCTAGGTTTGACGTTCGGGCTCATCCTCCATGATGAAAATATCAACATAGTGAAGGGGCACGACATCAGGTTCGAGATACACCTTGAGCCGCTAACTATTCACCATGAATTGATCTCCTTTCATATCCATGATCGTGACTACTCCATTGGATAGCACCGAATGAACAACATAAGATCCGTCCCACTTGCTTTGCAACTTTCCTTTTCTGAAAGGTTTGAATCTTGAATTGTAGAGGAGGACATTATCTCCGTCCTTGAATTCCTTCTTCTTAAGTCTCTTATCATACCATCTCTTGATTCTCTCTTTGTAAATACTTGCATTTTCATAAGCTTTCAATCTCATCTCCTATAGCTCGCTAATTTGGATCCTCCCTTTTATCCCTGCGGCGTCTAGATCTAGGTTCATCTCTTTTATTGCCCAATATGTCTTGTGTTCTAGCTCAACCGGAAGATGAGAAGCCTTGCCATAGACAAATTGATATGGAGTCATACCTATCGGTGTCTTGAATGCCATCCAATATGCCCATAATGCTCCATCCAATTTCTTTGACCAATCCTTGCCTCCTTTCTCTATAGTCTTATTGAGGATGATCTTTAGTTGCCTATTCGATGTTTCCGCTTATCCATTGGTTTGTGGGTGATAAGATGTAGCCACTCTATGGACAAGCACTTTTTAAAGTTCTTCCCAGTGAAGTGAGTTCCTCCATCGCTTATGAAGATTCTTGGGGTACAGAAGCGAGGGAAAATCACACTCTTAATCATCGTGATGGATTCTTCCGTGGAAGCTTTACGACATGGGATGGCTTCTACCCACTTGGATACATAATCAACCATGACTAGGATGTGCTCGTATCCATGTGAGTTTTTTGAAAGGCCCCATGAAGTCAATCCCCCAAACATCGAATAAATCGATTTGTAGATTGTAATTCAAGGGCATAGCATTCCTTTGAGATATGTTTCCGGTCCTGTGGCATTCGAGGCATGAGGCAACATACCGTTTAGTATCTTCATGCATCTCCGGCCAATAAAATCCACTGGACTATACTTTAGCTTGTGTTCGAAAATGACTATAATGTCCACCGTATTCCGCCGAATGACACTTCCTCAAAATCTCTTGCCTCTCTTCTCTTGGTACACATCTTCTCATTGCTCCATCATTCCCAAGCTTAAAGAGGTAGGGTGAATCCCAAAAAATATTTCTGACTTTCGGATATTATTCTCCTTTGAGTGTTTGTATCTAGGTGATCAAGACACTACAAGAAAATCATTGACTAGTGACGCAACCACATTTTAGCATCATTGATTTATGACGTTCCTAGTTGGTCTCGTCATAATATTTCACTTTCGAGCAAATTTTGTGACAAAAAAAACTTTCATCATTACGGTTGGTACTGTAGCCGGGCTTTCACTGTTCCATGCTGTTTTGTGACGCCATAAGCTCTGAAAAAATATCAGAAACCAACATCGGTCCCACATGTAAGCATTATTTTAAAAACGGAGTGTTCCAAGTCGTCATAAAATTCAGTAGGGTCCCACATGTAAGCATTTTTCGAAAATAGAGTGTTCCAAGTCGTCATAAATTTTTCCAGGGTCCCACATGTAAACATTTTCACCATGTCAGCAGCATCATAAACCAACTGTGGTCCCACATGTAAGCATTATTTTAAAAATAGAGTGTTCCAAGTCGTCATAAAATTCATTGGGGTCCCACATGTACGAATTTTTTTCGAATCTTTAATATAAATCAGTAATTCACAGGCGAAACGCTTAACTGCCTTCGCAAAGACTCTCGACTTTTGCTACACGTAGATCTGCAATGGCTCGTGGTAGGAATGGCGGATTCTGGCGGTGAAGAGAGGGTGGTTTATGCGCCACCTCCTGGCTACAAGTTCATGAAACAGGACGACAAGGTCAGTCCTCTGGTTTGAGCCACTATATTTTCCTCTATCGACATAGGGATGGGGATTTCTAGTTTGGGGATCTAGAGGATGGATGACCATATACAATAGATTCATATTTCATCGTACACTCAGATTTGAATTGCAATTGGTGTTAGAAGTTGATTCAGTTAGTTTTCAGTTTGCATCGTTTGATGGATTGATAGGTTCTTGTATTTTTCTAGCTTCTGGAGGTGCTTGAATCCACTGAATAGCTGAGCTGATTTCATCGTACACTCAGATTTGAATTGCAATTGGTGTTAGAAGTTGATTCAGTTAGTTTTCAGTTTGCATAGTTTGATGGATTGATAGGTTCTTGTATTTTTCTAGCTTCTGGAGGTGCTTGAATCCACTAAAGCTAAGCTGCAGAAGGTGAAGAGAGACTTGCAAGAGGCTCTAAATTACAAGCACCTATATGAGGAATCGATACAGCAGCAGAATGAACAACTGAAAGAGATGAATCAATTGTTGCAACAGGAGAAAGACCAACCGAATCAAATGGCATTGTTACAACAGGAGAACATTGCCCTGATGGAAGAGCTGACCAAAGAGAGGGGCCGTGTTAATCAATTGTTACGGCAGCAGCATGACCAGCTGAAAGAGAATCAGCAATTGTTAGCAGAGAATGCCCTGTTGAAAGAAAGAGCAAATATACTCTGACTGAGCTGCAGACAATCGATAAAAATGTCTGGTGTTACTGCTAGCTAGACGGTTAAGAGGTGGTGTGTACTTTATGGTGATGAATTTGTTTGTATTTTTGTGTTTGCTACTTGTTGGTGGTGTGAACTTTGTGGTGATGAGTGCTATGAGATTTCGTCTTATTATGCCGATTTGGTTTAATCTGTTTCAAATTGAGTCGAGTGTACTCACCATTCTGAATTACTTTTGCTGATGTTTTGCTGGTCCGTTCTGTTGATGTTTTACTGGAAGGACCTTCCTGAGTAACGATCGCGAAACTGCTTGTTTCCTACAGTTGGTCACGAAATGTTGCAAAAACAATTTGCCATAGCAAGGGTTCGAACTAGAGACCTATAGGAACGAGATAGCACTATCTACCACTGCACCACCCTTGGTTGTGTCAATTTAATGAGAAACACTTTCCACCCCAACCACAGCACGGAGCGGTTGTTCTGATAAGTTGGCGGGAGAAAAGCCCGCGCTGTAGCAAAAAATTAGTTTTCCCGCAGCCCGCTGCCCCGAAATGGGAAAACGAAGAACGGAGAGGCGAATAGGCTACCAAAACGGATCATTCCGGCGGTGATTTGCGACTTCCAACGACTGCTCACTCCTACGGGCGCAACCTGGGTGATACTTGCTGCAGCGGCGTGTCAATCTGGTAAGCAATTTTGTGTTTAATCCGGAAGATTTCATTTCGCAGAATGTTCTCCTTTTCGATTCGTTCTGTGGTCAGTAATTTTGAGTTGGATTCGCCAAAAACTTTCCAGATGGATAGACGCTGGATAACCGGTTGTACTGGTTTTACCACCGATCATCAGAAAGGGGTCCAGGATTTCTTGGCATTTCTTCGGACAAGATACGCCGAGGATGAAGAAATACTATGCCCATGTCGTCGATGCCTCAATAACTCTACAGGGACTATAGAGCGAATTGGAGTTCACTTACTTGTGAGTGGGATGGCAACCACTTTGAAGGACCGGAACGGCGAACCAGAGAGGGGGGAGTGAATGGGAGCCGATAAAAATTCTACTCAAGAATTCGGCCTATGAACCCAATTTCACTCGGACACCTCCGTGAGCTTCTCTTGCCAAGTCCACGTAGCCACTGGAGTGCTACTGAACCTAGGAGCAAGATCCAACCAACAGCAACACAAAACACGAAGCGGAAAACAACATGAAACTGCTGCTGGCAACCAAAACCGGTCAGGCCGGTTTCTGAAACCGGTCAGGCCGGTTTCTGAAACCGGTCAGACCGATTCTCTGGACTTAGCCTCTCACAGGCAGGGGAAACCGGTCAGGCCGGTTTTGTCCAGGAAATCTTCAAAAGACCTTCGAGACCAAAACTGCCCCAAAACACCTCAAGAACCTCTCCACCTTTGAACAAGAAAAGCCATAGCACGAACAAGACTCTCCTGCTCAAAAACCTTCACAACACCCCACTGGGGCTAAACCGGTCAGACCGGTTTGGGAAACCGGTCAGGCCGGTTTTGCCTGGACAGTCGGGAAGAACTCAGCCCGCGGGAAATACCTAACATTCACCCTGATCGATCTCTCGATTCGTTCCACGGATTCAAGTGAGACTTTGGAGATAGCTGGGGTACCTCGTGGGCTACCTTTGGCTAGAAGTTTGGTCCCCAAAACCTACCCAATCAAGAGGAATCGAAAGTTAACCCTCAAGAACACCTTCCCAAGAACTCCACCGAAAACCCCAAATTGAAGCCGTTTCGGAGGGTTTGTTGGAGCAAGATCACCAAGCAAAGAGGCACAAGGTCCTCATATGTGACATCCAACAAGAATCCCTCAAAGAAACGCCCCCAAAACTTCCCTACGGAAATTCCAAGAAAAGGCTCCAAAAATCACCAAAAATGAAAAACGGGAAGAACACAATCAAGCCTTGAGGAACCACGCCGAATCATCTAAACATACCATGAAGGTTCATACAAGGTCTAGCTTCCACCCGATCATCCTTCCTTCTCACAAGATCTCACCATGAAGCTCTCAAGCTAGTCCTAGAAATTCCAAAGGAAAAGGAAGAGGAAAATAGCAAAACAAAATGAGCTAGGGTTCCAAGAGATGGCTGCCATCCTCTCACCACTTGGGTTATATGGAGGCAAGCCGAAAGACTAAAATACCCCTAAGGCCTAAACTAGGATACACGCACACCAAGGGCACTTTTGGAAATTGTCTTCGTAACACCATCGGACGGATGCCCGGTGACCGCACTTCGCTTAGCCTTGACGCAAGCCTTGCGATCCCGACGCGTGTCCTCCGCTTCGAAGCTTCTGGCCCCCTGCGACCCCAAACCGGTCAGACCGGTTTCCCAAACCGGTCAGGCCGGTTTTGGCCTGGCAGCCACGCCCGGTCTTCGGCCTCGGCTTTGTGGCTCAGCCGAGTAACCCGGTGGTTTTCTGGTGAACCACCGCAAACCCCGCGAACTTGATGTAGCCTCCGCCAATCAGCACTCATGACTCGGCTCCCACGAAGTCCCGGCTCGACCTTGGTTTTGAGGCTCAACCAAGAAACCATGCACCGACTTCATCTTGCTGTTCTTGCCACCATGCGGCCCGCACTTGACCCCACTGGCCACCGGGTCCCTCGAACCAAGCCTACTTGTCTTCTCCACACCTGGAGGCCTCACCGGCGATGACCTTTCGTGCTTGTTCTTCACCTGCACCAACACCAGTCAAGCCGCAACCTGCACCTGCAATACTTAGCCAAGAATCAGCCCACACAATGTTGTCAATCACTCATCACACCAGGAAACGACCCTCCACTAGTCCTCGAACCACACATGGTCCTCAATCTCCCCCTTGATGAGTGCATTGACAACACACACATTTGGTAACCAAAGAGATAAGGAAAAGAAAAGAAATGACTAAAAGAAACTCAAACAAGCAATCGAAAGCCAAACAAAGGCAAGGAGCAAGATCACTTGAAAGAGGAAAGACTCAGTCCCCTTAGGCAAGGGCAACGGCTCGACACAACCGAGTCAAAAACAAGCTCAAGCAAAGAGCACAAACCACCAAGGCGTACAAGAGCTCCCCCTGCACATATGCATACTCCCCCTGAACATGTGCCAACACTGGGCACAAACCGGTCAGACCGAAACCGGTCAGGCCGGTTCCACCAAACCGGTCAGGCCGGTTCCAACAACCGGTCAGACTGATTTAACTCAGCAGAACACACCACCAAAAGCCAAAAATGCAAAAGAAATGCACAAGCTCCCCCTTGACTGTTGGGATAGGTTATAGGGATGCAATGCAACTTTTCTCAGCCTTTCTTTCCCCCCTTGTTGCCAATGCATGAATCAAGGCTCAAATTTGGAAAAGATGCAACTAGAGCTTCTCAAATAGACAAAATTCATCACGAGATGCTACACATGATCAAATGAGCAAGTTAGATACTCTACAGCATCGTATGAACATCAACTACATGATCACCAAGTTTCACAACCATTGGGTAAAGCTAAGAAAGAATTGATCATTTTTGCGAAAAATTACCCTCTCATGAGCAAAGTCCTAAACATGAGCAAAACATGTCAAAAATGGCAAAGCCACACAAACTTCATGCTAGGACAACCATTCTAATCATAAGACCATCATAAACACCCACAAGCACCTCATGTCATGTCAAAGCCACCGAGCCATGTGCCTACTTCTATATATGAGACTGCTCATTGGTAGGCATCACGCAACAGTTTAGCACCCAAAGCAAGTTAGAAATTAGCACATATGACATGGGAGCACATTTTCCAAGCAATTCACATTTCATTTTTAGATTTATAATTGGTACATGAAATGTCTTTGCGACAAAAAGGAACTTATGCCCCTCCACAAGATGAAGCATGGGGGCTAAACATTCATGATGGCAAATGAGTCTTTGGCCCCATATGATCAAAATAAGCTATCCAACCACAAATTAAGCATAGCCAAGCCACAAAAATATGTCAAGATCATATAAAGGCATTTACTCACAAGAGAGGATATATGTGACATTTTTCAAAATGTAGCTATCAACCATGGATATAAATCAAGATCATCAGGAGCTAAGCCACACTAAGTCATATCATACCAAACTAGCTCACAAGATCATATATAGCATATCATGGTGAACAATGTATATGAGAGAAGCTTTTCCTACACAATGCATATTATACAAAATGCTTGCAACCTAAGATACAAAGATGCCTATACATCATGTTACACATGCCATGCAAATGCAGGAATGCATAAAAGGAAAGCTATACATATGCTACAAAGAAGCTCCCACACACCCAACTCAAGAAATCAAACAAACACAAAGCTCCCCCTGCAAACAAGTGAAAGTTGCTTGATCTAGGGGTTTGGTGAAAATATCGGCTAGCTGGTCATGTGTGGGTACATGGATCAAAGCGATTTTTCCTTTCTCTACGTTGTCTCTCAGGAAATGATACCTCACTTCTATGTGCTTGGTTTTGGAATAGAGCAATGGGTTCTTTGCAACGCTTATGGCACTTGTGCTATCACATTGAAGTGGGACATGGGTATATTCCTCACTAAAGTCGCTCATGGTGTATGTGATCTAAAGGAGCTGAGAGCAACAACTAGCTGCAGCCACATACTCTGCCTCGGTAGTGGATTGAGCAACACTCGACTGTTTGCGGGAAGACCAAGACACCAAAGAAGAACCCAAGAACTGGCAAGTCCCAGAAGTGGACTTCCTATCCAACCGACACCTGGCAAAATCCGCATCTGAAAATCCATGAAGAGCCAAAGAAGAAGACGCGGAGTACCAAAGGCCGAAGTCGGGAGTATGACGCAAATACCTGAATACGCGCTTGACCGCTTGCCGATGCGAAGTCCTCGGAGATGCTTGAAAACGAGCGCACAGACATACCGAGAATTGGATGTCCGGCCTCGTCGCCGTCAAGTAGAGGAGTGACCCGATCATGCTCCGGTACTCCTTCTAGTCCACGTGTTCACCTTCCTCGTCCGCATCAAGAGTTGTAGTCGTACTCATAGGTGTCTCAATGGCCTTGGAGTCCTCCATCTTGAACTTCCTCACAATGTCCTTGGTGCACAAATGTTCCTTCCTTTGATTGCTTGATCTGTAGCCCGAGGAAGAACTGCAACTCACCCATCATGCTCATCTCAAATTCCCAGCTTATGTCTTCTGCAAACCCTGCAACAAGAGAGTTAGACGAGCCACCAAAGACAATATCATCCACGTATACCTGCACAATTAGGATATCTCTGCCCTGCCTGAGGAGAAACAAGGTCTGATCGACCTTCCCCATCTCAAACCCTCTCTCAAACAGGAACCTCCTCAACCAGCCATACCAAGCTCTAGGCGCCTGCTTCAACCCATATAACGCCTTCCTCAACTTGTACACCCAGTGGGTGTACTTCTCACTCTCAAACCCCGGTGGTTGCCTCACATACACAACTTCCTCCAAGACACCGTTTAGGAAAGCACTCTTGACATCCATCTAGTACAACTTGAACCCTTTAGCCACGGAAAAGGCTAGAAGGATCCTGATCGCCTCCAAACGAGCTACGGGAGCAAAGGTCTCCTCGTAGTCGATCGCCTCTTTCTGTGAGTACCCCTGAGCAACAAGTCTCGACTTGTTCCTCACCACTTCTCGTTTCTCTCCCTCTTTATTTTTCCACACCCATTTTGTCCCAATCGACTTACACCCTAGGGGAGGGTCAACCAATTCCCAAACTTGGTTCCTCTTAAAATTCTCCAACTCCTAATGCATCGAATTAACCCAATTATGATCAGATAGCACGTGTCCAATGCCTTTGGGCTCAAAGGTGGCAACAAAAGTAGCATGAGTGAAATGAGAATTGTTCCGAACCCTCGACCGTGTAGTACGTTCATTCATGTCGCCGATGATCCTCGAAGCTGGGTGATCCACTTGCACTCGCCGGGGAGGTTCTCGCCTTGATGCTACCTCCCCCTGAACAGTAGCTTCTTCTTGAACTGGGTTTGTCATTGTAGGTGTGGGAGAAGGGCCGTCCACCACCGTAGTCGAAGTAGTAGGTACATGCTTAGCCGCGGGCACCACACCGCCATCTTCATCATCTCCATGTTCGTGCTCCTCCTCCTGGAAAATCTCCTCGCCAAGTTCGTCGTCACCTGCACACTCAAAGACAAGCTGACTACGTGGTTGTGTCTCATCGAAGGTTACCTCGCAAGTCTCCATGATTTGGTTAGTTTCAAGATTGAGCACTCGAAAGGCTCTAGAATGAGATGCGTAACCAAAGAAAATACCATCGACAGATCTAGCCTCGAACTTGTCCAACTTCTTACCTTTCTTCAGGATGAAGCATTTGCACCCAAACACATGGAAGTGACTCACCTTGGGTGTGCGTCCGTGCATCAACTCATAGCACGTTTTCTTCTTGTGAACCCTGAGGTAAATCATGTTCGACACATAGCACGCGGTATTCACCGCCTCAGCCCAGAACCTTCTCGGAGTCCTAAGCACATCAAGCATCGTCCGAGCCATCTCGCACAAGGTTTTGTTTTTCCTTTCCACCACGCCATTCTGGGGAGGCGTATACGGACTCGAAAACTGGTGTTCAAGACCCAAGTCATGGCAAAAGATTTCGAAGTGAGAGTTTTTAAATTCCGAACTATTGTCACTGCGAATCGCTCGTATGGCATCTCCGTGTATCTCGTTTCTTAACCTCAAGACAAGATCTCGAACAAAACCAAATGTCTCCCCTTTCTCCTCAAGAAAGAAAACCCATGCATACTGAGAGTAGTCGTCCACCACAACCAGGACGTACCACTTCCCACCCACAGATCGCACACGAGCTGGGCCAACAAGGTCCATATGGAGCAGTTCGCATGGACGCTCCTCATCACATCGGTGAGGGGTGGATGGGAAGAGGCTACCATCTTAGCATGCCGACACGGCGCACAAACCAACTCTTTCTCAAACCTCAGCCGTGGCAATCCTCGGACCAAATTGAGTTTACTCAAGCGAGACAAAAGGTAAAAGCTTAAGTGACCCAACTTCCTATGCCACTTCCACAACTCACTCGAAGATCCAGCCAAGAAACAACGCTCAACACCAGAAGACTGAGAAAAATCCGCTCGGAACACTTGACCCTCGGGAACGACCATGCAAACTAGGTCCCCTCGAGAATCCAAAATCCGAGAACCACCAGGCCGAAACAACACCTCATCCAAAAGCTGGGACACGGAAAGAAAATTGAACCCGAGCGATTGAACAAGAGCAACACGCCTGAGAGTGACCTTGTCACTTACCTTGATCTCACCTTCTGAAAGCACACGCCCTCGCCTATTGTCCCCAAAGGTGATGTATGTCTTGGACACCACCGGGACGAGACTTGAGAACCACCCCTTGTCCCCGGAAATGTGCGTCGAGCAACCGGAGTCAATCAATGAAACGTTCCTCAAGTCTCCCACCTGAAATTCAAAAACGAGAATGTGAGTGAACAAACGACTCTGCACTGGGTTAGTACCAAAAGAGTAAAACCAGTGCCGAGCCATTTGCTCCAAAGTGAGGTTAGCACAAACCAAATCATCACACCTATCAAAGCTACCACCACAAAAACCACCACGAGAACCACCACTAGGGAACCACCCCTGTCTCGCTGGAGGAGAACGAAAACCACGAAAGGAAGACCGTGGACCGTTCCTCCTCTCCATCTCAAAGCTACAACTCCTCCCACCATCGTATTGAGCACGAGGTGGAGAACACCTAGCAAACTGACCACCACCAGACTCTCCATGCCAAACATCTGGACCACGATCAAAGGACCTGAAACGAGCCTCATCCCGAGGACGAAAACCAAACTGGTCACCCTGCTGTCTCCAAACCGGTCTGACCGGTTCTGGAACCGGTCTGACCGGTTTCGTTGTGTGAGCAGCCCAAACCGGTCTGACCGGTTGAAACCGGTCTGGCCGATTTAATTCCTTCAGCAAGGTCCCTTCCACCCAAAGCACTCTTTTCTCCCCAAGCCGGAACTGTGTGAACAATGGCCTTACCCCTAGGCAGTGGCATACGAGACTCAGGCACACCATGAGGTGGGTTGTACCTGTCCTTGTTTGCCCACTCCTTAGCCATTCTCTCCTCTCGCTTCCTCTTGAAGCAAAACTCCCCTTTGTGACCATCTCTCCCACAATAGTCACAATGAAACCGGATTGGTTTTGGCTTTGGTTTTGGTTGGGGTTTCTCACTCGGTTTCTCCTCACTCGACTTCTCACGCTTCTCCTCACTAGGCTTCACACTCTCTTTCCTAAAGAACTCATTCCCCAAGTTACTCTTGAACCTGATGGGTTTCTAGAAATCATTTGTGGAGTGGGGAAATATGGGAGGATCAGGGGTTGTGTCAAGTTTGTTTCTTAGTGGGTTGGGCTTAGGAGCATAGGCATTTTTGTGGAAGGTTTTTGGTGGAGCTTGGATATCACCAATCTTCTCTCCTCCCTCACCACTACACTCTCCAACCTTCTTCGAACCAAGCGCTTGCCCATCATAGCGCTTGTATGCCTCTATCATCATCCTAAGCTGCGGTTCATGACTGGACAACCAATCCATCATTTTTCTCAACTCATCATTCTCATCCTGCAAGCGATCCACATATTGTGCAAGTTCCAGATTTTTCAAAGCATGCACTTCACAAGTAGAGCAAGAAGTGGGAACAGGTTCTTTCAACTTGGCCTCAAGCGAAACAGTATAAGCATGCATCTCATCAATCTTTCCATGCAAAACAGGACAAGAAATGCAAGCACCTAGTAAAGCAGGTCTAGACTTAAGCTCAGCCACTTCAACCCTAAGCACATCTAGTTCATCACAAGTAGAAGCATGCTTATCCTTAAGAGCAGTAAGATCAGCTAGGTACACAGAGCAATCACAATAATCAATCTCATCAGAAACCACAGGTGAAGCCTTAAGCGAATCAATCTCAAGCTTAGCATCTAGGTTCTGGGTTTCTAGCTCAGCCACACGGTTCCTAGCATCTTCTAGTGAGGCCCTAAGCTCTTTCCTCATCTTCTTTGCCTCTCTAAGCATGTCATCACGATTATCAAGCAACTTGCCAAGACGCTCGTTCTCCTCACGCAAGAAGGGAAGCTCATCACGTACCGCGTCCTCGGAGTCGGAGTCCAAGTCGCTCTGGTGACTCTTCTTGCTGTCGGAGCTACGAGCCATGCCGCAGAAGCCATCTCTCGCGTAGCAGCTCAGCCCGCTCAAGTTCTTGGATGACTTCTTGTTCTTGCGCCGATCACCTTCATATTCACTACTACTCGAGCTCGAGGAATAGTAGGCAGAGCTGGAGTCGACGTCGCTCGCTCCGACCATCGCTCGGGCCTTCCTGCCGCGGCCGTCCTTCTTCCTCGACCGTCGCTCGTCCTTGTGCTTGTTCTTGTGCTTGTGATCGCGCCTCGACCGGTACTTGCCGTCCTTGCTCGACCGGTGCTTGTAGCCATCCTTGTAGCCGTCCTTGTTCTCCATCTTCTCCGGACAGTCGGTGATGAAGTGTCCCGGCTTGCCGCACTGAAAGCACGTCCGTGCTGTCCTCCTCGTGTTCACCCGGTTCTCGTGCAGCCTCTCGAACCGCCTGGTCAGCAACGCCAGCTCGTCCTCTCCAAGCACGTCCAACTCCTCGTCTGGCAAAGTCATCAAAAAAGACAAACAGTACATCCTGGAAGATGTGTAAGCGTTAGACTTAGCACCTTTGCCGCCGACGAGAGCAAGACTATGGGAATCAGTCTGGATCTCAAGATGGGCTGTCAAACCCCGATCAACCTCAGCAGACTTGAGCTTCGAAAACAGCTCATTCACCGTCAGAGTGGTGTACTTCTCAGACTCAAGAATGGCCTCGACCTTTCCATCCCACACGGTACGATCTAGCACCTGTAAGAGCTTCACAGCCCTATCATGGTCATCGTACGGGAGGACGTCGACATTGGCCCTCATGTTGTTCACAACCACCGTGAACCACTGGAACAAGGCATCAATAGACTCACCGGGAAGATGAGTGAAGTTCTCGTACTCTCTCTGGTAAGTTGCATACAACCGTGCCTGAACCTCAGCATTCCCAGCATGAGCATTCTTCAGCTCCAACCAAATCCTACATGCTAGGTCCTCTGTCTGAACCCGATCGAATTCGGATTGACACAGAGCACGAAACAAGTAGTCGACCACCTTGTTGTTGGCGTCGAACATGTCTCTCGATCCCAGAGCAAGGAAGATCATCGGATGAACATAAGATGTGTTCACCGTGACATCCCAAAGGATCTGTCCCTTACCACGGAGGAACGCAGCCATCCGTCTCTGCCACATCTGGTAGTTCTTTCCATCGAAGTGCGGATGACCTGATCCCCGTTCCTAGTACACCATCTTTGGATCTTAGACTAGTTAGAGTCAATCAAGACCCGTAACTTGCTCTGATACCACTTGAAGGACCGGAACGGCGAACCAGAGAGGGAGGAGTGAATGGGAGCCGATAAAAATTCTACTCAAGAATTCGGCCTATGAACCAAATTTCACTCAGACACCTCTGCGAGCTTCTCTTGCCAAGTCCACGTAGCCACTGGAGTGCTACTGAACCTAGGAGCAAGATCCAACCAATAGCAACATAAAACATGCAGCGAAAAACAACACGAAACTGCTGTTGGCAACCAAAACCGGTCAGGCCAGTTTCTGAAACCGGTCAAACTAATTCTCTGGACTTAGCCTCTCACAGGCAGGGAAAACCGGTCAGGCCGGTTTGGCAAACCGGTCAGGCCGGTTTTGTCCAGGAAATCTTCAAAAGACCTTCGAGACCAAAACTGCCCCAAAACACCTCAAGAACCTCTCCACCTTTGAACAAGAAAAGCCATAGCACGAACAAGACTCTCCTACTCAAAAACCTTCACAATAGCCCACTGGGGCTAAACCGGTCAGACCGGTTTGGGAAATCGGTCAGGCCGGTTTTGCGTGGACAGTCGGGAAGAACTCAGCCTGCGGGAAAAACCTAACCTTCACCTCGATCGATCTCCCGATTCGTTCCATGGATTCAAGTGAGACTTTGGGGATAGCTGGGGTACCTCGTGGGCTACCTTTGGCTAGAAGTTCGGTCCCGAAAACCTACCCAATCAAGAGGAATCGAAAGTCAACCCTCAAGAACACCTTCCCAAGAACTCCACCAAAAACCCCAAATTGAAGCCGTTTCGGAGGGTTTGTTGGAGTAAGATCACTAAGCAAAGAGGCACAAGGTCCTCATACATGACATCTAATAAGAATCCCTCAAAGAAACACCTCCAATACTTCCCCACGGAAATTCCAAGAAAAGGCTCCGAAAATCACCAAAAAGGAAAAACGGGAAGAACACAATCAAGCCTTGAGGAACCACGCCGAATCATCTAAACATACCATGAAGGTTCATACATGGTCTAGCTTCCGCCCGATCATCCTTCCCTCTCACAAGATCTCACCATGAAGCTCTCAAGCTAGTCCTAGAAATTCCAAAGGAAAAGGAAGAGGAAAATAGCAAAGCAAAATGAGCTAGGGTTCCAAGAGATGGCTGCCATGCTCTCACCACTTGGGTTATGTGGAGGCAAGCTGAAAGACTAAAATACCCCTAAGGCCTAAACTAGGATACACGCCCACCAAGGGCACTTTTGGAAATTGTCTTCGTAACACCATCGGATGGATGCCCGGCGACCGCACTTCGCTTAGCCTCGATGCAAGCATTGCGATCCCGACGCGTGTCCTCCGCTTCGAAGCTTCCGGCGCCCTGCGACCCCAAACCGGTCAGACCAGTTTCCCAAACTGGTCAGGTCCATTTTGGCCTGACAGCCACACCCTGTCTTCGGCCTCAGCTTTGTGGCTCAGCCGAGTAACCCAGTGGTTTTCTGGTGAACCACTGCAAACCCCGCGAACTTGATGTAGCCTCCACCAATCACCACTCATGACTCGGCTCCCACGAAGTCCCGGCTCGACCTTGGTTTTGAGGCTCAACCAAGAAACCATGCACCGACTTCATCTTGCTGTTCTTGCCACCATGCGGCCCGCACTTGACCCCACTGGCCACCGGGTCCCTCGAACCAAGCCTACTTGTCTTCTCCACACCTGGAGGCCTCACCGGCGATGACCTTTCGCGCTTGTTCTTCACCTGCACCAACACCAGTCAAGCCGCAACCTGCACCTGCAATACTTAGCCAAGAATCAGTCCACACAACGTTGTCAATCACTCATCACACCAGGAAGTGACCATCCACCGGTCCTCGAACCACACATGGTCCTCACACTTACACTAGGTCGATCCATCATGGAGAAGCTTTGGAGGATATGGTTGACGATGACGAAAATGTATAGGATAACGCAATTCTGCCGGATGCAAAGAGGGATGTGGATAATGCAGCTCCACGGGATGGTGGTGATCAGGAAACGGTCCAGGAAAACCAATACATATCGGGTATGAAGGAGTATGAAGGCCCTGGAGACGATGGGATGTCTGAATTGATTGCTGACTTGGGCAAGGGTCAGGTGCTCAGTTAGAAAATGTATGAATTTGTAAAGGAACATCTGAACCGTAAGGTGTCACCTACATCTTTTCATATGCACAGTTTACATTTGTTGTCAAGTTACTTCATATAAAGTCTTTCAGTAGGATGAGCAACATTGCATTCAATGCAACGATGAATTTGTTACAAAAATGATTCCCAAAACCGTGTCTTCCAGACTCTTTCGATGCGGCAATGAAGTACATACGTTCCATGGGACTCGGCTATGAAAAAATCCATGTTTGCAAAAATAATTGTATATTGTTTCGCAAGGAGAAGTATGTCAAACTTGATGTGTGCCCAGTATGTTGTGAAGCAGATTCAAGATGGAAGGATGCAGACACCAACAAGCGGGTTCCTCAAAAGGTATTGAGGCATTTTCTGCTGATTTCCAGGCTGAAGAGGATGTTTCTTTCATCAAAAATAGCAAAGGATGCACGATGGCACCAGTCGAAGAGAAAACCGGTGGACAAAGAGCTTCGCCATCCAGCTGATGGTGAGGCATGGAAAGAATTCAATAAAAGTTGTCTAAAATTTGCAGAAGATGCTAGGAACCTTAGACTTGGTCTTGCAACCGATGGTTTCAATCCATTTGGCAACATGAACAACTCATATAGTATGTGGCCAGTATTTGTTGTGCCGTATAACATGCCACCATGGGTATGCATGGAAAAATCAAACTTCATGATGGCCTTATTGATCCCTGGGCCGAGTTCTACATCAAAGGATTTTGATATCTTCATGGAACCTCTCGTCGAAGAGCTGCAGCAACTTTGGAAGGGTGTATGGGCAATCGATGCTGTTGAGGGTAAAGGATTTAAACTGTGTGCTGCGTTTCTTTGGTGCATACATGATTATCCAGCATTGAGCACATTGTCTGGGTGAGTCACGAAAGGCTATTTTGCCTGTGTGCATTGCGACAAGGATCCTTGCTCAAAGAGATTGAAGAACAAGATATATTACACTAGGCATCGTCGTTTCCTTCCAACTGACCATCCATGGAGAAGAAAGAGAGCAGATTTTGATGGTACTGTTGAAAACCGAGAAAAGCCAGAGCAGTTTACCCATGAGGAGCTGAAGCAGCAACTGGAGAAGGTTAAAGACGTTAGACCAGGAAAGCATCATCTACCTCAAGGAAAGAAAAGGAAGCAGAAATTCGGACAGTGCTGGAGCTGAAGGGTTTGTTTGTGGGACTTGCCGTACTGGTCATCTCTGAAGTTGGCACATAACCTTGATGTGATGCACATTGAGAAAAACATATGCGAAAACCTTATTGGAACGTTGCTTAAAATTGCTGGGAAGACAAAGGACACCATCAATGCTAGGGTTGATTTGGAAGAGATGGGCATAAGATCAAATCTACACATGGTGGCAACTGAGGATGGTGAGTCATGCAAAATGCCAGAAGCTCCGTATGTACTTTCAAAAACGAAACAGAAGCTGTTTTGTGATTTTATAAGTTCAGTGAAGTTCCCAGATGGATATGCTTCAAACTTAGCTAGGTGTATTGCTGCAGATGGATGCAAACTACAAAGACTGAAAACTCATGATTGTCATATCCTACTCCAAAGGGTTTTGCCGGCTTCTCTTCGCGGTTTAGTGGACAAAGAGATATACACAGCTATTGCAGAACTAGGAAACTTCTTTCGGCAACTATGTTGCAAAACTCTGAAGTTGGATGTCTTGCAAAAACTGAAAACAGATATCCCAATAATTTTGTGCAAGCTTGAGAAAATTTTCCCTCCTGCCTTCTTTGATGTTATGGTCCACTTGGCTATCCATTTGCCTGAGGAAGCAATCCTGAGAGGTCCAGTACAATATGGATGGATGTATCCCGCCGAAAGAAGGCTATGCACATTGAAGCGTTCAGTGAGAAACCAAGCTAGGCCTGAAGGATCCATTGCAGAAGCATATGTTGCTAATGAGGCCTTGACATTTTGCTCTAGGTACTTCGCGGCTGACGATGTGGCCACACGATTCAATCAGGTTGGAAGGAACAAAGAGAATGCTGATTTGTTTGTAGAGGGAACATCCCGTTTCGATCACAATGTTCAAGTACTTAGAGCAAGGACTACTTGTTGGCTTGGGTCAAAGTACGACAAGGTGGTTTGGTATGTGCTAAACAATTACGAAGAGGTGAAGCCATATATCGAGTAAGTAAATCACCATTGCAATGATAGAACTACAACTATTTCGTTCTAACTTTGAGATGGTACTGCTTTGCAGAGTGTTCAAGAATGAATTAAAAGCGAAAGGTGTGTCGGACGAGGATATTGATCGTCGAATTGCTACAGAATTTCGGCACTGGTTTAGATCGCATGTTAGTATTCATTTTTTTGTTTGGTAGCTAGCTTATATTACCTTGTGAGGACCTTTACATAAGACTATATTAAAAAAAAACTATGGCTCTTCTGTACAGATTACAAACAATCCAGTGAGCGACGACAACCTATATGCATTATCAGCTGAACCAGACCGGCGAGCAAAAACTTATACAGCATGTATTGTAGGCGGTGTCCGGTACCACACCAAGGCCCGAGAGGCAAATAGGAAGACACAGAACAGTGGAATCATGACTACAGGATCACATAAAGACATTAAAGAATTTGAGTTTTATGGTTCACTAAGAGACATTATTGAGCTGCGCTACAACTCGGGGCTTGACAGAGATCGAACTGTTGTTTTATTCCAGGTTGACTGGTATGATCTGGAAGGGACCAAGAAGGAACCGAACATTAGAAATGATGGTTACTTCACAAGCGTCAATACTGGAGATTACTGGTACCAAGATGATCCCTACATTCTTGCTAAACAAGCAACGAAGGTCTTTTACTTGCCAGACACCCTACTACAACACCCATGGAGAGTGGTGCAAAAATTTGAGCACAGGCATTTGTGGAGCTATAATGAAAATGAGGAGGACATAGCTCCCACTGGCATGGTACTTGCATATCCAGATGATGAAATTGACCAAACCTTGCATGATGTTATACTTGATGATGGTCTCGGTGATGGTTCGGAGGTTCCGGTGCCTATTACTGGCGAGGAGACTGTGGTTAGCTGGTTGTAGCCACTGAAGTTGATGCAATTCGCCAGCAGGAGCTGTCTGATGTGGATGGATTCAATTCTAAAGATGAGGATGACGACACTCTATGGCAATACGTCAATGAAGATGAAAATGCTGCTGATGAAAGTGATGATGACTAGGATATCAAATCAGTAAATGTTTAAGTAGATCTGAACTGAAATCATGTGGACCTTATGATTTATATGTAATTGATATGTAGTTGAATTGCATTTTCCTGAATATTAAACCTACCATAGGTGCCTACTATCCGGTTCACTGTATTATGTAGCATCGGAACTTCCTGTTGCGTCTTTACAAAATATACGATCGCGCATGGGGATGCCGATTATCCAGTACGTTGTATTATAAAACAACAGAACGTCCTGTTGGGCTACGTGAATGTGTTGATCTCCAATGTGGGCATGATCGAGGAGTATGCAACGTGACGTGCTCATGATCATGTAGTACTAGGCGAACGAATCGACAAAGGAAGGGATGAGTTGATCTCCAATGTGGGCATGATCGAGGAGTATGCAACGTGACATGCTCATGATCATGTAGTACCAGGCGAACGAATCGACGAAGGAAGGGATGTGTTGATCTCCAATGTGGGCATGATTGAGGAGTATGCAACGTGACGTGCTCATGATCATGTAGTACTAGGCGAACGAATCGACGAAGGAAGGGATGTGTTGTTCTCCAATGCGGGCATGATCGAGGAGTATGCAACATGATGTACTCATGATCATG
Source organism: Cenchrus fungigraminus (assembly GCA_036936925.1). Lineage (NCBI taxonomy): Eukaryota > Viridiplantae > Streptophyta > Magnoliopsida > Poales > Poaceae > Cenchrus > Cenchrus fungigraminus. Next base: position 98,077,805 of record CM072774.1, on the reverse strand, counting down.
TACTACTAGGCGAACGAATTGACGAAGGAAGGGATGTGTTGATCTCCAATGTGGGCATGATCAAGGAGTATGCAACATGACGTGCTCATGATCATGTAGTACTAGGCGAACGAATCGACGAAGGAAGGGATGTGTTGATCTCCAATGTGGGCATGATCGAGGAGTATACAACGTGACGTGCACATGATCATGTAGTACTAGGCGAACGAATCGACGAAGGAAGGGATCTGTTGATCTCCAATGTGGGCATGATCGAGGAGTATGCAACGTGACATGCTCATGATCTTGTAATACTAGTAGGCGAATGAATCGACGAAGGAAGGGATGTGTTGATCTCCAATGTGAGCTTGATCGAGGAGTATGCAACATGACATGCTCATGATCATGTAGTACTAGGTGAATGAATCGACGAAGAAAGGGATGTGTTGATCTCCAATGTGGGCATGATCGAGGAGTATGCAACGTGACGTGCTCATGATCATGTAGTACTAGTAGGCGAACGAATCGACGAAGGAAGGGATGTGTTGATCTCCAATGTGGGCATGATCGAGGAGTATGCAACGTGACGTGCTCATGATCATGTAGTACTAGTAGGTGAACGAATCAGCGAAGGAAGGGATGTGTTGATCTCCAATGTGGGCATGATCGAGGAGTATGCAACGTGACGTGCTCATGATCATATAGTACTAGGCGAACGAATCGACGAAGGAAGGGATGTGTTGATCTCCAATGTGGGCATGATCGAGGAGTATGCAACGTGACATGCTCATGATCATGTAGTACTAGTAGGCGAACGAATCGACGAAGGAAGGGATGTGTTGATCTCCAATGTGGGCATGATTGAGGAGTATGCAACGTGACGTGCTCATGATCATGTAGTACTAGGCGAACGAATCGACGAAAGAAGGGATGTGTTGATCTCCAATGTGGCCATGATCGAGTAGTATGCAACGTGACGTGCTCATGATCTCAAAGGAAGGGATGTGTTGATCTCCAATGTGGGCATGATCGAGGAGTATGCAACATGACGTACTTATGATCATGTAGTACTAAGTGAACGAATCGATGAAGGAAGGGATGTGTTGATCTCCAATGTGGGCATGATCGAGGAGTATGTAACGTGACGTGCTCATGATCATGTAGTACTAGGCGAATGAATCGACGAAGGAAGGGATGTGTTGATCTCCAATGTGGGCATGATCGAGGAGTATGCAATGTGATGTGCTCATGATCATGTAGTACTAGGCGAACGAATCAATGAAGGAAGGGATGTGTTGATCTCCAATGTGGGCATGATCGAGTAGTATGCAACGTGACGTGCTCATGATCATGTAGTACTAGGCGAACGAAGGAAGGGATGTGTTGATCTCCAATGTGGGCATGATCAAGGAGTATGCAACGTGACGTGCTCATGATCATGTAGTACTAGTAGGCAAATGAATCGACGAAGGAAGGGATGTGTTGATCTCCAATGTGGGCATGATCGAGGAGTATGCAACGTGATGTGCTCATGATCATGTAGTACTAGGCGAACGAATCGACGAAGGAAGGGATGTGTTGATCTCCAATGTGGCCATGATCGAGTAGTATGCAACGTGACGTGCTCATGATCATGTAGTACTAGGCGACTGGATTGTCCGGTTCTTTGTGTTATGTACGACAGGACCATCCTGTTATGACTTTCATACTCATCAACATACGTCCAGAGGATGGTCCGGTCTGGTGTACATCGGAACAGAGGAACTTCCTTGTAAACTACAGGTACGAAAGGCGCTTCCCATTTCCTAGTCACAGGGTGCCAACAGCGCACTACACACACCTTTATGGCTTTATCCAACGGCATGTCACTCGTGCTGACCCACCAATACCCCCATTTACTATCTCCTCACTTGAGGCACAACCCCTTGGTAGGGTTCCGCCGCCACCTGCAGCAGCCTCCAGCGGATACCTCAATCTGTTACCGAAATCAGAGGTATGCGACCGCCTCCAGGCTCTGGCGGATACCGCAATCCACCGCCGAATTCTTGGAATGGCACTAATTCGAGAAATTCATTGCAGATGGGACGAAATGGTGGCAAGAGAGATGGAAAGGCACTTGATCCTCCTCCGGAGAAGGGACAACGAAAGTCGCAGCTGACTTCTGAAGGCACGTCTGGTCCTCAGATGAGGCTAAGGTGCAGGCCTGTGGCACGGGATTCTTCCTCTGCCCCTTCACGCTGCACACGAGGTGGGTCAACCTCGGTGCCTTCCTGCCGCACACTGGGTGGGTCAAGCTCGGCACCTTCCTGCCGCACACAGGGTGGGTCAACTGCGGCGCCTTTCTGCCGCACACAGGGTGGGTAAACCGCGGACCGTCGCCTGCCGCGCCCTTCAGAGTTTCCTGCGCCAGATCCCAGGAAGGAGAAACAGGTACAACTTCACCCTCCACCGGAAGAGCCGCTTAAGATGATGGACCTGCGCAACCACACCTACCAAATGATTAAAGGTCTTAGATGGGTGCCTGAGAAGCATTGGTGGGACAAAACCAAGGACAAACGGGTCGAACCGAGATTTAGGAATGTCCTTCAGCAAACTTTCTATTACAACTACAAATACCTGCCCATGAAACTATACCAGCACAGGGTTATAAATTGGGATCATATGACGTTGGCCGTGGGAGGGGATGTTAAGGCATACTTCGATGATCATCCCAGATTGGCTGATTTGGTCTCAATGCATCATAAGTATGTTGAGGATTGGGTGAGAGTTTTTTATGCTACTGTGTACATTGCCGATACTAGGGTGTACATCTTGTTCATGTTTCAGGGATGCCAGTATACTCTTTTCCGACACCATATTGCTGACAAACTTGGATTGACGGATTTTGAAATATGAAAGTACGACCATAAGACATCCCTACATAATATTGTCTATGGGGATCGTGAACCACCTCGACGTAGTTTGCTCGGTGGGTCGTTCCCGTCCGACGAGGAGATGGCTGGACTTTTTGTTGAGTCGTTCACAGGTAGTGAGCATATCGCACGCCTGACATGGTTACCCCTGAGGCAAATGTGGTTCACCGGGCACCATGCTAAATCGACGAAGGAAGGGATGTGTTGATCTCCAATGTGGGTATGATCGAGGAGTATGCAACGTGACGTGCTCATGGTCATGTAGTACTAGGCGAACGAATCGACGAAGGAAGGGCTGTGTTGATCTCCAATGTGGCCATGATCGAGTAGTATGCAACGTGACGTGCTCATGATCATGTAGAACTAGGCAAACGAATCGACGAAGGAAGGGATGTGTTGATCTCCAATGTGGGCATGATCGAGGAGTATGCAACATGACGTGCTCATGATCATGTAGTACTAGGCGAACGAATCGATGAAGGAAGGGTTGTGTTGATCTCCAATGTGGGCATGATCGAGTAGTATGCAACGTGACGTGCTCATGATCATGTAGTACTAAGCGAATCAAATCGACGAAGGAAGGGATGTGTTGATCTCCAATGTAGGCATGATCGAGGAGTTTGCAACGTGACGTGCTCATAATCTTGTAGTACTAAGAATCGAATCGACGAAGGAAGGGATGTGTTGATCTCCAATGTGGGCATGATCGAGGAGTTTGCAACGTGACATGCTCATAATCTTGTAGTACTAAGCCAATCGAATCGACGAAGGAAGGGTTGTGTTGATCTCCAAGGTGGGCATGATCGAGGAGTATGCAACGTGACGTGCTCATGATCATGTAGTACTAGGCGAATCGAATCGACGAAAGAAGGGATGTGTTGATCAATATAAGGGGAGAAGTACATAAACGAAATGAGTAGTTCCTAGTCAAGGAATATCCTATCTAGTAGTATCTTGATTAGAGGAACATCCTTTGCCTCAGTAAATAGCGCTGACCAGCCCTCAGAACAAACCGGTGCGCGATTCAAATATTCGGAATTTCGAACGCCCGGGCAAAGTAGATGTTAAATGTCCTTTTTGCTTCCCCCTTCCCAATGCACCCCGTTTCAGTCACCACCATAAGGAAAGGGTATATTGGTAATCTGACAAGGCCCTCCACCGAATTGGATAAATTACCCCCGCCCCCGTCCCTCCCCTCCCTTCTACTCCTCTCCTCGCCATCTCAAATCTTTCCGCCCCCATTTCACCTTCCCTCCTCGCCGGTAGCCCAAATCTTCACCTCCTCTCCTCCATCGTCTCAAATCTACCGCTCATAGCTTCAGCCCCTTTCCCATCTGCCTCTGTAGTAGCAACGGCGACGACACAATGGCACTAGGAGGGAAGGTCGTACGAAGGAAATATCCAGAACAAGGTACAATGTTTTCCTCCTCGGTTCAGCTTCCCCGGTGGATTCGTACTTGCGTGTTTTCCCATGTGGCAGATCCATGTGTGCACTAGTTTTTTTTGATCAGGTAGATCCCATGTCTACACTAGTTCTTTTTAGGATCTTGTTTTGACTAGGAACATTCTTTCAGGATCTTGTTCGGCTAGGAACATCCTACTGGTTCTTATAGAAGTTTTTAGATCTGACAGATCCCATGTCTACACTACTTCTTCTCAGGATCTTGTTTTGACTAGGAACATCTTTTTCAGGATCTTGTTTTGGCTAGGAACATCCTACTGGTTCTTATAGAAGTGTTTAGATCTAGTTTTATTTATAGTGGTAGGCCAACCTTACAGAAGTTTCTCTGCTTTCCTAACAGAAGTAGTCGAGCGCGGCGATTACGAGCAGCAGAGGGACACGAATGTTTTGAAGAATCATGAATTCTTCTCTAGTCCTGGCATCGAGAAAATGAAAGCACTTTTAGCAGCTGACCGACCAAGCAGAAAGGGTACCAACGATACAACAATACATGATTCAGATCCGGAGTACAACCCTTCTGATGAACATGAATCTGACCCAGAGACATGTCAACAAGAGGTAGTCTTATCATGAACTCATTTCATGTACTAGTTATGCAGGATTGCTTCTGATCTTCTCTTTCTTTGTTGAATTTTGTGTAATCAGGTCACTCATAGCCTACCTGTCAGTGGAGGAAGAGGGACCAAGAGAATTCAGGCACCGGATGACCCTACCAGAATGCCTCCTAGACTGACTAGGACCAAGGCAAGGGAATTGGCTTTAGCTGATGGGAGTGGGACAACTATTTATACACAAGAATTGCCCACTGAAGGCCAAGCAACAGAAACCCATGATGAGAACATCATTGACATGACGACTGCAGAAGACAAGTCATTTGATCTCATATTCGAATGTCCTAATTACCAACCGAATAATTATTAACTTGTATGGCTGTAACAAACTTGTTAGGTCATGAACACCCTTCCAGAGCACAACAGGGGCCGCAGCATTCAAGAAGATTGGGCAGAGATCTAGACCGAATTAGCCGAGGCTTAAATGGCAAGATCCCTATATACATTCAAGAAGGGCTCAAACGCCTAGAGGCACTAATGCAAGCTGCAAAGTTTTCATCAGAAGGTGGGATCATAGTGCGTGGGCACATACCGATCCTTCCTAGCTGGAAGGACTACAAGACAAAGAAGAACCAGCAAGATGGTGAAAAGACTGAAGACCATCTCAAGAACTACATGGGCAAACTAGCGGTGTGCATATGTCCACTCATCTACTACCATAGTTCTTTGCATCCATTCTTGTCATCCATTTTTCTGATAATTGTCTTGTGCTAGGGGCAATTCGACATTGACACCACCAATGAGCCTGTAAGGGTGGCATGCACTGACATGCTGAAGTCGATACAAAGACAGGCGAGGTATCGCCTGAAGCAAAAGTACTTCATTGATGTTCTAGCAAATGCAGTCCCAACTAAATCTCCTGTGCTCAATCTGACCGACGCCCAATGGAAGGCACTGGTTAACATGTGGTCTTCCCCTGAGCACAGGGTATGATAGAACTTCAACTTGCCACTACCACATTTTCATGTACTTATATATTGTTCTTAATCTTATTTCTTACACGAGTTCTTATTATTGTAAAGGCGAGGTGTAGTACAAACACCGGTAATCGAGGAAAGGTCAAGTACCATCAGCGCATGGGATCTCGAAGCTACATTGTACAAGCTAATCTTGTGGTAAGCAGATGAACAAGTCATGTTTTTGCTCTGTAGTTCATTTAATGAACCATTTTACAATGCTAGCACTTTGATAATTATGCCTATTTTTGAAACATATTTAGAGGCAGAAGTATACTGCTGAAGGAGAAGGGCTAAGTCCACTTGATTATTTCAAGTCCTTCCACTGCAGCAAGAATGGCTTCACCGCTCCAGTACAGGCAGCCATTGTAAGTACTTGTCTGCTTTTGCATTTTTCTATGCAACAATACTAGAAACATGTGTGACTATTTTATTTTAAACCTTTCATTTTATTTCCTTTTTTAGGCTCGCATGGAACAAATTGTCGCTGAACCTCAAGGCGACCAACCAAGAAAGACTGCTGCTGAAGCAGTGGCGGAAGTTGTCCAATCTAGGACTTTTCGGGTGGTTGCTGGCATTCGCCCGCCCTCCATGAAAAAGACTAGGGTTACTACTGCACTTCAGGTTCAGGAAATATGAGTTGGACTTAACAATGAGAAGCAAGGGGGGCACAACTACGGCAAAAGATTGTTGAACAGGAGGCCGAGATGAGCGAACAGAGATTGAAGGCTCAAGAACAGGAGACAACATTGGAGTCTCAAACAGAAGTGCTTGAAGCTTCGAAGAAGAGCACAACTGACATGCATAATCTGATCCAAGGCTTGATAAATTTCAGCCAGATTTATCCTCCTCTCAACTGAAGTGTGGTCCTGGTGAACTTGTGTTGCTGATGACTTGTTGTATGTTCATTCGTTCGATGCTAACTTGATGTATATTGCACAATTGTACTGGTTGAACTATTCCCTGAATGTGGTGTGAATTATATGGAAGTGGGAAATGTTTTATTTTGTTGTCTGATTATGTGCTGGCGATCAGCAGCAGCCAGAACAGTATACAGTGCCCTGCGAAATGCAATATGGGCTGATCTAAAAAAAAGTAATATGGGCCGAGGCCCAGGAAAGGCCCTGTGGATAATGCCCAAAATCAAATGTCCAAGCATAATGCAATATGGGCCAAGTTCGTTAGATTGCTAGGGCCCAAAATAAAATAGCCCAATATACTGTGCAACAAAAATTACGGGAATGGCCAAAAAAAATAACATGAAATCCTGAAACAGGCTAAAATTGGCCCAACAATATTAGGCGCACAAAGGCTCTTACATGGACCGGGCCTCAATTTGTGACGAACCGAAATCGTCATAACCCCCTGCCATGTCGGAGCCACGATGGATCTTGGTCCGACGTGGCATGTATCTTATGACGCCTTTGTGTTACGAATTTATACGCGTCATTAAACTCAAGACGTTGGGAAATAAGGTCTCGTCATTAATCGCGGTTTGCGACGCTCGATTAATGACGGAGCGTTTTCGTAACAACCGGCGTCATTAATCGCGGTTTATGACGAGAAACGGCCTTTTTTTGCGTCACTAGTCGGCATTTTTCTTGTAGTGAGAGGCATTCTCCGAATTGCCCGAATGATATCGATCATCCAAGTATCCTTGTCGATTATTCGATAGAGGTGGTCATCTCTCATTTTATCCTCTATGGGCTCCTTGTCATCTTGTCCGCGGTTCATCCTTGACAAATGATCAGCCACAACATTTTCTACCCCCTTTTTATCTCGGATTTCAACATCGAACTCTTGCAGAAGAAGGATCCAACAAATCAATCTTGGTTTAGCATCCTTCTTAGCCAAAAGATACTTGATTGCCGCTTGATCGGTGTAAACAATGACTTTTGAGTTCACGATGTGAGATCTGAATTTTTCGAAGGCAAAAACTACCGCTAACAACTCTTTTTTCTGTTGTGGCATAATTTAATTGAGCCTCATGAAGAGTTTTACTAGCGTAGTATATAGCATGAACTCGGCCTTCCTTTTTTTGCCCTATGTTGACGGTCCTTACAATAAAAATTTGACCGTCAAAACCTCAGGTTTGAGAGGAGTATATGACAAGTTTCATGTGCATTTTTAGTACTAATAAAGTTCCACGAGTTGTGTTGTGAATTTCATAGGCAGGTACACTTATTGGGAGAATTTGGGACCAACACGCCACATGTGCCAGCCACGGCCGAACCTACAGGTGCGGCCAGCCCTGCCAGGTCCAGCCGGCCCTGCCCAGTGGCATGACCCTAGTCCAGAGCACCCCTACTCCCTCGAGCACAACTTGGACGAGTGTGATTCACTGGTGGAATGTCGGTTTGATCAAAGGGTGAATGCTAGGATCACTTGGATCAAGGGGTCCACTTATTCGATTGCTCAACTGCCACAACCATCATCCAGAGGCGATCCTAGGCGTCCCCTAACATGGTCGGTGCATCACACGGCACGGGGTAGGGCCGGCCGCACCTATCATTTGGCATGCCGAGTGAAACCGACCAAAGGAGGCGACCAACAACCACCTCAGGAGCAGTGATCAGGAGCGTCCAAGGCGAGAGGCCGCACATCCTAGGGCCGGCCGTGCCTTGAGATACAGCTGCACCTAGGGTTCTCCTCCCCAGCGCTCCACCGACCTCCCTTGCCTATAAAAGGGACCTCACACTCGCTGGAATGGACACACAACGTAGGAGCATCTCCATTTCTCTTGATTGTTCACTTAGAGTAGAATTAGTGTAGTTTGGGAGTTAGAGTCGAGTCGAGCTAGTCTCGGGGTTCTGGAGGAGTCTTCTTTAGGGTTCCGGAACTACTCTTGTATCCTTTCTTTGTTTAGACTCAAGTACAATTCAAGTTATCTTTCTATCTTACCTTTCGAGTCAATTACATTCAGCTTTTACTTTGCTCTAGAAGCTTTATTCTTGGTTTAGACTAAAGTTAGTTTAATTTTGGTTAGCGTAGCTCTCTTGAGCCCTATAGTGTTGTGGTCGTTCTTCGCTTGATCTTCTACCGAGTACGTTTGTGCTTAGTAGCAGAGAGAGACCTTCCTTCGTGATATCCGGGGCAAGGTTCTTTGGTTCGTTGTGAGCACGGTGCTCAGAGCTTGCCTTAGTCTTAGATTGGTGTCCCGTTCAATGGAATAGTTGTGGTACCCTAGCGAGGTGACAGCTCCGGACGGGCTCAGTAGTCCACCACGTTAGTTCGGGCCGGTAGGATTCAGCGCGTCATCGTTCTCCCTTCTCATCCCAATCCGAGAGCGCGGCTTTGCATGCCCCTGCAGCACTAGAAGAGCTTGTCGAGTTTAGCTTGCCTTGGTTATCCTCTGCCTTAGTTCTTTACCTAGAGTTGACAAGAATAGATAGATTGTGTTAGGATCCTTTCTCGTCTCGTTGTCCTCCCAGCTCACTAGGTCCTCTCTAACCCTTTATCAAGATCTCCTTGTGTGTGTCAAGTTATCCCCGAATATCTTTATTTGTTACCCCCACTATAGCTCTTTACCGAGTCTTGTTACTCTCCACTGTTTATCTGATCATCTTTGCCGTAGTGCTTCCCTTGGGAAAATATAAATACGATAACCCGAATACCACTGGGTGAAGTGCTACAACGGTAATCCGTGCGCTTGCGGACCTTTCTGTGATGTGTGTTTTACCAAAGACGTTCCTAGCTCCATTACTAGGGGTATAAACCTGGTAGCGACGCTAGCAAGTGCCAACAAGCATTTCTGGCGCCGTCGCCGTGAGTGCAAACCTAGTAGTGAGGCTAAGGAATGTCAACAAGCATTTCTGGTGCCGTTGCCGGGGAAGCAATAGGCACAAGATATCGTTTAAACTTAGTGGTAGAGTTATCTACGTTCGGTGAACCGCTATTTAAGCGGGTTTACCCTTGCTCTACTCTCGTGTACGCAGAGTAGTGCATGACCGGTTTCGACCTACCGTCCAACTTTCATGACAATACAGAGTCACTTGTGAGGAGAGTGCGACCTCGTTTCCTCATTCCTCAGAAGTTTCTCTCGAGTCAAGAGACGAACACCGTTGATTCCGTAGACAGCACCTCGTCAGCACCGATGGCCGAGAGGACGATTCGCGAGTTTTCCGCTCCCTCCAACACCAATGTCCCTACCGGGCCGAACGTGACGGTGGGAGAAGGAAACTTTGAACTCAAGCCGGCGTTGATCAACATGGTGCAAGCCAGTCTGTTCTGCGGCAAGCCGAATGAAGATGCCAATGCACATCTCCAGCATTTCCTAGAGGTGTGTAGGACTTTCACTATCCATGGAGTGACGGACAATGCAATTCGTCTTCGCCTATTCCCGTTCTCATTGCTCGGGAAGGCGAAGCAATGGTTTCATGCGGAGCGAGATGCCATCAACACATGGGATAAGTGCTCTAAGGCATTTCTCGCGAAGTTCTTCCCGGTGGGCAAAACCAATGCCCTCCGCGCTAGAATTTCGGGCTTCCAGCAGCAGAATGATGAGAGTATCCCGGAAGCATGGGAACGTCTCCAGGAGTACATCACTGCGTGCCCGCACCATGGCATGCAGGGGTGGTTCTTAATTCAAACCTTCTACCACGGGCTCAAGCATACCGCTCGTGAGCACCTAGATGCAGCCGCTGGAGGAGCCTTCTTGTCGCTACAAGTACCCACCGCCAAGGAATTGATCGAGAAGATGGTGGCAAATCAAGGTTGGGATGGAGATCGTCTCCAACCCCGTAACCGCGGTGTACACCAAGTCAATGGAATTGACATGCTCGCCGCTAAGATGGACCTCCTCATGAAGAAATTGGAGGCACCGAGCAACATGGAGACCGCCAAGATTATGGACGCTCGCATGACGTGTGAAGTTTGCGGTAATGTGGGTCATTCGGGAAATGATTGTCTCGAGACAAGGGAAGAAGCCAACTTTATCAACAATGGCAACAACAATGGGTTCCGCAACAACAACTACAACAATCAAGGGTGCAACTCGAGGCCCAACTTCCCGTTCAACAATCAAAATGGAGGTAATTATTCTAGCAATTTCATTAATCAGCCTACCATTAGAGATCTTGTCTTTGGCCAAGCTAGAATTAATGAAAACTTAAACAAGAAGCTAGCCGCCAATGATAAAGTTCTTGAAAATTTGAATTCCACTATAGAGTCCTTCACTACTGCTATGAAGAATCAGCTAAGCTTCAATAAAATGATAGAAATTCAACTTGCTCAGCTTACTGCTTCTTTACCTTCTTCCGAGTTGGGTGGAGTCCCAGGGCAACCCGAGCCTACCCGAGACAATGTTAGCGTTGTATCCACCAGATGGGGTAAGCCATCTAAGAGGGTGTATGCACCTAACCATGTAGGGAAGCTCATACACCAAATCCAAGACCCATGGAAGGAATTAGTAGTCTTGCACAGGAAAGACAATGGGTATCCGGCTATCACATGCACGATCTACTATCAAAAGATCAAGAATGCTCTTTGTGACCTTGGTGCGAGTGTCAACCTCATGTCCGAAGCCATGTTTGAGGAGTTAGGATATCCCGCTCTCTCTCCGACAATGATGACACTCCAACTTGCCGACTCATCGATTAAATATCCAGAGGGCATAGTGGAAAATCTCTTGGTGAATGTCAAAGGCTCCTATGTCTTTGCGGATTTCGTGGTCCTCAACACACAAGATGATGGAGAAATGCTGCTTACTCTCGGGCGACCTTTCCTAAGAGATGTCAATGGAAGGATTGATGTCGGAGCCGGAAAGATTCAATTCTGCATAGGGCGAAGGAACATGACATTCAAATTTCAAGCGAAAAAAGAACAATGTTACCTAGTGCAAGATGAGGAATCTAGGGAGTGGAGGAAGCCATGGCCCCAATACAAGAAAGAGAAGGTGGCCCGGACCAAGCCCAAAGTGGATAGTCTCATTGCCACGAGGAGGAAGTGTTGGGAGCAAGACAAAGCATTCAAAGGGCGCCACCAACCAAAGAAGCCGAAGGCAATCAACAAGGCTAAGGGGGGGAAGAAGACGGAAACCAAAAATACCCCCGCTAAAGCCTCACCGACTTCAGTGCCACCGAAGAAAACAAAGAGGGTGTGGTGTGTGAAGGGAGCATCGTCCGAGTCTTCCACTCTGAGACCGGACGCATCCAAGATCAATTGAGCAAACGGAGGAGTCCCGCTCACGGACTCTAAACTACGAGCCCTGACCGTGAGGTAAATCGGTATTTATCTCATATTTCCCTTCCAACATTTTATTTCGTGCATCAAGCATATTTAAATTTCAAATTTGATTTCACCATCGCATTAGTAAGTAAACAAGACATAGAAAAACAGTTTTGGAGATTTTTGGTGATACGGCCGAATCTAGAGGTACGGCAGCGATGAACAACAGACCCAAAACACTTCTCCCCTTCCTTCCTGACTCCTCCCCTCTCCGAGGTGGTGCTGCCGTTCTCCCTACCGCTATGCGCGACACCGGCGACCTATCCCTCTATGAGGATTGTGACATTGGAGCGGTGGCGCTTTGCTTCCAGGGCCCCTTCCGCTCCGTCATAGACCACCCGCTCGCACCCCAGCCATGGCAGTGACGACACAGTGAGCCCCACTTCAACACTGACTCACATAACTCCCTGTCGTGTTGTACGACGTGCTAGCCATGTACCACCATTACCCGTTGCGTTCTCCATGTGTGTGCGGCTGCAACTGCTCTCCAGCATGTCGTCTCTCCACATCAAGCAAATGGTGCTGCTCATTGTCTGCCACTGCTCCTGTCACACTTGCAGGTGTGCTCGTTGCTCCCCGTCGGGTATAGTCGTCGATATATATAGTTCACCATGCTATATGGTCATTGCCTCGCTCTTTGTTCTTCCTCACGCTTTCAATAGAAGGCATCATTGATGGCTCTACCGCCTGCAGCAGTGCGACCGAGTTTGCTAGGTGGGATTGGTGGGGAGCCTATGAAGTTCTAGCGCTGTGTTATTGTAGCATTCGAGGGGTGTTGCAGAATCATGTGTAACCGCAACAAAGAGGCGGTAAAGAACCGTCAAATTTAGTCTAGCAAATTTAAGGGTCAACTGCTCAATAAGAATCGGGTCATGATACTATACAATTTTGAGCTTAAAACAATTAGAATTTATAACTGAGTTGGATTGTGAAGAATCAATGAGGGCTATGATCTATTACCATGCCTGGTGCAACGCGAGCGGAGACATCAAAAGATGGACCGCGAGGACAAGACGAGGCCTATTGCTTGCTCGACCAAATGCGCCAACCGTAAGGGCCTACACATCTTAGGATTGGTGCATTTGGTGGAGCAAGTGTTTATGAGGACATCGCCAAGCTGCTAGACACGCCACGACCGGTTCGGAATCAGTCTACACCTCCTCACAGTTTCAGTGATATCTCCATCATACGACGTCGGAACAAGGCGTATAAGGATGAGTTGGAAAGGGGACGATGATGCCATTGTTTTGATTTTGTCCTAGCTCCAGAATATTCGTGGATCATGCTGTGTGACCATGAAAAGGTGTTGCGTCACCTATTTTGGGCCAACTCGGTCTTGTATCGAGGCGGGCCTTCTGCCCAAGTTGTGGGCGCCCCCTCCGGCGCGCTCCCAACCCTAGGACACCCCCCTTTAGGGTATAAACTTAGTAGCCACCACCAATAGAGACTCGGGTTTTGGTTTAGAGTTATCTATCGTCGAACAGTCGCCGTCTTCGGTTTGTGAAACCCCAATTTCGTGTGCTTAATCATTCATCTGCAGTTGTCACTAAATTTTGAGTGCTACGTACTTTCGAGTTCTTGCTTGTGTTCTTCGTTTCGCAGGCATAGATTAGCCTTCTCGGCGAGGTCAACCGGATTGGGTGGATAACAAGGGCAGTTGTGATGCTAAGCTTGTAGGAGTTCAGGTCGTTGGATCTGAACCCCGGTGTGTCGCACTCTACCAAAACGAATTATCTCTCTTGACGTAAGATTGGGCACCCCGTCTCCATCAAGTGTTCCTTCAGACTAATTAATGTTTATGTGATTTTCTCTAACTAAAGACTAATTAATGTTCTCGTGGTAACATGGTTTCACAACAAGATAATCAAAGTTCTTAGCATTTTGCCCCTGCCACTACTCTAGAAAAACTTGAACATGGTGTACAGAAAATGTATCGCTGCTGTCAGTAGAAAGATGCCCTGAAATTTCGATAGGAGACGAGACGAGCCCGAGAGGCTGTCGCAGTCCGCCGGCTGGAACGACAGAACCGACTTGCCGACGTCGTGGAGGACGTGGAAGTCCACCTGCATGACATTTCCGATGATAGACACGCTGGAGGACTTCTGCACGATCCAGCACAGCACGCCGCCGCCCACGTCCACGAAGTAGTTCGTCACCGGCAAGACCATGTCAGCGCCTCCGTCGAAATGCAGCACCATCGACGGCACCGCATCCTCGATCCTGCCGTCGCTGCGTTCGTCGTAGTAGAAACAGGCTTCGAAGCCGTCCGTGTCCGCCGCCCAGGCAAGGTCCGTCTGCATCAGCACTGCCACCTTCGCCTGCGTGTAGGCCGGCTCGGCGAGGAACGTCACCGTCGTGCCGGAGTCGAACACGACGCCGTCGACGACGCCAGCGGTCTTCGTAGAGCCGATGGAGATGCTGCCAAGGCCCACGATGTAGTAGACGCCGGAAGGGAGGAGCGGCGTGGACTGGATGCCGCCCCCCGACAAGGCGGCGAGCGAGCCAAACAGGAGAGGGCTGGCCTTGGAAGCGTCGCGGGTGAGGCAGTATGAGAAGGCGCCAGCGTTGAGCTGCGAGACCAGGGACAGCGCACCCCGACCTAGGCCGACGAGGCCCGAGCCGGCGCCGTAGCCGCCCTCCGACATGTTGGTGCAGCCGAAGCCGATGCCCCGCACGACGTCGCCGCCGATCGTGAAGGTCTCGCTGCCGAGCAAGCCCTGGGTGTAATGGTCGGAATCCTCCTCCAAGCCGTACGAGTACTTGTAGTCGCACTCCGCACCGCTGGCGCCGCACGTCGTCGCGGGCGACTCGCTCATCAGAGCGCTGCAGAGCTGCGCCGAGCAGGGGAGCTTGGAGAAAGACGACGACTTGGCTGGGTAGTAGGAAGGCGAGCCCTGCGGCACGCAGGACGAGCACGCGCCGCACTTGGTCCAGATGAGGTCGCTGCCGGTGTCGGCGAGGGCTGTCAGCTTCTGGGGCGGCGTGCCGATGGAGAGCTCCATGTCGTAGGCGCCGCCACCGTCGCCGTCAGCCTTTAGCGGTGTCTGTATGTTCACGCTGCTCGTGGTCTTGGCCGTGTCGAGGCGGGAGGAAAGCATTGACAGCCGATGGTGTGACTGTTGAGCGGCCCGTGTAAAGTTGATGGTGGTGGAGGCAGCGGTGGCGGCGGCTTCTTCAGTGCGGCGGATCATGGTGGCGCGGAAGCCGAGGTGTTCGGTATAGGCATGCGCCGGAGCAGTGATCAGGAGGAAGGAGACCAAAAGTGCGAGCAGAGCTATCGTACCAGCCATTTTATTTCCTTGATGTGTTTAGAAGTGCCGGTGGGAGGCTAGAGTACATATAGCACACCACCGCCACATTGTGATCCCGCGTCATAGTAAAGCCATGACATGTATCCAGTTGTACGGCCTTGCCAACAGCGTTGAATGCTAATAGAAATTCAGAAAAAAGAAGTGTAATTGAAGATTATTAGAAATATACTGTAATTATATAAAACGAGCACTTCAAACTTCGTCTTTAAATGGCCCCTATCATTGAAACTGGGTCATTTTCCAATTGTGGAACATCATTTATTTATCTTTAAGAGCTTTTTTACCCGTCTTTACAGGTGTGACATGTCTATCATATATTGCAATTCATAAAACTTGAGAATACCTATGCTCCAACGTAATTCTTAGGCTATTCCCGGCAGGGAGTTCCATAAACACTTACATTTATCCGGTATATTGATAAGCATAAGCTATCAATTACTGATTTTTCATCAACACTAATATATTTTCAGATTACACCACACCTCCATATATGTGTTTAATTCAACCCTTAGTTTGAGACATGTATTTAACATATAGAAACATGTATATGGTCTACATGGTGATACACATCATGTTTGCAAGTCGTATGTTAATATTATATACATATTAATTTTGAAAGTAATCGACAATTTTTAAGAATAATATAGATGTTCTTTGATGTATTGATTTACAATTACATATATATGTAATTATGATTGAGCATTAATGGTTACTTTAGCTTAAATGTAATGATGGCATAAGTGGGTAATACAAACAAAGAGTAGAGAAATTTACTTACTGTTATTTTCCAAAATGGCAGAGGCATGGTGAGTACCTTAATTTATCTAGGTACAAATTTAGCTATTACTTTAAGCTATTTTTATAAATGCATAAGTGGGTAATATGAAGAAAGATAAGCGGGCTACTACTTGGTGTTATTCTTCATTATGGATTAGAATCTATGGGACTGAAGACCACTTATTTATCAAGGAATTAGTGTAATTAATTAAAGTTGACTTGAGAAAACATATTGTGGTACCATTGTTATTGAAATGAACAAATGTGTGCTAAGATTATTTGTACTGACCAAATTTATAGAGAAGAGTACTAAATCTAGACAATCCAAACTAAATTATGAAAATATATTTCATGAAGGATATATATTTTAATTTATCATAGATATTCGTTTCATTTTATTGAAAGTTGGTCTTGGTTTAAACTAAAATGCCGTAATTGCTAGAAGAAAAAGGAGTACATGAATGATCATTTCTCCTTTCGCGAACGGATTAGGATGGATGATCCTACATAATACTACAACATACCACAGGCTTGGAACTACTCTGGGATCGGAGTCCCTAGGGTCTTACGAATGCAACAGATGAATGGTGCCGACGATCCATCCCGGAATATGTATATAGCACAGGTTGGAAGCAACGCCCATCGTCGGCATGTTGCAGACGACGCTGTCGTGAAAATTTAAGCACCTCCAGCTACAGCTGCGATCGTCTTAGTTTAATTACCTCTAGCTGCAGGATAGATGTGTTTTGGCCATTTGCAACCCACGTAGTGAGCAGCCCCTCCGTCTCTTTCCAGGAATTTTCTTTCAAAAAATGCTCTTGTTTTTTCTTTCGGGAAAACCTATGCTGGTATCGAAGATCGATTAGTCTCCTTTAATTAAATTATTAGTACGTCTACAAGATTTGTGTTGATTCCTAGAGACTTTCCTCTTGAATCCACACTAGCTAAGCTTAATTATTCACCCCTGTAAGAAATATACTCCATCTGCTCCGATTTATATGCAAATTTTCTATTATCATTGAGGAAAAAATGAGTGGCTCACGTCGATCGAAAGCAGCCGATCGGAGGGCTACGAGGGTAGGAGGAAATGGGAGGAAAAAAATTTCTCCATCTATCTCTATGACGAGTGGGCCTTACTAATTGCATTTTTGTGATTCTTATTTTTTAACAAGGGTAGAACGATAACTTCGTAATTGTAAAATAATGTCTTAAGTAGTACATTAGGTACGTAATACGATTTTATACAGTTTGATCTAGGGTACATCGTGCGCCGTCCACCGTCTGCACTGGCGCCTACGCCGTCCGCCGTCCTGCGCCTGCGACGCCGCCGCCCGCGCCTGCGTTGTCACCGCCGTCCGCGCCTCGCCATCGATCGAGGCCACCTCCTCGCGCTACCGCCTCGACGCCTGATCCTACGCTGCCGATGGCTCCTCCTCCTCAACTCCACGACCTCATCCTCTGATGATGTGGCGGCGGAGGCGGGACGACGAGAGCACGCTGCAGCTGCCAGAGCTGCGGAGGCTCCTGGAAGCGTTGAGGGTGTGGTTCCCTCCTCCCGCCGCTGGTTTCACGTGAAGAAGGGTCTTTCACTACTTTTTTTTTAGAAAGGGGAATATATTTCAATATTCCAGCCTCTGCATAAAACCATGCATATAGCTGTTTCTTATTAAAAAAAAGATGTCACAAAAAGAACATGAAGATCAGTCTCTGGAACAATGTCAAACATCATGTAAAAGCAATTCTGTTGCTAAAAGACCATCCATTGGATGCAAAGATCTCCATCGACGTGGTCTCAAGCACACGACACCCCCCAATAATGTGAGGTTTCTCGTCCTCTTTCTGCAGCAACGCCCAAAAGCGGATCCAATGGGTCCCTCGGAAGATAACCTGCACAGGAGTAACAGCTCGAGTATTGTTAAAAACCATGTCATTTCTACTTAACCAAATTGCCCAACATAAAGCAGATGCTCCAACAAGGATTTTATGCATAAGCTTCTTATTAATCCCATTTAGCCACCCAGTAAACATATGTGCAATGTTCACACGTGGTGTTATATTAAAAGAAATATGTACAATCCTCCACATAATTCTAGCCATTTGACAATCAAAGAAAAGGTGTTCAATGGTTTCATTCAGATTACAGAAACAACATTTTAAACTTCCCTTCCATTGTCGACGAGCTAAATTATCTTTAGTTAGAACTACTCCTTTTTGCAAGTACCAGACAAAAATTTTAACTTTTAAGGGCAATTTTAATTTCCATACCACATTTTTGCGAGGTGCAGGCAACTAAGTGATGAGTGAGTTATACATAGATCGAACAGTAAATTGGCCATTTTGTTTTAGAGACCAAATAAAATGGTCTCTCTGATCGGTTAATTGTACATTCACAAGTTTAGAAACCAAATGGTGCCAAGCCTGTAAATTATTGCCAACTAAGGATCTTCTAAATGCCACATTCAAAGGATTCGATCTAAGAACTGTTGCTACAGTTGCAGTCTTCTTTCGTACAATGTTATATAAAGATGGATATTGACTTTTGAAAGGAGTGTTATCTAGCCAGGCATCCTCCCAAAAACGGGTTTGTGACCCATCACCCACTATGAATTTGCCCATTCTCAAAAGGTCATTTTTGATCTTCATAAGACCTGACCAAAAGTGAGAATCTCCTGGCATGTATTCAACTTGAGTGATGGTTTTATGTCGCAAATACTTGTTCCTAAGGAGTCTTTGCCAAATGCCATCCTCATTAATGAGTTTAAACATCCATTTACTCAGTAGACATCTATTCTGCAAATTTAGGACTAGGATTCCCAACTCACCTTGGTCCTTAGGTGTACAAAGTACACTCCATTTTGTCAGTCTATATTTTTTCTTATGTCCATCGCTCTACCAAAAGAATCTAGATCTATAGTAATCTAATCTTTCAAGCATACCACGAGGAACCTCAAAGAATGATAACATAAACATTGACAAATTGCTAAGAACAGAGTTAATAAGAACCAATCGACCCCCAACAAAAAGCATTTTTTCTTTCCATCCACTTAATCTCTTCTGAAACCTCTCCTCTACTTCTTTCCAATCGGAGTTTCAAAGCTTTCTATGATGGATTGGTATGCCAAGGTATCTAAACGGTAGATTCCTCATATCACAACCAAAGATTTTTGAGTACTCCCTCCCTAGCTCCCTAGCGTTACCATAGCAGAACATCTCACTTTTATGGAAATTAATCTTGAGGCCCGACAATCGCTCGAAAGCGCATAGCAAGAGCTTCATGTTCTTGGCCTCTTCTAGATCATTTTCTATAAAAATGACTGTGTCATCCGCATACTGCAAAATAGATAAACCTTCGTCTACTAGGTTTGGGACTAGACCTCTGAATAGGCCGTTATCCTTCGCCCGTGCAATTAAGATAGTAAGGACATCTACTACAATATTGAATAGAATAGGTGATAAAGGATCGCCTTGCCTAACACCTTTTTTCGTTTGAAAGTAATGTCCTACACTGTCATTCACCTTAATTCGCACGGACCCTTTCGACGTAACTTGTTGTATCCAAGAAGCCCACCTAGGTGAAATGCCCTTCATGCGCAACACCTGTTGCAGAAAAGGCCACTTTATCTTGTCATAGGCTTTTTCAAAGTCTAACTGAAGAATAACTCCATCTTTCTTTTTTCTATGCAACTCATGAATTGTTTCATGAAGAACAACAACCCCTTCCATAATGTATCTACCAGGTAGAAATGTTGTTTGAGAGGACCTAATTACTTTTTGAGCTACCAAATTAATTCTATTTGTAAGAACCTTTGTAAAAATCTTAAAACTTACATTTAACAAACAAATAGGTCTATATTGTTGAATCATGGCCGCTTCAATTTTTTTAGGCAGCAATGTAATTACGCCAAAATTGAGACAGTGCAGTGGCAAAGTTCCTTGATGAAACTTGTTAAATAACACCAAAAGGTCAGGCTTTATTATGTCCCAAAAATGCTGATAAAATTCAGCTGGGAAGCCATCCGGCCCTGGTGCCTTATTGTGTTCCCTTTGAAAAATTGACTCTTTAATCTCATTTTCACTAAAAGCGCCCGAAAGAATCTCATTTTCTAAATCAGAGACCTGGGGAATATCCTCAATGTGAGTCTCATCTAAAATAAAATGATTATTTTCAGGAGATCCAAACAAGCCTTTATAATAATTTGTAATATAAGTTTTTAAGTTTTCCTCTCCCACTATGACACCTTCCTCCTGCTCTAGTTGGTAGATTCTCGTTTTGCGATATCTACCATTTGCAAGTAGCTGAAAATATTTTGTATTATCATCACCGTGCACCAACCTAGTGGCTTTACATCTTTGGAGCCAATATAACTCCTCTTCTCTGAGCAACTTGGTTAGTTCGGCATGAAGACAACTTTTATAATCAACTTCTTGTAGTGATAGCGCATTGTCTTTCACTACTAAGCAAAAAGGAGGGCAGATTGATGGAAACCGGGTGGAGGAAGGAGCTTTGTGAAGAGATGCAAACACAGATGCAGCGCCATGATCTGGCTAAGGACATTTGTGTCTTGCTGAATGACACCGTCAAGGGCGTCAGGACTTGACTCTGGTATGAATGCCATTATGCCATGCTGCATTTTGTTCGTAGGAAATTTCCTTACCTAGACTAACTACTTGCTCTTAGCTATTTTGAACTTGTTGCTCGTTCTGTAGTTTAATTTAGTGCTGGGAAAATCACCTTAGAAGTTGTTCAGAGATGAAAACTGAGTATGCTGCCTGATTGTTGCAATGTTATGCGTTGTCTGACTTCTGTTCCCAAAATAGCACAGCACGCACTTCTTAATGCAGTGCATCGCATAGATTGCTCAAAAAAAAATGCAGTGCATTGCATACCGGAAATTCAGCTAAGCTGGACTGCAAAAGAGCTGAACTTCAGCCGAGTAAATTAACTATATTACTGTATGTTTAGTTCATCAATCCTATATATAATTGAATGGCTCAGGTCACTAGGTTGAAGTTACAATTTGTCATGCCATCCTGGAGTGGGTTTCGAAAAAATGCCATCCTTTGGTGAATTCAGAAATCGACCATGCTGATCCTGAATGGATGGTAACACCTTAGTTTTCTCTCTTGAAATTATCCAATCCTTTGGTGAAGTCCCTAAGGATTGGATAATTTCAAGAGAGAATAGCACTGTGAAAAAGGGACTTCTATTAAAAAAGCAAACCCTCAATATATGGATGTTTAAGTATGCACAATTCCGCTCATATGCAATTCTTCAATGCGAACATTCTCTGGATCTGGACTGAGAAATTAGTTCGGACTTAGCTCAGTCGACTTAGCTCAGTCGATATCTGCAACAGTCTATTGTAGTGTTCTCTGGCAGTTAGTGTCTTATTCCAAAAAAAAAATAAAGCAGCCACAGTATGATATATGTGTGCCTTGAGCCTGTATAATCACTTGAGCAAACTGTCAGCATCCTGAGGTATGCGAGATACTGAGCACCACTTGATTAGACGAGCTCTTCTCATTTCTTGATTGGTTGGGAGATTGTACACTACTATAACAGAAAAGTCCCAATTTGGAACCTCACCGTTGACTTGCTCAATCTTAAGGAGCGCTGTTTTCTGTCTACTGTTCAATCTAGATATTTGGCATGTCATAACTAGATACGTCGAGGGAATTCAATGGCTGCATTTGTTCACACTACGTGAAAAACTCACTTTGGTAACGGACATAGATTGCCTTTAGTAACGGGCAAAGCGCCCGTTACCAAGTGTTATAAATGAGCGAAGAAAGGTAACAGGCTGATGCCCGTTACAGATAACACATATTCGTAACGGGCATCAAACAACGACCGTTATTACAACTACCACCGGTCACGTGAAATTATTGTTTCTCTGGGCCCACAACGAACTTTAGTACCGGGCACCAAACCAAAGGCCGTTACATCAAGTCAACATCGGAGAGCCGTGCTGTAAACCTACGTCTCCTCTGTCTCGACCAAATGAGACGCGTCTATTTCACGCGCGTCTCAGCACAACTAGGATTCGTAACGGGCATCAAACAACAACTGTTACCACAACTAGTCACCGGTCATGTGAAATGGCTGTTTCTTTGGGCCCACAGGGAACTTTGGTAACGGGCACCAAAACAGAGCCCGTTACTGTGAACTCAACATCAGAGACGCGTGCTGTGAACTTGCGTCTCCTTTGTCTCGACGAAATGAGACGTATCTGTTTTCACGCGTGTCTGCTGTCTCTCAACTAAAGGAGACGTGTGCTGTCAACCCGCGTCTCCTCTATCTCGACGAACGGGCCAAGTTCTGGGACCCACTGGTCAGTATTGGTAATGGGCTTTCGCGCTGCCCGTTACATTGTTGGCATGTTTGTAACGGGCATTCCGAATGAAGTCTGTTACTCACTGATCAGTGTTTGTAATGAGCTTTAATTAACGTCCGTTACATATACATAGACCACCCCTACAGTAACCTGCCAGCTTACCGGCTGCATCCTGGAACCAGTCAGGATTTGGCAGCCATCAGGGGCTGCATCCTGAAACCAGCCAGGATATGGCAGCCACCACAGCAAGGAGACATCACAAACACATTCTCACATCACAGATATAGACAAGCAAGATCACATCAAGTTTCAAGTTACTCATTAGTGCTTGTTTGGATGGAGTCCCGATCAGAGCGGCCTCATCGAAATAAACATATCATGAGAAAACTGCCTGAACCAGACAGCATCTGACCCCAACTAAGCAAGCCAAGCAGGTTTCTCATGCAACAACACCTGACTAAAGAACACTGAATACCGCAAGTTTCAAGTTTCTGGCTACAATGAACTCACGGTGCACCATTATAGAAGTTGCCCTTTCGGTCGATGGTCTCCTTAATAATGTACTCGCACAACATCTCCCAGACCCGCTTTTGATCTTCTGTGGAAACATCTACGGTAGCTTTGAAATCCTGCAAAATACAATCATTTATGAGAATACAAGTACAAATCAGTTTCTAAAATCAAATGGAGAATACGAGCAGAGACAAGGCTGAGCATTATTATCTACTTACAGCAGCCTTCTTGATGTCAGGTATGTCATCGAGTAGTCTTAACATATTGAATGCCATATAGAATCCACACAAAGAGGACCGCCATGGCTGTTGAGCACACTGCATCGAGGTACCAAAATTACAAGTTAATGCAGTACCAAATAGGTAAGAAGGGACCGTAAAAACCTCGGTCTTACATCGAGATATGATTTGTGCTTGAGTGTTATGGCTTTTGGCTTTTTTTCCTTTCGTCACTCCGTCCTGTGCACATGTACCAAAGGCCCTGCATGATCAGTAGTACCGATTATAAACACTAAGAGATTGAATTTTTGTGAACAAAACCTATAAGATACTGACCAGTCCACAACAAATTTGAGGTCTGTGAACTTTCTCGCGGGATATTGTTTAGAAGAATCTATATACCAAACCTCTTTGAACTTCATATAGATGATCAGTGTTACCCAATGGCCAGTGTAGTAGGCACCCACCACGTAGTTGTTGTTGAGAGCTTGTGTGGTTCGAGGACTGGTGGTGGGTCGCTTCCTGGTGTGATGAGTGATTGACAACGTGGTGTGGACTGACTCTTGGCTAAGTATTGCAGGTGCAGGTTGCGGCTTGACTGGTGTTGGTGCAGGTGAAGAACAGACGCGAAAGGTCATGGCCGGTGAGGCCTCCATATATGTGTGGAGAAGACAAGTAGCCTTGGTTCGAGGGACCCAGTGGCCAGTGGGGTCAAGTGCGGGCCGCATGGTAGCAAGAACGGCAAGATGAAGTCATGCAAGGTTTCTTGGTTGAGCCTCAAAACCAAGGTCGAGCCGGGACTTCATGGGAGCCGAGTCAAGAGTGGTGATTGGCAGAGGCTACACCGAGTTCGCGGGGTTTCCGGTGGTTCACCAGAAAACCACTAGGTTCCTTGGTTGATCCACAAAGCCAAGGCCGAAGACCGGAGGCAGCAGCACTGGACCGGTCTGATCAGTGGGTCTGACCGGTCTGACCGGTGGGTACCGGTTTGACCGGTGAGGAGCACCGGTCTGACCGGTGTGCGACGACGCAGTCCGAAGACTTCAAAGAGGAGGACACGTGTTGGGATCGCATGGCTTGCGTCGAGGCTACGCCAGGTGCGATTGTTAGGCATCCGTCCGATGGTGTGACGACGAAGATTCCCAAAGTGCCCCTCGGGGGCGTGTATCCTAGTGTTAGGCCTTAGGGGTAGTTTCGTCTTTCGGTTGCCTCCATATAACCCAAGTGGTGAGAGGATGGTAGCCATCTCTTGGAACCCTAGCTCATTTTGTTTTGTTATTTTCCTCTTCCATTTTTCCTTTGGAATTTCTAGGACTAGCTTGAGAGTTTCATGGTGAGATCTTTTGAGAGGGAAGGATGATTGGGAGGCAAGCTAGACCTTGTATGAACCTTCATGGTATGTATAGATGATTCGGCGTGGTTCCTCAAGGCTTGATTGTGTCTCTCCCGTTTTCCCTTTTTGGTGATTTTCGGAGCCCTTTCTTGGTGATTTTCTTGTGGCGGTTTAGAGACCTTTCTCTTTGGGATTTGGTGGGGGATGTATGCATGTACCCTTCGTGGTTCTTTTCCCTTTGATTCCCCTCCCAAATCCGTGATCAAAGGGGCTCGATTTTGGGGTTTTCTCCTCTCTAGGGTTAGAGGCATTCTTGGTGGGATTTCTTCGATTCTTGATTTAGCAAGTTTTGGTGGACCAAATCTTGGCTATGGAGTGCCCATGAGGTGTTCCTACTATTTCCAAAGTCCTGTGCGAATCCGTGGAGCAAATCGGGAGATCGGGAGTTGGATTTGGGGGAGTTGACCCGCGGGTTGCTGTTCATCCCGAGAGCCCAGGTCTGACCGGTGCCGACCCTCGGTTGGGTTTTGCTCGAGTGAATGTGTTGGTGAGTTCTCTGATGTCTTGTGTGGTTGTTGTTTCAATTTTGGTTCAGTTTGGAGCTCGGAAGGTCAAGTTCGTGGATTTGGGGTTTCCTGGCTTAGACCGGTCTGACCGGCGTGCTACACCGGCCTGACCAGTGTAGGAGCCTTCTATGGAAGTCCTTAGGTTCTGTCAGGGTGCTCCAGCAAGGACCGGTCTGACCGGTGTGTGCGACCGGTCTGACCGGTGCAGTCCAGTAGCTGCTCGAGTTGTTTGTTCTGCTGCGTTATCGGGTAGGCTTTGGTGGTTGTTGGTTCCTAGGACCAGTAGCACTCCAGTAGCTGCGTGGTCTTGGCCAACTTGGGTAGTTGAGTCGGAGACGTGTTTTGGTAGCCGTGATCGTCTTGTTGGAGTAGCCATCTCCTTCGAGAAGAATTTTTATCGGCTCCCATTCACTCCCCCCTTCTCTGGTCGCCAGTTCGGTCCTTCAGTTGTTCATTGCATTTGTGATTGCTTTTACTACAAGGCCAGAATGCTGAGAAATATTTGTGGAAGTGAAAATATCTGGATCCAAAAACCCAACACTGATCTGCATCTCTGCTGCCTTGTCCATCATTTTCCTACAAAAATTCAAATTGTTAGCATGCATGAACTTTGTGGTCAAAATTAAAGAAATATCTTTTTAGGTTTTAAGGGACTTCAATGTCCACAACCTCAAGAAGGTAACATCCAGAGAAGCCAAGGTTATAAAGTTATCCACACCACTAAATGCAATGTTTAACATCACCACCACCTTGAAAGTAGTCTTGACCCACCTTTGTTGGAAAGGCAAGTTTATCCTTACTGTGTTCCATGACGTAAGCATGCAACCTGACACAATTTAGTCCGGCTTGTATTTTGGTTCTTGTTCTATCCCAATAATACAGTTAAGAGTCTCATCTTTAGACAAAGGTTTCCTGGCCTGGTTCCCCTTCTGCAGTGGAGATTGCTTGGGCTCCTCCCCCTATTGCAGAGGCTACTGTACATGTTGCATCTGCTACTTAGGGAGAGATTGCCTGGGCTCCTCTTTCTACTGCTGCAGAGGCTGCTGTTTCGTCTGTTGCTTATCCTCATGTTGCAGCTGTTGCCTAGGCGGAGTTTGCCTGGGCTCCTCCGGTTGTTGTCGATGCTCATGCTGCGTAGTTTTGCTGATCTGCTGCTGCTGCAATATGCTTAATTAGCATACAAGGATAGGCGCTAACCATTTTGACAGGGACACAGCAATATGCTTATATATCAAAGCAGAGAATAAATTCCTTCAACTGCCTCCTTGTCCAACTTCAACAGCAATAGATTTTGTGTTCCATATGTACATGCAACAAGAGGATAAAGCAATCATGACATTATATATGACAGTAGTGAAACAATTAACACTCACAACACATCATGACACCAACAATAACAATATATATGACAGTAGTGAAACAATTAACACTCACAACAAAGCATATGACAGTTTAGTTATCACTACATTATAAACCACTGCGATGCATTTCCCATTGACATTATGTGGCCATCAGAATTAAAGTATGCTAACAGGTCCAAAGCATAACTGTCGATCTGGTACATTCAAAGCATAGCAAAATTAAAGTATGCTAACAGGTCCAAAGCATAACTATCGATCTGGTACATTCAAAGCATAGCAGAATTAAAGTATGCATTAATCCTCAATGCTTTTCATGAATTTATAGTGCAAAAATTGTAGCACCAGGAACATGAAAATGAATTTCAACAGTTCATATAACTTCATCTGTTAGCAACAATTTATTCAAACAGACATGGAGCAACAAAATCCATCCATCATCCATAGTTAATCAATTAAAAATGAACTATTAAGGCATGTCTCCCTAATCCACCTTGACATGAATATATAGCAGATTGGGTGGCTGAGCAGAGAGAGGGTGTTGGGGGTTCAAGCAGGACTAACCTCTGTCGCGAATGAAGTATTTGTTCTCGTGATGGTCGGAGGGGCCGGATCCACGTCGGCTCGTCCCTGAGGTAGCCGTCTCGTCGTCGTGGTCGGGGATGACGGATCCACGTCACCGTCTTTAGGTTGGCTGGGAAGTCATCCACACGCCAGTAACCGCGTCCTCGTCACCGTCGTCACGCAGGGAGCGGTGGGGCTGGAGAAGAGCAGGGCTGCGGCGGGGAGAGAGCGGCGAAGGCGAGCGGGGAGTGTGACGGCGACGACTAGGGCAGGAGAAGGAGCAGGGCGGCGGCAGGGAGAGTGCGGGCGTTGTGGATCTATCCAGCGAGTAGCCAAATATGACCTGCGCGCGTAACTGTGTTTAAGGAAATTACTGGCGTGCCCTTGAACGACTCTCTGTTGGAATTGGAATTCCATGGGCATTATAGTCAATATAGGTGGGAAATTTTGAACAGCCCGCACATGGTTTGCCTACTGACGCTGACGCGTGGGCCAGTGTCATTGGCGCTGCTGGTTAGTAAACCCGCATCACCTTTGTTGGCAGTTGAGTCCGGGCGGGCGGGCAGTAGTGATCTTTTTATTTTGGCTGCTGACGCTGACGCGTGGGCCAACCACTATTTTTTTCGAATGAAACTTGCTTCCCTAAAATATTAGAGCCCATAAAACAGCACCTAAAAAATCATAAAAATACGAACAATTCATATTTGGACATTTAGTATTTGAATAAAATATCAACAGTCACACTTGTGTGCTCAAGATTCTTAGAATTCATTTTTACATCGCATGTTAATGATGTAATAATTCTAATAACATCTAGTGTGCTCTAAAAATCTACAAATTGACTTGGCAACATAATTTGGGTACCCAGACTTGTTTTCAAAATTTCAAATGGTTTCGATGAAGGAATAATATACTTGTGTACAAATATCTAAATATCTCACATAGTTTCCTAGAATGTTCCTTGAACATTGAAGTTTTCCACACTTTGCAACATGTTCGAACTCATATGGATTTGAAAACTTAACAAAACCTTGTGTTCATCTTAAGATTACGAAAATGCAAAGTTTCATTACAGGAGGTGTGGAAAACAAATATTATTTATATGTTGTACTTACATAGAACAAGATAAGGCATATAAACATTATTCAAGAAACGGAATACACACTAAATAATGAAATTAATGAAAATATGGTGATTTTATAAAACTTTAGAAAAAAATAATCAAATTTGGACTAATTACGACGGAGATATACATGTTACAAAATTTGATTGCAGATTAAAAAGAGAAATACCGTCGGTGACGCGGGACGGATAAACTATTCTTCATTCTCCAATAGAACAAAGGAGGAAGTAGAGGGCACTGCCGCCCGCCGCCGCCCTCGCCGTGCCCGCTTCGGCGGTTTTGACACCCAAGAGGGCACCATAGGCCTCGTCGACGGCAAATGAGACCACCGCAACCTCTGATTTGACTCACAAACGTGACAAATCAAATAATCTTGTCTATCAAAAAACCGATTAAAAACTGACATCCTGATAAAATCAAATCTGCGTTTAGTAATATCTAATAATTTACATTCAAGATAGATAATGTTCATTGATGCTTGCGCCTACATCCCGATGTTCATCCTCCTGACGGCATACTCCACAGCGACGCTGAAGTTACGCGTCCAGTGGACGAACTCATGATGGATGTGACACTCGGCGCTGTAGTAGTGGATGATCTCTGAGGTCTCCGACCCGTAGCGCCTACATCTCGCTGCCCAAATGCAGATGTGGGGATTCTGGACGGGCAGCAACGGAATGTTGTTGTCGCCGTCACCAAGCCAGTACCACCACACAATGTTCTCGAGATCCCGTTTGATGAGGTAGCGCAGCCGCCGCAGGTTGTGGTTCTTCCACCGCCCATCAGGGGGCGACAGAACGTCGCTGATTTCGTGGAGTAGTGGCATGGCTTCATTGTCCGCAGGGTTGCAATGGTACTTCAGCATTGCTAAGAAGTACTTTGCACCGGAGTCTTTAACAGCGGCATCTCCGACGAGCTTCAGACCCTTATCGGGATTCCGCCACCTCATCAACCTCTCCATCCCCTCGAAGCATAAGGCCTCCGGATGATTGGCCTCGTTGAAGCGCCGCTCAAAGCACGACCTGAGGTAGCGATTCCTACACACCTAACAAAGCTCATGCAGCGACACGTGCAGTAGTACCTCATCGGAGTCGCAGATGCGTCGGAAGGTGCCGCAGATCTGATTACGAAGGATCGGAAAATGAATGACGGCCTCATCCTTGATGGAGTGGATGATGATCTGGGTGATAAGATCATCTGGCAGCAGCAGCATCAAGCACACCGCGCCCATCAAGGAGAAGGGGAGGAAATAGAAAAGCGACATGGTTTGGAAATTGAAAGGCGACGAGGTTGAAATTGAAAGGTGACTTGGTTTGGAAATTGAAAATTGCGACTCGACCATCTAGAATAATATATGGAAATTGAAAAGGCGCCGTAGTTTGGCTGCTAACACTGACGAGTGGGCCCAACACCATTGCCCCTGTCCTTCACCTTCTCGTGTAATTGAAAGACGACGCATGTTTTTGGACGGTTTTGCACCCGAAACGGAGCCCGAGGCGCCGTAGTGGCACTAGTGGAGTAGTGGGTGGGTGCAGAGGCACCTAACAGTTCCGCGTCTTGTCAATATAACTCCCCTGCCTTCCACTGCTTCCCCTGCTTCTTCCATAAGCTTATCATCTCTTTCGCTTCTTCTTCCTCCTTGTGATCCACCACTACAAATCTCCGGTCACCGAGAGATCACGAAGGAGGAGATGGCGTCGAGTGCCCTGTCGGCGGCGAAGCGTGGATGAAGGGAGGACGACGACGACGAAAGCCGCCGTTGGAGAAGGTTGGAGAAGGGGAAGGAGCCGGCGACCAAGGACGCTGACGAGGAACCGTTCGGTGACGACACTAAATTTGCTGTCGACCTGCTCAGGAGTGCATTCAGAAAGTTTCAAGATGTTGGCGAGGCCTTCGACATCGAGGCGCCTCATGAAGTGGACAAGGACCCGAGCGTGAAGGGTCTCGCCTTTAGGATCCACGGGTTGGCTGAAAAGCTTGAGAACCTCCCCATGGTCAAGCAGGCTGGCCGCCACTTCGACTTTGACGACAGTGGCTCCTACGGCGACGACGGCGACGACGGCAGCCACGGCGGCTACGATGGCTCCGACGGCAGCCACGGCGGCGACGATGGCGGGACTCCGACAGCGGCAACTGACTAATTGATAGACTACTCTACCATGTATAGTAATAATGTGTGTGTGTGTGTTTTTGTGTTTTCGTCAGGTTGTTGGACATGAACTGCTGAGTTTGTTTGTCGATCATGAACTACTTAGTTAATTAGTTTGGTTGTTGGATTTTGTATGTCATGAACTGGATCTAATAAACGCGAGTGGATCCATCCGTGTCTCCTATAATATGTGTTCATCCTGTTGTGATGAACTCGAGATCCGTTGTGATGAAATGGAGATCTGTTGTGATGAATTAGATCTTAGAGACAATGGATAGTCATTGCCGACGCGGGTTAGCGAACCTGCATCGCCTTTGTTGGCAGTTGGGTCCGGGCGGGCAGGCAACGGTTATCTTTTTTATATTGGCTGCTGATGCTGACGTGTGGGCCCGTCACTATTTTTTTGAATGAAATTTGCTTACCTAAAATATTAGAGCCCATAAAATAGCACCTAGAAAATCAAAAAAATACGAACAATTCATATTTGGACATTTAGTATTTGAATAAAATATCAACAGTGACACTTGTGTGCCCAAAATTCTTATAATTCATTTTTACATCCCATGGTAATGATATAGTAAGTCTAATAACATCTAATGTGCTCTAAAAAATCTACAAATTGACTTGGCAACATAATTTGGGTACCTAAACTTATCTTCAAAATTTCAAATGGTCTCGATGAAGGAATAATATACTTGTGTACAAATGTCTACATCTCTCACATAGTTTCCTAGAATGTTGCTTGAACAATGAAATTTTCCACACTTTGCAACATGTCAGAACTCATATGCATTTGAAAACATAACAAAACCTTGTGTTCACCTTAAGCTTACGAAATGCAAAGTTTCATCACTAATGGTTGTGTAAAACAAATATTTTTTATATGTTGTGTACTTACAAAGAACAAAATAAGGCATATAAACATTATTCAAGAAACGGAATATACACTAAACAATAAAATTAATGAAAAGATGGTGATTTTAGAAAAATTCAGAAAAAAAAAACAAATTTAGAATAATTACGACAACGAAATACATGTTACAACATTTGATTGCAGATTAAAAGGAGAAATGCGAACTGTTCTTCATTCGAATAGAACTGGCCCCACAGTCATTGGCGACACGGGACCGATAACCCGCGTCGGCTTTGCTGCTCTTCCAAAAATTTACACAGATAATACGAGCAACATACAAAAGCTAATCCACTACTGATTTCGTATTCCAATACTTCGTTCGAACTTCATCATTTCGCGGCGGAGCCTACAGTCTTCGCTGCAAAGCAGAGAAATTCCAAGCCATCCTTTATCCACGCCGCAGCCGCCCCCATTGCCTGCGCACAGCTGATCGCCGCGCACCTGTGCCGGAGGCGGCAGCGGTTCACCCCAAATGCGCCACGTCGAGGAGTGGATCGTACGCGCGGCCTTCTCGCGCAAAGGCAGACACCCCTCGTTGCTTAGCCATCTCGACGTCGTACTGCTGCCGCCTGCGACCCGCCTTATGTACCGCTTGGCGGTGTCGTCGGCAGCGGCACCACCATTGTCCTTGTAGAGCAAGATTGCGTATAGATAGGCCATCGCATCGTGCCCACCCTCGGCGGTGCACCGGAGATCATTGCTTTCCCTGTTTTCCATGAACACAGCTTTGATCCCGGAGAAGAAGCAAGCGTCCGGATTCCTGAGATCAGTCAGCATAGCAAGGAAGGCTTTGTAGGCGGTAGGGTCCCACACCCAATAAATCTCATCTCTTATCCCCTCAATCGACAAACGCCGGTCGACGCCGCGGTGGTCGCACACACGGCGCATGGTCGAGCAAGTACCGCGTAGGCTGCGGAGGTCAGCCAAGGGCCGCTCCGAGGTTGCACCGACGCGTGCCACAATCTCAATGCGGAGGTCTTGAGGGAGGTGCAGCAGCGACGGCTGGTGCCGCCTTCTTCTTCCCGGCATGCTATTCATCTCCGGCCGGGAATGGTGACGATAAGGAGTAGGCAGTTGCTGTTTTTTCGCAGGTAGATGAAGGGGCAGGGGATCTAAATTATTTTAGAAGGAGGAGATACAAGAGATTTGTTTCGAAACACGGTTTAAGTATGCAATGGAGACGACGTTTGGCTAATCCGCGTATCCTTTAATTCTCCATATTAGATGACGTTTGGCTAATCCGCGTATCCTTTAATTCTACATTGGAGATGACGTTTGGTTAATCCGCGTATCCTTTAATTCTACATTGGAATCACTGCCTCTACGCTCAGCCATTGACTGGGCAACTGTTTCCCCCTTGACCGGATCTGGCATCAATTTCTTGGGAACCTTCCCGTATCCTATACTTTTGATCTTATCCCTTCCTCTCTTTTTCTGACAACCAATCTTATCCCTTCCTTGTTTTTGCTATAAAAAGGGACCGACGCCTATCGGTCCTCCTCACTTGCTTCATTCTTCTCTAGATCTAGATCTGGCACAAAGAATAAATCTTGTAGGGCGCAAGCTTTTGCTTTTCTCTCTTCTTCTTCCTCCTCCTCGTTCTCTCAGTTGCTAGAAGAATTCTTGTGATATGGGTGATTGGGTTGCTCATCCCTCTAGCACAGCTGATAGAAAATTCCTTGTGATATATTTCCTTGTGATTTGGCATCAGCTATCAGGGGAGAGTAGCCCAGAACCTCTGCATCAGGAAGAACAAGCCGACGGAAAGATCAGGTCTAGGGAGAGAAGCCCAACCCCACTATTGTATCTTTCTCGTCAAATTTGCGCTTCCTTTTGCTTTCCCTCCTTCAGGAGGAGGATTTTTGAAGGGATATGTTTCCACCCTCTGTTGTATCTTTCTCTTATGCTCACTTGTAAGCATGAAGAAGAGCAAGCGGACGGGAAGGTCGCAGAATCTGGACCATATCTCGTCAAACTTACGTTTCTTTTTTAAGGGATATGTTCTCCCCTTCTGCTGTATTTTCCTCACTTGATCAGTGATATCCTCAGGCCTCATCACATTTGGTGGGAATGGTTCATTTTTCTCAAAAACTCCTCCTTCATCAAGGTCTTCATCATGGTCTGTAGCATGGTTCGCACTTCACCTTCATTTAGGCACCCTGCTTCGAGTTCATTAAGGCCATCCTCACCATGTTTATTCCAACACGTGTAATTTTTTGTGAAATCACGTGTGACCAAATGATGAAAAATGATTTCCCGGTGTCCGAATTTCTTCTAGTTGAGACAATCTATACAGGGGCAAGCAAAGCATTCCCTCAACGCCACGGTTTCTCATATCCGCCTCTGCTTGATTTAGAAAACCATTGACCCCGCTTAAGAAATTGTCCCAATCTTCGTGGAGCTGTCTGTACATCCAAGCCCGAGCAGCAGCCGCCATCTGCATTCCATACACCAAATGAGCATAATTCATCACACAAAAAACCGATAACATAAGAGGATTAGGATAGCTGAGGAATTTAAATAAAAGGGGGTAATTAATTTCCACCTTGACGAGGACTTTCTACGAGGCGAGCGCCGCCGAGGAGGAGGATCGGAGGCGGCGTCGCGGCCGCGGTGACAGCGCGGAGGATGGCGTCGAGCCTCAGGGGGAGGGGACACGGAGGCGTCTACTTTGGATGACGTCACGGTCGACGTCCGCTGGCCCCTTTCGCTGTCGCACACGCGGCCGGCCGACCTGCTGCAGCGCTGGCTTTCTGAGGAGAGAGAGCGCGATCCTCAGAGCGCGCGCAGCTAGCGGCGGCGAACGGGGCAGGCCGGCGGGGACTTCGGAGGAGAGAGATCAAGCGAGTGACCTTCTGAGGAGAGAGTGTGAGTGTTGTTGTCGGAACGGGAGTGACCTTCTGAGGAGAGAGAGCGAGTGGTGTCAGAAGGATAAGACAAAGACGCGCAATAACAACGTGCGTCTCCGATGTGAGAAAAAAGGCGACCTTGGGTGGCAATCAAAGGAGACGAGTCTTAAGAAACGAGCGTATCCAATTGGGTCGCCATCAAAGGAGACACATCCTAACAAACATGCGTCTCCAGTACGAAAGTTATTAGTAACGGACTTTATAGCTCGTTACCAATACGGCAGTGATCACTAACGGACTTAAACAACCCGTTACCGATAGGGCATTGATCGATAACGGTCTTTACGAGCCCGTTACGGATAGGTTTAACATTTGTAACGGACTCAATTTAACGTCTGTTACAACGAATTCATGTAACAGGCGTTTAAGAAGCCCGTTACCAGAAGTCCACATTGGCAACGGGTATATTGGAGGCAAACCCCGGGATCACCCTGCCGCGCTTATGGGTAATGGGCGCCAAACAACAACCGTTACAGATGTGGGTGCATGTAACAGATGTTAAGGGCCCGTTACAAATGCTGCGTGACCTATTTGAGGTTTTCACGTAGTGTCAATCACTTGTACTGTTTTTTCAGTATAAATCACCTATACTTTTCGTACAACAGAGTTGGTACTTGGTGCTAAACATGAACACTCTGCAGGTACAAATTAAGGCACAAATCGATTGTTGGTACCTGGTGTCTCTTGGCAAGGCACAACTTTAAGTGATGATTAGGACCTATAGAAGGCCAACAACCTCCGGGATTTGCTCTCTGCATCGTAATGTAGTCAAAGTTTTTTTTTTCAAATTGCATCAGTTTTTGTAGGATCTAATCGTATAAGTGGTTGCTTTTGCTACAGTTTTAGGCCTTATTTTTGCGCAGGGGAATCTCTCTTATGTTCGTGTGCAGGGGCGATGATGTTGTTGCCGGGATCCAATTTTTTTCCTGGAAAATTTGAATGAAATCCTTGAGCTCCAAGGCCTCTAACTTAGTTGGGTTTGCAACTTCTGCGCATCCGATGCATTTTATCTTTATTGACTTCTGAGATGTAACAATCCTACACCAAAAATGATGTTTAAGCATGTTGTAAAAGACTTGCATAGCTGTTTGAATTTACTTTGGCTCAAGTTTATTCGTGACTTCCTATATGAGTTTCCATTTTGAAAAACATGATGCTACTTATATCTTTATTTGTTATTACTTTTTTATGGAGAGAGTGATGCACGCAAAATTATTCAGTTGCTCAAGAATAATTCCTCTCCGGCATTGCCATTCTGAAGAACTCGCTCCAGAATCCTTTTTTTAAAAAAAAAGTACAACATCATTATTCACCTGACAATATTAAACCTGTTACATTGACAATATTATTCATGTTACATTGTTCGCAAAAAGGTACACCAGAGCCATACCCGTTTGTCTCACCTGTTTGTCTCAGCTCGACCGACTGAACTGTTCGACGTGATCCGAAGACGCGCCACACTGAAGCCGAGAGTGACAGCACGATCCATCGGCGAGTTCGAGTGACACACACAAAGCTACGTAGTAGAACCCACCAGCTGTTCTACCTCCTCGAACCTCCTACGTGCCTCCTCTAATACGGTGGCCTCCTCTAATACGGTGGCGCTCTAAACCAATCAGAAACATTAGAGTATCGCAGTGGTAAGCCACACCAAGTCTAACCTTAGCTTCCGGGTTCAATCCCTACGGGAGCTATAATTTTTTTTGCCACTATTTTTTTATTTATTCCTTCTTTTCATACTTTATTTTTTCCATTTTTTAAAATGTTTTTTAGATATTGGTATACATATAGTATAGTCATGTGAGGATTTGGTCATACACATCCTTCGCAACAAATTAAAATTCATCATATCATGTATAAGAAAAATTGAAAAAAATAAAATGGAAAAAATAAAAAAATAGTCATGGATCAAACTTAGACCATTTAAATTATTTCTCCCCTTGTTGCTTCCGTGAACAATAAACCCAAAAAATGGCAAATGGGTGGACAAATTAAAAATCATCATATCTTGTAATCGCCAAGGATCAAACTTGAGCCCTGTATATTATTTCTTCAGTTGTTGCTGACGTGAACTAAAAAAACCCAACAAAATGGCAAATGGGGGGTCGAACCTGGGCCTTAAGACATCTAGGCAAAAGTGCTACCACTGCACCAAGAATTGGGTTATGTTGCAAATTTGGTAATCGAAATTATATATGTTTAGTACCTCAAAAACCCACCAATCCAGCTCACAGGCCGCATCGTCACGAATAAAAAAGGTGCGTGGTGCCGGAGTTGAACCCACAACCTCACACATCAAAAGAACAACTACTACCACTAGGCTACTTCATCAATTGTGGTAAATTGAGGATAGTTTATTTTAGAGTAAAATGCACTGGAGGTCCATGAACTTGCAAAGGTGTGTCAATTAGGTCAATCAACTCTGAAATGCATTTCTAAGTTCATATATTTATTGAGTCATTCACCGCAGGTCCATAACTGCCCACATATGCTTCTACTAGTGACATGACATGATGATTTGGGTCAAGAAGCATCTCTTAGCTGAGGCATTTCAACAAATAGGTTACTTATGGGCGACAGAGACTTGACAGTAGCCTCTTCCCGTGTATGGCAGACACCGCACGGGAAGAGGCTGCTGCCGTTCAGCTCCAAAAATGTCAAGCATGTGTCATCCATAAGCTTCTCAATGAAATGGCTCAGAGCCAAGTCATCATGTCATGTCAGCATTAGAAGCATATGTAATAGTTATGAACCTGTGGTGAACGACTCAACAAGTTTGTGGAACCAGAAATGTGTTTTCAAGGTTGATGGACCTAAGTGACACATCAATACAAGTTGATGGACCTCTGGTTCATAGGATTGGAGTTTTGCAACCATGTGGCGCACGTCGAGGCTATTTCCGGCATCGTTTTTTCTTTTTAATCTACAATTAAAATTTCAAACTGGTATTTCTGGGTTGTTGGTTCTTTTTCAGATTTTTTGTAAAATCATTATCTTTCATGTAATATCATTAGTTTGTATATTAATTCCTATTTCGTCTATCTTTTTTATACATCTTTTTTTCTTCTACCGAAAGAGAATAGATAAAAAGATATTTTTGAATAAAAAATGGTAACATAACTTCATATTATCTAATGTTATGATAAACATAAGGTTCTACCCAAGTTTTAGATGCATGCAACTTAGAAAATGTAAATCACCACTCAAATCTCAAAGTTTGTGTTGAGTTATTAGAAACTATGTGAGAGATGTATCCATTTGTGAGCAATGTATGTTATGACTTTCTTGAAACCACTTAATTTTTTTTATGGCAAGATTGTGAACCAAAAACATGCTGTTATGTCGATTTGTAGAATTTTTTGAACAAATTCAAATATTATTCTAATTATTATGTTGTAATTTGGAGATAGAAGTATGAATTATCACTAGAAGGCAATTGAATTTTTTATATATCTCCTAGACATGGAGCATTATGGAAGAAATATTTCTAGAAACAAATATTTGAAAAATGGAAAAAAAGAAATAAAGCACAAAAAAGAAATAAATACATAAAATGTTGGCAAAACAAAAAAACTGACTCCCATAAGGATCGAACCTAGGAGCCGAGCGGCCCAGCTTCAGCCCAACGCTAGTCTGCTTCACCCTCCCTTCTAATACATTTTAGAAAATATCAAAAGTAATTCTAGACATCAAAAAAGTAATTCTAAATTGAACTACATCTACTTCTAATAAATTTCAGAAAATATCCAAAAAAAATATTTTTAGGAGCAAAACTTTATTTCTAAACATTGTTCCAAAGATAGATGAAAAACACATTTGTTTTCTCGGGATAATTTGGTACTCCATATCTATACTAACACAAAACAATTGTGATAATATCTAAATATAATACATGAATTAAAATATATTTTATATGAGTTTTTTTAAAATAATATTGAAGTTACACATAGTTCAACATAGAATTATTTTCGATAAACACACGAAAATTCATTTAAAGGATAAAAAATACTAAGACTGTTGAAAATGATTAAAACTTCTAAACAACTACTAATACTTAGTCTATTGTGTAAATAAAATATGTTAGCATATATAAGATAATAATTTTTTTATATTACTTCATAATGGTGCAATAAAAGGAAAAATGTTAAGCAATATAAAAACGGTACATAATTTTTTTTAAACGGGCCAAAAGACTTGGGCCTGGGCTGTTTTTTCTGCCCACTCGCTCCGCCTTCAACAACCCAATTCCTCCTATCGGTCCATCTCCTGATTAAAATGCGGCTGACTCCCCTGGAACCCTAGCTTACCTCTCCCCTTCATTCTCCATCCCGAATCAATGCCGTCGCCACACTCCTCATCTCCTCTCACGCACCCCGCGCCCTCCGCCCGCAGCCCCTCTTTCCCTTTGCATTCGCGATGCTCAACTATTTGAGGCAGACTTTTCGTGATGCTCAACTCATGAAAATGATCTTGAAGACCTGGTGGCACAAAATATTTCGTGGAGGTCATTGACACGAAATGCTCTCATGAAAATAAATCATGATGGTTCACTCATGAAAATGGTATTTTCGTGATGCCATATTAGTGAGAGGATTTTCATTAGATTTACATGTCATGAATTATTTTCGTGAGGGTTTTAGATATTTTCGTGAGGCTTTTCGACTCTCACAAATCTCTGTTTTCTGGTAGTGCACGAACCTTCCGTTTAAGCATATGCAATTTCCTTTACTGAGAAGAGCAAACTAACGTAGTAATGTGTCATGTGGCTTGTGTAGTACAAAATTCAATGCAGCCATGCAATCATGATCTGAGACGTCATCGTCGGAACAATCCGAGATACTACACCCCAACACCTATTTTTTATTTTCTTAATTTGGATCTAGCCTATTTGTATTTGCAACGACAATATTCCAAGGAGATTCATATGCATTGGTGAACGACAGACCAACTAGCAGAACATGGCTGAAAACAATTGTTTCATGACCATACATGAAAGCACGATCGTTTGGAATGAAGTATTAATCATTACAACAAGCATGGGACAAATCTTAAAAAGTGTTAAGTTGGATAACAAAAACTCATAAATTTGTTTTGGAGTAGTTGTTCGGGTCATAGAATCACATTCAAGGAGTAATTATGTGATGAACCAGCAGTGCCTCCAACGGCTACAGTGTTCAGCAACACAAGCTTGGCCCTCTGATCCGGTATCTGATTCAGTAATGCTGAATCTATGGTTCTCCAGTTAGCTGTTCTTCTTTCCTCCCAGATACTCCAACTGAAAGGTAGCACTGTAGCAGGACCTGTACAAAAAAAAAGAAAAGAAAACAAGACGGAACAGCATTAAAGAACAAAACACTTTGGCAATGCAAGATCAGCATTCAGCTTTGAGAATCCACAAGGTCATATGCAGAGTAGTACACGCATAGCTATAGGCTTATAACGCAATAACCTGAAAAAAAACGGTGGCCGCCCTTAGTAGCTCTCCGTATAAAGGTTAAGATCTTGTCAAGATAGGAAATTGTTCTTTGGCAGCCTATGAACTCAAGAGCCTAGTAAATAAAGAATCAATAGGTCTGAACTAGAACAGCCATGGCAAGGTAATTGTTATATCTCTACTGAAAGCTGAGTTATCAGTTCTACAGATCCAACACAATATAGGATCAAAGCCTAAATTCCAATATATGAAATTTAAGAGGAGATACTGACAGGATATGAGAAAGAACAACTAACCAAAGGCAAAATTAGTTTGCAAATAATGGAGCAGACACTCTGGTCTACCCTTTACTACAAAACATAAATTATTTACCTATGAAATAAATTGACCAGACTGCAATAGCATATTAGCATTCTGCACAAGACATCTCAACAAGATCCAATACTAAATGAATGGGATATGAAGACCTAACTGGTCACAAACTCACAATGGATGTCAAAAATGATCTAGCAGCTAGAAATTTGCAAAAAGTTTTGCAGGCAGGATGGTTCTGGTGATCAGCAAGATTAGACGATAGATCGCAGAGTATTGTCACTTTTGTAGCCTCGACGACACAAATTACAGCAGAAAGGGCCACTGTTAAACGCTCGAGTTTGACGACACATGCTACAGCTTGTGCATAATTCGTCAGCAAGCTTTCACTCCCTCTAGACTGAAACATGTAAGATAAAACAAGGCATATTGACCAGGCAAACTAGTATCATGAACCAAATGGTTTGACGTCCAAAGCTTCAGAATATTAACTAATATATCTGCTCCAGCAATATAGATGATGCATCTAGAAAACCTATGTTATGAACTGCGATGCGAGGGGAAGGTGATTGGAGGATTTGGGGCTGATTTGTAGGGGATTAGAGTTGCAAGCTACAGTACCCATGATGCTAACAGTGGCCTAGGGTTGTGGCGGCGGCTAGGGTTGGAGGGGCGCAGGGAACGCCAGCCGCGGGGCTTCGCCCACGGCTGGCAAGAGAGAAGAGTTTTCCTTCTAATCTCTTGCTTGATTTGATTGATACATCCCCTCCTTATAAAGAGAGGATTCCTTGTCCCGTAAGTAAGGACTCGATCTTATCCCTAAACCTAACCCTAATGGGCCTGCCGAGCCGGCCTATTAGACCCGGCCCATTAGTCCCCTGACACCTGACATTACCTCGCCCTTTTCCGAGCAGCTCGTTCTCGAGCTGCATCATGGGCATCTTGACAATGACTGACTCCACAAAAACCTATGACCTAAAAAATAAGCCTTTTACATCTCGGCTTATTTGATTATTCTTGATCTGAAGTAGACTCAGACTTTTATTGTGCGACTCCCCGACGGTAGGCACCATCCGCAAGACGAAGTTGCATGTGTACGACCACATGGATCCCATGGAGACCATCTGAACGAGAGGGGCGCAGGGGCACAGCCACCTAGAAGCAGTCACGACGAAGACCAA
Source organism: Cenchrus fungigraminus (assembly GCA_036936925.1). NCBI lineage: Eukaryota > Viridiplantae > Streptophyta > Magnoliopsida > Poales > Poaceae > Cenchrus > Cenchrus fungigraminus. The sequence continues at coordinate 98,036,664 of CM072774.1, read as the reverse complement.
CGGAGACGTCCTCGTGGTGGTCGGAGACGGAAAGCTGAAGCGCTAGGCAGTGTCCCCGCTGGTGACAAGGAGGAACACACCTCCCCTACCACCGTCCCCGCAGAGTTGGAGTACACTGTCTGCGGGAAAAAACACCATGCGCACCATTGGACACAGCAGCGGATCGGCACAATTGCTGGTAGCCATCGAGCGAGTCGAGGTCACATCCCTCTGCATCGAAGGTGAAGGCGACCGCCGCCAAGGCTGCCTCCTGATCCCGCATCTGCTTGTGCACTGTTTGTAGCCGCCGTCGTGATAGGAAGCTGTGCGCCGCCGCCTGCAGCCGCAACGCCGCCTAAAGTTGCACTGCCGTGGTCGCTGCCTTTGCGTGGTGACGAACAGCCTTAAGGAACTTGGATGGGGTGCGGGGCTGAATCAGCTGCAGATCGAGTAGTCGCCCCACCCGCCGGTGCGCCAGGAGGCCGCGTGTTGCAGTTTGCAGCCGCACTGCCGCGGACACCTGTCGGGTAAGCATCTTCACCGCCATCTCCACTGCGAATGCTCCTGTGGATGGCGTCGGGAGTGCTGCCACCGATGAGGCAGGGAGGGATGCACGCGGCAGCAGCAACCTGCCCGTCAGGAGCTCGCGCAACAGCACCAACTCCTCGTGAATCCCGCAGATAGCAGCACCGTGGTCGAGGAGCATCCGCGTCACCTCCTCGGGTGAGAGGGTGTGGGGGAGCAAAGGAGGGTCCGGCGGCACTGCGGAGAACAGGGACGACGCAGCCCAGGGATGTGCGCCAGCAGCGTAGAATCCAGCCATGGCCTCTGATACCAAATTGTTGTGAACTGCGATGCGAGGGGAAGGTGATCGGAGGATTTGCGGCTGATTTGTAGGGGAATTAGGGTTGCAAGCTACAATACCCGCGGTGCTACAGTACGCGCGGGTACTGTTCACGCCTAGGGTTGTGGCGGCGACTAGGGTTGGAGGGGCGCAGGGAACGCCGACTGCGGGGCTTCGCCCACGGCCGGCAAGAGAGAAGGGTTTTCCTTCTAATCTCTTGCTTGCTTTGATTGATACATCCCCCTCCTTATAAAGAGAGGATTCCTTGTCCCCTAAGTAAGGACTCGATCTTATCCCTAAACATAACCCTAATTGGCCTGCCGAGCCGGCCTATTAGACCCGGCCCATTAGTCCCCTGACACCTGACAACCTAGTCTAGAATCTGAAAATGATTTCGTTTCAGAAACACACATCATGGGTATGCGGAATTTTGTTCAGACCCAACAAAAAAAAATTGAGACACCAAAAATATATATTGTTGAGTTTAGGTTCCTTTCTCGTATGTATGTCAACCACAATCATCTTCTAAGATACTGCAAGGTTCAATCTGAGTATATCATTCAAAGGACAAAGATAAATTATTTTAGTCCGTTTCTGAAAATGGACCAAATTTCTCCACTAATGGGAGTATATGTTCCTAAACTAATATTTCATCAAAACTTGAAATGTTATGCCAAGATGATGAATGAAAGGACTAGAAAACCAGTAGCTAAAATAGTTTACCTTGAAATCCTGTCCATACAAACCAACCACGTCAAATTGATGCAGAAATACTCTTCTTGGATGACATACTCAAGATTATCTACTCCGTTGAAAATTTAAAATGTTGTCAATATTATCGATTATAATCAAAATGGTTCTAGGTTAGGACAACGTTAGCGTCTTGTGTATAAGCATCAGCATGATATTGGCAGTTCAATCATAGAAAATGTAAGGATATTGTCAAGATAGCAAATTGTACACAGTACCTAACAGTACCATAGAAGTTGTGATAGCAACTGAGACATGTCAGAACTTGTAGTTTACAACTAAACATAAAGATGCAATCAGGAAGAAGAAAAACCGACTGCATTTTACTGTAGCATCATCAACCTTGTTGACACATTAAAGCAGAGAATTTTATAAGCTCAACTGGGAACCTTATATTCCCTTGCACTATTATTCTTTTAAGGGTCATATGACCTTGGAGCACTTTGGGCACAAGAGACGGCCTTTGGATCTGCAGTTAGTGCAAGGAATAAAATTCTCATTCTTGGCTTCAGCTCCGAGTGATTCGTAGAGATCATCTAGCATGCCCAAATTAAGTAGCCCTCCTTTCCGAACTGAACCCATTCCTTTGCACTGTGAGCATGCTACTATCCGAAGATCACCGCACCTCTTACACATACCTAGTGACCTGCAGTTCATATGTATTTTGCTCAGATAAAAGATGGATGAGTGGTAAGGATATGCATAGTAGAAAGCTCCAGTTTTAAATTTTCTCAACTTAAGTACTCTGTCTTATGCTTTGTATTTTGATGACTGATGCTTGTACTCTGCATATTTTATTTTATTTTCACTAGACAATTTTTTCTTCTCAAGGAACCTTGTCTTATGTTTTCTGAACAAAAGTCATCTACTGTTAGTTTGATATGATACATAAGTACATCTTTTTCTGAAGGGTTGTGATGAATGGATCATTAAACTTAGTTTGTGTATCATTTCCTTATGCACCTTGCAGTAAAACTCACTAAGACCCCTGATACTGTAGCAGGCTACCAATTGATGAAGGTTAACTAGATACTAGATATTTGTATGCATACTTATTTTCCATGGAAATTTCCACATCCTTTTTCTAATTCCCCGACTATTCTATCTCAAACCATCTTTACTGCTACTCGAAACTGAATTTGGTTTTTGTTTGCACCTAATCATAACAGATAGTGACATGCAGTGCAGCTATCCTTCTTCTCAAGACACTAAACGACACAATTAGGACTATGAAACAAAAGGCAGCGACCGGTAAATGGGAAGGGGAGGTACCTTCTTTGGAGGAGGCAATGAATCCGACGACCTTGGTCGCAGCGATGGTGGCGCCGAGCAGCAGGCCACCCACCACGAAGCCGGCGATCTCGCTGCCCGTCAGCCCATCCATCTCTCAGTTCTTGATCTCAGTTTGCTGCAGCGTCCAAAGTAAGCAAGAAATTATCTCACCGGAGATGAGGCTTACTACTTCTCCCCGCTCCACCACCCGCAGCCGCACGTCCTCCTCCGCCCCCAGCGCAGGGCTCCCGGCACCGACGCTGCCGCGACGGGCAGAGAGAGGGAGAAAGGGGAGACTGTGGGAGAGAGACGAGCTTGGGCCGCAGGTGACCTAGCACCAGCAGGCAGGGACGCACCGATGAGGTACCGGCAGTAGCGATTCGCCGCGAGTAACGGAGGCGCAGGAAGACGGGGGTGGGAGCGCAAGCGGGTGGGGCGGCGGCGGTGGGGAAACAGAGGGCGGGTTCGAATGCCTCGTTCCCCTGCTAGCCAGGCCCGCGTGGTGCAGGGTGGGGCGTTCGGTGGCCTGGCCAGCCCACGGAGCCAGGCCGGCTAGCTCCAAAAGGAGGCCGCCTCCCTGCACGCCAAGCAACGCCGCGAGAAGTCGTTTTTTTCGGGCCAGGCTCGCGCGGTCGCGTGTGGCTGCACGCGGAAAGAGGGCGGGAGACGCCGCGGGCCTTGGCACGAGTTCTTGTGCTGGCTAGGGATACCGCCCCGCCCCCCGTATGCTACCGGCGTCGGCCGCCAATCCTATATACCTTCCGGAAGTTTTTTCATCCCAACTTCCAGTGTTTGAGATTCGTGCTTACTGCCACAACCGTTGGATCCTCACCCACCTTCCCTCACCTGCCGCCTCCTTGACGGCCTCACGCCAGCCGCCGTCGCCCACGGCATCCCTGCGCGACCGGGTGGGAGGTGGGGGGAGCGGCCGGCGGCGAGGTCGCCACCAGCCGGGGCGGTGGTGGAGGGGGGCAGCCCTTAGGGTTTGGGTTTCGGGGGGGAGGGGTCGGGTTCCCGGAGGAGCTCCTCCATCTCCGGCGACCTAGAGAAGGGAGGGGTTGGGGTGGCGCATCCACAGGCGGTGGCCGCGGTCGGTCGGCGGCGGAGGCGAGGCGGCGCGGTAGCGCCGCCGGCCGGGCGGGGTCGGATGGCCGGTGGGCAGGGACCGGCGGTGGGGGAGGAGCAGGCCGCTGGGTTAGGAAGGGCGGGGTCGCCGGCGGGGGAGGACGACGGGCGGGCGGCGCGGCAGCTGCCGGCCGGGGTGGTGGAGGAGGCGGCGGGAGTGGTGGCCGGCCGGGCGCGAGGAGCAGCTCGGTTAGGGAGGGCGGGGTCGCCGGCGGGGGTGGTCGGCGGGCGGGCGGCGCGGCGGCGGGGAGCCGCCGGCCGGGGTGGAGGACGTGGTGGCGGGGGACGACGGCGGCGGGAGGAAGAAGGTGGAGATGGGCCTAATAGGCTGGAAGGTGGAACCCTTATCCATCTTCCGGAAGCCATATAGGAGCCCCCGGCGTCGGCGGCTGCCTCCACAACACGACACCCCACCCAGATCGAGCCGAAGAAGGGAGGAGGCAGCAGCAACAACCACCGCACGCCGCTACCGCGCTAGAAGCTTCCGGAAGCGCCGCCCCGCGAGAGGGAGGCCCTGAGCACGGGGGAGATTGTCAGCACCACACCTGCTGACCGTCCACCTGAGAACAAGCCTGAGGAAGATGGGCCGCGAAGGAGCAGCAGACTTCGACGGCCCAACACCAAGATCACCAGAGCAGAATGGGCCGAGTGAGATTCGAAGACAACGGCCCAAGTCGCATGTATCCGGGTGTGCGTGTGTGTGATCGGCTATATGTAACGAGAGGCTAGGAGAGAGATATCATGTATGAACACAACTACTTTCTGAACTCGACGTTCCTCGTCGCCTGCTATCCGATCTCCTAGTTCTTCCGCTCCAATTCCCCTGTTGTTCTTCCTATCCTCTGCTCTGATTCTATCTCTATCGGTTACCCTAACACCTGGTATCAGAGACAACCACGATCCTGGTTCCGGTACTGCTCGCGCTTTCTCTCTTTTCCCCAAACTGGATTCGTGAATCGATTGGTGAGCGTGATCCGTCGTGGCCAATTTCGATCTCCGAATTCGATTTTGTGGTGATTCGAGTTCGTGCATGTTCCGAGCCTGGATTCCATCTCCAATTCCCACTACACCAGATCGCAGAGGAGGTTGGGGGCCATGAATCCTGATTCCAAGCTCCTGCTCGAAGAGATCCGTAAAGAGTTTGCGGATCAGAAGAAGTTGATCGAGAAGAGGTTCTCGGACCACGACAACAAGTGGGAGCTCCGCCTCGCGGAAGCGGAAGACAAGAAGGATGAGCGCGTCGAGACTCTCGAATCGGCGGCGGCGGCGTTCGAGGTCTGGAAACCGACCATCAAGTCGTCAATGGAGACCGTCAACACGGAGGTCCAGAAGCTCGCCAAGCACTGGGATCGAGCCGTGAAGGACAAGGCATTGGGGGATCAGGGACTATTTCCTTCGCCGAACTCTGCGCCAAGTTCAACTCCTCCCGTCACGGCACTTCCACAAAACACTACTCCGCCGATGGGGTCGGCGCCACCGCGACCATCTGCTGGTGGCTCTGCCGACGGCCCTAATGGGCACCACGTGCACTTTGGGAACCGGGATTCTGGGTACGGGTCGCAGACCTATACCCAGCTCCCGGACAAGGGTATGTCCAGCTCTCCTTTCTCTTTTCCCCAGTTTCCCTAACCGTTTGAGCAGAGTAGCACTTTTGGGGGCAATTCAACTGGGAAATTACCTAAGCTTAATTTTCCTATTTTCAATGGGGGAAAACCCAAAGTTATGGTTGTCTCGATGTGAAAATTACTTTGATATGTACAATGTTGAGGAGCGTCGTTGGATTCAAGTCGCTTCTATGTATTTCAATGATGCTACCGCTAGATGGTTTCAGTCGGTAGAGTTTAAGCTAAGATATGCTTCTTGGAAGGATTTTGCTCAGTTGCTGCTTGACCGTTTTGGCCGTGAACAGAAAGAGTTGCTCATTCGCCAACTCTTCCATATTCGCCAAACTGGGTCAGTAGCGGTGTATGTGGAAAAATTTGCTGAGTTAATTGACCAATTAACTGCTTATGGGCATGTCATAGAACCTGTTTACTACGCTATGCGCTTTCTTGATGGTTTGCGTGATGATATCAGAACTTCTGTTGCTCTGCATCGCCCGGTGGACTTCGATACTGCTGCCTCGCTTGCTTTGCTGCAGGAAGAGATGTAGGTGCACCGCTCAAGACAAGCAAGAGACCGGAATCTTATTATGGGGCCAAGCATGTGCCTAGAAATGCCCTCCCTCTCCCACCACCGCCAAGAATTGATAAGCAAGCTTCTCCTATCTTACCTGAAGAGAAAAGAATGTGTGAAGGCAAGTCTCTGGAGGAGAAAATGGCTGCATTACGAGCTTTTCGTCGGGCAAAAGGACTCTGTGTTCGCTGTGCTGAGAAATGGAGTCGAGAACAAAGATGTGGTGCCACAGTTCAACTGCATGCTGTCCAGGAACTGTTGGAGCTTTTTAACTTGGTAGACATTGACAATTTATCTGTTGTATCTGAACCTGTGGATCAACTATTCATGGCTCTGTCCAAGGATGCAGTAGCAGGTTTTGAAGGGCCCCGCGAGAGGGAGGCCGTGAGCACGGGGGAGATCCGGCGGCAGGACAGGTCGGTAGGAGATGGGAGTCCCGGCGTTCTACCGGTGGCTGGCGGACCGCTACCCATTGACGGTGTCGGACGCGAAGGAGGAGGAGCCCGTGGATCTCGAGCCCGGCACCTTCGTCCCCGTCGACCTCCGCCGCCCCAACCCAACGGCATCGAGTTCGACAACCTCTACCTCGACATGAATGGCATCATTCACCCCTGCTTCCACCACGAAGGCCGATTCCTGCTCGATTCAGTGAGCGCACCCGCCTCGAATGCATTTTTGGTTTCGCCCTCGCGCGGGAGACGGGGAGTGAGAGGCGCCAGGGATCCACCCCGCCTGCTGCTCTGCTGCGTTGATCTGGTTCCCAGCGAAGCGAGGTAATGGGATTGCTCGACTCTGTTTCCGCGACTGCTCTCGTGTTGCTTCGATTTCGAACTGACGTCTCTTCTGCTAGTACTTTGCTGTGTTGATGTTGGCGGTGGATTGGGTTGGGATTTGGGGGCGCGGGAGATTGGCTAACTTGGGGGGTTAGGGACGGCTGAGTGCATTTCATCGGTGAAAATCCATGTGCTGTTTCTTCCGATGCCTTGTTGATCGGCGTGATTAGTGTGGGATCTAGGTGATTTGTGTGTGGGAAGTGGTCAAACGTCTGTAGATTGGGTGCGGATTGAAATGATTGGCACTGGCAGACGGACTTATGAAAATAATGGTTGAAGTACGTGATCTTTGCATCGAGGTTGGTATTGGCTGCTGTATTATTTGTGATGCAAATTGCAAAAGGTGTACTTGTCTTAGTGGGATTGTAGTTGTTACAGTTCATGAGATTTAAGGTAATTTGGAATTACAGTGGACATAGTCTTTGAGGTCCATTTGGAGTCTGAAGCACTTTTGGTGCAATTTGTGATTGAAAAAAATACTTTACTGCAATATCTGCACTGAACTCAAATTCTCGATGTATAGATTGTGGAGTTCTGTTTACTGCATTTCATGTTCTGATCACAAATTGTGGAGTTCTGATTACTGCAATTTCTCGATGTATATCTGCACTGAACTCAAATTCTCGACAATAGATTGTTGTTCCCATTGTTTTTCACTTTTTCCTAACTTTCACCTGCTTTAATAATCGTGTTTGTTTTTTGTGCATGGATGCCGTGGTGCTTCTTTCAACATGATTGGTTCTTATTGGAGTTGTGCCTGCCATGATATATTGGTTCTGGATCTCTGACTTGTTGACATCATCAGTTTGCATCCTATAGTTTTGAGCAAAGTCTCAAACATGGTACCTAGGTTGCTAATTACTGTGCAAATTTATTGTAAGAGGGTTTCTGTGTCAATTTTAGACAATATTGTACTGTTGACCGCCCTAATTGTTGGTTTATTACCTCAGTTTTTGCTTAAACTTCTTGAAATGTTCATATTTGGCTGCCTGTGCAATGGGGGTAACCATCACCGGCAGCAGGTCAAGGTGAGGGCACCTCCCTCCCATGCAGCATACCGAACATGATCTCCTGATGGCAGTTTGGGTTTGTTAGGCGGGGTCTACTTTTGGCCCAGGCCAACGATCAACATCCCAGCCCAACTAACACCGTCGGGGGCAGATTTCCCGATCAAAATCCCTACACCTAATGGGCCTGGCCCGTCCCGCTCTGGCCTGGCTCATGGGGCTGGCTTAGCTGGGCCAGGCATTCGAACGCGCCCAGAGTACACTCGGAGAAACTGCCACTGGATTAGGAGAGGCTGCAGTTGCGAGTGTGCGAAGTTAAATGACCAACATACCCTTTCTAGAAAAAAATAAAATTCAAAGGAGTAAATGAGAGGAAATCAGAGGAAAATCCAAGTAAGTATTTTATTTCAGGCTTCATGGTCCTTTGACCAATCAATAAAAAAATCTCTTATATTTGAAATATGCCGATTGCAGCATACACATACACACACATCTTCATTTATTTCATATATATATGTCTTACAGAAATAGATCATGCATCCTGATTGGTGAGCTTATGCCCGCTCTAGTTGCACCTTTATCTATGTGTGTGTTGCTGATCAATAAAAATATAGCATTGTCAATTTCTTAAAAAAGTATAGAAATATGCAAGCATTTGCGCTAGGTCGAGAGCATCTTGCCGACTCAGTGATACACATATGTGTAACCTTATTAGTGATTATTGGTATGTAGATGTGTATTGCGTTTCGCATAAACAAATAGTAAGTGTCGGTGTTATGATTAGTCCCGACACTAACTAGTAAGATGCGCTGTGATCAGCCTCTCGATGGTCGGTGCTGAGCAACACAAGGACACGAGTTTATCATGGTTCCGGCCGTGGGGCCGTACGTCCAGCAGATTGCGCGTGCGCGCTGTATTGTGTTGCACCGGTGGTGCCTGTAGAGGGGGGCTACAAGCGAGGCGGGAGAGGAGGAGAAGCCTCCAAGTCCCTGCTAGGTGATTGAGGCAGAGTGCCAATTTCAGAGTGCGAGTGGGTGTGCGATTGTGAGCGTGTAAAAGCGATGCCCGCACCTGGGCGGCTGCCTCCTCCTTTTATAGGCTAAGGGGAGGCAACTTACAGACATGATGCATGGTACTTTGCATAGTATTGTTGTACTGGCGTACAGTGCTTGCGGTGTGACAGTCGTCCTGGCGACTCTCAACTTCCACAGTCGTCCGTACGCCGGTTCGAGGGTCTCGCTGATGGGAGAGCTTTGGTCGTACAGGGGACGGTGTGGTGATGTCCCGTTGGAATAGGGCTCCGCAGTGCTGGGAATGGCTCCACAACGCTAGGGATGGCCGCACAGAGCCGGGGATGGCTGCACAGGGCCAGAGGTGACGGAGGGGAGGAGCTCCACTCACCCTGCGTCACGGCGCCGCCCTGATCAGGCGTTAGGTCGGCGGTCGTACGCTCTTCGAGGGTGTCCGCATGCCCTTTCGAGGGGCACGGCGCGGGGGAAGGACGGGAGCAGGTGGCACAGTGCCCTGGAATGACACCGGCCTCTCCACACAGCTAGTGTGCAGTGCCCGTACAGTGCCCGGGATGGCTTCACAGCGGCGGCCTGGCCACACAGTGCCGGGGCCAGATTCCCGGGCGTCGTCAGGGGATCGGCGTGGCGAGGATTCGCCTTTTGACTATGGCGCCCACGGCGTGACTGGGCAATTAATGCCCCTGTCGGGAGGAGCAGGTGAGGTGCCACGGGTCGAGGGAGAGCCTCGAGCGAGGCGGAGACCGCTCGAGGGGCACTGGCCCCTGGAGCGAGGCGAAAATCCGCTCGAGGGGTGCTGAACCCTCGAGCGACGCGGAGATCCGCTCGCGGGGCGTCGGACCCTCGAGCGAAGCGGAGGTTGGCTCGAGGGCGGTTGGTGCCTTTATCAGATGGGCCGCGGGTGCCCCTGGGCCGTAGCAGGCCGTGGGCTTTTGTACGCATTTAAGCAGTGGTTGGTTTGCGAGGTGTTTTATGATTTGCGTTTTAAGAGGGTGATTTTCCCCTTAGTTAAGGGACCCCTTGTGGCCGTCCCCGACAGTAAGGAAAAGGTCAATTTGCATTACTATGAATGTGTTCAATTTTGCTTGCACAGGCAACTGGAAATGAGGATTGTTTGGTTGAAGCTTGGTGCCTGGGGAGAAAAATGTAGAGTACAAAAGTACCCATGGGGAAAGAGAAAGCTAATACATTTCTGTGTGCTTTCATTTTCATCCCAACCATATCAATACTGTGAGAATAAATAGGCCTTATGCCATTTATTTTAATTAAAAGAATTAAAGTCCATTAGATTAATGCTAGGGAAATTGAATTATACCGTGCCAGTATTTGGAGAGAACTTTATTCAACTTATGTGGTAGACCAAGGGTACATCACTTGTGAAGTTGAATAAGGAGATTGGCGAGCCACACGCACACGCTCTCTCGCCTTGTCGAGCCCGGATAGACGGGCGATAAGGTTTTTGGGAGCGTCTTCACACGATTGTTCGCTCCCTGTACGACTACATCGACTACTTTCAAGAGGTCATTCAAGGAACTACACTGCGTACCTCTTCCTACACTGAATTCGTACGAGTTCATCGACTAGGTCGTCCAGGATGACTAATCAGAATGATAACAACGAAGCAAGTGCCTTCGACACGCCCAGCTTTAGGGTATATTCTAGCACTCTTCGGTTTGTATTGGCTTATGTTTAATAGGGGTTTAAACATGAACACTTGCACATGCTTTGTATCACTCACTATAATAATCATTTTGTCGAAATACATATTTAATTGTGGAATTAAAGTATGCCATAAAATCACTTGTTATCTAACAATCCAAAAACCTTATTATGATAATAAGATGATGTCGGTAGCTAGCTTCGCACGTGCTATGAAACCTAAGCCATTCGATGGTTCAAACTTTATGAGGTGGCGAGAGTTGGTCAGTCTTTGGTTGACAACCATGAACGTGATGTATGTCATCTCCGAAACTCCCCCGAGGGTGTCTCGGCGGAGGCTTTTGAGGCTGCTGATAGCCTTTTCCGGGGGTGCTGTCATCAGTGTTCTGGCTGACAATGTGATCAACACATATCTCCATTACATGACGGGGAATGAGGTCTCGAGGCTCAGTATAGAGTCTTTTATGTCGGCAGTGAGCTGTACGTCATGGAACAGTTCCTAGACTACAGGATGGTCGATGATCATCGTGTGGTGTAACAAGCCCATGAAATACAGGGCTAAAGAACTCAAAGACTGCAACAAAGAGACCCCATGTGTGATGCCCAACTAGTTTGTGGTCGGAGCTATTATCTCCAAGTTACCACACTCTTGTAGGGATTTTACTATGACTCTAATACACGAGAGATAGGTGTTCACATTTGATGACCCTGTCACAGCTCTTGATGTTGAGGAGAAGGCAAGAACAAAGGACACGCGTGGAAAGGAAGTGCCAGGACCCTCGAGTGCAAACTTTGTGCAAAGAGGCAATCCCAAAAGTAATACCAAACCTCAAAACAAGAGGAAGAAGCCTCCACAAAACCCACCCAAGGCTAAGAAAGCTGACGGGCCGGCCAAGAAGAAGAAAGGCACCTGCAATGTGTGCGGAGCGAGAACCACTTTGCTCCACAGTGTCCGGATCGCAAAGACGGCAAGAAATCTGCCAACATGGTTATTAGTGAGACTGTAGGAACAACAGGGTACAGTAATTATTTACCTACAATTCTTTCAGTTTGCTCCTCACCATAGTGGTGGGTTGACACTGGTGCTATATCTCTATGTTTTCTTCTTACAAGGTCGGAGGTACTAGCTCCTTGCTGATGGGGAACAGTGCCCATGTGCGTGTTCTTGGGGTTGGTACGGTCACTCTGAAGTTTACTTCGGAAAAGACCGTGCAATTGAAGAACGTGCAGCTTGTCGCCACCATCAAGAAGAACATAGTCAACGGGTCTCTACTCTGAAAAGATGGTTCTAATTTAGTCTTTGAGTCAAATAAATGTATCATATCGAGATTTTGTACTTTTATTTGAAAAGTCTATGACAGCGGAGGCTTGTTCCGCTTTCTTTATCAGATGATAATTGTAATAAAGTTGCGAACCATGTTTTTAACGATGATGAATCAAATGTTTGGCATTCGAGGCTTTGTCACGTTAACTTTGGTTGTATGATGCATTTAGCTAGTTTGAATTTAATCCCGAAGTTTACCTCTGTCAAAAATTTTAAGTGTCATGTTTGTGTTGAAAGTGTCATGTTTGCATTGAATCCAAACAAACTCGCAATCCTCACAAGGCTGCTGAGGCGAGGAACTTGTCACCATTAGAATTAATTCATTCCGATTTGAGCGAAATAAATGGCGTGTTGACAAAAGGTGGTAAGAGGTATTTCATGACTTTGATAAATGATAGCACTAAATTTTGTTACATCTATTTGTTAAAATTAAAGGATGAAGCTTTACATTACTTTAAGATCTATAAAGCTGAAGTGAAAAACCAACTTGAGAGAAAGATTAAATATCTTATGTGTGATCGAGGAGGTGAATACTTCTCTAGTGCTTTTGACTTATTTTGCAAGGAACATGGTATTGTTCATCAGAGGACACTGCCTTATTCACCCCAATGCAATTAGATTGCTGAAAGAAAGAACCGCACGCTTACTGACTTGGTGAATGCCATGTTAGAAACTATGGGACTTTCCAAGGAATGGTGGGGCGAGGCGATATTGACAGCATGACATGTCATAAACCTTGTACCTATGAAGAATAAGGAAGTAACACCATTTGTGGAATGGGAGAAGAAGAGGCTAATGCTTTCATACTTACGTACCTATGGTTGCTTGGCCAAAGTCAGTGTGCCAATAACTAAGAAACGTAAGCTTAGACCGAAGACTGTGGACTGTGTCTTTCTAGGTTATGCCTTTCACAATGTTGGATATAGATTCTTGGTAGTAAAATATAGAGTGCCTGACTTGCTTGTTGGTACAATAATGGAATCCAGAGATACTACATTCTTTGAGAATGTATTTCCAATGAGATATGAAACAAGTAATCTAGGAAAGAGTCTATCGAGAAGGATAACTCTACTGAGTCGATAGTACGTGAAGTACTCGCACTCATTGAACATCCTGAGGACGATAACGATGAAGCTTCCTAGGAGGAGCAAGAGATAGAGGACTGAGAAGTCTTTTGGTGATGATTTCATCGTATACCTCGTGGATGACACTCCTAGGACCATTGAAGAGGCATACTCATCTCCTAGTGCTGACTATTGGAAGGAAGTAGTGAGGAGTGAGATGGACTCTATCATGATGAGTGGTACTTGAGAGGTCGTTGAATGTCCTTATGGTTGCAAGCCTGTTGGATGCAAATGGGTGTTCAAAATGAAGCTTAGGCTCGATGGTACTATTGATAAGTACAAGGCCAGGCTTGTGGCCAAGGGCTACACCTAGAAAGAAGGCCACACCTAGAAAGAAGGGGAAGACTTCTTTGATACTTACTCACCAGTTGCTCGATCGACTACCATACAAGTGCTACTCTCTTTGGCAGCCTCTCATGGTCTTCTCGTCCATCAGATGGATGTTAAGACAGCTTTCCATAACCGAGAGTTGGAAGAGGGGATCTACATGGATCAGCCAGATGGGTTTATAGCAAAGGGTCAAGACGAAATGGTGTGTAAGCTGGTGAAGTCCCTCTATGGCCTCAAGCAAGCTCCTAAGCAGTGGCACAATAAGTTTAAAAAACCCTGACATCTGTTCGCTTTGTTGCGAACGAAGCTGACAAATGTGTGTACTATCGCTTTGGTGGGGGTGATGTATTCATCTTGTGTTTGTGTGTAGATGACCTACTCATCTTTGGCACAAACCTTGATGTGATTAAGGAGGTCAAAGATTTTCTGTCTCAGAATTTTGAGATGAAAGATTTCGGCGAAGCTGATGTTATTCTTAACATAAAGTTGATAAAGGGAGAAAATGGTGGGGGTGAATCTATCATAGACTCACTATGTTGATAAGATCCTAAGTCGGTTTGGCTACAATGATTACAAAGCCGCTCGAACTCCTTAAGATGCTAGCTTGGTTCTGAAAAAAATAGAAGGATAAATAGAAGGATAATGGTGATCAGTTGAGATACTCCGGATCATTGGTTCATTAAAGTATCTGGCAAGTGCCACGAGACCTGACATTGCATACGCAGTTAGTAAACTGAGTCATTTTGTTGCAAACTTGTGAAGTAAACACTAGTGTGCACTTGAAAGGGTGATGTGCTATCTAGTATGGGACAATGAACTATGGAATTCATAGTTCCGGAGACCCTAAATCTTAGAAGGATATAGTGATGCAAATTGGATTTCTGATGCTGATGAGATAAAGGCCATAAGTGGATATGTGTTGACACTTGGAGGTGGCATTGTTTCTTGGAAGTCTTGCAAGCAGACCATTCTAACAAGGTCAACCATGGAAGAAAAACTCACAACATTAGACACTACCACTGTTGAAGCTGAGTGGCTTCATGAACTCCTAATGGAGTTGTCGGTAGTTGAGAAACCGATACCGGCAATTCTAATAAACTCTGATAATCAAACCGTGATTGTCAAGGTGAACAGTTCAAAGGATAATACGAAGTCATCCAGACATGTCAAGAGGCGGTTAAAATCTATCAGGACATTGAGAAACACCAGTGTTATAGCCTTGGATTACATCCACACAGCTAAGAACCTGGCAGATCAATTCACAAAGGGTCTTTCACGAAATGTGATAGACAATGCATCTATGGAACTAGGCTTGAGACCCACATGAGTATCTCCATAGTGGTAACCTGTTCTATGTGATCAGTATCTCCATGAATTGGAATGGTGAAACAAGTTATGGTTTGACTGAGAGAAGAGAACCTTTGATAAAGGCTCATTCCATGAGACGATGCATTATCTCTTCAACTCTGTATAGCAGGCTGGTGTATACCTTAATGTGTTCCAAGTGGCTTCTCAGAGACAAGGAGTTGTCTCTATGAAGCAAAGACATAGTCCTATAGTATGTCTATAAGGAGCACACCTATATGAGTCCGACTACTTGTCATAGTCTATGAGATTCGGGTGATCTCTAGAAAACTCATGAAGAGGCACGGAGTGTGACCCATAAGCTCCAACCCGTGGGGATGCCTTCGCAGTAAAGTATCAGTAATGAGATTTGGCCAAGCTTGTTTGCAAAAGACTGACAATTCAATACATAGTTCATTGCTCCATTGTAAATAAGCATAACTCAAGTTCCTGGTGGATGTTCAACTTAATAGTCTCCATTGTAGTACTGGTATTTCAAAATAGAACTAGAGAATTCTTGGTGGGGATTGTTAGAATAAATGATCTTTATACCATATATTTTAATTAAAAGAATTAAAGCCCATTAGTTTAATGCTAGAGAATTTTAATAATACTATACAGGTATTTGGAGAGGACCTTATTCAACTTATATGGTAGACCAAGGGTACAGCACTTGTAAAGTTGCATAAGGAGATTGGCGTGCGCGCATGCTCGCCTCGCCTCGCTGAGGCCGAGGCCGAGGCTGTGCCGTGATGTGTCGAGCCGAGCGGGCAGTACGGTGCGATGTGGAACGGAATGGTACGAAACAGACGGACGTGATGTGTTGTGGGGCGGGAGCACCTTTTGCCGTTGGAGGAAATAATCCTCAAAATATCCCACACGATGATTTGGTCCAGATCTGGTGCCTCCACACCCGCACTCCTCCATTCCAACTCGCCCCAACCATTCAGATACTCATGTTCAGGAGATCTCTTCCTTCTCTCTCACTATCTGTTGCGCTATTCGCATTTCCATCACTTGCACCATGCGCACAGTACCGGCGAGAGCAGGCCTCTTGAACCTCGACCGCCGCTGAAGATCCTGCTCTAGATAGGCGGGCGATAAGGTTTTTGGGGAGTGTCTTCAAGTGACTGCTCGCTCCCTGTACGACTACATCGACAACTTCTAGGAGGCCGTTCGAAGGACTGCACTGCGCACCTCTTCATACACCGAATTCATATGACTCCATCGACTACGTCGTCCGGATGACTAATACGAACAATAACAGCGAAGCACGTGCCTCCGACACACGCCCAGCTTTTGGGTACATTCAAACACTTTTCAGTTTCTATTGGTTTATGTTAAGAGAAAAGTGTATCTTCGATCCCTCAAGATCACTAAAGTGTGACTTTCATCCCTTGTATTTTAATTGGTGCACATCAATCCTCTAACTAATTAAACCGGTGCATTGTTCATCCCACCTCAGCTTAACAACAATTTATGCCGCATAATTATCTGACCAACCCAACTCTTAGCCACATCATATGCCGGCAAATCCTTGATGCAATACGGTGGTTAACAAAATCCGTGTCACACCCTGAAATTTTTCAATTTCAGGATGTGAATAGAAAGAATAATTAAACAATGATTTTCTCATAACTTTAAATTTTTTCCCAACATTTATTTTCTTTACATGAAATATAGTTTAGGAAAAGTCATTGTTTCATTTTCTGAATTAAATAAATTGGTTCAGTGAGTGTTACATTCATGTTGATGCATCTTGGTGTTTCTTGAATGTAAAATGTTTTAAAATGCGTCTAGGTGCTGACCAGAACCTTTTGAGAATTTTCCAACTTTTTCTGGAATTTATTCTCACTTTCCTCGAGCTATTTCTATTTATTAGAAGGCTCTAAAATCTTTTTCATGAGCTCCAAATACTTTATTTGGATTCAACGTGTCCCAAATCATCTCCAGTAATTTTCCTCAATTTTTTGATCTTTCGGAGTATTTTTCGTGGTTTAATTACAATTTCAGGATTTTTTGAAATTGTTTTCTAATCCGAAATTAATTCCCAAAATTAGAAAAAATAAAATAAAATCGAACTCTATACCAGCCAATAAATAGTTCCTTGTAATCTCCTTCACGTCCTCTTTCCAATGCCGTCAACCTCATCCCATAGTTGCCGAACTTTTGCATCTACTAAATTCCGGCGAACTTTCCGGTGAAATCGTGCACTCCTGGTGCAAACGGACACCACCCTGGAGTTCTCTTCGAGCTCTATGCCATGATGTGGTCGGGCACACGAATCCGACGTCGACTCCGTCGTCTTCCCGACTCCGGCGACTCCTCCCCAACTCCGGCGAGCTCTTTCATCGCCATCGTTCATCTTTGACCGAAGGTGAGCACACCGTCACGTTCATCTCATCGTTATCTTTCCGTTTTGCCGCTTAGCATCTTGTTTCGTAAACCGAAGCTCCGCCAATCTATCAGGGCCGTTTTCTGTACTATACTGGCCAACTACGAGCTTCTTCCTATCCGGCCCTCCTGGTTCTGCTCGTCCTCGCGTAGCGCCGCCGCTGCTGCTTGGCGCCCAACCTCCCGGCACCATGTGCCCAAGACGCGCCGCCCGTGCTGCCTACCGTGCCGAAGCCGCGCGAACTCTCCGGCCTGGCCGTTGGCACCCTGCAACTTCTGGCCAGAAGCGCTGCCTGAGGATCGATCCAAAGGAAAAGAGAAAGTTGTTTGTGTTTAGGTCTCTGGAGAAAAGGATAATCCCATAGGAAAGTTTGAGTCATGCGATTTTTGCAGAAAGGCCCTAAGAAGCTTTAGTTCTCTCGATCCAATCCATGTTACGGATTTTGCGTGTAAGCCCTCAGGTTTACAGACGTAATTCTGTTTGTGCCCTCGGTTTCTTGCGGTTATGCCCCCGGAAGTTTTTATACCTTGCCAGCAAGTCCCTAGATCTTTGTTAAGCCATATCTTTCATGTTTTAGCTCCGTTTTAATCCGTTTAAGTTGCAGTAGGTTCATAATAAAATAAAGTGCACATTAGTGGTGTGTTTTCCTCATGCTTGTTTTCTGAAAATTAATTTAATATTAATGTTTGTTTAATGCCTAATGAACATGCCTTCTTTAATTAAAAGCTACATAGTGTTCAACACCGTTTTCATGATCAATGTTAATTTGATTAATGTTCACTTCATATGCTTTGTTAAATAAAAGCTAATTTGTGGTACACTTCGGTTTTTAATAAACTAAATGTTAATCTTGTTTAATGTTTAATATTAATTGACTTTCCTTAAATAAAAGTTGATTAGGCCTTTACCCCGGCTTTTATAAATAAAGGTTAATTTGATTCCAATGTCATGATGTTTTAAATAATAATATGATCCACTTGAATCATAAAGTTACGTTAGAGGATTCATATGGTTTACCTTTACTAAGTTAAATGTTTAATTGGTATAATTTATACATGAACATTTATAAACAAAACTTGGCTAGGTTCTTTACCCCGGTGTTTACAAATAAAATATAATTTGCATTAATGTCAACATAGGGTATTTTATTTCTGAAATATCCTTTACATTTGTTTTGTTAATTAAAATGAACCTAAGCTTATAGTCTTTCATGTTCATAAATGCAAATAGTTCAATAGACGTTCTCTGTCAGCCCTATCTCAGTGTCTCTTATGTGCATCTAGTCTTATATAGAGTTTTAGATCTTTCTAAATCCAATTCTAACTCAGATCAAGCAGTTTCATAAATCTAATCAAACCGTTCCTTTCTAAGCATGGATTGTGTGCTTTAGTGATCCATAGAATCGAGTCTATCCTTTAGTGCGCTCTTTTAAAGCTTTGATTTGATTGGTGCATTATTCTTAGTTTGCTTGTTTGTTTTCTTTGTATGCTTGTGCCCGATGATTGATGCGCATAGAGTGAATGCTGTTGTTGACGCAAAAATAGGACGTCACCTCCGCGTGCAGCACACGTGACTCCCCGGTCTGTAGCGAGGCGTGCCAACCAATCTGACCTATTGATTGACAATGGAAAATATTAGGGATCGGCTAGAGAACCGATGGCCTTTTAGCGACACGTGTACCAGCCAATCGGCCGATACGAGTAAAGCGGGATTGGTCCGCTTGAGAGCGACTGAAGCACAGGTGCGCGAGTAGATAGATCGGTTGGAATCGGCCGATCGTGACATCAGCACTCGAACAGGTCAGAATCGGCTGAGTGTTAGAAGCCGATAGGATCTAGATCGAGTGGGGTAATTAGTGATAATAGCTAAAAACCACAAGAATTGGTACAAAAACTTGCAGGTTTAGCTAGTATCGGTAAGGGGTGAATAAAGAACTAGACGAAACCACAGTGATGCACCCAGAGGTTAAAGCCTAGGGTTATTCGGTAAAACGGTACTCACAAGCTTGCTGGAGGTCGATCGATGCAGCCCGACGAACTTGATGAACGACTTTGTAGAAAAGAGAAAAAAACGCAATGGCGAAGTCTCCGAAAAGTAGATGCTGTAAAATGTAAAGGGTTTGCCCGGAGGCGGTTTGTTTGATATTGGTGTGTACACTTTTTCCCGACCACGCAGGGTCACCATTTATGTCCTGAGGACAACCCGACTCCTAGCCGATTACGGTACTGTTTACTTGCATCTAAAGAAAGACAAATACTACTAAAAATAGAAAAAGACTCTGGTAGGAGTTAAAACATCCTAAAACTGACTCTTTGACCCGTTGTCAATCGTGGACTGACCCACCTCCACCGTGCTTTCCTTCTGGCGTGTCTCCTTGGTTACCGCCTTCTTTCTATCCATCGGCCGATCCCTCGGTTGACCATCAGCCGATTGGTTGACTCGCTAGTCTGTTTGATAGAGTTGAAATCCTCTGACCATCGGCGAATCCTGTTGACCACCCTTTTCTCTCTCTTCCATCGGCCGATTGCACTCTGTTTTCATCGGTTGTTTCTCCTTATCCCTTTTGACCTGTTTTTCCAAAAAACGGTGTCAACACATGCCCCCAGTTTCAGAGTAAATATCTTTTGCTCCGAAATTTACTCAAATCCGGTATCCTCTTTGATTGGAAGTCGGCTGCAAGATCCAAACAAATCTTCGGGGCCATAAATATAACTGCCTCAGCTTTCTTTTTTCCCCAAATCTTGCTATTCCAACGGCTCAAGCTTTCAGGCGACGAACCCTAAGCTTCAAAACTCTTTGCTGATTCATGGTGTCTTCAGGCTCCGCCGGAGGTTCTCACTCTGTCTCTATGCTCCGAAGGCGTCTCTTTCCTCAGTTCCTCCGGTATTTCTTTTGCCTCCTTGTTCTTTTTATTTGCTCCCAAACGCTGCCGCTCTGTTTTGTCTGAAGCCCATATTCTTCTTCATTTATTTCTGTAGGAACTCAGATCTAATCTCATTATCCCAGTTCATGACAAACCTGGACTTGCTTTTCTCAGCCCAATGGGTGATGCTGATCCCACTGAAATGATTAATTTTGAAACCGGCCGAATTCCCTTCAAGTATGCCTCTTTGAATCTGCCCGATTGGGACAGCTGCTTCAGGTCCTGGATAGGTTACACCAAAGGATGGAGAGATTAGTACCATAGAGTTTCTGTGAAGAACAGGGAATCTTGGGAGCAATATAAAATCAGTCAGTGCATTACCTTATCTTTTTCTGAGATGTCCTGGAATGAATCTCTTTTGATAGCTGCTTCTTATTTTTGGTCTGATGCACTTAATGCTTTCTTGTTTGGCCATGGGCCGATGGCTCCAACTTTGGCTGATGTTCTCCTGCTGACTGTCCTAGATGTCTCTTCTCCAGATGTCCTCTTTAGCCATTGGAATGACAAGCCTTCTCACCAGCTGAAAACCAAGAATGTAGGTGGATGGTCTGGTTATATTGCCGAGCACAAGAAAGAGGGAACTGTGAGCCACAGGGAACATGTTGCTTTTCTAAACATGTGGCTTGAGAAATTTGTCTTCTATGGCAAAACTTTTGGTCCTACTTCCAATTATCAGATAGTGGCTGAATGGCTGGCTGATGGCAATTGCATTCCCATTGGAAAGTATCTCTTAGGTGCAGTTTATAACCTCCTCCACCAAGTGGCGGTTAGTTTGTCAACCAATTCTCCAATAGGCACCCCGGGAGGTCCATGGTGGTTCATCAACATGTGGCTAAACCTTCATCTTCAAGATAGGTTGGAGCAGAATATTTTTGACATGACCTTCCCAGGAGACCAACCAGATAGCGTTCCAATTGTGAGGCGTCGATGTATGAACTTTGGAGAGGCCGTTTTTATTTTTCCAGGACACAAGAGAACTCCTTCTCGCATAGCAGAGCATTTCAGAAGCTTTTATCTCAGCTTCAAACCAGAATCTATTATCTGGTTTGCATATAGAGATGATGATACCTATTTTGAGACCACATTCAGTTTTGATGACATCCACAATGATGATGAAGACAGAATTACTTTTGTGGAAATTATTAAACCAGGGTTCTTCCCTTCTTGTGTCTTTGGAAAAGACCCATCGCCCACGTATGAATTTTATAACCCTTCAGTGTGTGCTCATCAGCTGGGTTTGGCCAGTTGCCGATTGGCCTTTACTTCTCTGACTTGATTAAACCACGGGAGATTATTCCTAGTGGTACTCATTACCAACGTCTCTTGGATCGAGTCCCTGATTCTGCCATCATTGATCTTGCTTCCTGGAGATTCTCCAGCTTCACTTCTTCCCTTTTCAATATCTGGTGGGCAGAATGGTGTGATCATCTTTTCTATGTTTCTCCAAGGATCTATTGTGAGAAGCTGGATCCTGCATATCATGCATCGGCTGATGAGGTAATTCCCTTTTGACCAGTTTATGCATTTGCTTGATTGTGTTACTGACTGCTGTATCCTTTTTTCAGCTTGAAAACAACAGAGCCTCCTGCTATCAGTAAAAGTGGCAAGCCGATTCGATATTGGCCACCAAGGCGAGCTCCATATATCGGCTACAACGCTCCTTCGATCTCTTCAGTCATGCAGGGTCCCAAGATCAATCCAGCTCCAGACATCTACCTCTCTCGACTCTTAAGAGGAAGTTTGTGACTAGCAAAGTTCTCTCCCGTAGAAAAAAGAAGAAGATTGACACTAAGGTTGTCAATGCCTCGGATATGGTCAGAGTATTAGTAAGTGCTTTCAAGGTACTGACTTTCAGTTTTTTCTCTTTTCCTTTTGCATTTTTGACTGATCATCTCCCTTTTCTGTCTAGTCTTCAAGTCAATCAATGCAAGCTAGTACTGCTGGTTCTGATCAAGGTTCAGTTCTGGAGCCATTTCAAGAAGTTTCAACTGATGATACTTTGGTTGAGCCATCTGAGCAACAGGATAAAGTCATGGAGAATCCGGTTGATGATGCCCTGACTTCATCTATTGAACAACCTGAACCTCAAAGGGTCAATGTCTCAGACGCTCCTGTTAGTCAACTTCGGCGTTCTCCTGAACAAGCCGATTTTCAAGCTGAACAACCAATTGAGGTAAAATCTTCATTAATTGTCTCTTCATTACTCTCATCCTTTAACTCCTTGTCTTTGTCCCAGGATATTGTCGAGACGTCGATTGAGGTTCCTGATAAGTCCTTGGGTGACCTTCAGTAGGATACTGGTGATCAATAACAGTTGCCGGTTGTTGAGGTTCATGAACCAGCGTCGGCTGAAAACCAAACTGTTCAGACTCGAGCAATATCTTCTACTTCTGTTTAGGGCGCATTGGCGGTTATTCTCCCAGATGAAGTGAAGGCTAAGCTGATCGAGGTGCTTCCATTGTTGAACTAAGACATCAGCCAACTTGTTCAAGATGCTGAGCCGATCAGAACTATTTTCAAGCAAATCCAAGGCCAGTGGCCTAGAGATCTCAAGGCGAAGATGCTTCAAGTTGCTTTCATCGAGAATCGGCAGCTCATAGTTCAGGAAGCTCAAGATCGGCTGGATGAAAGGAAACGTCAAGAGCAACTTACTCAGGACAGGGAGAACCTGGATAGCAGTATGGCCGATTTGGACAACATGATTGAATTCCTGACTTCTTCTCGTTCTGATATTGTCAACAGCATTGACCGTTTGAAGAGGCGTCGTGCTGAACTGATGAAGGAGCTTGGCTAGGTTGATCAAGACTTGGCAACTGAAGAACAGAAGCTCGCAGATCTCCCAGGCACCATAGCTACTATGCGAGAATAGAGGGACTCAGCTGCACGTCAAGCCCAAGCTCTACGTGAACAAGAGTAGCCGATTCTTGGTTCGGCCGATGCCGATCACCAAGAGATAGAAGCGGTCGACCAGCTGCGCCTGGATCTCATTAATGCTATCCTTCTTTTGGGCATAGTTTAATCTTTTACTTGTAATTTTCTGAATTAGTCTTTACTAGCCAACTTCCAACGCTCTGTATTAATCATTTTGACCGAACGTTCCAATCGGTCCTTATAAGATGCCCAGATCTCTTTTGCCCTTTGAACCGTACTCCCTTTGCAATGGCTTCCTCTTCTTCTTCTTCCTCTGTGAATCAGGTTGGTTTTTTCTTTTGTTTTCTTCATTCTCATGATCCTTTCCCTGATGTTTCCTCTTTTCTCAGTCTCCAAGTTGTGATACCATGGAAAGGATCGTATCGAGCATCAATGCCTTTGGTGCAAATCAACCAACCCATCCATCTAGACAAGAACGTGGTCTTCGCCTGGTGATTGCAAATGATGAGAAGAAGCTAGAAGTTCCTGAAGCTAGGAGGACTGCTTTCCTTCAGGAACTGGATCGTGTGGGTGAAGAGATAGCCCAAGTTAGAGCAGAGCCAGACAAGGCAAAGAGCCTCCTTTGAATTCTGATGTACTATCAGCCGATGCAATCGGCCTTTTATGAATAAAATCACCACCCCTTGATTAGCATTTGATGGATTTAATGTACTATTTTCTGGTGATGAATTTCCACCCACACTTGTAGGTGCTCTTTTATGATCTGGTTCAACTTCCTTGCTATAAAATGCAACTCGCCTTTCAAGTGTTACCATATTCTTCTGAGTATGCATCAAATTAGCTTCCATTAGGAATAAGAGGCAAGCCTCCTCTAGAGCGCTTCCAGGAAAATGCAACTATTCCCATTCCTTGACAAGTTTCTTCTTGAAGTGTTCTTGCATCCGAATGATGCATCAAAGCTTGTCATTGTTGCTGGAAATGTTGAGAGAGGGGAATCCTGATAGCCTCCTGTTCTGGAGTACAGAGTGGGGCCACACATTGTTTTTTAATCCATCTTCAAAGCCAGCCCCTGGTTTTCGGGAGACGCATCACTGCATGACTGTCCGTTGCTCAGTCTGAGGCTTTCACGGGGAAACTGTTTTTGCTTTGACTGCATCGGATACCCTTCATTTCCCCTTTTTCAATAACCTCTTGTAGTTATCTCTTCTGCCATTTGGAGCTATAAATAGGTATGAAGCTTGATGGAGAAACTCACACTCATTGGCCATGGCGCAACCAACTCAGATAGATTATATATTAATGTTGTATGATTGTTACCCTTTCCTCTCTCACTTCATAGCTAGAAGAATTCTGGTAAAGTAGTGTAGTGACCCCTCTTCTTCTTCGTCTCCTCTCGAAAAGCCAGGTGGCACTATAGCTAGAAGAATCCTTGTGAGGATCTGGCTTTAGGGGAAGGAGCAAGGTAGGGTGTTTGCTACACATTTATCAGAGGAAGAGCGTGCCAAAGGAACGGCCATCTTGGTCATCAACTCGGGCTCCTTTCGGTGGAAGATTACAGAATCGGGTGAAGATCTTAGTCTTCCGTTTCTTCTTCGCGGTGTCCTTCTCTCATTCATCGATTTAATATCCTCATCACACTAGAGATAGGACAATGCGCCCCTTGCAATTTCTTGAGAATGCATGTAATCTTCAGATCTGAGTTGTAATATACTCATTGAGGGTGACATGTGTATCGGCCACAACTGAATATATTAATTGTACATCGGTTTTTACATTTTTTGTACTAGAGGCGATTCTTTGTAGATATCGGCTATTCTACTAGAAATGATTACATTTGCAATCGGCTACAACTCGAAAACTCAATTGGCCGATAGGCTCGATATGACAATCGGCTTACTTGGGCGACCAATCCATCGGCTGTTGTGATTTCGTGCCCAAGCTTCCCTTCGTCTTTAATGAACTGATTCATTAAATCTTGTCATTAGAGCCGACTGCTTGAACCAACTTTAGTCCAAAATTAGACACTTTGAGATACTTGGTGTCCCATGTTTTTCCAGATATGCAGCTTACTCGATCATAGGTCCACCCATGTGCTTCTGTAGCTGCCACTGTCAAGGAGGTTTCTCCTTGGACCACCTCCACTGAATCTCCAATCCATTGGATGATGCATTGGTGCATGGTAGATGGTATGCAACAATTGGCATGTATCCAATCCCGACCCAGCAGTAGATTATAAGATCCCCTCCCTTTAATGACAAAGAAAGCTGTTGGAAGGGTCTTACTACCGATGGTGAGCTCCATGTAGATTGCTCGTTGAGCCGGAGAGACGTTGCCTTCAAAGTCCACCAGCATCATGTCGGTTTGGGTTAAATCTTCTTCAGACTTCCCAATCTTACGCAACATGGTGTATGGCATCAGATTGACTGCTGCTCCTCCATCTACTAGCATCCTGGTGACTGGCTTTCCGTTGACAAAGCCTTTGAGAAACAATGCCTTCAAATGCTGTCTCTTCTCCTCTTCTGGCTTCTCAAAGATAGCTTGTGTAGGATCTAATGTTAACTAAGCCATGCCACATTATTCATCGGACACATCCGAATCAACTGGAGCCATAAACTCCTCTGTTAGGAAGACAACCATGTTTACATCAGCTCGGGGTTTGTCATCTTTCCCATCATCGGCCATAGGCTTTGGACGCCAAACTTTAGACCGAACTTTCTTCTTGTCTAGCTGTTGTCTTTCTGCTTCTTCTTGCTGTTCTAGCTGGCGTAGGCGCTGGACTCTCCTTTTCTAGGATTGGGTCAAGCCATCTGGACACCATTGTGGATTGGGATCCTTATGTGTTTGGCTTGGTCCTTCATCATCCAGTTGCAGCGTGCGTCGACGTTCAGGAGCTCGGCACATGATATCTTCATCAGGGACTAGAGAATCGGCCATCTCTTCTAGCCGATTGTTTCACTCCTCATTGACTCGGCCTCCCAGCCAATCATGAACACTGGCCTTGCCCCCCAGCCTATCGTGGACGCTGGCCTTGCCCCCCAGCCGATCATAGACAAAGACCTGTTCATTGTTGAATTCACGGTGATCCCCAGCTATAGGTCTTCTGTCGTTGAAGCAAAACCTCTTAGATGAGCTGCTGTTGTTGTAAGCCCCATTGCACTCTGGACAATTCTCTGCCATTGGCAGCTTGATCCCCTCTTCCCAGCAGTACTTGAAGAATGGACATCTCCAATGTCCCTCATTGCGCCGAGCCCACTCTTCTCTCCCTTTTGCTTTCTCTTGTCGGCGCTGAAACTTTTTGATCAGCATCTGGGATGTGACAGGTCGGCGTGGCTTCAAGTCTCCTTCTTCAAGTAGCAACCCTTTTCCTTTGACATCAACATTAGTTGCTAGGACCTTGGGATCAACAACTCCTTTATTTTGAGCCGAATCAGATGTCAGCAACTTAACTCGTGACGTGACTTTACTGGACACCTCAACTGTATTAGTTGGGAAGGGGTGCTGATCAATCTTCATCGGCTTTTCAGTTTTGGAAGGGGTTTCAAATTTAAGTCTCCATTGCTCAATAGCTGATTGGATCTGTTGTCTGGAGATCTTGCAATCATTGGTGTAATGCGTTGTTGCATTGTGCCATTTGCAATACTTCATCTAGCTCCTCTACAGATGGTATGGTATGGAACTGGGAGAGTTTGATCTGCCCTTGCTGAAGCAACAGATCAAATATCTTATCGGCCTTAGTAATATCAAAGCCGAATTTTTCTGGTTCTTTCTTGCCAAAGGGACAGGACACTGTCTTCTTGCCTTTGACCCACTCTGCAAGTCCTATCATATTGTCTTCATCTTCTGAGTCAGAATAATCCACATAAGAAACCTTCATTTGGAAGTTCCTTCTAGGCTCATAGGACTTTGCAGTTTCCTAGCTCATCCGATTGACCAGTTGGCTGAGACTCTCGAAGTCATGTGATGCATATTTCTCCCTCAAGGTTGGCAAGAGACCTTGGAAAGCTAACTCAGCCAGTTGTTTATCTCCCAGGTTCAGACTATAGCACTTGTTTCTGACCTCTCTGAATCTCTGAACGAATCCAGCAATTGTTTCATCGTTCCTTTGCTTGAGTCTGATCAGATCAGTAATCTTCATCTCATGAATGCCAGAGAAGAAATAGTTGTGAAACTACTGTTCCAAATCGGACCACTTGATAATGGAATTAGCTTGCAACGAGGTAAACCTTGAGAATGCTGGTCCCGATAGAGATGAAGAAAACAACCGTATCCTGAGTGCATCAACATTCCCTGCTTCTCCACACTGTATGATGAATCGAGTGATATGCTCCATTGTGGAGATTTTGGTGAAGTCTGGCACCTTGAATCTTGGAGGGAACGGTATCTGATCGTAGCCAGATGGATACGGTGTCCTGTACATGTAGGACTGTTGCTTGGGTTTTATCCCATATTGTTTCTGCGGCATCTCTGAGAAGTGGTCGATCAACTCCTGCTTCACGTGAGACTTCAACTCAGCAGATACTTGTTCAATTGCTTGCATCTCAGCTGATGGAGTCTCTGGAGGTTGATCTTCTGAGGTTCTTGGTTGTGGATCTGGTGCTGTTGACGTCCTTACTCCAGAAGAACCTTGCGTGTTTGACTGACCCGTCACAGGTGGGATTTGTCCGATCGGCTGACCAGCCGATGGAGTTGGCTGATGCAAATTCAACTGGCTTGAGATAGCCAATTGATTTAGGAGCATTTGTAGCACCTGTGTAGGATCCACCTATGGAATTGCTGGCTGTCCTGTCACCCCTTGGTTGATCAGCTGCTGAGGCGATGATCTTGTATGAGCCACCATATTAGCCGGGGTTAAGACAGGCTGCATTGGCGTCAACTGTTGTAGTGGGGCAGCCTGCACGGGCATCCCTAGCTTCGGCTGCTGAGCCGATTTCTGAGGTTGAACATGAGCTTTTCTTTCTGTTGGTATGACCATATGAGCATGAGCTGGACTGATCTTGACTCTTTCAAAAGCCTTGCTCCCGTGATTGAAGTAGAAAAACTCTACTCCTTCCCTGTTCATGTGCACAGTCCCTGGAGTACCTCCAAACATGGCTTGATAAGACTGTGGGTACTTCACCTCTGGAACTTCCTCAGGTTGGGATTCGAAGAAATTTGAGATGTTAGTCTCAAAATGATTGCGAGGTAAATCCCATCCTGCAAGCTTTCCGTCCTGATCTCTTATTGTAGGATACTTCTGATGCTGATTCTGCACTGAGAACGTCTGATCTTGGACGTTGGACTGTGTTGAGTGAGTTTGGATCACAGGCATTGTAACAGCAGGGTCTTTGGACTTATCTCCAACACTCTGATTCTGAATCGGCTGAGAATCCGATGAAGAACCAGGAGCAGTTGCATAGACCTGTGGAGACAGTGAAGCCCCTATTGTTGGGTCATCAAACGGCGGGGAAGCCGATTGGTTATGTTGGAACATCGGAGGAGTTCGATTTGGTTGGAAGTATGTAGGTCCTAGATATCCTACTTTTGCTCCTTTCTTGAGGGTTTCAGTCAAACAATTCTGAATGATATTGGCGAAAACTTTAGCTTGATCAATCATTGTCTAGTGCATCGCCTTATTCATCATGTCTTGAAGCCCTTCAGGATCGGCTGAGAAGGTGACTTGCTTAGGTGTTGGCAAAGGATTCTTCTTGAAGACTCCACCTTTAGTCTGACCGTATGATGCCACGCAAAGCTCTTCATAATGTTTCATGTGAGCTTCGAACTCGACTTTGTCTGCATCTTTCAGCTGATCCCTGGTGATTGTTTGGACGTTGTTCGGGTCAACCTCGAAAGTACCACTATTCGTGTTCTTCATCATTGTTGACTTTTTCGTTTCCCACTGGGCGTGCCAAAAGTGTGTTGACGTGAAAATAGGACGCCACCTCCGCGCGTAGCACACGTGACTCCCCGGTCTATAGCGAGGCGTGCCAGCCAATCTGACCCGTTGATTGACAATGGAAAATATTAGGGATCGGCTAGAGAACCGATGGCATTTTAGCGACACGTGTACCAGCCAATTAGCCGATACGAGTAAAGCGGGATCGGCCGGCTCAAGAGCGACCGAAGCGCTGGTGCGCGAGTAGATAGATCGACTGGAATCGGCCGATCGTGACGTCAGCACTCGAACATGTCAAAATCGACTGAGTGTTAGAAGCCGATAGGATCTAGATCGAGTGGGGTAATTGGTGATAATAGCTAAAAACCACAAGAATTGGTACAAAAACTTGCAGATTGAGCTAGTATCGGTAAGGGGTGAATAAAGAACTAGACGAAACCTCAGCGATGCGCCCGGAGGTTAAAGCCTAGGGTTATTCAGTAAAACGGTACTCACAAGTTTGCCGGAGGTCGATCGATGCATCCCGACGAACTTGAAGAACAGCGTTGTAGAAAAGAGAAAAAACGCAATGGCGAAGTCGCTGAAAAGTAGATTCTGTAAAGTAGATATTGTAAATTGTAAAGGGTTTGCCTGGAGGCGGTTTGTTTGATATTGGTGTGTACACTTTTTCCCGACCACGCAGGGTCGCCATTTATGTCCTGAGGACAACCCAACTCCTCGCCGATTACGGCACTATTTACTTGCATCTAAAGAAAGACAAATACTACTAAAAATACAAAAAAGACTCTCGTAGGAGTTAAAACTTCCTAAAACTGACTCTTTGACGCGTTGCCAATCGTGGACTGACCCGCCTCCACTGTGCTTTCCTTCAGGCGTATCTCCTTGGTTACCGCTTCTTTCTATCCATCGGCCGATCCCCCGGTTAACCATCGGCCGATTGGTTGACTCGCCAGTCTGTTTGATAGAGTTGAACTCCTCTGACCACCGGCGAGCCCTGTTGACCACCCTTTTCTCTCTCTTCAATCGGCCGATTGCACTCTGTTTTCATCGGTTGTTTCTCCTTATCCCTTTTGATCTGTTTTTCCAAAAAACGGTGTCAACAGCTGTTCGAGAGCATTGAAGAGCTTGAAGTTGAAGAATTCTGAGTAGCAACATTACTTTGGTTAAAGGCAAGTGTGTCCTTGTTCTTTTGTCCCAATAATTATTTAATAACTCATTGCATTTCTTTGCATTAATACTGATGGGTCCTATTATGGTTTATCCTAGTTTTAATATCATTCCTTGTTAACCTGGGTTTACCTTTATGTTGGGTAGCTATGCTTAGTTGCTATTCTACTTGGGTTATGGTGGTTTAATGAAGAACAATGATGAACATGCTTTACTTTTATGCTATATCTCTGGTTAATACAAGATCATATGATTAATTAGAATATGGAGAACCACCTAGGAAAACCGTACTACCACAAGACATATGGCTCTGTCTTGGCCGTGTAATTAGGGAAGTCTTGTGTGGGGATTAGTCGTGGTAGCTTTGGTACGGAGAAATGCTTTTATGGCTCTTCTACTCCGGATAGGTTTTGGAACGGAAGCGCTCTTCTATGGCTACCTAGTCCGTGGGTACAGGTGTGCTATGAAAGATAGCATCTATGGAGTGCTACTATGGACTAATACATATGAGAGGACTCTTTGTAAAGGCCTCGTAGCATCCCTATGCAATCACACCTCGGTAGTGTGGTATGGTGCCTGATCAGCATCGCATGGTTGGGTTTAAAGTTCCTAGAACTTTTACGCAACTTGTGGGTAAAGATGTACAACCTCTGCAGAGTGTAAATTAAAACTAATCGATTAGTCGTGCTCATGGTCAAGAGCGGCCTGGACTCTCACATGATAATTGAACTTGAAGATGGAATTGTGATATGGTTATGCTTGCCATATTCTTACGATGTATCTTACCTTTTTGCCTAATTTTTGGGATGGTATATACTTATACTTTATTAGTAATCAGGTGCTAACAAAATTTGACCAACTAAAATTACTTAATGCAGTCAACATGTCAGCCTTTCTTTGTTAAGCCTTTGCATTCATACTTTCCCCACACTTGCTGAGTACGACATGTGCTCACCCTTGCTATAAACAATGTTACTCAGAAAGAGGAAGCTACTATGAAGTCGTTGATGAAGATGTTGCTGAGTTCTAGGCGTACGCAACCCCCAGTCGACTGCTTGTGATGTTTGGAGCTTTTGTTTCCTGGATAAAGTGTAAATACTCTGATAATCTTTCTTTTTCTTACGTGATACTATTTCTGTATTCACTTATATGTCGCTATATGTATGAAAATAGATCCTGGCATACATATAGTATGCACTTGGTTTTCTTTGGAAAACAGGTGTGACAATCCTAATGCGCATGAGTGTTCATGAAGACGGGGTAGTGGCCGCAGCATACATACTCAGACTATAGATGCACAAAATTGATTCAAGACACCAAACCTACAATTAGTTTGGTAAGCTCTCCTATTTGCATCTCATTTTTAATAAGATATGTTCATCCACTGTTCACCAACATGCTCGGATTGTGGTGACCATCTAGAACACATATTCATGTAGGGTAGAGATGTATCATGTCGAATACTGGACGACCCATGTGAGCGACTGAGCGCACGATTAATGGAAGGCTTGCCTAGAGCCATTGATCTGTTGGCTGACGTGTCTAAGTAATAGTCATTAGTCAGTTCATTACTTGTCAGAAACCGACTTGGATGATGCTATACTGTTATTAAACTGAGGTGAGATGAATAATGCACCGGTTTAATTAGTTAGAGGATCGATTTGCACCAATTAAGACACAAGGATGAAAGTTACACTTTTGCTATACCTAAGGGATTAAAAAAAACTTTTCCTTATGTTTAATAGTGGTTTAAACATGAACACTTGCACATAATTTGTATCACTCATTGTGATAATCATTTTGTCAAAATACTATTTAACTGTGGAATTAAAATACACTGTAAAATCACTTATTATCTAACAAATAGTACCATATCATTACCAATCTTTAGAACCTGGCAAGAGACCGACCATCCATGGCGGCTCCTCCACAGACGTCCCCAGAAATGCAACTTGTCCCCAGCACCAACATCTCAAATTTGATGCAAAAATCGACCTCCTATATAGTCTTGTTCTCTCCTATACCCTCAATTTTAATAGAGGGACTGATTTTGCCCCTCACCTAGCGCACAAGAAGATTCGCGGGCGGGAGGCTAGCGCACGGAAAGGAGCGGCACGAGAAGGAGGGTAGTAGGGGGGGCAGAGCGCAGAGAGCTGCAGAGGGTGTGGGTGTAGGATCTAGGATACCGACTATAGGGGAGTGGATAGGTGATTTAAAACTAATAGCACAATACTAGAGAGATTTAATTAGAACCACAATAAGGATTAAATTTCTAGGTACACTAAGCCTATATGGAGGGTTTGCAACCAAGGGTGACAAGATACAATACAATCTCTAGAAAGTAAATTACTCAAAGTAAAGTGCATGAATGAAAATTGAGCAAAGAAATGACCAAGCACAAGAGACGAATTTTATCCCGTGGTATCCATGACTTGCCTGTCACACCTAATCCACATTGAGGTGGATTCAATGTTCAATCGCTCCTCAATCAAGGCACCACATGATCTTTGAATCGGTTAGAACCAAAGAACCTCTCCAAACCTCGATTCCTCTAGAGTTACTCTTCACCACTCCGACAAGGTGAGCACAAGATCTCTCACACCAATCTTCCAAGGCAACTTCACCACAATCTTCTTGAAGTGCTCAATGGAATCACGAGCTCCAAGGCATCTAGGAGGCGGCATCCCCGAAGAGTAACAAATCAACCCGCTCACTTCATGATTCCTTATTGCCACAATGATCAACATCTTGATGCAATGCACTAGATACTCTCAATCTCACAAGAATGCGACTTTAAAGCAAAGTGAGTGAGAGAAAGGAGACTTTAAAGCAAAGTGAGTGAGAGAAAGGAGACGAAGAGCTCAAGTATAGAAAGTAAGCCTTCCAAAGTGCCAAGAGAAACTCTCCCAACCCGAGGGTGGTGTATTTATAACCCCTTCCCTCAGAACTAGCCATTATGTTCAAAACGGTTCAAAACACGGCTTTCATGGACCGTCTGAGTTTGAATTTGAACGGTAAAAACCAAAGTCAATTGTGAGTCAGGGGAAGCCGTTGGTCTCACACCCCGAAATTTCCGAAATTCAGGATGTGAATAGGAAGAAAAGTTTAACAACTATTTTCTCTCGATTTTAAAAATTTCCCAACATTTATTTTTCTTTACAAGGAATATGGTATAGGAAAAAACATTTGTTTGTTTATCTAAATTAAATAAATGGTCTGATGTTTGTTGCATTCATGCCGACGCATTATTTTTGATTGGTTGAATTCAAATTTGTTTGACCCCTTTTGAAAAATAGTAAAGGCTTATCTTTTCTCCCTCCCTTTTCTTCTTTCCTTTTCGGCCTGGCTTGCGTTTCAGCCCAGCTCGTAGCCGCAGCTGCCGCGCAGCCCAACTCCTACGTGTGGGCCAAATTCGGAAGTCCGGTGACGCTCCCCGGACTCCTCCACTCTGCCCGCACATCCTCCTTTCAGCCCAGCCGGCCATCCGACCAGCACAGCCCACGCAAGCCTCAATCCTCCGCAGTCACCACCGGTGGGGCCCGGTCGTCATCCCCCACCTCCGACCGAGCCGGACTCTAGCTCGAGTCCCGACCGTGCCTACCCCTCGCACGCCCTCTCCCTTGGCCCGCATGCCAAGGCACCATATCCCGGCCTTTATAAGGTGTCGCCATCGCCTATGCCCCGCTTTTTCCCTAACCCTAGCCCGAGCTCTTGCGTGCGCCGCCAAAACCCTAGCCGAGTGCCGCCACCATCAATCTCCCTCATCGCCGCCTTCCCATCAACGAAGAACAGCTTCGGAGAACCGCAAAGAAGAGAGGAGGTCCCCGGTGCCGCTTGTCTTTGTCCCCCTGCTCGCTTTCGCGTCCAAGAGCTCACCGGAGTTGGAACCCACCCCGCCGAGCTGTACGCTGCCACCACCGTGCCTACGCCGTCCTTGCCGCCCTAGGTGACTTTGCTGCGTCCCCTGCTTCATCTTGGTGCAAACCGCACTCCAAATCGAGCACCCCAACTCATTTTCGAGCAACGCCAGTGAGATCCGCCGCCACTGGCCGTCGCCCGCGCACCGCCGCTCGCCTTGCGCCGCCGCCAGCCGTTCGATCTGCATCAGGCGAATTAGATCTAATTCGACTGGGTCAATACCGGTCAACTGCGCTGCTTCGCCACCTCTTTGTAGAAAACCCCCTCTGTTTTCTAGATTCACAGATATACCCTTCCACAGTTCAAAAGTAATTAGATCTAAGTCCTTTTCCTAACGATTTAGACCCTAGACTTTCTGGTTTTACCGCCAGATGTCCAGACTTTACATTTTTCACCGTAGCCCTTCGGTTTATATGTTTAATTAGGGTTTAGCCCTCGGTTTGTTACAGTTTAGCCCCTGTTAGTTTAGCTTTCTCGCATTTAAGCCCCTGTAGATTGTTTTAACCGTAGAATACACATTTTGAGTTCGTTTTTAGCATTCTTTATATCGACGTGTTCGTCTTGACGAGTAGATTAGTTTGGTACTGTTTTTGTTTCTGTTTGCAATGATTGGTGTATTGTTTCTTATTTTATTGTATTGCTCCTTTGCATGTGAATGTGTGATGTGTAGAGAACGAGACGTTCGAGGGTTTTCCTAAAGGAGAAGACTTTGAAGAGTTTGAGCAGCCAGGGTTGGTGGAAGGCAAGTCCTCGATGCATTCCCATTACCCAATACAACATGCATTTAAATTACATTGTTTATCTATTTATTGATATGCATCAATTTGATGGGTCCTATGTACGTCATTAAGGTTCGACTAGATTTGTTTACCCTTATGCCTTGATCAACCTGGGTTTATTTTATGTTGGGTAGTACTTTGTAGTGCATATCTTGGTTTGGGTGGCTTAATGGAAGAATTATTAAACTGGATTTACTTTTGCTATACCTCCATTTAATACAAGAACACCTTATTTGTTAATCGGAACATGGAGAACCACCCAGTAAAACAGTACTACCACAAGACATATGGCTCTGTCTTGGCCAATTAATTAGAAATCTGGGTGATAGGTATGATTTACCTGAAAGGGGTTGGGGGATGACGGGAGATGGTGTATAGACCTGCTCTGGTGGGGAGTTGGCCTTTGCTAAGACACGGTACCCACTAGGGAGCTTTATGCACTGCACTGATCATATAACCTAGCGAGCAACCTGCATTAGGGGATCTTTGTAAAGGCCTCGTAGCGTCCCTATGCAGCCACACCTCGGTAGTGTGGTATGGTACTTGGCCAGGATCGCATGGTTGAGTCTAAAGTTTCCTAGAACTTTTACGCGACTTGTGGGTAAAGATGTACAACCTCTGCAGAGTGTAAAACTAACCGGTTAGCCGTGCCCACGGTCAAGGGTGGCCTGGACCCTCACATGATTAAGATACGGAAGATGGACTTTAAACTTGTGCACTTCATTTTATGATATTGATGTATATGTTAATTGGGTTTGGTATATACTTATACTTGCTAGTAAATAGTTGCTTAATAAAACTTTGACCAACTAAAAGTGTTGATCGCTTTAACCTTATTAGCCTTCCAGCGTAAAGCCTTGCGTGTTGTTATAGTTTATTCCCTTGTTGAGTACGACATGTGCTCATCCTTGTCTTTATATATTGCATCTACACAACCCGGCTGCTGCTCAGACGGGCGTTTTGAAGACTTTCCTGGAGAGTTCGACGAGTTCTAGGCGCACGCTCCCTCAGTCGGCTGCCTGTGGTGGACGTCCGTGTTTACTTTCCGTTGTAGCTACTCGATACATGTGATAGATTAAAGACATTCAGTCATGTAATAATGTTACTAGTTTATTTTCGTTTGGCACTGTATTTTGGTATTCAGTAAGTCAATGCATGTGTGTGAACTTTGATCCTGACGCACATGTATTCAATGCATTCGAGTTTGCTTTCAATTTCGGGTGTGACAGTTGACGCCCAACACGTCTGCCAGTCCACCATGGACGGTCCGTCAGTACTGACGGACCGTCCGTCCACCGCGGCTGCCCCCAACACGTTTTTGTCCAAACCGAGTCGAAATATGGACACCTGTATAAGACCCACATACCATCCGTCATAAAAACATATTTTTGTTAAATTTGACAAGATGCCGCACTGATTTTTCTCAAAAAAAAAACAAGAGCTCACGGACCGTCCGTCCAAAGGATGCGGAATGTCCGTCCCAACTACAGAAAACGTCTTTTCTCAAGATTTTCGACGAAGTGTATTTCAACATTCAAAACGCCATTCATCTAAATGCAAAATATGCAAGTTATTGAAAAAAGTGGCACTATAGAAATGTCGAGCCAATGAAGTCGACCCCTCTTGATAGTACGGCTATCTAGCCTATCAATCCGGTCATTTTCCATCCTCTAATCACATTACGACCAGTAAAGTGAAAACCCTATCTTATACCTTTGTCTTGGTCTTTCCTCGATATGAATCAACCATGCCACTACCAAGGCAACTTGTGAAGCTCAATTCAAATCGGGGACTAACCTACACTCATAGTCTCAATGAAATTGTTAGTCCACACAAGATTGTTAGTCCTCAGTGCGGGCTTCATCTCGTTCCACCGCACTAGGTAGTAGAGCCGGGAGGGTGTCGTGGCCATGAAATTGGATGCTCCTCTCTTCTATTAAATATGATGCCAAATCAGCAAATATGTCGATGTGTCCTCTAAATTAATGTTCATGAAATCTTCTATGAAACTGCACTGAGACTGGGCTTAGATTTTATTTATTCATCAAACACTATCGAAACTCTCATGCTAGCGCGGAATTAAGCGTCAGTCTCACATGAGTCTCGAAACAACCTTCTCTCATCACCAAACTCGAATCTGCTACAACATTACTATACCGACTTTTTTAGTGCATCTAAGAACTAACTTGGCTCCAACTATCAAAGAAGGTCTCAAAGAATCTCAAGTACTCCCTCCTTCATTCCAATGTATAGTTCATTTGACCTTTTAACCCTGAGTTTGACCAATCGTCTTATTCAAAAAATTATGCAAAATATCATATTTTTTGTTATGACTTGCTTTACTAATAAAAGATCTTCAAAAAATAATTTAAATTTAACTATATTTGCACAAATTTACTGAATAAGACGAGAGATCAAATTTGAATTTTTAAAAAATCAAACGACCTATAATTTGAAACGGAGGAGGGAGTAGTTGCTAATAAATGTTTGGAGTGAAGCTAGTCTTCCGCTTTATTTTTCGTTGTGACAAGTAATTTTGGTTTTTCATTAGTTAGTGCTAACGCAGCAATCAACTTAAATGGCCTGGTCCATGTTGTCCAGGCCTCATACCAACCAAAACTCTCACAGGCCGAGCCCCGACAGCAGTCCGCCTAACAGAAATTGGGCCAGCGGCAAACAAACATGGTAAAGAATTATCTGAACTCCCCCCTTGTGTAGAACCTGTTAGACTGTCTCCAACAGAATAGCTCACCCAGGGAGACAGACGCGCAGACCTAGGGGCTCTCCTAGGGTTAGGCGACTTCGGGGCGATTCTCGTCGACGAAGGTTTTTCCCCGGCTACTGCCCTCTCCCAACCTTCCTGCTCGGGCTGATCAAGGGGCCAGCCTTGTCCAGCTACCCGGCCTTGGCAGGAGGAAGGGTTTAGGAGGTAATTGAGGTTCCAGACGACTCCGTCGGCGATCGCCGACAAAGGGTTTTCGACTGGTGCCGTACTTCCTTCTCGCCCGAGACTGATCTGTTCCTGCTTGTTGGCGATCTGCGTCGATGAGGGAATCTTGACCTTTTCCGGACTCGACAACGATTCACCTACGTGATCGTTGTTCAGGCTGATTAAGGGGCTGGCTTTGCCTAGCTTCTTGGCCTTGGCGTTCTGTATCGGAGAGTCTCGCAGCGACGGAGCGGTCTAGTTATGGCGGCTGAATCGTCGAACTCATAGGCGGCGAAAGGCAATGGTGATCTGGTCAGCATGCTGCAGAATCTGCAGTTGACTGCTGAACGCGAGGGGGTGTTCTTGGCACAGACAGATGAGGATGGGCTGCCGAAGGTGACAATCACAGAAGGGGCGGTTTCCCAAGGGGAGTCCCGCCATTACCAATGAGTTGCATCAGCTGGAACTGTCGTGGACTTGGCAATGCCGCGACGGTTAAAGAGCTTCACGAGATGGCGAAGAAATTTGCCCCATCAGTGTTGTATGTTCTCGAGACTCAGGTGCACAAATCACGGGTGGAAGGTCTAAAAAAAATCCTTAGGCTTTGATAATTCTTTTGCTGTATCTAGTATGGGCCACAGTGGTGGTCTAGGAATTTTTTGGAATAATGATATTAACATTTCGTTGTTACCCTACTCACAGTATCGTATTGATGCAATTATCACAGAGGAGAATTCTCTTCCCAGGAGGTTAACCTGTGTGTATGGGGAAGCTCAGACGAGCGAGAGACACAAGAATTGGTATTTGCTTAAATTCATAAAGTCCTCCTCGGATTTACCTTGGGTTTGCATTGGTGATTTTAATGAGGTAATACATGGATCGGAACATAATGGGGTACAGGAGAGAAGTAATGCTCAGATGGCCGGTTTCCATGAGATTGTTGATGTATGTGGCTTATTGGACCTTGGCTTCGAGGGACGTAACTGGACTTTCAAGAAGAAGGTTGCAGGGGGTTCCTATTGCCAGGTTAGACTTGATCATGCTCTTGCCTCACCGGATTGGAGTTCTCGCTTCAGGACAGCATCTATGATTCATCATTCAGCGGCTGCATCGGATCACATACCGATTATCCTACAATGGCGACAGAAGGAGGCTCAACGGCGTCGCAAGGGTCGTTTTAAGTATGAAGTCATGTGGGAGACTCACCAAGATTTTGCTGACATGCTAGCTGAGGAATGGCACAAGGGTGATAGTGCTAATTCGCTGCAGGAGCTCAAATCAAAATTAAGCAGGTTGGGTGGAATAAACATACTTTTGGGTTTGTCCGGAGGGAGCTAGCTAAGCTGGAGAAGGAACTGGAACGGCTGCGGGACGAGCCGAACAGGCAGGGACCTTCCTGTGTTGAACTGAAGATTGTTGAACGGCTTCTAGAGTTACACCATCGTGAGGATTTGATGTGGAAGCAACGTTCGAGGATCGAGTGGTTGCGTGCCGGGGACAAGAACACTAATTTTTTTCACCTGCGTGCAAGTTTGAGACATAAGAAGAACAGAATAGTGAAACTCCGATGTTCGGATGGGACAGTCACGGAGGATGCCAACGATATGGCTACAATGACCACCGATTTTTACAAAACACTATATACGTCGGAGGGAACCACATATATGGATTCAGTGCTCAATACGATCCCAGTGAAGGTGACGGCTGAGATGAATGGAGCACTGTTAGCACTTGTGAGCGAACAAGAGGTAAAAGAAGTACTTTTTCAAATGTTTCCTACTAAAGCTCCGGGGCCGGATGGTTTTCCGGCACATTTTTTTCAACGGCATTGGGAGTTATGTGGCAAAGAAGTTACTTCGGTTGTTCTGAGGATTTTTAGGGGGGACAATGATGCAACAGATATTAACAATACCATCATTGTCTTGATTCTGAAGGTGGTGAGCCCGGAAGAATGGGGCAGTTCCGTCCCATCAGCCTATGTAATGTTCTCTACAAAATAGCTTCAAAGGTGGTTGCAAATAGGCTGAAGAAACTTTTGCCGGATATTATTTCTGAAGAGCAGTCCGCTTTCGTTCCTGGCAGGCTTATTACCGACAATATTATCACTGCTTATGAGTGTTTGCATGCAATGAAACAAAAAAGGCCTGCAGAACAACGATATTGTTCTCTTAAATTGGATATGAAAAAGGCTTATGATCGAGTGGAATGGCCCTATCTACGAGCTGTTATGCTCCATATTGGTTTCCATTCGAACTGGGTAAATATGGTTATGAGGTTGGTCACATCCGTCTCTTTTGTTGTTCTTTTTAATGATGAATGTTTGGCCAGTTTTACTCCTTCAAGGGGCATCCGTCAAGGTGACCCGATCTCTCCCTATCTGTTTGTGTTGGCAGCAGAGGGCCTTTCGTGCCTTCTTAAATCAAGAAATCAGTCATCAGGTCTCAAGGGCATTATGATGGCACCATCGCCTCCGATGGTTAGTCACCTACTCTTCGCAGATGACAGCCTACTGTTCTTCACAGCGACTAGGGAAAGTGCAGAGGAGGTAAAGGAGGTACTACACCTTTATTGTTGTGCTTCGGGGCAACAGATTAATTTTTATAAATATTCGATTCACTTCTCCAAGGGGTGTAGGCAGAATGTGAAGGATGACATTAAAATAATTTTGGTTGTGCAAAAGGAATCTCTGAATGAGAAATACTTGGGCTTGCCGTCTGATGTTGGTAGCTCGGTTAATGGGGCTTTCAAATATTTAAAGGACCGAGTGTGGAAACGGGTTCAGGGTTAGCTGGGGCTCTGTTTATCAGCTGGAGGAAAGGAAGTGTTAATTAAATCCGTGGCACAAGCAATTCCGACGTACTCGCTGTCGTGTTTCAGGCTGCCGAAGGGCCTGTGCCAGCACATTAATGGCCTTCTACGTAATTTCTGGTGGGGAAGCGAGGAAGGCAAGAGGAAGACATGTTGGGTAGCCTAGGACGACATGGTGAAACCAAAATTCTTTAGGGATCTTGGCTTTCGGGGCATCGAGTTGTTCAATTTAGCTCTGCTTGGCAAACAAGCCTGGCGGATACAGCTGGACGGGAGTTCACTGAGTGCCACTGAAAGCGGCGTATTTTCCGCAGACTGAGTTCATGGAGGCTAGGCTAGGATCAGCGCCATCTCGTATTTGGCGTGCCATCCTGGATTGTCGTGATGTTTTGGAATGGGGTCTGATCAGAAGGATAGGCGATGGGGAAACTACAGATATTTGGAAATCGAACAGGCTGCCTCGTGATGGTCGGCGTAGGCCTGTGAGGAGTGCAGTCTCCGGGGCTCCACAACGGGTCTGCGAATTGATAGACTCTACTACTACTTCGTGGGATCAGCAAAAACTGCATACCTATTTTGTTCCGGCATATAGAGAGGCTATCCTGAATATTCCTATTTGTTCTCGCAGACAGGCTGACTTTTGGGCTTGGCATCATGAGAAAACGGGAGTGTATTCGGTCAGATCAGCGTATCGGATGTTGGTGATTAATAAGGAAAGAGCGACAGCTTATATGGAAAATATGGCTGGGAGGTCTGATCTGAGGGAAGAAGAGGAGTGGCTTGCTTTGTGGAAACTGAATATCCCTTCAAAGATTAGTGTTTTCTTGTGAAGGTTAGCACGTCATTCCCTCCCCACAGGAGATACTCTTCATCATAGAAATATGGCTACTCATGATTGTTGTGCCATTTGTGGAGCACAAGATTCCTAGAAACATTCGTTGATGGACTGCAATCTTGCTATGTGTGTTTGGGCACTTGAGGTTGAGTCAGTGGTGGATCAGGTGAGGAGCATTCAAGAAACACATGCTCGAGGCTGGCTGGCGATGGCGCGGGAGATGCTGTCGGATGTAGATTTCGCAAGAGTGGCAGTAATTTTGTGGGCTATCTGGTATGTGCGAAGGAAGGCAATTCATGAGAACTCATTACAGAGTCCATTGTCTACTCATTGCTTTGTGGACAGGTTTATGGCTGAACTTGATCAGTTGAAGTCAGAGAAAGTCGCGCCGAGCACAGGACCAAGGGCAACCCGAAGGTGGATTCCACCACCGGAGGGGTCGATTAAGATAAATGTTGATGCTGCCATGTCGAAAAATTCAGGAAGGGCATCAGTAGCAGCGGTTGCCAGGAATGGGGACGATTCTTTTGCTAGGGCTTCAGTTCTAGTAGTCGAAGGCTGTACCGAACCAGAGGTAATGGAAGCTATAGCTTGTCGGGAAGGACTGGCTTTGGCTAGCGATCTAGCTCTGCGGAGGATCAAGGTGGCCTCAGATAGCAGCAATGTTGTGAGGAACATTCTTGGGATGGGCATG
Source organism: Cenchrus fungigraminus (assembly GCA_036936925.1). Taxonomy (NCBI): domain Eukaryota; kingdom Viridiplantae; phylum Streptophyta; class Magnoliopsida; order Poales; family Poaceae; genus Cenchrus; species Cenchrus fungigraminus. The sequence continues at coordinate 97,994,679 of CM072774.1, read as the reverse complement.
GGTCTCTATGGCCAAATTGTTCAGGAGATTAGGTGCAGTTCACGAGCGTTTGAACTCTGTGAGTTTGTTCATGAAGGTAGATCATCTAATGTCGATGCACATAATTTAGCTAGATTGTCATTTTCTTTTGATACTGGGAGGAATGTTTGGTTTTTAGATACCCCAGCAGGAATTTGTAATAATGTACCACTGGTTTAGTTAATAAAGGTGGTGGTGTGTTAAAAAAAAACAGAACAGCTCACCCAAACCCAAAATGGATCCGGCACATTGTTTTGGGTGCTAAAATCGGCCTCCAACGGAAGAGGCAAACACACCACCCATTTTGCCTACACTGCCAACCGCAAGACAGAAAAAGGTCGCCCTTCCTCGTGACGCAAAGGGTCACCCCGCCCACTGTGATTGGCCTAGGAAGGAGCCAGAGCGCTCAGGCCATGGCAGTTGGCTACCTAGCGATGGAGCTCACCTACGCTCAAGCGCGGCGGAGCCCCAGGAGGTTGGCACCGGCGGGGGAGAAAGGTGAGGGGAACTCAAGGGAAAGCTCACCGGCGGATCTGCCCAGCGGACGGCTTGGCTCTAGAGGATGGTGTCCGGATTTGATGAAGACAGCGGCCGGTGGCTCTGTTCGGCGGATGGCAACGGCGAGGTGGCCCGCCACCGGAGCTCCCGTTGCCGGGCTGGGCGAGGTGGCCATCCACCGGAGGTCTGTGCCTCCGCCGCGGGGGGATAGCCGCGGCCCAGCCGGGCGAGGCAGCCCTCCGCCGGAGCTCCACACCTCTGCCACGGTTGGGATAGCCGCGGCTGAGCCGAGCGAGGTGGCCCTCCGCCATAGCGGGTCATGGAAATGGGTAGAACTTTTAGGGTACCTGTTGGAGACGGTAAAATATGAGTGGTGACCCTTAGCATCTGTGCGTGACCCAGTTCAGGAATACATCCCCGTTTTAGGTACCGATTGTCATTGGAGATAGTCTTAGATGTAGCAAGTGGCGGTGAGTAGGAACAGAAATGTTTGTTTGAAAAAAATGGACCTGTATGTATGTTTAAATAATTAAAATTGTTTTTGTACTCCCTCCATACTCATAAAATATGTCGTTTTGGACAAAATTTCAGTCAAACACTGGGAATATAAACCATGAATAACTTTTAAGTTGTTGAGTTTGAAAATGTGAAAACTATATGAATAGATTTGTCTTGCAAAATACTTTCATAAAAGTATAGTTATGTTAGTTTTTAACAAATACTTTTATAAAAATAAGAATTCAAAATTGTGTATTAGAGACCGTGTCACTGTCCTAAACGACATGTTTTATGAGTATGGAGGGAGTACATAATTCACCCACAAAGTCAAATCCACATGGTTTAAAATGCCATGCATTTTATCTAGAAATGTGCACTTCGCTGTCCTTGAAACCATAGCCACGGGCCTGCGTGTGGTGCACAGTGGTGCGTCGAAGAAAGCAGATTCTGCGACGCAACACAAGAACCACACAAATCGAGAGATCGAGAACAAATTAATCGGAGCTCAATCAATCCTCGTTCAGTCGGAACCTATCGCAGTCGGCCGGCTGGAACGACAGCACGTCGTCGCCGACGTCGTACCGGATGTGATAGCTCATCTGCATGATGTTGCCGATGATAGACAGGCTGGGGGACCTCTGCACGATCCAGCACACCACGCCGCGCCGGACCTGCCCGAAGTAGTTCTCCAGAGGCAAGGCCATGTCGGCGCCGCCGTCGAAGCGCAGCGCCATCGACGGGATGGCGGTCTTCCAGCTGTCACCGTAATCGTCGTGGTCACCGTCGGACCTGACGTCCTTACGCCGCTTCTTCTCAAAGCACGCCTCATACCCGGCGATCGCCGCCGTCCTGGGGAGCTTCGTCTGGCGGAGGACGGCCTTCAGCGCCGCCGTGTATGCCTGCTCGGCGAGGAACGTCACCGTTGTGCCGGAGTCGAAGATGACGCCGGCGGTTCCGGTGCCGGTCGTCGTCTCGGACCCGATGGAGATGGTGTTCAGGTCCACGATGTAGAAGGTACTGGACGGGAGGAGCGGCGTGGACTGCACGCCAGCGCCGGACAAGGTGGCGAGCGCGCCGAACAGGAGAGGGCTGGACTTGGATGCTTTCGTGGTGAGGCAGTACGAGAACGCGCCGGCGTCGAGCTGCGTCACGAGCGAAAGAGGTCCGCGGCCGAGCCCGACGAGGCCGGAGCCGCCGGTCCCGTACCCGCCCTCCGACATGGTGGTGCAGCCGAAGCCGATGCCCGGCACGGCGTTACCAGCCAGGGTGAAGGTCTCGCTGCCGAGGTAGCCCTGCGTGTAGTGGTGCGGGTCGGCGGCGAGGCCGTAGGAGTACCGGAAATCGCACTCACCGCCGTTGCCGCACCCCGCGAGCGACTCGGACGCCAGGGCAGCGCAGAGGGGCGATGGGCACGGGAGCTCGGAGAAAGACGACGACTTGTTGGGGTAGTAGGAAGGGGTGCCCTGCGGCGAGCATTGCAGGCACGCGCCGCACTTCACCCAGATGAGGTCGCTGCCGGTGTCGGCCAGGACCAGCAGCTTCTGTGGCGGCGTGCCGATAGAGAAGGTCATGTCGTAGGCGGCGCCGCCAACGTCCAGCCGGAGAGGGGCTTGCGGGCTGACGCTTCCGCCTGTGCCCGCGTCGTCGAACCGGGCGGCGAGCATGGACAGCCTGTGGTGGGACATGTGCGCGGCCTGCGTGAAGTTGATGAGCGGATCTCTGCGGGTCATGGCGGCACGGAAGCCACGGTGTTCGTTGGAGTACACCGGAGGAGTGCCGATGAGCAAGAAGACCAAGAGTGCGAGGACAACCTTATTGGCCGCCATTGTGGGCTTCCAAGCAGCGTGTTGCATGCTGCCATGGTTAGCAAGCACTGTGTATATATATAGATGGTGCAAGTTTAAGAAGATGTCTTCGATTCAGAGCTTGAATAATCACCAGTAGTGTCTTCTGTCGTCATTAGAAAACGAAAGCACATTTTCCTATTTTTGAGAACATACCTAGCACGTTTTTTTATTAAAAAGAAGAGAATTATAACAATATAGCTTTAGAAGAATGACTAAGGTGTAGAGGTACACGAAACTCAACCGAAGACACTCACACAACAAGCTAGATTACAAGAACTGCGACTGGAGATTCTGAGACAACTAAGATCTAAGGCGGTTGAAATCTGCATTAAAAAGTACATCGAGTACATCGAGGACACTCGCACATCACCGAATGACTACCAACCCAGAGATTGTAGAGGTAGAGCTTGGATGCCAAGCAAGAGGATGCCTCCAAGAAGGGAGCGACATCAACGCCGTCATGCGTTGTTCGTCTGTCCATAGGAAGCAGACTAAGTTTTCACTTGTCAACAATGCCCTAGCAGGGTGGGCTACGTTCAGGAATGCAATCGTTGTGGACACCGACGAACGTTCAGCAAAGCTTTAGCCAAGGACTCCAAAACCAACCCGAAGCAGCATACCTCCTTGACCTGGATGAGAGCCAAATGATGGAAAGGCAACAAACATTCTACAGCGATGAAGAAGGGAGTATTCACAGGCCAGCAAACGCTAGAATGACCTCGACGACCAGAAGCGACCGCAGCGACCAGCGGACCAAAGTCACATAACGCCGAGTTGAACCTTCAAGAAGAGGATACATTGTTGCCAAATATGTCGAGGAAGAGCAAGCACGAAACTTGGTGACGTATCCACCAAAGAGTATGACCACGATGGCAAAGCATTTGTCAGAGTAGAAGAGCAACGACAAAGCATCCGCCGAATTCGAAGCACACAATGGTAGCAAAACATCCACCGAACAACATGACCACGACGGCGAAGCATCCACCAGAGTAGAAGAACAACAGCAAAGCATTCGCCAAATTCGAAGCACACAACGATTGCAAAACATCCACTAAACAGCACGACCATGATGCAAAGCATCCACGAGGGTGTAAGAGCAGCAGCAAAGCATCCGCCGAGCTCGAAGTAGGTGGCAAGCATCCACCAAACAACAGACTACGACTGCAAAGCATCCGTCAGAGAAGAACGCCTGGAAAGCATCCGCCAAACGCTAGCGCGAAATATGACGTCGCGTTGTGGCGGCAAATCATCCGCCAGAGAGCATCCACCCCGACCAAGGCAGCCAAGGCAATAGTGTGAAATTGAAGCGACGTAGGTACTCATGAAGAATAACAAGACGAAACAACGGATGTAGCAACCACGAGCTGTCTTCAGCACCGACCAGAACTCCCGCGTGCAGTCGTCGAAAGGCCATCAAAGGCAGGATCTGCATCACAGAGCGACCTGTAGGCCTTGAAGCGAAACTTGTGGTAAACCCTTTTGGACGAGAAACGATCATCACCATCCACTGAAAAATGATATGACGTTTAGGACAAACAAATTAGTTTATTTTTGAACAAACTAACTTGTCCTAAACCACATATATTTAAGAACGGAGGTATTACTTTACTAGATATGCATTGTGCCTTGCATATATAGAATTGCTGGGATGTATAAATATTATTTTCACAACAAAGAAATTGCAAGTGGTTCCACAGGTGTGCCATCGAAGTTACATACAAGTTTTCCTAACCTTTTAGGACATTGTAAACATTTTATACAAATCAAAGGAAGGCATGTTTATTCTAATATCAGGATGCTATAAGAAAAATACAGTGCAATGAAACAGCCTATAATTTTACTAGTACCAGGTAGTTTACCTCCACTCAGGTCAATTTATTAGCTAGCAGTGATTTCTGCTGGTGATGGTATAAATACGATACGTTATATAAATGAAGAGAGACGAAGATTTCCTGCAAGCATCAATCATCCATATGCTTCTAGAATATTGCTATTAGATTCCAAGGTGTTTGACTCGGGTCGTAATCAGGAAGACCAACAATTACGAAGATGACAATTGAAAGATAACGAAATTCCGATGTGGTCTCTACGTTTATCCCATGCACAATTTTTGAACGGACTAAAACTCAAGCTTTTCAAGAACTTAAAGATTACCCCTCGAACATGACAAAACTGTGTCCACTGTAAGCGCGGTGTTAGTGCAAGAGGAAGAGGAAGTTAGAAAGTTGAAACAAATCCTAGTGTATTTTTCTTCGGAGGGGTTCTCAGGGTCAAAGTTGTTTTACTCTGAATTGGAAAAAAAATAGCATAGGCTGTAGTTATGGCCGCTAGAAAGCAGAGACATTACTTCGAAGGTCACAAAATCAGGGTAATAACGAAGCAGCCTTTGAATGTCATGTTTTACAAACAAAAAAACATTAGGGAGGATAACCAAATTGGTAGCTGAGTTATTAGAATATGTTGTAGATTTTGAGAGAAGAAGTGCCTTAAAGTCACAAGTGCTTGTAGATTTTGTTGTGGGTTGAAATCACCCACAGTCAACAATGATGAAGATATACAGACACCATGGATAGTGCATTGCGATGGAGCACGGGGTGAGAAAGGAGCCGAAATCTCAGCAGTTGTGACGTCACCTTCAGGCGTCAAAATAAGATATGCAGCAAGGCTAGATTTTCCAGATGAAGCTCCATCCACAAACAACACAACTGAATACGAGGCTCTATTATTTGCTCTAAGAAAAATGAAAGCCCTTGGTCAACAAGTTTTCATTGTCAAGTCTGACTCAAAAGTGATACAAGAGCATGTTGAGAAGGAAAGTGAAGCAAGAAATCCAAATTTCATCAAGTACTTAGCAAAAGTATGATAAATGGAGAAGCATTTCAAAGGCTATACAGTGCAACATATTCCAAGAGCAGAGAATGATGAGGCAGACAAGCTAGCCAAAGCAACAACTCAGAAGCAGACACTACCTCCAGATGTCTTCTATGAAATCATCACAGCTCCTTCTACAAAAGAACCAATGACAAGAATGGTGAATGCTATAGAGCCATTTGATTGGAGAGCCCAAATCATGGCATATCTCAGAGGCCATCACAAATCTCATGATGAGCTAGAGCTGAACTAACTTAAGCAAAGAGCAAGAGGATACGTAATCGTAGATGGTGAGTTGTACAAATCAGGGATTTTTGAGCATGGTTAAGATGCATTACATCTGAGAAGGCTAAAGAGCTACTAGCAGAAGTACATAGTGGATTCTGTGGAGCACACATAGGAACAAGGGTACTGGCGGGGAAAGCAATCAAACAAGGATTCTTTTGGCCCGCCATGAACCTCGACGCGAAGAAACTTGTGAAAAGACTGCGAGGCATGCCAAAAAAATAGCAAATCAGCAGAGGACGCCCTCACTGCCAATACAACTCATTTCACTGTGGTGGCCTTTCCAAAGATGGGGGATGGATCTAGTTGGACCTCTCCCAACAGCTCAAAGAAATTGCAAATTTGCTGCAGTAGTAGTCGATTATTTCACCAAGTGGATAGAGGCAAAGCCACTGGCAAATATCACAGCACCTACAGTGCAAAAACTTTTTTTGGCAGAACATATTTTGCAGATTCATAGTGCCAAGGGAGCTGACGGTGGACAATAGGATGCAATTTGATTGCTACAACTTCAAATAATTTTGCAAAACTTTGGGCACACACGTCAAAGTTTCCTCGGTATGTCATCCACAATCAAATGGGTTGTGGAGAGAGCGATGACATAATATTTTCAAGCATAAAAAAATGTCTCTTTGACCAGAAGAAGGGAAAATGGGTGGATGAGTTACGAAGAGGAATCTTGTCGCACAACACAACTCCTACTAGAGCCACATGGTTCTCACCTTCCTGATTGCTCTATGGGTCAGAGGCAATGAAGCCAGAAGAAATAAAAAAAATGAGAGTTTGAGAGTCATCAAAGCTAAAGACATCCCAAAGCAGATAAAGAAAGTAGAAAAAGAAGAGATAATCGAATTGGATGTGCTCGAAGCTGCGGAAAATATTGACAAGTACCACTACTACAGAAAAGGTTTTTAGGAGCAGGCGAAATGACATTTCTAGGTACGGGTGTGAAACTCGCTCCTAGCTGTCTCTTTTAGAAATAGTGGTTTCTAGGAGCGGGTAAAATGCCCGACAACTGGAAAAGCATTTCCATGTGTGGGTGAAAGTTTTGTCAGTTCGTAGAAAATTTGTTCCCGCCAATTTTTTCGTGCCAAATTTCTTAAATGAAGTTTTCTCAGTTCTCAAAACAACTAACCCATTCAAATTGGACACGACAATGGTAATTGACTAGTGAATAGGATATAGTGCAAGTTCATACATCAATCACTACCACTTATAAATAAGTTCATACGTCAACCACTACTACTTATAAATAAGTTCATACATCTCAACCACTACTACTTATAAATAAGTTCATACATCCACCACTAGCTAAGGCATAGGTCTTAATCCGGCACATATTTGTAGAAATGGAACATAATTAATGTCTTAAATAGTCCAGCCTAGAACTCCGTCAAAATAAGATAAAGCGTGTGCTAGGGCACTCAGCTCTACTTCTGCATAACTCTCACACACAACAGTGCAAATATCAAACATTGGTGGAGCGACGGGTTGGTCTATCCTATAGAAAGTTAGAGTTGCTTGCTGCTTCCAATCTCTGGTGAAGCATGGTTGCCCACCATAGTAATCCAACCCAATTTTTTCCACAACTTGATTAAGAATCGCACAGAAGCTCAATGAGGCATAGGTTGAACCAGACATATAATCATACACAATAAGATGATGTGATGAGATAATAAACATATGAAAGTTAACAATATGTAACACAAACAAATTAATTAATAATGAATAAAAATGATATATTGTATACCACATCTTGATGAGCCCTGCAAAGCCTCTCAACAGTCTGAACCACAGTGCTTGCACCCTTCTCGAGCCGCTTTATTTTAAAATATGGAAAGTCTGGCACAAAGCACCTGATATTATTATTCTCCTCTAGACATCTCTCCATTGCGGTCCTCTCTTGGGTAACCCTATAAAATGCTGCATCACCCGCTACTGCAATGGGCACCATTGGATGTGGCCCTCCTATTGGCAACGTCCGGTAATCTACACCTCGAGTAGGTACAGAGAAAGAGATATGCAGTCTTGTGGAGTTATTCCCAAGTTGCTCTGTTTGCACTATAGGAGGAGTGCCAGCCATATCGTCGAGAATATCTTTAAGCCATCTAACATTGTTGATAAGCTACAATATTTTATATTTAACTACAACTAGAGATTTTGCTTGTGAAGTGTTAAAAAGATACATCAATGTAAAGGAAATGGCGATCATTACCACATTGGCTATTGTTCCACGTGTCTGATTACCAAGTGGCACAGCCATCTCGCTGTGACAGTGAAGGCCTGGATGACGAGGCAATGGGTCCTCCAAGCCACCACCACCAACACTGCCAAGGCCACGACCACCACCAACACAGCAAAGCCACAGTCACGATTACTACCATGGCGGCCACAGCCACGACCACCACCAACACCACTTGACGATGACATTGTTCGCTCAAACTATATGCAAAGATCGAATACCTCACATCATTATTCACATTTCACACACACACACACACACACACAGAGAGAGAGAGAGACCATGCATTTGACTACAAGAAATGTAGACATGAACACAAAAGATACATCTCAACATACAAGGGCTACGGTACATGGGGTTTGGTGACGGGGATTGTAGATCGACGACATATAGTCAGGCGGAGAGGCGCACACGGCGACTAGTGGTGGCGGCAGCGGTGGGACCAACGGAGGTGCACGTCGAGGAGGTGCAGGCCGCGGGTACGCCATGGGCCTAAGGGGAGCGCGCACACAACAGCGTGCGGGGTCGGCGGGAGAAACGACGACGCACAGGCCGCCGGGAGGCGCCGGCACGATTGGAAGGCGGCAGAGCGCAAGGATAGCGCGTTGGGAGCCTCTAGCCGGGGGCGCGCAAGAACGGCCATCGGATGGTGGAACGCACGCACAACAACATGGGAGGGGTTCGCAGGCCGACAGAAGCGACGCGCACGCGGGCAGTGGAGCAGACTGGACAGCGGTGCGCGGTGGATGGCAGTGCGTGGGAAATTTTGGCAGCCTACCGGCATCCTCTACGCGCGTCACCTGAAATGGTCTAGGTCCTCGAAGCTGGCAACATATATAAGTGGAGCCATTTCTAGGTGCAGGTGACGCCAACACCCGCACCTGAAATTCATTTTTAGATGCGGGTGTTGGTGTCACCCGCACCTAGAAATGATTTTCAGGTGCGGGTCACGCCAACACCCGCAGCTGAAAATCAAAATCATTGCTCCTATTTTCTTTTAAGGGAAAATATTTTTTCCACCTACTAAATGACCTCAAAAGAAAATTTTCATAACATCAATTTTGTATGTCTCATCGAGGCCTACAATTTGGAATAAGTTTTGTATTCGTATGAGATGAAATGGAAAAGTTAGTACGTAAAACGTACATCCACCAAGACATGCACATATAATTTGGGCATCCATGTCACACTTTGCATAAACACAATACATTATTATGTAATATATCTAATCACATTGGATAGGCTTCCGTGATTGTACATTAAACACACACATTAGTTGTACAATTACTCTACATTTAAATTTTTTTCCCAATTTCATTTTTGTGTCAAATTTACTTTTGGGTTATAAAATGACTTCACAACTTCAATTTTAGTATTTGTAATAGTATTTGGAAGCATTGGTGGCCCTGGGGTGATATGATTGGATGACCCTGATCCTCTAGCAACTATTATTGAGTTTAACCGTGAGATGATAATGACATATCATGCATATTTAATGATGACAAACACATCCACAAATATATAATCTGTTACAAATATATGATAATGCTTTATTATACATATAATAGAGTTCATACTTAATTAAAATCTAGGATCGTTCACTTCATGACCGTGAATCACATGAAGTACAAACTATTATTATTATCGATAATATTGATTCCTAAGAACCTATAAACATAATCTAGTACATATATGTATGCACTATCTCTGGCCACGTAGGCGCGAGGAAATGAATACCACTCCAAATATTTGCACTGAATCCGTAGATGATAATAGGGTAATGCCAGCTTGAAAACGGCTGTGTACTGGACCTGGGTGTGGTGTTGTGAATGGCCATCTAATTTTTTCATACCTTGATCAACATGCATGAAACTACTGTACAATGCGTCCCGATTCAATTAGCTAGCTAAACATAACGTGTTAGTGTACAATTCGTAAAAAAACAAATAAAAAAATAACAAGTATGTTGTAGTTACATACAAGGGGCGATTCATATGATGGTGATATCCGTTTAGGCATTTCAGTGACGTGTAGGTTGTTATGTTGTAAGGATTTAATCTTGAAGTAACTATAGTTTGGGATACATGTCTTGTTTGAGCTTCTATTTGGATAAGTTTCTTCCTCATGACATCATCAGCGGTAATCTGTGGCATTACGGCAGTAGAAGAATTGATATGGGTAACAATTGTATCACCACATCTTTGCTCTCGCATGCCCGCAACGTCAATGGATAGAGAAACAATATAGCTTCCATGCGACGGAGTCACTTGTTCATAAACCACCATTGGAGCTTGTTCAGTTGCACCATATATAACTCGTTCTAACCATTAAATTGGTGAATTAAGGAACTTCATAATAATGCAAATACTAAACATTGTTATCATTATAAAAACAATTACAAATTCATGAAATAGACTATATAAGTACATACCACATTCCGACGTAACTCGCTCTGGGTAATGGGCACGGGTTCTTGACCGACGGGGAAGGAAGCACCAACAGGCTACCCTAGGGGTGGTGGTGGGGGGTCTGGGACTGGGTGACCTATGCGGCCACGACCACGACGACCTCCATGGCCGCCGTCATGCCAAAAAAATTCATATCTTGACATTGTTATCCCTAAAATATGCACGATATTTTATTTAAAATTTTCTACACAATCTCTAGTCTAGTTTAAAAAATATAGTATTTCTAATTTATACACAATCCCTCTAGTCCAACAAAATTTTGCATTATATTCCACAAGTGTAATATTTATCTAATATTTTCCATCCATAAATATAATTAATAACTCTCTAGTCTAACAAAATTTAGTATTTAAAATTTGTACACTATCTCAAATCTACACATAATCTACACATAATCCTATATTATTGAATTGCAATATGAGATTAACATAATAATAAACAAACCTGATCTGCACAGGAGGAACTCGGGCCGGTGGGCGCTGCGGTGCCCTGGCCGGGGAGGTGTGGCACCGGCACGACATGCGCGCGGCAGTGAGATGGGGCCGGGGCAGGAGGCGATGCGCGCGGCACGCGGGCGCGCGCACGGGTGCAGGCAATAGGGAGGCAGAACAGGGCCGAGGAGGACGCAACGGTGCAGCCAGGGGAGGCGGCACGGGTGGAGAAGGTGGCGCTCGGGCAGCATGCCGGCGTCTCACGTGCTTCACTTTAATGGTGCGTCGTTCCCCTAATGGTTATCTATAACGAACTGTTCAAACAATTTTTAGGAGCGGGTCATACGGACACCCGCACCTGGAAAAGCTCTTTAACAGGTGTAGGTGGCAGAGCTACAGTGCCACATGTTTTTGTGGGATCGGGCGGCAATTCATCCGCTCCTAAAAAATGGGGCGCTCTTACAAATGTTGTTTTAGTAGTTTACCAGGAGGAAAAAAATGGAGAGATGAGAAAATAGTGAGAAAAGAGATCAGGGTTGGTGACTTAGTACTCAAAAGGAAGAAGAATTTGGAAAATCCAAGTAAACTAGAAGAGGCATGGGAAGGACCCTGCATAGTAAAAGAAACAAATATGCCATACTCTTTTTGCCTAACTGATCAGATGGGCGTGGTGCTACCGCATTCATGAATGCCGACACTCTGCACAGATACTATTCATAAAAGGGAAATTTGTAAAAACTGCGGCCCACAAAGTTATAAATGGAGTTAAGTTTCAGTTTACTTTTCAGCATTTTTTATATTCCGCAATAAAAATTGTAAAGCCCTCGGATTGTGGAACTATAAACAGTTCCGAGGGGAAAAACATATACTTTTCTGCAATTTACATTTCCCTTAGTCAAGGACCTTACTCATTTCCTTGCTAAGCGGGCTCCACATTGGAGGCAAGATTTTTAATGAGGCGAATCCTATGTAAAATTTCCTTTCCAATGTTAATAAAGGAAAATTTCCCCTTAAAGGACCTCTCTTATGAATGGTGGTGAATTCCGAGCCCAAGGGCCACGAGGCAACAATAAGTTGCGGCCAAATCACAAAAAGAAGGACAAGGACAAGTTGCGAAGCCAATTCCAAACAAGGACAAGTTGAAGCAACCAATGGTTTCTATATCAACTATGACACCAGCCATAATAAGTCCACAAAACTCTAAACAAGTTTTGTCGACTTATCTTGCTTTCATGTACAATACCATTTTTACAATTCAAAATTCCTTGAAAAATAGCAAAGTGTTCTGCAGGTACATGTAGAGAAATCACGCAATGATATTTTGCATGATAAAAGGCAAGGCGGGAAGGGTGATGTTTTTTCCAAAAACAACTTTTTCACCTTCTTAACATGCAAATTGTCCCAGTTCATTACAACTCAAGAACTCATTGTTTAAACATAAGCTACAGGAATCATAAAGGAAGCTCGAGTACATGGCCAGGTTTTGAGCCACGTTGCTCAGCGATATCACAGACGTATGCAAAATTGTCCTCTGTGGCTAAGGGGCTCGTGGGAGGTAAGTTCTTATCCTCAAGACTAAGAATCGCAAAATCGTCTCGAGCAATGAAAAAGCAACCCAAAGAAAAACAGTGTATAGAGAAGTGCTGGCAACAGAAAAGCCGAAAATCTTGGAAAGAACATCCCGGGTAAGCCTCTTTGTACAATCGCCAATATTCCCCGCTCGCAGCAACGCAGTCATGATACATTTGAATTGGCAACACGTCCCGCGCAGGCCCCCCACCAAGGACCTGGGCAGGTTAATTTTTACAGTTAGATTTACAGCTCGTTGGAGCATTGATGTTCAAAAGATTCCAAATATTTTTACACACAACCCCTGGAACTATTCTCTCATCCTATCTAGTGACCTGCAGTCCTGCACTCGGCTAGAGCTGGCGTCAACATCAGTGTCATCCTTGTCGCTGCTTTCGTCCAGAGCTTTCTGAAGATCTTCATCGAGTTCAACTTGCTCCTCTTCTTTCATAGCCTGCGCAATCAAAAACAAAGAAAAAAGGTTATAAAATTTGCACACCACACACAATTTTTTCACAAAATCAAGTTTTCATAAATACGTTAGCAAGTTTGGCTTGAGAAATCTGCCTCGTGAATTTTTGTCTCGATGGCATCCAGATCTTTTTCGTGAAACTTTTCTTAATAGCACTGGTAGAGAGAGAGGCTTTGGTTCGGACCTTTAGTCCCAGTTCAACTTTGGAGCCGGGACTAAAGGCCTTTCGTCGACGTGGCCCGAAATGTTGGTTGGAGACACCCCCCTTTAGTCCCGGTTGGTATAACCAACCGTGACAAAAGGGCTGGCTCCCAACGTCACTTTCCCGCAATGATTGACGCAGGCTTTTAGCACCGGCTGGAGTTACCAACCGAGACTAAAGGGTCCCCCTTTAGTCTCGGTTGGTAATTCCACCCGGTGCTAATGCTTTAGTCCCGGGTGGAGTTACCAACCGGGACTAAAGGGTACCTTTTAGTCTCGGTTAGTAACTCCACCCGGGACTAAAAGCCCGCGCCCTATAAATCCAGCGTCTTCTTCCTCTTTCTCTTGCCCGAGCCATTCTTCACCAAGAGCTCAAGCTCCTCCTCCATGGCGCCTCAACCTTAGAGAGGTGCTGCTGAATTTTTCTTCATGTATTTGTGAAGATTTCTCTCCTCTAAAGTGTTGCCAAGGTTTGATTCTTCTTCCTCCCATCATTTGTTGTGATTAATTGTTTTTATATATTTTAGAGATGGAGAAAATAGAAATCTTAAATCCTAGGTGGGAGGAGCTAATAAGAGATGAGGTTATTTATATACTTTAGATTTAGAAAAAAGTGGTTGGCTAAACACTAGCATTGTCTTGTTATCTTTTATATTGATGTAGAGAAAATTGAATTTTACTTTTTGATATAATGATACATAGAACTAATTATGATTTTACATTTAGCTAATTTTATAGAAGTTAGTTTATAAAAAATATGGTCATTAATAATGGAGATAAAAATGGCGATCAGGTGACCTCTGTATGTCATTGTATCACAAGAAATGGCCAGATGTATTTAGTTCACATAGGATGCAATGATTGTCGCGGTTGTGGTACAGTGACATACATACAGATGAGGTCACTTGATGGCTATTACAAGGCACGACATCAATAGCACTGAGTACAAGTCCCAAGCTAAAACTAGTCAGCTTCTAGCTTTTGAACCTCTGCTTCAAACACATTTATGAATTTACGTATTGTGTTGAGATGATCAACATGTTCAGGAAGAATGTAGGTAGGCCTCCGGTTCTCATCATCTAGTTCATAACGGAATACATCATCAAATTCACCCTTCTTCATCTTTGTCTTTGTTTACTTTTTGATATAATGAAACATAGAACTAATTATAATTTTGCATTTAGCTAATTTTTTAGAAGTTAGTTTATAAAAAGTATGGTCATTAATAATGGAGATAAAAATGGCCATCAGGTGACCTCTGTATGTCATTTTATCACAAGAAATGGCCAGATGTATGTAGTTCACATAGGATGCAATGATTGTCGAGGTTGTGGTACAATGACATACATACAGATGAGGTCACTTGATGGCTATTACAAGGCACGACATCAATAGCAATGAGCACAAGTCCCAAGCTAAAACTAGTCTGCTTCTAGCTTTTGAACCTCTGCTTCAAACACATTTATGAATTCACGTATTGTGTTGAGATGATCAACATGTTCAGGAAGAATGTAGGTAGGCCACCAGTTCTCATCATCTAGTTCATAACGGAATAAATCATCAAACTCACCCTTCTTCATCTTTGTCTTTGTTATTCTGATTTAAAGGAAATAATTTGTGGACTTAATATGATGCAGATGAACCGGCAATGGATGAACGCCGACAGACGATCCCCGGAGTACATTGCTGGCATGCAAGCTTTTCTCGAAGTGGCCAAAGCCAACAAGAACCCAAAGGGATTCATGTGTTGTCCATGCTCTTTGTGCAGAAACGACAAAGACTACTCTGACTGGGGGACTCTTCACCTCCACTTGAGTAAAATCGGATTCGTGGCGAACTATGTGCTTTGGACCAGGCACGGTGAAAGAGGGGTTGTGATGGAAGAGAACGAAGATGAGGAGGATGATAATAACATTCCTGACTGGGCCGCGGGGCAAGATTTTGCGGATACTTTAATGGAAGATGCTGACGAAGAAGAGATACCGGAAGACGGCCATGTTGATGATCTTGGTCAAGTTCTAAAAGATGCACAAAGGGACTGTGAAAATGATAATGAAAAGGCAAAGTTGCGTCGTATGATAGAAGATCATAGAAAACTATTGTACCCAGATTGTAAACAGGGTCACAAAAAGCTTGGTACTACACTTGAAATGTTGCAATGGAAGGCAAAATATGGTGTGTCTCATAAAGCATTTGAGGGGATGCTAAAAATTGTGAAGGACAAGCTTCCCGAGAACAATGAATTACCGTCGACAACATATGAAGCGAAACAGACTATGTGCCCTCTGGGGTTCGAGGTTCAGAAGATCCATGCCTGCCCTAATGATTGCATCCTATATCGAGGCAAGGAACATGAGAATTTGGAAGCTTGTCCTGTGTGCAAAGCGCTACGTTATAAGATCCGGAGAGATGATGATCCTGGTGCTCTCGAGGGGACACCTCCCAAGATGACGAAAGTACCGGCGAAGGTTATGTGGTATTTTCCTATAATACCACGTTTGAAGCGTTTGTTCAGGAACAAAGAAAATGCTAAGTTGATGACATTGCACAAAAGCGATCGTAAGCAAGACCACATGCTGAGACATCCGGCAGATGGGTCTCAATGGAGAAAGATTGATAGAAAATACAAAGATTTTGCTGGGGAAGCAAGAAACATAAGATTTGGTTTAAGTACAGATGGTTTCAATCCATTTGGTGAGTTTAGCAGTGGTCATAGCACTTGGCCTGTGACACTATACATGTTCAACCTTCCTGGTTGGATGTGCATGAAGCGAAAGTTCATTATGATGCCAGTGCTAATCCAAGGTCCAAAACAACCTGGCAACGACATTGATGTGTATCTAAGACCATTGGTTGATGAACTATTACTGCTATGGAAGAAAGAAGGTGTACGTGTGTGGGATGAGAATAAGCAAGAGAACTTCAACCTATGAGGATTGTTATTCATTACCATCAACGATTGGCCTGCTTTAAGTAACCTATCTGGGCACTCAAACAAGGGATATCGGGCTTGCACCCACTGTTTACATAAAACAGACAGTATTCATCTGAAAAATTGTAAGAAAGTTGTGTATATGGGTCACTGTCGCTTTCTTCCTGAGAAGCATCCCTTAAGGAAGAAAGGTATGCATTGGAAAGGAAAGGCTGATCATCGTACAAAGCCCCCCCATTTTAAAGGAGAGGAGATATTTGAGATGGTAAAGGATCTAAGGGTTGTCTTTGGAAAGGGTGACGGTAGTGAACCTGTTCCACATGATGCTAACGGGCGTGCACCAATGTGGAAGAAGAAATCTATATTTTGGGAGTTACCTTATTGGGAAATTCTTGAGGTCTGGAACGCTATTGACGTGATGCACTTGACGAAAAATCTTTGTTTGAATGTCCTAGGCTTCTTGTGTTGTTACGGTAACTCTAAGGATATATTGGAAGCATGACGGGACCTGAAAAATATCCATAGGAATGAAGCACCTCCGATAGAGGTTGATGAAGAAGCAGATCCTGAAGAGGTTGAGGAGGAAGAATAAGATTACTTAGGTCCTGCTAGTTACACCCTGAGCAAGGAAGAGAAGGACATCATGTTTGATTGCCTAAACAGTATGAAGGTTCCATCTGGCTACTCATCGAATATAAAAGGGATAATAAATATGAAAGATAAGAAGTTCACAAATCTAAAGGCCCACGACTGCCACATGTTGATGACACAGTTACTTCTAGTTGCGTTGAGGGGTGTTCTACCAGAGAAAGTACGATTAGCGCTCGTAAAGCTTTGTGCATTTCTCAATGCAATTTCACATAAGGCAATCGATCCAAGGAACCTAGTGAAGCTACAAAATGATGTTGTGCAATGTCTTGTCAGCTTTGAGGTGGCATTTCCACCTTCATTCTTTGATATTATGACTCACCTCCTGGTGCACCTTGTGAAAGAGATTACTATTCTTGGACCAGTATTCCTGCACAACATGTGGCCTTTTGAGAGGTTCATGTCAGTCCTCAAGAAATATGTTCTTAACCGCGCACGTCCGGAAGGAAGCATCGCCAAAGGATATGTAACTGAGGAGGTCATTGAGTTTTGTGTGGACTTTGTCGACTCAATTGACTCGATTGGGGTTCCAGTATCATGTCACGAGGGGAGGCTACTAGGAAAGGGCACCATTGGAAGGAAAGCATGTTTGAGTAATGATACTGATTTGTTCAATAAAGCACACCTAGCTGTTCTGCAACAATCAACCTTGGTGACACCGTATATTGAGGAACACAAGCAGATTATTTCTTCACAAAATCCAACAAAAACCGAAGCATGGGTTACACGCCATCACTTGGAAAATTTTCCCTCATGGTTGAGTGAACAAGTTATTGGTGATTCCACGATTCACCCACAACTCGCTTTGTTAGCCAGGGGACCTTCTAGCACAATTGTGAAATTCCAAGCTTACGATATAAATGGTTATACTTTTTACACAAGAGACCAAGATCGGAAAACCACACACCAAAATAGTGGTGTCCGTATAGACGCCATGGATAGCAACAATAACAAGAACTCGTATTATGGTGTCATAGAAGAGATATGGAAGTTTGAGTATGGGCCACTTAACATCCCTCTGTTTCTTTGCCAATGGGTAAAACTAACTGGAGGTGGGATAAGGAAAGATCAATATGGAATGACAATAGTGGACCTGACCAAGATTGGTTTCAAAGATGAACCATTCGTCCTTGCCAAAAATGTGCATCAAGTTTTCTATGTCAAGGATATGACTAGCAAACCGAAGAATAAAAATCCCAAAGAAGGACCACAAGAGCCAAAGCGACACATTGTTCTTCCAGGTAAAAGAGTAATCGTGGGAGTCGAGGACAGAACAGACAAATCAGATGACTATGATCAGTTTGATGGCATGCCTCCATTCGCTGTCGAAGTTGACCCAAGCATACCGCTTGGAAATGAAGAGACACCGTACTTACGTCACGACCATGATCAAGGAACTTTCATCAAGAAAAGAAACTTCAATACTGTACTATAATGATTAATGTTCAAATCATTTGTGTAATGTTGTATGAGTGTATTCCTTTATGTATTTGAACTAAAACTTGTTAAAGCCTTTCAGATGCCCTGTGAGAAGTAACCACAAAGTTTGAGATTTTTCTGAATTAGTTGAGCATTTTTCTTATGTCTTAGGAGACAAATATTGTCGAGTCCGAAAAGAAAGTAATTATTTCAACTATTAAATTATTTCTATATAGGAAAGTTAAGGTTGTTAACACTTAACGAAATATAATTTTGCATGGTTCAAATATTAAACTTACCATTTTTTAAAAATGTTGCAAAGAGAAAGAATGAGAAAATGAGGAGGGAAAATGAGAAAAGAATTAAAGTCTCGCGCAAAATAGCCCTTTAGTCCCGGGTGGTGTTACGACCCGAGACAAAAGGGGGGCCTTTTGTCTCGGGTGGTAACACCACCCGGGACTAAAGAGGGAAATTTTCCCTTTTGGGGCTCCCGTGCGAAATCGCCCTTTAGTCCCGGGTCGTCTCACCAACCGTGACAAAAGGCCCCCCTTTTGTCACGGTTCGTTACACGACTCGGGACTAAAGGGGTGTCTATATATAAAAACAGCGACCCTCCCCCTCCAGCACTTGGCCACTTTTTCGTCCCCGATCCGCGCCATCGTCGTCGTCGTGTCCTCCTCCTCCTCCGCCGCCGTCATCCTCCCCGACCGCCGCCTTCTGCGGCGCCCCCCGTCCTCTGCCCCCCGGGATTCTCCGCCGCCGCCGGCCTCCCGAATCCGCCGTCCACCGACCCGCCGACGCCGTCGCCCCCCGCCACGCCGCCGGTCCACCGCCGTCGGCCCCCGGAATGCGGGCGGCTTCCTCCCCGACCTGCCCCAGCCTCCGGGGCTCCTCCTCGCATCGGCCTCCTCCCCATCCTCCTCCTCCGCGCCGTCCTCCCCGGCCTCCAAGGCTCCGCCGCCACCGCGCGCCTTGCCGCCCGGCCGGCCTGCGCGTCGTCACCTCCGCCCGCGCATCAACATCGTCACCTCGTCCTGCTGCCTCTGCCTTCAGCCTCACGGTTGTCCTCTGCCTTGTGCTCCAAAAAAAATCAAGGACAAGTTCGTGTCTCAATGCGGGGCCATTGCAAGGGACAACGTGCCCATCAAGTATTGAGAATGGAAGGGAAAACCAAGTAATCCATACATGGTTCCAGACTCAGTAAAAGACCAGCTGTGGAATGATGTGCTAAAACACTTCACACTTCCTGAAGGCGTCGACGCAAACCTTGTTAAAGGTTGGACTCTAGCGAAGATGGCAACTCAATTTCAGAATTTCAAGAAGAAGTTGACTAGAGATTTTATCAAGAACAACCGAACTCCAAATTGGGATGAATATCCGAAGATAAAAGATCACTGGAAGTCCTTTGTTGAATACAAGAAAAGTGAAATTTTTGCCCAAAAAAGTGCCCAAGGGAAGAACAGTGCCAGTAAGAAAGGGGAGTACAACCATCGTCTTGGTCGAGGTGGTTACGCGGTAGCAATTCCCAAGTGGCGGAAGATGGAACAAGACCTTATCGCCAAAGGTATCATATCAGCAGTCTTTCACTGGCCCGATCGATCGAAGAATTGGTATTATGCACATGGAGGCAGATTGAACCCAGATGATGGTACCCTTGAATTCCCGCCCACGTTACGAGAGAAGGCACTTGAGTTAATGAAAAAAATAGAGGATGTCAGAGCTGGTAGATTGAAGGTTGACAGAGAAATGGATGAGCTCACTATGGCGCTCGGGAATCCAGAACACCCAGGACGTTGCAGGGGCTACGGGGTGGTGCCGTGGAAGTATGCTTTCAAGGGAAACCTCGATAGCTATAAAAGTCGCAAAAGAAGAAAAGAGCGCAAAGAGGAGCATTGGCGCCAAATGATGGAGCAAAGACTTAAAGAACAAGAAGAAAAGATGCAGGTAGAGATTGAACGGCGACTGGCCGTAACGATATCTCAAATAGCCCAATCTGGAGCACTGCCCGAAGTACCTCTGGATCCCATCATTAGCCCTTCCGCTCGCAAAAGCAGTTGTGCTTCTACCGAGGTTGCACCAGATGCTTGTATAGAGGTCGCACCAGGTGCTTGCACAGAGGGCCCTGAAGAGCCGAGGGCAATCGAAGGAGTTCCAGTGGATGACAACCAACAATACCCTGTGGATTTTCTCTGTCGG
The DNA here is from genome assembly GCA_036936925.1 of Cenchrus fungigraminus. NCBI lineage: Eukaryota > Viridiplantae > Streptophyta > Magnoliopsida > Poales > Poaceae > Cenchrus > Cenchrus fungigraminus. The sequence continues at coordinate 97,974,084 of CM072774.1, read as the reverse complement.
TGCACCCCATGTGAGCTGCACCAGCCATTCGGCAACATCACAATGCAGGTGGAGTACGGAAGTGCTTTTGCGCATTTTCCTGGATAGACTAGCCACGGCATGTTGATTCCACCCGGCTACGCCTCGGTTTCTGTGGAGGAGATTTGTCAGCCACAATTTGAAGATCTAGAGCTAGACATCCCAGGAGGTGACGAGGAAAGGACACTCAAGGATGCGGTTCACGGTATCATATTGTGGCCCAAACGTTACATTATAATCCCCCAGACGGAGGGATCAATCCCTCCTACAGATCCCCCGCAGCCGCGACCATCGTCATCTCCTAGGTCGTCCTCACGACCTTCAATATCACCTCGCTCACCGTCTACACAAGAACCATTATTCAATTCTGGAGGTGCGAGCTCCAGCCATGATATTGACATCAATCCCGAATCACCTGCAAAAAAGCAGAAAAAACCGCCAAAGCACCACAGAAAAACCGCCCAGCCACCAAAGCACATCAGAAAAACCGCCCAACCACCAAAGCACATCAGAAAAAACCGCAGAAGAAACCACCGCAGAAAAAACCACCTAGCCACGAAAGCACAACCGAAAAAACCGTCGGAGCACAGTCTTCCAACCCAGTGCAACCACCAAAGCTGAAAAAACCACCAATGATAAAGAAAATGGTTGAGCCCATCAGCAAAAGGAAGCTAGCATGGGAGACGACAGAAGAAGAAGGAAAAACGACGATCGGTGCCCAACATGTGCATGAATTTTTCAACAATCTGAATACAAAACAGCAACGGAGGGTGCTTGAGAAGACCAAACAAGTAGATCCGGCCAAACTTGGGTTTTTCAAACTAATGAGTGAAAACAGCAAGAAACTGATGCCCATACTGGCGCCGACATCGTCTAAAGAAGATGCGTCGATGAGCAAACAGACTTACGTTGCCTCCGGCATCAATGCACATGAACGAGCTCTAGCAGAAATGCCTACACAACAAGTAGTGCAGCTCCTTGATTTCATGGAACAAACAAGGATGCCTTTAAGTGTTGCACTCGGCCATGAAGAACCACCCCGGGATCCAAGTTTCGAGTATAGATGGCCCTTTCAGCTAGGAAAACCTCTTATCAGGCCAGAACTAGTACTTAAGCTCTCACCTAAGATGTACAAATTTCATGAGTGGTACATGCGGCAATCACTGAAAGGCGTACATAGCATAGGTATGCTTGCTGCACCCAAAGATTTTGCCACTGGAGGCAACAAGGTGGTCTGGCTAGAATTCAAAGATATTTATAAGTTTACCATCTAGACGCCATGAATACCGATCTTATCGCCGCTTGGTGTCTGTAAGTGGCGTCTTTTTTTATGTTTTTTAATAAATTTATTACGTATGTGGATTTACTAATTAACTTTGTATTTCATTTTTGGTAGCCTGCAAAAACAAGAGATGCAAAAAAAGAATATTGCCAGTATTGGTTTCATGGACCCATCAAAAGTCAATGAGTTTGAGGTCAAGCATCAACCAGACACAACAATCGCGACAATCTATAGAACCTTGTCTAAGTTTCATGACAAGGATCTCATACTACTACCTTACAGCTGCGAGTATGTGCGATTGCCATCTAATTGTCTTTGCTAATTCTATTTAGTTCTAATTTGTATGACTATTATGACCATGTATGTACAGTTTCCACTAGATTCTTATGATCATTCAAGTCGACAATAGCAGCGTCATGGTGTGGGATTCATTGAGAAAAAACCCCGCAAGTTACCAAAACCTTCAAAATATGTTTCAATCGTAATAATTCTATCTAAGACGTTCTTTTAAATGCAATATTTATTTATATATATATAGATTGCTTTTACTAACACATTATCTCTCATTAATTTTCCTCAGAGCTTGGGAAAAATTCATTGCAGAGAAAGAAGGTGAATTTAAACCAACAATTACATTCTATACTGATTATCCGGTACGTAATCCAAATAACAACTTCATTTTTGAGAAAATTTAAATTTTATCACACTTATATTTCATAATATTTTCTCCTATCCACTTACGATGTCTGTGAGCACTATGTCTGTGAGCACATACGATGTTTGGCAAGTGCAAAGTCCGGAAATTATGATGTAAGTTAATTAAATAAACCTATTAATAATACATCATTTCCTAACCGCTTCTATATTTAATTGTTGGGTGTAATATATTAACATATTTGCACATTATACAGATGGATATGGTTAAGGACGAGGTCATTTAGAAGGATCGTCTTTCGGCAATTCAAGAAAGTCTCTTGGGATTCATCCATGAGGAGGTGGTTATGCCAACAGGAAAACATCATTATGATGGATCTAAAAAATCCAATAGAGACTAAAAATTTGAAGTGAACAATATTTTGATGTATAAATACTATCTATTTTGATGTGTATATTTCTAAGTTTATGTAAGTTTATATATAAGTCTAACTGCGTATATGGTATATATAGATAGGTATATACATATATACAAGTTCAAATATGTATACGTGCAAATACGGGTTAGACAACAATTAGAATATATGCTCAAATGGAAAACAGAAAAAAAAGAGAAACGAGACCCTTTAGTCTCGGTTGGTATTACCAACCGAGACTAAAGGGGGCGGGCGCAGGTGCTGGCGTGCCCCCCTTTAGTCTCGTTTCGTAATACCTCCCGGGACTAAAGGATCCTTTAGTCCCGGTTCATTCACCCGGGACTAAAGGCGGGGCCTTTTGTCTCTCATCATTAGTCCCGGTTGGACTTGAGAGACCTATTCCCCTTACCAACCGGGACTAAAGACCCTCTGCCTACCAGTGTAGATTCCACATCCTCGCTCGCTCTGAGAAAAGTGACGCTAGAAGCTTCTGGAAAAGTAGGCCCATCTGAGCGAAACTTGGCAAGATCAGCACCGTCTCTTGCTTCAAGGAGTTTCAGATTTCTCTCGGTGCAGAAGGCAGCAGCATAATCGCTAGCACGAGCAATAATTTCAGGAAGAGAAGCAAATTCCTCCAGCATCCACGTGAAAATAGCCTTGGATCATCAGCGGAAGGGAAAAGATTGGGTCTAGCACCAAATTCTCCAAGAGCATTCTTATAGTTTTCCAACAACACTTTGAAGCTTTGTTTAATATATTTAGCACCTTTCTCCATAATTCTCACACTGTCGGCGAGCTCCTTCTTGATATCCAAAATTTTCAAATCTTTCTCCCTTATACCCTTTAGCAAGCTCAGTTTTTTGCTTTTTCAAGTTTGAAATAACACCAGTATCCTTTTCAATTGTCCCTCGAAGCTTCTCCAAAACGGCCAAGTCATCTTTATGTTGTTTCTGCAGTTTAGTATATTCTGAAGAGACACCAGTGTAAGCAATCTCCATAGATTTCTTACTGTACTTGAGTTCAGCAATTTCATCCAGAAGGGCTTCGTTGGTACGTCCATAAGCCTCAGATTCCTTTTTAGCATTAGTGTAATCTTTTTCGAGGTTGGTGTTGCGTCCCCTCAGCTCAAGCATACGTCACTCTCGTTGTTGAGACTTTTTTATGCAAACTTTTCCAGCAAAAACAACTTGAGTCGAAGAGTAGTGTTGATCATGGACATGTCTTCCGGACCCAGAGAATGAAGGTTTTGTTCAAAAACTACAAAAAGGGAAAATATACAAAATCCAGTGAGCCCAAAGTAAACCAGGTTTGCGCAAGGTTCAAGAAGTCAGGTTTTGATTCATTCTCACTTGTAGGATCAAAATAGTTCATAATCTTTTCATCACCAGGTGTTGCGGAAGCAATCATTTCTGAAACCTTTTTCTGAGCAGCACCAGTACTATATTTCTCAAAAAGTTCGGAGATCTTCTGAAGGAGTAGAATGAATGTTCAAGGCCTCACTGCCTCTATCACCCGCGTTCTTAATAATTAAATTCTTCGGGCACCAAAGTAAATCAAAACTATGTGGATCATCATCTTTGCCAATCCCCAAACCACCAACAAAAATCAACTTACCCTTCAAATTAGTTTTGAAAGTCTAGTAATATGCTTTGGTGCAGGAGGAAGTTCCGAAGTTTCCGCAACATCTACATAGGCTTTCACAAAAGCAAGTTCTTTATACGACATCCCACTCCGATCAACAGTTTGCTCTAAATCCTACACAAATTGAGGAGAAGCTTCATCAGCACCAGTACCTTTGCTAGGTTTGCATATAGTGGTGCTGGTGTCCGTCTCCTTTGAAATTGTCGCACTCGCCTTTTTCATTTTTTCCCTTCTCTGAAAACTTTTGGCAATTTAAATTTCCTTTCTTTCAAAAGCAAGGTACGTCAATTTTAAGAAAAGAAGAAAATTTTCATAGCAGGGGCACGCGACTCATCCTCATCGTCGGAGAAAACACTGAGCATCCGAGGTTTCTTTGTAGCCTTTTCGGTAGAAACTTTACCAACACCAGGTTGAGCTAACACCCATGCAGGTTAGAGCTTTTCTTCTTTTCAGCAACAGGAGGTTTTCCCTCACAGGCACTTGGAGCAGCTTTCGATGTGCCTTTATCCTTCGCAGAAGTGCCCTGTTTTTTCTTCTTCAGATTCTCTAAAGATTTGGTTTGCTGAGGAATCACAGTAGCATCAGCAGAACACTCCACCTCATCTTTCTTATGTTTAACCTTTTCAGTCTTTGCTTTCTTCCGTGACTTGGAACTGGTCCCAACATCCTCTGAACCAGTTGCTACAGGAGGCTGCATCTTTCGCTTAGGACATGAAGGCCTTGGACGAGGAGGGGCATCACCTCCGAGCTCAGAGAAAACTCTGTTTACCCATTGTTTATGCTTCACGATCTTTTTATAGGCGTTATATTAAGTTTGATGATGCGCCCCAAACAAATCAAGAGTTTTCCTCTCAACATCCGCGACGAACATCTCGAAGGTATAACCCTCGGCAAGATTAACTCCAAAGGGAGGAAATAGAACAACGATGTGGTACCAAGCGACGTCTTGATAAATAATCTTTACTGGTTGCCATCCATGAGATAGAAGCCAGATTTCCATAGCAACGTATTCTTCTACAATATCTCGGCAACCACAAATAGTGCAAGCCATCATAAACTTGTCTTCACTCTTTTTCAAATCTGCATCCTTGATGAATGGAGCGTTGTACATGACCCTCAGTGGACCGATTTCAGAGGGCATGTTGATTGATGATCCAAATTCATTGTGCACAAGATAGACCCCAAGTTCTGACGAAGCGTAGCGGAGGCCCGCCGGGAGGCTAAGGCCGGAGCGGAGCGGAGTCTGTACCCCATTTGGCCAGGTCGCGACTGGAGGGTGCCGGGGGGGGGGGGGGGCTCCGCTAGTGACTACCTTGTTCGGTCGAGGAGGAGGAATCTCTTCAGTAGACGGTGGTCTGCCATTGCCAGTAGGATAGTCCGCGAGGTGTGTTGCATCTCTAGAGGTCATCTCTAGAGGTTGGGTTGGCAATTTCGGATGGTCCGCCAGTGACCTGCGGACGGTCCACCCCACCCTGGCGGACGGTCTGTTCTGGCCGGCAGAATTGGTTAAGTGTTTTGGTTCTTTGATTTGTGCTTCCGCTAGTTGAACCAAGGATCGCTCCTAGGGTTGGTAGGTCCGTTGCGACTATGTGAACTTGGCAATTACATTTTCCATCTCGTGTGCTCGGATTTGGAGTTGATTTTGGGGCATAGTCGAGTTCATCTTTTGGAGGTGAATTTTTATTGGCTCCAATTCACTCCCCCCCTCTCTGGTCGCCTATTCGGTCCTTCATTTGGTATTAGAGCCGGTTACAGATCTTCGTGATTCAAACCAGTCTAAGATCCAAATATGGCATAACAGGAAAGGGGTTTGGGTCCTCCGCACTACGATGGGAAGAACTATTAGATGTGGCAGATGTTGACGCTCCTTAGCCTCACTACTAAGTTTGCACTTACGGTGACAGCGCCAGGAATGCTTAAGGCACTCGCAAGCGCGACTACTAGGTTTACAACCGTAGTGAAGGACCGGATTGGCGACCAGAGAGGGGGGGAGTGAATGGGAGCCGATAAAAATTCTTCTCAAGAACTCGGCCTATACCCCAAAATCACTTCCAAAGAATCCCGCACACACTTGTCAAGATCACGTGGTCACAACGGGCCTACTGACCCTAGGAACAAGTTAGAACAAGCCTAGGAACAAAGCGGAAGCAAGCACAAAAAGAACCGAGAGAAAAAGCTAGCGCGAGGCAAACTGCAGCAGAAATTGTCGGAACTACCGGCCCCAGGTCGGTACTACCGATATGGGCTTACTGGCACCTAAAAACCAGGTTATCGGTACTTCCGGCACAGGGTCGGTACTTCCGACTATCGGTACTACCGACCTCGGGTCGGTACTACCGATAAAGACTCTCTGGCAGCTGAAAATCAGGTTATCGGTACTACCTGGACAGGGTCGGTAGTACCGCCCCCCCCAAAAAATTCAGCCCGCGAAACAGCCCCAAACTTTCGATCGATGGATCTCCCAAACCGCTTGGAGTCTTGAGACAAAATTTTGGGGAGATGATGAACACCCCAAGGAGAGGATATGCCCCAAAAATTTTGGTCTCAAACTCCCTACAACTCCCGGAATCGCGAAACCTTGCCAAGAACACTATGACCTAGGGTTCATCCGAAAGTTAACGAATCGAAGGCCAAATCCGGTGTTTGAGTAGTCAAGATCATCCACAAAGAGGCACAAGGCACTCACCCATGATCCCCTCAAAGAAATCCAGAGAGAAACACCCTCAAATCGACGAATCGAGCGATGAACGAAAATCCTCCAAAAATAGCACCAAAAAGAGCTCCGAAAATGCAACAAAAGCAACTCGGGAATAGAAAGATTGGCACAAGATTTAGAGGATGAATTCACTATGAATATCTTGTTCAATTGATTACAAGTCACTCCTAGAATCCAAATCTAAGATGGCAAAAAGCTCCAATCAAAGAGCCACTCTCTCCTCTCTCCCTCTCTCCCAAAGCACTCCAAAATGAAAGAGCACTCCACCTACAAGCCAAAGAGTTGGCTGCCAATTCAGCCCCCTCCTCCTATATATAGGCCCTCCGAAAAAGACCGAAGTACCCCTACACTAGGAGTTACAACTCAAGCCCTCACAGGGGCATTCTGGTCAACACATGAAGTTCTCCATCGGACGGCCGCGCATCCATCGGGCCTTCGCGTCCTCTCAACGCAAGCACCTCGATCATGTCGCGTGTCACCCGCTTCGAAGCTTCTCGGCGCGCCCGGATCCCGTCTCCGCCCGCCGAGCCTCCGGTCTTGGTTTTGTGGCTCAACCAAGTAACCCTGATGGTTTTGTGGTGAACCGCCGTAAACCCCGCGGACTCGGTGCAGCCTCCACGCCAATCCCACTCATGACTTGGCCGCCACGTCGTCCCGGCTCGGTGTTGGTTTTGTGGTCAAACCAACAAACCGTCGTGCTCGGCTTTGTGGAGCAACCGAGGAACCCGACAGTTTTCTGGTGAACCGCCGAAAACCCCGCATGCAAGCTTTGGCCTCACCACGCCAAGCATCGGGCCCGCCAAGCCTTTCACCTCCGGCTCCCGGACGGTCTACTCAGTCTTGCCCCGTTCAATGACTTGGCCGCTACCTTGCACTGGCTCCACCTTGGTTTTGAGGCTCAACCAAGAAACCGTACCCGACTTCGTCTTGCATTTCTTGCCACCATGCGGCCCGCACTTGATCCCGTCCGGTCACCGGGTCCATCGAGCCGAGCCTACTTGTCTCTCCACTCCTCGGAGGCCACACAGGCTAAGATCTTTCGCGCCCGCTCTTCACCTGCACCAACGCAAATCAAGCCGCAACCTGCACCTGCAATACTCGGCCAAGAGTCAGTCCACACCACGTTGTCAATCACTCATCACACCAAGGAACGACCATCCACCGGTCCTCGGACGCTCCGGTCCTCAATCTCCCCCTTGATGAGTGCATTGACAACACACATAGTCACCAATTCATACAATATAGAAAAAGAAAAGAAACGAACAAAGAGCTCAAACAAGTGATCAAAAGCCAAACAAAAGCCAAAACAAGATCACTTGAAAGAGCAAGTCTCGGTCCCCTAAGTCAAGGGCAACGGCTCAACACAACCGAGACAAAACGCTCAAAATGCCGACTCCTCAATGTGAGGCAAAAGGGCTCGACACCATCGGCAAAAGAGCAAAGCACAAAGCAATTTCAGGCAACACAAAGAGCTCCCAAAGCATGAATGCAAGCTCCCTCTGAACAAATGCGTGCAAACTCAAGTTCTCCCCCTGAACTGAGTATCCCTCTTTTTCTTCCTCATGATGCAAAACTCTCCCCCTTGTTAAACAAAGTGCATCTCTTCCCATGTTATGAATTGGAGACACAATTCTCCCCCTTGTTGGTAATGCATGAATCAAGCCAAAATGAAAACATGCAACCTAGAGCTTCTCCAATAGACAAGATTCAACACAAGATGCTACACATGTCCAAAAAAAAGCAAGTTAAATACGCTATAGCTTCGTGTGAACATTAGCTACAAGATTACCAAGTTCCACAACCATTGAGCAAAGCTAAGATAGAATGTAGCACAGTTTGTAAAAAAACACTCTCTCATGAGCAAAGTCCTAAACATGAGCAAAACATGTCAAAATGGCAGAGCCACACAAACTTCATGCTAGGACAACCATTCTAATCATAAGATCATCATAAACACCCTCAAGCATCTCATGTCATGTCAAAGCCACCGAGCCATGTGCCTACTTCTATGTATGAGACTTCTCATTGGTAGGCATCATGCTACGGTCACCCAAAGCGATAAAAAATTAAACACATATGACATGGGAGCACATTTTCCAAGCAATTAACATTTCATTTTCAGATTCATATTGGTACATGAAATGTCTTTGCGACAAAAAGGAACTTATGCCCCTTCACAAGATAAAGCAAGCGGGCTAAACATTCATGATGACAAATGAGCCTTTGGCCCCATATGATCAAAATAAGCTATCCAACCACAAATTAAGCATAGACAAGCCACAAAAACATGTTAAGATCATATAAAGACATTTACCCACAAAAGAGCATACATGTAGCATTTTTCAAAAGCATAGCTAGCAACCATGGGCATAAACCAAGATCATCAAGAGCTAAGCCAAACTAACCATAGCATACCAAACTAGCTCACAAGATCATGTATAGCATATCATGGTGAACAATGTATATAGAAGAAGCACATCTCTAAAGCATATGATACAAATGCAGTCTATGATACAAAGATGCAAACATGATGTGATTCATGAATGCAAGATGCAAAATGCATATGTGTACATGGGATCCCCAACCCAAGCTCAAAAGGCAAAAGAGCACAAAACTCACAAGCTCCCCCTAAACACATGCACTAGGGCCAAAGAGCATACAAAGCTCACTCTAGACACATGTGAGAAGGCGAAGATCAAAAGAGACCAAGTGGCTTGACAAAAGCCACACAACTCAAAGTCTCCAAACTACTTACCTTGATCACTCACTCTGGTCCATTGTCCCCAAAAATGATGTTCTCCTTTGACATCACCGGGGTGAGGCTTGAGGGCCACCTTAGATCTCCGGTCACCATCCTCCGGAGTCGATCCACCAAAAGTCCTCTAAGTCTTTCGCCTGCAAAATCAAAACCAAGAGCGAGAGCGAGCGACCGACGCAACACTGGGGTTAGCACAAAGAGAGTCAAACCAGTGCCGAGCCAATTGCTCAAAAGTGGGGTTAGCAAAATCCATCCTATCAAAGCTATGACCACCACGGGGAAACACCTCACATCTCGTTGGAGGAGTACGAGCACCACGAAAGGGAAAACGTGGTCCGTAGCCCCTCTGAGACCCAAAGCTGCGACCTCTCCCAAACTCATATCGACCACGAGGTGGAGAGCGTCCAGCAAACTCAACACCACCAGACTTAACACACCAACCAAATAAAAGCTCCAAAGATCTCAATTGAGTACCATAGAAAGGATACCAATTGAAAGATCGCAAAAGGCTACCTAAAGCCAAGGCAAACTCTTGAAACCAAATTCCCATCGATAAGCTAAGCTCCCCCTCAACCAAAGCCAACTAGCAAGCAAAAGCTAGGAAAAGAAAGAGCAAAAGGAACTCTCTACACCCAAATGAAAAGAAGAAGCAAAACACAACCCGAAGACAAGACAAGCCCAAAGCCACAAGGGAAGCTCAAAACATGCTACACAATGCATTGACAATACCAATTAAGATAAATAAAGTATTGTAACATGATTCCACATATATGATAAGCATGGGCTTGCAAACATGTCAACAAGGTACAACCCTATACAAGGATACTAAACCAAAAAGATAACAAAGAACAACATGCCAAACATGATACATGAACTAAACACGGGCATGATACAAGTTCATATGGATCATCCACCAACATATTACAAAGCTAGCATGACAAGATATACATGGGGGACAAACATGCTAACTAGAAAGGTACTATTGAGCTAGACAAAAATGATATGAATGAACAACATGACATAACCACCATAAAGCAAGACATGATGTTCATATATATCATCCACCACAATATCATACAAAAGATAGCAAGATAGATATGCAAGATCACAAAGCTATCATGAACAAGGTGGCTAGCCTACCATGGTTTACACACAAGCAAGACACAAGTATATACAAGTGAGAACAAGGGGAAAAGAAAACTCACTATACATGTGTACAAAGGCTTTCAAGAGCCATCCAAAGTAGTATGGAGAACCATCTTGTCTTGATCACCTCACGGGCAAAGATCAAGCACCATCCAATCCATGTTCTCCAACCGCACCTCATACCTACACACAAGGAGACGAAAAAGACCGAGTCTTGGATCCCAAAGGGTTAGCAAGCACATACTTGGGAATCCAATACTTGGTCACACGGGTAAACGATGCACTCAACTTATCATGTGGGTTAGCATGATGCAAATGCCGGTTCGAGTGAAAAGGATTTCTAACACTCTCAGAATCATGCCTCAAAGGAGCAACTCGTGAAGAAAATCGAGTGCTACCATAAGCAAAAAGGCAAAGATCCTTCGAGGTCGTAGGAGAAGGACCAACACGAACACCATGGGAAACATGTCGTGGACCAACACAAGAAGCACTAGAAGCATGTCTACGGGCATGGTTTAACTCACTAGAAAGAGTGTCATAAAACCCGTCAACAAAATGTGCCTTCTTAGGCTCACAAGTGTTCATGCCATGAAAGGGGCCATGAACAACCAAAGGCCTAGAAGCACAAGCTCGGCGCATTTTCCTTGCACGGCGGTAGCAAAAGCTCTCTTGATGCCCATCCTTCCCACAATGAGAGCAATGGTACAAAGGCCTATCGGGAGGCACGGTCCGAGTGGACGAATCACCATTCTCTTGAAAGTGAGAAGTCCCTTGGAACTTAGAGCAAGAAGCATCAACCTCAACACCCAACTTGGTGCCAACATTAGAAACACACATGCCATGAGAAAGGCTATGTGGCTTCTTAAAAGCTTTGGCACGCACACGTCGCTCGTGCTTGACACGGCGAAAGCAAAACTCAACGGTATGCCCATCCTTCTTGCAAAAGGTGCATTGGAACTTCGGTTTAGGAACATGAGTTCCAAAAATATGAGAAGCACCTTTGCCATTCGAATCACCTTGGGCAACACCGGAAGAAGCAACAAGCTTAGGAGTAGCTGTGGGAGAGCTATCCGAAGCACTAGCACACTTGCTACCATCCAAAGACTCACGCTCAAGAGAGGAAGTCGACTCCGGTTGAGAAGAAGCTAATTTAGAAGCATCAACATCGGAGTGACAAGAAATGCGAGAATCCAAACCCTTAGCACAAAGACTCTTGCATCTTGTGCGCAAAACCTCATTTTGAAATTTGAGGCTCTCACAAGTACCACATGTCATATTTCTCAAATTATCAATTTCTTTTTCAATGCACTTAGCATATGTGGTACGCAAGAGTTCATTCTCTTCCTCAAGGTTGGCACTCATCTCATTATGCTCAACCAACTTGGCACTCATATCATCGCGTATTTTCTTCAAAGCCAAAACTTCACTTTCCAAATCAATGCAAGAGGTGCAAAAGAAATCACATGAACAAGCAACATCATTTACATCTCTCAAAGCATTATCATCATCACAAGAAGTATGGCAAGCATCATTAACAACTTGCAAAGAGCACTTGCTACAAGGCATAAACTTCAACTCACAAATTTCAGCCCTAGCATGCTCAAGATCATCTACACATGTGGTGTGAGTCAATTTTAATTGATTAAAATCAGCAAGCAAAGACTCACAAGAGGTACATGGTAGGGAAGCACTTGACTCTAGCAAAGAAATCTTACTCCTAGCCATATCAAGTTCATCATTCAAAGCAACACAAGAGTTGCAAGGTATAGAAGCATTGGATTTCAACAAGTCAATTTCAGATTGCAAGATAGCAAGAGACAAGTTTAAATATTCATTCTCTCTAAGAAAGGTACCAACATCATTAGCATACTCAAGATTTTCTCCCCTAACAAATTTATTTTCAGCAAGCAAAGCATCACAAGATTTGCATGGCAAAGATGCATTGAAATGCAACATTTTAATTTCCGATTTTAGGTGAGCAAGAGAGGAGTTCAACTCAACATTCTTAGCATACATGGTATTACAAGAGTTGCATGAATTCAAAGCACACGACTTCCAATGAGCCATACCACATTTCAACCTAGCAAAAGAACATTTCATCTTTTCATTCTTCCTACGCAAGGCATCACACAAATCTATGTTTCTCCTATGCAAATCCTCACAATCACATTCACAATCATTCAACCTATCGCATAGGATCAAGATGCCTTTAGCAAGCGTACCTTGGTTCATGTCTCTTAGCTTGCGGTACAGCTCGCCCTTCTTGAGGTCACCATCTTGATAGTCCTCGATGAGGGACATGATCTCCTCCACTCCGGCTTCCGCCTCAACCTCCATACTTCTCCTACTCAAAGAACCACAAGGAGAAGAGCTTGGTGCCATACTCAAAACACCGGTTAGGATTAGTTGAAAGGAGGCTCAAGGGACAAGTGAAGAAGCAAGGAAAGCACCCGGTTTGCCTCTATTCACAAATAGAGACAACCAAAAGGAAAAGCAAACAAATCTAACTTTTTCAAAGGAATTTACCAACGAACAAGGAGCACAAAAGATAGAGGCACACAAAATTTCAGCTCAAACAGAGGTGAAATGCGGTCTAGAGAAATTCCGGAAGATTCATGAAAAAGCTGAAAAGAGCTTAAATGAATTTTTTAATTATTTTCCCAAATTTTTCTGAATTTTTTGACAATGCTAAACCAACAATGTCAGTTTGGGGTATGTCCCAAGTGGAATCACGAAACCGCTGTAAAAATTTGAGCCAAAACGGAGTACCGAGCGAAAAGTTATGCCCGTTTTATGAAAGGTATGTCAAGTTATGGTTTTCCAAAGGCACAACATCAAATCGCCGGGCTCAAAACGCGCAAGCCAACACCACAAGCAAAAGCGCCAATTTCTCTTGTCGCCCTATGGATCCTAGACTTGTTAGAGTCACACGAATCTGCAACCGACTCTGATACCAATTGAAGGACCGGATTGGCGACCAGAGAGGGGGGAGTGAATGGGAGCCGATAAAAATTCTTCTTAAGAACTCGGCCTATACCCCAAAATCACTTTCAAAGAATCCCGCACACACTTGCCAAGATCACGTGGTCACAATGGACCAACTGACCCTAGGAACAAGTTAGAACAAGTCTAGGAACAAAGCGGAAGCAAGCACAAAAAGAACCGAGAGAAAAAGCTAGCGCGAGGCAAACTGCAGCAGAAATTGTCAGAACTACCGGCCCTAGGTCGGTACTACCGATATGGGCTTACTGGCACCTAAAAACCAGGTTATCGGTACTTCCGGCACAGGGTCGGTACTTCCGACTATCGGTACTACCGACCTCGGGTCGGTACTACCGATAAAGACTCTCTGGCAGCTGAAAATCAGGTTATCGGTACTACCTGGACAGGGTCGGTAGTACCGCCCCCCCCCAAAAATTCAGCCCGCGAAACAGCCCCAAACTTTTGATCGATGGATCTCCCAAACCGCTTGGAGTCTTGAGACGAAATTTTGGGGAGATGATGAACACCCCAAGGAGAGGATATGCCCCAAAAATTTCGGTCTCAAACTCCCTACAACTCCCGGAATCGCGAAACCTTGCCAAGAACACTATGACCTAGGGTTCATCCGAAAGTTAATGAATCGAAGGCCAAATCCGGTGTTTGAGGAGTCAAGATCATCCACAAAGAGGCACAAGGCACTCACCCATGATCCCCTCAAAGAAATCCGGAGAGAAACGCCCTCAAATCGACGAATCGAGCGATGAACGAAAATCCTCCAAAAATAGCACCAAAAAGAGCTCCGAAAATGAAACAAAAGCAACTCGGGAATAGAAAGATTGGCACAAGATTTAGAGGATGAATTCACTATGAATATCTTGTTCAATCGATTTCAAGCCACTCCTAGAATCCAAATCTAAGATGCCAAAAAGCTCCAATCAAAGAGCCACTCTCTCCTCTCTCCCTCTCTCCCAAAGCACTCCAAAATGAAAGAGCACTCCACCTACAAGCCAAAGAGTTGGCTGCCAATTCAGCCCCCTCCTCCTATATATAGGCCCTCCGAAAAAGACCGAAGTACCCCTACACTAGGAGTTACAACTCAAGCCCTCACAGGGGCATTCTGGTCAACACATGAAGTTCTCCATCGGACGACCGCGCATCCATCGGGCCTTCGCGTCCTCTCAACGCAAGCACCTCAATCATGCCGCATGTCACCCGCTTGGAAGCTTCTCGGCGTGCCCGGATCCCGTCTCCGCTCGCCGAGCCTCCGGTCTTGGTTTTGTGGCTCAACCAAGTAACCCCGACGGTTTTGTGGTGAACCGCCGTAAACCCCGCGGACTCGGTGCAGCCTCCCCGCCAATCCCACTCATGACTTGGCCGCCACGTCGTCCCGGCTCGGTGTTGGTTTTGTGGCCAAACCAACAAACCGTCGTGCTCGCCTTTGTGGAGCAACCGAGGAACCCGACAGTTTTCTGGTGAACCACCGAAAACCCCGCATGCAAGCTTCGACCTCACCACGCCAAGCATCGGGCCCGCCAAGCCTTGCACCTCCGGGTCCCGGACGGTCTACTCAGTCTTGCCCTGTTCAATGACTTGGTCGCTACCATGCACTGGCTCCACCTTGGTTTTGAGGCTCAACCAAGAAACCGTACCCGACTTCGTCTTGCTTTTCTTGCCACCATGCAGCCCGCACTTGATCCCGTCCGGCCACTGGGTCCATCGAGCTGAGCCTACTTGTCTCTCCACTCCTCGGAGGCCACACAGGCTAAGATCTTTCGCGCCCGCTCTTCACCTGCACCAACGCAAATCAAGCCGCAACCTGCACCTGCAATACTCGGTCAAGAGTCAGTCCATACCACGTTGTCAATCACTCATCACACCAAGGAACGACCATCCACCGGTCCTCGGACGCTCCGGTCCTCACCTAGTAACAGGGCCAGGGAATGTCTTTGGTAAAACACACGATCACAGAAAGGTCCGCAAGCGCACGGATTACCGTTGTAGCACTTCACCCGGTGCTATTCGGGTTATCGTATTTATATTTTCCCAAGGGAGGCACTATGGCAAAGATAATCAAATAAACAGTGGAGAAATACAAGACTTGGTAAAGAGCTTCAGTGGGGGTAACGAATAAAGATATTCGGGGATAACTTGACACACACAAGGAGATCTTGATAAAGGGTTAGGGAGGACCTAGCGAGCTGGGAGGACAACGAGACGAGAAAGGATCCTAACACAATCTATCTATTCTTGTCAACTCTAGACAAAGAACTAAAGCAAAGGATAACCAAGGCAAGCTATACTCGACAAGCTCTTCTAGTGCTGCAGGGGCATGCAAAGCCGCGCTCTCAGACTGTGATGAGAAGGGAGAACGACGACGCGCTGAATCCTACCGGCCCGAACTAACGTGGTGGACTACAAAGCCCATCCGGAGCTGTCACCTCCTTAGGGTACCACAACAATTCCGTTGAACGGGACACCAATCTAAGACTAAGGTAAGCTCTGAGCACCGTGCTCACAACGAACCAAAGAACCTTTCAACGGATATCACGAAGGAAGGTCTCTCTCTCCCGTGAAACACTGGAGATCAAGTGAAGAACGACCACAACACTATAGGGTTCAAGAGAGCTATGCTAACCAAGACTAAACTAACTTTAGTTTAAACCAAGAATAAAACTTCTAGAGCAAAGTAAAAGCTGAATGTAATTGACTCGAAAGGTAAGATAGAAAGATAACTTGAATTGTACTTGAGTCTAAACAAAGAAAGGATACAAGAGTAGTACCGGAACTCTGAAGAAGACTCCTCCAGAACCCCGAGACTAGCTCGACTCGACTGTAACTCCCAAGCTACACTAATCCTACTCTAAGTGAACAAAAGAGGGAAATGGAGATGCTCTTGCGTTGTGTGTCTGATCCAGTGAGTGGGAGGTGGCTTTTATAGGCTAGGAAGGTCGGTGGAGCGCAGGGGAGGAATATCCCAGGTGCGGCCGGCTCACGAGGTGCGGCCGACCCTGTGATCCGCCGCCTCTCACCTTGGACGCTCCTGATCCCTGCTCCTGAGGCGGTTGTAGGTCGGCTCCTTGGGTCGGTTTCGCCCGGCACGCGAATGGATAGGTGCGGCTGGCCCTCTAGCTGCGGCCGGCCCACCCTCGTGCCGTGTGATGCACCGACCTTGCTCGGGGACACCTAGGATCACCTCTAGATGACGGTTGTGGCGGTTGAGCGGCCGGACAAGTGGACCCATTAATCCAAGTGATCCTAGCCTCCACCATTTGATCAAACCGACGTTTCCTTGGTGGATCTCATTCGTCCAAGTTGTGCTCGAGGGAGAGGCGGTGCTTAGGACCAGGGACACGCCACGGGGCAGGGCCGGCCGCACCAGGCAGGGCCGGCCGCACCTGCAGGGCCGGCCGTGCCTGGTGGTTCGGCCGTGCCTAGCACGTGTGGTGTGTTGGTCCCAAATTCTCCCAAAATGTGTACCTACCTATGAAAATCACAACACAACTCGTGGAACTTTATTAGTACTAAAAATGTGCATGAAACTTGCCATATACTCCTCTTGAACCTGAGGTTTTGACGGTCGAATTCTTGTTGTAAGGACCGTCAACAAACTCCCCCAAGCTAAACATTTGCTCGTCCTCGAGCAAAGCCTAGACTTGGCCTCGATGTATCAGAAGTTGCTTGATGTTACCACTCGGCAAGTACCTGTGCACAAACTCATGCTCTTCTTGCTACTTGAAAAGATTGGTACGAGAGAAACTTGGCCTTTTCTTACCTGTGGGGCTTGTAGCTTTCCACCTTGCCTTCGGAGGTTGAAGAGTAGAATGGTTTTTGACTTTGCATCTCTCACTCTTCTTCTTTTCTGGATCCTATCTCAGAGTTTTTTGAAAATTTTTGCAAAGAAAGAAAAGGTTCCTCGGATGGTTCCCTCGATCGCTCAAGTGGTATTTGTTACCTCACCAAAGGCTTTTGAATGAGCCTCAACTTCCTACTCTATGGTGTATGTGGAGCTTTGGGTAGGATAAGCATGAGACTCACTTGTGCCACATGATGTTGTTGAGCCAAAGACCGGATCCAAGAAGAAACTAGTCATGCAACTTGATCGAGATGTGCAAGTGTGTGGAATATATTTGTTTATTTTTCTAAGTACTCCTTGCTTTGAGATTCTCCTCTTGCTTTTATTTTGGATGGGGGTCATGGTTCATTTTTTTTCTTCTATTCTCTTTGATTGGAGCACATATTTTTTCTATGCTTCTTGAGCATATACTTTTTTTTCTTTTGATGACCCCTCTCTCCTTTTGCAAGAATACAAGAAGAGAAATCTCTTTGGAACTTTGGAGTATTTGTTTTTGGTGGATGGATGACATATTTTGCATAACTCCCGGTGTAGGTGTTGGCATGTATATGTGGGTGTACGTGATCTTGATCATGGAAGCATGAAAAGATTCTAACAAGTGTCACAACAATTTGGCAAAACTCAAAGGGTCACAAGCAAGCATATGTAGAAGGTTTATACTTTGATATCGACATATGGCTTTGGTAGGTGATATGGCCACTGAGGAACTTGTCTTATTTTATTTTCAAAAGAAATCATCCGAGATTTTCACCATACTATGAGATAGAGCAGGATCAACATTGTCTCATCATATCATACTAGTCAACACCCTAGGTTCGGTCATAAGCATTTGCTTCCCACAAACTTTTATTTCAGGCTCTTGTCTCAAAATATACCAACAAATTCAAATGCTCATAGAGCACATGGTTGTACACTAGGTTCTTGCAAAGGTTTTAACATAACAACTATTCATCATTTCCAAGGTGAGGATATAGACAAGATTTCAAGCACATGATTGAAGCAAATATTTTTGTTGTTTCCCTTTTATTCAAATGTGATAAACAAGATGTTGAAAATTAGTTTGGATGGACATACCTTCCTTGATTGAAAATGGGGTCTCCGCCAAGCTAAATTTTGGCTACCTGGTTGGCATGTCTTCATTTTGGTGATGAGTTGAGCACTTGGAGGCTTGTAGTGGTTGGTTTGATGGATTTGTGGAAAATCATAGGTACGGCCGAACCACTAGGTTCGGCCGGCCCTACTAAATTTGTCCCAAGCACTCGTGTCCCCTTCTGTAAACATCCTGCACAAAAATTTTGTCGAGGGGAGGTACGACCGTACCACTAGGTTTGGTTGTATCACCAAAAATCTCCAAAACTGTTTTTCTATGTCTAGTTTACTTACTAATGCATTGGTGAAATTAAATTTGAAATCTAAATATGCTTGATGCACAAAATAAAAATTTTGGAAGGGAAATATGAGATAAATACCGGTTTACCACTCGGTGAGGGCTCGTAGTTTAGAGTCCGTGAGCGGGACTCCTCCGTTTGCTCAATTGATCTTGGATTCGTCCGGTCCCAGAGTGGAAGACTCAGACGATGCTCACTTCACACGCCACACCCTCTTTGTTTTCTTCGGTGGCGCTGAAGTTGGTGAGGCTTTGGCAGGGGTGTTCTTTATTTCCATCTTCTTTTCCCCCTTTGCTTTGTTGATTTCCTTTGATTTCTTGGGTTGGTGGCGCCCTTTGAATGCTTTCACCTTGGTCGGGGCCACCTCATCTTCCTTGTATTGGGGCTGTGGCTTCCTCCACTCCCTAGCTTCGTCATCTTGCACTAGGTAACATTGCTCTTCCTTTGCTTTGAATGTGAATGTCATGTTTCTCTGCCCTATGCGGAATTGAATCCTTCCGGCTCCGACATTAATCCTTGCATTGACATCTCTTAGGAATGGTCGCCCAAGAATAAGCGGCATTTCTTCTTGTGTGTCGAGGACCACGAAATCTGCAAAGACATATGAGCCTTTGACATTCACCAAGAGATTTTCCACTATGCCCTCTGGATATTTGATTGATGAGTCGGCAAGTTGGACTATAATTGTTGTCGGAGATAGAGCAGGATATCGTAACTCCTCAAACATGGTCTTGGACATGAGGTTGACACTTGCACCAAGGTCACAAAGAGCATTCTTGATCTTTTGATAGTAGATCGTGCATGTGATAGCCGGATATCCGTTATCTTTCTTGTGCAAGACTGGTGATTCCTCCCATGGGTCTTGGATTTGATGTATGAGCTTCCCTACATTGTTAGGTGCATAGATCCTCCTAGATGGCTTACCCCATCTGGTGGAAATAACGCTAACATTCTCTCGGGTAGGCTCGGGTTGCCCCGGGATTCCACCCGTCTCAGAAGAAGGTAAAGAAGCAGCAAGCTGAGCAAGTTGAGTTTTTATCATTTTATTAAAGCTTAGCTAGTTCTTCATAGCAGTGGTGAAGGATTCTATGGTGGAATTTAAAATTTCAAGAACTTTAACATTGGCGGCTAGCTTCTTGTTTAAATTTTCATTGATTCTAGCTTGGCCAAAAACAAGATCTTTAATGGAGGGTTGATTATTGAAGCTATTAGAATAGTTACCTCCATTTTGATTGTTGAACGGGAAGTTGGGCCTTGAGTTCCACCCTTGATTGTTGTAGTTGTTGTTGCGGAACCCGTTGTTATTACCATTGTTGATGAAGCTGGCTTCTTCCCTTGTTTTGGGACAATCATTACCTAAATGACCCACATTACCGCAAACCTCACACGTCATGCGAGCGTCCATGATCTTGGCGGTCTCCATGTTGTTAGGTGCCTCCAATTTCTTCATGAGGAGGTCCATCTTAGCGGCGAGCATGTCGATTCCATCGTCTTAGTGTACACCGCAGCTATGGGGTTGGAGACGATCTCCATCCCAACCTTGATTTGCCACCATCTTCTCGATCAATTCCTTTGGCGGCGGGTACTTGTAACGAGAAGAAGGCTCCTCCAGCGGCTGCATCTAGGTGCTCACGGGCGGTACGCTTGAGCCCGTGGTAGAAGGTTTGAATCAAGAAACACACTTGCATGCCATGATGCGGGCACGCGGTGATGTACTCCTGGAAGTGTTCCCAAGCTTCTGGGATACTCTCATCATTCTGCTGCTGGAAACCCGAAATTCTTGCGCGGAGGGCATTGGTTTTGCCCACCGGGAAGAACTTTGCGAGAAATGCCTTCGAGCACTTATCCCATGTGTTGATGGCATCTCACTCCGCATAAAATCATTGCTTCGCCTTCCCGAGCAATGAGAACGGGAATAGGCGAAGACGGATTGCATCATTCGTCACTCCACGGATAGTGAAAGTCCTGCACACCTCCAGAAAATGCTGGAGATGTGCATTGGCATCTTCATTAGGCTTGCTGGAGAACGGATTTGCTTGCACCATGTTGATCAACGGCGGCTTGAGTTCAAAGTTTCCGTCTCCCACCGTTGTGTTCGGTCTGGTAGGGACATTGGTGTTGGAGGGGGCGGAAAACTCACGGATCGTCCTCTCGGCCATCGGTGCTGATGAGGTGCTGTCTACGGGATCGACGGTGTTCGTCTCTTGATTCGAGAGAAACTTCTGAGGAATGAGGACACAAGGTCTCACTCTCCTCACAAGTGACTCCGGATTGTCATTAAAGTTGGACGGTAGGTCGAAACCGGTCATGCACTACTCTGCGTACACGAGAGTAGAGCAAGGGTAAACCCGCTTAAATAGCGGTTCACCGAACCTTGATAATTCTACCACCAAGTTTAAATGATATCTTATGCCTATTGCCTCCCCGGCAACGGCGCTAGAAATGCTTGTTGATGCTCCTTAGCCTCACTACTAAGTTTGCACTTACGGTGACGGCGCCAGGAATGCTTGAGGCACTCGCAAGCGTCGCTACCGAGTTTACAACCCTAGTAACGGGGCCAGGGAACGTCTTTGGTAAAACACACAATCACAGAAAGGTCCACAAGTGCACGGATTACCGTTGTAGCACTTCACCCGGTGGTATTCGGGTTATCGTATTTATATTTTCCCAAGAGAGGCACTACGGCAAAGATAATCGATTAAACGGTGGAGAAATACAAGACTTGGTAAAGAGCTATAGCGGGGGTAACGAATAAAGATATTCGGGGATAACTTGACACACACAAGGAGATCTTGATAAAGGGTTAGAGAGGACCTAGCGAGCTGGGAAGAAAACGAGACGAGAAAGGATCCTAACACAATCTATCTATTCTTGTCAACTCTAGGCAAAGAACTAAAGCAAAGGAGAACCAAGGCAAGCTAAACTCGACAAGCTCTTCTAGTGCTGCAGGGGCATGCAAAGCCGCGCTCTCAGACTGGGATGAGAAGGGAGAACGACGACGCGCTGAATCCTACCGGCCCGAAGTAACGTGCTGGACTACAAAGCCCGTCCGGAGCTGTCACCTCCTTAGGGTACCACAACTATTCCGTTGAACGGGACACCAATCTGAGACTAAGGTAAGCTCTGAGCACCGCGCTCACAACGAACCAAAGAACCTTTCCCCCGATATCACGAAGGAAGGTCTCTCTCTCCCGTGAAACACCAGAGATCAAGCGAAGAACGACCACAACACTATAGGGTTTAAGAGAGCTATGCTAAACAAGACTAAACTAACTTTAGTCTAAACCAAGAATAAAGCTTCTAGAGCAAAGTAAAAGCTGAATGTAATTGACTCGAAAGGTAAGATAGAAAGACAACTTGAATTGTACTTGAGTCTAAACAAAGAAAGGATACAAGGGTAGTACCGGAACTCTGAAGAAGACTCCTCCGGAACCCCGAGACTAGCTCGACTCGACTCAAACTCCCAAGCTACACTAATCCTACTCTAAGTGAACAAAAGAGGGAAATGGAAATGCTCTTGCGTTGTGTGTTTGATCCAGCGAGTGGGAGGTGGCTTTTACAGGTAAGGAAGGTCGGTGGAGCGCAGGGGAGGAATATCCTAGGTGCGGCCGGCTCACTAGGTGTGGCCGGCCCTGTGATCCACCGCCTCTCACCTTGGACACTCTTGATCCCTACTCCTGAGGCGGTTGTAGGTCGGCTCCTTGGGTCGGTTTCGCCTGACACGCGAATGGATAGGTGCGGTCGGCCCTCTAGCTACGGCCGGCCCACCCCCGTGCCGTCTGATGCACCGACCTTGCTCAGGGATGCTTAGGATCGCCTCTGCATGACGGTTGTGGCGGTTGAGCGGCCGGACAATTGGACCCATTGATCCAAGTGATCCTAGCCTCCACCATTTGATCAAACCGATGTTTCCTTAGTGGATCTCATTCATCCAAGTTGTGCTCGAGGGAGAGGCGGTGCTTAGGACCAGGGACACGCCACGGGGCAGGGCCGGCCGCACCAGGTAGGGTCGGCCGCACCTGCCAGGCCGGCCGCACCTGGTGGTTCGGCCGTGCCTAGCACGTGTGGTGTGTTGGTCCCAAATTCTCCCAAAATGTGTACCTGCCTATGAAAATCACAACACAACTCATGGAACTTTATTAGTACTAAAAATGTGCATGAAACTTGCCATATACTCCTCTCAAACCCGAGGTTTTGACAGTCGAATTCTTGTTGTAAGGAACATCAACAACAGAGAAGGATGTCTGCTTTTCTTCGTGGCAAGGGTCAGTTGCTTTGTGATGTGACGAAGAACACTGCCTATGTTCGTCTCATAAACTTCCTTGCCTCAGGATCAAGGGATATGCACAATGCCAACAATAAGGCGGTCAATTACTTGTTTCGTGCTCTTTGCCAATCCGAATTTGATCGAGTGTGTGTAGAAGACCAAGCTTGTAGGATTCGAGATAAGCTTAAGGTTGTGCATGCTGGGAACAATCAGGTGAAGGCTCGTTTGGTTGCGACTTACTGGACGGAGTATGAGAATTTCACTCATCTACCTGGAGAGTCAATTGACACCATGTTTCAGTGATTCATCATGATAGTGAACAACCTGAGGGCCAATGTGACCGTGCTTCCATAAGATGACCATGACAGAGTAGTGAAGCTCTTGCATTCACTTGATCGTACCATGTAGAGCGCTAAGGTTGAGGCCATTTTGGAGTCCAGCAACTATGAGACGCTCACCGTGGATGAGTTGTTCTCCAAGCTTAAGTCCTTTTAGGTTAATCGTGGTGTGAGAGGCAAGATCGAGAACCTGACTGATCCTCATAGTTTGGCTCTCGTTTCTGGATTGAGGTCTAACGCTAACATGCCATCCAGACAGTTCTCTTTGTCTACTCTCATCTCCATGCCAGATGAGGAGTTTGATGTGCTAGGCAAGCAGGATCTCACGTTGCTGGCAGGAGGTTCAAGCGCATGTATGTGAACTGGAAGAATGCTCGGAGGAGCTCGGGCATGTGCTGTAAGTGTGGAAAGCACAGGCACTTCATCGCCGAGTGTCTGGAAGCTTTGGAGAAAAAGGTCGACCACAAGCACCATCCGAGGATCGAGCACAAGCACCGCTCGAGGAACGACTACAAGGATACGAACAAGTCCGAGCAAAGGCCGAGGAAGAGTGGCGGCCACAAGAAGAAGACGAATCGTGCAATGGTCGCCGGAGCGAGCGACATCGACTCGAGTTCTTGCTACACTTTATCAAGTTAAAGTGATGAAGAAGAAGATAGTGACCGGCACAAGGGCAAGCGGTCGAGCAAGAACTTCAACAGCTTGTGCTTTGCCGCCCAAGGCTTTTGCGGCACGGCACATAGCTCTGGAAGCAAGAGGAGTCGGAAGGATGAAACAGACTCCGACTCCGAGGAAGAGGTAAACACTGACCCCACATTCTTTCTAGAGGAGAATGCTAGGTTGAATGAATTGCTTGACAATCGTGATGATGTGCTTAGATTGACCAACAAGGAGAAGAGGGACTACAGGTCTTTGCTAGGATAGGCCAAGGAGAAAGTTGTTGAACTAGAGTCCATTCTTTTGATGCTAAAGTTCAACTTGAGTCTTTGAAGTCTGCTCCTATTGTGACCGATGAAACTTAATACACTAAGTGCCCTGTTTTCCTTGGTGATTTTACTGTGCTTAGGGAGAAGTATGCCTCCAAGGTTGAGGAACTAGATGTTCTTAGGGTTGTGCTTGATGAGTTGAAATCTAGACCTGCTTTGCTAGGTGCTAGTACTTCTTGCCTTGTTTTGTAAGCAAAGTTGGATGAATCGCGTGCTCGCATTAAACTCCTTGAGGCTGATTTGAAATCTCCTATTGCTACTGCTTGCTCTAGCTGTGAAGTGTCTGCTTGAAAAACATTGAACTTGCACACTATGTTGATCGCTTGCAAGATGAGAATGATGAGTTTAGGAAGATGATGGGTTGGTTGTTGGGTCATGAGCCTCAGCTCAGGATGATGATTGAGGCATACAAGCGCTATGATGGTCAGGCGGTTGGGTCGGATAAGGATGGGGAGAGTAGTGGTAAGAAAGAGAAGATTGGTGATATCCCAGCTCCACCACAAACCTTCCACGAAAACACCTTTGAGCCTAAGCCAAACCCACTTAGGAACCAACTAGACACAACCCCAGATCCACCATTGTTTCCTCCCCAGACAAACGATTTCTAGATGAGGACCGAAGCGTCCATGTACCGATGGATGCTCGCTCCTTGCTGTGATGAGTGATTAACAATGTGGTGTGGACTAACTCTTGGCCGAGTATTGCAGGTGCAGGTTGCGGCTTGATTTGTGTGGTGCAGGTGAAGAACAAGCGCGAAAGGTCCATGCCTGTGTGGCCTCCGAGGAGTGGGGAGACAAGTAGGCTTGGTTCGAGGGACTCGGTAGCTGACGGGATCAAGTGCGGGCCACACGGTGGCAAGAAAAGCAAGATGAAGTCGTGAACACGGAGCCAGTGCAAGGTAGCGGCCAAGTCATTGAAGGAGGCAAAACTGAGTAGACCATTTGGGAGCTGGAGGTGAAAGGCTTGGCGAGCCCGATGCTTGGCGAGGTGAAGCTGTGCCTTGCATGCGGGGTTTTCGGCGATTCACTAGAAAACTGTCGGGTTCCTCGGTTGCTGCACAAAGCCAAGCACGACAATTTGTTGGCCTGGCCACAAAAGTAACACCGAGCTGGGATGACGTGGCAGCCAAGTCAAGAGGAGTTTGGCGTGTAGGCTGCACCGAGTCCGCGGGGTTTGCGGTGGTTCACCACAAAATCGTCGGGTTCCTTGGTTGCTCCACAAAGCCAAGACCGAAGGCTCGGCGGGCGGAGACGGGATCCGGGTGCGCCGAGAAGCTTTGAAGCGGGCGACATGCAGCGTGATCGAGGTGCTTGCGTCGGGAGGATGCGAAGGCCCAATGGATGCGCGGCCGTCCGATGGAGAATTTCATGTATTGACCAAAATGCCCTGTGAGGGCTTATGTTGTAACTTTCAGTGTAGGGGCACTTCGGTCATTTTTTGGAGGGCCTATATATAGGAGGAGTGGCTGAATTTCAGCCATCTCTTTGGCTAGTGGTGGGAGTGCTCTTGGGAGAGTAGGTGAGAGGAGAGAGTTGGCTCTTTGTTTAAGATTTTTGCCATCCAAGATTTGTGATTCTTGAGAGTGGCTTTTAATCCAGCATGGCATGAATATTCAGAGTGAATTCATCCATCAAATCTTGTGCCAATCCCCTGAGCAAATTTTATCTCCTTCTAATTCCCGATTTGGTTTTTGTGCTATTTTCGGAGCTTTTCGGTTAGATTCTTGTTCATTGATTTCTAGGCCGTTTCTCTTGTATTTCTTTGAGGAGATCATGGGTGAATGTCTTGTGCATCTTTGTACGTGATCATGACTCCTCAAACGCCGGATTTGGCCTTCGATTCGTGAGTTTTTGGGTGAACCCTAGTTCATAGTGTTCTTGGTCAAGATTCGCGATTCTAGGAGTTGTAGGGAGTTAGAGGCTGAAATTTTTGGGGCATATCCTCCCCTTTGGGTGTTAATCATCTCCCCAAAGTTTTGTCTCAAGGCTCCAAGTGGTTTGGGAGATCCATCGATTGGGAGGAGGGTGTTGACCCGTGGTGTTCTTCCTGTTCGTCATGATTTTGAGCACGGACGGTCCGCGGTTGGTGGGGCTCGTGATGAGAAGGTTCTCGAGTTCTCTGGGTGTCCGGACGGACGGTCCGTGCCTTTGTGACGGACGGTCCGTGCTTGACGGGCGGTCCATGGTTGATAGACGGATGGTCCGTATTTTCTTGAAAGTTTCTATCTGTTTTGGAGTTGGTCATGGACGGTCCATGGTGCTAGGATGGACGGTCCGTGGTGCTCTCATAGATGGTCTCTAATGTGGTCCACAGATTGGCTAAGTGTTGGTTTTCAGCCTTGTGCCTCCACTTCTTTTGATCCTTCTTTCGCAGTGTTTTGCTACTCTTCAAGAATCGTTACTAGGATTAGTAGGTCTGTTGTGACTACATAATCTTGGCCCTTGGCTTGTGCTAGGAATTCTTGTCTGGAATTGATTAGTAGTGGCTTTGCTCTCTCTTGTCACTGGCTAATCTTGGTTAGTAGTGTTCATCTTAAATCGGTTGTGCAAGCTTTCCGTGCCCCGCTTTGTGTTGGCTTCCACTACGCTTTGAGCGTGATGAATTGTTCCTAGGGTGAGTGTGTCACTAGTTGACTCGTGTCATCTTAGCAATTAGACGTAAGGTGCGTTTTGGGGCGGCAATCGGGATATAGGCTGAGTTCTTTCAAGGAGAGAATTTTTATCAGCTCCCATTGACTCCCCCCCTCTCTTGTCGCCAATCCAGTCCTTCACCAGAAACCCATGAGTTTCATGGGTAATGAGTGCCATGGGTGTCATGGGTAATGAGTGTCATGAGTGTCATGGGTAATGAGTTATTTGTGAAGAAGGGAGAGAAACCGAGTGAGAAGCCATAGCCCAAAGAGACCCCAAAGCCAAAGCCAAAGCCAATCCCATTTCATTGTGACCATTGTGGGAGGGATGGGCATAAGGAGGAGTTTTGCTTTAGGAAGCGAAAGGAGGAGAGGTTTGCTAAGGAGATGGCAAACAAGGAGAGGTACAACCCTTCTCATGGTGTGCCTCAGCCTCTTGTTGTGTCTAGGGGTGAGGTTGTGGTGTGTACCATTACTACTCGGATAGGCGTGAGTTTCCTACATGGGGTGTTCCTCCTCAGAGTGATAGTGGTATGTGTGTTGGGTTTGGGCGTGGAGATTTTGCTGGACGTTCCTTTACTCGTGGCCAATATGAGTATGGGGGGAACGATCGTAGTTTTAGGTCTCAGAGGAGTTATGGACCATGGTCGCCACCTCGTGGTACTTGTAGTCCTCCAAGGAGACATGAGGGTGTTCCACCTAGGAGTGACAGGATGGATTTTGCTAACCGCACTTCTGAGCAAATGGCTCGGCACTAGTTCACTTCTTTCAATGCTAACCGCAGTGTTGAGCGGTTTTCTCACTCTCATTCTTGTTTTTTATTTTGCAGGTGGGAGGCCTGGAGAGCTTTTGGATGATCGACTCCGATTGCTCTAGACATATGACCGAAGATCGAAGGTGGTTCTCCAGCCTCACCCCGGTGGTGTCGAAGGAGTACATCACTTTTGGGGGCAATGGACAAGGTTGAGTGCTTTTAGTGGGCACAGTGAAGGCAAGTGATAGTATGACTCTCATGCATGTTGCTGTTGTAAAGTCGCTCAGGTTTAATTTGCTTTCGGTTTCCCAACTTCTTGATGAGGGTTTTGAGGTATGTTTCAAGGTAGGTGCTTCTTGTGTGTTGGATTCTCGAGGAAATCTTGTATGCACGATCGTCGCCGAGGGTCAGATTTTTCGAGCTGATTTTTCCCAGTCGAGTGGCTCTTCTCGTTGCCTTGTTGTGGGTGTTTCGACTGATTTGTGGAAGTGGCATAGGAGGTTGGGTCATTTGAATTTTGACTTGTTGTCATGCTTGAGTGGGCTCGACTTGGTCCGAGAATTGCCCAGGTTGAAATTCCAGAAGGATTTGATGTGTGCGCTGTGTCGGCATGACAAGATGGTAGACACCTCCCATCCGCCTCTGACCGCTGTCATGACAGAGCGTCCATGCGAGCTGTTCCATATGGACTTGGTTGGTCCAGCTCATGTGTGCTCGGCGGGTGAGAAGTGGTATGTCCTTGTGATAGTGGACGACTATTCTCGCTATGCTTGGGTGTTCTTTTTGACTGAGAAGGGAGAGACCCTGATCTTGAGGTTGAAAAATGTCAGGCATGGAGACGCCATTCAAGCTATTCATAGTGACAATGGCACACAATTTAAAAACTATCGATTTGAAACCATTTGTCGTGATCTAGGTCTTGAACATAAGTTTTCTTCACCCTATACCACTTGTTAGAATGGTGTGGTAGAGAGGAAAAACCGTTCCCTTTCTGAGATGGCTAGGATGATGCTTGATGAGCATAGGACTCTTAGGCAATTTTGGGCTGAGGCGGTGAACACAGCGTGCCATGTGGGGAATCGGATTTTCTTCGGGCTTTCTTGAAGAAGACGTGCTATGATCTCATGCATGGGCGAGCACCTAGAGTGAGCCATTTTCAGGCTTTTGGTTGTCGGTGCTTTATTTTCAAGAACGGTAAGCTAGATAGGTTTGAGGCATGGTCTTTCGATGGTATTTTCCTTGGTTATGCTAATCATTATAGAGCATATCGTTTGCTCAACCTTGATACTAACCAAATCATGGAGATTTGCGAGGTAATCTTTGACGAGACGCAACCATGTAGCCCTGTTGGTTTTGAGTGTGCAGGTGATGATGAAATTGGTGAGAAGATCTTTGAGGATGAGAAGGATGATGTTGGAGAGGATGATGGTGATGATGGTGAAGCTCCAGCCCCACATGTACCCTCTACTTCATCTACTACAACTACAGTTGAAGATGGTCCATCCCCTACACCAACTACGACCCAGCAAGATCAAGTAGAAGATGTTGCTGAGGGGGAAGTTGCCTCCAGGCGAGAGGCACCCAGGCGCGTTCAAGTTGATCATCCTCCCTCAAGAATCATCGGCGACATCAATGAATGCACTAAACGGTCGAGGTCCCAGAAATTTCTCACTTTTCTCATTCAGCTATTGTTGCATCTTTCGAGCACAAGAACATTGGACACGCACTCTCTAATTCTAATTGGGTGAACACAATGCATGAAGAGTTAGAGAACTTTGATAGAAACCAAGTTTAGGAGTTAGTAGAGCCTCCACCATATTGCAAACCTATAGGGACAAAATGGGTGTGGAAAAACAAAGAGGGAGAAAATTGAGAAGTGGTGAGAAACAAGGCAAGGTTGGTTGCCTAGGGGTTTAGCCAGAAAGAGGGGGTAGATTATGAGGAGACATTTGCTTTAGTGGCCCGTTTGGAGGTGATTCGGACTCTTCTAGCCTTTTCTGTGGCTAAAGGATTCAAATTGTACCAAATGGATGTGAAGAGTGCCTTTTTGAATGCAGTGTTGGAGGAAGAAGTGTATGTGAGGCAACCCTCGGGCTTTGAGAGTGTAGAGTTCCCACACTGAGTGTACAAGTTGAGGAAGGCTCTATATGGGCTGAAACAAGCTCCCAGGGCATGGTATGGCAGGTTGAGGGGGTTTTTGTTCAGCAAGGGGTTCGAGATGGGTAAGATAGATAAGACACTCTTTCTCCTCAGCATTGCGATGATATCCTGATTGTTTAGGTGTGTGTGGATGATATTATCTTTGGTGGCTCGTCTCACTCTTTGGTTGCGAGGTTTGCAGAGGATATGAGCAGATAATTCAAGATGTCTATGATGGGGGATTGCAGTTCTTTCTCGAGCTTTAGATCAAGCAGGCAAAGGACGCAACATTTGTGCACAAAGCCAAGTACACAAAGGACATCATTAAGAAGTTCAAGATGGACGACTCCAAGCCACTGTTGACACCGATGAGTAGGACTACAACATTGGACGCGAACGAGGATAGAGAGCCTGTGGACCAGAAAAAGTACCGGAGCATGATCGGCTCCCTCCTCTACCTGACGGCGATGAGGCCGGACATACAGTTATGTGTGTGTCTGTGCGCTCGCTTTCAGGCATCGCCGAGGACTTCGCATCGACAGGCCATCAAGAGGATATTCAGGTATCGTTGATACACTCTTGAGCTTGGGCTTTGGTACTCGGTGTCCTCTTCTCTTGCGCTTCATGGAATTTCGGATGTCGTTCGCTGGTTGTCGTGTGGATAGGAAGTCCACTTTGGGTACTTGTTAGTTTTTAGGTTGCTCATTGGTCTCTTGGTCATCTCGCAAACAGTCAAGTGTAGCCAGTCTACCACCGAGGTCGAGTATGTAGCTGCTGCTAGTTGTTGTTCCCAGTTGCTTTGGACCACCTATACCTTGAGTGATTTTGGTGAGGAGTGCACCCACGTCCCTCTCGTGTGTGATAGCTCCAGTGCCATAAGCGTTGCCAAAAATCTAGTGCTCCATTCCAACACCAAACATATAGAGGTGCGATACCACTTTTTGAGAGATAATGTGGAGAAGGGGAACATAGATTTGATACATGTGCCAATCCAGAAACAGCTTGCAGGTATTCTCACAAAACCTTTGGACCAAGCTGCCTTTTCTGGTTTGCGAGGTGAACTTGGTGTGGTGTACCCATTTTGAGCTTGTGTTGGGCATCTCATATATATATGTAGCTTGCATCTGTCATCCTTGTAATATATCCTTTTCAACATCTTTGTATCATAGACTGCATTTGTATCATATGCTTTGAGGGATGTGCTTCTCTCATATACATTGATCACTGTGATATGTTGTATGTGAGCCTATGATCATGCTTGTTGTGCTCTTATGATGTATAGCTATGCTCTTGGTAGTTTGGGATGTGTATGCATGTGAAATGGCTCTATTTTTGTGAAATGCTAAATTGATCCTCTGTTGTGAGTAGAATCCCTTACATGCTCATTTTGTGCTCAAAGGGCTATGTATTGCTTAATTCATGTTTGGGAATCATGCTCTTTTCACTTGGGGTCAAAGATCTTGTTGTCATCATGAATGCTTAGCCTACATTTTACCTTGTGGAGGAGCATAAGTTCCTTTTTGCCGCAAAGGCATTTCATGTACCATGCTTAATCAGCAAATTTGGTATCTATGAAATGTCTATGCTTGAAAAATATGCTTCCTAGTGTATCATGTCAATCATGCTCTAAATTCCTTATCTTGGGTGCTAAACCGTTGCATGATGTCTACCAATGAGAAGTCTCATATCTAGAAGTAGACACATGGCTCGATGGCTTTGACATGACATGAGACAGTTTGTGGTTGTTTATGATGACCTTGTGATGAGATCTTATGACCTTGCATAAAGTTTGTAGGATGTATGTTGTTTGTGCTCAGTTTGGTCATGTTGAGATCCTATGCTCATGAGAAGGTATTTTTCATGAAAATTGCTTAAAATGGATCATGGCTATATCACATGTTGAAGGACCGATTAGGCAACCAGAGAGGGGGGAGTGAATGGGAGCTGATAAAAATTCTTCTCCAAGGAGATGAACTCGACTACGCCCCAAAATCACAATCAAGGATTCCCAAACGAACTTGCCAAGGAGACGTAGCTAGTCACAACAGACCTACCAACCCTAGGAACAAGTCCCAACTCAACCCAAAGCAGAAGCACAACACAAGAGGCGAAGGACTTAGGCAATCTGCGAGCTCTAGACGGACAGTCCGCAAGGACTGGTCGAACGGTCCACAGGGGCAGGGCGGACAATCTGCAGGTATGTAACACCCCAGGTGTTTGGTTAAGCTAAATACCCTAATTAATCATGATAATCAAGTGTGAATAGTCCCAAAGCAAGCTTAGCATAGTTTTGATCAATTTTGCAAAAGGAACCTTGGTCAAAATCTCAAAACTTGGTCAAACCCTTAAGAGCTCTATAATGCTGAAACAGTTTTCTAGCACGTTCTCCAAATTTCATAATAAAGCTTCAAAATCGGCCAATATAAAAGTTCTTCGTTGTTTCCGGGAACACAACTTTCGTAATTGGCAGACATTCAAATTTTGAGTGCAAATTGGCCAAAAATCGAGTTGCAGTCCCTGTGAACAGTAACTCAGGGCCGAGAAAACCTGCCAGTTCATCACGTTTTTTCCTCAAACTAAACATCAAACAAAGGACGCCCTTTGGGAAAGTTGTAGTGCTATCACTCCTCTACAACTTCTATTTTTGGAGATTTTCGAGTTGTATTCAAGAATTTAGAGTTCCACAATTTGGAAGAGGGCTAAACGAAATAGAAACTGGCACCTTGCGCCGGAACTCGCGCACTCACGCTCTAGAGTGCGGTGCCGCCCCAGGCCACGTCGCCATGTGCCGCGCGTCCCCTCCTCCGGTGTACGGCGTCTCGGGGGCTCCGCGGTGGACCCGCGCCTCCGCGAGCGCTCCGCCCGACCCCGGGTCCCCTGCGCCGCGCCCAGGCGCGACTCCACGGACTAGCAGCGGGCCCAGTCGGCCACACGCCGTGCTGCAGAGCGCACGCACGCATGCAGTGGCCCAGCTAGTCGCGCTGTATCATATGGCCAGCCCGCGGTCTCGTCCGCGACGACATGCACGCTCCCACACTCCCTGAAAACGAGCCGCGACTCGTCGTCATCTCCTTTTTCCGTCCGCCGTCCCCTCCATGGCCGCCGCCGCTCGCCAAAGCAGAGCCAAGCCTAGCTAGTCCTTTTCCGCCCAAACCAATCGAGCCTCCACCCCTTCTTCTCATCCTCGCGCACCCAAAGGAGTCTCCCGTGCGCTCGCCTTGCCCTGCCGATCGGACGCCTACCGGCAATCGGAGCCGCGGCGGACTGCCGGCCACCTCACCACCGCTAGCCATCGCAGGAAACGCCATCGCCCAACAACCGCCAAGAATCAGTCGAGGGTAGGTCCAATCCCTACCCTAGCCGCTCCCCGGCCAAGGACGGCCGGCCAATCGCCGCCGGCGAGCTCCATGCACCGCCAAGGACCACATTGCGCCAAGGACGGGTGTTTTCCGTGAACTAAGGACCTGTTCGTAATTTCGAAAAAAGTAGTTCAAGGGTCTGTCTATAAAAGCAGTTCTAGGTTTTACATTAACAATCGTAGAAAAATCAGAAAAATGTAAATTCATTAACAATCGTAGAAAAATCAGGAAAATGTAAATTCAATTTTGTTGGTTTCCTGCTGATGAGATCTACCTTTTCAAGAAAGGTTGTATAGGGTTTTTCTGTATAGTTTTTGAATTTTAAATTCAAACTCAGTTTGAGGTATTTTTGTTGTAGTTCAAAATGTACTCATGATATGAATGTGAATTTTGGATATGTTGCTCTTTATGGCATGTTTAGATTTGTGACCAAAGTTGGCCTGGGTTTGATGTGTAGATATTTAGTTATGATTTATGTAAGCTTTATGCTAGTTTAATCTTGATGTTTTTTATAGCCCTTTTAATAAACTTTTCTTTAAGCACAACTGCACCCTAGGGCTTTGTCTTGATGAATAGCACCTCTGGTAGTATGGATAGGATTTTAGGATGTGCTTTGGTATATGTCTTGGATTTAATCTTGTGTAGGAGTTTAAATTATAAATTTCAAAAATAATTTGAACCTGCACCTATGCTTTGGTCAAAGGCTTAGTTTTGACATATATGAGTTGTAGTAGAAAGTGGAGATAAAAAAGATTAGTAAATCTTTTTATAGGATTTAATTAAGTTAAACTAGGCTGAAGTTTGTCCTTTTCATATAAATTAATTTATATGTGATCTAGAGCTAAATTTTGGCATGTAAGCTCAGATTTAGGTATATGTTGCTGTGTACCAAAGTTTAGAAACAATGGATGTGTATTTAATTTTATATGAATTTTTGATGAAAGGCTAGATAGATTTCAAGTAAATAACAAACCATCATCTTTTTGTTTTATTTTTTTAAAAGTGCTGATGTGGATCTGTTCAAAATCATTAGGACACACTCCTTGCTGTTTTGTGAAGTTAAATAATTTAATTTATTTAAATATGTACACAGTCACCATCAAAAGTTAACCTTTACTTAACCTCTCACACCCTCACCTAATGCTTATGCATGTGTACGTGTAGATTTACCGGACGGGACTTACACGCTCACTCATGAGGAGGGAGCAGCTAGTGGAGAGGTGAACCAGCTTGGTGTGCAGCAAGACCTGGACCAAAGTCCAGAAGAGCCCAAGGCTACTGCTGATTTAGAAGAAGGCAAGCACCGGAGTGCATAACATTTTTGGGATAAACTCATATCTTTTACTTTTCAATATTTAGGTTTTGTTTTGTGCATTTAAGTTTCAGGAGTTGTTTTGAAACCTAGATGCATGATCCTTAGGTTCCTATGCTCTTTTACTAGTATGATAGGCTCGATAGATGCCATGCTTTAAGAACACGGTAGAAGTCAAGTGATGTCTCATTGCTTGCGAGATATAGGGTTCTTATGTTGGAATCGTAAGATATGTTTAAATGGACTCGCTCATGTGGTAAGAGCAATGGGACCAGTCTCGACCGAGTAGTATGTGCTGGTTAAGCCTAGTACCTAATGAACCAGTGCGGGGACTTTATCGCTGCTACTCTTGAGATGCTTCTCCCGGTTTGATCCCGGTAGTGCAAGTGTGATCCTAGACGTGCCGTGTGACGGCGTTCCAGTAACCTTGTACTTAGGACTGTAGCGCCTCACTACGTGAAAACCTCAAATAGGTCACGTAGCATTTGTAACGGGCTCTTAACACCCGCTACATGCACCCACATTTGTAACGGTTGTTGTTTGGCGCCCATTACAGATAAGCGTGGAAGGCCGACCCCGGGGTTGGCCTCCGCAATGCCCGTTACCAATGTGGACTTCTGGTAACGGTCTTGTTAAACGTCCGTTACATGAATTCTTTGTAACGGACGTTAAATCGAATCCGTTACACAAGTTAAACCTATCAGTAACGAGCTCGTAAAGTCCGTTACTGATCAATGCCCTATCGGTAATGGGTTGTTTATGTCCGTTACTGATCACTACCGTATTGGTAATGGGCTATAAAGTCCGTTACTGATGAGCATTTGACGCCCGTTACTAGACTGAGAGCTCAATAATTAAAGTCTAATAGCACTCTTCACTGTCGTGAAGCGGGAGCGCAGCGGCAGTGAACAAATGAGACGGAGGTTTGTTAATTCGTGTCTCCTTTGTGAAGAAAGGAGACGGAGGTTTGTGAATCCTCGTCTCCTTTGAGTCTGTCCTCATTGACAGGTCAACTCGATCTCTCATTACTTCCATTTCGACATACAGGCACAATCAACACACATATCTTTTGAGACAAAACAGACATCATAAGAGAGATAACTTGTCCACAAAGATGAAGATAACTTGTCCACAGGAATAAAGATAATTATTACAAAAGGTTAACTTGTCCATCAGGCTAGGACTTAACTTGTCCATCACATTATTTACTATGGTCGTGCTATCTGACCATTCACATCAACAAAGGCATGCCCCTTGAACATCCACAAAAGTATGGCTACTGACCCTGCACATCAATAAGCTTGAAAGATCATGCCCCATCAAGATTGGCTCTTTTTGCAGCCTCTTCATAAGCAACCAAGGATTCTCGAAGCCCTTCGAGCGCATCTTCAATGGGCTCGAGATTTTGTTCAGTAGTATACTTGTACCTCCTTATGTGCTTAGCCTTTTTGATGAGGATGTTCACTTCTTTCATGATTTTTTCAAACTCAGGTTTCACATAATCCCAGACATTAAGGTTTAGAAGTAACTCAAGCTCTGCTCGCGACTCAAAGAGTTTTGCCTGAAACAAGGTTAAACATGGTATAAGAATAACATAGTGAATTCAGAACTAATTTGCCTCAGAACTTGGAGCAGTATAGGAACAGTAATCATCATAGGAAAATTATATAAGAACTTGAAAATTATCCTAGGCTTCATAGCTGGGTGTGACAAGTAAAAGCAGAACTTAGTTCAGAATTGATTTGCCTCCGAACTTGGTATAAGATCATGACAAGCATGGAAGACATCATCATAGGCACTAATTAGCTTTATCAAGCTCAAGCTCAAGCTATCTTAAGCTCCATCTATAGAACAAGTAAAAAGACAGTGAGATTCGGAGAAACTTGCCTCGCCATCGTCATGGTCGTTGCCAGAGTCAGAGATGAGGTCCTCTACACCTTCACCGCTCCCTCGACCCCTCTTCGTCGTTGCCAGACACTTGTGCTCGCAAACGTGAGGCAGACCCCTCGTCCACTTCGCTGCCCCCTCGCCGGCACGCTCCTCCTTGCCGCTGCTTGGCCCCTCGTCAGAATCCGAGAGGATCCAGTCGAGGACCCTCGTCTCCGGCATTGGGTTCACTCCACCGCCATTTGGCCCCTCTTCGGCGCTCATCGTCGTCTCCCTCTTCGCCGCCATCTCACCAGCACGCGCGCGGATCCAGTTGTGGCACCGCTTCGCGTTACGGTTCTCCTCAATCCCGGGTGCGCGGGGTCATCCGCTGCTTGGCCCCTCGCCGGCGCTCATCGTCGTCTCTGTCTCCATGCCTCCTCTCTTGCCTCCACTGCGCTTTTTTTTAAGGAAAGTGCTGCGCTTATCCATTCGGAAAGAAGAAGGGGAGACGGAAAGGGCCGGGGCGGTTGAATATTCATTTTGCAAAATGGATAGTCAATGCCGACGCGGGTTAGCAAACCCGCGTCGCTTTGTTGGTTGGTGCGCGGGCGGGCAATGGTTACTTTCTTTATACTAGGCTACTGACGCTGACGCGTGGGCCTGACACTTTTTTTTTGAAATGACACTTGCTTCCCTCAAAAATTAGGGCCCATAAAGTAGCACCTAAAAATTAATAAAAATACGAACAATTCATAGTTTTTTTAAGAATCGAACAACTCATAGTTGGGCATTTGGTATTTTGAATAAAATACGAACAGTCACACGTCTCCTTGTGACCACATGACTCTTTTGTGGCCAAGAGCTCTCCTAAGCGGACACGGGTTCCGAGGCGTGTGACCGGCCGCCTGACGGTTCGCCGTCTTGTAAATATAAATCCCGGCCGGCCAAGAACTTCGTCAACCGCGGCACCAAGAAAACCCCAGCACCACTGTCTCCAGTCACCAAGAAGTGAATCCAAGAGCTTTTTCTTCCTCAAGCGTGTGCATGGCATCGTCAAGCGAGCCATCCAGGAAGCGGGGGAGGGAGGAGGTGCCGCCGCCCCCGCCTGATGAGCCCGAGGAGGTGCCGCCGCCCCCGCCCAATGAGCCCGAGGAGGTGCCGCCGCCCCTGCCCGACGAGCCCGAGGAGGTGCCACCGCCCCTGCCCGACGAGCCCGAGGAGGCGCTGGCACCGCAGCCTATGGCGGTCGTGCGTGCTCTTCCACTAAATGCTGACGAAGCCACTTGGTCAGTGAACTTGTTCCGTGATGCTTTCGTGAAGCTTCGAAAGGTGGCCGTTCATCTCGGGGTCCCAGTACCCAATGATCCGCTGCAGATGACCGTGAAGGATTACGCCTTCAAGATCAATATCTTGGCTGGGGACCTGGAGAGAGGAGTGCTCGCCCCCGTCGACGACGACAGCGGCGACGATGGCAGCCTCAACGGCTTCGGCTCCGGCTCCGACTCTGACTCTGACTCCGACGGTGGGGCTCCTCCGGCGGCGACTACCTCTGCTTAATTAATTTGTTCCTCTGTTAATGTGTTCCTCCTGTGTGTTTGTTGAACTTGTGATGGACTAGTAGATCCTCTGTTAATATGTTCCTCCTGTGTGTATGTTGAACTTGTGATGAACTAGTAGATCTAAGAGACGCGGGTAGATCAATCCATGTCTCCTATAACGCATTGCAATGTCTATGGCAGCAGCTTACAATGAATTGCAATGTGTATGCCAGAAGTTTGTTACTCTGTTTGTGTCATTATATGGCAGCTGTTCACAATGAATTGCAATGTGTATGCCAGAGTTATGCTAGAAGTTTGTTACTCTGTTTGTGTTAATCCGCGTTTCCTTTGGCTCGTGCTGCAATGAAATGTCAGCACAGATGAATTGATGAATTTTGTGATGTGTGACACATTAAGATTTGTGACCCCATTGTTATTCCATCCATTCTTCATTCATACATTTAAGTTTGTCATATGTGACAATTTTTTCATTCTTCATCCACACAGATGAAGCAAAAGCACCACTTTTAACATCAGAATTACTTCTTTGCAGCATACATCCCCAGTAAACATCCAAATACTACACAAACAACAGCCACAATAATCAAGTTCATCATCCAGATCACATTGTCCATCTTCTCCTACAGTGCTTTCTTCCTCTGCTTGTCCTCCAGTGCTTGCCTCTGCTCGCCGCTCCCAATTTGACATTCCACTGAATCCACTACTTCATCGACCGCGTCTGCCCAGTTCGACAGTCGAAAAACAATGACGCCAGCATCCTTTAGCATCTGGAGATACTCCTTGTGGAAACGATAAAATCCATAATTCTTGGTGTACTGCAGAATCAAAAGCACATAAGAACCCTAACTCAGATTTGGGAGACATAGC
Source organism: Cenchrus fungigraminus (assembly GCA_036936925.1). Lineage (NCBI taxonomy): Eukaryota > Viridiplantae > Streptophyta > Magnoliopsida > Poales > Poaceae > Cenchrus > Cenchrus fungigraminus. The sequence continues at coordinate 97,935,151 of CM072774.1, read as the reverse complement.
AGACTACTCACCCAGTTCCTTGCACACTTGAAATAAAGACGACCGTGGTTTTCACCTTCCTTCTGCGTCCGCCCCTCCACCACCCGAGCCATACCACAGTCCGGGCAAGGGACCAGTGGAAAGCCGCTTAGCTCACCCACTGGATCCAAGCCGATGGAGTGATTGCGGCTGCTCCGATAACCTTGAACCCTGCTCCTCGCACGTGCACCTCCAGACGAATCGGCGTAGTGCGACATGTGCGCGACGGCGGGGAAGGACAGGCGGGCGGCGGCGGTGGAGCTCAGATCGGGGAAGAAGAAGGGGGCCGGGGTCGGGCCAGATGCATATTCATTCGGCTAGGGGCATTTCGGACAATGGAGCACTTGTTGGCGACGAGGGTTAGTGTACCAGCATCGCCGGGGCGGATGCATATTCATTCGGCTAGGGGCATTTCGGACAATGGAGCACTAGTTGGCGACGAGGGTTAGTCTACCAGCGTCGTTGGGGCGGATGCATATTCATTCGGCCAGGGGCATTTCGGACAACGGAGCACTTGTTGGCGACGAGGGTTAGTCTACCCGCATCGCCTTTGTCGGTCGGGCAGGCTACGGTTATCTTTTTTATATAGGCTTCTGACGCTGACGCGTCAGCCCAACACTATTTTTTCTAAATTGAAACTTGCTTCCCTCAAATATTAGAGCCCATAAACAACACAAAAAATTCGTAAAAAATACGAACAATTCATAGTTGGTAATTTAGTACTTGAATAAAATATCAACAGCCACACTTGTTTAACCAAATTTCTTTAAATTAGATTTTTTATCTCTTGTTTACGATATAATAATTACAATAACGTCTTAGTGTGTTCTAAAAATTCTACAAATTGACTTGGAAACATAATTTAAGTCCCTAAGCTTGTCTACAAAAATTCAAATGGTTTCGAAAACAGAAGATTATACTTGTGAACATTGTCTACATCTCTCACATAGTTTCTTAGAATGTTACTTCAACATTGAAGTTTTCCACACTTTAAAACATGTTCGAACTCATATGCATTTGAAATTTTAACATAACCTTATGTTCACCATAAGATTACGAAATGCAAAGTTTCATTAGTAATGGTTATGTAAAACAAATATTATTTCTATGTTGTACTTATAAGGAACAATATAAGGCATATAAACAACATCTAAGAAATGGAATTACATACGAAAAAATGTCATAAATCAATAGATGTTGATTTTAGAAAAATTCAGAAACAAATATCATCAAATTTGGATTACGGTTGACAGAGAAATACATGACACAAAATTTGATTGCAGATTAAAAGGGGAAAAGCAAATTGTTCTTCATTCGAATAGACCTGGCCCCGCCCCTTCATTGGCGACGGGTGGTTGTTAATCATTGTATCATTTGCGCATCCGAACCTTTCTAATAAACGCTCCGCCCCGCCTTCTGCCTTCTATCCCTTCTCCGGCTTCTACCTTCCTCGTCTCCGTCGCAGCCTCGTCTCCGTCGCAGGGATGGCCCGCGACTCAAGGGGAGGTTCTGCAAGGAGAAGGCCTCGCGGCCACGTCCCTGTCCGTCTTCCTAGGTGCTGTCCGCCGGCTCCGCCAAGAGAGTGAGGTTCCGCAGCAACGAAGAGGAGCCGTCCCAGCGCGCCGCCCCCATGCATCTTCCTCGGCGCTCCATTGAAGAGGCCGGTTCTTCGTCGGCCCGGGGGAGGAAGTCGTACACACGCGCAAGGGCCAAGTAGGCGGACTCCAGCGACGCCCGCCATGGAGAGGCAGGGTTTTTTTCCTCAACGCGAAGGAAGAAGCGGTCCACGCGCATTGAGGTGAGCGCGGACTCCTCCGGCGACGACCCGGGCAGAAGAGTGGTGGTAGACCTCATCTCCTCCGGCAACGACTCCGGCAACAACTCCGGCAACGACTCCGGCAACAACTCCGGTGATGACTCCGGCAACAACTCCGGCGACGATTCTAAAGACCATGAGGCAAGTTCTGAAACCATCACGCACGATTTGTCCTTGTACCTTCACATCTTCACTGGTCAATTGTTCTAATGCATCAATTTCCATTTGTTGTAGGAAGTTGCTGCACATGACATTGACAGGATATGGACTAAAATCAACAAGCTCAAGGAATCGGCTGAAGAGAAGCAGGCAAGTTTTGAAACCAGTTAGAGCTAAACAGCTTTCTTGTAAATTACAACTGTTATGAAGCTTGCATCAATATAATTTTTTCCTTTGTTTTAGGAACATGCTGTTACTCGGGATGACATTGACTACATCTGGAAAGGAATTGACAAGCAGGATGAGCAGCTTAAAGCCGCACAAAAGAGGCAGGAGATTGAACTTCTAAAGAAGAATGCTGAGCTGACAGAGAGTTGCAAAACTAGAGACAAGGCTAGCTGAACTTGAGGCAGCAGCACAAAAGAAGCCATCTAGCTAACTAGTTCCCTTGCAGCTACAATCTAGTTTGGTGATGCGCCCAGCTGATGCAGTCTCATTTTGGTGATGTGCCTTGCTGATGCATGTCAGATGTGAATATGTTTGTTATGAGTTAGTTTGCTTGGTGATGTGAACTTGTGATGCATGTCATATGTGAACATGTGATGCTATATCAATAGTCACACTTGTTTGCTTTGGTCATGTGAACTTGTGATGCATGTCATATTAGAGCCCACAAACAACACCTAAAAATTCGTAAAAAATACGAAAAATTCATAGTTGGTAATTTAGTAATTGAATAAAATATCAACAGCCACACTTGTTCAACCAAATTTCTTAAAATTAGATTTTTTTATCTCATGTTTATGATATACTATACTAGTAGCAGAATAGTACTTGACTACATTACTCGTTTTAAGGCCCACACAAGCCCACTCGCGCTATAGGTTAGTAGGGAAGGACGCCTCCCTCACGCAGTCTCCTCCCACTCTCCCCTCGCGCCGCCGCCGCCGCGTTCTCCCCCTCACCTCCCCCCACGCCGCGATGCACGCTACACCCCTTCATTGAGACGCGCGCCACACCATGCTCGGCGCGACGCGCACCACACCTCTGACAGGGAGATCTGGAGGAGGAGGGACCCAACAGCGGCGGCAACGACAATGACGACGACTAGGAGGAGGAGGAGGGATCCAGCCACGAGGTCGACACGAGGACGAGGACGTGGCGGCGAGCAGGCAGCAACGAGGAGTAGAGATCCCTCTGCTCCAACAATGACAAGGTTAGTGGTGAATCTAGGATTTGAGTTTATGGTATGCCGCTCTAAAAATGTCTTATACAATTCGGTAAATGCATTCTACCAACTCGGTAATAATTGTAAAATTAACAACAATTCAGTAATAACTGTAAAATTAACAACATAATTTGGTATATTTGCTCGAGTTTGTGCAATTAGGCCAAGCGAGCATATGCAGCACACATGCGTTCAGATAATCAAGTATACAACATATGTGTGCGTATGCTTTTCTTTTTATATAAATGCGTATAAATATACTTGTACTTGTGGGAATTGCAGGGTATGCCGTGGCTCCTTTGTATAAGTACATGTGGACATACTAAGCTGTTGATGGTATACATACTTAGCATTTCCCTTTAGATTGACTCTTATATTTGGTTTTGCTCTTGTTCCTATGTACATGTGCATATTCTCTCCAAGTTGAATAAGTACCTCATCAGCAACAGAGGCAGCCTGCATCTTCCTCTTTAAAATGGTAAGGTCGCATTGCCTGAACTAGTTTTTTGGTTACTGAATTTTGCATTTATGTTAATGGTTTACCAAGAACCAATGATGTTACAGTGGGCTAAAGTAGTTACTGTAATTCCCTTGACTATTAATTCACAGGATAAATCTGATGAGGACTATAGACCTGGGCGACAAGATGAAGAAGAGGGTTATGGCACTGCTAGTGCACAACAAGACCAGGTGGGTGGGGCTTAGCGCCGAGGCAGAGCGCCAAGGACATCCACAAAGTGGCCAAGTGACACAATGATAGTAACTGAGGTCGACATAGGGGGGATGCCAGTACCATTGACTCAAAAGCACAGATTCAGGGCGCTTGCGGGGCTCGTTGCTAGACAAAAGATACCTTTGCACTTCCCAGAATTCAAAGAACTAAGCAATGATGAAAAGTGGGACTTGTTTGATAAGCATGTGCAGAAACACTTGAAGTTCGAGGAAGGCGGGAAACCGCAGGCATTCAAGCTTTTCTGGAAGACGGCAGCCAAGGCATGGAGACAATTCAGATTTCAGCTTAGGCGAGATTTTATCAGAAAAGGACTTGAGCCATTTATAAGGCACCCATTTATCATCCTGGAATAGTGGAAGAGTTCATGAAACAGGAGGAAACCGAGCAAGCCTCATCTGTTAGTGTCAAGTTCTAAGAACTCCGAAGCCAAAACACAAGCGAGCACAGCATGGGTCCAGCTGGTTATGCTGTGAAACTAGAACAATGGGAGGAAGAGGACAGACAATTAGCTGCAACTGGTATCTGCAACCCATATGACGCCTACCCTGACGATCGTTCCAAGAATTGGCTGCGAGCATGGAGTAAGCTAGTGATTAAAGACCATGTTGCCGTGATAGTGTTCAACAACAAAGAGGTAGAAAAATTGGCTGCAGACATCAAGGAGAAGATTGCATGTGCAGAATCTTCAGGAATGGCAGGGCAGAGGGAGTATGATGTGCTAAGTCAGTGCTTGGGCCGCCCTGAACAACCAGGTCGCGTGCATGGTGTCTCCAGCTACCAAGGCTGGAAGTATGCATGGCCTCAGCACGCTTCCATGTACAGGAAGAGGAAGAGGACGAAGACCGACGCATCAGTTGATACAGAAAAGATAAAGAAACAAATCAAGCAAGAACTGGTGGCTAAGATGCAGATGCAGAACATGCAGATGCAGAGGTGGTGTTGTCACCAGATGGTGTTGTCACTAGTGTCCAATCGCGTAAGCCCTTCACCCGCCACACTGAAGAGCAGCTGTGTATCCGCAGATAATGTAGGTTTGATTGATGGCACTGCAGAGTTGGCGATGGAGGTGTGCTGTGACGATCGTACACACGAAGACCTTATAGTTATGTTGACCGAACCCACACACTGTGGCCTATGGATCACGTGGAGGGGTCTTCAATGTGAGGCTGCAATTGGTCTTGTTCATCCAGAGCAGACTACGCTACAAACAGTCCCGATTCATGAAGACTGTGTTGTGGTCGAAGTGCTCACTGTATATACTATCTTTGTGGATGAACTGGTGAAATACCCTCCTAATGACGAGATGATGAAACTCGGACAAGATGAAGGACAGAGGGTACAGTGGAGAAGGTGTCGGATTGACATCAAGGGAGCACCACCATGTAAATCTTGTTCACAGGCTATGGTAGAGATTCCTTGTAGTTCACAGAGTACGGTACAGGTTCCTTCCTCACATGGTTCCCCACATCCTCCTCCTCCTCCTCCTCCTCCTCCTCAATCCCCACATCCGCAAGACGTTCCATTCGGACCTCCTCCTTATCCTGAAAAACTTGCACCCCCACCTCCTCATCATCCTGAAAACACAGAAAAATTTGCATCCTCACATCCGCAAGATACACCAAATATTCCATCCCCACCTACTACTAGTCCTGAAAAAACAGAAAAACTTGCATCCCCACGTCCGCAAGAGACACCAAATATTCCATCCCCACCACCACCACCACCACCTCCTCCTCCTCCTCCTCATGAAACAACAAAACCTACAGCCCCAAACAAAAGTGCTCAAAACAATCATGCCAAAGCAGGTACATCTGGGCCTAATACCTCTGTAATAGCTCCTGGTGAGACACCACTGTTACCAGTCAACCAGAGTGATGTGTTGGCTGGTGCTGATAAATCTGTCAACGACATTTCGAAGAAAGCTGTAGGTACATCTAGGCCCAATACCTCTGTAATAGCTCCTGGTGAGACACCACTAGGCAAGAAAGCTCTTGAGAAACCTTCAGCCATTTCAAATCAGCAAGGAAAGAAACTTGCCGAAAATAAAATCTCTACACCACGTACAGCAGGCAAGAAATCCCTTGAGAAACCTTCAGCCATTTCAAAGCTGCAAGAAGAGAAACTTGCCAAAAATAAAAGCTCTACACCACCTACAGCAGGCAAGCAAGCCCTTAAGAAACCTTCTTCAGCCATCTCAAAGCAGCAGGAAAAGAAAATTGCTGTAAATAAAACCTCTAAGAGGCCTACTAGAAAGCGATATGAGAGAAACACCAAGAAGAATCCTTGGTCTATGACTAACCCAAAGCAATCTGAGAGAAACACCCAGAAGAATCCTTGGGCTATGGTTAACCCAAATTACAAATTCGGAAAGAGACTTCTCAGTGATGATGATCTCAAAAAGGCTGCTCCTTGTACCAGAGAGCTCCACACATTCTACATGCAACGTGGTAAGTCAGATGATGATTCTCCGATTATGGTCGCACTTCAGCCCGGGACCAGTGCATGGCCTAAGAGAGATGAATCGTCAAACGGACTCGAGCAGATACCTGTGCAACTCAGTGATTTGTACGATCTCTTCAACTTGGATGCTTTGGATCTGACACTTCTCCGCTGCTTCATCCTGTAAGTTGCTTGAAAATTTAATCTACTTCTCACTAATCATTCTCTATCGAAATGTGCTTTTTGCCTCACATCATCTTTACCATGTATTTTGCCTCCTTACACTTTGTATTTTCTTACTAATAGGAATATGGCTGTAGAAGTTGAGAAGACGGGCGCTGCAGTTGACTTCCTTGATCCTGAATGCCTTTGCTCGACAACGTTGAACAGCACTGATAACACTCTTGCTTTCTCTGTGTCCTATATGTGCAATGCCTTCAAACAATATGCTAAAAAGAAATTCATCCTTACCGCTTATCTCAGTACGAACCACTAGATTGCAATGGCGATCGTTCCGAAGCAACGGAAGGTCTACTATCTTGATTCATTGAAGAGAGTTAAGACTGATACTAACCCTTTTGAACAAATCATTAATGACTAAGTTATTTCTTTCTTAACCTGCGAACATTCCTCAACAAACTGTGCATAGTATATTAATTAATAGTACCCTAACAATTGTTGCATGTTTCGTTGTAGGGGCTGGGAACGTTACTACAGCAATAAGAAGTCACGCCTTAGCACCTTGGAACATGTCAAAGATGTTAAGGTACATACCACTTATTTCCTTCCTGTGGAAGCTAGTACTAAAGCTTGAGTTTATTTCTTCTCGATCACCACTATTTTTCTTTGTACATTTATTGCAGTGCCACCAACAACCTTCTGAATCCAAACTCTGCGGCTTCTATTGTGCCTATCACATGCTTAAATTAAAAGATAGAGGCCCAGATATGGAGGTACTTTCTTGGGATCTTCATTTGTAAAACCTGCAACTGAGCATAGTTCTTGCTTATTAGCACTGCACATGTTTGGTAACCACCTATATATGTGTGCTGACTGGTGACATTGTTATATCCAGAGATTAGGGCTAGATGAGCATCCTCTCCACAAATCAACGCTGGTCTATGTTCGTGAAAGAATTGCCACATTCCTCATGGAACAGGTGATCACAGTCAGAGGAAAATTTCATGCTGATGAAACTGTGTGGGCTCATATTATACATGGTGACTAGGAAATTGTTGCATTCCTCCTTGTCCATGAATTTTGTGATATTGTTGTCAAGCTAGTTAACTATGGCTGTGATATTGTTGTAAAGCCAGTGGTGCTTCTTTATTTGTGAGATGATGATGCTGAATTTTGTCATATGATGCATGTGAATTATGTGGATTTCTGTGAATTTGGATGCTGGATCTAATTTCTTTGAATTTAGTCATATCCTGGCTAGTTCCAGGATGTAGCCCCTGATGGCTGCCAAATCCTGGCTGGTTCCAGGATGCAGCCGGCAAGCAGGCAGCAGGTTACTGTAGGGGTGGCCTACGTATCTGTAACGGGCGTTAATTAAAGCTCATTACAAACACTGATCACTGAGTAACGGGATTCATTCGAAACACCCATTACAAACATGCCAACAATGTAACGGGTAGCGTAAAAGCCCGTTACCAGTACTGACCGGTGGGCCCCAGAACTTGGCCCGTTCGTCGAGACATCGGAGACGCAGGTTCACCGCACGCGTCTCCGATATTGATTTCACGGTAATGGGCTCTGTTTTGGTGCCCGTTACCAAAGTTCCCTGTGGGCCCAGAGAAACAGTCATTTTCGCGTGACCGGTGAGTAGTTGTGGTAACAATTGTTGTTTGATGCCCGTTATGAATCCTAGTTGTGCTGAGACGCGCGTGAAATAGACGCGTCTCATTTCGTCGAGACATCGGAGACGCAGTTACATAGAACGCGTCTCTGATGTTGAGTTACTGTAACGGGCTCTGTTTTGGTGCCCGTTACCAAAGTTCTCTGTGAGCCCAGAGAAATAGCCATTTCACATGACCGGTGGCTAGTTGTGGTAACGGTCGTTGTTTGATGCCCGTTACGAATATTTGTTATCAGTAACGACCATCTTGCCGTTACCTTTCTTGGCTCATTTATAACACTTGATCGGTAACGGGCACTTTGCCCGTTACGAAAGGCAATCTATGCCCGTTACCAAAGTGAGTTTTTCACGTAGTGCCTGTCCCTAATCTGGGGAATGACGGGAACCGCCTGGTCGGGGTAGACCCCGCATTCGCTTTTATTTGATTTCTTGGGGTCTACCTTCTTCCATGTGTTTGGGGATGCCTTGCAAGGATTTAATAGATCGATCGTCTGTCTCTCGCCGTTACATGAGACTGCTGAACCACTGGCTACCCCACATTTTTTATGGAACAGTTGGATTAATACTATTGCCTGTTTAATATTGTTTGCACAACATGCTTGTTTAGTGCAGGTGCTCACCTAGAATGTTAACATACTAGAATTGGAGCTAAAATTTGGAAATAAGGATCAACTCTTAGACGCTTTTGGCAAAACAAACCCACCAGCCAAAAAGCCTTGTATGCCTAGTTGTACTTTCTTTTTGTCGGGTCAGTCTTGCTGAGTATTAGCATACTCAGCCTTGCTTAATTTGTGGTTTTCAGGTAATCCCATCTGGTCTGGTTCTATTCCAGATGGTTGGGAACTTGAGTGGGAGAACGATGTTGATGAGTGATACTCTATGGATGGCCTCCCATGTGTATCTTCCACTAGTTTTATTTCCGCTGTTTAAGCTCTGAAACACCTTTACTTTTATGTACGAAAAACCTGGTTTGCAATAATGTGAACTTGTGGACTTTGTGTAATGTTGAGCTTGTACTCTGGTCCCGCCTTCGTGTGGGCTTTACGCATATCAGTAATCCTGTTATAAGTGATTCACCGGGCATGACCCGGTAGAGGCGACAAAATAGTTCTTTATTATTGCTTAATGACCACGTGGACAGGCCTAGGCGATAATACGGAATTATTTTGGGAGGTTCTATCACAGCTGTTCCAGAGTGATGATATGCACCAGAGTATTAATAATACCTAAATAACTTGTTTTGAAATAAAATTTGCCAAGAATAAGAACTTTGCTAAGTGCGTAGGACGTTAAGGTTTAAACTAGTCCGAGAGGCCCTAGAGGGAATTTTTGGGTTCTTTCAGGTGGCTAGTACTCTATGCTAGTACTGTATGGTGTATTTAAACTGACATCCAGCACATTTTATTCCTATCAAAACTTACTTTCATGCACAACCATACTAGTTCATCACGTTTTGCCATACATGGTGGTGCCACAGGAAAGTCCTGTGAGGGATGGATGGGACCTATTCCAATGGGAACCCACGTCGCGTCTGCGTCTCGTCACGTTTTGCCATACGTGATGGTACCACATGAAAGTCATGTGAGGGATGGATGGGACCTATTCCAATGGGAACCCACGTCGCGTCTGTGTCTCGCCACGTTTTGCCATACGTGGACGTTCCGTATTACAAAAATGCGAGGCAAGAATGCACTCCATTCAAATGGAGAGTATTTGAGGTTGGACGCTGTCCATGCAGCGACTTTATGCATGGATGTCATTTCTATAGTGAATGGTAATGTATGTGGACGCTTTCGTGAGTGCTGGCACGAAAGGTTCTGAATGTTCTGTGATTTTCTGCAGGTACACTAACCACGGTTGTTAGGTTCGGTAATTAAGAAACGAGTAGTTTTCGACTAGCTATTATAGGGAGAGACATATAAATGCCTTGCCACCGGCACTAACTTCGATTTTAAGCTTAAATGCTTGGTGATGATTTATAGGACACTTTTGCATCATATTAAAATCTACCAAAACTAAAAATGATCCTAATACACCTTTTTGTGTGGTCTCTAATTGAATTATCATTCTTAAGGATCCTATCATGGTTGTTTGGTAAATTATGTGGTGTGAACAAAAGTATGTCTAGTTGCTGTCCTAATTTTTCTTAGGATGATCTAGAACATTTTTGGCTAGGTGATCTTTAGGAAAATTGCTCATCAGCTAGTTAAGCTTCTTCCATGAATTTTTCATGATTTTAAGATGATTATAACTGAAAATACGATTAAATTGCTAAGCATAGGTCATGCTGAAATGCTGTCAAAATCCTAAGTTAGGCTGAAAACTTGAATTATTAAATATAGTTGCAAACAGATTTTGCCTAGACAATCTATACCAAAAATGTTCCACATATAGCCTACTTTGTGCTGTCAAAATCTCATGGTCATAGGGTTCTTAATTTTTGAGATATGATCTTTTTAGTGAAGCGCTGCCCTGCTGAAAATTTCTGCGCAATAGCACTATGAAAATGGATCTATTAGACCCTTTTCAAATCTGATTTGGTTCAACCTTTGAATACCAAAAATGTGAGTTATAACATTTTTGTGTTGCTCACAAAAATTTGGAATTTTTTGGGTACTGATTTTTCAGTTATGAATTTTGTTTTTCAGAACTGCCAGTTTTGCCATTGGCGTGTTGAACTCATTTTAGGGTCTAACATGAAATTGTATATGTTAGGTTACCCTAAGAGTAGGTATCATGTGTGGCTAGAGCCTACATAGAAATACCTAATGCAATGGTGATCCCCAAATTCTTAACTTTGAATAAAATCCTTTGGATATACCTTATGGCAGCAATCTGCGTATTGATTAAAGTTAGTCATTTTGTAACTACTTTAGGATCATGGGTTGAATACCATATTGGTTCATAATTTTGTGATGGCAATGCTAACAACATTTGGGCATTTATGCATGAGTATAATGATCAGTATCGAATTTTTGGTCCACACCTATCTGCTGTTTTTGACAGCTAGACAGAGGATGAGTTTTTGAATTTTTCAACCACTTTAACTTTGGAAATTGGCTCTGAGTTGAATACCAAAGTTGTGGCTTATGAAATTCTACACATGCTGACCAAAATTTAGAATTTTTAGACACTTGAGCTGAGAGATATGAATTTATTTCTCAGAGCTGTTGCTTCTACCCACTTTCACTAGAAAGGAGACAACTCCCCAACTTCTTTTGGCCACGAAATGTTGAGCACACAACTTTCTGGCATTAATGTCCCTACTCTAGTTACTCTAAATCCCCTGCCCTTAACATAAGAATTCTTATGCTTGCTCACAAACAAATAAATAAAAACATGTATACAAGTGTCAAAATCTTTTGACATGCATTTTGAGCATCATCGCAACATGCATATGCTGCATCTTTAACAAAAGGATGCATGAGCTTTGAAATGGACTAAATGACATGTGCATTTGGGAATCTTGGGTGAACTAACTTGCATTTACACTAAAGATTTCAACTCTTTCTACTTCACCTTTCTTGTGGTTGGGAAACTGTTATTTCATAACCAAGGGTGCTGCGACGGAACCTAGGGTATCATGTGTGCTGCAGCCATGTGATTACCACCAGGAGCGCACTAGGTATCTTGGGTTATGGGAAAGTGACTCACCGCAGTTTTGTTTCTCAAACTCTATGTTTGTCCTCCTTGTCTTGACTAATTTCATGGGTGAAGCAAGTCATACTGACTATGCACCATGAGCACCATATCTCATGAGTGTATGCATCATGCATTCATAAACATGGGCATCATCATGCGTGCACTGCATCATGCCCACATCATGTGCATCTCTCACTAGGCATCATGACATCGGCACCATATGTGTGTATACATATTCATCATATGCACAATCATCATATGCACGTGCATCATACCCATGCACTCATCATTAAGCATCATCATGTGCACCATCCCATGGTTGCACCAATCATTTATATGCATTGACATTGCAATCCTACCTCATCGGTGCATCATTTCTAAAATATAAAACCATTGCACCTTTAATAATAGGAAGGATATCACCCTAAATCACTAACTCAATAAGCTATGAGCAAGTTTGTTTTGAAATTTTTGGCCTCCATGTGTCATTTTTCTATCTTCCATTTTTGCTACTCATGGGAAACTTGTTGCTAATTGCTCTCTACAATTTTGGTATCCTTAAATATCCTTTTAAATTAACTTTCGACTCCTTGAGTTACCACCACACTTTTGGTTACTCTCAGAAGGAAATTATGGAAATCTTAGAGAATCACCCTTTGCAGGACATGTTTATTGACTCTCCTTGCTATGAAGGAGATCTCTATGCAACCTTCGACTCGATATCTCTAAATTTCTGACCTATTGTTATGATTGTTTACTAATTGTTGCAATCTTAAGAGAACCACTATTGCAGAATGTGTTTATTGACATCCTTTAGTTAAGGAAATCCTTATGAAAACCCCGGATTGAGTTCTCTGACCTCTCGACCTATTGCTACGATTCCTTATTGATTGTTTCTATACTTGGATTTTTGTTCTCATAGGGAAACTGATCGGATCCTCATGAAATTTCATGGCAATGAAATCCATTAGAGGAAGTCTGGTCAATCCTCGACCCAAAGAAATGTCCCCATCCCTTCCACCACCGCAGGATGTGGTGGATATCTTTGCCAATACCATGGAAATATTGGAGAGACAAAATTTGGTGATGAGGCAGCTAGTGCATGGTATCATTCATGATCAATGTCAAGGGCTATCGCAAACTAGCTCAACCGACAGTCTTTCCCAGGCACTATCGGAATCTATTGTGAAGCAAGTCTGTCTATTGAATCTATTGATGAATCATGAAGCTCAAAATCAACAGAGTAAAGATTCCAACCAGCAATTCCTAGAATCACTCCTACCATCATCGCAACTTCCCGTGAACCTCAGGGAGGAAGAGAAAAGAAGTAGGAGCAACAAGCCGGTATTGCCCAAGATTGATTTAAGTGGATGGGAAATTACCTGCACCGAACTCCCCTCCCGTGAGAAAAAGCCAAGCAACACTGCTAGTGTTGTGGATCGGCCCATCAAAGCCCAGCGGGTCCCAAGGTCCAATGCACCCAGACCCCGTCTCTGGTACAATTGTAGACAGCCTAGGCATTTTGTCAGGAAGTGCCCGAAAACTGAGCAGAGCAGGCCAAATCGGCACGGTCGAGGCTCAGGAGCCCAGCAGGGAAATCAAGGAAAAGGGCCAATACCCCAAGTGAAACAAGGCAAACATAACTTCACAGATATACATTTATATCTGAGGACACTCTCCACTAAGCTAGTCTTTTAAATTCCGAATCTCGGGACGAGATTCATTTTAAGGGGGGTAGGTTGTAACACCCCAGGTGTTTGGTTAAGCTAAATACCCTAATTAATCATGATAATCAAGTGTGAATAGTCCCAAAGCATGCTTAGCATAGTTTTGATCAATTTTTCAAAAGGAACCTTGGTCAAAATCTCAAAACTTGGTCAAACCCTTAAGAGCTCTATAATGCTGAAACAGTTTTCTAGCATGTTCTCCAAATTTCATAATAAAGCTTCAAAATCGACCAATATAAAAGTTCTTCGTTGTTTCCGGGAACACAACTTTCGTAATTGGCGGACATTCAAATTGGCCAAAAATCGAGTTGAAGTCCCTGTGAACAGTAACTCAGGGCCGAGAAAACCTGCCAGTTCATCACTTTTTTCCTCAAACTAAACATCAAAACATAGGTCGCCCTTTGGGAAAGTTGTAGTGCTATCACTCCTCTACAACTTCTATTTTTGGAGATTTTCGAGTTGTATTCAAGAATTTGGAGTTTCGCAATTTGGAAGAAGGCTAAATGAAATAGAAACTGACGCCTTCCACCGGCACTCGCACAATCGCCACGTGCCGCGCGCCCCCTCCTCCGGTGTACGGCCTCTCGGGGGCTCCACGGTGGACCCGTGCCTCCGCGAGCACTCCGCCCGACCCCGGGTCCCCTACGCCACGCCCAAGCGTGACTCCGCGGACTGGCAGCGGGCCCAGCCGGCCACGCACCGCGCCGCAGAGTGCACGCGCGCATGCAGCGGCCCAGCTGGCCGCGCTGTACCATATGGCGAGCCTGCGGTCTCGTCCGCGACGACACGCACGCTCCCACACTCCCTGAAAACGAGCCGTGACTCGTCATCGTCTCCTTTTTCTGTCCGCTGTCGCCTCCATGGCCGTCACCGCTCACCAAAGCAGAGCCAAGCCTAGCTAGTCCTTTTCCGCCCAAACCAATCGAGCGTCCACCCCTTGTGCTCATCCTCGCGCACCCAAAGGAGTCTCCCGTGCACCCGCCTTGCCCTGCCGATCCGACGCCTGCCGGCAATCGGAGCCGCGGCGGACTGCCGGCCACCTCACCGCCGCCGGCCATCGCAGGAAGCACCACCGCCCCAACAACCGCCAAGAATCGGTCGAGGGTAGGTCCAATCCCTACCCTAGCCCCTCCCCGGCCAAGGACGGCCGGCCAATCACCGCCGGCGAGCTCCATGCGCCACCAGGGACCACATTGCGTCTCCCCCAGTCTTTCTAGGGTGTTTTCCGTGAACTAAGGACCTGTTCATAATTTCGAAAAAAGTAGTTCAAGGGTCTATCTATAAAAGCAGTTCTAGGTTTTCCCGGCAACTTCGAAAATTCATTAAACCTTGTATAAAAATCAGAAAAATGTAAATCCAATTTTGTTGGTTTCCTGGTGATGAGATCTACCGTTTCTGGAAAGGTTGTATAGGGTTTTTCTGTGTAGTTTTTGAACTAAAATTCAAACTCATTTTGAGGTATTTTTGTTGTAGTTCAAAATATACTCGTGATATGAAAGTGAATTTTGGATATGTTGCTCTTTATGGCATGTTTTGATTTGTGACCAAAGTTGGTATGATTTTGATGTGTAGATATTTAGTTATGATTTATGTAAGCTTTATGCTAGTTTAATCTTGATGCTTTTTATAGACCTTTTCATAAACTTTTCTTTAAGCACAAGTGCACCCTAGGGCTTTGTCTTGATGAATAGCACCTATGGTAGTATGGATAGGATTTTAGGATGTGCTTTGGTATATGTCTTGGATTTAATCTTGTGTAGGAGTTTAAATTATAAATTTCAAAAATAATTTGAATCTGCACCTATGCTTTGGTCAGAGGCTTAGTTTTGATATATATGAGTTTTAGTGGAAAGTGGAGATCAAAAAGATTAGTAAATCTTTTTATAGGATTTAATTAAGTTAAACTTGGCTGAAGTTTGTCTTTTTCATATAAATTAATTTATATGTGATCTAGAGCTAAATTTTGGCATGTAAGCTTATTTTAGGTATATGTTGCTGTGTACCAAAGTTTAGAACCAATGGATGTGTATTTAATTTTATAAGAATTTTTGATGAAAGGCTAGATAGATTTCAAGTAAATAATAAACCATCATCATTTTGTTTTATTTTTTAAATGTCCTGATGTGGATCTGCTCAAAATCATTAGGACACACTCCTTGCTGTTTTGTGAAGTTAAATAATTTAATTTGCTTAAATATGTACACAGTCACCATCAAAAGTTAACCTTTACTTAAGCTCTCATACCCTCACCTAATGCATATGCATGTGTACATGTAGATTTACCGGACGGGACTTACACGCTCACTCAGGAGGAGGGAGCAGCTAGTGGAGAGGTGAACCAGCTTGGTGTGCAGCAAGACCTGGACCAAAGTCCAGAAGAGCCCAAGGCTAGTGCTGATTTAGAAAAAGGCAAGCACTGGAGTGCATAACCTTTTTGGGATAAACTCATATCTTTTACTTTTCAGTATTTATTTTTTGTTTTGTGCATTTATGTTTTAGGAGTTGTTTTGAAACCTAGATGCATGATCCTTAGGTTCCTATGCTCTTTTACTAGTATGATAGGCTCGATAGATGCCATGCTTTAAGAACACGGTAGAAGTCAAGTGATGTCTCATTGCTCGCGAGATATAGGGTTCTTATGTTGGAATCGTAAGATATGTTTAAATGGACTCGCTCATGTGGTAAGAGCAATGGGACCAGTCTCGACCGAGTAGTATGTGCTGGTTAAGCTTTTGAACGTACCAAGCACTTGCCAGAAATGGGACGGTAAGCCTAGTACCTAATGAACCAGTGCGGGGACTTTATCGCTACTACTCTTGAGATGCTTCTCCCGGTTTGATCCCGGTAGTGCAAGTGTGATCCTGGACGTGCCGTGTGAGGGCGTTCCAGTAACCTTGTACTTAGGACTGTAGCGCCTGTCCCTAATCTGGGGAATGACAGGAACCGCCTGGTTGGGGTAGACCCTGCATTCACTTTTATTTGATTTCTTGGGGTCTACCTTCTTCCGTTTGTTTGGGTTTGCCTTGCAAGGATTTAATCGATCGATCGTTGGTCTCTCGCCGTTACATGAGACTGCTTAACCACTGGCTACCCCACATATCTATGGAACAGTTGGATTAATATTGTTGCCTGTTTAACATTGTTTGCACAACATGCTTGTGTTAGTGCAGGTGCTCACCTAGAATGTTAACATACTAGAATTGGAGCTAAAATTTGGAAATAAGGATCAACTCTTAGTCGCTTTTGGCAAAACAAACCCACCAGCCAAAAAACCTTGCATGTCTAGTTGTACTTTCTTTTTGTCGGGTCAGTCTTCCTGAGTATTAGCATACTCAGCCTTGCTTAATTTGTGGTTTTCAGGTAATCTCATCTGGTCTGGTTCTATTCCAGATGGTTGGTAACTTGAGTGGGAGAATGATGTTGATGAGTGATACTCTATGGATGGCCTCCAATGTGTATCTTCCGCTAGTTTTATTTCCGCTGTTTAAGCTCTGAAACACCTTTACTTTTTTGTATGAAAAACCTGGTTTGTCATAATGTGAACTTGTGGACTTTGTGTAATGTTGAGCTTGTACTCTGGTCCCGCCTTCGTGTGAGCTTTGCGCATATCACCGATCCTGTTGTAAGTGATTCACCGGGCATGACCCGGCAGAGGCGACAAAATAGTTCTTTATTATTGCTTAATGGCAACGTGGACAGGCTTAGGCGATAATACAGAATTATTTTGGACGGTTCTGTCACAACGTACCAGGCCGACAGTCCGAAAAAGCACCCCGAACCGCCAGTAGCACCCAAGGAAATTCGGACGGTCCGGGCAAGCACCGCGGACAGTCTGCACCTCGCGGACAGTCCGGCCACTTCAGGCGGACAGTCGACCAACACCTCCCAACCAAAACCTAAGCACTCAACGGATCGAAGCAAAGCAACTCAAGAACTCGCGAAGAACACGATGAACAGTCGGCTGAGCCCCTCCTCGCGGAGGGTCCTCCTGCACCACATGGACGGTCCGTCAGGAACGAGAACAGCAGCCCGAGCCCGACCTCACAAAGGTCAAACCTTCCTTCCCTTTGCCCGATCTCCTGAATCAACGAAGGGATTGCTACCAAATCATAGGTAGATGAAGCACCTCTAGGAGATGCTATGCCTATGAATTTGGAGCCTCAAATCCACTGAGACGAGAGGAATCGATATTCTACCGAGCTCACACAAAAAGCTAAGGTTCCAACCGAAATCCATGAATCAGAGGCCAAAACCGGTGTTTGAGAGATCAAGATCAAGCACAAAGATGCACAAGACATCTATCATTGATTCCCTTAAAGAAAACCGAACGGAAACTCCTCCAAATCTGCAAATCAGCCGCGCATGAAAATCCCACAAAAAGACTCGAAAAAGACACGAAAAACACTTGAGCCAAGAGAAGGAAATCGATGCAACCATGAATGCCTCCATACAACCAGAGGTCAGATTCTCTACAAAATCATGAAGAAAATCTAGCCTAAAGAGCATGGAAAATGGGAAGCAGTCCAGATGGATGAGCTGCCCTCTAACCCTAGAGCTATATATATGAAGCCTCTCTGGGTTGGGCAAATGACTAGGCTACCCCTAGAACTTTAAATGAGATACACACCCCTCAGGGGCAAGATGGTCAAGTAGCGATCCTTTTCATCGGGCGGCTATGCCTTCGCCGTAGTCCGCGTCCTCCCTGCGCAAGCCCCACGATCCCGCCGCATGTCCCCCGACATCGAAGCTTCTCAGCGCGCCTGGATCCGTCTCTGCCCGCCGAGCCTCCGGTCTTGGTTTTGTGGCTCAACCAAGTAACCTGATGGTTTTGTGGTCAACCATCCGCAAACCCCGCGTGCAGACTCCTGTCCACGACTTTGTCTTGCTTTTCTTGCCACCATGCGGCCCGCACTTGATCTCGTTCGGCCACCGGGTCCGTCGAGCTGAGCCTACTTGTCTCTCCACTCCTCGGAGGCCCCTCAAGGCTAACACCTTTCGTGCCTGCTCTTCACCTGCACCAACGCAAATCAAGCTGCAACTTGCACCTGCAATACTCGGCCAAGAGTCAGTCCACACCATGTTGTCAATCACTCATCACACCAGGAAGCGACCATCCACCAGTCCTTAGACGCTTCGGTCCTTAATCCCCCCCTTGATGAGTGCATTGACGATACACATAGTAACCAATTCAGAGAAGAAAGAAAAAGAAAAGAGACGAACAAAAATGTCAAACAAGTGATCAAAAGCCAAACAAAAGCCAAAACGAGATCACTTAAGAGAACAAGCCTTGGTCCCCTAAGGCAAGGGCAACGACTCAACACAACCGAGACAGAATGCCCCAAAATTGCCGACTCCTCAAGGTGAGGCAAAAGAGCTCGACACCATCATGAACAAATGCGTGCAAAATGTTGGGAAACTACTCCTACAAGCATCTCTCCCACTTTTTCTCACCCTTGTTATGCAAACTGAATTGGGAACTTTTCTCCCTCTTGTTGGTAATGCATGAATCAAGTCTACAAATGCACGCATGTGCTTCTCAAATAGATAAAGAGTACTACAACATGCTAGAAATGAGACACATAACAAGCAAGATAGCCACATATTTAGTACAAGCATCGCCAACAAGATAGAAAGCAACATATAAGCATGTGACATAGTCATGATCAAACTGAAGCATTTCTAGCAAAACTTCCCCTCTCATGAGCATAGGGCCTCAACATGACCAAAATGAGCACAAACAACACATAACCCACAAACTTCATGCTAGGTCACAAGTTCTCATCACAAGATCATCATAAACACCTACAAGTGTTGATGGTTGAAACACGTGTCGAGTTTCGATCCGCAAGCGTACGGACCACCTATAGCCTTTTGCAGCACGGGGTGACCCCCAAGGTTCTTGTCACTCTGTGGAGCAAGGGGATTGCTAGCGCTTAACCATGTACTAATCTAGTTGAAGGAAAACCTTTAAAAGAGAGAGATTAATCTAAGGTAAAGACAATCTAACCTATGTTGATCTAAGATTGAATCAAAGGTTAAACTAGATGGCAAAGGGTGGATACAAGAGAGAGATTAAGATAGATAAGTGTTCTCTCCTTAGGGTTTAGGATCTCATGAATATGCATCTACTACAAGAAAGGGGTGTTGCCTTTTATGCGGTTATATGGCCGCTAAGCCTTTTCCCTAAATCGTATTGTCACTATGCAAGGTAATCAATCACTTTCACGTATAACCACATCTATACCTAAGCATCCATAGGGTTAAGCTAATCACCACGGTTACCACAAACCCTACTAAGACCACATGTTGCGCAAACATATGTAAACAAAACATTTGCAAATACATAGACCATGAAGCATCGAGAGGCATAAGATTCACGTAGAAATTACATATCAAAGGTCCATCTAACCCTAGGGATGAACGGAGACATTACCCCATCATCTTACAAGCATCGAAGCACATAGGGGTGATGGAGCCTCCGGAGAACATCGTCGATGAAGATGGCGGCGATGAAGCTTACGAACACCCCCAGGCCAGCGGCTTGGAGTCCTCCTCTTGCCCCCTTCCCTCCCCCGGCGTTGATCCTTGCGACGAAGTCATCCAACTCTCTCACTCATTTTGTGGTGGCGACTTTCTGGTGGATGGGCGTTAGTAGAATGATTGGATCTGAATGGTAACCCCTCCTTGGGAGCCTAGGGGTTGTATTTATGCCCTTGGGGAGTCTTGGGGCGTGCTCCACCTTGCCTTGCACGAGATCTTCTTGAGAGAGAAGCAAACTTGGTTTCCATAAAATCAGCCTCGCCTAGAATTTCCTGATTCGCATCCCTTCCTTTCCGACATCATATCTCCACGTCCGGACTCTAAATAATGGAAATTCAGTGTCTAAATTGTGTGGCACGAAATTATCTCCAACATTGTTATTCATTGATGTCCTTGGAAACGAAGATAAGATCCCCAAAACGGCCTCGGAAGATGATCTGTCTGATTTCGGAGTTGTCTGCGCAGCAGATATTTCAGGGGCCATATCTCCTAGCTTCTTGGTCCGAATTAGGCTTTCCATATGTCTAAATCGAAGCTCACAACAAGGTCCACAACTTTTTGGTAGTCAACATTTTGCCATTAGAGACCGTTTATGTCCCCGAATCTGCTTCGAAAGATCATGTTGTCCTGGGCTGCGCGAATATCTCTCTGGTAGAGTTGATGTCATGGGTAAATCTCCAAATCACTAGGTGAACTTGGACCATTTGGAGTCATGTTCACTTCGAGTCTTGACTTTTGTCGGTCTTCATTATCTTCTCATAAAGTGCTTGATAAACTTTGCCCGAAAGTACTCCGTTAAGCGCTTAAATCATGTGTAAACAACATACTCCAAAAACCACATGCGAGTGCAAACTTGTTATACCAAGGGGGTTAGAACCATTAGTTTGGATATCAAATCAGTGCCAATGTTGACGGTAAACAGAAGGACCAAAACGACGAACCAGAGAGGGGGGAGTGAATGGGAGCCGATTAAAATTCTTCTCGAAGGAGATGGACACTCCAACAAGACGAACTAGGCTTCCAAAGCATGTCTCCGACTCAAGTACCCAAGTTGGCCAAGACCACGCAGCCACTAGAGTGCTACTGGTCCTAGGAACCAACAACCACCTATACCGACTCTAGAACGCAGCGGAACTAGCAACTCAAGCACCACTGACCTGCACCGGTCAGACCGGTCCCAGCTGGAACTCCCCCAACAGTTCCTGAGAACTTCCACAGAAGGCTCCTACACCGGTCAGGCCGGTGTAGCACGCCAGTCAGACCGGTCTAAGCCAGGAAGCCCCAAAAACCCAAACCTGTCCTTCCGAGCTCCAAAACGAACCAAACTCGAAACAGCAGCAACACGGGACAACAGGGAACTCAACAAGATGTTCACCCGAGGCAAAACCCACAAGGCCTCTGCACCGGTCAGACCGGTGAGATGCACCGGTCAGACTGCTGAGGCTGGGACGCTAGGGATGAACAGCACCCGTGGGTCAACTCCCCCAAATCCAACTCCCGATCTCCTGAATCGCTCCACGGATTTGTGCAAGACTTTGGGGATAGTAGGAACACCTCATGAGCACTCCATAGCCAAGATTTGGTCCACCAAAACTCACCAAACCGAGAGGAATCGAAGAAATCCCACCAAGAACGCCTCTAACCCTAGAGCCAAGAAAACCCCAAAATCGAGCCTCTTTGCTCACGGATTTGGGAGGGAAATCACAGGGAAAAGAACCACGAAGGGTTCAACCATACATCCCCCACCAAATCCCAAAGAGAAAGGCCTCGAAACCGCTCCAAGAAAATCGCCAAGAAAGGGCTCCGAAAATCACCAAAAAGAAGAAACGGGAAAGACACATCCAAGCCTTGAGGAACCATGCTGAATCATCTATACATACCAAAGAGGTTCATACAAGGTCTAGCTTATCGCCCGATCATCCTTCCCTCTCACAAGATCTCACCATGAAGCTCTCAAGCTAGTCTTATGAAAATCCTCAAGAAAATAGGAAGGAAAAATAGGAAAACAAATGAGCTAGGGTTCCAAGAGATGGCTGCCATCCTCTCACCACTTGGGTTATATGGAGGCAAGTCGAAAGACTAAAATACCCTTACTAGCTAACTTGGGATACATGCCCCTCAAGGGCGAATTTGGAAGTCTTTGTCTTTGCTCCATCGGACGGATGCCCAGCGACTGCAAACTTGCTTAGCCTCGACGCAAGCCTTACGATCTCGACGCGTGTCCTCCACTTCGAAGTCTCCGGACTGCGTCGTCGCACACCGGTCATACCGGTGCTTCTCACCGGTCAGACCGGTCAGACCCACCGGTCAGACCGGTCCGATGCTGCTGCACCTCCGTCTTCGGTTCTCGGTCTTGGCTTTGTGGATTAACCAAGGAACCCAGTGGTTTTCTGTTGAACCACCGGAAACCCCGCGAACTCGGTGTAGCCTCCGCCAATCACCACTCATGACTCGACTCCCACGTAGTCCCGGCTCGACCTTGGTTTTGAGGCTCAACCAAGAAACCATCCATGACTTCATCTTGCCGTTCTTGCCACCATGCGGCCCGCACTTGACCCCGCTGGCCATCGGGTCCCTCGAACGAAGCCTACTTGTCTTCTCCACACCTGGAGGCCTCACCGGCAACGACCTTTCGCGCTTGTTCTTCACCTGCACCAACACCAGTCAAGCCGCAACCTGCACCTGTAATACTTAGCCAAGAATCAGGCCACACCACGTTGTCAATCACTCATCACACCAGGAAGCGACCTACCACCGGTCCTCGAACAACACAGGCTCTCATAAACTCATAGCTAGGTGTACCAAAATCGACTGTCAACAACAAGCTATCTGATGTCATGTCAAAGCCGCTGAGCCATGTGTCTACTTATAAACATGAGACTTCTCAGTGGTAGACATCTTACAACGGTTTAGCACCCAAGATAATGTATTTAAGCACATATGACATGGAAGCACATTTTTCAAGCATAAGCATTTCAATATACCAAACTCATGATTAAAATAAAGCATGGTACATGAAATGCCTTTGCAGCACAAAGAAGCTTAGGCTCCTCCACAAGGTAACATGTAGGCTAAACATTCATGATGACAACCGGGTCTTTGACCCCAAATGAAAAGAGCATGATACCAAGCACAATTTAAGCAAGATATAGCTATTTGAGCACAAAATGAGCATATAAGGCATTCTACTCACAAGAGAGGATCACATTTAGCATTTTCACAAAAAATAAGCCATTTCACATGCATAAATCTCCAAAGCTACCAAGAGCATAGCTATACAGCACATGAGCTCACAAGCATGATCATAAGCTCATATCCAACATATCATAGTGATCAATGTATATGAGAGAAGCACATCCTCTAAAGCATATGATACAAATGCAGTCAATGATACAAAGATCCTAAACATGATATCTTACATGAATGAAAATGCAAGATGCATATGTACATGAGATCCCAAACCCAAACTCAAAAGGAAACACCACACCAAGCTCACCCCACAAACGAGAAAAGGTAGCTTGGTCCAAAGGTTTTGTCAAGATATCTGCAAGCTGTTTCTGGGTTGGCACATGAATCAAGTCTATGTTCCCCTTCTCCACATTTTCTCTCAAAAAGTGGTATCTCACCTTTATGTGTTTGGTTATGGAGTGTACCACTAGATTCTTGGCAACGCTAATGGCACTAGTGCTATCACACATGAGAGGAACGTGGGTGCACTCCTCACCAAAGTCACTCAAAGTATAGGTGATCCAAAGCAACTGGGAACAACAACTAGCATCGGCTCCATACTCGGCTTCTGTGGTAGACTGAGCTACACTTGACTATTTGCGAGATGACCAAGAAACCAACAAGGATCCCAAAAACTGACAAGTACCCGAAGTGGACTTCCTATCCATTCGACATCCAGCAAAGTCGGAATCCGAAAAACCATGAAGCCCAAGAGAAGAGGATGCCGAGAGTACCAAAGACCAAGCTCTGGGGTATATCGAAGATAACTAAAAATCCGCTTGACGGTCCGCCGATGTGAAGTCCTTCGCGACGCCTGAAAATGAGCGCACATGCACACAACGAACTGTATGTCCGGCCTCGTAGCCGTCAAGTACCAGAGGGAGCCGATCATTCTCCGGTACTCCTTCTGGTCTACAGGACCACCGTTCTTGTCTGCATCCAGCTCCGTAGTCATACTCATCAGTGTCGAGAGGGGCTTGGAGTCGTCCATCTTGAAATTCTTGATGATTTCCTTCGTGTACTTGGCTTGATGCACAAAGGTTCCCTACGTGGTGCGTCAGCTGTCGGTGTTTTAGACCGGCAACCTACCAAGGGGAGTTCCCGAGGTAGACGTTTGTGGCCTCGCCGAGATCGGGAACTCAAAGGAGAGACACGTGGCACACAATTTAGACAGGTTCGGGCTGCGAGGTGCGTAATACCCTACGTCCTGTATGCTTCGTAGCTCTGGATTGATTGGTTGTGTTTACAAGATGATGCGAATGATAGATAGGGGTCCCTGCCTCGCCTTATATAGTCCGGTAGGCAGGGTTACAAGTCAGTTTAAGGAGGAGAGTACTAGTCGTACACGACTAGGAGTACTTTACATGGATCCGGACATGCCTAGCTTCCTAATTGAGTACTAGCCCTCTAGTTGCCTTGCGCTCCACGCCGTCTTGCACTGTGTAGCCCAAGTCGAGTAGTCCTGGGTAGTAGCCGGTCCAGTACCTGCCTGGGTAGTGGGCCTTGGGATGTCTGTACAACAGTCTGCTTGATCTGAAGCCCGAGGAAAAACTGCAATTCTCCCATCATACTCATCTCGAATTCTCTACTCATGTCCTCTGCAAACCTTGCAACCAAAGAGTGAGACGAGCCACCAAATACAATATCATCCACGTACACCTGAACAATCAGGATGTCATTGCCTTGCCTGAGGACAAAGTGTGTCTTGTCTACCTTACCCATCTTGAGCCCCTTGCTGAACAAAAATCCCCTCAATCTACCATACCAGGCCCTGGGAGCTAGTTTCAGTCCATAGAGAGCCTTCCTCAACTTAAACACCCGGTGAGGAAACTCAGCACTCTCAAACCCTGGTGGTTGCCTCACATACACTTCTTCCTCCAACACTCAATTCAAAAAGGCACTCTTCACATCCATTTGGTGCAACTTGAATCCTTTAGCCACAGAAAAGGCTGGAAGAATTCTAATCGCCTCCAAATGGGCTACAGGAGCAAATGTCTCCTCATAGTCTATCCCCTCCTTCTGGGTAAAACCCTGAGCCACGAGCCTCCCTTTGTTTCTCAATAGTTCGCCATTTTCATTACAAGAAAAATGCCGACTAGTGACTCAAAAAAGGCTGTTTCTCGTCATAAACCGCGATTAATGACGCTGGTTGTTACGAAAACGCGCCGTCATTAATCGAGCGTCACAAACCGTGATTAATGACGAGACCTTATTTCCCGGCGTCATGAGTTTAATGATGCATATAAATTCGTAACACAAAGGCGTCATAAGGTAACTGCCACGTCGGACCAAAATCTGATGTGGCACGGCGTTTTGTGACAAACCATTTTGTCATTAAGTGAATTCAGCCCATATTTTGACGGGCCAAGGTCCAAATACCTTGTCGTCATAGATTGAATTTGGCCCACTTTATATTAAGCTGAGCCCAATGTTTCTTTCGTCATAAATTGGTTTTAGGCCTTATTAAGGTTGGATGGAGCCCAATATTGTTTGCGTCATAGAATGTGTAAGGCCTATTTATGGTTGGATGGAGCCCAATAATTGTTGTCGTCATAGACACTTTTAGGCCTAATTCTGGTTGGACCGACCGAATAATCGAGGTCATCATAGATTGTTTTAGGCCTGGTTTTAGTATGACCGAGCCCAATAATTGCATTCGTCATTAATTTGTTTTGGGTCCAGTACTGGTTGGATAGAGTTCAATATTTGATGACGTCATAAAATTATTGAGGCCCAACTGATATTGGACCCAGCCCACCATTTGCTGACGTCATTTTTGATACGGCCCATTTTATTAATAAATCGTTTTTGAATTCGTAAAAAAATAATGGGCCGATGGGGCAAGCCCACATATTTTTTCCCTGTTATTTTGGGCTGCACTCCAGGTTGCGCATAATTAAATATAATTCAATCTCAAATTACATGCTAATCAATTAAGTAATAGACATCACAGATAATATTTCCAAACCACTGATACAAATTAATGTTTCGGATCACACATGACACATTATTATCAATGAACACAGAACAACCACAAGCAGATTGTAAGTAGGAGCTCACAAACCAATACACATGATATCTCCATGCTCACAAATAAAGCTGGTATTGAAATAGAACCCACTAAGATAACAAAGCTCTGTACTAACAAACCAGCACAACTAGCTGGGAGGACACAAGCAGAAGACTAAGAAACACAGTGGCCTTACCCAAGGCGCGAGCTTAGCAGTTGACGAAGGAGGGTCTCTGTAGTTGCTACTTGTTTCTTCAACCTCTCAATCTCATCAGTCTTCACTTTCATTGCTACATCTGATGCTTCTGCCTTGATCTTCAAGTCTGTCAAAACTTGGTCCTGTTCAACAAAGATTTCACCAAGGACAGCAGCTGCATCGAGCCCTCCCAACGAAACTTCATGTCTTGAGCATGTAGTGAAAGCTGGATAATCTCAAGGCATGTAATTAATGAATGGCTTTGACTTCACATTGGAGGGACAGGAATTTGATATTTGAACCGCAAGGATTGTCCTCAACATTTGAGCCTAAAAATGAAAGGAGAAGTCAAACATGAACCTTAAACGAAGCAAGCAAATAAACTTAAGAATAATCCTAAGAATAAAGTAGCAGGATTATCATGCGTTCTGTTACATACCACGACATGTGATTGAATCTCAGCAATGCAGGAGTGGGATGCTAGGCCCTGCACAAAGAGTTACAAATCAGGAACTGGATCTAGAGCGGTCAAGGTAAGAGAAGGATCTGAAATCTAAGACAATAAACAAAGTAAATTACTTTCTAAGCATGGCTCATCTATTAAGTTGTGTTACAAATCAGTAACTGCATCTAGAGCGGCAAAGTTAAGAGAAGAATCTCAGAACTGACACAATACATGAAGCAATTTACTTTCTAAGCCAACGAAAATACTACTAGGGGACTAGAAAGAAAAGGAAATGAGATTCTCACTTGTGAAGCTCCAAGATTCAGGGGCCCATGGATTGAGGGGGCATCGGGAGCCGGTGCTTGAGCCGTATCCTCGCTCAACTACTCAGCTTGGCCAGCACAGCAGACGCAAGCAGAACACCGATATCTGCCGCTCACCATCTGCTGAGATACCCCTCCCCCTCCATTGGCGACGGTGAGGTCGGACCACCACCGCAAATCTAGCTGAGCAGAGTGATGCTTTTTGGAAATGGAAGGCGGGAGTTTAGTGGCGCAACGCGGTAGCAATGGACTAGAGTATTTATTATTTCGGGGCGGAGAGGGAATACAGAATTTGAAAATCCCACTTTCGACTTCCTGACCGCGAAATGAAAATTTGGTAAGCTGCACTTGCTTCGGGACCACTGACAAGTGAGGCCATGCAATGGCGGCCCCATATTGTCAGCGAGTTTGGGTGGGATTACGGTGGCGTACAATATAGGCGGGAGACGGATATCTGGAAGAGGCCCACGCTTCAGTGAAGCTGGGTGCGTTTCCAGTCGAAGATCACAAAACCTAACAGCTGCTTCTTCCACAACAATGCCTACACGTCTATTTTTTTAAGTCATACGGATATAAGGATCTTCCTTCTGCGTTCTTATCCGGAACAAAGCACACTAGTGTACCCACCAAATATTTCGCATGCCTACTGGGGAAAAAGCCTGCATATTCCGCCCTATACTTGTGACAGGATTCCTCAGCAGTGTAGGCCTTAGTATTCTGAGCATCCCACGTATTTTCATGGCTACTGTAATCCCGTGAGGGCATGCTCTGCCACGAGGTGCACGCTACCTTAGTATGGGTCATGGTTCGTGAAGGACCGATTAGGTGAACCAGAGAGGGGGGGAGTGAATGGGAGCCGATAAAAATTCTTCTCGAAGGAGATGAGAACTCCAACAAGACGAACACGACTTCCAAATCACGTCTCCGACTCAACTACCCAAGTTAGCCAAGACCACGCAGCCACTGGAGTGCTACTGGTCCTAGGAACCAACAACCACCTTCACGGACTCGAGAACGCAGCGGAACACCAACTTGAGCACCACTGACCTACACCAGTCAGGCCGGTGAGCAGCACCGGTCAGACCGGTCCCTGCTGGTAAAACCTGGGAACTTCCACAGAAGGCCCCTACACCGGTCAAGCCGATGTAGCTCACCGGTCAGACCGGTTCAAGCCAGGAAACCCCAAATCCACCAAACAGGCCTACAGAGCTCCAAACTGACCCAAACTCGAAACAGCAGCAACACGGGACTACAACGAACTCACCAGAACATTCACCCGAGGCAAAACCCACAAAGCCTCTGTACCGGTCAGACCGGTGAGCATGACCGGTCAGACCGGTCAGGCTGGGCCGCTCGGGGATGAACAGCACCCGCGGGTCAACTCCCCCAAATCCAACTCCCGATCTCCCGAATCGCTCCATGGATTTGTGCAAGACTTTGGGGATAGTAGGAACACCTCATGGGCACTCCATAGCCAAGATTTGGTCCACCAAAACTTGCTAAATCAAGAGAAATCGAAGAAATCCCACCAAGAACGCCTCTAACCCTAGAGCCACGAAAACCCCAAAATCGAGCCCCTTTGCTCACGGATTTGGGAGGGGAATCAAAGGGAAAAGAACCACGAAGGGTTCATGCATACGTCCCCCACCAAATCCCAAAGAGAAAGGCCTCGAAATCGCTCCAAGAAAATCGCCAAGAAAAGGCTCCGAAAATCACCAAAAAGGAGAAACGGGAAAGACACATCCAAGCCTTGAGGAACCACGCCGAATCATCTATACATACCAAAGAGGTTCATACAAGGTCTAGCTTGCCGCCCGATCATCCTTCCCTCTAACAAGATCTCACCATGAAGCTCTCAAGCTAGTCCTACGAAAAATCCTAAGGAAAATAGGAAGGAAAATAGGAAAACCAAATGAGCTAGGCTTCCAAGAGATGGCTGCCATCCTCTCACCACTTGGGTTATATGGAGGCAACCGAAAGACGAAAATACCCTTACTAGCTAACTAGGGATACATGCCCCTCAAGGGCGAAATCGGAAATCTTTGTCTTCGCTCCATCGGACGAATGCCCAGCGACCGCAAACTTGCTTAGCCTCGACGCAAGCCTTGCGATCCCGACGCGTGTCCTCTGCTTCGAAGATTCCGGACTGCGTCGTCGCACACCGGTCAGACCGGTGCTCCTCACCGGTCAGACCGGTACCCACCGGTCAGACCCACCGGTCAGACCGGTCTCGAGCTGCTGCACCTCTGTCTTCGGTTCTTCGGTCTTAGCTTTGTGGATCAACCAAGGAACCCAGTGGTTTTCTGGTGAACCACCGGAAACCCCGCGAACTCGGTGTAGCCTCCGCCAATCACCACTCATCACACCAGGAAGCGACCATCCACCGGTCCTCGAACCACACCTTGCTCTCAATCTCCCCCTTGATGAGTGCATTGACAACACACACGTTTTGGTAACCAAGAGAAAAGGAAAAGAAAAGAAACGACTAAAAGAAACTCCAACAAGCGATCGAAAGCCAAAGAAAAGGCAAAGAGCAAGATCACTTGAAGAAGACAAGTCTCGGACCCCTTAGGCAAGGGCAACGGCTCAACACATCCGAGACAAAACATGCTCAAGCAAAGAGCACGAGCCAACAATCCAAAGCTCGAAAACCACAAAGAACTCCCCCTGCACACATGCAAGCTCCCCCTGAACCAATGCAACTCCCCCTGGACGAATGCATGCAAACCACCTCACAAAACAGAGCAGCTGCTTCAGCTTTGCTCTGACCGGTCAGACGGGTCAACCACACCGGTCAGACCGGTGTGCTAGATCGCCCAGCACCTGAACCTCACACCGGTCAGACTGGTGTACACCACCGGTCAGGCCGATAACCACCTGGGAAAAACTGGGAACTGCACAAGCTCAAAACTAGCTCGAAACCACTTGGAAACCTTCTAAATGCATGCAGCAAGCCAAAACATGCTCAAACTTCTCCCCCTTGTTGACAATGTATGAATCAAGCCAAAAATGTGAAAAATGCAACCTAGAGCTTCTCAAATAGACAAAATTCAACAAAGGATGCTACACATGTCCAAATGAGCAAGTTAGATACTCTATAGCTTCGTAATGACATCAACTTCATGATCACCAAGTTTCACAACCATTGGGTGAAGCTAAGATAGAATTGAGCAATTTTGCGAAAAATCACCCTCTCATGAGCAAAGTCCTAAACATGAGCAAAACATGTCAAAATGGCAAAGCCACACAAACTTCATGCTAGGACAACCATTCTAAGCATAAGACCATCATAAACACCCACAAGCACCTCATGTCATGTCAAAGCCACCGAGCCATGTGCCTACTTCTAGATATGAGACTTCTCATCGGTATGCATCATGCAACGGTTTAGCACCCAAAGCAAATTAAAATTAGCACATATGACATGGGAGCACATTTTCCAAGTAATTTACATTTCATTTTCAGATTTATAATTGGTACATGAAATGTCTTTGCGACAAAAAGGAACTTATGCCCCTCCACAAGATGAAGCATGGGGGCTAAACATTCATGGTGGCAAATGAGCCTTTGGCCCCATATGATCAAAATAAGCTATCCAACCACAAATTAAGCATAGCCAAGCCACAAAAACATGTCAAGATCATATAAAGGCATTTACTCACAAGAGAGCATACAAGTGACATTTTTCAAAAGCATAGCCATCAACCATGGATATAAATCAAGATCATCAAGAGCTAAGCCAAACTAACCATAGCTTACCACACTAGCTCACAAAGACATACATATCATTCCATGGTGAACAATGTATATAGGAGAAGCCTTTCCTAAACAATGCATATGGTACAAAAAGCATGCAACCTAAGATGCAAAGATGCCTATACATCATGTTACATATGCCATGCCAAATGCAAGAAGTGCACAAAGGAAAGCTATACATATGCTACAAAGGAGCTCCCACACACCAACTCAAGAAATCAAACACACACCAAGCTCCCCCCGCAAACGAGTGAAAGTTGCTTGATCTAGGGGTTTGGTGAAAATATCGGCTAGTTGGTCATGTGTGGGTACATGGATCAAAGCGATTTTTCCTTTCTCTACGTTGTCTCTCAGAAAATGATACCTTACTTCTATGTGCTTGGTTTTGGAATGGAGCACTGGGTTCTTTGCAACGCTTATGGCACCGGTGCTATCACATTGAAGTGGGACATGGGTATACTCCTCACCAAAGTCACTCATGGTGTATGTGATCCAAAGGAGCTGAGAGCAACAACTAGCTGCGGCTACATATTCTGCCTCGGTAGTGGATTGACCAACACTCGACTGTTTGCGGGAAGACCAAGACACGAAAGAAGAACCCAAGAACTAGCAAGTCCCAGAAGTGGACTTCCTATCCAATCGACACCCGGCAAAATCCGCGTCTGAAAATCCATGAAGCGCCAAAGAAGAAGACGTAGAGTACCAAAGGCTGAAGTCGGGAGTGTGTCGCAAATACCTGAAAATGCGCTTGACTGCTTGCCGATGCGAAGTCCTCGGAGACGCTTGAAAATGAGCGCACAAACATACCGAGAATTGGATGTCCGGCCTCATCGCCGTCAAGTAGAGGAGTGACCCGATCATGCTCCGGTACTCCTTCTGGTCCACGTGTTCACCTTCCTCGTCCGCATCAAGAGCTGTAGTCGTACTCATAGGCGTCGCCATGGCCTTGGAGTCCTCCATCTTGAACTTCCTCACAATGTCCTTGGTGTACTTAGCTTGGTGCACAAATGTTCCTTCCTTTGATTGCTTGATTTGTAGCCCAAGGAAGAACTGCAACTCGCCCATCATGCTCATCTCAAATTCCCTGCTCATGTCTTCTGCAAACCTTGCAACAAGAGAGTTAGACGAGCCATCAAAGACAACATCATCCACATATACCTGCACAATCAGGATATCTCTGCCCTGCCTGAGGAGAAACAAGGTCTGATCGACCTTTCCCATCTCAAACCCTCTCTCAAACAGGAACCCCCTCAACCTACCATACCAAGGTTTAGGCGCCTGCTTCAACCCATACAGCGCCTTTCTCAACTTGTACACCCGGTGGGGGTACTTCTCACTCTCAAACCCCGGTGGTTGCCTCACAAACACCTCTTCCTCCAACACACCATTCAGGAAAGCACTCTTCACATCCATCTGGTACAACTTGAACCCTTTAGCCACGGAAAACGCTAGAAGGATCCTGATCACCTCCAAACGAGCTACAGGAGCGAAAGTCTCCTCGTAGTCGATCCCCTCTTTCTGACTGTACCCCTGAGCAACAAGTCTCGACTTGTTCCTCACCACTTCTCCTTTCTCTCCCTCTTTATTTTTCCACACCCATTTTGTCCCAATCGGCTTACACCCTGGAGGAGGGTCAACCAACACCCAAACTTGGTTCTTCTCAAAATTCTCCAACTCCTCATGCATCGAGTTAACCCAATTATGATCAGATAACGCGTGTCCAATGTCTTTGGGCTCAAAGGTGGCAACAAAAGCAGCATGAGTGAAATGAGAATTGTTCCGAACCCTCGACCGTGTAGTACGTTCATTCATGTCGCCGATGATTCTCGAAGCTGGGTGATCCACTTCCACTCGCCGGGGAGGTTCTCGCCTTGATGCTACCTCCCCCTCAACAGCAGCTTCGCCTTGATCTGGGTTTGTCGTTGTAGGTGTGGGAGAGGGTCCGTTCTCGATCGTCGTCGAAGTAGTAGGTACATGTTCAGCTGCGGGCACCACACTACCATCTTCATCATCTCCATGTTCATGCTCCTCCTCCTGAAAGATCTCCTCGCCAAGTTCATCGTCACCTGCACACTTAAAAACAAGCTGACTATGTGGCTGTGTCTCGTCCAAGGTTACCTTGCAAGTCTCCACGATTTGGTTAGTTTCAAGATTGAGCACACGAAATGCTCTAGAATGAGATGCATAACCAAAGAAAATGCCATCGACAGACCTAGCCTCGAACTTGTCCAACTTCTTCCCTTTCTTCAGAATGAAGCATTTACAACTAAAGACATGGAAGTGACTCACCTTGGGTGTGCGACCGTGCATCAACTCGTAACAGGTTTTCTTCTTATGAACCCTGAGGTAGATCCTGTTCGACACATAGCACGCGGTATTGACCGCCTCAGCCCAGAACCTTCTCGGAGTCCTATGCTCGTCGAGTATCGTCCGCGCCATCTCACACAATGTCCTGTTTTTCCTTTCCACAACGCCATTCTGGGGAGGCGTATACGGACATGAAAACTGGTGTTCAAGACCCAAGTCATGGCAAAAGGTTTCGAAGCGAGAGTTTTTGAATTCCGAGCCATTGTCACTACGGATCGCTCGTATGGCATCTCTGTGCCTCTCGTTTCTTAACCTCAAGACAAGATCTCGAACAAAACCAAACGTCTCCCCTTTCTCCTCAAGAAAGAACACCCACGCATACCGAGAGTAGTCGTCCACCACAACAAGGACATTCCACTTCCCACCCACAGATCGCACACGAGCTGGGCCAACAAGGTCCATATGGAGCAGCTCGCATGGACGCTCAGTCATCACATCGGTGAGAGGCGGGTGAGAGGAGGCTACCATCTTGGCATGCCTACACGGCGCACAAACCAACTCTTTCTGAAACCTCAACTGTGGTAATCCTCGGACCAAATTGAGTTTACTCAAGCGAGACAAAATGTCAAAGCTCAAGTGACCCAACTTCCTATGCCACTTCCACAACTCACTCGAAGACCCAGCCAAAAAGCAATGCTCCACACCAGAAGACTGAGAGAAATCAGCTCGGAACACTTGACCCTCGGGAACGACCATGCAAACAAGGTCGCCTCGAGAATCTAAAATCCGAGAACCACCAGGCCGAAACAACACCTCAAAGCCCTCATCCAACAACTGGGACACAGAAAGCAAATTGAACCCCAGTGATTGAACAAGAGCAACACGCCTGAGAGTGACCTTGCACTTACCCTGATCTCACCTTCTAATAGCACACACCCTCGCCCATTGTCCCCAAAGGTGATGTATGTCTTGGACACCACCGGGACGAGACTTGAGAACTACCCCTTGTCTCCGGTCATATGCCTCGAGCAACCGGAGTCAATCAACCAAATGTTCCTCAAGTCTCCTACCTGAAATTCAAAAGCGAGCACGTGAGTGAACAAACGACTCAGCACTAGGGTTAGTACCAAAAGAGTAAAACCAGTGCCGAGCCATTTGCTCCAAAGTGGGGTTAGCACAAACCAAATCATCACGCCTATCAAAGCTACCACCACGAACACCACTACGAGGGAACCAACCCTCTCTAGCTGGAGGAGGACGAAAGCCACGAAAGAAAAACCGTGGATCGTTCCTCCTCTCCATCTCAAAGCTACGACTCCTCCCACCCCCGTATTGAGCACGAGGTGGAGAACGCCTAGCAAACTGACCACTTGCAAACTTTCCCGACCAACCACCAGAACCACGACCACCAGAACCAAACAGAGCATCCTCACGAGCACAAAACCCAACTCGCTGTCTGCCCGGACTTGCACCGGTCTGACCGGTGTAGTGCACCGGTCTGACCGGTGTAGCTCGGCCAGCAGCACCACCTGCTGCCTTCCGGTCTCCCCAAGCCGGAACCGTCCTCACAATCACCTTGGCCCTGGGCATCTGCATACGAGGCTTAGGTACACCATTAGTGGGGTGGTACCTGTCCTTGTTAGCCCACTCTCTAGCCATTCTCTCCTCACGCTTTCTCTTGAAGCAAAACTCATCCTTGTGACCATCTCTCCCACAATACCCACAATGGAACTTCATGGGCTATGTCTTAGGCTTTGGCTTGAGTTGGGGCTGCCCACTCGGTTTCTCACCCTTCTTCTCTCCTTCCTCACCTCCCTTTGGGCTCACAAACTTCACCGGTTTCTGGAAATCATTTGTTGGGTGAAGGAATATGGGTGGATCTGGACTAGTGTCAAGTTTGTTTCTGA
The DNA here is from genome assembly GCA_036936925.1 of Cenchrus fungigraminus. Classification (NCBI taxonomy): domain Eukaryota; kingdom Viridiplantae; phylum Streptophyta; class Magnoliopsida; order Poales; family Poaceae; genus Cenchrus; species Cenchrus fungigraminus. Next base: position 97,899,816 of record CM072774.1, on the reverse strand, counting down.
GATGGTTAGGCTTGGGCTCAAACTTGTTCTTGTGTCTGTTTGGTGGTGGGATAGGAATCTCTCCAACTCTCTCGACTCCCTCACCACTGTTCTCTCCAAGCTTGTCAGCCCCAAGTGCCTGACCATCATAGCGTTTGAAAGCCGCCATCATGATACCAAGCTGAGGCTCCTGACCCGACAACTAGCTCATACATTTCCTCAGCTCATCATTCTCATCCTGCAAGCGATCAACATAATGTGCAAGCTCCAAATTCTTAACCGCATGCAATTTACAAGTAGAGCAAGAAGTGGGAATAGGCTCTTTCAACTTAGCCTCAAGCGAAATAGTGTAAGCATGCATCTCATCAATCTTTCCATGCAAAACAGGGCAAGAAGGGCAAGCACCTAGCAAAGCAGGTCTAGACTTAAGCTCAGCCACCTCAACCCTAAGCATATCTAGTTCATCACAAGTAGAAGCATACTTATCCTTAAGAGCAGTAAGATCAGCTAGGTACACAGAGCAATCACAGCAATCAATCTCATCAGAAACCACAGGAGAAGCCTTAAGCGAATCAATCTCAAGCTTAGCATCTAGGTTCTGGGTTTCTAGCTCAGCCACACGGTTCCTAGCATCTTCTAGTGAGGCCCTAAGCTCTTTCCTCATCTTCTTTGCCTCTCTAAGCATGTGATCGCGATTATCAAGCAAGTCAACCAACTCATCATTCTCCTTGTGCAAAGAGGAGAGCTCATCACATACCTCGTCCTCAGAGTCGGAGTCCGAGTCACTCTGGTGGCTCTTCTTGCTGCCGGAGCTACGAGCCATGACACAGAAGCCATCTCCCGCGAAGTAGCTCAACCCGCTCAAGTTCCTGGATGACTTCTTGTTCTTGCGCCGATCACCTTCATTTTCACTGCTACTCGAGCTCGAGGAAGAGTAGGCGGAGCTGGAGTCGACGTCGCTCGCTCCGACCATCGCTCGGGCCTTCCTGCCGCGGCCGTCCTTCTTCCTCGACCGTCGCTTGTCCTTGTGCTTGTTCTTGTGCTTGTGATCGCGCCTCGATCGCTACTTGCCGTCCTTGCTCGATCGGTGCCTGTAGCCGTCCTTGTAGCCGTCCTTGTTCTCCGTCTTCTCCGGGCAGTCGGTGACGAAGTGTCCTGGCTTGCCGCACTGAAAGCACGTCCGTGCTGTCCTCCTCGTGTTCACCCGATTCTCGTGCAGCCTCTCGAACCGCCTGGTCAGCAACACCAGCTCGTCCTCTCCAAGCACGTCGAACTCCTCGTTCGGCAAAGACATCAAAGAAGACAGAGAGTACATCCTGGAGGATGCGTTAGCGTTAGACTTAGCTCCTTTGCCACCAACAAGAGCGAGACTATGAGAATCAGTCGGGCTCTCGATCTTGGCTGTCATACCACGGTCCAACTCAGCCGACTTGAGCTTCGAGAACAGCTCATTCACCATCAAGGTGTCATACTTCTCGGACTCAACAATAGCCTCAAACTTCCCGTCCTATACGGTACGATCCAACGAGTGCAAGAGCTTCACGGCTCTATCATGATCATCGTATGGGAGCATGGCCACATTGGCTCTCATGTTGTTCACAACGACCCTAAACCACTGGAAAAGGGCATCGACGGAGTCGCCGGGGAGATGAGTGAAGTTCTCGTACTCTCTCCGGTAAGTCGCGTACATCCGAGCCTGAACCTGAGCATTCCCAGCATGAGCATCCTTCAACTGCTCCCAAATCCTATAAGCTAAGTCCTCTGTCTGAACCCGATCGAATTCAGGCTGACACAGAGCACGAAACAAGTAGTCAACAGCCTTGTTGTTGGCTTCGAACATATCCCTCGATCCTGGAGCAAGGAAGTTCATCGGATGAACATAAGCTGTGTTCACCGTGATGTCCCAAAGGATCTAACCCTTTCCGCGGAGGAACGCTGCCATCCGCCTCTGCCACATCTGATAGTTCTTCCCATCGAAGTGCGGAGGACCCGAACCCCGTTCCTGGTACGCCATCTTTGGATCTTAGACTGGTAAGAGTCAATAAAGACCCGAACCGGCTCTGATACCAATTGAAGGACCGATTAGGCGAACCAGAGAGGGGGGGGGAGTGAATGGGAGCCGATAAAAATTCTTCTCGAAGGAGATGAGAACTCCAACAAGATGAACACGGCTTCCAAATCACGTCTCCGACTCAACTACCCAAGTTGGCCAAGACCACGCAGCCACTGGAGTGCTACTAGTCCTAGGAACCAACAACCACCTTCACGGACTCGAGAACGCAGCGGAACACCAACTCGAGCACCACTGACCTACACCGGTCAGGCCGGTGAGCAGCACCAGTCAGACCGGTCCCTGCTGGTAAAACCTGGGAACTTCCACAGAAGGCCCCTACACCGGTCTGGCCGATGTAGCTCACCGGTCAGACTGGTTCAAGCCAGGAAACCCCAAATCCACCAAACAGGCCTACCGAGCTCCAAACTGACCCAAACTCGAAACAGCAGCAACGCGGTACTACAACAAACTCACCAAAACGTTCACCCGAGGCAAAACCCACAAAGCCTCTGCACCGGTCAGACCGGTGAGCAGCACCGGTCAGACCGGTCAGGCTGGGCCGCTCGGGGATGAACAGCACCCGCGGGTCAACTCCCCCAAATCCAACTCCCGATCTCCCGAATCGCTCCACGGATTTGTGCAAGACTTTGGGGATAGTAGGAACACCTCATGGGCACTCCATAGCTAAGATTTGGTCCACCAAAACTTGCTAAATCAAGAGGAATCGAAGAAATCCCACCAAGAACGCCTCTAACCCTAGAGCCACGAAAACCCCAAAATCGAGCCCCTTTGCTCACGGATTTGGGAGGGGAATCAAAGGGAAAAGAACCACGAAGGGTTCATGCATACATCCCCCACCAAATCCCAAAGAGAAAGGCCTCGAAATCACTCCAAGAAAATCGTCAAGAAAAGGCTCCGAAAATCACCAAAAAGGAGAAACGGGAAAGACACATCCAAGCCTTGAGGAACCACGCCGAATCATCTATACATACCAAAAAGGTTCATACAAGGTCTAGCTTGCCGCCCGATCATCCTTCCCTCTCACAAGATCTCACCATGAAGCTCTCAAGCTAGTCCTATGAAAAATCCTAAGGAAAATAGGAAGGAAAAAAGGAAAACCAAATGAGCTAGGGTTCCAAGAGATGGCTGCCATCCTCTCACCACTTGGGTTATATGGAGGCAACTGAAAGATGAAAATACCCTTACTAGCTAACTAGGGATACATGCCCCTCAAGGACGAAATCGGAAATCTTTGTCTTCGCTCCATCGGACGGATGCCCAGCGACCTCAAACTTGCTTAGCCTCAACGCAAGCCTTGCGATCCCGACGCGTGTCCTCCGCTTCGAAGATTTCGGACTGCGTCGTCGCACACCGGTCAGACCGGTACCCACCGGTCAGACCGGTCTGGAGCTGCTGCACCTCCGTCTTCGGTTCTTCGGTCTTGGCTTTGTGGATCAGCCAAGGATCCCAGTGGTTTTCTGGTGAACCACCGGAAACCTCGCGAACTCGGTGTAGCCTCCGCCAATCACCACTCATGACTCGGCTCCCACGTAGTCCCGGCTCGACCTTGGTTTTGAGGCTCAACCAAGAAACCGTCCATGACTTCATCTTGCCGTTCTTGCCACCATGTGGCCCGCACTTGACCCCGCTGGCCACCGGGTCCCTCGAACCAAGCCTACTTGTCTTCTCCACACCTGGAGGCCTCACCGACAATGACCTTTCGCGCTTGTTCTTCACCTGCACCTGCACCAGTCAAGCCGCAACCTGCACCTGCAATACTTAGCCAAGAATCAGTCCACACCACGTTGTCAATCACTCATCACACCAGGAAGCGACCATCCACCGGTCCTCGAACCACACCTGGCTCTAAGTTCGATAAATAGGCGTGCCCCCAAGGCCTTTGCTCATCGCCTCTTCATCCTCCACGCATTGTGCTAGCAGACCTCTCTATTTGGTTCTGCACTGTGTGAAAAGAGGTGAGCTCTTAGCTTCCGCGTCGTGTTTTTACAGGATACAATCATTGTTTCTGGTCAGTGCTTATCATGTTTACGTTGTTGGCGAGTGTGTAGGAGGATGGCTACTGATGCGAACGGAGGAACCGCCAACTCCCATGATGTGCCACCTCCGCAGCGGCCAGGATACATGGATCCATATGATCTGTACGACATGGCGAAGCGGACGAGGAAGAAACCGAGGAGATGAAGAAAGATGCTTTGGCTTGGCTGCAGGAGCAGGGTTACACTCATGTGCTTCGCCATGGTCGCTGTGTGTGCCCTTACTGCAATCTTGCTAACCGGGAGTGGGGTTTTCGTGACATCCAACAACATGCTTCTGGCATTGGTCGCTCGGGACGTACCATGAAGTCGAGGGGTAGGCACCGTGCATTGGAGGAATATCTCCGAACGGATCCTCGTTATGCTACATTCCGTCGTGCATTAGGTATGGCGGGATAGGCGTGTGCCGTATCCATCTCCATGATCGTGTCTATTGTCTTCCTCGTTGCCAAGTTTGAAGATTTCGTTGCTGGGTGTGTGTTTGTGCGCGCCAGTGCCAGTGCCACTGTACAGGTGTAGGTCTATGGGGATGTATCATGTATGTGCACATTTAAGTTGAATATTTTGGGCAAGGTGACCATCATTTACATTCTGTATATTCTTGGCAAAACAGTGAATTTAGTCAAACGGTAAATTTGTAAAATCGGTCATCATTTACGTATGTATCTGCAATGCGGTGCGGTGGGATAAGAATAAAATATTACATGACAAGACATTACATCTCAGACTATGGCAACGCATCATGACTAGGGAAATCAACTGAACCAAGGAAGGCGATCACGGAAAAGAAGAACACCCATGTTCTTCTTGGATAACAGGGGATACAGGGGATTTTCCTACCACTACAAGATTCACAGAGTAGGAAAACAGGGGATCGATCTTTTCCATCCAAAATAAAACATACAATTGATCTTACCATCCACAAGAACACCTATTTGAAAGTGAAAAAGAAAACCCAAATCCGAGTAATCTAAGACGACCCCTCCGAGGAGTTCCCCGATGACTCTGGCGTCGAGGGAGCTTCAATGCCTGCGGGAGCCATGAGACCGGGATTGGCGGGGCCGGCATTTGAAGGACCAGCGCCGAGGTCCATCTTCTTCTTGGTCCTCTTCGAGTCCACCACCTCCTCCTCCTCCTCCTCCTCCTCCTCCTCCTCCGCACCCTTCTCCTCCTTCGCCGACGGAATGTCCATGAATGAATCAAGCTTACCGGCCTGTCATCCTTCAAAAGCTGCCTCACAAACGCCTCCATCTGTTGATTCCTCTTCTTTCCCTCCACCCGCTTCCTCTTCTTGGCCGCCAATCACTTCTTCTCAATGGCCGCCCACGTCTCTTCCTCATCCTCTTCTTCTTCCTCTTCCTCTTCCTCTTCATCCTCTTCCACGTAGTCGTACTCATCCTCGCTGTCCTCGCTCTCCTGCCTTTCCATGTCTTCTACATCAGATTCACTCAAGGAGGGGTCGGATGGCTCGCATGCGCTTGGTTGGGGGGAGTCGGGTGGTGTCCCGATGGAAGAGGGGTTGGAAGGGAACGGGGAGGCGGGAAGTCGAATCGGAGAAGAAGGCATGGTGGTTGTGGTTTTCTGGAGGAAGAGAGTTTGAGACAAGGCAATAGAGAGAGTTGGGAGAGTCCGGTATATTAATAGATCTTAGTTTTAGGGAAAGTTGGGGTGTCTCTTCGGGAGTTATATCACGCTAATGCAAGGAGGCACCTCGATCTCTAATAATGTAACAGTCTTTTGCAAAGAAAAGAACTATGTAAATTTGTAATCTTAGTGAATTTGGAGCAAACTATATTTACAAGCACTTCAACATGCAGAGATGAACTGTTTACTACCATTAAACCAGATGTTCGGGTATGGGATGCATTAACAGACTGGATGTTTCGGTCTAGAAACTGTTGGCACCATTTTTTGGGAAAACAAGTCAAAAGGGAGTAGCTGATGAAAACAGAGTGCAATCGGCCGATTGAAGGAGAAAGAGGGATGGTTAATGGGACTCGCCGATGGTCAAGGAGGCTCAACCCTGACAATGGGCCAGCGGGTCGGAGCGATCAGCCGATGGTTAACCAGAGGATCGGCCGATGGAGAGGAAGAAGGTGGTAATACGCCAAAAGGAAGGCATGGTGGAGGCGGGTCAATCTACAATTGGCAACGGGTCAAAGAGTCAGTTTTAGGAAGTTTTGACTCCTACGAGTCCTTTTTTATTTTTAGTAGTTTTTTGTCTTTAGATGCAAGTAAACAGTGCCGTGATCGGCTAGGAGTCGGGGTTGTCCTCAGGACATAAATAGCGACCCTGCGTGGTCGGAAAATCTATACACACCAATATCAAACAAACTGCCTCCGGGCAAACCCTTTACTTTACTGCATCTACTTTACAGCATCTACCTTTACCACATCTACTTTTCGGCGACTTCGCCATTGCGATTTTTCTCTTTTCTACAACATCGTGCTTCGAGTTCGTCAGGCTGCATCAACTGACCTCCGGCAAGCTTGTGAGTACCGTTTTACCGAATAACCCAAGGCTTTAACCTCCGGGCGCATCGCTGAGGTTTCGTCTAGTTCTTTATTCACCCCTTACCGATATTAGCTAGATCTGCAAGTCTTTGTACCAATTCTTGTGGTTTTAGCTATTATCTTCATCCTCCACTCGATCTAGATCCTATCGGCTTCTAACACCACAGCCGATTCCGACCTACTCGAGTGCTGACGTCACGATCGGCCGATCCAGCCGATCTATCTACTTACACATCTGCGCTTCGGTCGCTCTCGAGCCGGCCGATCTCGCTTTTATCTGTATCGGCCGATTGGCTGATACACGAGTCGCTACGAGGCCATCGGTTCCCTAGCCGATCCCTAATATTTTCCATTGTCAATCAACAGGTCAGATTGGCTGGCACGCCTCGCTATAGACCGGGGAGTCACGTGTGCTGCGCGCGGAGGTGGCGTCCTATTTTCGCGTCAACACACTTTTGGCACGCCCGGTGGGACACGAAAAAGTCAACAATGACGAAGCCTACGAAGACTGGTCCTCATGAAGTTGATCCAGAGAACGTCCAACCAATCACCAAGGATCAGCTGAAAGATACAGACAAAGCTGAGCTCGAAGCTTACATGAAGCATTATGAAGAGCTTTGCCTGGCGTCATATGGTCAGACTAAAAGTGGAGTCTTTAAGAAGAATCCTTTGCCAACACCTAAGCAAGTCACCTTCTCAGATCCTGAAGGGCTTCAAGACATGATGACCAAGGCGATGCATCAAACAATGATTAATTAATCTAAGGTTTTCGCCAATACTATCTAGAATGCCATAATTGATGCACTCAAGAAAGGAGCAGAAGGAGGATACCTGGGTCCTGCATATTTTCAACCAAACCGAACTCCTCCGATGTTCCAACAAGACCAATTGGCTTCCCCGCCGATTGATGATCCAACAGTAGGGATCTCACCTTCTCCACAGGTCAATACAGTCGCTCCTGGTTCTTCATCGGACTCTCAGCCGATTCAGAACAAAGGTGTTGGAGAAAAAACCAAAGATCCTGCTGTTACCACGTCTGTGGTTCAAACACATGAAGTATACTCCAGTGCCCAAGATCAGGTCTTTCCAGTGCAAAATCAAAAGTTTCCTCCCATGAGAGATCAAGATGGATGGCTTGCATGATGGGGTTTACCTCATGATCATTTTGAGACTAACATCTCAAATTTCTTTGAGCCACAGCCTGAGGGAATTCCAAAAGTGAAGTACCCATAGTCTTATCAAGCCATGTTCGGGGGTACTCTAGGGACTATGCACATGAATGAGGATGGAGTGGAGTTCGTCTACTTCAATCACGGGAGCAAAGCTTTTGAAAGAGTCAAAATCAGTCCAGCTCATGCTCATGTGGTCATACCAACAGAGAAAAGGACTCCTGTTACACCTCAGAGACCAACTCCTCAGAGATCGGCTCAACAGCCGATACTTGGGATGCCTGTGCAGACTGCTCTGTTACAGCAGTCAGCATCAATGTAGCTTGTCCTAACCCCAGCCAACACAGTGGCTCATACAATATTATCACCTCAGCAGCCGATCAACCAAGGGGTAACAGGGCAGCCAGTATTTCCACAAGTGGATTCTGCACAACTACTGCAAACACTTCTAAATCAATTGGCTCTCTCAAGCCAATCGAATTTGCAGCAGCCAACTCCATCGGCTGGTCAGCCGATCGGACAAGCTCCACCTGTTTCAAATGTGCAAGCTTCTTCTGGGACAGGGGCGTCAACAGTACCAAATCCACAGCCAAGAATCTTAGAAGAAAGACCTCCAGAAACTCCAGCTGAGATACGAGCAATTGAACAAGCATCTGCTAAATTGAAGACACACATGAAACAGGAGTTGATCGACCACTTCTCGGAGGTGCTGCAGAAGCAATATGGGATGAAACCCAAACAGTTGTCCTGCATGTACAGGACACCATATCCATCTGGCTATGACCAGATACCGTTTCCTCCAAGATTCAAGGTGCCAGATTTCACCAAATTCTCTGGGCAAGATGAAACATCCACTATGTAGCACATCACTCGATTCATCATCCAATGTGGAGAAGCAGGGAATGTTGATGCACTCATAATACGCTTGTTCTCTTCATCTCTGTCAGGGCCAGCATTCTCATGGTTCACATCACTGCCAGCTAACTCTATCATCAAGTGGTCCGATTTGGAACAGCAGTTCCATAATTATTTCTTTTCTGGTATCCATGAAATGAAGATTACTGATCTGACCAGACTTAAGCAAAGGAACGATGAAACAGTTGCTGGATTCGTTCAAAGATTCAGAGAGGTCAGAAACAAGTGCTACAGTTTGAACTTGGGAGACAAACAATTGGCTGAGCTAGCTTTCCAAGGTCTCTTGCCAACCTTGAGAGAGAAATATGCATCACATGACTTCGAGAGCCTCAGTCAGTTGGTCAGTCGGATGAGTCAGGAAACTGCAAAGTCCTATGAGCCTAGAATAAAGGAGCCGTTGATCCCAAAGTACAAGTAACCGTTGCTGATGTCAAAGGAAGAGGGTTACTACTTGAAGAGGGAGACTTAAAGCCACGCCAACCTGTCACTTCCCAGATGCTAATCAACAAATTTTAGCGTCGACAAGAGAAAGCAAGGGGAAGAGAAGAGTGGGCACGGCGTAATGAAGGACATTGGAGATGTCCGTTCTTCAAGTACTACTGGGAAGAAGGGATCAAGCTACCAATGGTAGAAAACTGTCCAGAGTGCAACGGGGCTTACAATAATAGCAACTCATCCAAAAGGGTTTTCTTTAATGATGGAAGACCTGTAGCCAGAGATCACTGTGAATTCAACAATCAACGGGTCTCAGTCCAGGATCGGCTGGGGGGCAAAGCCAGCGTCCACGATTGGCTGCGGGGCAAGGCCAGTGTTCAAGATCGGCTGGGTGGTCGAGTCAATGAAGAGTCAAACAATCGGCTGGAAGAGATGGCGGATTCACTGGTTCCTGATGAGGACATCATGTGCCGAGCTCTTGAGCGCCGATGCATGTTGCAATTGGACGATGAAGGGTCAAGCCAACCACATAAGAAGCCCAATCCGCAGTGGTGTCCAGATGGCTTGACCAAGTCCCAGAAGAGAAGAGTCCAGCGCCTACGTCAGCTAGAACAGCATGAAGAAGCAAAGAGACATGTGTTGGACAAGAAGAAAGTTTGATCTAAAGTTTGGCGCCCAAAGCCTAAGGCTGATGAAGAAAAGGATGACAAACCTCAAGCTGATATAAACATGGTTGTCTTCCTACCAAAAGAGTTCATGGCTCCAGTTGATTCGGATATGTCCGATGAAGAACTTGGCATGGCTCAATTGACACTGGAACCTAGACAAGCCATCTTTGAGAAGCCAGAAGATGAGAAGAGTCAACACTTGAAGGCCTTGGTTCTCAAAGGATTTGTCAATGGCAAATCAGTCACTAGGATGCTAGTGGATGGAGGAGCAGCATTCAACCTGATGCCATACACCATGCTGCGTAAGATTGGGAAATCTGATGAAGATTTGACCCAAACTGACATGATGTTGGCGGACTTTGAAGGCAACGTCTCTCCAGCTCAAGGAGCAATTTGCGTGGAGCTCACCATCGGCAGTAAGACCCTTCCGACCGCCTTCTTTGTCATTAAAGGGAGGGGATCTTATAATCTACTGCTGGGTCGGGATTGGATACATGCCACTTGTTGCATACCATCTACAATGCATCAATGCATCATCCAATGGATCGGAGATTCAGTGGAGGTGGTGCAAGGAGAAACCTCTTTGACAGTAGCAGCTACAGAAGCACAAGGGTGGAGTTATGATCAAGTGAGCTGCATATCTGAAAAAGCATGGGATACCAAGTATCTCAAAGTGTCCGATTTTGGATTAAAGCCGGTTCAAGCAGTTGGCTCTGATGATGAGACTTAATGGGTCAATTCATTGAAGATAAAAGGAAGCTTGGGCTTGGAGTCACAACAGCCGATGGATTGGTTGCCCAAGTACATCAACAGTTATATAAGCCGATTGTCTTATCGTGCCTATCGGTCGATTGAGTTTTCAAGCTATAGCCAATTGCAAATGTAATAGTAGAATAGCCGATATCTGTAAAGAATTGCCTTTAGTACAAAAATGTAGAACTGATGTACAAAATCAATATATTCGGTTATAGCCGATACATGTATCATCTTCAGAATAAAATGAATATAATTTGCATTTCCTTTGTCTTGGAATACAGCAGTGATATTACAACTCAGATCTACGGATTACATGTGTTTTCAAAAGGTTACAAGAGATGTGTTGTCCTAACTCCCAGTGTGATGAGGATATTTAATTGATGAATGGGAGAAAAACACACGCGAAGAGGAAACGGAAGGTTAAGATCTTCACCCGATTCTGCAATCTTCCGCCGAAAGGAGCTCGAGTTGATGACCAAGATGGCCGTTCCTTCAGCACGCTCTTCCTCTGATAAATGTGTAGCAAGACACCCTACCTGTGTTCTTTTCCCAAAGCCAGATCCTCACAAGGATTCTTCTAGCTATGGTGCCTCCTGGCTTTTCAAAAGGAGGCAAAGAAGAAGAGGGGCCACTACACTACTTCACAAGAATTCTTCTAGCTATGAAGGAGAGAAGGAAGAAAGGGACAGTCATACAACAAGAGTCTGTAATCTATCTGAGTTGGTTGCGCCATGGCCGATGAATGAATTTCCTCATCGAGCTTCAGGCCTATTTATAGCCTCAAGATGCAGAAAGGATAACTACAAGAGGGAATTAAAAAAGGGAAATGAAGAGCATCCGATGCAGTCAAGGCGAGAACAGTTTCCCTGTGAAAATCTCAGACTGGACAGTGGGCAGGCATGCAGTGATACGTTTCCCAAAAATCAGGGGTTGGCTTTGAGAGAGGATTGAATAATAATGTGTGGCCCTACTCTGTACTCCAGAAGAAGAGGCTGTCCGGATTCCTCTCCCTCAACATTTCCAGCAACAACGACAAGCTCCAATGTGTTATCTAGTTACAAGGTTGCTTCGGGAAGAGATTTGTCAAGGAGTGGAAATAATTGTGCTTTCCTGAAGACTCTCTCGGAGGAACATGCCTCTCATTCCTAACAAAAGGCCGATTTGGTTCATAAGCAAAAGATGGTGATACTACATAAAGCAAGCTGAGTTCTTATAGCAAAGAAGTGGAACCGAATCATAAAGAAGCACCTACAAGTATAGGTGAGAATTCATCATCAGAAAGTGGTACATAACAATCAAGAGGTGGAGATTCTCATTCAAAAAAAGGCCGATTGCATCGGCTAATAGTACATCAGAGTTTAAAGGAGGCTCTTGGCCTTGTCTAACTCTACCCTAGTTTGTGCTATTTCTTCACCTACACGGTCCAATTCTTGAAGTAGAGCTGTCCTCCTGGCTTCAAGGACCTCCAACTTCTCCTCCTTGTTGGCAATCACCTGACGGAGACCACGTTCTTGTCTAGACGGGTGGTTCGGCCGATTTGCACCAAAAGCGTTGATGTTCGAGACGATCTTCTCCACAGTATCACGATTTGGGGACTAAGGAAAGAAAAGACATCAGGAAAAAGAAATCGTGAAAACAAGGAAAAGAAAGAAGAAACCAACCTGATTCACAGAGGAGGAGGAAGAAGAAGAAGCCATCGCAAAAGGGAGGTGACAGTTCTAAAAGACTAAAAGGAGGCTAGCAATATATAAAGATCGATTGAAACATTCAGTCAAAGCATTCAATGCGGAACGTTGGAAGTTGGCCAGTAAAGGCCAATCACAGTTTAAAAAATTACAAATAAAGTTTAAACTATGCCTAAAAGATGGATAGCATTGATGAGATCCAGGCACAGCTGATCAACTGCTTCTATCTCCTGACGATCGGCATCGACCAAACCAAGAATCAGCTGCTTTTGCTCACGAAGAGTTTGGGCTTGCTGCGTGATGGAATCTCTCCGTTCTTGCATTATGGATATGGTGCCTGGGAGATCGGCCAGTTTCTGCTCTTCAGCTGCCAAGTCTTGATCGATCTAACCAAGCTCCTTCATCAGTTCAGCATGACGCCTCTTCAAACGATCAATGCTACCGACAATATCAGAGCGAGAGGATGTCAGGAGTTCAATTCTATTATCAAGATCGACCATTCTGCTATCCAGGTTCTCCCTGTCCTGAGTAAGTTTCTCTTGACGTTTCCTTTCGTCCAGTCGATCTTGAGCTTCTTGGACTATGAGCTGCTGATTCTCGATAAAATCAACCTGGAGCATCTTCGCCTTAAGATCTCTAGGCAACTGGCCTTGAATTTGCTTGAAGATAGCTCTGATCGGCTCGACATCTTGTACAAGTTCGCCGACGTCCTGGTTCAGTAATGGCAGCACTTTGATCAGCTTAGCCTTCACTTCATCTGGGAGAATAACTGCCAATGTACCCTGAGCAGAAGGCAAGTTTGTTAAAGAACACTGCAGGTGAAACAAAAGGGTTGAAAAGAAATTCAAAGAAGTCAGGAAATTTACCTCTACAGCAGAAGATGTTGCCCGAATCTGAGCAGTTGGGTTTTCAGCCGATGATGATTCATGAGCTTCAACAATTGGCAACTGTGGTTGATCACCGACATCTTGTTGAAGATCACCCGAAGACTTATCATGAACCTCAGTTGATGACCTGACAATATCCTGGAGCAAAAGACAAAGAGTCAGAGACTGAGAGTGGTGAAGAAACAACTAATGAAGATCATACCTCAGTTGGTTGTTCAGTTTGAGAATCGACTTGGTCAGAAAAATGCTGAGGCTGATTAGCGAGAGCATCTGACACATCGACCCTCTGAATATCAGGTTGTTCGACCGATGAAGCAAAGATGTCATCACCCAAGTTCTCTATTTTGTCTGGCTCAGGTTGTTCAGATGGCTCGACCAAGATATCATCAGCTGGGACTTCTTGAATTGGCTCCAATACTGGACCTCTATCAGAATCAGTAACATCAGTTTGTACTGATTGACCGGTTAATCCCAAAGACTGCACAAAATGATCAGTGAGAAACGCAAAAGGGAAAGGCAAAATGTTAGAGAAAACCAATACCTCAAAAGCACTCGCCAACTTCCCAGCCAGATCATGAATATCAACCGTTGCAGTGTCAATTTTCCTCATTGTTTTACGAGCAAGAGTCTTGCTAAGTCCACCTTTCCTCTTGAGCGTTGACAAAGGCAGATTATCTGGGACGGGCTTGGTTTTAGGACCTTGCATGACTGAAGAAATCGAAGGGGCTTTATAGCCGATATATGGTGTCCGTCTCGGTGGCAAATATTGGATCGGCTTAGCACTTTTACTAACAGCAGGAGGCTCTGTGGTTTCAGGCTGCAAAGGAAAACAGAATATAACAATCTGGGTACAGTTAGACAGAATACATAAATTGATCAAAAGAGAGTTACCTCATCAGCCGATGCATGATACGCAGAGTCCAATTCTTCACAATAGATTCTTGGAGAGACACAGAAGAGGTGATCGCACCATTCTGCCCACCAGATGTTGAAAGAGGAAGAAGTAAAACTGGAAAATCTCCAAGAAGCAATATCGATGGTGGAAGAATCAGTAACCCGATCCAAAAGACGCTGATAATGAGTGTCACTAGGAATAATCTCCATGGTTTAATCAAATCGGAGAAATAAAGACCAATTGGCAGCTGGTCGAACCCCAACTGGCGAGCGCACACTGAAAGATTATAAAATTCATAGGAGGCTGATTGATCTTTTCCAAAGACACAAGAAGGGAGGATCCCTGGTTTAATGATCTCCACAAAAGCGATTCTATCTTCATCGTCCCTATGAATATCATCAAAGTTGAATGTGGTCTCAAAATGGGTGTCATCATCTCTTTATGCAAACCAAATGATGGATCCTGAATTGAAGCCGAGGTAAAAGCTTCTGAAGTGTTCTGCGATACGGGAAGGAGTCCTCTTGTGTCCTGGAAAGACAGAAACAACCTCTCCGAAGTTCATGCATCGGCACTTCACAATCTGAACACCGTCTGGTTGATCTCCTGGAAAACGTTGATTAAAGATATTTTGTTCCAGTCTATCTCGAAGATGAAGGTTTAGCCACATGTTAATGAACCACTAGGGGCCTCCAGGAGTACCTATGGGAGAATTGGTTGACAAGCTGACTGCTACTTGATGAAGAAGATGATAAACCGCACCTAAAAGGTATTTTCCAAGAGGGATGCGATTGCCAGCAGCCAACCGCTCAGCCACTATCTGATAATTAGCGGTAGGGCCAAAAGTTTTGCCACAGAAGACGAATTTCTCAAGCCACATATTCAGGAAAGCAACATGTTCCCTCTGTCCCACGGTTCCTTCTTTCTTGTGCTCAGTAATATAACCAGACCATCCGCCTATATTCTTGGTCTTCAACTGATGAGAAAGTTTGCATTTCGGTGGCTAAAGAGAGTGTCTGAAGTGGAAATATCTAGACCAGTCAACACAAGGACATTGGCCAAAGTTGGAGCCATCGGCCCATGGCTGAACAAAAAAGCATTAACTGCATCAGACCAAAAATAAGAGGCAGCTATCAGAAGAGATTCATTCCGAGACATCTCAGACAGGGATAAAGTGATGCATTGACTAATTTTATACTGTTCCCAAGATCCCTTGTTCTTCGCAGAAACCCTGAGGTACCAATCTCTCCACCCTTTAACATAACCTATCCAAGACCTGAAACAGCTGTCCCAATCGGCCAAATTCAAGGAAGCATGCTTGAAAGGGATTCGACCAGTTTCAAGGTTGATCATCTCAGTGGGGTCAGCATCACCCATTGGTCCAAGGAAGGTGAGCCCGAGCTTATCATCAACAGGGATAGTGAGATGGGATCTAAGTTCCTGGAGAGGTGGGTAAATCTAAGCTTCAGGCAAAGTGGAACGGCGGTATTTAAAGACAAATAAAAGCAAAAGATTGAAGAAAATACCGGGGGAATGTTGACGGCTGTTAAGTGCTTACTTTAGCCGTCAATTTACTCATAGATAAAGGCGCAAGAGGCATTTCTTACAAGCATATTAGTTAAGAATAATGTAGTTCCACTTGTCCTTGGAGATTATGTTATTGCAGGAAAATAAGCACAAAAGAAGTGGCAAACTCACCTTCTATGATTCGTGCCACGTCACCGCAAGGAGTGGCTGCCACCTCAGGTGCCATGCATACAAGCTAAGCCACCTCTGGTGCCACACATGCATGCCATGTCACCAATCCAAAGGAGGCAAGCCCCGACAAATCAGAGCGTGACACGTGGACTTCACATGGATCCATGGGCCCACCAGAGCGCCTAAACCACCTCAAGAACACGTGTACACCGAGGGACCGACTTAAGGGCCCACAAGACAGCCACCCCGAGGAAGCATACCCCAAGTGGGGCCCACCTAGGGTCGGCCGACCCTAGGATCGGCCGAACCGACCCTGGGTCGGTTGATCCTGGGCTTCCACGTGGCGCTTGTCCATTGGTCCTAGAGGCCATCCCCGAGGTGTTTCACTCCTTGCGCCGGTGCTCTGGCCTATAAATAGAAGGGGAGGGGGCTCATTTCTTACCATCACATCTTACTCCTCCTCCCTCACTTTTGGTTTCTAAGGCTAAGAGGTAGGCTACAGTAGTTCTACTTCAGGTTCCAAGTCTACTTTGGGATCTAGGTATGAGTCTTCTTGTATCTTTATTTTATTGTATGACTTTGATCTACTTCAGTTATTCAGCTATTTCATATAAAGTTGTGCTTGTACACATGGGTGATTTGTTCAAGTGTTCTTCGCTCGTTCATCATTTAGAGGCTCCTGTTCTTGATGAATAAGGCCTTTCGATCCAGTTGACGAGTGACTTATACATGTGTTTCGGTGTTTGTTCATAAGTTAGAGGCTCGTGTTCATCACGAACACGACCCTTTGATCTTGTTGAACAGACATAGGAAAGCACGAATCTGTTTGTGTGCTTAGCCTAGTTTGATCTAGTTAGATCCCATGTTTGTGTTGTATGAAGTTTGTGCTCAAGCTACGATATTCGGTGTAATTGGCCGGTTTATCTAGCGGCTCTGACCTGGGTCACAATAGCCCGGGCCGGTCAGGGTCCTACTAACAACGCAAGCGTGGTGCTTGGGTTGCGTAGCTACGTTGCTTACGAGTGTATCCCACAGTTTGTCTTGGGGTAGGCCGCGGTGGTGACAGCCATTGGACCCTTCAGAATCCCCCACGTTCGGATACGCTGTAGGAGTCTAATGTCTAACAACCGGAGTCGTGCGTAAGCGACACGGGAGGTTAGCTACCCGTTTGTGCCTGGGTGCTTGAGCCAGCATCATGCGATGCCAGTGTGTGACTAACTTGTCTGACTAACTTCGTATGTTTAGTACCTTAGAACCTAGAACTAACTCGTATGTTGCCTCCTAAGCCTAGGACCTATAGAGAGAGTGTGTTTGTGTGTTCGCATTAATATCCTATCTATTTTATCTTACCCCTGCACTTGAGTATCTCGTTTGTCCCCGTCTATGATTTATACTCTTTGCAATAGTGTTGAACTAGTTAATACGCCCAGCCTTCCTTGGATTCGATAACCTTTGGAATACTCCTTTGGGGAAATGCTACAATGGTACTTCCGTGCGCTTGCGGACTCTTGTAATCGTTAGGATTACCATTTGGATATTTCTGGCATCGTTGCTAGGGACCCGTAACTTAGCATCGAGGTTAAGAAATACCAACAAGCATTTCTAGCACTGTTGCCGGGGAAGGCTAAGGATAACTTGTCATCACTTTGCAATGTTTATAATCAAGACAGGAATAAAACAGTTCTCAATGCAGGCTAACTTTGAATGTCTTCTTTGTCTATCGATGATGAAGACAGGTAGTGTATGACTGGTTTCGACTTACCACTGAATTTCACTACAGATCCTGAGTCACTCGTGAGGAGAGCTAGAACTCATTTCAGTTCTCCCCAGCGTGTACGCACGGAAGTCGACCCAGCTTCCTTTGTGCCATCTACATCAACTCCTATGGCCAATCTGGAGAAGACTCTTCGCGAATATTCTACTCCATCTGCTGATCAGGTGCCTACTGGGCCTGAGATCAACACCGGGAATGGAAACTTCAAGATCAAGATTGGCCTTATTATGATGGTACATGCTAGCCCATTCTGTAGCAAGCCTAATGAAGACACGAGCGCCCACTTGCAACAGTTCCTGGAGCTGTGCAGTACCTTCACCATACGAGGAGTGGAGGAAGATGCCATTCGTCTGCGGCTGTTCCCATTCTCACTCTTGGGAAAAGCAAAGCAGTGGTTCTATGCGAACCGTGCAGATATTGACACCTGGGCAAAGTGCTCAGCAGCGTTCCTCACGAAGTTCTTTCCGATGGGCAGAACCAATGCTCTCCGGGGGAGAATTTCAAGCTTTCAGCAAGCAGCAAATGAAACCATTCCGGAGGCTTGGGAGAGGCTTCAAGAGTACATCCTGGCTTGTCCCCATCATGGGATGGGCAACTAGCTTATTCTTCAGAGTTTCTATAATGGGCTGACTCCGACAGCCCGAGGCCACATTGATGCTACTGCTGGAGGGGCTTTCTTCTCCCTCACCATCGCTGAAGCAACCAAACTTATCGAGAAGATGGTCTCCAACCAATGGTGGAGTGATGATCGACTCCAGCCATGTCAGAGGGGTACACATACCGTCAAGGAAGCGGATATATTGCACACCAAGATGGACCTACTCATGAAAAGAATGGATGCTCTGACCAGCGAGAAGGCTGCCATGGCCATCACTACTCAAGCTATGGATGCTCGCATGACCTGCAAAGTTTGTGGTGATACTGGACATTCAGGGAATTATTGCCCCGCTACCCAGGAGGATGTGATGTACATGAACAGCAACAACAATGGTTATCGTCCACAAGGAGGTCAAACGTGGAATCAATCACGCCCTTACTATCAGGGGGGTAATCAAGGTAATACTTACAATCCCAACCAACCTTCCCTGAAAGATCTGGTTTTCGGGCAAGCCAAGATTAATGAAGGCTTTAACAAGAAAACGGCTGCCTACGATAAGGCTTTGGAAAGCCTCAACGTTAAAATCGATAGCCTTTCTTCTGCTCTCAAGAACCAGCTGAGCTTTAATAAAATGATAGAAACCCTGTTGGCTCAGTTAGCTGCTTTGGTTCCCTCTGCTGAGGACGGGAAGATTCCGGGGCAACCCGTGTCTTCCTGTGAGAATGTTTGTGCAGTGTCCACCAGATGGGGTAAGCCATCTGGGAGGGCACGAGCTGCTGACTATGCAGGGAGGCCCATACAACAAGTTCTTGATCCATGGAAATCTTTAGTAATTGTGCACAGGAAGGATCCTGGTTATCCGGCTATCGCTTGCACTATATACTACCAGAAAATTAGGAATGCCCTCTGTGACCTTGGCACGAGTGTCCACCTCATGTCCAAGGCTATGTTCGAAAGACTGGGATATCCTGCTCTTACCCCAACCTCGAGGACAGTTCAACTTGCTGATGCATCGATCCGGTATCCAGAGGGGGTTGTGGAGAGTCTACTAGTATTCGTCCAAGGCTCTTGCATCTTCGCGGATTTCGTGGTCCTTGATAAGCAAGATGATGCGGAAATGCCACTCATTCTTGGGAGGCTGTTCCTAAGTGACGCTCGAGCAAGGATCAATGTGGAAAGTGGGACCATCCGTTTCCGCATTGGGAAGAAGAACTTGATGTTCCGGTTTCGACCAACAGAAGAGTAATGCTATTCAGAGCAAGGAAACGATGAGCAGACCTGGGGGTGGACGAAGCCACAACCCCAGCTCACATGACCTCTGACCACACCAAGAAAAACAAGGAAGTCACGGAAGGTGTGGAGGAAGGTACAGAGATCGCACCCCTCCACTTCTCGGGAGTGGGGTGACGAGTGGAACTAATTACCGAGAAAGGTCCCGCTCTCGGACTTAAAAAGATGAATCCTTTTCGCCAAAAGGTAAAATTGGTGAGCTACCTCATGTTTCCTTCCAAAAATTTGATTTAATTTTTCTCAATGCATATTTGAATTTTTTTTCCAGCTTTGCATCTGCATGCTAGAATTTTTCTAGCCAAATTTCCCTTTTCAATAAAGAAATTTTGAAAATAAAATTTTGGGTTGGAAAATCCCTAAAAATTTATTTGAGCAAGTTTTCAGGCGGGCACCTAGACAGGCCCTCATGTGACCGTTAGAGAGCCGTTGCAAAAAGCTGGAGGCAGGCGGACCCGAGGTGGGTTCGGCCGACCCCACAGGTCGGCCGACCCAGCCTAATGGCTGGACCGGCCCTCCTTCCTCCAACGGCTCCTAGCCGTTGCACACGCCCCATGTCTCGGTGCCCAGCCGCAATGCCTATAAATACAAGGGGGTTTGAGGGGTGTCTTCACCCATTGCAACACTCTCTCCCTCTCTTATTCTTGCTCTCTGGTTTTCGTGGATTTCTCGCTCGAGATTGAGGTGCTAAGTATTCTCTCCAAGTGCTGCTAAAATATTGATCATTGGTGGAGCAAACTCGGTAAGAATTTCATTTGGTTTCACTAACCCATCACCGAGTTGCTCGTGTCGTCCGATAGTTGTGTAAGATGATTTGGGCATCCGGCGCACTCCGGAAGTTGACTCACTCACGCCGTTCACGCGACGGGGGGAGCTCGACTCGTCACTCCGAAGTTGCACCAAGCCCAGTGTCAACCGACCGTGAAGAAGGAGAAGAAGAGCTACCCACGCCACAAGCTGATGAAGTGTACGCCATCGACGCCGCCTTCATCGACTTAAGGAGTGATCGCGAGAGACAAGCCTACGCTCTCATCAAGGACCGAGTCTTTGCCAACACCAAGGAGTTCGACCCGGACCTTCTTGAGAAAACAGGTATGGACTCCGAGTTCAATTCCATTTGGCAAGCTCTAGGATGGGAGGAGTTCGTTCCAGTTCAGGAGGTTGGTTCTAGACCTACCACCATCTAGTTTCTCTGTACTCTTCAAGAGGATGCGTCCGGTATTTCATTTCGATTTCACGGAGTTCCGTATCGAGTTTCGTGGAAGGATCTTTGTCACACCCTCGGTTTTCATCGTTGTTGCGCTATTTCTCTTGAGCAAGCTTGCACCAGTTTTAATCGCGAGAATTTTTGGGAAGAGATCTCTAGTCGTCCTGTTCGCGGCAAGTTGACACCTCGGTGCAACGATATCTTGCATCCCACTCTCCGACTGTGGCACAAGTGGCACGCCATCACTCTCTTTCCAAGGGATGATGTACGAACCATGCGCACTGACGAGATGATGATCTTATATGCCGCGGTCAGACGGATCAAGATCTCCCCTGTGCAAGCTATGATTCGGCAGTGGTTGACAAATTTTAAAATGACGGGTTCTATTGAGTGTACGTCTCTGATTTCTCGCATTGTCACGAACCTTGGGATTACGCAAGGGCCTAACGTGCCCTCCATTGCTAATCCCCGGACTCAGATTGACGAGGCTTATTTGACTCAGGGGCATATTCTTAAGAAGGGTCCGGATGATTCGTTGGTTTTCTTTTACCCAGGCCATACAAACCAGATCCAGTTACCTAACCCGGATTTCAGGTTGTACGGCCAGGGGCCACTGACCGTTCCTCTCGAGGAATCTCGTCGTTCTAGTGTCTCTGGTGACAGGGTAACTAGGAGCGCATCGAGGAGAGCAGCGGGAGCACAACAACCATCTCCGCAGCTGTCGCCTCAGCCATAGCCTCAGCCTACCACACCTCCGCCGGTTACGTGGACCACTACCGAGTACATGCCTGGGGTCACTCCCGAGTATGCTCCCGATTGGGACCAGCCCATGTACCAGCAGGGTGCGAGTAGCTCGGCTTGGGCTAGCGCGGGTAGTGGCGAGTGGGCCGTCCCTGCTGGTACTACCTACGGAGATGCGACATCTTCATCATCTGGATTGCGCTCGTCATCTCATGGGGCCACCCTCACTCAGCAGATGAGCGAGCTCAACATCCGAGTCGGTGACATGGAGGAGACCGTGCACCAGCACGTCGAGTCCACCCGGGACTGGCAGTGGATGTCCAGCGAGAGACTTCACGCCATCGAGCTGGCACAGCAGCAGCAGCTGGAGGAGCAAAGGGCCTACTACCGGTGGATGGGATTCCCTCCTCCACAGTAGTGAGCCTGAAGCTAGCTTGGGGGAGGACCCCCACTCTGAGGTAACTTGTATCTTTATTTTCAGAATCTTATATGCTAAAAACCCATAAAAATCTGCAAAAGCTAAAAAGACCAAAAATATTTATTTTGCTTTCTTAAATTAGTTTGCTTTCATATGCGCGGTAAGAATGCTTTGTGTCCCTTTATGGTCGAAATTATGAATAGTTGCTCTGTTTATTCCTCTTGTATGCCTTGCTACAGCTTAGTATCCTATCTCAGTTTTGAGTTTGCTGGCTTGTACGATCAAACCTTAGCTTGAAACTTGTGGGTGGCAAAAATCATGTCCTTTGCCTAGGTTGTTGTGAGGTATGATACGGTATAATAGGGTTGCTATGAGCCTGTGCTAAGTGATGTTTGATATCCAGAGTTTTCTTTTGAAAAACAATAAAATGATAAGTTCCTCAATGATGAGAAATTCCTATCCAAAGCCATATGTAGATCCTAGCTTTTGTTAGCCTCTGCATATGCTGCTTGTTTCCTTCATTGAGTCTTGTCGAATTGTTGTGACCCTCGGTGAGAAACTTGTCATGCTCCCATGATCAAGATCATGTACACAGCCACTATTTGCTAAACGTCTACACGGGAAGTTAGCACCCATCATTTCATCCATTTTCCATCCATTCCGCAAATAAAGCTCCACGCATCGTTCATGATTACTCTCTCTCCAAAAATGTTCAGCAAAGACTATGTGTTATGAAAAAAAAAGAAGAAGCAGTACATGCTTTAGAGCATGAAAAGAAAAAAGAAAAGAGAGAAAGAATAAAGAGACATAGCCCAAGTCTCAAAAATCTCAAAAGGGGAGGAAAGAATCTTATACAAAAAGGAGTTTTTCATCCATCCACCATATACACACACATGCACATCTTGATCAGGCTGTATGGCTTGTTACTCCCAAGGATCCTGTTTTCGACTCGACAATACATGAGGAACAGGTATACCACATGTTTTCCCTACCTACAACCCCACATATCAGCTTATTAGAAGTAGGTGGAGAAAGAAGGCAAATCAATGCCTTGGTGAGGAATCATACACACTGAGCGATCCGAGAGTATCATTCGAGGAACTTTGATTTCTTTGCGAAAATTTGCAAAACCTCCAGATTAACGAATGATCAAGGTACTCGTGATTAGTAAATACTATACAACTGTTCTATCTTTCAACCGCCCAAGGCAGGTGAAGCTACAAGCCCCATGGATATCAAGCGTAAGGTAGGATCAATGCCAACTCATTCAATTCTTGGTAGAGTACCTAGTCGTATGCTTGTCATAAACTAGGAATACAACATCGTAGCAACTCCTGATCAACCAACCTAAGTCCTAAGTGTCTTGCTCGAGACGAGCAAGAGTCTAGCTTAGGAGAGTTGTTGACGGCTGTTAAGTGCTTACTTTAGCCGTCAATTTACTCATAGATAAAGGAGCAAGAGGCATTTCTTACGCGCATTTTAGTTAAGAATAATGTTGTTCCACTTGTCCTTGGAGATTATGTGATTGCAGGAAAATAAGCACAAAAGAAGTGGCAAACTCACCTTCTATGATTCATGCCACGTCACCGCAAGGAGTGGCTGCCACCTCAGGTGCCATGCATACAAGCTAAGCCACCTTAGGTGCTACGCATGCATGCCATGACACCAATCCAAAGGAGGCAAGCCCCGACAAATCAGAGCATGACACGTGGACTTCACATGGATCCATGGACCCACCAGAGTGCCTAAGGACACCCCGAATGGGGCCCACCTGGGGTCGGCCGACCCTAGGATCGGCCGAACCGACCTTGGGTCGGTTGATCCTGGGCTTCCACGTGGCGCTTGTCCATTGGTCCTAGAGGCCATCCCCGGGGTGTTTCACTCTTTCTTGCGCCGGTGCTCTGGCCTATAAATAGAAGGGGAGGTGGCTCATTTCTTACCAACACATCTTACTCCTCCTCTCTCACTTTTGGTTTCTAAGGCTAGGAGGTAGGCTACAGTAGTTCTACTTCAGGTTCCAAGTCTACTTTGGGATCAAGGTATGAGTCTTCTTGTATCATTATTTTATTGTATGACTTTGATCTACTTCAGTTATTCAGCTATTTCATATAAAGTTGTGCTTGTACACATGGGTGATTTGTTCATGTGTTCTTCGCTCGTTCATCATTTAGAGGCTCCTGTTCTTGATGAACAAGGCCTTTAGATCCAGTTGACGAGTGACTTATACATGTTTTCGGTGTTTGTTCATAAGTTAGAGGCTCATGTTCGTCACGAACACGACCCTTTGATCTTGTTGAACAGACATAGGAAAGCACGAATCCGTTTGTGTGCTTAGCCTAGTTTGATCTAGTTAGATCCCATGTTTGTGTTGTATGAAGTTCGTGCTCAAGATACGGTATTCGGTGTAATTGGCCGGTTTATCTGGAGGCTCTGACCTGGGTCACAATAGCCCGGGCTGGTCAGGGTCCTGCTAACAACGCAAGCGTGGTCCTTGGGTTGCGTAGCTACGTTGCTTACGAGTGTATCCCACGGTTTGTCTTGGGGTAGGCCACGGTGGTGACAGCCGTTGGACCCTTCAGAATCCCCCACGTTCGGATATGCTGTAGGAGTTTAATGTCTAACAACCGGAGTCATGCGTAAGTGACGCAGGAGGTTAGCTCCCCGTTTGTGCCTGGGTGCTTGAGCCAGCATCATGCGATGCCAGTGTGTGACTAACTTGTCTGACTAACTTCGTATGTTTAGTATCTTAGAACCTAGAACTAACTCGTATGTTGCCTCCTAAGCCTAGGACCTATAGAGAGAGTGTGTTTTTGTGTTCGCACTACTATCCTATCTATTTTATCTTACCCCTGCACTTGAGTATCTGGTTTGTCCCCGTCTATGATTTATACTCTTTGCAATAGTGTTGAACTAGTTAATCCGCCCAGCCTTCCTTGGATTCGATACCCTTTGGAATACTCCTTTGGGGAAATGCTACAATGGTACTTCCGTGCGCTTGCAGACTCTTGTAATTGTTAGGATTACCATTTGGATATTTCTAGCATTGTTGCTAGGGACCCATAACTTAGCATCGAGGTTAAGAAATACCAACAGGGAACTGAAGAAAGAGACGCCTTCGGAGGCGCAGAAGCAGAGCAAGAACCTCCATCAGAGCTTGAGGATGCCATGGATCAGCGGAAGCTTTGAGGTTTAGGGTTCGTCACTTGAAAGCTTGAACTGTTGGAACAACAAGATTTGGGGGAGAAGAAAGAACCAAGGCGGCTGTATTTATGGCCCCTGAAGATTTGTTGAGATTCTACGGTCGACTTCGAATCGAAGAAGATAACGGATTCGAAGAAATTTCGGAGCAAAAAGATTATTTACTCCGAAACTGGGGGGCATGTGTTGACACCATTTTTTGGGAAAACAAGTCAAAAGGGAGTAGCCGATGAAAACAGAGTGCAATCGGCTGATTGAAGGAGAGAGAGGGATGGTCAACTGGACTCGCCTATGGTCAAGGAGGCTCAACCCTGACAATGGGCCAGTGGGTCGGAGCGATCGGCCGATGGTTAACCAGAGGATCGGCCGATGGAGAGGAAGAAGGCGGTAATACGCCAAAAGGAAGGCATGGTGGAGGCGGGTCAATCTACAATTGGCAACGGGTCAAAGAGTCAGTTTTAGGAAGTTTTGACTCCTGCGAGCCCTTTTTTATTTTTAGTAGTTTTTTGTCTTTAGATGCAAGTAAACAGTTCCGTGATTGGCTAAGAGTCGGGGTTGTCCTCAGGACATAAATAGCGACCCTGCATGGTCGGAAAATCTGTACACACCAATATCAAACAAACCGCCTCCGGGCAAACCCTTTACTTTACTGCATCTACTTTACAGCATCTACCTTTACCGCATCTACTTTTCGGCGACTTCGCCATTGCGATTTTTCTCTTTTCTATAACGCCGTACTTCGAGTTCGTCGGGCTGCATCAACTGACCTCGGCAAGCTTGTGAGTACCGTTTTACCGAATAACCCTAGGCTTTAACCTCCGGGCGCATCGCTGAGGTTTCGTCTAGTTCTTTATTCACCCATTACAGATATTAGCTAGATCTGCAAGTCTTTGTACCAATTCTTGTGGTTTTAGCTATTATCTTCATCCTCCACTGGATCTAGATCCTATCGGCTTCTAACACCGCAGCCGATTCCGACCTACTTGAGTGCTGACGTCACGATCGGCCGATCCAGCCGATCTATCTACTTACACACCTGCGCTTCGGTCGCTCTCGAGCCGGCCGATCCCGCTTTTATCTGTATCGACCGATTGGCTGATACACGAGTCGCTACGAGGCCATCGGTTCTCTAGCCGATCCCTAATATTTTCCATTGTCAATCAACAGGTCAGATTGGCTGGCACGCCTCGCTACAGACCGGGGAGTCATGTGTGCTGCGCGCGGAGGTGACGTCCTATTTTCGCATCAACAGAAACAGATACAGAAAGGACAAATATTTCAGGACCTGTAAAAGATGCTTGTTTTGATTTTGGGCAAAGGTGATCTATGATTTTATAGTTTATGAGAGTGATCAAATAGGATAACATTTATAGGGAGACAAGGAATAGAGATCGTCAGGGAAACAAAGCATAAACAACTTCAAACAAGGGAATTGATCAATAAACAAACGATAACCAAAATCACAAACATGGTTTGGGTTAGGGATGCATTAGTGTTTTGGATGTTTGGCAATAACCGCATGCTTGTTTTGAATTTGGTCAAGGTGAGCAACGATCACATTGCTATTTCTTATTAATCGTCCAATATTGATCTTCAACTTCTCCAGATCATGTGTCAAGCTAGGAAACTGACATTGTCAAGCGATTGGCAGATGTTGGTGTAGGTCTGTCTAGTGGTGCTATGTTTTGGGTTGGAAACTTGTGATTATGTTCAGACTTGTTGTCGGTGATGCTTACTCTCCATGGGAGTCCTAGGGGCGATCGTTGTCCTAATCTAGCTTGAGTCAATGTAGGATAGGGCGAATCAAGGGCCAGTGAACTCCTCTTTTATCCCTGTTCTGTGACTTGTTCGATATTTCCGTTGTTGCAATGGAAATGGGGGATGCCCTCGATTCGGAAAAAATGTGTCATGCTAGGAAACACGATCATGTATAAGTACAATAAGAGCGGATGTTCTTGTCTAGAAACACGAACAGGCCGGACAACACATGAGACCATGTTTCATGGAAATGTAAAGTTACTAATTAACATCACGATGTTCACATACATAAGACAATGTTCCCACGAAATCTAAAGATACTAACTAACATCACAGATAACATATTGGCATTGGTCTTCGACTGGCACGGCTCGCTCACTCCATCTACATCCATCCCTCGTTTCTGGCCAGGACGCGGTGGCGGCTCCACTTCTACATGTTGTCCTCCCTCAGGGCCTCAGACCTGGCCATCCCAAGGACGTGTTCCTTGATCTCATTCAGGTTCCTCCACCGATGCATATGGTTGGGGCAGATAGGGCACCCGTAGGTGTTGGTAGTGTGCCGAAAGACGCGCAGAGCAAAGGTGTCGGAGTTGGAGTCGGAATTGGAGTCGGAGTCCAACTCTACAAGTGGTGGAGGAGGCTGGGAATCCGTCGGCGACGTACCAGCGGCTCCGGGCATTGGCGGGTCGACGTTGGCGGCGTTGCAGCGGGGCGGCTCCATGTCGTGGAATTGACACCCTTGCCAATCTAAGTAGGAGTGGATGAAGTGGAGGCCGCGCGGTGACAGCCAGGACCCGGATTCGGCTCCTGAGGAGGCGGTGGGCGAGAGGCTGGCAACGCCGCCGAACCGACGAGCAGGGTGTTGATGGTCGATTTCCGTCAACTAAGAGCACTTGTTACACTTTGGTTTCAGCTTTGAATTATAGCTAACCCGCCACTAGGCATACTAATGATGTAACAAGTTCACATTTGCATGTGGTTTTTGGAGTTTATTGTTTACGCAGGAAATCAACGTTAAAGAGGAGACTTTCGGGATAAGTTCATCAAGCACTTTATGAGAAGATCGTGAAGTCTGTCATAAGTCAAGACATGAAGCGAACACAACTCCAAATAACCCAAGGACCGAAGCATCAACATGTAAAACTCCGGGGACTAGAACGTTTACCAACGAGATCAACTCAGCCCGAGAGATATTCTCGCAGCCCAGAACAGCATGATCTTTCAGTTTAGATTCAGAGACTTAAACAACCTCTAATGGTAAAAGTTTGACTACCAAAGTTGTGGACCTCGACGATAGCTTCGATTTGGACATATGGAAGGCCCAATTCGGGTCAAGGACCTAGGAGATATGGCCCCCGAAATACCAGCTGCGCAGACAAGTCTGAAATCAGACAGATTATCTTCCGAGGCTGTTTTGGGGACCTTATCTTCGTTTCCAAGGAAAGCAATGAATACCAAAGTTGAAGATAATTTCGTAGCACACAACCTGGACACCAAATTTGCATTATTTGGAGTCCGGACGTGGGAGATATAGCACCGGCAAGGAAGGGATGCGAATCAGGAAAATCTGGACGAGGCTGATTTTATGGAAACCAAGTTTGCTTCTCTCCCAAGGAGGATCCCATGCAAGGCAAGGTGGAGCACACCCCAAGGCACCCTAAGAACATAAATACAACCCCCTAGGCGCCCCAAGATGGTTACCCATTGACATCCATTCATCGGAGAGCCGCCGGAGATCACCACAAGGAGAAGGACGCCGAGGCCTTGCCGCGGCGCCGCCGGAGTTGGAGGACGGCGAGGATTGATCTTCATCGGATGCATCTACCACATTCAACGGTACCATGCTTAGCATCTTGATGGAGTAGATTCATCGTTTGTCCATGGAGTTGTAATGGATCTTGATATGTAGTCACCAACTCTTGTTTATATCGTAATCTATTGTTCCTTTGTTGATGATGCTTAATGCTAAAGTTTTGGCCACCATGCTTTTTGGGTCGCTCCCGTGGATCGCGTCAACATACCGTGATCATCAATAGGTTTAGCAAAGATTACCTTCGGGTAGTGACAGTACGGGGGGAGGGAAAATGCTAAATCGTGGTCACATGTTTAGATAGATTAGATCGGTTTTATCATGTTTAGGTGATTGCATCTTCAAGTATCCTGGACTCCATGGGCAAACATTCTCCATAACTTGTGTATCTCACTTCTCTCATTTGACCTAGATTAGATTGGTTTTGCCTTGTCTTAGTTCATAGATTAGATTGTCTTTAGTTCATAGATTAGATTATCTTTCATCCAAAGGTTTGCATCAACTAGATTAGTGCTAGATCAAACACTAGTGATCCCCTTGCTCCGCGGATTGACAAGAACCTTGGAAATCACCCCGTGGTGAAAAAGGCTAGTGGTCCATATGCTTGCGGATCGAAGTTCGTTACGCGTTTCAACTATCAACAAGCCCTTTTTTCTAGCGTCGTTGCCGGGGAGCAAGCCAGTTTGCTACATTTAATCTAGTATTAATTTTGTTGATTACTAACATCTAACCCTTAGTTTCTAGAAAAAAAATCTTTTTGTTTTTTCTTTCTATTTTCTTGTGCCTAGATGGATTTGTTCACCTCACCATTGGAAGACGAAGAGATGTCGCTAAGGGAGCTAGCAATGCCATCAATGGAAGACATTGAGATGCAAAAATCAGATTTGACGCTTGCTACAACCCACTACAAAGTGAAGCCTAGAATCATCAAGTGGGTGGCGACAAACCCATTTAGAGGATTAGAGGATGACAACCCATATAGACACATTAAGGAATTCACGATGATATGCAACACGGTGCGACAAGAAGGAGTTCCGGCCGCTTGGTTCAAATGGAATCTTTTTCCGTTCTCTCTCGAAGATGAAGCATGAAGATGGTACACACTTACGTCTGTTGAAGCAAAAGGAAATTAGGATGAGCTAGTGAAGAAGTTTCTTTTGAAGTTCTTTCCCATAAGCAAAGTTCAAGACTTAAGGAGGCAAGTGCTTAGTTTCAAGCAAGGAGAAGATGAAGGAATTGATGAAGCTTGGGACCGTTTTAATGAACTACTCGAGCAAGGCCCGAACTTGGGATTTTCTGGTGAATTGATGTTGCATACCTTTTATTTTTCACTAACCCCTAACTCTTCTCGTTTTGTAAGCATGTGTGCAGGTGGTGATTTAATGGATAAAACAATTAGTGAGGCCGCACAAATCTTACAAAGGATAAGCAATGGAAAAAGAACGCAACGAGATTGGCAAAGACGTTGTCGGGAGGAGCAAAACGACAAAAGCAAGCCCGAGGTGCTTGCTGAAATTTTTGAAAAAGATGAATCGGAGGTCAAGGAAGATGAACCCGACCATACAAGAAATTGAAGAACCACTTCCTAAGGTAAGCGAAGTCATTTCGCATGATAAAAATGTTGAAACTAACGTGAATGTAGGACGAAGTATGGGCAATGCTAGATCATTGGCGGAGTTCAATCAATCCGATTGGATTCATGTTGATTTTGCCCCCATAATCAACTACCGAAGGAAGGAGGAACACCGACACGTCGCCAAGAAAGTTGAAGACATTTTTGATCAAGAGATGAGTGGAGAGTCGATCCAAAAGATATTTGAAGAAGAAGGAGAAGAAGAAGAAGATGAAGGATGGATCGACCGATTTGACAACTCAAAGATTTATGATGAAGAAAGAGAAGAGTCAACTGTGACGAGCCTAGTGACTTGAAGGATAAATGGGAGAAGATAGGACTCAAGCTAGAAGATGAATGGGAAGGGGTTGACATAGAGCAAGTACTCCAAGAAGGACCATCTCCACAAGGTTATAGCTTGTGTGCTATTGAAGCCTACACACTAGCAAAGCAAGACATGGAGGTACTCAAGGATGAAGAAAAGAGTGAATCAACGATGAGCGATCTTGACGACATGTGGTACACGGGAGATAAAGAAAGCAACATACAAGACTTTGAAGATGAAGATTTGGTTGATAATGAAGGCTTCGAAGAAGAGATGAATGCATACATAGTTGAAGGATTACATGTTCCACATGATGAGTTGAAGAAATTGCAAGATGGTGATGAAGAGACAACTTCACTTGTTGAGATTGACTTGATTTCAACGCTACAAGACGAACCAAAGATCACTCTTGTCGAGGGAGCTCCGAGGCAAAGGTACACACTAAAATCTCCAGATATTACTAGTATTAATGATGATATGTTCAAATATTCATGTTGGACCAATAGTATGAATAATAGTTTAAATTCTAAGCCTCGTTCCAATAATGATCATGTTGATAGACTAGATTTTCTTGAGAATGAAAAAGAGGAAACATTTATGTTTGAACCAATTAATCTCACACCTAAAGAACCTTTGCCTAATGATGAGCTAAGTGCTATGCATGAAACATATGCTTCTTTTGTTTACACCTTGACTTGTTGCTACAATTCGCATGTGGTGTTAATTATGTACGCGTATGTTTACAATAAGTTTTGTAAATCTCGATCATGCTTTGTGCTTGGTCAAGCTAATGACTTTAAAGAAGCACATGTCGGGAGAAGGCCTGATTTTCACTAACTATGTAGATAAGGCTTGAATAATGAAAAGAGAAGTCATGCCTAAAGAGTTGAAAGATAAATCATCAACCTCTCCAAATCCCGCGATGAATGCTGCTGTCTTCATCAATTTGAGAGCTTGTTCAGAGGTGTAAAAATGAATGAGATATTCAGAAGCTCCATCAAGTTTCCATTCCAACGCATCAAGAACCAATGAATTTGAAGACCCGTGCAAGGAGTTATGGAGAAAACATTGAGTGTTGCACGTTCTGAAATTTCTGGACAGATTTCATCACCGAAGTAAAATGGACGTAACTCTCTTGTTCGGAGTCCGATTTGGGCAAATAAAGACTTGTTGGAAAGGAAATTTTGTGCACTATGCAATGGAGTAGAGTTTGGGTACACTTTATGTTCTGGACATTAAAGAAAAATTCGTGGAATGAAGGCTGCACCGAAGGGTGACAAAGAAGGAGAAAGCGATGATGTCAGATACCTTGGGCAAGTCTTCTATAAGTGATCAAGCACAACATGGGAAGTGAACTAAAGCTGCATTGGTACCTTTTCTTCTTACATGAAGGTCCATGGCTATGCAATGAAAAGAAGGTATGTCAGAAAGTCGAGCTCTATGACTTTAAATGAAGCGCTTTTCGGGAGGCAACCCGTTTCTTTATGTTTTTATTCCTTTCTTAGAGAAATTAAAGAATGGCACCATCCTATGATGATCAACTTGTGGCTATTAATCTAAGTGTAATTTTTCTTTTTAGAACCACCATCATGTTCATGCTCATATTTATCTATTTGCATGCACTGCATTTTGTCATCGACGTGATCTTTGTTTCTTTGCATATACATGTTTTGCATTTAGTTAGCTTGGTAGCTTTATAAACTTAATGATGAATGCTTCAGTTTCCATGTTAATGCTTCTAGGGCATTTTTCTTTTTGCAATCTTGTGTAAACGTGGTGTTTAAATATGATTGCGGACCATCATCATTAAGTTTGATAAACCTTGCTAGCTTTTCATATGTTTTCATGTTGCATTGCTTAGTTTATAAGCTCTGCATTGCGCTTAGTTTTTCTTGTGCTATAAGAGTTATTGATCTAGGGATAGACATGGTGTTTTAGCCCTAGATATATCAACCTTTATGGCTATGGAGAAATTCGGCAACCTAGTTGTAAAAATGGTGTTTAGAACTAGGTGGAAACATTGTCTTTGTTTATATGCTTTCCTCTCATGTGCATACACACCTTGCACCACATACACTCATTAGGTTTTTATTTCTCATTAGACTAATTATGCCACAAGTTAAGAGTCCTAGGAAACATTATTAGATTGTTGGCAATTCTATCTACTCCCAACCGTCACCTTGGGGGTAGAATGTGCGCTTAAAATGTCTTGCAGACAAGATAAAGACTCTCAATACAAGGAACTTGAAGGATGGCTAAGATAAAAAAATGTTTTGTCTCCTTCTTCCATGCCTAGCAAAATGCTAAGCATGGGGGAGGCCTTGAATCTTCAACACGGAAGTGCAACAAGATGCTTTAGAAGATAGAACAATCAAGATCATCAACATCTCCCGATCGATGCACAAGAAGCCACTGATCTCATCAAAATTCTACATGGTCTCAAAGGAAAAACACAGTATACTATTGGATATTTGGAAGCCCCATGAAGTTACAATTCTAATAAATCAAGAATCAAGACAATCGAAGGTTCCTACGAGCGGTTATGGCTGAATTACTGAGTGCAACACGTCCTGAAATCAGTTTTGGACAGCACGCAGCGCTGAAGTAAAACGGACATAGCTCCCTCATTTGAACTCCGTTTTTGATGAATGACCACATGTTGGAAAGGTAATTTCATAATCTTTTCAATAGATCTATATTTCGATATATGTTCTGTTCTGGACAGAGGGGAAATCCATGGAAAAGAGACAGCAAGGAGATGATGAGAACAAGAAAGTGGAGATGGTGATGACAACATTGAAGAGAAGGCGACCATTGACTCCATTAAGCGTTCATGATCAAATTCAAAAGTTTAGGAGCATTGGAAAATCAAGACAAAAGCAAATCCACATACATGGAGATGTCGGGAGAAGATCAAGAAAAAAAACTACAAAAGACGGTAACACCTCGATAGACCTTCTCTTTTCCGAACATAAATGCTTGTAAGTTTGCCTTCAACCTCAACTAGGTGCAACTTTTGTTTTTTTTCTCCTTCGACAATAACATGGCTACTAGTAGTACAACCTAGGTTTGTTTTTGTTTTCAATAATAATCGCCGTTACCTTGTGCTCACCATGATGATATCTCGTATGATCTTACTTATGGATATATGATGATTGATGCCACTTTGCTCATTCTTGTGCTCGGTTTGTATATGATTAAGCTAGTGCTCTCTTTAAATATGATCTGAAAATTAATTTAATGCTAGCCTAATCTTTTGTGGAGGTTATGATAACTTGAGACCCATAGTATTTTTCGTTGCTCTCACTTTTGAATGAATCAAAGATCATTTATTTTTGTTCTTAAAAGATATGCTAACCTTGTCTGTGATACCACTTGCATTTTGCTCTACCTATCCAAAGCCTTATATTCATTGTGCAAAAACCTTAGTATACAAGATTTATTTTTTTGGGTGCATTGATTTAAGGCTTGATTTTTTTGGCTCGAGACTAAGAAGCTGGTCATTCCGTTTTTGCGTATCTATCTTTATGCTAGCCTTTTCTATCCGTGCATTGTGAGTTCTCACATCGGGAATTTTGCAAACCTCTCCGGATATCCACCCACAAACCCAAAATATCTTTTTGTGTATACCTCCTTGAACACAACCCAAAACTTTGAGTATGGATGAATATTTCGAAGAAGATTACAAGGAAGGTGTCGTCAAGTGGAGCAAGATTTTGGGAGACCTCCATAAAAGGATCCCTAGAAGGTTTCAAGTATCTCTCTTCAAGAAAATACAAGAATTTCAGCACTTACCTCGGCACAATAATCACCTCTTTGCTCGGGGATGATCTACGTCTAAGCATGGGGGGTGGCCAAGGTAGTACTAGTGTAGTCTACAGTTCAAGGGGAGTAAAAAAATAAGAAAAAGAAGAAAAAAAAGAAGAGAAAAGTGATGAAAGAAAAAATATATATAGATGAAAAAGTATTATGAGAAAAGGAAAAAAAGGGTGAAAAAAATATATAATAAAGCTCCCCGGTTCCCTAGCTATATTTGGAGATTTCAAAAGGATTTCAAGATCAAGACCCATACTCATCTTTCCAACCATGTGCAATCTGATAACGAGGACTTCATTTGTGCCTCAGGATCACTCTTTGCCATTTGCACATGTCCTCCTATCTTAAAAGTGTGTGTTTTTGTCTCCCCCCTCCGCGGAACATTATTTTCCAATGACCTTTTTGACGAGTCTTGGTAAGTCCATGAGAAGCTTGTCTTGTTTTGATAATATCTCAACTATAATATCCTGGTAGGACTAAACTTTCCCATAGCTCCATATAAAGCCTTCCACAAAATATTTGAGATGGGAAAGGAGTAGAACAAGTAGGCTTGAGAGACAAGATGAGATGAGAGTTCATGAGCAAGATGCAAGGAGGTTTATTATTGATCTTGGTAAAACAATTTTTCTTCATTCCGCTCTTCATTTTCAAAATTTCTAAGATTTGTTTAAAATTTGAGAGCATGATTAATTACTTGCGGAAAGAGTTTAAATGATATCTACCCTCCATAGCGATGAAAGCTAGCTGCATTATGGAACTTTAACAAATATAAACTTGGAGAGCATTATGTTTTCTCATATATGATCAAGTGCGGGGTATGAACATTGAAAGGCAATACTGACATCCATTAAAGGCTTACTCGAGGACGAGCAAGGTTCAAGCATGAGGGTATGTTGACGGTCGATTTCCGTCAACCAAGAGCACTTGTTACACTTTGGTTTGAGTTTTGAATTATAACTAACCCGCCACTAGGCATACTAATGATGTAACAAGTTCACACTTGCATGTGGTTTTTAGAGTTTATTGTTTACGCAGGAAATCAACGTTAAAGAGGAGACTTTCGGGATAAGTTCATCAAGCACTTTATGAGAAGATCATGAAGCCCGTCATAAATCAAGACATGAAGTGAACACAACTCCAAATAACCCAATGACCGAAGCATCAACATGTAAAACTCTGGGGACTAGAAGGTTTACCAACGAGATCAACTCAGCCCGAGAGATATTCTCATAGCCCAGAACAACATGATCTTTCAGTGCAGATTCGGAGACTTAAACGGCCTCTAATGGCAAAAGTTTGACAACCAAAGTTGTGGGCCTCGACGATAGCTTCGATTTGGACATATGGAAGGCCCAATTCGGGTCAAAGAGCTAGGAGATATGGCCCCCGAAATGCCAGCTGCGCAGACAAGTCCGAAATCAGATAAATTATCTTCCGAGGCTGTTTTGGGGATCTTATCTTCATTTCCAAGGAAAGCAATGAACACCAAAGTTGAAAATAATTTCGTAGCACACAACCTGGACACCAAATTTGCATTATTTGGAGTCCGGACATGGGAGATATGGCGCCGCCAACGAAGGGCTGCGAATCAGGAAAATCTGGACGAGGCTGATTTTATGGAAACCAAGTTTGCTTCTCTCCCAAAGAGGATCTCATGCAAGGCAAGGTGGAGCATGCCCCAAGGCACCCCAAGAACATAAATACAACCCCCTAGGCGCCCCAAGATGGTTACTCATTAACATCCATTCATCGGAGAGCCGCCGGAGATCACCACAAGGAGGAGGACGCCGAGGCCTTGCCGCGGCGCCGCCGGAGTTGGAGGACGGCGAGGATTGATCTTCATCGGATGCATCTACCACATTCAACGGTACCATGCTTAGCATCTTGATGGAGTAGATTCATCGTTTGTCCATGGAGTTGTAATGGATCTTGATATGTAGTCACCAACTCTTGTTTATATCGTAATCTATTGTTCCTTTGTTGATGATGCTTAATGCTAAAGGTTTGGCCACCATGCTTTTCGGGTCGCTCCCGTGGATCGCGTCAACATACCGTGATCATCAATAGGTTTAGCAAAGATTACCTTCGCGTAGTGACAGTACGGGGGGAGGGAAAATGCTAAATCGTGGTCACATGTTTAGATAGATTATATCGGTTTTATCATGTTTAGGTGATTGCATCTTCAAGTACCCTGGACTCCATGGGCAAATGTTCTCCATAACTTGTGTATCTCACTTCTCTCATTTGACCTAGATAAGATTGGTTTTGCCTTGTCTTAGTTCATAGATTAGATTGTCTTTAGTTCATAGATTAGATTATCTTTCATCCAAAGGTTTGCATCAACTAGATTAGTGCTAGATCAAACGCTAGTGATCCCCTTGCTCCGCGGATTCACAAGAACCTAAGGAATCACCCCGTGGTGAAAAAGGTTAGTGGTCCTTACGCTTGCGGATCGAAGTTCGTTACGTGTTTCAACCATCAACACAGGGGCGGGTATGGACATGCGCCTGAGATCTGTGTGTCTGGGCGAGACTGATTGCTTCATTGCGTCGGACGGACAGTAGGACTGAAACGCGAGTGTTTGGGAAGAGAACTATGGGTAGAGTGGTTCAGAACTGGCAAAGACGCCGATGGTAGTAGGAATACAGTGGCCAGATTCCATGAGAAGTTATGCAAGCTTATGTGACAAGCTAAGCAACGGGCCTCTAGATCGAGTGGTTGCGATTCATCTACAAGCTTCCATGGGGCGTTGTGGTAAGCTTCCATGGGAAATTAGGCAACAGGCGCCTTGGCCTGTCGAGGAAGGCTACGGCCGGAAGTTACTGATAAGAAAAGGTGACCAGACCAGACTAAATTCAGTGTTGATTTTGTGGGCAAAATAGAATGACTACGGCCGGATCTTACTGATCTGCAAAAGTGACCAGACCGGACTAAATGGTTCGTTGAATTGTTATTAGGAAAATACGATCGCATTATTCGAACGAACATCCATCCAAAGTAGGAAACAGAGTCCATTCTAAAGTGAATAATTAAACATCACAATTTCCACATACATAAGACAATGTTCCAACGAAATCTAACGATACTAATTAACATCACTGATAACATAACATCACAAAGTTCACATATATAAGACAATGTTCCAACGAAATCTAAAGATACTAATTAACATCACAGATAACATAACAACATAGATCTTCCACCGGCGCGGCTCCCTCACTCCATCAACTCCATCCATCCCTCATTCCTGGCCACGACGCGGTGGCGGCTCCACTTCTTCTTGTACTTCTCCCTCAGGGGCGCAGACCTAGCCATCCCAAGGACATGGTCCTTGACCTCATTCAGCTTGCGCCACCGGTGCATAAGGTTGGGGCAGACAGAGCACCCGTACGTGCTGTCGAGGCGCCGGAAGACGCGCAAAGCATCGCCCCAGGGGACTGGAGGGATGTAGCCGTGGCAACGGTCCTCAGAAGAGCCTGTGTCAGCTTGGGAGTCGGAGTCAGAGTCAAACTCACCAGCATGAAGGGTAACCGTAAACTTCAGCTTACGAGGCGCCGACGGTAGAGGATGCTGGATATCCGCCGGCAAGACACTAGCTGCTCCTGGCAAAGTGTCGGCGATCGACGGCGGGTCGACGTTGGTGTCGTCGGAGGGCGGCGACAGTGACGGTGGAGGAGGCTGGGAATCCGCCGGTGAGCCACCGCCAGCTCTTTGGAAATCGCCGACAAGCGATGGCGGGTCGACGTTGGCGGCGTCGGAGCTCGGCGGCGGCGGGTCAACGTTAGCGGCGTCGGAGCGCGGCGGCGGTGTGCCGTGGATGTGGCCCTACAGCACCTTCGTGAACATGCGGGCGAAGTGCTGGTTGTCGCGCGGCGGCACCCAATCACGGGCGCGCGAAGAGGATGTGGCGCCGGAGGATCGGTTGAAGGGCGAGGGTGAGAGCCTGTCGGTGTTTTAGACCGGCAACCTACCAAGGGGAGTACCCGAGGTAGATGAATGTGGCCTCGCCGAGATCGGGAACTCGAAGGAGAGACACGTGGCACACAATTTAGACAGGTTCGGGCCGCGAGGTGCGTAATACCCTACGTCCTGTATGCTGCGTAGCTCTGGATTGATTGGGTGTGTTTACAAGATGATGCGGATGATGAGATAGGGGTCCCTGCCTTGCCTTATATAGTCCAGGAGGCAGGGTTACAAGTCGGTTTGCCAGAGGAGTATTAGTTGTGCACGGCTAGGAGTACTCTACATGGATCCAGACATGTCTAGCTTCTTAACTGAGTACTAGTCCTCTGTATGCCTTGCGCTCCACGCCATCAGGTGCCGCGTAGCCCAAGTCGAGTAGTCCTAGGGGCCCACGGAGTAGTCAGTCCCAGTACCCACCTGAGTAGTGGGCCCAGGGATGTCCGTACGACAAGCCCCCGAGTACTTTGTAGTCGAGCAGGATGTCTTCGAGTAGTCTTGACAGCCTTGGCGAGTAGTCCTTGAGCGTCCTCGAGTTCCACAAGCTGAAAGTCCTCAAGAATGCTCGAATCATCCCGAGGCTGGAAGGTACTCTAGCTGATCTTTGAGTAGTCTTGAAGTCTTCTCGAGTAGTTCCCAAGCGTCCCCGAGTGCTTCTCTCGAAGGTCTTCAATAGTACTCATGTTGTCTTGATGAAGAACCATATGGAAAATGCAATTCGGAGAATCACATTCCATATGGAATGTTGCCCCCGAGCCTTAGGTCGAATCACAGATTCAAGCTGAGGGTCAATTTGAAGTTCTGCCAATCATATCCCAAAAAATCCGGAGAAAAAACCGAAGGACACATGGCACAGAGCCCCCGAGCCTTGAGTCAAGTACTTTCTCTCGAATTGAAGGGTCATCTTGACTGTAGAATGTGTCCTGAGTGGGATCTTGAACTGGTGTAGCCCACTGAGTTCGCCAGATGTAGTCGAGCCCCCGAGACTGAGAGCATCAAGTACTGGAATATGAAGAGTCAGGCTGCCACCACTGAGTCACCCGCCTGGCGCTTATCCGCCTGTTCAGAACCGAACCGCCAGATGAGTTATAAATAAGTGGTGAACCCCTTAGGGTTTTTCACTCCCAGAGGTAGCATTCCCACAAATTAGATCTGAGTGAGTGCTCCCCTTTGCTCCTCTGCTACCGCCGCCACCGCGAGCGTAGATTAGATCTACTTGCGCCCACCGCCGCAGTCCGCCCACCTCCATAGCCCCCGAGCGGATGCGAGTGAAAACTCCTGTGACTTGGAAGATGAAGGCGTCCCCGGCTAAGAGCTCAAAGACCGGCACGTCGAAGAAGAGGAGCCGTGATGAGGCCGGAGATGCCGGCCAGTCATCGCCGTCGTCGCCCTCCACCCCTCGCCCCAATCCGGCGAAGGAATGGAAGAAGGCGAAGTTGAAGACCGAGGACCTCCTCGCCTTGGTCAACAGCGGATTCCTCCGCGAGAAGGAGATGGATCTCTGGCGCACCGCCACCGGCGACCCGTATCCAATGGAGAAGAACCCAGACGAGATTCTGATGTTCGCGCAGTTCGTGGAGTGTGGACTTGCGCTACCGGCCAGCGACTTCATCAAGGGACTTCTTGGATACTACGGAATCGAGTACCTCAACCTCAACCCCAATGGGATCTTCCACGTCTCCATCTTCGTACATTTCTGTGAAGCCTTCATGGGGATCAAGCCCCACTGGATCCTGTTCCGGAAGATCTTCCAGGTGAAGCCACAGCCAAGCTCGAATGATCCGCGAGTAGTCGGAGGTGCCAGGATCC
Source organism: Cenchrus fungigraminus (assembly GCA_036936925.1). NCBI lineage: Eukaryota > Viridiplantae > Streptophyta > Magnoliopsida > Poales > Poaceae > Cenchrus > Cenchrus fungigraminus. The sequence continues at coordinate 97,859,796 of CM072774.1, read as the reverse complement.
AGATGCGAGAAGATGCCGCCGACCAGTACTTGCCGTACAAGCTTATTGACTCCAATCAAGACTGGAAGGCGAAGTGGTTCTACATCAGCAACCACCACCGCGAGCTGCTGAAGCCGAGCGGGCATCAGCCGAAGCACGCACCGTGGTGGAACACGGAGCCCACCATGCAAGAACGAATTCAGCTACCAGAGTTGCTGAAGAAGATCAAGGCCTTGCGGGAGGTCGGACTGAGGGCCGAGCACGTGGCCTTAAGTTTTATGAAGAGGAGGGTGGAGCCACTGATGGCGCGAGACACCCTCGGATACAAATACACTGACGATAAGGACTCCTCTCGGATGCCTAGCGAGGAGAGTGATGATGATGTCATCATCGAGAGGCTGGGCAAGATCTTCAAGGATATGTCCCCGTACATGCTGTGTCTAGTGCCAGAGTACTCCACGGCATAGCCGCCAAACCAGGTTAGTAGTCGTGGCTAGAGCCCTCGAGTACTGATTGGCTTTATGTAGTCGTACTGATGCCGTGCTTGATGTTGCAGGACGACTTGAAGAAGTACATCTCCGTTCCGCCATCCCCTCCGCGACTTGAAGATCAGGCGTCGGGGAAGGCGGAGCCCAAGGGGAAGGAGCGCCGCGAAGTCGGTGAAGGCAGTGATGCCATCATCATCGAGGACAGCTCTGATGACGAGGATGAAGAGACGCTACTGCAGCGGTTCCAGCTTCGCTTAAGGTTCAGCCGGGCTGGGATGCCCAATATCCCCGTCATCGAGAAGCCATCTAGCCTCGAGGCTAGCTTGCCGGCACCACCCAGGAAGCCGCGCAACGCGGTGCGGAAATGTGCCGTCAAGAAGTTGAAGATCTCAGAGTCCTCTAGCCAAGAGGTGAGTAGCACGACTAGAGTAGTCGAGTACTGCCGAAGAGTAGTCTGGAGCTGACAGTATGACTTATGGTGCTGCAGGACATTCCCATCTCGGACCCCGTTGATCATGGTGATGAGGACGTCTAGGACATGGTGGGGGCGGCAGCTGAGAGGAGCATCAGCCCGCCTCCAGCCACTGAAGAAGCCATGCCAGAAGGGGCACAACAACAAGCCGACACCGTGGAGCCGCAGTCGTCGGTTGAAGAAAGACAAAGCCCTCCTCTGGTTGCGGCTGTAGAGCAGCCAGAGGAGGCACCTGTTGAGGCCGGAGCTGCCAGCGAGGATGGCATAGTTGATATTGCCAGGATACTGGGCGCTCCAACCGTGACCGTGGTGCGGTCAACTCTGTAAGTTCCCTGAACTCTCGAGTAGTCGTGTAGTCGTCAAGCTTTACATGGTTGACTGAGTACTTCGTGATGCAGGAAATCCACGGACTTGTCGTGGGATGGTGGGGAGACCAGCACTCCGGTCGATGGAGAAGACCGCTCGGTGGAGGTGCGCAAACCCACGCAACCACCACAAACTAGAGCCGCAGTAGAGCCAGCACTTGAAGAGGCCACCTTGGTCGAAGGTATGCTCCGTGACAGCACGAGTAGTTATTGTGAAGGGTAGTCGTAGTCATTGATTTGACTTCTTGTACTGATCCTGACAGGAGCACAAGCTGAAGGAGCCACGATCCCAGAAGCTGTGGCCATGGAGATGGCCACTGTGGAAACAGAATCCACAGAGCCCATCGTGGAGGCTGCGACAGCAACAGCCCCCGGGTCGGGGACTACCGTAGCCCCCGAGCCAAGCGCGGAGGCGCGGATTGAGCCAGAACCCGAGGCGAGTACTCAAGTCGTCGTCCGTGAAGCGGTCATTGAAGAAGTTGCACCGCTCCGCTCGGCGCCCATGCCAGAGACGGGATCGTCAAGCCGCGGGGGTCCTGAGCTGCTGGAAGACAACCTTATCGACCCGGCTGTTGTCACTCTGAGCATGGAGTCGTGGCGCCGCACTGAGCAATGGGTCAAGGTACGTTGCAAGTACCCTGAGTAGTCTTGCTTTGTTGAATACAGAGTACTCATTAACTGTTCTGTCTTGCGCAGGATGTTGTTGAAAGGTCCCGTCAGAAGTCTGAGCTTCTAAAGGGGTATGGCGACACAGTTCTTCGTGCCGAGGGCTTGGAGAAGGAACTGGACAAGTCGAGGAAGCATGCAACCTTGCTCTAGTCCAAGCTTGACGGTGCCTTCGCCCAGTACCACAACGAGGTACAAGAGATGCAGGCGAAGAGGGATGACTTGGTCCGGAAGAACAAGTCTTTGCGCCAGAAAAACAAAGGTACGTCTTTCGCCGAAGCCGCCGATTACTTATTGTAGTACTTATAAGTAATCTGACCTTGAAGTGAGTTGTCTGCAGAGCTTGAGGCAAAGGTTGACCAGCTGAATGCGTCGGAGACGGACCTCAAGAACATTGTGTACCGGGAGACCGACAAAAGAGAGGTACTCGAGTACAAGTACACCCAGTTGAGCCATGAGTGTATCAAACACATGGAGCCCCGTGAAGCCTCGGACTGTGACCTTGTCAATTGTTATAAATCCCTGCAGAAGCTTAATGAAGACTGCGAGAAGCTTCGAGGCCAGCTAAAGGAACTTGAGGAGGCTGCGCTGCCCATCACAAGACTACTGGTGCCGCATCCTGGTGGGCCCAAGATAGCCCTGCTTATAGATAGGCTGAAGGATGCTCCCGGGCGCTTGGCGACATACGTCAAGCACCTAGCGAAGTCCATCCCGAACCAGGTGCTGGCGTACATGAAGTTGTACTTCCCCAAAGCACCGGTGGATGTGGTAGCCGGCGGACTTGTGGCAATCTGCAGCGATGAGCAATACAAGGTTCTCCTCGAAGAGATGGCGCCCATTGCTGAACAGGTGGCAGAGAAGCTTAATCTCTAGTAGATGTACCTGTAGAGGTAGCTTAGGGTAATTCATGTAAAACAAACAAAGTAGTCAGTAACTTGTTTGAATTATCAATGAAAGTTGTCCATGCCTTGTATATGGAATGAGTACTCGTGGCCGCCACTTGCAGCGAAGTGCGCGGAGTACCAAACCATGGAAAAGTCGTGAGTAGTAGTACTCGGTAAAGTATGCCTAGTTGGAAGGCACAGTAAATGAGTTGAGTAAAATCAAACTTTATTACTGATGAAGAAGTACACCTAGGTGGCCAGGGCCGTTACAAATGAGTAGTCGCTAGGACCCGTAGGCCGCCTACGGCTAAGTGTTGCTAGGGCCCTTGAGCCGCTTACAACTGAAGATCTGTTAGTAGCCGTATAGGCTGCATCTAGGGTACATGGTCTGTAGACCGCCACCAGAGTCCTTCTGCTCTGAGCAGCCCAAGATCTGTTAGTAGCTATTGACGCTAGATCTTGGAGAAAAGTAGTCCGGAGACTAGTGCTAGGACCGAGAGGCCGCTTACAGCGAAGAGTCCGTTGGTAGCCGTATACGCTGGACCCGTAGAAGAGTAGTCGAGTGACTACGCGTAGAAGCGACACAGCTGGTCGACGTTCCACGAGTTGCTGATGGGCTCGCCTTCAAGTGTTTGGAGGCGATAGGAGCCTGGTCCGGTCACCTTGGAGACTGCAAAGAGCCTTCCCATGGCGAGCTGAGCTTGTGTAGTCCGTCCGTGTTCTGGATACGACGGAGGATTAGATCACCGACGTTGAAGGAGTGTTCCTTAACATTGCGATCGTGGTAGCGACGGATACCCTCTAGGTACCTTGCTGACTGGACGAGGGCAGCGCAGTGGGCTTCTTCGAGGCTGTCGATGTCAACCCGTCTGCTGCCTTCAGAGATGCCTTCGTCGTATTGTTCTACTGCCGGCGACTCCCACATCACGTCGGTGGGTAGAATAGCTTCGGAGCCGTAGACCAGGAAGTAGGACGACTGCCCTATTGGCTTGGTAGGTTGAGTACAAAGCCCCCAGAGTGCATTGGGTAGTTCCTTGATCCACTTGCCTCCTTTGGTGTTAGCTGCGTCGTGCAATCGCTTCTTGAGGGTGTCGAGTACCATCCCGTTGGCGCGCTCAACTTGGCCGTTGGTGCGCGGGTGGGCGACTGAGATGTACCGGACGTCGATCCCGCTGTTCTCGCAGTACTCCCAGAACTGGTGGTTGTTGAAGTTGGAACCCAAGTCTGTGATGATGCAATGGGGTAGCCCGTAGTGATGCACGAGTTCATCCAAGAAGTCGAGTACTCTGTCGGCCTTTGGGTAGGTGACCGGCTTGACTTCAATCCACTTGGTGAACTTGTCGATGGCCACCAAGACTCTGTTGAATCCTCCTAGCGCAGTTGGCAGAGGCCCAATCATGTCGAGCCCCCAGCAGGCAAAGGGCCAGGTTGGTGGTATGGTGATTAGCTTGTAGGCCGGGACATGTTGCTGCTTGGCGAAGAATTGACATCCTTGGCACTTTCTGACGAGTTCTTCAGCATCGGCCAGAGCTGTGGGCCAGTAGAAAGCTCGTCGGAAAGCCTTGCTCACCAGCGTGCAAGAAGACGCGCGGTTGCCGCAGACACCCTTGTGGATCTCCTCTAATATGTCCTTGCCTTCATCCCGAGGTATGCACTTCATGAGTACGTAGGTCTTGGATCGGCAGACAAGTTGTTCGGCCATGTTCTTGTCGGAGGGAACCTTCTGCTCGCGGATGTAGTCGATGAAGGGTTGTCTCCAGTCCATGTCGATCATCATGACCTCCCTACCGGACTGCGGTGGCACAAGGTCAGTGGTCATTGGTACCGGCTCCGGGATGGATGGCACGTGAAGCTCGTGGACGAAGACTCCGACGGGTACTTGTGCGTGAGTAGAACCAAGCTTCGACAGGACGTCCGCTGCAACATTGTTGTCGCGGACGACGTGGTGGAACTCGAGACCATAGAACTTGTTCTCGAGCTTGCGGACTTCCAGACAGTAGGCGTCGATATTCTCCTTGTTGCGATCCCAAGACTTGTTGACTTGGTTAATGACAACTGCGGAGTCGCCGTAGACTAGTAGCCGCTTGATGCCCAATGAGATTGCGAGGCAGAGCCCGTGCAGCAGGGCTTCATACTCGACTTCATTGTTTGCGACCTTCCAGAAGATCTGCAGGACGTACTTGAGTTGTTCGCCCTTTGGAGAGATCAAGAGTACCCCTACACCCGCGCCCTCGAGCTTGAGTGAGCCATCGAAGTACATCACCCAATGCTCTGACCGCTCTGTTGGGGTTGGTAGCTGATTCTCCCGCCACTCTGCCATGAAGTCGACTAGTGCTTGAGACTTGATAGTGGTACATGGCTTGAAGTCGATGTTGAGGGCGCCAAGTTCGACTGCCCACTTGGAGATTCTTCCAGTAGCATCTTGATTGCGGAGGATGTCGCCGAGCGGATAGTCGGTGATGACGACAATCGAGTACTCCTGGAAGTAGTGCTGTAGCTTCCGCGAGGTGATGAGTACTGCGTAGAGTAGCTTCTGGACCGGCTGGTACCGTGACTTGGACTCTGACAGAACCTCGCTGCCGAAGTAGACTGGTCGCTGGACTGGGTAGGCGTGGCCTTCTTCCTACCGCTCGACAACGATGGCAGTACTGACCACGTGAGTAGTCGCAGCAAGGTAGAGCAGTAGCTGCTCCTTTTTGCGAGGAGCCGTGAGGACTGGTGGCTTCGACAGGAAGTCTTTAAGCTGCGCCAAGGCTTGATCAGCCTCCGTGGTCCACACGAACTTCTCTTGATGCTTGAGTAGTTTAAAGAAGGGTAGTCCCCATTCTCCGAGCTTCGAGATGAATCAGTTAAGTGCCGCCATGCACCCGGTCAGCTTCTGGACATCCTTGATGCAGGTTGGAGCTTTCATATTGGTGATGGCGGAGATCTTCTCGGGGTTGGCTTCGATGCCGCGATGGCTGATGATGAAGCCGAGTAGTTTTCCAGATGGTACGCCAAAGACGCACTTGTTGGGATTGAGCTTCCATTGGTACTCTCGCAGGGATGCGAAAGTCTCTTCAAGATTGGTGATGAGCGTATCGGAGTTTCTAGTCTTGACGACCACGTCATCGACATAGGCTTCGACATTCTTGTTGAGCTGCTTCTTGAAGCAGGCCTGGATAGCTCGCTGGTAGGTAGTGCCGGCGTTCTTCAACCCGAACGACATTGTTGTGTAGCAGTAGGCACCGAACGGGGTGATGAACGCAGTCTTCTCCTGGTCTTCTTCCTTGATTGCGATCTGGTGGTAGCCCGAGTAGTAGTCGAGGAAGCAGAGCAGGTCACAGCCCGCCGTGGATGAAGGACCGATTAGGCGAACCAGAGAGGGGGGGGAGTGAATGGGAGCCGATAAAAATTCTTCTCGAAGGAGATGAGAACTCCAACAAGACGAACACGGCTTCCAACTCACGTCTCTGACCCAACTACCCAAGTTGGTCAAGACCACGCAGCCACTGGAGTGCTACTGGTCCTAGGAACCAACACTCAACCTTCCTAGCCAAAACTCACCAAAACACACAGCGGAAACTTGCACGGCTTGCTGCCTGTGCTACACCGGTCAGACCGATGGCCTGCGCCGGTCAGACCGGTGACACCGGTTAGACCGGTGGACAGAGCCGGTCAGGCCGGTGGCTACAGCAGCCGCACAGCAAACGTTCCAGGAAGCCTCAGTGAATCCTCTAGGCCCTGGAACAAAAACCACCACGAAACACAACCTGTGAGGAAGAAGAACCCCTCACAAATCCTAGCAAAACAACTCCAAACACTCCAAGAACTGAACAGCAGGACCACGGGACAAAACCACACGGACAAGGCTGTTCCCCGAGACAAAAACCCACCAAGGGCTAGCACCGGTCAGACCGGTCAAGAGCACCGGTCAGACCGGTCGTGCCTGGGCAGCTCGGGATGAACAGCGCCCGCGAGTCAACTCCTCCAAATCCAACTCCCGATCTCCCGATTCGCTCCACGGTTTTGCACAAGACTTTGGGGATAGTAGAAACACCTCATGGGTACTCCATAGCCAAGATTTGGTCCACCAAAACTTGTCAAATCAAGAGGAATCGAAGAAATCCCACCAAGAACGCCTCTAACCCTGGAGCCACGAAAACCCCAAAATCGAGCCCCTTTGCTCACGGATTTGGAAGGGGAATCAAAGGGAAAAGAACCACGAAGGGTTCATGCATACATCCCCCACCAAATCCCAAAGAGAAAGGCCTCGAAATCGCTCCAAGAAAATCGCCAAGAAAAGGCTCCGAAAATCACCAAAAAGGAGAAACGGGAAAGACACATCCAAGCCTTGAGGAACCACGCCGAATCATCTATACATACCAAAGAGGTTCATACAAGGTCTAGCTTGCCGCCCGATCATCCTTCCCTCTCACAAGATCTCACCATGAAGCTCTCAAGCTAGTCCTACGAAAATCCTAAGAAAATAGGAAGGAAAATAGGAAAACCAAATGAGCTAGGGTTCCAAGAGATGGCTGCCATCCTCTCACCACTTGGGTTATATGGAGGCAACCGAAAGACTAAAATACCCTTACTAGCTAACTAGGGATACATGCCCCTCGAGGGCGAAATTGGAAGTCTTTGTCTTCGCACCATCGGACGGATGCCCAGCAACCGCAAACTTGCTTAGCCTTGACGCAAGCCTTGCGATCCCGACGCGTGTCCTCCGCTTCGAAGATTCCGGACTGCGTCGTCGCACACCGGTCAGACCGGTGCTCCTCACCGGTCAGACCGGTACCCACCGGTCAGACCGGTCTGGAGCTGCTGCACCTCCGTCTTCGGTTCTTCGGTCTTGGCTTTGTGGATCAACCAAGGAACCCAGTGGTTTTCTGGTGAACCACCGGAAACCCCGCGAACTAGGTGTAGCCTCCGCCAATCACCACTCATGACTCGGCTCCCACGTAGTCCCGGCTCGACCTTGGTTTTGAGGCTCAACCAAGAAACCGTCCATGACTTCATCTTGCCGTTCTTGCCACCATGCGGCCCGCACTTGACCCCGCTGGCCACCGGGTCCCTCGAACCAAGCCTACTTGTCTTCTCCACACCTGGAGGCCTCACCGGCAACGACCTTTCACGCTTGTTCTTCACCTGCACCTGCACCAGTCAAGCCGCAACCTGCACCTGCAATACTTAGCCAAGAATCAGTCCTCACCACGTTGTCAATCACTCATCACACCAGGAAGCGACCATCCACCGGTCCTCGAACCACACCTGGCTCTCAATCTCCCCCTTGATGAGTGCATTGACAACACACACGTTTTGGTAACCAAGAGAAAAGGAAAAGAAAAGAAACGACTAAAAGAAACTCCAACAAGCGATCGAAAGCCAAAGAAAAGGCAAAGAGCAAGATCACTTGAAGAAGACAAGTCTCGGACCCCTTAGGCAAGGGCAACGGCTCGACACATCCGAGACAAAACATGCTCAAGCAAAGAGCACAAACCATCAAACCAAAGCTCGAAAACCACAAAGAGCTCCCCCTGCACACATGCAAGCTCCCCCTGAACCGATGCAACTCCCCCTGGACAAATGCATGCGAACCACTTCACAAAACAGAGCAGCTGCAACAGCTCAGCTCTGACCGGTCAGACCGGTCGACACCACCGGTCAGACCGGTGGGCAACATGTGAACAGGACCAGCACTCTGACCGGTCAGACCGGTGACCTCAACCGGTCCGACCGGTGCACAACAGAGCCCAAAAATAGCTCGAAACCACCTGAAAACCTTCCAAATGCATTCAGTAGGCCAAAACATGCTCAAACTTCTCCCCCTTGTTGACAATGCATGAATCAAGCCAAAAATGCTAAAAATGCAACCTAGAGCTTCTCAAATAGACAAAATTCAACATAGGATGCTACACATGTCCAAACGAGCAAGTTAGATACTCTATAGCTTCGTAAAGACATAAACTTCATGATCACCAAGTTTCACAACCATTGGGCGATGCTAAGATAGAATTTAGCAATTTTGCGAAAAATTACCCTCTCATGAGCAAAGTCCTAAACATGAGCAAAACATGTCAAAATGGCAAAGCCACACAAACTTCATGCTAGGACAACCATTCTAAGCATAAGACCATCATAAACACCCACAAGCACCTCATGTCATGTCAAAGCCACCGAGCCATGTGCCTACTTCTATATATGAGACTTCTCATTGGTAGGCATCATGCAACGATTTAGCACCCAAAGCAAAATAAAATTAGCACATATGACATGGGAGCACATTTTTCAAGCAATTTACATTTCATTTTCAGATTTATAATTGGTACATGAAATGTCTTTGCGACAAAAAGGAACTTATGCCCCTCCACAAGATGAAGCATGGGGGCTAAACATTCATGATGGCAAATGAGCCTTTGGCCCCATATGATCAAAATAAGCTATCTAACCACAAATTAAGCATAGCCAAGCCACTAAAACATGTCAAGATAATGTAAAGGCATTTACTCACAAGAAAGCATATATATGAAATTTTTCAAAAACATAGCCATCAACCATGGATACAAACCAAGATTATCAAGAGCTAAGCCAAACTAACCATAGCTTACCAAATTAGCTCACAAAGACATATATGTCATTCCATGGTGAACAATGTGTATAGGAGAAGCCTTTCCTAAACAATGCATATGATACAAAATGCATGCAACCTAAGATACAAAGATGCCTATACATCATGCTACATATGCCATGCCAAATGCAAGAAATGCACAAAGGAAAGCTATACATATGCTACAAAGGAGCTCCCACACGCCAACTCAAGAAATCAAGCAAACACCAAGCTCCCCCCGCAAACGAGTGAAAGTTGCTTGATCTAGGGGTTTGGTGAAAATATCGGCTAGTTGTTCATGTGTGGGTACATGGATCAAAGCTATCTTCCCTTTCTCTACGTTGTCTCTCAGAAAATGATACCTCACTTCTATGTGCTTGGTTTTGGAATGGAGCACTGGGTTCTTTGCAACGCTTATGGCACTGGTGCTATCACATTGAAGAGGGACATGGGTATACTCCTCACCAAAGTCACTCATGGTGTATGTGATCCAAAGGAGCTGAGAGCAACAGCTAGCTGCGGCCACATACTCTGCCTCGGTAGTGGATTGAGCAACACTCGACTGTTTGCGGGAAGACCAAGATACCAAAGAAGAACCCAAGAACTGGCAAGTCCCAGAAGTGGACTTCCTATCCAACCGACACCCGGCAAAATCCGCGTCTGAAAATCCATGAAGCGCCAAAGAAGAAGACGCAGAGTACCAAAGGCCGAAGTCGGGAGTGTGTCGCAAATACCTGAAAATGCGCTTGACTGCTTGCCGATGCGAAGTCCTCGGAGAAGCTTGAAAACGAGCGCACAGACACACCGAGAATTGAATGTCCGGCCTCGTCGCCGTCAAGTAGAGGAGTGACCCGATCATGCTCCGGTACTCCTTCTGGTCCACGTGTTCACCTTCCTCGTCCGCATCAAGAACTGTAGTCGTACTCATAGGCGTCGCCATGGCCTTGGAGTCCTCCATCTTGAACTTCCTCACAATGTCCTTGGTGTACTTAGCTTGGTGCACAAATGTTCCTTCCTTTGATTGCTTGATTTGTAGCCCGAGGAAGAACTGCAACTCGCCCATCATGCTCATCTCAAATTCCCTGCTCATGTCTTCTGCAAACCTTGCAACAAGAGAGTTAGACGAGCCACCAAAGACAATATCATCCACGTATACCTGCACAATCAGGATATCTCTGTCCTGCCTAAGGAGAAATAAGGTCTGGTCGACCTTCCCCATCTCAAACCCTCTCTCAAACAGGAACCCCCTCAGCCTACCATACCAAGCTCTAGGCGCCTGCTTCAACCCATACAGCGCCTTCCTCAACTTGTATACCCGGTGAGGGTACTTCTCACTCTTAAACCCCGGTGGTTGCCTCACAAACACCTCTTCCTCCAACACACCGTTCAGGAAAGCACTCTTCACATCCATCTGGTACAACTTGAACCCTTTAGCCACGGAAAAAGCTAGAAGGATCCTGATCGCCTCCAAACGAGCTACAGGAGCGAAAGTCTCCTCGTAGTCGATCCCCTCTTTCTGACTGTACCCCTGAGCAACAAGTCTCGACTTGTTCCTCACCACTTCTCCTTTCTCTCCCTCTTTATTTTTCCACACCCATTTTGTCCCAATCGGCTTACACCCTGGGGGAGGGTCAACCAACACCCAAACTTGGTTCCTCTCAAAATTCTCCAACTCCTCATGCATCGAGTTAACCCAATTATGATCAGATAACGCATGTCCAATGTCTTTGGGCTCAAAAGTGGCAACAAAAGCAGCATGAGCGAAATGAGAATTGTTCCGAACCCTCGACCGTGTAGTACGTTCATTCATGTCGCTGATGATTCTCGAAGCTGGGTGATCCACTTGCACTCGTCGGGGAGGTTCTCGCCTTGATGCTACCTCCCCCTCAACAGCAGCTTCGCCTTGATCTGGGTTTGTCGTTGTAGGTGTGGGAGAGGGTCCATTCTCGATCGTCGTCGAAGTAGTAGGTACATGTTCAGCCGCGGGCATCACACCGCCATCTTCATCATCTCCATGTTCATGCTCCTCCTCCTGAAAGATTTCCTCGCCAAGTTCGTCGTCACCTGCACACTCAAAAACAAGCTGACTACGTGGCTGTGTCTCGTCGAAGGTTACCTCGCAAGTCTCCACGATTTGGTTAGTTTCAAGATTGAGCACACGAAATGCTCTAGAATGAGATGCATAACCAAAGAAAATACCATCGACAGACCTAGCCTCGAACTTGTCCAACTTCTTCCCTTTCTTCAGAATGAAGCATTTACAACCAAAGACATGGAAGTGACTCACCTTGGGTGTGCGACCGTGCATCAACTCGTAACAGGTTTTCTTCTTGTGAACCCTGAGGTAGATCCTGTTCGACACATGGCACGCGGTATTGACCGCCTCAGCCCAGAACCTTCTCGGAGTCCTATGCTCGTCGAGCATCGTCCGAGCCATCTCGCACAAGGTCCTGTTTTTCCTTTCCACCACGCCATTCTGGGGAGGCGTATACGGACTCGAAAACTGATGTTCAAGACCCAAGTCATGGCAAAAGGTTTCGAAGCGAGAGTTTTTGAATTCCGAGCCATTGTCACTGCGGATCGCTCGTATGGCATCTCTGTGCCTCTCGTTTCTTAACCTCAAGACAAGATCTCGAACAAAACCAAACGTCTCCCCCTTCTCCTCAAGAAAGAACACCCACGCATACCGAGAGTAGTCGTCCACCACAACAAGGACATACCACTTCCCACCCGCAGATCGCACACGAGCTGGGCCAACAAGGTCCATATGGAGCAGCTCGCATGGACGCTCAGTCATCACATCGGTGAGAGGCGGGTGAGAAGAGGCTACCATCTTGGCATGCCTACACGGCGCACAAACCAACTCTTTCTCAAACCTCAATCGTGGCAATCCTCGGACCAAATTGAGTTTACTCAAGCGAGACAAAAGGTCAAAGCTCAAGTGACCCAACTTCCTATGCCACTTCCACAACTCACTCGAAGAACCAGCCAAGAAGCAACGCTCCACACCAGAAGACTGAGAAAAATCAGCTCGGAACACTTGACCCTCGGGAACGATCATGCAAACAAGATCCCCCCAAGAATCTAAAATCCGAGAACCACCAGGCCGAAACAACACCTCAAAACCTTCATCCAACAACTGGGACACAGAAAGCAAATTGTATCCAAGCGATTGAACAAGAGCAACACGCCTGAGAGTGATCTTGTCGCTTACCTTAATCTCACCTTCTGACAGCACACGCCCTCGCCCATTGTCCCCAAAGGTGATGTACTTCTTTGTCACCACCGGGACGAGACTTGAGAACCACCCCTTGTCTCCGGTCATATGCCTCGAGCAACCGGAGTCAATCAACCAAATGTTCTTCAAGTCTCCCACCTGAAATTCAAAAGCGAGCACGTGAGTGAACAAACGACTCAGCACTGGGGTTAGTACCAAAAGAGTAAAACCAGTGCCGAGCCATTTGCTCCAAAGTGGGGTTAGCACAAACCAAATCATCACGCCTATCAAAGCTACCACCACGGTAACCACCACGAGGGAACCAACCCTCTCTAGCTGGAGGAGGACGAAAACCACGAAAGGGAAACCGTGGATCGTACCTCCGCTCCATCTCAAAGCTACGACTCTTCTCACCCTCGTATTGAGCACGAGGTGGAGAACGCCTAGCAAACTGACCACCTGCAAACTTTCCAGACCAACCACCAGAACCACGACCTCCAGAACCAAACCGAGCATCCTCACGAGCACGAAACCTGACTCGCTGTCTGCCCAGACCTGCACCGGTCTGACCGGTGTAGTACACCGGTCTGACCGGTGTGGCTCGGCCAGCAGCAACACCTGCAGCCTTCCGGTCTCCCCAAGCCGGAACCGTCCTCACAATCGCCTTGGCCCTAGGCATCTGCATACGAGGCTCAGGTACACCATTAGAGGGGTGGTACCTGTCCCTGTTAGCCCACTCTCTAGCCATTCTCTCCTCACGCTTCCTCTTGAAGCAAAACTCATCCTTGTGACCATCTCTCCCACAATACCCACAATGGAACTTTATGGGCTGTGGCTTAGGCTTAGGCTTGGGTTGGGGCTGCCTACTCGGCTTCTCACCCTTCTTCTCTCCTTCCTCACCTCCCTTTGGGCTCACAAACTTCACCGGTTTCTGAAAATCATTTGTTGGGTGAGGGAATATGGGTGGATCTGGAGTAGTGTCAAGTTTATTTCTGAGATGGTTGGGCTAGGGCTCAAACTTGTTCTTGTGTCTGTTTGGTGGTGGGATAGGAATCTCTCCAACTCTCTCAACTCCCTCACCACAGTTCTCTCCAAGCTTGTCAGCCCCAAGTGCCTGACCATCATAGCGTTTGAAAGCCGCTATCATGATACCGAGCTGAGGCTCCTGACCCGACAACCAGCTCATACATTTTCTCAGCTCATCATTTTCATCCTGCAGGCGATCAACATAATGTGCAAGCTCCAAATTCTTAACCGCATGCAATTCACAAGTAGAGCAAGAAGTGGGAATAGGCTCTTTCAACTTAGCCTCAAGCGAAACAGTGTAAGCATGCATCTCATCAATCTTTCCATGCAAAACAGGGCAAGAAGTGCAAGCACCTAGCAAAGCAGATCTAGACTTAAGCTCAGCCACTTCAACCCTAAGCATATCTAGTTCATCACAAGTAGAAGCATGCTTATCCTTAAGAGCAGTAAGATCAGCTAGGTACACAGAGCAATCACAGCAATCAATCTCATCAGAAACCACAGGAGAAGCCTTAAGCGAATCAATCTCAAGCTTAGCATCTAGGTTCTGGGTTTCTAGCTCAGCCACACGGTTCCTAGCATCTTCTAGTGAGGCCCTAAGCTCTTTCCTCATCTTCTTGGCCTCTCTAAGCATGTGATCGCGGTTATCAAGCAAGTCAACCAACTCATCATTCTCCTTGCGCAAAGAAGAGAGCTCATCACATACCTCATCCTCGGAGTCAGAGTCCGAGTCACTCTGGTGGCTCTTCTTGCTGCCGGAGCTACGGGCCATGCCGCAGAAGCCATCTCTCGCGAAGCAGCTCAACCCGCTCAAGTTCCTGGATGACTTCTTGTTCTTGCGCCGATCACCTTCATCTTCACTGCTACTCGAGCTTGATGAGAGCCAGGTGTGGTTCGAGGACCGGTGGATGGTCGCTTCCTGGTGTGATGAGTGATTGACAACGTGGTGTGGACTGATTCTTGGCTAAGTATTGCAGGTGCAGGTTGCGGCTTGACTGGTGCAGGTGCAGGTGAAGAACAAGCGTGAAAGGTCGTTGCCGGTGAGGCCTCCAGGTGTGGAGAAGACAAGTAGGCTTGGTTCGAGGGACCCGGTGGCCAGCGGGGTCAAGTGCGGGCCGCATGGTGGCAAGAACGGCAAGATGAAGTCATGGACGGTTTCTTGGTTGAGCCTCAAAACCAAGGTCGAGCCGGGACTACGTGGGAGCCGAGTCATGAGTGGTGATTGGCGGAGGCTACACCTAGTTCGCGGGGTTTCCGGTGGTTCACCAGAAAACCACTGGGTTCCTTGGTTGATCCACAAAGCCAAGACCGAAGAACCGAAGACGGAGGTGCAGCAGCTCCAGACCGGTCTGACCGGTGGGTACCGGTCTGACTGGTGAGGAGCACCGGTCTGACCGGTGTGCGACGACGCAGTCCGGAATCTTCGAAGCGGAGGACACGCGTCGGGATCGCAAGGCTTGCGTCGAGGCTAAGCAAGTTTGCGGTCGCTGGGCATCCGTCCGATGGTGCGAAGACAAAGACTTCCAATTTCGCCCTCAAGGGGCATGTATCCCTAGTTAGCTAGTAAGGGTATTTTAGTCTTTCGGTTGCCTCCATATAACCCAAGTGGTGAGAGGATGGCAGCCATCTCTTGGAACCCTAGCTCATTTGGTTTTCCTATTTTCCTTCCTATTTTCTTAGGATTTTCGTAGGACTAGCTTGAGAGCTTCATGGTGAGATCTTGTGAGAGGGAAGGATGATCGGGCGGCAAGCTAGACCTTGTATGAACCTCTTTGGTATGTATAGATGATTCGGCGTGGTTCCTCAAGGCTTGGATGTGTCTTTCCCGTTTCTCCTTTTTGGTGATTTTCGGAGCCCTTTCTTGGCGATTTTCTTGGAGCGATTTCGAGGCCTTTCTCTTTGGGATTTGGTGGGGGATGTATGCATGAACCCTTCGTGGTTCTTTTCCCTTTGATTCCCCTTCCAAATCCGTGAGCAAAGGGGCTCGATTTTGGGGTTTTCGTGGCTCTAGGGTTAGAGGCGTTCTTGGTGGGATTTCTTCGATTCCTCTTGATTTGACAAGTTTTGGTGGACCAAATCTTGGCTATGGAGTACCCATGAGGTGTTCCTACTATCCCCAAAGTCTTGTGCAAAACCGTGGAGCGAATCGGGAGATCGGGAGTTGGATTTGGAGGAGTTGACTCGCGGGCGCTGTTCTTCCCGAGCTGCCCAGGCACGACCGGTCTGACCGGTGCTCTTGACCGGTCTGACCGGTGCTAGCCCTTTGTGGGTTTTTGTCTCGGGGAACAGCCTTGTCCGTGTGGTTTTGTCCCGTGGTCCTGCTGATCAGTTCTTGGAGTGTTTGGAGTTGTTTTGCTAGGATTTGTGAGGGGTTCCTCTTCCTCACAGGTTGTGTTTCGTGGTGGTTTTTGTTCCAGGGCCTAGAGGATTCACTGAGGCTTCCTGGAACGTTTGCTGTGCGGCTGCTGTAGCCACCGGCCTGACTGGCTCTGTCCACCGGTCTGACCGGTGTCACCGGTCTGACCGGCGCAGGCCATCGGTCTGACCGGTGTAGCACAGGCAGCAAGCCGTGCAAGTTTCCGCTGTGTGTTTTGGTGAGTTTTGGCTAGGAAGGTTGAGTGTTGGTTCCTAGGACCAGTAGCACTCCAGTGGCTGCGTGGTCTTGACCAACTTGGGTAGTTGGGTCGGAGACGTGAGTTGGAAGCCGTGTTCGTCTTGTTGGAGTTCTCATCTCCTTCGAGAAGAATTTTTATCGGCTCCCATTCACTCCCCCCCTCTCTGGTTCGCCTAATCGGTCCTTCACTTGAGGAAGAGTAGGCGGAGCTGGAGTCGACGTCGCTCGCTCCGACCATTGCTCGGGCCTTCCTGCCGCGGCCATCCTTCTTCCTCGACCGTCGCTCGTCCTTGTGCTTGTTCTTGTGCTTGTGATCGCGCCTCGATCGGTACTTGCCATCCTTGCTCGATCGGTGCCTGTAGCCATCCTTGTAGCCGTCCTTGTTCTCCGTCTTCTCCGGGCAGTCGGCAACGAAGTGTCCTGGCTTGCCGCACTGAAAGCACGTCCGTGCTGTCCTCCTCGTGTTCACCCGGTTCTCGTGCAGCCTCTCGAACCGCCTGGTCAGCAACGCCAGCTCGTCCTCTCCAAGCACGTCGAACTCCTCATCTGGCAAAGACATCAAAGAAGACAGAGAGTACATCCTGGAGGATGCGTTAGCGTTAGACTTAGCTCCTTTGCCACTAACGAGAGCGAGACTATGAGAATCAGTCGGGCTCTCGATCTTGGCTGTCATACCACGGTCCAACTCAGCCGACTTGAGCTTCGAGAACAGCTCGTTCACCGTCAAGGTGTCATACTTCTCGGACTCAACAATAGCCTCAAACTTCCCGTCCTATACGGTACGATCCAACGAGTGCAAGAGCTTCACGGCTCTATCATGATCATTGTATGGGAGGACGTCCACATTGGCTCTCATGTTGTTCACAACGACCGTAAATCGCTGGAAAAGGGCATCGACGGACTCGCCGGGGAGATGAGTGAAGTTCTCGTACTCTCTCCGGTAAGTCGCGTACATCCGAGCCTGAACCTGAGCATTCCCAGCATGAGCATCCTTCAACTACTCCCAAATCCTACAAGCTAAGTCCTCTGTCTGAACCCGATCGAATTCAGGCTGACACAGAGCACGAAACAAGTAGTCGACAGCCTTGTTGTTGGCTTCGAACATATCCCTCGATCCTGGAGCAAGGAAGTTCATCGGATGAACATAAGCTGTGTTCACCGTGACATCCCAAAGGATCTGACCCTTTCCGCGGAGGAACGCCGCCATCCGCCTTTGCCACATCTGGTAGTTCTTCCCATCGAAGTGCAGAGGACCCGAACCCCGTTCCTGGTACGCCATCTTTGGATCTTAGACTGGTAAGAGTCAATAAAGACCCGAACCGGCTCTGATACCAATTGAAGGACCGATTAGGCGAACCAGAGAGGGGGGGAGTGAATAGGAGCCGATAAAAATTCTTCTCGAAGGAGATGAGAACTCCAACAAGACGAACACGGCTTCCAACTCACGTCTCTGACCCAACTACCCAAGTTGGTCAAGACCACGCAGCCACTGGAGTGCTACTGGTCCTACGAACCAACACTCAACCTTCCTAGCCAAAACTCACCAAAACACACAGCGGAAACTTGCACGGCTTGCTGCCTGTGCTACACCGGTCAGACCGATGGCCTGCGCCGGTCAGACCGGTGACACCGGTCAGACCGGTGGACAGAGCCGGTCAGGCCGGTGGCTACAGCAGCCGCACAGCAAACGTTCCAGGAAGCCTCATTGAATCCTCTAGGCCCTGGAACAAAAATCACCACGAAACACAACCTGTGAGGAAGAAGAACCCCTCACAAATCCTAGCAAAACAACTCCAAACACTCCAAGAACTGAACAGCAGGACCACGGGACAAAACCACACGGACAAGGCTGTTCCCCGAGACAAAAACCCACCAAGGGCTAGCACCGGTCAGACCGGTCAAGAGCACCGGTCAGACCGGTCGTGCCTGGGCAGCTCGGGATGAACAGCGCCCGCGAGTCAACTCCTCCAAATCCAACTCCCGATCTCCCGATTCGCTCCACGGTTTTGCACAAGACTTTGGGGATAGTAGAAACACCTCATGGGTACTCCATAGCCAAGATTTGGTCCACCAAAACTTGTCAAATCAAGAGGAATCGAAGAAATCCCACCAAGAACGCCTCTAACCCTAGAGCCACGAAAACCCCAAAATCGAGCCCCTTTCTCACGGATTTGGAAGGGGAATCAAAGGGAAAAGAACCACGAAGGGTTCATGCATACATCCCCCACCAAATCCCAAAGAGAAAGGCCTCGAAATCGCTCCAAGAAAATCGCCAAGAAAAGGCTCCGAAAATCACCAAAAAGGAGAAACGGGAAAGACACATCCAAGCCTTGAGGAACCACGCCGAATCATCTATACATACCAAAGAGGTTCATACAAGGTCTAGCTTGCCGCCCGATCATCCTTCCCTCTCACAAGATCTCACCATGAAGCTCTCAAGCTAGTCCTACGAAAATCCTAAGAAAATAGGAAGGAAAATAGGAAAACCAAATGAGCTAGGGTTCCAAGAGATGGCTGCCATCCTCTCACCACTTGGGTTATATGGAGGCAACCGAAAGACTAAAATACCCTTACTAGCTAACTAGGGATACATGCCCCTCGAGGGCGAAATTGGAAGTCTTTGTCTTCGCACCATCGGACGGATGCCCAGCAACCGCAAACTTGCTTAGCCTTGACGCAAGCCTTGCGATCCCGACGCGTGTCCTCCGCTTCGAAGATTCCGGACTGCGTCGTCGCACACCGGTCAGACCGGTGCTCCTCACCGGTCAGACCGGTACCCACCGGTCAGACCGGTCTGGAGCTGCTGCACCTCCGTCTTCGGTTCTTCGGTCTTGGCTTTGTGGATCAACCAAGGAACCCAGTGGTTTTCTGGTGAACCACCGGAAACCTCGCGAACTAGGTGTAGCCTCCGCCAATCACCACTCATGACTCGGCTCCCACGTAGTCCCGGCTCGACCTTGGTTTTGAGGCTCAACCAAGAAACCGTCCATGACTTCATCTTGCCGTTCTTGCCACCATGCGGCCCGCACTTGACCCCGCTGGCCACCGGGTCCCTCGAACCAAGCCTACTTGTCTTCTCCACACCTGGAGGCCTCACCGGCAACGACCTTTCACGCTTGTTCTTCACCTGCACCTGCACCAGTCAAGCCGCAACCTGCACCTGCAATACTTAGCCAAGAATCAGTCCTCACCACGTTGTCAATCACTCATCACACCAGGAAGCGACCATCCACCGGTCCTCGAACCACACCTGGCTCTCAGTGGAGTCGATGACTTGATCAATCCGCGACAACTCGAAGGGGTCCTTGGGGCAGTGCTTGTAGAGGTCGGTGTAGTCGACGCACATCCTCCACTCGTTCGTGTTCTTCTTGCGGACGAGGACGGGGTTGGCGAGCCACTCAGGATGGAACACTTCACGGATGAAGCCAGCCACGAGTAGTTTGGCGAGTTCCTTCTTGATGGCGTCGCGTCGGTCGTCAGCGAAGCGGTGGAGGTGTTGTCACTTGGGCGTAGCTTTAGTGTCGACGTTGAGTGAGTCCTCGATCAGTCTCCTGGGCACACCTAGCATGTCCGCTGGCTTCCATGCGAAGATGTCTCGGTTAGCCTGAAGGAAGCTGACGAGCGCGTCTTCTTCTTTCGGGTCGAGCCCCGCCCCGATCATGGTAGTCTTGCTGCTGTCACCCATCCCGAGGTCGATGGCCTTCACCTATACTTCCTCTGCTGGCTGAGGCTTGTTTGCCGTGCTGGTCTTTTCAGATATCTCGAGTTCGGTTGGGGCAAGTTTCTTGGACGCAGCGAAGATTTCCATCATTGCATTGGGTACTTGATTAGTCGCTACGAGTTCCACAGCTTCGGTGTCGCAGTCGTAAGAGACCTTCAAGTCCCCATGCAGCGCGAGTACTCCAGCAGGACTTGGCATCTTGAGTACTAAGTAGGTGTAGTGAGGGACCGCCATGAACTTGGCGATCGCTGGTCTGCCGAGGATGGCATGGTAGGAGGTTTCAAAGTCCGCAACCTCGAACTTGATGTACTCGGTGCGGTAGTTCTCCCTTGTCTCCCCGAAGGTAACTGGCAGGACCACTGAGCCAAGTGGAATAGCCACGTTACCCGGGACGATGCCGTAGAAAGGTGACGCGCTCTTGGTGAGCATGTCAGTGATGTCGAGCTTCATCTTCTTCAAGGTCTTAGTGAAGAGGACGTTGAGTCCGCTCCCGCCGTCGATGAGTACCTTGTTGAGTTTGGAGCCCGCGACTACTGGTTTCAGGACCAGTGGGAAACATCCTGGCTCAGAGAAGCTTGTCCATTGATGCGCGTAGGAAAAGGTGATGGGTACCTCCAACCACCTTAGAGGCGTCGGGACTGCTGGTTCAATGCTTAAGACTTCCCGTAAAGTGAGCTTTTGGGACCGCTTGGTAGGTAGTCCGCCGAACAGGACATTCACCGTCTTGTTAGGTTCCTGGAAGTCGCCATTGCCTTCGTCGACTTTTTTCTTGCCCTTCTTGTCGTGAGGATGCCGTGGCTCGGGAATGTCCTTGAGTGCTCGCCGTAGTTGGTAGCACTGGTCAGTTGTGTGGTTGCCATCCAGATGCCATAGGCACTTCTCTTTGAGCAAGTCTCTGAAGCCGCCAGAAGTCTTTTTCGAGTTGTCCTTCGCAGGGCACTGTATAGCCGCGACTGTATTGTCTGGCTTGCGCTTGCGGTTGGAACCCGAGTAGTTGTTGTTGTTGCGACCCCCTTGATCCTTGTTGTTGTTATTGCCACCCGTGTTGTTTTTGCTCTTGCCGCGAATGGAGTCGTACTTGGCGTTCGCCTTGTCCTCTTCGTCGGCCCATGATGTGATCATGTCCTTGAGCTTGGTGATGTAACTCGGGCAGCGGCGACCGAAGTCTTCGAAGGTGCGACGGTGATAGAGCCCGTCTTGGAAGAGGTCGATGACTTCTTTATCGGTGACGTCGACTACGGTCGCGCGCTTGTCGAAGAAGCACCGCATGTACTAGCGGAGCGTCTCGCCTTGTTCTTGCTTGACCATCGCCAGGTCCATGCGGGTACCTGAGCACCCCATGGCGCCTGCGAAGTTGCTGGTGAACTGAGCCTTCAGCTGGTCCCACTCGTCGATCGAGTTCTTTTCGAGTGACTCGAGCCATGTGAGTGGAGCTTGATCCAGACAGAAGGGGAAGTAGAGGCACTTTGCGTCATTGTTGCCACCAGCGTTTTCAATGGCCAGGGCATAGCACCTAAGCCACTGAACTGGGTCTTGCTTCGCATCGTACTTGGAGATCCCGAGAGGTTTAAATTTCTCAGGAAGAAGCAGGTTGCGAAGTCTTGCAGAGTAGGCGGGGAAACCGTCGCTGTCGCTTGCTTCAGTAGCCTTCTTGCGGCGGATCTCATCGATCCTGTGGCGAGCGTCATAGCCGCCACGTGCATTGCCAGTGGTGTGGCTATTCGCGTGGCCTGGGCCTCCGTGATCGCCGCCGCGACCAGCTCTTCTGCCGGGGCCATGGGATGAACTTCCGCCGCTGCTACCGCCACCACCGCCGCCGCCGCGACTACCTCCGGCGCCGCCGCGACTACCACCGGTGCCCGCCTGGCTGTTGCCGCCCTGTGAGGGTCCTCCAGTCGATGCCCTAGAGCGGTTGGGATTTGGCTGGCATTCACTACGGACGCAGTTGCGTCCGCCGTCTGCCGGGCTGCGACTAGTGGCTTCGTGGTTTCCAGTGGGAGGAACTTGGGCGACCCTGTTGTCGACCCGCATGAAGTAGGCGTCTTCAGCAAGCTTGGCGATGACTTCGCCTGTGTGGTGCCCCTGGGCCTGTCGTGCTATCATGGTGATAGACATGAGGCATTGCTCAGGGGTGGTGTGTACCCGGTTGGCAACTTGATCCAGAGCCTCATTGAGGTTCCGGATGGGGAGAGCTTCCCGGAGACGTCGGCGTTGATCGTTCCGCTTCCTGTTGCGGTCACGCCGGGCGTTCTTGTCTTCGGTAGTCTCGTTCGAAGGTGCATTTGCGGACAATTCATCCTCTGAGATGTCGTCGAGGTACCGGTCGGGTCAGTCTTCCGAGGTTCCAACATCCCGGGCCGCCATGAAGACTTCGCGGTCAGGGGTGCAGAGGCCGGAGTCGGTAGTCGCGAACTCGGTGGGCGTGTGCTCTTCCTCGAGCGGGTTCTGTGGTGTCCCCTCCTAGAAGGGGAGTGTCTCAAGGTAGGCGACACAGCATGAGTTGTCATTGATCAGGTCTGCGGGCTTGCGGTTGGGCCAGTAGACAAATCTGCCGGCGGGAGTAGATGTAATGACCAAGCCAGCGGCAGGGCCTGACAGCGGTTCCTGAGTCATGTTGAGCTCAGACTCAGACTCGATTGGGTCCGAACCGAAGTCGAACTCGTAGGAAGAGTCTGAGTAGTAGCCGGGTGCGGTGTTGGAGTCCGAGGAGTACTCGGAGATGATCTCTTTGCCGGCCCGGCGTGCGGCGAGAGCTTCCGCGTGGACCCTGCTAGAGTTGCAGAGGCCGTATGGGAAGTGCTCATGGAGGAGGACCGTTTCACACGATGGCTCAGGAGCCGGCTCGCATGACTTGATCCAGGGTGACGTCGAGTTCGAGTTGGAGTCGGATCCAATCTCGAAGTCGGTGACTTGGTTGCTGTTGACATTGTCTCTATCGACGACACCAGGAATGCAGAGGTATATCTTAACATGATGCTAAGTGTATATCGGATGTTGCTTTCAGATAAACTAAAAGATGAATTCCGACACGATTCATAGCACAACTCGATATAGGTTGTCAGCCTGACAGGTGTGCCTGAAAATGCATGGATATGGTACTTTTACATATGCTTTGGATCTCTAGAAAAGAAGATATATATATAAACAGGGTATCCGCAAGCGCACAGATATGAATATACCATTGTAGCATTTTAACCAGGAGTAAAACCAGGTATCGTATTTGTATTCTACCACAGGGAAAGAAGTCTTTCTAATCCATAATAGCTAATACATGCTCATCTCTCAGTTTTATAATGTAGAGTGGCCAAAATATATCAATTGCTATAAACAGGGGTAAGTCACATAAAATATAGAGAATGATAGCACTGTTCAAGTCATAACTTCATGAGCAGCTAGAAAGTGTCATTATTGCAAGAGAAACGTAGCAAAGCCTAGCTAGAGAGGATACTCCTAGGTAATTCTAAACTATATGTCAATGCAAACTATGATTAGTGCAAACATTTAGCAATCATGGAAGAAGAACTATTATATCAATGCATGGGGAGACTATCCAGGAGGATCAAGGCCGAAACTTGAAACAACCCAAACAGTATAAGGCTCCACTAGTCCTATACACGGGGGGTGGACTACGAAGGACTCAATAGTGCTGTCACCACCACGATCTACCACACGACCCGGCATATAGGGTGCAATCGCAGATAAATACAACATAAGCACCACGCTTACACTGTCTTTACCATTCACCCATGTTAACAAATGATCTAGGTGAGGGCTATACGACTCCATACATGAATATAAAGGCAAATCAACTATGCTAAACATGTAATCATAATAAACACCAAAGCATATAATGTCGAATATAATCATTAATAAGAACATATGTCTATATAACAAATGTAAAGAACTAGATAAGAACTTACAAGAGCGAAGCTAGATCAGCCTCTAGATGATCAGGAGCCAAGTAGACTCCTTGCCTCCTCCTAGATCTAAACTAGCTAGCTACTCTGCTATATGGTGTTTCTAGGGCGTAGAGTCTCTGACTTGATGACTTGATCTGATGTATGACAGATTCAGATGCCTCTGCCAAGGGGCAGGGGGGCTGCTTATATAGTCCAGAGAGGTGGACGTGCGACGTAGGATCAAACCGACCTAAACATGTGGTTTAGATTGATCTTCATAGGCGGTGGAGGAACATTCCAGAAGTCGGGCCCATTTGGCGCCAGGGGGTGGCCGACCGGCCCCACCACTGGGCCGGTCGGTCTGGTGTGGGCCCCACTCGGGGTCCACTTCGGCCAGGTGGGTCCTTGATCCTTCTAGATGCTTCTTTTTTAGGTGCTAAGCCACGTTGAGTTCCGGAGCCTTCTGGAGTCTTCTAGAGTGGTTTCTTTGTATAATTTCTGAATAGTCCCTGTAGATTCATAGATTCACCAAAACTCATGGAAATTGTTAATATAAACCCTAATAAGGTGATCTAATTATATTTTAGTCCTTTTTCCAATGAATGTGAGGGATAAAATGCATAGATAAAATGTGTCAACAAACTCCCGCAAGCTAACCCTTTGCTAGTCCCTAGCAAAGATATGCTTTAGCAGGATCAGGAGTTGCTACAACGCTTTCACACCTCAAAAGTACTATGGTCTTCAAAAACCTATTCTCCTCAACAAGATTACTCTCTTTTACCTTCAACCTTTAAGCACAGCCTTTTCATAAATCTTTAGCAAATAAAAGACAAAACAATCAAGTCAAGCAGTATATCTCAAATTCTTTGATCAGCTATCATCCTGGGGTTTTGCACATTTTTCAGATAAAACTCAGAGATCCTGTTTATGACCTTCTCAAGCATGGAGTCACACTTAACAAGATATGGATGATAGTGTTGAATGGATGAGGATGAAAGGTGGTAAGCCTTTTAGCCTAGCTCTTGGACTATATCGCTCTTTCTAAGATTTTTTTAAGATCTGGGCTTTCCATTCTTGGAGAGGTGGGCTCTACTCGCCCCGGACTTTTGTCCATTTTTCTCTCTCCTTAGAGATGTGGGCTCTACTCGCCCTCGGACACGTGTCCATTATTCATCTCTAAAATTTATTTCTTTTAGGGAGGTAGGCCCTTCTCGCCTAGTATGACACTTGTCCTTTTCTCTCCCTCTCTCTTCTCACTTTTTCCTCTCTTTCTCTTTTTTTCGAATGTAGCCCCAGAATCTCTTTTTTTTCTTTCTTTTTAACATTGAGAGAGATATATCCTAGAGTTGCATGAGCTGTATGGCTTGATGGAAAATGCGTACTTCCATATTAGAAGCAGCATAAATGGTGGAATGGAATGATCTTGATGTGTATGACAAGCTCTTTAGGATCATTGACACAGGAACTCATCATATAAAATTTCATGATTTTTCAGATAAATCCAGGAATCAAGCTTCTCTAGGAAAATGATCAATAGCAACTCAACTTTTCATGAATCATCTTTCAAAGCCTAGACTCAGATTAAGCATGTACTTGCACAGGTTTTGGGTTTACAGCAAATTAAGCATTTAAGCTTCAAGAGAATCTAGGTCTGAAAACTAAGCACTTTAAAAGGGATTACGGCGGAGCAACTATTCATCATCTCCAAGCATATATCATCAAGATCATTATTAAAGAGAAAAGCCAACTAGCAGACTCTAGTATTTTATTCAAACTAAGACTTTTAACTAAAACTCAACTAGCTAAAAACATAGGATAGTGATACTTATCGTGATAACTGGGGGTGCTCTCCCCCAAGCTGGATCTTGAAGTGATTCTTGATTCATCCTTGGAACTTGTTTACCTTCAGGTCCTTATTAATTTCTCCTGTAAATATTAGTCTCGCACATACCCGAAGGAACAAATTCTAGGATTATGCTGTGAGCCTTCATGTGCCCACTTCTTTTTGGGTTTTTCTGAAATGTGTGGACCTTCATGTGCCCACGTATTTTTGTGAATTTTTATATGCAAAAGGGATGCTAAATGCAAAAACATGTGAATGCAAAAAATTATTTATTTATTATTTTTTTTAATATGCCGCCACGGTACGGAGTACATGGGGCTTTAAGGAACGCAAAAACAAAAAATATTTTTATGATTTTTTCAATGCAGGTATAGGGAAATAAACATGCTAATTTAAATATGCAGTGCAGAATATAAAGATAAATACCGAGTTACCTCTCGGCGAGAGCTTGGAGTACTTACTCCCATGGCGTAGATGTAGTGGCCATTGATTGATCAGTTGATGACGCGGGTAGTGATTGGTCTTCCGAAGGTGTACTTTGATCTTTCTTCCTCCAAACTTGTTTCTTCGGTGGAGACCTTTCTGGAGTAACGGGTTCAGAATACTAGGCTGGCAGAAGCTGAGCGGACTTCTCCTTAATCTCTTCTTCAATGTTCTTGACATCCGTCAACTTTGTGTTCAGCTTGCGTTGTAATCTGATCGACCGATTAGGCGACCAGAGAGGGGGGGGAGTGAATGGGAGCCGATAAAAGTTCTTCTCGAATGGGATGACTTCCCAAACAAGATGAACTCGGTCGGACACCCAAAATCACACGCTCCGCATGCAACCTTCTGTTTGCCAAAACCACGTAGCCACTGAAGTGCTACTGGTCCTAGGAACAAACACTACCAGCAGCCTCAACTCCTACACGCACACGGCAGCGGAAATGATTCAGGAGCCGGCTGTCTGGAGGGGGCGGTCAGACCGGGTATGGGGGGCGGTTAGACCGCCTCCACCTGGTAACCGGAAAATCCTCCGAAACACCTCTTCCGAGCGCCAAAACACACCACGGTTTCACCAACAGAAATCTCTGGTCAAGGCTAAGCTAGCTACCAGGAAATCTTGGCGAAAACCAAAACTTCACCCAGGGGCCTAAGGGTGGTTAGACCGGCTACCACGGGCGGTCTAACCTCCTGTACCCAGCAACGAACTCAAGGCAAGAACTCCTAGCAAACAGCACCGAAACGACCCAAGATTTCACCAGAAGACTCCTCTGATCAAGGCTAACAAACTCAAAGAGGAAAACCTGGGAAAATCCAAACCTTCACCGGGAAGACCCAGGGTGGTTAGACCGCCCCCCTATGGCGGTTAGACCGCCCTACCCAGAAAATCTGGCCGCGGGTCAACCCTCAACTTCCCATCGCCCGATCTCCCGATTCACCCCACGGATTGCGGCGAAACTTCGTGGATAGCTGGGTTACCTCCTGGGCAACCTCTCCCTCAAAGGAATCGAACCGAAACGCCCACAATCACAGGGAATCGCGGATTTAGGCCCTCTAGGTCAAGAACTCGAGCAACTCGAAAAACCACCAAATCGAGGCACCAGCCAAAGAGGCACAAGGTCCTCATACGTGACACCTAACAAGAATCCCGCAAGAAATCACCCTCAAAACTCCGCCAAGAAAATCACAAGAAAGAGCTCCGAAAATCACCAAAAAGGAGAACGGGAAAGGCAACACCAGACCTTGAGGAATCACGCCGAATCATCTATACATACCATGAAGGTTCATACAAGGTCTAGCTTGCCACCCATACATCCATCCCTCTCTCTAGATCTCACATGAAGCTCTCAAGCTAGTCCTAGGAAACTAGAGGAAAATAAGAACGAAAATGAGAAAACAAATGAGCTAGGGTTCCAAGAGTTGGCTGCCATCCATCCCCTCAAGTGTTTATATGGAGGCACCCAAAAGACTAAAATACCCTTACTAGATAACTAGAGATACATGCCCCTCAAGGGCGAAATTGGAAGTCTTCAGATTTTCTTCATCGGACGGATGCCCAACGACCGCAACCTTGCTTAGCCTCGACGCAAGCCTTGCGATCCCGACGCGTGTCCTCCGCTTCGAAGCTTCTCGGTGGCAGCGACCCGGGCGGTCAGACCGCCCCCCTGGGCGGTGAGACTGGCCTAGGCGGTCTGACCGCCCCTCCTGGGCGGTTGAACCGGCCTGGGTGGCCGCACCTCCTCGTCGAGTCTTCGGCCTCAGTTTTGTGGCTCAACCGAGTAACCCAGTGGTTTTCTGGTGAACCACTGCAAACCCCGCGAACTCGGTGTAGCCTCCGCCAATCACCACTCATGACTCGGCTCCCACATAGTCCCAGCTCGACCTTGGTTTTGAGGCTCAACCAAGAAACCATCCATGACTTCATCCCGCTGTTCTTGCCACCATGCGGCCCGCACTTGACTCCGCTGGCCACCGGGTCCCTCGAACCAAGCATACTTGTCTTCTCCACACCTGGAGGCCTCACCGGCAACGACCTTTCGCGCTTGTTCTTCACCTGCACCTGCACCAGTCAAGTCGCAACCTGCACCTGCAATACTTAGCCAAGAATCAGTCCACACCACGTTGTCAATCACTCATCACACCAGGAAGCGACCATCCACCGGTCCTCGAACCACACATGGTCCTCAATCTCCCCCTTGATGAGTGCATTGACAACACGCACATATAGTAACCCGAGAGAAAAGAAAAAGGAAAGAAACGAATAAAAGAAACTCCAACAAGCGATCGAAAGCCAAGGAAAGGCAAAGAACAAGATCACTCGAAGAAGAGCAAGTCTCGGACCCCTTAGGCAAGGGTAACGGCTCGACACATCCGAGACAAAACCATGCTCAAGCAAAGAGCACAAACCACCAATCCAAAGCTCAAACATCACAAAGAGCTCCCCCTGCACACATGCAAGCTCCCCCTGAGCCAAAGCACACTCCTCCTGAACCAATACAGCAATGCAACATGGGAGTGCAACAAAGAGCAAAAACCTGCTCAATCTGCCCAGGGCAGTTAGACCGCATTCCCTGGGCGGTTAGACCGCCCCACTGGGATCTGACCGCCTGAGGGGCGGTTAGACCGCCCCAAAAGACCGGTCCTGCACCAAACTTTTCAAAAACTGCCCGAACCACTTTGAACACCTTCCAAATGCTCCCAGGTGCCCAAAACATGCACAAACTTCTCCCCCTTGTTGACAATGGATGAATCAAGGCAAAATGCGAAAAGTTTAAACATAGAGCTTCTCAAGTATACAAAATTCATCACAAGATGCTACATATGTCCAAATGAGCAAGTTAGATACTCTATAGCTTCGTAATGACATCAACTACATGATCACCAAGTTTCACAACCATTGGACGAAGCTAAGATAGAATTGAGTAATTTTGCGAAAAGTTACCCTCTCATGAGCAAAGTCCTAAACATGAGCAAAACATGTCAAATGGCAAAGCCACACAAACTTCATGCTAGGACAACCATTCTAAGCATAAGACCATCATAAACACCCACAAGCACCTCATGTCATGTCAAAGCCACCGAGCCATGTGCCTACTTCTATATATGAGACTTCTCATTGGTAGGCAACATGCAACGATTTAGCACCCAAAGCAAATTAAATTTAGCACATATGACATAGGAGCATATTTTTCAAGCAATTTACATTTTATTTTCAGATTCATATTTGGTACATGAAATGTCTTTGCGACAAAAAGGAACTTATGCCCCTCCACAAGATAAAGCATGGGGGCTAAACATTCATGATGGCAAATGAGCCTTTGGCCCCATATGATCAAAATAAGCTATCCAACCATAAATTAAGCCTAGCCAAGCCACTAAAAACATGTCAAGATCATATAAAGGAATTTACTCACAAGAGAGCATGTATGTGGCATTTTTCAAAAACATAGCTATCAACCATGGATATAAATCAAGATTATCAATAGCTAAGCCAAACTAACCATAGTGTACCAAACTAGCTCACAAAGACATACATATCATTCCATGGTGAATTATGTATATAGGAGAAGCTTTTCTTAACAAATGCATATGATACAAAATGCATGCAACCTAAGATACAAAGATGCCTATACATCATGTTACATATACCATGCCAAATGCAAGAAATGCAAGAAGGAAAGCTATACATATGATACAAAGGAGCTCCCACACACCAACTCAAGAAATCAAACAAACACCAAGCTCCCCCCGCAAACGAGTGAAAGTTGCTTGATCTAGGGGTTTGGTGAAAATATCGGCTAGTTGGTCATGTGTGGATACATGGATCAAAGCTATTTTCCCTTTCTCTACGTTGTCTCTTAGAAAATGATACCTCACTTCTATGTGCTTGGTTTTGGAGTGGAGCACTGGGTTCTTTGCAACGCTTATGGCACTTGTGCTATCACATTGAAGTGGGACATGGGTATACTCCTCACCAAAGTCACTCATGGTGTATGTGATCCAAAGGAGCTGAGAGCAACAACTAGCTGCGGCCACATACTCTGCCTCGGTAGTGGATTGAGCAACACTCGACTGTTTGCGGGAAGACCAAGACACCAAAGAAGAACCCAAGAACTGGCAAGTCCCAGAAGTGGACTTCCTATCCAACCGACACCCGGCAAAATCCGCGTCTGAAAATCCATGAAGTGCCAAAGAAGAAGACGCAGAGTACCAAAGGCTGAAGTCGGGAGTGTGTCGCAAATACCTGAATATGCGCTTGACTGCTTGCCGATGCGAAGTCCTTGGAGACGCTTGAAAACGAGCGCACAGACATACCGAGAATTGGATGTCCGGCCTCGTCGCCGTCAAGTAGAGGAGTGACCCGATCATGCTCCGGTACTCCTTCTGGTCCACGTGTTCACCTTCCTTGTCCGCATCAAGAGCTGTAGTCGTACTCATAGGCGTCGCCATGGCCTTGGAGTCCTCCATCTTGAACTTCCTCACAATGTCCTTGGTGTACTTAGCTTGGTGCACAAATGTTCCTTCCTTTGATTGCTTGATTTGTAGCCTGAGGAAGAACTGAAACTCGCCCATCATGCTCATCTCAAATTCCCTGCTCATGTCTTCTGCAAACCTTGCAACAAGAGAGTTAGACGAGCCACCAAAGACAATATCATCCACGTATACCTGCACAATCAGGATATCTCTGCCCTGCCTGAGGAGAAACAAGGTCTGATCGACCTTCCCCATCTCAAACCCTCTCTCAAACAGGAACCCCCTCAACTTACCATACCAAGCTCTAGGTGCCTGCTTCAACCCATACAGCGCCTTCCTCAACTTGTACACCTGGTGGGGGTACTTCTCACTCTCAAACCCCGGTGGTTGCCTCACATACACCTCTTCCTCCAACACACCGTTCAGGAAAGCACTCTTCACATCCATCTGGTACAACTTGAACCCTTTAGCCACGGAAAAGGCTAGAAGGATCCTGATCACCTCCAAACGAGCTACAGGAGCAAAGGTCTCCTCGTAGTCGATCCCCTCTTTCTGACTGTACCCCTGAGCAACAAGTCTTGACTTGTTCCTCACCACTTCTCCTTTCTCTACCTCTTTATTTTTCCACACCCATTTTGTCCCAATCGGCTTACACCCTGGAGGAGGGTCAACCAAATCCCAAACTTGGTTCCTCTCAAAATTCTCCAACTCCTCATGCATCGAATTAACCCAATTATGATCAGATAGCGCGTGTCTAATGTCTTTGGGCTCAAAAGTGGCAACAAAAGTAGCATGAGCGAAATGAGAATTGTTCCGAACCCTCGACCGTGTAGTACGTTCATTCATGTCGCTGATGATTCTCGAAGCTGGGTGACCCACTTGCACTCGCCGGGGAGGTTCTCGCCTTGATGCTACCTCCCCCTCAACAGCAGCTTCGCCTTGATCTGGGTTTGTCGTTGTAGGTGTGGGAGAGGGCCTGTTCACGATCGTCGTCGAAGTAGTGGGTACATGTTCAGCTGCGGGCACCACACCGCCATCTTCATCATCTCCATGTTCATGCTCCTCCTCCTGAAAGATCTCCTCACCAAGTTCGTTGTCACCTGCACACTCAAAAACAAGCTGACTACATGGTTGTGTCTCGTCGAAGGTTACCTCGCAAGTCTCCATGATTTGGTTAGTTTCAAGATTGAGCACACGAAATGCTCTAGAATGAGATGCATAACCAAAGAAAATGCCATCGACAGACCTAGCCTCGAACTTGTCCAACTTCTTCCCTTTCTTCAGAATGAAGCATTTACAACCAAAGACATGCAAGTGACTCACCTTGGGTGTGCGACCGTGCATCAACTCGTAACAGGTTTTCTTCTTATGAACCCTGAGGTAGATCCTGTTCGACACATAGCACGCGGTATTGACCGCCTCAGCCCAGAACCTTCTCGGAGTCCTATGCTCGTCGAGCATCGTCCGAGCCATCTCGCACAAGGTCCTGTTTTTCCTTTCCACAACGCCATTCTGGGGAGGTGTATATGGACTCGAAAACTGGTGTTCAAGACCCAAGTCATGGCAAAAGGTTTCGAAGTGAGAGTTTTTGAATTCCGAGCCATTGTCACTGCGGATCGCTCGTATGGCATCTCCGTGCCTCTCGTTCTTTAACCTCAAGACATGATCTCGAAAAAAACCAGACGTCTCCCCTTTCTCCTCAAGAAAGAACACCCACGCATACCGAGAGTAGTCGTCCACCACAACAAGGACATACCACTTCCCACCCGCAGATCGCACACGAGCTGGGCCAACAAGGTCCATATGGAGCAGCTCGCATGGACGCTCAGTCATCACATCAGTGAGAGGCGGGTGAGAAGAGGCTACCATCTTGGCATGCCTACACGACGCACAAACCAAATCTTTCTCAAACCTCAACCGCGGCAATCCTCAGACCAAATTGAGTTTACTCAAGCGAGACAAAAGGTCAAAGCTCAAGTGACCCAACTTCCTATGCCACTTCCACAACTCATTCGAAGAACCAGCCAAAAAGCAACACTCACACCAGAAGACTGAGAGAAATCAGCTCGAAACACCTGACCCTCGAGAACGACCATGCAAACAAGGTCCCCTCGAGAATCTAAAATCTGAGAACCACCAGGCCGAAACAACACCTCAAAGCCCTCATCCAACAACTGGGACACAGAAAGCAAATTGTATCCAAGCGATTGAACAAGAGCAACACGCCTGAGAGTGATCTTGTCACTTACCTTAATCTCACCTTCTGACAGCACACGCCCTCGCCCATTGTCCCCAAAGGTGATGTACTTCTTTGTCACACCGGGACGAGACTTGAGAACCACCCCTTGTCTCCGGTCATATGCCTCGAGCAACCAGAGTCAATCAACCAAATGTTCTTCAAGTCTCCCACCTGAAATTCAAAAGCGAGCACGTGAGTGAACAAACGACTCAGCACTGGGGTTAGTACCAAAAGAGTAAAACCAGTGCCGAGCCATTTGCTCCAAAGTGGGGTTAGTGAGAGCCAGGTATGGTTCGAGGACCGGTGGATGGTCGCTTCCTGGTGTGATGAGTGATTGACAACGTGGTGTGGACTGATTCTTGGCTAAGTATTGCAGGTGCAGGTTGCGGCTTGACTGGTGCAGGTGCAGGTGAAGAACAAGCGTGAAAGGTCGTTGCCGGTGAGGCCTCCAGGTGTGGAGAAGACAAGTAGGCTTGGTTCGAGGGACCCGGTGGCCAGCGGGGTCAAGTGCGGGCCGCATGGTGGCAAGAACGGCAAGATGAAGTCATGGACGGTTTCTTGGTTGAGCCTCAAAACCAAGGTCGAGCCGGGACTACGTGGGAGCCGAGTCATGAGTGGTGATTGGCGGAGGCTACACCGAGTTCGCGGGGTTTCCGGTGGTTCACCAGAAAACCACTGGGTTCCTTGGTTGATCCACAAAGCCAAGACCGAAGAACCGAAGACGGAGGTGCAGCAGCTCCAGACCGGTCTGACCGGTGGGTCTGACCGGTCTGACCGGTGGGTACCGGTCTGACCGGTGAGGAGCACCGGTCTGACCGGTGTGCGACGACGCAGTCCGGAATCTTCGAAGCGGAGGACACGCGTCGGGATCGCAAGGCTTGCGTCGAGGCTAAGCAAGCTTGCGGTCGCTGGGCATCCGTCCGATGGTGCGAAGACAAAGACTTCCAATTTCGCCCTCGAGGGGCATGTATCCCTAGTTAGCTAGTAAGGGTATTTTAGTCTTTCGGTTGCCTCCATATAACCCAAGTGGTGAGAGGATGGTAGCCATCTCTTGGAACCCTAGCTCATTTGGTTTTCCTATTTTCCTTCCTATTTTCTTAGGATTTTCGTAGGACTAGCTTGAGAGCTTCATGGTGAGATCTTGTGAGAGGGAAGGATGATCGGGCGGCAAGCTAGACCTTGTATGAACCTCTTTGGTATGTATAGATGATTCGGCGTGGTTCCTCAAGGCTTAGATGTGTCTTTCCCGTTTCTCCTTTTTGGTGATTTTCGGAGCCCTTTCTTGGCGATTTTCTTGGAGCGATTTCGAGGCCTTTCTCTTTGGGATTTGGTGGGGGATGTATGCATGAACCCTTCGTGGTTCTTTTCCCTTTGATTCCCCTTCCAAATCCGTGAGCAAAGGGGCTCGATTTTGGGGTTTTCGTGGCTCTAGGGTTAGAGGCGTTCTTGGTGGGATTTCTTCGATTCCTCTTGATTTGACAAGTTTTGGTGGACCAAATCTTGGCTATGGAGTACCCATGAGGTGTTCCTACTATCCCCAAAGTCTTGTGCAAAACCGTGGAGCGAATCGGGAGATCGGGAGTTGGATTTGGAGGAGTTGACTCGCGGGCGCTGTTCTTCCCGAGCTGCCCAGGCACGACCGGTCTGACCGGTGCTATTGACCGGTCTGACCGGTGCTAGCCCTTGGTGGGTTTTTGTCTCGGGGAACAGCCTTGTCCGTGTGGTTTTGTCCCGTGGTCCTGCTGTTCAGTTCTTGGAGTGTTTGGAGTTGTTTTGCTAGGATTTGTGAGGGGTTCTTCTTCCTCACAGGTTGTGTTTCGTGGTGGTTTTTGTTCCAGGGCCTAAAGGATTCACTGAGGCTTCCTGGAACGTTTGCTGTGCGGCTGCTGTAGCCACCGGCCTGACCGGCTCTGTCCACCGGTCTGACCGGTGTCACCGGTCTGACCGGCGCAGGCCATCGGTCTGACCGGTGTAGCACAGGCAGCAAGCCGTGCAAGTTTCCGCTGTGTGTTTTGGTGAGTTTTGGCTAGGAAGGTTGAGTGTTGGTTCCTAGGACCAGTTGCACTCTAGTGGCTGCGTGGTCTTGACCAACTTGGGTAGTTGGGTCGGAGACGTGAGTTGGAAGCCGTGTTCGTCTTGTTGGAGTTCTCATCTCCTTCGAGAAGAATTTTTATCGGCTCCCATTCACTCCCCCCCTCTCTGGTTCGCCTAATCGGTCCTTCAATTGGTATCAGAGCCGGTTCGGGTCTTTATTGACTCTTACCAGTCTAAGATCCAAAGATGGCGTACCAGGAACGGGGTTCGGGTCCTCCGCACTTCGATGGGAAGAACTACCAGATGTGGCAAAGGCGGATGGCGGCGTTCCTCCGCGGAAAGGGTCAGATCCTTTGGGATGTCACGGTGAACACAGCTTATGTTCATCCGATGAACTTCCTTGCTCCAGGATCGAGGGATATGTTCGAAGCCAACAACAAGGCTGTCGACTACTTGTTTCGTGCTCTGTGTCAGCCTGAATTCGATCGGGTTCAGACAGAGGACTTAGCTTGTAGGATTTGGGAGCAGTTGAAGGATGCTCATGCTGGGAATGCTCAGGTTCAGGCTCGGATGTACGCGACTTACCGGAGAGAGTACGAGAACTTCACTCATCTCCCCGGCGAGTCCGTCGATGCCCTTTTCCAGCGATTTACGGTCGTTGTGAACAACATGAGAGCCAATGTGGACGTCCTCCCATACAATGATCATGATAGAGCCGTGAAGCTCTTGCACTCGTTGGATCGTACCGTATGGGACGGGAAGTTTGAGGCTATTGTTGAGTCCGAGAAGTATGACACCTTGACGGTGAACGAGCTGTTCTCGAAGCTCAAGTCGGCTGAGTTGGACCGTGGTATGACAGCCAAGATCGAGAGCCCGACTGATTCTCATAGTCTCGCTCTCGTCAGTGGCAAAGGAGCTAAGTCTAACGCTAACGCATCCTCCAGGATGTACTCTCTGTCTTCTTTGATGTCTTTGCCAGATGAGGAGTTCGACGTGCTTGGAGAGGACGAGCTGGCGTTGCTGACCAGGCGGTTCGAGAGGCTGCACGAGAACCGGGTGAACACGAGGAGGACAGCACGGACGTGCTTTCAGTGCGGCAAGCCAGGACACTTCGTTGCCGACTGCCCGGAGAAGATGGAGAACAAGGACGGCTACAAGGACGGCTACAGGCACCGATCGAGCAAGGATGGCAAGTACCGATCGAGGCGCGATCACAAGCACAAGAACAAGCACAAGGACGAGCGACGGTCGAGGAAGAAGGATGGCCGCGGCAGGAAGGCCCGAGCAATGGTCGGAGCGAGCGACGTCGACTCCAGCTCCGCCTACTCTTCCTCAAGCTCGAGTAGCAGTGAAGATGAAGGTGATCGGCGCAAGAACAAGAAGTCATCCAGGAACTTGAGCGGGTTAAGCTGCTTCGCGAGAGATGGCTTCTGCGGCATGGCCCGTAGCTCCGGTAGCAAGAAGAGCCACCAGAGTGACTCGGACTCTGACTCCGAGGATGAGGTATGTGATGAGCTCTCTTCTTTGCGCAAGGAGAATGATGAGTTGGTTGACTTGCTTGATAACCGCGATCACATGCTTAGAGAGGCCAAGAAGATGAGGAAAGAGCTTAGGGCCTCACTAGAAGATGCTAGGAACCGTGTGGCTGAGCTAGAAACCCAGAACCTAGATGCTAAGCTTGAGATTGATTCGCTTAAGGCTTCTCCTGTGGTTTCTGATGAGATTGATTGCTGTGATTGCTCTGTGTACCTAGCTGATCTTACTGCTCTTAAGGATAAGCATGCTTCTACTTGTGATGAACTAGATATGCTTAGGGTTGAAGTGGCTGAGCTTAAGTCTAGACCTGCTTTGCTAGGTGCTTGCACTTCTTGCCCTGTTTTGCATGGAAAGATTGATGAGATGCATGCTTACACTGTTTCACTTGAGGCTAAGTTGAAAGAGCCTATTCCCACTTCTTGCTCTACTTGTGAATTGCATGCGGTTAAGAATTTGGAGCTTGCACATTATGTTGATCGCCTGCAGGATGAAAATGATGAGCTGAGAAAATGTATGAGCTGGTTGTCGGGTCAGGAGCCTCAGCTCGGTATCATGATAGCGGCTTTCAAACGCTATGATGGTCAGGCACTTGGGGCTGACAAGCTTGGAGAGAACAGTGGTGAGGGAGTTGAGAGAGTTGGAGAGATTCCTATCCCACCACCAAACAGACACAAGAACAAGTTTGAGCCCAAGCCCAACCATCTCAGAAATAAACTTGACACTACTCCAGATCCACCCATATTCCCTCACCCAACAAATGATTTTCAGAAACCGGTGAAGTTTGTGAGCCCAAAGGGAGGTGAGGAAGGAGAGAAGAAGGGTGAGAAGCCGAGTGGGCAGCCCCAACCCAAGCCTAAGCCTAAGCCACAGCCCATAAAGTTCCATTGTGGGTATTGTGGGAGAGATGGTCATAAGGATGAGTTTTGCTTCAAGAGGAAGCGTGAGGAGAGAATGGCTAGAGAGTGGGCTAACAGGGACAGGTACCACCCCTCTAATGGTGTACCTGAGCCTCGTATGCAGATGCCCAGGGCCAAGGCGTTTGTGAGGACGGTTCCGGCTTGGGGAGACCGGAAGGCTACAGGTGTTGCTGCTGGCCGAGCCACACCGGTCAGACCGGTGTACTACACCGGTCAGACCGGTGGAGGTCTGGGCAGACAGCGAGTCGGATTTCGTGCTCGTGAGGATGCTCGGTTTGGTTCTGGAGGTCGTGGTTCTGGTGGTTGGTCTGGAAAGTTTGCAGGTGGTCAGTTTGCTAGGCGTTCTCCACCTCGTGCTCAATACGAGGGTGAGAAGAGTCGTAGCTTTGAGATGGAGTGGAGGTACGATCCACGGTTTCCCTTTCGTGGTTTTCGTCCTCCTCCAGCGAGAGAGGGTTGGTTCCCTCGTGGTGGTTACCGTGGTGGTAGCTTTGATAGGCGTGATGATTTGGTTTGTGCTAACCCCACTTTGGAGCAAATGGCTCGGCACTGGTTTTACTCTTTTGGTACTAACCCCAGTGCTGAGTCGTTTGTTCACTCACGTGCTCGCTTTTGAATTTCAGGTGGGAGACTTGAAGAACATTTGGTTGATTGACTCCGGTTGCTCGAGGCATATGACCGGAGACAAGGGGTGGTTCTCAAGTCTCGTCCCGGTGGTGACAAGGAAGTACATCACCTTTGGGGACAATGGGCGAGGGCGTGTGCTGTCAGAAGGAGAGATTAAGGTAAGTGACAAGATCACTCTCAGGCGTGTTGCTCTTGTTCAATCGCTTGGATACAATTTGCTTTCTGTGTCCCAGTTGTTGGATGAGGGTTTTGAGGTGTTGTTTCGGCCTGGTGGTTCTCGGATTTTAGATTCTCGGGGAGATCTTGTTTGCATGGTCGTTCCCGAGGGTCAAGTGTTCCGAGCTGATTTTTCTCAGTCTTCTGGTGTGGAGCGTTGCTTCTTGGCTGGTTCTTCGAGTGAGTTGTGGAAGTGGCATAGGAAGTTGGGTCACTTGAGCTTTGATCTTTTGTCTCGCTTGAGTAAACTCAATTTGGTCCGAGGATTGCCACGATTGAGGTGTGAGAAAGAGTTGGTTTGTGCGCCGTGTAGGCATGCCAAGATGGTAGCCTCTTCTCACCCGCCTCTCACCGATGTGATGACTGAGCGTCCATGCGAGCTGCTCCATATGGACCTTGTTGGCCCAGCTCGTGTGCGATCTGCGGGTGGGAAGTGGTATGTCCTTGTTGTGGTGGATGACTACTCTCGGTATGCGTGGGTGTTCTTTCTTGAGGAGAAGGGGGAGACGTTTGGTTTTGTTCGAGATCTTGTCTTGAGGTTAAGAAACGAGAGGCACGGAGATGCCATACGAGCGATCCGCAGTGACAATGGCTCGGAATTCAAAAACTCTCGCTTCGAAACTTTTTGCCATGACTTGGGTCTTGAACATCAGTTTTCGAGTCCGTATACGCCTCCCCAGAATGGCGTGGTGGAAAGGAAAAACAGGACCTTGTGCGAGATGGCTCGGACGATGCTCGACGA
This sequence comes from Cenchrus fungigraminus, assembly GCA_036936925.1. Classification (NCBI taxonomy): domain Eukaryota; kingdom Viridiplantae; phylum Streptophyta; class Magnoliopsida; order Poales; family Poaceae; genus Cenchrus; species Cenchrus fungigraminus. The sequence continues at coordinate 97,820,766 of CM072774.1, read as the reverse complement.
GCATAGGACTCCGAGAAGGTTCTGGGCTGAGGCGGTCAATACCGCGTGCCATGTGTCGAACAGGATCTACCTCAGGGTTCACAAGAAGAAAACCTGTTACGAGTTGATGCACGGTCGCACACCCAAGGTGAGTCACTTCCATGTCTTTGGTTGTAAATGCTTCATTCTGAAGAAAGGGAAGAAGTTGGACAAGTTCGAGGCTAGGTCTGTCGATGGTATTTTCTTTGGTTATGCATCTCATTCTAGAGCATTTCGTGTGCTCAATCTTGAAACTAACCAAATCGTGGAGACTTGCGAGGTAACCTTCGACGAGACACAGCCACGTAGTCAGCTTGTTTTTGAGTGTGCAGGTGACAACGAACTTGGCGAGGAGATCTTTCAGGAGGAGGAGCATGAACATGGAGATGATGAAGATGGCGGTGTGATGCCCGCGGCTGAACATGTACCTACTACTTCGACGACGATCGAGAATGGACCCTCTCCCACACCTACAACGACAAACCCAGATCAAGGCGAAGCTGCTGTTGAGGGGGAGGTAGCATCAAGGCGAGAACCTCCCCGACGAGTGCAAGTGGATCACCCAGCTTCGAGAATCATCGGCGACATGAATGAACGTACTACACGGTCTAGGAAGACATGAGCAGGGAATTTGAGATGAGCATGATGGGCGAGTTGCAGTTCTTCCTCGGGCTACAAATCAAGCAATCAAAGGAAGGAACATTTGTGCACCAAGCTAAGTACACCAAGGACATTGTGAGGAAGTTCAAGATGGAGGACTCCAAGGCCATGGCGACGCCTATGAGTACGACTACAGTTCTTGATGCGGACGAGGAAGGTGAACACGTGGACCAGAAGGAGTACCGGAGCATGATCGGGTCACTCCTCTACTTGACGGCGACGAGGCCGGACATTCAATTCTCGGTGTGTCTGTGCGCTCGTTTTCAAGCTTCTCCGAGGACTTCGCATCGGCAAGCAGTCAAGCGCATTTTCAGGTATTTGCGACACACTCCCGACTTCGGCCTTTGGTACTCTGCGTCTTCTTCTTTGGCGCTTCATGGATTTTCAGACGCGGATTTTGCCGGGTGTCGGTTGGATAGGAAGTCCACTTCTGGGACTTGCCAGTTCTTGGGTTCTTCTTTGGTATCTTGGTCTTCCCGCAAACAGTCGAGTGTTGCTCAATCCACTACCGAGGCAGAGTATGTGGCCGCAGCTAGTTGTTGCTCTCAGCTCCTTTGGATCACATACACCATGAGTGACTTTGGTGAGGAGTATACCCATGTCCCACTTCAATGTGATAGCACTAGTGCCATAAGCGTTGCAAAGAACCCAGTGCTCCATTCCAAAACCAAGCACATAGAAGTGAGGTATCATTTTCTGAGAGACAACGTAGAGAAAGGGAAGATAGCTTTGATCCATGTACCCACACATGAACAACTAGCCGATATTTTCACCAAACCCCTAGATCAAGCAACTTTCACTCGTTTGCGGGGGGAGCTTGGTGTTTGTTTGATTTCTTGAGTTGGCGTGTGGGAGCTCCTTTGTAGCATATGTATAGCTTTCCTTTGTGCATTTCTTGCATTTGGCATGGCATATGTAGCATGATGTATAGGCATCTTTGTATCTTAGGTTGCATGCATTTTGTATCATATGCATTGTTTAGGAAAGGCTTCTCCTATATACATTGTTCACCATGGAATGACATATATGTCTTTGTGAGCTAGTTTGGTAAGCTATGGTTAGTTTTGGCTTAGCTCTTGATAATCTTGGTTTGTATCCATGGTTGATGGCTATGTTTTTGAAAAATTTCATATATATATGCTCTCTTGTGAGTAAATGCCTTTACATGATCTTGACATGTTTTAGTGGCTTGACTATGCTTAATTTGTGGTTGGATAGCTTATTTTGATCATATGGGGCCAAAGGCTCATTTGCCATCATGAATGTTTAGCCCCCATGCTTCATCTTGTGGAGGGGCATAAGTTCCTTTTTGTCGCAAAGACATTTCATGTACCAATTATAAATCTGAAAATGAAATGTAAATTGCTTGAAAAATGTGCTCCCATGTCATATGTGCTAATTTTAATTTGCTTTGGGTGCTAAATCGTTGCATGATGCCTACCAATGAGAAGTCTCATATATAGAAGTAGGCACATGGCTCGGTGGCTTTGACATGACATGAGGTGCTTGTGGGTGTTTATGATGGTCTTATGCTTAGAATGGTTGTCCTAGCATGAAGTTTGTGTGGCTTTGCCATTTTGACATGTTTTGCTCATGTTTAGGACTTTGCTCATGAGAGGGTAATTTTTCGCAAAATTGCTAAATTCTATCTTAGCTTCGCCCAATGGTTGTGAAACTTGGTGATCATGAAGTTTATGTCTTTACGAAGCTATAGAGTATCTAACTTGCTCGTTTGGACATGTGTAGCATCCTATGTTGAATTTTGTCTATTTGAGAAGCTCTAGGTTGCACTTTTTGCATTTTTGGCTTGATTCATGCATTGTCAACAAGGGGGAGAAGTTTGAGCATGTTTTGGCCTACTGAATGCATTTGGAAGGTTTTCAGGTGGTTTCGAGCTATTTTTGGGCTCTGTTGTGCACCAGTCTGACCGGTTGAGGTCACCGGTCTGACCGGTCAGAGTGCTGGTCCTGTTCACATGTTGCCCACCGGTCTGACCGGTGGTGTCGACCGGTCTGACCGGTCAGAGCTGAGCTGTTGCAGCTGCTCTGTTTTGTGAAGTGGTTCGCATGCATTTGTCCAGGGGGAGTTGCATCGGTTCAGGGGGAGCTTGCATGTGTGCAGGGGGAGCTCTTTGTGATTTTCGAGCTTTGGTTTGATGGTTTGTGCTCTTTGCTTGAGCATGTTTTGTCTCGGATGTGTCGAGCCGTTGCCCTTGCCTAAGGGGTCCGAGACTTGTCTTCTTCAAGTGATCTTGCTCTTTGCCTTTTCTTTGGCTTTCGATCGCTTGTTGGAGTTTCTTTTAGTCGTTTCTTTTCTTTTCCTTTTCTCTTGGTTACCAAAACGTGTGTGTTGTCAATGCACTCATCAAGGGGGAGATTGAGAGCCAGGTATGGTTCGAGGACCGGTGGATGGTCGCTTCCTGGTGTGATGAGTGATTGACAACGTGGTGTGGACTGATTCTTGGCTAAGTATTGCAGGTGCAGGTTGCGGCTTGACTGGTGCAGGTGCAGGTGAAGAACAAGCGTGAAAGGTCGTTGCCGGTGAGGCCTCCAGGTGTGGAGAAGACAAGTAGGCTTGGTTCGAGGGACCCGGTGGCCAGCGGGGTCAAGTGCGGGCCGCATGGTGGCAAGAACGGCAAGATGAAGTCATGGACGGTTTCTTGGTTGAGCCTCAAAACCAAGGTCGAGCCGGGACTACGTGGGAGCCGAGTCATGAGTGGTGATTGGCGGAGGCTACACCGAGTTCGCGGGGTTTCCGGTGGTTCACCAGAAAACCACTGGGTTCCTTGGTTGATCCACAAAGCCAAGACCGAAGAACCGAAGACGGAGGTGCAGCAGCTCCAGACCGGTCTGACCGGTGGGTCTGACCGGTCTGACCGGTGGGTACCGGTCTGACCGGTGAGGAGCACCGGTCTGACCGGTGTGCGACGACGCAGTCCGGAATCTTCGAAGCGGAGGACACGCGTCGGGATCGCAAGGCTTGCGTCGAGGCTAAGCAAGCTTGCGGTCGCTGGGCATCCGTCCGATGGTGCGAAGACAAAGACTTCCAATTTCGCCCTCGAGGGGCATGTATCCCTAGTTAGCTAGTAAGGGTATTTTAGTCTTTCGGTTGCCTCCATATAACCCAAGTGGTGAGAGGATGGTAGCCATCTCTTGGAACCCTAGCTCATTTGGTTTTCCTATTTTCCTTCCTATTTTCTTAGGATTTTCGTAGGACTAGCTTGAGAGCTTCATGGTGAGATCTTGTGAGAGGGAAGGATGATCGGGCGGCAAGCTAGACCTTGTATGAACCTGTTTGGTATGTATAGATGATTCGGCGTGGTTCCTCAAGGCTTAGATGTGTCTTTCCCGTTTCTCCTTTTTGGGGATTTTCGGAGCCCTTTCTTGGCGATTTTCTTGGAGCGATTTCGAGGCCTTTCTCTTTGGGATTTGGTGGGGGATGTATGCATGAACCCTTCGTGGTTCTTTTCCCTTTGATTCCCCTTCCAAATCCGTGAGCAAAGGGGCTCGATTTTGGGGTTTTCGTGGCTCTAGGGTTAGAGGCGTTCTTGGTGGGATTTCTTCGATTCCTCTTGATTTGACAAGTTTTGGTGGACCAAATCTTGGCTATGGAGTACCCATGAGGTGTTCCTACTATCCCCAAAGTCTTGTGCAAAACCGTGGAGCGAATCGGGAGATCGGGAGTTGGATTTGGAGGAGTTGACTCGCGGGCGCTGTTCTTCCCGAGCTGCCCAGGCACGACCGGTCTGACCGGTGCTATTGACCGGTCTGACCGGTGCTAGCCCTTGGTGGGTTTTTGTCTCGGGGAACAGCCTTGTCCGTGTGGTTTTGTCCCGTGGTCCTGCTGTTCAGTTCTTGGAGTGTTTGGAGTTGTTTTGCTAGGATTTGTGAGGGGTTCTTCTTCCTCACAGGTTGTGTTTCGTGGTGGTTTTTGTTCCAGGGCCTAGAGGATTCACTGAGGCTTCCTGGAACGTTTGCTGTGCGGCTGCTGTAGCCACCGGCCTGACCGGCTCTGTCCACCGGTCTGACCGGTGTCACCGGTCTGACCGGCGCAGGCCATCGGTCTGACCGGTGTAGCACAGGCAGCAAGCCGTGCAAGTTTCCGCTGTGTGTTTTGGTGAGTTTTGGCTAGGAAGGTTGAGTGTTGGTTCCTAGGACCAGTTGCACTCTAGTGGCTGCGTGGTCTTGACCAACTTGGGTAGTTGGGTCGGAGACGTGAGTTGGAAGCCGTGTTCGTCTTGTTGGAGTTCTCATCTCCTTCGAGAAGAATTTTTATCGGCTCCCATTCACTCCCCCCCTCTCTGGTTCGCCTAATCGGTCCTTCAGTTAGCACAATCCAAAGCATCTCTCCTATCAAAGCTACCTCCACGAAAACCACCACGAGAACCACCACTACGAGGGAACCAACCCTCTCTAGCTAGAGGAGGACGAAAGCCACGAAAGGAAGACCGTGTACCGTTCCTCCTCTCCATCTCAAAGCTACGACTTCCCTTTTCCTCGTATTGAGCACGAGGTGGAGAACGTCTAGCAAACTGACCACCTGCAAACTCTCTAGACCAACCACCAGAACCACGACCTCCAGAACTGAAACCACTCGACTCACCACCTCGAAAACCGAACCGCCCAGAATTCTGGGCGGGGGGGCGGTCTGACCGCCTAGCCAGGCCGGTCTGACCGCCTCTCCAGGCCGGTCTGACCGCCCTCTCCTGGAAGCCTCCTCGGCTGTGGGAACTCGCATCTCCCCATGCCGGAACACTTCTCACAACCGCCTTGCCCCTGGGCAGTGGCATACGAGGCTTAGGTACACCATGGGAAGGGTTGTACCTATCCTTGTTAGCCCACTCTCTAGCCATTCTCTCCTCACGCTTCCTCTTGAAGCAAAACTCATCCTTGTGACCATCTCTCCCACAATACCCACAATGGAACTTCATGGGTTGTGGTTTAGGCTTAGGCTTGGGTTGAGGCTGCCCACTTGGTTTCCCACCCTTCTTCTCTCCTTCCTCACCTCCCTTTGGGCACACAAACTTCACCGGTTTCTGGAAATTATTTGTTGGGTGAGGGAATATGGGTGGATCTGGAGTAGTGTCAAGTTTGTTTCTGAGATGGTTAGGCTTGGGCTCAAACTTGTTCTTGTATCTGTTTAGTGGTGGGATAGGAATCTCTCCAACTCTCTCAACTCCCTCACCACTGTTCTCTCCAAGCTTGTCAGCCCCAAGTGCCTGACCATCATAGCGTTTGAAAGCCGCTATCATGATACCAAGCTGAGGCTCCTGACCCGACAACCAGCTCATACATTTCCTCAGCTCATCATTCTCATCCTGCAAGCGATCAACATAATGTGCAAGCTCCAAATTCTTAACCGCATGCAATTCACAAGTAGAGCAAGAAGTGGGAATAGGCTCTTTCAACTTATCCTCAAGCGAAACAGTGTAAGCATGCATCTCATCAATCTTTCCATGCAAAATAGGGCAAGAAGTGCAAGCACCTAGCAAAGCAGGTCTAGACTTAAGCTCAGCCACCTCAACCCTAAGCATATCTAGTTCATCACAAGTAGAAGCATGCTTATCTTTAAGAGTAGTAAGATCAGCTAGGTACACAGAGCAATCACAACAATCAATCTCATCAGAAACCACAGGAGAAGCCTTAAGCGAATCAATCTCAAGCTTAGCATCTAGGTTCTGGGTTTCTAGCTCAGCCACACGGTTCCTAGCATCTTCTAGTGAGGCCCTAAGCTCTTTCCTCATCTTCTTGGCCTCTCTAAGCATGTGATCGCGATTATCAAGCAAGTCAACCAACTCATCATTCTCCTTGCGCAAAGAGGAGAGGTCATCACATACCTCGTCCTCGGAGTCGGAGTCCGAGTCACTCTGATGACTCTTCTTGCTGCCGGAGCTACGAGCCATGCCGCATAAGCCATCTCCCGCGAAGCAGCTCAACCCGCTCAAGTTCCTGGATGACTTCTTGTTCTTGCGCCGATCACCTTCATCTTCACTGCTACTCGAGCTCGAGGAAGAGTAGGCGGAGCTGGAGTCGACGTCGCTCGCTCCGACCATCGCTCGGGCCTTCCTACCGCGGCCGTCCTTCTTCCTCGACCGTCGCTCATCCTTGTGCTTGTTCTTTTGCTTGTGATCGCACCTCTATCGGTACTTGCCGTCCTTGTTCGACCGGTGCCTGTAGCCGTCCTTGTAGCCGTCCTTGTTCTCCATGTTCTCCGGGCAGTCGGCGACGAAGTGTCCTGGCTTGCCGCACTGAAAGCACGTCCGTGCTGTCCTCCTCGTGTTCACCCGGTTCTCGTGCAGCCTCTCGAACCACCTGGTCAGCAAGGCCAGCTCGTCCTCTCCAAGCACGTCGAACTCCTCGTCTAGCAAAGACATCAAAGAAGACAGAGAGTACATCCTGGAGGATGCGTTAGCGTTAGACTTAGCTCCTTTGCCACCAACGAGAGCGAGGCTATGAGAATCAGTCGGGCTCTCGATCTTAGCTGTCATACCACGGTCCAACTTAGCCGACTTGAGCATCGAGAACAGCTCGTTCACCGTCAAGGTGTCATACTTCTCAGACTCAACAATAGCCTCAAACTTCCCGTCCCATACGGTACGATCCAACGAGTGAAAGAGCTTCACGGCTCTATCATGATCATCGTATGGGAGCACGGCCACATTGGCTCTCATGTTGTTCACAACGACCGTAAACCGCTAGAAAAGGGCATCGATGGACTCGCCGGGGAGATGAGTGAAGTTCTCGTACTCTCTCCGGTAAGTCGCGTACATCCGAGCCTGAACCTGAGCATTCCCAGCATGAGCATCCTTCAACAGCTCCCAAATCCTACAAGCTAAGTCCTCTGTCTGAACCCGATCGAATTCAGGCTGACACAGAGCATGAAACAAGTAGTCGACAGCCTTGTTGTTGGCTTCGAACATATCCCTCGATCCTGGAGCAAGGAAGTTCATCGGATGAACATAAGCTGTGTTCACCGTGACGTCCCAAAGGATCTGACCCTTTCCGCGGAGGAACGCTGCCATCCGCCTCTACCACATCTGGTAGTTCTTCCCATCGAAGTGTGGAGGACCCGAACCCCGTTCCTGTTATGCCATCTTTGGATCTTAGACTGGTTAGAGTCAATTAAGACCCGAACCAGCTATGATACCACTTGATGGACCGATTAGGCGACCAGAGAGGGGGTAGTGAATGGGAGCCGATAAAAATTCTTCTCGAATGGGATGACTTCCCAAACAAGATGAACTCGGTCAGACACCCAAAATCACACGCTTCGCACGCAACCTTCTGTTTGCTAAAACCACGTAGCCATTGAAGTGCTACTGGTTCTAGAAACAAACACTACCGGCAGCCTCAACTCCTACACGCACACGGCAGCGGAAACGATTCGGGAGCCAGCTGTCTGGAGGGGGTGGTCAGACCGGGTATGGGGGGCGGTTAGACCGCCTCCACCTGGTAACCGGAAAATCCTCCGAAACACCTCTTCCGAGCACAAAAACACACCACGGTTTCACCAACTGAAATCTCTGGTCAAGGCTAAGCTAGCTACCAGGAAATCTTGGCGAAAACCAAAACTTCACCCAGGGGCCTAGGGGTGGTTAGACCGGCTACCACGGGCGGTCTAACCTCCTGTACCCAGCAACGAACTCAAGGCAAGAACCCCTAGCAAACAGCACCGAAACGACCCAAGATTTCACCAGAAGACTCCTCTGATCAAGGCGAACAAACTCACAGCGGAAAACCTAGGAAAATCCAAACCTTCACCTGGAAGACCCAGGGTGGTTAGACCGCCCCCCTATGGCGGTTAGACCACCCTACCCAGAAAATCTGGCCGCGGGTCAACCCTCAACTTCCCATCGCCCGATCTCCCGATTCACCCCACGAATTGCGGTGAAACTTCAAGGATAGCTGGGTTACCTCCTGGGCAACCTCTCCCTCAAAGGAATCGAACCGAAACGCCCACAATCAAAGGGAATCACGGATTTAGGCCCTCTAGGTCAAGAACTCGAGCAACTCGAAAAACCACCAAATCGAGGTCGATTCAAGGGGGTTCTTGGGGCAAAGTCACTAGCCAAAGAGGCACAAGGTCTTCATACGTGACACCCAACAAGAATCCCGCAAGAAATCGCCCTCAAAACTCCGCCAAGAAAATCACAAGAAAGAGCTCTGAAAATCACCAAAAAGGAGAACAGGAAAGGCAACACAAGACCTTGAGGAACCACGCCGAATCATCTATACATACCATGAAGGTTCATACAAGGTCTAGCTTGCCACCCATACATCCATCCCTATCTCTAGATCTCACATGAAGCTCTCAAGCTAGTCCTAGGAAACTAGAGGAAAATAAGAACGAAAATGAGAAAACAAATGAGCTAGGGTTCCAAGAGTTGGCTGCCATCCATCCCCTCAAGTGTTTATATGGAGGCACCCAAAAGACTAAACTACCCTTACTAGATAACTAGAGATACATGCCCCTCAAGGGCGAAATTGGTAGTCTTCAGATTTTCTTCATCGAACGGATGCCCACCGACCGCAACCTTGCTTAGCCTCGACGTAAGTCTTGCGATCCCGACGCGTGTCCTCCGCTTCGAAGCTTCTCGGCGGCAGCGACCCGGGCGGTCAGACCGCCCCCCTGGGCGGTTAGACCAGCCCAGGCGGTCTGACCGCCCCTCTTGGGTGGTTGAACCGGCCTGGGTGGCCGCATCTCCTCGTCGAGTCTTCGGCCTCGGTTTTGTGGCTCAACCGAGTAACCCAGTGGTTTTCTGGTGAACCACTGCAAACCCCGCGAACTCGGTGTAGCCTCCGCCAATCACCACTCATGACTCAGCTCCCACATAGTCCCGGCTCGACCTTGGTTTTGAGGCTCAACCAAGAAACCATCCATGACTTCATCCCGCTGTTCTTGCCACCATGCTGCCCGCACTTGACTCCGCTGGCCACCGGGTCCCTCGAACCAAGCCTACTTGTCTTCTCCACACCTGGAGGCCTCACCGGCAACGACCTTTCGCGCTTGTTCTTCACCTGCACCTGCACTAGTCAAGCCGCAACCTACACCTGCAATACTTAGCCAAGAATCAGTCCACACCACATTGTCAATCACTCATCACACCAGGAAGCGACCATCCACCGGTCCTCGAACCACACATGGTCCTCATAATCTCTGAAGGCGTCTCTGCGTCTTGTTCTTCTTGGGCTGCTCAGGATTAGTATAAGTATTGAAGTAGCAGCGTACCTTTTCAGTTCTGAACTGGAAGTGGATCTCGCCAGTCCTGATGTAGATGATTGCTCTTGTTGTGTTCAGGAATGGTCTTCCAAGCACGATGGGAGGATCTTGCTCATCTCCCATGTCTATGACTAAAAAGTCAGTCAGAACATAGTTGTCCTTTATCTTGACAGGTACATCTCGTGCAATTCCTTCCGGGAACCGTTGTGATTGATCCGCCATCTGCAACATTATATATGTGGAATACAAAGGCAGGTCACCATATATTAATTCATAGGTTACCTTAGACATTAGGTTAACGCCCGATCTCGTGTCGCAGATAACTCGCTGGAAGTTCCATTGATTGATGGAGAAGTGGATTGATGGAACTCCAGGGTCTTCAAGCTTTCGCAGTAATGGTGAAGGGAACAGGTTCTTATTCTCTGATTGAATCGTGTTGATCATCCAAACTTCCTTCACATGCGATTGAGGTTGATTATTCTTCTTATTCCTCTTTCTGTCTCTTCTCTTTTTCTCGACAACTGGCTCGTGTTCTTGAGGGTAAGGATATCGGGGGTGCGCAGGAGCTTCTAGGATTTTGTTCTTGCAATTGAATCTCTCCTTCCTCCCATTGATGGAGAAGATGATCTTAGCGGCGTCGGCATAGATGGTGGCTTTGGCTGTGGCAAGGAAAGGACGTCCCAAAATGATTGGAGCGTTCTCACTTCCCCCAGTCTCGACAACAACGAAGTCGGCAGCCACGTAGGAGCGTCCTATCCCCAGACATACGTCGTCTAGGATACCCTCGGGGTGGCATAGTGACAGGTCTGCAAGCTGCAAGCACATGGTTGTATACAATAAAGGTGAACCATTAATTTTCTTATATATTACCTTAGGCATTATGTTGACGCTAGACCCAAAGTCACAAAGTGCATTCTTGAAGGTGTAGATTCCAATAGTGATGGTGATGACGGGCCTTCCTGGATCTCTTCTTTTGGCGGGCATGCCCCAGTCAGTCCATCTTGGGCCTTCTTCTATCTTATTCGAACACAGATCTGCAGAATAGATATCGACAAGATTTGCAGATTCTAATTCTTCCGGCTGGCCCGGAATCTTACCTGGGTTAGCCGTGGGAACAGATGGTGCCAGCTGAGAAATCTGAGATTCTAGCATCTTATTAAAGTTATGTTGGTTCTTGATGGCAGAAGAAAAACTTTCTAGTTTATTACTAATAGTTTTGAGCATTTTATCATTGGAAGCTAACTTCTTAGACAGATTATCCATAATTCTACCCTGGTTTTGGACTAAGTCTCTTAATGGTGAGAAATTATTGGAAGAATTATTACCTTGATAATTACCTGAATAGTTACCTGGGTAGTTGGTTCTCTACTGAGTCCATCCTTGATTCTGCTGGGGACGATATTGGTTGTTGTTGTTGATGTAGTTCACGTCCTCCTCCAGCTGAGGACATTGACTCCCTGAGTGTCTAGTGTTTCCACATTCTTCACAGGTCATGCGGGATTCGAAGAGTTGCATGACTTCCTTCTTCTCAGGGGCTCTGTCTTCAAGCCTCTTCATCAGTAAATCCATTTTGGCAGACAGCATGTCTACCTCCTTGAGCTGGTGCATTCCTCTTTCTTTCTTGCAGGGTTGACGTTCCTCATTCCAAGCTTGATTGGACGCCATCTTTTCCACAAGGTTAGTAGCTTGAGTAAGTGTAAGGGACAGGAAAGCACCTCCAGCTGCAGCATCCATCATTTCACGGGTGTTGGTAGAGAGCCCGTGGTAGAAGGTCTGCAAGAGCAACCAGTTTTCCATTACATGATGTGGGCATTCTGAAATATAGTCTTGAAAGTGCTCCCATGCTTCAGGATCAGATTCCTCGTGTTGCTGTTGGAAACTCAAAATTTTCCCCCGTAAGGCATTGGTTTTGCCTATAGGAAAGAACTTTGCCAGAAAGGCAGTAGAACACAATGTCCAAGTTGTAAATTTGTCTTTGTTGGAGTAAAACCATTGCTTCGCTCGCCCCAATAATGAGAATGGGAATAAACGAAGTAGGAATGCATCACTTGGAACATCTTTGATCGTGAAGGTGCCACATATCTCCAAGAAATTTTGAAGGTGTTTGTTGGCATCTTCATGAGTTTTTCCACAAAATTGGCTAGCTTGTACCATGTTGATCAGCGCAGGCTTGAGCTCAAAAGCAGCATCTCCTACAGCGACTGTCGGACCAGTACGAATGTTGTCCGGGGTCGGTGTGGAGTATTTACGTAGGGACTTGTTTGCCATTACTTCAAACGTGGGTGTTAAGCTTCGCGCTGTTGAATCTCCCAAGGCAGAAGTCGTGGGCCGAGAATCAGGAGACCTGAGCTTTAACCTTGCCTTCCTTAAGATTTTCTCTGGATCTGAAACGAAGTTTTCTGGAAGATTCTTATTCATACATTACCTTGAAATAAGATAGTGGAAAGAACAAGGGTAAGCCTGTTTAAGCAATGATTATTTGGATTCTCGATACATTATATGTGAGAGATGCATGCATGCTATTACTGAAATTTTTTTCATCTAGGCTATAGACTTTCTTTCCTCGGCAACGGCGCCAAAAATGCTTGTTGACATTGCTAACGTCATCGACTAGAAACGGATATAAGATCCATCTCTATCGACGACACCAGGAATGCAGAGGTATATCTTAACATGATGCTAAGTGTATATCGGATGTTGCTTTCAGATAAACTAAAAGATGAATTCCGACACGATTCATAGCACAACTCGATATAGGTTGTCAGCCTGACAGGTGTGCCTGAAAACGCATGGATATGGTACTCTTACATATGCCTTGGATCTCTAGAAAAGAAGATATATATATAAACAGGGTATCCCAAGCGCACAGATATGAATATACCATTGTAGCATTTTAACTAGGAGTAAAACCAGGTATCGTATTTATATTCTACCACAGGGAAAGAAGTCTTTCTAATCCATAATAGCTAATACATGCTCATCTCTCAGTTTATAATGTACAGTGGCCAAAATATATCAATTGCTATAAACAGGGGTAAGTCACATAAAATATAGAGAATGATAGCACTGTTCAAGTCATAACTTCATGAGCAGCTAGAAAGTGTCATTATAGCAAGAGAAACGTAGCAAAGCCTAGCTAGAGAGGATACTCCTAGGTAATTCTAAACTATATGTCAATGCAAACTATGATTAGTGCAAACATTTAGCAATCACGTAAGAAGAACTATTATATCAATGCATGGGGAGACTATCCAGGAGGATCAAGGCCGAAACTTGAAACAACCCAAACAGTATAAGGCTCCACTAGTCCTATACACAGGGGGTGGACTACGAAGGACTCAATAGTGCTGTCACCACCACGATCTACCACACGACCCGGCATATAGGGTGCAATCGCAGATAAATACAATATAAGCACCACGCTTACACTGTCTTTACCGTTCACCCATGTTAACAAATGATCTAGGTGAGGGCTATACGACTCCATACATGAATATAAAGGCAAATCAACTATGCTAAACATGTAATCATAATAAACACCAAAGCATATAATGTCGAATATAATCATTAATAAGAACATATGTCTATATAACAAATGTAAAGAACTAGATAAGAACTTACAAGAGCGAAGCTAGATCAGCCTCTAGATGATCAAGAGCCAAGTAGACGCCTTGCCTCCTCCTAGATCTAAACTAGCTAGCTACTCTGCTATATGGTGTTTCTAGGGCGTAGAGTCTCTGACTTGATGACTTGATCTGATGTATGACAGATTCAGATGCCTCTGCCAGGGGGCAGGGGGGCTGCTTATATAGTCCAGAGGGGTGGATGTGCGCTGTAGGATCAAACCGACCTAAACATGTGGTGGAGGAACATTCCAGAAGCCGGGCCCATTTGGCACCAGGGGGTGGCCGACCGGCCCCACCACTGGGCCGGTCGGTCTGGTGTGGGCCCCACTCGGGGTCCACTTCGGCCAGGTGGGTCCTTGATCCTTCTAGATGCTTCTTTTTTAGGTGCTAAGCCACGTTGAGTTCCGGAGCCTTCTGGAGTCTTCTAGAGTGGTTTCTTTGCATAATTTCTGAATAGTCCCTGTAGATTCATAGATTCACCAAAACTCATGGAAATTGTTAATATAAACCCTAATAAGGTGATCTAATTATATTTTAGTCCTTTTTCCAATGAATATGAGGGATAAAATGCATAGATAAAATGTGTCAACAGTTGCAGAGCGAAAATTCGCCGAATTTTTTGACGAGTGGGCCCATGACAACTTCTGGAAGCGTCACGAGCCCAGTCTCCGGGTTCGGGGTCATGGTGAGGTAGTGCTAGAACAATCCAGTGCCGTCAGCGGTGCAGACCCAAGAGCCGAAGACGAAGGTGTCGCCGCGGCTGAAAGTAGCGGTTGGCTTGATGACGATTGAAGCCGTCGAGTTCGCCTTGTGATCTTCGGTGAGAACCCCTTCCTGGCGCGCCAGCTGTCGGTGTTTTAGACCAGCAACCTACCAAGGGGAGTACCCGAGGTAGATGGATGTGGCCTCGCCGAGATTGGGAACTCAAAGGAGAGACATGTGGCACACAATTTAAACTGGTTCGGGCCGCGAGGTGCGTAATACCCTACGTCTTGTATGTTGCGTAGCTCTGGATTGATTGGGTGTGTTTACAAGATGATGCGGATGATGAGATAGGGGTCCCTGCCTCACCTTATATTGTCCGGGAGGCAGGGTTACAAGTCAATTTGCCAGAGGAGTACTAGTCGTGCACGGCTAGGAGTACTCTACATGGATCCAGACATGTCTAGCTTCCTAAGCGAGTACTAGTCCTCTGTATGCCTTGCGCTCCATGCCATCAGGTGCCGTGTAGCCCAAGTCGAGTAGTCCTAAGGGCCCACGGAGTAGTCGGTCCCAGTACCCACCTGAGTAGTGGGCCCAGGGATGTCCGTACGATAAAGCCGGCGCGACGGAAAGCCGGTGGGGGATAGCCGGCGCGACGGGGAACCACTTGGGGATAGCCGACGCGACGGGGAGCCTGATCGCTTCATTGCGTCGGTCGGGTAGGAGTGAGGCGCGAGTGTTCGGGAAGTGGTAGCATGGTTCGGAACTGGCGAGGACGTCGATGGTGGGGGTAGAAATGGTGATTTATGTGGAGTTACTCGCCTTGCTTGGGAAGTTGTGCCGCTTCGGTGAGAAGGTAAGCAATGGGCGCCTCTTGAGTCATGACTCTTGAGTGGCTTCCATTCATCTTCCACCATTGAGGGGCAGATGTGCGGGTCCCCGCGCCGTATGACCAACACGTCTGTGATCTCTTGATGATGGCAACCACCTTCCATGGGAAGTTGTGGCACGAGGATGGCAACGGGCAGATGTTACTGTTAAGAAAAAGTGACAAGACCGGACTAAATTATTTGTTGAACGAACATCCATCCAAAGTACTCCATAGGAGGAAACAGAGTTCTCTGATCATACACTAATAAAAATTACAGCAAAGTGACATTTGTTATTGTTGGCAATTATCTTTTCATCCAGTCTAGGTTGTCGAGGATGAAAGGTGCCGCCTCGCCGTCGAGCAGGAATGGGTCCAACATCGGGGGCTGAGCGGCTGGCAACACCACCGGCCTTTCGAGCAGGGACAGGAACATCCGTGCCCCTGAGCTCTCCGGGACAGTCGGTGCGGTGGGCACACTTGACATCAATAGCCGAGTGACTGGCAACGCCGCCAGCCTATCGAGCAGGGACGGGAACGGCCCTGCGCCTGAGCTCTCCGGGACAGTCGGCGCAGCGGGCGCACTTTACATCAATGGCCAAGCGGCTGGCAACGCTGCCGGCCTTTCGAGCAGGGACAGGAACGTCCGTTCCCCTGAGCTCTCCGGGATAGTCAACGCGGCGGGCGCACTTGACATCAATGGCCAGGCAGCTGGCAACGCCGACGGCCTGTCGAGCAGGGACGGGAACAGCCGTGCGCCTGAGCTCTCCGGGACAGCGGACGCACTTGACATCAATGGTGGAGTAGAGGGCCACGGCTGCCACATGCGACCAGCCCGGCCTCTCGGGCACTCCACCCACTGCACACCAGCTTCTGGTGGCGACGGGTATGGCCGTGCGCCTGAGCTCTCCGGGACAGTCAAAGCAGCGGGCGCAATTGACATCAATGGCCGAGCGGCTGGTAACGCCGCCGGCCTGTGGAGCAGGTACGGGAACGACCGTGCGCCTGAGCTCTCCGGTACAGTCCAAGTGACGGGCGCACTTGACATCAATGGCGGAGTGGAGGGACACGGCTGCCACGTGCGACCAACCCAGCCTCTCGGGCACTCGACCCACTGCACGCCAGCTTCTGGTGGCGACGGTGAGACGGGAATCGTGGTTTGATAGATGCGGAGAGAACACCTCTCCCACCGCTGCTCGGCATGCTAGCGACCAAGGCCGCAGTTAGCACAGAGCGTGTCGGGACCCATCGGCCCGGCCATCCATTGCGGCGTTTCTGTCCTGCCGCAGTCGCCGCATCTCGGCACCGCCGGAGCTTTAGCCGGCGTGGATGGTAGGAGAGCGAGCTCCACAGGAGGCACGCGATGATTGTCGCCGACAATTGGGGAGGTGCTCTGAAATGCACATAGAAATTAGTTTGCTCAAAGAGGCTGAAAAGGTCGAAAGAACAAAGAAATCGATTGAATTGGGAGAGAGGACGATGGTACTTGGGACGATAGGAGGCGATGCCGATGGGTTCTTCTAGTGCCGAGAGGAGGAGATGCCGATGGGGTTTTCTTTCGTTGAGGAGGAGATGCAAAAGTGTTTTCCAGTATATATTAATAGATCTCACTTGCCAAGGGAAAGGCGTAGGGTCTCATGGGGGATCGTGTCAGGCAAATGGCCTAGGCACGTAACTTGCAATCTCGTTGAACTTGGAGCAAACTTAATTCACTTGAACATGATGAGATCGAAAGTTCCCACGAGACCAGTTATTCTGGTATACGAGGTCGGATGTTTCGGTTTACGAACCATGAGTAGACTGGAGAAATATTTTTAATCATTTGATGGCAAAAAAGATGCTTGTTTTAAATATGGATAAGGTGAGATATGATATCATCCTTGTTAGGGAGAGCCAAAAACATGCACAATTCGAACGTGGAGCCGTGGCTTAGGTAGAGCAATTTGAAGCGATGGGCAAGAAATTGGCTTTCAGTAAGATGGTGTCTACTCTATCTAGTGTACACTACCCCATCTAGGAAAGATTTGTTTTTCAAAGACTTAGTTAGTACGAAAGAATCGTGAAGACAAGCAAGCTGACTTAGAGTTTGAACCACGGCTTCATTCTTCCAAGTTTGACGAGTCATGCTTGGTAACAACAAAATGAAAGAATGCAATGAGATAGGCAATATAACCCGGGCAGGACCGGATGTTTGGGTTTAAGAAACATTAACAAACCAGACAAAAATTTTCATTCCTTTCCTGGCAAAAGTTGCTTGTTTTGAATTGGGCAAACCTGGTTATGGATTTCGTAGTTTCTGAGAAAGTAAGATCACATTATTTGTTTTTTAATTGTCCAATATTGATTTCCACCTCTCTAAATTGCGATGAACTATTCCAACTACCATCCATGGTAAATAAATGGGGGAAGAACAGAAGTTTGTTTCCATCACGTTAATGCGTGTGCGAGTATTGCTACACGGGAATCAAGAAAGAGAGATAGAAACAGATAGAAACTAGAAGTTGGTTTCCATCACGTCAATGTCATCATCACCGGCGCTGCCTTTGGCCCTATAGAGGACCATGGTGGCTACGTAGGCCGCCACATTGTGCCTGGCCTGGGTGGCCTCCTCGAGCTTGGTGATGGATGACCAGAGCTGTAGTTTTCCCCGAACAGGATGTCCATCCCGGAGATGAAACATGCATTCGGGTTTCTTATGCGGGTCAGGCAATCGAGGAGGGCATCATAGCCCTTGCGGTCGTTCCACCGCAGCTCGACGGCAAATCGCTCTAGCGCCACGCGCCGACCAACGGCCGCGTTGTTGCACACGCGATGCATCTCCCGGCAGGTCGCCCGTAGGCTACGGAGGTCGTCCATGCGCCGCTCTGAGGTCGCAGCGAGGTGCCCGGCAATGTCAATGTTCACCTCTGTAGGGAGCACCACCAGCGATAATGGCAACCACCTCGACGACATGATTACTGACCTACGGGCGTCCTGAAAATAGTTTCATCAAACATCAGAGTGCCAGGTCAAATGCACATTCAAATTGATACAGAGACTTGGAGGAGAGCACTGTACTCTCACGGATCTTCCTTCCGAGAGGAGGAGATGCAATTGTAAAAATATTTTCTTTACCCGAGGCAGAAGAAGTCGATCAATACCCCATTTACAACAAATCCACCGTTCCTTTCTCCGCATTTACAGTAAATTCACCGCTCCTTCGCCACCCAAAACAACCTTCGCTGTTGCTCCGTTGATTTCGAGATAACAATAATAATTCATTATGACTGTTGGGGAACCTAACGGAAATTATGTTTTTGGAAATGTGAACAGGTCGGACTAAATGGTCAGTACAATGTGGTGGATACTAACTGCCGCGTATTTCTCGGTAGATTTTGGCAATACATCATCAGTACAATGCTTAGAAGCATAGGGCACAATGTTCAGAATACATGATCGACACATTGTTCACAATACAAAAGTGTCACTTACAGAATACATGATCGAGACATCTAACTAGCCTTACCACCGAGCATCAATCCCGCCATTCCCACAAAAAAAACAAATAAAGCAAGCAGCACATGCACGAGTTTGACATTGTGCCTATAATTCCCAATTGACTTCAGCTCGGCGGTAACCTTCTGAAGTTTTTGTTGCGCTATTTTGAGCTCATCCCTAATCTCTCTAAGCTCATAGTTAGCTTTTCCCAATTCCCCCTCGCACTGCTTTGCATCCTCTTGAGCTTTCGCTTTCTTCTTCATGAGCTTCAGCATAACAGCATACGATCTTTCATCCCATTCTGGATCAATCCAGCAGAAGTAATCGCATTGCTCTTTTTGTTCCTGCAAATTAAACGACCCATTAGCAATAGTCGTTGACCACAGGCACCATATAAGTAGGTAGCCAACTAGCCATTACCTTTGGGCAGCCAGCAAATCGGCGGCCAGGGTTGAGAAAGGTCCAAGCATACTTCACCACAGCTCTCAACCCGTGTTTGCACTTGTCTTTAGGATGCCAATGACTACTATTGCAGGAAGATGTCTCCGAGCAGTAACTACCAATGGAAGAAGATGCTGGAGTACACGGATGCTTCAAAAAAATTAATTGCAACTTGAAATCAATACTTAGTTTTACACTTTCTAAACTAAAGCCTATCGATCAACTTGTAACAACAATCGTGCTGCAACCGAAATCCCCAATTCCAAATATCACTTCCCTCTGACGAAAGGGGAAAGCAGAGGCACAAAACAGGGTACTGACCTGACCGTAGCTCACTCTACTCCCTTCGATGCGAGGATCCGCCATTCCCGCCGCGGGTTGTAGATCTGCGCACCAAGGCCTGTAGGCTAGATATTTGCCACAACGACCCTTAGGAGCGTGCTGGCAAGCCCCTTGCAGGGTACGCGGTTGATATAGCTGTTGGCCGCGGGTTCGACCCCTGCTATTGACATAGTATCCTTTTAATTTTCCTATGTTTTTTTATCAGTTTGACTTATGGGACCTTATTAAATTTTATGACGAGTTGGAACCACAGTAGGAAACAAGCAGTTTCGTGATCGTTCCTCAGGAAGGTCCTTCCAGCAAAACATCAACAGATCGGAAGTTTGTCGTCCACCGAGCAGCAAACATCATATTATGATCAGGTAGCAACAAATTTCTCAACTCATGACCACAAAGTTCACAACACCAAGTAGCAACAAGTTACAATACCAAGTAGCAAACATCATAGGATGATCATCACACGAAGTAGCAACAAGTTTCTTAACTCATGACCACAAAGTTCACAACACCAAGTAGCAAACATCATAGGATGATCATCATTACAATTTTCAAAATAATCATAACCACCCATTTGTAATCATAACAATAAGAACTGATCATCAATTTACATCTGCAGGCGTTGATTCTCTTTCCATAGCTCCATCCTGCAGCTGCCCCTTCACCTTCTGTAGCTCAGCAGCAGTAGCTTCTGAGGATCCTTCCCATTGTTGATCCTTTTTCCCTTGGCTTACCTAAAGAAACATAAGCACCAACAAGTTTCATAACACTATGTATTATGATCAGGAGGAACAACCAGTAAATAAACATCAACAAGGAACAAGTTTCATAATAATCAAGCACTACCTATTTTTATCTTTCTCGCGCAGTATCCATTGCTTCTCCTTCTCCATCTGGATAACACTCTGTTGTATCGATTGCTTCTCCTTCTTGATCTCGATAACTAGCTGCTCAACCGATTGCTTATACACTTCCATCGCATCGATGGCATGTTTCAGCTTTCCCTTCACGTTTTCCAACTCCGTGGTAGTTTCTTTAAGCTTGATGTTAGCCTTTGCGCATTCTTCCTTCCATGACCTTGCCTCCTATTCAGGTTTTGCCTTCCTGTCCAGTATCAGGTCTTTCGACTCTTGGTCAAGAATCTCACCTATTTCATTCAATAAGGCATTGTCCAGGCGTAACATATGGGCACACAACTCCTTGTAGTTGTTGGTCTATTGCAATTGTTCATGTAACAATTGGTCAGCCATCTCGTTGAATTTCCTCATCTCTTGCATAGTTGTATTTAAAATTTCCTAACACAGCTCCTTGTATTTTACAGCCTCTTGCTGCGCCATGAGTTCCCTGCCTTCTTGTTCTTGCAGGTCTCTCTTCACCTCCTGCAGCCTAGCTTTAGTGGCTTCAAACACCTCTACAAGCTAGTAAAATACAATAACTATCAATCTATCAAACGATGCAAACTGAAAACTAACTGAATCCAACACCTATGAATTGTCTATAGCCTATCAACTTATAACACCAAACGAAGTACAAATATGAGGGTACATTGAAATCTGATTCTAGTGTATATGCTCATCAATCTGTTTGATCTCCAAATCTAGAAATCCCTTGGACAATAGGGGAAAATATAGTGGCTCAAACCAGAGAACTGACCTTGTCGAGCTGTTTCAGCTTCTTGTAGCTGGAAGGTGGCAGCGGAACCATCTTCCCGTCGCCTCTAGGATCTGCCATTCCTACCACGAGCCGTTTGCAGATTTGCGTGTAGCAAAAGTCGAGAGTCTTTGCGATGGCAGTGAAGCCTTTTGCCTGCAAATTACTGATTTATATTAAAGATTCACCTTACACAACCATAAGGAAAGTGTTTCCTATTAAAATGACAGAACCAAGAAGTGGTGCAGTGGTAAGCAACGTAGTCTTGCTCCTATAGGTCTTTAGTTCGAACCCTTGCAATGGTAAGTTCTTTTTTGCAACATTTCGTGACCTAGCGAAAATGCTTCCATGTGGGACCTCCATTTTATGATGACTTGGAACGACAGTAGGAAATAAGCAGTTTCGCGATCGTTACTCAGGAAGGTCCTTCCAACAAAACATCAACAAACCGGACCAGCAAAACATCAACAAAATTAGCTCAGAATGGTGAGAGTGCTCAAAGAAAATCAGCATAATAAGATGGCATCTCAAAGCAACTCATCACCACAAAGTTTACACCACCAAGTAGCAAACATAATAACATGATGGGGTAGAAACATGTTTCTTAAGACATCAGTAGATCGACAATTCTCCCCGCATATAGATTCAAGGTAATATTATGTCTAGCTTCCTGCAGCTGTCCATTCACCTTCTGCAGCTCGGCTTCAGGCATCACTTAAATCTATAAATTCTGAGGGTCGTTCACGTGATCTGAAGAAAACATCAGCAACAACTTTCATAAGATGGCATGTCATGGTTATTCATCATTAAAAATTGTTCCAATAATCGTAACTACCTATTGTTCGATTCCATTTCCATGAACACTTGTCCAAGTTCTGTCTGTGTTGGCTTACCCTTCTTCCTCTTTTGAAGCTCAGTGTTAGTATCTTCAAGCATCAATTTTTCAGTATCTCCAAGCTTCATGTTAGCCTTTCTGCATTCTTCTTTCCATGACCTTGCTTCCTCTTCAGCTTTTGCTATCCTGCGTGTTAGCTTAACCAGAACAGCTTTAGTCCTACCATCCCATTCAGGATCAATCCAAACAAATGTCTGACATTTTTTTCCTTGAGGCTGCAGACACCAAATACATATATGTTCATAAAATTGTCCATTTTGAACACTAATATCAAGAGTACAAGTACTATAAGTCTATTGAAATTTAAACAAGTTATTGTTTACCTAACCACAGGTTCCATACCGGCACCCAAGGGTAGTGAAGCTTTCCCTGACAAGGAGAGCATACCCATGCTGGCACTTGTTATAAGGATCCACAACGATAAGATCAACATCAGGAGGCTCTGATGTAACGAAATCAGTGGACCGAGCCACCACCAGATGCTAGTAAAATACAAGAACCTATCCATTCATAAAATGATGCAAATCGAAAACTAATTGAATCTAACACCGATTATCTAGAGCCGATCAACTTCTAACAACAATTGCAATGCAAATCTGAGTGTATGATAAAATCTGAATCTATTGTATATAGTCATCAATCATCTAGATCCCCAAATCTAGAAATCCCCATCCCTAGGTCGATAGAGGAAAATATAGTGGCTCAAACCAGAGGACTGACCTTGTCGTCCTGTTTCATGTACTCGTAGCCGGGAGGTGGCGTATAAATCGCCCTTTCATCACTGCTAGAATCCGCCATTCGTACCACGAGCCGTTGCAGATCTGCGCGTAGCAAAAGTTGAGAGTCTTTGCGAAGGAAGTGAAGCGTTTCGCCTGTAAATTACTGATTTATATTAAAGATTCACCAGAGACAACCATAAGGAAAGTGTTTCTTGTTAGCATAACACAACCAAGAAGTAGTGCAGTGGTAAGCAGCACAACCTTGTTTTTTCAGGTCCCTGGTTCGAAACCATGCCATGGCAAATTATTTTTGCAACATTTCATGACCTAGCCTCTAGTCTGGCAAAAATGCTTACACGTGGGACCCTGGAATTATTTATGATGACTTGGAACACTCTATTTTCGAAAAAAATGCTTACATGTGGGACCCAACTGAATTTTATGACGACTTGGAACACTTTATTTAAAAATAATGCTTACATGTGGGACCAAAGTTGGTTTATGACGCCGCTGACATAGCGAAAATGCTTACATGTGGGACCCTGGAAAAATTTATGACGACTTGGAACACTCTATTTTCGAAAAAATGCTTACATGTGGGACCCAACTAAAATTTATGACGACTTGGAACACTCTATTTTTAAAACAATGCTTACATGTGGGACCGATGTTGGTTTATGACGTTTTTGCAGAGCTTATGGTGTCACAAAACAGCATGGAACAGTGAATGCCTACCTACAGTACCAACCATAATGACGAAAGTTTTTTTGTCACTAAATTTGCTCGGAAGTGAAATATTATGACGAGATCAGCCAGGAACGTCATAAATCAATGACGCTAAAATGTGGTTGCGTCACTAGTCAACGATTTTCTTGTAGTGTTTCTCCCTCTTTGTTTTTCCACACCCATTTTGTCCCGATAGGTTTGCAATATGGTGGAGGCTCTACTAACTCCCAAACCTCATTTATCTCAAAGTTCTCTAGATCCTCATGCATGGCATTCACCCAATTAGAATCAAAAAATGTGTGTCCAATGTCTTTGGGCTCGAAAGAAGCAACAAAAGCTGAATGAACAAAGTGAGAGATTCTTTGGGACCTTGACCGTGTGGTTCGTTCATTGATGTCGTCGATGATTCTTGTGGGAGGCTTATCAACTTGAACTCGCCTTGGTGCCTCTCGCGTGGAGACAACCTCCCCCTCAGCAGCAGCTTGCAATTGATCTTGCTGGATCGTAGTCGGTGTCGGGGATGGACCATCTTGAACCGTAGTCGAAGTAGTGGAAGTAGAGGGTACATGTGGGGTTGGAGCTTCACCATCATCACCATCATCCTCTCCATCTTCATCCTCCTCATCCTCAAAGATCTTGTTGCCAACTTCGTCATCACCTGCACACTCAAAAGTAGACGAACTACATGGTCGTGTCTCGTCGAATGTAACCTCGCAAGTCTCCATGATTTGGTTAGTATCAAGGTTGAGCATACGATATGCTCAAGAATGATTAGCATAACCTAAAAAGATGCCATTAGAGGACCTTGCCTCAAACTTATCTAGCTTTCCTTTCTTCAGAATAAAGCACCGGCAACCAAAAGCCCGAAAATGGCTCACCCTAGGTGCTCACCCATGCATGAGCTCATAGCACATTTTTTCATGAAAGCTCGAATAAAAATCCGGTTCCCAACATGGCACGCGGTATTCACCGCCACAGCCCAATATCTTCTCGGAGTCCTATGCTCATCGAGCATCGTCCGAGCCATCTCATGAAGGTAATGGTTTTTCCTCTCTACCACAACATTCTGACAAGCGACATAGGGAGAGGAAAACTGATGTTCGAGACCCAGATCATGACAAAAGGTTTCAAATCAAGAGTTTTTAAATTCAGGGCCATTGTCGCTATGAATAGCTCGAACAACATCTCCATTCCTTTCATTTTTCAACCTCAAGATCAGATCCCGGACAAAACCAAATGTCTCACCCTTGTCAGCAAAAAAGAAGACCCAAGCATAGGGAGAATAGTAATCCACTATCACCAGGATGTACCATTTCCCACCCACCGTGCACACACGAGATGGACCAACCAAGTCCATATGGAACAGCTCACATGGGCGCTCTGTCATAACAGTGGTCAGAGGCGGATGGGGGGCGGCGACCATCTTACCATGCCTTCACGGAGAACATACCAAATCCTTTTGGTATTTCAACCTAGGCAATCCTCGGACCAAACCAAGCTCACTCAAGCGTGACAAGTCAAAACTCAAGTGATCTAGCCTCCTACGCTATTTCCAAAGCTCCGCCGAAACACCCGCAACCAAGCAACGAGAAGAGCCGACACATTGAGAAAAATCAGCTCTGAAAATCTGACCCTCGGGGAATGATCATGCGCACAAGATCACCTCGAGAATCCAACACACGATAAGCGCCCATCTTGAAATGGACCTCAAAGCCCTCATCAAGAAGTTGGGAAACCGAAAGAAGATTGAACCCCAAAGGCTTGACAAGAGCAAC
Source organism: Cenchrus fungigraminus (assembly GCA_036936925.1). NCBI lineage: Eukaryota > Viridiplantae > Streptophyta > Magnoliopsida > Poales > Poaceae > Cenchrus > Cenchrus fungigraminus. The sequence goes on along the minus strand of CM072774.1, from coordinate 97,795,651 downwards.
ACGCCTAATAGTCACGCTCTCACTTACCTTCACCGTGCCCACTGAAAGCACTCTACCTTTCCCATTGTCCCCAAAAGTGATGTACTCCTTGGACAACACCGAGGTGAGGCTGGAGAACCACCGTCGATCTCCAGTCATGTGGCGAGAGCAACCGGAGTTGATCAACCAAAAGCTCTCCATGCCTCCCACCTGCAAAATAAAAAACGAGAGCGAGAGTGAGCAAATGACTCAGCACTAGGGTTAGTGTAAAATGAATCAAACCAGGGTCGTGCCATATGCTCAAAAGTGGGGTTAGCAAAGTCCATCCTATCACTCCTAGGTGGAACACCCACACGTCTCCTTGGAGGACTACGAGTACCACGAGGTGGAGACCGTGGTCCGTAGCTCCTCTGAGACCTAAAGCTGCGATCATTCCCCCCATACTTGTATTGGCCACTAGTGAAGGAACGTCCAGCAAACAAACCACACCCAAACCCAACACGCCTACCACCAGCTCTATGAGGAGGCACACCCGTGTAGGAAACTCACGCCTCTCCCGAGTAGGGATGGTACGCACCGTACCCTCACCCCTAGGCACAACACGAGACTCAGGCACACTACGAGAAGGGTAGTACCTGTCCTTGTTTGCCATCTCCCTAGCAAACCTCTCCTCCCTCCTCCTCCTGAAACAAAACTCAGCTAGATGTCCATCCCTCCCACAATGGTCACAATGGAATAACATGGGAACATGGGTACTTGGAACCAAGCATTTATAGGTACTGAAGATGCTCTTAGTTCAGCTACATATTTAGCAACATGCCTCTGAATAACAAGGGAGCTGTTTTTTTGAACGAACGGGCACAAGATAGTGCTTATTTCATTGATAAAGAAGAGAAAACAACCAGCTAGCCGGACAATTAAAAAAGAAAAGAAAAAACACTCAAGTAACAAGGGAACTGTGATTACTTAATAACAATGTGATGTTCCTTTCTCAAGGGGTAGGTTGTATATTTAGATAGTGGAGAAGCGTGCTTGCAATTGATCATTCGCTTCGATACCTTTTTGTTAGAAAGAACAGAGAATATTATTACTTAATAACAATATGATGTTCTTTTTCTCAAGGGGTAGGTTGTTTATTTACGCGCTCGTAGATGATAGTGGAGAAGCGTGCTTGCAATTGATCATTCACTTAGATACCATTTTTGCTAGAAAGAACAGAGAATATTATTACTTGCTGTTGACACCCAAAAATGGCAGGTCTGGGCTAACCCGGTTGGACCGCCTTGTACCTCGGTTAGACCGCCCTAGCCAAAGTCCTCAAAAGGTAATTTGGACTTCCTCGTTGGATAGGTCTTGTCGAGTAGATCAAGATCCATATATAGAACGTCCAATTCGGAGTCCGGATGAGAGAGATATGGCTTCCGGAAGATCTCCACGTCACCCGGGCGGTTAGACCGGGGGGTCCAGGCGGTTTGACCGGGTCCGGGCTTTGTAAACTGAGTTGGAGTTGTATTTTAGCACGAGATTTGTTAGGCTTTCAACTCCAGCAGGGGCAAGATCTCCCCACCCTATAAATATAAAGGGTCGTGGCCGATTGAGGACCTATCACCCAATCGAACATATCAATTTTACCTTTTTATCTCTAAACCCTACTTTTCCAACCCCATTGCTTCCTTCTTTGTCTCTACGGCGATTTAAGGCGTTCTAAGTGGCCTGCCGACCTTAGAACAACCCTAGGCGCGTTGTCCCTGACGGGGTCCCTCCCGGGGCAGCGATCTTAGGTTTTCACGACGTTCCTGTCCATGGCGGTTAGACCGGCCCCCCCGGGCGGTTAGACCGGCCCGTGCTGGGAACCTCGACGAGTTGATTTCCGTCTACCGCGCGATCTAGCGCACTCGTTTGTTCGACCGGAAAAAGCGTCAACACACTTTTGGCGACTCCGCTGGGGACAGATCTGGTTTCACAACCGATCATGGTGAACATCGAAGATCTCAGCGAAGAGGACCAGAGGAAGTACACCGAGCTTCAGGAGTACATCAAGCAGCAATTCCTCTCTGGCGCTAGAAAAGATCGCTCAGGCAAGCTGACGATGACTCAAGATTTCGAGTTGCCGGCAATTAAGGTCAACAACGACAAGATTGAGGTAATCACCACTATAAGCAAGCCTGAAACTGATCTATCTATGAAGCTTACTAAAATATCTGATAAATTCGAGTGTGCTTTTAGTAATCAGCATAGTCAGGTTGCTAGAATAATTGCTCGTTTAGAAAAAGTTGAGGGTAAAAGTAGTAGTTTAAATTTTCCAAATGATTCTATCCCTCAATTAGATTAACAAGGGGTATTGCAAACAAGCTTGTCGGCAGCGTTAGGAACCTCAGTTGAGACACCTGTGTATGGCATGCCGACTGGTTTGTATCTGGGACAATCATTGTTGTCGGAGCTGACCCCGGTCAGACCGCCCCCCATGGCCGGTCTGACCGCCCCGTCTGGCCAGATGATGGGTGTTCCAGGAAACACACCTCTTGTGAACAGAGTTGATTTATTAGCTGCAAGGCAATCCCAACTAGCTGCTATGGATGAACTTAATAAATTTAAGTAACAAGTAGCTAGCATGGTAAAAAACAAATTCGGCATTGATATGGGTAATTCTAGGTTATACCAAAAACCTTATAAAGCCGATTTTGATCTTATGGCTTATCCCCCTGGTTGGCGCGTACCTGATTTTATTAAATTTAGTGGTGAGGACAATCGTACAACTTGGGAGCACATAAGCCAATATATTGCTCAATTAGGTGAAGCAAGTGCCCATGAATCTTTTAAAGTGCGATTGTTTTCTTTATCTTTAACGGGTACCGCCTTCGCTTGGTTTTCATCTTTAGCCCCCAACTCTATTGATTCTTGGAATCAATTAGAACAAAATTTTCATGATCACTTCTTTAGTGGGGACTATCAATTAAAATTGACAGATTTAACATCGGTTAAGCAAGGTAAAGACGAGACGGTCTCTAATTACCTTAAGCGTTTTAAAGAGGTTAAAAACTGTTGTTTCAATTTGTCAATTTCTGATTCCGACCTAGCTAATCTTGTTGCTAAAGGTTTAAAATCTGCTCTTAGAGAAAGGTTAGAAGGTGTGAACTTTTATTAACTTGATTCTGTTCTTGTGAGAGGCATGGCACAAGAACTGAAATTAAATAAAGAAATAGAAAAACTTGAGTCTCATCAGTCTGATGTTCATGTAGTTGATTATGTTTCTAATAATTTGAACGATGAGACTGAAATTTATAGTGCTGAATTTGTGTGGCCTTCTAAAGATAAAACTTTTTCTTGTGCATCACTTAAGCCGGCTAGCAAAGGTCGGTAAGAAGAATTAAAATTTACTTTTGATGTTTCTAAGTGTGATCGCATCTTTGATGAATTGCTTAAACTTAAAAATATTAAGATATCTCATACCATGCCTCCACTTGATGACATAAAGCGACGTGCATATTGTAAATATCATCATTCTTATTCTCATGCTACTAATGATTGCAATGTGTTTCGTCGCAAGGTTCAATCGGCCATAAATGAAGGTCGTTTGGTGCTTCATGAAAAGCAAGTTGACAAGCATCCTTTTCCTATCAACACCATGGAATTACAGCAGCCTAAGGTTCTGGTTCGGCCACATCAAGTCGAAGCAACCAAAGGCAAGAATGTGGTGGTCGGGAAAGCGAAACCTGATTTGAGAGGAAAAGAGTTAACAAGAGAAGTTGCTTATGTGAAGATCCCTGATGGTAGAGAAACATTCAAAATCACCGTCAAAGCTTCTGGACTTGGGGGGCAAGGGTCGTCCGTGCCTGTCAGTCGGCAACCACTTGAGCCTGAAAAGACTGGGGCGGTTAAACTGGCTGGGGTAGGCGGTCAGACCGCCCCTTCTCATGGTCGCCCAAAGATGCTCAAACCAAAGCGACCGGAGATTAGAAACTGGAAGCTTAACGTGACAAAGAATCAGGGGAGTGTTCCAAAGCCAAGGGTCACATTTGACATGTTATTTGACAAATACTCCAAACAAAAGGCCGTTACGAGCGATCGGCCGTTAAAAAAAAGGATGAGGTCACCCACACATCAAGAGAGGCCGTCATCGCCTCCCAGGGCAGCTACAAGGTTCAAGGGTGAATCATCTCAGCAAGGAATGCGCTTTGCTCCATTATGGGCTCCTTCAAGTTCAAATCCGCCTCGTCCGATCTATGATGACAATGGAGTGATGTGGGTGCCATATAAACAATCTTTTCATCCTGGATGGGGAAGATCAAGGAGGCCAGCTCTGGATCAGATTTCACAACCTACACAAGATCACTGGATACCACGTCAGTTTGGACAGGGTCACCAGGACCACCCGGTTAGACCGCCCCCTATAGGCGGTCAGACCGCCCTGCCCAGAAAAGTTCAACTTTCTCCGAAATAGGTGTACAAACCCAAGATCAGAGAGGAGGAGGTTGAAAAGATGGATGTCGACCCAGAAAGAACTACTAGTCAAGATATCATCCAGATTGGGACAATGGATGTTCCCGTTGAGAAAGATAGCAAGAGACCGGTTGTTTTAAACGATCAGGTTGGAACATCTGCTCAAAAGGGATCTATTGCCACCAATGATCATGAGGCCAATGGAAGTGGTTCCAACTCCAAGTACTTTCTACCGAGATGGTGTCCTCTCGGTTTGACTCACACTCAAAGGAGGAAGCTTCAACGCTTGAGGCTGCGGGAGAAGAAGGAAAAAGAGTTGGAAGAACAGAGGGACAAGATCTTCAACAGCTACAGGCTCATGGTACTGCAAAGGAAGGAGTGGAGAACCAATTCGGAGTCCGGATGAGAGAGATATGGCTTCCGGAAGATCTCCACGTCACCCGGGCGGTTAGACCGGGGGGTCCAGGCGGTTTGACCGGGTCCGGGCTTTGTAAACCGAGTTGGAGTTGTATTTTAGCACGAGATTTGTTAGGCTTTCAACTCCAGCAGGGGCAAGACCTCCCCACCCTATAAATATAAAGGGTCGTGGCCGATTGAGGAGCTATCACCCAATCGAACATATCAATTTTACCTTTTTATCTCTAAACCCTATTTTTCCGACCCCTTTGCTTCCTTCTTCGTCTCTACGGCGATTTAGGGCGTTCTAAGTGGCCTGCCGACCTTAGAACAACCCTAGGCGCGTTGTCCCTGATGGGGTCCCTCCCGGGGCAGCGATCTTAGGTTTTCGCGACGTTCCTGTCCAAGGCGGTTAGACCGGCCCCCCCGGGCGGTTAGACCGGCCCGTGCTGGGAACCTCGACGAGTTGATTTCCGTCTACCGCGCGATCTAGCGCACTCGTGTGTTCGGCCGGAAAAAGCGTCAACACTTGCAATTTACGTCGTCACATTTTTACTGTTCTGTGCGTGCAGTCAACAAGTTTACTTCTCCAGTAGCACGGTTAAAATTAACAATAACCGAGTGATCAGCTTATGGTGAGCTCTTGGGCACCCACGTGTTACGGCATCAAATGATGATTATGTTGACGTGGCAACATAAAGAACTGCCGTCCTTGTGGTACCAAGCACTTCCATTGGGTGTCCACGCAGAGAAATATTGTAAAGCAACAGATCGAGAGCATGTCAACTATATGCGATCCGACACCTATCCGGAGTCCCCTCATCTTCTTCCTCCTCACCATTTTTTTTTAAACGTGCATAGCACGTAGAAGAAGAGAGAGTGTCCATGGCTTAGAAGCCAACAACCACACAAGCAAAAGAAAGACAACAACAGAGTACAACAAAACAACTGGAGCAAGAGAAAATCTAGAGAATCCTTGGACTAAACAAACACCGATCCCTCTTCACCATGGCCACTATCGCTGCAGATGAACGGCAACTACAGCAAGTTGCCCAGAGAAACCCTGCGAAGAAGGCATCCCCCATGTACAACATGGACAGTGGCGGCGCCGGAGTTGCTGCGGCCGATGACAGCTGCGGCGAACAGGAAGGCTCGTACTGCCTGATTGAAAGCTTGAGGCACCTCAGCGACCGTGGTTTTCCAAGGCTGCCGGACAGGTACGTCCTGCCGGCCTCCGTTCGCCCGGGCGACGGTTGCGGCCGGGTGAAGCTCCCCGTCCTCGACCTCGCGCGCCTCCGCGACCCGTGCCACCGCGCCGCCGTGGTCGAGACGCTCGACGCCGCGTGCCGTGACTACGGATTCTTTCAGGCCAGTACACAGCCGTTGTTGCATGCCTGACTACTCTATCAGGTGTTGGCATGCATATTAGTTTTCTCCATATATGCAATGCATAGCTAATCGCATGCGTACACAGGTGGTGAACCACGGCGTGGAGCGCGAGGTGATCGCCGGGTTGCTGGACGTGGCGCGGCGGTTCTTCGAGCTCCCGCTGGCAGCGCGGGCGCGGTACATGTCGTCGGACGTGCGGGCGCCGGTGAGGTACGGCACCAGCTTCAACCAGGCCAAGGACCCCGTGCTCTTCTGGCGGGACTTCCTCAAGCTCGCCTCCTGCCAGCCGCTCCACGCCACCGTCGCCTCGTGGCCCGACGAGCCGGCCGACCTCAGGTACTCCTAATCGTTCTAGTTCTAGGAAGAAATCCAATTAGGTATTTTTATTTAAATTAAACTAAATGTTAAATATTCAAATGGAATCCTCAATCATGAATCCAGGATATCTATCCAATAGGACACGTAACCACAATTTATTATTATTGTATGGTAGTTGATTATGCATTCGCGCTAATCACATTGCGACAATCTTGGTTATCATCTATCTTGCTAGCATCATGCAGCAATATTGTTTATTTGATCACATTCTCTAGTAGTCCCATTGTCATTTAAAAAAGAAAAGTTGAAAATTAATGCATGATATGAACCGGCCATGATGTCATTTACCAGCCGACAAGTGGCAATAAGCATTCAGAATGTCCTAATAAACAAATAAAGTCATAGTCAACATGAGCCATGCGCGTCACCACCGTTTACTAGGTTACTACTGCTAGACTTTCACTTCAAACGGTTACTATGTCAACCTCCCCGCATACGCATGTCGTCGCAAATCATGAGTCAAGTGTGATATACACAAGCGCGGTCCATGTGATTCGAGCCTATGATGTCTCGTGTGAACCTTCCTTTCCATCTCACCTACACAACACATGTATGACCATTGTTATTAACCTGTACTAAATGATATCCGAGGATGAAAAAATTTTGCCTGGTACTAATTTCGTGCATCAGAGCAACTCCAAGTGAATAGCTATCCTCTTAGATAAATTTGGTGTTTTTTCAACCCTTTAAAAAAATAGAGAGCATGCTAAATGGTGGGGAAACCAACAAACTATGTAAACATTGAGAATGTAAAATTCTAATGAAGTCCATGTGGAAGCTAATAGTTTTTTGCCTTACAAATAGGTCCCTAGTTTTATGCACTAAGCACCCTAAAAAGAACTCGATCTTTCCAATGTCACCCCCGAGCGTAGTTGCGGTGATTGAGGTCAAATTCCCGGCGAGGAATGGTTTTCCGGCGACAATAGGTGGCCAGCCGGGATTAGCGCCTCATCTTCAACCGATTTTGGTGTAGGATTTGTAGCCATAGATGATCAGGAGGAGGGGGCCCATCCGCCGCCCGCCGCGGTCGCCCATCCCCACGGTGGCGGAGCATGTCAGAAGCCATCGGGTGATGAGGATCGAGGGCACCAAAATGGGTGATGACGAACTTCGAAGCAGGCAAGCCGGTTGCTGGCTCGACGACTGCAGTTTGGAGGACGGCATCGTCCGCATGGTTGTGGACCGAGCGAGCTGGTGGTCCGCAGCACACCATCAGAAAAGATGGATCCACGGACGGCGTCATGGCGGTGCTCCGACTGGTCGGGGCGGGAGTCGACAGTTGAGCGCACGAGAGATGGGCAGAGACCGCAGAAAGGACAGAGCACGCGGGATACCGCGCTGAGGGCCTCGTCATGTTAGCGTAGAAAAGGTGGCGTGATGGCGAGCGGGATAGCGAGAGAGAGTTTTTACAGAGCCTATTGGAAGTTTGGAACCAGGTTTTAGATGAATTTTTCTTTTTTTAGCGAGTCAAGCCAGGATAGCTAGACTTACCATCTACAATAACCTTACATTTGCAGGCATATGTTACCATATATAACATCAAAATAGTTCCAATGTCCATCATGAAATTTGTATTTATTCGATATATTTTTCGGATGCAATAATAATTATACTCGTTTTATATATAATTTTGTCTAAGTTGCACAAATTTGACTTCGGACAAAAAAAGGAAGGCCTAATCCACATCCATTTGTTCATCATATATATCGCACAATCATGTATATATGCATGTAGACCATACCTATATTTGATGCGTATCATCTACTATGATGCGTGCATGTAGGGAAGTGGCAGCCAGGTACGCCATGGCGAACCATCAGCTGTTCATGGAACTCGTGGAGGCGGCACTGGAGGCTCTGGGCATTGCCTGCGGCCGCCTCCTGCTTCGGGAGCTGGCGGTGGGTTACTCGCAGATCATGCTCAATTGCTACCCAGCGTGCCCACAGCCGGAGCGCACGCTTGGGCTGCCACCGCACTCGGACTACTGCCTGTTCACGCTCCTGCTGCAGGACCAGGTCGAGGGCCTCCAGGTAATGCACAATGGCCGCTGGCTCACCGTCGACCCCGTCCCAGGATCCTTCATTGCCAATGTGGGCGACCATCTTGAGGTCAGCATATCCTTCAATCATTGCAAATGTATCCATAGTTTGGCTAGTACAAGGCTTTGAACAATTACTCCATTAATTTCTTACTTGTGATAAAGGAAGTCATTATAATAACCATAAATAAGTACTTTCCTCAAATAATTAACTAAAGTGAGTATTATAATATCAAACGTAGGGAGAAATAAACAACGTTTTGCATAGTTACTTGCAGCATACAAGCATTAATTCATTATTTAACTGCCGTCAAAAGGAAAATGATCTTACAGAAGTGGAGTCTCTGCTTAGCTTTGGCTTTTCTGCCGACCGGGATCTATAAGAGTGACAACAAGTGGATCCGCCACGTACGGACTAGACAAAGCCAGACGGAAAAAAGTATGAGCAAACCATCGTCGTCATAAGTGAAGTATCAAAGGATAAGGGATCAGCTAGTTTGCGTGACACACTGTTTGGTTAGTGGTTGAGACAAAATAATGTTGATGAAGTAGAAACGCTAAATACAAGTCAAAACAGTGAGATGTCTAAGCAATAAGTATATGGTCATGCACTTCATCAGCTTATCCAACTATATATTGAGCCATTACCACATATATTCTAAATATAAATTTTAATTTGAGCGTTGAAAGCGACAAAAAAGATTTCCAATGTTTCTCTTACCGACAGGGAATTATATACAATCTCATGATTTGCCAAAGTTTTTTCTTTGTTAAATTTGATTTGCTCAGCTGATGATGTGCTGCATGAATGACTGCAGATCTACAGCAATGGGAGGTACAAGAGCAAGCTGCACAGGGTGCGGGTGAACTCGACGCGCCCACGCATCTCGGTGGCGTCCTTCCACAGCCTCCCGGCAGAGCGAGTGATCGGACCAGCGGCTGAGCTTGTCGGCGAGGGAAACCCGCCAAGGTACATGGACACCGACTACACCGCCTTCCTCGCCTTCCTCGCATCTTCCGAGGGCAAGCACAAGAGCTTCCTCCACTCCAGGAAGCTATAGCAGGCTAATCACTCAATGTGCATGTGATGCCAGTAGCTAATATAGTTAGCATCGAAGCTGCAAAGGTTGCAGTGTTGGTACGCTGTTTGTATTGACAGGAGTCATATGCGCGCGGTGAAAAACAATGCATGGCATTCGTGCGCGCGCATGTATATGTATGGTTATTATCTGATATATTCACTTGTGTAAACATTATTGATTATTGTTAATTATATGTGTATTATTCTAAACCATTTATTGGGTATAAAAAGAATATATATGACAGCAAGATGCCAACTATCTCTTCATTCCAAATTATATGTATATAGAAAAGTCAAGACCACAAGTAATTTAGAACCGAGGAAGTAAGTCTTAGCGGCCGAAATGTACTAGCATTCCGAACACAGTCCAAGAAGCGTGTGTATGCCTGTCAAAAGAAAGACGTGTGTGTATGACTTTTATAAACGTCTTTCTTTCAAAATAAAGGGATATGCAATCTCATGACTCATGAGGATGGAAACCCCCATAGTCCAATAGGAAAGGGAAAAGGTATACTGATTATTTACACTGAAATTGATGACAGTACAAGATTTGTAGACATTAAGCCCAATTACCTTTTATGCTAGGCCCTATTTGGGCCCAAAAGACAAAAATGTTTTGAGCCCATGTCATCATAAAAGATCCCCAACGTATTGAACCACCACTTACCCACATCACAAGAATGACGTGAGGAAATCACACTACTAGAGAAACAACTATTTGTACTGGTTAGGAACCCTCTTTAGTACCAGGTAACATACTAGTATTGTCCATTTGGTGCTAAAGGGGGAGGTGCATTAGTACCGAATGGCTCACCCGGTACTAATGTCGGCATCAATTCCAGTCATGCTCGTGATGCCGACACTCCGTTCCGCCTCGTTCCTCTCTCCCTCCTGTCCTCTTTCTTTTCCTCATTTTTGTTTCCTTTTTCTTTTCCTCAACACAATCACAATCGCAACACATATTTGAGACATTCAAGATTTCACATGAATCAAAATACAATTTTTTCAACATTTCACATGAATCACAACACAAAGCTCACACTAAGATTTACAATCACAAATTCACAAGAAGCACAACATGAACAAGATCTCACAACATGAAGGAAGAACAATATCATCAGTTCATGTTGTGCATCTTGTTGACCCTTGTCATGGCTACCTCCACCTTCTCACACTTGTCATGGCCGCAGCCCCCACCTTGCTGTGGCCACCGCGGCCCCCTCCTTGTTGTGTCTGGCGGACCCGCGGCCCTGCAGATCCCGCCACCGCGACCCAGCTACCGCCGGCTCTAGTGCCAGCCTCCAGCGCGGCATCGCAGCTAACTCCGCCAGTGACCTGCTAACTCAGCGCCGCGAGCCCCAGCCTCCAGCACGTCACCACGGCTAGCTCTGCCACTGCCGTGAGCACCTTCTGCGGCCAGCTCCCCCTACCGTGAGCGCCACCCGCCGGTGGTTGGGGGAAGTTCACGCCTCCTGCCGCTGACCAGCCGCCCCCGGTCGTTTCTGCGCCTTATGGATAAGAATAGAGTGTGAGAGATGAGGATGATATGGAATGAAGTAGAGATAAGGATGAGAGAGAGAGAGAAAAAAGGATGAGACAGATGAGGATGATATGTAATGTGTGAAAAGAAATAGAAATCATCACGATGGATAAATTGAAAATGAGAGAAAAAAATAGAGCCTGAAATTTTCTTTGAATCTTCTAAACTGAAAAATAGAGGAAAAAAGAGACTGAAATTTAGAAATTTAGCACTAAAAAATTCAATATTTCTTGGGGTTCTAAGTTTAAGAATGCTATGTGAAACTGTACTCATTTATATATACTATACACATATGGGATAAAATAAGAAAAAATGTTTGCCGCTTGTAGGGTTCAAACCTGCATCTGCAAACTCCGAATTCCTTACAGGATGCAACCATAAAAACTCCAAATTCGATGATTATTCTTGCTGATTTTTTATAAAATCATGCTCTATTAGTTCGTGGTCTATTTTTTATCTAAATTGCTATTGCATGATCTTTTTATACAACTTATTTTCTTACACTTGTGTAGTGAAATAGAAATTGATTTGTTTGCCTAACAATTAAATGTAACTACATATTTTCTAGTTATAGAGTAAATATAAGGTTGTGCCGAATTTGAGCTGCATACGAGGTCTAAAATATTATGAGGTTTCATATCTCTAAGTTTGACTTGGGTTATAAGAGAGATTATATGAGAAATGTATCATTTTGCGAACAATCTATTATCTCCGTTTACGGAAACCATTTAAGTTTTTTATGGTAAGATTATGGATCAAAAATATGTAGTTGTGTCAATTTTTAGAATTTCCGATCAAATTTAGATAGTATTGTAATTATTATGTGGTAATTTGTAGATATAACTTTAAATTGTCCCTAAAAGACAATTAAATTTTTTATCCATCTTCAAGACATGGCTAGAATGGAACATATAAGTCTAAATATATTTTTCTGCAGTTTTTCGAATCTTACTGGAGACATAGTTCAACTTCAAATTAGTTTGGATAAACACGTGGAAATTCATTTAAATGATAGAAAATAGAAAATCTATTTGAAAATTCTTAAAATTCCATATGATAAGTTACATGTTGTTTGTTATGTGTGAAAAATATGATGGGGGCATATAAGATAACTATTTTGCAACTTACTTCAAAAGGGTGTATTCACTAGTGATTTAAAAAATAGAAAAATAACTAATTTCACAACAAATGGATGTGTAAATCCACAAATGTTAATAACAAGGTAAAAGAAAGTTTGAGTTCAAATTTGAGGTTCATACAAATTCAAAAATGGTTTGAGATATTCAAATCTCAAAGTTTGACTTTGAGTTATAAGAAACTATGTGAGTGGTATTTCATTTTCTGAACAATTTATGGTCCCATTTTGTAAAAATCATTTAATAGTTTTATGTCAATAGTTTTGACCAATAACATGTTGTCGCGTCAATTTGTAGAATTTTATAGTCAAATTTAGGTACTGTTGTAATTATCGTGTGGTCATTTTGAGATACAAGTTTGAATTGTCCCTATAAGACAATTGAATTTATCATCTATTTTTAGTATATGAGCAAAAATGAAGCGTATGAGCCTAAATATATTTTTTTGTAATTTTTAGAATTTCTTAGAGGTACACATAGGTCAACTTGGAATTACTTATAGTAAGCATGTAGAAATTCATTTAAATTCTAAAAAAAATAAATTTATTCAAAAAATCTTGAAAATCCTAGATGACAACTTATATGTTGTCTGTTGTATATAAAAAATAAATTTGTGTATAAAAATAATTATTTTTATGTGTTACTTCACAATAATAAAATTAAAAAGAAAAAGAAAAAGAAAAATGTTTAAGATGACGGCCCATTTCAACCAACACGGTGCAACAATTTTTGTTTGTCCATCTCCAATTCAATGGCTCTGATCGCACTTCCATAGTATAAAACAAGCACCTCCTCCGCCTTCCCTCACTCTCCCACAGGCATCATCCTCCACCCATCCCCTCCGCGCGCCGCTCCTGTCCCCTTGCCTCCCCCTTCCCACTCCACACTCGCTGCTCCCCTTCCCCTCCCACCGTCCATGGCGACGAGCACAAAGCCAGGAGGCACTGTGGGGGGCTGTAGTCTAGTTCACCCCACGCCCCCACCTCCCAAGTAGAGGCCGAGAAGTGTGCTGGAGTGCCGTTGCGAAGCCCAAGGACACAGCTGAGTAGCGACCGTGGTGGCGGAGGACTGGTCGGGGGGTATAGAGGGGAAGGCGGCCGCGGCCGAGGTGACGGGTGATGGCGTCATTGACCTCTCGGGCGTTGAGATCCGTGGGGACATCAAGGGTCGCAACCCGCGCATCTTCCTCCCACGCCAGCCAACCGCGTCCCCTCTTATCTCCCTTGACATCAGCGCTACGTTCGTTGCAGTCTGTGCGCTCCTGAAAATTTCGTGCTCCCTTCCTCTTGAAATTCCCTATGCCCCCTCCTTAGATCCACCAGCTAGTGGCTGTGCGACCAGGGGCAGTGGGGCAGAGGCGCGTGGCAGCACGGAGCAAGGGCGCGATGGCATGCAGTAGCTCGAGGTCCCTCCTCTCCTGTACCTACTATCGCTCCAGGTCTTGCCGGCTTAGGGGCCTCGCTATGCGCTAGACCAGCGGCGCTCTCTACGAGGCTCCAATGCTCCTCCTGGCAGGCAGTGCTTCTCCCCGCAGCAGACCTCCCTCCTCACCGGCTACACTAGGTATATGGTTATAGACCTGCAGGAGGCCTCACCTTGCTCTCCTAACTAAGTGGGTTGTAGGTTGATGTGTTTGTGTTGTCGGTTCTAGATGCAGTGATCAAAGTTTGAAATTGTTTAATTCTCATATTCTCTATTGTGCATTTCTCTCGTGATTAGAAGTAACATTTGGCCGGTATATGTTTGTTTTTGTACCACCACATATAGTTGAATCTTGCAAATATTAGTTCTGTAACATTAACAATAGGGAGTGGTGCTAGGTGCTAACTGGATCTATTGCTTTATATTAGGTTGTGCAATGCAAAAAAAATTCACAAAATGACCTAATTTTACTTTTCTTTAATTCCCATGCACTTTTGTGATGATACTCAAGTAAGATCATTTTTGGTGTGTTTTACTGGGGTTACCAGTCCGTGTTTGACAAACATGCAGACCCTCTGTTTGTTTCTCATTTACACTGATACACTGACACACATGACTTTGCTTCTTTATTGGCACATTTTACACTGATACATTGACACCATGGATGAAATGCCTCCAATGTGACTTCATTTTACAGAACTCAAGTTTATTTGGAAGTTTGAGTAAAAAAGCGACTATCTTTTTAAGATTGATGTGAATAAACAGTGAGCTAGTCTTTGCACGTCGAGTGGCCTGAGTTTTTACTACTAAACTTTTGCCTGCACTATTGGATTTGTTGTCGGAAGTTGATTTCTACTATCAAATTGGCACTGTTGAATTCAAAGCTTGCTATAATTGTCTGCTTTATTGTAAGAGTCATATATTTCAGTATAGAATATGGCTTTTTTGTCTCTTGATTCCTCATACAACGTACTAATCTCAGTCGGCATTGCATCCTCTCCCGGCCCAACAAACCGACCATGACGAGGTCTGCTTGTGCACTACTAGGAATCAGGCCTTGGCCAATGCCTATTTTTGGTTGCAATATGTCTATTTTGGTTGCAACTGGAATCAGTTGCATCGAAGTCTGGTGGTCGACAGATTGTTGCAATTGGAACGGTGCAATAGCCTCAGGCAACAACTTAAGATGTGGCGTTGCAAGAGATTTTGCTATTGCAATGAACAAAAAGGCTACTGCAACCAATATTTGGTTGCAAGAACAAATATTGCAACGAACAAAAAAGCCTATTGCAACCAATACTTGGTTGTAAGAATAAATATTGCAACGATTGGGTTGGTTGCGTAAGGTTCTATTGCAATGAAACACTTGGCTGCAAATATTTCATGATTGCCACGAACGAATGTGTTGCAATAGAAAAGTATTGCCACTCCAAAACTACATGGCCATATGGTCATATTACCATGAAGGGTGATCCATTGCATTACAGTGCTTTTGCAACATATTAGGTATGGTGGCAATAGATGATATGGTAATGCAACAAACTAGTCTTCGAGGTGATATACGTAGGTTGCAACGAATTTTTGTTGGTGGAAATAGAGGTCACATGCAACAAACAATTGTTGGTGGCAATAGATGATATGATAATGCAACGAACTAGTCTTTGAGGTAATATATGGAAGTTGCAATGGATTTGTGTTGGTGGTAATAGAGGGCACATACAACAAACAATTGTTGGTGGCAATAGATGATATGGTAATGCCACGCATAAAATTCGTCGCAATAATGCATATTACAACCAAAATCTATTGTTGCCTATTATTCTATCGCAACGAGGGGAATTTGAATAGTGATTTTTAAATTATTTTCATAGCAGATCAAGTATAATAACTGATACATTCATTAATTTAAATTCTGTCTCAAACCAAAGTAACACACAATGACCAGAATTCTGCTTAAAAGAACATGATCACAACTAAGAAAATAAAGACACCATATTTAACTAAGTTCACAACATTGTTTAGCATATAATAAATCGATCTAAAAATGAGTTCGCTGGTTGCTCCATCACCCATCAGCTACACCATCATAAATAAGCATCTTTGTAACTTGTCATTCTTGTTGGTGTCGACCATCAACATTAAGCCATAGAAGCTTTCTCTAATTGTTTTGGGTGTCTGAGGTTCTCTGCGATTCATGAAAACATATATGATTAAATTCATAGAGTAATTAGCAATCATAGAACAAGAGCAATTGAGATCAAACAATTCCAAGCACATTCAGCCCTAGAAGGAAAACAATTGTGTCTTGTCACTGCTAGGAAAAATGTTTAACAATTCAATCTATAAATAAATTATGTGAATGATGAAAAAGTCAACTTAGCTTACGAGTCAAAGATTAAAAACCAATAGAACAACTCAATGACAAGCAAATCGATGCTTAGTAGTTAGCTGCAATGCTTGGTGCATGTAATCCCTCTTAGTTAGCAATTTCAGTTGGGGCATGGCAGCATGTGGTAGTCCAATATAATAGTCTCACATTTGTTTTCACTGAGAAAGCAGATTAACTATACATTCTCTAACTAAAAATATTCTACTCAATATTTTAATTTACAAATTCAAGAAAATAGGGATTTTATTGATTCAAGTTTCTTATACAACCATCAATCTTCCATGCTTCGGATTTCAAGAAAATGAACTAATTAACAAGCAAGTTAATGTAGAAGAACATTGTTGCGAGATAGGAACAACAAGGAGCTTACATGCTTAATATGTCAAAGTCATCCTTCCATTCTTAGACATCACTACAAAAATTCTAGACGCGGTATAACCTGTACATCTTGCTTAGAAGATGACATGCATGCCAGTATATGAACCTGCACACCTAATAACTGAACTAAGTCAATTCCAGAAACAGGTAACAACTAAGATGCAATAGAACGGCAATAGAACCAGATACCTTTACTAAACTCACAAAGAAAAAAACAAGCTTACTGGGAAAAAAGTAGGAACAGTCCAGAGTTGAGTGTTTAATTTCTAAATAAAAAATCATAGGATGTTCAGTGTTTCCTATCATAGACAGGGGCCAAAGTTGTGCTCCATCAAATGACCATGAATTGTATTTAGCAATAAATGTGCACATTCTTCATTAATTAATTATTCTATTTGTGCTAGTAAACCTGAATACTACAGTGCAGACATGCAGCACCTCAACTAGTAGTCTGATGAAATCACAACTAGACATTTAGAAATCACAGACACACAAACATATATGGATGTGGCCCTGCTTGCTGCTACTTCCCCTCCAGCTCCTGCGAAAAATAAGTAAAAAGTTCAGTTTTTAAACTACAAGCTAGCAGAGCCGACACCTTAGTAGTTTTGTATAAGCTGAATAAATAGTAGTAGGGCCCTCACCTTCTGAACTGAAGAAAATTTCTGAAGCAAACACTTACTCAGTGCCAGTTTTTCTAGCAATCAAGGATTTGGGCCCATTAAAATAGTAAAAAATAGTTTTGTTTCCAAAGTATGCAAGAAAATAATTCACATAATTCATTGGTGGCAATAGAAGCTAATTGGTGCAACAATTTGTTTTCTAGATGCAACAGGCACATGAGCTATCGCAACAAAGGTTAAATTTTAGACAACATTATTTCGTCGTGGCCACAAGCATGCCTATTCGCAACCAACTAAATGTTCGTGGCAACAAACGCACATCAAACGCAACGAACTGTTTTCTGGATGCAGCAGGCACATGAGCTATCACAACAAAGATTAAATTTTAGACAATGTTATTTCATCGTGGCCACAGGTATGCATATTCACAACCAACTAAATGTTCGTGGCAACAAACACACATCTAACGCAACGAATGGTTAATTTTCTAGATGCAACAGGCACATGAGCTGTCGCAATAAAGGTTAAGTTGTAGACAATGTTATTTCATCGTGGCCACAAGCATGCCTATTCGCAACCAAATAACTATTCGTGGCAAGAAACACACATCTATCGCAACACTAAATCGATACTATCGCAATGCACAGTTAGTTGTGGCAATAGGTACCCATAAAGGCAACCACCTTTTTCACCGTGGCATTAACACCAACCTGTTGCAACGAATGTTTCAACAGACGCAACCCACATTTTTGGTGGCCATAAGATCCAGATATCGCAACCTATTACTACGTTGGTTGCTATAAAACCAAATATTGCGACCAAATGTGTGTTGTTCCAAAAAAAATTGTGCTCTATTCCTAGTAGTGGTGGCTTGAGACAACGCATCCTCTCCACCCAGATTGAAGAAGCTGAGGTACACTTGCAGCCGGTGAGGGCTCTTCCACACACGCGGTCAATGATGCAGAGATCGCCTCTATCTACAAATATCTACTTATTTATGGGTTGTTCTTGTCTTGTTGGTATGCTTTGTTTCATTGATTTCACATGCCATGAGCTCTCCCTGCTTCGATGGACTAGTTGATTGCTTGTAGAGAATGGACTGAATGTCGTTGCTAGAAAAATGGATTAATGGTAACCCGATGTAGGTATGCATAGATGCTTTTGGGTGGACGGTTCTGTGTGTGTAAGGTACACTAGTGCATACTAGTGCTTGTTGCTTCTGTATGTCTTACTGGTTTTTATGCATGTTGGCAGGCGGAGCAGAGGCACCTCGACCTTGCTACCTTGCTGGCACATAGTTGCTGCGGGGCTAACGGCTTGCTTCACTAGCTATCCCTTATCCCTGGCCCTACTCCCAAGTAAGTGATTCCTGTCGGTATTTATAAAGTTTCTAGTGGAGGAAGCTGTCGTGTACTAATGCTTAAATGGCTCAGTTGTGAAAGTTGACTGATTTAAGTATAGCAATGCATAAGTTAACATTTTTGAGATTAACTTTAACTATGTGTAGCATACTCAGTGCATCCTAAGTCCTAGCTAAATAATGAATGGAATTAACTTAAGTTAGCACTGTCATCTGCGGGAAATGCAGTAGTCAAGCTATCACAAATAGTAATTTTACCTTGCATATAGACTTTGTTGCTCACCTCACAGATTATAAAGTAAAATATGATTAATATTTGGATCCGTACCATGCTAGCAGAGAGAGTACTTTAATTAAATTTATTCCTTGCATCAAACTGTTATTGCTCAAACAATTTTTTTACATAGTTTGTAAGGTGACGTCTCTCTTTGCTCATACTAGCTGCTGATTCCTTGCATCTGCTTTGGTGCTCCTGTTGATGTTTCATATGAGATTACGACAAATTAAAAATACAACTTGTTGCACTTACAATGCCAAAATATCAGACTGGTGTAAAACTGTAAATTAGTATGGAAGTAATTGAGCCTTTTATTTAGACTAAGTTATGTTGCCTGTTAGCTCGATAACACATACAGTCACTTGTTAGCTAGATATTTTTTTTACACATCTGACACCTGTTGCTTGAGATTTCCTGAGCTGAACGACATGCATATTGGTAAATGATCCTTGTTGCTTCTATACTG
Organism: Cenchrus fungigraminus; assembly: GCA_036936925.1. NCBI lineage: Eukaryota > Viridiplantae > Streptophyta > Magnoliopsida > Poales > Poaceae > Cenchrus > Cenchrus fungigraminus. Next base: position 97,776,359 of record CM072774.1, on the reverse strand, counting down.
ACAGAACACATGCATGATTGCTTGTTTTCTCGAATTCTGAACTGAGCATGCCTGCTGTGGTGGTTGGTTCTGCATGTTTCCTGACTCATTACATTTGCTCCATTCAATTCTGTCCTGGCCAGTACTATAGGTGAATTGCTTAAGGCAATTCGATGCATCCATGTATATGCACACCAATGTCACCGGATTTGAGATTTGAGTGCTACAAAACAAAGAAATGGTTCTCACTCTTTAGTGTTAGATGTAAATCTACATGTTTTCCCACTTTATGTTTGTATGATATAAAATATGCACTTGCATTCCTCTACACATAGCATTAGTAATTTCTATCTCAAATATTGTCCACTTACAAGTGTTTGGCAATGTCCTCTTTCAGATTGAGGATTAGTTGCATCAAGAAGCAAGCGATTAGAAGTAATTGGAGCAGCAAGTAATTGACCTGATATGCCGGACTGCTAGTGATCCTACAAGAACATATTGTTCAGTTGTTTTGATGCCATGTTATGGTGTTTTTGACTTTAATTGCTTACGATTTATGTTCTTTGCCGGCCATTTTGATAAGTCCGTTGAAACATGGGACCGTTGTGCTGAATATTATATGAGCCATGTATTTTTGCTAAATGCTTTGGTTTGAAAACTGGGCTTGTTGGGCTGAATTTTATATGGGTTGTGTATATATTACTGAATGACTTGGGTTGAGGAATGTTTTGTCTAATTTAGACCCATTTTGAATGGGCCTGCTAACAAATGACATGTGGTGACGTCATTATCACCACATCACTTGCCATGTGTTCGCATGTCAGCCACGTCATCAATTGCCATATCATTTGCTAAGTCAGCCACGTCTTTATCCACATCAACAGCCAACTCATCATCCAAGTCATTTGCAAGTGAGACGGCAACTTAATCCATGACGGTCAGCTTTGTCACAGATTTTGGGCTTTGGGCTGGGTTGAGTTAGCTTTAGAAAAATCTATGACATCTTGAGAATGTCATGGATCACGTTAATCTATGACAAAAACAATAGGACGTCATGGAGGTTAATCTATAACACTGATACATGAGCTTATCGAATTGCGCCATAAGCACTGTTTTATGACGAATTTTCGATTATCCATGACGAAAAGTGACCATCATGGTCTGAAAGATTTTTTTAGTGATCACTACCACCCGTAATGCAGCGCATTAGTACCCGGGCTATCCCCCACCCAATACTAATGGACCCTCACGGGGGGTGCGTCGGGGGCTTCCCTTCCCACCCGGTACTAATGCGTCCATTAGGAGTGCAAAATACCCAGTAATAATGGGGTTTAGGCCCAGGATATAAAGTCCATTTTCTAGTAGTGTTATTTAAACAATTATAAACTATTTTTGAACCGAAGCTACGCCCCATTTTCATTGATCACAATGGAAATACAAGGATCCGGATACATCTATGATGGAAAAGAGGTGAAAGAAAAGGAAGAACTAGAGTTTGAGGCATATATAGAGATTTCACTCCACAAAAGAACCTACGCTCCAACCTGATTCAGATGAGCCACATTACCTACCGAGGCAAATCCCAGACATACATTTCTCGGATTTAGGCACGACCTTAAAAAGCACGGTCGTAACCAGGTCCTAGGCACCATTAATAGGCACGATTAATACTACTTAGTGTCGGCCAGGCTCGACAGCCCTCTAGTGCTTGGGCTGCCACTCTGGCCCATAGTGCGGGCCTGAGGCACGACACGAAATGGGGGGCTCGATAGCGGCCCAACAGCCTGCTATCTATCTCCACCTAAACCATATAAATAGAGCAAACCCTAACTCCTCCCTCATTCCATTCCCACCCAACCGCGCCCCCCTCCCTGGCTCTCACGCCTCCCCATCACTGCTAGCTACCGACCGCCGCAGCCCCTGGCTCCGTCACGCCTCCGCCACAGCGCCCCTACCATTGGCACCCTCACCGCCAGCCGCCAACCCTGCCGGTCGGGGCAGGAAGGCCACTGCGCATGGACGAGGCTGCACCGGCCCCGGCCTGGATCTACGTCGGCTGCCGCGCCGACCGCCATCGCGGGGAGGAGCTCTGCCACCCGAGCTGGCCTCCCGCACTGTCCCTCCGCTCCCCTGCTCCGGCCGCAGCGGCCTCCTCCTCCTCCGCCGCCGCCATGGCGCCCGGTGGCCCCTGCTACAGCCGCGCCTGCCTCCTCCGTTGTCGACAAGGCGCCCGGCGGCCCCCTTCTCCGATCGCGCCGCCCAAATGGCCAACCATGGGCCAAACGGGTCGTTGTGTCGGTCCGACACGAAAAACAAGCCATAGTGTCCAACACGGTAGCATGGCCCGGCCCGGCACGAAATGGGCATCAGGCATGATAGGGTCTGGCCGCGTTGGGCTAGGGCCAAGCAGCCCGTTTGGAATACTATACTGATGAGTGCTGACATCACAATTCACAAACCGATGGGTTTCAGTCTGTACCAAATTTGTACTGAACTGATTTATTCTAACTGACTATACGTGTACATGCCAATTTTCATGGGTGGAAATATATGCCCTATGATGCAGGGTGAACCATCTAATATGAGAGGACGAGGTGAGGTCGTCGTCAATCTTTGAATCCTTCATAGACTGTCACAGTTGGTCGGCTGGAACGACAACACCGACTTGTCGACGTCGAACCGGACGTGGAAGTTCATCTGCATGATGTTGCCGATAATGGACAGACTCGGCGACCTCCGCACGATCCAACAGGTCACGCTAGTAACCACCTCCTCGAAGTAGTTCTCCGTCGGCAGGGCCATGTCGCCACCGTCGAAGTGCAGCGCCATGGTCGGGAAGGCGGCGCCTGCGCCGGGCGTCTGGAAGCAGACCTCGAACCCGCTCCTGCCCGGCGCCAAGGTGAGGTTCATCGCCTGCCACAGGAGCGCCGCCTTTGCCAGCGAGTACGCCGGCTCCGCGATGAACGCCACCGTCGTACCGGAGTCGAAGATGATGCCGCCGCTCCCAGTCCCCGGCGACGTCGCGGCCCCAATCGAGATGTTCTTCAGGTCGACGGTGTAGAAGCTCGGGCTGGCGCCCGAGACAAGCGAGGTGTGGACTGGACGCCGGCGCCCATCAAGGTGCCGGAGCCGAACAGGAGATGGCTCGCCTTGGTGGCGTCACTGGCGAGGCAGTACGAGAAGGCGCCGGTGTTGAGCTGCGAGACCAGGGAAAGCGGCCCGCGGCCGAGACCGACGAGGCCAGAGCCCATGCCGTAGCCGCCCTCCGACATGTTGGTGCAGCTGAAGCCGATGCCAGGCACGGCGTCGCCGCCGAGCGTGAAGGTGTCGCTCCCGAGGTAACCTTGCGTGTAATGGTGCGAGTCAGCGGCAAGGTCGTAGGTGTACCGGTAGTCGCACTCGGTGCCGCCGCCGGAGCAATTCGCGAGCGACTGGGATTCCAGATTACGGCAGAGGCCGCTGGAGCACGGTAGCTTGTAGAACGACGTGTTAGATTGATCTCTCCACCAATGGGCCCAACGGCCCATTGGGCCCTTGACTCGCGTCCAGACCGGGGACACCCAGCCCGTTAGAAGGCTGGTGGGCCCCTGTCGCGGAGCACTATAAGAGGGAGTGGGGGCCACGGGCTCAGGACATGAGGTTCCCCGCCGCCACAGTAGCCCCCCACTCCAAACCCTAGCTGACCGAGAGGGAGGTACTGAAGCGACGGGAAGCACCACCGCGCCACCACAGGTCGCCGTTGCCGCCGTCCCTGCACTACACTGCGCGTCGCTGCCTAGTGCAGAGCCTCACCACCAGAACCAGGGACGAGCACAGAGGTACGAGGTATGATTTACAGAGTTCAACCCACTCGATCTACTCCTAGTCGATCCAGCGAATCTATCAATGGTACCAGAGCCGTGCTAGGTAGTAGATCTTGCTTGGGAAAAAGAAAGGAACGAGAAATCGATCTCGAATCGAATCAAAACAGTGCAAAGAAGAAACCTAACCCTAACCCTAGATCCAAAATCAAAGGACAGCGGCGAAGGGGTCCTACCTGGGGCTTACCACCGTCATCACCTTGGTGCGCGCCACGGGGACGAACAGGGCGAGCCGTGTGCTCGCCGGACCTCCGCCACTCGACAGCGCGAGGTACAGGGCCGTAGGCACCGTCACTGAGCCACTCGACGGCGGCGCGCTCACCCTCGGGTGAACGCACACACCGGCGAGGGGGCCAGCGGTGGCACCGGCCACCACCACCCTCCACCATGGTCAGACCCTCTGTATCTCGGTTGTTGAGGTGCAAGGAAAGAGGGGGAAGGGGCAGCAGAGAAAGAAAGGAGGAAGGGGGACGTCGGCGGCCTTGGGCCGAGCGGCACTCGACCTCTCTGTTGCCGGCTGACCGCCGGCCAAGGCGCTCCACCCGCCACCGCATCAGAGAAGCAGGCGTGAGGCGCGGGGGAGGAAAAGAATGGGAGCTAGGGTTCTGGGGGAGGCGGCCGGTGTGCCAAGGTTTTGTTCGGCCGAGGAGCGCGCTCGGCCGTCCATCGCGATGGACGGCCAGCGGCGACCGGCAGTAGCTGGGCTTGATTTGGCCCAAGCGGAGCCGAGTTCAGGCCGAAATGACGGCCCATTCGTTGGCTGCTGGGCCTCAGGCCCAGGCGGACGCTGTTGACGCAAAAATAGGACATCACCTCCGCATGCAGCACACGTGACTCCCCGGTCTGTAGCGAGGTGTGCCAGCCAATCTGACCTGTTGATTGATAATGGAAAATATTAGGGATCGGCTAGAGAACCGATGGCCTCGTAGCGACACGTGTATCAACCAATCAACCGATACAGATAAAAGCGGGATCGGCCGGCTCGAGAGCGACCGAAGCGCAGGTGTGTAAGTAGATAGATCGGCTGGATCGGCCGATCATGACGTCAGCACTCGAGTAGGTCGGAATCGGCCGCGGTGTTAGAAGTCGATAGGATCTAGATCAAGTGGAGGATAAAGATAATAGCTAAAACCACAAGAATTGGTACAAAGACTTGCAGATCTAGCTAATATCGGTAAGGGGTGAATAAAGAACTAGATGAAACCTCAGCGATGCGCCCAGAGGTTAAAGCCTAGGGTTATTCGGTAAAACGGTACTCACAAGCTTGCCGGAGGTTAGTTGATGCAGCCCGACGAACTCAAAGTACGGCGTTGTAGAAAAGAGAAAAATGGCAATGGCGAAGTCACCGAAAAGTAGATGCGGTAAAGGTAGATGCTGTAAAGTAGATGCAGTAGCCCGGAGGCGGTTTGTTTGACATTGGTGTGTACAGATTTTCCGACCATGTAGGGTCACTATTTATGTCCCGAGGACAACCCCAACTCCTAGCCGATCACAGCATTGTTTACTTGCACGTAAAGATAAAAACTACTAAAAATAGAAAAAGGACTCTCGCAGGAGTCGAAACTTCCTAAAACTGACTCTTTGACCCGTTGCCAATTGTAGATTAACCCGCCTCCACCATGCCTTCCTTTTGGCATATTACCGCCTTCTTCCTCTCCATCGGCCGATCCTCTGGTTAACCATCGGCCGATCGCTCTGACCCGCTGGCCCATTGTCAGGGTTGAGCCTCTTTCACCATCAGTGAGTCTCGTTGACCATCCTTCTCTCTCCTTCAATCAGCCGATTGCACTCTGTTTTCATTGGCTATCTCTCCTTATCCTTTTTGACCTATTTTTTCCAAAAAACGACGTCAACACATGCCCCCCAGTTTTGGAGTAAACGATCCTTTTGCTCCGAAATTCGCTTGACATCTTTTGAATAATAGTCGAATCTCTTCACGTGATCGACACGATCAATCTCCATTGATAATGTCTTGTCCTTTCTATCTGAATTTATTCAAGGTTGTTCACCATGTGACTCTTCAGCTCTTTCGTTCCCCTTCCCTATAAGACTCATCCTTTTACCCGGGGGTTTCTTGTATCTCTTTTCGCCTTTGGGTTTTTCCTGATGTAGGTGTTAGCTCTTTCAGTCTTATGGGTATGAGAGGCATCTTCCTCTGGAAAACTCTGTGAGCGTTGATGATCATTACTGGCCATTGACAGACTTCAACTCGAAATAGCATTCCTCCTGAGTACTGCTAGTGAGCTAGTAGACTCTGTTTATAATATTGTGCAGAAGATTTCTGCGAACTATGCTCTGCAGTTTGTTGACGCGGTAGAGAAACTTCCCATCATTTAAGTGTATATGGGTCATCCTTTATTCGAGGGTGATTTCTCTAAATTGGTCATCCTTTGGAAACTGAGTCATTCACGGGTTATCTATTCCCCCTTTGCCAAATCTGGCATCTTCAGTTTTCGTCTTTTCTGGCTCCTTCATCTCTATCTCTTCTGGAGCTCTAGCTATAAATAGCCGTCCTCATACCTTCACGGAGACCACACCCTTTCGACCATGGTTCGAGATATAGGTCCAGGGAACTTTAGACTCTTGCTCTTTGATTCCCTTCTTCTTCCCTAACTCAAGATGGCTAGAAGAATTCTTGTGAAACAGCCTAGAACATACTTCCCTCTATAGCCCTCTTTTGTGAAGCCAGGAGGTCCAACAGCTAGAAGAAGCCTTGTGATGCAGCTTAGGTGCATCAGCTGGTGGAGGAGGGTGGAAGTTGTCCCTGGGCGTTGTGGAAAGAAAAACAACCCTATGTCTTCTTTCCCAACAATCTTGACGGGAAGAATTACCCCATCTGGTGATTCATCTTCGTCAAATTTGCGCTTTCTTTTTTGTTTTTCTCTTTCTTCGTCCCCATCGTCTGTTTTAGTGATGACTGATGTAATAGATCTGTAATGGATCATCCAAGTCTATCTTCAAATGTGCTCTTCAGATTTGTACTTGTGATGTTACCATTGTAATCGAAGATGAGAGAAAATATATATATATATATATATATATATATATATACATTTTTTATTCTAAGGGCGATTTGTATATCGGCCATATTATGAAACCGAACATGCTTTTGATAATTCAGCTTTCTGCTACTAGAGACGATTTGATCCACAAACGGTCGTAACCTGAGTCTCAAATCGGCCGCTTTTAGGCTCTGATTGGACTAAGCGTCTACCCATATGCTTGGATAGTATTTCTTTAAATACATCCCATTTAGTGCTCTGACAAACTTTTCTCCTTCTAATGTCTCCAAGATATATGCATTGCCTGGCACGCATTGACTAATCCAATATGGTCCTTCCCAATTAGGTGACCACTTCCCATATTTAGGATCCCTTGAGCCGATTGGTAATATGAGCTTCCAAACCAGATCTCCTTCAGCGAATTCTTTAACTTTGACTTTCTTGTCATACCATCTGTCTATCCTTCTTTTGTTCTTTTCAAAATTCTCCAAAGCTCTCAGCCGATTACCAGCAAGATCTTCTAATTCCTCTTTCATCATAGCTGAATAATCATCGGCCAATAACTAATCTTGTAAAGAAGTTCTTCTGGATCCAGTTTTTAGTTCCCAAGGCAGTACAGCATCATGACCATACACTAGTTGATATGGCGACACCTTGGTCGCTCCGTGGCATGCCATCCTGTACGCCCATAGTGCTTCATTAAGGATTGTATGCCATCGCTTAGGATTTTCAACAATTTTGCACTTGATCAATTTGATGATGCCCTTGTTTGCTGCTTCTGCCTGCTCGTTTGCTTGGGCATAATAGGGAGATGAGTTTAACAGCTTGATTCCTAAAGAATTCGCATATTCTTCAAACTCTCCTGAAGTGAATTGACTGTCTTGATCGGTTGTGATAGTTTGAGGTATACCAAACCGATAGACAATGTGCTCATTAACAAAATCAATCGTATTGCCTGATGTCACAGTCTTGATTGGGATGGCTTCCACCCACTTTGTGAAATAATCGGTAGCCACCAGCACGAATTTATGACCTTTGCTTGATGGTGGATATATCTGCCCGATTAGATCAATTGCCCAACCTCTGAATGGCCATGGTTTGATTATTGGGTTCATTGCCGATGCTGGAACCCTCTGGATGCTCCCAAATTTCTGACATTCTTGACACCCTTTGTAATATTTGAAGCAATCTTCCAATATTGTCGGCCAATAATAGTTATTATTTCTGATCATCTATTTCATCTTAAATGTTGATTGATGAGCTCCACAGACTCCTTCTTGAATTTCTCCCATTAAGGATTTAGCTTCCTCTTCACCAAGACATTTGAGTAGAACTCCATCAACGGTACGATAGTATAACTCATCTTCCAGCAGAACATACTTAATGGCCTTGTACCTTAATTGTCTATCAACCTTCTTGGATGGATCTTTCAGATAATCTATTATCTCCTTTCTCCAATCTTCAGCTGACAACTCCATAGTCAGAATCGGCCGATATCCTGATGCCCCTTGGGCTAGCCGATTAGCCTCACTATTGTGACACTTAGGGATATGTTCAAGTTTTACTATTTTGAACTCTCGGAGAAGTTGAAGTCACTATTCATGATAAACCCTTAATATGTCATCTTTGCACTCATATTTTCCTGCTAATTGATTTATCACGAGTTGAGAATCTCCAAATATCTCAACAACTTTAGCATTGACTTCTCGTAGTAGGTTTATCCCTTTTAGTACTGCCTGGTACTCAGCTTGATTGTTTGTCGAAGTCTTCTCAATTGGGATGGAAAACTCATAATTTGCTCCTTGAGGTGAGATGAGTACAATTCCGATCCCAGCTCCTACTCCACATGATGATCCATCAAAGAACATAGTCCATGGAATAGGTTCTACAACTGCAACTTCAGGTCCATAATGCTGAGTTACCAGATCGGCCATTACTTGCCCTTTGATTGCCTTAGCCGATTGATAGGTCAAATCAAATTCTGACAAAGCTAAGATCCATTTTCCGATCCTGCCCTTCAAGATTGGTAATGACAACATATATTTGACCACATCATCTTTGCACACCACGGTGCACTCGGCAGTTAATAGGTAAGGCCTCAACTTGGTGCACGAGAAATATAAGCACAAGCAAAGTCTTTCCACCGCCGAATATCTTGTTTCTGCATCCAGGAGTCTTCTACTCACGAAATATACAACTCGCTCCTTTCCTTCAAATTCTTGAACAAGGGCCGATCCAATAGCCTGCTCATTAGCCGATAAGTATAATTTGAACGGCTTCTTGTCTTGAGGAGGCATTAAAACAGGAGGAGATTTTAAGTACTGCTTGACATTATCTAGAGCTTTCTGCTATTCTTCTCCCCATATGAATTTCTGATCGGCCATGAGCTTCAGTAGAGGTGTAAATGGCTGAATCCTTTCCGATAGATTAGATATAAATCTTCTGATGAAATTGATCTTGCCAATTAATGACTGGAGCTCTTTCTTGTTTGTAGGTGCTTTTATGTTGTTAATTGCACTGATCGACTTTTGGCCCACCTCGATTCCTCTTTCGTGTATTAAGAAACCCAGGAACTGACCAGCTGAAACACCGAAAGCACATTTATTGGGATTCATCTTCAAACCATGCTTCCTAGTGCATTCCAATGTCTTTCGTAGATCTACCAAATGTTCCTTGTAACTCTTTGACTTGACAACTACATCATCAATGTAGATTTCTACTATCTTGCCGATGAGTTCATGGAATATGTAATTCATGGCCCTTTGATATGTGACACCAGCATTCTTCAACCCAAAGGTCATGACAATCCATTCATACAATCCGACGTGGCCGGGGTATCTGAAAGCAGTTTTTGCAATATCCTCTATGGCCATGAATATTTGATTGTACCCAGCATTACCATCCATGAAGCTGATGACTTTGTGCCCTGTAGTAGCATTAACTAATGCATCGGCTACTGGCATCAGATATCCATCCATCGGCGTTGCTTTGTTTAAGTCCCTGAAATCAATGCATACACGTAGCTTGCCATTTTTCTTGTAGACAGGGACTATATTAGAAATCCACTCGGCATATCGACATTGCCGAATAAAACCAGCTTCGAGTAACTTTGTTATCTCGGCTTTTATATCAGGATAAATCTTTGGATTACACTGCCTTGGGTGTTGCTGGAAAGGTCGATACCCTGGTTTGATAGGTAACCGATGTTCAATAATAGATCGGTCTAAGCCAGGCATCTCATAATATTCCCAAGCAAAGCAATCCTTGAATTCTTTTAATAATGCAATCAATTCTTTCTTGTACTCTTCTTCTAGCTTGGCACTGATGTATGTCAGCCTTGGTTTGCTTCCATCTCCAATGTCTATCTTTTCCAATTCATCAGCAGACGTAAATCCGTGCCCGAGCTTCCCTTCGTCTTCAATAAACTGATCCATTAAATCTCGTCTTCAGAGCCGACTGCTTGAACCGGCTTTAGTCCGAAATCGGACACTTTGAGATACTTGGTATCCCATGCTTTTCCAGATATGCAGCTCACTTGATCGTAAGTCCACCCTTGTGCTTCTGTAGCTGCTACTGTCAAAGAGGTTTCTCCTTGCACCACCTCCACTGAATCTCCGATCCATTGGATGGTGCATTGATGCATTGTAGATGGTCTGCAACAATTGGCATGTATCCAATCCCGACCCAGCAGTAGATTATAAGATCCCCTCCCTTTAATGACAAAGAAGGCGGTCGGAAGGGTCTTACTGCCGATGGTGAGCTCCACGCAAATTGCTCCTTGAGCTGGAGAGACATTGCCTTCGAAGTCCACTAACATCATGTCGGTTTGGGTCAAATCTTCATCAGATTTCCCAATCTTGTGCAGCATGCTGTATGGCATCAGGTTGACTGCTACTCATCCATCCACTATCATCCTAGTGACTGGTTTGCCATTGACAAATCCTTTGAGAAACAAGGCCTTCAAGTGTTGTCTTTTCTCATCTTCTGGCTTCTCAAAGATGGCTTGTCTAGGTTCCAGTGTCAATTGAGCCATGCCAAGTTCTTCATCGGACATATCTGAATCAACTGGAGCCATAAACTCTTTTGGTAGGAAGACAACCATGTTTATATCAGCTTGAGGTTTGTCATCCTTTTCTTCATCAGCCTTAGGCTTTGGGTGCCAAACTTTAGATTGAACTTTCTTCTTGTCCAGCACACGTCTCTCTGATTCTTCATGCTGTTCTACCTGACGTAGGTGCTGGACTCTTCTCTTCTGGGACTTGGTCAAGCCATCTGGACACTACTGCGGATTGGGCTTCTTATGTGCTTGGCTTGACCCTTCATCGTCCAATTGCAACGTGCGTCGGTGCTCAGGAGCTTGGCACATGATGTCCTCATCAGGAACCAGTGAATCGGTCATCTCTTCCAGCCGATTGTTTGACTCTTCATTGACTCGGCCACCCAGCCGATCATGAACACTGGCCTTGCCCCCCAGCCGATCGTGGACGCTGGCTTTGCCCCCCAGCCGATCATGGACTGAGACCCGTTGATTCTTCAATTCACGGTCTTCCATCATTAAAGAAAAACCTTTTGGATGAGTTGCTATTATTGTAAGCCCCGTTGCACTCTGGACAGTTTTCTGCCGTTGGCAGCTTGATCCCTTCTTCCCAGCAGTACTTTAAGAACGAACATCTCCAATGTCCTTCATTACGCCGTGCCCACTCTTCTCTTCCCCTTGCTTTCTCTTGTCGACGCTAAAATTTGTTGATTAGCATCTAGGAAGTGACAGGTCGGCGTGGCTTTTAGTCTCCCTTTTCAAGTAGTAACCCTCTTCCTTTGACATCGACAGCGGTTACTTGTACTTTGGGATCAACAGCTCCTTTATTTTGAGCCGAATCAGATGTCAGCAACTTAACTCGTGACGTGTCTTTGCTAGACACCTCAACTGTGTTAGTTGGAAAGGGGTGCTGATCAATCTTCATCGACTTTTCAGCTTTGGTAGGGGTTTCAAACTTAAGTCTTCCCTACTCAATATCTGATTGGATCTGTTGTCTGAAGATCTTGCAATCATTGGTGTCGTGTAATGTTGCATTTTGCCACTTGCAATACTTCATCCTCTTCAGCTCCTCTGCAGATGGTATGGTATGAAATTGGAAGAGCTTAATCTGCCCTTGCTGAAGCAACAGATCAAATATCTTATCAGCCTTAGTAATATCAAAGCCGAATTTCTCTGGTTCTTTCTTGCCAAAGGGACAGGACACTGTCTTTTTGCCTTTGACCCATTCTGCAAGCCCTATCATATTATCTTCATCTTCTGAATCAGAGTAATCCACATAGGACACCTTCTGAAAGTTTCTTCTAGGCTCATAGGACTTTGCAGTTTCCTGACTCATCTGACTGACCAACTGACTGAGGCTCTCAAAGTCATGTGATGCATATTTCTCTCTCAAGGTTGGCAAGAGACCTTGGAAAGCTAGCTTAGCCAATTGTTTGTCTCCCAAGTTCAGACTGTAGCACTTGTTTCTGACGTCTCTGAATCTTTGAACGAATCCAGCAACTGTTTCATCGTTCCTTTGCTTGAGTCTGGTTAGATCAGTAATTTTCATCTCATGGATGCCAGAGAAGAAATAATTATGGAACTGCTGTTCCAAATCGAACCACTTGATGATAGAGTTAGCTAGCAGTGATGTGAACCACGAGAATGCTGGCCCTGACAGAGATGAAGAGAACAAGCGTATTCTGAGTGCATCAACGTTCCCTGCTTCTCCACATTGGATGATGAATCGAGTGATGTGCTCCATAGTGGATATTTCATCTTGCCCAGAGAATTTGGTGAAATCTGGCACCTTGAATCTTAGAGGAAATGGTATCTGGTCATAGCCATATGGATATGGTGTCCTGTACATGCAGGACAGCTGTTTGGGTTTCATCCCATATTGCTTCTGCAGCACCTCCGAGAAGTGGTCGATCAACTCCTGTTTCATGTGTGTCTTCAATTCAGCAGATGCTAGTTCAATTGCTTGTATCTCAACTGGAGTTTCTAGAGGTCGTTCTTCTAAGATTCTTGGCTGTGGATTTGGTACCGTTGACACCCCTGTCCCAGAAGAACCTTGCACATTTGAAACAGGTGGAGCTTGTCCGATCGGCTGACCAGCCGATGGAGTTGGCTGCTGCAAATTCGATTGGCTTGAGATAGCTAATTGATTTAGAAGTGTTTGCAGTAGTTGTGCAGAATCCACTTGTGGAAATACTGGCTGCCCTGTTACCCCTTGGTTGATCGGCTGCTGAGGCGATGATCTTGTATGAGCCACTGTGTTGGCTGGGGTTAGGACAGGCTGCATTGATGCTGACTGCTGTAACGGAGCAGTGTGCACAGGCATCCCCAATGTTGGCTGCTGTAGTGGCAGTTGGCACAGGCATTCCGAGTATCGGCTGTTGAGCCGATCTCTGAAGAGTTGGTCTCTAAGGTGGAATAGGAGTCCTTTTCTCTGTTGGTATGACCATATGAGCATGAGCTGGACTGATTTTGACTCTTTCAAAAGCTTTGCTCCCGTGATTGAAGTAGACGAACTCCACTCCATCCCCATTCATGTGCACAGTCCATGGAATCCCCGAACATGGCTTGATAAGACTGTGGGTACTTCACTTCTGAAATTCCCTCAGGCTGTGGCTCAAAGAAATTTGAGATGTTAGTCTCAAAATGATCATGAGGTAAACCCCATCCTGCAAGCCTTCCATCTTGATCTCTCATGGGAGGATACTTTTGATTTTGCACTGGAAAGACCTGATCTTGGGCACTGGACTGTACTTCATGTGTTTGAACCACAGGCGTGGTAACAGCAGGATCTTTGGCTTTTTCTCCAACACCTTTGTTCTGAATCGGCTGAGAGTCCGATGAAGAACCAGGAGTGACTGTATTGACCTGTGGAGAAGGTGAGATCCCTACTGTTGGATCATCAATCGGCGGGAAAGCTGATTGGTCTTGTTGGAACATCGGAGGAGTTCGGTTTGGTTGAAAATATGCAGGTCCCAGGTATCCTCCTTCTGCTCCTTTCTTGAGTGCATCAATTATGGCATTCTGGATAGTATTGGCGAAAACCTTAGATTGATCAATCATTGTTTGATGCATCGCCTTGGTCATCATGTCTTGAAGCCCTTCAGGATCGGCTGAGAAGGTGACTTGCTTAGGTGTTGGCAAAGGATTCTTCTTGAAGACTCCACTTTTAGTCTGACCATATGACGCCAGGCAAAGCTCTTCATAATGCTTCATGTAAGCTTCGAGCTCAGCTTTGTCTGTATCTTTCAGCTGATCCTTGGTGATTGGTTGGACGTTCTCTGGATCAATTTCATGAGGACCAGTCTTCGTAGGCTTCATCATTGTTGACTTTTTCATGTCCCACCGAGCGTGCCAAAAGTGTGTTGACGCGAAAATAGGACATCACCTCCGCGCGCAGCACATGTGACTCCCCGGTCTGTAGCGAGGCGTGCCAGCCAATCTGACCTTTTGATTGATAATGGAAAATATTAGGGATCGGCTAGAGAACTGATGGCCTCGTAGCGACACGTGTATCAGCCAATCGGCCGATACAGATAAAAGCGGGATCGGTCGGCTCGAGAGCGACCGAAGCGCAGGTGTGTAAGTAGATAGATCGGCTGGATCGGCTAATCGTGATGTCAGCACTCGAGTAGGTCGGAATCGGCTGCGATGTTAGAAGCCGATAGGATCTAGATCGAGTGGAGGATAAAGATAATAGCTAAAACCACAAGAATTGGTACAAAGACTTGCAGATCTAGCTAATATCGATAAGGGGTGACTAAAGAACTAGATGAAACCTCAGCGATGCGCCCGGAGGTTAAAGCCTAGGGTTATTCGGTAAAACGGTACTCACAAGCTTGCCAGAGGTCAGTTGATGTAGCCCGACAAACTCGAAGCACGGCGTTGTAGAAAAGAGAAAAATCGCAATGGCGAAGTCGCCGAAAAGTAGATGCAGTAAAGTTAGATGCTGTAAAGTAGATGCAGTAAAGTAAAGGGTTTGCCCGGAGGCGGTTTGTTTGATATTGGTGTGTACAGATTTTCCGACCACGCAGGGTCACTATTTATGTCCCGAGGACAACCCTGACTCCTAGCCGATCACGGCATTGTTTACTTGCACCTAAAAATAAAAACTACTAAAAATAGAAAAAGGACTCTCGTAGGAGTCGAAACTTCCTAAAACTGACTCTTTGACCCGTTGCCAATTGTAGATTGACCCGCCTCCACCATGCCTTCCTTTTGGTGTATTACCGCCTTCTTCCTCTCCATCGGCCGATCCTCTGGTTAACCATCGGCCGATCACTCCGACCCGCTGGCCCATTGTCAGGGTTGAGCCTCTTTGACCATCGCTGAGTCTCGTTGACCATCCTTCTCTCTCCTTCAATTGGCCGATTGCAATCTGTTTTCATCGGCTATCTCTCCTTATCCTTTTTTACCTATTTTTTTCCAAAAAACGGTGTCAACAGACGCGAGGAGACTGGCCGTGGGCTGTATTCTCTCACGGGCCGAAAGAGTAGATGCTGCACAGTATCGTTTTGTGAATCGTTTTAATGAATTTCAGAAGCACTATTGATTGAATTTGAATGTTTTTTGCATAGTGTTTGGTCTCTACTCAAATTGAACCAACGAGATATTTGTTTAGAGATTGGAAAAGTGACAGAAATGCTTCTGAATAGTATGTTATTCATGAATTTTATTCATGTTTTCCACTGCAAAAGTTTAAAGTGTTGCTCCCTTTAATTTTAATTTGAAGATTAAATTAAAGGGAAAAGTTGAGTAGAGAAAAATCATGTAAAAAGGAAAGATTACTCTGATTCAAGGCAAAGTTGTGGCAAGTTTGTCAAAGTTCGGCAAGTTAGTTAAGTTTTTTAACCTCTATTCAATTTTGAACCAATGGGATAAATTGTTTAGAGAGTTAACCGGTATAAAGAAAAGTTTAGAAGTGTGATTGCTTCTGAAAAGAAAGAAAAGTTTTGCGCTGCAAAGTGAAAGTTTCACCCTCTAATTAAATTGGAACCAACGGGAAAATTTAATTAGTGGAGCAGAAACATATTTATTTAAAGTTAATTATGGTATTGTTATTTTCTGACCAACGTTGATGATAACAATGTTATAATTATATGTGTCTTATGTTTAAAGTTAAAGTTTCTGATGAATTTTGCATCAAAGTGATCAATTCTCGGAGAATAAAGATCAAGAAATGTTGTTTTATTTCTTGGTTCTGTTGTATAATGATACTTATCTTTCAATTAAATTGGAACCAACGAGAAGATTTAATTGAAAGAACACTTTGAAAAGTTTTCCCTGTGGGTTATATCCACGTTAAAGTTAAAGTCAGCTTCCGCTGTATAAAGTTCAAGATAAAGTAACATTGGTTTCGATAGCAAATTTTTGTACAAAGTTTAATATCTCTACTCAAATATGAATAAAGAGGATATTTTAGAAATACTTTTGATAAGTATTGATTTCTAAATATAAAGTTTCATGATGTTGTCATTTTCTGACCAACGTTGATGATGGCAATATTATGACATGATGGATTAATTCTAATTCAGTCGATGATGACTTGGAATTAATATAGATGAATAATTTTTATTCTATTTTCTGCCCAACGGTGATATAGAACAGAACATAAAGTTTTAAAGTTTCATAAGCTTAAAGTTTGGATTATTATTATTGAATATTTTCTCAGACAAAAGAACCTTTTGCTTTCATTAATGAAAGCATTCAGAAAAGTGAGCTGAGCACTTGTGACTCTGGAGATGACAAAGAAAGAATGCCATAATGTGAGGGGCTATGTTCTCTTTAAAAGAATGGCTTCAAAAGTAAAGATTCTTGGATATTAATCCTAGAAAAGAGATAGATCATTGAGAGTCTTGAGAAATGATTTTCATGTACTCTCTATGAAGAGGAATTTATTTCTAGTTCAGTCATCATGATAAAAGTTGCAATAATTCATATGCATGTTTAATTTGACTAATGTTGGATTAAGCATGTGTGTTACAGTTTATTTAGATTTATTTCTGAATCTGATGATTAAATGCGAGCCAATCCTGGCTTGCATGTTCCCTTTCAGGGAATTACCTGAATGGAGAGGAAAGGTTGTGATACTCTCGCACGACGAGAAAGTTCACAATAATACCAGCATGACGGGAAAGGCTGTGAGAAAATAACCACTTTTTGGGCCAAAGTTGGCATAAAGCTTATGTTAGACAACCCCACATGGCGGGAAAAGTTTTGGCAAAAGACTCATCCTGCATGGCGGGAGAAAGGTATAATGACTCATGTGCTTATTGTGTATCCCACACTGGGAAATAGTTTTTTGGAGTAGCTCTTTTACTACCTTGGTATTGATTGTGCATTTCCATTATGTTATAGTCACTAAGCACTCTATGAGTTTAAAGAGAATCGAAAGTAATATGCGAACCTAAAGATAAAGAATGATATACAAGCTTGAGTTGCTTGAGTTTTCAAAAGCACTTATATAAAGGACTTTGTTGAGTTCTTGAAGTGAAATGAGGAAAAGTCTACTCCCATATATGAGTTAAGTAACAACCTTGTTTTGTGTGATATAATCATGCAAGTAAAGGAAGTAATGAAAGTTTGTTCAAAGTTTCCTCACTAACAATAGTCCTGAATGGTTTTCCAAATTGTGGCAAGAAAGTTCATGCCACATTTCGAGGGGGAGAAAGGTGAAAACCCCCTATACTTTAGGAAAGTAATGCATTGTATGCATTTAGAGTGTGATCTATAGAAGATATGATTGTCTGGGGGAGTACGACAGTCATAATAACGATACCCCAAAAGAAAATAAATATAAAAAATCCTAGACTTTTATAAGTCCGATAGGATGATAGCGATGTGACCAAAATGGTGAAAGAACAAACCCAAAATGAGAAAGTTTAAAGATACTCTATTCTTCATAATAGATGGTAAGATCTGGGGGAGCCATTTAGTTGGCCATCCGGATGAAAGAAAAGGCTAATCTAGGAAGCCGATTTCTTGGCAATTCAGATAAAAGAAAAGGTTCTTTTATTTCTAGTGAGACACATTGTCTTCTTGGAATACGAGAGCAATCAAGGAGAGCATGGTGGCTCGAGAAATTGACTTCGAGGAGAAGTGGGTATATATGCCCACTCTGATGATTCGGTAGCTATTTCTCTCGACACTCGTGGCAACAATATGTTACATGATATGGAACCTGTCCTTCAGGAGCCATTGAAACTCATTGTTGTACATGGGGAGAGCTGTTGCAGTCCCATATGGTAGATGTACCAAAAGTTGAGGCACACAATGTGCCAGAGGTTGAGGCCTCTAGTAGGTCTCAAAGAGTCAAAAGTCTGATGGTTGCAAAGTTTGTAATATAGAAAAGTTCACATTGAGGTTTATTCCATCTCATGTGTAGAAACCATAAGAAGCGCTTGTTCATTGAAATGAAACTGATGAATTCTGAGGAAGCTTGGGACTCAGAAGTAATTCTCAATGGAGCCAAAACAGTAGGCTGTAATGGGTCTACAAGTCGTGACGTGACTCCAAAGGGATCATGTGAATAAGCAAAGCGCATCTTAAATCAAAAGTTTTTTGTGCAAAGATAATGAATGGACTATAATAAATCTAGTGGCACATCATGATCTGAGTTACATCAGATGAAAGTATTGCATGGCACAACCTAAGGGTTTTGTCACGTAAGTAAAAGAAGAAAAGGAATTGTGCCTAAAGAAATCATTTACGAATGATAACATTCAAAGATAAAGGACTTGGTTGTTAATTTTTGGGTTTTAAAAGAGAATAAGAGGACAACATTTGAACAAAGTTATAGAATGGGAAATTCATTTCCTAATCGTGCATATATGTGATTGACATCTTGCATGGTAGCAATGATGTCAATCTATTGTAAAAGAAGAAGAGGTCCTTGTCCTCAAAGTTCAAAAGGAAATTCTCGATGAATGTCTCTCAGTTATAAGGATAGAGATTCACCAAGATAAAAGAAAAGGGGTATTAGAACTATTGCAAGAGGCATACTTAGAAAAGTTGTAAAGAAATATAGTATGCATGCGAGTAAACCTACGCCTGTTCTCATCGTCAAGGGTAATGGTTTTGTGAACTTTTATGTTCCAAGAGTCAATATGAAATGGATTAAAAGAATATGGTACCATATGCTTCAGCTGTTGGAAGCTTAATGAATGGAAAAGATAGAACTTACCCTGACATAGTCCGTATATCCGGGTTGTTTTGGCAATATCCAATCCAGCTATAGATCACTGGAATGGAGTTAAGTGTATCAGCCTCATGCTAAGTTGAAAAGATCAAGTGCTCTCAAAAGGTTGTGAGTACAAAGATATTTTGTGAAATGTGTAGCGAAATCCACAATTGTCGCTAACTTTCACACTTGGAGTTTTTGTGTGGAAAAGCTCCAAAGGGTAAAACAATCGCCATCAATGTGATGCAAAGATGTGGTATAGCATGATACGAGGCTGAGGGACAGGCAAAATGGTAAATGAAACCTGTACCCGGAATTAATAATGGTTGACAACAGCGATAACCATTGAAGTAGATTACTCCTATGACAACAAGTCAAGTGTGCTACCAAACACACTGACACAAAGTTATATGTTGTAAAGGAGTAAGTCCGGAATCATATTAAAGATATTGCGCATATAAGAGATAAGCAAGTGCTTGAGGATCCTCTTACGAAAAGTATATCACCCAGTGCTCTTAGAGAACACATATGCGACATGGGTTTATGGCATAGTTTACGATTTCAGACAATAAAAGGGCCCAAGGCTAAAGAATTTGTTTCATTACAGAGATGTGTATTGTAGCTGTTGAATCTATCGGAGATTGACAGAATCGAGATTGACCGTGATGATAAAACATGCTCTATACACTGATCTATAATGGAATGAGAAAAGAAGTTAAAAGTATATGGTGAGATCAAGGGGGAGAATGTTAGATTGATCTCTCCACCAATGGGCCCAACGGCCCATTGGGCCCTTGACTCGCGTCCGGATCGGGGACGCCCAGCCCGTTAGAAGGCTGGTGGGCCCTGTCGCGCAGCACTATAAGAGGGAGTGGGGGCCACGGGCTCAGGACATGAGGTTCCCCGCCGCCACAGTAGCCCCCCACTCCAAACCCTAGCCGACTGAGAGGGAGGTACTGAAGCGACGGGAAGCACCACCGCGCCACCACAGGTCGCCGTTGCCGCCGTCCCTACACTGCACTGCACGTCGCTGCCTAGTGCAGAGCCTCACCACCACAACCAGGGACGAGCACAGAGATACGAGGTATGATTTACAGAGTTCAACCCACTCGATCTACTCCTAGTCGATCCGGCGAATCTATCACGACGATGAGCTGTTGGGGTAGTAGGAAGGGGAGCCCTGCGGCACGCACTGGGTGCATGGGCCACACTTGACCCAGATGAGGTCGCTGCCGGTGTCAGCGAGCGCCAACAGTTACTGCAGCGGAGTGCCGATGGAGAAGGTCATGTCGTAGGTGCCGCCGCCGCCGCCGTCGTCGTCCAGCTGCAGCGGGGACTGCTCCTCCCTGGCGGCAGCGGCAAGCCGGGCGGCGAGCATCGAAAGCCGTTGGTGGGACTTGTGCGCTACGAGCGTTAGGTTGACGGCCACCTCAGTACGGGTCATGGTGGCACGGAAGCTTTGGCGGTTGGAGTAAGCCTGAGCAGCGGTGAGCAGGATGGCGATCGTGAGAACGAAGAGGCAGAACCTTGCTGCCATTTCTGAACGTCGAAAGGTTTCTACCGCGTTCTACGTGCTGTGATGAGGGATAGCAGGTTATCCTAGGGGGGAGATGTAGCGACATCCTACGAACAGAGAGAGAGAGTTCTGGCGGGAACCTGAAGATGGTACTGGCAACTCCCCGATTTTCCCAAGGAAGAGCGCGAGAGGCGAATTCGGCACCAGGAAGAGTGCGGAGAGACTTAGAAGCTGAATTCTGTGTAGTATCTTAGGAGCAGGATGAAGAAAACAAATCGATGAAGTTCGGATCGTTCTCCCTGGGAGATGTTTTTGAGAGAGAGATTCAGAAATTTGGGAGATTTGCTTCTCGTGGGAAGAATTCGGCAGGTGATTCATCTAAGAGGTTTGTGGATGAGTTTGTCAAGCTTGATCAGGGCAGCCATGGAGGGAGAGGGCGCAGAGACGAACAATGGACTGGAACAAAGAAGGAAAACACAGACAAGGGTCTAGACAGAAGACAACCACAAAAATGTATGGATGACTCAGAAGGCCCAACACGGCCCACCTATCTGGATCTGGGCTGTGAAAGGGCAAGCTTTGGTGGCGGCGGAGCAGGGGCTAGGCTTTCCAGCGAGGAAGAAGGAGATTCAGAGATTCAGAAGCAGAAGCAGGAGAGTGATTAGAGTGGGTTCCAAGCAAGTCGACGAACGCACCTTTGCGGAAGTGGTGGCGATGGACCCTGGGAGAAGCTTCGGCCAGGGGAAGCAGGGAGGTATGGCAACGCGCCTGGGCGATGAGTTGGCCCGGGGCGTTTCAATGAGGAGCGTGGGCATGATGGAGGCGGGGGCAACTTCCGCGGCAGAGATAGATTCCCACAAGAGTGGGGAAGAGATGGATTCAGAGGTAACTATGGCAGTCAAAACTCAAGCTGTCAGGGTCGGGGCAGAGATGATAACTTAGATTTTGATCCAGGCAGGAACAACCCCAACAAAAGATCATTTGAGGACAGGGAGAAGAGAGAATGGGAGGAGCAGGAGCTAAGGGCGAAACTAAGAAGGGAACAGGAAGAACGCAGATCAAGAAAGCAGGGTTTCCGGGGGAATCAGAGAGGGGACACCTGGGATTCGAGAGGTAAAGGAAAAAAATGCCTAGAGTCGTGAGGAGTACTGTTTCAACTGTAATTTAACTGGCCACTTGAGGAAAGATTGCAGAAATCCACCTTTTTGCTACTGCTGCAAGAAGAATGGACACAAATCTTCGGTGTGCCCAGAGAAAAGAGGGCTAAGCCTTTGTGGATATGGCTTACCAGGACAAGGGTTCTACAGTATTCGCCTTCCAAATGACAAAGAAGCAAAAAAAAGTGAAGTGCTGGGGATAATGCACATCAAGAGTGGTCAAGCCTCGATGGAAATCATAGAGAGAGAACTGAGACACCTTTTCAGAGAGGTACCCAAGTGGACAATTAAGAAACTGGGAGGAGAAGAGAGCTACATGATCACCTTCCCAAGTGAAGAGATGAGACATCAAGTGGCTAAGTTCAGAAGTTTTGAGTTTGAAACAGCTAATGTGAAGGAAAATGTTATCCCTATAGAGATGTCAGCAGAGGCAGATGGCGAGCTTGAGATAGTATGGGTTAAAATCCACAAAATACCATCATTTGCAAGGAAGGTAGAGGTTGTCATGGAGATTGCTTATCTGATGGGTGATCCAGAAGAGGTAGACATGACCACTCTAAATTCTCCTGGACCAGTCAGAGTCAAACTGGGCTGTTTGGACTCAACTAAAATAAGAGGGGAATCTAGAGTGTTTTTCGATGGGGAGAGCTGTAATATCAAATGGGAAGTGGAGGGGGTCAATCAAGAGCGGGCTAAATACATATCTAAGTTTGACAGGTAGAGGGATAGAGATGAAGAAGAGGAAGACAGAGAGGATGGGGAGTACTCTGAAGACAAAGCTACTGAAAAATCAAGCAAAGAAGGGGGAAAAAACTCTGCTGCTAACATACTGGGACAGAAGGGAGGAAGTACTAGTAGTTCATACCAAAAAGATCTGAAATCAACCAGGGGGAGGCTGCTGACACAAATATGGAGAAGGGAGTTGGGCAGGAAGAGGGAGGTGCAGAAAAAACACCAATGAGGGAGAAGGCAGATAAGGCAGGGGTGAAAGGACATACAAACATCACAATGGAAGATAAGGAGGTGCTAGTGGAACAAGCGGAGAATATTGCCCTCACTCAACAAAGTGCTATGGAGACGTCCACAGAGGAAGGAGGCGGAGGATTGAGTGAGGAAGAGCTAATTGATTACGATGAAGACCCTATGATATCAGAGAAGCTGGAAATGGCTGTGATTGAAAAAGAGTGGAGATAAGGACAGATAAGCTAATGAAAGAGTCAGCAATCAACATCAAGGTGGGAGGGCAGGACCCGATGGAGAAAGAGGAAAGTGGTCACACTAATTCATCAATGGGGACTGAGGATGAAGAAGAGATTGACTGGGAATTGCTTAGGGATACCTTTGGGACAGAGAAAGGACTGGAACTAGTTACAGCATCTTTAAAGAAGAGTGAGGCTGTTGCGCTGCGATGGAGCAGCAGAAATAAAGAAGGAGGGAGCAAGATCCAGGATAGGGTGGAGGCGGCGAAAAAGAAGAACAATGAAATATCAGGTAAGCTGTCCTCCTTTGCTATTTTTAATTCTGTTACACCGGATTTCCTTGAAAGTATAGCTGTGGATAGTAATATTAACTTAGGTAAATCTGTGGCTGATATTTCTGCTAATATATCAACCATCCAAGCTAATGAAATGGCAAAAGCGACTTTAGTGGCTGCAAGACAGAAAATGGAAGAAAACGCTAAGCAGAAAGAATTAGAGAGAGAGGCCTTGAACGACGCCGAGAATACTGAGCTTGACCAGGAAAAAGGAAGGAAGCAATCAGAGAAGGAACAAATACACCAGAATGCAAAAAGAGGGGGTAGGAAAAAAGATGCAGACAGAGCGGGAACATCAAAACATGGGGAGGAAAAAAAGAAAGAGGACGGGGATGACTCTTCTGGAAGTGACTCAGATGGTCCGATAACTGATAGAGAAAGAAAGAATGCAGGAGTTATGACCAGGAAAAATAAACGCTGACCACCCAAGAAACCGCCAAAGAGGGGGAATGACACAAAGGAAAAAAGAAGAGGGAGCGGGCGACCGCATACAGAAGAAGCAAAAATGAATATCCTGTTCTGGAATATCAGAGGGATTGGAGCCTTGGGGAGAAAGAAACAACTTAGAGTGTTGCGACAAAAATATAGAGTGAGTGTCATATGTCTTCAAGAGACAATCAAAGCTGAATTTTCTCTGGGGGAACTAGCAGGACTTGGGGAAGGAGAGGCGTATGAGTGGATCTGGATTGCTGCAGATGGTCACTCGGGGGGTACCTTGATGGGGGTGCAGACAAATGACATAACGGTGATCAGTAAGGATAGAGGAGAATTTTTTACAAGTATGAAAATAGTTTCCAGAAAGGACGACTTCAAATGGGAGATAGTGAATGTGTACGGACCGGTGCAGCTAGACAGGAATGCGGATTTTTTGAGTGAGCTAAACCAGAAAATTGCTGAGATGGATGACCCTTTTATCATAGGAGGAGACTTCAATATGATCAGGTTTGCTTGGGAGAAAACCTCGGATAATATTAATCAAACATGGATGACCAACTTCAATGAGTTCATCAGAGATAATGCACTGAAAGAATTACAGAGAAAAGGCAGCAAATTTACATGGACAAATAAACAGGAGAATCCAGTCATGAGTGTCTTAGACAGAGTAATAATGAGCCCAAGATGGGACCTTTTCTATAAGAGAGCGTCATGTGAATCAACAACTAGAGTGGGATCTGACCACTGTCCTTTGGTGGTGAACATAGATGACCATAGGTTTAAGCAACAACATGGGTTTAGATTTGAGATGGCATGGCTAACTTAGGAGGGATTTAGAGAGTCTTTGTTGGCCAGTTGGCCAAATAGAGGGGGGAAAATATTCAGGATCACTGGAAAGACATCAAATATGCAACAAGGAGGTTTTGCAAAGGGTGGGGTGCTAATCTGTACAGCCAAATAAAGAGAGACAAAAAGATGCTGCTAGATAAGCTGAAAAGGATGGATGAGAAAGCAGAGAGGGAAGGTTTAGACATAAATCAATGGCAGGAAAGATATAATGAATAGAGACAGTTAGAAGGAATTTACAAATTTGAAGAAATCCAGTGGCAAAGGAGAGGGGGGGTGAAATGGATTCTCAAAGGAGACTCAAATAGTAGCTATTTTCATGGAGTGGCTAATGGAAGAAAGAAAAAATGTGCTATATTTTCACTTGAAGATGGGAGCAGAGAGATAAGGGACCCAGCAGAGTTAAGAAACCATGTAGAAGCTTATTATAAGGGGCTTTTCGGAGCAGAACCAGAAGGCACAATTTCACTAGAGGATAATTTCTGGGCAGATAAAGGGAGGCTATCTGATGAGGAGGCATAAGAGTTAATATAACCTTTCACAAGCAAAGAGATAGAGGGGGCTCTGAAAGACATGGATACTAATACTGCCCCTGGCCCTGATGGACTTCCAATGGGTTTTTACTGAGAGTTCTGGCAGGATATCAAGAGTGTTGTGTTGAAAATGTTCCAAGATCTGTATAGAGGAGATCTGAACCTGAAAAGACTAAACTACGGAATGATCTCACTAATCCCGAAGCTCAAAGAAGCAAACAACATCAGGCAGTATAGGCCGATTTGCTTACTTAATGTGGACTACAAATGGTTCACAAAGGTCTTTACGTTGTGAGTGACACCCTATGCAGACAAGCTAATCAGCAGTACACAAACAGCCTTTATCCCTGGAAGATATATTTTAGAGGGTGTTACAATACTACATGAAATTTTGCATGAGTTGAGGGTGAAGAAGATGAAAGGAGTAGTGTTGAAATTGGACTTTGAGAAGGCCTACGACAAGGTGCGATCGAGCTTTATGATGGAAGTTCTCAGGAAAAAGAACTTTCCGGAGAAATGGCTAGAGTGGATGAAACAGACCATAGAGGGTGGCAATGTGGGAATAAATATAAATGGGGCTCCAGGACAATTCTTCAATACCCACAAAGGGTTGAGACAAGGAGATCCGTTGTCACCACTTCTATTTAACCTAGTTAGTGACACATTAGCGACCATGCTGGAGAATGCAAAGCTAGCAGGTAGAATAAAGGGCTTAGTGCCTCATCTGATAGAGGGTGGAATAACTCATTTACAGTATGCGGACGATACGATCATCTTTTTAGATCTAGATGAGCAGACTGTTATTAACATAAAATTCATCCTATACTACTTTGAGAACATGTCCGGTTTGAAGATAAATTACGAGAAGAGCGAAATTTTTGTCATGGGCGCTGAGGAGGAAGAGGCTGCAAAGATAGCAGGAATGTTTAACTGTAATATCGGTCAATTGCCAATGAAATACTTGGGGATAATGGTTCACAACAGATATATGTCAGCGGTGGAACTAAGCTATGTCTCACAAAAGGTAGAGAAACAAGTGCCAACATGGAAGAGTGTGGGGCTATCATCTAGAGGGAAGATGATTCTGATAGAATCTTGCTTGAGTTCAGTGCCTAACTACTCAATGGGGGTGTACCTACTTCAAGAGGAGGTGTACCATAAAATGGACACTGCTAGGGCCAACTTCTTTTGGCATGGACCAAATTTGAAGAGAAAGTACCACATGGCCAAATGGGAGTTGATGGCTACACCAAAGAGAGCAGGAGGTGCTGGTTTCACAAACACTAGAATAATGAATAGATGTCTTCTAGCAAAATGGATCTTTAAGATAGAGAGAGGGGACAACAGTATATGCTGTAATCTTCTGAGGAACAAATATCTAGGAGAGGGAGGAATTTTTAGCTACAAAAGAAAGAATGGATCCCAGTTCTGGAGGGGACTAATGTCAGTGAGAGAAGATGCTGCGAAATGATTAGTATACACAGTGGGGGATGGAAAGAAAATAAGATTGGCTAGACACTTGGCATGGAGACTGCCCTCTAAGGCTAACTTTTCCTAATCTGTTTGAAATCTGTAATCAAAGAGAGTGGTTAGTTTTCAAAATTCTTAGAGGAGGCAACAATCATCTAACCTTTAGAAGAAATTTTGGTCTGCAGGAGGAGATTGAATGGAGTTCCCTTACAAACATTATAGAGGGGACAACACTGAGCCAACAAAAGGACTCAGTAGTATGGGTGCTAGAGAAATCCAAAGATTACACTACAGCTTCTCTATACAACGCGATTACTTTCCTAGGTTATGTTAGTAGATGGATGATGGCTATCTGGAATGCTAAACTGCCTTTGAAAATAAAAATCTTTTCGTGGCAAATATGCAATGACAAAATCCATCTGCTGAACAGTTGAAGAAAAGAAACTGGAGTGGGCCAATGGAATGCAAACTCTGTGGTCTGGAGGAAAGTTCGGAACACATTTTTGTGCAGTGTGTGGTGGCGAGATTGTGCTGGAGTATCTGCAGAGATGCACTAGAGTGGTGTGGACTCCCAGCTTGTATGGAAGACTTGGTAGGAAAATTGATAGAGGGATCCAACAGAGATAATAGAACTTTTACCTTCCTGCTTGGATGCTTAACTTGGAGTCTTTGGCTAATCAGAAATGATTTAGTGTTCAATGATGCGATAATTTCATCACCTGATGTTGGAATTTTTCGCGCTATTTCTTTTATGCAGAAATGGAAGATTTCAAGCAAGGAAAAGGATCAGCTCGGGATAGACGCAATGATAACCAAGCTCAGGCATCGGCTCTCGTCCTTGCGATCTGAAGACTGAAGCATTTTTAGATCTTTATCTTTCCAGCTTGTTTTAGCCTTAGACCAAACTTGTTTAAACTGCGCTGCTGTGGTTGTCTCGGTAGTAGAGAGGGTTTAGAGTGAGGTAGTTTGCAAGCATTTGGAACATTGCGTTTTGTTTTGGCTTGTAATTCTGCACCTAAGTGCTACTCTTGTAAACTGGTATCCCCAGTCCATTCTGGGCTTTTTAAATAAAGCCGGGCTTTCATGGCCTTCTATCTGAAAAAAATGAGGGATAGCAATGTATTTGGATATATATATATATATCTATATATATATATATATATATATATATATATATATATATTTGCACAAGTGACAAGTCGACACGAACGCCAGCTGTAAGCAATTGTGCTTTCCCAAAAACTCCACGGTGCGGCACAGTGTACGTGTTAGCCACGACATTTTTTTTCAAAACATACTTCAGTTCCAAATTACGACTTTTCTTGACTTTTCAAACATAAATACATATATCTCTCAAAACGAAATATTTTAGGATGGAGGTAGTAGTGATTTTTTTTCAAAACTCTAGTTTAATTTGTACAAATGCCACCCCGGCCGCTATAGCTTTTTTAGTTCTAAACGCTACACTATTTCAAAATGTTCTACTATGATGCTTCACCACCGTCCACCGTGTTACAAAATATGAGATCGATGTGATCTCATCCATCCATGGGCGAGCGGTTCCTGGAACCGACATCGCCGCCGGCGTACAGACTAGGCGGTTGCCATGGCAACCGGACAACACACACAATCTCCCCATGTATATATAGATGTAGAAGATTGAATCAATAGAGACAAGATCATTTTTCTCTCCATTATTGTCTCTCGTTTTCACTCAATACAAACACGTTATCAGCACTGCTCCGATAGAAGAAGGAGAAAGAAGTTGATGTACGCGGGGCAGTTCACCAGAGGGAACATAGAAGGTGTTGGACTCCGACGAAGGAAGGTAGGATGCCTACACTACAAGAAAAACGCCGACTAGTGACGCAAGAAAAGGCCGTTTCTCGTTATAAACCGCGATTAATGGCGTCGGTTGTTACGAAAACACTCCGTCATTAATCGAGCGTCACAAACCGCGATTAATGACGAGACCTTATTTCGCGGCGTCATGAGTTTAATGACGCGTGCAAAATCGTTAATACAAAGCGTCATAACTTCGTTCCTGCAGCTTTGCCACGCTGAACATAATCTGAAGTGGTATCCGATGTGGCATGCCAATTGTGACAAATCGTATGCGTCATAAAACAAATTTGGCTCGTTTGTAGCTGGGTTGAGCCCAAAACTGTTCCTGTAGGCTGGTGTTGTTCATATAGCCCAAAAAAAGATTTTGTTGGACCCAATTGTAGCTTTTATAGATGAAATTTGATTAGGGTGGGCCCGTTTTGGTTGGGTCGAGTCCAACAGGTGCGCACATTGTTGCGGCCTTCTGTGTTACGTTAATTTGAAAAAAAATTGACTTTTGACCCAATTAAAAGTGGGTTAAGCCCACTGAAGGACAACATAAAATTAACTAATCATGCATCAATATTAATGGATTTCATTTCAATTCTGATCCTTTTTTTACAATAATTCCGATCTGGTTGGCAAAATAGTAATCAACACATATTTCTTTATACAATAAAGCAAACTTTTGTTTACTATCAAGCACGGCCATATTGCTCATCACATATCACAAACTATTACAAGATAACAGTATCACAATGAACATTGATTAACAAAACTAAATCCGGGTCATAATCACAAGAGAAAGTGGAGATTTGATCTAATGATCTTAACCTCTTCATCTTTTACTGCTAAGCAGTAGACGAAGGAGGTCCTCACTGTCTTCAGTTAGCTTCTGCAACCTCTTAATCTCAGCCGATTGCATTTTTAGAGTTGATTCTGATTCTTTGGTGTTCTTCTTCAAGATACATAACTCTTTCTGGTGAGCAACAATCCGTTGTCGAAGTTGTACCTCTGTTGATTCTGATTGGGAGTCTCTGTTTTAATTTGTTCGGGAAGAAGCATCATTGACTTGGTAGCTTCCATCTAGTAACAGTGGATCCCAAGTCAGATTAGGACCTTGTAATTGATTCGAACTAAGTAAACAAAGGTGTTAAGTTTGTTACCTTGGAGCAGGTCTGAACAGGAGCTACTTCAGATGTTCACCCTTTGGCCCGCTGAAACAAGTACAAGAACAAGAGGTAAGGGTTGAGATCATTCGCAATCGGAAACAAAGAAGGTGTTAAGTTTGTTACCTTGGAGCAGGTCTGAACAGGAGCGACTTCAGATGTTGACCCTTTTGCCCGCTGAAACAAGTACATGAACAAGAGGTAAGAGTTGAGATCATTCGCAATCGGAAACAAAGAAGGTGTTGAGTTTGTTACCTTAGAGTAGGTCTGAATAGGAGCGACTACAGATGTTGACCCTTTGGCCCGCTGAAACAAGTTCAAGAACAAGAGATAAGGGTTGAGATCATTAGCAATCGGAAGCAATTTCATCTATTAAGTTCAATGCGGTACATGAACGATCACACCCAATCCATCATCACCCAAGCATGCAAAAAAAAATGGAAAGCCAAAGAGCATGGGTAAGCAATATAATAATTTCATCCTTTAATTTCTACAAACCTCAAATAATTTGACTTGGAACAATCACTTGTAATAGGGAACAGAAGATCCACCATCACCCAAGCATGCAACAACAATATTCAAAGGCAAAGAGCATGGGGAAGCAGTCCAATATTTCATCTACAAATTTCTACAAACCTCAAATAAAATGACTTCTAACAAACTCTTGCGATAGGGTACAGTAGATCCACAATCACCCAAACATGAAAGAATATTATAGAAAGCCAAAGAGCATGGGGAAACAATCTAATTGAATCAAGCAATATAGGAAGGAGACCGCAAACCTGACGAATAGGACGGGAAGAACGTGCCGAATGCCGTCTCGATTTAGCAGCCCGACCTTGCGCCTTCAGCACGATGTTTTGCGCAACTGTTGCAGATCTGCGGCCGCCAGGGTGAGCCTCAGGGGAGCCGACGGAGCAACAAGTTTGAACCATCTTGCAGCTTCAAGGACGTTGCCGAGGAAGGCCGCCGCTCGTAGAAGAGGAAGGCCGCCACTCGTAGCAAAGGAAGCCGTCGTCGGTAGCGAGGTCGTCGTTGCTGCTTCCACCGCAGATCTAGGTCTCTTCGGCAGTCAAGGAGAAGATCCCCTGATTTTGGAAAATTACCAGGAGGGAAGTGGGAGACCTAGTTTCCCTCTTTGTTTTATATATAAATGAGGAGGACCAGAAGGAGGAGCGGGGAATTCAAAATTTCAAGTCCCGCCTTTCTGGTCCAGAGCGAGAAACGAAAGACTTTGGATCATGGACCCAAACGTCGGTGACCCAAACGAAAGACCACTTGGGTGTCGGACCCAAACGTCAGTGACCTTACGCAGAGAGGCAAGTTGTTGACTGGGTTGTCTGTGCCACCATGGATCATGAAATGGACAAACACACACAAGACTATACTCTACTTCATATTCACGTTAGATGGATGATCCGATTATTGCATTACAAATGTACTCACTGCAACAAATAAACATACTGTTTCAACTGTTTATTACATGACTAAAAACACTTAAACAAAATTTTAAAACTACATGGGACCCAGGTACAACCCTTCAGGTAATCTTCTACAGAGATTGTTCATAAATTCGGGCTGATCAGTGCATACAACCGCCCAATCATATTTGAGTATTTCGTGAGGAAAGATTCGCTCTAAGAGAGACATGCACTTGTCCTGCAATTGTGTGCTGTTAGCCTGAATTGCCCATCATAGAAATGAAGTCACAGTTTCCTCGCTTGCAATGTCCCACATCTTTGACGCACAGTGCAGCTTCAAGCTTTCGACTTGGTACATGTCGGCGATGTTGACGGTGAATTTCCGTCAACCTAGCCATGAGTTTACCTTCGGTGTTGGCATGAATTTTATATCTTATCCATTGGTACTAACCCCCTTGATATGACAAGTTCGTTCGTGCATGTCTGTTTTGGAGTTTGATGTTTATGCAGAAATTTAGCGTTAAAAGCAAGACTTCTGGGTAAAGTTCATCAAGCACCTCGTGAGAAGACCATGAAGCCCGGTACAAGTCTAGCAATGAAGTGAACATGACTCCAAGAAGCCCAAGGACCAACCCGTGATGGCAGGAAACTCCGAGGACCTGAACAGAAAATGCTGAAGCTTGCGAGATAAGGAGCTCTATCCAAACCGCGGAGCAACTGACGTTAAGGGCCCACATGCAGAAGGGAGAACATTCTAGAAGACACGGGAAGCATCGCCAACAAAGAAGGCCACAAGATAGGCTAGAATGGGCCCAGGCCGGCCGGCCCAAGCCGGTCAGCCCAGCCCATTTCTGGGCCCATTCGCCCCCTCCTTTGACCTAGACGATTCTCAGACTATTTATAGTCCCCCTGCCAAGAGCCACACATCAACTCATTCGCCATTCACCGCCGAGTAGCAGAGAAGAGAGGGACACCATTCCGGAAAGGAGAGGGTCAAGCTAGTTGTCTAGGGTTTCCCTAGCTGGCGTGGGAACCTTGCAAGGAAGACCACGTCGGAGTTCCAGGAGCTAGGAGCAAGATGAAGGTAGGATCCCAGTGGTGATCTTGTCCATGTACCTTTGAGTATGTTGAATTATGAAGTTGCAATCTGTTGACGGTCGACTTTGACACTCCTAGCCATGAGTTTACCTTCAATATTGGCATTGATTTGATATCCGATCTAATGGTACTAACGCCCTTGATATAACAAGTTCCCTCTTGCATGTGGTTTTTGGAGTATGTTGTTTATGCAGGATTTAAGCACCTAAATAAGTACTTCCGTGTAAAGTTCATCAAGCACTTTATGAGAAGATAATGAAGCCCGGTACAAGTCAAGACTCGAAGTGAACATGACTCCAAATGACCCAAGGACCAAAGCATGAAGCCGTAAAACTCCAGGGACCTAAACAGAAGATGCAAGAGCTTGTGCAACAAGTACCCTTATCTAATCCGCGGAGAAAATGACGTCAACGACCCACATACAGAAGGGTGTTAATCAGCAATTACACGAGGAGCTCGCACACGAAAATTGGGCCGAACCGGGCCAAAAAGGCCCTGGGCAGACCGGCCCATGTGAAGGACTGATTAGGCGACCAGAGAGGCGGGGGAGTGAATGGGAGCCAATAAAAATTCTTCCTGAAGGATGAACTCGGCCTATGCCCCAAATTCACAACCAACGATTCCCACATGAGTTTGCCAAGGTCACGTAGTCACAACGGACTTACCAACCCTAGGAACAAACCCAAACTCAAAGCAACATAGAAGCGCAACTCAAGAAGCAAAGGACTTAGGCAATATGCGGTGCCTGGGGCGGACCGTCCGCATGGACCAAGCAGACTGTCCGCGGGAGCCTGGCGGACTGTCCGTGGGTTCGCTACGGACTGTCCGAAATAGCCTCCCGAACCTCCAGTACTGCACCTCGAAAAACGGACCGTCCGTCCTCTACCCGCGGACCGTCCGCGCCGGGTGGACCGTCCGCACCCTCCTAGCGGACTGTCCGCCAATCCTCGAGCAACCAAAATCACCAGACCAAACGTATCGAACGAAAGACGAACAAGAACACACGAAGAACTCGACGAACTGCTGGCTAAAAGCCTCCTCGCGGACCGTCCGCCAGGGGCGCGCGGACTGTCCGCGTGGTGCGCAGACAGCAGCTCGAGCCCGACCTCTTGAACGTCAACTCCTCCTTCCCTTTACCCGATCTCCCGAATCAACCAAGGGATTGCTACCAAATCATAGGTTAAGGTGAAGCGCCTCTAGGAGATGCTATGCCTACGAAATTGTAGCCTCAAACCCACTGAATCGAGAGGAATCGAGATTCTACCGAGCTCACACAAAGAGCTAGGGTGCCAACCGAAATCCTGCATTCAGAGGCTGAATCCGGAGTTTGAGGGGTCATGATCAAGCACAAAGATGCACAAGACATCTATCCATGATCCCCATCAACAAATCTGAACCCAAACACCTCAGAATCGAAGGAACAAGGCGCGCACGAAAATCCAACGAAAATAGCTCGAAAAATACACGAAAATCACAAGAGCTACAAGAAGGAAATCAACGCAACCTTGAATGCTTCCATACACTCGGAGGTCAGATTCTCTACAAAGCGGTGAAGAAAATCTACGCCTATGTAGCAAGGAAATGAGAAGCAGTCCGGATGGATGGTTTGCCCAGAAAACCCTAGAGCTATATATATGAGTCCCTCTGGGTTGGGCAAATGACCAAGCTACCCCTAGCACTTAAACTTAAGATACAATCCCCTCAGGGGCAAATAGGTCATGTAGTACTCCTCTTCATCGCACGACCACGCCTTCGCTGCAGTCCGCGTCCTCCCGACGCAAGCCCTGCGATCCCGCCACGTAAAGCTTCTCGGCTCTCCAGGATCCCGTCTCCGCCCACCGAGCCTCCGGTCTTGGTTTTGTGGCTCAACCAAGTAACCCGACGATTTTGTGGTGAACCGCCACAAACCCCGCGTGCAGACTCCGGTCGTGAGCCGCTACCCTGCACCGGCTCCTGTCCACGACTTCATCTTGCTTTTCTTGCCACCATGCGGCCCGCACTTGACCCCGCTGGCCACTGGGTCTCTCGAGCCGAGCCTACTTGTCTCTCCACTCCTCGGAGGCCTCGCAAGGCATAGACCTTTTGCGCCCTCTCTTCACCTGCACCAACACGAGTCAAGCCGCAACCTGCACCTGCAATACTCGGCCAAGAGTCAGTCCACACCACATTGACAATCACTCATCACACCAGGGAGCGACCATCCACCGGTCCTCGGACGCTCCGGTCCTCAATCTCCCCCTTGATGAGTGCATTGACAACACACACATAGTAACCAATTCAGAGAAAAGAGAAAAAGAAAAGAAACGACTGAAAGACTCAAACAAGTGATCAAAAGCCAAACAAAAGCCAAGAAGAGATCACTTGAGAGAGAAAAATCTCGGTCCCCTAAGACAAGGGCAACGGCTCGACACAACTGAGATAAATTGCTCCAAAGTTGCCGACTCCTCAAGGTGTCGCAAAAGGGCTTGACACCATCAGCAAAAGAGCACAACTAAAATTCAGGCGAAAAAGAGCTCCCAAATGCATATGAATGCAAGCTCCCCCTGAACAAATGCATTTCTCCCCTTTGATGCAAAACTCCCCCTGGATGCAAGAACTTTCTCCCAAAGCAAGAATTGGGAACTATTCCTCCCCCTTGTTGGTAATGCATGAATCAAGTCTACAAATGCAAGCATGTGCTTCTCAAATAGACAAAGAGCACTACAACATGCTAAAAAGAGACATAGACAAGCAAGATTGCCACAAATTTAGTACAAGCATCACCAAAAAGATAGATAGAGACATATAAGCATGTGACATAGCCATGATCAAAATAAAGCATTTTTCACAAAAACTTCCCTCTCATGAGCATAGGACCTAAACATGATCAAAATGAGCACAAACAACATATAACTCACAAACTTCATGCAAGGTTAAATATTCTCATCACAAGATCATCACAAACACCGACAAGCTATCTCATGTCATGTCAAAGCCACCGAGCCATGTGTTCACTTCTAAATGTGAGACTTCTCAACGGTGAACATCATGCAACGGTTTAGCACCCAAAATAAGAAATTTAAAGCATACATGACATGGAAGCATATTTTTCAAGCACAAGCATTTCATATACCAATTTCAAGATTTACAAATTAAGCATGGTACATGAAGTGCCTTTGCGGCAAAAAGAAGCTTAGGCTTCTCCGCAAGGTAGCATGTAGGTTAAACATCCATGATAATAGATGGGTCTTTCACCCCATATGAAAAGAACATGGTGAAGGACCGATTAGGCGAACTAGAGAGGGGGGGGAGTGAATGGGAGCCGATAAAAATTCTTCTCGAAGGAGATGAGAACTCCAACAAGACGAACACGGCTTCCAAAACACGTCTCCGACTCAACTACCCAAGTTGGTCAAGACCACGCAGCCACTGAAGTGCTACTGGTCCTAGGAACCAACAACCACCTACACCTACTCGAGAACGCAGCGGAAAAACCAACTCGAGCAGCTACTGGGCTACACCGGTCAGGCCGGTGAGTAGCACCGGTCTGACCGGTCCCTGCTGGCAAAATCTGAGAACTTCCACAGAAGGCCTCTACACTGGTCAGGCCGGTGTAGCTCGCCGGTCAGGCCGGTCCAAGCCAGGAAATCCCAAATCCACCAAACTGACCTACCGAGCTCCAAACAGGACCAAACTCGAAACAGCAGCAACACGGGACAACAACGAACTCACCCAGACGTTCACCCGAGGCAAAACCCACAGAGCCTCTGCACCGGTGAGACCGGTGAGCAGCACCAGTCAGACCGGTCAGGCTGGGCCGCTCGGGGATGAACAACACCCGCGGGTCAACTCCCCCAAATCCAACTCCTGATCTCCCGAATCGCTCCACGGATTTGTGCAAGACTTTGGGGATAGTAGGAACACCTCATGGACACTCCATAGCCAAGATTTGGTCCACCAAAACTTGCTAAATCAAGAGGAATCGAAGAAATCCTACCAAGAACGCCTCTAACCCTAGAGCCACGAAAACCCCAAAATCGAGCCCCTTTGCTCACGGATTTGGGAGGGGAATCAAAGGGAAAAGAACCACGAAGGGTTCATGCATACATCCCCTACCAAATCCCAAAGACAAAGGCCTCGAAATTGCTCCAAGAAAATCGCCAAGAAAGGGCTCTGAAAATCACCAAAAAGGAGAAACGGGAAAGACACATCCAAGCCTTGAGGAACCACGCCGAATCATCTATACATACCAAAGAGGTTCATACAAGGTCTAGCTTGCCGCCCGATCATCCTTCCCTCTCACAAGATCTCACCATGAAGCTCTCAAGCTAGTCCTAAGAAAATCCTAAGGAAAAATAGGAAGGAAAATAGGAAAACCAAATGAGCTAGGGTTTCAAGAGATGGTTGCCATCCTCTCACCACTTGGGTTATATGGAGGCAACCGAAAGACGAAAATACCCTTACTAGCTAACTAGGGATACATGCCCCTCAAGGGCGAAATCGGAAATCTTTGTCTTCGCTCCATCGGACGGATGCCCAGCGACCGCAAACTTGCTTAGCCTCGACGCAAGCCTTGCGATCTCGACGCGTGTCCTCCGCTTCGAAGATTCCGGACTGCGTCGTCGCACACCAGTCAGACCGGTACCCACCGGTCAGACCGGTCTGGAGCTGCTGCACCTCCGTCTTCGGTTCTTCGGTCTCAGT
This sequence comes from Cenchrus fungigraminus, assembly GCA_036936925.1. Classification (NCBI taxonomy): domain Eukaryota; kingdom Viridiplantae; phylum Streptophyta; class Magnoliopsida; order Poales; family Poaceae; genus Cenchrus; species Cenchrus fungigraminus. The sequence goes on along the minus strand of CM072774.1, from coordinate 97,739,620 downwards.
TTTGCGGATCAACCAAGGAACCCAGTGGTTTTCTGGTGAACCACCGGAAACCCCGCGAACTCGGTGTAGCCTCCGCCGATCACCACTCATGACTCGGCTCTCACGTAGTCCCGGCTCGACCTTGGTTTTGAGGCTCAACCAAGAAACCGTCCATGACTTCATCTTGCCGTTCTTGCCACCATGCGGCCCACACTTGACCCCGCTGGCCACCAGGTCCCTCAAACCAAGCCTACTTGTCTTCTCCACACCTGGAGGCCTCACCGGCAATGACCTTTCACGCTTGTTCTTCACCTGCACCAACACCAGTCAAGCCGCAACCTGCACCTGCAATACTTAGCCAAGAATCAGTCCACACCACGTTGTCAATCACTCATCACACCAGGAAGTGACCATCCACCGGTCCTCGAACCACACATGGCTCTCAATCTCCCCCTTGATGAGTGCATTGACAACAAACACGTTTTGGTAACCAAGAGAAAAGAAAAAGAAAAGAAACGACTAAAAGAAACTCCAACAAGCGATCGAAAGCCAAAGAAAGGCAAAGAGCAAGATCACATGAAGAAGACAAGTCTCGGACCCCTTAGGCAAGGGCAACGGCTCGACACATCCGAGACAAAACCTTGCTCAAGCAAAGAGCACAAACCAACAATCCAAAGCTTGAAAACCACAAAGAGCTCCCCCTGCACACATGCAAGCTCCCCCTGAACCAATGCAACTCCCCCTGGACAAATGCATGCAAACCACCTCGCAAAACAGAGCAGCTGCTTCAGCTTTGCTCTGACCGGTCAGACCGGTCAACCACACCGGTCAGACCGGTGTGCTAGATCGCCCAGCACCTGAACCTCACACCGGTCAGACCGGTGTACCTCACCGGTCAGGCTGATGACCACCTGGGAAAAACTGGGAACTGCACGAGCTCAAAACTAGCTCGAAACCACTTGGAAACCTTCTAAATGCATGCAGCAAGCCAAAACATGCTCAAACTTCTCCCCCTTGTTGACAATGCATGAATCAAGCCAAAAATGCAAAAAATGCAACCTAGAGCTTCTCAAATAGACAAAATTCAACAAAGGATGCTACACATGTCCAAATGAGCAAGTTAGACATTCTATAGCTTCGTAATGACATCAACTACATGATCACCAAGTTTCACAACCATTGGACGAAGCTAAGATAGAATTGAGCAATTTTGCGAAAAATCACCCTCTCATGAGAAAGTCCTAAGCATGAGCAAAACATGTCAAAATGGCAAAGCCACACAAACTTCATGCGAGGACAACCATTCTAAGCATAAGACCATCATAAACACCCACAAGCACCTCATGTCACGTCAAAGCCACCGAGCCATGTGCCTACTTCTATATATGAGACTTCTCATTGGTAGGCATCATGCAACGGTTTAGCACCCAAAGCAAATTAAAATTAGCACATATGACATGGGAGCACATTTTTCAAGCAATTTACATTTCATTTTCAGATTTGAACTTGGTACATGAAATGTCTTTGCGACAAAAAGGAACTTATGCCCCTCCACAAGATCAAGCATGGGGGCTAAACATTCATGATGGCAAATGAGCCTTGGGCCCCATATGATCAAAATAAGCTATCCAACCACAAATTAAGCATAACCAAGCCACAAAAACATGTCAAGATCATATAAAGGCATTTACTCACAAGAGAGCATACATATGAGATTTTTGAAAAACATAGCCATCAACCATGGATATAAATCAAGATCATCAAGAGCTAAGCCAAACTAACCATAGCTTACCACACTAGCTCACAAAGACATACATATCATTCCATGGTGAACAATGTATATAGGAGATGCTTTTCCTAAACAATGCATATGATACAAAATGCATGCAACCTAAGATACAAAGATGCCTATACATCATGTTACATATGCCATGCCAAATGCAAGAAATGCACAAAGGAAAGCTATACATATGCTACAAAGGAGCTCCCACATATCAACTCAAGAAATCAAACACACACCAAGCTCCCCCCGCAAATGAGTGAAAGTTGCTTGATCTAGGGGTTTGGTGAAAATATCGGCTAGCTGGTCATGTGTGGGTACATGGATCAAAGCGATTTTTCCTTTCTCTATGTTGTCTCTTAGAAAATGATACTTCACTTCTATGTGCTTGGTTTTGGAATGGAGCACTGGGTTCTTTGCAATGCTTATGGCACTGGTGCTATCACATTGAAGTGGAACATGGGTATACTCCTCACCAAAGTCACTCATGGTGTATGTGATCCAAAGGAGCTGAGAGCAACAACTAGCTGCGGCCACATACTCTGCCTCGGTAGTGGATTGAGCAACACTCGACTGTTTGCGGGAAGACCAAGACACCAAAGAAGAACCCAAGAACTAGCAAGTCCCAGAAGTGGACTTCCTATCCAACCGACACCCGGCAAAATCCGCGTCTGAAAAACCATGAAGCGCCAAAGAAGAAGACGCAGAGTACCAAAGACCAAAGTCGGGAGTATGTCGCAAATACCTAAATATGCGCTTGACTGCTTGCCGATGCGAAGTCCTCGGAGACGCTTGAAAATGAGCGCACAGACATACCGAGAATTGGATGTCCGGCCTCGTCGCCGTCAAGTAGAGGAGTGACCCGATCATGCTCCGGTACTCCTTCTGGTCCACGTGTTCACCTTCCTCGTCCGCATCAAGAGCTGTAGTTGTACTCATAGGCGTCGCCATGGCCTTGGAGTCCTCCATCTTGAACTTCCTCACGATGTCCTTGGTGTACTTAGCTTGGTGCACAAATGTTCCTTCCTTTGATTGCTTGATTTGTAGCCCGAGGAAGAACTGCAACTCGCCCATCATTCTCATCTCAAATTCCCTGCTCATGTCTTCTGCAAATCTTGCAACAAGAGAGTTAGACGAGCCACCAAAGACAATATCATCCATGTATACCTGTACAATCAGGATATCCCTGCCCTGCCTGAGGAGAAACAAGGTCTGATCGACCTTCCCCATCTCAAACCCTCTCTCAAACAGGAACCACCTCAGCCTACCATACCAAGCTCTAGGCGCCTGCTTCAACCCATACAGCGCCTTCCTCAACTTATACACCCGGTGGGGGTACTTCTCACTCTCAAACCCCAGTGGTTGCCTCACAAACACCTCTTCCTCCAACACACCGTTCAGAAAAGCACTCTTCACATCCATCTGGTACAACTTGAACCCTTTAGCCACGGAAAAAGCTAGAAGGATCCTGATCACCTCCAAACGAGCTACAGGAGCGAAAGTCTCCTCGTAGTCGATCCCCTCTTTCTGACTGTACCCCTGAGCATCAAGTCTCGACTTGTTCCTCACGACTTCTCATTTCTCTCCCTCTTTATTTTTCCACACCCATTTTGTCCCAATCGGCTTACACCCTGGAGGAGGGTCAACCAACACCCAAACTTGGTTCCTCTCAAAATTCTCCAACTCCTCATGCATCGAATTAACCCAATTATGATCAGATAGCGCGTGTCCAATGTCTTTGGGCTCAAAGGTGGCAACAAAAGCAGCATGAGCGAAATGAGAATTGTTCCGAACCCTAGACTGTGTAGTACGTTCATTCATGTCGCTGATGATTCTCGAAGCTGGGTGATCCACTTGCACTCGCCGGGGAGGTTCTCGCCTTGATGCTACCTCACCCTCAACAGCAGCTTCGCCTTGATCTGGGTTTGTCGTTGTAGGTGTGGGAGAGGGCCCGTTCACGATCGTCGTCGAAGTAGTAGGTACATGTTCAGCTGCGGGCACCACACCGCCATCTTCATCATCTCCATGTTCATGCTCCTCCTCCTGAAAGATCTCCTCGCCAAGTTCGCCGTCACCTGCACTCTCAAAAACAAGCTGACTAAGTAGTTGTGTCTCGTCGAAGGTTACCTCGCAAGTCTCCATGATTTGGTTAGTTTCAAGATTGAGCACACGAAATGCTCTAGAATGAGATGCATAACCAAAGAAAATGCCATCGACAGACCTAGCCTCGAACTTGTCCAACTTCTTCCCTTTCTTCAGAATGAAGCATTTACAACCAAAGACATGGAAGTGACACACCTTGGGTGTGCGACCGTGCATCAACTCGTAACAGGTTTTCTTCTTATGAACCCTGAGGTAGATCCTGTTCGACACATAGCACGCGGTATTGACCGCCTCAGCCCAGAACCTTCTCGGAGTCCTATGCTCGTCGAGCATCGTCCGAGCCATCTTGCACAAGGTCCTGTTTTTCCTTTCCACAACGCCATCTTTGGATCTTAGACTGGTAAGAGTCAATGAAGACCCGAACCGACTCTGATACCAATTGAAGGACCGATTAGGCGAACCAGAGAGGGGGGGAGTGAATGGGAGCCGATAAAAATTCTTCTCGAAGGAGATGAGAACTCCAACAAGACGAACACAGCTTCCAAAACACGTCTCCGACTCAACTACCCAAGTTGGTCAAGACCATGCAGCCACTGAAGTGCTACTGGTCCTAGGAACCAACAACCACCTACACCTACTCGAGAACGCAGTGGAAAAACCAACTCGAGCAGCTACTGGGCTACACCGATTAGGCCGGTGAGCAGCACCGGTCAGACCGGTCCCTGCTGGCAAAATCTGAGAACTTCCACAGAAGGCCTCTACACAGATCAGGCCGGTGTAGCTCGCCGGTCAGACCGGTCCAAGCCAGGAAATCCCAAATCCACCAAACTGACCTACCGAGCTCCAAACAGGACCAAACTCGAAACAGCAGCAACACGGGACAACAACGAACTCACCCAGACGTTCACCCGAGGCAAAACCCACAGAGCCTCTGCACTGGTGAGACCGGTGAGCAGCACCGGTCAGACTGGTCAGGCTGGGCCGCTCGGGGATGAACAGCACCCGCGGGTCAACTCCCCCAAATCCAACTCCCGATCTCCCGAATCGCTCCACGGATTTGTGCAAGACTTTGGGGATAGTAGGAACACCTCATGGGCACTCCATAGCCAAGATTTGGTCCACCAAAACTTGCTAAATCAAGAGGAATTGAAGAAATCCCACCAAGAACGCCTCTAAGCCTAGAGCCACAAAAACCCCAAAATCGAGCCCCTTTGCTCACGGATTTGGGAGGGGAATCAAAGGGAAAAGAACCACGAAGGGTTCATGCATACATCCCCCACCAAATCCCAAAGAGAAAGGCCTCAAAATTGCTCCAAGAAAATCACCAAGAAAGGGCTCCGAAAATCACCAAAAAGGAGAAACGGGAAAGACACATCCAAGCCTTGAGGAACCACGCCGAATCATCTATACATACCAAAGAGGTTCATACAAGGTCTAGCTTGCCGCCAGATCATCCTTCCCTCGCACAAGATCTCACCATGAAGCTCTCAAGCTAGTCCTAAGAAAATCCTAAGGAAAAATAGGAAGGAAAATAGGAAAACCAAATGAGCTAGGGTTTCAAGAGATGTCTGCCATCTTCTCACCACTTGGGTTATATGGAGGCAACCGAAAGATGAAAATACCCTTACTAGCTAACTAGGGATACATGCCCCTCAAGGGCGAAATCGGAAATCTTTGTCTTCGCTCGATCAGACGGATGCCCAGCGACCGCAAACTTGCTTAGCCTCGACGCAAGCCTTGCGATCCCGACGCGTGTCCTCTGCTTCGAAGATTCCGGACTGCGTCGTCGCACACCGGTCAGACCGGTGCTCCTCACCGGTCAGACCGGTACCCACCGGTCAGACCGGTCAGACCCACCGGTCAGACCGGTCTGGAGCTGCTGCACCTCCGTCTTCGGTTCTTCGGTCTTGGCTTTGTGGATCAACCAAGGAACCCAGTGGTTTTCTGGTGAACCACCGGAAACCCCGCGAACTCGGTGTAGCCTCTGCCGATCACCACTCATGACTCGGCTCGCACGTAGTCCCGGCTCGACCTTGGTTTTGAGGCTCAACCAAGAAACCGTCCATGACTTCATCTTGCCATTCTTGCCACCATGCGGCCCGCACTTGACCCCGCTGGCCACCAGGTCCCTCGAACCAAGCCTACTTGTCTTCTCCACACCTGGAGGCCTCACCGGCAACGACCTTTCGCGCTTGTTCTTCACCTGCACCAACACCAGTCAAGCTGCAACCTGCACCTGCAATACTTAGCCAAGAATTAGTCCACACCACGTTGTCAATCACTCATCACACCAGGAAGCGACCATCCACCGGTCCTTGAACCACACATGGCTCTCACATGGTCCCAAGCACAAATTAAGCAAGCTATAGCCATAAGTGCACAAATTTAGCATGAAAGGCATTCAACCCATAAGAGAGGATCATATATAGCATTTTCACAAAAATAAGCCATCCACAAGCACATACATCCCAAATCTATCTAGAGCATCACTATCCATCATATGAGCATTAAAAGCAAAGTCATAGTCTCCTATCTAGCATATCATAGTGATCCAATTATATAGGAGAAGCACATCTCATATGGTACATATGCAGTCTATGATACAAAGATGCAAGCATGATATGATACATAAATGAAAATGCTATATGAGTATGTACATCAAACCCCCAACCAACGCTCAAAAGGGGAAAAGAACACCAAGCTCCCCTCGCAAACGGGCAAATGTAGCTTGGTCCTAAGGCTTGGTTAGGATATCGACAAGCTGCTTTTCAGTTGGCACATGGATGAGGTCTATGTTTCCCTTCTCAACATTGTCTCTCAGGAAGTGGTACCTCACCTCTATATGTTTGGTTCTGGAGTGGAGCATGGGGTTTTTGGCAACACTAATGGCACTCATGCTATCACACATGAGAGGTACATGGGAACACTCCTCACCAAAGTCACTCAGCGTGTATGTGATCCAAAGCAGCTGTGAGCAACAACTAGCGGCAGCAACATATTCGGCTTCTGTGGTAGACTGAGCTACACTAGACTGTTTTCGAGAAGACCAAGAAACAAGCGAAGATCCCAAAAACTGGCAAGCCCCGAAGTCGACTTCCTATCGACTTGACACCCCACAAAGTCGGCATCCAAAAACCTAAGAAGCGAAAGAGAAGAGGCCGTCGAGTACCAAAGACCAAGCTCAGGAGTGTATCGAAGATACCTGAAGATCCGCTTGACGGCCTGCCGATGTGAAGTCCTCGGTGACACCTGAAAACGAGCGCACAGACACATAGAAAACTGAATGTCCGGCCTCATCGCCGTCAAGTACAAGAGGGAGCTGATCATGCACCGGTACTCCTTCTGGTCCACGGGCTCTCCGTCCTCGTCCGCATCCAACACTGTAGTCGTAGTCATCGGTGTCGACAGGGGCTTCGAGTCGTCCATCTTGAACTTCTTGAGGATGTCCTTCGTGTACTTGGCATGATGCACAACGGTTCCCTCCTTTGCCTGCTTGATCTGAAGCCCGAGAAAGAACTGCAATTCTCCCATCATGGACATCTCGAATTCATTGCTCATGTCCTCTGCAAACCTCGCAACCAAAGAGTGAGATGAGCCGCCAAAGACAATATCATCCACGTACACCTGAACAATTAGGATATCATCGCCCTGCCTGAGGAGAAAAAGAGTCTTATCAACCTTGCCCATCTCAAACCCCTTGCTGAACAAGAACCCCCTCAAACGACCATACCAAGCACGGGGAACTTGTTTCAGCCCATACAACGCCTTCCTCAACCTATACACCCGGTGAGGAAACTCAGCACTCTCAAAGCCCGGTGGTTGCTTCACATAAACCTCTTCTTCTAAAAACCCATTTAAGAAGGCACTCTTCACATCCATTTGGTACAACTTGAACCCTTTAGCCAAGGAAAAGGCTAGAAGGATCCTAATTGCCTCCAAACGGGCTACAGGAGCAAATGTCTCCTCATAGTCTATCCCCTCCTTCTAACTAAACCCCTGAGCAACCAACCTTGATTTGTTTCTCACCACCTCACCATTCTCACCCTCTTTGTTCTTCCACACCCATTTTGTCCCTATAGGTTTGCAATGTGGTGGTGGCTCTACCAACTCCCAAATTTGGTTTCTCTCAAAGTTCTCTAACTCCTCATGCATTGCGTTCACCCATTTAGGATCAGAGAGAGCGTGTCCAATGTCTTTCGGCTTAAAGGTAGCAACAAAAGCCGAATGAGCAAAGTGAGAAACATTCCTTGACCTTGACCGTGTCGTACGTTCATTGATGTCGCCGATGATTCTTGAGGGAGGATGATCAACTTGAACACGCCTCGGTGCCTCTCGCCTGGAGACAACCTCCCCCTCAGCTGCAGCTTCCACTTGATCTTGCTGGATCGTAGTCGGTGTAGGGGCTGGACCATCCTGCACCGTAGTCGTCGTAGTGGAAGTAGAGGGTACATGCCCGGCTGGAGCTTCATCATCACCATCATCTTCTCTAGCATCATCCTCCTCGTCCTCAAAGATCTTCTTGCCAATCTCATCGTCACCTGCACACTCAAAGACAGACGAACTGCATGGCTGGGTCTCGTCGAAGGTAACCTCACAAGTTTCCATGACTAGGTTATTATAAAGATTGAGCACACGGAATGCTCGAGAATGACTAGCATAACCCAAAAAGATCCCATCGGAAGACCTCGACTCAAACTTATCAAGCCAACCCTTCTTGAGAATAAAGCACCGACAACCAAAAGCCCTGAAATGGCTCACTCTAGGTGCTTGCCCGTGCATGAGCTCATAGCACGTCTTGTTCAAGAAGGCCCTAAGAAAAATCCGATTCCCAACATGGCACGCGGTATTCACCACCTCAGCCCAATATCTCCTCAGATTCCTATGCTCGTCGAGCATTGTCCGAGCCATCTCACAAAGGGAACGATTTTTCCTCTCAACCACACCATTCTGACAAGCCACATAGGGAGAAGAGAATGGATGTTCGAGACCCAAATCACGACAAAAGGTTTCAAAACGAGAGTTTATAATTCAGAGCCATTGTCGCTACGGATAGCTCGAATGGCATCTCCATTCCTCTCATTCTTCAACCTCAAGATTAGATCCCTCACAAAACCAAACGTCTCCCCCTTGTCAGCCAAAAAGAAGACCCAAGCATAGTGAGAATAGTCGTCCACTATCACCAGGACATACCATTTCCCACCCGCCGAGCACACACGAGCTGGACCAACCAAGTCCATATGGAACAGCTCGCATGGCCTCTCTGTCATAACGGATGTCAGAGGCGGGTGAGAGGCGGCTACCATCTTACCATGCCTACACGGAGCACATACCAAGTCCTTCTGGTATTTCAACTTAGGCAATCCTCGGACTAATCCTAGCCCACTCAAGCGTGACAACAAGTCAAAACTCAAGTGACCTAGTCTCCTATGCCATTTCCAAAGCTCCGCCGAAACGCCAGCAACCAAGCAACGAGAAGAGCCAACACACTGAGAAAAATCGGCTCTGAAAATCTGACCCTCGGGAATGATCGTGCATACAAGATCACCTCGAGAATCCAAAACACGCGAAACGCCCATTTTGAAACGGACCTCAAAACCCTCATCAAGAAGCTGGGAAACCGAAAGAAGATTGTACCCCAAAGACTTGACAAGAGAAACACGCCTAAGAGTCACAGAATCGCTCACCTTCACCGTGCCTACTGAAAGCAGTCTGCCTTTCCCATTGTCCCCATAAGTGATGTACTCTTTGGTCATCATCGGGGTGAGGCTAGAGAACCACCTTCGATCTCCGATCATGTGTCAAGAGCAACCGGAGTCGATCAACCAAAAGCCCTCGAAGCCTCCCACCTGCAAATCAAAAACGAGAGCGAGAGTGAGCAAACGACTCAGCACTGGGGTTAGTACAAAATGAATCAAACCAGTGCCGTGCCATTTGCTCAAAAGTAGGGTTAGCAAAATCCATCCTATCTCCTCTAGGTGGAACACCCACACGTCCCCTTGGAGGACTATGCGCACCACGAGGTGGAGACCGTGGCCTGTAGCTCCTCTAGGACCTAAAACTGCGATCGTTCCCCCCATACTCGTATTGGCCACGAGCGAATGAACGTCTAGCAAACTCACCACGCCCAAGCCCAACACGCCTACCACCTTCTCTATGTGGTGGCTCACCTCGAGGCACAAACACACGCCTCTCCCGAGGGTAAATGGTACGCACCATACCCTCGCACCTTGGCACCAACCTAGGCTCAGGCACACCACGAGAAGGGCGGTACCTGTCCTTGTTGGCCATTTCCCTAGCCAACCTCTCCTCACGCTTCCTCCTGAAGCAAAACTCTGCTAGGTGCCCATCCCTCCCACAATGCTCACAATGGAAGGGTTTTGGTTTTGGCTTTGGTTTTGGGCTCTCTTTGGGCTCTAGCTTCTCCTCACACAGTTTCTCTCTCTTCTTCCCAAAGAAACTTGATGGGTTTCTGGAAGTTGTCTGTGTGTGGAGGAAACACTGGTGGAGCTGGGGTTGTGTCTAGTCGGTTCCTAAGTGGGTTTGGCTTAGGAGCATAGGCATTTTTGTGATGGGTTTTTGGTGGCTCTGGGATATCTCGAATCTTCTCCTCATCCTCACCATTTCCCTCACCAATCTTGTCTGCCCCAAGCGCTTGCCCATCATAGCGCTTGTATGCCTCAATCATTATCCGGAGCTGAGGCTCATGACCAGACAACCAACCCATCATCTTCCTCAACTCATCATTCTCATCCTGCAAACGATCAACATAGTGTGCAAGCTCCATATTCTTCACAGCATTTATTTCACAAGTAGAGCATGATGTAGGAATAGGAGCTTTCAGCTGAGCCTCTAGAGATCTAGCATAAACAAGCGAAACATCTAGCTTCTCATGCAAAACAGGACAAGAAGTGCAAGCACCAAGTAAAGAGGGCCTAGATTTCGTCTCATCTAACTCAACCCTAAACACATCTAGTTCCTCGACCTTGGAGGCATACTTCTCCTTAAGCACAGTCAATTCACCAAGAAAAGTAGAACAATCTGTGCATTCAGGTTCATCGGTCACAATAGGAGCAAACTTAAGAGAATCTATTTGAGCCCTAGCATCAACAAGCAAAGACTCTAGTTCAACCACCTTCTCCTTAGCCTCTCCAAGCAAAGACCTATACTCCCTCTTCTCTTTGTTGGTCTTTCTAAGCACATCATCACGGTTGTCAAGCAAGTCATTCAACCTAGCATTCTCCGCTATCAAGAAGGATGGATCATTGTTTACCTCTTCCTCAGAGTCGGAGCCCGAGTCATCCTTGTTGGTCTTCTTGCTTGCGGAGCTATGTGCCATGCCGCAAAAGCCTTGGGCGGCGAAGCACAAGCTGTTGATGTTCTTGCTTGACCGCTTGCCCTTGTGCCGGTTCTCATCTTCATCACTTAAGCTCGATGAAGAGTAGCAAGAGCTCGAGTCGATGTCGCTTGCTCCGGCAACCATCGCTCGCTCCTTCTTCTTGTGACCACCACTCCTCCTTGGCCTCCGCTCGGACTTGTTCTTGCCCTTGTGGTCGTCCCTCGAGCGGTGCTTGTGGTCGGTCCTCGGACGGTGCTTGTGCTCGGGCTTCACCTCCATGGCTTCCGGGCACTCAGCGATAAAGTGTCCATGCTTCCCGCACCGGTAGCACATGCCCGAGCTCCTCCGAGCGTTCTTCTGGTTCGTGTACATGCGCTCGAACTGCCTGCTCAGCAACGCGAGATCCTCCTCGCCAAGCACGTCAAACTCCTCATCTGGCATGGACACAAGACAAGACAAAGAGAACTATCTCAAAGACATGTTAACATTAGTCCTTGATCCAGAAACAAGAGCCAGACTATGAGGGTCAGTCGGGTTCTCGATCTTTGCATGCACCCCACGGTCCACTTCGGATGACTTGAGCTTGGAAAACAGCTCGTCCACCGTGAGGGTCTCATACTTCTCTGACTCAAGAATGGCCTCGACCTTCTCACTCCACATGGTATGATCCAGAGAGTGCAGGAGCTTGATAGCCCTGTCATGATCATCGTACGGGAGCACGTCCACATTAGCCCTCATGTTGTTCACAATCACCGTGAACCACTGGAACATGGCATCTATGGACTCACCAGGGAGATGAGTGAAGTTCTCGTACTCTCTCTGGTAGGTCGCAAAGAGCCGAGCCTGAACCTGAGCATTCCCAGCATGAGCATTCTTCAGCTGCTCCCAAATCCTGCACGCCAAGTCCTCTGTCTGAACCCGATCGAATTCGGATTGACACAGAGCACGGTACAGGTAGTCGACCGCCTTGTTGTTGGTGTCGAACATGTCCCTCGATCCTGGAGCAAGGAAGTTCACAGGATGAACATAACCTGTGTTCACCACGTGACATCCCACAGGATCTGAACCTTGCCACAGAGGAAAGCAGGTATCCGCCTTTGCCACATCTGGTAGTTCTTACCATCAAAGTGTGGAGGACCCGAACCCCGTTCCTGGTACACCATCTTTGGATCTTAGACTGGTTAGAATCACGAAGATCCATAACTGGCTCTGATACCAATTGAAGGACCGATTAGGCGACCAGAGAGGGGGGGAGTGAATGGGAGCCGATAAAAATTCTTCCCGAAGGATGAACTCGGCCTATGCCCCAAATTCACAACCAAGGATTCCCACACGAGTTTGCCAAGGTCACGTAGTCACAACGGACCTACCAACCCTAGGAACAAACCCAAACTCAAAGCAACACAGAAGCACAACTCAAGAAGCAAAGGACTTAGGCAATCTGCGGTGCCTGGGGCGGACCGTCCACATGGACCAGGCGGACCGTCCGCATGGACTAGGCGGACTGTCCGCGGGAGCCTGGCGGACTGTCCGCAGATTCGCTGCGGACTGTCCGAAATAGCCTCCCGAACATCCAGTACTGCACCTCGAAAAACGGACTGTCCGTCCTTTACCCGCGGACCGTCCGTGCCGGGTGGACCGTCCGCACCCTCCTAGCGGACTGTCCACCAAACCTTGAGCAACCAAAATCACCGGACCAAACGGATCAAACGAAAGACGAACAAGAACACATGAAGAACTCGACGAACTGCTGGCTGAAGGCCTCCTCGCGGACCGTCCACCAGGGGTGCGCAGACTGTCCGCGTGGTGTGCAGACAGCAGCTCGAGCCCGACCTCTTAAAGGTCAACTCTTCCTTCCCTTTACCCGATCTCCCGAATCAACCAAGGGATTGCTACCAAATCATAGGTGAAGGTGAAGCGCCTCTAGGAGATGCTATGCCTACGAAATTGTAGCCTCAAACCCACTGAATCGAGAGGAATCGAGATTCTACCGAGCTCACACAAAGAGCTAGGGTTCCAACCGAAATCCTTCAATCGGAGGCCGAATCTAGAGTTTGAGGGGTCATGATCAAGCACAAAGATGCACAAGACATCTATCCATGATCCCCATCAACAAATCCGAACCCAAACACCTCAGAATCGAAAGAACAAGGCGCGCACAAAAATCCAACGAAAATAGCTCGAAAAAGACACGAAAATCACATGAGCTAGAAGAAGGAAATCAACGCAACCATGAATGCTTCCATACACTCGGAGGTCAGATTCTCTACAAAGCAGTGAAGAAAGTATGTGCCTATGGAGCAAGGAAATGAGAAGCAGTCCGGATGGATGGTTTGCCCAGAAAACCCTAGAGCTATATATATGAGTCCCTCTGGGTTGGGCAAATGACCAAGCTACCCCTAGCACTTAAACTTAAGATACAATCCCCTTAGGGGCAAATAGGTCATGTAGTACTCCTCTTCATCGCACGGCCATGCCTTCGCCGCAGTCCGTGTCCTCCCGATGCAAGCCCTGCGATCCCGCCACGTGCCCGCCGGCATCGAAGCTTCTCGGCACGCCCGGATCCCGTCTCCGCCCGCTGAGCCTCCGGTTTTAGTTTTGTGGCTCAACCAAGTAACCTGACGGTTTTGTGGTGAACCACCACAAACCCCGCGTGCAGACTCTGGTCGTGAGCCGCTACCCTACACCAGCTCCTGTCCACGACTTTGTCTTGCTTTTCTTGCCACCATGCGGCCCGCACTTGACCCCGCTGGCCACCGGGTCCCTCGAGCCGAGCCTACTTGTCTCTCCACTCCTTGGAGGCCTCGCAAGGCATAGACCTTTCGCGCCCACTCTTCACCTGCACCAACACGAGTCAAGCCGCAACCAGCACCTGCAATACTTGGCCAAGAGTCAGTCCACACCATGTTGTCAATCACTCATCACACCAGGGAGCGACCATCCACCGGCCCTCGGACGCTCCGGTCCTCACCATGCCGACCGGCCTGGTCCGTTTTCGGCCCGGTTCGACCTCCCCTTTGACCTAGTACCCCCTCGGGCTATTAAGAGTTTGGACGCAAAGAGCCACAGGGGGATTCATTCGTCATCCGCCGCCACAAGACCGAGAACAAGAAGCAGATTGGATCGTGAAGGTAGTACTCGTGGCCTTCATCTACTTCGGAGGATTCTACACCATGACCAGCACTACAATGTGTAACATTATGGGGTAAAGTCCTTGTTTGTCCTAGGGTCGAAGGGGGATCTTGAGATGTAATCACCAAACCTTTGTTTTGGATCTATTTTCTATCATATTCTTGTTGATGGTGCTTCAATCTTAATTGCCGGCTGGCTTGCGTTGGGGATGCATCGCTCGTAGCTTCATGTTTCATGTTCCTCTTGTTCTATATGCGATTACCGTCGTGTAGTGATAGTGCGCGGGAGGGAAAACATATCGAGCTTGGTTCACACATTTAGTGTTGCATACCTAGAACACATCAACGTCTTGTGCACTTGGTGTTCGATCACGGATTACCCTCGTGTAGTGACTAGTACGCGAGAGGGAAAGGGTTGAACTCGGTGCACCTTTACCTTTGATAGATTAGATCAGGTAGTTCTTGCTAGGTGGTTACATCTCTAAGTGATCCTAGATCCCTTAGACAAGCTTTCTACAGTCTTGTGATCTTTATACCTTTGCTCTCCACATTGTTTTCTTTAATCTAGATTAGATTAGTTTAAGTTCTTTACTTATACATACCTTCTTTCGATAAAGAGTTTTTAATCAATGACATTAGTGCTTAGTTGAGCATAGCAATCCACTTGTTCCACGGATTAATTAACCTTGGAGGATACTCTAAGGGAAAAGGTACAACCGACCCGTGCGATTGTGGATCATAACATGACGCGTTATTTAACCGTTAAAAAGCTTTTCTGGCGCCGTTGCCAGGGAACAAGCTAGTTTGCTACGTTTAACTTTGTATTAATTTTGTTGATTACTAACACCTAGCCTTTTGTCTAGAAATCCTTGTTTTTATTTTTATTTTTTTGTTGTCTAGATGGCTTTTGTCAATCACCCCATGGAGGAAGAAGAAAAACCACTATGTTACTATGCTAGCCCGCAATTAGAGGATATTAAAGTCTAAAAATCAGATTTGATACTCGAGGCTACCGAGTACAAGATCAAGCCTCGAATGATTGAGATGGTGGCAGCAAACCCATTTAGAGTGGTGAAGACAGACAATCCATATAGGCACATTGAGTGTTTCACGATGCTATGCAACACAGCGCAATAAGAAGGAGTTCCGGTCGATTGGTACAAATGTTATCTTTTTCCATACTCACTTGCGGATAAAGAAAAATGATGGCACTCACTTGCATCCTTCGAGGTGGAAGGAAATTGGAATCGATTGGTGAACAAATTTTGTGAAAAATTCTTTCCGATAAGTAGGGTTCAAAATGTGAGGAGGCAAGTGATAAATTTTGCGCAAGGAGAAGAGGAAGGAATAGATCAAGCTTGGGAAAGATTCAATGGATTGATCAAACAAGGACCAAGGCTTGGAATCTCCGGTGATGTACTCTTGCATACTTTTTATTTTTCCTTAACCCCCGAATGCTTGCGGTATGTTCAAATCTGTGCAGGTAGAAATATCATGGAGAAAACACGCACGGAGGCCACCCAATTACTACAAAGATTAAGCGAGGGGGTGGCCATGCAAAGAGATTGGGAAGAACATATTTCGGGAAGCGTTGAGCAAGAAACTCATGTGGAGGTACTTGCTGGAATTTCAAGAAAAGAAGCCCCGAAAGTGAAGAAAGAAGAAGCAAGGCAAGAAAAGATTGAAGGAGCAACCCACAATGAAGGAGGACCAATCCAAGGCATCAACATTCACAAGCTTGAGAGGTACAAGGAAGAAGTTTGGCAAATGCAAAGTCGCTAAAGGAGTTCCAACAAATGGATTGGATCCCAATTAACTTCAAAGAAATATTCAACAAGAGGAGACCATACCCGAACCAAAAAGAGTCGGCGAGAGCTGTAGAATTCAACTTTTCGAAGGAAAGGCACTCGGGGTACACTACAAGAAAATCGTTGACTAGTGACGCAACCACATTTTATCGTCATTGATTTATGACGTTCGTGGCTGATCTCGTCATAATATTTCACTCCCGAGCAAATTTAGTGACAAAAAAATTTTTCGTCATTACAGTTGGTACTGTAGCCGGGCGTTTCCTGTTCGATGCTGTTTTGTGATGCCATAAGCTTTGAAAAAATGTCATAAACCAACATCGGTCCCACATGTAAGCATTATTTTAAAAACAGAGTGTTCCAAGTCGTCATAAAATTCAGTAGAGTCCCACATGTAAGCATTTTTTTGAAAATAGTGTTCCAAGTCTTCATAAAATTTTCCAGGGTCCCACATGTAAGCATTTTAGCCATGTCACAGCGGCGTCATAAACCAACTTTGGTCCCACATGTAAGCATTATTTTAAAATAGAGTGTTCCAAGTCGTCATAAAATTCAGTTGGGTCCCACGTGTAAGCATTTTTTCGAAAATAGAGTGTTCCAAGTCATCATAAATAGTTCTAGGGTCCCACGTGTAAGCATAGGTCACGAAATGTTGCAAAAATATTATGCCATGGCATGGGTTCGAATCAGGGACCTGAAGGAACAAGGTTGTGCTGTTTACCACTACACCACTTGTTGGTTGTGATAGGTATATGGGAAACTCTACTAATAGTTCATGCGAATTCTTTACTGTGACCAGGTCCCACATGTAAGTTTCAGTTGAGTCTATAATTACGTATCGAATGGCTGGCAAGACACTTCACTCAGACTTCGCAAAGACTTTTGACTTCCGCTACACAGATCTGCAATAGTTCGTGGTAGGAATGGCGGATCCTAGCGGTGAGGGGAAGATGGTTGCGCTGCCACATCCCAGCAACAAGAGGATGAGACAGAAAGATGAGGTTGGTCCTCTGGTTTGAGCCGCTATATTTTCCCCTATTTTACTAGGGTTGGGGATATTTAGATTTGGGGATCTGGAGGATTGATGAGCATATTTGGTAGATTTAGATTTCATTATCGTACCTTTAGATTTGCACTTCGATAGGTGTTAGAAGTTGATAGGCTATAGACAATTCATGTTAGATTCAGTTAGTTTTCAATTTGCATCATCTTACAGTAGGTTTTGTATTTTAGTAGCTTCTAGATGTGCTTCAAGCCACTCGTTTTATGGATTTTTGTCGAGGTGCACAATTGATAGGATTGATAGGTCCATCGTTTTATGAATTGGTAGATTGAAGATACTATTTCGGAGCTGCAGACTGTTGAAGGGACATCTGGATTCTGCCACGATTGTTAGCGTTTGCACAATTCATAGGTGTTAGATTCAATTAGTTTCCAATTTGCAACGTTCGATGGATCGATAGGTTTAGTTAGGACAACCATGCCGTTGCTGAGTTTATATAGGTAGTAAACAACCAGGTTTTGTGGTGTGTGGTGGTTATTTTACTGTACTCATACAATTGGGTTCAAGGGATTCAGGATTTTTTATAGACTGAGTTGAGTTTATTTTTCAGATCGAGATGAGTTTTCTCCAAGGATGAGTTTATTTCCACAAGAACATCTTAATGTTATTTTAGAAGATCTGGATGCCTCGTCTCGAGGGAGAACTCTATTAGGATCTCCAAAGAGATCCAAAACATGATAGAACAACTAGCTGATAGAGAGAAACAGCTTCAGTACACACCTAAGAACAAGAAAACTGAGGGCAGAGGTTATTCTTCTTCTTACCATAGACATTGGAATAAAAGCGTCAATAAATAGGTAGGACATTGAGTTTGTTTGGTCCATCTTTTCTTTTAAATGTTCAAGAAGTTCGTTGTCAGTTGGACTGAAACGGGTACCCTTGCCTGTTAGTACCCGTTCCAGTCCAACTGACAACGAACTTCTTGAACATTTAAAAGAAAAGACTGACCAAACAAACTCAATATCCTACTCATTCATTGACGCATTTCTTCCAATGTATATGGTAAGAAGAATGATCTCCACCCTCAGTTGTCTTGTCCTTAGGTGTGTACTGAAGCTCTTTCTCTTTGTCTACTAGTTGTTGTATCATGCTTTCGATCTCTTTCAAGATCCTCTAGAGTCCTCACCCTGAGATGAGACATCCAGATCTTCTGAAAGAACTTTAAGAAATGCAAGAGAGTCTCGCAAGACCAAAAATTCACGGTAGGAGGTGCAGAAGGTGAAGGAACAGCTGCAAGAGGCCAAACATGAGATGGAGTTATGATTATGAATGAGTAGTGATGATTATTGTAAAACTTGTATCTTGATTGTGTTTTGGTGTTGGCTACCGGATCATCGTATGATGTTTGCTACTTGTTGGTGGACTGGTGGTGTGAACTTTGTGGTGATTAGTTGCTATGAGATGTCATCTTATTATGCTGATTTGTTTTAATATACTCCAAATTGATTTGAGCATACTCACCATTCGGAATTCATATGCAATGCAATGGAGGTCATTGAGAATTGCAGTTAAGGACTGGCACCGGGCGTTAACTGACGAACTTGTGTGCACACCTCCTCTGAACGGACGTGTCGATCATTGTGAATCGCAATGCCTGGCCTTATTTACTCTCGGTCGCCGACATGTACCAAGTCGAAAGGTTGAAGCTGCATTGTGCGTCAAAGATGTGGGACATGGCAAGCGAGGAAACTGTGACTTCATTTCTACGATGGGCAATTCAGGCTAACTGCACACAATTGCAGGACAAGTGCATGTCTCTCTTAGAGCGAATCTTTCCTCACAGAATACTCACATATGATTGGGCGGTTGTATGCACTGATCATCCCGAATTTATGCACAATCTCCGTAGAAGATCAAAACTCATTCGTTTCGAGCATACTCACCATTCGGAATTCATATGCGTTGCAATGGAGGTAGAGGAAGAACAATGGAGGTACAGTGATAATAGATAGAGAAGGGGGATGTTTTGATTGAGGAAACTCTGGCCTGTTGATGTTTCGCACGGAGGACCTTCCTAGTGGTAAAAGGGAGGAAAAACTAAGATGCTGTTTGTTTGGATTGATCCAGAATCGGATCGTTCGTCCTTTTGATGGTTTGCAGGAAGGACCTTCCTAAGAAAGAATTGTGTAACTACTTGTTTCCAAGTGCTGACTATTCCACGTGTCTGGCCGCCGCGTGCCCAGAAACTGGACATGTCTGCCCCAACAATAGCACGAAGCGGTTCTGGTAATTTGGCAGGAGAAAAGCGCGCGCAACAGCCAAAAAAAGTTTTCCCGCAGACAAGTGTATATATCTCATTTCTCTCGACGACGCGGCATACACTACTGCAACTCAGCAAGAGACTCGCCCGCACCACGCTCCTTTTCCTTGTGGCAAAGACTGGAGCTACTGTCGGTGCTTAGATCTGCTATTGCCCGTGGCCGGAATGGTGAATCGTAGCGGCCCAAGCGGCGAATGGAGAAGCAGGACTCGCTCCTGTCGGGTCAGTCCTCTGTTTAGCCATGCTACTTTGATCTGTCATACTAGTAAAGGGGAAAGCTTGTTGGTATTTCTTAACCTTGATGCTAAGTTACGGGTTCCTAGCAACGATGCCAGAAATATCCAAATGGTAATTCTAACGATTACAAGAGTCCGCAAGCGCACAGAAGTGCCATTGTAGCATTTCCCCAAAGGAGTATTCCAAAGGGTATCGAATCCAAGGAAGTACCTCCCACGTCGCTTACGCACGACTCCGGTTGTTAGACTTTAGACTCCTACAGTGTATCCGAACATAGGGGATTCCAGAAGGGTCCAACGACTGTCACCACCGCGGCCTACCCCAAGACAAACCGTGGGATACACTCGTAAGCAACGTAGCTACGCAACCCAAGCATCACGCTTACGTTGTTAGCAGGACCCTGACCGGCCCGGGCTATTGTGACCCAGGTCAGAGCCACCAGATAAACCGACCAATTACACCGAGCACTGTAGCTTGAGCACGAACTTCATACAACACGAACATGGGATCTAACTAGATCAAACTAGGCTAAGCACACAAACGGATTTGTGCTTTCCTATGTCTATTCAACAAGATCAAAGGGTCATGTTCGTGATGAACACGAGCCTCTAACTTATGAACAAACACCGAAAACATGTATAAGTCACTCGTCAACTGGATCGAAATGCCTTGTTCATCAAGAATAGGAGCCTCTAAATGATGAATGAGCGAAAAACACATGAACAAATCACCCATGTATACAAGCACAACTTTATATGAAATAGCTGAATAACTGAAGTAGATCAAAGTCATACAATAAAATAAAGATACAAGAGGACTCATACCTAGATCCCAAAGTAGACTTGGAACCTGAAGTAGAACTACTCTAGCCTACCTCCTAGCCTTAGAAACCAAAAGTGACAGAGGAGGAGTAAGATGTGTTGGTAAGAAATGAGCCCCCTCCCCTTTTATTTATAGGCCAGAGCACCAGCGCAAGACGGAGCAAAACACCCCAGGGATGGCCTCTAGGACCAATGGACAAGCGCCACGTGGAAGCCCAGGATCAATCGACCCAAGGTCAGTTCGGCCGATCCTAGGGTCAGCAGATCCCAGGTGGGCCCAACTCGGGGTGTGCTTCCTCGGGGTGGCTGTCCTGTGGGCCCTTAAGTTGGTCCCCAGTGTACACGTGTTCTTGAGGCGGCTTAGGTGCTCTGGTGGGCCCATGCATCCATCTGAAGTCCATGTGTCATGCTCTGATTCGTCGGGGCTTGCCTCTCTTGGATTGGTGACATGGCGTGCATGCGTGGCACTTGAGGTGGCCTGGCTTGCATGCATGGCACCTGAGGTGGCAGCCATTCCTTGAGGTGACGTGGTATGAATCATAGAAGGTGAGTTTTCCACTTCTTTTGTGCTTATTTTCCTACAATCACATAATCTCCAAGGACAAGTGGAACTACATTATTCTTAACTAAAATGCGTGTAAGAAATGCCTCTTGGTCCTTTATTCATGAGTAAATTGACGGCTAAAGTAAGCACTTAACAACCATCAACAACTCCCCCAAGCTAGCCTCTTGCTCGTCCCGAGCAAGATACTTAGGACTTAGGTTGGTCGATCAGGAGTTGCTACGATGTTGTATTCCTAGTTTATGACAAGCATACGACTAGGTACTCTATCAAGAATTGAATGAGTTGGCATTGATCTTACCTTACGCTTGATTGCTATGGAGCTTGTAGCTTCACCTGCCTTGAGCGGTTGAAAGATAGAACTGTTGTATAGGGATTACTAATCACAAGTACCTTGATCAATCGTCAATCTGGAGGTTTTGCAAATTTTCGCAAAGAAATCAAAGTTCCTCGAATGATACTCTCAGATCGCTCAATGTGTATGCTTCCTCACCAAGGCATTGATTTGCCTTCTTTCTCTACCTACTTCTAATAAGCTGATATGTGGTGCTGTAGGTAGGGGAAAACATGTGGCATACCTGTTTCTCATGTATTGTCGAGTCGAAAACCGGATCCTTGGGAGTAACAAGTCATACAGCCTGATCAAGATGTGCATGTGTGTGTATATGGTGGATGGATGAAGAACTCTTTTTTTTATATGATTCTCTCCTCTCCTTTTGAGATTTTTGAGACTTGGGCTATGTCTCTTTATTCTTTTTCTCTTTTTTTTCTTTTCTTGCTCGTGAGCATGTGCTTCTCTTTCTTTTTTTCGCATAACCCATAGTCCTTGTTGAATATTTTAGGAGAGAGAGTAATCATGGAACAATGCGCAGAGCTTTATTTGTGGAATGGATGGGGGATGGATGAAATGATGGGTGCTAACTTCTGGTGTAGAAGTTAAGCATATAGTGGCTGTGTACGTGATCTTGATCATGGAAATATGACAAGTTTCTAGCCAAGGGTCACAACAATTCGACAAGACTCAATGAAGAAAACAAGCAGCATATGTGGAGGCTAACAACAGCTAGGATCTACATATGGCTTTGGATAGGAATTTCTCATCATTGAGGAACTTATCATTTTATTGTTTTTAAAATGAAAACTCCAGATATCAAACATCACTTAGCACAGGCTCATAGCAACTCTATTTTACCATATCATACCTCACAACAACCTAGGCAAAGGTCATGCTTTTTGCTACCCACAAGTTTCAAGCTAATGTTTGATCACACAAGCCAACAAACTCAAAACTAAGATAGGATACTAAGCTGTAGCAAGGCACACAAAAGGAATAAACAGAGCAACTATTCATCATTTCGTCCGTAAAGGGGCATAAAACATTCTCACCGCGCATATGAAAGCAAACTAAATTAAGAAAGCAAATAAATATTTTTGGTCTTTTTAATTTTGCAGATTTTTATGTGTTTTTAGCAAATGGGATTCTGAAAATAAAGATACAAGTTACCTCAGAGTGGGGGTCCTCCCCCAAGCTAGCTTCAGGCTCACTACTGTGGAGGGGGGAATCCCATCCACCGGTAGTAGGCCCTCTGCTCCTCCAGCTGCTGCTGTTGTGCCAGCTCGATGGCGTGAAGTCTCTCGCTAGACATCCGCTGCCAGTCCCGAGTGGACTTGATGTGCTGGTGTACGGTCTCCTCCATATCGCCAACTCGGATGTTGAGCTCGCTCATCTGTTGAGTGAGGGTGGCCCCACGAGATGACGAGTGTTGACATTGCTAACGTCATCGACTAGAAACGGATATAAGATCCATCTCTATCGACGGCACTAGAAATGCAAAGGTATATCTTAACATGATGCTAAGTGTATATCAGATGTTGCTTTCAGATTAAACTAAAAGGTGAACTCCGACACGATTCATAGCACAACTCGATATAGGTTGTCAGCCTTGACAGGTGTGCCAGAAAACGCATGGATATGGTACTCCTACATATGCCTTGGATCTCTAGAAAAGAAGATATATATAAACAGGGAATCCGCAAGCGCACAAATATGAATATACCATTGTAGCATTTTAACCAGGAGTAAAACCAGGTATCGTATTTATATTCTACCATAGGGAAAGAAGTCTTTCTAATCCATAATAGCTAATACATGCTCATCTCTCAGTTTTATAATGTAGAGTGGCCAAAATATATCAATTGCTATAAATAGGGGTAAGTCACATAAAGATAAAGATATTGATAGCATTGTTCAAGTCATAACATCATGAGCAGCTAGAAAGTGTCATTATAGCAAGAGAAACATAGCAAACTCTAGTTAGAGAGGATACTCCTCGGTAACTCTAAACTATATGTCAATGCAAACTATGATTAGTGCAAACATTTAACAATCATGGAAGAAGAACTATTATATTATTGCATGGGTAGACTATCCAGGAGGATCAAGGCCGAAACTTGAAACAACCCAAACAGTATAAGGCTCCACTAGTCCTATACACGGGGGGTGGACTGCGAAGGACTCAATAGTGCTGTCACCACCACGATCTACCACACGACCCGGCATATAGGGTGCAATCGCAGATAAATACAATATAAGCACCATGCTTACACTGTCTTTATCGTTCACCCATGTTAACAAATGATCTAGGTGAGGGCTATACGACTCCATACATGAATATAAAGGCAAATCAACTATGCTAAACATGTAATCATAATAAACACCAAAGCATATAATGTCGAATATAATCATTGATAAGAACATATGTCTGTATAACAAATGTAAGGAACTAGATAAGAACTTACAAGAGCGAAGCTAGATCAGTATCTCGATCAGCCTCTAGACGATCAGGAGCCAAGTAGACGCCTTGCCTCCTCCTAGATCTAGGCTAGCTAGCTACTCCGCTATATGGTGTTTCTAGGTTGTAGTATCTCTGACTTGATGACTTGATCTGGTGTATGCAAACTCAGGTTTCCAGATGCCTCTGCCAGGGGGCAGGGGGGCTGCTTATATAGCCCTGAGGGGTAGACGTGCGCCGTTTGATCAAACCGACCTAACGAGTGGTTTAGATTGATCCTCATATGCGGTGGAAGAACCTTCTGGAAGTAGGGCTGAGGTGGCGCCCGGGGGAGGCCGACCGGCCCCACCACCAGGCCGATCGGGCTGGGGTGGGCCCCCCTCGGGGCCCACTTCGGCCAGGTGGTCCGTCGCTTCTTCTAGATGCTTCTTTCTTGGGTGCCAAGTCACGTTGAGTTCCGGAGCCTTCTGGAGTCTTCTAGATTTGATTCTTTTAGCACTTTTCCCGAATGTTTCCTGGATTTATATAATTTACCAAATCTCTAGAAAAACTGTTAGTGGCACCCTATTCTAAGTTGATATTAACATTTATGCCCTTTTCTCATGTTTAGTTGACTTATAAATATATAGGATAAGATGTGCCAACAAACTCCCCCAAGCTTACCCTTTGCTAGTCCCTAGCAAAGATATGCTTTAGCAGGATCAGGAGTTGCTACAATGCTTTCACACCTCAAAAGTACTATGGTTTTCAAAAACCAATTCTCCTCAACAAGATTGCTCCCTCTTACCTTCAACCTTTAAGCATAGCCTTTTCATAAATCTTGAGCAAATAAAAGACAAAACAATCAAGTCAAGCAGTATATCTCAAATTCTTTGATCAGCTATCATCCTGGGGTTTTGCACATTTTTCTGATAAAACTCAGAGATCCTGTGTATGACCTTCTCAAGCATGGAGTCACACTTGGCAAGATATGTATGGATGATAGTGTTGGATGGATGAGGGTGAAAGGTGGTAAGCCTTTTAGCCTAGCTCTTGGACTATATCTCTCTTTCTAAGATTTTTAAGATCTGGGCTTTCCATTCTTGGAGAGGTGGGCTCTACTCGCCCCGGACTTTTGTCCATTTTTCTCTCTCCTTAGAGATGTGGGCTCTACTCGCCCTCAGACACGTGTCCATTATTCATCTCTAAATTTATTTTAGGGAGGTAGGCCCTTCTAGCCTAGTATGACACTTGTCTTTTTCTCTCCCTCTCTCTTCTCACTTTTTCCTCTCTTTTCTTCTTTTTTTTCGAATGTAGCCCCAGAATCTTTTTTAACATTGAGAGAGATATATCCTAGAGTTGCATGAGCTGTATGGCTTGATGGAAAATGCGTACTTCCATGTCAGAAGCAGCATAAATGGTGGAATGGAATGATCTTAATGTGTATGACAAGCTCTTAAGGATCATAGACACAGGAACTCATCATATAAAATTTCATGATTTTTAAGATAAATCCAGGAATCAAGCTTCTCTAGGAAAATGATCAATAGCAACTCAACTTTTCATGAATCACCTTTCAAGGCCTAGACTCAGATTAAGCATGTGCTTGCACAGGTTTTGGGTTTAGAGCAAATTAAGCATTTAAGCTTCAGGAGAATCTAGGTCTGAAAACTAAGCACTTTAAAAGGGATTATGGCGGAGCAACTATTTATCATCTCCAAGCATATATCATCAAGATCATTATTAAAGAGAAAAGTCAACTAGCAGACTCTAGCATTTTATTCAAATTAAGACTTTTAACTAAAACTCAACTAGCTAAAAACATAGGATAGTGATACTTATCGTGATAACTGGGGGTGCTCTCCCCCAAGCTGGATCTTGAAGTGATTCTTGATTCATCCTTGGAACTTGTTTACCTTCAGGTCCTTATTAATTTCTCCCTGTAAATATTAGTCTCGCACATACCCGAAGGAACAAATTCTAGGATTATGCTGTGAGCCTTCATGTGCCCACTTCTTTTTGGGTTTTTCTGAAATGTGTGGACCTCCATGTGCCCACGTATTTTTCTGAATTTTTATATGCAAAAGGGATGCTAAAACAAAAAATATGTGAATGCAATTTTATTTATTTATTTTATTTAAGCCGCCACGGTACGGAGTACATGGGGACTTAGAGAATGCAAAAGCAGAAAATATTTTTATGATTTTTTTTCAATGCAGGTATAAACATGCTAAAATATGCAGTGCAGAATATAAAGATAAATACCGAGTTACCTCTCGGCGAGAGTTTAGAGTACTTACTCCCATGGCGTAGATGTAGTGGCCATTGATTGATCAGTTGATGACGGGGGTAGTGATTGGTCTTCCGAAGGTGTACTTTGATCTTTCTTCCTCCAAACTTGTTTCTTCGGTGGAGACCTTTCTGGAGTAACAGGTTCAGAATACTGGGCTGGTAGAAGCTGAGCGGACTTCTCCTTGATCTCTTCTTCAATGTTCTTGACATTCGTCAACTTTGTGTTCAGCTTGCGTTGTAATTTCTGAAGGCGTCTCCGCATTTTGTTCTTCTTGGGCTGCTCAGTATCAGTATAAGTATTGAAGTAGCAGCGTACCTTTTCAGTTCTGATTTGGAAGTGGATCTCGCCAGTCCTGATGTAGATGATTGCTCCTGTTGTGTTCAGGAACGGTTTTCCAAGCACGATGGGAGGATCTTGCTCATCTCCCATGTCTATGACTAAAAAGTCAGTCAGGACATAGTGGTCCTTTATCTTAACAGGTACATCTCGTGCAATTCCTTAGACATTAGGTTGGTGCCCGATCCCGTGTCGCAGACAACTCGCTGGAAGTTCCATTGATTGATGGAGTAGTGGATTGATGGAACTCCAGGGTCTTCAAGCTTTGGCAGTAATGGTGAAGGGAACAGGTTCTCATTCTCTGATTGAATCGTGTTGATCATCCAAACTTTCTCCACATGCGGTTGAGGTCGATTGTTCTTCTTATTCCTCCTTCTATCTCTTCTCTTCTTCTCGACAACTGGCTCGTGTTCTTGGGGGTAAGGATATCGGGGGTGTGCAAGAGCTTTTAGGATCTTGTTCTTGAAATTGAATCTCTCCTTTCTCCCATTGATGGTGAAGACGATCTTAGCGGTGTCGGCGTAGATGATGGCTTTGGCTGTGGCAAGGAAAGGACGTCACAAAATGATTGGAGCGTTCTCACTTCCCCCAGTCTCGACAACAGCAAAGTCGGCAGCCACGTAGGAGCGTCCTACCCCCAGACATACGTCGTCTAGGATGCCCTCGGGGTAGCATAGTGACAGGTCTGCAAGCTGCAAGCACATGGTTGTTTACAATAAAGGTGAACCATTGATTTTCTTATATATTACCTTAGGCATTATGTTGACGCTAGACCCAAAGTCACAAAGTGCATTCTTGAAGGTGTAGGCTCCAATAGTGATGGTGATGACGGGCCTTCCTGGATCTCCTCTTTTGGCGGGCATGCCCCAGTCAGTCCATCTTGGGCCTTCTTCTGTCTTACTCGAACACATATCTACAGAATAGATATCGACAAGATTTGCAGATTCTAATTCTTCCGGCTGGCCCGGAATCTTACCTGGGTTAACCGTGGGAACAGATGATGCCAGCTGAGAAATTTAAGATTCTAGCATTTTATTAAAGCTATGTTGGTTCTTGATGGCAGAAGAAAAACTTTCCATTTTATTACTAATAGTTTCGAGTATTTTATCATTGGAAGCTAACTTCTTAGACAGATTATCCATAATTCTACCCTGGTTTTGGACTAAGTCTCTTAAAGGTGAGAAATTATTGGAAGAATTATTACCTTGATAATTACCTGAATAGTTACCTGGGTAGTTGGTCCTCTGCTGAGTCCATCCTTGATTCTGCTGGGGACGATATTGGTTGTTATTGTTGATATAGTTCACGTCCTCCTCCAGCTGAGGGCATTGACTCCCTGAGTGTCCAGTGTTTCCACACTCTTCACAGGTCATGCGGGATTCGAAGAGTTGCATGACTTCCTTCTTCTCAGGGGCTTTGTCTTCAAGCCTCTTCATCAGTAAATCCATTTTGGCAGACAGCATGTCTACCTCCTTGAGCTGGTGCATTCCTCTTTCTTTCTTGCGGGGTTGACGTTCCTCGTTCCAAGCTTGATTGGACGCCATCTTTTCCACAAGGTTAGTAGCTTGAGTAAGTGTAAGGGACAGGAAAGCACCTCCAGCTGCAGCATCCATCGTTTCATGGGTGTTGGTAGAGAGCCCGTGGTAGAAGGTCTGCAGGAGCAACCAGTTTTCCATTCCATGATGTGGGCATTCTAAAATGTAGTCTTGAAAGCGCTCCCATGCTTCAGGAACAGATTCCTCGTGTTGCTGCAGGAAACTCGAAATTTTCCCCCGTAAGGCATTGGTTTTGCCTATAGGAAAGAACTTTGCCAGAAAGGCAGTAGAACACAATGTCCAAGTTGTAAATTTGTCTTTGTTGGAGTAAAACCATTGCTTCGCTCGCCCCAATAATGAGAATGGGAATAAACGAAGTAGGACTGCATCACTTGGCACATCTTTGATCGTGAAGGTGCTACATATCTCCAAGAAATGTTGAAGGTGTTTGTTGGCATCTTCATGAGCTTTTCCACAAAATTGGCTAGCTTGTACCATGTTGATCAGTGCAGGCTTGAGCTCAAAAGCAGCATTTCCTACAGCGACTGTCGGACAAGTACGAATGTTGTCCGGGGTCGGTGCGGAGTATTCGCGTAGGGACTTGTTTGCCATTACTTCAAACGTGGGTGTTAAGCTTCGCGCTGTTGAATCTCCCAAGGCAGAAGTCTTGGGCCGAGAATCAGGAGACCTGAGCTTTGACCTTGCCTTCCTTAAGATTTTCTCTGGATCTGAAACGAAGTCTTCTGGAAGATTCTTATTCATACATTACCCTGAAATAAGATAGACAAAAGTGGAAAGAACAAGGGTAAACCTGTTTAAGCAATGATAATTTGGGTTCTCAATACATTATGTGTGAGAGATGCATGCATGCTATTACTGAAACTTTTTCATCTAGGCTATAGACTTTCTTTCCCCGGCAACGGTGCCAAAAATGCTTATTGATATTACTAACATCATCGACTAGAAACGGATATAAGATCCATCTCTATCGACGGCACCAGAAATGCAAAGGTATATCTTAACATGATGCTAAGTGTATATCAGATGTTGCTTTCAGATTAAACTAAAAGGTGAACTCTGACACGATTCATAGCACAACTCGATATAGGTTGTCAGCCCTGACAGGTGTGCCAGAAAACGCATGGATATGGTACTCTTACATATGCCTTGGATCTCTAGAAAAGAAGATATATATAAACAGGGAATCCGCAAGCGCACAGATATGAATATACCATTGTAGCATTTTAACCAGGAGTAAAACCAGGTATCGTATTTATATTCTACCACAGGGAAACAAGTCTTTCTAATCCATAATAGCTAATACATGCTCATCTCTCAGTTTTATAATGTAGAGTGGCCAAAATATATAAATTGCTATAAACAGGGGTAAGTCACATAAAGATAAAGATATTGATAGCATTGTTCAAGTCATAACATCATGAGCAGCTAGAAAGTGTCATTATAGCAAGAGAAACATAGCAAAGTCTAGTTAGAGAGGATACTCCTCGGTAACTCTAAAATATATGTCAATGCAAACTATGATTAGTGCAAACATTTAACAATCATGGAAGAAGAACTATTATATTATTGCATGGGGAGACTATCCAGGAGGATCAAGGCCGAAACTTGAAACAACCCAAACAGTATAAGGCTCCACTAGTCCTATACACGGGGGGGTGGACTGCGAAGGACTCAATAGTGCTGTCACCACCACGATCTACCACACGACCCGGCATATAGGGTGCAATCGCAGATAAATACAATATAAGCACCACGCTTACACTGTCTTTACCGTTCACCCATGTTAACAAATGATCTAGGTGAGGGCTATACGACTCCATACATGAATATAAAGGCAAATCAACTATGCTTAACATGTAATCATAATAAACACCAAAGCATATAATGTCGAATATAATCATTGATAAGAACATATGTCTGTATAACAAATGTAAGGAACCAGATAAGAACTTACAAGAGCGAAGCTAGATCAGTATCTCGATCAGCCTCTAGACGATCAGGAGCCAAGTAGACGCCTTGCCTCCTCCTAGATCTAAGCTAGCTAGCTACTCTGCTATATGATGTTTCTAGGGCGTAGTATCTCTGACTTGATGACTTAATCTAGTGTATACAAACTCAGGTTTCCAGATGCCTCTGCCAGGGTGCAGGGGGCTGCTTATATAGCCCTGAGGGATAGACGTGTGCCGTTTGATCAAACCGACCTAACGAGTGGTTTAGATTGATCCTCATAGGCGGTGGAAGAACCTTCTGGAAGTAGGGCTGAGGTGGCACCCGGGGGAGGCCGACCGGCCCCACCACCAGGCCGATCGGGCTGGGGTGGGCCCCCCTCGGGGCCCACTTCGGCCAGGTGGTCTGTCGCTTCTTCTAGATGCTTCTTTCTTGGGTGCCAAGTCACGTTGAGTTCCGAAGCCTTCTGGAGTCTTCTAGATTTGATTCTTTTAGCACTTTTCCCGAATGGTTCCTGGATTTATATAATTTACCAAATCTCCAGAAAAACTATTAGTGGCACCCTATTCTAAGTTGATATTAACATTTATGCCCTTTTTTCATGTTTAGTTGACTTATAAATATATAGGATAAGATGTGTCAACAACGAGCGCAATCCGGACGACAAAGATGGCGCATCTCCGTAGGCAGTACCAGGAGGGATGGCCCACTCGCCACTGCCCGCGCTAGCCCAAGCTGAGCTACTAGCACCCTGCTGGTACATGGGCTGGTACCAACCGAGAGCATACCCAGGAGTGATCCCAGGCATGTACTCGATAGAGGTCCATGCACCAGATGGAGGTGTGGTAGGCTAAGGCTGTGGCTGAGGCGACAGCTGCGGAGACGGCTGAGGACCGGTGGATGGTCGCTCCCTAGTGTGATGAGTGATTGACAACATGGTGTGGACTGACTCTTGGCCGAGTATTGCAGGTGCAGGTTGCTGCTTGACTCGTGTTGGTGCAGGTGAAGAGCAGACGCGAAAGGTCTTAGCCTTGCGGGGCCTCCGAGGAGTGGAGAGACAAGTAGGCTCGGCTCGATGGACCCGGTGGCCGAACGGGGTCAAGTGTGGGCCGTATGGTGGCAAGAAAAGCAAGACGAAGTCGTCGACTGGAGCCGGTGCAGGGTAGCGGCTCACGACCGAAGTCTGCACGTGGGTTTTGCGGCGGTTCACAACAAAACCGTCGGGTTACTTGGTTGAGCCACAAAACCAAGACCGGAGGCTCGGTGGGCGGAGACGGGATCCGGGCGCCGAGAAGCTTCGATGCCGGCGGACACGTGGCGGGATTGCAGGGCTTGCGTCGGGAGGACGCAAACTGCGACGAAGGCGTGGCTGTGCGATGAAGAGGAGTGCTACATGACCTATTTGCCCCTGAGGGGATTGTATCTTAAGTTTAAGTGCTAGGGGTAGCTTTGTCATTTGCCCAACCCAGAGGGACTCATATATATAGCTCTAGGGTTTTCTGGGCAAACCATCCATCCAGACTGCTTCTCATTTCCTTGCTCCATAGGCGTAGATTTTCTTCACCGCTTTATAGAGAATCTGACCTCCGAGTGTATGGAAGCATTCATGGTTGTGTTGATTTCCTTATTGTAGCTCGTGTAATTTTCATGTCTTTTTTGAGCTATTTTCATTGGATTTTCATGCACGCCTTGTTCCTTCGATTCTGAGGTGTTTGGGTTCGGATTTTGTAACATCCAAAATTTTGAATGTTTTGCTAGGTGTGAATTTTTGCTAAAATTTAAAACTTTTTGTTTGAACTTGTGTGCTACCAAATTTAATCCCAATTTGCTAGCCTCTTATCTTAAATCCATATAAAGTAAAACCATATAAAAATATATTTTCCAATTTATGGTAAAGTATGTGAGTTGGAGTTTATGGATTTTATTTGGCTTTTATTTGAGTGTGTTTGAACTTATTCCAAAACTAAATTCAAACCCTAGTCTAACTGATGGGCCAACTAACTTCATCTGAGGTCTATCTAAACACCTCCATCTTCCGGCCTGTTCCTCATCGTCACCCTCCTCATCAGCCCAGCAGACCAAGGCGGCCCATCCAGCCCGACTCGCCCTTTTCTCTTTCTTTCGCACCGAAGCCCTGTGCTTCTTCCTCACCGGGTCGGACCGCGCTGCCACACCACGCCGCGCACGCACGCGCCTGGCCCCATCACCTCGCCCTGCTGGCACGCCCACCGAGGGATGGCCCACACGCCGAGGGGGTCACGCGCTTTCAAGCCACCGCGAAACCACAACTTTGCCCCTAGCAAATCCCACACGCCATGTTTTCCCGCGCTTCCCCTGCCGTGCCTTCGCCGCCAAGGAATGGGAGGGGGACAAACCCTGGCCCACGCTGCTCCCGGTCTCCTTGACCCCTTGCCCACTCAAAACCCCAGCGGCCTTCTCCAATTTGGCTTCCACGCCATTTGGGGTTTCCTTTCCTCCCAACCTCTGTTCCGCTGCTGGGGAAAGTGAGAAGGGGAAAGAGGGGAAGGGAAGGGGGAAGAAGGAGAAGAGAGGCGCGTCGCCGTCACGCCATCACCCTGAAGCCGAAGCCGCACCCGCCGGAGCTGCTCGTGTGAAGGGGAAGGCTGTCCGCGTCGAGGACACCACCGTAGCAGAGCAAGGACGCACCACCGCGAGCACCTTCATCTCTTCACCGACGCGTCCTTCACGGCCATGCCTTCACCTACGCCTCGCCGTAAGCACCCCACCGGCCTGCTTCCTTCCCTCCTCCCTTGAGCTTCCTGTGATGTGTGGGAGCGCGCCCCTGCGCCGCGCACGCCAGCCGTCGTGCCGTGCTGTTCCGCGAGCTATCGCCATGGCACACCCCAGAGCCGCGCTGAATCTCGCCGCTTTGTTTCATGCTTTGCTCTACACTCTGTGGCCAGCCTTCGCGTCGTGTATCTCCTGCAGGAATGGATCCGCCGCCGCTGACCACCCCGCGTCGCGGCCTTGGCTCGCCAAGTGCCCGCACATGCCGGCCGACCGAGTCGCGGCCAAGGAAGGCCCTGCGCTCGCGATCGTGCCCGGGCCAACACACCCATGTGATGGCCGCTCCGTGCTGAGCTTTTGATGTCGCTTGTGTGCTCGCCGTTCTGGTTTCCCGCCGAGCACCGCTAACCCGCCTTGCCGCGTTACGCCGCGCCGTGTCGCCGCCGGACGCCTCTGCGCTATGCGTGTGTACCTGCGTGAGCGTACGCACTAACCCCGCCAAGCACGCCCAGGTGCTGGCAGATCCGCGTGAATGTTTTGCTAAGGCGCTAGCACTTTTGGTTGTACCCATGCGCCGTCACCGTTTTTCACCGTGCCATCTCGCCGCGTCGTCGTGACGCCGCGCCGAGAGCGCCGCCGCGACACCCCGCGCCTGCCAAGGAGCTCCACCCCAGGGGCCGTGGCTGCGCCAGGATGATCGCGTGCACCTAATGAGGCTCGGGCACCGCTTGCCTGAACACCGGGGCCGACGCCGCCGTCGAGCGTCACGCGCCGTCGCCGCCGGACGCGCTCCCAGGCACGCCGACACGCGCGCAACAGGTGAGGGGTGCCAACGCACCCCAGATTCCTCCAGGGGTCCCCGCCAGACTTCTCTGGTGCGGTATCAGAGGAGCTGTGGGCCGCGCAGCCCAAGTCGGCCCACCTTGGCCCTTTTTCTTTTAACCAGTGAACCCCGCATTTTTGTTCAGGGTGAACTTCTGGACTTTGCTCTTTTGGCCCAAAGAGGCTGAGTCCAGTGGGCCGATTTCGGCCCACTGCCACTTTTGGCCCACTAACGGCCCACCATTTGTGACGCTGACATCACGATGACATCATGCTGACGTCATCCCTATTTTCAAATTAAAAATCCTTTTCTGTTTTATAAATGATTTTGGAAATTAATTTATAAATCCCTTTTCCTTTAAAAATTCTTAACTAATTATCCGGAGCTCCGAAAATTATGAAACCACTTGCGTTGGTTTCACAATTTCGAGGTGCTCGCTGCTACCCTATCCTTTTCCGCTCTTGCCCTTGAACCGAGCCCCTTTTGCCCCGTGTTCTTGGTGTAGAATTCGTGGCCGCTGCCCGCCACTGCGCTATTGTGGGTCTGGGACGCCGGAACCCCGCGACTAGCTATTGGCATGCCGCGGACAGGAATAACTTCCTCGAGTCGTGTTCGCACCAGTTTCCTTGCATGCACCACTTCCTTTGCATTGTGCTGCGACCCGCATACCCGCTTCCGCTCTCCTTTGCTTCGAGCCTTGTAGCACGCGTCGTACCCAGTGTTAGTACCTGGAAAACCGCGCGTGATGGACGGTCGTGCCTTGAGCAGAGGCCTCTGCTTCAAAGCGCGGCAACCCCGTGTTGCAACCTAGTTAGTACACCATGGGTATCATCGTATTGCTAGCACTTGCTCCACCGTGCTCCCGAGCACGCCTTACCACATCACCATCCTTTTATCAACTACGAGTCGATCCTCTCCTTCTCTTGGTGCTACCATCGCACATCTTGTTCTGATAATGCCTTGTCTAACTCGTTTCGCCTTACTCCTCTCTCTTCATCCTCTGAGCTTCCGCTTCATTGCACATATCTGTTGCGCTAATACCTTGCAGGTGCAAACTCCGAGGCCCTTAGCCTTTGATCAGCAACCCAACCTTGAACTAACCCTTCTCTCTAATATGTTTTCTAGTATATAAAGCTAGTAGCTTAAAACTATTTTAATATAGAACTAATTACTTTGATTTCCTTAAATTAAACAAGTACTGCTTGTAGCTAGTTTGGTTTTATTTGGTTCTTCTAATTGATGTTATTTGGAGTTATTACCTAGATGCTTGTCGTTATTTATTTCCGCATCGCATCTCGTGTAGGCTTGTAACCTTGTTTGACGACCCGAGCTGCGACGACGACCCGAGCTGTGGCGATTGGAAAGACCTTTGACCCGAAGGAAGGGCCCAACCTCTACTACTCAACGACGACTACCCCGCAGGTGTCATGTCACTCCCGACCATGTAGATCCCATGCATGCTATTTAGTTGCTAGTGCTCTATTTACGATGCTTTGGATGATTGAAATGCATAGACAATCTTTTAGCCATGCCTTGGATTTGATATACCCTGTTCCTTGAACTTCCTACCTTTGGGACTAGCTACAGACCCCTAGCTAGTCCCCGATAATTGCTACCCATACTTTTTACCTGTTTCGTGATATGGATGGATCTCTGGTTTGGACGGAGATTGGGATACCTTGGTATTCTAGCGTGTGTTTTGGGTGAGTGTGTATCCTTGACGTGTTACCGCGGGAGTGACCCGCTTTGGTTACTTGTGAACGCCTGTCTAGGGGGGATGCGACCTGGCCTCCCGCCCTAGCGGCGTGTCGGACGGGTGGAGTTGGTGGAGTGCTCACTCCTTGTAATTAAGGACCGATCGACTGTGTGACCTTGATCTTTGGGCTATTTTCATACAAACCGTTTGCCTTGTTATGGGCGGGGTTCGGTCCGAGAACTAGTTGGTGGATGGCGCTCAGCTTGTAGGCGGACCGGTGTGGTCGTGTGAGGGGGACGGGTTATACCCCCCGAGTAGACGTCACCCCGGCTCCTCCGGGGATGGTTTCACAGCTTCAAGGCCCTGCTGGCAAGTTTCGCGCCCCAGTTCAGGACGAGTCAGGCTCGGAGAGGCAGGAGAGTGCTATCCACTTCAAGGTCTCCGGCCGTTAGGTAGGGATGTGGAATGGCTGATCCCCGTTTCTGCCCTATCCGGCGGGTCCAGTTGTACAACCTCTGCAGAGTGTTAAACCTATAGCTATAGTCCGTGTCCACTGGTATGGATAGCCCTTTCGATCTCTCACCTGGCTAGTATTCTTTTGTGGTGCTTTCTCTCCCCCAAGTGTGTGAGCCCGGCTTGGTGCGGTTGAGATGTGAGGTAGGAGTTGGTGACCTCACATCGCAGATGAGAGTGGGATGCTGTGTCTCGGTTGAGATCCAGTGTGTTGGTGTTCTTTCCTTAGCTGGGGTGTTGACCCCGGAGGCGTTGGCCTCGGAGGTGTGGATCTCCTCGGAGATGGTGACCTCTCTGCATGACCGCTTACCTTGATGTTGCTACCGCTGCTTGCATAAGCTTACTACAGCCATATAGGCTTATCCATGCATACTAGAATTCATCCACTGCTTATGCTCTTTGTTGGGAAGCTGACATGACCTACCCGCTTATCGGGTAGATGGCAATGCTTTCAGACTTGGTGATCGACTACGACAACGACGAGGAAGGATGGGAAGACTAGAGCTGGTCCTACACTCAAGTTTGCCTGTGGAGCTGGAGACGCTTCGCTTCGATAGATCCGCTACGTAGATGATTTACCTTTCTTGTTTAGTCCAGTTGGACTTGTACCCGGCTTATGCCGAAATGTTGTACTCTAATGTATTAATAAAATTATGTAATTTCCCCTTTTTCCTGTGTTGTATGGATTTGTAGCACTTGAGACAGGGTTTGCACGTGATAGCCACTTCTTTGGACTATCACAGATGTGCAGAGGATCGGGTTTCCAGTTTTGGAAATCTGGTTCATTTCAAGTGGTATCAGAGCCGTACTTGACCGTAGGACGAGCCCTAGCAATGGCCGATAGCTTAGGACAGCCTAAACATCCTTTATTGAGCATATACTCCTTGAATTCTATATAAACCCCTTGAATTCTACTATTACACCCTTGACTTCTCACTAACTAACTAACTTATTAACAACGCTTCTTTGAGTTTGCTGACCTTGGAGAACAACGTTTGTTGCTTGATCAAGACCGAGATATACTCGGGAGGATGCCCCGTACAAGACAAAGGCAACACCTGTAAAGGCAGTGATGGAGATTGGGTACAGGAAAAAGATGAAGATGACTCTACAGGACTTAACTGGACTATCCCCTGTTGAACCCTCAATACCAGATTACACCATTACATTTGCCCTACATTGGAATTCAGAATACCGAAGATGGAATAGACTGCCCCTCCTTAATGCCGTAGGAAGACTGCATACCAGAGAAGCAATAGGAACAATATGCACCCTTACAACCCCCATCTCCGCTCAGGACAAAGCGTGGATGACACCACACTGAAGATAATGATGAGTTAAGATTCTAATTCCACGTACGCCCACAGAAGGAACTGGTTATCTGCTATATGGATTTGGCACACGTAAGCCTGGTTGTAGGAGTCGGAACCCCTGAGAAGCTCGTGGCTCAGCATTTGGATAAAGACCTATCGACGAAAAGCTACACGAATAACTGAGTCGCCAAGGATTAAGATACTACAACAAGCTGCGGCTACCAAAGGCAAATAATGGATTGAACAGTTAAGTACAGAGAAAACATCACATATATGGAGCGAAGAGCTGCTAAACCATTAGATGGAATACCTTAAACAAGAAGTGTGAAATATGGATGCCTGGATTTGAATCTCCCTGACCGACCAGAATCGACGCGGGATTAGAATGAACAAATGAGAAACAAGGGGCATGGATGAAACGATAACACATAGAGCACCCCTTTGCAAGGACAATGCCACGAGAACCATGGACGAAGAAGAGTAGTCCAACTAGCTAGACTATCTGAATTGGAAGAATTGGACAAGAATCATTGGGCTAAGATGAAGAAGAATATAACTTCCTACCACAGGATCCCCTACGCCTCTCAGGCTACATATGGGACCCCTTCAGTCGGAAGGATGGATTTGGTAATTGGACCGTAACTCAGAGGATCATAGAGGTAGCAATTGCTACATGATACAACATCAAAACTACATGAGTCAAATGGATAGCAATAAGTCATGTGACTCGAAGAGGAATATGTAATACCATTTTACCAGTTCTCAATCAAGCGAGCACGAAGAAGATTTTCACCAGCCTGTTTCAGAAGGATCAACACCGAGATGTCAGATGGAACGTATCCTTTCAAGTGATGCAACACTAACCTTAGTGAAACTCCCACAAGTGCCCATGATATACTAGTATGCTTTTCCTTGGTGTATTCTCTGAGGTCTTAGGAGTCAGCC
Organism: Cenchrus fungigraminus; assembly: GCA_036936925.1. Lineage (NCBI taxonomy): Eukaryota > Viridiplantae > Streptophyta > Magnoliopsida > Poales > Poaceae > Cenchrus > Cenchrus fungigraminus. Next base: position 97,701,599 of record CM072774.1, on the reverse strand, counting down.
TCGAGATACACGTTTGGTTGGTGCATTGCTTGAGTGATTGGATCTTAATGGTCTTATGGTTGTTATGCCTCTTCATGCTTGTGTGAAATTGTACTGAGTGCTATGCTTGCTAGATTCATTAGATGACTCCTTGTAGAGACCTTAGCTTACCAAACCCTGCAAGACCAAGAGCTTGAAGCATGAAGACCGAAGAGACAAGCTTAATAACAAGACCAATCCTCAGAAGAAGAGAGGAACCTCTCGCAACCTTGACAAATCAGACCAAGGTTACAGATGAGTTACCCGAAGATCATTGGAATCGAGTTCGCAACCCAGAGAATGAGTACCAGAGACTTCGAAACCACGAAAGCTCAGAAGTGCATGTACCTCTATGGAAGCATATGTTGGTTAAGAGCAGTTGAGTACCCTAAGAGGTCAGTGACGCAATTTGGATAAGTTCAGTCGATCCCACTTTTGGAATAAGCCATCGACAAGGAAACTCTACTGGACACCGTATATTGGACTAGTGGGGAGAAGAACTACCTCCGCAACTACTGGACACAGGTTATCTGTTCAACCTCGCAGTTGGAACCTACCTATTGGAAAATAAGTCAGAAGAGTTGGTTAAGTATACAAGAGTAAGGTAGATGTAACTTCCACGTGAAGATCCATCCCAAGAAGTTGGAACAAAATCGACTAGTGTGAGATTTCGGATGGGAAGAGTCACTCACACAGTCGAGGGTGTTGCAGATGACCCCTCTTAACATGGACTATTACTAATGGGAAGTAACCATTCATAGTGTGTACGACCAGGAGCTAATTGGATATGTCGGATGTTGCTAACACTCTAGTGAGAATCGTCGGAGACGAGCTAAACTAACCAATGGATTACTATAAGAGTGGCACCCAAAGATTTATAAAGATTACTGGACACTCAGAGAATTTCTGGATGTTGAGAAGTCGCCTTGGAATTTGAGGAACTTTGATTAAACGCACAAGACTCTATTATGGAATACAAGTATTACACTCGGGTGAACTATTTGGATGTGCTTATATAAGAAGCTAAGATATCTCCTAAGTCACGAGATGGCTGAGGAAGTAAAAAATGATGTTATGATCACCCAAGTGCAGCTGATTGCTGAGAGTGCACGCCATAAGAGGTGCGACTGCACTATTATTTTGGAAAAACCAGTATATCTACTTATGGATCAAGAGATAATATTTTATATCTTCAACATATCCCAGATGGGTATGGCTTCAAGAAGATTTCTTGGATAAACTAGGGAAACCTAGAGAATATGAGAAAACGTGGATGAGGAAAAGATATTTATGAGACTCAACTTCTGCTTAGCGTACCTCTTTTTGATAAGCAGTCAAATTTGGACAAAGATAATAATATACTTATGCGTATGCTAAGAATACAAGCTTCGGTATATGGCAACCAATTGGATAAGAGCTTGCCATATGCAATCCAACTACTTACCTGCTACAAGTTAGACCCAGAAATGCCGTCAAATTTGCAGGGCTCTGCCATGCATAAAGTAGATGACTCCCTTATATGGAAAGAAGTTGGAGAATCGTGTCTAATTGGATTTAAAGGTATAAATAATGGATGCCAAGAGAAAGAGGCCAAGAACATAAGCAATACTCGTGGAATAAGTTAAAAGCCAGCAAGGGCTATGCTGGTTGTTAAGAAGGATGTAACCTCGAGCGAGAGGATTGGAACAAGATGAGACAATCAAGCTCCAAACTGCTCTACGCTTACCAAGCTTATGTAGCACGCCTAGAAGAGATGGATTAAGAAAAAGGGAACTCTAGTCTACAACTGGAATTTATCACAGACTTGAGCAAGAGTAAAGTTTTTGGAGATATATGGACTAAGCTTACCAAAGTGCTAATGGATGCTAACGTAAGAGAACACACGATAGCACTAGGCTTCGGAAAGCCTCACATGGAAACGATATACGATGAGATTAAACACAAGTGGAACCATATGGAAGAGAGAGACATTGTCAGCAAAGCTCTACAACGTCAAGGTCATCAACATCTTGAAGACATACCGAAGAGAAGACCCTCGCCACACCCGGTACGAGCTTAATCTCGGGGACGAGATTCTTGTGAGGGGGGAGGAATGTAACATCCCGGAATTTTGAATGTTTTGCCAGGTGTGAATTTTCGCTAAAATTTAAAACTTTTTGTTTGAACTTGTGTGCTACCAAATTTAATCCCAATTTGCTAGCCTCTTATCTTAAATCCATATAAAGTAAAACCATATAAAAATATATTTTCCAATTTATGGTAAAGTATGTGAGTTGGAGTTTATGGATTTTATTTGGCTTTTATTTGAGTGTGTTTGAATTTGAAGGTATTCAAATTCAATCTATGGTTTAAACTTATTCCAAAACTAAATTCAAACCCTAGTCTAACTGATGGGCCAACTAACTTCATCTGAGGTCTATCTAAACACCTCCATCTTCCGGCCTGTTCCTCATCGTCACCCTCCTCATCGGCCCAGCAGACCAAGGCGGCCCATCCAGCCCGGCTCGCCCTTTTCTCTTTCTTTTGCACCGAAGCCCTGTGCTTCTTCCTCACCGGGTCGCACCGCGCCGCCGCACCACGCCGCGCACGCACGCACCTGGCCGCATCGCCTCGCCCTGCTGGCACGCCCGCCGAGGGATGGCCCGCACGCCGAGGGGGTCACGCGCTTTCAAGCCACCGCGAAACCACAACTTTGCCCCGGCAAATCCCACACGCCAAGTTTTCCCGCGCTTCCCCCGCCGCGCCTTCGCCGCCAAGGAATGGGAGGGGGACAAGCCCTGGCCCATGCTGCTCCCGGTCTCCTTGACCCCTTGCCCACTCAAAACCCTAGCGGCCTTCTCCAATTTGGCTTCCTCGCCATTTGGGGTTTCCTTTCCTCCCAACCTCTGTTCCGCCGCCGGGGAAAGTGAGAAGGGGAAAGAGGGGAAGGGAAGGGGGAAGAAGGAGAAGAGAGGCGCGTCGCCGTTGCGCCATCACCTTGAAGCTGAAGCCGCACCCGCCGGAGCGGCTCGTGTGAAGGGGAAGGCTGTCCGCGTCGAGGACACCGCCGTAGCAGAGCAAGGACGCGCCGCCGTGAGCACCTTCATCTCTTCACCGACGCGTCCTTCACGGCCACGCCTTCACCTACGCCTCGCCGTAAGCACCCCGCCGGCCTGCTTCCTTCCCTCCTCCCTTGAGCTTCCTGTGATGTGTGGGAGCGCACCCCTGCGCCGCGCACGCCGGCCGTCGTGCCGTGCTGTTCCGCGAGCTATCGCCGTGGCACACCCCAGAGCCGCGCTGAATCTCACCGCCTTGTTTCATGCTTTGCTCTACACGCTGTGGCTGGCCTTCGCGCCGTGTATCTCCTGCAGGAACAGATCCACCGCTGCTGACCACCCCGCGTCGCGGCCTTGGCTCGCCAAGTGCCCGCGCATGCCGGCCAACCGAGTCGCGGCCAAGGAAGGTCCTGCGCTCGCGATCGTGCCTGGGCCAACACACCCACGTGATGGCCGCTCCGCACTGAGCTTTTGATGTTGCTTGTGTGCTCGCCATTCTGGTTTCCCGCTGAGCACCGCTAACCCGCCTTGCCGCGTTACACCGCGCCGTGTCGCCGCCGGACGCCTCTGCGCCGTGCGCGTGTACCTGCGCGAGCGCACGCAATAACCCCGCCAAGCATGTCCAGGTGCTGGCCGATCCACGTGAATGTTTTGCTAAGGCGCTAGCACTTTTGGTTGTACCCATGCGCCGTCGCTGTTTTTCGCCGTGCCATCTCGCCGCGTCGTCGTGACGCCGCGCCGAGAGCGCCGCCGCGACACCCCGCGCCTGCCAAGGAGCTCCACCCCAGGGGCCGTCGCCGCGCCAGGATGATCGCGTGCACCTAACGAGGCTCGGGCGCCACTTCCATGAACGTCGGGACTGATGCCACCGTAGAGCGTCGCGCGCCGTCGCCGCCGGACGCGCGCTCAGGCACGCCGACGCGCGCACACCAGGCGAGGGGTGCCAACGCACCCCAGATTCCTCCAGGGGTCCCCGCCAGACTTCTCTGGTGTGGTATCAGAGGAGCTGTGGGCTGCGCAGCCCAAGTCGGCCCACCTTGGCCATTTTTCTTTTAACCAGTGAACCCCGCATTTTTGTTTAGGGTGAACTTCTGGACTTTGCTCTTTTGGCCCAAAGAGGCTGAGTCCAGTGGGCCGATTTCGGCCCACTGCCACTTTTGGCCCACTAACAGCCCACCATTTGTGACGCTGATGTCACGATGATGTCATGCTGACATTATCCCTATTTTCAGATTAAAAATCCTTTTCTGTTTTATAAATGATTTTGGAAATTAATTTATAAATCCCTTTTCCTTTAAAAATTCTTAACTAATTATCCGGAACTCCGAAAATTATGAAACCACTTGCATTGGTTTCATAATTTCGAGGTGTTCGCTGCTACCCTATCCTTTTCCACTCTTGCCCTTGAACCGAGCCCCTTTTGCCACGTGTTCTTGGTGTAGAATTCGTGGTCGCTGCCCGCCACTGCGCTATTGTGGGTCTGGGACGCCGGAACCCCGCGACTAGCTATTCGCGTGCCGCGGACAGGAATAACTTCCTCGAGTTGTGTTCGCACCACTTTCCTTGCATGCACCACTTCCTTTGCATTGTGCTGCGACCCGCATACCCGCTTCCGCTCTCCTTTGCTTCGAGCCTTGTAGCACGTGTCGTACCCAGTGTTAGTACCCGGAAAGCCGCGCGTGATGGACGGTCGTGCCTTGAGCAGAGGCCTCTGCTTCAAAGCGCGGCAACCCCGTGTTGCAACCTAGTTACTACACCATGGGTATCGTCGTATTGCTAGCACTTGCTCCACCGTGCTCCCGAGCACGCCTTACCACATCATCATCCTTCTATCGACTACGAGTCGATCCCCTCCTTCTCTCGGTGCTGCCACCGCACATCTTGTTCTGATAATGCCTTGTCTAACTCGTTTCGCCTTACTCCTCTCTCTTCATCCTCTGAGCTTCCGCTTCGTTGCACATATCTGTTGCGCTAATACCTTGCAGGTGTAAACACCGAGGCCCTTAGCCTTTGATCGGCAACCCAACCTTGAACTAACCCTTCTCTCTAATATGTTTTCTAGTATATAAAGCTAGTAGCTTAAAACTATTTTAATATAGAACTAATTACTTTGATTTCCTTAAATTAAACAAGTGCTGCTTGTAGCTAGTTCGGTTTTATTTGGTTCTTCTAATTGATGTTATTTGGAGTTATTGCCTAGATGCTTGTCGTTATTTATTTCCGCATCGCATCTCGTGTAGGCTTGTAACCTTGTTTGACGACCCGAGCTGCGACGACGACCCGAGCTGTGACGATTGGAAAGACCTTTGACCCGAAGGAAGAGCCCAACCTCTACTACTCTACGACGACTACCGCGCAGGTGTCATGTCACTCCCGACCATGTAGATCCCATGCATGCTATTTAGTTGCTAGTGCTCTATTTATGATGCTTTGGATGATTGAAATGCATAGACAATCTTTTAGCCATGCCTTGGATTTGATATACCCGGTTTCTTGAACTTCCTACCTTTGGGACTAGCTACAGACCCCTAGCTAGTCCCCGATAATTGCTACCCATACTTTTTTCATGTTTCGTGATATGGATGGATCTCTGGTTTGGACCGATATTGGGATATCTCGGTATTCTAGCGTGTGTTTTGGGTGAGTGTGTATCCTTGACGTGTTACCGCGGGAGCGAGCCGCTTTGGTTACTTGTGAATGCCTGTCTAGGGGGGATGCGACCTGGCATCCCGCCCTAGCGGCGTGTCGGACGGGTGGAGTTGGTGGAGTGCTCGCTCCTTGCAATTAAGGACCGATCGACTGTGTGACCTTGATCTTTGGGCTATTTTCGTACAAACCGTTCACCTTGTTATGGGCGGGGTTCGGTCCGAGAACTAGTTGGTGGATGGCGCTCAGCTTGTAGGCGGACCGGTGCGGTCGTGTGAGGGGGACGGGTTATACCCCCCGAGTAGACCTCGCCCCGGCTCCTCCGGGGATGGTTTCACAGCTTCGAGGCCCTGCTGGCAAGTTTCGCGCCCCAGTTCAGGACGAGTCAGGCTCGGAGAGGCAGGAGAGTGCTATCCACTTCTAGGTCTACGGCCGTTAGGTAGGGATGTGGAACGGCTGATCCGTTTCTGCCCTATCCGGCGGGTCCAGTTGTACAACCTCTGTAGAGTGTTAAACCTATAGCTATAGTCCGTGTCCACTGGTATGGATAGCCCTTTCGATCTCTCACCTGGCTAGTATTCTTTTGTGGTGCTTTCTCTCCCCCGAGTGTGTGAGCCCGGCTTGGTGCCGTTGAGATGTGAGGTAGGAGTTGGTGATCTCACATCGCAGATGAGAGTGGGATGCTGTGTCTCGGTTGAGATCTAGTGTGTTGGTGTTCTTTCCTTGGCTGGGGTGTTGACCCCGGAGGCGTTGGCCTCGGAGGTGTGGATCTCCTCAGAGATGGTGACCTCTCTGCATGATCGCTTACCTTGATGTTGCTACCGCTGCTTGCATAAGCTTACTACAGCCATATATAGGCTTATCCATGCATACTAGAATTCATCCACCGCTTATGCTCTTTGTTGGGAAGCTGACATGACCTACCCGCTTATCGGGTAGATGGCAATGCTTTCAGACTTGGTGATCGACTATGACAACGACGAGGAAGGATGGGAAGACTAGAGCTGGTCCTACACTCAAGTTTGCCTGTGGAGCTGGAGACGCTTCGCTTCGATAGATCCGCTGCGTAGATGATTTACCTTTCTTGTTTAGTCCAGTTGGACTTGTACCCGCCTTATGCCGAAATGTTGTACTCTGATGTATTAATAAAATTTTGTAATTTCCCCTTTTTCCTGTGTTGTATGGATTTGTACCACTTGAGACAGGGTTTGCACGTGATAGCCACTTCCTGGGACTATCACAGATGTGCAGAGGATCGGGTTTCCAGTTTTGGAAATCTGGTTCGTTTCAGGATCATGGATAGATGTCTCGTGCATCTTTGTACTTAATCATGACCCCTCAAACTCCAGATTTGGCCTCTGATTGAAAGAGTTCGGTTGGAACCCTAGATTTTTGGTAGAGCTCGGTTGCGATTCGATTCCCGGTATTTTAGTTCATTTGAGGTCTCAAGTTTTGGGGTATAGCATCTCCTAGGGACGCTTCACATCTCCCCCAAATCTTACCTCAAGAGCTCAAGTCGTTTGGGAGATCCATGGACAGATAGGTGCTTTTGTGCTTGCGTTTTCGAGCTCGGGCTGCTCTGTCTGCACCTGGCGGACAGTCCGCGCGGGGTCGGCAGACCGTCCGCGAGGAGCTCGGCAGCCGTCTGTTCGTCATGTTCTTCGCGAGTTCTTGAGTCGCGTCGTTTCGATCCGTTTGGCCGGTAGGTTTTGGTTGGAAGTCGTTGGCGGGACCGTCCGCCCGGTGAGGCCGGACCGTCCGCGAGGAGCGGACTGTCCGCAGTGAGCTCGCGGACCGTCCGAATTTCGAAGGGTGCATACTGGAGGTTCGGGGTCGATTTGCGGACTGTCCGCCCCTGACCCGCGGACCGTCCGCCTGCCCCTCGCGGACCGTCCGCCCGGTCACTCCGGACTGTCCACCTGGGACATCGCAGATTGCCTAAGTCCTTTACTTCTTGAGTTGTGCTTTCGCTTTGGGATTGTCTGAGGCTTGTTCCTAGGGTTGGTAGGTCCGTTGTGACTACGTGACCTTGGCAAGCTCGTGTGGGAATCCTAGGTTGTGAAGTTGGGGCATTGGCCGAGTTCATCCTTCGGGAAGAATTTTTATCGGCTTCCATTCACTCCCCCCTCTCTGGTCGCCTAATTGGTCCTTCAATTGGTATCAGAGCCGGTTACGGATCTTCGTGATTCTAACTAGTCTAAGATCCAAAGATGGCGTACCAGGAACGGGGTTCAGGTCCTCCATACTTTGATGGTAAGAACTACCAGATGTGCCAGAGGCGGATTGCTGCTTTCGTCTGTGGCAAGGGTCAGATCCTTTGAGATGTCACGGTGAACACAGCTTATGTTCATCCGATGAACTTCCTAGCTCCAAGGCGGTCGACTACTTGTTTCGTGCTCTGTGTCAATCCGAATTCGATCGGGTTCAGACAGAGGACTTGGCTTGTAGGATTTGGGAGCAGCTGAAGAATGCTCATGCCGGGAATGCTCAGGTTCAGGTTCGGCTATTTGCGACCTACCGGAGAGAGTACGAGAACTTCACTCATCTCCCCAGTGAGTCCATTGATACCATGTTTCAGCGGTTCACGGTGATTGTGAACAACATGAGGGCTAATGTGGTCATGCTCCCGTACGATGATCATGACAGGGCTGTCAAGCTCCTGCACTTTCTGGATCGTACCGTGTGGAGTGGGAAGGTCGAGGCCATTCTTGAGTCGGAGAAGTATGAGACCCTCACGGTGGACGAGCTGTTTTCCAAGCTCAAGTCGTCCGAGGTGGACCGTGGGGTGCGTGCAAAGATCGAGAACCCGACCGACCCTCATAGTCTGGCTCTCATTTCTGGATCAAGGACTAATGCTAACATGTCTTCGAGATAGTTCTCTTTGTCTTGTCTTGTATCCATGCCGGATGAGGAGTTTGACGTGCTAGGCGAGGAGGATCTCGCGTTGCTGAGCAGGCGGTTCGAGCGCATGTACACGAACCGGAAGAACGCTTGGAGGAGCTCGGGCATGTGCTACCAGTGCGGGAAGCACGGGCACTTTATCGCTGAGTGCCCGAAAGCCATGGAGGTGAAGCCCGAGCACATGCACCGTCCAAGGACCGACCACAAGCACCGCTCGAGGGACGACCACAACGGCAAGAACAAGTCCGAGTGGAGGCTGAGGAGGAGTGGTGGTCACAAGAAGAAGGAGCGAGCGATGGTTGCCGGAGTAAGCGGCATCGACTTGAGCTCTTGCTACTCTTCATCGAGCTCAAGTGATGAAGATGAGAACCGGCACAAGGGCAAGAGGTCAAGCAAGAACATCAATGGCCTGTGCTTCGCTGCCCAAGGCTTTTGCGGCATGGCACATAGCTCCACAAGCAAGAAGAGCAACAAGGATGACTCAGGCTCCGACTTCGAGGAAGAGGTAAACCATGATCCATCCTTCTTGATAGCGGAGAATGCTAGGTTGAATGATTTGCTTGACAACCGTGATGATGTTCTTAGAAAGACCAACAAGGAGAAGAGGGAGTATAGGTCTTTGCTTGGAGATGCTAAGGAGAAGGTGGTTGAGCTAGAGTCTTTGCTTGTTGATGCTAGGGCTCAAATAGATTCTCTTAAGTCTGCTCCTATTGTGACCGATGAACCTGAATGCACTGATTGTTCCACTTTTCTTGGTGAATTGACTGTGCTTATGGAAAAGTATGCCTCCAAGGTCGAGGAACTAGATGTGCTTAGGGTTGAGCTAGATGAGATGAAATCTAGGCCCTCCTTGCTTGGTGCTTGCACTTCTTGTCTTGTTTTGCATGAGAAGCTAGATGTTTCGCTTGTTTATGCTAGATCACTAGAGGCTCAGCTGAAAGCTCCTATTCCTACATCATGCTCTACTTGTGAAATAAATGTTGTGAAGAATATGGAGCTTGCACACTATGTTGATCGCTTGGAGATATCCAGAGCCACCAAAAACCCACCACAAAAATGCCTATGCTCCTAAGCCAAACCCACTTAGGAACCGACTAGACACAACCCCAGCTCCACCCGTGTTTCCTCCACATACCGATAACTTCCAGAAACCCACCAAGTTCAAGAGTGACTTGGGGAATGAGTTCTTTGGGAAGAAGGGAGAGAAACCGAGTGAGGAGAAGCCAGAGCCCAAAGAGAGCCCAAAACCAAAGCCAAAACCAAAACCCTTCCATTATGAGCATTGTGGGAGGGATGGGCACCTAGCGGAGTTTTGCTTCAGGAGGAAGCGTGAGGAGAGGTTGGCTAGGGAGATGGCCAACAAGGACAGGTATTGCCCTTCTCGTGGTGTGCCTGAGCCTAGGTTGGTGCCAAGGGGCGAGGGTATGGTGCGTACCATTTACCCTCGAGAGAGGCGTGTGTTTGTGTCTCGAGGTGAACCACCACATAGAGAAGGTGGTAGGTGTGTTGGGTTTGGGCGTGGTGAGTTTGCTGGACGTCCCTTCGCTCGTGGCCAATACGAGTATGGGGGGAACGATCACAGTTTTAGGTCCCAAAGGAGCTATGGGCCACGGTCACCACCTCGTGGTGCGCATAGTCCTCCAAGGGGACGTGGGGGTGTTCCACCTAGAGGAGATAGGATGGATTTTGCTAACCCCACTTTTGAGCAAATGGCACGGCACTGATTTGATTCATTTTGTACTAACCCCAGTGCAGAGTCGTTTGCTCACTCTCGCTCTCGTTTTTCATTTGCAGGTGGGAGGCTTGGAGGGGTTTTGGTTGATCGACTCCGGTTGCTCTCGACACATGACCAGAGATCGATGGTGGTTCTCCAGCCTCACCCCGGTGATGACCAAAGAGTACATCACTTTTGGGGAGAATGGGAAAGGTTGAGTGCTTTCAGGGGGCACGGTGAAGGTGAGCGAGTCTGTGACTCTTAGGTGTGTTTCACTTGTCAAGTATTTGGGGTACAATCTTCTTTCGGTTTCCCAGCTTCTTGATGAGGGTTTTGAGGTCCGTTTCAAAATGGGCACTTCGCGTGTCTTGGATTCTCGAGGTGATCTTGTGTGCACGATCATCCCTGAGGGTCAGATTTTCAGAGCCGATTTTTCTCAGTGTGTTGGCTCTTCTCGTTGCTCGGTTGCTGGTGTTTCGGCGGAGCTTTGGAAATGGCATAGGAGACTAGGTCACTTGAGTTTTGACTTGTTGTCACACTTGAGTGGGCTAGGATTGGTCCGAGGATTGCCTAAGTTGAAATAACAAAAGGACTTGGTATGTGCTCCGTGTAGGCATGGTAAGATGGTCGCCGCCTCTCACCCGCCTCTGACATCCGTTATGACAGAGAGGCCATGCGAGCTGTTCCATATGGACTTGGTTGGTCCAGCTCGTGTGTGCTCGGCGGGTGGGAAATGGTATGTCCTGGTGATAGTGGACGACTATTCTCGCTATGCTTGGGTCTTCTTTTTGGCTGACAAGGGGGAGACGTTTTGTTTTGGGAGGGATCTAATCTTGAGGTTGAAGAATGAGAGGAATGGAGATGCCATTCGAGCCATCCGTAGTGACAATGGTTCTGAATTTAAAAACACTCGTTTCGAAACCTTTTGTCGTGATTTGGGTCTCGAACATAATTCTCTTCTCCCTATGTGGCTTGTCAGAATGGTGTGGTTGAGAGGAAAAATCGTTCCCTTTGTGAGATGGCTCGGACGATGCTCGACGAGCAGAGGACTTCGAGGAGATATTGGGCTGAGGCAGTGAATAACGCGTGCCATGTTGGGAACCAGATTTTTCTTAGGGCCTTCTTGAACAAGACGTGCTATGAGCACATGCACGGGCGAGCACCTAGAGCGAGCCATTTCAGGGCTTTTGGTTGTCGGTGCTTTATTCTCAAGAAGGGTAGGCTTGATAAGTTTGAGTCGAGGTCTTCCGATGGGATCTTTTTGGGTTATGCTAGTCATTCTCGAGCATTCCGTGTGCTCATCCTTGATACTAACCTGGTCATGGAAACTTGCGAGGTTACCTTCGATGAGACCCAGCCATGCAGTTCGTCTGTCTAGTTCGTCTGTCTTTGAGTGTGCAGGTGACGACGAGATTGGCAAGAAGATCTTTGAGGACGAGGAGGATGATGCTGGAGAGGATGATGGTGATGATGAAGCTCCAGCCGAGCATGTTCCCTCTACTTTCACTACGACGACTACGGTGCAGGACGGCCCAGCCCCTACACCGACTACGATCCAGCAAGATCAAGTGGAAGCTACAGCTGAGGGGGAGGTTGTCTCCAGGCGAGAGGCACCGAGGCGCGTTCAAGTTGATCATCCTCCCTCAAGAATCATCAGCGACATCAATGAACATACGACACGGTCAAGGTCTAGGAATGTTTCTCACTTTGCTCATTCGGCTTTTGTTGCTACCTTTGAGCCGAAAGACATTGGACACGCTCTCTCTGATCCTAATTGGGTGAACGCAATGCATGAGGAGTTAGAGAACTTTGAGAGAAACCAAGTTTGGGAGTTGGTAGAGCCACCACCACATTGCAAACCTATCGGGACAAAATGGGTGTGGAAGAACAAAGAGGGTGAGAATGGTGAGGTGGTGAAAAACAAATCGAGGTTGGTTGCTCAGGGGTATAGTCAGAAGGAGGGGACAGACTATGAGGAGACATTTGCTCCTGTAGCCTGTTTGGAGGCGATTAGGATCCTTCTAGCCTTTTCCGTGGGTAAAGGGTTCAAATTGTACCAAATGGATGTGAAGAGTGCCTTCTTGAATGGGTTTTTAGAAGAAGAGGTTTATGTGAAGCAACCACCAGGTTTTGAGAGTGCTGAGTTTCCTCACCGGGTGTATAGGTTAAGGAAGGCGTTGTATGGGCTGAAACAAGCTCCCCGTGCTTGGTATGGCCGTTTGAGGGGGTTCTTGTTCAGCAAGGGGTTTGAGATGGGCAAGGTTGATAAGACTCTTTTTCTCCTCAGGCAGGGCGATGATATCCTAATTGTTCAGGTGTACGTGGATGATATTGTCTTTGGTGGCTCATCTCACTCTTTGGTTGCGAGGCTTGTAGAGGACATGAGCAAAGAATTCGAGATGTCTATGATGGGAGAATTGCAATTCTTTCTTGGGCTTCAGATCAAGCAGGCGAAGGAGGGAACCTTTGTGCATCAAGCCAAGTACACGAAGGACATCCTCAAGAAGTTCAAGATGGACGACTCAAAGCCCCTGTTGACACCGATGAGTACGACTACAGCATTGGATGCGGACAAGGACGGAGAGCCCGTGGACCAGAAGGAGTACTGGAGCATGATCGGCTCCCTCTTATACTTGACGGCGACGAGGCCGGACATTCAGTTTTCTGTGTGTCTGTGCGCTCGTTTTCAGGCGTCGCCGAGGACTTCACATCAGCAGGCCGTCAAGCGGATCTTCAGGTATCTTTGATACACTCCTGAGCTTGGTCTTTGGTACTCGGCGTCCTCTTCTCTTTCGCTTCTTGGATTTTCGGATGCTAACTTTGCAGGGTGTCGAGTCGATAGGAAGTCGACTTCGGGGACATGTCAGTTTCTGGGATCTTTATTTGTTTCTTGGTCTTCCCGCAAAAAGTTTAGTGTAGCTCAGTCTACCACAGAAGCCGAATATGTGGCTGCCGCTAGTTGTTGCTCACAGCTGCTTTGGATCACATACACGCTGAGTGACTTTGGTGAGGAGTGTTCCCATGTACCTCTCATGTGTGATAGCACGAGTGTCATTAGTGTTGCCAAAAACCACGTGCTCCACTCCAGAACCAAACATATAGAGCTGAGGTACCACTTCCTGAGAGACAATGTTGAGAAGGGAAACATAGACCTCATCCATGTGCCAACCGAAAAGCAGCTTGCCGATATCCTAACCAAGCCTTTGGACCAAGCTACATTTGCCCATTTCCGAGGGGAGCTTGGTGTTCTTTCCCCTTTTGAGCTTTGTTTGGGGGTTTGATGTACATACTCATGTTGCATCTTTCATTTATGTATCATATCATACTTGCATATTTGTATCATAGACTGCATATGTATCATATGAGATGTGCTTCTCCTATATTCTTGGATCACTATGATATGCTAGATATGAGATTATGACTTTGCTTTTGATGCTCATATGATGGATAGCGATGCTCTTGATAGCTTTGGGATGTATGTACTTGTGGATGGCTTATTTTTGTAAATGCTATATATGATCCTCTCTTATGAGTTGAATGCCTTTCATGCTAAATTTGTGCACTTATGGCTAAAGCTTGCTTAATTTGTGCTTGGAACCATGTTCTTTTCATATGGGGTCAAAGACCCATCTATCATCATGGATGTTTAGCCTACATGCTACCTTGTGGAGAAGCCTAAGCTTCTTTTTGCCGCAAAGGCACTTCATGTACCATGCTTAATTTGTAAATATTGAAATTGGTATATGAAATGCTTGTGCTTGAAAAATATGCTTCTATGTCATGTATGCTTTAAATTCCTTATCTTGGGTGCTAAACCATTGCATGATGTTCATCGTTGAGAAGTCTCACATTTTGAAGTGAACACATGGCTCGTTGGCTTTGACATGACATGAGATAGGTTGTAGGTGTTTGTGATGATCTTATGATGAGAATTTGCGACCTTGCATGAAGTTTGTGAGTTATATGTTGTGTGTGCTCATTTTGATCATGTTTAGGTTCTATGCTCATGAGAGGGAAATTTTTGTGAAAATTGCTTCATTTTGATTATGGCTATGGCACATGCTTGTATGTCCCTATCTATCTCGTTGGCGATGCTTGTAGTAAATTTGTGGCAATCTTGCTTGTCTTTAACTCTTTTTAGCATGTTGTAGTGCTCTTTGTCTATTTGAGAAGCACATGCTTGCATTTGTAGACTTGATTCATGCATTACCAACAAAGGGGAGGAATAGTACCCAATTCTTGTTTTGGGGAGATGGTAGTACCCAATTCTTGTTTTGGGGAGAAGGTTCTTGCATCCATGGGGAGTTTTGCATCAAGGGAAGAAAAATGGGGAGAAATGCATTTGTTCAGGGGGAGCTTGCATTCATATGCATTTAGGAGCTCTTTTTCGCCTGAATTTTAGTTGTGCTCTTTTGCCGATGGTGTCGAGCCCTTTTGCCTCACCTTGAGGAGTCGGCAATTTTTGAGCATTTTATCTCGGTTGTGTCGAGCCGTTGTGACTTCTTCTTGGCATTTTATCTCGGTTGTGTTGAGCCGTTGCCCTTGATCACTTGTTTGAGTTTTTTAGTCATTTCTTTTCTTTTTCTCTTTTCTCTGAATTGGTTACTATGTGTGTGTTGTCAATGCACTCATCAAGGGGGAGATTGAGGACCGGAGCGTCCGAGGACCGGTGGATGGTCGCTCCCTAGTGTGATGAGTGATTGACAACGTGGTGTGGACTAACTCTTGGCCGAGTATTGCAGGTGCAGGTTGCGGCTTGACTCGTGTTGGTGCAGGTGAAGAGCGGGCGCGAAAGGTCTTAGCCTTGCGGGGCCTCCGAGGAGTGGAGAGACAAGTAGGCTCGGCCCGATGGACCCGGTGGCCGGACGGGGTCAAGTACGAGCCGCATGGTGGCAAGAAAAGCAAGACAAAGTCGTCGACCGAAGCCGGTGCAGGGTAGCGGCTCACAACCAGAGTCTACACGCGGGGTTTGCGGCGGTTCACCACAAAACCGTCGGGTTACTTGGTTGAGCCACAAAACCAAGACCGGAGGCTCGGCGGGCGGAGACGGGATCCGGGCACGCCGAGAAGCTTCGATGCCGGCGGACACGTGGCGGGATTGCAGGGCTTGCGTCGGGAGGACGCAGACTGCGGCGAAGGCGTGGCCGTGCGATGAAGAGGAGTGCTACCACTACAAGGTTTTCCCCCTATTGCAACAGAACTCTTAGGCAACACCACAAATTTGGTTGCATTAGAGGGGTACTATTGCACCGAAATAGTGATTTGGTTGTAATATGCGTGTCTATTGCTACACAAATTTTGAGTTGCAATATTTATTATTTGTGTTGCAACAGGTTGACGCTAATGCACCCATTATGAGGATTTGTGTTGCATTTGGTTGGAAATACTGCTACCCCATTTCGGCGTTGCATTAGCATGTCGTGAGTTGCAATAGAAAGTTGCTATGGCCACCGTACTAGGCTTGGCTGCGTTTGAACGGCTATATCGCAACGTCTTATTTGGGTTGCAAATATATCTTTGCGATGTTGCAACAGGTTGACGCTAATGCACCCATTATTCAGAATTGTGTTGCATTTGGTAGGAAATACTGCTACCCCATTTCTGCGTTGCACTAGAAATTCGCGTGTTGCAATAGAAAGTTGCTATGGCCACCATACTAGGGTTGGTTGCGTTTGAATGGCTATATCGCAACGTCTTATTTGGGTTGCAAATATATCTTTGCGTTGTTGCAATACAAGGAGGGCTATTGCTTCGTTTCTAGCCTCAAGGAGGAATATCGTGTACGTATTGCCACGAAATTTGTTTTGATGAAAAAAAATTCTGCTATGGGGCTGTAGCGAATTTTAAAATGTGATTTAATAGGTAAATGTTATTATGAAAAATATGAATTTTAACAATATGGTATAGACTATATGTACCATGAAAAAAGAGAGGATTTGTTTAGATGAGAAAAATGGTGTGCTATGGGGATGTGGGCTAAGCCAGGCCACAACAGGCTCAACCGGCGAGCGTAAAGCCCAGCGAGCGGGAGCCCGAGTGGGCCGGCCAGCCCATTAAGCCCCATAGCACAAGTAGCAAGCAGTAGTTGATGACGGTAATTCGGAGTTCGAAAGCACAGGCACGCCTCCCCTTTTAAGCTGGGATACCCCCTTCTCAGTTTTCGGGGTGGCACTCAAGGTCCTGGAGTGTGACGCCACTGCAAAAATGTCAAATGGGCTGGTGAGAGTAATAAAAACAAGGATGGGCCGGCCCAAATCGTCTATAACCTTCAGCTCCCCCACCCCCAATACACTTCAGCTATCGACCATCCCGCTCGTTGGCTCCGACCGACACCTCCACATCGAGATGCCCCGCATCGAGGTTTCCCCTGCGGCGAGCGGCAACAGCGGCCGGAGTGGCCGCATCGAGCCTTCCCAGGCCAACGGCGGGCGCGGACGGAGGGGCCGCAGCGCCGCAACACAGCCGAGCGGCCGCCACGGCAGGCGGGGCCGCATCGAGGGGATCCAGGCGAGCGGCGGCGGCGGACGGCGGGGCCGCACCGAGGGTTTTCAGGCGAGCGGCGGCGGCGTACGGAGGGGCCACAGCGTCGCCACGCAGAAGCGTGATGCACGCGGGCGGTTCAAGTGTACCACACCACCGACCTCGTCGTCCTCCGGTACGGTCGGCGGCACCCCAACCCCGTCGTCCTCCGGTACAGACGGCGCCGCCACCTCCTCCTCGTCGTCCGACGGCCCGCATCGCCAAGTGGATCCATCCGTTAAGGGTAAGCAGGCCCTAGTCGGATGCAAGCGGTCCAGAAGTGAAGTCAGGTACACTGCCCTGCCCTCTTTGACTTTCCAGGAATCGGGTGACTCCTTTTGCAATTAGAAAAATGTTAGTAGTTCATAGTAATCAAATTTTCATACTAGATAATGATAATTGGGTTTTTGTGTGGATCCATCTCACCCCATACTAGATAATGATAATGATACTTGGCTTGATTTCTTGCCATCTTTTGCTGTGAATCTGACCTGTGTACATTTGATCACATTGCTGAAAACAAAGCCAGCCAAATGAATGCAGGCTGTCCCATTTAGTAGGTTAGGCCTTTTCTGGCAGCTAGTAGGGGGATCACGGGTAAATTGGTATACAATATGAGTCAAGAGATTGAATAGGCTGTTTTAAACAAATCTGAAAAACAGCAAATTGTTTTGTTTGGTCAGGCTAGTGAACACTTCTAATCAGGTGAGGATCATCATTTCGGACTCGGATGATGAGCAGGACTGAGAACCTGTGTGGTTCGAGGACCGGTGGTAGGTCGCTCCCTGGTGTGATGAGTGATTGACAACGTGGTGTGGTCCGATTCTTGGCTATGTATTGCAGGTGCAGGTTGCGGCTTGATGGGTGTTGGTGCAGGTGAAGAACAAGCGCGAAAGGTCATCGCCGGTGAGGCCTCCAGGTGTGAAGAAGACAAGTAGGCTTGGTTCGAGGGACCCGGTGGCCAGCGGGGTCAAGTGCGGGCCGCATGGTGGCAAGAACGGCAAGATGAAATCATGGACAGTTTCTTGGTTGAGCCTCAAAACCAAGGTCGAGCCGGGACTACGTGGGAGCCGAGTCATGAGTGGTGATTGGCGGAGGCTACACCGAGTTCGCGGGGTTTCCGCTGGTTCACTAGAAAACCACTGGGTTCCTTGGTTGATCCACAAAGCCAAGACCGAAGACCGAAGACGGAGGTGCAGCAGCATCAGACCGGTCTGACCGGTGGGTCTGACCGGTCTGACCGGTGAGGTGCACCGGTCTGACCGGTGTGCGACGACGCAGTCCGGAGACTTCGAAGCGGAGGACACGCGTCGGGATCGCAAGGCTTGCGTCGAGGCTAAGCAAGTTTGCAGTCGCTAGTTATCCGTCCGATGGAGCGATGACAAAGATTTCTGAATTCGCCCTTGAGGGGCATGTATCCCTAATTAGCTAGTAAGGGTATTTTAGACTTTCGGCTTGCCTCCATATAACTCAAGTGGTGAGAGGATGGCAGCTATCGCTTGGAACCCTAGCTCATTTGTTTTCCTATTTTCCCTTCCTATTTTCCCTAGGATTTTCATAGGACTAGCTTGAGAGCTTCATGGTGAGATCTTGTGAGAGGGAAGGATGATCGGGCGGCAAGCTAGACCTTGTATGAACCTCTTTGGTATGTAAAGATGATTCGGCGTGGTTCCTCAAGGCTTGGATGTGTCTTTCCCGTTTGTTCTTTTTGGAGATTTTCGGAGCCCTTTCTTGGTGATTTTCTTGGAGCGATTTCGAGGCCTTTCTCTTTGGGATTTGGTGGGGGATGTATGCTTGAACCCTTCGTGGTTCTTTTCCCTGTGATTCCCCTCCCAAATCCGTGAGCAAAGGGGCTCAATTTTGGGGTTTTCTTGGCTCTAGGGTTAGAGGCGTTCTTGGTGGGATTTCTTCGATTCCTCTCGGTTTGGTGAGTTTTGGTGGACTAAATCTTTGGCTATGGAGTGCCCATGAGGTGTTCCTACTATCCCCAAAGTCTTGCGCAAATCTGTGGAGCGATTCGGGAGATCGGGAGTTGGATTTGGGGGAGTTGACTCGCGGGTGCGGTTCATCCCGAGCCTCCCAGCCTCACCGGTCTGACCGGTGTAGAGGCCTTGTGGGTTTTGCCTCGGGTGAACGTCTTGGTGTGTTCCCTGTTGTCCTGTGTTGCTGCTGTTTCGAGTTTGGTTCGTTTTGGAGCCTGGAAGGTCAGGTTTGGGTTTTTGGGGCTTCCTGGCTTAGACCAGTCTGACCGGCGTGCTACACCGGCCTGACCGGTGTAGCAGCCTTCTGTGGAAGTTCTCAGGAACTGTTGGGGTGTTCCAGCAGGGACCGGTCTGACCAGTGCAGGTCAGTGGTGCTCGAGTTGCTAGTTCCGCTGCGTTCTCGAGTCGGTATAGGTGGTTGTTGGTTCTTAGGACCAGTAGCACTCCAGTGGCTGCGTGGTCTTGACCAACTTGGGTAGTTGAGTCAGAGACATGCTTTGGAAGCCTAGTTCGTCTTGTTGGAGTGTCCATCTCCTTCGAGAAGAATTTTTATCGGCTCCCATTCACTCCCCCCCTCTCTGGTTCGCCATTTTGGTCCTTCAAGGACAACAGCAAGAAACCATCTCCATCGAAAGCTTCGGGATCATTGAAAAGAAAGGTGCATTTTTTTGACTATTTGGCTGCATTGGCCACTGCTGTTGTAACACATATCATGTTAGTAACTTGTGTTTGTTGCCTGCCGTAGGAAATACCCTTGCGCCAAATGGTTCAGCAGCTGAAGGAGCGCTATGATGATTTGCGGGAGCAGATTGAGAACCTAAGCGTGGACATTGCTGGAACGCAGGAAGACATGGAGATGACCCTGAAGGAATTCATGGAAATTGTTGCTGACAAGTTAGAAGGGATGGCGAGGAAGATCCGCAAGCTTCAGGATAAAGTCAATCGCAAGTAGTAGTAATCTAGCTTAGTACGTAACATAACCAGGTCCTAGGTGGATGTTATGCAGATGCTGGTGAATGTTCTAAGAATGGATGTGTATGTGGCAACATCTAAGTATGCCAACATCTAAGTAATAACTTCGAACCTCTAAATTGTAATTGTAGTACTTCGTGTACGTATGGTTGTGTGCTAAAACTTGTATATATGCATGTTCGTATGTCTATATGTGTTAGGATCTGGATGAGCCCTTGCAAAATATTTTAACTTATGAGTGACACAAATTGAAATCTGCTAGGTCCTATCATGCATATTTGGACTAACCATCTGTCTATTTTCAGAATTGCGACATGCTATTGTTTATGCTAGACTAGTGTATATTCACAAAGCATTGTGATCAACAATTTGGAGACTCTTCACTAGAACTCCTGAATTTTGTGTATTATTGTTAGCCTCTATAGTAGCCGATCGGAAAAGAAAAATAATGAATTACGCATCTGTTGAAAACCCGAGGCACATAATGTGGACCCTGTGAAAGGTCATAATACGTACAGCCTCAGAAATATTGCAACGAGGTATTCCTTGGTTGCACTGTAATTTGTCTATCGCGACGCTTATTCAGGAGATCAAAACGATGATTAGATAGGGACTCATCGGGGTTCCAAAATTCCAAGTCTTCGAAGAATTTACATTCGGTCACCATCTAGATTTCCACGACCGCGTACAACGTACTCCATCTAGATCGATCTCCACGAGGTACGTATAGATCTGCACGGTGATCAATCAACATCTGTGTGGAGCCACGGCCGGTACTGTTGTCTTGATCTTGTATATATCTTCATTCCCGGCATATATATGCATATTGCTATATCATGATCTAGGTCGTTTGAAACATGAATGCAGATTAATGGCATCACACAAAGATCGGAGTTGGATGCGCTTGCCTCGACACTCGGCGGATTGGCAGAACAATTTCCGATCTTTTTTTCAAACCTTTACCGCCGCATCAGCGCGAGGTCGATCTATTGCGTGCCCATGTACTGTATGTCAATGCATGATCAGACATGAGACCTTGTTTCCCATTCAAATTCATTTAGCTACTAGAGGGTTTGCTGATTGTTTCATCGATGATGGTATCATTCAAGGCCAAACTGATACTTCATCAGCTGATGGTCGTGTGAATCATGATGTCACTCCTGATCTCAACAATCATGATGCACAACCTACAGCTGATGATACAACACCTTATTTCGGAGAAGACGATGAAGAAGACGGTTGTGATGATAACCCTGCTGCCACTAATACTCTGATTAGAAACATTATCAGTGGCACTATACTTCATGGACAAACCAAAGATGATGAGGCAGATAAGCAGGCAGAGATTTTTTTGAAACTATTAGACCAGGCAAAGAAGGAATTGTATCCAGGATGTAAAAATGCAACTAAGGTCTCTTTTATCGTGGAGCTTTTTCAGATAAAGTGCATGTATGGCTTAAGTAACGCGGTGTTGGAGGCCATACTTAAGCTCTTCGGAAAGGTTCTACCTGAAGGGCATTGTATTCCTGACTCCTTGGATAAAGTGCAAAGGGTGGTACGAGACCTGGGCTTGGACTATGTCAAGATACACGCATGTGAAAATGATTGTGTGTTATTTTTTGATCAATACGCAAATCTGGAGACATGTCCCGTTTGTAAGCAGTCAAGGTGGAAAGTTGTAGAAAAAACCTGTGGTAATAATGAAGGTGCAGTTGGTGCTACTACTGTTAAGAAGCGGTTACCAGTTAAGATCCTACGCTACTTTCCTCTTATTCCTCGGCTGCAAAGAATATATATGTCAAAGCAAATGTCAGAGGATATGCAGTGGCACAAGAAAGAATTGGTGAACGATGGGAAAATGCGTCACCCTGCTGACTCAAAGGCATGGAAGCACGTGGATTCAGAGTTTAAATGGTTTTCAGAAAAAGGAGGTCGTAATGTTAGGCTGGGTCTTGCTTCTGATGGGTTTAATCCCTTTGGCATGCAGAGTCTTAGATACTCCATATGGCCTATCATCCTGATACCTTACAATTTGCCTCCATGGTTGTGTCAGAAACAATCTAACTGGATCTTGTCAATGTTGATACCTGGTCCAAAATCTCCTGGAATGGATATTGATGTATATTTGAGGCCCCTTATACTGGAGCTCAAGGAGCTTTGGAATAATGGTGTTAAAACAAGAGATGCAGGGACTAAGAAGAATTTTACATTGCACGCAATCCTTCTTTGGACAATTAATAACTTCCCAGCTTATGCTATGCTGTTTGGTTGGAGCACTAAAGGAAAGTTTGCATGTCCATACTGCCACAAACATACTGACTATTTGTGGTTGAAACATGGGAAGAAGCACTGCTACATGGAACATCGACGTTTCTTGTGAGAGCCAGGTGTGGTTCGAGGACCGGTGGATGGTCACTTCCTGGTGTGATGAGTGATTGACAACGTGGTGTGGACTGATTCTTGGCTAAGTATTGCAGGTGCAGGTTGCGGCTTGACTGGTGCAGGTGCAGGTGAAGAACAAGCGTGAAAGGTCGTTGCCGGTGAGGCCTCCAGGTGTGGAGAAGACAAGTAGGCTTGGTTCGAGGGACCCGGTGGCCAGCGGGGTCAAGTGCGGGTCGCATGGTGGCAAGAACGGCAAGATGAAGTCATGGACGGTTTCTTGGTTGAGCCTCAAAACCAAGGTCGAGCCGGGACTACGTGGGAGCCGAGTCATGAGTGGTGATTGGCGGAGGCTACACCGAGTTCGCGGGGTTTCCGGTGGTTCACCAGAAAACCACTGGGTTCCTTGGTTGATCCACAAAGCCAAGACCGAAGAACCGAAGACGGAGGTGCAGCAGCACCAGATCGGTCTGACCGGTCTGACCGGTGGGTACCGGTCTGACCGGTGAGGAGCACCGGTCTGACCGGTGTGCGACGACGCAGTCTGGAATCTTCGAAGCGGAGGACACGCGTCGGGATCGCAAGGCTTGCGTCGAGGCTAAGCAAGTTTGCGGTCGCTGGGCATCCGTCCGATGGTGCGAAGACAAAGACTTCCAATTTCGCCCTCGAGGGGCATGTATCCCTAGTTAGCTAGTAAGGGTATTTTAGTCTTTCGGTTGCCTCCATATAACCCAAGTGGTGAGAGGATGGCAGCCATCTCTTGGAACCCTAGCTCATTTGGTTTTCCTATTTTCCTTCCTATTTTCTTAGGATTTTCGTAGGACTAGCTTGAGAGCTTCATGGTGAGATCTTGTGAGAGGGAAGGATGATTGGGCGGCAAGCTAGACCTTGTATGAACCTCTTTGGTATGTATAGATGATTCGGCGTGGTTCCTCAAGGTTTGGATGTGTCTTTCCCGTTTCTCCTTTTTGGTGATTTTCGGAGCCCTTTCTTGGCGATTTTCTTGGAGCGATTTCAAGGCTTTTATCTTTGGGATTTGGTGGGGGATGTATGCATGAACCCTTCGAGGTTTTTAACCCTTTGATTCCCCTTCCAAATCCGTGAGCAAAGGGGCTCGATTTTGGGGTTTTCGTGGCTCTAGGGTTAGAGGCGTTCTTGGTGGGAGTTCTTCGATTCCTCTTGATTTGACAAGTTTTGGTGGACCAAATCTTGGCTTTGGAGTACCCATGAGGTGTTCCTACTATCCCCAAAGTCTTGTGCAAAACCGTGGAGCGGATCGGGAGATCGGGAGTTGGATTTGGTGGAGTTGACTCGCGGGCGCTGTTCATCCCGAGCTGCCCAGGCACGACCGGTCTGACCGGTGCTCTTGACCGGTCTGACCGGTGCTAGCCCTTGGTGGGTTTTTGTCTCGGGGAACAGCCTTGTCCGTGTGGTTTTGTCCCGTGGTCCTGCTGTTCAGTTCTTGGCGTGTTTGGAGTTGTTTTGCTAGGATTTGTGAGGGGTTCTTCTTCCTCACAGATGGTGTTTCGTGGTGGTTTTTGTTCCAGGGCCTAGAGGATTCACTGAGGCTTCTTGGAATGTTTGCTGTGCGGCTGCTGTAGCCACCGGCCTGACCGGCTCTGTCCACCGGTCTGACCGGTGTCACCGGTCTGACCGGCGCAGGCCATCGGTCTGACCGGTGTAGCACAGGCAGCAAGCCGTGCAAGTTTCCGCTGTGTGTTTTGGTGAGTTTTGGCTAGGAAGGTTGAGTGTTGGTTCCTGGGACCAGTAGCACTCCAGTGGCTGCGTGGTCTTGACCAACTTGGGTAGTTGGGTCGGAGACGTGAGTTGGAAGCCGTGTTCGTCTTGTTGGAGTTCTCATCTCCTTCGAGAAGAATTTTTATCGGCTCCCATTCACTCCCCCCCTCTCTGGTTCGCCTAATCGGTCCTTCAATTGGTATCAGAGCCGGTTCGGGTCTTTATTGACTCTTACCAGTCTAAGATCCAAAGATGGCGTACCAGGAACGGGGTTCGGGTCCTCCGCACTTCGATGGGAAGAACTACCAGATGTGGCAAAGGCGGATGGCGGCGTTCCTCCGAGGAAAGGGTCAGATCCTTTGGGATGTCACGGTGAACACAGCTTATGTTCATTCGATGAACTTCCTTGCTCCAGGATCGAGGGATATGTTCGAAGCCAACAACAAGGCTGTCGACTACTTGTTTCGTGCTCTGTGTCAGCCTGAATTCGATCGGGTTCAGACAGAGGACTTAGCTTGTAGGATTTGGGAGCAGTTGAAGGATGCTCATGCTGGGAATGCTCAGGTTCAGGCTCGGATGTACGCGACTTACCGGAGAGAGTACGAGAACTTCACTCATCTCCCCGGCGAGTCCGTCGATGCCCTTTTCCAGCGATTTACGGTCGTTGTGAACAACATGAGAGCCAATGTGGACGTCCTCCCATACAATGATCATGATAGAGCCGTGAAGCTCTTGCACTCGTTGGATCGTACCGTATGGGACGGGAAGTTTGAGGCTATTGTTGAGTCTGAGAAGTATGACACCTTGACGGTGAACGAGTTGTTCTCGAAGCTCAAGTCGGCTGAGTTGGACCGTGGTATGACAGCCAAGATCGAGAGCCCGACTGATTCTCATAGTCTCGCTCTCGTTAGTGGCAAAGGAGCTAAGTCTAACGCTAACGCATCCTCCAGGATGTACTCTCTGTCTTCTTTGATGTCTTTGCCAGATGAGGAGTTCGACGTGCTTGGAGAGGACGAGCTGGCGTTGCTGACCAGGCGGTTCGAGAGGTTGCACGAGAACCGGGTGAACACGAGGAGGACAGCACGGACGTGCTTTCAGTGCGGCAAGCCAGGACACTTCGTTGCCGACTGCCCGGAGAAGACGGAGAACAAGGACGGCTACAAGGACGGCTACAGGCACCGATCGAGCAAGGATGGCAAGTACCGATCGAGGCGCGATCACAAGCACAAGAACAAGCACAAGGACGAGCGACGGTCGAGGAAGAAGGATGGCCGCGGCAGGAAGGCCTGAGCAATGGTCGGAGCGAGCGACGTCGACTCCAGCTCCGCCTACTCTTCCTCAAGCTCGAGTAGCAGTGAAGATGAAGGTGATCGGCGCAAGAACAAGAAGTCATCCAGGAACTTGAGCGGGTTGAGCTACTTCGCGAGAGATGGCTTCTGCGGCATGGCCCGTAGCTCCGGCAGCAAGAAGAGCCACCAGAGTGACTCGGACTCTGACTCCGAGGATGAGGTATGTGATGAGCTCTCTTCTTTGCGCAAGGAGAATGATGAGTTGGTTGACTTGCTTGATAACCGCGATCACATACTTAGAGAGGCCAAGAAGATGAGGAAAGAGCTTAGGGCCTCACTAGAAGATGCTAGGAACCGTGTGGCTGAGCTAGAAACCCAGAACCTAGATGCTAAGCTTGAGATTGATTCGCTTAAGGCTTCTCCTGTGGTTTCTGATGAGATTGATTGCTGTGATTGCTCTGTGTACCTATCTGATCTTACTGCTCTTAAGGATAAGCATGCTTCTACTTGTGATGAACTAGATATGCTTAGGGTTGAAGTGGCTGAGCTTAAGTCTAGACCTGCTTTGCTAGGTGCTTGCACTTCTTGCCCTGTTTTGCATGGAAAGATTGATGAGATGCATGCTTACACTGTTTCGCTTGAGGCTAAGTTGAAAGAGCCTATTCCCACTTCTTGCTCTACTTGTGAATTGCATGCGGTTAAGAATTTGGAGCTTGCACATTATGTTGATCGCCTGCAGGATGAAAATGATGAGCTGAGAAAATGTATGAGCTGGTTGTCGGGTCAGGAGCCTCAGCTCGGTATCATGATAGCGGCTTTCAAACGCTATGATGGTCAGGCACTTGGGGCTGACAAGCTTGGAGAGAACTGTGGTGAGGGAGTTGAGAGAGTTGGAGAGATTCCTATCCCACCACCAAACAGACACAAGAACGAGTTTGAGCCCAAGCCCAACCATCTCAGAAACAAACTTGACACTACTCCAGATCCACCCATATTCCCTCACCCAACAAATGATTTTCAGAAACCGGTGAAGTTTGTGAGCCCAAAGGGAGGTGAGGAAGAAGAGAAGAAGGGTGAGAAGCCGAGTGGGCAGCCCCAACCCAAGCCTAAGCCTAAGCCACAGCCCATAAAGTTCCATTGTGGGTATTGTGGGAGAGATGGTCACAAGGATGAGTTTTGCTTCAAGAGGAAGCGTGAGGAGAGAATGGCTAGAGAGTGGGCTAACAGGGACAGGTACCACCTCTCTAATGGTGTACCTGAGCCTCGTATGCAGATGCCCAGGGCCAAGGCGATTGTGAGGACGGTTCCGGCTTGGGGAGACCGGAAGACTGCAGGTGTTGCTGCTGGCCGAGCCACACCGGTCAGACCGGTGTACTACACCGGTCAGACCAGTGCAGGTCTGGGCAGACAGCGAGTCGGGTTTCGTGCTCGTGAGGATGCTCGGTTTGGTTCTGGAGGTCGTGGTTCTGGTGGTTGGTCTGGAAAGTTTGCAGGTGGTCAGTTTGCTAGGCGTTCTCCACCTCGTGCTCAATACGAGGGTGAGAAGAGTCGTAGCTTTGAGATGAAGCGGAGGAACGATCCACGGTTTCCCTTTCGTGGTTTTCGTCCTCCTCCAGCTAGAGAGGGTTGGTTCCCTCGTGATGGTTACCGTGGTGGTGTTCGTGGTGGTAGCTTTGATAGGCGTGATGATTTGGTTTGTGCTAACCCCACTTTGGAGCAAATGGCTCGGCACAGGTTTTACTCTTTTGGTACTAACCCCAGTGCTGAGTCGTTTGTTCACTCACGTGCTCGCTTTTGAATTTCAGGTGGGAGACTTGAAGAACATTTGGTTGATTGACTCCGGTTGCTCGAGGCATATGACCGGAGACAAGGGGTGGTTCTCAAGTCTCGTCCCGGTGGTGACAAAGAAGTACATCACCTTTGGGGACAATGGGCGAGGGCGTGTGCTGTCAGAAGGTGAGATTAAGGTAAGTGAGAAGATCACTCTCAGGCGTGTTGCTCTTGTTCAATCGCTTGGATACAATTTGCTTTCTGTGTCCCAGTTGTTGGATGAGGGTTTTGAGGTGTTGTTCCGGCCTGGTGGTTCTCGGATTTTAGATTCTCGGGGGGATCTTGTTTGCATGGTCGTTCCCGAGGGTCAGGTGTTCCGAGCTGATTTTTCTCAGTCTTCTGGTGTGGAGCGTTGCTTCTTGGCTGGTTCTTCGAGTGAGTTGTGGAAGTGGCATAGGAAGTTGGGTCACTTGAGCTTTGACCTTTTGTCTCGCTTAAGTAAACTCAATTTGGTCCGAGGATTGCCACGATTGAGGTTTGAGAAAGAGTTGGTTTGTGCGCCGTGTAGGCATGCCAAGATGGTAGCCTCTTCTCACCCGCCTCTCACCGATGTGATGACTGAGCGTCCATGCGAGCTGCTCCATATGGACCTTGTTGGCCCAGCTCGTGTGCGATCTGCGGGTGGGAAGTGGTATGTCCTTGTTGTGGTGGACGACTACTCTCGGTATGCGTGGGTGTTCTTTCTTGAGGAGAAGGGGGAGACGTTTGGTTTTGTTCGAGATCTTGTCTTGAGGTTAAGAAACGAGAGGCACGGAGATGCCATACAAGCGATCCGCAGTGACAATGGCTCGGAATTCAAAAACTCTCGCTTCGAAACCTTTTGCCATGACTTGGGTCTTGAACATCAGTTTTCGAGTCCGTATACGCCTCCCCAGAATGGCGTGGTGGAAAGGAAAAACAGGACCTTCTGCGAGATGGCTCGGACGATGCTCGACGAGCATAGGACTCCGAGAAGGTTCTGGGCTGAGGCGGTCAATACCGCGTGCCATGTGTCGAACAGGATCTACCTCAGGGTTCACAAGAAGAAAACCTGTTACGAGTTGATGCACGGTCGCACACCCAAGGTGAGTCACTTCCATGTCTTTGGTTGTAAATGCTTCATTCTGAAGAAAGGGAAGAAGTTGGACAAGTTCGAGGCTAGGTCTGTCGATGGCATTTTCTTTGGTTATGCATCTCATTCTAGAGCATTTCGTGTGCTCAATCTTGAAACTAACCAAATCATGGAGACTTGTGAGGTAACCTTCGACGAGACACAGCCACGTAGTCAGCTTATTTTTGAGTGTGCAGGTGACGACGAACTTGGCGAGGAGATCTTTCAGGAGGAGGAGCATGAACATGGAGATGACGAAGATGGCGGTGTGATGCCCGCGGCTGAACATGTACCTACTACTTCGACGACGATCGAGAATGGACCCTCTCCCACACCTACAACGACAAACCCAGATCAAGGCGAAGCTGCTGTTGAGGGGGAGGTAGCATCAAGGCGAGAACCTCCCCGACGAGTGCAAGTGGATCACCCAGCTTCGAGAATCATCGGCGACATGAATGAACGTACTACACGGTCGAGGGTTCGGAACAATTCTCATTTCGCTCATGCTGGTTTTGTTGCCACTTTTGAGCCCAAAGACATTGGACACGCATTATCTGATCATAATTGGGTTAACTCGATGCATGAGGAGTTGGAGAATTTTGAGAGGAACCAAGTTTGGGTGTTGGTTGACCCTCCACCAGGGTGTAAGCCGATTGGGACAAAATGGGTGTGGAAAAATAAAGAGGGAGAGAAAGGAGAAGTGGTGAGGAACAAGTCGAGACTTGTTGCTCAGGGGTACAGTCAGAAAGAGGGGATCGACTATGAGGAGACTTTCGCTCCTGTAGCTCGTTTGGAGGCGATCAGGATCCTTCTAGCTTTTTCCGTGGCTAAAGGGTTCAAGTTGTACCAGATGGATGTGAAGAGTGCATTTCTGAACGGTGTGTTGGAGGAAGAGGTGTTTGTGAGGCAACCACCGGGGTTTGAGAGTGAGAAGTACCCTCACCGGGTGTACAAGTTGAGGAAGGCACTGTATGGGTTGAAGCAAGCGCCTAGAGCTTGGTATGGTAGGTTGAGGGGGTTCCTGTTTGAGAGAGGGTTTGAGATGGGGAAGGTCGACCAGACCTTGTTTCTCCTCAGGCAGGGCAGAGATATCCTGATTGTGCAGGTATACGTGGATGATATTGTCTTTGGTGGCTCGTCTAACTCTCTTGTTGCAAGGTTTGCAGAAGACATGAGCAGGGAATTTGAGATGAGCATGATGGGCGAGTTGCAGTTCTTCCTCGGGTTACAAATCAAGCAATCAAAGGAAGGAACATTTGTGCACCAAGGTAAGTACACCAAGGACATTGTGAGGAAGTTCAAGATGGAGGACTCCAAGGCCATGGCGACGCCTATGAGTACGACTACAGTTCTTGATGCGGACGAGGAAGGTGAACACGTGGACCAGAAGGAGTACCGGAGCATGATCGGGTCACTCCTCTACTTGACGGCGACGAGGCCGGACATTCAATTCTCGGTGTGTCTGTGCGCTCGTTTTCAAGCTTCTCCGAGGACTTCGCATCGGCAAGCAGTCAAGCGCATTTTCAGGTATTTGCGACACACTCCCGACTTCGGCCTTTGGTACTCTGCGTCTTCTTCTTTGGCGCTTCATGGATTTTCAGACGCGGACTTTGCCGGGTGTCGGTTGGATAGGAAGTCCACTTCTGGGACTTGCCAGTTCTTGGGTTCTTCTTTGGTATCTTGGTCTTCCCGCAAACAGTCGAGTGTTGCTCAATCCACTACCGAGGCAGAGTATGTGGCCGCAGCTAGTTGTTGCTCTCAGCTCCTTTGGATCACATACACCATGAGTGACTTTGGTGAGGAGTATACCCATGTCCCACTTCAATGTGATAGCCCCAGTGCCATAAGTGTTGCAAAGAACCCAGTGCTCCATTCCAAAACCAAGCACATAGAAGTAAGGTATCATTTTCTGAGAGACAACGTAGAGAAAGGGAAGATAGCTTTGATCCATGTACCCACACATGAACAACTAGCAGATATTTTCACCAAACCCCTAGATCAAGCAACTTTCACTCGTTTGCGGGGGGAGCTTGGTGTTTGTTTGATTTCTTGAGTTGGCATGTGGGAGCTCCTTTGTAGCATATGTATAGCTTTCCTTTGTGCATTTCTTGCATTTGGCATGGCATATGTAACATGATGTATAAGCATCTTTGTATCTTAGGTTGCATGCATTTTGTATCATATGCATTGTTTAGGAAAGGCTTCTCCTATATACATTGTTCACCATGGAATGACATATATGTCTTTGTGAGCTAATTTGGTAAGCTATGGTTAGTTTGGCTTAGCTCTTGATAATCTTGGTTTGTATCCATGGTTGATGGCTATGTTTTTGAAAATTTCATATGTATGCTCTCTTGTGAGTAAATGCCTTTCCATGATCTTGACATGTTTTTGTGGCTTGGCTATGCTTAATTTGTGGTTGGATAGCTTATTTTGATCATATGGGGCCAAAGGCTCATTTGTCATCATGAATGTTTAGCCCCCATGCTTCATCTTGTGGAGGGGCATAAGTTCCTTTTTGTCGCAAAGACATTTCATGTACCAATTATAAATCTGAAAATGAAATGTAAATTGCTTGAAAAATGTGCTCCCATGTCATATGTGCTAATTTTAATTTGCTTTGGGTGCTAAATCGTTGCATGATGCCTACCAATGAGAAGTCTCATATATAGAAGTAGGCACATGGCTCGGTGGCTTTGACATGATATGAGGTGCTTGTGGGTGTTTATGATGGTCTTATGCTTAGAATGGTTGTCCTAGCATGAAGTTTGTGTGGCTTTGCCATTTTGACATGTTTTGCTCATGTTTAGGACTTTGCTCATGAGAGGGTGATTTTTCGCAAAATTGCTAAATTCTATCTTAGCTTCGCCCAATGGTTGTGAAACTTCGTGATCATGAAGTTTATGTCATTACGAAGCTATAGAGTATCTAACTTGCTCGTTTGGACATGTGTAGCATCCTATGTTGAATTTTGTCTATTTGAGAAGCTCTAGGTTGCATTTTTTGCATTTTTGGCTTGATTCATGCATTGTCAACAAGGGGGAGAAGTTTGAGCATGTTTTGGCCTACTGAATGCATTTGGAAGGTTTTCAGGTGGTTTCGAGCTATTTTTGGGCTCTGTTGTGCACCGGTCTGACCGGTTGAGGTCACCGGTCTGACCGGTCAGAGTGCTGGTCCTGTTCACATGTTGCCCACCGGTCTGACCGGTGGTGTCGACCGGTCTGACCGGTCAGAGCTGAGCTGTTGCAGCTGCTCTATTTCGTGAAGTGGTTCGCATGCATTTGTCCAGGGGGAGTTGCATCGGTTCAGGGGGAGCTTGCATGTGTGCAGAGGGAGCTCTTTGTGGTTTTCGAGCTTTGGTTTGATGGTTTGTGCTCTTTGCTTGAGCATGTTCTGTCTCGGATGTGTCGAGCCGTTGCCCTTGCCTAAGGGGTCCGAGATTTGTCTTCTTCAAGTGATCTTGCTCTTTGCCTTTTCTTTGGCTTTCGATCGCTTGTTGGAGTTTCTTTTAGTCGTTTCTTTCCTTTTCCTTTTCTCTTGGTTACCAAAACGTGTGTGTTGTCAATGCACTCATCAAGGGGGAGATTGAGAGCCAGGTGTGGTTCGAGGACCGGTGGATGGTCGCTTCCTGGTGTGATGAGTGATTGACAACGTGGTGTGGACTGATTCTTGGCTAAGTATTGCAGGTGCAGGTTGTGGCTTGACTGGTGCAGGTGCAGGTGAAGAACAAGCGTGAAAGGTCGTTGCCGGTGAGGCCTCCAGGTGTGGAGAAGACAAGTAGGCTTGGTTCGAGGGACCCGGTGGCCAGCGGGGTCAAGTGCGGGCCGCATGATGGCAAGAACGGCAAGATGAAGTCATGGACGGTTTCTTGGTTGAGCCTCAAAACCAAGGTCGAGCTGGGACTACGTGGGAGCCGAGTCATGAGTGGTGATTGGCGGAGGCTACACCGAGTTCGCGGGGTTTCCGGTGGTTCACCAGAAAACCACTGGGTTCCTTGGTTGATCCACAAAGCCAAGACCGAAGAACCGAAGACGGAGGTGCAGCAGCTCCAGACCGGTCTGACCGGTGGGTCTAACCGGTCTGACAGGTGGGTACCGGTCTGACCGGTGAGGAGCACCGGTCTGACCGGTGTGTGACGACGCAGTCCGGAATCTTCGAAGCGGAGGACACGCGTCGAGGCTAAGCAAGTTTGCGGTCGCTGGGCATCCGTCCGATGGTGCGAAGACAAAGACTTCCAATTTCGCCCTCGAGGGGCATGTATCCCTAGTTAGCTAGTAAGGGTATTTTAGTCTTTCGGTTGCCTCCATATAACCCAAGTGGTGAGAGGATGGCAGCCATCTCTTGGAACCCTAGCTCATTTGGTTTTCCTATTTTCCTTCCTATTTTCTTAGGATTTTCGTAGGACTAGCTTGAGAGCTTCATGGTGAGATCTTGTGAGAGGGAAGGATGATCGGGCGGCAAGCTAGACCTTGTATGAACCTCTTTGGTATGTATAGATGATTCAGCGTGGTTCCTCAAGGTTTGGATGTGTCTTTCCCGTTTCTCCTTTTTGGTGATTTTCGGAGCCCTTTCTTGGCGATTTTCTTGGAGCGATTTCGAGGCCTTTATCTTTGGGATTTGGTGGGGGATGTATGCATGAACCCTTCGAGGTTTTTTACCCTTTGATTCCCCTTCCAAATCCGTGAGCAAAGGGGCTCGATTTTGGGGTTTTCGTGGCTCTAGGGTTAGAGGCGTTCTTGGTGGGAGTTCTTCGATTCCTCTTGATTTGACAAGTTTTGGTGGACCAAATCTTGGCTATGGAGTACCCATGAGGTGTTCCTACTATCCCCAAAGTCTTGTGCAAAACCGTGGAGCGGATCGGGAGATCGGGAGTTGGATTTGGAGGAGTTGACTCGCGGGCGCTGTTCATCCCGAGCTGCCCAGGCACGACCGGTCTGACCGGTGCTCTTGACCGGTCTGACCGGTGCTAGCCCTTGGTGGGTTTTTGTCTCGGGGAACAGCCTTGTCCGTGTGGTTTTGTCCCGTGGTCCTGCTGTTCAGTTCTTGGCGTGTTTGGAGTTGTTTTGCTAGGATTTGTGAGGGGTTCTTCTTCCTCACAGATGGTGTTTCGTGGTGGTTTTTGTTCCAGGGCCTAGAGGATTCACTGAGGCTTCCTGGAACGTTTGCTGTGCGGCTGCTGTAGCCACCGGCCTGACCGGCTCTGTCCACCGGTCTGACCGGTGTCACCGGTCTGACCGGCGCAGGCCATCGGTCTGACCGGTGTAGCACAGGCAGCAAGCCGTGCAAGTTTCCGCTGTGTGTTTTGGTGAGTTTTGGCTAGGAAGGTTGAGTGTTGGTTCCTAGGACCAGTAGCACTCCAGTGGCTGCGTGGTCTTGACCAACTTGGGTAGTTGGGTCGGAGACGTTAGTTGGAAGCCGTGTTCGTCTTGTTGGAGTTCTCATCTCCTTCGAGAAGAATTTTTATCGGCTCCCATTCACTCCCCCCCCTCTCTGGTTCGCCTAATCGGTCCTTCATCTTGCCCCCCGACCATCCATGGTGCAACAACGCGGTCAGCTTCAACAACAAGGTCGAAACCAGGGAGGCACCAGAACCACTATCTGGTGCACAGGTACTTGAGCAGTATGATACCTTTGAACAAGTAGAATTTGGAAAGACCTTGCTATCCAAAAAAAGGAAGCGTGACGAAGACAACAGATGGCACAACTGGAGGAAGAAGAGTATTTTTTTTGAGCTCCCTTACTGGTCTTCTTTGCTCATCAGGCATAATTTGGACATCATGCACATTGAGAAAAATATATGCGAGAGCATACTAGGCACTCTGCTTAAACTGGACGGCAAATGTAAGGATGGGGAGAATGCCAGGCTTGACATGGAGCATCTACGGATACGACCAGATCAGCACCCTATGATTAAAGATGATAAGTATACCTTGCCATCAGCCTTGTACGAGTTAGATAAGGAAGCCAGGGAAAGTTTGTGTGAATTTCTATATGGAGTGAAGATGCCTGATGGGGTTTCCTCAAATATAAGAAGATGTGTTGACGTAAAGTTACGTAAGGTGTCTGGCTTGAAAACTCATGATTACCATCTAATTCTACAGAAACTTTTACCCTTAGTGGTGCGTAGGATTTTGCCAAAACCTGTTGTCATCGGATTGATTCAGCTCAGTAATTTCTTCGATGCACTATGTTCAAAGGAGCTGGTGGAAGCAGAATTGGACAGGCTAAGCTGTTCAATTAGGGAGGCTGTTTGTCGACTTGAGATGATATTCCCACCTGCATTTTTTGATATCATGATCCATTTGCCTGTTCATCTAGCTGAGGAAGCTAAAATTGGGGGGCCAGTGTGTTACAGATGGATGTACCCAGTGGAGCGGTACCTACGCACTGTGAAAGGATATGTGAGGAACAAGGCTCACCCTGAAGGTTCAATTGCTGAGGGATACATACTCGAGGAGTGCCTTACATTCTGCTCAAGAATCTTGGACGTGGACACCAAAGAGAATCGTGTTGATCGACATGAAACAGTTACTGTGAATGAGCCACCATCTGGTTTGAGCATTTTTTCCGAAATGGATTACAAGAGGAGAGGACAGACGGTCGACGAAATTCCACCAGATGAGTTTCGGAAGATGAGGCACTGTATAATTTGCAATTGTGATGAAGCTAGACCATATGTCGAGTAAGATACACTGCTCAACATCAATTTTTGCTTGTAATTTTCTATTTCAAACTACAGTAATATTCTTTTTTATGCAGTGTGCATTTGGAAGAACTAAAGGAATATGGAACCAGAAATCTTGATAAGCGACATGAGGATCAACTCGTAAGATGGTTTGAAGGCAAGATCAGAGATCTACATGCGAGAGGGGAAGTAAGTTCAGAGTTATTTGCACTTGCTCAAGGACCGGATTCCCGACCTCGTACAATGAATAGATGTCATATCAATAATTGGCTGTTTCGAACCGTTAACATTGAGAAAACCCTCGTGACACAAAACAGTGGTGTGCTTGTCAAGGGTGAGAAAGGAGGCACGAACTGGTATGGGGTGATTAAAAGAATGATCTCACTGGAATTTTCTAGACAAAAAGAAGTTATTCTGTTCCAGTGTGACTGGTTTGATGTGCCTGCTGCCACAAGTACCAATAGAGGCAAAGGGTACAGTAAAGATAAATTTGGGGTGATTGACATTGATACTGCTCGACACAGGTATAAGAATGAACCCTATATTCTGGCAACACAGGCAGAACTAGTGTTTTATGTGAATCTGGTGAACAAACCTGGTTGGAGCAGTGTTATTTCATTGAAACCAAGGAACTTGTTTGCCATGCCTGAATTAGATCTTGAGGACTCAATTGATGTGGGTATCAAAGGTATTAATTTGCTCGGTGAACACCAGGATTTGACAAATTGGTCAAGATCGGACAAGGAAGGCACAACCGGGGATGTCTCAGTTATTAATCAGGTGCGGGCCGAGGTAGTTGATGAACCAGACGATGATGTATTTGATGATGATGATGAACATGATGCAGATGACACGTACATTGATGATGGAGTTGTTGCACCAATTGTTCAAGATGCCCAAGATGATGAATTTTTCGATTGATATTTAGTCGATCTTGTTTGGCGTGTTAAGAGCCAATTTAATCTTGCCATGACATTTGTTTTCAACATTTTTTTCATTATTATGTCGTGCCACAAACTAAAGCATGAGGTGTATTTGTGCACTATTCCCAATCTGTTACATTCTCAGTACATTTGAATAATAAGTACTGTAAATTTTTTCATTATTCTGCTTGGGACACATCATCAGCATGAAGCTTAATAGGAAGTTCTAGCAGATGATACACTTTACACCATTTTAGCGTCTGTAAACATGATTAACACTAAAGAAGAAGGCATCGCATTCGAAACGAACCCTACATTCATCACTACAGAAATAAAAGGCAAACTCCCTCCGGCTCGGCTCCCTACAGCAGAAGGTTCGGCCAACGCAGTGTTGAATGTTGCCTCGCGCAACCGCCGGTGGCAGCGTCGGCCGGCGGCGGCCCTGGCAGAGGGCGATACTCCTCATTTCCTTTGAAAGATTAACCGCACGAGTCCGGAAATATTCAGATTGCAAGTTGATGATCATCCGCGGACCTTGAGCCTCGCCCTCAACCTGTCTCATGTACGCAAATGCAGTGGCGTCAGCGTCGGCCCCACTGTAGAACCTGTAGAGAAGGACGGCCGCCACATAGGCCGCCCCTCTGTTCCCGGCGTGGGCACTGTGGTGTAGCTTGTCTAGGGGAGGATGCCATTCGCGGTTCCTGCCGAAGATGTCGTCCATCCCGGCGAGGAAGCCGGCCACCGGGTTGCCGGCTGCAGCCAGGCTACGAACGAAGACGTCGTAGCCATCGGGGTCGGCGTTCTGCCACTGCTCAATTGGAACCCGACCTAGTGCCAGGTGCCTACCAATGTCTCTGTCGCGGTAGGGGCTGAGCATGCTCTTGCAGGTGGCACGTAGGCTCCGGAGGTCCTCCATTGGCTGCTTCGATGTTGCACCGACTCGGCCAGCGATGATTGCTCGCAACTCAATCGGGAGTTACGCGAGCGACCGGGGGTGTTCCCTCGATGCCATGGAAGGAAAGTCGCACGGCGCGGAGCGTGAGATGTGGGCGGAGAGGGCGTGGCGGCGGAGCGTGAGATGTGTGGGCGGAGAGGGCGCGGCGGCCGGGGAGCGTGAGATGCGGGCGGAGAGGACTTTCCAAGAACCGACGGCGTCTTTTGAGATTCCAATAACCAGCCCTGGCCTCTCAAGTTTTTTCCAAATAAATTAACAACTGAACATCAGAACTGGCGTGTCGTGGCGTGGGTTCGAACTGGCGTATCATGGCGTGGCCAGCCGCTGCGTGGTTGGGTGCGGCCGCTGCGGGGCTGTGGCCGGCCGTGGCTTGGCCGCGGCCGGCCGTGGCTCGGGTTTGGCCGGCTGCGGCTGGGGAACGTGGCTGGGCACGGCCAGGCGTGGCTGGGCACGGCCAGGCGTGGCTGGGTGTCATTTCATGTGGTGTGGTGGCAACATATGATACCAAAGTTTCAATTTGACATCATTAAAAAGACTTGCACATATATATCAAAGTAGTAGCAATGTACTAGCATTGACTAGATCACTGCATTACTAGATATACATACACAGATACTTTTCTCAAAACCTAGAAATGCTACTTGTTACTATGGATTATATTACATTACTAATTCTAACTACATATCATCTGGCACAAATCGGTAACCATGCTTGATCTCAAGCTGATTTGCAATCTCAAAAGACAGAAATGCATCCTTGGTGGCATATTGCACCTGCCAGTCTGCCAAACACCTCGAATCCCACAGCCTGTGGTTCACTCTTCTGTTCTTGAATAGAGGTAGGTCTAGTACCACATTTCCAATCTTCTCCAGTTATGACCAGTAACCATTTTGATACAGATTGCTGTACTTGTAATCAACCTCAGAAACAATCAGTTGAAGGTCTCTCCAATTAGAAATCGTGATGCCGCAGTCCTGCTCTAGGCGTTCAACATCAATCGAGATATGCGCTCTGACAAAGATGTGGCCTTCCTCGCTGAGAAACTTGCTCAGGACATCAGGTAGCTTGTAGCCGGCATGAAGCACCTGGTAAATAAGGCAACGCGGCCCAACGTACAATTGCAACAATGCGACCTTGTGCTCGCCACTGCGAAGCTCAATGAACTCGGTGTCCAATCCGACGAGCAAATGATCTGGAGGAGGGTTACCTTTGATTTCTTTGATGTACTCCGCCACTTCTTCTGTGTCGCAAGTGATTGTGGTCTTGATGATCGGGTACCGCTCCTTGAAGAATTTGACCTTGCAGACCGAAGTTAGGGGCGGTCCCAGAATCGGCGATCACTGTGGACGGACGACGGTGGGGCGCCATTCATCCCAGCCACTGCCTAATCGAACGTCGACAGCATCGGCAGCAGCGCCCCACACATCCACGGTGCGAGGACGCTTGCGACCCTACAGTACCAATCCAAGAAAATAGAGTTCTAAATCTTAATCAAACATTCAATCTCGCTACAAATCCATGACTACATACAAAATGTACATGCTGGTCGCGTAGGGAGGACATGGAAATTGATGCGCTCTGCTAACGCGGCGGCGCTTGCTCCGCCTGCAGCACCTTGGTTGGTGAGGGGGGCGGCAGTGGCGGTTGCCCCCACTGCATCCCCCTTCCTTTCAGGGGTGGCGCTGCCTTCCGCTTCCTCGCATCGGGTCATCATGGGTGCCAATCATGCTTTAGAGCTAGGTGGCGTGGCAATGGCGTCCGAGATTGGAAGCTTGGCAGTCGGCGACGATGGTGGAAGGCAAGAAAACCCCAAGTTTTGATGTGACGGTTTGGGGGAACAGGGATGAAGCAATATTCTCTGTTGTCTGTTCAGCTTCGTCTATAAGCTAAAAGGAAGTGGGGACACAGCTTCGTCAAAACCACGAGCGCTCGTGCAGTCGTGCGGCTACCTGGTCCCACACATGGGGAAGATGACGCAGATTGCTTCTGTTATCAAAAAACTTCCAAAATTGACAGAGTTTGAATATGGTTGTCAAACGTTGTCAAATGAAAATTTCAAGAACACCAAACCTGTGCAACTCGTCAAGGCCTACAATCTTTATTTAAGTCATTAATCCATTTGACAGAGTTTGAATAGGACAAATTTCGAAATTCAAAAAATGATATCTACAATCGATATTTTTAAACACTAGATGATGTCAAATGGAAAAGTGGTGAATACCAGAGTTTCATATCTCAACAAGATCTACAAACTTTATTTAGGTCGGATTTTCATTGGACAAAGTGGTACTACACATTGTTCATTAATCCTAGGTTCACTTAGAAAGTTTAAGAAACTTGCTTGGAGACATGTAAAATTTGTACTACATGATAGTACCAATTCGTCAAATGCAAGACCGACCAAAATAAAGATTGTTCATCTCGATGAGCAATGAAACTTCGGTATTCATAACTTTTCCATTTGACATCATCTAGTGTTTGAAAAAATCAATTGTAGATATCAATCTTTGAATTTCGAAAATTTGATGGTTCAAACTTTGTAATTTCGAATTGCATTGGACTCATGAGATAGGTTCTTGTTTTGTAAGAATGTTGGGGAAAAAACCACCTGGGTTGGGCATCATAAGTGTAATATAAACATGTTTTAAGTTTTGATTATGAATGCAAATACAAAAATAAGTTCATCACTTGCTGACAGGTGGGACCCGTAAGTCAAACGCAAGGATGAAAAAGCACACACGAGGTACTCATGGGTCGCATCCCTTTGGTGTGGGGTTTCTGTGTGGGCCCCTTGTGGTGGGCTCCATTTGTCAGCCGCTTGGGGTCGAAAACAGCTGGTGTCAACCGCACCCTGTGTGTGCCTTCCTAGACGCCCCCGCCTTCCCCGACGCTTCGCTTCTTGTCTCACCCCTTCCCAAGTGCCTCGCTATAGTAGAAACCACCCAACCGCCGCACAACTCCGATTGCTATGCAAAACTCCCCACTATCGCAGCTGTCGCCCAACTCCGATTAGTTTCCAAACCTCCCCACCGCAAGCCAAGATGGAGCCGCAGTCGCCCGCGGTGTCAAGGGTTTCTCCTCGCGGTGCCTCGCCGAACGCCGCATTGCCGGCATCCTCCTCGCCGAGCTGGAAGACGGGGTCGTCGAAGTCAAAGGGACTGGCGGCGGAGGAGGCGATGCTGGGGTTCTTTCCTTGCCCCGATGTTGACGGGGCATCCGAGGAAGTGGACGCTAAATCCGCTAGGATGCCTCGGAAGTGGAAGGCTGACGATGAGGGTTTTTAGAACCCCACCGCCAAGAAGTCGAAGTAGGCGGAGTCGTCCAGCGAGGAGTTCCCCCCCAGATGGCGGGACTTCAGATGGGAGCGTCCGGTAATTTTTCTTACTCGTACCAAATTGAAGTTCCCCCTTTATTATTCGAGAACTCAGTGTTTATTTCCTCTGGTTGCTAAGTTCACTGAAGTGATTATTTTTGTGTGATTGCGAAATTGTTTATGAGTCATAATCAATTCTGGGACTTGCAATTTAGGATTTCTTGACTAGGGTACATATGGAAATTTTTTGGTACAAATCATCCAGTTTAGAATCATTGAGCAAATCCATCTCAAAAGTTTGTGTAGTAGAATTTTATCTTGAGTTCACAAGAGGAATATTGTTGTTCATGTATTGATTTCTTAATTCAGGATCTTGGGCCGACGGTGACTTTTGAGTTCACCTTCCCACGAGCTAGGCTATTCGTCGAATGCCATGATGATAGCGACGATGAGCTCTACCAGCCGGGCCCCTACCGAAAAAACCTACTGATGCCGATGTATTACCTTCATTCCCTATGTTTACTATTTCAGTTTCATTCAAATTTTGATGTACTTATCACACTAATAATGCATTGTAAAACCATTTTAGATTGAGGCTAAGGTGGAGGACGTCCGGAAGGTGCTGAAGCGTTGGGCAATCCCGTAGGCACGGCTGCAAGCAATGATAGATAGCTTTTGTGTAGTGAACTACTCCCTCATTAACATCCAGATGTGAAGAATGAGGCTTATATGTAATGACCTTGTATAATGGCATTACTTTACCAGAAATATTTGGTAGCTTGTGAATGCTGGTGTTATTATTACCCTTCATCATCCTTGTGATTGCATTTGTGTTATCCAATTTTTCTCCAACATCACCTCTGACCATAAACAAGGCTACGAAACCAACAAATACACCAACAGCCATTTTAGATCTTGAACTAGGCATTTATGATTAATACCAAGCATACATTAGGAACAAATATTTCTAACAGTCCTAAAATCATGATCACAGTAGTAAAGGTGCATCTAAGCATTTCAAGACTATACTCAGAAGTGGAGCTCAAAAATCTATTTAATTTTTGCTGCAAAAATCACTAAGTTAGAAAATAGCATAAATACAAGATAAATCATATCCAAAGATTAACTCAGTAACTTGGTACAAATTTTGGTGTAGAGCCTACACATGGAATATACAACAACATATCCAAAGTTCAGCTTGAGATCACAAGAAGATTTTGAAATACAGCAAAAATAGGCCAAACTGATTTCAAATTTTTGTGCATAAACTATTAGTCAAAAGTAGGGTCATGCTTTGCAAAATATGTAGGTATGCTCACGGCGAAACCAACAAAATTGGTTTTACATTTTTCTGATTTTTCTGTGATTTTATATGAATTTTCCAAGTTATGGACCTATGGGTGAAAAGGTTAAGAATCTACTTGCAACCCAGCCCTTACAAAGATTAAACTTTTCACAGATATGCCCTCGACGTTTCTATAGGGGTCCCTACAATTCTGTGACCTTCACAACTCTGCCCTCGGCGGCGGGGGTGAGCTCGCCGCCGGCGAGGTAGGACCGGAGCAGCCAAACAAGCGACGGGGAGGTGCGATTGTGTCCTAGGGACGATCTCTGAGGCACGGGTTGGTCACGTACGTGAGCGGAGGGAAGGTTCACCGGCGGCGGTGCTAATGACGGACGGTGGCGGAGCGGTGTGGAGAGGCGGTTTCGCCTGCCTTCGTCATCTACAGGGGTCGCGGCATGGTCCTAAGGCGGTGGGTTTTCCGGCGCCTCGGTGTGCGGGCTCGGGGGTACGGGGGCCAGGGTTGTGGGTCCCACCTGTCGGCATAGTTGTGGGTCCCACCTGTCGGCGCCCAGATTGTGATGTGTTCTTGAGTTTTTCATGGACCTAATTAACTTGATTGTTTGATTCATATTATCAAATCAACAAACTTGTATAGATTTCACAAATGACGTCCAAATCAGGAATTTTTTTCCTACATTCTTATAAAACAATAATCTAGCTCATGGTGTCCACTGCATCTCATGTTACTATATTTCAACAATCATAATTAAGAAATAGTACAATTGAAAACTAGAATCAAGATTTTCAAATAGTAGATGATGTCAAATGGAAAAGTGATGAATACCAAAGTTTCGTTGCTCAACGAGATGAACAATAATTATTTTTGTCGGTCTTGCATTTGACGAATTGGTACTATCATGTAGTACAAAATTTACATGTCTCCAAGCAAGTTTCTTAAAGTTTCTAAGTGAACCTAGGATTAATGAACAATGTGTAGTACCACTTCGTCAAATGAAAATCCGACCAAAATAAAGATTGTTCATCTCGATGAGCAATGAAACTTTGGTATTCATCACTTTTCCATTTGACATCATCTACTATTTGAAAATCTTGATTCTAGTTTTCAATTGTTCTATTTCATAATTATGATTGTTGAAACATACTAACATGAATTGCAGTGGACACCATGAGCTAGATTATTGTTTTATAAGAATGTAGGAAAAAAATTCCTGATTTGGACGTCATTTGTGAAATCTATACAAGTTTGTAGCTGTGATTATATGAATCAAAGAATCAAGTTACTTAGGTCCACGAAAAACTCAAGAACACATCACAATCTGGGCGCCGACTGGTGGGACCCACAACTCTGTGTTTATGTGTCCTCCCTAAGAAAGTGCATTTTTCTTGAACCCAATATACCCTGG
Organism: Cenchrus fungigraminus; assembly: GCA_036936925.1. Taxonomy (NCBI): domain Eukaryota; kingdom Viridiplantae; phylum Streptophyta; class Magnoliopsida; order Poales; family Poaceae; genus Cenchrus; species Cenchrus fungigraminus. The sequence continues at coordinate 97,658,902 of CM072774.1, read as the reverse complement.
GACCCCCCTAATTCAACCTGATCTGGTGGCGGCGGTTCTTCTCTATCTCCCCTGACATCTCGCCTTCATCTTCTACCTCATCCTCGCCGGGGAGCACAGCCTCGCACATCCAATTAGCCCCTGCGCGTGACGAACTGCAATCACTCCTTGGAAAAGGTCGCCGCGGCACGCTACGAGGCGTCGAGGCTGGTTGAACTGCCGAAGGAGCTGACGATTGACATCATCTCCCGAGTCGCTGCTTAGTCAGAGGACACCATGGAGGATCTCCGGAACCTGAGTGCAACATGCAAGGCAATGTGCATGGTGTGCAGCGCCGCCACGGTCGGACGACGACTAGCCCTGAAACGTGTCCTGCGGCGTCGATTCAACCTCAGCCCGGATTTTCGCGCGGTGCTCATCACCACACTAGCCACCGTCGGTATCCCAGAGGCCTTGTTCCGCAGCGGGTTGTGCCTCGCAATATTGGGGAACAAGCGCGGTGTAATCATGCCATGCCTCGACCAGCTAAGGCGCGCCACGGAGGCGGGCCACAAGGTATCGATGTACGCCCTAGCCCTCTTCCTCTACAGGCCCAACAGCGGCGATGCCGACGACGACGAGGCCCGGCGGCTCCTGCGCTTGGTCGAGGGACCCGAAGAGGGGGCGACGGCACTTCCTTGGAAAAACTTGACTTGTACGAAATGCCGCTCCAGGATCATTTTGGCGACATGGCACTTACGGCCGTGGGTGGCGATTGCCGTGCCGCCGGTGCCGGCACCCGTACCTCGCCAGGATGATTTTCAGTGTGCAGGTCACGGGTGTGGCAACCACGCAGGATGACATGCTTCCTACTTGTGGCGTAGGTTCTGCAGCGAGGAGTGTAGGATCCGGAACGAGTGTGATTGGTTCTTCTTCACAATCAAGGAAGCGTTTATGTGATCTGATACAAGGTACAAAGTTTGTGATTGCTAATACGTTTTGATTAATTTGTTCCAGACATGATGCACCATAAAAGACATTCTGGATTTCAGTTCACATGTTTGCTTTATTGCTTGTCTGCTACTCATCAGGAATTCACTTTACATCTGGAATTCTTATGTTCTGAAACTTCAGCTGACTGCTAAAAATTCTTTAAATTCACAGGATTTCAGTTATCAGGAATTCAATTATTCTGACAGTTCGGTGAATGCTTTCTTTTTTTCAGGAAATTTATCTGGCACTGAGGAGGGACCTTGGGGAGAGCCTTTGGCATCATTTTAGGCTGTACTTTGAAGAAATCTAGCAAATAAACTCGAAGCATGTCTCTGAAGTTGTGTCTTTGGTCCATGTGTCTCTCTACTTGTGTCGATGTGGAGAATGTTTTTTATGATCCTTAGTTGTTGTGGTGTCATCGTGCATCGGGATGCCTATGTGTAAATTCAGTCCTCATATATCGTACGCACTGGCTACCGATCTTAATGTTGGTTACTTCATTTGTGTGATGCATGTTACTGTGGTGCGAAATTGATGTGAGCAATGTTATCCTGCTAAAGTAGGTGGAAAGATGACATTCAAAATTTACTTTGACCACAAAAACTTTTCTATAAGCAATATACAATAACATGTGTCATCTTGTGCAGTTACATAGTAAACAAGAAGTAAACTAAGATAACTTGTATAAAATTATATTTCTAAAACTTGATTATGTTCAACGCATCATCTTGACAAATATATATGAAACTGAGTGGGACCCACTCGTCAACGGGACACACGAAAAAGCACCCCTAAAATACGGCAAGCGTTCAGAAAATTTGGTAGCCAACGATTTGGAATGTGGCGCCTGTTTTTCCTTCCGAAATAATTAACAAAGGCCCAAACTACCATGCTACCATGACTGGGGCCACCACGTTGTTGCGAAACACCGGGTTTTTAGAGTAGTAATAAGTCGTCTGTCTTTAGTTTCCCTCCCTAATCCCCTCGCAAAACCAATCTACATCTCGGTAAGTTAGGGCCGGGTAGTCGACGACGACCGGCGCCACCGCCAAGCTGCTTCTCACCTTACACGTGGATGCTGACGTCCAGCGAGGCGACAAGGGTGACCCCTTCATCGTCTGAAGCGCTGCGCACACCTTCGTCGGTGATGCTACCTCCAATGTTCACACCAACCTGTGGTATGGCGACTGCTGAACCTCCCCTCAGCATGTCCACCTGGGCTAGGGTGACGACTGTGCTCTTTGGGTCATCACCTTCGTCCCAAATAGCATCACAAGGTTCGGGCGACGCAGAAGCGAAGGCCGACGGCCTAGATGCAGACCAAGATGTGGTACCTTCGTCTCAGGACGAGACGACTGAGGCCAGGTACGCTGTTTCCACGTTCAATCTTTCCCCTTGTACATGCCACCTATATTTCATGCATTTGTGCACGCACTGGTACCCTAGATTTCATGCATTTGTTCACGCAATTTGCACACCAAATTTCTTCAAATTATTGAAATGCCATCGATGAATGTGCAGATCAAAAGATGAGCAGATTTGGACCATGTATATGATTGAAAAGGGTATAGATGGGGAGGGAGATGAAAAGCATACATGTAAACCTCTTGGGAAACAAATCACCATGGAAACCATAAACAAGTTAAAAGCAAAATTGGGGTATCGGAACAGGGACGTGGTTTACTACATGACTAGAATTCCTGAATCTCCTGCGGAAGCAACACTCACTGAGATCGACTACGAGGTTGATGTAGCAAAAATGAAAATGATTCACGAGAAGGAGATGGTGATCAGCTTAGTTGTATCCAGAGAGCCAATACCCCAAAACCACTGCATGCCCATAACACCATTGAAATCCAAAAGTGTTTCCACACATGATGATGATGATGATGAAGAAGTCGAAGAATCTGAATTAGATGAATACAAAGTTTGGCTAGCTGCACTGCATAAAGAGAAGAAAGCCTTGGGTAAGATATGTTACAGCCCTATATTTGTATATATATACTCATGATTGTCCAGTTAACTGACATGATTGAAATTAATTATGGATCCCTTTTTAGAATTAAAAGACATATTCAGGGATGACACCATCGACACATACCGAGAATACCTTAATGTTGCAGGACTACTTGATGACATCGGTAATATCCCTCTCCTAATTGGCAAGCAAATTACCATTCTTTGTCAGACTACAAATTATGCTAGCTCATCATGCCACAAAATTGTCTGCAGAACGGTATGTGGACCCCACCTTTATTTTGCAACACAGGCATGACATGAACCCAACAACTCCAGTGCAGCCTCCATCTCATGCTCGGCGTTGGAAACAACAGGAGCAAGGAGATGGTAACTTGTGTTTATTAGAAATTACCTGTCTATGCATAGTATGTTTTTTGTGGGTATTATTACATTTTGTTCCCATGGAATAGGCTCACAAGATGTGAAGAAAAGAGGACGCGGTCCCGTAAGAGCCTTGAAGGTAATCGCCAAGAGAATCAAGGCGGGCAAACAACAGTTGGACATTCAATTCTCAAAACATGGAGGACCGGTAGGTAGTAACTACTGCTCATTCATTGATGAAGTAGTCATCTATACAAGGAAAAGGACGTCAATCATTGGAGTGAAATCGTGGAAACATGTCAAGGAAGAAGTCGAAGACGCAATAGCAACTGATGTATTGGTATATAATCTTAAACTTTGCTTTTGAATACAATTCAATTATAAACTAACGTAACAACTCACATAGTATTTGCATGCTATTGTGATTATATAACAGGCAAAGTGGGACATGGAGGATAATGTTGATTCAAGGGAAAAGATATGGAACATTGCTGCAGAGCGTTACAAAGGATGGCATTCAACTTTCAGTGCTACGGCCAAGGCATACGACAGCTACCACCAGAGAATGTTACATAAGCCTAAAGAATTAGATATTGTTGAATGGCACTATCTGCTGAAGTATTTCAGTACTGCTAAATTCAAGGTTTGTTCCACATTGTTACTATTACTGAGCAATACATTTTTCATACAAATGGCAATGTCTGAGTCTTTAAGATTATTGTTCTAATCTTGACATTCTATATAGGAAAGGAGCGCACAAAATTCTGCGATTCGAGGCCAACAAAGGACAAGACATTTGTCAGGCTGTAAGCCTTTTTCTCAGCGCAGCTATGAGAAGGTAATAACTGGAGAAGCACATCTCTAATCTGTCTTGCAGGATGAATAACTAATTTGTTATGTTCTTGGCTTAACAGAGAGACCCAGAAACTGGTGACGAGCCCGATGATATGGAACTTTGGTGGTTAACTCACACTAAGCATGGGGAATGGACAGACGAACAATCTAAAAATGTCTATGTGTGTTCTCAATGAATGTGTACATACATTTCTATACTTAGTCCATGCAATTATAGAATGCAAGCAATTTCTTGTTCAACTAACTCCTCCATCTGTGCCTTGTAAATGTTAGGACAAAGCAAGCAGCGTTATTGCTGAGGCGGAATCAAATGCAGAAAACAACTTCGTTTCCCAAAAGAAAAAAAACGAGATGTTCCAGAAGGCATACAAGGAAGTCACAAAGTGCAAATCAACTAAGTTGCATGGTAATGGGTACCTAGCAAAAAACCCAACTAGAAGGCAGCTGCTCAATGCAGAGCGCCAGGAACAAATTCGTAGGGAAGAGCTATAGCATCAGGAACACGTCGAGCTCATGGACGCATTTGGGATGCTACAAGAAAAAATGTCAACATGGGAGGATGAAAGGGAAGCAGAAAGGAGAGAACATACACGACAACTTGAAGAAAGTAACAAGAAAAGGGAGGCTGATCTGCAACAGCTTAGGCAAGAGTTCCTATCAATGCTGCAAGCAGCAAATGGACAGGCACAAATTCCACAGGTACTGGTCAAGCTAGTTGCATGAATGACTTTCTATCCTCAGGATCTATATCTAAATGTCTGTATCCTTTCATAGATTATCCTGCCAACATTTGTCCAACCAAACAACAATGTCACTGCATCTGCAGACATTGCGGCGGCAGCCGCATCAGTCACGAGAGCTGAAGATGTGTAGACAGACCCAACAAATGTGATCTCTTCTAGTCAGGTTGTTTTGTGGATCGACAACTTTTTACTTCTATCATCAGAAACTGATCAAAATGGCGCCTAATTTTTCCCTCCCATATATTTTTTGTTCTCAGGAGAAGCAACCTGAAGTCAGTGCTAAACAAAGGGCGGCTACCATTCGCAATACAAGAAGTAATAAATCTGGTACCAATCCTGAAGCACCTTCCGTCCAGCCCCATGCAAAAATTTCATCTCAACAGCTACAGGCACAAGCAGCAAGTAGGAGACGACAACAAGCCAAAAAAACAGGAGGTGAAGTTTTAGTAACTCCTCTGCCTACTGTTAATGTTCATGTTTCAGCTGTCAAAGTGTTTATAGATGTGTTGATTATTTGATATCATTTTGATAATTTTATGAATGAAAATAAAACTTTGGTTTGGTACATGCTGTTGTTGCACCGTTTCCAATATTACAGTTTACTTGATGCTTACAAATGTTATTCATTCATTTCAGAAAGCTAAGCCGTTTCGAATGGAGCAAACAGGTGATGGGACCTTCTTGAAGTCACACTTTGCTGATCAAGTGATGGGATCTCCTTCAAGCCACACAACTCTTTGTTGAAACAATCCTTGGCTGATCAACTGATGTGATCGTCTTCAAGTAAACATCATCTGTGTTCAAACAATGTCCTCTTCAAAACTTAGAAGTGTTTCAATACTTCATGTGTCATTAAACTTAATTATCAGTGTGGATGGTTGAATGTTCCCAGTGGATGGTTTCATGTATCAGTGTGGTTGCTTATTAGTATTTCAGTACTAATTAGTATTAAAGTACTTATTGCGCCATGAATTATAAATGCATAATAATTATTATTGAAGATCCTGTATTTTAATGTTTGAAATTATTGCTGCTACAAATAAATGAGCGTGGCAGAATAAACATATGGCGACCTACAAAACTATGGCATCAACTCCTTTCGTTGCAAAAGAGAAATCACCCTATCGCAACCAATAATTTTCGATGTCACAAAGGCTTGTGGCAATAGTAGGTTCCACATGAAGCAACCTTGTATTATGGTGGTAATAGAGGCATGAACTTTTGGCAACTGAATCATTTTCGAAGCAACAGAATAGGAAACATATGACAACCAAGTAAACTAGGTGGCATCAGAGTGCCTCACCTATTGCCTCGAATATATTTATCTTGGTGGTATTAGAATGTTGCACCTATAACAACCATCCCTGATTTGTGGCAATATAGAAAACTGCCTATAGCACTGTATTCCACTTCGTTGTAATAAAAGGAAACACATATAGCACCCAAATACGTATCGTGGCAATAGAAAGCAAAAAGGTGGCATTAGAGTGCCCCACCTATTGCCACAAACCTATATATTTTGGTTGTAATAGAATGTTGCACCTCTAACAACCATCTCTGCTACGTGGCATTAGAGGTCACCGACTATAGCAACAAACTTAACTACGTGGTAATAGATGGAACCACATATAGCACCCAAAACAAGTTGGTGGCAATAGAGGTGCTTCCCATATTGCACCCAGAATAAGAATGTAGCAATATAATACTTTGCAACGAAATATTTTACAAATTGCAACTCGGTGTGATCGATGCAATTGCACCTATGGCAACATCAGATGCATCGCAATAGAATAATTTGCAACCAACACGAGCGCGGTATAAAATGCTAGTTGCAACGCCGCATTGCGTTGCAATAGAAAAACTTTTGCAACCACAAAAAGACCACGGTTGCTACAGGCTAATGCAGCGCGGCCTTTCGCATCACATGGTTGACGAAAAAAATTGGTTGCATTTGCGGCCATTGCAACCAAATATGGCATATTGCAACACAATTTGTGCGTTGCATCAATGCCAAAACGTAGTAGTGTACATGACCTATTTGTCCCTGAGGGGATTGTATCTTAAGTTTAAGTGCTAGGGGTAGCTTGGTCATTTGCCCAACCCAGAGGGACTCGTATATATAGCTCTAGGGTTTTCTAGGCAAACCATCCATCCGGACTACTTCTCATTTCCTTGCTCCATAGGCGTAGATTTTCTTCACCGCTTTGTAGAGAATCTGACCTCCGAGTGTATGGAAGCATTCATGGTTGTGTTGATTTCCTTCTTGTAGCTCGTGTGATTTTTGTGTCTTTTTCGAGCTATTTTCGTTGGATTTTCGTGCGCACCTTGTTCCTTCAATTCTGAGGTGTTTGGATTCGGATTTGTTGGTGGGGATCATGGATAGATGTCTCGTGCATCTTTGTACTTGATCATGACCCCTCAAACTCCGGATTTGGCCTCTGATTGAAAGATTTCGGTTGGAACCCTAGCTTTTTTGGTAGAGCTCGGTTGCAATTCGATTCCCGGCATTTTAGTTCATTTGAGGTCTCAAGTTTTGGGGCATAGCATCTCCTAGGGATGCTTCACATCTCCCCCAAATCTTACCTCAAGAGCTCAAGCTGTTTGGGAGATCTATGGACGGATAGGTGCTTTTGTGCTTGCGTTTTCGAGCTCGGGCTGCTCTGTCTGCACCTGGCGGACAGTCCGCGCGGGGTCGGCGGACCGTCCGCGAGGGACTTTGCAGATTGCCTAAGTCCTTCGCTTCTTGAGTTGCGCTTTCACTTTGGGATTGTTTGGGGCTTGTTCCTAGGGTTGGTAGGTCCGTTGTGACTACGTGACCTTGGCAAGCTTGTGTGGGAATCCTAGGTTGTGAAGTTGGGGCATAGGCCGAGTTCATCCTTCGGGAAGAATTTTTATCGGCTCCCATTCACTCCCCCCCTCTCTGGTCACCTAATCGGTCCTTCAACGGTTGTGGCAACGGCTGTTGTGCTCCGGCTGCTCTCCTCGATGCACTCCTAGTTACCCTGTCACCAGAGACACTAGAATGACGAGGTTCCTCGAGAGGAACGGTCAGTGGCCCCTGGCCGTACAACCTGAAATCCGGGTTAGGTAACTGGATCTGGTTTGTATGGCCTGGGTAAAAGAAGACCAAAGAATCATCCGGACCCTTCTTAAGAATATGCCCCTGAGTCAAATAAGCCTCGTCAATCTGAGTCCGGGGGTTAGCAATGGAGGGCACGTTGGGCCCTTGTGTAATCCCAAGATTCGTGACGATACGAGAAATCAGAGACGTACACTGAATAGAACCCGTCATCTTAAAATTTGTTAACCACTGTCGAATCATAGCTTGCACAGGGGAGATCTTGATTCGTCTGACCGTGGCATATAAGACCATCATCTCGTCAGTGCGCACAGGTCGTACGTCATCCCTTAGAAAGAGAGTGACGGCGAGCCACTTGTGACACAGTCGGAGAGTGGGGTGCAAGATGTCATTGCACCTCGGTATTAGCTTGCCGCGAACAGGACGACCAGAGATCTCTTCCCAAAAACTCTCACGATTAAAACCAGCGCAAGCTTGCTCAAGAGAAATAGCGCAGCGACGATGAAAACCGAGGGTGCGACTAAGATCTTTCCACAAAACTCGATACGGAACTCCATGAAATCGAAATGAAATACCAGTCGCATCCTCTTGAAGAGTGCAGAGAAACTGGGTGGTGGTAGGTCTAGAACCAACCTCCTAAACTGGGACAAAATCCTCCCATCCTAGAGCTTACCAAATGGAATTGAACTCGGAGTCCATACCTATTTTCTCGAGAAGGTCCGGGTCGAACTCCTTGGTGTTGGCGAAGACTCGGTCCTTGATGAGAGCGTAGGCTTGTCTCTCGCGATCACTCCTCAAGTTGATGAAGGCGGCATCAACGGTGTACACTTCATCGTCTTGTGGCATGGGTAGCTCTTCTTCTCCTTCCTCTTCATGGTCGGTCGACATTGGGCTTGGTGCAGCTTCGGAATGGAGAGACGAGCTCCCCCCGTCGCGTGAACGGTGTGAGCGCGTCAACTTTCAGAATGCGCCGGAAGCCCAACTCATCTTGCACAACTATCGAACGACACGAGCAACTTGGTGATGGGTTAGTGAAACCGAATGAAATTCTTACCGGGGTTGCTCCACCAGTGATCAATATTTCAGCAGCACTTGGAGAGAGTACTTGGGACCTTAATCTCGAGTGAAAAATCCACGAAAACCAGAGAGCGAAAGCAAGAGGGGGAGAGAGTGTTGCAATGGGTGAAGACACCCCTCAAACCCCCTTGTATTTATAGGCATTGAAGCCGGGAACCGAGACATGGGCCGTGTGCAACGGCTAGGAGCCGTTGGAGGAAGGAGGGCCGAGCTAGCCGTTAGGCTGGGTCGGCCGACCTGTGGGGTCGGCCGAACCCACCTCGGGTCCGTCCGCCTCCAGCTTTTTGCAACGGCTCTCTAACAGTCACATGAGGGCCTGCCTAGGTGTACCGGTTCAAATTTGCTCGGAAACTTGCTCGAATGAATTTTCAAGGATTTTCCAACCCAAAATTTTATTTTCGGAATTCTTTATTGAAAAGGGAAATTTGGCTAGAAAAAATTCTAGCATGCAAATGCAAAGATGGAAAATTCAAACATGCATCGGGAAAAATTAAATTAAATTTTGGAAGGGAAATATGAGATAGCTCACCAATTTTACCTTTTGGCGAAAGGACTTATCTTTTTAAGTCCGAGTGCGGGACTTTTCTCGGTGATCAGTTCCAATCGTCACCCCACTCCCGAGAAGTAGAGGGGTGCGATCTCTGTACCTGCCGCCACACCTTCCGTGCCTTCCTTGATTTTCTTGGTGTGGTCAGAGGTTGTGTGAGCTGGGGTTGTGGCTCCGTCCACCCCCAGGTCTGCTCATCATTTCCTTGCACTGAATAGCATTGCTCTTCTGTTGGTCGAAATCAGAACATCAAGTTCTTCTTCCCAATGCGGAAACGGATGGTCCCACTTTCCACATTGATCCTTGCCCGAGCGTCACTTAGGAACGGCCTCCCAAGAATGAGTGGCATTTCCGCATCGTCTTGCATATCAAGGACCACGAAATCCGCGAAGATGCAAGAGCCCTGGACAAATACCAGTAGACTCTCCACAATCCCCTCCAGATAACGGATCGATGCATCAGCAAGTTGAACTGTCCTCGAGGTTGGGGTAACAGCGGGATATCCCAATCTTTCGAACATAGCCTTGGACATGAGGTTGAAACTCGTGCCAAGGTCACAGAGGGCATTCCTAATTTTCTGGTAGTATATAGTGCAAGTGATAGCCGAATAACCAGGATCTTTCCTATGCACAATTGCTGAAGATTCCCATGGATCAAGAACCTGCTGTATGGGTCTCCCTGCATAGTCAGTAGCTCGTGCCCTCCCAGATGGCTTACCCCATCTGGTGGACACTGCACAAACATTCTCACAAGAAGACACGGGTTGCCTCGGAATCTTCCCGTCCTCAGCAGAGGGAACCAAAGCAGCTAACTGAGCTAACTGGGTTTCTATCATTTTATTAAAGCTCAGCTGGTTCTTAAGAGCAGAAGAAAGGCTATCGATTTTAATGTTGAGGCTTTCTAAAGCCTTATCATAGGCAGCGGTTTTCTTGTTAAAACCTTCATTAATCTTAGCTTGCCCGAAAACCAGATCTTTCAGGGAAGGTTGGTTGGCATTGTAAGTATTACCTTGATTACCTCCCTGATAGTAAGGGCGTGATTGATTCCACGTTTGACCTCCTTGTGGACGATAACCAGTGCTGTTGCCGTTCATGTACATCACATCCTCCTAGGTAGCGGGGCAGTAATTCCCTGAATGCCCAGTATCACCACAGACTTCATAGGTCATGCGAGCATCCATAGCTTGAGTAGTGATGGCCATGGCAGCCTTCTCGCTGGTCAGAGCATCCATTCTCTTCATGAGTAGGTACATCTTGGCGTGCAACATATCCGCTTCCTTGACGGTATGTGTACCCCTCTGACATGGCTGGAGTCGATCATCACTCCACCCTTGGTTGGAGACCATCTTCTCAATAAGTTTGGTTGCTTCAGCGATAGTGAGAGAGAAGAAAGCCCCTCCTGCAGCAGCATCAATATGGCCTCGGGCTGTCGGAGTCAGCCCATTATAGAAACTCTGAAGAATAAGCCAGTTGTCCATCACATGATGGGGACAAGCCAGGATGTACTCCTGGAGCTTCTCCCAGGCCTCTGGAATGGTTTCGTTTGTTGCTTGCTGAAAGCTCGAAATCCTTCCCCGGAGAGCATTGGTTCTGCCCAACGGAAAGAACTTCGTGAGGAACGCTGCTGAGCACTTTGCCCAGGTGTCAACATCTGCTCGGTTCGCATAAAACCACTGCTTCACCTTTCCCAGGAGTGAGAATCGAAACAGCCGCAGATGAATGGCATCTTCCTCCACTCCTCGTATAGTGAAGGTACTGCACAGCTCCAGGAACTATTGCAAGTGGGCGCTCGCGTCTTCATTAGGCTTGCCACAAAATGGGCTAGCCTGTACCATCATAATGAGGCCAGTCTTGATCTCGAAGTTTTCATTCCTGGTGTTGATCTCAGAGCCAGTAGGCACCTGATCAGCAGAGGGAGCAGAATATTCGCGAAGAGTCTTCTCCTGATTGGCCATAGGAGTTGATGTAGATGGCACCAAGGAAGCTGGGTCGACTTCCGTACGTACACGCTGGGGAGAACCGAAATGAGTTCGAGCTCTCCTTACGAGTGACTCAGGATCTTCAGTGAAGTTCGGCGGTAAGTCGAAACCAGTCATACACTACCTGTCTTCATCATCGACAGACAAAGAAGACATTCAAAGTTAGCCTGCATTGAGGACTGTTTTATTCCTGTCATGATTATAAACATTGCAAAGTGTTGACATGTTATCCTTAGCCTTCCCCGGCAACAGCGCCAAAAATGCTTGTTGATATTTCTTAACCTTGAGGCTAAGTTACGGGTTCCTAGCAACGATGCCAGAAATATCCAAATGGTAATCCTAACAATTACAAGAGTCCGCAAGAGCACGGAAGTACCATTGCAGCATTTCCCCAAAGGAGTATTCCAAAGGGTATCGAATCCAAGGAAGGCTGGGCGGATTAACTAGTTCAACACTATTGTAAGGAGTATAAATCATAGACGGGGACAAACCAGATACTCAAGTGCAGGGGTAAGATATGATAGATAAGATAGTAGTGTGAACACACAAACACACTCTCTCTAAAGGTCCTAGGCTTAGGAGGCAACATACGAGTTAGTTCTAGGTTCTAAGGTACTAAACATACGAAGTTAGTCAGACAAGTTAGACACACACTAGCATCGCATGATGCTGGCTCAAGCACCCAGGTGCAAACGGGGAGCTAACCTCCCGCGTCGCTTATGCACAACTCCGGTTGTTAGACTTTAGACTCCTACAGTGTATCCGAACGTGGGGGATTCCAGAAGGGTCCAACGGCTGTCACCACCGCGGCCTACCCCAAGACAAACCATGGGATACACTCGTAAGCAACATAGCTACGCAACCCAAGCACCACGCTTACGTTGTTAGCAGGACCCTGACCTGCCCGGGCTATTGTGACCCAGGTCAGAGCCACCAGATAAACCGGCCAATTACACTGAGCACCGTAGCTTGAGCACGAACTTCATACAACACGAACATGGGATCTAACTAGATCAAACTAGGCTAAGCACACAAACGGATTTGTGCTTTCCTATGTCTATTCAACAAGATCAAAGGGTCGTGTTCGTGATGAACACGAGCCTCTAACTTATGAACAAACACCGAAAACATGTATAAGTCACTCATCAACTAGATCGAAAGGCCTTGTTCATCAAGAACAAGAGCCTCTAAATGATGAACGAGCGAAGAACACATGAACAAATCACCCATGTATACAAGCACAACTTTATATGAAATAGCTGAATAACTGAAGTAGATCAAAGTCATACAATAAAATAAAGATACAAGAGAACTCATACCTAGATCCCAAAGTAGACTTGGAACCTGAAGTAGAACTACTCTAGCCTACCTCCTAGCCTTAGAAACCAAAAGTGAGAGAGGAGGAGTAAGATGTGTTGGTAAGAAATGAGCCCCCTCCCCTTCTATTTATAGGCCAAAGCACCGGCGCAAGACGGAGTGAAACACCCCGGGGATGGCCTCTAGGACCAATGGACAAGCGCCACGTGGAAGCCCAGGATCAACCGACCCAAGGTTGGTTCGGCCGATCCTAGGGTCAGCCGATCCCAGGTGGGCCCCACTCGGGGTGTGCTTCCTCGGGGTGGCTGTCCTGTGGGCCTTTAAGTCGGTCCCCAGTGTACACATGTTCTTGAGGCGGTTTAGGCACTCTGGTGGGCCCATGGATCCATGTGAAGTCCATGTGTCACGCTCTGATTCGTCGGGGCTTGCCTCTCATGGATTGGTGACATGGCGTGCATGCGTGGCACTTGAGGTGGCCTGGCTTGCATGCATGGCACCTGAGGTGGCAGCCATTCCTTGAGGTGACGTGGCATGAATCATAGAAGGTGAGTTTGCCACTTCTTTTGTGCTTATTTTCCTACAATCACATAATCCCCAAGGACAAGTGGAACTACATTATTCTTAACTAAAATGCGTGTAAGAAATGCCTCTTGCTCCTTTATTCATGAGTAAATTGATGGCTAAAGTAAGCACATAACAGCCATCAACAAAGCTCCAGATCGCTGACGCCTGGTCCTCGTGAAGTTATCGTTATAGATCCTAATGAAAACGAGTGCAAGGACAGGTTGCGCATCGTTTAGGTGGATAGATCTTGAATGGGATATTAGGACTCTAAAAGTTCTAGAGAAACTGATGGAAATGAAGGGAAAAGCAGAAGAGGAAGCAAGGTCGTGGAAAGAAGCATGTACAACTGCTAAGGAGGAGGCCAATGTCAAAGCAGTTGAGCTGCAGATGATAATGCGATACTACGGGGAGGTAACCCATAACCTGTTTGAGACGAGAAAGAAAATGAGAAACAATGCTCTGTTGTCTCCTACAGAAAAGGGTGAAGCCAACAGGTACCTAAAAGCTAAAAGGGAGGCAAGGATGTGGAAGGAAGAATGTGCAAAGGCTAACAAGGAGATTCAAGAGACTGCCGCTGAGCTGCAGACAGTCAAGCAGCTCCTGGATTCTGCAACAGTTGTGGTGAAGAAGGTGAGGGAATTGTTGAGACAGGACTCATATAAGAGGTCACTCAGCAAGGACAACAATGAGACATAATGTGATCTGTGGTGTTATTGCTAGGTAGACGGTTTAGAGGTGCTAATCATGCTTGTATTTTGGTATTTGCTACTTGTTGGTGGTGTGAACTTTGTGGTGATGAGTAGCTGTGAGATGCCATCTTATGATGTTTGATACTTGTCCGCTCTGTTGATGCTTTGCGGGAAGATCCTTCCTGATTATCGAATGCGTAACTGCTTGTTCCCTACAGTGATTGTGCTAGAAACTCATACATATGCGCGGAATAATTGACGAAGGATGATAATATAGATATTTGTACATTGAATTGCGTTACAGGTGGTACATAATAGAAGTTCCTCATTACGGATAGCTAGGCAACAGCCATGTTCCTCGTGACCAAATCCAGTCCCCATGAACCTGCTTAATGCGGATCGCCGGAGTAGTGTTGACGCCTGGAACAATACCTATTCCCTGCTGGTAGATCCAGTACTAGTTCTTTTCATCGTGATGATAAGTTCGTAGGAAGTAAATGTGATTTGCCCTCAGGTCAGCCAAACCAGAAATGGCATGCTCTTCTGTAACAATGCACTTGCCAGGACCAAACAAGATGATCTTATTCCAGAACTTAGGATCTCTCTCCCAGGGAATCGGCTGCCAAATGTCCCCCACGAATGAATGCAAAGTTAATTCTACCACCTTAGCTTCTTTCTCCTCCAGAACAACAAAGAACAATCGGTCTTCACCTTCGAGTAGAGAAGAGTTACCCATGCCAATAACCCATGACAACCGAAGTCCAATAGGATAGGGAGGTGCTGGAAGATCTTGCCCCAAGTAGATCCGCATGTGTTCAGAAGAACTACACCAGAAATCTTCCGAAGGAAGTGTAGTCCAGTCGGATTGGCTACCCAAATGCCACATGGAAACGGGCAATGACCCAAGTGCTGCAAAAGATTTCTCTGGCCAAAAGAAAGTAATCACGACAAATGACTCTGCACCAGTTGCTGTTTCAAGGCACAAGATACAAGCTTGGAGAGTAGCCATTTGGCTCCATTTTGGAAGTCGAGGAAGGCGAATGTGCTTCCGAGGAGACAAAGGATTTAGCATGAGCGCGTTGCACCAATCTCTGCAATCTAAGGCGACTAGCCTTCCAGATCCGCCACAACCAATCAATCTGGTCCATTTCCCAGGCAATGCAGGAAAGGAGACCTCAAAAAGCCGCATATCAGCGACGGATGCGAATGTCACTGCTCCATATTCACCGATAAATTCAGATTTCAGAATCCAAGGTTAAACGGGCGTGCCTCACCTGAACGAGCGCAGTTCCAACCCTTGCAGACAGCTTTGAACATGATGAAATCTCTTGCATCACTGATCTTATTGGCGACACTCACAACAATGTTAGGAACAAGATTTGCTCAGGGACGAGGCATCATTGACAGGATAGCCAAAGAACAAGGTTGTGGGAGAACAATGGAGGAGTTACAGCTCCAACAAAGACAAATGAGTGGAAAAGGTAGTCCAGAAGGTCCGGTATACTAATGTATTGCTAAAAGGACCTTCTGGACTACAATTATTTCTTCCGATCTGTTAACATTCCGCTGAACGGTCTTTCCCCCTTCCTCAGAACATCCTTCCTCCATCCACAAAAGAATGCAATTCCCACTTCCCGATAAGTTTATAGGAAGATATAAGTGTGAATTTGGTCAAAATTGAATTAGTTGGAACTGAACCGATCCCACAACTACTCTAATCTTTTCGGGAGCAGTTTTTTTCAATAATGGCTGAATGGGTTTCTCTGGCCATAAATATCCCCCTTCCTCCCAGCGCCCTCTTCCTCTCCCCACTATTACAACCAACAAAAAACCCCATTCTCGCACTGCGCCCTCTTCCTCTCCCAACTCTTGCAACCAACAAAAAAACCCCATCCTCGCACAACGCTCTCTTCCTCTCCCCTTGGAGCCATTGTCTCCTAGAGGTGCGGCGCAAGCCACATCCTCCTCCTCTTCTGATGAAAGGGAGGATCTCTAGTGGTCTAATGAAGAGGAGGCAGAGCGGAGGCCCATTCGGGTGGTGGTTGACACATCCTCTGATGATTCGGAGTTTGTGGAACAAAATGAAATCCAAGATCATGTGCCTCTGAAACATCACACCCCTCACAAGTCAGCAAGAGGTGCCATGGGTCAGGGGCGCAGAAGCACCACCACTCACCGGGAAACTGTCGTCTCCAAACGCCGTCATCCTCTCTCATCCTCATCGGTCGGCGAGCAGAGGCCATCATCGACCGGCCGTCATCATTCGCCATGGAGCGGCGCCAAGGCCGTGCTCGACCGGCCGCCATGGAGCGGCGACATTATCCTCTAGCGGCAGCATTGGAGGGACGACCTCATCCGCGGGCGGCGCCCTGGGAGGTTCGCCACCATCTTCCACGGGCGGCGGCAACAGAGCGACATCCTCGTCCGTGAGCAGCAGCAACAAGGCGCCGGGTGCACCATCGACAAAGAAGCGGCGCCTTGATTAGTGGATTAGTGGTAACTTCTACTAGTAGAAGTAGGAGTAGAAGAAGTAGAAGTAGAAGTCTGGTCTGATTGAATACTACTACTACTGTTTTTTCCTTGAAAGATGTTGGTTTTCTCATTGTGTAGCAGTGACAGTTTAATCTGGTCCGACTGAAAACTATAAACCGGACTTTCGTTCTGTGTTCATCCGGTATTTAAGAAATTAATGGAATGGACTTTCCGTATACAATGATTTTATACTGAGGGAGTACACACACATTACCATTTTTATTAGAAACAACACAATCCAAATACAAACGACACAAATGCATGCATATGCATTAATTACACATGAGGATGGATCGATCCACCATAGTTGGAACTACAGCGACATACTGAACGACATACTACTAGCATCTACCATCACAGCTCATACTACTACCATCACCACATACTACTAGCATCTACCATCACGGCTCATACTACTACCATCACCACATACTACTAGCATCTACCATCATGGCTCATACTACTACCATCACCACATATTACTACCATCACGGGCTCATGGAAATCCAGCCACTGCACGGAGTGCAGCAAAATGTGGCTCCTGGATCAGATACTCCTCCAAAGCGCGATGCCTCGCCCTTGCATCCCAAACCCAGGCAGGCGAAACGAAGATGTTATGTGCGTGTAACAGCAGGTCACGAATGGTCCATTGCCTGTGACCCCTGTGGCAAAAAGGGCACACCAACATTGCTTCGTGATAAACACAGGCGGGCCCGCCTTGCTGAAGCCAAAGCAACACAGACCATTTCAGGTCATGCGTTTCATCTTGTTCAATGAGCACTGGCCACGGGGGTGGCATTTCAATGGGAAACAACAGACATGGCGGCCTAGGCTGTGGGCGAAAAGGTGGTGCCATGAGGTTCAGCTGATCCTGAGCTGCCGTTGCCAGCGGCTGAACTGGAGGCGGCATCACCCCTGGGTGTTGCTGAGGTGCCGATGCTAGCGGAAGTGGAGGTGTCATTGGGGCCGGGTGCTGCTGAGGTGCCGATACCAGTGGAAGTGGAGGTGCCATTGGGGCCGGATGCTGCTGCGGTGCCCATGGCAGCGGCTGAACCGGGTGGTGGTGAGGTGCTATTGTGCCCGACAGCTCCCCCTTCCCTGACTCCTCCAAGTTCCATGCTCCGTCCCTTCCTTGCCCGGCCATTCCCCACGTACTGCATACACAAACGAAGAACAAACCCTACATAAGCTAACAATGTGACCGTCTCGATACCATGCATACATAAAGTAAACAAGATTAGCCAACAAAATGATCTCACCCTTGTATCCCACTGAAGTAGATAAATGCAAGACGGGGAACCCATGAGTGTTGGCCTTGCCTTTCAACAACACTGTGCTGCACTCGCCTATTTATCGAGGACTACAGCGGTCACGTGAGCTCGGTGTAGCATTGCTAAAGTTACTAAGGAAAACGTGAGATGCTCGGAATATAGTCAGGCCTACGCGTGATGGGAATCTATCTAGGTCAGAATCTTCAGTGGCGTGCATCGATTACATGTGTGAATGATGGGTATCACTGGATGAGCCCGACGTGTCTAGGTATGTGTTTACTACCGGACTTTCCTCTCTGTAGAGCACAAGAAAGTCCTGCGGACAAATCACGCTGCATCAGCTGCATTTAATGGCTGTCTCACTACGTCAGCTCATGCCACATCAACAACGAGACAACTCTCTACCGTTTATTTATGTAATGGTTTAGGTGTCAATTGCATCTGGAGAACAAGATTGGGCACTGTAATCAGATGGACCGGATGGTCCTTGCGTTGCAACACGCAGGGTGCGGGATGACTTGACAAGTCCTCCTCGATTCAAGATTTATTTTTGGGTGTGTTGATTCAAGGCTTGATTTCTCTGGTTCGAGACTAAGAAGCTGGTCATTCTGTTTTTATGTATCTATCTTATTGCTAGCCATTTCTATCCGTGCATTGTAAGTTTCCACATCAGAAATTTTGCAAACCTCGCCGGATATCCACCCACAAACCCAAAATATCTTTTTGTGTTTTACCTCCTTGACCACAACCCAATTCTTGAGTATGGATGAATATTTCGAGGAAGATCACAAGAATGAAGGTGCCAAAGATTTAAGTTTCATTTTGGGAGACCTCCAGGATGACATAAAGGGTGCGTGAAGGGTCCCTAGAAGATTTCAAGTATTTCTCTCCAGGAAAATTTAGGATTTTTGGTACCTACCTTGGCACAAAAACTTCGTCACCTCTTTGCCCGAGGACATGCAATCGTCTAAGCATGGGGGGAGCTGCCAAGAAGGTAGGTACTAATGTAGTCTAGAGTTTAGGGGAGTAAAAAAAAGAAATAAGAAAAGGGAACAAAAAGAAAAAAATGATGAAAACAAAGAAGAAAGAAAGATAGAGAAGAAAAAAATATGTGTATATATATGTAAAACCCCCCGACTCTCTAGATGCATTAGGAATTTCAACAGGATTCAAGATCAAGACCCATACTCATCTTTCCAATCATGTGCAATCCGATAACGAGGAGTATGTTTGTGCCTCGGGATCACTCTTTGCCATTTGCACATGTCCACTTGTCTCAAAAAGTGTGTGTTCATCTCTTCCCCCTCCTTGAAAACATTATTGTCTAATGACCTTTTTGACGAGGCTCGGTAAATCCATGAGAAGTTTGTCTTGTTTTTATAATATCCTGATTATAATATCTTGGTAGGACTAAACTTTTCCCAAAGCTCCAGATAAAGCCTTCTACTTATATAAATTTTTGAGAGGGGAAAGGAGTAGAACAAAAAGGCTTGAGAGACAAGATGAGATGAGAGTTCATGAGCAAGATGCAAGGAGGTTTAAATTTGTGAACTTGGTTTAGCTCTTTCTTCATCTTACACTTCATTTAAAAATTTCTAAGATTCATTCAAAATTTGGGAGCATGATTATTTACTTGTGGGATGAGCCTATTTTATATCCACCCTCCGTAGGGATGAAGGCTAGTACACTGAAACTCTAACAAATAAATTTAGAGAGCATTATGTTTTATTCATGTATGATCAAGTGCAGGGTGTGAACAATGAAAGGCAACACTGATATACATTGAAGGCTCACTCGAGGACGAGCAAGGTTTAATCATGGGGGAGTAGTTTTTGGAGTATGTTGTTTATGCAGGATTTAAGCACCTAAATAAGTACTTCCGGGTAAAGTTCATCAAGCACTTTATGAGAAAATAATGGAGCCCGGCACAAGTCAAGACTCGAAGTGACCATGACTCCAAATGACCCAAGGACCAAAGCATGAAGCTGTAAAACTCCAGGGACCCAAACAGAAGATGTAGGATCTTGTGCAACAAGTACCCTTATCTAAACCGCGGAGAAAACGACGTCAAGGGCCCACATGCAGAAGGGTGTTAATTAGCAATTACACGAGGAGCTCGCATGCAAAAAATGGGGCCGAACCGGGCCAAAAAGGCCCTGGGCTGACCGGCCCATGCCGACCAGCCTAGCCCATTTTTGGCCTGGTTCAACCTCCCCTTTGACCTAGTACCCCCTCGGGCTTTTAAGAGTTTGGACGCAAACAGCCACGAGGGGATTCATTTGTCATCCGCCGCAACAAAACCGAGAACAAGAAGCATATTGGATCGCGCAGGGAGTACTCATGGCCTTCATCTACTTCGGAGGATTCTACACCATGACCAGCACTACAATGTGTAACATTATGGGGTAAAGTCCTTGTTTGTCCTAGGGTTGAAGGGGGATCTTGAGATGTAATCACCAAACCTTTGTTTTGGATCTATTTTCTATCATATTCTTGTTGATGGTGCTTCAATCTTAATTGCCGGCTGGCTTGCTTTGGGGATGCATCACTCGTAGCTTCATGTATCGTGTTCCTCTTGTTCTTTATGCGATTACCGTCGTGTAGTGACAATGCGCGGGAGGGAAAACATATCAAGATTGGTTCACACATTTAGTCTTGCATACCTAGAACACATCAACATCTTGTGCACTTGGTGTTCGATCACGGATTACCCTCGTGTAGTGACTAGTACGCGAGAGGGAAAGGGTTGAACTCAGTGCACCTTAACCTTTGATAGATTAGATCGGGTAGTTCTTGCTAGGTGGCTACATCTCCAAGTGATCCTAGATCCCTTGGACAAGCTTTCTACACTCTTGTGATCTTTATACCTTTGCTCTCTACATTGTTTTCTTTAATCTAGATTAGATTAGTTTAAATTCTTTACTTATACATACCTTCTTTCGATAAAGAGTTTTAAATCAACGACATTAGTGCTTAATTGAGCATAGCAATCCACTTGTTCCACGGATTGATTAACCTTGGGGATACTCTAAGGGAAAAGCTACAACCGACCTGTGTGCTTGCAGATCGTAAGTTGACGCGTTATTTAACCGTCAACACAATTCGATTTCTAGCGATCAAGTGCTTCTTCTACGACTTTGATCTCGATTGGTTTTTCTTACTTTAAGATCTATTCTAGAGATAGATCATAGAGGGTGTTCTTGTAGCTGTGGTGGCTAGAGGTGCATGGCTAACCTACCAAGAGATTTCAACTTGTCCTTTGGACTCGCTCTAGGCTAACCCACACGAATAGGAGTGCGCTGTGACAGAACGGTGGCTCCAAAAGGTGGGCATCTTTGGAGTTGGAACGGAAGCCGCGATTTAAAGAAGCTTTTTATGAGATTGAATTTGGTTTATTCTTCTTTGCTTGGAACTTCAACAAGAGCTTGATCCAATCTATCTAGATTGGTTTACCTACCCCTCTCTATCTCTTGCTACCTCCGGTTTTCATAGATTAGATTTGTTTCTTTTGGTGTTCTCTAGATTAGATGCTAAAGCAACAACCTTTCGAAGATTAAAGTGTTTGTGGCTTTATTAGATTGATTCTTGCATCACACATTTGTTCCACGGATTCGATACCTTGGGTTCACACTTGAGGGAAGAAGGGTCCCTTGACTACAACGGAGGATTTGTCTGCTTGCAATCCAAACGTAGTTTGATACGCATATACACCGTCAACAAGCCCCTTTTTTCTGGCACCGTTGCCGGGGAACAAGTGATCAAGATTCAATCTTTTATTGCTTTTTTGTGAATATTTTCAGTTTTCTTTTGGTTTTTCTTTTTGCATCTACTAACTTTTGATCATCCTCAAAAATCAATCTAATCTAGTTTTTGACTAACCCTAGTTTTCTTAGATTTGTTTTTATTTTTTGTATATATTTTTTGTTTATTGCTAACCCTAACAGGAGATGGACGGCTACCTCTCCAACAAACCCAAAAATTTTGTGGATGATCCAGAAAAACTTTACAGGCTAAGGAGACGTGAAGCACAAGCTAAAAAGCTGGAATTTGCAGATCCAAAAGCGGAGGCCGAATGATCGTCGGAGTCTCCAAAGGAATCACCACCTCCAAGCCCTAGGGAGAATCAACTTCAACCGCAACCGATGGGAGAACAACCGCAGCCGGTGCGCAAGATCGGGGAGCTATGCACCCCGGACATTGTCGACCTACCAATATTGAACCTCACAGAGATCAGAAGTCCGTTCGAGATCAAGACCTCAACAATCCGCATGGTGCAACATTCACCCTTCACCGGTAAAGAAGATCCAAACCTTCACCTCCAAGCATTCATTCAACTTTGTCAGACATTCAACATGGAAGGGGTGACTCAAAACCAAATGAGGGCAAGGCTCTTTCCATTCTCGCTACTCAGAAAGGCTTTGCAATGGTTCTACTCTCAACCGGCGGAGACGGTGAAAAATTTGGATGCTTTGATGAGAGCTTTCACGAAGGAATACTACTCACCGGGTAAGACTCAAAGTTTGCGCAATAAGATTGCTACTTTTGCTTAATATCCTCTGGAGACCATATCGGAAGCTTTCGAGCATTTCAATGAGTACACTCGGGCGGTGACACATCATAAGTTCCCGAAGGAAGATCTCGTTCAAAAGTTCTACCAAGGACTCACCTTGGTATCAAGGACGATCATCGATGCATCAGCGGGAGGATCCATCATCAAGCTTACACCGACCCAAGCTTTCACTTTATTCAAGAAGGTCACGGACAATGACACATGGGCATCATCCGGATGCTTACTTCCAGTTCAACCCATGGGGAACATCACAGGAGTCTTTCAAGTGGAGAAGGAAGATCTACTCGAAGGCAAGATCGACTTGCTTATGAGGAGGTTGGAGAAGATGGAGATAGAGAAGAAAGAAGCTCAAGATTTAAAGGCTGCCGAAGCAAGATCCACATGTGAAGAGTGCGGAGAATATGGCCATGTCCAAAAGGATTGCCCGGAGGAAGCCAAGATGCTCGACTACATGAGGAAGGGAGATTTGTTGAACTTCCGCTACGGGCAAGGTAGACCTCAATTTAATGCAAGTTCGTCCATTCCGAATTCGGTTCCGCTTCGTATGCAATTGAAGGACTTCATGGACGAGCAAGCTAAGATCAACAAGGACACCGTCACCAAGTTCAAAGCCATAGACAAGGTGTTGGAGAACATCGATAGCAAGGTGACAGAGGTTGGAAGCTCCAACCATCAAGTGCTCAACATGATGAAGATGCTTGAGACACAAGTGGGACAACTTGCCGGGTGCCTATCCGCTAATGAAGGGAAGCTACTGGGACAACCTCAAGGTCCCAAGACGGCGAGGGCCATTGAAACTCATTTGGGAAAGGGGATCGAAGATCCGGAGCATTCCGCGGGAGCTAGAAAGCCTAAACCATCTACCGAGGTGGAGGAATTTGCTAAGGAGAAGGTTACCAAAATCATCACCGAACAGCTCGAGTTTGAGATGCCAGGAGAAGACACGAAGATACCGCAACTCAAGCCACACTACTTCTGAGGTAAACTTGATAATCATTTTGAGAAGTTTGTGGAGGTTGTGCGTAGGTTGAGCATCAACATGCCGCTATTGGACGCCCTTCAAGTTCCTACATATTCTCACTACTTCAAAGATATACTCGCAAACAAGTATGAGATAGCAACACTCGGGGTGGATCATGTCAAGATGTCCGAGCAATGTAGCACCGCTATTGCAAACAGACTAGAGAAGCAAGGAGACCCCGGATGCCCGACGATTTCGTGTTCTGTTGGTTCCTTCAAGTTCGAGAAGGCATTATGCGACCTTGGAACAAGTGTGAGCGTCATGCCAAGAGACGTGTTTGAGAAGCTACGCCTACCGGATCTAGAGCCTACGGCCATGTGTTTGGAGTTGGGTGACAACTCCATTCGCTATCCTTTGGGCACCACCGTGGATGTGCCCGTGAAGGTCGGACACCACTTCATCCCCGTCGACTTCGTGGTGCTCGAGATGGGAGAAAGGGAGAAGCCGCCACTCATTCTTGGGAGGCCTTTCCTCAAGACCGTGGGAGCTACCATCGACGTTAGGAAGGGGGAGATCAAGTTCGACATCAACGGCGAGAGGAGTTCTTTCAAGTTTCGATCATGCTTCGAGGTATGCAATATAATCAAAGTTAAATATATTCCACCTCATCGTCACGTTAGTAAGGAAGAGCCAAGGAAGAAGGAAGAGCCGGAGAAGAAGGAAGCGAAGGAAATCAAAGAAGTTGTCGCATCCGTCAAGATCAAGGAACAAAAGCCGCCTATGAAGACCAAAAAGATGACTAAACCGGAGAATAAGCCTGCACCAAAGATGGTGCGGAAGTGGGTACCCAAGATTGCAACACCCGCAAAGAGTGTTGATCTGAAGTAAACAAGTGAAGAAGTCTAGCCATGGACTATAAATGAAGAGCTAGGCGGGAGGCAACCCGTTCGTCGAGTCAAGAATAAGCTACCGGGAGGACAACCAGATCAAGATTTTTCGAGTCTTTCAAGTAAGTTGGTTTTAAAATTCGCTACTCAAGATATTCATAGACTCTTAAAGTGGTTAGATAATGTTTAGAGTTATAAATCTTGTTTGGATATTTTATTTGGATCATAAACCCTTTACATGAGCCATATGAGTTATTTCCTTCTTTTTGAGAAACCAAAACCAAAAAAAATTCAGAACCTATCTCAACCTTTCATCCTCTTCATGATGTTATGGTTGACTTGTTTTACATTCTAAAAACACACGAGTAGAGCCACGCTATGTTCCTAGATGATATTTAAATTTCAGCGCATGGTAGGTCTCGTGTGAACCTAGAAACTTAACTTTTGGTTTGTTCAAAATTCATATCCTTGGTTTCTCTAGAGTTAAAATTTTTCTAAGCTTCATTTAATTTTATTTCATTCAAAATCTCTCTCACATTTAACCAAAATTAGAACCTAAACCTATGCCCCCACGATCAAGCCGGGAAACCTTGCTCTTAACTAATGGAAGCAAACAATACCGGTGAGACCAAAATAAAAGTAGTCGGAAAATATTTTCGACTTAAATTTGTTTTTGATGCTTAAAAACTCCTCTAATTATATTTGAACTCATTGCAAGCAATGAGTTTAATTTTATTTTTCAAAATTAGAGGAGTGCTTAGCATTTAAACATGATTAGAGGGAGGTATTTGAGTTAACTTAACCACACATGCACCATGATGCATCACGGGATGCCTCTCCAACAATTATCATCAAAGGACATGCAAAGGACAAGCATGGGGGGGCAGCCAAAGCTTTGTTTTGCAGGAATCTCATGGAAGAATGTGAGGCAAGGGAGCATGGAAGTGACTCAAAGAAAAACAATCAAGTGGAAGGATCAATCATGCAAGCAAAGGAGTGGATGAGAGCATTTGGGTGGTGCAATCCCGTGGAGCACGCGGTCACAAAGCAACAAGCAAGCATGGAGTGCGCTGGAGAAAGCTGGAGCCGAGAGGGGCAGCAAGAACCCTAGGCCGGTCGGCCCAGGCCGGCCGGCCTCACCCCCTTTTTAGCCCCTTGGTGCCCGTCTTCCTCAGGTAACTCACTCGTCCAGCTCTTTGTTCGTGTTCCTGAGCTCTAAGTCCAGAACCTCCAGAGACATAGCTTCCCACTTCGAGTTTTGTTTCGTCCATCAAAATCCATCCTAAGTCCACTTAAAGTCCATACTCCAAATAATTTTTGTGTGCCTTGCTACCGGTTCAAAACCCCGGGTATATTTGTGAGGAAGAGTGCAGCAACCATGTGGAAGAAAACTACAAGTCTCTTCTCCAAGAAGAAGGGATCATCGTCGTCCAAGCCATCATCAACAAGCTCTTCAAGGAAGCACTCGGTCTCCGAGTCTCCTCGGAGTATGGAGGAGGACACGGCACCGCCAAGGAGGAATGACACTCTACTCCTCGGTGGCATGAGGGCCACATGAAGCTCGTCTGTGAGGTTCACTGAACCACAAGGACGTACAGAGGAGCCACCCCTCCGACCTCGTCGCTCGACACGATCATCGGCTCCACCTCCATACGCTCCGCGATATTCCAAGTATGGGTTTATTATCAAGACAGAGGAGGAGGAGGAGAAGCTCACTCGCCTTGAGAAGAGGCTTGTGGCGAACGTCGACTTTGACGACCAAGCTCTCCAAGTGTTGGGCTTTCATACGGATATCTATTACTTGTTGGGACACCTAGGATGGGTGCGATTCTCCAACGGAGTGTCGGCAAACACCCACAAGGAATTGGCCCTGGAAATCCTCATGACCATGGCGCCGATACTTGATGAAGGAGTGCCGAGTCTCTCATTTCGTTTGGAGGGAGTTGAACAAGTGGTTCCCTATGAGTACATTAGGGAGTTGCTTGGTTTTCAAAAGGGAGCCCCGAAGCAAGTGGAAGTGCAAGCAAATACTTTGGAAAGTTTTTTGGAGAATGATCACGGGAGAAGCTAACCGACAAAGGAGTAGTATTCGGAACCCCATAATCAAGGTGTTTCACTCATGGATGTGCAAGAGGATTTTGGGGAGAATTAAAGAGACCAAGATAACTGACATGGAGTTGAATTGGCTTTACTCGGCTTTGATTGTTGGGCAGCCAATCGACCCCTCATACCTTATGATCAACCGGCGGTGTTGCGAAGCAACATCGGGATCCGGAGATATTGGTTCGGGGTGTTACCACTCCATGTTGGCTATCTCTTTGAGACCGGGAATTCCAAGAAACCTGGAGTATCTCCTAGTCGGACTTCCCTAGGATTTGATTATTTGAAGCAAGGTAAATATATAAGTGGAGATGAGAGAGGAGGCTTCAAATTGGCCAAAGTGAATTTACCCCTACCGGATGCAAGACTAAGATTATTTATTGAGGGGAAAGAAGATTGGTTGGAGGAAGGATTTCTTGTGCTGGCGAAGAAAGACAAGAGAGGAAGGATTATAGAAGAAGGTTCTTCTGCAGCCCAAGAAGAATAAGGTGCGCCCCAAAATTATGTACCACCACATGGAGGAATTCCGGTGCCGCCAAGATACTACGGTGGTGTACCAATGCAAGCATGGGGGAGTGGTGCAGCCATGCCCCCACCAAATTTTGCGGTACCCAACGTAACCTTTGCGGAGCAATGTGCACACACTCCTCAACCACAACAAAGTGTGGCCATCATTGGAGGATACGCTACAAGAAACATGCAAAATATCGCAGCCATCCAATCCAATGCAAACCAAATGGGTGAAGGCAATGCAAACATCGCCTTCGAGCTTGGCCGCCTTCACCTAGCACCGCCGGAGCAATTCATAGGAGGAGCGGTGCAATCCTATTATGAGCAAGGGTATAACAATCAAGATTATCAATACCAATCACCGGCGGAAGATTAGAGAAAGGAGCTTTTGTTTAATTTTACCTTTTCCCTTTTCTTTAATTTTCAGCTTGTATGCACCTATGTATGCGTAGTGTTTTTAGTTTTTATTTATTTTCAGCATGTGTGTTAATTTTTATTTTCATCATGAATAAAATCATCACCTTATTTTTACCTTTGGCAAAGATAAAAAGTTTGTGCCATGTTGATATATGATGATAGTTGCCACTTTGCTTATCTTTGTACTTGTTTTATGCATGATTAAGATAATGCTATCTTAAAATACAAATCTGAAATTAATCTAAATGCTAGCTTAATCTTTTGCGAAGGTTATGATAAAAATAAGACCCATAGTTTTTTATATGCTCTCAAGTTTTAGATGGGTTAAAGATGATTTATTTTTGTTCTTAAAAGTAATGCTAACCATGTCATTAATACCACTTGCATGTTGCTCTACCTATCCAGAGCCATATATATATTTGAGTGCAAAAACTTAGTATACAAGGTTTATTTTTGGGTGAGTTATTTCAGGGCTTGATTTCTCTGGCCCGAGACTAAGAAGCTGGTCATTCCGCTTTTGCGTATCTATCTTTTTGCTAGCCTTTTTATCCGAGCATTGTGTATCCCCACATTGGAGATTTCACAAACCTCACTGGATATCCACCCTTAAAACCAAAAATATCATCTTTTGTGTTTACCTCCTTGACCACAACCCATCATTTGAGTATGGATCGTCAATTCAAGGAAGACCGCAAGATGGTGCTACGATTGAAGATTTCAAGTATCTCTCCAAAAGGAAAAATATTTCTAGTACCTACCTTATCTATATCACCTCTTTGCCCAAGGACGAGCAAACGTCTAAGCATGGGGGAGGAGGTAGGTACAATGCAATTTTAGAGTTCAAGGGGAGTAAAATAAAAAAATGAGTATAAAGAAGAAGAAAAAGAAAAAAAAGAGAAAAAAAGAAAGAGATAAAGAAAAAAAATATGAGTATGTATAAAAAAATAATAAAATAAAGTGAACTCCCTAGTTCTCTAAATGCATTGGGAATTTCAAAAGGTTTCAAGATTAAGATCCAAACTCATCTTTCCAACCATGTGCGATCCGATAACGAGGACTTCCTTTGTGCCTCAGGATCACTCTTTGCCATTTGTACATGTCCACCTATCTCAAAGTGTGTGTATTTTTCTTTCCCCCTCCTTGATATAACATTATTTTCTAATGACATTTTTGACGAGTCTCGATAAGACCATGAGAAACTTGTCTTGTTTTGACAACATCTCATTTATAATATCTTGGTATGACTAAACTTTCCCAAAAAGCTTCATATAAAGCCTACCACATATATATATATATATGTTTTGAGAGGGAAAGGAGTAGAAGAAATAGGCTTGAGAGACAAGATGGGATGAGACTTCTTGAGCAAGATGCAAGGTGGTTTAAATTTTTGAACTTGGTTTACCTCTTTTTCATCTTGTTCTTTATTTCAAAATTTCTGAGATCCATTTGAATTTTGGGAGCATGTTTAATACTTGTGGGAAGAGCTTAATTAATATCTACCCTCCGTAGGGATGAAGGCTAGTACACTATGGAACTCTAACGAACTAAATTTTTGAGAGCATTGTGTTTTTTCTGTGTATGATCAAGTGTAGGATTTGAGCAATGAAGGGCAACACTGATATCCATCGAAGGCTTACTCGAGGACGAGCAAGGTTTAAGCATGGGGGAGATGTTGACGGTGAATTTCCGTCAACCTAGCCATGAGTTTATCTTTAGTGTTGGCATGAATTTTATATCTTATCCATTGGTACTACCCCCTTGATATAACAAGTTCGTTCGTGCATGTCGGTTTTAGAGTTTGATGTTTATGCAGGAATTTAGCGTTAAAAGCAAGACTTCCAGGTAAAGTTCATCAAGCACCTCGTGAGAAGACCATGAAGCCTGATACAAGTCTAGCAATGAAGTGAACATGACTCCAAAAAGCCCAAAGACCAACTCGTGAAGGCAGAAAACTCCGAGGACCTGAACAAAAAATGCTGAAGCTTGCGAGACAAGGAGCTCTATCCAAACCGCGGAGAAACTGACGTCAAGGGCCCACATGCAGAAGGGAGAACATTCTATAAGACACGGGAAGCATCGCCAACAAAGGAGGCCATGAGATCGGCCAGAATGGGCCCAGGCCGGCTGGCCCAGGCCGGTTGGCCCAGCCCATTTCTTGGCCCATTCACCCCCTCCTTTGACCTAGATGATCCTCGGACTACTTATAGTCCCCCTGCCAAGAGCCACGCATCAACTCATTCGCCATTCGCCACCGAGGAGCATAGAAGAGAGGGACACCATTACAGAGAGGAGAGGGTCGAGCTAGTTGTCTAGGGTTTCCCTAGCCGGCGTGGGAACCTTGAAAGGAAGACCACGTCAGAGTTCCAAGAGCTAGGAGCAAGACCAAGGTAGGATCTCGGTGGTGATCTTGTCCATGTACCTTTGAGTATGTTGAATTATCAAGTTGCAGTCCGATTTCTAGCGATCAAGTGCTTCTTCTACGACTTTGATCTTGATTGGTTTTTCTTACTTTAAGATCTATTCTCGAGATAGATCATAGAGGGTGTTCTTGTAGCCGTGGTGGCTAGAGGTGCATGCCTGACCTACCAAGAGATTTCATCTTGTCCTTTGGACTCGCCCTAGGCTAACCCGCATGAATAGGAGTGCGTTGTGACAGAACGGTGGCTCCAAAAGGTGGGCGTCTTCGGAGTTGGAACGAAAGCCGCGATTTAAAGAAGATTTTTATGAGATTGAATTTGGTTTATTCTTCTTTGCTTGGAACTTCAACAAGCTTGATCCAATCTCTCTAGATTGGTTTACCTACCCCTCTCTATCTCTTGCTACCTCCGGTTTTCATAGATTAGATTCATTTCTTTTGGTGTTCTATAGATTAGATGCTAAAGCAACAACCTTTCGAAGATTAAAGTGTTTGTGGCTTTATTAGATTGATTCTTGCATCACACATTTGTTCCACGGATTCGATACCTTGGGTTCACACTTGAGGGAAGAAGGGTCCCTTGACTACGATGAAGGATTTGTCTGCTTGCAATCCAAACAAAGTTTGATACGTATATACACCATCAACAGGTGACCGAGAGTAAATAAGGCCAGACATTGGCAGGAGTGTCCCATAAATCAACCTCCTCAGGGAGTGATCATTCCCTAACATATTTGATCAGGACCGAGAAGCCATCAGGGTGTGTGTCAATAATTGTAATAGCTTCAGAGCTACACTCCACTCCTATGCCGTAGAGCATTACCTCCATCATACAAGATACTTTCGCCACATCGGCACGTATCGCTCGTATCACCCGGCATTCTGCACCTACGTGGAAGACAACTTCCACAGGGGCTTGGGCTGCAATGCTTTTGCATATGCTTTTTTGTACTGATGGAGGAGGAACTTCAATGCAGTCGTCCTTTAGTACTGTAACAACACATGATATGTGTATGCGATCATCATTGGATGTCACGCGCTCAATGTCATGATGCTCCACCAGACATTCAAATCCTCTTTCTAGATCCCGATTCAGGAAACAAACTTCTTTTGTAGCTTGAACTCAAAACGTATCATCTTCATCGTTTGGATCTCCAGCCATCGCACGCAACAATACTCGCACCAACGTGGAAAGAAGCAGTCACAGCCTTGTCAACAATAATATAATGCGATCGTATCGCCATGTGTGAGTGTGCGTATTCATAGCAGCAATGAGACACGTACCATTTGGGATTTGTGCACAGGAACGAGGACGACGGCAATGCCGTCTGGAACATCCATCCACTGATGATCATTCATACCTGTAGGATAGCAACATAGCTTCCATTGACGGCCTCCCACCATGAACGTACCGGATTCCTTGTACTGGCCCGCGTTTCCTTTTGCTTTCACTTCCTGGCTTGAGAATGAGAAGTCGACTTGCATGGAAGGAATCATTTTAGCGTCTAAAGCCATAACACAAATGGCCTGCAATGAGCGTCTCGTGCCTGAACTGTCTCTTATTATATTGGGAGTGAATGTGTTGTTCCGAAACGTCTGTTCGTGGACATCAGTTACCACCCAGAATGGACGCGTCCCTTCAGTGCGGGTGTGGCCACGTTGGGTCATGAACTTCGCGGTACTAGTCCTTAAGTGCGATTCACAATGATCGACACGTCCGTTCAGAGGGGGTGTGCACACAAGTTCGTCGGTTAACGCCCGGTGCCAGTCTTTAACTGCAATTCTCAATGATCGACACGTGGATCAACTTATGAGAGTGTGTCGTTCCCAAGCACCCATTCGAGATGCCCTTCTGTGCCTATATTCATGTTAATATTCCACACACACACACACATACACAAAAACATATATTGTTTTTCCAATTCCAGCTTATTCCATTTTGGTCTTGTCGCGTCAACAAGTTCATAATGTTTCTCAGTCTCCAAGGCTTGCGGGAATCATCTAGTGCGAATCCAGACCATTCGTAGACCTTTACAGTCACGACTCACGCAGCGTACCTGATCGAGGAGGACTTGTCAAGTCATCCCGCACCCTGTGTGTTGCAATGCAAGGACCATTCAATGCATCTGATTGCAGCTCCCAATCTTGTTCTTCACTACGTGAAAAACTCACTTTGGTAACGGGCATAGATGGCCTTCAGTAACGGGCAAAGCGCCGATCAAGTATTACAAATGAGCCAAGAAAGGTAACGGGCAGATGCCTGTTACTGATAACACATATTCGTAACGGGCATCAAACAACGACCGTTACCACAACTAGCCACCGGTCACGTGAAATGGCTGTTTCTCCGGGCCCACAGGGAACTTTGGTAACGGGCACCAAAACAGAGCCCATTACATTAGCTCAAAATCGGAGACGCCTTCTATGTACCTGCATCTCCTCTATCTTGACAAAATGAGACGCGTCTATTTCACACGCGTCTCAGCACATCTAGGATTCGTAACGGGCATCAAACAACGACCGTTACCACAACTAGTCATCGGTCACGTGAAATGACTGTTTCTCTGGGCCCATAGGGAACTTTGGTAATGGGCATGAAAACAGAGCCCGTTACTATGAAATCAACATCAGAGACACGTGCTGTGAACTTGCGTCTCCTCTGTCTCGACGAAATGAGACGCATCTGTTTCCACGTGCGTCTGCTTTCTCTCGATTAAAGGAGACGCGTGCTTTCAACCTGCGTCTCCTATATCTCGATGAACGGGCCAGGTCCTGGGGCCTATCGGTCAGGACTGGTAATGGGCTTTTACACTGCCCGTTACATTGTTGGCATGTTTGTAACGGGCTTTCCAAATGAAGCTCGTTACTCACTGACCAGTGTTTGTAATGAGCTCTAATTAACGCCCGTTACAGATACGTAGGCCACCCCTACAGTAACCTGCCTGCTTGCCGGCTGCATCCTAGAACCAGCCAGGATTTAGCAGCCATCAGGGGCTGCATCCTGCCATCCTGGAACTAGCCAGGATATGACAGCCACCACAGCAAGGAGGCATCACAAACACATTCTCACATCACAGATATAGGCAAGCAAGATCACATTTATAGACAAGCTAGGATTACATCAAGTTTCAAGTTACTCTCATCAGGGCTTGTTTGGATGGAGTCATGAGAAAACTGCCTGAACCAGGCAGCATCTGACCCCAACCAAGCAAGCCAAGCGGTTTCTCAGGCAACAACACCTGACTAAAGAAGACTGAATGAGTTTCAAGTTTCTGGCTACAATGAACTCACGGTGCACCATTGTAGAAGTTGCCCTTTTGGTCGATGGACTCCTTAAGAATGTAGTCGCACAGCATCTCCCGGACACACTTTAGATCTTCTGTGCAAACATCTACAGCAGATTTGAAATCCTGCAAAAATACAATCATTTATGAGAATACAAGTAGAAATCAGTTTCTAAAATCAGATGGATAATATGAGCAGAGACAAGGTTGAGCATTATTATCTACTTACAGCAGCCTTCTTGATGTCATGTATGTCATCGAGTAGTCTTAACATATGGAATGCCACATGGAATCCACACAAAGAGGACCCCCATGGCTGCTGAGCACACTGCATCGAGGTACCAAAATCATAAGTTAATGTAGTACCAAATAGGTAAGAAGGGACCATAAAAAAACCTCAGTCTTACATCGAGATTTGTTTTGTGCTTGAGTATGGCTTTTGGCATTTTTTCTTTCCTTTCGTCACTCCGTCCAGTGCATGTTCACCAAAGGCCCTGCATGATCAGCAATACCGATTAGAAACACTAGGAGATTGAATTTTTGTGAACAAAACCTACAAATACTATACCAAAGGCCCTGCATGGTCAGCAATACCGATTAGAAACACTAAGAGATTGAAATTTTGTGAACAAAACCTACAAGATACTGACCAGTCCACAACAAGTTTGAGGTCTGAAAACTTTAGCGGGGGATGTTGTTTAGCAGAATCTAGATACCAAACCTCTCTAAACTTCATACAGATGATTACTATTACCCAGTGGCTAGTGCAGTAGGCACCCACCATGTAGTCATTGTTCATTGCATTTGAGATTGCTTTGGTAACAAGGCGAGAATGCTGAGAAATATTTGTGGAAGTAATAAAAGCTGGATCTAAAAACCCAACACTGATCTGCATCTCCGCTGCCTTGTCTATCATTTTCCTACAAAAAATCAAATTGTTAGCATGCATGAACT
Organism: Cenchrus fungigraminus; assembly: GCA_036936925.1. Lineage (NCBI taxonomy): Eukaryota > Viridiplantae > Streptophyta > Magnoliopsida > Poales > Poaceae > Cenchrus > Cenchrus fungigraminus. The sequence continues at coordinate 97,624,860 of CM072774.1, read as the reverse complement.
TTGTGGTCAAAATTAAAGAAATATCTTTTTAGGTTTTAAGGGACTTACAATGTCCACAACCTCAAGAAGGTAACATCCAGAGAAGCCAGGGTTATAAGGTTATACACGCTACTGAATGCAATGTTTAACATTAAAGCACCACCACCACCTTTAAAGTAGTCTTGATCCACCTTTGCTGGAAAGGCAAGTTTATCCTTACTGTGTTCCATGACGTAAGCATGCAACCTGGCACAATTTGGTCCAGTAGCCTTTAAGTTTGCTTCTGACAACATAGGTGCACCAGGCTTGTATTTTAGTCGTTCCTGTTCTGTCCCAATAATACAGTTAAGAATCTCATCTTTAGATAGAGGTTTCCTTGCCTGGTTCCCCTTCTGCAGTGCAGATTGCCTGGGCTCCTCCTCCTGTTGCAGAGGCTGCTATACATGTTGCATCTGCTGCTTAGGGGGAGATTGCCTGCGCTCCTCCTCTTGCTGCTGGAGAGGCTGCTGTTTCGTCTGTTGCTTATCCTCATCAGCTGCTGCTTAGGCGGAGTTTGCCTGGGCTCCTCCGGCTGTTGTCGACACTCCTGCTGCAGGAGAGGCTGCTGTTTCATCTGTTGCTTATCCTCATGTTGTAGCAGCTACTTAGGCGTAGTTTGCCTGGGCTCCTCCGGCTGTTGTCGATGCTCCTGCTGCTGGAGAGGCTGCTGCTTCGTCTGTTGCTTATCCTCATGTTGCAGCTGCTGCTTAGGCGGAGTTTGCCTGGGCTCCTCTGGCTGTTGTTGACACTCCTGCTGCGTAGTTTTGCTGATCTGCTGCTGCTGCTATTGAGCCTTCTCTTGCTGACACTAAGCTGCAGTACCTCCATCTGATGTTGTACCCCTGCTACCTGTTGCGGCTTCAGGGTTGGGATGTCTCATCATGGGTGGTATAAGGATCATGTCCTTTGGCCATTGGATCCTTTGAACGAGAGCCTCAGCCAGGGTTGCTATGTCACCCCCATCAATTGGTACAGGCAGAGGGTAGTGACCCGCATTGGCCCACACATAAGTAGGTTGCACCACAACATACCCATCCTGCACCGGTACTGAATGGCAAGCCTTTTGAAATGGAAAGACTTTCGCTAGTTCGAGCTCCACATTAATCCCGGTGCCATCCAAAAGGCTGCACGCGGTTGGCTCTGTCAGCTTATCTATTGTGTCCAGCATAGGTGATCGACTATCACTGTGCACTTGATTCGCTTCATCCTCTTTGGCATTCCAATGATCTTGCTCTCTGCCACACGCATCTTCCTCGCTGTCATGCGCAAGTTCTTCCTCGCGGTCATGCACATCTTCTTCCTCGCTGCCATGCACATCTTCTTCCTCGCTGCTACTGACAGGCGCTAGTAATTGGGAAGGAAGAAGTACATTTTTCAATATTTAGATGCCTGATAGTCTTAGAGCATGGACAATTGATTTAAATGTTATATCCGTCATATCATGAGCATCAGACCTCTTGTTCCTCTTCTTCTTGTACATTCCAGCGAACTCTTCACCAAACCCTTTACCCCAGCCAAGTGAACTAGACACGCCTCGGACCCGACCTCGATGCTCTAGAGTCTCAAGTGCTGCGGTGAGGATATCATCCTCCCTAACCCCAGAGAAAGAACCATCGCTACCCTGAGCTGCAAGTGTTTTCACCCTATCTGCTACCCCCACCACCGCAGGGTTACTGAATGTTATGCCACCGCTTCCTTCACTAGTATTCTTCCTCTTCTTCCCTACCCTTGCCCGCTGATAAGGTCTCGAACGTCCAGGAAATTGGTCCCAAGGGTTCTATTTTCCTTCTGCAGCTAGCTTTGCATCCTCCTCCTCCCACTCTTTCCTTTTACCACGATAACCTTTTCTACCCGTCTTGTGTGGCTTATTATGCAATCAGTGGCGGAGGCAGGAATTGAAGATTGGGTGTGCGAGCTTAAGAACGATAGCATATAAAACATAAAGTACATGAAAAAAAAGCCGTTTGTGAACAGCATATATAATTTTTTAATCAATTATCCATACAACATCAGGAAAGTATTTAGAAATTAAAAGTTACAAATTAACTCGACGAGGTGCCTTTTGGAAATGAGAAATAATGTCTTCATCATCAACTTGTAGAAAAAACACCTTCTCAATAAATGTGACCAAGCAATCATTCAAGTACTGATCACCCATACTGTTTCTTAGCTTGTTCTTTATAAAAGTCATAGCTGAGAATGCCCTTTCAACACTTGCTGTTGCTACAGGTAGCAATAATACTAATTTGAGCAGTTTGTAGAGATATGAATGTCTGTTATCCAAATTTGTTTCAACAAGTGAGACTGAAAGCTCTGCAATGCTCTTCACTTTGCTAAATCTTTCATCACTACGCACATCAGTAATGAAATTACCAAGTTGAAAGGATAAGCGCCTCAATTCAGTAGGTGAAAATTCATTGGGATAATACTTTGCAAGTTTAATCAATTTCTCTTTGTCAAATGCAGCAAATGAATCCTTGGGATTGAATGATGACATGCAAATCAGCAAGTCAGTGTTTACCTCACCAAACCTGTCATTGAGCTCCTTAAGTTGCCTATCAATGACACCCAAAAACATATCCACTTTGAAGCGATGATAATTTGTGAGTTTGACATATTTCCTCTTTGATCTTCCTGGTGACTTGTACATGTCATCCATTTGTGGAACATCTATTTTGTGCTTCACACAAAAAGAAGTAACATCAGCTAGGAAGCTCTCCCATCCATCCTCTCGCAATAATTCAAGTTGAGTCTTTGTCAAAAATAAGAGTGAAACAGCATTAATAATATCTTGATCCTTCTTTTGCAAAGCACAATTCAAATCATCTGTGTACCCAAATATGGTGTCCAACAGATGTGCAAGGAACACAAATTCAAATGACTCGAGTGAACACAAAGCCATTTCAGCCTTTCCTGATTCTTTATATTCAGGATCATCTCCAATTTCTTGCAGCACTTGTCGGATTGGACGATACATAAGAATAATATGTTGTATGGTTTTGTAGTGAGATCCCCAACGAGTATCACCCGGCCTACCTAAACCCATCTCTTGATTCAAACCACGACCACTTTCAATCTCACCCAACTCTAATGCTTCAATAACATTTTCTGCTTAAGCAACTCAAAGCATTTGCAACCTCTTGCAAGAATTCCCAATGGCTGTCAACAAAAGCCCAAGTTGCTCAAAAAAGCATTTGCAATCTTGATTGTCCTTGGCAACAGCAACAAGAGTTAATTGAAGTTGATGTGCAAAGCAATGAACATAATAAGCGGAAGGTGACTCATCCATAATTAGTTTCTACAGACCATTAAGTGCACCCTTCATATTGCTAGCTCCGTCATATCCCTGCCCTCGAACTCTAGACAAGCTCAATGAATGGTCCATAAGTAGTTTCTCAATAGCATTTTTGAGTGTCACAGAGGTAGTGTTTTCCACATGGACAATTCCAAGAAATCGCTCAACGACCTTTCCCTTCTTATCAACATAACGTATGCAAAGAGCTAACTGTTCCTCTTGGTACACATCACTAGATTCATCTACAAGTATTGCAAAGTAGTCATCACCAAGATCTTCTATGATAAGTTTAGTGGTCTCTTTGGCACAACAACTTATGATTTCTTTCTGTATCTGAGGAGAGGTCAGCTTGCAGTTCTTTGGAGCATTCTCTAAAACAACCTTGTTAACATCCTCAAAATTTTCTGCTAGCCAATTTAGAAGTTCCAGAAAATTTCCTTTGTTCAAAGACCCCTCACTTTCATCATATCCACGACATGCTAACCCCTGCCTCAAAATAAACCTCAAGCATTTAAGTGAATATCTCAATCGAGCTTTATACATGACCTTTTCTTCAGTTGTTAGTTGCTCAAACGACTCTGCTATTGATGTTCCACTTCTAGAGAACAAATCATATTTCTCCAAAGCTAGACAGTGAGACTTGCAAGTACCATGTGTGTCAAATTTACTTGTCTGATTCCAAAGCCTAAACCCCCCTCAACAAAACTATTTCCACCTTTAGAATTTTTAGTCTTGAACAGGTAGCAGCCAAAGCAAAATGCAGCATCTAGTTTCACACTGTACTCAAGCCAATCATACATATCAAACCAGCTAGGTACGAAGCGACGATTACCTCCAATAAATTTTCTTGGAAATTCGTGTCCTCGAGGTTGACATGGTCCCAATGCAATGTATCTTTTTCTCACAGCTGCTTGCTCATTAACATCATAATCTGATATGGGAATCCTCTCCCCAGGATCATGTGGAAGCCAATCAACATCATAGAATGCATCATTATCATCTCCATCATCAGTTCCCTCATGTTGGCCTTCATGAATTGTTGCCGCTACATCTCCTAGAACTGGCGGCATTGTGTTTGCCACTTCTGGTTCCACTTCAAAATTAATATCATTGTGTGCTTGCATTTGAACAGAAGGGGTATCAGTTTGAATTTTACTTTCCACAGTTTGCAAAATTGGAGTGGAGGCACTAGCTGTAGATGATTTAGGTTTAATTGCAGCTCTGTTCCATAAAGACTTCAAATTGACAACCTTCAATCTTTTATGTGCCTACAATTAAATAGATATGCAATTTGTAAAAAAAATATGAACAAGAATTTAGGAATGGATTGTCAAATACGCAAATGCCAATTGAAATTTCAGACAAACCTTTGGTGTAGCCGTTGTTGAACTTCCTGTGGTCATAGGCGCTGGATCCGGTGCCGGCGTGACATGCGGCTGCCCTTGCCCATCCTGAGCGTTAGCATCGGCGACGGAGATGTTCGCCATTGGCTCGTCGTCAGCGCTGGCAGCCTGCTCCACATCTGCGTGCGCAACCGCAGTCGCCGCGGCTGGCTGTGGAGCCATGGCAAAGCGCGCGGGCGCGGCGCCGAAGACCGGCTTCCAGCGGGCGGCGGTGGCGGCCAGCAACGAACCCTAGGCGGGAACGGCGACAGAGGCTTTTTCGCGATACAGAAACGGTGTCGGCGTTGCGTCGGGATGCCGAGATGGTGTCTGGCTGCTCCATACGTCCATCCAAAATGGATCAGCACTCCAGCAGGCTGCTTATGCTTAGGAGGGCCGGCCAGCCAGAGGCCCAAATAGATGCTACGAAGGCCACTAGTTTTTTTTAGCTCAAATATGCAAAGTTGGCCCAAGTACTAGTATACAGACATGTATATGCATATAAACTAAATTTTTTTTGTCAAAAATATTGGGTGTACATCTGTACACCCATGCACCTATACTACCTCTGCCCCTGTATGCAATGCTCTCTTTTGTTTCATCTCCTGGCTCAATTGCTGAAATGAAGGAGAATTGGTTTCCTGCACAAACATGTCCTAGTCTTGTTGCTGCAAAAAGGCATGCTTCACAAAGGGAGTCTCCTCTTCGCTCACATATTTTTTCTTAAATGGGCCTTGAACCGCCGTTGCAAGGTTTCAGTCTCTGATATAGCTGCCTTAACTGCTTTCTTGCGAACAGATTCTTCCAGATTGGCTGGGTAATCTAGCTTTTCCTCTAAAACTGTGAACAGATGGTCCTTCTCAATTGGTGAGAGATCATCAACCGCCTTGTTGATTGACACCCTCTCCCGAGTAATGAGACCACAGACCAATACAAATCAATCCCTCGCAACATCTGGGGTAGGCCAAAAATTGGCATAAAGTTCAGTTGCAGTCAACTTGTCTTCTGGCCATTTGGTTTGTGTCCTTGACCCGCGGGATCGAGTACTACTCGCAGCAGTCTGTGCTGAGTAACCCTGTGAAGAAGGTTCACCGACGATGGGCTGTGATGATGCACTGGAGGTAGAGGAGTTTGTTGTTGTGGGAGACTGCATAGATGATATGTCAGGTTGACAGTAGAGCAACATAAACAAGACTGAAAATCTAAACAAAATTCTTATTAGATAAATTCATTTTCTCTGATAGGCAAAATAGCTGATATTACACTAGAAATCATTACAAGTCGTAAATAAAATCAGTGTAGACATACACAGTTCATATTTTACTTAATTAGCATACAGGGATAGGTGCTAACCATTTTGACAGGGACACAACAATATGCTTATATATCAAAGCAGAGAATAAATTCCTTCAACTGCTTCCTTGTCCAACTTCAGCAGCGATGGATTGTGTGTTCCATGTGTACATGCAACAAGAGGATAAAGCAATGGTCATGACATTATATATGACAGTAGTGAAACAACACTCACAACACATGATGACACCAACAATAACAATATATATGACAGTAGTGAAACAATTAACACTTACAACAAAGCATAGGACAGTCTAGTTATCACTACATTATAAACCACTGCGATGCAATTCCTACTGACATTATGTGGCCATCAGAATTAAAGTATGCTAACAGGTCCAAAGCATAACTGTCGATCTGGTACATTCAAAGCATAGCAGAATTAAAGTATGCTAACATCGTTTATGCTTTTCATGAATTTACAGTGCAAAAATTGTAACACCAGGAACATGAAAATGAATTTCAACAGTTCATATAACTTCATTTGTTAGCAACAATTTATTCAAACAGACTTGGAGCAACAAAATCCATCCATCAAATCCACAGTCAATCAATTGAAGATGAACTATTAAGACATGTCTCCCTAATCCACCTTGACATGAATACATAGCAGATTGGGTGGACTACATTATAAAACCACTGCGATGCAATTCCCACTGACATTATGTGTCCATCAGAATTAAAATATGCTAACAGGTCCAAAGCATAATTGTCAATCTGGTACATTCAAAGCATAGCAGAATTAAAGTATGCTAACAGGTCCAAAGCATAACTGTCAATCTGGTACATTCAAAGCGTAGCAGAATTAAAGTATGCTAACATCCTTAATGCTTTTCATGAATTTACAGTGCAAAAATTGTAGCACCAGGAACATGAAAATGAATTTCAACAGTTCACATAACTTCATCTGTTAGCAACAATTTATTCAAACAGACTTGGAGCAACAAAATCAATCCATCAAATCCACAGTCAATCAATTAAAGATGAACTATCAAGGCATGTCTCCCTAATCCACGTTGACATGAATATATAGCAGATTTGGTGGCTGAGGAGAGAGAGGGCGTTGGGGGTTCAAGCAGGACTAACCTCTGTCGCGAATGAAGTAGTTGTTCTCGTGATGGTCGGAGGGGCCGGATCCACATCGGCTTGTGGCCTGAGGTGGCCGGCTCATCATCGTGGCCGGGGATGACGGATCTGCGTCAACCGTCTTTAGGTTGGTCGAGAAGCCGTCCGCACGCCAGTAACCGCGTCCTCGTCACTGTCATCACACAGCGAGCGGTGGGGCTGGAGAAGAGTAGGGCTGCGGCGGGGAGAGAGCGGCGAAGGCGTGCGGGGAGAGAGCGGCGAAGGCGAGCGGGGAGAGTGGCGGCGGCGGTAGGGAGAGTGCGGGCGTTGTGGTTCTGTCTAGCGAGGAGCCGAACATGAACTGCGCGCGTAACTGTGTTTAAGTCAATATAGGTGGGAAATTTTGAGCAGCCCGCGCACGGTTTGCCTGCTGACGCTGACGCAGGGCCAGTGTCATTGGCGATGATGGTTAGTGAACCCGCATCGCCTTTGTTGGCAGTTGGGTCCGGCGGGCGGGCAGCGGTTATCTTTTTATTTTGGCTGCTGACGCTGACGCGTGGGCCAGCCACTATTTTTTTCGAATGAAACGTGCTTCCCTAAAATATTAGAGCCCATAAAACAACACCTAAAAAATTATAAAAATACGAACAATTCGTATTTGAACATTTAGTATTTGAATAAAATATCAACAGTCACACTTGTGTGCCCAAGATTCTTAGAATTCATTTTTACATCCCATGTTAATGATGTAATAATTCTAATAACATCTAGTGTGCTCTAAAAAATCTATAAATTGACTTGGCAACATAATTTGGGTACCTAGACCTGTCTTCAAAATTTCAAATGGTTTCGATGAAGGAATAATATACTTGTGTACAAATATCTACATCTCTCACATAGTTTCCTAGAATGTTCCTTGAACATTGAAGTTTTCCACACTTTGCAACATGTTCGAACTCATATGCATTTGAACACTCAACAAAACCTTGTGGTTCACCTTAAGATTACGAAAATGCAAAGTTTCATTACAGGAGGTGTGGAAAACAAATATTATTTATATGTTGTACTTACATAGAAGAAGATAAGGTATATAAACATTGTTCAAGAAATAGAATATACACTAAACAATGAAAATAGTGAAAACACGGTGATTTTAGAAAATTGTAGAAAAAAAATAATCAAATTTGGACTAATTACGACGGAGAAATACATGTTACAAAATTTGATTGCGGATTAAAAAGAGAAATGTCATCGGCGACGCGGGACGGATAAACTGTTCTTCATTCTCCAATAGAACAAAGGAGGAAGCAAAGGGCACCGCCGCCCGCCGCTGCCCCCGCCGTGCTCGTTTCGGCGGTTTTGACACCCAAGAGGGCATCCTAGGCCTCGTCGGCAGCAAATGAGACCACCGCAACCTTCGATTTGACTCACAAACGTGACAAATCAAATATTATCTATCAAAAACCAATTAAAAACTGACATCCCGATAAAATCAAATCTGCGTTTAGTAATATCTAATAATTTACATTCAAGATAGATAATATTCATTGATGCTTGCGCCTACATCCCAATGTTCATCCTGCTGACGGCGTACTCCACGGCGGGGAGGAAGCTACGCGTCCAGAGGTCGAACTGATGACGGATGCGACCCTCGGCGCTGTAGTAGTGGAGGATCTCTTTGGTATCCGGCCCGTAGCACCTACATCCCGCTGCCCAAATGCAGATGTGGGGATTTTGGACGGGCAGCGCAATGTTGTCGAGATCCTAGTTGATGAGGTAGCACAGCCGCCGCAGGTTGTGGTTCTTCCACCGTCCGTCAGGGGGCGACGGGCCGCCGTTGATTTCTTGGAGCAGTGCCATGGCTTCGGGGTCCGCCGGGTTGCAACGGTACTTCAGCATCGCTAAGAAGTACTTGGCACCGGAGTCTTCAGCAGCGGCATCTCCGATGAGCTTCAGACCCTTATCGGGGTTCCGCCGCCTCATCAACCTCTCCATCCCCTCGAAGCATAATGCCTCTGGATGATTGGCCTCACGGAAGCGCCTCTCAAAGCATGACCTGACGTAGCGATTCTTGCACACCCGACGAAGATCATGCAGCGACACGTGCAGTAGTACCTCATCGGAGTCACAGATGCACCGAAAGGTACCGCAGATTTTATTGCGAAGGTTCAAAAAATGGAAGACGGGCTCATCCTTAATGGAGTGGATGATGATCTGGGTGACAAGATCATCTGGCAGCAGCTGCATCAAGCACACCGCGGCCATCAAGGAGAAGGGGAGGAAATAGAAAAGTGATGAGGTTTGGAAATTGAAAGGCGACGGGGGTTGAAGTTGAAGGCAACGAGGGTTGAAGTTGGTGACGAGGGATGAAGTTGGCCACGAGGGTTGAAGTTGAAGAAGGCGACGAGGGTTGAAGTTGAAGAAGGTGCCTCGGCCATGTAAAACAATAAATGGAAATTGAAAAGGCACCACAATTTGGCTGTTGCCGCTGACAAGTGGGCCCGACATCATTACCCCTGCCCCTTCTCCTTCCCGCATAATTGAAAGCCGACGCGTGGTTTTGGACGGTTTTGCGCCTGAAACGGAGCCCGATGCGCAATTGAGTGGCACGTACTGGCAGTAGTGGAGTAGTGGGTGGGGGCAGAAGCACCTGTCTTCCGCGTCTTGTCAATATAACTCCCCTGCCTTCCCCTGCTTTCCCCTGCTTCTTCCATAAGCGTATCATCTCTTTCGCTTCTTCTTCCTCCTCGCGATCCATCACTACAAATCTTCGGTCACCGAGAGAAGGAGGAGATGGCGTCGAGGAGCCCGCCGCTGTCGAAGCGGGGACGAAGGGAGGACGACGACGACGAAAGCCGCCGTCGGAGGAAGTTGGAGAAGGGGAAGGAGTCGACGACCAAGTACGTTGACGAGGAACCGTTCTTCGACAACACTAAGTTCGCCGTCAACCTGCTCAGGAGCGCCTTCAGAAAGCTTGAAGATGTTGGCGCGGCCTTCGACATCAAGGCGTGTCATGAAGTGGACAATGACCCGAGCGTGAAGGGTCTCGCCTTCAGGATCCACGGGTTGGCTGAGAAGCTCGAGAACCTCCCCGTGGTCAAGCGGGCTCACCGCCGCCACTTCGTCTTCGACGACGGCGGCTCCGGCGGTGACGACGGCAGCCACGGCGGCGACGACGGCTCTGACGGCAGCCACGGCGGCGACAACGGCGGGACTCCGACGGCGGCGACTGACTAAATGATAGACTCCTGCTTGTGTCGAACTGCTTAGGTTGTGTGTGTTTGTGTTCGTCAGGTTGTTGAACTGCTTAGTTTGTTTCTAGATCATGAACTGCTAAGTTAATTAGTTTGGTTGTTTGATTTTGTTTGCTTAGTTAATTAGTTTGGTTGTTTGATCCATCCACGTGTCCTATGACATGTGTTCTATTGTGATTAACTGGAGATCTGTTGAGATAAATTAGATCATAGAGACAATGGATAGTCATTGCCGACGTGGGTTAGCCTGCTAACGCTGACGCTGACGCGTGGGCTAGTGTCATTGGTGACGATGGTTAGTGAACCCGCATCGCCTTTGTTGGCAGTTGGGCCCGGGTGGGCAGGCAGCGGTTATCTTTTTTATATTGCCTGCTGATGCTGGCACGTGGCCCCGTCACTATTTTTTTTGGAATGAAACTTGCTTCTCTAAAATATTAGAGCCCATAAAACAGCACCTAAAAAATCATAAAAATACGAACAATTCATATTTGGACATTTAGTATTTGAATAAAATATCAACAATCACACTTGTGTGCCCAAAATTCATATATTTCGTTTTTACACCCCATGGTAATTATATAATAATTCTAATAACATCAAATTTGCTCTAAAAAATCTACAAATTGACTTGGCAACATAATTTGGGTACCTAAACTTGTCTTCAAAATTTCAAATGGTATCGATGAAGGAATAATATACTTGTGTACAAATGTCTACATCTCTCACATAGTTTCCTAGAATGTTGCTTGAACATTGAAGTTTTCCACACTTTACAACATGTTCGAACTCATATGCATTTGAAAACTTAACAAAACCTTGTGTTCACCTTAACCTTACGAAACGCAAAGTTTCATCACTAATGGTTGTGTAAAACAAATATTATTTATATGTTGTACTTACAAAGAACAAAATAAGGCATATAAACATTATTCAACAAACGAAATATACACTAAACAATAAAATTAATGAAAAGATGGTGATTTTAGAAAAATTTAGAAAAAAAATATCAAATTTGGACTAATTACGACGAAGAAATACTTGTTACAACATTTGATTGCACATTAAAAGGAGAAATGGGAACTGTTCTTCATTTGAATAGAACTGGGCCCCACAGTCATTAGCGACGCGGGGTTGATAACCCGCGTTGGCTTTGCTGCTCTTCCAAAATTTTTACACAGATAATTCGAGCAACATACAAAAGCTAATCTACTACTGATTTTCTATTCCAATACTCTGTTCGAACTTCACCATTTCGCAGCGAAGCCTACAGTCTTCGCTGCAAAACAAAGAAATTCGAAGCCATCCTTTATCCACGCCGCAGCAGCCGCCGTTGCCTGCGCACGGCTGATCGCCGCGCACCTATGCCGGAGGCAGCAGCGGTTCACCCCAAATGCGCCAAGTCGAGGAGTGGATCGCACGCGCGGCCTTCTCGCGCAAAGGCAAACACCCCTCGTTGCTCAGCCATCTCGACATCGTACTGCCACCGCCCGCGACCCGCCACATGTACCGCTTCGCGGTGTCGTCGGCGGCGGCACCGCCATTGTCCCTGTAGAGCGAAATGGCGTATAGATAGGCCGCCGCATCATGCCCACCCTCGACGGCGTGCCGGAGATCATTGCATACCCAGTTTTCCATGAAGACGGCTTTGATCCCGGAGAAGAAGCAAGCCTCCGGATTCCCGAGATCGGTCAGCATAGCAATGAAGGCTTTGTAAGCAGTGGGGTCCCACACCCAAGAAATCTCATCTCGTATCCCCTCTATCGACAAACGCCGGCCGACGTCGCCCTGGCCGCACACGCGGCGCATGGTCGAGCAAGTACCGCGTAGGCTACGGAGGTCAGCCAAGGGCCGCTCCGAGGTTGCACCGACGCGCGTCGCAATCTCAATGCGGAGGTCTTGAGGGAGGTCCAACAGCGACGACGGTTGGTGCCGCCTGCTTCTTCCCGGCATGCTATTCATCTCTGGCCGAGAATGGTGACGATGAGGAGTAGGCAGTTGCTATTTTTTCGTGGGTAGATGAAGGGGCAGGGGATCTAAATTATTTTGGAAGGAGAAGATACAGGAGATTTGTTTCCAAACACGGTTTAAGTAAGCAATGGAGACGACGTTTAGCTAATCCGTGTATCCTTTAATTCTCCATTGCAGACAACATTTGGTTAATCCGTGTATGCTTTAATTCTACTCCCTCCGTCCCAAACAACATGCAATTATGGGAAACGTGCCAGTCAAACTATTACAACTTTGACCAAGTTTATAGCAAAAAATATTAGCATTTATGTCTTGAAATAACTTTTTTTATAAAAAATATACTCCTCCAGATGTGAGAATTGCATGTTTTATTTTGCAATTGTTAGTAGTTTTTCATATAGTTTGACTCCTCGGGATGTGAGAATTGCATCTTTTATGGGACAGAGGGAGTACATTGGAGACGACATTTGGTAAATCCGCGTATCATTTAATTCTACATTGGAATCACTACCTCTGCTCTCAGCCATTGACTGGGCAACTATTTCCCCATTGACCGGATCTGGCATCAATTTCTTGGGAACCTTCCCGTTTCCTGTGCTCTTGATCTTATCCCTTCCTATTTTTTTTACAACCAATGTTATCTCTTCCTTGTTTTTGCTATAAAAAGGCACCGACGCCTATCGGTCCTCCTCACTTGCTTCCTTCTTCTCTAGATCTAGATCTAGCTATGGCACAAAGAATAGATCTTGTAGGGCGCAAGCTTTTGCTTTTCTCTCTTCCTCCTCCTCCTCGTTCTCTCAGTTGCTAGAAGAATTCTTGTGATATGGGTGATTGGGTTGCTCATCCTGTCAGGGGGTGAGACCTGGATAGATCCGCAAGGGGGCGACCCAAGCGGTTGTAGGTTAATGGAGGGGATCGGGAACTAAGAGCGTAGGTGGTAGTTCGCAGATGGAACTCGGAATGCGGCGAGAATGGCAAGGGACACAAGGGTTTAGACTGGTTCAGGCCTCCAGAGAGTAAAACCCTACGTCCAGTATGCGGTGGAATTATGCGTGAATGGGGAAGTCCCCTCGAATGGAGCTCTAGGCCGCCTTATATGGTCAACGGACTAGGCCTTCCTTTCGAGGTCGGTGGACCCTCATGGGGGTCGGTTACAAACTAGGAAGGTCATCTTCCATGATTACAGGGTGAATCCCGCGATCTGCGGACCTACTGGCGGCGTCGACCTGCGACCTGGGGGAGAGTCTTGCGCCACAAGCCCGGCGGATCCTCCAGGATCAGGATAAGGTCTTCTAGAGTCCTTGATGCCTTGAAGCACCACGCTCGACCTGGCCGTTGCAGCGTGGGTGCGCCACCGAAGCGTAGTAGACGTCGATGAGGCTGTCTTGGCAAAAGTCCCAGAAGTCGGATCCTATCAAGGCCGAGCCTAGGTCGGTGACGATTCTGTTAGGGACCCCGAAGCGGTGGGTGATATCTTCGATGAACTTTGCCGCCTCCTTCAATGTAATGGTGGCAACGGCTCGGACCTCGATCCATTTGGTGAATTTGTCCACCGCCACCAGGATGTGCCTGTAACTGCCAGGGGCCATCCTGAAGGGTCCCATTGAGTCCAAGCCCCATATGGCGAAGGGCCAGGATGGAGGGATTGTCCTCAGGGCTTGCGCTGGCACGTGCTGCTGCTTGGCGAAGAACTGACACCCTTTGCATCACCGGACTAGGTCTTGAGCGTCGGCCAGAGCGGTAGGCCAGTAGAACCCCGACCTAAAGGCCTTTCCCACCAGGTTAGCAGAGGCTACGTGATTGCTGCATTCTCCACCGTGAATCTCTTGCAGGAGCTGGAGACCTTCAGTTCTGAGGATGCACTTCACCAGTACGCCATTGGAGGTGGACCTCCGATAGAGCTCCGTGCCGATGACGACGTAGTTGGCGCTACGCCTGATGATCTTCTCCCGTTCGACCTTGTCCTCAGGGACTCGCTGTCCAGGATGTAGGCGATGAAGTCGAGGCACCAATCATCTTCAGCTTCTGTCATGAGGACGTCGTGGCCGCCTGGAGGGGGCACGTCGCCAGACGACGTCTCTGGGTCGCTTAGGAGCCTGATCGAAGGCTTGCGGAGATCTTGGACGAACACGCCGACCGAAACCAGCACGCGTTTGGACCCCAGCTTCAAAAGGATGTCGGCCGCTACGTTGTTGTTGCGGCAAACGTGGTGGAATTCCAAGCCCTCGAAGTGGGCTTCGAGCTTTCGTACCTCAGCGCAGTAGGCATTCATCGTGTCCTTCTTGATGTCGCATGCCTTGTTGACCTGGTCGATGACGACCTCGGAGTCGCCATAAGCAATGAGGCGCTTGATTCCCAGGGAGACAGTGATGCGTAATCCGTGGATCAAGGCCTCGTATTCGGCACCGATGTTGGACGCCTTGTAGTGGATCTGCAGGACGTACTTCAGGTGATCTCCTTGAGGGGAGATGAAGAGTACACCCGCCCCGGCTCCTTCGAGGTTCAGGGAACCATCAAAGTACATCTTCCAGTGCTCCGGCTTCTCTGTCGGTGGGGGTTGCTGGGTCTCTATCCATTTAGAGATGAAATCTGCGAGGATCTGGGACTTGATGGCCTGTTGTGGACAGAACTCAATCTCGAACTCACCTAGCTCGACCAACCACTTGACGATGTGTCCTGTGGTGTCACGGCTGCGTAGGATTTCTCCCAAGGGGAAACTTGACACGTCCTTGTTCTTGTGCGATTGGAAGTAGTGCCAGAGCTTGCGCGAGGTGACGAGAAGGGCGTACAACATCTTCTGAGGTTGCGAGTACCTGATCTTGCTGTCAAAGAGGACCTCGCTGACGTAGTAGACAGGTCGTTGGACGGGGTAATGTTGGCCTTCTTCAGGTCGCTCCGCCACCAGGACCGCGCTGACCACCTGGGTGGACGCGGAGATGTAAAGCAGCAAGGTCTCTTTTGGCGTGGGGGGCACCATGACCGGAGGCGTCGTGAGGAAGGTCTTCAGCTCTTCTAGCGCCTGGTCCACCTCGTCTGTCCATACAAACTTGTCTGACTTTTTCAGCAGCTTGAAGAAGGGCAGGCCTTTCTCCCCAAGCTTGCTAATGAAGCGACCTAGAGCAGCCATCGTGCCGGTAAGCTTCATGACGTCTTTCTTTTCGGTAGGTCTCTTCATCCTGCGGATGGCGTCGACCTTGGTGGGGTTCACCTCGATGCCCCGGTGGCTGACCATGAAGCCTAGGAGCTTGCCAGATGGAACGCCGAAGACGCACTTCTCCGGATTGAGCTTCCAGCGGTAGCGCCGGAGGTTGGCGAAGGTCTGGGCGAGGTCAGCAATGAGTTTGTCCTCCACCGTGGTCTTGACAACGACGTCATCGACGTATGCTTCGACGTTGTCGCCGATCTGGGACTCCAAGCACTTCTGATGGCCTTCTAGTAGGTTGCTCCAGCGTTCTTGAGGCCGAACGTCATGGCTGTGTAGCAGTAGATACCGTGCGGCATTATGAACGTCGTTTTGTCTTGGTCAGAGACCTTCAGGGCTATCTGGTGATACCCTGAGTAATAGTCGAGGAAGCATAGCAGGACGCTTCCTAGTGTGGAGTCAACGACCTGGTCGATGCGCGGAAGAGGGAAGGGGTCCTTAGGGCAGTGCCTGTTGAGATCGGTGTAGTCGATACACATTCTCCACTGACCGGTTTTCTTGGGTGCAACCACCGGGTTGGCGAGCCAAACCGGATTTGTACATTCGCGGAAGAACTCGGCAGCTAGGAGCTTTATTATCTCTACCCTAATCACCTCCTTGCGATCCTTCGCAAAGCGACGCAGCTTCTGCTTGACAGACTTGGCCGTCTTGCTTACATCCAAGGAGTGCTCAGCCAGCTCCCTTAGAACACCCGGCATATCTGATGGGGTCCATGCGAATATGTCGGTGTTGTCCCGGAGGAAACTGGTGAGCGCGAGTTCCTATTTCTCCCCGAGGTTGTCACCAATGACCACCGTCTTCTCTGGGTCGGCAAGGCCGAGGCAGACCTTCTTTGTCACTGGTGCGGTGTCGAGGGCGGTGTCGGTGTGCTTCTGCTATGGGATGGTGAGGTCGCTCAGGGCGACCTTCGCAGCTTCGGCGATCATAACTGCCAAGGCGTCGACGCAGGCATTCGTTGTGGTGATGTCCAAGGCCTCGTTGTCGCACTTGAACGAGACGATGAGGTCGCCGTAGACAGTGAGGACCCCGTTGGGAGCCGGCATCTTCAACACCAAGTAGGTGTAGTGCGGGACAGCCATGAACCTAGCCAGCATGGGGCGACCCAGGATGGCTTGGTATGAGGACTTGAAGTCGGCGACCTCGAAGCTAAGATACTTCGTGAGGAAATTCTCTTCCATGCCGAAAGTCACCGGAAGAGAGACCTGACCCATGGGGTAAGCCGCATTGCTGGGGACGATGCCGAAGAAAGGCTCATCGCACGCTGTCAACCTCTTGAAGTCGAAGTCTATCTTCTTCAAGGTCTTGACGAAGATAATGTTGAGCCCGCTTCCCCCGTCGATGAGAGTCTTAGGGAGTAGGGCACCCTCGACTATGGGCTCTACGACAAGCGGGTAGGACCCAAGATCTGGGATATGGACCCAGTGATCAGCCCTGGAGAACGTGATTGGCTGCTCTGACCAACGCAGGGGCTGCGACGGCTTGGTGTGGATGAGCTGGATCTCGCGCTTATCCTTGCGATAGCGCCTCCTGCTTGTGCTGGCCTTCAGGCCACCGACGATCATGTTGATCGACCTATTGGCCTGCTGAAAGGGACCATTGGGGTTGCCTGCCACCGGTAGAGGAGGTAGGTCGCGCTCGTCGCGGCGGTCCTCTGGCTGCAGGTCATCACGTCGCCGGTCGTCGCGGCGGCCGTCGTCGCCACAACCACGTTGGTCGTCCCGGCGGTTGTTGTTGTAGCGACGTGAAGATGACCGATCTCCATCGCCTCTGGGTCGCTTCGGATCTTCGGGCGTACGGAACGCCCTCTTGAATTGTGAGCACTCACGGACGGTGTGGGTGGCCCCCTCGTGGAATGTGCAGGGGCTATCGAGCACTGCGTTGAACTCGTCGACGTTGAACGTCGAAGGTCGACGTCCCTCTGCCGCAAGCACCTCTGAAGGTCGCTTGCGCAGCTTGGAGCTTGAGTCGCCAGCGGTGCCAGAGACACCTGCATCGCGCTTGGCGTCAGAGTCAAACTAGTTGACCAGGGCCTCGTCGGTGTTGATGAGCTTGTTCACGACCTCCATGAGCACCGAAACTGTGGTGGCTCCCGACTCGTGGATCTTCTCAAACATCTTGCGATCTCTGATGCCCATTTTGTAGCTGTCGACGACCTGGTCGTCCCGAACACCGACGCAGGTGTTGCGGTTCTCGAAGAACCGGTTGGTGTAGTCACGGAGCAACTCGTTGGTCTTCATGGTGACCCTCCCAAGGTTGAAGGTGTTCCCGGGGTGATTATAGGTCGCCTAGAAATTGGACATGAAGGCCTGGGATAGGTCGGCCCACGACGTGATGCTGCCCGCTGGGAGGTTGTTGAGCCAGAGCGACGGTGCGTCACCCATCACCAGTGGGAAGTACGCCGCCATGTGGTCGAAGTTGCCGCTGGCCGCCTTGACGGCGACGTAGTAGGTCGACAACCAGATGTTGGGGTCGGAGTGGCCGTCGTACTTCTGGATGTTTGGCTTGAAATTGTCGGGGTAGGCTACCGACCTAAGGCGAGGGGCCAACGTAGTGAAAGCGGTGATGGCCATGTCGTCGGCGGCACCTCCAACTTGAGCGCCGCCTCTGCTCTGGGCAGGGGCCACGACCTGGGACCTAGGCTGGTGATCTGGGTTCGGAATAGGGCCCTCCGAGTGGCTGTAGTCCGCCTCGTACTGAGCACGTCGCCTGTTCTTGACGTCGCGACGGTCGCGCTCCTCATGCTCCATGATGTGATGGACGGCGTCCGGGGGTATGTACTCGCGGTCGTATTCCGCGCGACGCTGCAGCTCCCGCTCCTCACGCTCGTGATGGTGCTGATCGATGTAGCCGCGGGCGTCGCGGCCACGCCTATTCTTGTCGAGGTTGGCACAGAGGACGCCATCTTTTGCACCGTTCGCTCGAGGCTGGTCGGGGTTGTGCTGGTCGACTTCCTCCTGGATGGGTAGGAGGTTGCTGTGCGCAGGTCGATTGGATCGACTGCGCGAATGTCGGCTTGACGTCGACGCAGCGGACTTTGCTGCTGCACTCTTCTCCTCCACCAAGGCCGTGGGGAGCCGAAGGTAAGCCTTGGCTGCGTCAGCCTCGGGTGAGGGGTTGGCTTGCTGGAGACATGCCATAGCGGCGCCCAGGTTGGCCTGAGGGCTATTGAACATCGGCAGCCCTGCTTCCTCGAACTCGAGATGGAGGTCCCGGGCGCAGGGAGGTACCACGTGGCGTTGCTCTTTCGCCCATCGCTGGGCGCGGTTAGCATTGCCCTGGATCCGACGTGCTTCCTCGGAGTCCGTCACGCCGAGACGCGGTGGTTCGTTTGCCGACACCACCAGTACCCACCGTAGGATGGAGCTTTGGTCGTTGGGGGAGACGTGGATCCGGACCTTCTGGAACTCACCACCATCTGAAGACGTGGGAGCTCGCGTGGTACGGGGAGCAGTACGCTCCTGGTCGATCTTCTTCCGCAGCCGGCAGTCGTGGAGGGTGTGTCGCGCGCTGTTGTGGTAGGTGCACGGTACGTCGAGCGGATCACGGCGGGCGCGGAGCTCGGGCTTGAAGTCGCCGGATGGCTCCCCCCGCCCAGATTGGATCTGGGAGGACTTGGTCGCCTGACGGGCGTAGATGTCGCTTGATGGTTGCAGACCGAAGGGGAAGATCTTGTGGCGCGACGCCACCTGCGTTGAGCGTTGGGCTCTTTCGCAGATCTGGAGGGTCTCCTCCATCATGTCGATGACTCGCTCCATTCCCTGAACAATGTCATAGGGTTTGGGTGGGTGGGTCTTCGACGCCAGATCGGAAACAGGTGCGGTGACAGGTGTCACCGAGATCTTCACAGCGGTCGCCGGAGAGGTCGTGACCGCCGATATAGTTGAGGTCACCGTGAAGGAACCGAAGCAGATCTCCACGGGGTTGGCGAGGATGTCCGCCATGCTCGCCAGGAAAACAACACCGGATTGGGCCACCATGCTGCACAGCGAGTTCCCGATCACTCCTACCTGGCGCGCCAACTATCAGGGGGTGAGACCTGGACAGATCCGCAAGGGGGCGACCCAAGCGGTTGTAGGTTAATGGAGGGGATCGGGAACTAAGAGCATAGGTGGTAGTTCGCAGATGGAACTCGGAATACGGTGAGAATGGCGAGGGACACAAGGGTTTAGACTGGTTCAGGCCTCCGGAGAGTAAAACCCTACGTCCAGTGTGCGGTGGAATTATGCGTGAATGGGGAAGTCCCCTCGAATGGAGCTCTAGGCCGCCTTATATAGTCAACGGACTAGGGCTTCCATTCGAGGTCGGTGGACCCTCATCGGGGTCGGTTACAAACTAGAAAGGTCATCTTCCGTGATTACAGGGTGAATCCCGTGATCTGCGGACCTACTGGCGGCGTCGAGCCGCGACCTGGGGGAGAGCCTTACGCCACAAGCCTGGCGGATCCTCCGGGATCTGGATAAGGTCTTCTGGAGTCTTCCAAGGTCGCCTAGGTTGCGGATAAGGTCTCCGGGTCCACTTGCAGGTCGGTGGGGCTTCTGACAAGTCGGGTCCACATGACAGGGACCTCTGGGACCCTGGTCGGTGGGGACCCATGGGTACCCATGTCTCTCACATCCCTCTAGCACAACTGCTAGAAAAATCCTTGTGATATATTAGCTGTCGGGGGAAGGTAGCCCAGAACCTCCTGGCATCAGGAAGAACAAGCCGACGGAAAGCCAGAATCATTCTGCTGCAGCTTTCCCGTCAAACTTGTGCTTCCTTTTGCTTTCCCTCCTCCAGGAGGAGGATTTTTGAAGGGATATGTTTCCACCCTCTCTATATATTTCTCTTATGCTCACTTGTAAGCATGAAGAAGAAGCTAGAATCTAGAGCATATCTCGTCATGAAGAACAAGCCGACGGTGGCCTCCTTTCTCTTCACCTCCGACGATCGACTGACGGGCAGGGAAGGAGAGCAAGATCGACCTTTGAGCCTAGGGAAGGCGAGCAAGATTGACCTTTGAGCCTCAATATCGCCAAGTCAGCACCTCTCATCATGAAGAACAAGCCGACGGACGTATATCTCTTTTGCTTAGTTTAGATCTATGTTCCTCATCGTGGTAGTGCCTAGTGATGATGAACATAGATGGCTGCTTTGTAACCTTCTGATGTATCAATGACGACTGTAATCTGTGTGTGAAATTTTGCATCTCAAGAGCTATGCTTGTGTGATTATCTATGTGCAGTACAATTTTTTGTATGATTTACCTACTCACTTGCAAGCATGAAGAAGAACAAGCCGACGAGGGCTGGCTAATCCGCGTCTCTTTTGATGTAATCTGTGTGTGTGATTTCGCATATCTCGCCCATAACAAAGGTGACGCGGGTTGGTTAATCCTCGTCTCTTGCCCTTAACAAAGGCGACGCAGGTTGGCTAATCCTCGTCTCTTTGATATTAACGCCCGTTACTGATATGAAGCAGCCTGCAACATACTTACTGAATTGAAGTAGAATATAAACAAAGTATATATAGTATCTTAGGCAGAATATATTACAAACAGGATTCAAATTCCACCACATCCTATATATTACAAAAAGGATTCAAATTCCACCAATACATCGCATCCTTTATATGACAAAATGGATTCCATTTCCACCAATAGACACATCCTGCATTACAAAAAAGGATTCAGCAGAAATCAGGCTTGCTCTTTCTTCCTTGATTTCTGTATATGGATTTTTTCACTATGGTCGCTTCGTAAGTACGGTGTTTTGTTAGTTCCCAAGAGTCGGGGCTTGTATGAAGTGTCAAAGGATGGAATTTCGTCAAACTGGTTGTATTCCTCCTCCTTAACAACATTTTCAACCCCAACAATCCTGTTTTTTCCAGGCATAACCACAGACCAGTTCTTCTTTGCAAGGTAAGGTACATAGAACACTTGCTCAACATCGTTGGCGAAGACAAACAGTTCGTTTTTGTAAACAAAGACCCGGAGATCAACACTAACATAACCATATTTGTCCTTGCTCACAGCTCTCTTCCCATTGGTGACTCATCTACACCGAAACAAGGCTACCTTCAATCCTACATAATCAAGCTCCCATATCTCCTCTATTTGACCATAATATGTGTCTGTCTCCGTGTCATCATCATCATGACTGTCGTCGACGACGGCCCGTACACGCACACCACTATTTTGATAGACGCTCTTTTTATCCTGGGCCATGGTGTAGAATGTGTATCCATTGATATTCATTGCTTGGTATCTTGTAAAAGCGAACAATGGCCCCGCTACTAGATTCCTTATCTCGTCGGTTATTACAACATTATTGTTGCATGTCTCGACATAATCTCGGAGCCACCTGCTGAAACCATGCATGTGCATCTTTGCAAGCCAAGCCCTACCACAGTCAGGGTTGTCTTCATGTAGTTGTCGCTTGTGCTCATCGGCAAACGGTGTAATTAGGTGCAGCTATTGTATCATGGTGAAATGAGCCTTTTGGAAGGCATCTGGTTCCAGAGTGACTGACTTTTTCCACAGGGTCCCAACACCTGAAAGCCTACCTTCATGCCATGAGCGAGGCACACCAATGGGGTTTTGGGGGTCCATATAACCCATGGCCCACTCCACTGCTTCGATGGTCTCGTAGCCACGAACAATGGCTCCCTCCGGAAATAACCGGTTATGTACCAATGATTTCAGGAATCCATAGAACCTCTCATATGGAAACATCTGATGAAGGTAAGATGGGCCAAGGAACCAGATTTCCCTCGCGAGGTGTGCTGTTAGATGCAGCATGAGATCAAAGAATGATGGTGGGAAGGTAGCTTCAAGCAGGCATAGGGTCTCGAAATGCCTCCTCTCTAAGTCCAATAGTTTTTCCTCATCAATCACCTTCTGTTCTATTGCATTGAAGAATAAGCACAAGCTTGTGACCGCGTCGCGAACCAGTTCTGTCTTGATACCTCTAAGTGCAACAGGAAGAAGAGCTATCATCAACACATGGCAATCATGAGATTCCATCAAGTTGAAATTCATTTTCATGTCCTTCACCGACACTAGCCTCTTGAAGTTTGATGAGTAGCCTGAAGGTACTTTCAAATCATGCAAAAACTGACAGAATTCTTCTCTCTGCCTTTGACAAGGTGGTTGCAGCAACGGGAAGGTTCGTCCCCGTCTCTGTTTCCTCTGCATAGAGCTCTGGCCTAATGCTCAGTTCTTTAAGATCCTCCCTTGCATTTTTATGATCTTTTCCTTTGGACTTCTGTTGTAGCAATGTTCCACAAGTAGCTTCACACACATTCTTCTTGACGTGCATGTTGTCAATCGAATGACGCACATCCAACATCGGTCAATACTCTAGCTCCCATAAAATTGATTTCTTGTTCCACATTCCTTCTTCTTCTTCTTCTTCACCATCTCGTTTCTTTCTTTTGCCAAGGGTTTTTTCAGTCAATTTGGGTAACTCCTCGATAGTTTTGACGTCCTTGACTTTCAAGTGGACCAGATCTCTAGTCACATGCAACGGCGCCTCTCGATTCCCCTTTTCCCCATTAAACTGACAATCCATGGCCTGGTATGGATGTTTCTTGCTGAGGAAATGACGGTGCCCCATAAATACGTATTTCTTTGAATGTCTTAGCCATACTGCGCAAGTATCGTCCAAGCAGTGTGGGCAAGCTGCACCTTTCCTTTTACTCTGGCCAGAGAGGTTGCGATGAGCCAGGTTGTCGTTGATGGTGGTGAACCACATGGCATGCATTGTGAACTCCTCACGCTTGTACTCATCCCAAACCTCCTTCACACCAGGCTTCCACAGTATCTTAAAGTCATCAACTAGTGGCCTCAGGTAGACATCAATACGGTCGCCAGGTTGCTTTGGCCCGGAGACCAATATTGTTAGCATCATATATTTCTGTTTCTTGCAAAGCCAGGGTGGAAGGTTGTACAACGACAGCACGACAGGCCAGGTGCTATGTGTTGAGCTCTGGTTACCGAATGGGTTCACGCCATCTGTGCTCATAGCAAACCGTATGCTCCTCACGTCTTTGTCAAACCACGGAAAGTGGTTATTAATGTTACCCTATTGTGCTTCATCTGCAGGGTGCCTAAACTTGTGTCACACCCTGAAATTTCCAATTTCAGGATGTGAATAGAGAGAATAATAAAATAATAATTTTCTCATAATTTTAGAATTTTCCCAACGTTTATTTTCTTTACAGGAAATATAGTATAGGAAAAATCCTTGTTTGATTTTCTAAATTAGATAAAATGATTATGTGAGTGTTGCATTCATGTCTATGCATCTTGGTGTTTTTGAGTGAAAAAGGTTTTTAGATGCGCTTAGGACCTGACCAAATCCTTCCGAGAATTTTCCGGAATTTTCTGGAATTTATTCTCATTTTCCCTGAGTTTATTTCTATTTATTATTAGAAGGCTCCAAAATCTTTTTCATGAGCTCCAAATACTTTATTTGGATTGTTCATGTCCCAATGTACCTCTGGGAATTTTCCTGGAATTTTTGGGATTTTCAGAGTATTTTTCGTGCTTTAAATGAATTATCTGGATTTTCTGGATTTTTCTTTACACGAGAAAACAATTTCTGAAAAAAAAGAAATCCTATCTATCCTATCGGTTTGGGCCGAGCCCGTGGGCCCGACCCTATCCGCTCCTGCCCAGCCACGGGCCCGGCCAGGCCCATCGGCCAGAGGAGGCCATGGCCTTCACGGCCGGCGCCGCCGCCGGCCCTTGGCCTCGGCGTGCGTGACTAGCACGCTAGGGTTCCGCGCCCTATAAAGGTCCAGGCCGAGCCTCCTCGCGCGCCCTTGTCTCCCACCACCGCCATCTCCTGCATCTCGCTCGCCTGCGCTGCACCGCGCCGCCGACCAGAGCTGCCGAGCTCGCCGCCGGTCGCTCGCCCGATTCGTCACCTCCGTTGACCTTCAAGGCAAACGAGCATCGCCAGGAGCTTCCCAGTGTCATTCCACACCTCGCGAGCAGCCTCCCGGCGCCGGAGTTCCACCATGGTGTCGCCGTCCATAGGGACCAGAGCAGGCCGCTCAGGCGTCCGCCGCCGCTGGCCGAAATCCGGCCGACCCAGGACCTCTCCGCCGCAGGTGAGCAACTCTCTGGACTCCCTTCCATCTCCCTGTCTCTGGCGCCCTTCAATCGAGCCCCTGTCCGCCTGGTCCGCCCGCGATTTGGTCAGCCAGACCCACCATCCGCCCCTGTCCCTGTATCGAGTAGAGGTAGAAGATGAAGGCTGGCCGGTTTGCAAGTAGCCCCCTGAAGTTTCCTTTAATCCATAAGTTAGTCTATGTCGCTTGCATCTTTTTCAAGTTTAACCATAGATCTATTAGTTTCCTGCAAACAGATCCGACCAAGGCCCTTTTTCAGATCTAACCCTGCTGATTAGTCTTTTTGCGAGCACTGTTCTTTGTGTCTTGCTAATCTTTTATGCTAGTCCCTGAGATCTTGTGTTAATCCCGAATAGGCCCCTGCAATCTTGTTTATCTCATAAAATCCATGTTTTAGCTCCGTTTTAATTTGTTCAAGTTGCGTTAGGTTCATAATGAAATAAAGTGCACATTAGTGGCGTGTTTACACCATACATGTTTTCTGAAATTTTATTTAATATTAATTTTGTTAATGTCTATTAAACATGTCTTTTCTGAATAAAAGCTATACAGTGCTACACATCATTTTTTTATAATCAATATTAATTTGATTAATGTTTATTCCACATGCTTTTATACCTAAAGTCTAATTAGATCTTTACCTCGGCTTTTCATAAACCAAATGCTAATTTGGTTAATGTTTAATTAAACTTTTCTAATTAAAAGTTGATAGGCTTTTACACCAGCTTTTATAATAAATGTTAATTTGTTTAAATATCAACATGAATGAGTTTTAATTATAACTTTATTAGTTTACTCGAATCATAAAGTTACGTTTAGATTATTCATATAGTTTATCTTTTTCAAATTAAATGTTTAATTGGTATAACTTATATGTAAATATTTATAAATAAAAGTTGACTAGTTCTTTACTACGGTTTTTCAAATAAAGTTTAATATGCATTAATTTCCACATAGGGTATTTTATTTCTGAAATATCCTTTATATTTGTTTTGCTAATTAAAATAAACCCAACTCACATAGTCTTTCATGTTCATAAATGCAAATCGATCGTTAGACGTTCTTCATCTCAGTATCTCCTTTTGATCAAATCTATCTGAAGCTCAAACCATGTGTATCTAAACAGACCTTTCGCTTCTTAGTTGCTTGTTTGTTTGCTTTGTATGCTTGTGCCCGATGATTGATGCGAGTAGAAGGAACGTGGTTCAAGAGTTTTGAAGAGCAAGAGGTTGAAGAACTCTGAGCAACATTACAGGCAACTGTGTGGTTCCTTGTCCCAATAACTATATTTAATCACTCATTGCATTGCTTGCATTAATTTTGATGGGTTCCTATTAAGGATGACTAGCCTCTTTTGACCATTATCTTGAACCTGGTCTTAATTAATATTGATGGTAGATGTTGCTTAGTTTGCTCAACTGGGATGGTGTTAATCGAACAACTTTGATACTTGTTTATGTTTTATGTTGAATGATGTTTTAATACAAGATCATACATGCTTAATTGGAACATGGAGAACCACCCAGGAAAACAGTACAACCACAAGAACTAAACGGGCAATGGTCTTGGTCGAGTAATTAGGAACTTTAGCTTGGGGTGATCTTCCCTGATAAGGACAAGGGATCGGCGGTACTGCGGGGTATGGACTCACTCTAGCAGGGGGTTGGGTGATTTATTTTCTATGGTGGGGTATCGACCTGCTAGGGGACATTATACCTTGCTAACTGATCCGGACCTTGTGGGTCATAACTTGTTGGGGAACCTTTGTAAAGGCCTCGTAGCATCCCTATGCAACCACACCTCGGTAGTGTGGTATGGTGCCTAGCTAGCATCACATGGTTGGGTTCAAAGTTCTTCGGAGCTTTTACACTGCTTGTGGTGAAAGTGTACAACCTCTGCAGAGTGTAAAACTAATCGATTAGCCGTGCTCACGGTCAAGAGCGGCCTGGCCCCTCACATGATAATTGAACTTGAAGATGGACTTAAATCATGGTTATGCTTGCCATATGCTTATGGCGTATCTTATCTATCTCTTTATGTTAATTGTGGGATGGTATATACTTATACTTGTTAGTAAATAGTTGTTTAATAAAATTGGACTAACTAAAATGCTAAATGCTTAGGGCCCAGTCCACTATAAAGCCTTTGCATTCATACTTTCCCCACACTTGCTGAGTACAACATGTGCTCACCCTTGCTATAAACAATGGTGCTCAGAAAGAGGAAGCTGTTATGAAGATGACGTGAAGATGTTGTGGAGCTAGGCGTACGCAACCCCCAGTCGACTGCTTGTGGAGTTTGGTTCCTTCATTTCCAAGATTAAGCATAACTCTCTGATAATCTTTCTCTTTCTTTATGTGATACTGTACTATTATTCACTTTTGTCAGCTATATGCATGAAACTTGATCCTGTCATGCATATAGGTTTGCACTTGGTTTTCTTTGGAAAAACAGGTGTGACAACTTGTCATCTTTCTTGAGTTCCTTTCGGCCTTCGTCATGCCAACGCAAGAGTTGGGCCTCCTTTCGTGTTGCGAACCATCTTCTCAGCCGAGGAATGATGCAAAAATACCATGTCACCCTCACAGGAGCCCCTCTGTTAGCCTTCTTCTTCTTGCCTCTGATCTCGCCGGGCTCATTCTCGTCATCAGCATTATTATCATCTCCACCATCCTTTTTCCTCTTGTACCGATCATACCACACTTGGGGCACTTGTCAAGGTATGCATAATCTCCATGAAACAATACACAACTGTTCTTGCATGCATGGATTTTTTCAACCTCTATTCCCAGAGGACAGATTATCTTCTTCGCCTCATAGACAGACTCTGCTATTTGGTTTCCTTGATCTGCCTTAAGCTACAGAAGTTTTAGATCACCAGAAAGGTGAGAGTACTTCTGGCAATCAGGACAGAGGGGTTTCTTTGAATCTTCAATGAACTGCTTCAGCCTCGCTAATTCAGAAGGTGTGTACACACATTGAAACTCAACATCCCGCAACATTTGATCAACATTGTGCACATGTTGCAACACCTCACCATCATCGAAGCCCCTAACTTCTTGATCAGTGATATCCTCAGGCCTCATCACATTTGGTGGGAATAATGGTTCATTTTCCTCAAAAACTCCACCGTCATCAAGGTATTCATCATGGTCGGTAGCATGGTGTCGCACTTCACCTTCATTTAGGCGGCCTGCTTTGAGTTCATTAAGGCCTTCCTCACCATATTTATTCTAACATGTGTAATTTTTTGTGAAACCATGTGTGACCAAATGATGAAAAATGATTTCCCGTTGTGCGAATTTCTTCTGGTTGAGACAATCTATACAGGGGTAAAGAATTGCCTGAACACCACGGTTTCACATATCCGCCTCTGCTTGATTTAGAAAACCATTGACCCCGCTTAAGAAATTCTCCCAATCTTCTTGGGGCTGTCAGTACATCCAAGCCTGAGTAGCAGACGCCATCTGCATTCCATACACCAAATGAGCATAATTCATCACACAAAAAAACCGATAACACAAGAGGCCAGATTAGGACAGCTGAAGAATTTCAATAGAAGGGGGCAATTAATTTCCACCTTGACGAGGACTTTCTACGAGGCGAGCACGGCCGAGGAGGAGGATCGGAGGTGGCATCGCGGCCGCGGCGACAGCGCGTAGGACGGCGCGGTCGACGTCCGCTGGCCCCTTTCGCCGTCGCGCACGCGGCCGGCCAGCCTGCTGTAGCGCCGGCTTTCTGAGGAGAGAAATTAAGCGTGATCCTCAGAGCACGCGCAGCTGGCGGCGGCAAATGGGACAGGCCGGCGGGGACATCTGAGCACAGAGATCGAGCGAGTGACCTTCTGAGAAGAGAAAGCGAGTGTTGTTGTCGAAACGGGAGTGGCCTTCTGCGGAGAGAGAGCGAGTGGTGTCGGAAGGAGAAGACAAAGACGAGCAATAGCAACGTGCATCTCCGATGTGAGAAAAAAGGCGACCCTGGGTGGCAATCAAAGGAGATGAGTCCTAAGACACGAGCGTATCCAATTGGGTCGCCAGCAAAGGAGACGCATCCTAGCAAGCATGCGTCTCCAGTACGAAATTATGGGTAACGGACTTTATAGCCCGTTACCAATACGGTAGTGATCAGTAACAGACTTAAATAGCCCGTTACTGACAGGGTATTGATCGGTAATGGACTTTACAAGCCCGTTACCGATAGGTTTAACATTTGTAACGGGCTCTATTTAACGTCCGTTACAAAGAATTCATGTAACGGGCGTTTAAGAAGTCCGTTACCAGAAGTCCGCATTGGTAACGGGCGTTGTGGAGGCCAACCCCAGGGTCGTCCTGGCGCGCTTATGGGTAATGGGTGCCAAACAATAACCGTTACAGATGTGGGTGGATGTAATAGGCGTTAAGGGCCTGTTACAAATGTTGCGTGACCTATTTGAGGTTTTCACGTAGTGGTCCGGATGCAATTGACACCTAAACCATTACATAAATAAACGGTAGAGAGTTGTCTCGTTGTTGATGCGGTATGAGCTGATGCAGTGAGACGGCCATTAGATGCAGCTGATGCCGCGTGATTTGTCCGCAGGACTTTCTTGTGCTCTAGAGAGGAAAGTCCGGAAGTAAACACAGACCTAGACACGTCGGGCTCATCCCATGATACCCATCGTCCGCACATGTAATCGACGCACGCCACTGAAGATTCTCACCTAGATAGATTCCTATCACACGTAGGCCTAACTATATTCCGAGCATCTCACATTTTCCATAGCAACTTTAGCAATGCTACACCGAGCTCACATGACCGTTGTAGTCCTCGATAAATAGGCGAGTGTAGCACAACGTTC
The DNA here is from genome assembly GCA_036936925.1 of Cenchrus fungigraminus. Lineage (NCBI taxonomy): Eukaryota > Viridiplantae > Streptophyta > Magnoliopsida > Poales > Poaceae > Cenchrus > Cenchrus fungigraminus. The sequence continues at coordinate 97,595,369 of CM072774.1, read as the reverse complement.
TTGAAAGGCAAGGCCAACACTCATTAGTTCCCCGTCTTGCATTTCTCTATATCAGTGGGATACAAGGGTGAGATCATTTTGTTGGCAAATCTTGTTTACTTTATGTATGCATGGTATCGAGACGGTCACATTGTTAGCTTATGTAGGGTTTGTTCTTCATTTGTGTATGCAGTACATGGGGAATGGCCGGGCAAGGAAGGGACCGAGCATGGAACTTGGAGGAGTCGGGGAAGAGGGAGCTGTCGGGTGCAATAGCACCTCACCACCACCTGGTTCAGTCACTGCCATTGGCACCACAGCAGCACCCAGCCCCAATGGCACCTCCACTTCCATTGGTATCGGCACCTCAGCAGCACTTGGCCCCAATGGCACCTCCACTTCCACTGGCATCGGCACCTCAGCAACACCCGGGGGTGATGCCACCTCCAGTTCAGCCGCTGGCAACAGCAGCTCAGGATCAACTGAACCTCATGGCACCACCTTTTCGCCCATGGCCCAGGCCACCACCTCTGTTGTTGCCCGTTGAGATGCCACCCCTGCAGCCAGTGCTCATTGAACAAGATGAATCGCATGACCTAAAACGGTCTGTGTAGTTTTGGCTTCAGCAAGTCGGGCCTGCCTATGTTTATCACGAAGGTATGTGGGTGTGCCGTTTTTGCCACAGGGGTTACAGGTAATAGACCATTCATGACCTACTGTTACACGCGCATAACGTCACCATTTCGCCTACTTGGGTTTGGGATGCAAGGGTGAGGCATCGCACTTTGGAGGAGTATCTGATCCAGGAGCCATGTTTTGCTGCACTCCATGTAGCGGCTGGATTTCCATGAGCCCGTGATGGCAATAGTATGTCGTGATAGTAGTAGTATGAGTCGTGATGGTAGATTGCTAGTAGTATGTCGTTCAATGTATGTCGCTGTAGTTCCAACTATGGTGGATCGATCCATCCTCATGTGTAATCAATGTGTATGCATGCATTTGTGTCATTTGTATTTGGATTGTGTTGTTTCTAATAAAAATGGTAATGTGTGTGTACTCCCTTGGTATAAATTCATTGTATACGAAAAGTTTGTTCCCTTGATTTCTTAAATACCAGATGAACACAGGACGAAAGTCCGGTTTCTAGTTTTTCAGTTGGACCGGATTAAACTATCACTGCTACGCAATGAGAAACCAACATCTTACAAGGAAAAAATAGTAGTAGTAGTAGTATTCAATTAGACCAGATGAACAAAAGGCAAATGTTTATTCTGCTTCTTCTACTCCTACTTCTACTAGTAGTAGTTACCACTAATCCACTAATCAAGGTGCCACTACTTTGTCAATGGTGCACCTGACGCCTTGTTGCTGCTGCTCACGGACGAGGATGTCGCTCTGTTGCCGCCGCCCGTGGAAGATGGTGGCGGACCTCCCACGGTGCCACCCGCGGATGAGGCCGTACCTCCAATGCTGCCGCCATAGGATTATGTCGCCGCTCCATGGCGGCCGGTCAAGCACGGCCTTAGCGCCGCTCCATGGCAGATGATGACAGCTGGTGGATGATGGCCTCTGCTCGGTGAGGATGGCAGAGATCGACTGCCGCCGACCGATGAGGATGAGAGAGGATGATGGTGCTTGGAGACGACAGTTCCCCGACGAGTGGCGGTGCTTTCGCGCCGCTGACCCCTGGCACCTCTTGCTGACTTGCGAGGGGTGCGATGTTTCAGAGGCACATGATCTTGGATTTCATTTTGTTCCACAAACTTCGGATCATTAGAGGATGTGTCAAGCACCACCTGAATGGGCCTCCGCTCTGCCTCCTCTTCATTAGACAACTGGGATCCTCCCTTTTGTCAGAAGAGGAGGAGGATGTGGCTTGCACCACACCTCTAGGAGACAATGGCTCCATGGGGAGAGGAAGAGAGCACTGTGCGAGGATGGGGTTTTTTGTTGGTTGCAAGAGTGGGGAGAGGAAGAGGGCGTTGTGCGAGAATGGGGTTTTTTGTTGGTGGCAAGAGTGGGGGGAGGAAGACGGCGCTGGGAGAGAAGGGACTTTTGTTGGTTGCCAGACTGGGACATTTATGGCTAGAGGAACCCATTCAGCCATTATTGAAAAAATTGCTCCCGAAAAGATTAGAGTAGTTTTCTATAATGTGGGATCCGTTCTGGTCAAACTAATTCAATTTTGACCAAATTTACAGTAAATTATGTTAACACTTATATCTTCATATAAACTTATCGAGAAGTGAGAATTGCATTCTTTTGTGGATAGAGGGAGTACGTTCTAAGGAGGGGGAAAGACCGTGCAGCGGAATGTTAACGGACCGGAAGAAATAATAGTAGTCCAGAAGGTCCTTTTAGCAATACATCAGTATACCGGACCTTCTGGACTACCTTTTCCACTCATTTGGTTTTGTTAGAGTTGTAACTCCTCCTTTGTTCTCCCACAACATTGTTCTTTGGCTATCCTGTCAATGATGCTTTGTCCCTAGGCAAATCTTATTCCTGACATTGTTGTGAGCGTCGCCAATAAGATCAGTGATGCAAGAGATTTCATCATGTTCAAAGCTGTCTGCAAGGGTTGGAACTGCGCTCGTTCAGGTGAGGCACACCCGTTTGACCCTTGGATTCTGAAATCTGAATTTATCAGTGAATCTGGAGCTGTGACATTCGCATCCGTTGCTGATATGTGGCTTTTTGAGGTCTCCTTTCCTGTGTTGGCTGGGAAAATGACTAGATTGATTGGTTGCGGTGGATCTGGAAACCTAGTCACCTTAGATTGCAGAGATTGGTGCAACGCGCTCATGCTGAATCCTTTGTCTCCTTGGAAGCACATTCACCTTCCTCGACTTCCAAAACAGAGCCAAATGGCTACTCTCCAATCTTGTATCTTGTGCCTTGAAATAGTAGCTAGTGCAGATTCATTTGTCGTGATTACTTTCTTTTGGCCAGAGAAATCTTTTACAGTGCTTGGGTCATTGCCCATTTTCATGTGGCATTTGGGTAGCCAATCCGACTGGACTACACTAACTTCGGAACATTTCTGGTGCAGTTCTTCTGAACACATGCGGATCTACTTGGGGCAAGATCTTCCTACTCGAAGGTTATTGGCATATCACATTTACTTCCTACGAACTTATCATCACGATGAAAAAGAATGAGTACTGGATCTACCAACAGGGAATAGGTATTGTTCCAGGCGTCAACACTACTCTTGCGATCCGCATTAAGCAAGTTCGTGGGGACTGGATTTGGTTGCGAGGAACATGGCTATTGCCTAGCTATCCGTAATGCGGAACTTCAATTGTGTACCACCTGTAACGCAACTCAATGTACACATATCTATATTATCAGCCTTCGTCAATTATTCAGTGCATATGTATGAGTTTCTACCACAATCATTGTAGGGAACAAGCAGTTACACATTCGATAATCAGGAAGGTCCTTCCTGCAAAACATCAACAGAGTGGACAAGTATCAAACATCATAAGATGGCATCTCACAGCTACTCATCACCACAAAGTTCACACCACCAAGAAGTAGCAAATACCAAAATACAAGCATGATTAGAACCTCTAAACCGTCTACCTAGCAATAACACCACAAATCACATTATGCCTCATTGTTGTCCTTGAGTGACCTCTTATATGGGGCCTGTCTCAGCAATTCCTTCACCTTCTGCACCACAACAGAATCCAGGAGCTGCTTGACCGTCTGCAGCTCAGCTGCAGTCTCTTGAATCTCCCTGTTAGCATTTGCACATTCTTCCTTCCACATCCTTGCCTCTCTTTCAGCTTTTAGGTACCTGTTGGCTTCACCCTTTTCTTTAGGAGACAACAGAGCATCATTTCTCATTTTCTTTCTCGTCTCAAACAGGTTATGGGTTACCTCCCTGTAGTATCGCGTTATCATCTGCAGCTCAACTACTTTGACATTGGCCTCCTCCTTAGCAGCTGTACATGCTTCTTTCCATGACCTTGCTTCCTCTTCTGCTTTTCCCTTCATTTCCATCAGTTTCTCTAGAACTTTTAGAGTCCTAATATCCCATTTAGAATCTATCCACCTAAACGACACGCACTTCATGCCATCAATGCGCAGTCACTGATTTCGTTCATATAATTAGCGATTGAGCACACTAACATCAAAAACAGAAGCAACATTTATTAGAAGTGATACAAGTTATCGTTTACCTCACAGCAACATACATATCGACTCCCAGGGTTGGTGCCTGTCCAGTCATACCTCAGATGGATAGGCAACCCGTCCTTGCACTCGTATTCATTAGGATCTATAATGATAACTTCACGAGGACCAGGCATCGGCGATCTGGAGCTTTCGGAGTCTACTCCAAAGACCTTTAAAATACATGAATATAGTCTGTTAACGCAGATTCCCAAATCCAGAATTCCTCTTAACTAGTATGACAGATCAAAGTAGCATGCCAAAACAGAGGACTGACCTGACCGGAGCGAGTCCTGCTTCTCCGTTTGCCACTAGGGCCGCTACGATTCACCATTCCCGCCACGGGCAACAGCAGATCTAAGAACCAACGCTAGCTCTAGTCTATGCCACAAGGAAAAGGAGTGTGGTGCCGACGAGTCTCTTGCAGAGTTGCAGTAGTGTACGTCGCGTCGTCGAGAGTAATGAGATATATACACTTGTCTGCGTGAAAACTTTTTTTTTGGCTGTCACACGCGCTTTTCTCTCGCCAACTTACCAGAATCACTCCATGCTGTTGTTGGGGCAGACATGTCTAGTTTCCGGGCGCGTGGCAGCCGACTAGGTGGAATAGTCGTGTCAGATGTTTAGATCTGCACAGCCCACAGGGGTGTCAGCCCCGGCGGTTTATTTATTCGGCGGGGAGGGATCTAAGGCTAAGAACTCGAAGGTTGCGCAGTAGCACATGGAACACAAAGGACATGAGGAGTTTAGACTGGTTCAGGCCTTCGGAGAGTAAAACCCTACGTCCAGTTCTTGATTGTATTGATTTGGGCGAATTGCGACTTGGGATGACTTGGCCTCAGGGGTTCGACCTTGTCCGCCTTATATTGGCTGACGGACAAGGTCAGTGGGCACCGAGTCCAGGTCAGTTACAATAGGAAAACCAATCTAAGGAAAGTTATAACATAATCTCATGATCTTCGGACTGTCTGGCAGCGTAGCCGATGTCATCTGCCTTATCTTGCACGCCAAGTTACCCAAACGGATCGGATAAGGTCATCTGAGGAATCTTCTGGAAGGTCTTCTGAGGTCGTGTGGCCCACAGATCAGGTTGTTGGGTCCACTGTCAGGTCGGCGGGTCTTCTGGTAGGCCGGACCCACTTGTCGGGGACGGTCGTGAGCCTAGTCGGTGGGGACCCAGGGGTACTCATGTCTCACAAGCCACCGAGCAATGTGTAGGCGCAGCAACCTCGAGAGGGTCATGATGAAGTGTTGAAGCTATCGACAGGTTGAATAGAGTGCCCATCGGTCCAAAAGAAAAAAACTAGGAAATCAGCTTAGCAGCCGACCTGTTTGAAGTCTTGCCGAATGAAGAGAGGTTGAGTGACGATCTATAGGAAGAAGGCTTCCAATAGATCGAAAAAATTTAGAGGGCGTCAAGGACGTACTCATAGAGTAGTATCCGAGCATCGTGGCGGGCAGGATGGCCAGTATGATGATCCAAAAAAGTAGGTCGGGTAACGACGTGATGAGAAACAAGTTTCTCAACAGGTCGGTACGACGAAGAAAACAAGAGGGCGTCAAAGACGCTCTCGTAGAGTATGTAACGATCCGGGTTTTCGGTGAGGAAAACCCGACTCCCTGTACCCTTGTGATAGTCCCTGGATCAGTAGCTATCACGTACAGAACTGATTACAGAACAATATCATTTCCATACAACGAAATCAGAGTACAACATAGAATATTTACACCCGAAACAAACTCGGTATATGAATTTAGTACAAGCCCCTTGGGCTAAGCGACAAGTAGAAATCCTGCGTAGCGGTAGCTAGGGCTTCAAGTCTTCATCTTCAATCTTCACCGCAGGCATCCTTGAGCGAAGCAACGCAACCCTTCCTTCATGGATTCCTTAAACTAGGACTCTCACTCCAAGTCCAATCCTGCACACACTCACAAAACTATCCCCAAGGAATGGGATAGGTTCACGTCACCGACTGTATGCAACTTTAAGTGGCCTAACTCTAAAGGATATGAAAAGTGGCAAGGTAAAAGCTTAGGTTCCCTATGCAGCAGTAGCGAAGCATAAATGGAAAACATCTCCATATAAGTCCCAATCCATACTCTCATCACAACTCGGGAACACCTGGTACCCCAGGGACCCATCTCCACAACCTACCTCCATCTAGGGTCGATGCGAGAACTTCCTCTCCTCGCACCTCAATGATTGCAATCGGATCTACGAGGTAGAGGGAGCAACTCTCCTCTCCCCGACTGCAACCACGGCTCACCACACTCTCATCTACATGGGGAGGTAGAAATCCCAAAACATGAGAACCAACAATCCACTAGGCTCATCCATGACCGAGGACGTGGCTATACGTATAGATCTAAACTCTACAGAGTGTGTACACCTGTACCCATCTCGGAATGGCACCCGACCGGTGGCCGATCGACCGAGCCCATCCTACCATGCAAACTCTCGGTAGTTACGGTCCCATCCTACATCCGGCCCTCAAAGCGATCCCCTCCGCGATAGGAATTGCACCAGAACTATGAAATGCTCCCGTGTGGCCACACGGGAGACGCACTAAGAGAAGGTGGTCTCACTCCCACCTCTCCCCCACTGATACCCTCTATCCTGCTGGCAGGTATGGTTCCGCACTTGCCGAGCTCAACCCGGCCCTAACCCCACTCTCGGCGAGGTGGTGTGTACAAAATGTCCCGTGAAGCGGTTGGCCCACTCGGTTTCAGGCCGTGGCGAGCTCATGTCCTCCAAGCGTAAGTAAAACCCCAACACCTGTGCTCCAAAAACCGTAAAAGCGGGAATGCACTAAGGAGTGCACCCCCATCCCCGATCGCAGATCGGTTGTTTCGAGCTCACCCCCGCCAAAGTACCCAAAACGCCTTGTCCTGCCGTTTTTTAACGCACACACGCCAAGAACCACTATTCCCATCCCACACATGCATCGCGAAGCTCAACGTATATACACGCTTATATATAACATAGTAGTAGTAGGACAATCAAGGACAGGATAAATAAAGAAGGCTATGTAAGGTTCATCATCATCATGCAAGTAAGTAAAGCGCTAGGATACTACATAGCAATGCCTAATAGGAATTTCAGAATCAGTCAGGTGTGAACACCTGTGTGCAAGTAGTTGTTGGAGTTTCCGTAGTTCATCTCGATCTTCTGGCTTGACTCCTCGGCTCCGGGAATTCCTAGATTCTCAAATATAAATAAACACAGTGTCTAGATGCAAATAACCTCAAAGAGAAGCAGTAAAGAACCAAATAACTCCAAAAGCTAGTCTAAAGGGTGCTCCACAATTTTAGAAGAATAAAGAAATCGATTTCATATTATGGATTTTCAAATAAAGAAATATTTTATGAATTTAATTAATTGCAATAAGGCACAGAAAACACAAGTCAGCAAGTTAGAGAACCATATGCTAGGTTTTGGGTAGGTCTGCAGGCTAACTTGACTAGTCAACGATCATTATTGACCAAGTCAAAAAGAAAGGTCAAAGGTCAACCAGACCCCACAAGTCATCCTGTGGGTCCCGTATGTGAGATGGGAACAAGTTGGACAGTTAGAGGTCTCACATGCTAGTGGGACCCAATGGTAAGTCCGTATGTCCCTTTGGTTAAATTGGAGAGATTGTGCAGGATGTTTTCGCTATAAGTGATGTGTTGTGGTGAAGGTACTTGGCTCAAGCTGAACACGACAAAGATGTGGTGAGTATCGATTTATCTAGGGTATGGTTGATGGTTTAGATAGGGCATGCGTCGTGCACGACGAAGGCGTGTCACAGCCACGGCGAAAGGTATGGTCGGGACTTGAAAGATCAAGAACAGATACTTGGTTCACATATTAAAGCTCGATGGAAAAAGGGACAAGTGCTGCTACTAGCGAGCAACACACGGACCAGATGGTCTACACACGTACCAGATGGATTAAGGACCAAAGATAGATAGTATGGACATGGCCTTCCAACACATATACGGCTGCTACAACTCGCTTGATGGTGGTCTGCGTACAAGCTAGCAGCCCAGCACTATATGGGTTCAACAGTTGTAGCTAAAAGCCCCATATGTTTGTTTGCAGAGGAAGGGTGGAAGGTTTAGATATATCAAACTTTGGAATGCACAGGTTCTTGGGAACACCGTGTAGCAAGGGTTTGCTCTTGCATAAGTTGCCAGTGCAATTTATGCAAGGAACGTGGATCAACAGAGTTGGTCCTGCATATGACCTAGGATGGCACAAAGAATTATTTCAGCCTAATTCTTCTCAGCTAGCACACACTTGAGTTAAGGAGCACCAACATAATTTGGCCTCAAGCCTACCAGCATCTATGCAAGGTACAGTGGCTGCAGCAAACCAGTCAGAAGATGGCTGTTCATTCACGGTTTGTGAAGGTTCAGCCATAGGCAAAAGGAATTCAGGCCGGCAAGCAGACTGCTTGCTGAAATGCCACAATGGCATCCACATGAAGGCTGCTTGTATGCAAGAGGAGAACAGGGGATTAACTTGCTGCTAAAGCAAGCTTGTGGTCAACAGGTTGGTGCAGGTGTGGCATGAGTTAGCATGCAAGGCGAAGGTTTTTGATGCACCGACATGCGGGACAGCGGTGTGGCTGTGGCCGCGGCTACTGCTTGGATTGCAGCAGAGAAAGGTTGCTGCTTCTTGCGGGAGTCACAGGAGATAGACAGGCAGCAAGCTGTTGGTAGCTTCCGATTGGGGGAGAAAAGCAGAGGTGTGCTATTGGCGGATTTGCTTGCTCGTGGAGAAGAAAAGGAGTTGCAGGATATGGCTTTGGACTTGGAGCTCGTGGCTGCTAGGTTGGAAGAGGAGCAGAAGAAGTAGATAGCTGGCTGCTGCAGCTTGCTTGATTGTAGAGGGAAGCACTAGTGGGATATTGTGATTGGAAAAGAGCTCTGATTTGCTTCTTGCGTGATCAGCAGAAGGGGAACAAGGCTACAGGTTGATGGTGGATGGACGGGAACAAGCACACGCAGCTGCTGCGCTCGTTGTTTGCTTGCTCAATGCATGAATCAGACAAAGACCAAGATGCTGCTAGTTGATTTGGGGGAGAGAGACGATTGCTGGCTGGTAGGAGGTGGAGTTGAAGCTGCTGGTGGCTACTGATTGCAGAGGAAACAGAGAGGGGAGAGCAAGTTGAGAGGGCTGGGAGGCAAGAGGCTGGTTCTTGTGGTGAAGAAGCAAGGAACAGAAAAGATGGCTGGCCGCGGCTTGGGAGATGGGAAGAAGTGGAGATGAGAGTGAGAGGGTATTTAAGGGATGTAGTCAGGGTTAGATTAGGTGGGCTTTGGATGGGCTTAGGTTTTGGGCCGAAACAAATTAATCCCGCGAAATAAATCGATATCAATTTATTTCGTAGGATGAGAACAAAAGGATTAGAATAATTTTCCGGAATGAATTAAATAGCAAAGTATTAATTCGAGAAACTGGAAAACATTGTCATAACTCAAATGAGCTCTTGGAGATTTAATTCAAATGAATTATAGTCTATTCCCCGAAATCGAACCAATTGCAAAGGATCAATTCGAAGAGTCGGAAAATAATTCCATAATCCATTTAAGGATTGCCAGAGCACTTTTGAAGAGATTGGGCTGAGAAAGGTTAGAAGGCCGACTGAGAGGTTAAAGAGCTCCAGGTGGCTTAGGGAAGCACCTAGGGCCTCGATCAGCACATAGAAAGGCTCGGCCTTTGGCCGGAACCCGGTTCAACGGAGGCGACAGGTTTCCAGGCGGTGAAGCAAAGCAGGACGGCGTCGCTGGCTGGGGTGTCAGCGCCAGCGTGCTTGCTCGTGTGCGTGCGTGCGGATAAACGTGGTCACAGGTTCATGCTGGTGCTCGCACGTGTATGCCAAAGGGAGACTCTCGGCGGCGAGCTCCGGGCGGGACGGAAAGGGTGACAGCTCGACCTTGCGCACGCGTAGGCGTGTGCACGACTGGTGGCAAAACTTGGCAAGGCCTAGAGTCTTGATTAGCACGGTTAAAGGTGAGGCCTTGGTCGGCTTCTGGGCGCAGCTCGCACGACAGTGAGACACCAGGGCGGCGGTGATGCGATCATGTTGCCGACGTGCTCGCACCTACGCGTATGCACGCCAAGATGTGCACAGGTGTGGCTACGAGTGCCTCAAGGCAGTGCCTTGCCTCCAAGCATGTGCGCATGCGCAAGACAACGGCTTGACCTCACCGGAGAGCTTGGCGACGGCGCGTGTACAAAGCACATGGCGGCACCTCATCCCGGCGAGGGCACGACAACAAGACACGGAAGGAACGGCGGTTCAGCTGGGTACGGCGAGCTAAAGGCGAGACCTTCTGCCTCCCTACTCGTGCGTATACGTGTGTGCAGGCCGGTGGTTTGACCGCGATGGGGACACAGGTAGGGCGGTGCGCTCGACAGCAAGATGGACATAAAGGTAAAGCGGGAAGCACGCGCGGAACGTCGGCAGCGGCACCTGCAGACGTAAGGCTCGACTCGATGGTCGACACACAAGCGTTGGCGGTCGTGCGGTGGCAGCGATGCGGGTCAACCAGAGCAGAGCACAACACCATGGGCAATGACCGATTTTTCCCCTCAGCTCGAAGGGCGGCACACAGGGGTAGCAAGATAGGGGCTGGATGCTCACCTATGGGCTCGACGGGGTGCTCCGGCATTCTGTCGAACACGATGTGCGCGAGGTGAATGGATGCCGTGCAGGGGAGGAAGAGGGGCAATGACTTGTGGTTCGGCTTGCGGGTCGTCGTCGTACTCAATCGCAGCTCCAGTCCGGCATGGTCGTCCTTGTGCCCACGACGTCCCCCCCGGCGGCGGTGTCGAGGTCCACGGCAGCGGCGGCTCCTGGTCCCTGGCAGCTTCCGGCGCAGCACGGCAGGGCGCGGCGACTTGGCTTCACGGGTCGGCGGCGAGGTCTACGCACGGGCGGACGGCAACGAAGACGTGCGGTACAGGTTTGGCGGCGATGGTGCGCTTCTCCCCAGCCTTCACGGCGCGGCACGCGGCGGCCTCTGGCTTCGTGGCGCAGGGACGCACGGCAGCAGCGTTGACGTCATGGTTCAGCTCCGCGGCACAGCGACCCCGGCTCCCCCTTCCTCTTCGCTTCTTCTTCACGGACAGCGGCTCTGGCCTTCTTTTCCCCGCCTCCTCCTTCTTCTCCTTCAAGCGGCGGCTGGGGGAAAAGCTCGAAGCAAGGGAATCCGAGTGGCCGCTAACCTCCGGCTCCCTCCCCGATTCCTCTTCTCCTTTCTCCTCCCTCCTTCTCTTCCCCCTTTCTTGCGGTTGACTGGGAGCAGTTGGGAATGGGTTTGGATTGCGGATTACCCCAGGCGGCGGTGGAACAGGGGGTGAGGCCGGCGGAGGAGCTTTTATAGGTGGCGGCTAGGATTTGGGCGCCCGGAGGGAACGGTGGGGATCCTCGGCTTCCGTGCCCCGGGGGCACGTGGTGTGCATCCGGTGGGCGCAGGCGAGCACGGTGCGGGGCGCGGCTGTCCCCATCGCGACGCTGGCGTCACGGAGGAAGAAGAGAAACAAGTGAGAAGGAGAGGCTGACGAGCGGGGCCCGCATGGCAGTGACATAAAGGAGAGGGGTTGGTGGGAGGCAGGCCGACTGGTGGGCTGAAAGTTAGATGGGCCGGCGGTTGGGCAAACCAGCGGCGATAGATGGAGGGGTCCCGGCAGACTTTTCGATCTGGGTTAAGGCCCAAGCTGCAAAGGGTGTTTTTTTCCTATTTTCCTACAAACCATACACACATACAATTCAAATTTGAATTTAGAATCCAAATTTGAATCACACTAAAACAAAATCCAGATAAATTCCAATAAACTATAGAGTTCTCACACTAGCATATTATAATTCCTAAATTTTATTATTTTGCTCAAAATAAATCTTGGAATTTAGGGAAGGATCAAAGAAGACATCCTTACAAATTAAATGAGCACTCAAATCCATTCAAAAATTTTGAAACCCACATTTTTGCAAACATTAACATTCCGAAAAAATCCGGGATGTTGCAGAGTAGTCCCTGAGCATTGAAGCAGGTAGCATGGCTGATTTGATGCTCAAAAAAGAGAAGAAAACTAGATCATAGCCATGGATCGAACATAGTGTAGAGACACCCAGATCTCCTAGCATAGCTGCAAGGAGTCTGACAGGGCCAACCTCGAGAAGGCCTTGTAGGCGTGCCGACCTCAACAAGGCCTCAAATCAACAATGCCCAGTATTTGAGGATACCCAGCAAGGTCTTTTAAACGCACATTGCATGAAGAGGTCGTAAATTTTGTCGTAGCTGAAGTTGTGAAGTTCAAAGCCATCGTTGATGAAGCTATGAAAAATATGTAGATTTTGATCGAATGGAGTGTAGAGACACCAAGATATCCTGCATGGCTGCAAAGAGTCTGGCAGAGCCACCCGAGGCATGTCGACCTCAAGAAGGTCTCAAATAAAAAACGCCCAAGCACCCAGAGATACTTGGCAAGGCCATTAGGCGCGAACCCCACGGGGAGGCCTTCATTCCCAACGTAAAATCCTGGGTGTCCAAAGCAGGCTAGCTGGGCTACAACAACACACCAACCTCAGGAAGGTCACACATTTAGGGCGCCCAACTAGGTTGGCAGAGCCATAAATATACCGAGGTATTGCAAGACCTAGGTATTAAAGCACGTCAACCTCAAGAAGGCCATTTTTGTGCCCAGATGACCAGCATAGCTGCCAATCACCCAGCAGAGCCGTGGTACAAAGGTATTGACGACCAAAGTAATGGGCACACCGACCTCGGGGGCTCGACGAAATTGCAGACGTGAAGCTTCTGATCCCCAGGCGCCCAGATGGATCTGTGTTGACGGTCCTTACAACAAATATTTGACCGTCAACATCTCAGCTACGGTAGCACTTTATAACGAATTTCATGCATGCTTTAGGTGCTAACGAGGTTCCACGCATGGTGTTGAGATTTTATCTGCAGGATCAAGATTAGGGAACAATTCCGGGGTATTGGGCCAAATAAGGTAGGCACGGCCGTACCTAGTGGTGCGCCCGGCCCTACCTTGCACCACCATTCAGGTTCACACCAAGTATAGCCCCGAACACCAGCTCCCAAAAGGCTAAGATTGTCACGATCATGTTGGATCAAGGAACCACACCATAGGAGAGATGAACCGGGGCCAGGAGGCAGGGCCGGCTGCACCTGCCCGACACGCCCAAATGTGCCACCAAGCCTCGGTCACTCCAGGGAGCACAGCTACAAATGATCTTGATCAAGGGAACAAGGTCAGTTTGATCTAGAGGTTGAGATTAGCTTCACTTGGATCCATGGACCCACAAGCCAGTGAACAACTGACGTGGGACAGCATCCAGGCCTCTGAGCGTAGATCAGGAAGAAGGGCGAGAAGCACGTGGCAGAACTAACTTGGGGCCGTAGACCCCAGATCACGTGGGGTAGCTTGGCTAGCCAACGGGACACGTAGTTTGAGGCATCATCGAAGATTCGATCTTTAAGAGCTTGAAGGACCATGCTGTTGGCACGCTCGACCTGGCCGTTACACCAAGGGTGGGCGACCGATGAGTAGTAGACATCAGTCATGCTGTCCTGGCAAAAATCCCAGAAGGCAGATCCTGTGAAGGCCGACCCGAGGTCGGTGATGATTCTGTTAGGCACACCGAAGCGATGTGTTATCTCTTTGATGAATTTCGCCGCTTCCTCCGACGTGACCTTGGGGACAGGTTGGACTTCAATCCACTTGTTGAATTTGTCGACGGCCACAAGGATGTGCTTGTAGCTGCCAGGAGCGGTTCTGAATGGCCCTATGGAGTCAAGTCCCCACATGGTGAAGGGCCATGATGGGGGGATCGTGCGCAGGGTCTGAGCTGGCAGATGCTGCTGTTTGACAAAGAATTGGCATCCTTTGCACCTCTTCATGAGGTCTTTGGCATCAGTCATGGCCGTGGGCCGGTAGAAACCAGATCGGTAGGCCTTGCCGACCAGATTGGCGGATGCCGCGTGGCAGCCACACTCACCGCCATGGATCTCAGCCAGGAGCTGAAGACCTTCTGATCGCAAGATGCACTTCATCCGCACACCGGTAGAGGCGGCTTTTCTGTAGAGGTCGCTGCCGATGACGACGTAGTTGGCACTACGTCGGGTGATGCGTTCTCGCTCCGCTTTGTCCACTAGGACCCTCTGGTGGACCATAAAGGCCAGGAAATGCTCACACCAATCATCTTCTTTTTTTGTCATCAGCACGTCACGGGGAGGTGCTGAAGCTTGGTCGGGCTAACTCTGGTCCGGATTGTCTGGATCCAAGAGCTTGATAAATGGTTTGAGTAAGTCTTGGACGAACACACCCGCCGGGACTAGAGCTCTCTTGGAACCTAGTTTGGATAGGACATCGGCAGCCACATTGTTGTTGCGTGGCACATGCTGGAACTTGATCCCCTCGAAGTGGCCTTCGAGCTTTCGAATCTCAGCGCAGTAGGCACTGCTCAATGACGACCTTGGAGTCGCCATAGGCTAGCAGTCACTTGATGCCAAGGGACACTGCAATTCGGAGCCTGTGGATTAAAGCTTCGTACTCCGCTCCATTGTTGGAGGCTTTGTAATGTATCTGCAGGACGTATTTAAGCTGTTCTCCCTAAGGAGAGATAAATAACACGCCGGCTCCAGCACCCTCAAGGTTGAGAGCACCGTCGAAGTACATTATTCAGTGCTCGGGCCGCTCCTTGGGGGCATCTGGATTTCTGACCATTCTGACACTAAGTCAGCTAGGATCTTAGACTTGATTACCTGCCTGGGACAGAACACAATGTCGAATTCGCTGAGCTAGACCGACAACTTGACGATGCGGCCGTTGGCGTCACGGCTGCAGATAATTTCCCCTAGTGGGAACGACGAAGGCACCTTGATCTTGTGAGCTTGGAAGTAGTGCCGGAGCTTTCTTGACGTGCTCAGGAGTGCATAGAGCAACTTCTGAGGCTGTGAATAACATGTTTTAGCATCGGCCAGGACCTCGCTTACGTAATACACAGGTCGCTGAACAAGGTAGACCTGCCCTTCTTCTTCTCGTTCTGCGACGAGAACCGTGTTGACCACATTAGTGGTAGCGAAGATGTAGAGGAGGAGTGTTTCTTTCGGGGTTGGAGGTGTCTTGATTGGCGGTGTTGTCAAGGACTCTTTGAGATCCTCGAAAGCTTTCTGCGCATCTTCGTCCCATATGAACTTATTTGCCTTTTTCAATAGCTTGAAGAAAGGCAGACCTTTTTCGCTGAGCTTGCTGATGAAGCGACCAAGAGCCGCCATCATACCAGTGAGCTTCATGACGTTTCCTTGCAAGATGGTCTGGCCATGTTGCGGATTGCGTCGATCTTGGTAGGATTGGCTTCGATGCCTCGGTGCCCCACCATGAAGCCTAGGAGCAATCCAGAGGGGACACTGAAGACACACTTGGTTGGGTTGAGCTTCCACTGATAAGTACGTAGGTTAGCGAAGGTTTCGGCGAGGTCGGTGATGAGCTGATCTTCCTCAGTGGTCTTGATGACCACATCGTCGATGTAGGCTTCTACGTTCTTCCTGATCTGAGACTTCAAACACTTCTGTATCGCCTTCTGGTAGGTAGCACTGGCGTTTTTCAGGCCAAAGGTCATGACCTTATAGCAGTAGATGCCATTGGGCGTTATGAACGCCGTCTTGTCTTGGTCGTCAGGATTCATGGCTATCTGGTGATACCCTGAGTAGCAGTCGAGGAAGCATAGAAGGACGCTACCAGCCATGGAGTCCACGACTTGGTCGATGCAAGGGAGAGGGAAGGGATCTTTCAGGCAGTGCTTGTTAAGGTCGGTGTAGTCGATACACATCCTTAATCCTCCGGTTTTCTTGGGTACAGGGACTGGGTTTGCGAGCCAAACCTGGTGTTTACATTCTCGGATGAATCCTGCAGCTAAGAGCTTACAGACTTCTACTTCTATGGCCTGCTTTCTATCTTTCGCAAATCGCCGGAGCTTTTGCTTGATAGGTCTTGCTGTCTTGCTTACTTCAAGGGCGTGCTCAGCCAGCTCCCTGGGACACCGAGCATGTCGGATGGACTCCATGAGAAGATGTCGGCATTGTCCTGGAGGAAACTGGTGAGCACGAGTTCCTATGTGGGGTCGAGGTCAGCCCCGATGGTGACTTCCTTGGTTGCGTCGGGCAGGCTGAGGCAGACTTTCTTCACCGCGGGACTTGCGTCCAAGGTGGTGGCCGTGCGCTTCTGTTCTGGCACCTCAAGAGTAGTTTGGTCGATCTTGGCGGCCTAAGCGACCATGACCGTAGCTGCAGCCCTGCACGCAGATGTTTTGGCGAGGTCGACGGTGTCGCTCTCGCATTTATAGGAGACGAGGATGTTGTCGTAGACGGAAAGGATTCCGTTTGGCGCTGGCATCTTCATGACGAGATAGGGGTGATGCGGGATGGCCATAAACATGGCCAACATAGGTCGGCCAAGGATGGTGTGGTAGGAGGAGCGAAAGTTCACCACCTCGAACATCTGGTACTCTGTGTGGAAGTTGTCTTGTTTGCCGAACATGACCAGTAGGCATACACGACCTATGGGGTATGCAGCCTTGCCGGGCACTACCCCGTTAAAGGCTTCGTCGCAGGCAGCCATCTTGGAGAAGTCGAAATCCATCTTCTTTAGTGTTTCGGTGAAGATGATGTTTAGGCTACTGCCCCCATAGATGAGGGTCCTAGGCAGGAAGGCACCGTCCACTATGGGGTTGACGACCATCGGGTATGTCCCGGGGTCGGGTATGTGCACCCAGTGGTATTTCTTGGAGAAAGTGATGGGGAACTCCGACCACCGTAGAGGTTGTGGAGTTTCGGTGTTGACCTGGTCAATCTCCCTTGCGTTCGACCGCTGCTGTTTGTTTCTCTTGGCTGCCTGGCGGCCGCCGACGATGAAGTTGATCTGCCTGTTAGCATTCTGAAACACACCGTTGGGGTTGCCGGCTTTAGGTGGTGGTGGTGGGGAGAAGGCTCGTTTTTGCGGTTGTCGTTATTGTTCTGGTCGTCGTAGTGGCGGTAATTAGGTCGCTCCTCGCGGTGATCATCGCAGTGATAGTTGTCACGACGGTCATCGCGGCGATAGTCACGGCGATCCCTATCGTCATTGTGACAGTAAAGTCCTCAGTCATGGTAGTCACGTCGATTAGGTCGACGGTTGCGGTTGTCATAGCATCGGTCATTGTTCTATTCGTCGTTGTTGCCGCTCTTGGTCTTTTTTGACTCTGGAGGCACGCCTAGGGTGCGCTTCTGTTGCTTACACTCTCTCATGGTGTGCTTGGCGTCGCGGTGGAATTGACACTAGTCGTCCAGTGTACAGTTGAAGTCACCTTCCAGGAAGGTGGAGGGTCTTGGTGGATCGGTTGCGTAGACTTCGCCAGATCGCTTGCGCAACCTGCCGCCACCATCGGTATCCATATGGTCGTCTACTTTATCACCTTTAAAGTCATGCACCACCGCGTTTTGGGTATCGACGAGCTTGTCGACGTAAGCCATGAGGTCGGCGATAGAATCAGCGCCGGCTTCGTGGATCTTCTCGAAGAGCTTGAGTTGGTGACTCCCTTCTTGTAGTAGGCTATCACGTCTTCATCCTTGACACCGGTGAGAGTGTTGCAGTTCTCGAATAAACGGTTAGTGTACTCTCGGAGAGTTTCACCTTTCCTCATTCGCACTTTGGCGAGGTGGTGAGTGTTGCCGGGGCGGTTATAGGTCGCTTCGTAGTTCGTGGTGAAGAGCCGTGATAGGGCCGCTCTGGAGGTGATGCACTCCGCCGGGAGATTGTCGAGCCATAAGAGTGGTGCTTGGCCCATCACAAGAGGAAAGTATCCCTCCATGTGGTCTTCGTTGCCTCCTGACGCCCGGGCGGTGATACTGTACATCTTGAGCCAAATACTTGGGTCAGAGCGACCGTCGTATTTTTCGATGGCTGGCTTGAAGTCTTTCGGGTATTTGATCATCCTAAGACATCATGAGAAGGTCGGGAAGTTATTGATTGCTCCAGAACTAGATCCTGGGGCATGGGTCATTGGGACGATATAAAGGTCATCGGGAGCACCATTGTCTTGATCATACTGGGCACGGCGCAGAAGCTTGATGTCGTGCATCTCGCGAAGCTCTGCTGCTTGGATGGGGTTGTTGGTGTTCAGGGGGTCTGGGACCCCATTGTCGCGGTCGTAGTTGGCGCGGCGCTTGATCTCCGCTTCATCTCACACGGGTTGACGCTGCTGCTGGCTACACCAGAGGACACGTGTAGCTCGTACCAGTGGAGGCTGGGCTCCAATGTTTTGTCCTGCATTGCCGGCAGCGTTCTGTTGCTGGTTGTCGGTGGCGTTGGCAGCATTGTTGGCGATGTTGTTGGCGGCGTTACCCGCAGCGTCGGCAGCGGCGTTGGGCGGCTCCACAACTTCGTTCTCCCCACCTCCCTCTTCAGCCACGGGCTGGAGAGGGGCGTTGTCGTTGTTGTGACGACGGCGCGGTCGCATCGACCTACTCCTGGAGTAGGAACTTGAGGCCGACCTACTGTATCCTTGACTTCTTTCTTCAACCTGGGCGGTGGCGACAGGGATGTGAGCTTGTAGACGTCGGGTTGCAGGAGTATCTCCAAGCTGTCCTAGCTCGGCGAGGGCCGCGCCTAGGTTAGCTTGAGGCGAGTTGTAGACTTCGTGGCCATCTTGCTCAGAGTCCCTCATGAGGTCTCTGGCACGTAGGTGATGTCAACGAGGCTCGTCGTGGTTCTACCGCTGCAGAGCAGTGGCTGGGGCCACGAGGGGTGGTCCCATGTCGGTGTTCTGGGAGACGTTACCTGCGGGTTGGCCATCGGCACCAGGTACGACAATGCCTGCAGGCTGGCTCGGGGTGTGGTGGAGCGCGGTAGCTGCTGCGGCCGCGGCATCTTCTTCTTGCTGGTGGCACTGAGCTCGCGCTGCGTTGGCATTCTCCCGTTGCTGGCGCTATTTGTCAATCTCACCGGCTTGAGGAGGTACATCGTCGGAGACCGCGAGGACCTCGCGATCCAGGACTTCGAACATGTCGTCCGGTTTGTTGGGAGAGATGATGGTGCTGGCGATCTGGAACATGCACAGTCCGGGGACGACGCATGGTTGATCTGGCGACCATGGGTCGCAGTTGGAGGTCGGCGAAGCTTCTTCAGCACACGGCACTAGCAGGCTGTGTGTTTGGAGTTCTCGTGGATAGGGCAGGGATCGTCGAGAGGACCTTTGCAGTTTCCACAAGATGGAGTGTTGGACCCAGATTCGATCTAGATCATCTTCTTCATGTGGCGGGAGGCCGCGTGAGCTGCGTTCCGCTGGCCAAGAGGCATGCGGGGTGAAGGTGGAGTGGTCGCGAGGGCACTTGACGTGTTCACAGACCTTGATCGTGTTGAAGAGCATGCTCTCGACGTGATTGAGCCCCGCGATCAGGTCACGAGGAGTGGATGGGTGGGTTTCCGCCAACAGATCGGATTCGACCTGTTGGGTGGAGGTGTCCGCTGTGTTCTCGATGATGAGACAGGCGGCGGAGCAATGGGTTCTGCCGGCATTGAGCCGAAGCAGAAGTCGACGGGGTTGGCGAGGAAGTCCTCCATGCTTGCAGGGAAGACGACGCTGCTTGGTGAAGCCATCGAGTTGCACGAAGAACCTTAGATCGCCCCCTACCTGGGGCGCCAACTGTCAGATGTTTAGATCTGCAAGCCCACAGGGGTGTCAACCCCGGTGGTTTATTTGTTCGGCTGGGAGGGATCTAAGGCTAAGAACTCGAAGGTTACGCATTAGCACACGGAACACAAAGGACACAGCGAGTTTATACTGGTTCAGGCCTCCGGAGAGTAAAACCCTATATCCAGTTCTTGGTTGTATTGATTTGGGCGAATTGCGACTTGGGATGACTTGGCCTCAGGGGTTCGACCTTGTCCACCTTATATTGGCTGACGGACAAGGTCGGTGGGCCCCGAGTCCAGGTCGGTTACAACAGGGAAACCAATCTAAGGAAAGTTATAACATAATCTCGTGATCTTCGGACTGTCTGGCGGTGTAGCTGATGTCTTCTGCCTTGTCTTGCACGCCAAGTTACCCAAACGGATCGGATAAGGTCATCTGAGGAATCTTCTGGAAGGTCTTCTGAGGTCATGTGGCCCACAGATCAGGTCTGTTGGGTCCACTGTCAGGTCGGCGGGTCTTCTGGTAGGCACTTGAAAACAAGCAGTTACACAATTGTGTCTCAAGAAGGTCCTTCCTACAAACCATCAAAAGAACGGGCCATCTGATTCAGGATTAATCCAAATAAACAGCATCTTAGCTCTTCCTCCCTTTTTACCACTAGGAAGGTCCTCCTTCCGAAACATCAATAGTCCGGAGTTTCCTCAATCATAAATTCGGGATGATCAGTGCATACAACCACCCAATCATATGTGAGTATTCCGTGAGGAAAGATTCGCTCTAAGAGAGACATGCACTTGTCCTACAATTGTGTGCAGTTAGCCTGAATTGCCCATCGTAGAAATGAAGTCACAGTTTCCTCGCTTGCCATGTCCCACATCTTTCACGCACAGTGGAGCTTCAACCTTTCGACTTGGTACATGTCGGCGACCGAGAGTAAATAATTCCAGGCATTGGCAGGAGTGTCCCATAAATCAGCCTCCTCAGGGAGTGATATCTCCCTAGCATGTTTGATCAGGACCGAGAAGCCATCAGGGTGTGTGTCAATAGTTGTAACAATTTCAAAGCTAGACTCCACTGCAATGTGTATGAATTCCGAATGGTGAGTATGCTCGAATCAATTTGGAATAGATTAAAGCAAATCGACATAATAAGATGACATCTTATAGCAACTCATCACCACAAAGTTCACACCACTAGTCCACCAACAAGTAGCAAACATCAGACGATGATCCGGTAGCCAACACCAAAATACAAGCATGATACAAGTTTCACAATAATCATGACTACTCATTCATAATCATAACTCCATCTCATGTTTGCCTCCTGTAGCTGTTCCGTCACCTTCATCTCCTACCATGAATTTTTGGTCTAGCAGGCCTCTCTTGCATTTCTTAAAGTTTTTTCAGAAGATCTAGATGTCTCGTCCCAGGGCGAGGACTCTATAGGATCTCCAAAGAGATTGAAAACATCAGAGAACAATTAGCAGAAAAAAGAGAAAGAGCTTCAATACGCACCTAAGAACAAGAAAACTGAGGGCAGAGCTCATTCTACTTACCATAAACATTAGAATAAATACGTCAATGAATGGGTATGATATTGAGTTTGTTTGGTCAATCTTTTCTTTTAAATGTTCAAGAAGTTCGTTGTCAGTTGGACTGAAACGAGACATCCAGATCTTCTCAAATAACATTAAGATGTTCTTGTATAAATAAACTCATCCTTGAAGAAAACTCATCTCGATCTGGAAAATAAACTCATCTCAATCTATAAAAAAACCTGAATCCCTTGAACCCAATTGTATGAGTACAGTAAAACAATTGCATGGTTGTCCTAACTGAACCTATCGATCCATCAAATGTTGCAAATTGGAAACTAACTAAATCTAACACCTATGATTTGTGCAAACGCTAACAATCGTGGCAGAATCCAGGTGTCCCTTCAACGGTCTGCAGCTCTGAAATAGTATCTTCAATCTATCAATTCATAAAACAATGGAAACTAACTGAATCTAACATGAATTGTCTATAGCCTATCAACTTCTAACACCTATCGAAGTGCAAATCTAAAGGTACGATAATGAAATCTAAATCTACCATATATGCTCATCAATCCTCCAGATCCCCAAATCTGGATATCCCCAACCCTAGTAAGATAGGGAAAATATAGCGGCTCAAACCAGAGGACCAACCTCATCATGCTGTCTCATCCTCTTGTTGCTGGGATGTGGCGGCACAACCATCTTCCTCTCACCGCTATGATCCACCATTCCTACCACGAACTATTGCAGATCTACGTAGCGGAAGTCAAAAGTCTTTGCGAAGTCTGAATGAAGTGTCTCGCCAGCCATTCGATACGTAATTATAGACTCAACTAAAACTTACATGTGAGACCTTGTCACAGTAAAGAATTCGCGTGAACTATTAGCTAAGTTTCCCATAAAACTAGCACAACCAAGAAGTGGTGCAGTGCTAAACAGCACAGCCTTGTTCCTTTAGTTCCCTGGTTCGAACCCAAGCCATGGCAAATTGTTTTTGCAACATTTCATGATCTAGCCTCCACTGATCTGTTGAAAATGCTTACACGTGGGACCCTAGAACTACTTATGACGACTTGGAACACTCTATTTTCGAAAAAATGCCTACATGTGGGACACAACTGAATTTTACGACGACTTGGAACACTCTATTTTAAAATAATGCTTACATGTGGGACCAAAGTTGGTTTATGACGCCGCTGACATGGCAAAAATGCTTACATGTGGGACCCTGGAAAATTTATGATGACTTGGAACACTCTATTTTCGAAAAAATGCTTACATGTGTGACCCAACTAAATTTTATGATGACTTGGAACACTCTATTTTTAAAATAATGCTTACATGTGGGACCAAAGTTGGTTTATGACACTATTGCGGAGCTTATGGCGTCACAAAACAAGCATGGAACACGGAACGCTCGGCTACAGTAGCAACCGTTATGGAGAAAGTTTTTTTTGTCACCAAATTTGCTCGGAAGTGAAATATTATGACAAGATCATCCAGGAACGTCATAAATCGATGACGCCAAAATGTGGTTGCGTCACTAATCAACGATTTTCTTGTAGTGCTACCGATGATGCCGTTGCTTCTGTGATGCATATTTCTCCTCGCCTCCGTGCCTGCCGTCTCCGTGATTGCCTTCAGTGCCATGTTCGCCAATCGCTGGTCCAACACAAGTCGGCGACGCCCTCCACCGCTCGCCAAGGTCTTCAACTCTGGAACGCCGTGGGCGTGACTCCGGCGGCTCCGGCCTCCGCTTCTTGTCGTCACCGTGGTGCCTGCATATGACGGCCGGAGGTCATCACGCCTTCAACCACTCCTCGATGGAGCCCAACCGGTCGCGATTGCAGGCCCTAGTGGGCCACCGGCGGGAGCCACCTCCGGCGCTGGCCCCAGTGGGCCGCCGGCGGGCGCCACCGTCACCGCCGGGCCACATCAACCACCGACGGCCCGCATCCCGCCCATCCGCGTCCATATCACGAATGTCGCCCACTGCGACTAACATGGGTGGATGGTGGTGGTACAGGTGCCGGTGATGGAATGCTTGTTGCCGTTCGACGTCGCCTCGCCGCCATCCAATGGAGCAGCCACTGTGCCGCCGGAGGAGGAGCCCGTGGAGATCTAGATCGACTCAACACTGGCACCTACCTCTGTCGCTGTACACCGCAGTCGCCACTCCCCTTCAACACCGCTGATGGGATCTGCTTCCGCCGGTACCATGGTGGCACGACGCTGGCAGCCGGCCGGCTCTTTCCCCGACAGGAACACCGGAGCAAGCCCGAGCACCCCTGCAACCCACGCCTCCACCAATCCTATTCACCGCCTGACCTTCATCTCCACCGGCCACCGTCACCTCCCCAATGGCATGGGTGGTCGCACCTCCACCTCCTCTGACGCAGAGGCCTAAGGGCCTTGCCGGATCTACAGCAGGGAGGCCGGATGGCGGTCGGTGGACGGCTGCGGAGGCTTCGGCGCAGCTCGCCGTGGTTTGGCTATTGTGCGGTTAGGGTTGAACCCTAACCGTCGTCCCATATATACTATGGTGGCGGCCGCTGCTGGGCCGGCTAGGCTTTCCAGGCCATTGGGCCTTCACGCGCTGCTGATGACCCGGCCTATAAGGCCAGCATTCGGCCCATGTTGCATAGTTACCCCTGTTCATTTAATTTCATTGACTGATTTACATTCAAGTCCCTCTGTTAGTTGATAATTCTGTCTAAACATTCCATCAGTGTTTATGTGTCTAAGTACTTTTTTGTTTAGACCCCTGATGTTGTCTATAATTGTGCATCCGTGTATGTTCTACATTTTATGTAATTCAGACTAAGTTGTTGAATTATTTTCACATGTTGTAGAATCTATGCCTTGCATTTTTCTAAGACTTTCTCTACTTATTTGCTATGTATTAATTTGCAATTACATAATATTGCATTTTGACTTAGCACATTCTCATGCAAATTAAAATTACATGTATTCTCTCCTGGGATTTGAGCATAGGGTGATTGAGACCTCGGCATCGGCTGCGCTAAGTTCTTTCATAGAATTTAGTTGCCCTGAGACCGTGCTTTAAGGACACAAGTTTCTTGCCTATCACTATGAGGCCTACATCTTCCGATGATTGCCTATACATGCTTCCCCAAGTGAATTTTGAGGATAATTACAATTTAAATTTGAAGTTTCATTTTGATTATTAATGAAGCACAGGGTAGTGGAGTCCTAAGCGTTGGCTGCGGTATGTTCTTTTGAATATATCAGCCCTGAGGTCCATGCTTTAGGTAGCAATTCATTTGTCCACTACTATGAGATCTACTCCATAATTTGGAGAATATCTATACCGTGCTTATTAATTCTCAAAATATTAACTCTCATGAAAGTTTTCCTCTCATGTCATGTGATTACATTTTTGCTTTATAAGATTACAACATTACCATTGGGATTCTCAATTTATCATTGTATCATAATGATAACCCATGGTCATAATTGTAGGAACATGGCAAACAATAAAGAGTTCGACGAACTCGCCATTGATGGGCACAATTACCCAACATGGGCTTTGGACATTGAAATAAATTTTGCTTCTCGAGGAATTGTTGAGGCATACAAGAGCCTGTTGCTGGGGCTCCCCCCATTCAGGATAAAAAGAAGTTTTCTGCCATTTTTCTCCTGAGGCTCTACATCCATAAGGATCTCAAGCAGGAGTATCTCATGGAAAGATGCCCACTTGCTTTATGGAAAGCCCTCAAAGAAAGGTATGAACAACAGAAGGAACGTAATTGGCCTTCCGCCAATCATGAGTGGAATCACCTTCTTCTGCAAGACTTTAATACTGTTGCAGAATACAATCATGTTGTTCACACCATTTGCTCAAAGTTGAAGTTCTGCGAAAAACAGCCAACAGATGCAGAGAAGATAGAGAAAACTCTATGCACTATGCATCTTGAGGACAGGCTATTGCATCAGCAATATCGCATAAGGAATTTCTAGCAATATTTCCAGCTTATTCATATATTGCCTCAGGCAGGAAAACATCATGAGCTTCTTTTAAAGAATGCTCATCAGCGCCCTCCAGGTTCTACTCTTTTGCCTGAGGTTCACTGCAATGCTCATTCACGTGCTGGGAATAAGAAGAACTTTAAGGAGAATAATTCCACCCAGAGTTCGGCTGGAAAACGCAAGTTCGACAACAGACGCAAATTCGTTAGGAGAGGAAAAGGGGGACAGGCAAGTGCAAAGCATCATCACCATGCGACAATAGTCACATGGCTTGCTCCAGGTGTGGTTGCTATAACCATACCACTAAGGAATGTCGTTGCCCAAAACACCTTGTTCTTCTGTATCAAAATTCCCTCAAGAAGCCAAAGTCCAACAAGCCAAGATATGAAGCTCACTTCAATTCTACTGAGGCTACACACGTGGTTCCAAGTTCTTCGCTGGCTCCTACAGAACTTCAGAACACTCTTTGTCAAGAGAACACCACTACAACTGAGGCATGCTAACTCTTCCACATGAAGAAACTGTCGATGACATGCTTATCGAGTACTTCTCGAAGGATCCACTTGGTGATTTAGCATTTCCTCGGTGAATTGGTCCACTAGAAGAATTAATCTCGAAATAATTGTTTATGTCCTATATTTGTCAAGTGTTAATGTTGTAATAAGTAGAGATGTACAAACTCATTGCATGAGTTGTACAAACTCAAGTTGTATTGCTTGGTAGTTCATAGAGGTATATGCATTCATAGATTTGAGGCATATAAACTCTTCATTGTTGTAATATTTTAATATGTATGTGATATGTTTCTATATGTTGAATAAAGAATTCTTGACTTGAATTTCTTGTTTAACTATAGATGTCTCATGATGTCGACCCAACGGAGGAGGAATTATGCCTAGTGGATAGTTGCACCACAAACTCTATACTTAGGGAGATCAAATATTTCCATACTCTCAAGAAGAGAGATGGAAAAGTTTTGACCATCGCAGGACGCGATGCTGTGATAGTTGGGTCCGGACGGGCCACTATTACACTCCCCATGGGTACACAAATCATAATTGAGGATGCACTCCTGTATCCCGATTCAATTCGTACCCTCCTAAATTTTAGAGATTTCCGTCGTAATGGGATTCATGTCGAAACCCATGAGGACAAGTAAGGGGAATTTCTTCTCTTGACTAAACCAGACGGATATGGCAAACGCACATGCGAAAGAATTCCCTCACTCTCGTTTGGGTTGTACTACACATACATTAAGCCAATTGCACATGTTGCATATAAGATAATCTTTCAAAATGTTGATCCATTTCGAATTTGGCATGATCGACTTGGGCACACTGGCATAGGGATGATGAGAAAGATTATCAGCAATTCCATTGGTCACAATTAAGTGCAAAGTTTCCTCAATCCTCCAATTTTGTGTGCACCGCATGTGCCACCGGGAAACTTATTGTGAGGCCATCTCCTCTCAAAATCAAATTTGAACCACTTAAATTCTGTGAAAGAATTCTGGGTGATATTTGTGGTCTGATTGCTCTAAACTCTGGACCGTTCAGGTATTTCATGGTATTGATTGACGCATCTACTCGATGGTCACATGTGTGTCTTCTTTCAACACGTAACCATTCATTTGCCAAGATTATGTCTCAAATCATAATGTTGAAGGCAAATTTTCCTGAACATATATAGGATCCAATCAATCCGTATGGACAATACTACCGAATTTTCATCTCATGCCTTCAATGACTATTGTATGGCTTTGGGAATCGAAGTTCAGCACTCCGTTCCATATGTCCATACCCAGAATGGTTTGGTTGAATCGTTGATCAAGAGGATCAAGCTCATTGCACGACCTTTGTTAATGAATTGCAAATTGCCTACATCATGTTGGGGTCATGCAGTTCTGCATGCTGCCGACCTTGTCTAACAACAACCAACTGCATATCATGATACTTCCCCAATGCAGTTAGTACATGGAAATCCTCCAAGTATTTCTCATTTGTGTAAGTTCGGATGTGCAGTCTACATCCCGATTTCACCACCACAGCGTACATCTATGGGCCCACATAGGAAAGTGGGGATCTATGTGGGATTTCAATCTCCGTCGATCATTAAGTATTTAGAACCCTTAACGGGAGATCTATTTACTTCCCGGTATGCTGACTCAATTTTTGATGAGGAACATTTCCCGACATTAGGGGGAGACTTTAAGTACCAAAAAGAATGCCAGGAAATTGATTGGGATGCTAAAGGTATTCCAGCCTCTGATCCACGTACTACAAAAAGTGAACTACAAGTTCGAATGATCATACATTTGCAGAAACTTGCAAATGAACTGCCAAATGCTTTCACCAACTATAAAGGTGTCACTAAATCTTTCATTCCTGCATGGAATGCGCCAGAAAGACTGGAGGTACCAAATAAAACCACTCAACTCCCACTCAATGGTAAGAGGGGGAGAAGTACGACCAATCAGAAAGATTCTAATGCTAGCAAGAAAAGACAAGTGGTGAATGCAAATCAAACATCAGTTGATAGACACCAAGTGGATTGCAATGATCGACAACCTAGCCCAGTGGTGCACATTACTGAGGCTGGGACATCGGAAGACCCTAGACACATCATTTCGGGAAATCATGATGAGTCTATAAGGGTAGATGAAATTGCCATCAACTACGTTGAAACAGGAGAAACATTTGATAGAAATGCTAGAGTTGTCGACTCATATTTCGCTGAGAAAATTGTTGAATGCCTTCAACGTGATCCAGATCCCAAAACCATGGTAAAGTGCATGCAGCGCTCGGACTGGAATAAATGGAAGGAAGTAATCAAAGCAGAATTAGCCTCGCTTTACAAAATTGAAGTATTCTCGGCTGTAATGCCTACCCTCCTAGTATCCTTCATGTGGGATACAAGTGGGTTTTGGTTCAAAAAATGAATGAAAATAATGAGATGGTGAGATACAAAGCAATGCTTGTAGCACAGGGTTTTACGCAAAAACCCGACGTTGATTTCAACGAGACATATTCTCCATGGTGGTTCAATCTCTAGACGTAGAGAATGACCCATTTAGACAAATGGAAGATGGAGAAGAGATATTGGGTAGTGAGTTCCCATAACTAAATGCCATTGGTGAGCTTTTGTATCTTGCTAATAGTACCCGGCTGGATATTGCTTTTGCAGTAAATCTGTTGGCGAGATACATCATTGCTCCTACCAAACGTCATTGGGTTGGAGTTAAGAATGTCTTCCGATATCTCAATGGCACAAAAGATCTTAGCCTCTTCTTTAAGAGGAATGATGATGAGACTTTGATAGGGTATTGTCAGGGGGTGAGACCTAGACAGATCCGCTAGGGGGCGACCCAAGCGGTTGTAGGTTGATTGGAGGGGATCGGGACCTAAGAGCGTAGGTGGTAGTTCGCAGGGAGAACTCGGAATATGGTGAGAATGGCAAGAGACACAAGCGTTTAGACTGGTTGAGGCCTCCGGACAGTAAAACCCTACGTCTAGTATGCGGTGGAATTATGCGTGAATGGGGGAGTCCCCTAGAATGGAGCTCTAGGCCGCCTTATATGGTCAACGGGCTAGGGCTTCCATTGGAGGTCGGTGGACCCTCATCGGGGTCGGTTACAAGTTAGGAAGGTCATCTTCCGTGATTACAGGGCGGATCCCGCGATCCGCGGACCTACTAGCGGCACCGTGCCGCGACCTAGGGGAGAAGCTTGCGCCACAAGCCCGGCAGGTCTTTTGTGATCTGGATAAGGTCGCCTAGGGTCTTCCAAGGTCGTCGGTGTTGTAGATAAGGTCTCCGGGCCCACTCGCAGGTCGGCGGGGCTTCTGATAGGTCGGGTCCACTTGACAGGGACCTCCAGGACCTTGGTCGGTGGGGACCCATGGGTACCCATGGCTCTCAAGCCCCCGATCGATGTGTAGGCGTAGCGGCTGAGACGATGTCATGTTGAAGCGAAGCGAAGACATGGCGCTGCTGAGGCCGCGTAGGGTGCACGGGGATCCAAAAAAGAAAAATCCTCTTGAGCGCGTACGAAGTCAAACATCAAGCTCCTGGGGCGCAGATCCAGGGGCTTGAAGTGAAGACAAGGCGCTGTAGTTGTTTGAAGAACTGCCGACCTGACCGGAATCAGATAATCATCACACCTTCATTGAAGGTCTTAGTGCCGACCAAAGGGAGGTCGAGCAGAGGAGTGACGGAAGCTTGCTTCCGTTAGGTCGATGCGACGTAGGCAAAGAGGGCATCATAAGACGCATTGTGGAGTAGCCCCCCGAGCAGTAAGGCGACCTGTAAGGTCAGTTTGGTGCTCGAAGAATAAACCAAGAACCTACTGCCTTCTGCTTGAGCTGAAAGATGCTCTTCCCGTTGAATAAGACAAGCTATCTGGAATCTTCACAGGTCAGCGCCAAACGCCAGGACTCTTTGTCGTGTAGCGACCCACGGGCGCACTGTGCAGGCACAGGACCTGCCCTGAGCGGAGGTGCAGCTGCTGCCACTAGGAGACAAAGACTAAAAAGGTGTCATCACATGCCCGGCAGATGTGTCAGCAGGCTCGGAAACAGACAAAGACCTCGTGCTCCATGTGCAAACAGTGTTGCGGATAAGGATGCCGTGTCAGCTGAAGGTTGAGTGGCGGCCACTGCAGAGCTCCACTGCTATAAATAGTAGGCCTCATTGTGTGCTTCTTGAACCAAGTAGGAACTCCATGGCAAAACCACTTGATAATTTTGCAATGCCTTGGTCTTGTGTGCGTCCACCCGAGCATAGTACTAGAGTATCATCTCTTGGAGCTAGAAGAATGCTTGCGAAGTTGGAGAACTCCACCAATCTCTGTGCCCGCGCCTAGCGAGGAATCCAGGTGCAGCATGGGGTAGTACATGCCTTGACGGACCTTGTGAGCAGGGGCCTAATGTGGTGTTGGAAACCACTATGCTGCACTGGGAGAGGCCTTAGGTGAAGCTGGTCCAATTTTGAATCTTGTGAGAGTGCCCTAGCAAAAGATGTGACTCCACAGGAAACCTTCTGGGGCTAGAGTAGAGGTGGCTGTGTGGCAGCCGCGACCTTAACGACGGTGGAGGCCTCCAAGTAGGTCCTGAAGCTAGAAGAAAGTTTGCGACGCGCTTCATCAGTCTAGGTTGCGCCGTAGGCACCATGTCAGGTAGATCGGGACCTTTAATATGTTTGTACCTTGTAATTGGCCCTGGGCCAAGGTCTTTTGTAGCTTACAAAGCTTTTATACTCATGGTTGCATGGCAACTGATGTGTTTTAGCTATTTGTGATGAGGCGCCCGGGCAGCAATGGCATAGCCAAGGTCCAAGCAGGGCTATGGTAGCACGCCGACCTTCAGAAGGCCATAATGAAGGATAAGAGGATCCGTGTCGACCTGGGCCAACACGACCACTGCGCAGTGGCACAACGCAGGAGCGTCAATTCTGAATTTTGTAGGTCGAAATTGACCTGGAAGGCAACAGAGGCCTCAGCGGGATGTTGTGGCCAGGACCGAGAGGTCGTCAACGGGCAGTAGAGCCTTTAAGCATGGAGCTGTTGATGTTGGGGAGCCGCTGTAGGTCGGGGCGACCTTGGAGGCGTGTAGGCAGCTGGGCCTAGGAGACACAGTGTGAACCCGCCGTGGGTTGCCGAGGCGACCTGGGAGGCTGCCGATGCCTTTGCGACCTCTTGGGCGATGGAGCTGGCCCATAGGTCGTCCGTAGGTCGCTGGCGACCTTGAAATATCATACTGGAGATTTTGATGTTGGGGGCTTGAAGTGGGGCATAACGAGTCCACGTCGGCCGGAGCGCTGCTCGGAGGCCGGCAGACGCAGATTCTCGTACGGAACTAGCCGTTACTGCCAATTTACTATTAGGCCGAAAAGAGCCATTGAGCGGTAGATCCGTTGGAAGCGCCGGACCGGTGGGTCACCGTAATTTGCGCCAAAGAGACGTTGAAGCGCGACCGTCCGTTGCGCCGCTGGGACCCGATTATATAAGGCCGCTCCACGGCCCAGGGGCCTCCACTTGCTCTCATTTCTGCTCGACGCTAGGGTTCCGCCGCCACTCAGTGTTTAGAGCGAACAGCAGCGCCGTCGTGCTTAGGTCCGTCACCACCGCGACCTCGCATACGAACCAAGACCCTCGTAGTGTTTAGATCCAAATCCACCGGCTTCGAGGAGGGGAAGATGGAGAAAGCACCGATTCCGGAGCCGCACACCGTCTGGGAGCTGTCCACGGTGACGGAGGAGCAGATCCAGGCCTTGGCGACCCGCGGGTTGCTGAGGCCCAAGACGGAGGTCGGCTGGAGGCCGGCGGCAGGCGAGGAGTTCTCGATGGAGGGGACCGGCGAGACCGTCGTCTTCCTCGCGCACATCGAGCGTGGATTCGGGGTCCCAGCAGGCGACTTCCTCCGCAGCCTCCTCTTCTTCTACCGCATCGAGCTGGTACATCTCGTTCCGAACTCGATCACCATCATCTCCACCTTCATCCACCTCTGCGAGGCCTACCTCGGCATAGCGCCACACTTCCATTTGTGGCCCCATTTCTTCGAGCTCAAGAAGACGGGCAAGTCTGGGGTCGTGGGGAGCGTGGGCTTCATGCTGCGGCGGAACATGAAGCTGGAGTACATCGACCTCGTGCTCCCCGACAACACCACCGGCTGGAAGCAGGGGTGGTTCTACCTCGACAACCCCACGTCGGCACTCCCGAGTAGGACGGGGCGAGCTCCCGTCCCATACCCGGAGTGGACCAACCAGCTGGCATCACGAGATCCGGAAGAGCTGCGTCCCCTGCTGGACGACCTGGAGAAGCTGAAGGCGGAGGGGTTGACCGGCGGCGCTGTTGCTATAAGTTTTAGCCGTCAGTTGATTCAGCCATCCAGCACCAGGTCCATCCGGCCTTTGAGTACTGGGGGCAATCCGACCCCACCCGGGTCGTCAGGCGCAAGGTCTCCAAGGGGGAGATGGCGGCACGGGTGAAGAACATCTTCGGCGGGCGCATCCGCAATCGGGAATGCCCCAAGGCGCTCGGGGTGTACCGGCCTTCCAACGCGGTAAGTCCTCGACCCTGATTTTCATCCAGCTTAGGTCTCAAGGTTTTCTGACTCAGGTCTCTTTATCTGTCTTGTCTTGTTTTCAGCATCGTGAGTGCATCTACTAGTGCCCCGCACCATTGCACAACGAAGAAGAGCGTAGCTACAAGGTCCGCGATGCAGTGGACGTGCAGGCGGCACCGCAGCCGCCCATCGAGGAGTACATCTCCGATTCGTCGGTGGGGAGCGATGACGACACTCCCACCACAAGGAGGGCACCACCCAAGGTCGCCACGTCTGCGCCGCGGCGTACGCAGCAGGCGATGGGCAAGATACCCGCCTCCCGAGCTGCGGCCACGATCGCTGCGACCCAGACGGCGGAGGCCAAGAAGAAGAAGCGGAAGAGGACCTGGCCTACGGTGTCAGTGGACACGGCCACGGTCAGTTCCGGCATCGAGACCATCGACGTCGGGGATGATGAAGACGACGCCAAGTCGCCGAGGGTGACGACAGTCCCGTCCGCGGAGACGCCCCGCAGGGCTGCAGCGACGACGGAGGAGCGGGCGATGGAGACGCCCCGCCGGACGACGACGACGGAGGAGCGCCCTAGGTCGAGCGCTGATACGGTGGGCGACCTCGGGTCGCACAAGAGGGCAAGGAAGGCTCCCCCAAAGCCCTGCAAGCCCGGGCTAAGGTCGGCGACCAAGTAAGTCACAGGACCCGAACCCCTCCGTGTTTTGCATGTTCAATTCGCTGTACTTCTGTTTTGATTGAGGTCGTTGCTTGTACGCAGAGCGCCCCCGACCACATCGGAGAGTGGCAAGAACGCCTCGGACCAAGAGGCATTCAGGAGCAAGGGGAAGGATGCACCGGTGGAGCAATCACCGGCGGTCTCAACGGCGGATGTGACGAGCTCGGCCGTCGGGGCTGGAGCGATGGTGGCGTCCACGGCGGAGAAGGCCAGAACCAGTACTGCTCCGCCCGCTGGAGGGGAACAGGACAACCTTTGTACGGCTGATCCGCGGCTGACGCCAGACCCACATATGGCTGAGGCGGGGGGTGCCCGCGCCGAGGATGATGTAGACCGGTGCCTATACGTCGGCACCCCATGGGAGGAGGACGTCACCGCCGACCGCCGGGACGTCGACGACTTCAAAGAGGCGTCACGCACAATCGGGCGCACACTCGCGGTAATGATTCGTGTCTGGGTGCTTCAATTTTTGTCCCTGATCCCTGGTATCTTGCAAGGTCTCAGGTCGAATTTGGTTTGCCTCTGTTGTAGGTGCTTGCCGAACG
Organism: Cenchrus fungigraminus; assembly: GCA_036936925.1. Taxonomy (NCBI): domain Eukaryota; kingdom Viridiplantae; phylum Streptophyta; class Magnoliopsida; order Poales; family Poaceae; genus Cenchrus; species Cenchrus fungigraminus. Next base: position 97,561,659 of record CM072774.1, on the reverse strand, counting down.
AGCTCAAGCTCGGGCAGGTCTGTTGCGGGAGGCGGCGAATGCCCACGCAGAGGTCGCCACAGCCCGTGAGGCTACGTTGCAAGCCTGGGTCGAAGCCGCGCAGGAGATCCAACGCGTGAAGCAAACCATGGCTGGTCAGGCAGAGAAGGAGGTGACCGCCTTGAAGAAGAAGTTGGAGTTCGCCGAGCGGAAGGCAAAGGATGCGCCTGACGACCTCCAAGCCGTGGTAGAGGGTAAGTTGCCAAGGTCGCGAAAGGTTGAACCCGTGTACCCATGGGTCTTTTATCTGACTTCTCAACCTTGAATGAATGCAGGCACCAAGGAAACCGAGGACGCCCTGAAGAAAGAGCTGGCGGAGACCAAGGATCAAGTGAGGATCCTTAAGGAAAGGGCCGCGGAAGTCCGTCAGGCTAAGTATCTTGTCCACCGCAACAGGGTGATGTAGTTGGCCACAACCGGTTGGCGGGTGAGTTACTGAACTTGTACATCTGAGATGCAGGTCTGGAGAAAGAGCTTGGCGACCTCAAGGACGCCGCCCAGTACGTGATGGGCCTCTACGTCCCTCAGGAGGAAGAAGCGGAGCCGAAAGAGCTGGTCGACCGGCTGGATGAGGCGGAGAGCCGCATCAAGGGCCTGCTACTAGACACCGCCAAGCTTGCAGCGGCTGCAGCGCTGTCGACGGTGAAGTACCATGATCCGTCGTTTGACCGGCAAAAGGTCTCAGAGGATGTCGACCTTTCCGGTTTAGTGAGGCACGAGGACATCGTAGCAGCCGCGGAGGAGGTCGTCAACAAGTTCGATTTTGGTACTGACTGAGTCGAGTTGAAACAAGCTGTAGGTGTGAGTTAGGCTGAGGCCTAGCAGATGTAAATAAACTTTTACCATAATAAAGCTTTTGCCGATTATATAAAGTGTGCGCATCATTTGAGTAGCAAGGACAATCGTTATGTGTGCTTGAAAAGAGCTAGGACGTAAGAGGAACCCTCCGCTAACCCAACTCATTGGAGGAACGGCTTACCGACTGTGCAGCTCAGCATGGAGGCTTAGGCACAGCCGGCGCGCGGAGGGGGGTCATGGACCCTAGGTCTCGCAAACTGGCGACTTAGGAACATTCATAAAGACAGTGAAAGCTAAACATGTGATGGAAACTTATAAGCGTAAGGTATGCAAAAACCCCCTTCAGGTCGTGAGACCCTTAGGTTGGCAAAGCCAAGCCCCCGAGCGCTTCGGGGCCTAACCTAGACCAAGCCCCCGAGTGTTTCGAGGGGGAAGGGTAAGAACAGAAAGTAAAAAAAAGGAGACCGAAATGCAGGTCGACAGAGAGGTTGTCGAACAGAAGATCTCTTTCCTTATTAAATGAAAACTACAAAAGATGAGAGTACATAGCTTTTATTTTGATACACATCTTCTATGGGTAGAAGCGACGTAAGTGCTCGATGTTCCAGACGTTCGGGACGCCCTGGCTGTCGGCCCACTGAAGGCGGTAGGTCGCTGGACCGACGACTTCCATCACAATGAAGGGACCTTCCCAAGGGGCGGAGAGCTTATGCATTCCCTTGGTGTCTTGGATGCGACGCAGGACTAGGTCGCCCACGTTGAAGGATCGCTCGCGCACGTTGCGGTCGTGGTAGCGACATAGTTGCTGCTCATGTCGAGTGTGCCGCATCAGTGCAGCCACGCGATGCACCTCGATGCTGTCCAGGTCGACCTTGCGAGTCTCCTCGGCTATCCCCTCTTCGTAGTGTTGGATGCGTGGAGCTCCAAAGGCTAGGTCGGTAGGGAGGATGGCCTCCGACCCATACACCAAGAAGAATGGTGAATAACTCGTAGCTGAACTGACCTGGGTTCGGAGAACCCAGGTCACGTGAGGCAGCTCGACCAGCCACCTAGTGGCGTATTGGGAGGCGTCGTCGAAGATGCGGTCTTTGATACCCTAGAGCACCATGCCGTTTGTGCGCTCGACCTGACCATTACAGCACGTGTGCGCCACCGAGGAGTAGTAGATGTCGATGAGGCTGTCTTGACAGAAATCCGACAAGTCAAACCCTGTGAAGGCCGTCCCTAGGTCAGTGACGATCCTGTGGGGAACCCCGAAGCGGTGGGTGATGTCTTCCATGAACTTTGCTGCCTCCTTCGACGTGACGGTGGCGACGGCTCGGACTTCGATCCACTTGGTGAACTTGTCCACCGCCACCAGGATGTGCCTGTAGCCACCAGGGGCCGTTCTGAAGGGTCCCACTGAGTCCAGACCCCATATAGCGAAGGGCCAAGATGGAGGGATTGTTCTCAGGGCTTGAGCCGGCACGTGCTGCTGCTTGGCGAAGAACTGGCACCCTTTGCATCGCCGGACCAGGTCTTGGGCGTCAGCCAGGGCGGTGGGCCAATAGAAGCCCGACCTGAAGGCTTTTCCCACTTGGTTCGCAGAGGCTGCGTGGTTGCCGCATTCCCCGCCATGAATCTCCTGTAGGAGCTGGAGACCTTCAGATCTGAGGATGCACTTCATCAGCACGCCGTTGCAGGCGGACCTCCGGTAGAGTTTGGTGCCGATGACGACGTAGTTGGGGCTGCGCTTGACGATTTTCTTGCTTTCGACCTTGTCTTCAGGGACGCGCTTTTCCAAGATGTAGGCGATGAAGTCGAGGCGCCAGTCATCTTCGGCCTCCGCCATAAGGACGTCGCGGCCGCCTGGAGGAGGCACGTCGCCCGACGGTGTTTCTGGGTCACTGAGGAGCCTAATTGAGGGCTTACGCAGGTCTTGAACGAACACGCCAGCCGGGACCAGCGCGTGTTTCGACCCCAGCTTGGAGAGGACGTCGGCCGCCACGTTGTTGTCGCGGCAGACGTGATGGAATTCCAGGCCCTCAAAGTGGACCTCGAGCTTCCGTACCTCGGCGCAGTAAGCATTCATCGAATCCTTCTTGATGTCGCACGCCTTATTGACCTGGTCGATGATGACCTTGGAGTCGCCGTAAGCGATAAGCCGCTTGATTCCCAGGGAAACAGCGATTCGCAGTCCGTGGATCAAGGCCTCGTACTCGGCGCCGTTGTTGGATGCCTTGTAGTGGATCTGCAGGACGTATTTCAGGTGGTCGCCCTGAGGGGAGATGAAGAGCACGCCTGCACCTACTCTTTCGAGGTTCAGGGAACCATCGAAGTACATCTTCCAGTGCTCCGGCTTCTCCGTCGGTGGGGGTTGCTGGGTCTCCGTCCAATCGGAGACCAAGTCTGCGAGGATCTAGGACTTGATGGCCTGTCGTGGACAGAACTCAAGCTCGAACTCGCCTAGCTCGATCGACCACTTGACGATGCATCCTGTGGTGTCGCGGCTATGTAGGATTTCTCCCAAGGGGAAGCTGGAGACGACCTTGATCTTGTGCGACTGGAAGTAGTGTCGCAGCTTGCGCGAGGTGACGAGGAGAGCGTACAACATCTTCTGGGGTTGCGAGTACCTGATTTTATTGTCAGATAGGACCTCGCTGACGTAGTAGACAGGTCGCTGGATAGGATAGGGGTGACCTTCTTCAGGTCGCTCCGCCACCAGGATCGCGCTGACCACCTGGGTGGATGCAGAGATGTAGAGTAGCAAGGTCTCTTTAGGTGCCAGGGGCACCATGACCGGAGGCGTCGTGAGGAAGGTCTTCAACTCTTCGAGCGCCTGATCTGCCTCGTCTGTCCACTCGAATTTGTCAGACTTTTTCAGCAACTTGAAGAAGGGCAGGCCTTTCTCCCCAAGCTTGCTGATGAAGCGACCTAGAGCCGCCATCATGCCGGTGAGCATCATCACATCTTTCTTCCCGGTAGGTCGCTTCATCTTGCGGATGGCGTCGACCTTAGTGGGGTTCGCCTCGATGCCCCGGTGGCTTACCATGAAGCCTAGGAGCTTGCCTGACGGGACGCCGGAGACGCACTTCTCCGGGTTAAGCTTCCAGCGATAGCGCCGGAGGTTGGCGAAGGTCTGGGCGAGGTCGGCGATGAGGTTGTCCTCAGTAGTGGTCTTGACGACCACGTCGTCGATGTATGCTTCGACGTTTTTGCCGATCTGAGACTCTAAACACTTCTAGATGGCCTTCTGGTAGGTCGCTCCAGCGTTCTTGAGGCCGAACATCATGGCCATGTAGCAGTAAATGTCGTGCGGTGTTATGAACGCCGTTTTGTCCTGGTCAGAGACCTTCAAGGCTATCTGGTGATAGCCTGAGTAGCAGTCGAGGAAGCATAGCAGGATGCTTCCAGCTGTGGAGTCGACGACCTGGTCGATGCGCGAAAGAGGGAAGGGGTCTTTAGGGCAGTGCCTGTTGAGATCTGTATAGTCGATACACATTCTCCATTGACCGGTTTTCTTGGGTACAAGCACCGGGTTGGCAAGCCAAACCGGGTTTTTACACTCACGGATAAATCCGGCAGTTAGGAGCTTTATTATCTCTACCCTAATGACCTCCTTGCGATCCTTCGCAAAGCGGCGCAACTTTTGCTTGACAGGCTTGGCCGTCTTACTTACATCCAAGGAGTGCTCAGCCAGCTCCCTTGGAACACCTGGCATATCCGATGGGGTCCATGCGAATATGTCAGCGTTGTCCCGTAGGAAACTGGTGAGCGCGAGTTCCTATTTCTCCCCGAGGTTGTCGCCGATGACCACCGTCTTCGCTGGGTCGGCAGGGCCGAGACAGACCTTCATCATCGCTGGTGTAGCGTCCAGGGCGGTGTCGGTACGCTTCTGTTCTGGGACAGTCAGGTCGGTCGAGGCGACCTTCTTGGCCTCGGTGACCATGACCGCCGAGGCATCGATGCAGGCGTTCGTCGTGGCGATCTCCAGGGCCTCATTGTCGCACTTGAACGAGACGATGAGGTCGCCGTAGACAGTGAGGACCCCATGGGGAGCTGGCATCTTCAACACCAAGTAGGTGTAGTGTGGAATAGCCATGAATCTGGCCAGCATGGGGCGACCTAGGATGGCATGGTACGAAGATTTGAAGTCTGCGACCTCGAAGCTGAGATACTCTGTGCGGAAGTTCTCCTCCGTGCCGAACGTCACCAGGAGGGAGACCCGACCCATGGGGTAGGCCGCCTTGCCGGGGACGATGCCGAAGAATGGCTCGTCGCATGCCGTCAGCCTCTTGAAGTCGAAGTCCATCTTCTTCAGGATGTCGACGAAGATAACATTGAGCCCACTTCCCCCGTCAATGAGGGTCTGAGGGAACAGGGTGCCCTCAACTATGGGCTCAACGACAAGTGGGTAAGACCTAGGATCTGGGATGTGGACCCAGTGATCAGCCCTGGAGAACGTGATCGGCTGCTCCGACCAACGCAGGGGCTGCGATGGCTTGGTGTGGATGAGCTAGATCTCGCGCTTGTCCTTGCGGTACCTCCTCTTGCTCGAGCTGGTCTTCAGGCCGCCGATGATCATGTTGATCGACCTCTTGGCCTGCTGGAATGGGCTGTTGGGGTTGCCTGTCTCCGGTGGAGGAGGTAGGTCGCGCTCGTCGTGGCGGTCCTCCGGCTGCAGGTTATCACGTCGCCGGTCATCACGGCGATCGTTGTCACCGCGGCCACGTCGATCGTCGCGGTGGTTGTTGTTGTAGCGACGTGAAGACGACCGATCCCCATCACCTCTGGATCGCTTCGGGTCGTCGGGCGTGCAGAACGCCCTCTTGAATTGCGTGCACTCACGGACGGTGTGAGTGGTCCCCTGGTGGAACGAACAAGGGCTGTCAAGCACCGCGTTGTACTCGTCGACGTTGAACGTCGAAGGTCGACGTCCATCCGCTGCGAGCACCTCTGAAGGTCGCTTGCGCAGCTTGGAGCTTGGATCGGTCGTGGCGCCGGAGGTCCCTACGTCGCGCTTGGCGTCGGAGTCGAACTGGTTGACCAGCGCCTCGTCGGTGTCGATGAGCTTGTTCACGACCTCCATGAGCGACGCAACTGTGGTGGCGCCTGACTCGTGGATCTTCTCGAAGACCTTGCGGTCCCTGACGCCTTTCTTGTAGCTGTCGACGACCTGGTCGTCCCGGACGCCAACGCAGGTGTTGCGGTTCTCAAAGAACCGGTTGGTGTAGTCGCAAAGCCGCTCGCCTGTCTTCATGGTCACCCTCCCGAGGTTGAAGGCGTTTCCAGGGCGATTGTAGGTCGCCCGGAAGTTTGAAGTGAAGGCCTGGGATAGGTCGGCCCACGACTTGATGCTGCCTGCCGGGAGATTATTGAGCCAGAGCGACGGTGCGTCGCCCATCACTAGCGGGAAGTAGGCCGCCATGTGATCGAAGTTGCCGCCGGCCGCCTTGACGGCGACGTAGTAGGTCAACAACCAGATGTTAGAGTCGGAGCAGCCGTCGTACTTCTGGATGTTCAGCTTGAAGTTGTCGGGGTAGGCAACCGATCGGAGACGAGGGGCCAATGGAGGGGAGGCGGTGATGGCCATGTCGTCGCCGTTGTCTCCGACCTGGGCGCCGCCCTCGTTCTGTGCGAGTGCCACGACCTGGGATCTGGGCTAGCGATCCTAATTAGGAACCGGACCCTCAGGGTGGCCGTAGTCCACTTCGTACTGTGCACATCACCTATTCTCGACGTTGTGGCGATCGCGTTCCTCACGCTCCATGATGCGATGAACAGCGCCTGGGGGGCCGTACTCGCGATCGTAGTCCAGATGACGTCGGAGCTCCCGCTCTTCACGCTCGCGATGGTGCTGATCGATGTAGCCGCGAGCATCGCGGCCATGTCTGTTCTTGTCGAGGTTGGCACGTAGGTCGCCGTCTTTCGCGCCGTTCGCCTGAGGTTGGTCGACTTCTTCCTGGATGGTGGGGAGTTTGCTGTGCGCAGGTCGATTAGATCGACTGCGCGAATGCCGGCTTGACGAAGACGCCGTAGATTTGGATGCCGCACTCTTCTCTTCCACTAGTGCCGTAGCGACCTGGAGGTAAGCCATAGCCGCTTCGGCCTCGGGCGAGGGGTTATCCTGCTGAAGACGTGCCATAGCCGCACCCTGGTTGGCCTAAGGGCTATTGAACGTCGGCAGCCCTACCTCTTCGAACTCGAGGCGTAGATCTCGGGCGCATGGAGGTACCGCCTGGCGTTGCTCCTCCACTCGTCTCTGGGCGCAGTTGGCATTGCCCTGGAACCGACGTGCCTCCTCGGAGTCCGTCGCGCCGACCCGTAGTGGTTCGTTCGCCGAAACCACCAGGACCCGCCGCCGGACGGAACTCTGGTCGTTGGGAGAGACGCGAACCCGGACCTTCTGGAACTCGCCGACGTCTGGGGACGTAAGAGTTCGCATGATGCGAGGAGCCGTACGCTCCTGATCGATCTTCTTCCGCAGCCGACAGTCGCGAAGGGTTTGCCGCGCGCCCTTGTGATAGGTGCACGGTACGTCGAGCGGATCGCGGCGGGCCCGAGGCTCGATCTTGAGGTCGCCGGAAGACTCCCGCCGCCCAGATTGGATCTGGGAGGACTTGGCCGCCTGGCGGATGTAGGCGTTGCTGGGTGGTCTCAGACCGAAGGGGAAGGTCTTGCGACGTGACGCGGCCTGCGTTGAGCGCTGGGCTCTCTCGCAGATCTGGAGGGTCTCCTCCATCATGTCGATGACACGCTCCATTCCCTGAACAATATCGTAGGGTTTGGGCGGGTGGGTCTTCGACTTCGGATTGGAACTGGGGGCAGTGACAGGTGTCGCAGGGGTCTTCACAGCGATCGCCGGGGAGGTCGCCGCCGCCAGTGTGGTCGAGGTCGCCGTGAAGGAGCCGAAGCAGATCTCCACGGGGTCAGCGAGGATGTCCGCCATGTTCGCCGGAAAAACGACACCAGATCGGGCCACCATGCTACACAGTGAGTTCCTGATCTCCCCTACCTGGCGCGCCAACTGTCAGGGGGTGAGACCTAGACAGATCCGCTAGGGGGCGACCCAAGTGGTTGTAGGTTGATTGGAGGGGATCGGGACCTAAGAGCGTAGGTGGTAGTTCGCTGGGAGAACTCGGAATATGGCGAGAATGGCAAGAGACACAAGGGTTTAGACTGGTTCAGGCCTCCGGAGAGTAAAACCCTACATCCAGTATGCGGTGGAATTATGTGTGAATGGGGGAGTCCCCTCGAATGGAGCTCTAGGCCACCTTATATGGTCAACGGGCTAGGGCTTCCATTCGAGGTCGGTGGACCCTCATCGGGGTCGGTTACAAGTTAGGAAGGTCATCTTCCGTGATTACAGGGTGGATCCCGCGATCCGCGGACCTACTGGCGGCGCCGTGCCGCGACCTAGGGGAGAAGCTTGCGCCACAAGCCCGGCAGGTCTTCCGGGATCTAGATAAGGTCGCCTAGGGTCTTCCAAGGTCGCTGGGGTTGTAGATAAGGTCTCCGGGCCCACTCGCAGGTTGGTGGGGCTTCTGACAGGTCGGGTCCACTCGACAGGGACCTCCAGGACCCTGGTCGGTGGGGACCCATGGGTACCCATGTCTCTCAGGTATGTTGATGCTGGCAACTTATCTGATCCTCACGAGGCCAAATCACAAACATGATTCGTTTTCATGCATGGTGGAACCACTATTTCTTGGAAATCTTCCAAACATACTATGTAGCTACATCCACCAACCATTCTGAAATAATTGCAATATTTGAGGCATCACGTGAATGTGTATGGCTTCGCAGAATGGTACACCACATACTTACATGTGGTACTGGTTCAACAGAATCACCAACCATTATCTATGAAGATAATGATGTTTGTATTGTTCAGATGGAAACAGGTTATGTTAAGACTAATCTTAACAAGCATATGCCCCCTAAATTATTCTTTCCTCATGATCTTCAGAAAAACGGGGATATAAACATCTTGCAGATAAAGTCTTGTGATAATCTTGCTGATTTATTCACAAAGTCTTTACCATACTCTTCGTTTCATAAATATATTATGGGTATTGGTATGAGACAACTCAAAGACTTGCAAAGATCAGGGGGAGTGTCACTCCATGACACTTAACTTGTTATACCATCACATTACACTCTTTTCTTTGTATGAGTTTTATCATTTGAGTTTCTCATTCAAAGTTTTTAATGAGGTAATATCAACACAAAGCTACATATCATGATTATTCTCCTTATTTTTTCCTACTGGGTTTTCGAGGAGTTTTACTTGATATACATATCTATATTTTTGAGATTTCTGAACAAATATCTTGGAGATATAAATTGAAGAATGATTACACTGGATTCGATCAAGGGGGAGTGTTACAAAACATGAGATCGATGTGATCTCATCCATCCTTGGGGGAGCGGTTCTAGCTTGTAACCGACTGTAAGAAATTAGCCCTCTGTGGCAACGAGCCGCCAGCTAATCTCCACGCAGCGGAACGATGATTGAATCTACCGAGACGAACTTGCATGATCACAGATGACAACGGAGACACGATCTTTGTTAACGAGGTTCAGCCGAAGCCTACATCCCCAGGGCAAGACTACGGGCGCTCCTCCCCAACCGCAACACCGGCCGCTTTAGGATCCCATCATCGCGCCGCCTTCCCCTGCGAGCTTGTCGCTATGTCGTCATGGTTACAACAGCAGCCCCCCTCTCATATTTATGAGGAGGCTCAGGTTACAGAGTATGACACGGACTCTACCCTATACTACTAAATACAACTCAAGTCCCGTCGTAACCGGACTGTACAAATATTTGACACAATGTCTAACAAACTCCACCTTGGCGAATATTCCACCATCCTGAAGTCGTCTTGCGCGAACCTCCTTGTACACCAGACTTGAGCTATCACCTTTGCCGCTCTATCAAGAGCTGCCCGAAGAAACTATGCTATCTCTGCAATTCCTAACTCCGTGGCTCCACCTGCAACTGTGCACCCTTCTATTCTATCACCACAATCTCTGTCAAGCAAAATTAGATTCATCTCTCGCTAAACAGCAACCGAATCTAACACCATGCTCTGCCAGACTGCATCCATGATACGGAGAACCTCACAATCGTCACCGAGTCACATATCAGAATTGCCACCTTAGCACTGTCCTTCCATTAGCGCTGCCATACTACACCGGACGTCTTACACCGTAGTCTCCTGCAGCCATGTCCAACCAGATTACTCCAGTTGCAAGTATAGACATCAACGTCTATACTTCCTTCCAGTTCAGCCTTTGAAGCTTCTCCGCGCTCATCGATCCATGCTTCAGAACCCTGCACATGCAACTCGAATCGATCCGCGCCCTTGCTGATTTGGAAGCACGCAAACTCCTCCGTGCAAACCTGCATCCTGAGCTCACGTCACGTGTCGCCACGCCACAAAGAACAACAACTCCATCAGCCGCCATGCTCCTATGTCGTCATCGTTGATCATGTCGTCACCTCTGACCACGGTCTGACTGGCCTGTTGCCGCCAGTCTCTCCGCCATGCACCACGGTATGTTCACCCTCTAAGTGAACTATCTGTCAGCCATCCTTAACTGTCCACTATGTGCCCCTCGAACTGTTCGGCCCAGTCTATCCATCACAGGTAGACCACCAGTGAGCCGCTCCACTTCGACCCTGTCAGCCTGCCACCTGACTCCGCTGATCCTGAGCACCCACTGAATCGCCATCGAACTCCTATCTGTTGCCATGTGCACCACAACTGAACACCGTCGATAGCTTCCGCTCGTTGCCAACGAGCCCACAACACCCGGCATGAGGTCTGGTCAGCCAATCGCTACCTCTCCTCGTCGCCTGTTGCAATCTCCCATCAGCTTTCCCGGCATCCTGTCATGCCCTTGCAGCTCCGTTGTGCTCACAACCCTGCTACACCTCCGCACGACACACTCTGTCACCATATGCTGATCCGATCGACATGGCTCGTCGATCGCCAGACTGTCCACCTTAACTGCACACTGTCTGCATAGGTTCATCACCGAACCCGTACGTCATCGTAGAAGTACCATAACGAACCATCAGCTAGCTCATCACGATGTGGCCTCCCTGTGCTTGCCTCCGAAGTCCACACCACGTTATCCTTCCATACCGACTGTGTTCTAGTCGTGCCTACATGCAACAATAGAACGCAACACACACATGCACAACCAGGTTATACCGTATATATAGATGTCCAACGGGCCGGCCCGATCCGCCCGTGGCCCGCTCGGGCCGGACCGGGCCAGCCCGCTGCGGGCCGCTACGGGCCACGGGCCACACGGGTCGGGCCACCTACGGACACGGGCCGCGCCCTCGGCCCATGGCCCGGTCCGTGGGCCATTTAATCGGCCCACGGGCCACTCGGGCCACTGATCCACGGACCGGGCCACAGCCCGCCCGTTGTTTCAAACTTCAAACTAACAGCACCGCCCGGCATCACCAGCACCGTCCCTCGACGCCCGCTTGGGAGTAGGCCGCCTGGCCATGTCCACTCCAGCGGAGGAGGAGGACTCGGCGTCAGGCACAACCCAACTCGACCTGAAACAGAAACAAAGGAGGTCAGGAGGAAGAAGATCATGCCTAATCGGCTTTGAAACAGAGGAGGAAGATCATGCTCATGCCTGCGACGGACGGAGCCCGGTGCCAGAATGCAGAGGTCACAAGAGGAGAAGATAGACAAAGGTGAGCTTCGACGGGGAGGGGATGAAGAAAAATGATGGAGCTTGAACTGCGACTCACATGCCGACGGAAAGAACAGGGGGAGGAGGGAGAGGAGGGGGGGGAGGGGGAGGAGAAAGGAGAGAGTGGTAAGGAGTAAAAGGGAAAAAGTCACCGGCTTGCCGGCGAGGAAGGCGGATCCGACGACGACGAGGACAGGGATCACGGCGACGACAGCAGATCCGACGGCGACGGCGATGAGGACAGCAGATCACGGCGAGGAGTCGAGGACAGCAGCTCCGACGGCGGGCTACGCGGGCGAGGACGTCAGATCCACAGCTCCGACGGCGGGCTACGCCGGCGAGGACGTCAGATCCACTCCACCCGAGCGGCAGCGGCGGCGGAAGAAAGGGGAGGGAGGGGATTAGGGTTAGGCCGGGGACCGGGGGGCGGCGGGGCGCGGGGCGGAGGAAAGGGGAGGGAGGGGATTAGGGTTAGGCCGGGGGGGGCGCAGCCGCACCGGTTTTATATGGGGGGGCGCCGCAGGCCGGGCCGTTAGCGGGCTACACGGGCCAACGGACCGGGCCACATTCGGTCTGCGGGCCGAGGTAGCGGCCCATGGCCCGCCCGGCCACCGGACCGGGCCGCCCGTAGCCCGCAAAGTGCGGATCGGGCCGGCCCAGCTACCGGGCCATTTTTACGGGCGACGGGCCGGGCCGCGGATCGCGGGCCATATGGCCACCTATAACCGTATACACTAGAGAAATTAAATTTGGACTCCACCTGGTTCGACCGACGTCTTGCATGTCGTCTACCATAAGCCCCTCTCATTTAAAAACTCTTCATATACGTAGCTGTCCTGGACTCCATCATGTGTCGTGTCTGGTTTGGATTTTGAACGTCTTGTCCGGGTCGCATGCACGTTGCTTCGTGCCTCCTCACGACTCCAATGACGTGTTGAAGGACCGATTAGGCGAACCAGAGAGGGGGGGAGTGAATGGGAGCCGATAAAAATTCTTCTCGAAGGAGATGAGAACTCCAACAAGACGAACACGGCTTCCAACTCACGTCTCCGACCCAACTACCCAAGTTGGTCAAGACCACGCAGCCACTGGAGTGCTACTGGTCCTAGGAACCAACACTCAACCTTCCTAGCCAAAACTCACCAAAACACACAGCGGAAACTTGCACGGCTTGCTGCCTGTGCTACACCGGTCAGACCGATGGCCTGCGCCGGTCAGACCGGTGACACCGGTCAGACCGGTGGACAGAGCCAGTCAGGCCGGTGGCTACAGCAGCCGCACAGCAAACGTTCCAGGAAGCCTCAGTGAATCCTCTAGGCCCTGGAACAAAAACCACCACGAAACACAACCTGTGAGGAAGAGGAACCCCTCACAAATCCTAGCAAAACAACTCCAAACACTCCAAGAACTGATCAGCAGGACCACGGGACAAAACCACACGGACAAGGCTGTTCCCCGAGACAAAAACCCACAAAGGGCTAGCACCGGTCAGACCGGTCAAGAGCACCGGTCAGACCGGTCGTGCCTGGGCAGCTCGGGAAGAACAGCGCCCGCGAGTCAACTCCTCCAAATCCAACTCCCGATCTCCCGATTCGCTCCACGGTTTTGCACAAGACTTTGGGGATAGTAGGAACACCTCATGGGTACTCCATAGCCAAGATTTGGTCCACCAAAACTTGTCAAATCAAGAGGAATCGAAGAAATCCCACCAAGAACGCCTCTAACCCTAGAGCCACGAAAACCCCAAAATCGAGCCCCTTTGCTCACGGATTTGGAAGGGGAATCAAAGGGAAAAGAACCACGAAGGGTTCATGCATACATCCCCCACCAAATCCCAAAGAGAAAGGCCTCGAAATCGCTCCAAGAAAATCGCCAAGAAAAGGCTCCGAAAATCACCAAAAAGGAGAAACGGGAAAGACACATCCAAGCCTTGAGGAACCACGCCGAATCATCTATACATACCAAAGAGGTTCATACAAGGTCTAGCTTGCCGCCCGATCATCCTTCCCTCTCACAAGATCTCACCATGAAGCTCTCAAGCTAGTCCTACGAAAATCCTAAGAAAATAGGAAGGAAAATAGGAAAACCAAATGAGCTAGGGTTCCAAGAGATGGCTGCCATCCTCTCACCACTTGGGTTATATGGAGGCAACCGAAAGACTAAAATACCCTTACTAGCTAACTAGGGATACATGCCCCTTGAGGGCGAAATTGGAAGTCTTTATCTTCGCACCATCGGACGGATGCCCAGCGACCGCAAACTTGCTTAGCCTCGACGCAAGCCTTGCGATCCCGACGCGTGTCCTCCGCTTCGAAGATTCCGGACTGCGTCGTCGCACACCGGTCAGACCGGTGCTCCTCACCGGTCAGACCGGTACCCACCGGTCAGACCGGTCAGACCCACCGGTCAGACCGGTCTGGAGCTGCTGCACCTCCGTCTTCGGTTCTTCGGTCTTGGCTTTGTGGATCAACCAAGGAACCCAGTGGTTTTCTGGTGAACCACCGGAAACCCCGCGAACTCGGTGTAGCCTCCGCCAATCACCACTCATGACTCGGCTCCCACGTAGTCCCGGCTCGACCTTGGTTTTGAGGCTCAACCAAGAAACCGTCCATGACTTCATCTTGCCGTTCTTGCCACCATGCGGCCCGCACTTGACCCCGCTGGCCACCGGGTCCCTCGAACCAAGCCTACTTGTCTTCTCCACACCTGGAGGCCTCACCGGCAACGACCTTTCACGCTTGTTCTTCACCTGCACCTGCACCAGTCAAGCCGCAACCTGCACCTGCAATACTTAGCCAAGAATCAGTCCACACCACGTTGTCAATCACTCATCACACCAGGAAGCGACCATCCACCGGTCCTCGAACCACACCTGGCTCTCAATCTCCCCCTTGATGAGTGCATTGACAACACACACGTTTTGGTAACCAAGAGAAAAGGAAAAGAAAAGAAACGACTAAAAGAAACTCCAACAAGCGATCGAAAGCCAAAGAAAAGGCAAAGAGCAAGATCACTTGAAGAAGACAAGTCTCGGACCCCTTAGGCAAGGGCAACGGCTCGACACATCCGAGACAAAACATGCTCAAGCAAAGAGCACAAACCATCAAACCAAAGCTCGAAAACCACAAAGAGCTCCCCCTGCACACATGCAAGCTCCCCCTGAACCGATGCAACTCCCCCTGGACAAATGCATGCGAACCACTTCACAAAACAGAGCAGCTGCAACAGCTCAGTTCTGACCGGTCAGACCGGTCGACACCACCGGTCAGACCGGTGGGCAACATGTGAACAGGACCAGCACTCTGACCGGTCAGACCGGTGACCTCAACCGGTCAGACCGGTGCACAACAGAGCCCAAAAATAGCTCGAAACCACCTGAAAACCTTCCAAATGCATTCACCTGAAAACCTTCCAAATGCATTCAGTAGGCCAAAACATGCTCAAACTTCTCCCCCTTGTTGACAATGCATGAATCAAGCCAAAAATGCAAAAAGTGCAACCTAGAGCTTCTCAAATAGACAAAATTCAACATAGGATGCTACACATGTCCAAACGAGCAAGTTAGATACTCTATAGTTTCGTAAAGACATAAACTTCATGATCACCAAGTTTCACAACCATTGGGCGAAGCTAAGATAGAATTTAGCAATTTTGCGAAAAATCACCCTCTCATGAGCAAAGTCCTAAATATGAGCAAAACATGTCAAAATGGCAAAGCCACACAAACTTCATGCTAGGACAACCATTCTAAGCATAAGACCATCATAAACACCCACAAGCACCTCATGTCATGTCAAAGCCACCGAGCCATGTGCCTACTTCTATATATGAGACTTCTCATTGGTAGGCATCATGCAACGATTTAGCACCCAAAGCAAATTAAAATTAGCACATATGACATGGGAGCACATTTTTCAAGCAATTTACATTTCATTTTCAGATTTATAATTGGTACATGAAATGTCTTTGCGACAAAAAGGAACTTATGCCCCTCCACAAGATGAAGCATGGGGGCTAAACATCCATGATGGCAAATGAGCCTTTGGCCCCATATGATCAAAATAAGCTATCCAACCACAAATTAAGCATAGCCAAGCCACTAAAACATGTCAAGATCATGTAAAGGCATTTACTCACAAGAGAGCATATATATGAAATTTTTCAAAAACATAGCCATCAACCATGGATACAAACCAAGATTATCAAGAGCTAAGCCAAACTAACCATAGCTTACCAAATTAGCTCACAAAGACATATATGTCATTCCATGGTGAACAATGTGTATAAGAGAAGCCTTTCCTAATCAATGCATATGATACAAAATGCATGCAACCTAAGATACAAAGATGCCTATACATCATGCTACATATGCTATGCCAAATGCAAGAAATGCACAAAGGAAAGCTATACATATGCTACAAAGGAGCTCCCACACGCCAACTCAAGAAATCAAGCAAACACCAAGCTCCCCCCGCAAACGAGTGAAAGTTGCTTGATCTAGGGGTTTGGTGAAAATATCGGCTAGTTGTTCATGTGTGGGTACATGGATCAAAGCTATCTTCCCTTTCTCTACGTTGTCTCTCAGAAAATGATACCTCACTTCTATGTGCTTGGTTTTGGAATGGAGCACTGGGTTCTTTGCAACGCTTATGGCACTAGTGCTATCACATTGAAGTGGGACATGGGTATACTCCTCACCAAAGTCACTCATGGTGTATGTGATCCAAAGGAGCTGAGAGCAACAACTAGCTGCGGCCACATACTCTGCCTCGGTAGTGGATTGAGCAACACTCGACTGTTTGCGGGAAGACCAAGATACCAAAGAAGAACCCAAGAACTGGCAAGTCCCAGAAGTGGACTTCCTATCCAACCGACACCCGGCAAAATCCGCGTCTGAAAATCCATGAAGCGCCAAAGAAGAAGACGCAGAGTACCAAAGGCCGAAGTCGGGAGTGTGTCGCAAATACCTGAAAATGCGCTTGACTGCTTGCCGATGCGAAGTCCTCGGAGAAGCTTGAAAATGAGCGCACAGACACACCGAGAATTGAATGTCCGGCCTCGTCGCCGTCAAGTAGAGGAGTGACCCGATCATGCTCCGGTACTCCTTCTGGTCCACGTGTTCACCTTCCTCGTCCGCATCAAGAACTGTAGTCGTACTCATAGGCGTCGCCATGGCCTTGGAGTCCTCCATCTTGAACTTCCTCACAATGTCCTTGGTGTACTTAGCTTGGTGCACAAATGTTCCTTCCTTTGATTGCTTGATTTGTAGCCCGAGGAAGAACTGCAACTCACCCATCATGCTCATCTCAAATTCCCTGCTCATGTCTTCTGCAAACCTTGCAACAAGAGAGTTAGACGAGCCACCAAAGACAATATCATCCACGTATACCTGCACAATCAGGATATCTCTGTCCTGCCTGAGGAGAAACAAGGTCTGGTCGACCTTCCCCATCTCAAACCCTCTCTCAAACAGGAACCCCCTCAACCTACCATACCAAGCTCTAGGCGCCTGCTTCAACCCATACAGCGCCTTCCTCAACTTGTAGACCCGGTGAGGGTACTTCTCACTCTCAAACCCCGGTGGTTGCCTCACAAACACCTCTTCCTCCAATACACCGTTCAGAAACGCACTCTTCACATCCATCTGGTACAACTTGAACCCTTTAGCCACGGAAAAAGCTAGAAGGATCCTGATCGCCTCCAAACGAGCTACAGGAGCGAAAGTCTCCTCGTAGTCGATCCCCTCTTTCTGACTGTACCCCTGAGCAACAAGTCTCGACTTGTTCCTCACCACTTCTCCTTTCTCTCCCTCTTTATTTTTCCACACCCATTTTGTCTCAATCGGCTTACACCCTGGGGGAGGGTCAACCAACACCCAAACTTGGTTCCTCTCAAAATTCTCCAACTCCTCATGCATCGAGTTAACCCAATTATGATCAGATAACGCATGTCCAATGTCTTTGGGCTCAAAAGTGGCAACAAAAGCAGCATGAGCGAAATGAGAATTGTTCCGAACCCTCGACCGTGTAGTACGTTCATTCATGTCGCCGATGATTCTCGAAGCTGGGTGATCCACTTGCACTCGTCGGGGAGGTTCTCGCCTTGATGCTACCTCCCCCTCAACAGCAGCTTCGCCTTGATCTGGGTTTGTCGTTGTAGGTGTGGGAGAGGGTCCATTCTCGATCGTCGTCGAAGTAGTAGGTACATGTTCAGCCACGGGCATCACACCGCCATCTTCATCATCTCCATGTTCATGCTCCTCCTCCTGAAAGATCTCCTCGCCAAGTTCGTCGTCACCTGCACACTCAAAAACAAGCTGACTACGTGGCTGTGTCTCGTCGAAGGTTACCTCGCAAGTCTCCACGATTTGGTTAGTCTCAAGATTGAGCACACGAAATGCTCTGGAATGAGATGCATAACCAAAGAAAATACCATCGACAGACCTAGCCTCGAACTTATCCAACTTCTTCCCTTTCTTCAGAATGAAGCATTTACAACCAAAGACATGGAAGTGACTCACCTTGGGTGTGCGACCGTGCATCAACTCGTAACAGGTTTTCTTCTTGTGAACCCTGAGGTAGATCCTGTTCGACACATGGCACGCGGTATTGACCGCCTCAGCCCAGAACCTTCTCGGAGTCCTATGCTCGTCGAGCATCGTCCGAGCCATCTCGCACAAGGTCCTGTTTTTCCTTTCCACCACGCCATTCTGGGGAGGCGTATACGGACTCGAAAACTGATGTTCAAGACCCAAGTCATGGCAAAAGGTTTTGAAGCGAGAGTTTTTGAATTCCGAGCCATTATCACTGCGGATCGCTCGTATGGCATCTCCGTGCCTCTCGTTTCTTAACCTCAAGACAAGATCTCGAACAAAACCAAACGTCTCCCCCTTCTCCTCAAGAAAGAACACCCACGCATACCGAGAGTAGTCGTCCACCACAACAAGGACATACCACTTCCCACCCGCAGATCGCACACGAGCTGGGCCAACAAGGTCCATATGGAGCAGCTCGCATGGACGCTCAGTCATCACATCGGTGAGAGGCGGGTGAGAAGAGGCTACCATCTTGGCATGCCTACACGGCGCACAAACCAACTCTTTCTCAAACCTCAATCGTGGCAATCCTCGGACCAAATTGAGTTTACTCAAGCGAGACAAAAGGTCAAAGCTCAAGTGACCCAACTTCCTATGCCACTTCCACAACTCACTCGAAGAACCAGCCAAGAAGCAACGCTCCACACCAGAAGACTGAGAAAAATCAGCTCGGAACACTTGACCCTCGGGAACGACCATGCAAACAAGATCCCCCCGAGAATCTAAAATCCGAGAACCACCAGGCCGAAACAACACCTCAAAACCCTCATCCAACAACTGGGACACAGAAAGCAAATTGTATCCAAGCGATTGAACAAGAGCAACACGCCTGAGAGTGATCTTGTCACTTACCTTAATCTCACCTTCTGACAGCACACGCCCTCGCCCATTGTCCCCAAAGGTGATGTACTTCTTTGTCACCACCGGGACGAGACTTGAGAACCACCCCTTGTCTCCGGTCATATGCCTCGAGCAACCGGAGTCAATCAACCAAATGTTCTTCAAGTCTCCCACCTGAAATTCAAAAGCGAGCACGTGAGTGAACAAATGACTCAGCACTGGGGTTAGTACCAAAAGAGTAAAACCAGTGCCGAGCCATTTGCTCCAAAGTGGGGTTAGCACAAACCAAAACATCACGCCTATCAAAGCTACCACCACGAACACCACCACGGTAACCACCACGAGGGAACCAACCCTCTCTAGCTGGAGGAGGACGAAAACCACGAAAGGGGAACCGTGGATCGTTCCTCCGCTCCATCTCAAAGCTACGACTCTTCTCACCCTCGTATTGAGCACGAGGTGGAGAACGCCTAGCAAACTGACCACCTGCAAACTTTCCAGACCAACCACCAGAACCACGACCTCCAGAACCAAACCGAGCATCCTCACGAGCACGAAACCTGAGTCGCTGTCTGCCCAGACCTGCACCGGTCTGACCGGTGTAGTACACCGGTCTGACCGGTGTGGCTCGGCCAGCAGCAACACCTGCAGCCTTCCGGTCTCCCCAAGCCGGAACCGTCCTCACAATCGCCTTGGCCCTGGGCATCTGCATACGAGGCTCAGGTACACCATTAGAGGGGTGGTACCTGTCCCTGTTAGCCCACTCTCTAGCCATTCTCTCCTCACGCTTCCTCTTGAAGCAAAACTCATCCTTGTGACCATCTCTCCCACAATACCCACAATGGAACTTTATGGGCTGTGGCTTAGGCTTAGGCTTGGGTTGGGGCTGCCCACTCGGCTTCTCACCCTTCTTCTCTCCTTCCTCACCTCCCTTTGGGCTCACAAACTTCACCGGTTTCTGAAAATCATTTGTTGGGTGAGGGAATATGGGTGGATCTGGAGTAGTATCAAGTTTATTTCTGAGATGGTTGGGCTTGGGCTCAAACTTGTTCTTGTGTCTGTTTGGTGGTGGGATAGGAATCTCTCCAACTCTCTCAACTCCCTCACCACAGTTCTCTCCAAGCTTGTCAGCCCCAAGTGCCTGACCATCATAGCGTTTGAAAGCCGCTATCATGATACCGAGCTGAGGCTCCTGACCCGACAACCAGCTCATACATTTTCTCAGCTCATCATTTTCATCCTGCAGGCGATCAACATAATGTGCAAGCTCCAAATTCTTAACCGCATGCAATTCACAAGTAGAGCAAGAAGTGGGAATAGGCTCTTTCAACTTAGCCTCAAGCGAAACAGTGTAAGCATGCATCTCATCAATCTTTCCATGCAAAACAGGGCAAGAAGTGCAAGCACCTAGCAAAGCAGATCTAGACTTAAGCTCAGCCACTTCAACCCTAAGCATATCTAGTTCATCACAAGTAGAAGCATGCTTATCCTTAAGAGCAGTAAGATCAGCTAGGTACACAGAGCAATCACAGCAATCAATCTCATCAGAAACCACAGGAGAAGCCTTAAGCGTATCAATCTCAAGCTTAGCATCTAGGTTCTGGGTTTCTAGCTCAGCCACACGGTTCCTAGCATCTTCTAGTGAGGCCCTAAGCTCTTTCCTCATCTTCTTGGCCTCTCTAAGCATGTGATCGCGGTTATCAAGCAAGTCAACCAACTCATCATTCTCCTTGCGCAAAGAAGAGAGCTCATCACATACCTCATCCTCGGAGTCAGAGTCCGAGTCACTCTGGTGGCTCTTCTTGCTGCCGGAGCTACGGGCCATGCCGCAGAAGCCATCTCTCGCGAAGCAGCTCAACCCGCTCAAGTTCCTGGATGACTTCTTGTTCTTGCGCCGATCACCTTCATCTTCACTGCTACTCGAGCTTGAGGAAGAGTAGGCGGAGCTGGAGTCGACGTCGCTCGCTCCGACCATTGCTCGGGCCTTCCTGCCGCGGCCATCCTTCTTCCTCGACCGTCGCTCGTCCTTGTGCTTGTTCTTGTGCTTGTGATCGCGCCTCGATCGGTACTTGCCATCCTTGCTCGATCGGTGCCTGTAGCCGTCCTTGTAGCCGTCCTTGTTCTCCATCTTCTCCGGGCAGTCGGCAACGAAGTGTCCTGGCTTGCCGCACTGAAAGCACGTCCGTGCTGTCCTCCTCGTGTTCACCCGGTTCTCGTGCAGCCTCTCGAACCGCCTGGTCAGCAACGCCAGCTCGTCCTCTCCAAGCACGTCGAACTCCTCATCTGGCAAAGACATCAAAGAAGACAGAGAGTACATCCTGGAAGATGCGTTAGCGTTAGACTTAGCTCCTTTGCCACTGACGAGAGCGAGACTATGAGAATCAGTCGGGCTCTCGATCTTGGCTGTCATACCACGGTCCAACTCAGCCGACTTGAGCTTCGAGAACAGCTCGTTCACCGTCAAGGTGTCATACTTCTCGGACTCAACAATAGCCTCAAACTTCCCGTCCCATACGGTACGATCCAACGAGTGCAAGAGCTTCACGGCTCTATCATGATCATTGTATGGGAGGACGTCCACATTGGCTCTCATGTTGTTCACAACGACCGTAAATCGCTGGAAAAGGGCATCGACGGACTCGCCGGGGAGATGAGTGAAGTTCTCGTACTCTCTCCGGTAAGTCGCGTACATCCGAGCCTGAACCTGAGCATTCCCAGCATGAGCATCCTTCAACTGCTCCCAAATCCTACAAGCTAAGTCCTCTGTCTGAACCCGATCGAATTCAGGCTGACACAGAGCACGAAACAAGTAGTCGACAGCCTTGTTGTTGGCTTCGAACATATCCCTCGATCCTGGAGCAAGGAAGTTCATCGGATGAACATAAGCTGTGTTCACCGTGACATCCCAAAGGATCTGACCCTTTCCGCGGAGGAACGCCGCCATCCGCCTTTGCCACATCTGGTAGTTCTTCCCATCGAAGTGCGGAGGACCCGAACCCCGTTCCTGGTACGCCATCTTTGGATCTTAGACTGGTAAGAGTCAATAAAGACCCGAACCGGCTCTGATACCAATTGAAGGACCGATTAGGCGAACCAGAGAGGGGGGGAGTGAATGGGAGCCGATAAAAATTCTTCTCGAAGGAGATGAGAACTCCAACAAGACGAACACGGCTTCCAACTCACGTCTCCGACCCAACTACCCAAGTTGGTCAAGACCACGCAGCCACTGGAGTGCTACTGGTCCTAGGAACCAACACTCAACCTTCCTAGCCAAAACTCACCAAAACACACAGCGGAAACTTGCACGGCTTGCTGCCTGTGCTACACCGGTCAGACCGATGGCCTGCGCCGGTCAGACCGGTGACACCGGTCAGACCGGTGGACAGAGCCAGTCAGGCCGGTGGCTACAGCAGCCGCACAGCAAACGTTCCAGGAAGCCTCAGTGAATCCTCTAGGCCCTGGAACAAAAACCACCACGAAACACAACCTGTGAGGAAGAGGAACCCCTCACAAATCCTAGCAAAACAACTCCAAACACTCCAAGAACTGATCAGCAGGACCACGGGACAAAACCACACGGACAAGGCTGTTCCCCGAGACAAAAACCCACAAAGGGCTAGCACCGGTCAGACCGGTCAAGAGCACCGGTCAGACCGGTCGTGCCTGGGCAGCTCGGGAAGAACAGCGCCCGCGAGTCAACTCCTCCAAATCCAACTCCCGATCTCCCGATTCGCTCCACGGTTTTGCACAAGACTTTGGGGATAGTAGGAACACCTCATGGGTACTCCATAGCCAAGATTTGGTCCACCAAAACTTGTCAAATCAAGAGGAATCGAAGAAATCCCACCAAGAACGCCTCTAACCCTAGAGCCACGAAAACCCCAAAATCGAGCCCCTTTGCTCACGGATTTGGAAGGGGAATCAAAGGGAAAAGAACCACGAAGGGTTCATGCATACATCCCCCACCAAATCCCAAAGAGAAAGGCCTCGAAATCGCTCCAAGAAAATCGCCAAGAAAGGGCTTCGAAAATCACCAAAAAGGAGAAACGGGAAAGACACATCCAAGCCTTGAGGAACCACGCCGAATCATCTATACATACCAAAGAGGTTCATACAAGGTCTAGCTTGCCGCCCGATCATCCTTCCCTCTCACAAGATCTCACCATGAAGCTCTCAAGCTAGTCCTACGAAAATCCTAAGAAAATAGGAAGTAAAATAGGAAAACCAAATGAGCTAGGGTTCCAAGAGATGGCTGCCATCCTCTCACCACTTGGGTTATATGGAGGCAGCCGAAAGACTAAAATACCCTTACTAGCTAACTAGGGATACATGCCCCTTGAGGGCGAAATTGGAAGTCTTTGTCTTCGCACCATCGGACGGATGCCCAGCGACCGCAAACTTGCTTAGCCTCGACGCAAGCCTTGCGATCCCGACGCGTGTCCTCCGCTTCGAAGATTCCGGACTGCGTCGTCGCACACCGGTCAGACCGGTGCTCCTCACCGGTCAGACCGGTACCCACCGGTCAGACCGGTCTGGAGCTGCTGCACCTCCGTCTTCGGTTCTTCGGTCTTGGCTTTGTGGATCAACCAAGGAACCCAGTGGTTTTCTGGTGAACCACCGGAAACCCCGCGAACTCGGTGTAGCCTCCGCCAATCACCACTCATGACTCGGCTCCCACGTAGTCCCGGCTCGACCTTGGTTTTGAGGCTCAACCAAGAAACCGTCCATGACTTCATCTTGCCGTTCTTGCCACCATGCGGCCCGCACTTGACCCCGCTGGCCACCGGGTCCCTCGAACCAAGCCTACTTGTCTTCTCCACACCTGGAGGCCTCACCGGCAACGACCTTTCACGCTTGTTCTTCACCTGCACCTGCACCAGTCAAGCCGCAACCTGCACCTGCAATACTTAGCCAAGAATCAGTCCACACCACGTTGTCAATCACTCATCACACCAGGAAGCGACCATCCACCGGTCCTCGAACCACACCTGGCTCTCACGTGTCAAGTCCGTGCATGTGTCCAACTTCGTCTCCAGGCTCCACCAATGCACCACAACTCCGTGATGAACAAGTTTGATGTCGCGCGCTCTTTCGCGGCCTCGTACTCCCTCCAATCTTGCACGTTGGTTCCCACGATAATAATCATCGTGCCTACCCTCCAAGCTGAGAGACGTGCAGCTGACTCCTCCGCGACACGTTCGTACCACCTTCGATGATGACACCAGCTAGGAAATCCTAGCCTCCGCCAGCACTCACGCCGACCCGCTGCGACTTTACCGCAGCCATGATCCACTTTGCGTTATATTTGCTTCGCACCGACCGCACATTGCACGACGCTTTGTAGATGCATAATCCTCGAATCTCTAGGTGATCTTCTGCACAACCTCTAGATCCAATCTAACCATAGTTTTGATACCAATTGTAAGAAATTAGCCCTCTGTGGCGATGAGCCACCAGCTAATCTACACGCAGCGGAACGACGATTGAATCTACCGAGACGAACTTGCATGATCACAGATGACAACGGAGACACGATCTTTGTTAACGAGGTTCAGCCGAAGCCTACATCCCCGGGGCATGACTACGGGCGCTCCTCCCCAACCGCAACACCGGCCGCTTTAGGATCCCAGCATCGCGCCGCCTTTCCCTGCGAGCCTGTCGCTATGTCGTCATGGTTACAACAGCAGCCCCCTCTCATATTTATGAGGAGGCTCAGGTTACAGAGTATGACACGGACTCTACCCTATACTGCTAAATACAACTCAAGTCCCGTCGTAACCGGACTGTACAAATATTCGACACAATATCTAACACCAACATTGCCGCCGGCGTACAGACTAAACGGCTGCCATGGCAACCGTACAACACGTACAATCATCCCATGTATATATAGATGTACAAGATTGAATCAATAGAGACAAAATCATTTTTCTCTCCATTCTTGTCTCTCGTTTTCACTCAATACAAACACACCGCTAAAAACACGTTTTTGGTTTCCCTATGATTTCTACTTAATATGGCTAATCCTATTTTCTACTATGTGGTTCAAGATTCTTCATTTTCTTGGCACTAGAGGCCTAAAACCAAATCAGTTGTTAAAAAAATGTTAGCAGCCCAAAAACCCTACCTGTAATTTTAATTTTTAAATAATAGACCTAAAGACAGCTGTTCTTCTAGAACTTGCATCTGCACTGTATTCAATAAATTTCCCAAGGACCGTGTTTATGCGCATTATTAACTGATTATTTTTATATTATTTAAAAATTGTTGAATGAAATAGCTTTCGCCATATCCTGCTATACCATTTTTACAGCTTTTGGAAAAAGCTGCCCCTAAATGGTTTATGTTTTGCCTGCTATTTAAAATAATATATACACGAAACGCTACCCGTATGAATATGAGCACCTAAAAAAATTTAGCAAACCACGAAATTGAAAAGTTACCACGGCATATCACTTACTAGAATGGTGCTAGTTAATTAATAGAATGTTATTTTGACTTTCTCAGATACATGAATTTTACTATCACTATTGGGGAACCGAGTATTGATCCTGGGCCTTTAAGGGCAGTCCCAATGGGCATTGATGGCAGTTTCTATCTCTATTAAATGAGGTGCCACATAAGCAGAAAAGATGACATAGCAGTGTCAGGAGGTAAGACCTGGACAGATTCGCTAGGGGGTGACCCAAGCGGTTGTAGGTTGATTGGAGGGGATCGGGACCTAAGAGCGTAGGTGGTAGTTCGCAGGGAGAACTCGGAATATGGCCAGAATGGCAAGAGACACAAGGGTTTAGACTGGTTCAGGCCTCCGGAGAGGAAAACCCTACGTCCAGTATGCAGTGGAATTATGCGTGAATGGGGGAGTCCCCTCGAATGGAGCTATAGGCCGCCTTATATGGTCAACGGGCTAGGGCTTCCATTCGAGGTCGGTGGACCCTCATCGGAGTCGGTTACAAGTTAGGAAGGTCATCTTTCGTGATTACAGGGCGGATCCCGCGATCCGCGGACCTACTGGCGACGCCGTGCCACGACCTAGGGGAGAAGCTTGCGCCACAAGCCCGGCAGGTCTTCCGGGATCTGGGTAAGGTCGCCTAGGGTCTTCCAAGGTCGTCGGGGTTGTAGAAAAGGTCTTCGGGCCCACTCGCAGGTCGGCGAGGCTTCTGACTGGTCGGGTCCACTTGACAGGGACCTCCAGGACCCTGGTCGGTGGGGACCCATGGGTACCCATGTCTCTCAAGCCCCGATCGACGTGTAGGCGTAGAGGCTGAGACAATGTCATGTTGAAGCGAAGCGAAGACATGGCGCCGCTGAGGCCGCGTAGGGTGCACGGGGATCCAAAAAAGAAAAATCCTCTTGAGCGCGTACGAAGTCAAACATCAAGCTCCTGGGGCGCAGATCCAGGGGCTTGAAGTGAAGACAAGGCGCTGTAGTTGTTTGAAGAACCGCCGACCTGACCGGAATCAGATAATCATCACACCTTTGTTGAAGGTCTTAGTGCCGACCAAAGGGAGGTCGAGCAGAGGAGTGATGGAAGCTTGCTTCCGGTAGGTCGATGAGACGTAGGCAAAGAGGGCGTCATAAGACGCACTCGTGGAGTAGCCCCCCGAGCAGTAAGGCGACCTGTAAGGTCGGTTTAGTGCTCGAAGAATAAACCGAGAACCTACGGCCTTCTGCTTGAGCTGAAAGATGCTCTTCCCGTTGAATAAGACAAGCTATCTGGAATCTTCAAAGGTCAGCGCCAAACGCCAGGACTCTTTGTCGTGTAGCGACCCACGGGCGCACTGTGCAGGCACAGGACCTGCCCTGAGCGGAGGTGCAGTTGCTGCCACTAGGAGACAAAGACTGAAAAGGTGTCATCACGCGCCCGGCATATGTGTCAGCAGGCTCGAAAACAGACAAAGACCTCGTGCTCCACATGCAAACAGTGTTGCGGATAAGGATGCCGTGTCAGCTGAAGGTTGAGTGGCGGCCACTGCAGAGCTCCACTGCTATAAATAGTAGGCCTCATTGCGTGCTTCTTGAACCATGTAGGAACTCCATGGCAAAACCACTTGATAATTTTGCAATGCCCTGGTCTTGTGTGCGTCCACCCGAGCATAGTGCTAGAGTATCATCTCTTGGAGCTAGAAGAATGCTTGCGAAGTTGGGAGAACTCCACCAATCTCTGTGCCCGCGCCCAGTGAGGAATCCAGGTGCAGCATGGGGCAGTACATGCCTTGACGGACCTTTTGAGCAAGGGCCGAATGTGGTGTTGGAAACCACTATGCTGCACCGGGAGAGGCTTGAGGTGAAGCTAGTCCAATTTGGAATCTTGTGAGAGCGCCCTAGCAAAAGATGTAACTCCACAGGAAACCTTCTGGGGCTAGAGTAGAGGCGGCTGTGTGGCAGCCGCGACCTCAACGACGGTGGAGGCCTCCAAGTAGGTCCTAAAGCTAGAAGAAAGCTTGCGACGCGCTTCATCAGTCTAGGTTGCACCATAGGCACCATGTAAGGTAGATCAGGACCTTTAATATGTTTGTACCTTGTAATTGGCCCTGGGCCAAGGTCTTTTGTAGCTTACGAAGCTTTTATACTCATGGTTGCGTGGCAACTAATGTGTTTTAACTATTTATGATGAGGCGTCCGGGCAGCAATGGCATGGCCAAGGTCCCAGCAGGGCTATGGTAGCACGCCGACCTTCAGAAGGCCATAATGACGGATAAGAGGATCCGTGTCGACCTGGGCCAACACGGCCGCTGCGCAGTGGCACAACGCAGGAGCGTCAATCCTGAATTCCGTAGGTCGAAATTGACCTGGAAGGTAACAGAGGCCTCAGCGGGATGCTGTGGCCAGGACCGAGAGGTCGTCAACGGGCAGTAGAGCCTTTAAGCACGGAGCCATTGATGTTGGGGAGCCGCTGTAGGTCGGGGCGACCTAGGAGGTGTGTAGGCAGCTGGGCCTAGGAGACACGATGTGAACCTGCTGTGGGTTGCCGAGGCGACCTGGGAGGCTGCCGATGCCTTTGCGACCTCTTGGGCGATAGAGCTGGCCCATAGGTCATCCGTAGGTCGCTGGCGACCTTGAAATATCATACTGGAGATTTTGATGTTGGGGGGCTTGAAGTGGGGCATAACGAGTCCACGTCGGCCGGAGCGCTGCTCGGAGGCCGGCAGACACAGATTCTCGTACGGAACTAGCCGTTACTGCCAATTTACCGTTAGGCCAAAAAGAGTCGTTGAGCGGTAGATCCGTTGGAAGCGTCGGACCAGTGGGTCACCGTAATTTGCGCCAAAGAGACGTTGAAGCGCGGCCGTCCGTTACGCTGCTGGGACCCGATCATATAAGGCCGCTCCACGGCCCAGGGGCCTCCACTTGCTCTCATTTCCGCTCGACGCTAGGGTTTCGCCGCCATTCAGTGTTTAGAGCGAACAGCAGCGCCGCCGTGCTTAGGTCCGTCACCACCGCGACCTCGCATGCGAACCAAGACCCTCGTAGTGTTTAGATCCAAATCCACCGGCTTCGAGGAGGGGAAGATGGAGAAAGCACTGATTCCGGAGCCGCACACCATCTGGGAGCCGTCCACGGTGACGGAGGAGTAGATCCAGGCATTGGCGACCCGCGGGTTGCTGAGGCCCAAGACGGAGGTCGGCTGGAGGCCGGTGGCGGGCGAGGAGTTCCCGACGGAGGGGACCGGCAAGACCATCGTCTTCCTCATGCACATCGAGCGTGGATTCGGGGTCCCAGTAGGTGACTTCCTCCGCGGCCTCCTCTTCTTCTACCGCATCGAGCTGGTACATCTCGTTCCGAACTCGATCACCATCATCTCCACCTTCATCCACCTCTGCGAGGTCTACCTCAGCATAGCGCCACACTTCCATTTGTGGTGCCATTTCTTCGAGCTCAAGAAGACGGGCAAGTCTGGGGTCGTGGGGAGCGTGGGCTTCATGCTGTGGCGGAACATGAAGCCGGAGTACATCGACCTCGTGCTCCCCGACAACACCACCGGCTGGAAGCAGGGGTGGTTCTACCTCGACAACCCCGCACCGGCGCTCCCGAGCAGGACAGGGCGAGCTCCCGTCCCGTACCCGGAGTGGACCAACCAGCTGGCGTCGCGAGATACGGAAGAGCTGCGTCCCCTGCTGGACGACCTGGAGAAGCTGAAGGCGGAGGGGTTGACCGGCGGTGTTGTTGCTATAAGTTTCAGCCGTCGGTTGATTCAGCCCATCCAGGACCGGGTCCATCCAGCCTTTGAGTACTGGGGGCAATCCGACCCCACCCGGGTCGTCAGGCGCAAGGTCTCCAAGGGGGAGATGGCGGCACGGGTGAAGAACATCTTCGTCGGGCGCATCCGCAATCGGGAATGCCCCAAGGCGCTCGGGGTGTACCGGCCTTCCGACGCAGTAAGTCTTCGACCTTGATTTTCATCCAACTTAGGTCTCAAGCTTTTCTGATTCAGGTCTCTTTATCTATCTTGTCTTGTTTCCAGCATCGTGAGGGCATCTACTGGTGCCCCGCACCATTGCGCAACGAAGAAGAGCGCAGCTACAAGGTCCGCGATGCGGCGGACGTGCAGGCGGCGCCGCAGCCGCCCATCGAGGAGTACATCTCCGATTCGTCGGTGGGGAGTGATGACGACGCTCCCGCCACAAGGAGGGCACCAACCAAGGTCGCCACGTCCGCGCCGCGGCGTACGCGGCAGGCGACGGGCAAGATACCCACCTCCCGGGCTGCGGCCACGATCGCCGCGACCCAGACGGCGGAGGCCAAAAAGAAGAAGCGAAAGAGGACCGGGCCTACGGTGTCAGTGGACACGGCCACGGTCAGTTCCGGCGTCGAGACCATCGACGTCGGGGATGATGAAGACGACACCAAGTCGCCGAGCGTGACGACAGTCCCGTCCGCGGAGACACCCCGCAGGGCTGCAGCGACGACGGAGGAGTGGGCGACAGAGACGCCCCGCCGGACGACGACGACGGAGGAGTACCCCAGGTCGAGCGCTGATACGGTGGGCGACCTCGGGTCGCACAAGAGGGCAAGGAAGGCTCCCCCGAAGCCCTGCAAGCCCGGGCTAAGGTCGTCGACCAAGTAAGTCACGGGACCCGAACCCCTCCGTGTTTTGCATGTTCAATTCGTTGTACTTCTATTTTGATTGAGGTCGTTGCTTGTACGCAGAGCGCCCCCGACCACATCCGAGAGCGTCAAGAACGCCTCGGGCCAAGAGGCGTTCGGGAGCAAGGGGAAGGAGGTGCCGGTGGAGCAATCACTGGCGGTCTCAACGGCGGATGTGACGAGCTCGGCCATCGGGGCTAGAGCGACGGCGGCGTCCGCGGTGGAGAAGGCCAGAACCAGTACTGCTCCGCCCGCTGGAGGGGAACAGGACGACCTTTGTACGGCGGATCCGCGGCCGACGCCAGACCCGCAGACGGCTGAGGTGGGGGTGCCCGCGCCGAGGATGATGTAGACCGGTGCCTGTACGTCAGCACCCCATGGGAGGAGGACGTCACCGCCGACCGCCGGGATGTCGACGACTTGAAAGAGGCGTCACGCACAATCGGGCGCACACTCGCGGTAATGATTCATGTCTGGGTGCTTCAATTTTTGTCCCTGATCCCTGGTATCTTGCAAGGCCTCAGGTCGAATTTGGTTTGCCTCTGGTGTTGGCGCTTGCCGAACGAGCTCAAGCTCGAGCAGGTTTATTGCGGGAGGCGGCGAATGCCCACGCAGAGGTCGCCGCAGCCCACGAGGCTACATTGCAAGCCCGGGTCGAAGCCGCGCATGAGATCTAGCACGTGACGGAAACCATGGCCGGTCAGGAGGAGAAGGAGGTGATCGCATTGAAGAAGAAGTTGGAGGACACCAAGCGGAAGGCGAAGGATGCGACTGACGACCTCCATGCCGTGATAGAGGGTAAGTTGCCAAGGTCGCCAAAGGTTGAACCCGTGTACCCCATGGGTCTTTTATCTGACTTCTCGACCTTGAATGAATGCAGGCGCCAAGGAAACCGAGGACGCCTTGAAGAAAGAGCTGGCGGAGACCAAGGATCAAGTGAGGATCCTTAAGGAAAGGGCCGCGGAAGTCCGTCAGGGCAAGTATCTTGTCCACCGCAACGGGGCGATGTTACTGAACTTGTTCATCTGAGATGCAGGTCTGGAGAAGCCAAGCCCCCGAGCGCTTCGGGACCTAACCTAGACCAAGCCCCCGAGCGTTTCGAGGGGGAAGGGTAAGAACAGAAAGTAAAAAAAAGGGAGACCGAAATGCAGGTCGACAGAGAGGTTGTCGAACAGAGGATCTCTTTCCTTATTAAATGGATACTACAAAAGATGAGAGTACATAGCTTTTATTTTGATACACATCTTCTAAGGGTAGAAGCGACGTAAGTGCTCGATGTTCCAGACGTTCGGGATGCCCTGACCGTCGGCCCACTGAAGGCGGTAGGTCGCTAGACCGACGACTTCCATCACGATGAAGGGACCTTCCCAAGGGGCGGAGAGCTTATGCATTCCCTTGGTGTCTTGGATGCGACGCAGGACTAGGTCGCCCACGTTGAAGGATCGCTCGCGCACGTTGCGGTCGTGGTAGCGACGTAGTTGCTGCTCATGTCGAGTGTGCTGCATCAGTGCAGCCACGTGATGCTCCTCGATGCTGTCCAGGTCGACCTTGCGCGTCTCCTCGGCTGTCCCCTCTTCGTAGTGTTGGATGCGTGGAGCTCCAAAGGCTAGGTCGGTAGGGAGGACGGCCTCCGACCCATACACCAAGAAAAATGGTGAATAACCCATAGCTGAACTGACCTGGGTCCGGAGACCCCAGATCACGTGAGGTAGCTCGGCCAGCCACCTGGTGGCGTATTGGGAGGCGTCGTCGAAGATGCGGTCTTTGATACCCTGGAGCACCATGCCGTTTGCGCACTCGACCTGACCATTACAGCGCGGGTGCGCCACCGAGGAGTAGTAGACATCGATGAGGATGTCTTGGCAGAAATCCCAGAAGTTAGACCCTGTGAAGGTCGTCCCTAGGTCAGTGACGATCCTGTGGGGAACCCCGAAGCGGTGGGTGATGTCTTCCATGAACTTTGTTGCCTCCTTCGACGTGATGGTGGTGACGGCTCGGACTTCGATCCACTTAGCGAACTTGTCCACCACCACCAGGATGTGCCTGTAGCCACCAGGGGCCGTTCTGAAGGGCCCCACTGAGTCCAGACCCCATATAGCGAAGGGCCAAGATGGTGGGATTGTTCTCAGGGCTTGAGCCGGCACGTGCTGCTGCTTGGAGAAGAACAGGCACCCTTTGCATCATCGGACCAGGTCTTGGGCGTCAGCCAGGGCGGTGGGCTAATAGAAGCCCGACCTGAAGGCTTTTCCCACTAGGTTCGCAGAGGCTGCGTGGTTGCCGCATTCCCCGCCATGAATCTCCTGTAGGAGCTGGAGACCTTCAGATCTGAGGATGCACTTCATCAGTACGCCGTTGGAGGCGGACCTCCGGTAGAGTTCGGTGCCGATGACAACGTAGTTGGCGCTGCGCCTGACGATTTTCTCGTGTTCGACCTTGTCTTCAGGGACGCGCTTCTCCAAGATGTAGGCGATGAAGTCGAGGCGCCAGTCATCTTCGGCCTCCGCCATGAGGACGTCGCGGCCGCCTGGAGGAGGCACGTCGCCCGACGGTGTCTCTGGGTCGCTGAGGAGCCTGATTAACGGCTTACGCAGGACTTGAACGAACACGCCAGCCGGGACCAGCACGCGTTTCGACCCCAGCTTGGAGAGGATGTCGGCCGCCATGTTGTTGTCGCGGCAGACGTGATGGAATTCCAGGCCCTCGAAGTGGACCTCGAGCATCCGTACCTCGGCGCAGTAAGCATTCATCGAAGCCTTCTTGATGTCGCACGCCTTATTGACCTGGTCAATGACGACCTTGGAGTCACCGTAAGTGATGAGCCGTTTGATTCCAAGGGAAACAGCGATTCGTAGTCCATGGATCAAGGCCTCGTACTCGGCGCCATTGTTGGACGCCTTGTAGTGGATCTGTAGGACGTATTTTAGGTGGTTGCCCTGAGGGGAGATGAAGAGCACGCCTGCACCTGCTCCTTCGAGGTTCAGGGAACCATCGAAGTACATCTTCCAGTGCTCCGGCTTCTTCGTCGGTGGGGGTTGCTGGGTCTCCGTCCATTCGGAGACGAAGTCTGCGAGGATCTGGGACTTGATGGCCTGTCATGGACAGAACTCAAGCTCGAACTCGCCTAGCTCGACCGACCACTTGACGATGCGTCCTGTGGTGTCGCGGCTATGTAGGATTTCTCCCAAGGGGAAGCTGGAGACGACCTTGATCTTGTGCGACTGGAAGTAGTGTCGCAGCTTGTGCGAGGTGACGAGGAGAGCATACAGCATCTTCTGGGGTTGCGAGTACCTGATTTTATGGTCAGATAGGACCTCGCTGACGTAGTAGATAGGTCACTAGATAGGATAGGGGTGACCTTCTTCAGGTCGCTCCGCCACCAGGACCGCGCTGACCACCTAGGTGGACGCGGAGATGTAGAGTAGCAAGGTCTCTTTAGGTGCCGGGGGCACTATGACCGGAGGCGTCATGAGGAAGGTCTTCAACTCTTCGAGCGCCTGATCTGCCTCGTCTGTCCACTCGAATTTGTCAGACATTTTCAGCAACTTGAAGAAGGGCAGGCCTTTCTCCCCAAGCTTGCTGATGAAGCGACCTAGAGCCGCCATCTTGTCGGTGAGCTTCATCACGTCTTTCTTCCCTGTAGGTCGCTTCATCTTGTGGATGGCGTCAACCTTAGTGGGGTTCGCCTTGATGCCCCGGTGGCTTACCATGGAGCCTAGGAGCTTGCCTGACGGGACGCCGAAGACGCACTTCTCCGGGTTAAGCTTCCAGCGATAGCGCCGGAGGTTGGCGAAGGTCTGGGCGAGGTCGGCGATGAGGTTGTCCTCAGCAGTGGTCTTGACAACCATGTCGTCGACGTATGCTTCGACATTTTTGCCAATCTGGGACTCTAAACACTTCTGGATGGCCTTCTGGTAGGTCGCTCTAGCGTTCTTGAGGCCGAACGTCATGGCCGTGTAGCAGTAGATGCCGTGCGGTGTTATGAATGCCGTTTTATCCTGGTCAGAGACCTTCAAGCCTATCTGGTGATAGCCTGAGTAGCAGTCAAGGAAGCATAGCAGGACGCTTCCAGCTGTGGAGTCGACGACTTGGTCGATGCGCGGAAGAGGGAAGGGGTCTTTAGGGCAGTGCCAGTTGAGATCGGTGTAGTCGATACACATTCTCCATTGACCGGTTTTCTTGGGTACAAGCACCGAGTTGGCGAGCCAAACCGGGTTTTTACACTCACGGATAAATCCGGTAGCTAGGAGCTTTATTATCTCTACCCTAATGACCTCCTTGCGATCCTTCGCAAAGCAGTGCAGCTTTTGCTTGACAGGCTTGGCCGTCTTGCTTACATCCAAGGAGTGCTCAGCCAGCTCCCTTGGAACACCTGGCATATCCGATGGGGTCCATGCGAATATGTCAGCGTTGTCCCGTAGGAAACTGGTGAGCGCGAGTTCCTATTTCTCCCCGAGGTTGTCGCCGATGACCACCGTCTTCGCTGGGTCGGTAAGGCCGAGACAGACCTTCTTCGTCGCTGGTGTAGCGTCCAGGGCAGTGTCGGTACGCTTCTATTCTGGGACGGTCAGGTCGGTCGAGGCAACCTTCTTGGCCTCGGCGACCATGAACGCCGAGGCGTCGATGCAGGCGTTCGTCATAGTGATCTCCAGGGCCTCATTGTCGCACTTGAACGAGACGATGAGGTCGCCGTAGACAGTGAGGACCCCATGGGGAGCTGGCATCTTCAACACCAAGTAGGTATAGTGTGGAATAGCCATGAATCTGGCCAGCATGTGGCGACCTAGGATGGTGTGGTACGAAGACTTGAAGTCTGCGACCTCAAAGCTGAGATACTCTGTGCGGAAGTTCTCCTCCGTGCCGAACGTCACCGGGAGGGAGACCCGACCCATGGGGTAGGCCGCCTTACCGGGGATGATGCCGAAGAAACGCTCGTCGCATGCCGTCAGCCTCTTGAAGTCGAAGTCCATCTTCTTCAGGGTGTCGACGAAGATAACGTTGAGCCCACTTCCCCCGTCAATGAGGGTCTGAGGGAGCAGGGCGCCCTCAACTATGGGCTCGACAACAAGTGGGTAAGACCCGGGATCTGGGATGTGGACCTAGTGATCAACCCTGGAGAACGTGATCGGCTGCTCCGACCAACGCAGGGGCTGCGATGGCTTGGTGTGGATGAGCTGGATCTCGCGCTTGTCCTTGCGGTACCTCCTCTTGCTCGAGCTGGTCTTCAGGCCGCCGACGATCATGTTGATCGACCTCTTGGCCTGCTGGAATGGGCAGTTGGGGTTGCCTGTCTCCGGTGGATGAGGTAGGTCGCGCTCGTCGCGGCAGTCCTCCGGCTGTGGGTTATCACGTTGCCAGTCATCATGGCGATCGTTGTCACCGCGGCCACGTCGATCGTCGCGGTGGTTGTTGTTGTAGCGACGTGAAGACGACTGATCACCGTCGCCTCTGGATCGCTTTGGGTCATTGGGTGTGCGGAACGCCCTCTTGAATTGCGTGCACTCACGGACGGTGTGAGTGGCCCCATCGTGGAATGAACAGGGGCTGTCAAGCACCGCGTTGAACTCGTCGACGTTGAACGTCGAAGTTCGACGTCCATCCGCTGCGAGCACCTCTGAAGGTCGCTTGCGCAGCTTGGAGCTTGGATCGGTCGCAGCGCCGGAGGTTCCTGCGTCGCGCTTGGCGTCGGAGTCGAACTGGTTGACCAGCGCCTCGTCGGTGTCGATGAGCTTGTTCACGACCTCCATGAGCGACGTGACTGTGGTGGCGCCTAACTCATAGATCTTCTCGAAGACCTTGCGGTCCCTGACGCCTTTCTTATAGCTGTCGACGACCTGGTCGTCCCGGACGCCAACACAGGTGTTGCGGTTCTCAAAGAACCAGTTGGTGTAGTCGCGAAGCCGCTCGCCTGTCTTCATGGTCACCCTCCCGAGGTTGAAGGCGTTTCCAGGGCGATTGTAGGTCGCCTGGAAGTTTGAAGTGAAGGCCTGGGATAGGTCGGCCCACGACTTGATACTGCCTGCCTGGAGATTGTTGAGCCAGAGCGACGGTGCGTCACCCATCACTAGCGGGAAGTAGGCCGCCATGTGATCGAAGTTGCCGCCGGCCGCCTTGACGGTGACGTAGTAGGTCGACAACCAGATGTTGGGGTCGGAGCGGCCGTCGTACTTCTGGATGTTCGGCTTGAAGTTGTCGGGGTAGGCAACCGATCGGAGACGAGGGGCCAACGCAGGGAAGGCGGTGATGG
Organism: Cenchrus fungigraminus; assembly: GCA_036936925.1. NCBI lineage: Eukaryota > Viridiplantae > Streptophyta > Magnoliopsida > Poales > Poaceae > Cenchrus > Cenchrus fungigraminus. The sequence continues at coordinate 97,525,351 of CM072774.1, read as the reverse complement.
CCATGTCGTCGCCGTTGTCTCCGACCTGGGCGCCGCCCTCGTTCTGTGCAGGGGACACGACCTGGGATCTGGGCTGCGATCCTGATTAGGAACCGGACCCTCAGGGTGGCCGTAGTCCGCTTCGTACTAAGCACGTCGCCTATTCTCGACGTCGTGGCGATCGCGTTCCTCACGCTCCATGATGCGATGAGCAGCACCCGGGGGGCCGTACTCGCGATCGTAGTCCAGACGACGTCGGAGCTCCCGCTCTTCGCGCTCGCGATGGCGCTGATCGATGTAGCCGCGAGCATCGCGGCCGCGTCTGTTCTTATCGAGGTTGGCGCGTAGGTCGCCGTCTTTCGCGCCGTTCGCCCGAGGTTGGTCGACTTCTTCCTGCATGGTGGGTAGTTTGCTGTGCGCAGGTCGATTAGATCGACTGTGCGAATGCCGGCTTGACGAAGACGCCGTAGATTTGGACGCTGCACTCTTCTCTTCCACCAGTGCCGTAGCGACCTGGAGGTAAGCCATAGCCGTTTCGGCCTCGGGCGAGGGGTTATCCTGCTGAAGATGTGCCATAGCCGCACCCAGGTTGGCCTGAGGGCTATTGAACGTCGGCAGCCCTGCCTCTTCGAACTCGAGGCGTAGATCTCGGGTGCACGGAGGTACCGCCTGGCGTTGCTCCTCCGCCCGTCTCTGGGCGCGGTTGGCATTGCCCTGGATCCGACGTGCCTCCTCGGAGTCTGTCGCGCCGACCCGTGGTGGTTCGTTCGCCGAAACCACCAGGACCCGCCGCCGGACGGAACTCTGGTCGTTGGGAGAGACGCGAACCCGGACCTTCTGGAACTCGCCGACGTCTGGGGACGTAGGAGTTCGCACGCTACGAGGAGCCGTACGCTCCTGATCGATCTTCTTCCGCAGCCGGCAGCCGCGAAGGGTGTGCCGCGCGCCCTTGTGATAGGTGCACGGTACATCGAGCGGATCGCGGCGAGCGCGAGGCTCGATCTTGAGGTCGCCAGATGACTCCCGCCGCCCAGATTGGATCTGGGAGGACTTGGCCGCCTGGTGGATGTAGGCATCGCTGGGTGGTCGCAGACCGAAGTGGAAGGTCTTGCGACGCGACGCGGCCTGCGTTGAGCGCTGGGCTCTCTCGCAGATCTGGAGGGTCTCCTCCATCATGTCGATGACACGCTCCATTACCTGAACAATATCGTAGGGTTTGGGCGGGTGGGTCTTCGACTTCGGATTGGAACTGGGGGCGGCGACGGGTGTCGCCGAGGTCTTCACAGCGATCGCCGGGGAGGTCGCCGCCGCCAGTGTGGTCGAGGTCGCCGTGAAGGAGCCGAAGCAGATCTCCACGGGGTCGGCGAGGATGTCCGCCATGCTCGCCGGAAAAATGACACCAGATCGGGCCACCATGCTGCACAGCGAGTTCCAGATCTCTCCTACCTGGCGCGCCAACTGTCAGGGGGTGAGACCTGGACAGATCCGCTAGGGGGCGACCCAAGCGGTTGTAGGTTGATTGGAGGGGATCGGGACCTAAGAACGTAGGTGGTAGTTCACAGGGAGAACTCGGAATATGGCAAGAATGGCAAGAGACACAAGGGTTTAGACTGGTTCAGGCCTCCGGAGAGTAAAACCCTACGTCCTGTATGCGGTGGAATTATGCGTGAATGGGGGAGTCCCCTCGAATGGAGTTCTAAGCCGCCTTATATGGTCAACGGGCTAGGGCTTCCATTCGAGGTCGGTGGACCCTCATCGGGGTCGGTTACAAGTTAGGAAGGTCATCTTCCGTGATTACAGGGCGGATTCCGCGATCCGCGGACCTACTGGCGGCGCCGTGCCGCGACCTAGGGGAGAAGCTTGCGCCACAAGCTCGGCAGGTCTTCCGGGGTCTGGATAAGGTCGCCTAGGGTCTTCCAAGGTCGTCGGGGTTGTAGATAAGGTCTCCGGGCCCACTCGCAGGTCGGCGGGGCTTCTGACAGGTCGGGTTCACTTGACAGGGACCTCCAGGACCCTGGTCGGTGGGGACCCATGGGTACCCATGTCTCTCAGGCAGTTCAATTAATGAAGAAAGATAAGGAATTTTGTAGAAATCGTTTCTTCACTAAGAAACGGCGTCCTCCCTAAAACTGAGTTGCGTAGAAACGGCCATATCTGCGCTGGGGAGAAACTGCTGGTTTCTACGTGACGAGCGATGACGATAGTGAGCACGCGGTCTTCTTCCATGGCGCTCGCCGGCAGCTGCACCCGCCGGCCATCCCGCGCGCTCGCCTGCCACTGCACCAGCCGGCTGATGTGCCCTCGGCCATCCAGCGCGCTCACCTGCCGCCGCGCCGGCCCGTGCGCTCGCCGGCCGCCGCGGGAGGCTGCTCGCGAGCGCCGCCGAGGGAGGCACCTGCGCCGTGGGGGCGCTCGTGCCGCCGTCATGCGCTGCCGTGAAAGCTCGCGCACCGCGCCACAGTAGGTTGCTCGCGTGCACCGCGCCAGGGAGCGCCTGCGCCGTGGGAGTTCCCGTGCCGCCGTCGCGCGAAGCCGCGGGATCTTGCGCGCCGCGCTGAGGGAGTGCCATGGCCGCCTCTCGCCGACTACCTCGCGCTCGATGTCCGCCGCTCGCCGGCAGTTGCGCCCGCCGGCCGTGCATCAATCGCCGGTCCTACTAGTCCTACCTGCAAACCAATGCCACTCGAGTCGTTCAATTCATGTGGGGAGTACCGTACGCACACAGGGTGCGCCATGAATCGTAGGAGGACGCAAAGAAAATTTTAATTTCCGGCCGGCGGTGCTACTCACCACGAGGACGAGGTCCAGTCGACGAAGTGAGGCCGACTGCAGTGTGGGGAACGGCGGCGGTGCGGACAGGACGCAAATGCCGCCGACGACGCGCGCACCTCAGGCGCCGTCTGCGCCTTGGCCGCCGCCGCCGATGCTATCGTGGCGTCCCGCTCCCGTCCTGCGCTCGCCATTGTTGGACCACGCTCACGGTGTACAGAACGAACGGGGAGAGAGGAGGAAGATATAATCAAATAAATCTCATATTTATTACACGAAGAAACTCCCATTGAGTAGAATGGTTTCTATACAAGAGTTTTGCTGACATGACTCTCTTGGACTGCGCGTATGGTGTCTACCATAGGGACTGCCCTAAAGAATGCTCATGGCGTTTTGCCACTTCTGCGCGTGAAAGATTGCATCACGTGCATCACGCCCGACTATGGCACTGAAGATGTGCACCCCCGTCCTCAGGGCAGAGCACACGTGGTTCGCCATCGCTGCAGCCATCCCCGACGGCAGGCCACCGGCGACCTGATGTGTTGCGCCGAGGGGAACACTAGATCGCCTCCGAGTCGCCATGCACCTGCTTCGTCATTTCGGGAACGAACCTTCTCTTGACCTCGGCCGGGGAACATATTCCATTGAGTTAGGCCAATAGAATGTTATTTTGACTTTCTTAGATACATGAATTTTACGATCACTATTGAGGAACAGAGTATTGTTCCTGGGCCACGATTTTCATTAGTACGGGTTATTTTGTCGCCCGATGCTAATAGGAGCAATAGTACCGTGTCCAACGGCTTGGTCCCTGATTGCCCCCGTGATGCCACATTAGCATCAGGTTCAGGGAAAACCTAGTACTAATATCACACTATTAGTATCGGGTGTTCTCCCAGCCCGGTACTAATATGCCTCACCCCTTTTAGTACCGGGTGGAGGCTTCGCCCGGTGCTCTGGGTACTAATGCTTGACCTCCCCCACCGTCTCCGGCTGCATGCAGATAGGCTATCTTTTTATTCTTCTCCACGACTCCACCACACATCGTCACACAAGACTTCTCTCTGTCTCTCTTCTTTCTTATCCATATGTTCTCATCTCCTCTCTCTCTCGCAGGTGCTCACGGGAAGGGCGGAGCGCGAGCGCCAGCGGGCGGGCAGCCAAAGCGTAGTGGCATGGCTGCATATGCGGGCATGAAGGCGGCTGATCGGCGGGCCGGAGGGCGGAGCGCAAGCGCCGACAGGCTCGCGGGCGCCTTGGCTACAGGCGCGTGCGTTGGCCGCTAGCCTAGGGGGCGGCCTCCCAGGTAGCAGGTAGCGGCCTCCCAGCGAGCCCCTCCTCCTCGCTCAGTTTGGTTGTTTGCTTGTTGTTGTTTGATTTGTGCTTTTCTAATTTCAATTTGGATGCTTTAATTCGTGGAATGTATATGAAAAGGATATTTATGTGAAGGATTGATTGTGATACTTGTGTAAATGTATTTTTGTGATTTATATGATTGTGAATTTAATTTTAAGGAAAATATAATTTTGTGACTCTTGAAGAAAGAGTGAAAAAGGGAAAAAAGAAAAGAAGAAGGAACGAACAGACAGCGGCAGGCCTTCCCATTAGCACCCGTGTAAACAACACCAGGTACCGAAGGGTCTCCATTAGTATCAGTTATTTACCCGGTACTAACACTGGGGTCTCTTTGGATGCAAGGGGTAAATGTTTACCCCAAGGTAAATATTTTGCTCCTTCTATTTGCCTATAATAACATTTGCTCCTTGAGGTGTTTGGATTGAGGGGTAAATGTGGATGTGAATGGGAGAGATAGGGTTGGGGTCCACCACAATTTTGCTCCTATTTGCTACTTTTTAGGGGTAAATGGAATTAGGGGGGCAAAACATTTGTCTCACCACATTTGCCACACATGTTTGGCACCTTAGGGGTAAATTTGGGGTAAATTTGCCCTATTTACCCCTCCATCCAAACACCCCCCTGGTAGAGTAGAGGCCTTCAGTCCCGGTTGGTAAGGGCCTTAGGTCCCTACGTGACCAACCGGGACAAACGATGAGAGACAAAAGGACTCCCTTTAGTCCCGGGTGAATGAACCTAGACTAAAGGGGGCCTTTAGTCACAGTTATACGTGTGCGCGGTGCGGGGATTCGAACTCGTGACCTATAGCCTTGCGTGTAGCTTCCTTATCATCTCATCTAAACAACACATCTGACTGAGTAGAGGATTCAATCCTCTTATAGTAACTCGTGGGAGACCCTTTAGTCTCGGTGGGTAACACCAATCCAGACTAAAGACCCCTCTTTAGTCTAGGTTCGTGTTACGAATTGAGACTAAAGCCCCCCCTAGTCTCGGTTCGTACACCAACTTAGACTAAAGGGGGTGACCCTTTTGTCTCGGTTCGTAACACAAACCTAGCTAGATTAAAGGGTGGCCTTTAGTCTGGGTTGGTGTTACCAACCGGGACTAAAAGGGGTGAGCACTCCTGGCATTAGTGACCACGTCGGCGCAACCCCTTTATTACGGCTCCAAAACTGAACTGGGACTACAAGGGCGTACCAAAGACTCTTTCTCTATGAGTGTAAAAGCACTCCTCCTTAGTCTCGAAGGTCCAATACCAGTACAACAACCAGTACTAATGACAATTCTGCACCAGTACAGAATCTCGTATCCCTTGTAGTGTATTTATCTAGACGTAACCTATGTCTATATATGTTGGAAAAAATCAAGTAAATAAAATCAACTGTCTACAATTTGAAATGGAGGTATAGAAGCAAACATGAGAAAAGTATTGGTTCCTACTTACCTGACTTTTGATATAATCCAAGAGGGTGGACTAGAGTCATAATCAGGAAAGAACAAGTAACATATTGCTGTCCTTTAACAAATCACCGCACGTCAGGTCAGGTCTTCTTGGAAATTTTGTTGCGACATTGCATGGAATGCAGCAAAAGTCCTCTAGCCTACTTGGTTATAGGGGGCTGAGGTACGGTTGCAACTAGGAGAGCCGGATTCGATTCTTTGTTGGAGCAAAGTCACGGGACTATTTAAAAAAAATCTCATCGCCGGTGAAGCCGGGGTTCGAGAATTTTTTAAGCCGGGATTTGGTTCCCTTCTCTTATGAAAACCATAGGTTGGGATATCCAGTCACTCCGCTCCAATGGCGAGTACTGTTTTCTCTAGCCGATAATTTGTTGACTTTTAGCAGACTTATTACCTACAGTTGCTTGTCTTGTGTGAAATCTATAAAAACTATATAGGTGAGACCCACTACAAGTTATGGATAGATTTCTCTCAACATGCAAGCATTCCACGTCACCATCCACTATACGCCATATCGCCATCCACTACACGTCATGTCACCATCCACCAAACCATCTATTTATGTCTTCAAGCGATTTTCTATGACTAATAGCATGTATTTATGAGTAGCACACACACCACAAAATTCTCGCAATTGAAATACATGTATGATCAATCATTTAAGAATGGTTTCACTCTCAACAAAAAAAACATGCTTTCATTTATAATGTTGTTTACAAATGAATGTTATGTGATCACTTTGGTGTTTCTACTTTCACATTTCACCTTAAATTTTTTTTTAAAAAAATTCCGCAACAACGTGCAGGGTATCACCTAGTATATATAACATGTCTTCACTTTTACTCTAAATGTATTTTTGAATCCACTCGGTTGATTGGCTGTTTTTGTTATTGGCGCAATCGAGGTTATTAGTGTTGTACAGGTCATTTCTCATTTTCCCTCTAATTTAAAATTTTTGACGTGTCACTTTCCTTTTCATTGAAAATGTGGTCATAACTATGATGTAGAAATTCATTTTTTTCGAGACCAAGTAGAAATCCATTTGGATGTTAGGAATTGCGCAAGCTGACTCCTACCTAGGCTCAAATCTAAAAGCCAGACCATGTCTGGACCAGCATGAGACAAAATATAAATAAATTCATGCTTGGGTTCAATTTAACCAACCACTCGTCGTCGTCATTGCATTATCATGGCCCATAACTACTTGGATTCACAAATCACGACTAATCAGTGAGGCCGGCCAGCGGAATTGGACCTGCTTACCACGTTCACTCCCTTCACCTTGTCACACGTTTACTACCTAGTACCAGCTGAGGGATAAATCTTAAGTATCAGAATGGGGATGCTCAAAATTTAGCTCTAAGTTTGCGTGTTTTTAGAAAAATACCATCATATTTTGCTCCTTATCTCCATCATGTTATACACAAGGTAAGAAACGAACAATGCATTCCAGGCTTTATAAAAAAAGTGACAAAAAGCTTAGTGACACAGGAATCTTCCAGGCACACATATGATTCAGTATATAATCCACCATTGGCGCCAGTCAGCGCTGGTCCGTTGCACTTATCCTGAGAGCCGGCACATGTATCTCAATTCTCAAAGGCTTAGTTGGGGTACTTTGTGTTAGAATCTGATCACCTCGTTATGCGCAATGGCCCTCAGATCTTGAAAAAATATCTCGCGAGTATGGTACAAGTTTGCACCATATCAAGACCAAATGTATTTTAACCTTGTAGGAAATCATAGATGACAGCACTGAGGCAATGCAAGCACGACAAAATAATAGGATTTTGGTGAAGGAGTACAAGTGATTGTTGTTCCCTTCGATTCTTGCCTTGTACCTCTAAGCTATACGTCTTGAGTGATCCTAATTGCCTCTCACAAACATTGGAAGAGCTTTTTGTGTTTTCCTTTACCTTGATTCATTCCTAGAGATGCTCCAACTCGTTGTTTATATAGTCCCTCCATGGTTCTCATACATGCAAGTACAAGTCGTACATCTCGTAGGATTTAACCCTCGGGTCCTAATACAAATAGAAATCGTAATAGCAGACCTTTATTGAGTCCTAATCCAAGTGGAATTTGAGACACCCTACAATACTTTGTGCTCGAGTATTATAGCTTTTTATATGATAATATTGTTTATTCACCACGCGATGGGAAACATTGTCATTCTTTCACTTGTAAAAAAGGTACTAGTATTCGGTAGTTTATGAGGAAGACAACGTGCTTATACCTAATAAAGGTACTAGATCACATGACTAACTTTGCTTTCTAGTGGTTAGAGTCATTCGGAATAATTTATGCATGCCCGAACGCATGCGCATTCCATTTTGCGCACTAGCTACATACCTGCATTTTGGGGGCAGTAGTGCGCCAGGCCAGCGAGCTACCTTCGTGACCTGAGAAGGAAACCGAGATGGCCAGAAGCAGTGAGAGAGATGAGGCGGCGCCATTGCTGGAGGAGAAGCCCACGGTGGTGTGCTTTGGAGGCTGCCCCGGGTGCGCCGTTGACCGGGAGAAGGCGGAGAGCACAGGGATCCCCTACATGTGCTTCTTCCATATCTGGATCATCAACCTCGTCGTTTGTAAGCATATGATCTACTCCAATAATGCCTCGAACGTTACCCTCCATGATATTGTTGTCCGTTTGAATTGCATTATTATTACTCTCTTCTCTTGATCTGTCAGACTGTGTCTCATATAGTCATATCGTCATCTCCTCCAGCTATAAGCCTATAACATGCAGGTTATAAGCTTATCAGGTCATTTTTCAGGTAGCTGATGCCTGATGGCATTTGGGCTCGCTGTTGTTTTTTTTTATCTTTTGCTGTGTGTTATGATTAACCAGTCAATTTTTATTTTCTTAATTAATTTATCTTGGTAAATTAAGCAGCACACTCAGGCAACTGTTCCAGCAGCGTGAATTTCGTAATTGCGTGTTTCCTCTTTCTCCGAACGACTAGATTAAGGATAGAAACGGATCGGATTCACATGGAATCGGATTCGGATAATACTTTTTATCAGATTTTTACTCGAATACGAATACGGATTCGAATGTTCTCGAATACGAATACAAAACAGATGTCTCGAATTCGGAAACACATTCGGATTTACTCGATTTGGAAGACAACATTTACCAACTTTGTTTATTGATAATTTACAATTACAAAATCATGTAAAGACTAAAGTATTAGTACATAAAACAAATCGCTAATTAAGAATATCACATTCATCCATATTTATTTTGATAATTAACCATATAATAAATAAAACTATTAATAAATACATATTTTAATACATATATACTTTTATCAAACAAATAATAAAAAATACATGAAAAGTATTTTCATCAATACATAAATAAACTAGACTAATTAAAATTAAACTTTATATTAATGTACTTTTATTATTAAAATTAATTATTATGGTCAATAAATTTAAATATAACTTTTAAATTATTTGATGGATGCAATATTTTTAATATTAAAATTAATGTCATAATCATTAGTTATGAATATATTTTTTTCAATTATACACTATCAATATTAGTATTCTATTGAACATAATTTGCAATTAGTTATCGAGATAACTTACAGTTTTATATATAGTCGAATATGGATAGTGTCGGATATTACCGAATACAAATGAAATCGGATAGAGAAAAAGTTCACAAAAACGAATTCGGATGTATGCACCTTACTATCACATTTGAATTCGAATACGGATACGGATATCCATATTTATATTTTAGTTGATACGGATACCAGATAATTCGGATTCCATTTCCATATTTCCACCCCTAGACTAGATAACAACGGAACGTGAAAGGATTAGAGCTAGTACTTTGTTTTATTGTCTATGATCTGTTCTAGTCTGTGAACTTTATGTGACAGCTAACACCTACGACTAGCGACAATACAGCTACCCTTTCACTGCTAAGATTTATGTATTTATTTGTTTTGCTTTCTCTGTTGTTTGTCACAGAAATCAATTTTTTTCTATGATCTGTCCTTGTCTGTGAGAAAGATGATCACTGGTTGGGAGAGGGCCTTTAGTCCCGGTTGGGAAGGGGAATATGTCTCTCAAGTCCAACCGGGACTAATGATGAGAGACAAAAGCCCCCCCTTTAGTCCCGGGTGAACCAACCTGGACTAAAGGGGTCCTTTAGTCCCGGTTCGTATTACGAACCGAGACTAAAGGGGGGGGGCACGCCAGCGCCTGCGCCCACCCCCTTTAGTCTCAGTTGGTAATACCAACCATGACTAAAGGGTCTCGTCTCTCTTTTTTTTCTATTTTCGATTTGAGCGTATATTCTAATTGTTGTCTAACCCGTATATGTACATATACGTATTTGCACTTGTATATATGTATATACCTATCTATATATACCATATACGCAGTTAGACTTATATATAAACTTATATATCTACATAAACTTAGAAATATACACATCAAAATAGATAGTATTTATACATCAAAATATCGTTCACTTCAAATTTCTAGTCTCTATTGGATTTTTTAGATCCATCATAATGATGTTTTCCTGTTGGAATAACCACCTCCTCAAAGAGGAATCCCAAGAGACTTTCTTGAATCGCCGAAAGACGATCCTTCTGAATGACCTCGTCCTTAACCATATCCATCTGTAATGTGCAAATATGTTAATATATTACACCCAACAATTAAATATAGAAGCGGTTAGGAAATGATGTATTATTAATATGTTTATTTAATTAACTTACATCATAATTTCTGGACTTTGCACTTGCCAAACATCGTATGTGCTCACAACATAGTATCCACATAAATTATTTCCTTGTTCCTGTCTCAAACACTAAAGTGGATAGGAGAAAATGTTATGAAATATAAGTGTGATAAAATTTAATTCTCAAATCTGAAGTTGTTATTTGGATTACGTACCGGATAATCAGTATAGAATGTAATTGTTGGTTTAAATTAACCTTCTTTCTCTACAATGAATTTTCCTCAAGCTCTGAGGGAAATTAATGAAAGATAATGTGTTAGTAAAAGCAATATATATATATTGCATTTAAAAGAACGTCTTAGATAGAATTATTACTCTTGAAACATATTTTGAAGGTCTTGGTAACTTGCGGGGTTTTTTCTCAATGAATCCCACACCATGACGCTGCTATTGTCGACTTGAATGATCATAAGAATCCAGTGGAAACTGTATATACATGGTCATAATACTCATACAAATTAGAACTAAATAGAATTAGCAAGGACAATTAGATGGCAATCACACATACTTGCAGCTGTAAGGTAGTAGTATGAGATCCTTGTCATGAAAATTAGACAAGGTCCTATAGATTGTCGCGATTGTGGTGTCTGGTTGATGCTTGACCTCAAACTCGTTGACTTTTGATGGGTCCATGAAACCAATACTGGCAATATTCTTTTTTTGCATCTCTTGTTTTTGCAGGCTATCAAAAATGAAATACAAAGTTAATTAGTAAATCCACATACGTAATAAATTTATTAATAAACATAAAAAAAATACGCCACTTACAGACACCAAGCGACGATAAGATCGATATTCATGGCATCTAGATGGTAAACTTCATAAATATCTTTGAATTCCAGCCAGACCACCTTGTTGCCTCTAGTGGCAAAATCTTCGGGTCTAGCTAGCATACCTATGCTATGTACGCCTTTCGCTGATTGCCGCATGTACCACTCATGAAATTTGTACATCTTAGGTGAGAGCTTAAGTACCAGTTCTGGCCAGATAAGAGGTTTTCCTAGCTGAAAGGGCCATCTATACTCGAAACTTGGATCCCGGGGTGGTTCTTCATGGCCGAGTGCAACACTTAAAGGCATCCTTGTTTGTTCCATGAAATCAAGGACCTGCACTACTTGTTGTGTAGGCATTTCTGCTAGAGCTCGTTCATGTGCATTGAGGCCGGAGGCAACGTAAGTCTGTTTGCTCATCGACGCATCTTCTTTAGACGACGTCGACGCCAGTATGGGCATCAGTTTCTTGCTGTTTTCACTCATTAGTTTGAAAAACCCAAGTTTGGCCGGATCTACTTTTTTGGTCTTCTCGAGCTCCCTCTGTTGCTGTTTTGTATTCAGATTGTTGAAAAATTCATGCACATGTTGGGCACCGATCGTCGTTTTTCCTTCTTCTTCTGTCGTCTCCCATGCTAGCTTCCTTTTGCTGATGGGCTCAACCATTTTCTTTATCGTTGGTGGTTTTTTTAGCTTTGGTGGTTGCACTGGGTTGGAAAACTGTGCTCCGACGGTTTTTTCTGTTGTGCTTTCGTGGCTAGGTGGTTTTTTCTGCGGTGATTTCTTCTGTGGTGGTTTCGCAGTTTTTTCTGATGTGCTTTGGTGGTTGGGCGGTTTTTCTGATGTGCTTTGGTGGCTGGGCGATTTTTTCTGCGGTGCTTTGGTGTTTTTTCTGCTTTTGATGGCGCTTGCTTTGCCGACGTTGGTTTTTTCTGCTTTTTGGAGGTGATTCGGGATTGATGTCAATATCATGGCTGGAGCTCGCACCTCCGGAATTGAATAATGGTTCTTGTGTAGACGTTGAGCGAGGTGATATTGAAGGTCGTGAGGACGACCTAGGAGATGATGATGGTCGCGGCTGCAGGGGATCTGTAGGAGGGATCGATCCCTCTGTCTGGGGGATTATAATGTAACGTTTGGACCACAGTATGATACCGTGAACCGCATCCTTGAGTGTCCTTTCCCCGTCACCTCCTGGGATGTCTAGATCTAGATCTTCAAATTGTGGCTGACAAATCTCCTCCACAGAAACCGAGGCGTAGCCGGGTGGAATCAACATGCCGTGGCTAGTCTGTCCAGGAAAATGCACAAAAGCACTTCCGTGCGCCACCTATTTATGTAGAGAAATAAGGAATTTATTACATTTTCTAAGTGATGCATCAAAAGTTGAGCTAATTACATGTAATAATTATATTTATATATACCCGCATTGTGATGTTGCCGATTGGCTTGTGCAGCTCACATGGGGTGCACCGACAGAGAAAATCCACAGGGTATTGTTGGTTGTCATCCATTGGAACTCCTTCGATTGCCCTCGGCTCTTCAGGGCCCTCTGTGCAAGTACCTGGTGCGACCTCTATGCAAGCACCTAGTGCAACCTCGGTAGAAGCACAACTGCTTTTGCGAGCGGAAGGGCTAATGATGGGATCCAGCGGTACTTCGGGCAGTGCTCCAAATTGGGCTATTTGAGATATCGTTACGGCCACTCGCCGTTCAATCTCTACTTGTATCTTTTCTTCTTGTTCTTTAAGTCTTTGCTCCATCATTTGGCGCTAATGCTCCTCTTCGCGCTCTTTTCTTCTTTTGCGACTTTTATAGCTATCGAGGTTTCCCTTGAAAGCATACTTCCACGGCACCACCCGGTAGCCCCTGCAACGTCCTGGGTGTTCTGGATTCCCGAGCGCCATAGTGAGCTCATCCATTTCTCTGTCAACCTTCAATCTACCAGCTCTGACATCTTCTATTTTTTCATTAACTCAAGTGCCTTCTCTCGTAACATGGGCGGGAATTCAAGGGTACCATCATCCGGGTGAAAGACCGCTGATATGATACCTTTGGCGATAAGGTCTTGTTCCATCTTTCGCCACTTGGGAATTGCTACCACGTAACCACCTCGACCAAGACGATGGTTGTACTCCCCTTTCTTACTGGCACTGTTCTTCCCTTGTGCACTTTTTTGGGCAAAAATTTCACTTTTCTTGTATTCAACAAAAGACTTCCAGTGATCTTTTATCTTCGGATATTCATCCCAATTTGGAGTTCGGTTGTTCTTGATAAAATCTCTAGTCAACTTCTTCTTGAAATTCTGAAATTGAGTTGCCATCTTCGCTAGAGTCCAACCCTTAACAAGGTTTGCGTCGACGCCTTCAGGAAGTGTGAAGTGTTTTAGCTCATCATTCCACAGCTGGTCTTTTACTGAGTCCGGAACCATGTATGGATTACTTGGTTTTCCCTTCCATTCTCTATACTTGATGGGCACGTTGTCCCTTACAATGGCCCCGCATTGAGACACGAACTTGTCCTTGATTTTTTTTGGAGCACAAGACTGGCCAAGCTCTGACACCTCCGTGATACGATACATCACATCACTGACGATTAGTTGTGTACGACCTCTCTTGGACTTTTTCGTCGTCGATCCAGAAGCCTACAAGTACCATGCATATTCGATATTTATTTATGTAAGAAATGGGGTTATCGAATTAATACTAATGAACTTAATGCATGATATGTATACCTCGTTGGAACCTTCTACATTAGCATCCTCAAGGTCCTCATTATTTTCTGAGTCGGCGGCTATGTCTTCCTCATTATTTGCAAAGTCATCGGCGGCGACGCCTCCTTCACCGATCATATTTATGTTGAGGAATCTGTCTGCCTGGTTACACTCCTCGTCCATGTAGGTTGCAAAGGCATTTGCACCGCGAGCAATAATGTCCTCCATAATCCTTTCATTGTTGTCACTGTTATCCATCTAGAATAAACAGTAATTTTGTATGAATCGACATGAATTTATGAGAATATACAAGAATTTCTATCTATTTCAAGAATCAACAAGAATAAACAGTAATTTTCTATGAATTGACATGAATTTATGAGAATATACAATAATTTCTATCTATTTCTGGCATAAACAAGAATAAACACTAATTTTCTCTGAATCGACACAAATTTATGAGAATATATAATAATTTCTATTTATTTCTAGTATCCATCTAGAATAAACAGTAATTTTCTATGATCGACACGAATTTATGAGAATATACAATAATTTCTATCTATTTCTAGAATCAACAAGAATAGACAGTAATTTTCTATGAATCGACATGAATTTATGAGAATATACAATAATTTCTATCTATTTCTGGAATAAACAAGAATAAACACTAATTTTCTATGAATCGACACAAATTTATGAGAATATAGAATAATTTCTATTTATTTCTAGTATCCATCTAGAATAAACAGTAATTTTCTATGATCGACACGAATTTATGAGAATATACAATAATTTCTATCTATTTCTAGAATCAACAAGAATAAACAGTAATTTTCTATGAATCGACATGAATTTATGAGAATATACAATAATTTCTATCTATTTCTCGAATAAACAAGAATAAATACTAATTTTCTATGAATCGACACAAATTTGCGAGAATATACAATAATTTCTATCTATTTCTAGAATCAACAAGAATAAACAGTAATTTTCTATGAATCGACATGAATTTATGAGAATATACAATAATTTCTATCTATTTCTAGAATAAACAAGAATAAACACTAATTTTCTATGAATCGACTCAAATTTATGAGAATATACAATAATTTCTATTTATTTCTAGTATCATTGCTCAAACATGCTTTCCTTCCAATGATGCCCTTTCCTAGTAGCCTCCCCTCGTGTCGTGATACTGGAACCCCAATCGAGTCAATTGAGTCGACAAAGTCTACACAAAACTCAATGACCTCCTCAGTTACATATCCTTTGGCGATGCTTCCTTCCGGACGTGCGCGGTTAAGAACATATTTCTTGAGGACTGACATGAACCTCTCAAAAGGCCACATGTTGTGCAGGAATACTAGTCCAAGAATATTAATCTCTTTCACAAGGTGCACCAGGAGGTGAGTCATGATATCGAAGAATGAAGGTGGAAATGCCAACTCAAAGCTGACAAGACATTGCACAACATCATTCTGTAGCTTCACTAGGTTCCTTGGATCGATTGCCTTCTGTGAAATTGCATTGAGAAATGCACAAAGCTTTACGAGCGCTAATCGTACTTTCTTTGGTAGAGCACCCCTCAACGCAACTGGAAATAACTGTGTCATCAACATGTGGCAGTCGTGGGCCTTTAGATTTGTGAACTTCTTATCTTTCATATTTATTATCCCTTTTATATTCGATGAGTAGCCAAATGGAACCTTCATACTGTTTAGGCAATCAAACATGATGTCCTTCTCTTCCTTGCTCAGGGTGTAACTACCAGTACCTAAGTAATCTTGTTCTTCCTCCTCAACCTCTTCAGGATCTGCTTCTTCATCAACCTCTATTGGAGGTGCTTCATTCCTATGGATATTTTTCAGGTCCCGTCGTGCTTCCAATGTATCCTTAGAGTTACCGTAACAACCCAAGAAGCCTAGGACACTCAAACAAAGATTCTTCGTCAAGTGCATCACGTCAATTGTGTTTCGGACCTCAAGAATTTCCCAATAAGGTAACTCCCAAAATATAGATTTCTTCTTCCACATTGGTGCACGCCCGTTAGCACCATGTGGAACAGGTTCACTACCATCACTCTTTCCAAAGACAACCCTTAGATCCTTTACCATCTCAAATATCTCCTCTCCTCTAAAATGGGGGGGCTTTGTACGATGATCAACCTTTCCTCTCCAATGCATACCTTTCTTCCTTAAGGGATGCTTCTCAGGAAGAAAGCGACGGTGACCCATATACACAACCTTCTTACAATTTTTCAGATGAATACCGTCTGTTTTATGTAAACAGTGGGTGCAGGCCCGATATCCCTTGTTTGAGTGCCCAGATAGGTTACTTAAAGCAGGCCAATCGTTGATGGTAATGAATAACAATGCTCGTAGGTTGAAGTTCTCTTGCTTATTCTCATCCCACACACGTACACCTTCTTTCTTCCATAGCAGTAATAGTTCATCAACCAATGGTCTTAGATACACATCAATGTCGTTGCCAGGTTGTTTTGGACCTTGGATTAGCACCAGCATCATAATGAACTTTCGCTTTATGCACATCCAACCAGGAAGGTTGAACATGCATAGGGTCAAAGGCCAAGTGCTATGACCACTGCTAAACTCACCAAATGCATTGAAACCATCTGTGCTTAAACCAAATCTTATGTTTCTTGCTTCCCCAGCAAAATCTTTGTATTTTCTATCAATCTTTCTCCATTGAGACCCATCTGCCGGATGTCTCAGCATGTGGTCTTGCTTACGATCGCTTTTGTGCCATGTCATCAACTTAGCATGTTCTTTGTTCCTGAAAAAATGCTTCAAACATGGTATTATTGGAAAATACCACATAACCTTCGCCAGTACTTTCGTCATCTTGGGAGGTGTCCCCTCGAGAGCACCAGGATCATCATCTCTCCGGATCTTATAACGTAGCGCTTTGCACACAGGACAAACTTCCAAATTCTCATGTTCCTTGCCTCGATATAGGATGCAATCATTAGGGTAGGCACAGATCTTCTGAACCTCCAACCCAGAGGGCACATAGTCTGTTTCGCTTCATATGTTGTCGACGGTAATTCATTGTTCTCGGGAAGCTTGTCCTTCACAATTTTTAGTATCCCCTCAAATGCTTTATCAGACACACCATATTTTGCCTTCCATTGCAACATTTCAAGTGTAGTACCAAGCTTTTTGTGACCCTGTTTGCAATCTAGGTACAATAGTTTTCTATGATCTTCTATCATACGCTGCAACTTTGCCTTTTCATTATCATTTTCTCAGTCCCCTTGTGCATCTTTTAGAACTTGACCAAGATCATCAACATGGCCGTCTTCCGGTATCTCTTCTTCGTCAACATCTTCCATTAAAGTATCCGCAAAATCTTGCCCCGCGGCCCAGTCAGGAATGTTATTATCATCCTCCTCTTCTTCGTTCTCTTCCATCACAACCCCACTTTCACCGTGCCTGGTCCAAAGCACATAGTTCGCTATGAATCCGTTTTTAATCAAGTGGAGGTGAAGATTCCCCCAGTCAGAGTAGTCTTTGTCGTTTCTGCACACAGAGCATAGACAACACATGAATCCCTTTGGGTTCTTGTTGGCTTTGGCCACTTCGAGAAAAGCTTGCATGCCAGCAATGTACTCCGGGGATCGTCTGTCGTCGTTCATCCATTGCCGGTTCATCTGCATCATATTAAGTCCAAAAATTATTTCCTTTAAATCAGAATAACAAAGACAAAGATGAAGAAGGGTGAGTTTGATGATGTATTCCGTTATGAACTGGATGATGAGAACTGGAGGCCTACCTACATTCTTCCTGAACATGTTGATCATCTCAACACAATACGTGAATTCATAAATGTGTTTGAAGCAGAGGTTCAAAAGCTAGAAGCTGACTAGTTTTAGCTTGGGACTTGTACTCATTGCTATTGATGTCGTGCCTTGTAATAGCCATCAAGTGACCTCATCTATATGTATGTCATTGTACCACAACCGCGACAATCATTGCATCCTATGTGAACTACATACATCTGGCCATTTCTTGTGATACGATGACATACAGAGGTCACCTGATGGCTATTTTTTATCTTCATTATTAATGACCATATTTTTTATAAACTAACTTCTAAAAAATTAGCTAAATGCAAAATTATAATTAGTTTTATGTTTCATTATATCAAAAAGTAAACAAAGACAAAGATGAAGAAGGGTGAGTTTGATGATGTATTCCGTTATGAACTGGATGATGAGAACTGGAGGCCTACCTACATTCTTCCTGAACATGTTGATCATCTCAACACAATACGTGAATTCATAAATGTGTTTGAAGCAGAGGTTCAAAAGTTAGAAGCTGACTAGTTTTAGCTTGGGACTTGTACTCATTGCTATTGATGTCGTGCCTTGTAATAGCCATCAAGTGACCTCATCTATATGTATGTCATTGTACCACAACCGCGACAATCATTGCATCCTATGTGAACTACATACATCTGACCATTTCTTGTGATACGATGACATACAGAGGTCACCTGATGGCTATTTTTTATCTCCATTATTAATGACCATATTTTTTATAAACTAACTTCTAAAAAATTAGCTAAATGCAAAATTATAATTAGTTCTATGTTTCATTATATCAAAAAGTAAACAAAGAAAAAGATAAAGAAGGGTGAGTTTGATGATGTATTCCGTTATAAACTGGATGATGAGAACTGGAGGCCTACCTACATTCTTCCTGAACATGTTGATCATCTCAACACAATACGTGAATTCATAAATGTGTTTGAAGCAGAGGTTCAAAAGCTAGAAGCTGACTAGTTTTAGCTTGAGACTTGTACTCATTGCTATTGATGTCATGCCTTATAATAACCATCAAATGACCTCATCTGTATGTATGTCATTGTACCACAACCGCGACAATCATTGCATCCTATGTGAACTACATACATCTGGCCATTTCTTGTGATACAATGACATACAGAGGTCACCTCATGGCCATTTTTTATCTTCATTATTAATGACCATATTTTTTATAAACTAACTTCTAAAAAATTAGCTAAATGTAAAATCATAATTAGTTCTATGTATCATTATATGAAAAAGTAAAATTCAATTTTCTCTACATCAATTTAAAAGATAACAAGAGAATGCTAGTGTTTAGCCAACCACTTTTTTCTAAATCTAAAGTATATAAATAACCTCATCTCTTATTAGCTCCTCCCACCTAGGATGTAAGATTTCTATTTTCTCCATCTCTAAAATATAAAAAAAATTAATCACAACAAATGATGGGAGGAAGAAGAATCAAATCTTGGCAACACTTTAGAGGAGAGAAATCTTCACAAATAGATGAAGAAAAAATTCAGCAGCACCTCTCTAAGGTTGAGGCGCCATAGAGGAGGAGCTTGACCTCTTGGTGAAGAATGGCTCGGGCAAGAGAAAGAGGAGGAAGAAGCTGGATTTATAGGGCACAGGCTTTTAGTCCCGGATGGAGTTACCAACCGAGACTAAAGGGTAACTCCACCCGAGACTAAAGCATTAACACCGGGTGGAACCCTTTAGTCTCGGTTGGTAACTCCACCCGGTGCTAAAAGCCCGTGTCAATCATTGCGGGAAAGAGACGTTGGGAGCCAGGCCTTTTGTCACGGTTGGTTATACCAACAGGGACTAAAGGGGAGGTGTCATCAGCCAGCATTTCGGACCACGTCGACGAAAGGCCTTTAGTCCCGACTCCAAAGTTGAACCGGGACTAAAGGCCCGAACCAAAGCCTCACTCTCTACCAGTGGATATTCTAAAAATAAAAATATATCCAGTGTGATAAAGACACTATTAGAAAAATGAGTATTCATCCATCTCTTTGGTATACCCGTTGGATTTTGAACCAGTACAGTATCCTAGTTTCTATAATATAGCCCAACACAAACAAGATACAGTTGTAGAAGTCTTCAACACCTCACCCTTAAATATTTCTTGGCGAAGAGTTCTCATAGGCTGCAAATTAACAGCATGGAACAATCTGGTTCCATGTCTTGCTAACATTGAGCTAAGACAGGAATATATTTTGATGGAACCTACATCCAGATGGACAGTTCTCAGTGAAATCTCAATGCCTGGCAATGATTCATAGTGATGTCCCTAACCTAAAGAAGCGCCTATGGAAGTTAAAAGCCCCTTGGAAAATAAAGATCTTTATGTAGTACTTGCGAAGAGGAGTAATTCTAGCAAAATATAATTTAGCAAAGCACAGTTGGCAAGGAAGAAAAATTTGTTGCTTCTGCCACAAAGATGAAGCAATTCAACACCTTTTCTTTGATTGTCGTTTTGCTCGGGCAGTGTAACATCCCAGAATTTTGAATGTTTTCTCATATGTAAATTTTGCAAAAATTTAAAACTTTTTGTTTGAACTTGTATGCTACCGAATTTGATCCCAATTTGCTAGCCTCTCATCACAAATTCCATATAAAATAAAACTATATAAAATTTATTTTCAAATTACGGTTTAATTGTGAGTTAGATTTTACAAATGGATCTTATTTGGATTTTGAAGTTGTGTGGAGTTTGAATTTGAACTATATTCAAATTCAAACTAAATATAAAATTATTTTGTTTAAAAGCTAAACCTTGTTTAACTAACACTAATTTTGCACCCGAGCTAACACTAGCTAATTAGCTCGGCTTGATCTGCTAACATCTTCCTCAGCTCGATCTGCTAATCTCTAAGCTCACAACCTTTTTCCGAGCCTTCCGAAGTGCTCTGGAATTTATTAAGTGAATTATATAATATTTTCTGACTTTTTCAATTAATCTTTTGAAATTGGTTCGATCTCGGAAAATAGGCTAATTCATTTGGATTAAATTCCTCGGAGCTCATTTTGAATTGTGACAATGTTTTCCGGCTTCTCGAATTAATAGTTCGCTACTTAATTCGTTCCCGGAAAATTAGTCTAATACTTTTTTTCCAATTCTATGAAATAAATTGTTACCAATTTATTTCGCGGGCTTAAATTGTTTCGGTCCAAATCCTAACCCATCTAAACCTATCTATCATAACCCTAACTTCTTCCCTTAAATACCTCTCACTTCTCATCTCTCCCCTTCCTCCTCTCCCAAGCTGCCGCTGGCCTTTTCTTTTCTTTTCCTTCCCACGGCCGCATCCCTCTGTTCCTTCTTTTCCCCATCACAAGCTCACCCAAGATCCCTGCTCTACTCCATCTGCTTCTCCCTCTCTGTTCCTTCTCCCGAAATTGCAGAAGCTGCAGCCGCATCACTTTCCCTTGATTTCTCCACCAAACAGCGGTCCCAATCTTTATTCAATCGAGCAAACCAGCAGCTCGATCCCCTTTTGAATTTCTTCATCGAGCAAGCAAATCAGCAGCCGCACACCACCCTGCTCTCCTCCTCTGTTCTGTGTTTCCACCGGTCAAAGCAACAAGGCGCAGCAAGCACACCCTCTAATTCTTTTTCCATCCATCGAATCCAAGCCCTGACCTTGCCTTTATCTTGTTGGTTCAGGCAAGGCAAGATGCAAATCAAATCAGCAGTCACTGCAGCTGCTTTGATTCTTTCAATCGAGCAACCAACAGCTGTTATTTCCTCTCTGGAACACGCGCTGCAGCCTCGACAAGGGAAGGGGAAGGAGGATTTGGGAGCACCGGTGATGTCGACCACGAGCCGAAGCTGTCACATGCCCGCGCCTATAAGAAGCCGCACGCGCCGACCACGAAGCAACCTCGCCAAGCTGCGCCCTCGCCGCCGGGCGCGACGACGCCCACGACATCACTGACGCCGCCACCGACGACCGCAAGCACGTGGAAGCCTAGCTGCAGGAGCAGAAGGGGAACATCAAGATGGAGAAGTTGCTGCACCGTTGGCCACGACGACACCCTGATGCCGCCCAAGAGCTGCAGCATCTTCGCCGGTGGCGATAACACAGACCACACTGTCCACGCCATCGAGCTGCTGCTACCTCTCCGTCAAGCCGCAGTTGCAGGATACGTTGCCGGGGAAGCCCGAACCACAAGTGTAGCCGGCCTCCACCTCACCCACAACCTGTTCGACAGTTTGTGCAAGAGCCCAACCATCCCTGGTAAGCCACACGTGTATGCTCTTCTTTCCTTTTCTCTTGCTTGCTGCCCACCGCTGGCCTTACCTTGATGACAGATCCTTTCTCATCCAAGCTGTACACGGAAGGGGAGTTGAGGACGCCGCGGCCGTGGACGACTACGTCGACGTCGAGCTGGAGCACGAGGACAGGAGTCGTCGCTGCCGCCGAGTCAAGCATGAGGGTAGGTACGACGACGACAGTGATCGTGCTGAAGCTGAACCGCGAGCTGCTGCCCTCTTCCGTTGCTCGGCACTCATTCAACCCAATGACTGAACCGTGCCAGCAAGCCCCTAGGTGAGCCACCGACATTGCCTTGCTTCCTCTGTGTGTCGGCCTTCGTGCTGAGGAGATGTGCCGGGATGCATCGCTCGCGTTGTCGTCGCCCGCCTGTCCGGCCTTCGTGCCGCGATTTCTTGCAGGTGTCATGCCACCGCTCTCGCCGATTTGCTTTGCCGTGCACCACACCTCTTGCGCACCGCCTCGCCGTCGCGCACCTGCTTGCGCCGCCGTTGCCGTCTTGATGTTTGTCACCGCACAAGCCAGCCAACCGCACACGTGCGTGCCGCGCCGCCGCCTCGCCGCCATGCCTCGCCGCCATCGCGACGTCACTGTCGCCATGCTGCGCGCCGTCACTCTGTGTGCTGGCCTTCGAGCCATGCTCTTCTTGCAGGTGCCGCTACCACAGCCCAACCTCGCCGCCGGCGAACCTTTGCCGCCCCGCCGCTCCTTTGGGGCGTTTCACCGAACACCTGCCGGCTGCCTTGAAAACCGGTTGGGGTTTTGTTGCACACGCAGGAGCACACCAACCACGGCCACACCAGATCCTTCGGATCTTTTGCGCCCGGCTACTCACAGTTGTGCCGCACCGCATGCCACACGCACGCCCGCCGCAGTGGATCCACCCTAGGATCCCGTGTGGCTACAGCCACCTAAGCCGCCACATGGGCTGCCACCTCACCCTGTAACTCCCTTGCAGCTAGTTGTAGATACCCGCGTGGTAGCCACGTGGACGACTACAGCTGGCATACAGCCGACCATGAGCTGACCTATAGCCACCTAAAGCTAACTTATAGTTAATATATAGTTACCCCTGTTGTATATACAGGATTTAATTTCAAAAATACTTTTAACCTTTATAAATTCATAACTGATGTTTAGGGTCTCGAAATCTACGAAATTAGTTTCATTAATTTCGTAACCTTGGCTACCTTCTCTTACTCTGCTATCCTTTGCCTTGTCTACACCTTAGCCACCGCTTTGTGCCGCAACCCGCATACCCGTTGTCGCTCTACCTTGATTCGTGCTGCGAAGCATGCGCCATACCATGTGCTTGTAGCCAAGATGTCGCGTGTGTTGGACGGCCGTACCTGGAGCAGAGGGCCCCTGCTCTACGAACGGCAACCCCGCGTTGCAACCTAGCTACTACACTGTGGTTATCGTAGCATCGCTAGCACTTGCTCCATCACGCTCTTGAGCACGCCTTGCCGCACCACCATCCTTTTGCTGACTTCGAGTCGAGCCTTTCTTCTCCTCATACTGCTGCTGCACACCTTGGCCTGATAATGCCATGCTTAGCTCGCTTCACCTTGCTTTTCTCCCATCATCGTTTGAACCTCCGTTTAGCTGCTACCGTTAGTCGCGCTATCGCCTTGCCAGCGCGATCACCGAAGCTTCTAACCCTTGATCGGCAAACCAACCCTGAACTAACCTTTCTCCCTAACATGTTTTCTAGTATATAAAGCTAATTGACTAAAACTATTTTATTATCAAACTAATTACTTTAATTTCCTTAATTTAAATAAGTGCTGCTTGTATCAAGTTCGGGTTTATTTGGTTCTTCTAAATTGATGTTATTTGGAGTTGTTGCCTAGATGGTTGTCGTTATTTATTTCCGCGTCACACCTCGTGTAGGCTTGTGATCATGTTTGAAGACCCAAGCTGCGACAACGACCCGGGCTGTGATGATAGGGAAGACCTTCGACCCGAAGGAAGGGCCCAACCTCTACTACTCTACGACGACTACCGCGCAGGTGTCATGTCACTCCCGACCATGTAGGTCCCATGCATGCTATTTAGTTGCTAGTGCTTTATTTATGATGCTTTGGATGATTGAAATGCATAGACAATCTTTTAGTCATGCCTTGGATTTGATATACCCTGTTCCTTGAACTTCCTACCTTTGGGACTAGCTACAGACCCCTAGCTAGTCCCCGATAATTACTATCCATACATTTTACCGGTTTCGAGATATGGATGGATCTTTGGTTTGGACTGAGATTGGGATATCTCGGTATTCTAGCGTGTGTTTTGGGTGAGTGTGTATCCTTGACGTGTTACCGCGGGAGCGAGCCGCTTTGGTTACTTGTGAACGCCTGTCTAGGGGAGATGCGACCTGGCCTCCCACCCTAGCGGCGTGTCGGACGGGTGGAGTTGGTGGAGTGCTCGCTCCTTGCAAATTAAGGACCGATCGTCTGTGTGACCTTGATCTTTGGGCTATTTTCGTACAAACCGTTCGCCTTGTTATGGGCGGGGTTCGGTCCGAGAACTAGTAGGTGGATGGCATCCAGCCTGTAGGCGGACCGGTGTGGTCGTGTGAGGGGGACGGGTTATACCCCCCGAGTAGACGTCGCCCCGGCTCATCCGGGGATGGTCTCACAGCTCCGAGGCCCTGCTGGCAAGTTTCGCGCCCCAGTTCAGGACGAGTCAGGCTTGGAGAGGCAGGAGAGTGCCACCCACTGCTAGGCCTCCGGTCGTTAGGTAGGGATGTGGATCGGAGGCATCCGATTCTGCCCTATCCGGCGGGTCCAGTTGTACAACCTCTGCAGAGTGTTAAACCTATAGCTATAGTCCGTGTCCACTGGTATGGACAGCCCTTACGATCTCTCACCTGGCTAGTTTCTTCTTGTGCTGCTTTCTCTCCCCTGTGTGTTGTGAGCCCGGCTTCGTGCCGTTGTGACGTGGGGATAGGAGTTGGTGACCCCACGTCGCAGATGAGTGTGGGATGCTGTATCTTGGTTGAGATCCAGTATTTGGTGCTTCTTTCCTTGTTGGGGCGTTGACCCCGGAGGCGTTGTCCTCGAAGGTGTGGATCTCTTCAGAGATGGATACCTCTCGGCTTTTCTGCTTACCTTGATGTTGCTACCGCTGCTTGCTTAACCTTCTACAGTCATAAATAGGATTACTCATGCATAGTAGAATTATTCTCTCTTGCTTATGCTCTTTGTTGGGAAGCTGACATGACCTACTCGCTTATCGAGTAGATGACGGACTTTCAGACCAGGAGCCGGACTACGACTTTGAGGACGACGGATGGGAGGATTGATGCTCGCCCTACACTCGAGTTGCTTGCGGATATGGTGTCTACTTCGCTACATGAGAGCCGCTGCGTAGATGTTTACTCTGCTTGATTCAGTCCTGTTGGACTTGTACCCGGCATGTGCCGAAATGATGTACTCAAATGCTTAATTATTATAATATTATGTGGACCTTCAAGTATTTATTCTTGTTGTACGGTACTTTGCTTTACTTTCTGAGACATGGATTTGCATGTGATAGCCTCCTGGGACTATCACAGAGGTGCAGGGATCGGGTTCCCGTCTTCGGAAACCCGGTTCGTTTCAGGTGGTATCAGAGCCGTACTTGACCGTAGGACGAGCCCTAGCAATGGTCGATAGTTTAGGACAGCCTAAACATCCTTGATTGAGTATATACTCCTTGAATTCTATATAAACCCCCTTGAATTCTACTATTGTATCCTTGACTTCTCACTAACTAACTGACTTACTAACAACCCTTCTACGTGTTTGCTGACCTTTGGAGAACGATTGATGTTGCTTGATCAGGACCAGGCCATACTACGGAAGGATGCCTCGTACAAGACAAAGACAACTACTATAATGACAACTATGGAGATTGGGTACGGGGAAAAGATGAAGATGACTCT
The DNA here is from genome assembly GCA_036936925.1 of Cenchrus fungigraminus. Lineage (NCBI taxonomy): Eukaryota > Viridiplantae > Streptophyta > Magnoliopsida > Poales > Poaceae > Cenchrus > Cenchrus fungigraminus. Next base: position 97,499,495 of record CM072774.1, on the reverse strand, counting down.
ACAGGACTTACTTGGATTATCCCCTGATGAACCCTCAATACAAGTTTACACGATGATGCCACATGAAGTCTGTGTACGAGAGAAGCAATAAGAACAATATGCACTCTTCCCTCCCTGCTCACGACGAAGTTGGGACAACGCCACTTTGAAGATAATGAGGAGTTGAGATTCTATTTCCAAGTGCGCCATCATAAGGAATTGGTGATCTACTATATGGATTTGGCACACGTAAGCCTGGTTGTAGGAGTCGGAACCCCTGAGATGCTCGTGGCTCAGCATTTGGATAAAGACACCTCGACCTGAAGCTACAAGAATAGCCAAGTCAGATTGGATTAAGATACTACCACAAGTTGTAGCTACAAGAGGCAAATAAATGGATTGAACAGTGACGATTACTCTGGAAGCAAGTATCAAATACTTGGAACAAGGATTTGATAAGTTTATTTGGAATACTCTAAACTGGGAGTATGAAATTTGGATGCTTGGATTTGAATCTCCCTAACTGACCAGAGTTGACGATGGATTAAGATGAACAGATGAGAAACAAGGGGCATAGATGAAACGATAAACATAGAGCACCCCCATTGTAAGGACAATGCCACGAGAACCATGGACGAAGAAGAGTAGTCCAACTAAGATGGAGTATCAGAATGGGAAGAATTGAACCAGAAGCATTGGACTAAAATGAAGAAGATTCTAGCCACCTACCACAGGACCCCCTGCGCCTTTCAGGCTACATATGGAACCCCTTTAGTCATAAAGATGATTTTGGTAATTGACCTAACCCGGAGGATTGTAAAGGTAGCAATTGCTACAGGATACAACATTAGTACTACACGAGTCAAATGGATAGAATAAGTCATGTGACTCGAAGAGGAATATGGAACACAACTTACAGGTTCTCGATCAAGCCAGCATGGATAAGAACTTCACCAGCCTGTTTCGGAAAGTTCAGCACCGGGACAACATATGGATGTATCCTTTCAAGTGAGGCAACACTAACCTTAGAGAAATCCCTCAAGTGCCCACGACATACTAGAACGTTTTACCTGGTGTAATCTCAGAGGTCTTAGGAGTCAGCCTCGAGATACACATTTGTTTGGTGCATTGCTTGAGTGATTGGGTCTTTATGGTCTTTTTGGTTGTTATGCCTCTTCATGTTGGTGTGAAATTGTATTGTGTGCTCATGCTTGCTAGATGATTAGATGACTCCTTTAGATGCCTTAGCTTCCCATACTGCAAGACCAAGAGCTTGAAGAATGAAGATCGACGTGCCAAGCATATTAAGAAGACCCTGCTTCAGAAGAAGAGAAGAACTTCTTGGAACATCGACAAACAAACCAAGACTTCAGATGAGTTTCCCGATGATCATCGGAACCGAGTTCGCAAACTAGAAAATGATTACCCGAGAATTTGAAACCTCGAAAGCTCAGAAGAGTATGAATCCCCATGGAAGCATATATTAGTTAAAATCCTCCCTTTAGCTACGCTATATTTAGAGTTAGACACACTTTACTTCGTCTCTATGGCTTTGCAGATACACTTTCAAAAAGCGCAGGCTTTGTAGAGACGAATTCGTTAAGCATGTCTACTGCATTGATATAATTTTAAAGACACATTTATATCATGCTTAGTGGTGTAGTTACGTAGTATAGTAACGCTTCATTGTGTGTTGAAAAATATTGGGACAAACTCCTACATACCTTTATAAAACATCTACTAATTTATGAAAAAATAAAAAATTATTTCATATTAGAGGACACCTATCCATGATTATGTATGTGTAATATGTGTGGTGCGTAGGATTCAAACTCAAGATCTCTCGCCTCACACATAGCTTCCTCACGGTCTCACCTACAAAACAAATATGACTTACATAAGTATGGTTTACTTTTGAGTTATCCTATGAAGAACCATTATGACACTTATTTCAATGGTATGGATCCAATTATTCCTATTTTGATACGCTTTATGACGTTCTACATGCTACTCATGATTCAAAGCATGTCTAACCATGCATCATTTTGAAATGTTTTTTACAGTCATGTCAAAAGTATCTTTACGCCGCTATAGACATTGTTTGACACGTATTGTAGCGTGTTTTGACAATACTGACGCTTTAAATCGTGTCTAACTTCGTGTCTTTTTGAGATGATTTCAGTAGCGTGTTAAAAAAGTATCTCTATAAGACTACTAACAATGTAAGCGTGTCTGATATCGTGACACTTTGATATGTTATCAAAATCGTGTCAAAAAGCATCTTTATGCACTAACATAGAAACGCTTTTAGAATGCGTTGCTACTATAACGTAGCTAAAAGGAGTTTTTTCTAGTAGTGTGACAGCGATGCCGGAAATATTTTCCCAGACCGTGTGGCTGATATACCCCCTTGCACGTCAGGACAATTATTATTCTGAGAATGTTGATTCCGACACCAGCGTAGACATTCCACTATACGGTCGTTGCAGATGTGTGGACCAGTGTAGTACTAGCGCCTAGATGTGAACCGGGTTCTTCTTCTCCGGTTTATGCGCTATTTTCTTCGACAACATATCAGGTGAAAAATAAATATTATGTGCAATCTTGGAAACTTTCAATCAAGATCATAATATGCTCATCCAAGGGATAGGGGAGAGGAAGGGTCATTGCAAAATTTCATTAAATATGCTGGTGGCAGGCGGTTATGTGCAAATAACCCCCTCTCTTCTAGCCTTTGGATGAGCAGTTTGTGATCTTGATTTAAGTTTCCAAGTTTGCACAAAATATCTAGTTTACACCTCATATATGTAGTCGTTGTCTCCAGCTTGTCATCACGGCTTCTAATCGAAGTCCAAACAAATCTGCTTATAATACGCACTAGCAACGCTATTGGTTTGAGGAATTGTTTTATAAACAAACTGTTTATAGAAAAATTATTTTAGTTTCGACTAAAAGTTTCTAATGGAAATGGCTGATGACTTGACTTCATTGTATGATTGTATCTCCCGGCGGGCCGCCTTGAAAGTTACTTGATCGCGAAACCTTTATTTCGAGAGTTTGAACTCCGTGTGGAATTTCCGTGGTTGTATCACGCGTTGCCGTCTAGCGTGGGTCTGAGAGACTAACTAATGTAAAGTTCTTTGCGAAACTTTGACTATTGAATATCTTTACGTAAGGCAAATGGCATCACATAGCAAGACTTTGACTACTGATGGACCATCTTGTGTCCCAGAAGAGTTTGAACTCCAGGACCTAGACTCAACGTAGACTCATCAGTCCATGCATTTCTTGTGGTAAATTATTCCCACGTCGTGCAGCAGGGGTTTCCACCATGGCACTCGATCATGATGTCATAGTACAGTCTCGCTGTTTCCAAGAATCTAAGCACTGAATGTTCCATACACATATACAGCCAGATCCCTAACAATTTCCTACTTAGAAACCAACTGACTGTGGTTTTTTTTCATGGATATCATTATACTTATGTGGTGGAGCATTTGGATGGCTAGAAATGACTTCATCTTTCGGGGGAAACAGCCAAGTGTTCAAGATGCCAAGGATCGATTTCAATCAGAGTTTGCTCTAGTTATCCTGAGAGCCAAACAGAGTTAGAAATCAGCTATGTCTTCATTGATAAATTCAGCTTTGTGATTTCAATGATTTTTTCCTGTCCTTTTTTTGTTTCCTGAGCTTTTGCCTTAGCTTCTGTAAACTTTGTTTATTTTTTAATATATAATCATTAGGGGTTCCCCCTCGTGTTTCCTCTAAGCGTGCACCATCCCACCAAGGAAATTTCACTATTGTCAAAAAAAAATATTTTGGTACTACAACAGCAAAAAAAGAGAAAAATCATTTTTTGATGTAGAATAATTAATTATTTTTCCATGAAAGATCAAAATGCCATTATTCACGAACTGAGCGACGCTCAACTATTAAAGTTGCTTGTGGTACGGTGGCAGGTTTGACTCGATTCATTATGTGTCCTTGCATTTTTCAATATTCATTTATGGAAATAATCAGCAATATTATTTTAGTGGTAGGTAATGAAAAGAATCGGATTTTCATTTCTGAAAATACGAATCCATGTACCTTTGTGATAGTCCCAGGATCACGTACAGAACTCATCTCAGCATGCATAATATCATTTTCATACCACGAAAAAATAGTACAATGTTGAATATTTACATCCAATACAACTCGGAATGGGAGAATAGTACAAGTCTTTTGGGATAAATGACAAACAGAAATCCTACGTGGCAGTAGCTAGGCTTCAAGTCTTTCATCTCCGATCTTCAATACAAACATCCTTAAGCGAAGCAACGCAACCCTTCCTTCATGAATATACTTAATCGTCAAACTTTCACTCCAATTTCAAACCCGCACACTCGCAAAATATGTTGGAATTTTAGGCAATTTCCAGATTAAAACCAGAATATAAATCATGACGAACTGAGCAACTAAATTAATTATGTGTAGAAAACTCATATCACAGATCATAGCAACTAGTGTAAGCACGATTCGTACACTAGACAGACTGTTGACACCGTTTTTTGGAAAAAAACAGGTCAAAAAGGATAATGAGAAGCAGCCGATGAAAAATAGAGTATAATCGGCCAATTGAAGGAAGAGAAGGACTGTCAACACGGATCACCGATGGTCAGAGAGATTCAACCCTGACAAAGGGCCAGCAAGTCAGAGCGATCGGCCGATGACTAACCAGAAGATCGGCCGATGGGCGTGAAGAAGGCGGTATTCAAAGGGATACGCCAAAAGAAAAGCACGGTGGAGGCGGGTCAATCCACGATTGGCAACGGGTCGAGAATCAGTTTTTAGGAAGTTTAGACTCCTACGAGAGTCCTTTTCTATTTTTAGTAGTTTTTGCCTTTAGATGCAAGAAAACAGTGCCGTAATCGGCTTGGAGTCGGGTTTGTCCTCAGGACATAAATAGCGACCCTGCATGGTCGGAAAATCTGTACACACCAATATCAAACAAACCGCCTCCGGACAAACCCTTTACTTTTACTGCATCTACATTACAGCATCTACCTTTACAGCATCTACTTTTCGGCGACTTCGCCATTGCGATTTTCTCTTTTCTACAATGCCGTGCTTCGGGTTCGTCGGGCTGCATCAACTGATCTCCAGCAAGCTTGTGAGTACCGTTTTACCGAATAATCCTAGGCTTTAACCTCCGGGTGCATCGCTGAGGTTTCATCTAGTTCTTTATTCACTCTTTACCGATATTAGCTAGACCTACAAGTTTTCGTACCAAATTCTTGTAGTTTCAGTTATTATCATTACCATCCGCTCGATCTAGATCCTATCGGCTTCTAACACCGCAGCCGATTCCGACCTACCCGAGCGCTGACGTCACGATCGGCCGATTCGGCCGATCGATCCCGCGCTTCGGTCGCTTTCGAGCCGACCGATCCCGTTTTACCTTGTATCGGCCGATTGGCCGGTATACGTGTCGCTGAAAGGCCATCGGTTCTCTAGCCGATCCCTAATATTTTCCATTGTCAATCAACAGGTCAGATTGGCTGGCACGCCTCGCTACAGACCGGGGAGTCACGTGTGCTGCGCGCGGAGGTGACGTCCTATTTTCGCATCAACACACTTTTGGCACGCCCGGTGGGCCACGAAAAAGTCAACAATGACGAAGCCTACGAAGACTGGTCCTTCTGAAGTCGATCCAGAGAACGTCCAACCAATCACCAAGGATCAGCTGAAAGATTCAGACAAAGCTGAGCTCGAGGCTCACATGAAGCATTATGAAGAGCTTTGCCTGGCATCGTACGGTCAGACTAAGAGTGAAGTCTTCAAGAAGAGTCCGCTGCCAACGCCCAAGCAAATAACCTTTTCAGCCGATCCTGAAGGGCTTCAAGACATGATGACCAAAGCTATGCATCAAACAATGATTGATCAATCCAAGGTATTCGCAAATACTATTCAGAATGCCATAATTGATGCACTCAAGAAAGGAGCAGAAGGAGGATATTTGGGACCTGCATATTTTCAACCGAAACAAACTCCTCTAGTGTTCCAGCAAAACCAATCGGCTAACCCGCCGATTGATGACCCAACAGTGAGAAGCACACCACCTCCACAAGCTGCTACTAGTTCTTCATCGGACGCTCAGCCGATCCAGAACCAAAGTGGTGATGGTAAAGCTAAAGACCCTGCCGTCACAACACCAGTGCAATCTGTCGTCCAGGATCAAGTACTTCCAGTGCAGAATCAACAAAAATATCCTGCGGTGAGAGATCAAGATGGGAAGCTTGCAGGGTGGGATTTACCTCGTGATCACTTTGAGACTAACATCTCAAATTTCTTTGAGCCTGTGCCTGAGGAAGTTCCAGAAGTGAAGTACCCACAGTCTTACCAAGCTACATTTGGAGGTACTCCAGGGACTGTGCACATGACTGGGGGTGTTTGTCTACTTCAATCATGGAAGCAAAGCCTTTGAGAGAGTCAAGATTGGCCCAGCTCATGCTCATATGGTCATACCAACAGAGAAAAGGGCTCCTATTCCACCTCATAGGCCAAATCCCACTCCACCTCAGAGGTCGGCTCAGCAGCCGATACTCGGGATGCCTGTGCAAACCACTTCACTACAGCAACCAACGCTCGGGATGCCCATACAGACAGTCCCGCCTCAACAGTCGACGACAATGTAGGCTGTCTTAACCCCAGCTAATACGGTGGCTCATACAAGATCTTCGCCTCAACAGCTGATCAACCAAGGAGCAGCAGGGCAGCTAGTGGTTCCACAGGTGGATTCAGCACAATTGCTGCAAACACTTCTAAATCAATTGGCTATTTCAAGCCAGTTGAATACGCAGCAACCAGCCCCATCGGCTAGTCAGCCGATTGAACAGGCCACATCTGTTACAGGTCATTCAAACACTCAAGGTTCTACTGAGGCAAGGACAGCTCTAGATCCAAAGACAAGAATCTTAGAAGAACGACCTCCAGAAACTCCAGCTGAGATACAAGCAATTGAGCAAGTGGCTACAGAGTTGAAATCTCATATGAAGCAGGAGTTAATTGACCACTTTTCAGAAATGCTACTGAAGCAATATGGGATAAAACCCAAGCATCAGTCCTGCATGTATAGGACACCGTATCCCTCTGGCTACGATCAGATACCATTCCCTCCAAGATTCAAAGTGCCAGATTTCACCAAGTTCTCTGGACAAGATGAAACATCCACTATGGAGCACATCACTCGGTTTATCATTCAATGTGGAGAAGCAGGGAATGTTGATGCACTCAGGATACGTTTGTTCTCTTCATCTCTGTCAGGGCCGGCATTCTCATGGTTTACATCACTGCCGGCTAACTCCATCATCAAGTGGTCTGATTTGGAACAACAGTTCCATAATTACTTCTTCTCTAGTATCAACGAGATGAAGATCACTGATCTGACCAGGCTCAAACAAAGGAACGATGAAACAGTAGCTGGATTCGTTCAAAGATTCAGAGAGGTCAGAAATAAGTGCTATAGTCTAAACTTGGGAGACAAGCAGTTGGCTGAACTAGCTTTCCAAGGTCTCTTACCGACCTTGAGGGAGAAATACGCATCACATGATTTTGAAAGCCTCAGCCAGTTAGTCAGTCGGATGAGTCAGGAAACTGCAAAGTCCTATGAGCCTAGAAGGAACTTTCAGAAGAAGGTGTCGTATGTGGACTACTCTGACTCAGAAGATGAAGATAATATGATAGGGCTCGCAGAATGGGTCAAAGGCAAGAAGACAGTGTCCTGCCCCTTTGGCAAGAAAGAGCTAGAGAAATTCGGCTTTGATATCACTAAGGCCGATAAGATATTTGATCTGTTGCTTCAGCAAGGGCAGATTAAACTCTCCCAGTTCCATACCATACCATCTGCAGAGGAGCTGAAGAGGATGAAGTATTGCAAGTGGCACAATACAACATCACATGACACCAATGATTGCAAGATCTTCAGACAACAGATCCAATCAGCTATTGAGCAAGGGAGGCTTAAATTTGAAACTCCTACCAAAGCTGAAAAGCCGATGAAGATTGATCAGCACCCCTTCCCGACTAACACAGTTGAAGTGTCTAGCAAAGACACATCACGAGTTAAGTTGCTGACATCTGATTCGACTCGAAATAAAGGAGTCGTCGATCCCAAAGTACAGGTAACCGCTGCCGATGTCAAAGGAAAAGGGTTACTACTTGGAGAAGGAGAATCAAAGCCACGCCGACCCGTCACGTCACAGATGCTGATCAACAAGTTCCAGCGCCGACAAGAGAAGGCAAAGGAAAGAGAAGAGTGGGCACGGTGTAATGAAGGACATTGGAGATGTCCGTTCTTCAAGTACTGTTGGGAAGAAGGGATCAAACTGCCAACGGCTGAAAATTGTCCAGAGTGCAACGGGGCTTACAATAATGGCAACTCATCCAAAAGGGTTTGCTTTGATGACAGAAGACCTGCAGCCAAGGACCACCGTGGATTCGACAATCAACGGGTCTCGGTTCATGATCGGCTGGGGGGCAAAGCCAGCGTCCACGATCGGCTGGGGGGCAAGGCCAGCGTTCATGATCGCTGGGAGGTCGAGTCAATGAAGAGTCAAACGATCGGCTAGAAGAGATGGCCGATTCACTGGTACCTGATGAAGATATCATGTGCCGAGCTCCTGAACGTCGACGCACATTACAACTGGATGATGAAGGATTAAGCCAAACACGTAAGAAGCCTAATCCACAGTGGTGTCCAGATGGCTTGACTAAGTCCCAGAAGAGAAGAGTCTAGCGCCTACGTCAGCTAGAACAGCATGAAGAAGTAGAGAGACTTGTGCTGGACAAAAAAAAGGTTCGGTCTAAAGTTTGGCGCCCAAAGCCTAAGGCTGATGGTGAGGAAGATGACAAACCCCGAGCTGATATAAATATGGTTGTCTTCCTACCGAAAGAGTTCATGGCTCCGGTTGATTCGGATGTGTCCGATGAGGAGCTTGGCATGGCTCAATTGACACTGGAACCTAAACAAGCTATCTTTGAGAAACCAGAAGATGGGAAGAGGCAACATTTGAAGGCTCTGTTTCTCAAAGGTTTTGTCAATAGCAAACCAGTCAGCAGGATGCTCGTGGATAGAGGAGCTGCAGTTAACTTGATGTCGTACACCATGCTGCGCAAAATTGGGAAAGCTGATGAAGATTTGACCCAAACCGACATGATGTTGGTGGACTTCGAAGGCAATGTCTCTCCGGCTCAAGGAACCATCTGCGTGGAGCTCACCATCAGCAGTAAGACCCTTCCGACTGCTTTCTTTGTCATTAAACAGAGGGGATCTTATAATCTACTGCTGGGTCTGGATTGGATACATGCCAATTGTTGCATACCATCTACAATGCATCAATGCATCATCCAATGGATCGGAGATTCAGTGGAAGTGGTGCAAGGAGAAACCTCCTTGACAGTAGCAGCTACAGAAGTACAAGGATGGACTTATGATCAAGTGAGCTGCATATCTGGAAAAGCCTGGGATACCAAATATCTCAGAGTGTCCGATTTTGGACTAAAGCCGGTTCAAGCAGTCGGCTCTGATGACAAAATTTAATGGATCAATTCATTGAAGATGAAGGAAAGCTTGGGCATGGGTTTACATCGGCCGATGAATTAGAAAAGATAGATCTTGGAGACGGAAGCAAACCAAGGCCGACATACATCAGTGCCAAGCTAGAAGAAGATTACAAAAAAGAATTGATCGCATTATTGAAAGAATTCAAGGATTGCTTTACTTGGGAATATTATGAGATGTCTGGCTTAGACCCACAACAGTGAAGCTAATCGGCTGGCCCAAGGGGCATCAGGATATCGGCCGATTCTAACTGTGGAGTTGTCAGCTGAAGATTGGAGGAAAGAAATAATAGATTATCCGAAAAATCCATCCAAGAAGGTTGATAAACAACTGAGGTACAGGGCCATTAAGTATGTTCTGCTGGAAGATGAGCCGTATTATCGTACCATCGATGGAGTTCTGCTCAAATGTCTCGGTGAAGAGGAAGCTAAAATTTTAATGGGAGAGATTCATGAGGGAGTCTGTGGAGCTCATCAATCAGCATTCAAGATGAAGTGGATGATCAGGAACAATAATTATTATTGGCCAACGATATTGGAAGATTGCTTCAAGTATTACAAAGGATGCCAAGAATGTCAGAAGTTTGGAAGCATTCAAAGGGTTCCGACATCAGCAATGAACCCAATAATCAAGCCATAGCCGTTCAAAGGTTGGGCAATTGATTTAATCGGACAGATATATCCACCATCAAGCAAAGGTCATAAATTTGTGCTAGTGGCTACGGATTATTTCACAAAGTGGGTTGAAGCCATCCCAATCAAGACTGTAACAACAGGCAATATGATTGATTTTGTCAGTGAACATATTGTCTATCGGTTTGGTATACCTCAGACTATTACAACCGATCAAGGAAGTCAATTCACCTCAGGGGAGTTCGAAGAATATGCAAATTCTTTGGGGATCAAACTGTTAAACTCGTCTCCCTATTATGCTCAAGCGAATGGACAGGCAGAAGCAGCAAACAAGGGCATCATCAAATTGATCAAACGTAAGATTGATGAAAGTCCTAAGCAATGGCATACAATCCTTAATGAAGCGCTATGGGTGTACAGGATGGCATGCCATGGAGCAACCAAGGTGTCACCATATCAACTAGTGTATGGTCATGATGCTGTACTACCTTGGGAACTGAGAGCCGGATCCAGGAGAACTTCTTTACAAGATCAGCTATCGACCAATGATTATTCAGCTATGATGAAGGAGGAGTTAGAAGATCTTGCTGGTAATCGGCTGAGAGCTTTAGAGAATATTGAAAAGAATAAAAGAAGGGTAGCCAGATGGTATGACAAGAAGGTCAAAGGTAAAGAATTTGCTGAAGGAGATCTGGTTTGGAAGCTCATTTTACCGATTGGCTCTAGGGACCCTAAATATGGGAAGTGGTCACCTAATTGGGAAGGACCGTATCGGATCAGTCAATGCGTACCAGGCAATGCATATATATTGGAAACGTTGGAAGGAGAGAAGTTTGCCAGAGCATTGAACGGAAAATATTTAAAGGAATACTATCCAAGCATATGGGTAGACGCTTAGTCCAATCAGAGCCTAAAAATGGCCGATTTGAGACTCAAGTTACAGCCGATCATGGGAGAAGTCGTCTTTAGTAGAAGAAAGCCGAATCATCGAAGCATGTTCAGTTTCATGTTATGGCCGATATACAAGTCACCCTTAGAATAAAAATATATATATTTTTTCTCTCATCTTCGATTACAATGATGGCGTCACAACTACAGATCTGAAGAATACATCTGAAGATATCTTGGATGATCCATTACAGATCTATTACATCAGTCATCGATGAAACAGGCGATGGAGACGAAGAAAGAGAAAAACAAAAAAGAAAGTGCAAATTTGACGAAGATGAATCACCAGATGGGGTAATTCCTCCCGTCAAAGTTGTTGGGAAAGAAGACATAGGGTTGTTCTTCTTTCCACAACGTCCGAGGACAACCCCCGCCCTTCTCCACCAGCTGAAGCACCCAAGCTGCATCACAAGGCTTCTTCTAGCTGTTGGACGTCCTGGCTTCACAAAAGGAGGCTAGAGAGAGGAGTATGTTCTGGATTGTTTCACAAGAATTCTTCTAGCCATCTTGAGTCAGGGGAGGAAGAAAGAATCGAAGAGTAAGAGTCTAAAGCTCCCTGGACCTATATCTCAAGCCATAGTCGAAAGGATGTGGTTTCCGTGAAGGAATATGAATGGTTATTTATAGCCGGAGCGCCAGAAGAGATAGAGATGGAAGAGCCAGAAAAGACGGAAATGGAAGATGCCAGATCCGGCAAAAGGGGAAACAGATAACCCGTGAATGGCTCAGTTTCCAAAAGATGACTGATTCAGAGAAATAACCCCCAAATAAAGGATGACCATATACATCTAAACAATGGGGAGTTTCTCTATCACATCCACAAACTGCAGAGCATAGTTCACAGACATCTTCTGCCCAAAATTACAGCCAGAGCCTACTAGCTCACCAGCAGTACTCAGAAGGAATGCTATTTCGAGCTGAAGTCTGTCAATGGCCAGTAAAGATCATCGGCGCTCGCAGAGTTTTCTAGGGGAAGATGCCTCTCATACCCATAAGACTAAAAGGGCTAACACTTACATCAGGGAAAACCCAAGGATGATACAAAGAACCTTCGGGTAAAAGAATGAGTCTTATAGGGAAGGGGAACGAGAAGTGCCAAAGAGTCACATGGTGAACAACCCCAAGGAAAGGCAAATGGAAAGGACAAGACGTTATCAATGGAGATTGATCAGGACGATCACGAAGAGATTTGACTACTATTCAAAAGATATCAAGCAAATTTCGGAGCAAAAGGATTATTTACTCCGAAACTGGGGGGCATGTGTTGACACCGTTTTTTGGAAAAAAACAGGTCAAAAAGGATAAGGAGAAGCAGCTGATGAAAAATAGAGTATAATCGGCCAATTGAAGGAAGAGAAGGACGGTCAACACGGATCACCGATGGTCAGAGAGATTCAACCCTGACAATGGGCCAGCAAGTCAGAGCGATCGGCCGATGACTAACCAGAAGATCGGCCGATGGGCGTGTAGAAGGTGGTATTCAAAGGGATACGCCAAAAGGAAAGCACGGTGGAGGCGGGTCAATCCACGATTGGCAACGGGTCGAGAATCAGTTTTTAGGAAGTTTAGACTCCTGTGAGAGTCCTTTTCTATTTTTAGTAGTTTTTGCCTTTAGATGCAAGAAAACAGTGTTGTAATCGGCTAGGAGTCGGGTTTGTCCTCAGGACATAAATAGCGACCCTGCGTGGTCGGAAAATCTATACACACCAATATCAAACAAACCGCCTCCGGGCAAACCCTTTACTTTTACTGCATCTACTTTACAGCATCTACCTTTACAGCATCTACTTTTCGGCGACTTCGCCATTGCGATTTTCTCTTTTCTACAACGACGTACTTCGGGTTCGTCGGGCTGCATCAACTGATCTCCGGCAAGCTTGTGAGTACCGTTTTACCGAATACTCCTAGGCTTTAACCTCCAGGCGTATTGCTGAGGTTTCGTCTAGTTCTTTATTCACCCTTTACCGATATTAGCTAGATCTACAAGTTTTCGTACCAAATTCTTGTAGTTTTAGTTATTATCATTACCATCCGCTCAATCTAGATCCTATCAGGTTCTAACACCGCAGCCGATTCTGACCTACTCGAGCGCTGACGTCACGATCGGCCGATTCAGCCGATCGATCACGCGCTTCAGTCACTTTCGAGCCGACCGATCCCGTTTTACCTTGTATCGGCCGATTGGCCGGTATACGTGTCGCTGAAAGGCCATCGGTTCTCTAGCCGATCCCTAATATTTTCCATTGTCAATCAACAGGTCAGATTGGCTAGCATGCCTCGCTACAGACCGGGGAGTCACGTGTGCTGCGCGCGGAGGTGATGTCCTATTTTCGCGACAACACAGACAAGGCAGATTGATTATGATGAACAAATAAAACCACAGCAAGATGAGAGTGTACCCAAAGGCGGGGCGGTTGCCAGGGGCAACCGATGCTCCGTCATCCTCTAGATTTGCCACACTAATCGTGGGAGGACCTCAGTCGATGTAGTCGTACAATGTCGATGCAGGAAGATGTACGCAGTGTAGTCCCTCGAACGACCGCCGGGAAGTAGATGAAGTAGTCGTTTGGGAGCAGTCGCGCGAAGAGCGCTTCCCAAAAATCTTATTCACCTTCTCCCGGTGCAGGATCGCAAAGACGACGGTTCCGGAGACCTGCTCGCCCCGTCGCAGGTGCACATGAACGATCGAGCTGGAGTCTTGGCGACGGCGGCGCAGCAGTAAGCAGATGCAAAACTCTAGTTGTTGATTTTGTTACGTTTTAGCGTGGCCGGTGGTCTGCTTATATAGTCCGGGAAACCGACCTCGTGAAACACAATCACGAGTAGGACTCTAAGTTGAGTCCATTTAGGACTCAGCAAACCAAAAGACCAAAAACTAAAACTGCAAAAGGAGACCGCGCACCTGCAAGGCGAGAAGCCGGATTTCGGCGGACCATTCACGCAGGTGCCGTGCGCCCGCGCCCTTCGCCCCGCCCGGCCTGGCCCGGCCCGGCGAGGCGAGCGAGCGCGCGCGTGTGGACTTCCTTTCTCCTCCTCATACTAGTCTTTAGAAGATGAGAACAACTTCCATATATAAGTTGGTTCCCTCCACCTTCCACTAGCAAGGTGGCACCCACTACTCCCCTATGCACTCATGTCTATGGGCCTTTGAGATTTATTTAGGAATTTCTGAATTAATTGTTGGGCCAAGCCCACATAAATTCTAACAATCCCCCACCAGATCTCAAATGCCCATTTAGAGATTTGCCTGTTCTCACTACTGTTCGATATACCAGTGTTTCGACAGAGACTGTTAAGTTGAACTTCCGCCTAGAACTTCAAGCTATACTTATCCACAACTTGAACAATGGACTACGCCTTGAATTGCAAGTTTTGTGCGAACAAGCTTTACTCAAAGCCAAACTAGTACTTGGCTGCCAGCAGCCTTACCCCGTGGGTGGAGCATATACGTCATACTCCTTAGTCTCTTCATGAGTTTACTAGAGATCACCCAAGTCTCATAGACTGCGACGTTTAATAGTCAAACTCATATAGGTATGTTCTTTCAAGAATGCTCTGTAGGACAACATCTTCACTTGTTAAAGTCAATAGAACATATTAAGGCATCCTTGCCAACCTACCCCACAGTGCCTCATTGCTCTGAGAGTATTGCATCTTCACATAGAGAGGGTTATCATTATACTCTCCTCAGTTTACCAATAGCTTGTTTTTCCCAGGTCCTTAGTCACGGGATCTCCGATCAAAAAGGTTGGGTTGCTACTACTGTAAACTCACATGGGTCTCATACCCATCTCCCTAGATGCAATTTCTATCACATTCCGTGATAGCCCTTTTGTAAAGGGATCTGCCAGGTTTTTGTCTGTTTGTATATAAGATACAGTAATAACTCCGGAGTTTCTCAACTTCCTGACAGTCTTCAAACGTCTTTTAACGTGTCTTGTTGACTTCGCATTATCCTTAGCACTATTCACTTTAGTGATTACTGTTTGATTATCACAGTTCATAAGGATAGCCGGTATTGGTTTTTCAACCACCGGCAAGTCAGACAAGAGCTCACGCAGCCACTCTGCCTCTGCAGATGCTGTATCCAAAGCTGTAAGTTCAGCTTCCATGGTTGATTTAGTCAAAATAGTCTGTTTGCAAGACCTCCATGACACTGCGCCACCTCCAAGGGTAAAGACATACCCACTAGTGGCGTAGATTTGATCAATATCAGAAATCCAGTTCGCATCACTATATCCCTCTAGCACAGCTGGGTGCCCGAAATAGTGAATCCCATAGCTCATCGTACCTTTAAGATAACGCAAGACCCTTTCTGGTGCATGCCAATGATCATCACCCGGGTTGGACATGTACCTACTCAACTTGCTCACAGCAAAAGAGATATCCGGTCTAGTTGCGCTAGCTAGATACATGAGTGAACCAACAATTTGAGAGTACCTCAATTGATCTCTGGTATCATTCTTGTTCTTTCGCAATGTCACACTAGGATCATAAGGTGTTGGAGAAGGCTTGCTGTCCATATAGCCAAAACGGCTCAAGACCTTCTCAACATAGTGAGATTGTGATAGAGTAATCCCACTCTCTTCCTTAATCAACTTGATGTTTAGAATTACATCAGCTTCTCCTAGATCTTTCATGTCAAAACTCTTTGACAAGAATGACTTGACTTCATTTATAATATCCATGTTTGTTCCAAATATTAGAATATCATCTACATATAAGCATAGTATAACAAAATGACCCCCACCATGTCGATAATACACACACCTATCAGCTTCATTAACGACATAGCCCGCACTAGTTAAAGTAGTGTGAAACTTCTCATGCCATTGTGTAGGAGCTTGTTTCAATCCATACAAAGATTTCAATAATTTACACACCTTCTGCTCTTCACCTTTTACTACAAACCCATCAGGCTGATCCATATAAATCTCCTCATCCAACTCTCCATTAAGAAAAGCTGTCTTCACATCCATCTGATGGACGATCAGACCATATGAGGCAGCCAAGGATAGTAGTACTCGAATAGTGGTCATTCTAGCAACAGGTGAATAAGTATCAAAGAAATCTTCGCCTTCCTTTTGAGTATAACCTTTAGCCACAAGTCGGGCCTTGTACTTGTCAATAGTACCGTCAGGCCTAAGCTTCTTTTTGAACACCCACTTACAACCAATTGGTTTACAACCAAATGGTAGTTCAGATAACTCCCAAGTTCCATTAGAAAGAATCGAGTCCATCTCACTACGAACTGCTTCTTTCCAATCATCTGCATCTGGAGATGCATATGCCTCTATAATAGAGGTAGGAGTATCATCTACAAGGTACACAATGAAATCATCACCAAAGGATTTTGCAATCCTTTGTCTCTTGTTCCTTACAGGAACTTCATTATCATCCTTCTCAAGTGTTTGCTCAAATGACTCAATAGGAGACTCGATAGGTATAGTATTATCGGGAGCTATTTCAGTGGAAAATTTAGCATTACTACGCATATCTTTCATAGGAAAAATATTCTCAAAAATGTAGCATCACGAGATTCAAAAATTGTATCAACATGCATATCATAAACTTCAGACTTTACTACTAAAAATCTATAAGCAATGCTATTGTGAGCATATCCTAGAAAGACACAATCTACTGTCTTTGGTCCAAGCTTACGCTTCTTAGTAATTGGAACATTGACTTTCGCCAAGCATCCCCACGTGCGCAAATATGAAAGTGATGGTTTCCTTCCAACCCAAATCTCATATGGTGTTGTCTCTTTACTTTTGTTCGGAATTCTATTCAGGACAAGATTTGCTGTCAATATAGCTTCCCCCACCATGCCTTAGATAAACCAGCAGTATCTAACATGGCGTTCACCAAGTCAGTCAATGTGCGGTTTTTCCTCTCGGCAATCCCGTTGGATTCAGGAGAATAGGGAGGTGTCCTCTCGTGAATAATACCATGTTCCACACAAAACTCATCAAATAATATAGGAAAATATTCACCAACACGATCTGACCTTAGATGTTTAATCTTTCTTTCTAGTTGATTTTCAGCCTCAGCTTTAAAATTTTTAAAGTAGTCTAAAGCCTCGTCTTTAGTTTTTAGCAAGTAAACATAGCAATATCTAGAAGCATCATCAATTAACGTCATGAAATATCTCTTTCCACTTTTAGTCAACACACCATTCATCTCGCATAGATCAGAATGAATGAGTTCTAGAGGTGCCAAGTGTCTCTCCTCCGCTGCCTTGTGAGGCTTTCGAGGTTGCTTAGATTGCACACAACTATGGCACTTAGAACCTTTGGCAATGGTGAAATCTGGTATTAACCACAAGCTAGATAAATGTGACATCAAACCAAAATTCACATGACATAAACGAGAATGCCAAACACTTGAATTATCACTAATTGTGGCACAAATATGATTGACTGACTTATTAAAAAAATCTGCTAAACTTAGGCGGAACAAGCCTCCGCAATCATAGCCTTTACCAATAAATTGTCCATGCTTAGACATAACTACTTTATTAGACTCTAACACTACCTTAAAACCATCTCTTAATAAAAGAGAAACGCTATCAAGATTCTTGCGAATAGTAGGGACATGCTGCACATTCTTCAGCTGCACGATCTTGCCCGAAGTAAACTTCAGATCTACCGTACCAACACCACGAACAGAAGCATGTGACCCGTTCCCCATCAGAACGGAAGAACCCTGGAGCAATTGGTATGAAGAAAATAAAGAGACATCAGCACACACATGAATATTAGCAACCGTATCAAGCCACTAACTAGGTGATTGAAATACTGAAAGTACGGTAGGAAGACTACTATACCCGTCATCGGCATTGGTTGCAGTCACGAGGTTGACCTTTTTCTCTTTACGGTCTGCATGCTTTGGACAATCCTTAGCAAAATGTCCTAGTTCACCACAAGTGAAACAAGACATCTCAGACATATCTTTCTTCTTCTTCTTAAAGGTAGTAGTTGCTTTGGCATTGAAAGACTGTTGTTTCCCCTTTCCTTTGTTCTTGCCTTTGAAATTTCTCTGGACAAAGTGGGCGCTATGATCCCATAAAGGATTTGCGTCTCGTATATGCATCATTGAATCAAACAGATGATTCAAAAGCACATTACGCACAACTCCCACAAAGATATCATTGACTTTCTGGAATTTACTCCGATCTTTATCAGAGATGTCTCCCTCGGGTAAGCCATCTTTGACCCAGAAAACTTCCATGGCAGTAAGCCAATCTGTGATCTTAACAGACCACCTCTTAAAGTGCACACCAGAGAATTTCTCCAGCCTCAGCACATCAACAAAACTAGCCATAGGTACTGGAAAAGACCTATAATAAGGTTTTTGGATTGTTTTGGCATTTTAGGCAATTTCCAGATTAAAACCAGAATATAAATCATGACGAACTGAGCAACTAAATTAAGCATGTGTAGAAAACTCATATCACAGATCATAGCAACTAGTGTAAGCACGATTCGTACACTAGACAGACAAGGCAGATTGATCATGATGAACAAATAAAACCACAGCAAGATGAGAGTGTACCCAAAGGCGTGGCGGTTGCCGGGGGCAACCGATGCGCCGTTATCCTCTGGATTAGCCATACTAATCGTGGGAGGACCTCAGTCGATGTAGTCATACAAAGTCGATGCAGGAAGATGTACGCAGTGTAGTCCCTCGAACGACCGCCAGGAAGTAGATGAAGTAGTCGTTTGGGAGCAGTCGCGCGAAGAGCGCTTCCCAGAAACCTTATTCGCCTTCTCCCGATGCAGGATTGCAAAGACGACGGTTCCGGAGACCTGCTCGCCTGGTCGCAGGTGCACGCGAACGATTGGGCTGGTGTCTTGGCGACGGTGACGCAGCAGTAAGCAGATGCAAAACTCTAGTTGTTGATTTTGTTACGTTTTAGCGTGGCCGGTGGTCTGCTTATATAGTCCGGGAAACCGACCTCGTGAAACACAATCACGAGTAGGACTCTAAGTTGAGTCCGTTTAGGACTCAGCAAACCAAAAGACCAAAAACTAAAACTACAAAAGGAGACCGCGCTCCTGCAAGGCGAGAAGGGATTTCGGCGGACCGTTCACGCGAGTGTCGTGCGCCCGCACCCCGCCCGGCCCGGCCCGGCGAGGCGAGGCGAGCGAGCGCGCGTGTGTGGACTTCCTTTCTCCTACTCATACTAGTCTTTAGAAGATGAGAACAACTTCCATATATAAGTTGGTTCCCTCCACCTTCCACTAGCAACGTGGCACTAAAGGATTCCACTACTCCCCTATGCACTCATGTCTATGGGCCTTTGAGATTTATTTAGGAATTTCTGAATTAATTGTTGGGCCAAGCCCACATAAATTCTAACAAAATATCCCCATGGAATGGGATCGGTTCACATCATGCTTCATATGCAAGCTTTAAATGGCCTAATTCTAATAGTACATATTAAAAATAAACAAGAAATAGACTTCGATTTTCCTATGCAACAACAAAGCATAAAGAATAACCTACCTCCACAATCGGGAGCACCTACCTCGACAGGGTCCTTATCACCAACATCCTTGGTCCTTCTAGGGTCGATGCAAGATTCCAACTCCTCACATCTCAATGATTACAACCAGATCTAAAAGGGGAAAGGGAGCCACTTCCCCTCTCCCCGATTGCAGTCATAGCTCACCACACACAAGTACTAAAGGGGAGGTGTAGATTTCCCAAAACATGAGAACTGAGCTATCATAGAGTTGTCCATGACCAATGATATGGCTATACGTATAGTTCAACTCTCCAGAGTGTGTACATCTGGACCCAGCTCGGAGTGGAGCCCAGTCGAAGATCAGATTTGCTGAACACAACCATTCGAACGAAGAACCTAGTAGTTACGATACCAGCCCGCATCTAGGCTCGGATGTGGTCCCCCGAAGAAGACCACCCTAGAACTATGAAGTACTTCCGCCGTAGCCAATGAGGAGCAGCTATACGATCTGGAGCGATGGGTCAATACCCAACTCCCTTACACTAATACTCTATCCTACAACTGGTACAATATAACACTTACTAGTGTGAGCCTGGATCTCACCTATATTGAAGAGGAGGCGTATACATTTACATAGCCCCATGAAAATGGTCTGTCCACTCGGTTATATAGACCAGTTCTTGTTAGAAGATAGGCAATATTTTGGTATATTTTAATTCCATAATTAAATAGACATTTCAATATTACGGTGAGTGAAACAATCCATGTGCATGTGTTTATGTTTAAACAACAATTAAACATAACAATATTCATGATTATACAGCTAATAAACATGAATACTAGTTTAAGAAGGTACCCTGTGGAAGGTTGGGTGACGGCGTCACCCGACTTTCCGATATCACTCATTGTAGAGTGACCTCAATCGGTGTAGCCGTACAAAGTTGACGCAGGCAGATGATCGCAGTGGAGACCCGCTGTAGACGAAGTAGTCGTTCGCTCGTAGTTGACGTAGAGGAAGTAGTCGTTCGTTCGTTTGTAGTCGACGTAGTCGTACGGGAGCGAGCAGTCGCATGAAGACGCTCCCCAAAAACCTTATCACCCGCCTATCCCGAGTAGGATCTCAGCAGCAGGACGAGGTTCCGGAGGCTCTGCTCTCGCCGGTACCGTGCGCGCGGTGCAGGCGATGGGGATGTGAAAAGAAGCAGCAAACAGAGGGAGAGAGGGAGAGGTCTCCTGAATAGGAATACCTTAGTGTGAATTGGCAATTCAAGAAGGAGGAGGAGGGGCATCTTATATAGATGAGCAGGTGTGCGCGGGGGATGAACCTGGACGTTGCAGTTAAGGCACCTCAAGTAGTAACGGTCGCGGTTAAAGCTGGTAGTAACGGTTGCGGTTAATGTGCCATGGTTATGGCTCAGTAACGGTCACAGTTAAGGAGCCATTATTCCTTTCCAACAGCAAAAAGATGTTCACGCACCGCAACACATCACGTCCGTCCGTCCGTCCGTTCGACCGCACCGCTCGACACGACACGCCCACGCCCACAGCCTTGGCCCGGCTCGGCGAGGCGAGCGAGCGCGCGCGCACGTGTGGCACACCTACCTCCTTTATTCAACTTCACAAGAGGTGTATTGAAAGGCTACCTCATAAGTTGGATGGGAGACTCTTCAAATACCCATACGGTATTTCTCTCTTTTCCCTAGCATTGAACAGATGGGCTTTAATTCTTTCATTATTACAATAAATGGCCCTAGGCCCATTTATTCTAACAATCCCCACCAAGAATTTCAAGCCACATTGGAAATACTCTCATCTTCCCTTTTGTTTTTGATATACCAGTACTACGATGGAGACTGTTAAGTTGAACATCCACCAGGAACTCAAGTTACACTGATTTGCAACTGAAGAATGGACTAGGCCTTGAATTGTCAGTTTTGTGCATCTAAGCTTGGCTAGAGCCCTTTACTGATACTTGGCTGCACATGGCATCCCCGCGGGTTGGAGCTTATGGGTCACACTCCGTGCCTCTTCATGAGTTTTCTAGGGATCACCCAACTCTCATAGACTATGACCAGTAGTCGATACTCATATAGGTGTGTTCCTTCAAGACATACTGTAGGACTATGTCTTTGCTTCAGAGAAACAACTACCTTGTTTCATGAAAGCCACTTGGAGCACATTAAGGTATAAAAACCAGCCTGCCATACAGTTTTGAAGAGAAATGCATCTTTTCCATGAATTGAGCCTTCTCAAAGGTTCTCTTCTCTCAGTCAAACCATAGCTTGTTTCACCATCTTAATTCACGGGATCTCCGATCACATAAGACAGGTTACCACTATGGAAAAACTCACGTGGGTCTTAAGCCCAGTTCCATAGTTGCATTATCTATCACAATACGTGATAGACCCTTTATAAATTGATCTACCAGGTTCTTAGATGTATGGATGTAATCCAAAGCTATGACACCGGTGTTTCTCAATTTCTTGACAGACTTCAACCGCCTCTTGACATGCCTGGATGACTTCATGTTGTCCTTTGAACTGTTCACTTCGACAATCACAGTTTGATTGTCACAGTTCATTAGGATTGCCGATATCGGTTTTTCAACTATCGGCAAGTCCAGTAGGAGTTCACGAAGCCACTCGGCCTCTACAGTGGTAGTATCCAATGCTGCGAGTTCTGCTTCCATTGTTGACCTGGTTAGAATGGTCTACTTGCAAGACTTCCAGGAAACAGCGCCACCTCCAAGTGTGAACACATATCCACTTGTGGCTCTTAACTCATCAGCATCAGAAATCTAGTTTGCATCACTATATCCCTCCAAGACTTTGGGGTCTCCGGAATAGTGAATGCCATAGTTCATTGTGCCCACTAGATAGCGCATTACCTGCTCGAGAGCACACTAGTGTTCACTGCCCGGGTTTGAAACAAACTGGCTCAGTTTACTAACTGCATATGCAATGTCAGGTCTCGTGGCGCTAGCCAGATACATTAGTAAACCAATGATCTGGGAGTACCTCAGCTGATCCACTATTATCCTCAGGTTCTTCCTTAGAACCAAGCTGGCATTGTAAGGAGTTGGTGCGGGTTTAGAATTGCTGTAGCCAAACCAACTTAGCATCTTCTCAACATAGTGAGTCTGTGACAGAGTCACCCCACCAATTTCTCTCTTTATCAGCTTTATGTTAAGGATAACATCAGCCTCTCCCAAATCTTTCATCTCAAACTTTTGAGATAGAAAGTCTTTGACCTCCTTGATCAATTCAAGGCTCGTGCCAAAGATAAGTGTGTCATCTACATACAGACACAAAATCACTCCTTCGCCCCCACCATAGTGATAGTACACACATTTGTCAGCTTCGTTTGTAACAAAGCCAACAGATGTCAAAGTTCTGTCGAACTTATCATGCCATTGCTTAGGTGCTTGCTTGAGGCCATAGAGAGACTTCACTAGCTTACACACCATTCCTTCTTGACCCTTTACTACAAATCCTTCCGGCTGATCCATATAGATCTCCTCTTCCAACTCTCCATTTAGGAAAGCTGTCTTAACGTCCATCTGATGAACGAGAAGACCATGAGAGGCTGCCAATTAAAGTAGTACTCTTATTGTGGTCAATCGAGCGACTGGTGAGTAAGTATCAAAGAAGTCTTCTCCTTCCTTTTGGGTGTAACCCTTGGCCACAAGTCTAGCCTTGTACTTATCAATAGTACCATCAGGCCTAAGCTTCTTTTTGAGCACCCATTTGCATCCCACTGGTTTGCACCCGTAAGGACGTTCAACAACCTCCCAAGTTCCATTTGACATGATAGAGTCAATTTCACTCCTCACTGCTTCCTTCCAATAGTCAGCACCAGGTGAAGAGTAGGCCTCTGCAATGGTCTTGGGAGTGTCATCCACGAGGTATATGATGAAGTCATCTCCAAAGGATTTCTCTGTCCTTTGTCTCTTGCTCCTCCTAGGAGCTTCATCATTGTCCTCCTCAGGATGCTCAATAAATGTAGGCTCATTGAGTTCCATCGACTTGGTGGAGTCGTCCTTCTCGACAGACTCTTGCCTAGATGAACTTGTTTCTTCTCTCATTGGAAAAATATTCTCAAAGAATGTAGCGTCTCTGGACTCCATAATTGTGTTGACAAGCAAGTCAGGCACTCCAGATCTTATTACCAAGAATCTATATCCGACATTGTGAAAAACATACCCCAGAAAGACAGTCCACCGTCTTTGGTCCAAGTTTACGTTTCTTGGTGAATGGCACACTGACTTTGGCCAAGCAACCCCATGTGCGTAAATATGAAAGAGTTAGCCTCTTCTTCTCCCATTCCTTGAATGGTGTTACTTCCTTATTCTTCATAGGCACACAGTTCAGGACATGATAGGCTATCAGTATCGCCTCACCCCACCATTCCTTAGATAGTCCCGCGGTTTCTAACATGGCATTCACCAAGTCATTCAGCGTGCGGTTCTTTCTTTCGGCAATCCTATTGGATTGGGGTGAATAAGGCGGTGTCCTCTCATGAACAATACCGTGTTCCTCACAGAATGTATCAAAAGTATTAGAGAAATATTCGCCACCTCGATCCGACCTTAGGTGTTTAATCTTTCTCTCAAGTTGATTTTCTACTTTAGCTTTATAGATCTTAAAGTAATGTAACGCTTCATCTTTTGATTTTAACAAGTAGATGTAACAAAATCTAGTGCTATCGTCTATCAAAGTCATAAAATATCTTTTACCACCCTTTGTCAACACACCATTCATTTCGCTCAGATCGGAATGAACTAATTCTAGAGGTGCCAAGTTTCTCGCCTCAGCAGTCTTATGTGGCTTGCGAGTTTGTTTCGATTCAACACATACGTGACACTTAGAATTTTTGACAGAGGTAAACTTTGGAATTAAACTCAAACTAGCTAAGCGCATCATACAACCAAAATTAACATGACAAAGCCTCGAATGCCAAACATTTGATTCATCATTCATCACATGGTTCACAACGTTATCATCGAACAATAAAGAAAAGCGGAACAAGCCTCCGCTATCATAGCCTTTTCCAACAAAGGTACCAAATTTAGAAATGATACATTTATTTGACTCAAAGACTAACTTAAAACCATCTCTACACAATAGAGACCCGCTGACTAGATTCTTCTTGATGGTAGGTACATGCTGCACATTCTTCAATTGTATAGTCTTCCCCGAAGTGAACTTCAGAGTGACTGTACCAGCACCAAGAACACGCGCATGGGCACCGTTCCCCATCAACAAGGAGGTAGTCCCCCCGACCTGGTAAGAAGAAAACATAGAAATGTAAGCGCATACATGAATATTAGCACCGGTGTCTATCTACCACTCTGGTGAAGAACACACTGAAAGAATTGTAGGTAAGAAATTACCATACCCCGATGTTCCTCCACCCTCTCTAACAACCATGTTCACTGTCTTTGGAGCCTTGCGATCTTTACGATCTGGGCACTTTGCAGCAAAGTGATCCGGACTGCCACAAGTATAGCAAGCACCCCCCGGCTTTCTCTTCTTCTTATTAGGCTCGTCGGCTTCCTTAGCCTTGGGCGGGTTTTGTGAAGGCTTCTTCCTCTTGTTCTGGTTATTCTGGAACTTGGGATTGCCCCTCTGCACAAAGTTTGCGCTTGAGGAGCCAGCTATTGCCTTTCCACGTGTGTCCTTTGCTCTCGCCTTCTCTTCAACATCAAGAGTCACAATAAGGTCATCAAAAGTGAATTCCTTTCTCTTGTGTTTTAGAGAGGTAGCAAAGTCCCTCCAAGAATGTGGCAGCTTTGTGATAATTGCTCCTGCCACAAACTTGTTGGGCAACACACATGGGACCTCTTTGCTATAGTTCTCAAGCTCTTTAGCCAGCGCCTGTACTTCATGGGCCTGTTCCACCACAGAACGGTCTTCAACCATCCTGTAGTCTAGGAACTGTTCCATTACGTACAGCTCACCGCCGGCGTCAGAAGCTCCGTACTGAGCCTCAAGAGCCTCCCAAATATCCTTCCCCGTCTTCCTCTGAAGATAGGTATCCACCAAGTTATCAACCAGAACGCTGATGATGGCACCCCGGAACAGATTATCATCCGCATTGAATTTTTCCTCCGAGACACCCTCGGGAGCTTTTCCGGTGGTGACGTACATCACGTTCATGGCGGTGAGCCACAAGGTGGCCAACTCACGCCATCTCTTAAAGTTGGAACCATCAAAAGGCTTTGGTTTAATTGCATTTGCAAAGCTAGTTGCACCAAACATATTCCTATCAACATTATAAGGTTTTTGGATTGTTAGATGATAGGCAATATTTTGGTATATTTTAATTCCATAATTAAATAGACATTTCAATATCACGGTGAGTGAAACAATCCATGTGCATGTGTGTATGTTTAAACAACAATTAAACATAACAATATTCATGATTATACAACTAATAAACATGAATACTAGTTTAAGAAGGTACCCTGTGGAAGGTTGGGTGACGGCGTCACCCGACTTTCCGATATCACTCATTGTAGAGTGACCTCAATCGGTGTAGCCGTACAAAGTCGATGCAGGCAGATGATCGCAGTGCAGACCTGCTGTAGACGAAGTAGTCGTTCGCTCGTTCGTAGTCGACGTAGTCGTATGGGAGCGAGCAGTCGTGTGAAGACGCTCCCCAAAAATCTTATCACCCACCTATCCTGAGCAGGGTCTCAGCAGCAGGACGAGGTTCTGGAGGCTCTGCTCTCGCCGGTACCGTGCGCGTGGTGCAGGCGATGGGGATGCGAAAAGAAGCAGCAAACAGAGGGAGAGAGGGAGAGGTCTCCTGAATAGGAATACCTTAGTGTGAATTGGCAATTCGAGCAGGAGGAGGAGGGGCGTCTTATATAGGCGAGCAGGTGCGCGTGGGGGGATGAACCTGGATGTTGCAGTTAAGGCACCTCAGGTAGTAACAGTTGCGGTTAATGTGCCATGGTTAAAGCTCAGTAACGGTCACAGTTAAGGAGCCATTATTCCTTTCCAACAGCAAAAAGATGTTCACGCACCGCTCGACATGACACGTCACGCCCACGCCCACGGCCTCGGCCCGGCTCGGCGAGGCGAGCGAGCGCACGCGCGTGTGGCACACCTATCTCCTTTATTCAACTTCACAAGAGGTGTACCGAAAGGCTACCTCATAAGTTGGATGGGAGACTCCTCAAATACCCATACGGTATTTCTCTCTTTTCCCTAGCATTAAACACATGGGCTTTAATTCTTTCATTGTTACAATAAATGGCCCTAGGCCTATTTATTCTAACAGTTCTATCAATTGCTTCACTACTAGCAAAAATTGGCATACCAATGCTTACAACCAAAGCCATTAAAAGTTTTTAGAAACTTATTAAATATCATAATACAAAAAGGTATTGGTTATCGTATTTGGCACCAAAGAAACCAAGTGAATACCTAACTTTGACATCTTTTTTCGAACCAACAGCACATGACGTGTGAGTTTCCATTGATATAGTAGAAACTACAAGATGGAGGTCATAGGCAGGAAAATAAAAGAAACAAAAAACTAAAGCTAAAACTTGTCCAGTTGGATTGGGACATCAACACGGGTAACACACAACGCTGACCGGTTGGATTGGGATATCAACACGGTCACACCACTCCACTCAAAGGGGCAACAAAACCAAAATCAAGCAGTAGCTAAGCGTCGCGCCCACTGATATTCCACTCTTTAGCTGTAGCCGAAATCCGTTGTGACCCTGCGGTAATAGGAACCCAAGAGAAACAGACCGCACCACACCAAGAAGGTCGCTGCCATGCAGGACCCATCACCACAGTGCCGCTGCCACAATACACCCCACCCAAACAGAGTGATACCACCAGATCCGGACCTCACAACAACATGCGGGGGCCTTGCCTTGCTAGCCGTTGGACTCCAGGCTCGCCTCGAAGAAACACTACACACGGGGGCCTTGCCACTTCCTCCACAACACTCCACATCACGGATCCGTCTCAAGAGTCACCATCAGGGAGGTGTGAAGTGTTGCCCCATTTACAAGAGCCTCCATGTCAAATGGTAAGATCTAGACAGCCCACAGCAGTGTTAATCCTGGTGGTTTAGTTGTTCGGCGAGGTGGAATCTAAGGCTAAGAACTCGAAGGTTGCGCACGAGCACACGAAACACAGAGAACACGATGAGTTTATACTGGTTCGGGCCTCCGGAGAGTAAAACCTTACGTCCAGTTGTTGGTGTAGATTGCTTGGGGATTGCGTGATCGTACAAGGGTCGCCTCATCCGCCTTATATTGGCCAGCAGACAAGGTCGGTTCCCAGATTCCTGGTCGGTTACGACCTAGGGACCTAAGTCTAGTTGATTACAACACTTGCCATATCCGTCGATCTGCTTTATCGGAATCCACCGATGTCTTGTCTTGCACGCCAAGTCTTGAAGTCGTTCTGGATAAGGTCGTCTGGGGAATCTTCTGGAAAGTCTTTAGGATGTCGTGCGGGCCACCAAATAGGTCAGTTGGGCCCATTGACAGGTCGGCGAGTCTTCTGGTAGGCCGGACCCAGTTGTCGGGAGCGGCCGTGAGCCTGGTCGGTGGGGACCCAGGGGTACCCATGTCTCACAAACCCCCGAGCGATGTGTAGGCGCAGCGACCTTAGAAAGGTCATGACGAAGTCATAGAGCTATCGACAGGTCGGATAGCATGCACGTCGGTCCAAAAGAAAAAAGAACAGGCCAGCTTAGCAGCCGACCTATTTGTAGTCTTGCCGAATCTAAGAGAGGTCAAGTGACGACCTATAGGAAGCAAGCTTCCGATAGATCGGAATGACGATGGAAAAATTCAGAGGGCATCAAGGATGCACTCATAGAGTAGTATCCGAGCATCGTGGCGGGCAGGATGGCCGGTATGATGATCCAAAAAAGAAAGAGAAGGAAAAAGTAGGTCAAGTAACGACATGATGAGAAACAGATTTCTCAACAGGTCGTTACGACGAAGAAAATAGGAGGGCGTCGAAGACACACTCGTAGAGTAGTCCCCTAGCATTGAAGCAGGCAGCATGGCTGGTTTGATGCTCAAAAAAGAGAAGAAAAACTGAGTCATGGTCTTGATCGAACAAAGTGTAGAGACACCCAGATCTCCTAGTATGGCTACAAGGAGTCTGGCAGGGCCAACCTCAAGGAGGCCTTGTAGGCGTGCCGACCTCAAAGAGGCCTCAAATCAACAATGTCCAGTATCCGAGGAAATCCGGTAAGATCTTGAAAGGTGTTTTGCATGGAGAGGTCGTTGATGATGTCGTAGCTTGTAGTCATGATATCAGGAGCCGTAATCAATGAAGTCATAGAAAATATATAGGTATTCAACGTATGGAGTGTAAAGACACCCAGATATCTTGCATGGCTGCAAAGAGTCTGGCAGGGCCACTCGAGGCATGCCGACCTCAAGAAGGTCTCAAGTCTATAGCGCCCAAGCACCGGAAGTACTTGGCAGGGCCAATAGGCGCGCACCCCACAGGGAGGCCTTTATTCCCGTCGTAAAATCCTAGGTGCCCAGAACAGGCTGGCAGGGCTACAAGGGCACACCGACCTCAGAAGGTCACGCATCTGGGGCGCCCAACTAGGTTGGCAGAGCCGAAAACGTACCCAGGTATTGAGAGACCTAGGTATTATGGCACGCCGACCTCAGGGAGGCCATTTTAGTGCCCAGACGACCAACATAGCTGCTGACCATCCAGCGGAGCCATGACGCTAAGGTATTGACGACCTTAGCAGTAGGCACACCGACCACAGAGGCTCGACGAAATCGTAATCGTGAAGCTTCTGATCTTCAGGCGCCCAGATAGATCTGGCAGAGCAGCAAGGCACGCCTACCCCGGAAGGTCTTCAATCGAACCTACAACCATTCTGCTCAGGAAACAAAAATATAGGTTGATTGGAATAGGTCTATTTACATGCAGAGCCATAGCGGGTGCACCAGGACGCAGAGCCTAGCGGGTGTGATGAAGATGTCGAGTTGTAAAAGGGGGCGTGTAATCTTCGTCATCGTCCATAGATGTACCGAGGCGCAAAGCCCTCTGACGCAGAGTCAGGCTTTGTCATTTATTGTAGACTGCAGGGTCATGGATCAACAGTGGTCAGAGATTCCCTTGCCACCCAGAAAACGACAAACTGCCCACGAATCAAGGAGTGCACTGTAGCCATGTGATTCTGCGGCGGGCTCAGGCATCATTGATGCACTAGCGACAAAAGACATCGTGAGACAGGGTAAAGTCATCACCTTTAATCATGCACATGGTTGCAGGCCCTCTGAACCACGTGAGGACAGTGTCATCACTTCGCCAGCTGCCCGAGGCCTGGCTTTGGCTATAAGTAGCACCATGATACTGAAGGAGGCAAGCACCGAGCATTGTGGAGCTATGAAGCTGCAGAGTAGTTTTGAGGCTATGCCATGGGCATGTGGCCGTCCACCAGATTGTAGGATGTTGCGTTTGTAGAAGCTTGGAGCTAGAAGAACTCTTGCGAAATGTAGGCAGCACACCCACTCTTTGTACCTTGCCTCAGCAAGGAATCAAGGAGAGTTTGGAGGTGATGCTGTAGAGGCTCGAGGTGCAGCTAGAAGTCCTTGGTGAGCATGAGATGCCTGTCGGAGGCTTGCGGCCCGCGTTGAAGAGCAAGCTCGTGTCTGCATTCCATAGTCTGGCACAGAGCATACCTTACTATGTGCGGCGTTGCCCAGCTGTTCACCGCAAGGCCACCATCGAGGTCCTGAGGCTAGAAGAATTCTTGCGACGTGCCCGGTTGTAGCTGGGTACACCTCAAGGATTGCTCTAGGTAGATCAGGTCTTCGAGTACGTTTGTATTTTTGTGACGGGTTCTGGATCCAATAAGGTCGCAGGTGACTTGTGTACCTTCGAAGTTCTCGTGTAATGTTCGCTCTCTTTTGTCTTGTAATGGTCGTTCTGACAAAATTATTCATCAAAGACCTAAAGTGACACAGTTTGGGGGCTTATCGACCTCATGAGGATCGAAATGTGTTATCAGGACGACCTGATAACGATGTTATATTCACGACCAAAACTCAGAGCATAGGTCGCCAGCCAATCCATTGGCGCAAAATCCGGCGAGATCATCTCGCGCGATTATCGGCATAGAGCCGTTAGGGCGAGCTCCTTGCTGTGGAAGGAGCTGCAACGGGCAGACCCGGTGGGACCCTTATAAATAGAGCGGCGGGGGCCAGCGTTGACCGCCCTCTTCGTCTTCTTCCTCCTTTCGCCATCACTGCCGAAATCGCCGCGCCCTAGCTGCCGCGCACTCCACCGCTGAGCTTTGCCCTAGCATAGTTAGTGCGCTACCGTCTGTTGCAGACCGCGCGCCGGCGCCTCCGTCTGCGTGTCGCTCCACTTTTCATGCGAATCAAAACCTTAGTGAATTTTAGATCTAGATCCACTCAACCTCAAGAAATGGCGGCCGCAGCTCGTCAAATCCCGGACCCGCAGACGGTGTGGGAACCCTCGACGGTGACCGTAGCGAAGATT
Organism: Cenchrus fungigraminus; assembly: GCA_036936925.1. Taxonomy (NCBI): domain Eukaryota; kingdom Viridiplantae; phylum Streptophyta; class Magnoliopsida; order Poales; family Poaceae; genus Cenchrus; species Cenchrus fungigraminus. The sequence continues at coordinate 97,468,346 of CM072774.1, read as the reverse complement.
CAGGCGCTGGTGGACCGTGGGCTTCTAAGGTCCAAGGCGGAGGTGGAGTGGAAGGCGCCTACGGGCGAGGCCTTCCCGACGGAGGACGACAAGGAGCAGGTCGTCTTCATCTCCTTCTTCGAGCGCGGGTTCAACATCCCCGCGGGTGATTTCTTCAGAGGTCTACTCTTCTACTACAAGCTGGAGCTGGTACATCTCGTCCCCAACTCCATAACTGTAGTTTCGACGTTCATTCACTTCTGTGAGGCGTTCTTGGGGATAGCACCCCACTACCTTCTCTGGCGACATCTCTTCTGCGTCAAGTCTACCGGCAAGCATGCCGGTGTTGTAGGAGCTGTCATGTTCTGCCTGAGGCCGGGCCTCAAGACGGAATAGGTTGATACGGACCTGCCCGACAACACTTCTGGATGGAGGTTGGAATGGTTTTACATCGCCAACCAACAGCCTGCACTCCCGAAGCATACTGGGCACAAGCCCATGAAGATACCGGAGTGGGACATGCAGCTGACTTCGGGTGAGATGGACGATGTTAAAGAAGTTCTTGAACTGGTGCGCGACCTCAAGTAGAGGGGCGTAACGGGAGGCTCGGTGGCGAGGTCGTTCTACCGCCGCCTGATCCAGCCGATCAAGGATCGAGTGCACCCGGCTTACGAGTATTGGGGACAGTCAGACCCTACTCGTGAGGTCAGCCGCAAGGTACCCAAGGAGGAGATGATGGCCAGGGTGTCACAAATCTATGCCGGGCGTGCACGAATCAAGAAGTGCCCAAAGGCGTATTCCTTGACCCGACCAGCCGACCCTGTAAGTCCTGGGACTAGTAGGTCATTTGTTATATTCCTTTCTTTACGTCGTTCTTACTCTTTTGCACTTTATCTATTGCAGGATCGGGAGATGCAGCTTTGGTGCCCGGCACCTCTTCCTAAAGGCGAAGAGCCTCGTCGGAAGCTGAGGTCGGACAAGTACCGACCTCCAGCAGCTGGGCTGCTGGAGAATTATGAATCAGACTCGTCTCTGGAAGCCGATGAAGATACCGACCCGGAGGTCGGTGGCGATGTGGCGAAATGCCAAGAGGCGAGCAGCGTCGCAAAGCCTGGTCATAAAACAAGAGCTGCGACGACGAAGCAGTCAACCTCGAAGGCTACTGCCCAGGTCGAGGCGGCAAAGACCGCCAAACTTGAGGCGGAGAAGAAGAAGAAGAGAAAGAGGAGGACGAGCCCTCCACCGGCGGTCGAGACGTCGGTAATTCCTACACCTTCGGCCAGGGAGGTAGAATCTGATGAGGATGAAGCCACCGATGACCCCCCGATCGTTGAAGATCGGACGGCGAGGAGGTCTTTGAGTCCCGCGGCCAAGAGGCAGCGGGAGTTGGAGCAGAAGACAACAGAGGACGACCTCCGTCGAATGAGGGAGGCGCAGCGAGCTGCTGCCAGTGCGCAGGCAAAGATGCCTGTGAAGATGAAGGTGCGGCCTTTTAGGCTGAAGCTACACGCCCCGGCTACTGTGAGGTATGGTCGTAGTGCTGAAGTTCATTAATTTGCTGGCTATTGTTGGTTCTTTGCATTGTTTTTGATGAAGACATCTGCAGGGCGGTCGTCTAGCCTGAGAGCGCCTTGGGTGATCAAGGGTCTCCTTCCCAAACAAGGTCGACGGCCATGAGGTCGAAGCTCGAACTCTGGTCGATGACCCGGGAACGGCAACTCCTCCACCTACTGCAGACGCCGGGACACAGGGTTCCGTAGGCGACGTTGGTGCGTCGTCCTCTCCCCCCACCATCGACGTGGACCCCATCAACACGGTGCCCAGCACGTCAGCTCAGGACCCGACTGCGGATCTGATTCAGATCGAGCATCCGCAGGAGAATCCAGAAAGAGCCAATGTGCAGGTACCGGGTTCGATGTCAATAGGGCCGACTTTGAGGCGTGAAGAGATTGACTGGAATGGTACTCCTTGGCAGGAGGACATCTTCGATGACAACGAGGACATGAGGGTGGTCCGTAATGCGATCTTGACTCTTAACCAGGTGTTTACGGTAAGCCTTTTCCCTTATGCTATCTTTGATAACTTGCTTTGAGATTGGTCTTGTCGACCTGATTTCTTGTTTCTGTGGAGCAGTCGCTGGCTGACCGTGCCAAGGGCAGGGCCGACCTTCTGAAGAATGCTGCAGCCACGCAGCTACGGGTGGTCGATCTTGAGCAGGAGCTCAAGCAGGTCTGCGAGATAGTGGCGGCGGACAAGAAGAAGCTCGAGGACGAGCTGGCTAAGGAGAAGCAGAAAACCCGAGAGGCCAACACACAGTTTAATGTCGCAAACACTAGTAAAGTTGATTTTCTTATGGGTTTCTCTTTGTCAATGTCTTGTGCAACTGAGGTCCTGACCTCAGGGTTTTGTTGGCATGTTGCAGAATTTCTCAGGCGTGAGGACAAGCTCAAAAATGAGCTGAAGAACACCAGGGAGAGGGTTCGAACCTTGCAGGTGAACCTCCGGGAGGCCGAGGCTGGCGGCCAGGAGCTGAAGCAGGTGATGAAGGAAACAATCGACAGTGAGTACACTGTATCTCAAAAGTTGGCTTATGAGAAACAAGCTCAGAAGAATCTCAAGGTCAGTCTTGAGGTAGATTTGGAGTCGCTGGAGAATGACCAAGTGATCATTGCAGGACAAGAGGTGGAGTTGAACGACCTGAAGAACACTGCCCATTATGCCATGGACATGATAGCGTCGCAGGTCGAGGGGGAGGAGCCCAAGCCTGCTATTGACCGTCTCATAGCTATACCCGAGAAGCTGCTCGACCTCCTGAAGGCAACGGGCTTGGCGGCGGCCACGGAGGTGTTAGTGCGGGTGAAGTCGCACTACCCCGAGGTTGACATGGTCAAGGTCGGGGAGAGTTCAGATACGACAAAAGACCTCAAGGCCTTGGATCTTGAAGTGCGTGACGCCGCTACGGTGGTAATGGACGCTCTTGATTATGAAGGCGATGGCGGCGAAGAGTAGTCTTAGTCTAGGAGCTGTACCTCCTCCTTTTCTCAGTCATGTAAAATAGTATTTGATGAAACCTTCTTTTATGGCCTGCATGACATACTTGCTTTGTGTCTACGCAAACTTGGTAGTCTTTGAAGTGACCACTACTCACGGAGAGGCTGGCTTACCGACCACCACAGCTCAGCAGGGAGGCTTACGTGTGATTGGCGCACGGGAGGGAGTCTAGGTCTTAGGTTTAGCAACCTTTACGACCAAGCAGGCTCACAACGACACAAAGCGGGTAGTCATGAGGGATGACGTCCTCAGGTCGAACGACCCTTAGGTTGGCTTTGAGCCAAGCCCCCGAGCATGTCGAGGGGGAGGACAGGAAATTTTAACCCCCAGGTCATATGACCCTTGTGTTGGCTTTAGCCAAGCCCCCGAGCATGTCGAGGGGGAGGGTTGATGACATGAGAGAGGAGAAGGTAGGACTCGAGACACAGTAGATGACTGCTTTAACTAATATTTATTGAAACTAAAAAAGTACAAGGACGAGGAATACATAGATGTAATAAAAACTATTCTACGGGTAGAATCATCGTAGATGCTCCACATTCCAAGGGTTGGGTACGCCTTGCCCGTCGCCCCACTGGAGGCGATATGTGGATGGGTTGATGACTTCGGTGACGATAAAAGGTCCTTCCCAAGGGGCAGAAAGCTTGTGCATGCCGTCGGTCTTCTGTATACGCCTTAAAACTAGGTCGCCAACATTAAAGGAGGTCTCCTTGATGTTGCGATCATGGTATCGACGAAGTTGCTGGTCGTGACGAGCTTGCCTCATGATGGCTGCCATTCTCTGTTCTTTGAGGCTGTCGAGGTCGACGCGACGAGTCTGCTCGGCTTCTCCCTCCTCGTAGAACTGTATGTGCGGGGCTCCGAAGGTAACGCCGTAGACCAGGAAGAAGGGCGAGAAGCCCGTAGCGGAACAGACTTGGGTCCTTAGACCCCAGATTACGTGTGGTAGCTCGGCTAGCCACCGGGTAGCGTAGTTTGAAGCGTCGTCAAAGATACGATCTTTGATAGCTTGGAGAACCATGCCATTGGCACGTTCGACCTGGCCGTTGCACCGGGGGTGGGTGACCGAAGAATAGTAGATGTCGATCGTGTTGTCTTGACAAAAATCCCAAAAGGCAGACCCTGTGAAGGCCGTCCCTAGGTCGGTGATGATCCTGTTGGGCACACCGAAGCGGTGTGCTACGTCTTGCATGAATTTTGCTGCTTCTTCCGACGTGACTTTTGCGACAGGTCGGACTTCAATCCACTTGGTGAATTTGTCGACAGCCACGAGGATGTACCTGTAGCCACCTGGGGTAATTCGGAATGGACCCACAGAGTCGAGGCCCCACATGGCGAAGGGCCAAGATGGGGGAATTGTGCGCAGGGCCTGAGCTGGCAGGTGCTGCTGTTTGGCAAAGAATTGGCATCCTTTGCATCTCTTGACGAGGTCTTTAGCGTCAGCCATGGCCGTGGGCTAGTAGAAACTGGATCGATTTGCCTTGCCAACCAAATTGGCGGATGCCGCGTGGCAGCCACATTCTCCACTGTGAATCTCAGCCAAGAGCTGGATCCCTTCTGATTGCAAAATGCACTTCATCAGGACACCAATAGAGGCGGCTTTTCTGTATAGGTCGGTACCAATCACGATGTAGTTAGCACTTCATCGTGTGATACGTTCACGTTCCGCCTTGTCTTCTGGGACTCGTTGGTCGAGTAGGAAGGCTAAGAAAGGCTCGCGCCAATCGTCCTGTTTTTCTGTCATCAGCACATCACGGGGAGGTGCTGGAGTTTGGTTGGGCTGTACTAGGTCTGGATTGTCCGGATCCAACAACTTGATTGACAGCTTGCGTAGGTCTTGGACGAACATACCCGGTGGAACTAGAGCTCACCGGGAGCCTAGTTTAGAGAGTACGTCGGCGGCCACGTTATTGTTGCGTGGAACGTGCTGAAACTCAATCCCCTCGAAGTGGCCTTCAAGCTTGCGGATCTCAGCACAGTAAGCGTCGATTGTGTCTTTAACACAATCCCACTCTTTGTTGACTTGTTCGATGACAACCTTGGAATCGCCAAAAGCCAGTAGTCGCTTGATGCCAAGGGACACTGCTATACGGAGCCCATGAATTAGAGCTTTGTACTCTGCTCCATTGTTGGAGGCCTTGTAGTGTATTTGTAGGACGTACTTGAGCTGCTCTCCCTGGGGAGAGATGAGTAGTATGCCTGCTCCTGCGCCTTCGAGGTTGTGGGCGCCATCGAAGTACATTATCCAGTGTTCAGGCCTCTCCTTGGGAGGGGGCATCTGGATCTCTGTCCATTCTGACACGAAGTCAGCTAGGATCTGTGACTTGATTGCCTGCCTAGGGCAGAACTCGATGTCGAACTCTCCAAGCTCGACCGACCACTTGACGATGCGGCCGTTAGCGTCGTGGTTGCGGATGATCTCTCCCAGTGGGAACGATGATGGCACCGTGATTTTGTGAGCTTGGAAGTAATGGCGCAGCTTTCTCGACGTGATCAGGAGTGCGTAGAGCAACTTCTGAGGCTGTGAATAGCGTGTTTTAGCGTTGGCCAGGACCTCGCTCACGTAATACACAGGTCATTGAACAGGGTAGGCCTACCCTTCTTCTTCTCGTTCTGCGATGAGAACTGTGCTGACCACATTAGTGGTGGCGGAGATGTAGAGGAGGAGCGTTTCGCCTGGTACCGGTGGTGTCATGATTGGATGTGTGGTCAAGGACTCTTTGAGAGCCTCTAACGCCTTCTGCGCTTCTTCGTCCCATACGAACTTATCTGCCTTCTTCAATAGCTTGAAGAAGGGCAGACCTTTCTCGCTAAGCTTGCTGATGAAACGACCTAGAGCCGCCATCATACCTGTGAGCTTCATGACGTCTTTCTTGCAAGATGGCCTGGCCATGTTGCGTATTGCGTCGACCTTCGTGGGGTTGGCTTCAATGCCTCGGTGTCCGACCATGAAGCCCAGGAGCAATCCGGAGGGTACACCGAAGACGCACTTGGTTGGATTGAGCTTCCACTGGAACTCTCGCAGGTTGGTGAAGGTCTCGGCGAGGTCGGCGATGAGCTGAACTTCCTCGGTGGTCTTGACGACCACATCATCTACATAGGCTTCAACGTTCTTCCCGATCTGCGACTTCAGTCACTTTTGTATCGCCTTCTGATATGTTGCTCCAGCGTTTTTCAGGCCAAAAGTCATGACCTTGTAGCAGTAGATGCCATGGGGCGTTATGAACGCCGTTTTGTCTTTGTCGTTGGGATTCAAGGCTATCCAGTGATAACCTGAGTAGTAGTCGAGGAAGCAGAGTAGAACACTACCAGCCATGGAGTCAACGACCTGGTCGATGCGAGGAAGAGGGAAGGGATCTTTTGGGCAGTGCTTGTTAAGGTCGGTGTAATCGATACACATCCTTAATCCTCCAGTCTTCTTGGGTACAAGGACTAGGTTTGCGAGCCAAACCGGGTATTTACATTCACAAATAAATCCTGCAGCTAAGAGCTTGCAGACTTCGACTTATATATCTTGCTTTCTATCTTTTGCAAATCACCGGAGCTTTTGCTTGATAGGTCGAGCGGTCTTGCTTACTTCAAGGGCGTGCTCAGCCAGCTCCCTGGGGACACCGGGCATGTCAGACGGACTCCATGCGAAGATGTTGGCATTGTCCCTAAGGAAACTGGTGAGCGCGAGTTCCTATTTGGGGTCGAGGTTGGCCCCGATAGTGACTTCCTTGGACGCGTCGGACAGGCCGAGGCAAACTTTCTTCACAGCAGGACTTGGGTCCAAGGCTGTGGCTGTACGCTTTTGCTCTGGCACCTCCAGGGTGGACTGGTCGATCTTGGTGGCCTGAGCGACCATGACCGTGGCTGCGGCTTTGCAGGTAGAGTCTTTAGCGAGCTCGACGGTAGAGCTCTCGCAGTTGTAGGAGACCATGATGTCGCCGAGGATGGAGAGGATTCCGTTTAGTGCTGGCATCTTCATGATGAGGTAGGTGTGGTGGGGTATGGCCATGAACTTAGCCAACATAGGTCGACCAAGGATGGCATGGTAGGAGGAGCGGAAGTCCGCGACCTCGAACGTCAAGTACTCTGTACGGAAGTTCTCCTTTGTGCCGAAGGTGACCGGCAGGCATACACGACCTATGGGGTACGTAGCTTTGCCGGGCACAACCCCGTAGAAGGGTTCGTTGCAGGCGGTCATCTTGTTGAAGTCGAAGTCCATTTTTCTTAGCGTCTCTGTAAAGATGATGTTCAAGCTACTGCCCCCATCGATGAGGGTCTTAGGCAGGAACACGCCATCGACTATAGGGTTGACGACCAGCGGGTAGGTCCTAGGGTCAGGTATGTGCACCCAATGGTCTTTCCTGGAGAAAGTGATTGGGTACTCCGACCAACGCAGGGGTTGTGGAGTTTCAGTGTTGACTTGGCCGATCTCCCTTGCGTTTGATCGTATCTTTCTGTTGCTCTTGGCTGCCTGACGACCACCAACGATGAAGTTGATCTCCCAGTTGGCGGTCTGGAACGCACCATTGGGTTTGCCCCCTTTTGGTGATGGTGGTGGAGAACGCTCCTTGTGGTTGTTGTCGTTGCGATTATGGTCGTCCTGGCGACGACGATCATCCCTTCGGTCGTCTCGGCGCTCATCACGTCAGTCGTCGCGACGATCATCCCGCCGGTCGTTGCGATTGTCTTCGTGGCGATCATCGCGGTGGTAGTCATTGCGTTGATCATCGCGGCGGTCATCACGGCGATAGTCGCGACGATAATCACAGCGGTCCCTGTCGTCGTTGCGACGGTAGAGTCGTCGATCATGGTAATCACGTCGATCAGGTCGACGGTTACGGTTGTCGTATCGGCGGCTGCTATTTTGGTCATCGTTGCTGCTGCTCTTGGTCTTCTTGGGCTCCGGGGGTACCCCTAGAGCACGCTTTGGTTGTTCACATTCCCTCATGGTGTGCTTGGCGTCGCGGTGGAACTGGCACTGGTCGTCCATGACCATGTTGAAGTCACCTTCCAGGAAGGTGGAGGGTCTGGGTGGTTCCGTTGCGTAGACGTCGCCAGATCGCTTGCGCAACCTGTTCCCACCGTCGTCGTGGTCTTCCCTGTTGAAATCATGCATCACTGCATCTTGAGTATCGACGAGTTTGTCGACATAGGCCATGAGGTCGGTGATGGTGTGGGTGTCGGCTTCGTGGATCTTTTCGAAGAGCTTGATGTTGATGACTCCCTTCTTGTAGTAGGCGATGACGTCTTCGTCTTTGACACCTGCGAGGGTGTTGCGATTCTCGAAGTAGCGGTTGGTGTACTCCCGGAGAGTTCCATCACGCCTCATCCGCACTCTTGCGAGGTGATGTGTGTTACCAGGGCGGTTGTAGGTCGCCTGGTAGTTGGTCGTAAAGAGCCGTGACAACATTGCCCATGAGGTGATGCACTCCGCAGGGAGATTGTCGAGCCACAGGAGTGGCACTTTGCCCATCACAAGGGGGAAGTACCCTGCTATGTGGTCTTCATTGCCTCCGAAGGCGCATGCCGCGATGCTGTACATCTTGAGCCAAATACTTGGGTTGGAGTTACCGTCATATTTTTCAATAGCTGGCTTGAAGTCTTTGGGGTATCTGATCGTCCTGAGACGTCGTGAGAAAGCTGGAAAGTTGTTGACCACTCCAGGACTGGCTGATGGGGCATAGGCCGTTGGAATGATGTAAAGGTCATCTGGAGGGCCATTATCTTGGTCGTACTGGGCACGTCGTAGAAGCTCTTGGTCGTGCATCTGCGGGAGTTCCGTTGCTTGAATAGGATTATTGGCGTTGAGGGGATCAGGGACCCCGTGGTCGCGGTCGTAGTTAGCACGACGTGCTATCTCCACTTCATCTCGTATCCGACGATGCTGACTGCTCTCGGCGTGGTTGGCATGAACTGGTGGAGGTTGAGCTCTAGCATTCTGTCCTGTATTGGCAGCGGCGTTTTGTTGAGCGCCGGCAGCATTGGCTGCATTGTTGGCGATGTTGCTTGCGGCGTTAGCGGCAGTGTTGGCTGGAGGGTTAGCTGCGGCATTAGCGGCAGCATTGGCAGCGGGATTGACCGGCTGCACCACTTCGTTTTCACCTCTTCCCTCTTCGGCCACGGGCTCGAGAGGACCATTGCTGCGACGTCGCTGGCGAGGGTGCTCCGACCTACTCCTGGAGTAGGAGCTTGCAGCCGATCTGCTGTACCCTGGGCCCCTTTCTTCGACCTGGGCAGTAGCGACGCGGATGTGAGCTTGAAGACGCCGTATTGTGGGAGTGTCCTCGAGCTGACCTAGCGTGGCAAGAGCTGCTCCCAGGTTTGCTTGAGGAGAGTTGTAGACTTCGTGGCCGTCTTGCTCAAAGTCCCTCAGGAGGTCTCTGGCACGCAGGCGATTTCGACGAGGCACATTGCTATTCTGAGGAGCAGCTTGAGGTGCGGGTGCTTGCGCCCCGATATTGCCTGCTGGTTGATTCCCGGCGCCTTGTCCGATGTTGCCTGCATGCTGACCTACAGCCAGGGCAGCTGCAGCTAACTCCTGCTGACGACGTGTAGCTCTTGCAGCGTTGGCGTTCTCGCGCTATATGTGCTGCTCATCTGTCTCTCCATCTTGAGGTGGTACATCTGCAGAGACTACCAAGACCTCACGATCTGGGCTCTCAAACTCTTCTCCCGGATAGTTCGGGGAGATGGTAGTACGAGCGATCTGAAACGCAAGGCGGTCCGGTGACGGCTTGCGGTTGATCTGGCGGCGATGAGCCGCGGTGAGAGGTCGGCAAAGCTTCTTGAGCACACAGCACTAGTGAGCCGTGTGTTTGGAGTTCTCGTGGACGGGGCAAGGGTCGTCGAGGTGGCCCCTACAGTTTCCATGATGTGGTGTCTTGGGTCCAGAATCGATCTGGATCTTGCGCTTCATGTAGCGAGACGCTACGTGAGTTGCATTCCGCAGGCCAAGAGGTATGCAGGATGAGGACGGAGGGGTCCTGCGAGGGCGTTTGATGCGCTTGCAGACCTTAATTGTGTCGGAGAGCATGTCTTCGACACGATCAAGTCCCGCGATCAGGTTGCTAGGAGTGGGTGGGTGGGTTTCCACCAACAGATCTGTCCCGACCTACTAATTGGAAGTGACCGCGTTGCCCTCTATGATGAGGCAAGCAGCTGGAGCAGTGGATTCCGCCGGCATAGAGCCGAAGCAGATGTCGACGGGATTGGCGAGGATGTCCGTCATGCTCTCTGGGAAGATGACACCATTGGTTGAAGCCATCGAGTTGCACGAAGAACCTTGGATTCCTCCCCTACCTGGCGTGTCAACTGTCAGATGGTAAGATCTAGACAGCCCACAAGGGTGTTAATCCCGGTGGTTTAGTTCTTCGGCGAGGTGGAATCTAAGGCTAAGAATTTGAAGGTTGCGCACGAGCACACGGAACATAGAGAACACGGCGAGTTTATACTGGTTCGGGCCTCCGGAGAGTAAAACCCTATGTCCAGTTGTTGGTGTAGATTGCTTGGGGATTGCGTGATCGTACAAGGGTCGCCTCGTCCGCCTTATATTGGCCAGCAGACAAGGTCGGTTCCTAGATTCCTGGTTGGTTACGACCAGGAGACCTAAGTCTAGTGTTGACGGACAAAACTCGTATCCACCTACGATCCGCAAGCGTACGGACCTACACCTTTTTCACCACGGGGATTCCCTAGGTTCTTATCAATCCGCGGAGCAAGGGGATTACACGCGTTTGATCTAGCACTACTCACTAACTTAACCAAACCCTAATCTACAGTTAATCTAGAGAACAACTACGCTACACTAGAGAGGGTGATTAAACCAACAAGATATATAAAGACACTTGCCCATGGGTCTACGATACTTGAACATGCAATCGCTTAAGATATGAAAATAGATCTAATCTATCAGGAGTTGTGACCATAGTTTCGCCCTTTCCCTCCCCCCGTACTGTCACTACGCAGAGGTATTCGTGACTAGACCTATGATGGACACGGCGTATTGAATGGTTCCAAGGGAGCATTGAGATCTTACTCCCTACACGGCATGGTAACTAGCCTTAAACAACAAAGTATCTTCAACACTAGATGATAGATAGATAACCATACAAAGTAGCGATTACATCTTAAGATCGATTACAACCCATGGACAAAAGAGAAGATTACCCCATCAAGGTGCTAGGCATAGCACCGTTGATCATGGTGACACTTCCGACGGTGTCTTCCTTCTCCTCCAGGGGTGTCTTGGCAAGGCCTCGACGTCCTCCTCCACTTGTGGTTGCTTCCTTCGAGTAGAGCGATTCTTCTCGCGAATGATCTCCCTCCTCTTCTCTCTCTCTAGCTTGTGGACGGCCTCTCGGGCGAATGGCTCTCTCTCTGCGAATGACGGCACCTCCACGTACTTAGGGTTGAAGGATCTTCACGCTCAAGAAATAGGGGGTCGAACCGACCCCGGAATGGGCCAGGCCGGCCGGCCAGCCTGGGCCGACCGGCCCAGGCCCATCCTGGCCCGGTTCGGTCACCCCTTCGCTCCCGTGGGTCCTCATGTCTTTATGCACTTTGCCCCCTCCATTTGCACCATTTTGACGATGTCATCCTCGCGTCCAAGATGGAGGTTCTTCTCGCATGAAGTTCGGTCTTTTACGCTTCAATCCTCGGGGATATTCCTTTGTAACACTTCGGTCCTTGCCACCTTTGGGAGTGATTTCATCAAGCTCTCAAACATGAACGGGACTCCTCAATTGCTCCTTTGAACTTGTTATGACTCCGTCCTTTATGTCCATGTTTTCCTACAAAAACGTAACACTTCCAAATGCATATACAAAGATGAACTTGTTATGTCATTAGTGTGCCTAGTGGCGGGTTAGTTCCATAATCAAATCCAAACCAAAGTGTAATGAACATGTTTGGTATACCAAAATACACCGTCAACATCTCCCCCACACTTAGATCTTGCTCGTCCTCGAGCAAGTACTCATAAAAGAACTTTTGTCCAAGGTGTTGAAATCGTGCTCCGCTAATTCTTTCTTCACAAGTTAGTCAATCCTTTATCTTTAATATAATAAACATAAAGCAATGATCATCATACATAAACATGGGCGTTTAGAATTTTTACCAAATCAAGATTTACCCCACAACTCACACCTTTCACTCGAGGTCTTCAATTCCAGCCATGCTTACTTCATTGCTTCCATTGGAGGGTTTTCATGATTTTTCAAAAATAAAATTCCTGCAACAAGTATTAGACAAAAACCTTTCTCCAAGTTCTCACATGTCGCTCATATGAAGTGGCTATCCTAAACAATTCATAAAACTCTCACCTCCCATAAGTCTCTCATATATCATGTAAAGTGGAGCTATAGGTGTGGCTAGTGCAATCAACACAAGTATTGTCAAGCTAAGCACTTCCTCTAGTGGTTGTTTACCTTCCAAAGCCAATGATCATGAGAATTAAACCATAATGTAGGGATATCAAGGATAAGAAGATATAGAATGGTGGACATGTGCAAGGGCAAAAGAAAATAAGACTACGAGGCACCGATGACGTCCTCGTTGTCGGATTGCACATGGTTGGAAAAAGAATGGAAGTTTCGTCTCTCAACAACAAGTGACATCCTTCCTTGCACTTTATTTATCCTTCACTTGATTCATCCCTCTTTATATCTTTCTTGCCTTTCCTCTTTCTTTCTTTTTCTTCCTTTTCTTTTCTTTTCTTTCTTTCTCTTTTCTTTTCTTTTTTTTTCTTTTCCATACACATATATTTTTTTCCTTACTTCTCTTTCTCTTTTGACATCTTTACCTCTCTTTCAAAGCTCTTTACTCATCTCTTCTTGCATAAACACAATCTGAATTTAAAATAAAAACCATGCTAGAGATGAGACGAAACTTCGAATATAGGTTGTGTTCAAGGAATACGATGCACAAAAGAGATATAAAGGTTTGGGTATGGAATTCGGTGATGTACGGGACTTTCGATGTGAGAGTCTCGTTACCGAATGCATGACGAGGCTAGCAATAAAAGATAAGCACAAGGACATGATCATTGCTCGAAATTAAAACTTCCAAGAGAGAAGGATCCTAGCCCAACTCATTATGCTAACCGCACTTATGGTGGAGCAAATATTAAATTGGCCTTGTATAGGATTTTTCTTAGTCTCTCAACTTGGAAAAAGAGAATTCGCTAACCTTTATTACAAGAGTTTTTCAATAATTTTCACAATTAAATTCCTCCAATCTTAGCATCAAACTTAGCACAACCAAAACGAAGTTCTAGATCAAAGCATGATGCGGGTACTTTTAGAGGTAGAAACTCCACTAAGCACCACGGTAAATGTTTCAAATCAATCACTCAAGTTTATACATCAAAAATTAAAGACGAACATACAAGTAAAGGAAGAAAAGCATCGCAAGAGACAAAAATTTAAAGGACACTTTTTATTTGATTTTCTTGACACGAACACTAAATTTAAGACACTCGAAACTTTGAAAAATTAAAAAGCACACTCCTAAAACTTAAGACTCTCAAACTCTCACGAAAACTAAACCAAACCAAACTAATTTTTAAAGCAAAAGGCTAGCTAGCTAGCTCTCCCCCACGCTAAAAACATACGACGTCCTCGTCGTATCTTACAAAAAAACCTAAGGGGGGAAAGACTCTATTTCCTAGTGGAACTTTCCACAGCTCTTGCACCACTTGTTCTTCATGTTGCCGACCATGCTGAACAACTTCCGCACATTCCGATTCAGGAATTTGTAGTCGTCCTCGACCACTCATTCCAAGTCCTCCATACGCTGCCTCATCGCCTCCATAGCCTGGAAACATTCATCGACCGATGCGTAGAGCTCCGAGATGGAATGACGGCAAGCTGCACAACATAGCGGATGCATCCCGAAAGGGTCGACATCGCCAGGGTCGTCGCCGTCATCGCCATCATCGGGATCTCCACCGCCGTTAGGACCTTCGGGAGTCTTCTCCTTGGGCACCTCTTCCCAATAGAAGAGGTCGTTGTCCTCCCTTCCGGCGGCCGCCCACGAGCTCGGGCTACGGTCATCGGAGTAGTCGCTCCCCCCGTAATCTTTTGGCTCGGGCGACATCTCCTTGTAATCCTTCCTCTTCATGCCTTGGATGTGCTCCGACCTACGAACGGGAGTAGAGACCCTCTCCTCCTTGACGTGGTGGCGAGATGCGATTGCCCCAGTCGGGACACGCCCTTCGCAATGGATGCGGGCGGTCCTCTTGATCTCCTTGGGTAGCTTGAGCTCGCATCGCTTTGCCTCCTCCAGCTTTGATGGCTTCTCGGCGCCTAGCTTGATCTCCACGCTCCTTGGGGACGTCATGGCTGCTGCTTGGGTGCAAAAGGATGCGAATTGGGATGGATTCCCGAGCTCCCATCTCGTCCCTTTAAATAGTCCGGGAAGGAATGCCCTAGAAACCATTTTTTCCTTTTCTTGACTTCCCTAAAATTTTCTGACCAAACAAGGAAGTCGAAGGCGCGCGTCCCAGAGGAAACCGGGGGCGAACCGCCGCCCGGGCCCCCTGGGCCGATCGGACCGGGCCGGCCGGCCTGCCCTGGTTCGCAAGCCGGTTCAGTCCGGTTTTTCGCGTGTCCCACTATTTTTACATTTTTAGCCCATGTCAAAAAGATGGCCTGGTAAAACTTCGCGAGAAACTCTAGAAAAATAAAAGAAGAACTATTTACAAAATGCTCACCTTGTTTTACGTCCTAGGCTTGACGTTCGGGCTCATCCTCCATGATGAAGACATCAATATGGTGAAGGGGCACAACGTTGGGTTCGTAATAAACCTTAAACCGTTGACCATTCACCATGAATTGATCACCTTTCACATCCATGATGGTTACCGCTCCATTGGAGAGCACCGAATGAACAACGTAAGGTCCATCCCACTTGCTTTGCAATTTCCCTTTTCCGAAGGTTTTAAACCTCGAATTGTAGAGGAGGACCTTATCTCCTTCTTTGAATTCCTTCTTCTTCAATCTCTTGTCATACCACCTTTTAATTCTCTCTTTGTATATGCTCGCATTCTCGTAAGCTTTTAACCTCATCTCCTCTAGCTCGCTTATTTGGATTCTTCATTTTACCACCGTGGCGTCTAGATCGTGGTTCATCTCTTTAATCGCCCAATAGGCTTTATGTTCTAACTCAACCGGAAGGTGACAAGCTTTGCCATAGACAAATTGATAAGGGGTCATACCTATCGGTGTTTTGAACGCCGTTCGATATGCCCACAAAGCTCCATCCAACTTCTTTGACCAATCCTGCCTCCCTTCTCTATAGTTTTGTTAAGGATGCTCTTTAATTGCCTATTCGATGTTTCTGCTTGTCCGTTGGTTTGTGGATGATAAGCCGTAGAGACTCTATGTTCAATCCCCAACTTGGACAAGCACTTCTTGAAGTTCTTTCCGGTGAAGTGAGTTCCTCCATCACTTATCAAAATTCTCGGGTACCAAAGCGAGGGAAAATCATGCTCTTGATCATCGCAATGGATTCCTCTGTGGAAGCTTTACGACACGGCATGGCCTCTACCCACTTGGACACATAATCAACCATGACTAGGATATGCTCAAATCCGTGTGAGTTTTTGAAAGGCCCCATGAAGTCTATTCCCCAAACATCGAATAAATCGATTTGTAGATTATACTTCAAAGGCATGGCATTCCTCTGAGAAATATTTCTAGTTCTTTGGCATTCGGGGCATGATGCAACATATCTTTTAGTATCTTCATGCCACTGGACCACACTTTTGCTTGGGTCCGAAAATGGCTAGTGTCCACCGTACTCCGCCGCGTGGCACTTTCTCAAAATTTCTTGCCTCTCTTCTCTTGGCACACATCTTCTCATAACTCCATCATTGCCAAGTTTGAAGAGATAAGGTGAATCCCAAAAATATTTTCGGCTTTCGGAGACTATCCTCCTTTGAGTGTTTTTATCTAAGTGATCAAGAGGCATCTTCCGAATCGCTCGAATGATGTCAATCATCCAAGTATCTTTGTCGAGTATTCGGTAGAGGTGGTCATCTCTCATCTTGTCCTCTATGGGCTCTTTATCATCTTGTCCACGGTTCATCCTAGACAAATGATTGACCACCACATTCTCCACCCCCTTTTTATCACGAATTTCAACATCGAACTCTTGGAGAAGAAGTATCCAACGAATCAATCTTGGTTTAGCATCCTTCTTAGCCAAGAGATATTTGATGGCCGCGTGATCGGTGTAAACAATGACCTTCGAGTTCACGATGTAAGATCTGAATTTTTCAAAGGCAAACACCACCGCTAGCAACTCCTTTTCCGTAGTGGCATAATTTAATTGTGCCTCATTAAGAGTTTTACTAGCATAGTATACGGTGTGAACTCGGCCTTCCTTCCTTTGACCTAAAACCGCCCCTACGGCGTAGTCACTTGCATCGCACATGATCTCGAAAGGTTGACTCCAATCCGAAGGTTGAATAATGGGAGCACTCACCAAAGCACTTTTCAAGGTCTGGAATGCCGCTAAGCACTTCTCATCAAAGTCAAAAGCCACAACCTTTTGAAGGAGTTGTGTTAAAGGCTTAGTGATCTTTGAGAAGTCCTTAATAAATCTTTTATAGAATCCGGCATGGCCTAGAAAGCTCCTCAAGGACTTAACATCCGTTGGCGGTGGGAGTTGCTCAACCGTCTCCACTTTGGCTTTGTCCACTTCAATTCCTCTTTCGGATATAACATGTCCGAGCACTATGCCTTGTTTTACCATGAAGTAGCACTTTTCCCAATTTAGCACCAAGTCTACCTCCGCACACCTCGTAAGAACCTTATCTAAGTTTGCCAAGCAATCCATGAACGTCTTCCCATAAACGGAAAAATCATCCATGAACACCTCGATAATTTCTTCGATGAACTCCGAGAATACCGCCATCATGCAATGTTGAAAAGAGGCCGGAGCGTTGCATAGACCGAAGGGCATCCTTCTATATGCAAATGTTCCATAAGGGCATGTAAACGTTGTCTTGTGTTGATCATCCGGGTGAATGGGAATTTGCATAAACCCCGAGTACCCATCGAGAAAGCAAAAATAAGCGTGATATGCTAATCTCTCGAGCATCTCGTCAATGAACGGTAAGGGGAAGTGATCTTTCTTCGTTGCTTTGTTTAGCTTTCGGTAATCGATACACATCTGCCATCCAGTCACGGTTCTTTGCGGTATCAACTCATTCTTCTCATTCTTCACCACGGTTAAACCTCCTTTCTTCGGCACACAATGCACCGGGCTCACCCACTCGCTATGCGGTACCGGGTAGATGATTCCGGCATCAAGTAGCTTGATGACCTCCTTCTTTACTACCTCTCGCATGGCATGGGTTAGCCTCCTTTGATGGTCCACTACGGGCTTACATTGGTCTACCATAGGTATATGATGAGTGCAAAAGGCTGGACTAAGTCCTTTGAGATCATTGATTGAATATCCAATCACCTTCCTATGCTTTTTCAATAAATTCAGCAACTTTTCATTTTCTTCAGGACTCAATTTGTCGCTCACAATGACTGGATAAGTCTTGTCTGGGCCCAAAAATTTGTACTTTAATCCCTTGGGCAAAGGTTTGAGATCCACCTTGGGCACTTGTGGCTCTTCGGGTTTAATGTCTCCTATGTCTTCGAATTTTTCTTCCTCCACGCTTCCATCATGTGGTTCCAATCCCTTTGTTGCTTCATCTAGTTCCTCGTCTTGTTGATCATTAGATTGATTCTCCATCGCTCTTTGCAGTGGGTCTCTAAGGGTTTCAACAAAACAAAGACTACCTACCTCCTCTACTTCTTCATCTTCGGGAGGAAAAGGTGAAGGGTGATTAGAAACGCGAAGAAAATTATATGTGTACTTCTTTCTATTAAGATTTATTGTTACTTTGCCTTCTCCGGCATCCAACACGGCATCAACCAACCTAAGAAAAGGCCTACCTAGGATTATGTGATCATGATTACTATGGTAAGCATCTATGACAAAGAAATCGGTTGGTATGCACTTTCCAGAGATGATTACATTAATGTTGCAAGCAATACCTAGAGGTTTAATAGTTCTACCATCTCCCATAATTAACTTTGTTGAAGTTGGAGCTAAGTCTAGGTTGTGGTCTTGAACTTTATCGTAAATTTTGGAGGATAGGTCACTTACTTGGGCTCCGATGTCGCATAAAGCTTTGCATTGAATTCCGTTGATCTCGCAACTCAAGTGTGGTGTCATCTTCTCCTCTTGGTCGGATCCTATTGCGTAAACTTCGGCGAGGCGAGCGTATGGTGATGCTTCGGGCTTGATCCCCATGATTCTTTTCACCTCGGCCATGTGTTCCGGATCCACTTCATCATCACTAAAGAGCTTTTGAAAGATCTCACCGGTGGTTTCAAGATCGTATGAGTCTTCCGCTTGCATTTCCGGTGGGAAATCCGCTTCCAACGCTCTTGCCATCCCCTTTTGGTTAGGGAACAGTCTTCTCTTGTCGAATACTTCTCCGTAATCAATTGGAACCCAATCCATATGCTCGAACTCTCTTAATGGCTTCGCCCTTGACATACTCCTCTTGTTTGTTTCATTTGACTCGGCGAAGTCAACGCTTGGGGTAGTTCTTGTCTTGATGTGCACTTCTTCAAGCTTTTCCGGGATTGGCTCCTCTTTCTTGTCTTCTGGGGTTGCCTCTTTAGAAATTTCAGCACATGTCTTCGTCCTCGAATTGTGTTCCGGCTCTCCCGAAAGTCTTATTTCCCAATCTCTTCGCATGGCCGCCACCTTGCTAATCTTTTGTAAAAGTTGAGCGGCTTCCGTGAGTGTTTTCTCCATGAGATCTCCACCTGCACACATTTGAATGTGTTCCATGCAACTAGGGGTTAGGAAAAAGAAAAATGTATGCAAGAGTACGTCACTGGAGAAGCCGAGTCTTGGTCCTTGTTCAATCAACTCATTAAATCTATTCCAAGCTTGGTCTATCCCTTCCTCTTCTCCTTGCATGAAGGTGATCACTTGCCTCCTTAGATGTTGAACCTTGCTTATTGGAAAAAACTTCTTGCAAAATTTCTTCGTCAACTTGTTCCAATTGCCTTCAACTTCAAAGGACGCAAACGAGTACCACGTCTTTGCTTTGCCGGCAAGTGAGTAGGGAAAGAGATTCCACTTGAACCATTCATCAGGAACCCCTTCTTGACGCACCGTGTTGCATAGCGTCATGAAATGCCTTATGTGTCTATATGGGTTCTCCGTGTCCATCCCTTCAAATGGGGTTGCCGCCGCCATCTCGATGATCTTAGCCTTGATTTCATACTTGGTCGCTTCGAGCTTCGAATCCGACTCTTGTACCTTTATGTCTTCACATCGAGGACTAGCGTAATCCCTTAGCGATTTCTCCGGTTCTTCCATGGGGTGGTTGACGAACACCATCTAGACAACCAAATAAAAACAAAAATAAAACAAAGTGGTTTTCTAGGTAATAGGGGTTAGATGTTAGCAAATAAACGATAAACAAAATTAGATGCAAAACCAAACGATGTAAACTTGCTTGCTCGCCGGCAACGGTGCCAGAAAAAGGGGCTTGTTGACGGATAAAACTCGTATCCACCTACGATCCGCAAGCGTACGGACCTACACCTTTTTCACCACGGGGATTCCCTAGGTTCTTATCAATCCGCGGAGCAAGGGGATTACACGTGTTTGATCTAGCACTACTCACTAACTTAACCAAACCCTAATCTATGGTTAATCTAGAGAACAACTACGCTACACTAGAGAGGGTGATTAAACCAACAAGATATATAAAGACACTTGCCCATGGGTCTATGATACTTGAACATGCAATCGCTTAAGATATGAAAACGATCTAATCTATTGGGGTTGTGACCACGGTTTCGCCCTTTCCCTCCCCCCGTACTGTCACTACGCGGAGGTATTCGTGACTAGACCTATGATGGACACGGTGTATTGAATGGTTCCAAGGGAGCATTGAGATCTTACTCCCTACACGGCATGGTAGCTAGCCTTAAACAACAAAGCATCTTCAACACTAGATGATAGATAGATAACCATACAAAGTAGCGATTACATCCCAAGATCGATTACAACCCATGGACAAAAGAGAAGATTACCCCATCAAGGTGCTAGGCATAGCACCGTTGATCATGGTGACGCTTCCGATGGTGTCTTCCTTCTCCTCCGGGGGTGTCTTGGCAAGGCCTCGACGTCCACCTCCACTTGTGGTTGCTTCCTTCGAGTAGAGCGATCCTTCTCGCGAATGATCTCCCTCCTCTTCTCTCTCTCTAGCTTGTGGACGGCCTCTCGAGCGAATGGCTCTCTCTCTGTGAATGGCGGCACCTCCACGTACTTAGGGTTGAAGGATCTTCACGCTCAAGAAATGGGGGGCCGAACCGACCCCGGAATGGGCCAGGCCGGCCGGCCTGGGCCGACCGGCCCAGGCTCATCCTGGCCCGGTTCGATCGCCCCTTCGCTCCCGTGGGTCCTCATGTCTTTATGCACTTTGCCCCCTCCATTTGCACCATTTTGACGATGTCATCCTCGCGTCCAAGATGGAGGTTCTTCTCGCATGAAGTTCGGTCTTTTACGCTTCAATCCTCGGGGATGTTCCTTTGTAACACTTCGGTCCTTGCCACCTTTGGGAGTGATTTCATCAAGCTCTCAAACACGAACGGGACTCCTCAATTGCTCCTTTGAACTTGTTATGACTCCGTCCTTTATGTCCATGTTTTCTTACAAAAACATAACACTTCCAAATGCATATACAAAGATGAACTTGTTATGTCATTAGTGTGCCTAGTGGTGGGTTAGTTCCATAATCAAATCCAAACCAAAGTGTAATGAACATGTTTGGTGTACCAAAATACACGGTCAACATCTAGTTGATTACAACACTTGCCATATCCGTCGATCTGCTTTGTCGGAATCCACCGATGTCTTGTCTTGCACGCCAAGTCTTGAAGTCGTTCTGGATAAGGTCGTCTGGGGAATCTTCTGGAAAGTCTTTAGGAGGTCGTGCAGGCCACCAACTAGGTCGGTTGGGCCCATTGACAGGTCGGCGAGTCTTCTGGTAGGCCGAACCCAGTTGTCGGGAGCGGCCGTGAGCCTGGTCGGTGGGGACCCAGGGGTACCCATGTCTCACACTCCAACAAACGGCCAACCCACTATCAAAAGTCGACCTCACCTCATTGTCGCACCCGCGTACATAGAATCCACTATCATATGAGCACACCAAAGAAGTCGCTTGCGCTATCTTATGACAATGTACCACACTAGAGAAGCTTAGCGAAGCTAAGCCACCCACCGCAGTCCGCAGCAAGCCTAGTTGCCCCACGATACCATTGCCGCAATCGCCGTCCATCGACGTTGTCATCCCGCACCGCACTGAAAATTGCCAAGGAATAACATTCGTCGTGAGCCGCTGCAAGCCGCCAAACCGGCAAAGTGCGACAACCCTTGACCACCAACAAATCAGTTGCTGCCTATATGTGGTCGT
Organism: Cenchrus fungigraminus; assembly: GCA_036936925.1. Lineage (NCBI taxonomy): Eukaryota > Viridiplantae > Streptophyta > Magnoliopsida > Poales > Poaceae > Cenchrus > Cenchrus fungigraminus. Next base: position 97,446,820 of record CM072774.1, on the reverse strand, counting down.
AGCAACCCCCAAAATCTCACTGTCCTGCACAATGCCATCGTGAACCACCGCCAAAAGAGCCTCCAATGAACCGTTGTCACGAACAGAGCCAAAAACCGATTGTGGTCTCAAGAGACGACACCTCCAAGGAGGAAACGACACTAGAAGCACCGTCGTCGCTCGTCTAGACAGGACAGGGCTTTCGCCTAGAGAACCTCGTGTAGTGGGGACGGAGCTGCAAGATGAAGCCCCCAACAGGGAGAATAACGTCGCCACCATCACCACTAACATAATGTCAGCTAAGGCTTTCTCCGGAGCATCCAACCCAAACATTGCACACACTCGACCCAACACTCCTCGAAACCACCACCAAGGAAGCTCAATCGAAGTCAATACCGCTGGTCGTGCCACCCATATGTGCCGCACGTCACCCTCCCTCTACCATGATGCTCCACCGTGCCGGCAGCACAACCAACGGCCACCATGCCGCTAGGCCACCTCCGCACGTTGCTCAGACGCATCGGCACCCCCGCATGTTGCACGCTTATTGGCGGCACGACGACACACCGCAGCTGGCAGTGCCTCATTGCTACCCTACCTAGCGGCACCGAAGCACCACCTCATCGACCGCTGCGTCACCTAACACTACGTGAAAACCTCAAATTGGTAACGCAATATTGGTAACGGGCCTATGAAGCCCGTTACCATAAATTTTATAGGTAACGGGCTTTATTAAAGCCTGTTACCAATGAGGCCTTCAGACTGCAGCCCAACCTGATCAGTAATGATGTCCGTTTCCAATACACGACATTGGTAACGGGCCTAAAATGTTGCTCGTTACCAATGCAGTCAGTAACGGACTTTAAACCACACCCGTTACTTTAGCCACACATGGACCCAAAAAATCATTGGAATATGTTAAGAACGCCTCGCATCCACCTCCCAGGCCTATCCTCATGCGTCCCCTCCCCATCCACCTCCACATCCGCTCCCTCTCATTTTCTCGTTCTCCTTCAGACTTCACTCGCCCTCAAACCCTAGCTCTCCACGCCGCCGCCGCTTGCGTTCCACCGCCACCTGCATGTCCTCGCTCCCTTTCCCTGCGGAAGTGACACCATGGAAGCACGCTGTCGCCCTCCCCCTCCGGCTTCCCACGCCAGATCCGCTCCACGCCGCCGCCACCTGCGCCGCCGACCTCCTCTGCACCGGACCAGAGGAGACCGACCTCCTCTCCATTGCCTGGACCATCCGCATCCTCGATACCTTCCTCCTCTGCCTCAAGGAGTTCTGCACCCTCCTCTTCGGCTCCGTAGCCCACGCCGCCACCCGTCACCTGCTCGACCGCCTTGTCGTCAACTTCTTAGACCACGCCGTCAAGGCTCTCGACCTCTGCAACACCATCTGTGACGGCCTCAACCTTGTCCACCAGTGGCGCAACCCCACCTCTCCATCGCCGCCAGACGTCGTCAAGATCCGGCCGACCTAGATCCACAGAGCCCCCATCAGCTGCCAAAGGTAGATGCAGTCCTTGTGCTCCCACTCAAATCCTCTCCTTCCTGACGAACTGGTACAAGATCTATCCTGAGAAAGGTCAGCAAATGGATGCAAGGTGTAGAGTTCATTGGGAAGGCATGTTTTGGTTATCGATCTGCAAAGTATATGAGAAAAATTGTTGTCTGTTCGACTCCACTGGTCAGATTTTCATGATATGTGTTAGTTTGTACACACTAGTTGGAGCCATAGCCCATATATTTAGTTGGAGGATGTATTTACCTATTTGGCTTGGCTAGGAATCGTTAGCCTTTTGATTAGCCCATATATCTTCCACTTTAGCTAACACATTAAGGTTCAGGCTGCTAGCCTTTTGATTGTGTGCTTGATACATTTTGGGTGCTGAAATCCTATATTCTGACATGGCAACATTTTAGTTATCTAATCCTATGTTGTGCTTCTTTTTCATGCTAAATAATCTTTTGCATTTTACGATCAAAGGAAACAATGGACAATGAAAGCAAGGATTTGTGACAACAGAGAGAGGAGCAAGCAGGAACCGGATCTCAAATCCCCAAGTTTTGTCATATATATGTTTGCAGATAGCACAAGTCAGGATTCTAACAGGTCTTCAGGTTATTTTGTCTCAGTAAGTGGCAACTACTTCTGATTTCATACTTCAGTTGCTACATTGTTACTTTAGGCAGCTTTTGTTCATCAGCCACATGAAGTATTAGCCTCCAGAACTTGTGTTAGATTGTTCATGTTCAGATTTCCTTTCAGTTGCATTCATGTTGGATGATTGACTGAAGTTCATCCCATGGCCACTTAGATTATCATGTTGTCATGAAGATATATCTGATATCTACAGAGATTACTAGGAGAATAGGCTTATTAGTACGCAATGCATTTTTTTTTCATGCCAACAATTTAGTGCGTAGTGCTTCGATTTGTGGCTGCCAATTCTTTTCTTTTGAGTTGCCTCTCAAATGGATTAATCAATATGTTGCTTTGGATAACTGATCCTGAAAAATAATTTCCTTTAAGCAGACTTGTTAGTACTTGATTATATATCAACCATGTAACATGTCATGTTTCCACATGTGCTCTGGGGTTAATTTTCTATGCTTTTAGTACATTTATTTTACTCTAATCTTGTTCTAATATGCCAATGGGAGATAGAAAGTGTAATGCTCTGCTCATTCATCTTAAAAAAGAATAAAAGAAAGTGTAATCCTTAGGACCTGCAACAGCTAGCTGGTACTTCATCCCTGATGCTTGATGTTGTGCTACTGATGCTTGTACTTTGTGTTTGATGAAATGCCAGCTCAAGAATAAAAGAAAAACTGTGTTAGTTTCATCAATTTGATAGATGGGAAATATGTGTGATTATTTATGTTGTGATCGAGGTGATTGTTGAGAAAGCTGGCAAGACTGATGTCCCAGAGATTGATAAAAAGAAGTAAGTTGTATCAGCATCTGTTGAGAGCTGTTAAAAAATATATTATTTTCTTATCATCTCCCTGTGCTCAACCATACTCGAAATTTGGAGCATATTCAGATAGAATACTATTAACTTATTAAGTGCTTGGCCTGTGTGTTCTTTTTTGATGGATTCTTAAAACATCACTGTAAGTAAATTAATTTTTAACACCTTTTGCCTCTGCAGGTAGCCAGGTACCTTGTTCCTGCTGACCTCTAGTAGGAACAATTGGCGAAACTCGGATAAGCATGAAAAAGCTCAAACTGCAAGCTACACTTCCTAACTGAATTTCAAGGTATACTTCTACATCTGTGCCTTTACCATAAGTGAAGTGATCTGTTTTTTCACTCCTATCAGCCTGTTCTTGTCTAGATTGTGCAGGCAAGCAATACAAGAACAGTGAGCCTTAATCACCAAGGATTGGCCATTTTCACTGAGAGCTATGTTCAGCGGGTAAGCAGCACAAGAGTAGCCTATGCTATTTTCTTATCATCTCTGTTCTGCATACCAGCCTGTGTTGAAATATATGGCTTGATGTTTTTGATAGATTGGAAAGATGTTGGAAGCTATGCGGATACTGGACCTGAGACATCCCCAGGTACATATGTCCTGAACTTATCATTTCCAATGCATTACAGTGGTGGATAATTTAGTACTAGCTTTCTGGGCTGTCTGTTCTTGGTTGTGATAGTGGTTGGATGATTTTCTTATGTGCCATACCATCAGTGTACTAGAAATCTCACTTTTTACATAAGATATAGTGTTGAAATTAGTTCTTGGGAATGATACTTCATTGTCAATTCCTTTTTTCATCAGGTCTGATAGCAAACAAGATGTTTAGAACAAGAAGAATTAGATGAATGGTGCCTTTCATCCATGTACCAAGATGATTTGAGGGATTATTTTCTGCGAGTGAGGTGTGTCATTTTGTCTTGTCTTCTAATTCAGCTTGATGCAGATTGTTCTGTTGCAAGGAGATGAATAAGTTTGTTTGATGGAATAAATTTCATCCATGTACCTAGGTAGAATAAGTTTGTTTGTTGCTACTGGTTTGTTCCTACAGCAATGCACATCAACTTGTTATGCCCAACTGTACTGCTGCTACCTTTCGCAACACTGAGAAGATCCGTTGAGCTGTTAGTGGACATCGGTTTCTTTTGAGATGTATCTGTGTGTAAAGCTGAGATGAGATTTGATTATACTCGTGTATGTAAAACAAAAGAAAAATTCCATTTAGCAAATTCTTTTTTTTTGTTTTCCAATTTCACATTGGTAACGGGCATAGATTGGTACCCGTTACCAATAATAGGCATTGGTAACGGGCATAGAGTGCAGCCTGTTACCAATGTCTGCTATATTGGTAACAGGCAACATTCTATGCCCGTTACCAATGTCTGCTATTGGTAACGGGCATTTTGCCCGTTACTGATGTTGGTTTATTTGTAACGCTTGATTGGTAACGGGCTCTATGCCCGTTACTAATGACCATTCACGCCCGTTACCAATCACTGTTTTTCACGTAGTGTAAGCCATGTCGTCCCGCCGACTTACCGCAGCGCACAGAGCCGTACTCGAGTCGTCAGCGCACCTCCAGCCATGCTGAAGCTCCTGAACCAATATTTAATGCAACCACCTCTAGGATGGTGCATGACGTGATATTTAATTAAAAAGGTGAGTGGGCGTCCTTGATAGTGATACCGGGTTCTAGAACCCAACAACATTACAAAGAGATGAGCCTTATTGGTGGGTGAAGGTATCCGCAAGCGTCCAGACACATATTTTTAGAGAAGTTTTACCAAGTTGTAGCATTTCACCCATGAGTATTCCCAAGGGTATTGTTATTTAATTTTTTTACTAGAAGATGGCGTGGGGATTTCATCATAGGGATTATCGGGTACATATCCAGAATAATATGAGTAAGTAAAGCATAACAAAGCATTATAACAGGGTAAGTGATTAATAATATAGGTATATGAGGGGTAATGTGACACACACGTGCCATCATCTCAGAAAAGGAATAAAGAACAAAATAATGAAAGAAACAACTAAAGGTTAGTAGTAGGAGCAGGCACTAGAATTGTCCTTACTTCCCTGTCTACTAGCAAAACATATACATCATATGGTTAGTCTAGATCTATTCTGTTGCACCGAGGAGAATACCTCCCCTGGTCTACCAGGAGATAATATCTTTCAGAACTCTGACACCATAGACTCACGTGGGGGAATACGTGGGATGTACGGGGCTGTCACCACCCATACACCTACCCCTCAGACCGTGGAATATGGTCATCTGTTGTGGATCCCATGACACTTGAGCACCACACACACGACCATGATCAATACTACTAGCACCTTTGGAATCCGAGCCATGATGACCCACAGGCATAGAGTTAGAGTAAGCCCGAAGGCACACCTCGCCGATACAATAAAGTAAATCTATACTAAACATACTAGTATAGCACAAGTAAGCATATAAGATGATATAACTTATTATAATAATAACATAAATGTCAAGCTCAGTAGAAGTAAAAGAGATACAAGTAGAGTACAAAGCCATAACATAAGCCGGAGGTGGGAGCCAACCGACCCGAGGCAATGCTCAACACTACTTGGCGAGAAAGCTCTTGGCCTAAGCTCCACTACCTTACAACTAAATAATACAAGAGAGGGAGAGAGAGAGAGAGGCTCTTTGTGAGGTGTGTGTTGTGAGGGGTAGAGGTCTCCTTATATAGGGGTGGAGGAGGCAGTTCCCGTGACTTCTCGGTGCCAACTCCACCTCCACCTCCACTGCCTTTGGCTTCGCGCGGGAGATCTTGGCGCCAAAGCTGGGCGCCAACCGCCTCAGCCCTGGTTCGGCTGAACCAGGCCTGGCCTATCTGGTCACCGCCTTTGGCAAGTGGGTTGGTGGGTCCCTAGAGTTCTTTTGCCTTGTGAGATTTGCTTGATTTGACATGTTTTGCTTCCTGTTTTGGCCCATTCTTTCTCGTGCAGAACACCATGTGTCTATCTTCGTGTTTATCTTGTACTTCTGCACGTATTTTCCCCTATTTCCAGCTTCTCTTCCCTGAAATGCTTATTGAATGGAAACTAGGTAATATGTTAGTAAGAGGTAATGTTGACGGCTAAAAATGGTTGATAAGGACCGTCAATAGCCGACGCCACCGCGTCATCTCCCAAGGGCGGCAGCAGGCGCAAGACGATGGTAGGAGCCCCGCCGCCACCTTCCTAGTAGGCACGTGGACTTTCCAGTGCTCTACTCTGGCGACGGCGAGGAGGAAGGGGGCCGCGAGATGGAGGGGGGAGGGTGGGGCGCGGCTTATATTGCCCCTTAAGGGAGACGACGTGGGGGGGGGGGGGCTTTCCCGTGTCCACAGCTTTGACATCCTTGAGTTTGGCAAGCTCCCATTTTAGCATGCCATGACTTAATTTAGCTCGACAAAAATTGGTAGTGAACCCGGCAGGAAGAGCCTTTGTACGGGCAGTCGTATTCTTTTCAAAAAAAAATGGTAGCGCTATTATATATTACATTCTTTGATTTTTTACGTTTACAAATTAGCATTATCACGTCCTTTTGCTACATAGGCCCTTGCATTTCTTCAATTTCAGAACAATGCAGGGTTGGTGGATGTTAGGCGTCTAGCCGGTGGGCATGTCGGGTCAACAAGGCCGGGACACTAGACGGAGAGGAGGCCGCGCGGGAGGAGGGTGGGTTTGAGTTGACCGGTATAAAACATAGTTATTAAGATCGGATCGAACATCGAACCGACAAGTCTCTTAGTTCACGGGCTGATCGGTCCAACCGGTCAGACCGTTAGTTAATATTTGTACCACATCACAAGTGAATACATGGTCTGGTGGTGTGGTGTGCGCGCACTAGGCAGTTATCTCGTGACGCGGATGCTCCTTTCCTTCATGCCCTGCGCACCTGGCAGCATTGCCGATCGTCTGTTCGTTTGGCTGGTGGCTGGTTACTGATACTGATTTGTTCTGAGAGAAAAGTACTGCTGACTGGTGACTGATGGCTGACTTTTTTGAGAGAAGTACTACTAGCTAATGGCTGATAAGCTTGGCGATTGGCGAACAAGGCGCATTTTTACGGTTCGGTTTTTTTACCGGTGGGACTGCCGGTCTGGTCAGATGCTAATAACTAACTGTGAGTTCGCTGGCCGCCTGCCCGGCGTGACTGCGTCCCCCGCGCACTAGCAGGCCGCCGCGACCTGCCCCGTGTGGTGATGTGTCGAGCAGGAGGCTGCCGCGCGCGTGTGCACCAACGGGCCTCCTGGAAGGGATGTAATGTTTTTTCCTAAAAAATGTTTCAACATTTTCAAAATGTGTTGATCCACATTTTTATTAAAATGTTGGTGCAAACGTTTTGAAAATTGTTGGATCCAGTGTTTTCTCTGAACAAATGTTGGCACACCTCTTTTAAAAAAATGTTGACTCAACTTTTTGTGAAAAATATTAGTGCAACTTTTTGTTTGAAAAATCTTGGAACATTTCAAAAAAATATTACAATATTTTGTAATTAATAATTATAAGATGGGATGGTCAAAAAAATAATAAACAGCAAGTTTAGATGGGTTTTGGTTATTCATATTCCGTCCGTTAGACTGTCCGCACTCGTCAACCTCCAAACTCATCCCCTAAAATGAATATTCCCGCCTAGTCATCTGAATTTTCCAGTCCAGTTCCAGTTTCTCCGCACCCGTCAACCTCTATGTCTCCAACTCCATATCAACTACCAGCTGCGGGCCCCACACGTCATACTCCTTTTTCTTCCCCCTCCCTCTCCACTCTCTCTCCTTCCCCAATCTCCACCTACCACGGCGACAGGGCGGTAGGCGCGCATGCTCCGCCGGACCAGGCGAGTTCCGCCGGCTCCACCACGCCGCCCACCTCCAACGCGCCGCCCACCTCCACCGCGCGGAGCTCCCTCTCCCAGCGGCGTCCGGAGCTCCGGCGGCGGAGGAGCTTGGGCTGGGCTCGCGGCGGCGTCCGGACCCGGCACCGACGAGCCCTCCCCTCCGCCGGCCCCTCCTCCTCTCCGTCCCCTGCTCTTCGTTGGGCGGTGTCAGCGAGGAAGGCGAGGGGAAGCCGCGCCCGCACCGCCCCCTGCTCTCCGTCAGTGCCGTTGGCGACGGCGAGCTCCTCGACGGCCTTGGAGCTGGGGCGCACGCCCGTGGAAGCTGGGGCGCACGACACGGATTGGAGCTGTGCGGAAGCAGGGGTCTAGCTCCGGCGGCGGCGCGGAGATGGTGTCGTTCCCGTCGGGCTCCACCACGGCGAGATCCAGCAGGGGCTCCACCCGCGTCTGCTCGTGATGGCCGGCGGAGCAGGGGACCCGCGGGCACTCCGTCGAGCTCGTCGCCTTCAGCGCGGCAGTCTTGGCAGCGAGCGGCGGCTGGAGCTTGTCTTGGCGGCGACCACTCCCTCCTTCCTCCTCCCCGTGGCCGAGCTGCGGAGCGGTGGGAGGTTGCGGATGGCGCGCTCGGGCGTGGGCCCCGTGCCACGTCCGTGCGTCCAGGCCGCCTGGAACCGCGCTGGATTTGGCGTCCGAGAGGCCGAACGGAACCGTGGCGTCCGACCTGCAGATCGCCGGTGCGGGAGAAAAAACGGCAAAAGTGACCTCCAGGTCGCTTTGCCGGCCCTATGCAGCCCCGGTGCGGACAGTCTTAAGGAGGAGCCCAAAAAATCGACCGCCATAACTAGACAATCGGCCTGCCCAGCGCGCTAAAAATAACTTTCGGCCCATGTAGTAATTCGAGACTGGCCCATCCTGGCCCAATTAAAACTAAGCCCACACACCGTAACTTGAGGAAAAACCTCAAGAACCCTAGGCAAAACAGCAAGAGGAGACGCAGGCACAGATCGCACGAACGAACAAGCCGAAATGCAGCTCTCCTTCCTCCGGCGAGCTCTCCATCCGCGGCAGCCGCGCGCCGCCATGCCTTTCCCCTTCACCGCAGGAATAATCTCCCGCCCCTTTTCCTCCGCATCCGCCGCGCCGGCGCCGCCACACAAGGACGCGCCGCCGCCGCCGATGCCGACGCGGCCGTGGGGGGAGGCGCTCGCGGCCTCGCAGCGCGCCTTCTGCGTGCCGCTCGCGGGGCGCGTCCTGGCCGCCTCGGCGACCGGGAACGCGGCTGTGGCTCCCCCCGCGGTCCACGCCTCGCTCGCGCTCGCCGCCGCCGGCGCACGCGGCGCGACGCGGAGGCAGCTCCTGCAGGTACTGGGGTGCGGCGGCGGCGGGGGTAAGGGCGCCGCCGCGGACGCGGCGAACGTGGCGTCGCGTGTCGTGAAGCGGGTGCTCAGGGACCGCTCCCCGTCCGGCGGCCCGCAGCTGGCGTTCGCCGGAGGAATATGGGCCGACGCCTCCACGAGCCTGTCGCCGGGGTTCGTGGAGACTGCCCGCAATGTGTACTGCTCCGCGGCGAGGACGGCCGACTTCTTGAACAAGGTATGACATAGTATCGCGCAATTTTCTCTATAACTGCAGCATGACAGGTTGTGCTCGTCAACTGCTCGACAACATGCTTGTTCCACGAGTTCGTCTATTCAGTACATCTTAACATGTGGTTGGATGGTTATTGTAATTCGTTTATTAGTTTCTTTTATATGATGATTGACTAAGGATAAAAGTGGTATCAATTGGCCATACTCCCTCTGGTTTGGTAAATATACCCGCCATATGCTGCTGCCAATTAATACTATGTATGCTGTAGGAAAAATTATTTTTGGAATTGTTCAATTTTTGTTTGTATAAGTAGCAAACTGCAATCTTGTGATGCATTTCTATGATTTGTCTTTAGAGATTAGTAGTTCTGAAATTTGTACATTTTCTATTCTATTGATTTTGAAGCCAGAAGATGCTGCAAAACAAATTAACTTGTGGGTCCAAGAGTCCACGAAATGTTCTGTTACCTCGCTCCAGTCGGATGTATCAATTGACAAGAATACAGGACTTGTTCTTGGCAGCGCGCTTTATTTTAGGGGAAGATGGCTTAATCGGGCTGATATAAGGAGCACTTCAGCGCAAAAGTTCTATTGTCTTGATGGTACTTGTGTTGATGTCCCTTTTGTGGAATATGATAGAACTCGACCTTTTGCTGTTCATGAGGGATTTAAAGTCATTAAGCTTCCTTATCAGCAAGGATGGACTGAACGGAAGTTCTCCATGTATATCTTTCTACCTGATACTCCTGATGGCTTGTTTGAGTTAACAAAGAAAATTTTTGCTGAACCTTCATTCATAGAACAAAATTTGCCAACAGAGAAATGTCATGTGGATATCAGGGTGCCCAATTTCACAGTATCTTTCCAGAGTGATATGAAGGAATTTCTCAAAGAAATGGGCCTTGAATTACCCTTCCAACGGGATGCAGATTTCACAGATATGGTCAAGGAAGATAAACCCAATGGTCCTTTGTTTCTATCTGATGTAATTCATAAAGCAGTTTTGGAGGTTAATGATAAAGTGATTGATGAAGCTTCATTCTCGACAGGCTTAGGCAAGCCTTCTCCGAAAGAGCACTTTGTTGCCGACCACCCATTCTTCTTTGTCATTAGGGAGGAGGTGTCTGGCTCAGTAATCTTCATGGGGCATATACTGGACCCTTCGTCACAATCATAGCTTCAGATGACCTTTTATCCGCAAATTACAGCATATCTTGTATGATCTCTAACTTTGCAAGTCTGGTTCATTAAAATTTTGGTACTTTTGTTGCTTGTCTACTTCATGTAACATACAAACATACTATGTTGGATTTTATATTGTCTGGATATGCTGCTTCTCAGAAATGTATATGGTCTTGGCTAATTTGTAGAAGAAACTTTTGTAAGCAGATTTGTTGGTTTATTGTTGTGGATTGACACCTATATTTTTTCTTGTCTATCTATGCATGCATTAGTAATTTAGTATATCCTTTAATATGTATTTATGCATCAATCTTGCTGATGATATTTTTCATGGAGTTGTTTCAATTTCATGATCGTATAATAGATTTACTCTTTCATACCAGGAACAAGCTGGTAAGCATACATACATAGAGGTTTTGATCCCATATTAGCACCGGGACATGAAAAGATGTGGCTTCAAAATTTTAGAAGAATGACATTTCAGTATATTCTATTTGGTGACATTTACTTGGTGATTGTCAGGTTAGATTGTCTTCAATGGTGGCATGCACAGTTGTGTTGCTAGACTGGGACAGCAGACAGCAGTTGCGTCACATTGATCTCAAGGAGAAGAATTTCTTTGCCATGGACAAAGGGAGTAAAATGTATTGCTACCTCGTTGCTTGACATTATAGCTGGGCCAAGAAGCACTAGGAATAGTAATAATAGTTATGCTCAAGATGAGCTGAGTAACCCTGCTAACAAAATAAGCCACAATAGTTTAGAAATAGCAGAAAGACTTCTGGTGTGCAATTGGCCTCGAAATGATGAGTGGAAAGCAAATACAGGAAAAAAGCATGCATTTCTTGTGTTTATGCCCCTTGCACGAGATGTGCAAGGAAATGGTTGCTTTGCTTTTGTTTGTCTTAATTAGGGGTGGTAATTGGCCATGGTCCTAATGCATTCTTCACAATCCAACTAAACCTTACTACTTTTTATTTCAAAATTGTATATTATTATGACTCGGCCTTTATATGGCCCGATCCTTAAATTTGCTAGGTTAAATTGGAGAGCCTATTACCATCCTTAGTCGTAATGCATCATTCTGCTACAATTTATTCAGGGCCAACCTTTATTTTGGTGCTTCTTTTTTCTCTTTAACCTGTTACATTCAACAACACATCGACCTATGGTTTTCTAATGTATTGTTCTGAAAACTGGCTTGCATTTTGTGACTTCTGCCAGTTTGCTCCCTTGCATATTGCATTCCCATATTTTTTTTAATATATACGCACATGGGCTATTTACTTATAGATACAAATTTAATATGTGATGCTGACTTGTTAGTTCCGAGAGTAGTGAATTTTATGACAGAAAGCCGTACAAGTCTTGTCATACGACACCTGCATCTATCTGCGGCTGAAAATGTGGAAAAAAGTCAATATGCCAAAAAAAAAAAAAATTCGATGTGAGCGATTCGTGGTTCTCCAGTGTACGAAGAAAAGGTTTTGTTCAGATTCCTAGTTTCATTGACAAAGGCTCTTAGCTCTGTTCCGTAGAGCTTCAGCTCCCGCCAAAATGGCTCCGGCTATAGCTCTTTTGGTGGAGGCTCAGTGGAGCTGAAGTTGTAGTGGAGCTGAAGTTGTTTGGAAAAAAAAAGGTTTTGTAAAAAAGTTGCCAGTTCGCAAAATGGAGGTACACCATTGAGATTGAGACATGCAATCCCTTCCTCTCTTTCCAAAATTATTATATTTAATTTGTATATGACCCCAACAAATGAGAGAGCAACCCCTTTAGACTACCCACACTCGTTCTCCTCCGTATCTTCCTTCAAAAACGAATATTCCGTCCTGGTTATCAAGATTCGCTCCTTTATATTCACTACTCTCACATCTATCATCCTTTATATCTCTTCATCTATCTCAATTACTACATATTTTATTCAATCATCTCCAACTACCATCTTCTCTCTTCTTTTCTTCTCCACTCTTCTTTTCCATGTATTTTCCACTTTTCTCTCTTTTCTCCTCTATTTTTTCTTTGTTTTTTTTTCTTTTCCCCTTTTCTCTTCCTATTTCTTCTCCTCCACTCATCTTTTGTCGCATGTTTCCCCTGCCGAGTCTTCTCTGCTTCTCGGCCTACAGCGGCGCTACGTGGTGGCCGGCGCGGCCGAGGGAAGCCCCTCCCTCCCTGCGCTGGCTCCCATGAGCCCGGATCCGGCGCCGGCGAGCCCATCCGCCATCTCCTCCGGCGCCGCTGCGGCCCATCCCCCTCCCCCCAAATCCCGGCTCCGGCCCATACTCCCTCCCTCCGCCAGCGTCGGCGGCCAGCCGCCGCGTGCTCCTCCTCCGACAGCGGAGCTCCACCTCTCCCTCTCCGCGCCGGTTCGTCAATCCCTCTCATCCGGCCGTGGAGCAGAGGAGCAGGGTGGCCCGCGCTGTCCTCCTCCTCGCGCGGGCGGAGCTCCCTGCGTGGGGCGTTGGCGGTGGCACAGGACGTCGTCCTCCAGCGCGGCCGCGCGGGGAAGGGGTAGGGCCACGACAGCCGTCGTATCGGTGGATGCTCGACGGCGGGAGGTGGAGGGGGAGTGCGGTGCCGACCGTGGAGGCCCTACTCCTGCTGCTCGATGGCGCCGGCGGTCCCTCCTCCTTGCGCGGCCGGCCACGCCTCGCACCCGTGGCGGTCGGATTCAGCGCAAGCTCCTGCGGCGGTGGGAGGAGCTCCCTGCCTCCTCGAGTAGCCTCACGACGGAGGAGTTGGGGCCTGTGGTCCGCCCTCCCGTCCTCCCGGCGACAGCGATGAGCTCCCACACGGTGACGGCAATGGCGATGAGCCCCTCTTCTCTCTCCCTTCCGGCTCCCAGCGCGGATGAACTGATGGCGTGTGGGCCGGCGCCACGTCGGCTTTCGTGTTCGCTCAGGAAGCCTCTGGATCTAGAGGAAGCGGGGGGCGACCGGAAAACCGCATGCGGTTTGAAGGAGCTCGCTGCAGCAGGTTTTCCTGGAAAAGTCGACGGAAAAGGGATAGCATGAGGTATCCCGTCCCCCGGTGTGGTCTTAGTCCCAATAAGTAACCCTTTGGTTACTTATCGGGGATCCCTACTTACTCGCCTATGAATTGGGGACTAATTTTGTCCCAACAAGTCATCGTGTTTGGCACCAAAGTAATTTTTTGGGATTTAATTTGGGTTGGCTAAAATAAGCAATTCCAATCCAAACAGGCTCTAAATTTCCGTTTCAATTTGGCAACTTTTTTTTTTTTGGTTTACGATTTGCTCCGGGTGAAATGTCATGCGTGATGCTTCCTTTAACCCAACAACTCCAGTCTCACCGAACAAATATTCCACACGATCTGTGTTGATTGATCTACTTGGTTGCACTTTCAGGTCCGAGTTTGCACTAAACAACTCTCGAGCTACTTCGTCTATGTTGTTACTCTCTATGTTCCAAATTGTTAGTCGTTTTGACTTTTCTAATTTTATAGATATTATTATGCACCTAGATATATGTCTTTATGCATAATATCTAAATCTTAAAATGTCAAAACGATCTATAATTTGGAACGGAGGGAGTAGAATTAAGAGAACTCAAATCATCCATATTAGAAAAAACACAAACTAATAAAATAAGGACATAAATAATTAGAAAGGGACATAAATATGATCACAAACTATTTTGTCGTTATAGAATCACTCTATCGGTAGAGAATCAAGACGAGCATGCATATTTAATGGATGGGTATATACAATCGGCCCCATTACGGGCGAAACTTCAAATAATGCAATATTGTCATTAAATTTTTTGATGAGAAATCAAATAATCCGTGGATAAACATGTAGAACATTCAAATTAGTGAAAGTTGTTATTTCCATGAAATTAAAGGTCTTCAATTCAATTATGATAAGGAGGCAACTACACTGAGGGTGCTCTCGCGTTAGGACTACGCGGAGAGCCCCTGGCAGCCTGGCCCACACCATCACGTGCACGCGGCAGCCAGACCGCAAGGCCTTATCCATTCGTCTTCCTTCTTTCTCACAAAGTCGCATCCATATCTCTCTTCTCGCATGCATCGCCGGGCATGGATCCAGCCCAGGCACCTACAGCCAGCCTCGCGCCCTTTCTTTCCCACCACCGCTGGCCTCCACTGCCGTCCCGCAGCCGGCCATCCGCCCACCAACCGCCGCAGCCCCCTTCCCCGCCCTTCCTAAAGCTCCGGCGAGCTGCGCCCCCACCCCGCCCACCTTCTCCATCTCTGGCGGCTTCCGCCGCCGGATCCGCCACCACCAGTCTGCCGCGCTAACCCGGCTTCGCCAGGGATGTTATCGTGACACCCCCGCCACAGACCTGGCCCAACCGCCCTCCTCTACCACCACCGCTGCCGCCCCCCGTTCCGCCCACACCCCACTAGCACCACCGGTCCGGCAGCCGCCCCCGAACCTCCCTCTAAGTTCGGCGGCCATGGAAGATCCCCCACCCCCAAACCCTGAACCCCCAAACCCTAACCCGTACCCTAAGGCCGCCGACCTCCACCGCCGCCCGCGCCCACCGGCGTCCCGCCATCGGCCGCCCCGCCCACCAAACGCCGGAGT
The DNA here is from genome assembly GCA_036936925.1 of Cenchrus fungigraminus. Lineage (NCBI taxonomy): Eukaryota > Viridiplantae > Streptophyta > Magnoliopsida > Poales > Poaceae > Cenchrus > Cenchrus fungigraminus. Next base: position 97,431,665 of record CM072774.1, on the reverse strand, counting down.
TGGAGAAGATGTCCGGAGATGGTGGAGTTACTTTTTGTTTGGATTTGTTACTTTTCTCTTTCTTTCCCCTTTTGGCCCCTGTCATTCTAATTACCTCGCTTTTTCCATATTTGGAGGGCTTTCCATCTAAGTCTAAATAGAGAGCCCTCTCTGTTTAGGATTTCCGTTATGATAAACCAATGTAAAAGTGTCATTATTTGAGTCGGGTTGATGCACTCGGCCCAACTACAGGAATATACGGTATGGACCAACTTACAGCAGGATACGGTATGACCCAACTAATTTTGGATTGGCGGAGTTCAAGAAAAAAATTAGATTGGCCCACAGGCCCACAATACAAATCCTCCAACAAGTCACTATTCAGCCACACAATCTCAATCCAACGGGGCACTCAAACAGGCGGGAGGGGTGATTTGCAAAGCTCAGGGGCAAATCACCTCTCCCACCTCTCTTGAGCGTCTCGTTGGATCGAGATCGTGTGACTCAGATTGAAGTTTCCATAGTTTGTACGGAGAGATTAGTTTCCACCATATATGTTGCCTCTTATATAACCTTTTATAATCAAAGCTATATTAAAATTTCTTAACCATGAGAAACAAGCTCTGAGGTTTTTAAAAGTTGCCATGCTTGATCAATCTACATATGTAGTAGTTATAATTTATGTAACATGTGACCCTTTCAGCTGAAAAAAAGTTAATAATGTGATGGTGTATATCCACATGTTTGTGCCACCCACAACCATTTTCTACGTGTTGCTCATTTGTCCTTGTAGTATTATTGTTACCTAGCAATTTTTCTTTGATCATCACGTTTGGTTTAATTTATGGGCTATGCTGGTGGGCTGCGTCAGTGTGTCATTGTGCAACTCATGTTTCTTATATAAGCATGTATAGAAGCTCCCAACAACCTTCCACCGTACATTATATTTTTTCTCTGTTCATGATGCTTTACTACTTATAAAAACAGGTCCAACCAACAACTGGCTTCACATTTCACACACTCCAGCTAGCTCATGCTACTTTTTGTCACCTCATTGTTTCGTATTTTCTTCAACATCTGAAGCCGAAAGCACTCAATAATAGTCATGCATTCACATTTCCTTGCGTTCGGAACGAGTGGCATCAGGCAAACTAATTCCACATGATGGTGATCCTACATAGTAGTTAGCTATGTTAGATTGATCTCCTCACTAGTGGGACCAAAGGCCCATTGGGCCCTTAATCTCACTCCTGATCGGGGGCACCCAACTCTATATGGTTGGCAGGCTCCTGTCACACTGCGCTATAAAGATAGGTGGGGGCCACAAACTCGCGTCATGAGGTTCGCCGTCGAGCCGCACACCCCACCGACACACAAACCCTAGCCCGATCTAGATAGGGTGCACAGCCAGTGATGGGAAGCACCCCTTCCCGGTGTCCCGATGACACTACATCAACTGTCGTTGCCCCAGAACAGACCGGACACGTATTGCGCGTCGCTACCCTAGCGCAGATCTTCACCAACAGAACCTGTGATGGCGAGTGGTTCCAGCTCCTCAGCTGGCAAAGGTACTCCTCTGCTCTCTCCCATCACTCTCCCTCTCTCAGATGTCACATGAATCAAGAACACACATACATAGTCACAGTTATATCCGGCTAGATGTGCACCTAGTAGATCTGTGTAATCTATCAATGGTACCAGTAGCTAGGTTAGGTTGTAGATCCGGTCACAGGTAGAATAAAAGAAGAAAGAAATAGAGGAAATTCGATCTCGAATCGAAAAAACTCAAAATCCTAACTGTAGATTCAAAAGTCGAAGGAAGGCATTGAGGGGGTCCTACTTGGGGCTTACCACCACCGTCACCACTGCCGCCATGCGGGACATTACCCATCGTAGTGCGGAAAGGAATCGAACCGTCGTGCGCTGTCGACAGGCGGCCATTGGGGCAAAGGGCACCGTCACTGGGCAGCTCGATGGCAGTGTGCTCACCCTCGGGTGAACGTGTGCGCCGACGTGAGGGCCAGTGATGGTGCCGGCCACCACCCTCTCCAGGGCGCCATGGCTGCTCTCTCGAGATCAGGTATGGCTCGGGTAGAAGGGGAGGTGAAAGAAAGAAGGAAAGGGGGCGAACGCCACGACCATCGTGTTGGGTGGCGCTACGCTGCTCCTCACCGGTCGGCCACGGGCCGCTCCACCCTGCCATCGCCGGTACGCTACGAGAGATGCGGGGGAGGAAGTGAAAGGGATAGGGTTACAGGGGTGAGGCCGAAAACTTTTTGTTGTAGCGAACATAAAGGAGAGTCGTCAATCTGATCGAACGGCTGCGGGCGCTCGCCAGCGTCTGACGGCCAGATGGGTTTCTTTCGGCCTAAGCGGGTAGAGCGCGCGGGCCGCTTCGGCGGCCTGCTCGTTGGTTGCTGGTCCGCGGGCCTAGGCAGACGCGAGGAGACCGGCCGTGGGCCGTATTATGGCGGCCTGAATGAGCAATGTCCATTTTGAATTGCTTTAAATGTTTTTCAGAAGCACGTTTGAATGAATTTGATATATTACATATAGTTTTGATCTCTACTCATATATTTTTTTATCTCTACTCAAATCTAGCCAATGAGATATTTGTTTAGAGATTGAAAAGTGAAAGAAATGCTTATGAGTAGTATGTTTTTCATGAATTTATTCATGTTTCCGCTGCAAATTGTTTAAAGTGATACTTGTTTTTTAAATTTAATTGGAACCAACGGGAAAATTAATTTAAAGGGCATGTTAAAGTTTTTATTTTGGTAATTGTGACGCTGTTATTTACTAACCAATGTTGTTAATAACACTATCATGATTAAATGGTTGTTATTTGTGCATTATTTCTATTTTCTGCCCAACAGTGATATAGATTTAAATTGCATAAATAATTGTCTGTTTTTAATTTTGACCAATGTTGGATTAATGCATGCAATAGTTGTTATGGATCTCAACTTATTGTGGTTTTCAAGAGGGTTCAACTTGATGAAATCCATCAGCTTAGTTCCAACCCTCAATGCTGATAATCACAAAGAATGGAGCAGAAAGGTCAACCTGGCTTTCGTTTGTGCAGAGCTTGAATGGGTAATCAAGAAACCACATCCAGTTCAGCCACCAAAGCCAGTGAGAGAAGAAAAAGATGATGATGCTGCGTGGGAAAAGAAACATAGGGATTATGCCCCTTTAGAGTTGTCATGGTCTATTGCCAATAAAAAGTGGATCACAACTAACAAAAAGTGCATGACTTTTATAGAGAACACGATTGACCCCTCACTTATGAGCTCAATCGAAGGTTGTGACTCTGCTACAGAGTTACTTGAAAGGATAAAGAGTCAATTCACTGCCTCTTCAAAGACATATGCCACTCAGATGCTGAAGCGGGTGGTGAATGAAAAGTATACAGGAAATGGAAAAGGTATAAGAAAGCACATCCTTATGATGAGCAACCAGGCATCGAAGCTAAAGCCACTGGATGCAGATCTGGAGATTAAGCCCAAGCTTCTTGTTCATCTGGTGATGGCTTCCTGCTAAAAGAGTTTGACACTTTTGTTGTCAACTACAACATACATCCAGAGCAGTGGGATCTGGAAAAGACTCTAGCCATGTGTGTGCAGGAAGAGGAAATAACTAAATCTCATAATGGTGATTCCTTGCACTTCGTAAAAGATAAGAAAAGGAACTACAATCCAGGCTCTTCTTCAAAGGCACATGGTAAAGGTCCCATGCAACAACAACAACATCATCATCAGAAATCTCTCCCAGTGGACAAGGATTAGTGTAGCATCATCATCATCTGAAATCTCTCCCAGTGGACAAGGATCAGTGTCTCCACTGCAAGAAGGGGGGCATTACAAGAAAGAATGCCCCGCTTGGCTAAAGTCGATCATGGCTTCTAATGGTAAGAACATTGTTTATTTTGTAAATGAATCCTTGTATACATAATAATTTTCAAAATCTACTTGGTGGATTGACTCAGGTGCAACCGTTCATGTTGGAAATTCTTTACAGGGATTCCATTTGACTCGGACCATGGAAAGAAGACAAATATGCATTGAAGTTGCAAATGGAGTTCAAGCAGAAGTTGAAGCTGTTGGCGATGTCTCTCTGAAGCAAGTTAATGGTTTTGCACTTTTGCTTAGAGATGTTTTTACATTCCTTCGTTGAACAGAAATTTGATTAGTATTTCACGTTTGGACAAAGATGGTTTAGAATGTCATTTTGGACATGACCAATGTGCCATTTGGTGTAATAATGCTTGTGTTGGCATTGCTTACCTTCATGATGAGCTTTATTTGTTATCCTTGTGTGAAAAAGTTAATTCTATATGTGATGTGAATGTAAATGTTGTGAATGTTTCTAGGGTCGGAGATTGTTCAAAAGAAAAGAAAGAGAACTCATAATACATCGTCGAAATTATGGCACTATCGTTTAGGCCATATTTCGAGGGGGAGAATAGAGAGCCTTGTTAAAAGTGAAATTCTTCCTCCATTAGAGTTCGCTAACTTAGAGCAATGTGTAGATTGCGATAAAGAAATGTATGTAAAGCAAATTAAAAAAGGTGCAAATCGAAGCACAGGAACTCTAGAGATAATCCACACTGATATTTGTGGACCCTTTCCTTTGAAAAGCATGGATGGTTATGACTCGTTCATAACACTCACAGATGATTACTCCCATTATGGCTATATTTATCCGATTAAAGAAAGATTGGAAGTGCTGGATAAATTTAAGATATTCAAAGTTGAAGTTGAAAATCAGCTTGATAAAAGAACTAAAATAGTGAGATCTGACCGTGGAGGAAAGTACTATGGTCGGTAAACACCCCATTTTGCCAAGTTCCTTGACCTTTTGCAAGGTTTTTACAGGAGAATGGCATAGTAGCATAGTATTCGATGCCGGGCGAGCCTCAGTTGTTTACGCCTTTGTCCATTCATCAGCCGAGAAGCGAGTACTAGGCAGCCGCACCCTGTTGGACCTTTTTGGCAACAGCCCAAGTCCACCACTATGCTCTTCTTCATCTTCTGTTGTCTGATCGTCGACAACATCATCAGGCATAGCATCCTCCCCTCCTTGTGCGCGTGGTCAACTCCAGACGCTAGGGCAAGGAAACAGCTAGTGCAGGTACTCAAAATCCTCCCATGTAGCCAAGGAAGGAAGGAAGGTTAGACCACTTAATCAGACCTTGAGTGATGGAATGATTACCCTTGAGAACTATAGGCCGCTGAATGTTCTTCTCTGGTATACTCCAAAGCACAGCAGGAGATGGCGGATGCAGAGTAACCGTGTGGCGAGTATCCACTGACTTCTTTAACTGGGAGATATGAAACACTAGGTGCATTGAAGAAGAAGCCGAGACCTCGAGCCGATAAGCCACTTGACCAATCCTTTCCAAATTCCAAAATGTGATACTTGCCAAAGAATTTGAAATTTTGAATGCCAGCTTTTGATCTGAGGGGGAGGCCAACGAAGATTATTGCACGTATGCCTGAAGATCGACATAGACTAGATCATTAACATTGAATTCCGGTTCTGACCTCGTGTTCATATGCCTGCTTTTTCATTCTTTGCTTGACACGGTTCAACTGCTGACGAAGTAGATCAGTCATCATCGAACGATCATTCAGCCATGTTGTTAGATCAATCACTACACTACTGCAGTATAAGATGCAGCTGGAGACCCAATCGTCGAGGAGGACGGTCATAAAGAACTTCAAATGGAGATCAATCCAATGCAGAGTGCCAATTGGTATTCTACCAAAATTCAGCCTGGTCCAGACGCTTGCACCATTGCTGCAGACATGAATGAACAAAGCAGCGCAGATAGCCTTGAGGACATTATTCCACACCTCCATCTGGTCGTCGGAATAGTCGTGCGCATGTGAAGTTCCACACCTGCTGACCGAAATAGTTCCTTCCAAAATGAAGAGGTAAAGACCTTGTCGTGGTGTGACACTATTGCTTGAGGAAGGCCACTGAATGAGCAGAAAAGGGATGTTTCAGGGCAAGAAAATGGACATACTTGAAAAATGCAGTTATATCCACTAGACAATGGAAATCCATTAATGAAATCCATCGAAATCACGGACCACGCATTATCGGGTACTGGCAATGGATGCAATAGACCCGGTAGCTTTGAACGGTCTGGCTTCGCTTCCTGACAGACAACATTGGTCATCACAAAAGCATGGACAGATGACTTCATAAGGTCCAGGCGAACAGTTGCTTAATTTTAAAATAAGTAACAACAACTCCAGAATGGCCTCCCACCGCACTCAAGTGAGAAGCTGTGATAAGTTGATGTTGCAGTTGTTGATTAGCACCCACCCAAATACGAGATCTGTAATGGAGAACACCCATCGCGTAACTGAGAGTGAGGTATTGAATCTGGTCGTCGAAAAACTGAACTCACCGGAGCTCATGTCCTCGGGTGGTCAGACCGGTCAAGGGCACCGGTCTGGTGATGCAAAAACACAGTTAACCTTTGTTCACCACCCCGAGAGGGACCACATCAGAGATGGCGAGCCTAGGATTGCTCTGAGATTGGTAGGCCGCCACTCATAACATCCTCCACCACCATAGAGATGAAGGAGGAAAGCAAAGGGTCGGAAGAGGTAGGGTTTGGCGATAAAAAGTAGTAAAAAATTTGATGGATTATTGGGTGATAGACCCTCGAGCGGTCGTGATCCTTTATATTTATAGGGTTGGTAGGTCTTACCCCGCAAGAAAGTCCTTTACAACTCCAAGTCTACCTGGACTCCTCAGTTCGACTCGGACTGGGGGTGACAAGTTTGACCGGTCGAGCCCACCAGTCAGATTGGTGGCCTTTGCCAGACCAGTTACAATGACTAGACCAATCTGAACGTTGCGGATGACCGGTCTAACCGACTGATCCATCCTGATCTTAGCTAAGTGCCATTTTTGCGTGTGAAATATGGCATTAACCGAGGTGGTTATGAGTGTTGCCCGACTCTGCGTATAAATGCCGCCTCACAAAAGATTTTTTCAGTAGTGTAACAAAATTAATTTATAGATGGCGTGACGAGAACTTGAAAAGACGTTTAGACAACCTTAGAAAATAAAATCAATTGTCTTCAAAATTATAGTAGCGCTATATAGTTTCAAAACATTTCAAAACAATGGAAGCAACCAGATCAAATCTATTCGTATTATGGATACCAAATACATCCAAATCGACATAGCACAATGGAAGCACTAAGAGTGCACCTGAACATTTCAAAACAAAAGCTACCTGGATCTCGAGGTACTAAAGCTGACCAGCCCAGCTGCTCTACATCCATGAGACTCTGTATAGGAAATGAAGCACTCCGTTTATTTTTAACATCCTCACAGCACATCATGTAGCCAAATACTGAACCACACACAATTATTATACTGTTGATGATATTTAGTGGTAAGCAGCTTTACGGGTAGACTTCGATGACACCACGAGCTCCTACTTTCTTAATGATCTTATAGTCAGAGAAACCAGCTTTAGTGAAGATTTGACACCAGTCATTTTCACCACGTTGTCTACCTCTGGTATTCACCATCATTAGCATGTCCATCAGAAGTTGGGCTTCGTACATTATTGGGCTCATGTAAGGCCCAAGAAGTATTTCAATGATGATCACTTTCCCTCCCGCTTCTCTAGACGGAATTGCCTTCTTGCATTGCTCCAGGATCTTTACGCAATCCTCGTCGCTCCAAAAGTGCAGTACAAGCTACACAACACAACACAACACAATACAATATAGTAATGTCCTTGATCTACAGCTAATATTAAAGAGCAAAATTTATCTATACTTATTTTCCGTACACCCCCCTATAGGTATCTAGACAGTAGAGAGAGTTTCTTCCGTCCTATTTTCTTTTACTTCAATTCACAAATTGCACTCATTCCCTCCATGTCTCCTCAAATTTTGTTTATAAAAAGTCTTAAAAGAAACTCTACTTGTATTTTTTACACAACAATTAAATCCATACCTTGAGCATCACAGCCTGAGCAGGCGGGATGTTGTGGAACAAATCACCTGTGACATTGGTAAGAGCATCATTAGCTGGTGCTGCAGGTGTCGTCGTCGTCTCAACAACCCTTGGAAGGTTCAGCACGGTGCATTTGATGTCAGGGAACGCGTTGATGATCGCCGCTGCACTAACATTTCCCTGTCTACCACAGCAATAGGTCAGCGAGTGAAGGCCACTGAAAACATCACTGCACTCCCTTATGATCGTCCCGATTGCCAGGTTGTCGTGTGCAGCAACACCTTCTTCCACGATCCTGTCAAGCTCTTCATCAAGGAGCTTTGTGCTCTCATGGAGAAGGGGCACAGTGTGTAAATCCTCGAATGGCGACGGAACCGGCTCAGGCAGATCCTTCTTGAACCACTCGGCGAGAGACAAACTGGCCTCAACGTAGTGCCGTGAGCAGGTCCCAAGCACATAGTACTTCTGGTAGGTGTGGTCTGCCGATTCCACACCTTCTACCAGGAGCCAGGAGAGTGGGTTGAGGCGGAAGGTCTCCACCCCTGCATCGCTTTCGGATGCAAAGATGCCCGATGTGACAAGCAGCCGCATCAGGCGGCGGAGGAATGGAAGCTTAGTCTGAGGAAGGGACAGTGCGGTTACCAAGTTTGGCAGCGAGGTGGAACCTCCAAGGTTATGTATAGCATTCGGGATGTGGAGCTCGACGGCGCACTTGAGCGCCATGGATGTGAGGTAGTAGAGGCTGTGACGCCACAGGTCGGCTTGCGCCTGCAGCAGCTCGGCATCGCTGGGTACTATGGCTTGAGACGGAGCTGCCATTCTCGGTATCTCTCGGTCACTCGCGGTGTATATCGTCTTTCTTGCCGTATGTGTGTGTTGGTTTGGTGTTCCTAGCTAGGTTCCCTAGTAGGGTTTAAATAGCTACTGGATGAGCGACCCAGTTGCACTAGTTGCAAATGTCGGAATCAATTCTATTTTCTAAATAAAATTACACTAGTTGTGCTGCGAAGAGACCTGTGACCGACTTGGTCATCAGGATCTTACAGTAGAGAATAGACCGTTGATTCATCACTTTAGTCCCGGTTGAAATTTAGGAGGTCTTTTATGATGCACAATACTACTCTATACTACCATTTGAAAATGACTCGTAGGTAATGAGAGAACCTATATTGAAGTATCCGACGATTGAAATTAATTCTGTACTACCGGTGTTTTTAGCAGTAGTATGGGTAGTATTCATACTTTATGGGTAGTATAGGGATATGATTGGGACTATGGAAATAATATTGTTGTAATATATGAAATCAAACATATGAAATCTTTTAATGAACTTTATCTCACCCTTGTTAATATAATTCAAGAAAATTACTATTTTATATTTCGAACAAATTATTATTTTACCCATAGAAAAATTCAGTTATACTACTATACTACCGTTGGGTAGTATTGTGCACCATAAAAGACCTCAAATTTGGAGACCGAACTAAAGGCTTTGTGTCGACGTGACTGCAAGTGGTGGTAGTGCTCTGAGCCAATAGTCTTGGTTCGTAACACCAACCGAGACTAAAAGGACCTTCAGTTTGGGTTCGTAACACCAACCGAGACTAAAGGGACCTTCAGTTTGGGTTCGTAACACCAACCGAGATTAAAGGGTCTCTGGGCTTTAGTCTTGGTTGGTGTTACCAACCGAGATAAAAAGGGCGGCCTTTAGTCTAGGTTGTTGTTACGAATCGAGACTAAAGGGTCTCCCACAAAGATTGCATCCCCTACTCAATCAAATGAACTGTGTAGGTCAGAGGGTAAGGAAGGTACGTGCGAGGCTAGAGGATTTATTCTTGAGTTGCTAGAGTACACATGTGTCTTCCATATAATTAAGGAGGGTGGTGGTCTCTCCAATCCCTTCTCTAGCGTGTGTATGGACGCGCACGAATGTACATGCGTGTGCTGTGAGTGTAGTGTGAGTGATTGTGTGCATCTTTTCTAATGTACCCTCCCAAAAAAGTTACACTAGTTATGCTTGAGTAAGTCCTGGTGTAGTTCAAGGTGGGTAGTAGGAATAGATTGTTACCATAGAAATTCAGACAGGATTAATTTACTTAAAGATCCCGTGTAGAGAAAGTTTGACTTGGTGATTGAGTGTATCGCATATAAATCAGTAAACTATGGAGCACGTGGACGGCAAGGTGGTGACATCAGTATTAAAAATATCATCTGTAGGAATTCGAATTCTTGTGTACATCCTGCACATTACTCCTATCTCAAAAAAATTTTTAAAACAAAATAAAGTGATAGCTATATGTATACTAGAATCTATTTTCATACATACAGTGACATATAAGTGAATACCAGAAATAATATCATGTAAGGAAAAGAGAGATTATCAGAGATTTATAGCAGAATCCTGAGAAACAAAGACTCCAAACTTCATAGGCAGTCGGCTGGGGGTTGCGTACGCATAGCACCATCTTCCGGACTTCAGACACCATCTTCTGAGTAGCGGTTTAGAAAGGGTGAGTACACTTGGTTGGTACTCAGCAAGACCACAAAAGTTAACCCGAAAGCAATTTAAATTCATCTTTAAGTTCATTAAACATGTGAGGGTCCAGGCTACTCTTAACTGTCAGCACAACAGATTGATCAGTTTTACACTCTATAGAGGTTGTACACTTCAAGTCGCATAAAAATTCCGAAGAACTTTGAACCCAACCATGTTGTGCTGATCAGGAACACTACACTACAAGAAAATCGTTGATTAGTGACGCAACCACATTTTAGCGTCATTGATTTATGACGTTCATGGCTGATCTCATCATAATATTTCACTTCCGAGCAAATTTAGTGACAAAAAAACTTTCGTCATTACGGTTGGTACTGTAGCAGTGCATTCACTGTTCCATGCTGTTTTGTGACGCCATATGCTCTGCAAAAATGTCATAAACCAACATCGGTCCCACATGTAAGCATTATTTTAAAAACAGAGTGTTCCAAGTCATCATAAAATTCAGTAGGGTCCCACATGTAAGCATTCTTTCGAAAATAGAGTGTTACAAGTCGTCATAAAATTTTCCAGGGTCCCACAACTCGCACATTTTCGCTAGGTCACCGGAGGCCAGTCACGAAATGTTGCAAAAACAATTTGCCATTGCTATGGTTCGAACTGGAGACCTATAGGAACAAGACTGCGCTATTTACCACTGCACCACTTCTTTGTTGTGTCAATTTTACGAGAAAAATTTTCCTTATGCTTAAAATTTTTGGATAATTCTTTAGAGTGACTAGGTCCCACAAGTAAGTTTCAGGTGAGTCTTTAATATAATTGCCTATCGAATGGTTGGCGAGACGCTTCACTCAGACGGTCAGACTTCGCAAAGACATTCAACTCCCGCTACGCAGATCTGCAACGGCGGCTTGTGGTAGGAATGGAGAATCCTAGCGGCGATGAGAGGGTGAGTTATGAGGCACCTCCCGGCTACCACTACCTGAGTCAGCACGACAAGGTCAGTCTTCTGGTTTGAGCCACTACATTTTCTCCTACAACCTAGGGATGGAGATTTCTAGATGTGGGGATCTAGCGGATTGATGAGCATATACAAATAAAATTGATTCATATTTCTTAGTAGTTAGAATAATACACGTATCTGGAGAGGTTGAAGATCAATATTGGACAATTAATAAGAAATAGCAATGTGATCATTGCTCACCTTGACCAAATTCAAAACAAGCATTCGGTTATTGCCAAACATCCGAAATGCTAATACATCCCAAACCCAAACCATGTGTGTGATTTTGGTTATTATTTGTTTGTTGATCAATCCCCTTGTTTGATGTTGTTTCTGCTTTGTTTCACTGACCATCTCTCTTCCTTGTCTCCATATAAATGTTATCCTATTTTATTGCTCTCATAAACTATGAAATCATAGATCACCTTTGCCCAAAATCAAAACAAGCATCTTTTACACGACCGGAAATATTTGTCCTTACTGTATATTTTTCTAGACCGAAACATCCAGTCTCTTAATGCATCCCAAACCCAAACATCCGGTTTGATGGTAGTAAACAGTTCATCTCTGCATGTTGAAGTGCTTGTAAATATAGTTTGCTCCAAATTTACTAAGATTACAAATTTACATAGTTCTTTTCTTTGCAAAAGACCGTTACATTATTAGAGATTGAGACGCCTCCTTGCATTAGCGTGATACAACTCCCGAAGAGACACCCCGACTTTCCCTGAAACTGAGATCTATTAATATACCGAACTCTCCCAACTCCCTCCATTGCCTTGTCTCAAACTCTCTTCCTCCAGAAAACCACAACTACCATGCCCTCTTCTCCGATTCGACTTCCTACCTCCCCGTTCCCTTCCAACCCCTCCTCCATCGGGACACCACCCGACTCCCCCCAACCAAGTGCATGCGAGCCATCCGAGCCCTCCTTGATTGAATCTGATGTAGAAGACATGGAAAGGCAGGAGAGCGAGGATAGCGAGGATGAGTACGACTACGTGGACGAGGATGAAGAGGAAGAGGAAGAGGCAGAGGAAGAGACGTGGGCGGCATTGAGAAGAAGCGATTGGCGGCCAAGAAGAGGAAGCGGGTGGAGGCCAAGAAGTGGAATCAACAGACGGAGGCGTTTGTGAGGCAGCTTTTGAAGGATGACAAGGCCGGTAAGCTTGATTCATTCAAGGACATTCCGTCGGTGAAGAAGAAGAAGGGTGCAGAGGAGGAGGAGGAGGTGGACTCGAAGAGGACCAAGAAGAAGATGGACGTCGGCGCTGGTCCTTCAAATGTCGGCCCCACCAATCCCGTTCCCGTGGCTCCCCCAGCCATTGAAGCTCCCTCGACGCCAGAGTTATCAGGGAACTCCTCGGAGGGGTCGTCTTAGATTACTCGGATTTGGGTTTTCTTTTTCATGTTCAAATTGGTGGGCTTTCATCTACTAGATTTCATGCTTAGGCTTAATCACTCCCTTGCTTTGCTTAATGACCCTTATCTTTAGTTACATATCATGTGTATTTTTGTACCTCGCCATTCTATAATCTTCTACCGTTTCTTTGACAGATGGCGGGAGACAAGAGGAAGGGTAAGGCGGCTGCCAAGGCAAAGAAGAAGAAGAGCAAGCAGGACAAGGAGTGGGAGCATGTGCTTCGGGTACCAGACTCTTAGGGACAGCCACAGAGGGGTATACGTATCGGTGGGAGTGCACATAGACAGGGGGAGCAGCCCCAGGGTGAGCAGTCACAGCAGTTATAGCGCTCAAGCTGTGGGCAGACGACAGAGTCAGAGACTCCTCCCTCTGCCCCACGTTCCGGTCCTCGGACTCATGGTGGACACACTCAGCCGACACCGAGGCAGAGGAGAGCAGCAGTTGAAGAGATGGTTGAGCTAGAGCAGCAGGCACAGCCAGTATAGGGGCCAGAGCTTCCCAGTGGCCCGCGGGCAGAGGCTTTCAGCGTCTACATCCGTGATCTGCGGAACTTGCCCGGGCCGAAGATCAGGAGGTTGAGGAGTGTGCCCGAGGACGAGTGGTTCCCTCGTGGCCGAGAGGACTGTGACCCCCGCTTCTGGACGATCCTCCAGGAGAGCTTCTACGCCTCCTACGTCCAACAGGGTTCACAGCTGAGCCAGCACCGGATGCTACAGTGGACAGCCGTCAGAGCAGTAGCAGCCGGAGAGCCGATTCTTCCTTTCTTCGACTACCTTCCTGGCTTGGCAGCACTTGTTAGTGAGAGGTCCCGTTACGTCCCCGAGTGGGTCCGGGTGTTCTACGCGACTGTTTACGTTGAGGCTGACCGACTTTTGATTCACTTCATGTTCATGGGTCAGCAGCAGAGACTCACTCGAGAGGGGATAGCTGAGCTGCTTGGGGTACGGCTTGTGGATGACTCAATACACTACCTTGCCTACCCAGATGTTGAGGCTCCTCGTCGTGCTCACTCTCCAGTGTTACCTTCAGATGATGAGATCAGCTTTCTCTTACAGCAGACGTTCCTCCCCGTTACACCACGGAGTCCGGATCGCTTGACTCGTGAGGTGTACATTGTGCACTACACGCCCCGGAGGTCCGTGCTATTCAGGATGGGAAACGCCGAGTCGATCACCAGTGCACAACAGTGGCTCCTTATGCATATCATGGCCAAGCGCCCGTTTGATATAGTTGACATACTGATCAGCGAGGTTGAGGATGCGATCATGGACAGGATGGGTATGACTCGCCAGCAGCCATTCGCTCACAGGAGCAGGTGGATGTTGTCCCAACTTGAGGCCCAGCGCTACCACTACAAGAAAATCATTGACTAGTGACGCAACCACATTTTAGCGTCATTGATTTATGACGTTCCTGCTGATCTCGTCATAATATTTCACTCTCGAGCAAATTTAGTGACAAAAAATTTTTTCGTCATTACAGTTGGTACTGTAGCCGGGCGTTCCCTGTTCCATGCTGTTTTGTGACGCCATAAGCTCTGAAAAACGTCATAAACCAACATCGGTCCCACATGTAAGCATTATTTTAAAAACAGAGTGTTCGAAGTCGTCATAAAATTTTCCAGGGTCCCACATGTAAGCATTTTAGCCATGTCAGCGGCGTCATAAACCAACTTTGGTCCCACATGTAAGCATTATTTTAAAATAGAGTGTTCCAAGTCGTCATAAAATTCAGTTGGGTCCCACATGTAAGCATTTTTTCGAAAATAGAGTGTTCCAAGTCATCATAAATAGTTCCAGGGTCCCACGTGTAAGCATAGGTCACGAAATGTTGCAAAAATGATATGCCATGGCATGGGTTCGAACCAGGGACCTGAAGGAACAAGGTTGTGCTATTTACCACTGCACCACTTGTTGGTTGTGATAGGTGTATGGGAAACTCTACTAATAGTTGATGCGAATTCTTTACTGTGACCAGGTCCCACATGTAAGTTTCTGTTGAGTCTATAATTACGTATCGAATGGCTGGCGAGACACTTCACTCAGACTTCGCAAAGACTTTTGACTTCCGCTACGCAGATCTGCAATAGTTCGTGGTAGGAATGGCGGATCCTAGCGGTGAGGGGAAGATGGTTGCGCCGCCACGTCCCAGCAACGAGAGGATGAGTCAGCAAGACGAGGTTGGTCCTCTGGTTTGAGCCGCTATATTTTCCCCTATCTTACTAGGGTTGGGGATATCTAGATTTGGGGATCTGGAGGTTTGATGAGCATATTTGGTAGATTTAGATTTCATTATCGTACCTTTAGATTTGCACTTCGATAGGTGTTAAAAGTTGATAGGCTATAGACAATTCATGTTAGATTCAGTTAGTTTTCAATTTGCATTGTCTTACAGTAGGTTTTGTATTTTAGTAGCTTCTAGATGTGCTTCAAGCCACTCGTTTTATGGATTTTTGTCGAGGTGCACAATTGATAGGTTTGATAGGTCCATCGTTTTATGAATTGATAGATTGAAGATACTATTTCGGAGCTGCAGACCGTTGAAGGGACATCTGGATTCTGCCACGATTGTTAGCATTTGCACAATTCATAGGTGTTAGATTCAATTAGTTTCCAATTTTCATCGTTCGATGGATCGATAGGTTCATTTAGGATAACCATGCCCTTGCTGAGTTTATGTAGGTAGCAAACAACCAGGTTTTGTGGCGTGTGGTGGTTGTTTTACTGTACTCATACAATTGGGTTCAAGGAATTCAGGTTTTTTTATAAACTGAGATGAGTTTATTTTTCAGATCAAGATGAGTTTTCTCCAAGGATTAGTTTAGTTCTACAAGAACATCTTAATGTTATTTTAGAAGATCTGGATGCCTCATCTCGGGGGAGAACTCTATTAGGATCTCCAAAGAGATCCAAAACATGATAGAACAACTAGCTGAAAGAGAGAAACAACTTTAGTACACACCTAAGAACAAGAAAACTGAGGGCAGAGATTATTCTTCTTACCATAGACATTGGAATAAAAGCGTCAATAAACGGGTAGGACATTGAGTTTGTTTGGTCCGTCTTTTCTTTTAAATGTTCAAGAAGTTCGTTGTCAGTTGGACTGAAACGGGTACCCGTGCCTATTAGTACCCATTTCAGTCCAACAGACAACGAACTTCTTGAAAATTTAAAAGAAAAGACTGAGCAAACAAACTCAATATCCTACCCATTCATTGACGCTTTTATTCCAATGTATATGGTAAGAAGAATGATCTCCGCCCTCAGTTGTCTTGTCCTTAGGTGTGTACTGAAGCTCTTTCTCTTTTTCTGCTAATTGATCTATGATGTTTTCGATCTCTTTTGAGATCCTATAGAGTCCTCGCCCTGAGATGAGACATCCAGATCTTCTGAAAGGACATTAAGAAATGCAAGAGAGTCCCGCAAGGCCATAAAATTCACAGTAGGAGGTGCAGAAGGTGAAGGAACAACTGCAGGAGGCCCAACATGAGATGGAGTTATGATTATGAATGAGTAGTGATGATTATTGTGAAACTTGTATCATGATTGTGTTTTGGTGTTGGCTACCGGATCATCGTATGATGTTTGCTACTTGTTGGTGGACTGGTGGTGTGAACTTTGTGGTGATGAGTTGCTATGAGATGTCATCTTATTATGCCGATTTGGTTTAATCTATTCCAAATTGATTCCAGCATACTCACCATTTGGAATTCATACGCATTGCAATGGAGGTCATTGAGAATTGCAGTTAACGACTGGCACTGGGCGTTAACCGACGAACTTGTGTACACACCCCCTCTGAACGGACGTGTCGATCATTGTGAATCGCAATGCCTGGCCTTATTTACTCTCGGTCGCCGATATGTACCAAGTCGAAATGTTGAAGCTGCACTGTGCGTCAAAGATGTGGGACATGGCAAGCGAGGAAACTGTGGCTTCATTTCTACGATGGGCAGTTCAGGCTAACTGCACACAATTGCAAGACAAGTGCATGTCTCTCTTAGAGTGAATCTTTCCTCATGGAATACTCACATATGATTGGGCGGTTGTATGCACTGATCATCCCGAATTTATGCACAATCTCCGTAGAAGATCCACACTCATTCATTTCGAGCATACTCACCATTCAGAATTCATACGCGTTGCAATGGAGGTAGAGAAAGAACAATGGAGGTATGGTGGTAATAGATAGAGAAGGGGGAAGTTTTGATTGAGGAAACTCCGGCCTGTTGATGTTTCGCAAGGAAGACCTTCCTAGTGGTAAAAAGGGAGGAAAAGCTAAGATGCTGTTTGTTTGGATTGATCCAGAATCGGATCGTCCGTCCTTTTGATGGTTTGCAGGAAGGACCTTCCTGAGAAACAATTGTGTAACTGCCCCAGCAATGCACGGAGCGGTTCTGGTAAGTTGGCGGGAGAAAAGCGCGAGCGACAGCCAAAAAAAGTTTTCCCGCAGACAAGTGTATATATCTCATTTCTCTCGACGACGCGGCATACACTACTACAACTCTGCAAGAGACTCGCTGGCACCACGCTCCTTTTCCTTGTGGTAAAGACTAGAGCTAGCGTTGGTGCTTAGATCTGCTGTTGCCCGTGGCGGGAATGGCAAATCGTAGCGACCCTAGCGGCGAACGGAGAAGCAGGACTCACTCCGGTCAGGTCAGTCCTCTGTTTAGCCATGCTACTTTGATCTGTCATACTAGTTAAGGGGAATTCTGGATTTAGGGATCTGGGTTAACAGACTATATTCATGTATTTTAAAGGTGTTTGGAGTAGACTCCGAAAGCTCTAGATCGCCGACGCCTGGTCCTCGTGAAGTCATCGTTATAGATCCTAATGAAAACGAGTGCAAGGACGGGTTGCCTGTCCATCTGAAGTATGACTGGACAGGCGCCAACCCTGGGCGTCGATATGTATGCTGCTGCGAGGTAAATGATAACCTATATCACTTCTAATAAATGTTGCTTCTGCGTTTGATGTTAGTGTGGTCAATCGCTAATTATATGAACAAAATTGGTGACTGCAGACTGATGGCATGAAGTTCGCGTCATTTAGGTGGATAGATCCTGAATGGGATATTAGGACTCTAAAGGTTCTAGAAAAACTGATGGAAATGAAGGGAAAAGCAGAAGAGGAAGCAAGGTCGTGGAAAGAAGCATGTGCAGCTGCTAAGGAGGAGGCCAATGTCAAAGCAGCTGAGCTGCAGACGATAACACGATACTACCGGGAGGTAACCCATAACCTATTTGAGACGAGAAAGAAAATGAGAAACGATGCTCTGTTGTCTCCTACAGAAAAGGGTGAAGCCAACAGGTACCTAAAAGCTGAATGGGAGGCAAGGATGTGGAAGGAAGAATGTGCAAAGGCTAAGAGGGAGATTCAAGAGACTGCCGCTGAGCTGCAGACGGTCAAGCAGCTCCTGGATTCTGCAACACTTGTGGTGAAGAAGGTGAGGGAATTGCTAAGACAGGCCTCATATAAGAGGTCGCTCAGCAAGGACAACAATGAGGAATAATGTGAATCGTGGTGTTATTGCTAGGTAGACGGTTTAGAGGTGCTAATCATGCTTGTATTTTGGTATTTGCTACTTGTTGGTGGTGTGAACTTTGTGGTAATGAGTAGCTGTGAGATGCCATCTTATGATGTTTGATACTTGTCCACTCTATTGATGTTTTGCGGGAAGGACCTTCCTGATTATCGAATGTTAATTGCTTGTTCCCTACAGTGATTGTGGTAGAAACTCATACATATGCGTGGAATAATTGATGAAGGATGATAATATAGATATTTGTACATTGAATTGTGTTACAGGTGGTACACAATCGAAGTTCCTCATTACGGATAGCTAGGCAACAGCCATGTTCCTCTCGACCAAATCCATTCCCCATGAACCTGCTTAATGCGGATCGCCGGAGTAGTGTTGACGCCTGGAACAATACCTATTCCCTGCTGGTAGATCCAGTACTCATTCTTTTCATCGTGATGATAAGTTCATAGGAAGTAAATGTGATTTGCCCTCAGGTCAGCCAAACCAGAAATGACATGCTCTTCTGTAACAATGCACTTGCCAGGACCAAACAAGATGATCTTATTCCGGAAATCAGGAGCTCTCTCCCAGGGAATAGGCTGCCAAATGTCCCCCACGAATGAATGCAAAGTTAATTCTACCACCTTAGCTTCTTTCTCCTCCAGAACAACAAAGAACAATTGGTCTTCACCTTCGAGTAGAGAAGAGTTGCCCATGCCAATAACCCATGACAACCGAAGTCCAACGGGATGGGGAGGTGCCGGAAGATCCCGCCCCAAGTAGATCCGCATGTGTTCAGAAGAACTGCACCAGAAATCTTCCGAAGGAAGTGTAGTCCAGTCGGATTAGCTACCCAAATGCCACATGGAAACGGGCAATGACTCAAGCGCTGCAAAAGATTTCTCTGGCCAAAAGAAAGTAATCACGACAAATGACTCTGCACCAGTTGCTGTTTCAAGGCACAAGATACAAGCTTGGAGAGTAGCCATTTGGCTCCATTTCGGAAGTCGAGGAAGGCGAATGTGCTTCCGAGGAGACAAAGGATTCAGCATGAGCGCGTTGCACCAATCTCTGCAATCTAAGGCGACTAGGCTTCCAGATCCGTCGCAACCAATCAATCTGGTCCTTTTCCCAGCCAATGTAGGAAAGGAGACCTCAAAAAGCTGCATATCAGCGATGGATGAGAATGTCACTGCTCTAGATTCACTGATAAATTCATATTTCAGAATCCAAGGGTCAAACTGGTGTGCCTCACCTGAACGAGCGCAGTTCCAACCCTTGCAGACAGCTTTGAACATGATGAAATCTCTTGCATCACTAATCTTATTGGCGACGCTCACAACAATGTCAGGAATAAGATTTGCCCAGGGACGAGGCATCATTGACAGGATAGCCAAAGAACAAGGTTGTGGGAGAACAATGGAGGAGTTACAACTCCAACAAAGCCAAATGAGTGGAAAAGGTAGTCCAGAAGGTCCGGTATACTGATGTCTTGCTAAAAGGACCTTTTGGACTACAATTATTTCGTCCGGTCCGTTAACATTCCGCTGAACGGTCTTTCCCCCTTCCTCAGAATGTCCTCCCTCCATCCACAAAAGAATGCAATTCTCACTTCCTGATAAGTAGATATAAGTGTAAATTTGGTCAAAATTGAATTAGTTTGAACTGAACGGATCCCACAACTACTCTAATCTTTTCGGGAGCAGTTTTTTCAATAATGGCTGAATGGGTTCCTCTGGCCATAAATATCCCCCTTCCTCCCTGCACCCTCTTCCCCTCCCCATACTTGCAACCAACAAAAAACCCCATTCTCGCACAACGCTCTCTTCCTCTCCCCATGGAGCCATTGTCTCCTAGAGGCGCGGCGCAAGCCACTTCCTCCTCCTCTTCTGATGAAAGGGAGGATCTCCAGTGGTCTAATGAAGAGGAGGTAGAGCAGAGGCCCATTGGGGTGGTGGTTGACACATCCTCTGATGATTCAGAGTTTGTGGAACAAAATGAAATCCAAGATCATGTGCCTCTGAAACATCGCACCCCACGCAAGTCAGCAAGAGGTGCCAGGGGTCAGGGGCGCGGAAGCACCGCCACTCGCCGGGGAACTGTCGTCTCCAAGCGCCGTCATCCTCTCTCATCCTCATCGGTCAGCGGTAGTCATCTCTGCCATCCTCACCGAGCAGAGGCCATCATCGACCGGCCGTCATCATCCGCCATGGAGCGGCGCCAAGGCCGTGCTCGACCGACCGCCATGGAGCGGCGACATCATCCTCTAGCGGCGGCATTGGAGGGACGGCCTCATCCGCGGGTGGCGCCCTGGGAGGTCCGCCACCATCTTCCACGGGCGGCGGCAACAGAGCGACATCCTCGTCCGTGAGCAGCTGCAACAAGGCGCTGGGTGCACCATCGATAAAGAAGCGTTGATTAGTGGATTAGTGGTAACTGCTACTAGTAGAAGTAGGAGTAGAAGAAGCAAAATGAAGATTCGCCTTCTGTTCATCTGGTCTGATTGAATATTACTACTACTGTTCTTTCCTTGTAAGATGTTGGTTTTCTTATTGCGTAGCAGTGACAGTTTAATCCAGTTCGACTGAAAACTACAAACCGGACTTTCATCTGTGTTCTTCCGGTATTTAAGAAATCAATGGAACGGAGTTTCCGTATACAATGAATTTATACCGAGGGAGTACACACACAATACTATTTTTATTAGAAACAACACAATCCAAATACAAACGACACAAATGCATGCATACACATTGATTACACATGAGGATGGATGGATCCACCATAGTTCGAACTATAGCGACATACTCTGAACGACATACTACTAGCATCTACCATCACGGCTCATACTACTACCATCACCACATACTACTAGCATCTACCATCACGGCTCATAGACTACTACCATCACCACTTACTACTAGCATCTACCATCATTGCTCATACTACTACCATCACCACATATTACTAGCATCTACCATCACGGCTCATACTACTACGATCACGGGCTCATGGAAATCCAGCCGCTGCACGGAGTGCAGCAAAACGTGTCTCCTGGATCAGATACTCCTCCAAAGCGCGATGCCTCGCCCTTGCATCCCAAATCCAGGCAGGCGAAACGGTGATGTTATGCGCATGTAACAGCAGGACACGAATGGTCCATTGCCTGTGACCCTGTGGCAAAAAGGACACACCCACATTCCTTCGTGATAAACACGGGCGGGCCTACCCTGCTGAAGCCAAAGCAACACAGACCATTTCAGGTCATGCGATTCATCTTGTTCAATGAGCACTGGCCACAGGGGTGGCATTTCAACAGGCAACAGCAGAGCTGGCAGCCTGGGCTGTGGGTGAAAAGGTGGTGCCATGAGGTTCAGCTGATCCTGAGCTACTGTTGCCAGCGGCTGAACTGGAGGTGGCATCACCCCCGGGTGTTGCTGAGGTGCCGATGCCAGTGGAAGTGGAGGTGCCATTAGGGTCAGGTGATACTGAGGTGCCGATACCAGCGGAAGTGGAGGTGCCATTAGGGCCGGGTGCTACTACGGTGCCGATGGTAGCAGCTGAACCGGGTGGCGGTGAGGTGCTATTGCGCCCGACAACTCCCCCTTCCCCGACTCCTCCAAGTTCCATGCTCCGTCCCTTCCTTGCCCGGCCATTCCCCACGTACTGCATAGACAACAAGATTAGCCAACAAAATGATCTCACCCTTGTATCCCACTGAAGTAGAGAAATGCAAGACGGGGAACCGATAAGTGTTGGCCTTTCCTTTCAAGAACGCTCTGTTGCACTCGTCTATTTATCGAGGACTACAGCGGTCACGTGAGCTCGGTGTAGCATTGCTAAAGTTACTAAGGAAAATGTGAGATGCTCGGAATATAGTCAGGCCTACGCGTGATAGGAATCTATCTAGGTCAGAATCTTCAGTGGCGTGCATTGATTACATGTGTGGACGATGGGTCTCACGGGATGAGCCCGACGTGTCTAGGTATGTGTTTACTTCCGGACTTTCCTCTTTGTAGAGCACAAGAAAGTCCTGCGGACAAATCACGCCGCATCAGCTGCATCTAATGACTGTCTCATTGCGTCAGCTCATGCCGCATCAACAACGAGATAACTCTCTACCGTTTATTTATGTAATGGTTTAGGTGTCAATTGCATCTGAAGAACAAGATTGGGCGCTGTAATCAGAGGGACCAGATGGTCCTTGCGTTGCGACATGCAGTGTGCGGGATGACGTGACAAGTCCTCCTCGATCAGGTACGCTACGTGAGTCGTGACTGTAAAGGTCTACGAATGGTCAGGATTCGCACTTGATGATTCCCGCTGGCCTTGGAGACTGAGAAACGTGATGAACTTGTTGACGCGACAAGACCAAAATGGAATAAGCTAGAATTGGAATAGCAATATATCTTTTTTTGTGTGTGTTATATTAACATGCATATAAGCACAGAAGGGCATATCGAATGTGCGTTTGGGAACGACACGCTCTCACAAGTTGATCCACATGTCGATCATTGAGAATTGCAGTTAAGCACTGGCACCGGGTGTTAACCAACGAACTTGTGTGCACACGCAGCACACCCCCTCTGAACGGACATGTCGATCATTGTGAATCACACTTAAGGACTAGAACCAGGAAGTTCATGACCCGAACATGGCCACACCCGCTCTGATGGGATGCGTCCATTCCGAGTGGTAATTGATGTCCACGAACGGACGTTTCAGAACGACACATTCACTCCCAGCCCACTATAATAAGAGACACTTTAAGCACGAGCCGATCAATGTAGGCCATTTGTGTTAATGGCTTCAGACGCTAAAACGATTCCTTCCATGCAAGTCGACTTCTCAGTGTCAAGCCAGGAAGCGAAAGCCGAAGGAACCGCGAGCAACTTCAAGGAATCCGGTACGTTCATGGTGGGAGGCCGTCAATGGAAACTACATTGCTATCCTACAGGTATGAAAGATCATCAGTGGATGCATGTTCCAGACGGCATTACTGTCGTCCTCGTTCCTCTGCACAAATCCCAAATGGTACGTGTCTCGTTGCTGCTATGAAGACACACACTCACACATGGCAATACGGTCGCATTATGTTATTGTTTGTCAAACCTGTGACTGCTTCTACATAGGTGCGATTATTGTTGGGTGCGATGGCTGGAGACCCAAACGATGAAGATGATACGTTTCGAGTTCAAGCTACAAAAGAAGTTTGGTTCATGAATCGGGATCTAGAAGCAAGAGGATTTGAATGTCTAGTGGAGCATCATGACATTGAGCGCGTGACATCCAGTGAAGATCGCATACACATATCATGTGTTGTTTCAGTACTGGAGGACGACAGCATTGAAGTTCCTCCTCCATCAGTGGAAAGAAGCATATGCCACACCGTTGCAGCCCAAGCCCCTGTGGAAGTTGTGTTCCACGTAGGTGCAGAATGCTGGGTGATACGAGCGATACATGCCGATGTGGCGAAAGTATCTTGTGTGATGGAGGCAATGCTCTACGGCCCAGGAGTGGAGTCTAGCTCTGAAACTGTTACAATTATTGACACACACCCTGATGGCTTCTCGGTCCTGATCAAATATGCTAGTGAAGGATCACTCCCGGAGGAGGCTGATTTATGGGACGCTCCTGCCAATGCCTGGCCTTATTTACTCTTGGTCGCCGACATGTACCAAGTCGAAAGGTTGAAGCTGCACTATGCGTCAAAGATGTGGGACATGGCAAGCGAGGAAACTGTGACTTCATTTCTACGATGGGCAATTCAGGCTAACTGCACACAATTGCAGGACAAGTGCATGTCTCTCTTAGAGCGAATCTTTCCTCACGGAATACTCACATATGATTGGGCGGTTATATGCACTGATCATCCCGAATTTATGCACAATCTCCGTAGAAGATTACCTGTAGGGTTGTACCAGGGTCCCCTATAGTTTTAATATTTTATTTAAGTGTTTGTAGTCATGTAATAAACAGTTGAAACGATACGTTATTTTGTTGCAGTGAGTACATTTGCAATGCGAATATTGGATCATCCGTCTTACGTGAATATGAAGTAGTGTATAGTCCTGTGTGTGTTTGTCGATTCCATGATCCATGGTGGCACGGACAACCCAGTCAACAACTTGCCTCTCTGCGTAAGGTCACTGACGTTTGGGTCCAAGACCCAAGCGGTCTTTCATTTGGGTCACTGACGTTTGGGTCCATGATCCAAAGTCTTTCATTTCCCGCTCTGGACCACAAAGGCGACACTTGAAAATTTGAATTCCCCGCTCCTCCTTCTGGTCCTCCTCGTTTATATATAAAACAAAGAGGGAAACCAGATCTCCCAATTCCCTCTTGGTAATTTTCCAAAATCAGGGGATCTTCTCCTCGACCGCCGAAGAGACCTAGATCTGCGGCAGAAGCAGCAATGGAGGCCTAGCTACCAACGACGGCTTCCTTTGCTACGAGCGGCGGCCTTCCTTTTCTACGAGTGGCGGCCTTCCTTTTCTACGCGCGGCGACCTTCCTCGGCAACGTCCTTGAAGCTGCAAGATGGTTCAAACTCGTTGCTCCATCGGCTCCCCTGAGGCTCACCCTGGCGGCCGCAGATCTGCAACAGTTGCACAGTACATCGTGTTCAAGGCGCAAGGTCGGGCTGCTAAATCGAGACGGCATTCGACACCTTCTTCCCGTCGTATTCATCAGGTCTGCGGTCTCCTCCCTATATTTATCGATTGAATTAGATTGCTTCCCCATGCCCTTTGGCTTTCTATAATATTCTTTCATGTTTGGATGATTGTGGATCTACTGTACCCTATCGCAAGAGTTTGTTAGAAGTCATTTTATTTGAGGTTTGTAGAAATTTGTAGTTTAAATTGTTGGACTGCTTCCCCATGCTCTTTGCCTTTGAATATTGTTGTTGCATGCTTGGGTGATTGTGTATCTACTGTACCCTATCGCAAGAATTTGTTCAAAGTCATTTTATTTGAGGTTTGTAGAAATTTGTAGATGAAATTATTGGAGTGCTTCCACATGCTCTTTGGCTTTCTATAATATTCTTTCATGTTTGGGTGATTGTGGATCTACTGTACCCTATCGCAAGAGTTTGTTAGAAGTCATTTTATTTGAGGTTTGTAGAAATTTGTAGATGGAATTGTTGGACTGCTTCCCCATGCTCTTTGCCTTTGAATATTGTTGTTGCATGCTTGGGTGATTGTGTATCTACTGTACCCTATCGCAAGAATTTGTTCGAAGTCATTTTATTTGAGGTTTGTAGAAATTTGTAGATGAAATTATTGGACTGCTTCCCCATGCTCTTTGCCTTTGAATATTGTTGTTGCATGCTTGGGTGATTGTGGATCTTCTGTTCCCTATTGCAAGAGATTGTTCCAAGTCAACTTACTTGAGGTTTGTAGAAATTAAAGGATGAAATTATTATATTGCTTACCCATGTTCTTTGGCTTTCCATATTTTTGTTGCATGCTTGGGTGATGATGGATTGGGTGAGATCGTTCATGTACCGCATTGAACTTAATAAATGAAATTGCTTTTGATTGCTAATGATCTCAACCCTTATCTCTTATTCTTGTACTTGTTTCAGCGGGTCAAAGGGTCAACATCTGTAGTCGCTCCTGTTCAGACCTGCTCCAAGGTAACAAACTCAACACCTTCTTTGTTTCTGATTGGGAATGATCTCAACCCTAACCTCTTGTTCTTGTACTTGTTTCAGTGGGCCGAAGGGTCAACGTCTGAAGTCGCTCCTGTTCAGACCTGCTCCAAGGTAACAAACTTAACACCTTTGTTTCCGATTGCGAATGATCTCAACCCTTACCTCTTGTTCTTGTACTTGTTTCAGTGGGCCGAAGGGTCAACATCTGAAGTCGCTCCTGTTCAGATCTGCTCCAAGGTAACAAACTTAACACCTTTGTTTCCTTAGTTCAAATAAATTAAAAGGTCCTAATTTGACTTGGGATCCACTGTTGCTAGATGGAAGCTACCAAGTCAATGATGCTTCTTCCTGAACCAATTAAAATAGAGGCAGCCGAGTACACAAGAATGGGTACCAAATCCTTACGTAGTAGTGTTGATGAAGAGTGAGTTAACGCTCCCAATCAGGATGGGGTACAACTTCGACAACAGTTTGTTGCTCACCAGAAAGAGTTATGTTGCTTGAAGAAGAAGACCGAAGAATCAGAATCAACTCTGAAAATGCAGTCTGCTGAGATTAAGAGGTTGCAGAAGCTAACCGAAGACAATGAGGACCTCCTTCGTCTACTGCTTAGCAGTAAAAGATGAAGAGGTTAAGATCATTAGATCAAATCTCCACTTTCTCTTGTGATTATGAACTGGATTTAGCTTTGTTAATCAATGTTCCTTGTGATACTGTTATCTTGTAATAGTTTGTGAAATGTGATGAACAATATGGTCGTGCTTGATAATAAACAATAGTTTGCTTTATTGTATAAAGAAATATGTGCTGATTACTATTTTGCCAACCAGATCGGAATTATTCAAAAAAAGGATCAGAATTGAAATTAAATCCATTAATACTGATGCATGATTAGTTAATTTTATATTGTCCTTCAGTGGGCTTAGCCCACTTTTAATTGGGCCAAAAGTCATTTTTTGTCAAACTAACATGACACAGAAGGCCGCAACAATGTGCGCACTTGTTGGACTCGACCCAACCAAAAGGGGCCCACCTTAATCAAATTTCATCTGAAAAAGCTACAATTGGGCCCAACAAAATCTTTTTTGGGCTATATGAACAACGCCAGCCTACAGGAACAGTTTTGGGCTCAACTGTAACATTCTAGAAATTACTTGATTTCAAAAATATGGATTTCAAAATTTTTGCTTTGAACATGGGTGCAAATGAAATAATATAAGGATGTCTTCTTTTTCTCCATCCCATATTCTTAGATTTATATTAAGTCAAATAAATTATTCTAGGTCATATAAAATGCTAGGGTGAGAAGTTGGATCTTCTTTGGTTTTTATTTGGAATTTATTGATTGTCATTCAAATTTGAATTCCATTCAAATTTGAATTGTGAAGCTAATAGGGTGTAGGATAAGGAAAAACCTTTAACCGCTATCTGGGCCGTGCCCCCAACCACCCAAGTCCGCCGGGCCACCCTCACTTTTCACCTCACTGCACCGCACCACCTCGCATCACCGCCGGCCCATCACCCAGCGGCCCATGTGGCCTGCTACCTCTTTAACACCGCCCGAGTCACTGGCCGGTGGGGCCGCGCTGTCAGTGCCACGCCAGCATCCTTTCTTCCTCCTTTAGACGCCTTTCCACGCCCGGCTCTCTCTCACGCCGCGCCGCTGTGGAAAGGGGGCGCCGTGCAGCCATGGCCGCTGCCCCTGGATGACCTCCACGCGTCGAGGGCTCGATCGAGCCGTCCGCCCTACCTACCACCCCCTATATAGAGCACCGCTGCGGGGAGCCCCAAACCCTAGCCGCACCGGGGAATCCTTCCCCAGTCCGCCGCCGGTGACGTCAGGGAGGGGGAAGAGGAGGAGAAGGAGGCGGGGAAGCCCATCCGAGGGAGCCGTCTGCTGTCGCCGCCGGGGCCGTCCGTGAGGAGGAGCCAGACCCGCTGTAGCCGCGCACCCCTGCATCCCCTGCTCCGAGCCGCTCCGCCGCGTCGAGCCCCTCTTCGCCGACGCCTTCACCGCCGGGTCCCCTTGGATCGCAGGTAAGAACCGCGTCACCTTCCCTTCTGTGGCGCCCGGCCTTCGAGCCGTGGACGCATCTCGAGCCTTGTGTGCTCGCCAGCCTTGGGCGCCGAGGTTACGCCATGTCGCGCCGCGCGCCGCGCGTCTCGCCGTCGCATGTGATGCCGGCCATCGAGCCGAGCCGGACGACTTGCAGGTGCCGCTGCCTTCCCCGTCGCGCGTGTGCCACCACTTGTTTCAGTTCCCGTCTTCGTTCCGGCATGCCGAGCCACGGACCGCCACCGGCACCTTCACGCCGGTGTGCGCCGCCGTCGGCCCCGTTTCTCCTGGACGCATCCACACACGCGCGCCCACATGCGCACACACACACGCACATCTGTGCACGCACGCACGCGCGCTCACGCGCACACACCGCGCGGCCGAGTCTCTGGTCGTCCTGAGCCGGAGCTCTCCGCCGGGGGTTTTCCTTGCCGCCGGGGCTTTTCCTTTCCGCCTGAGCGCATGAGCGCCGCCCCGACCATACGCACGCGCGCACGCGTATGCGCACGGCGCACTCGACCCACCTCACCAGCACCAGCCACCCCAGCCACGCTGCCGTGTTCTGTTTCTTCTACCGTGGCTGAACCGCCCACGAGCCCGCACCCTTTCGCCAGTCCGCGCAGCCGTGCACGCAAAGCAGGACGCCAGCGCCAGCGCGAAGCCAGTGTCGCTGGGCCTAGCCTCGCAGTCGACCCCGTCGCCGCCTCGCCCTGCCTCGTAGCGACGTCGCCGGGATGCCGGGGCTGAGTCAAGGAGCTGTCTTTCCTTTGCCCTAGTGGAACCCTAGGGACCCCTCTTGCACGCCATGCCACGTGTTGACCAAGCGCCGCGACGCCTCGTCGCCGGCAAACCTTTTCCCGGTCGCCGCTCCTCTGGAGCAACTCGTCGAACACCTGGTGTGCCACCCCAAGGCCATGGGGGGTTTTTATTGCACACCCTGGCCCACACATCGATCCAGCCGCAAGAGATCCCGAGGATCCTGTGCGGCAGGCCAATCTCGTCCAAGCCACACCGCCACCTGCTCTGCGCCGCGCCGCAGCGGATCCCGGGCGGATCCCGTGCGCCGGCCACGCATGCAGCCACATCCGCCGCTACATGTGCTGCAGATGGCTTATAGCCACCTACGTGGCAGCCACGTAGGTGACTGGAGCTGGCTTCCAGTCAGCCTGCCGCCAGCTTAGAGCCCCCTAGAGTCAGCCAGTAGTCAGCTTAAAGTTAATGCTATTGTGTATGCGTATTTTATTTCCAGAAAACTAATTTTATCTTTGGAAAATCATAATAAAACCGTTTTGACTCCGAAAAATACAAAACCTTTTCCAGAAATTCTATAAAATCTTGAACTCTGTGTTAGGCTAGTGTTTGCTCTCTTTTGGCTCTTAATTGCTGTTTGTTTGGAGTTAATTGTAACAGGACCGCTCTTTGTTTTCTTTTATGCGTTAATAGGAGCAGCTAGAGCCGGGGAGCTGAACCCGGAGTTCAACTACGCTGCTGAGGACTACCCGACCCCAGGTTCACGCCCGACTGATTCTGAATACCTATTAGACATTGCAATGTAGTATGCTAGCGCTTTACTTTATATGCATGTTGATGAACCTTGCACTGCCTACTTTATTTACCTTGTCCTTGATTGTCCTACTACTTTATATATGTTTATAAGCGTGTATATACGCTGAGCTTCGTGATGCATGTGTTGGGATGGGGATAATGGTCCTTGGCGTGTGTGGGGAAAAACCGGCAGGAGAAGGTGTTTTGGGTACTTTGGCGGGGCTGAGCTTGAAACAACCGATCTGGGATCGGGGACGGGGGTGCACTCCTCAGTGCATCCCCACTTTTACGGTTTTCAGAGCCTAGGTGTTGGGGTTTTACTAGGGCTTGGAGGACATGAGCTCACCCCGGTCTGTAACCGAGTGGGCCAACTGCTTCACGGGACTTTACGTACACACCACCTCGCCGAGCGTGGGGTTAGGGCCGAGTTGAGCTTGGCAAGTGCGGAACCATACCTCACAGTAGGATAGTAGGGTATCAGTGGGGGAGAGGTGGGAGAGACCACCTTCTCTCAGAGTGACTCCCGTGTGGCCACACGGGAGCATTTCACAGTTCCGGTGCAATCCCTTCCGAGGGGGGATCATTTTGAGGGCCGGATGCAGGATGGGACCGTAACTACCGAGAGTTCGCATGGTAGGATGGGCTCGGTTGGCCGTACACCGACCGGGTGCCATTCCGGGTTGGGTACAGGTGTACACGCTCTGCAGAATTGTTCGATCTATAGCTATAGCCGCGTCCTCGGTCATGGAGGAGCCCAGTGGATTGTTGGTTCTCATGTTTTGGGATTTCTACCTTCCCCCTTAGTGAGAGTGTGGTGAGCCGTGGTTGCAATCGGGGAGAGGAGAGTGGCTCCCTCTACCTCGCGGATTCGGTTGCAATCATTGAGGTGCGAGGAGAGGAAGTTCTCGCATCGACCCTGGATGGAGGTAGGTTTTGGTGACGGGGCCCTGGGTTACCAGGTGGTTCTGAGCTGTGTTGAGAGCTTTGGGTTGGGGTCTTGATAGAGATATCTTGTTGTTACTCTGCTGCTACTGCTTAGGAAACCCGAGCTTCTACCTTGCCTCTTTTCTTCCCTTTAGAAGTTAGGCCACTTAAAGCTGCATACGGTTGGTGACGTGAACCTATCCCACTCCTTGGGGATAGACTTTGGGGGTGCAGGGTACGAGTCAGACTTCGACAACAATGCCGATGGATGGTACGACTGAGGGATGCGTCGCTTCGCTCAAGGATGCCTGTGGCGAGAAGAATAAAAGATGGAGACCCTTCTGAGATGCTAGCTACCGCTGCGTAGAATTTCACTCTGATTCAACCAAGAGGCTTGTAATGTTGTACTCCATAATGGACATGTAATAAATTTATGTACTAATGCTCATGTGATGCGATGTATGGCTGTGTTTTACTATCTGTGATATGTTTTGTACGCGATAGCCACTGATCTAGGGACTATCGCGAAGGTACAGGGATTCGGGTTTTCTTTTGAAAATCCAGGGTTTTACAAGTGGTACCAGAGCCATACTTGACCGTAGCACGTATCCCTAGTAATGGCCGATAGAAATAGGACTCTATGCGCTCTATTTCTATATTTATACCCTTGAGCTATGTTATAAAAACTTATCTCTGTTTAAAACATCTTCCTTCCTGCGCTAACTGAAATTTCTTATGTGTCACAGGAAATGGAGCGCCAAGTTGCAGAGATCACCCCCGAGACGTGCGGGGTGATCTGACACTGGATGGAGAGGGCCCTTCTCAGGCTTGGGGTCCCTCCTACCTACGTCACGTACCGCGCTGAGTACGTACCCGCCGTGACTGGATGGCTGGTGCTCTGCACGGTTGCCGTCCTTCCTCACCCGAACCTTCCAGGGTTCAAGGGGGAGGTCTGCTACAGCACCGCACTGACCGTCGCGACTGCGCTGGACGTCGCCTGCCACCAGGCACTGGGCTGCCTTCTCACCCAGTACCGCACCACATTCAAGTCCGGGACGCTCCGTCTTCTACCCTGTGACTACTGGCACCTGGCACCGCTCGTGGACGGAGTTCCTTCGCACGAGGGGATCTAGGACGACGTTGACGCCGCACCCTTCCGCGAGTCTGACGAGACTTTGATGGAGACCGCCAATTACTTGGTCGACCTCGACAAGTACGCACGCCGCCTGGAGGTCGAGTCGCGGACACTCTTCCGCGAGATCAAGGATGCCACTGGAGAGGCCCGTCTTCACCTACCGCGCTGTCTTCAGTTGGAGAGGGAGAACAGCGCGCTACGCTACCGTGTTTGCCAGCTTGAGCAGGGGCTCAGCCGCGCGAACTCCACCCTACTGCAGTCAGAGAAGGAGCGTGTGGAGACACGTGAAGAGCTGTTGTACATCAAGGAGGACCTCTGCAAGATGACCGCGAGTCAGAGCCGGCTGAAGGACAGACTTCAGAGCAAGGACGACTTGCTCACGGTACGCGCCCACCTGCTCGGCTGTGAGCAGAACAAGGTGGAGAAACTGCAGAAGAACAGAGCGGAGAACATGGCCAACCTCGCGTGGCTTACACGCACGGCTGTCTACCTGAGAGACAAGGCCGAGAGACCGAGGAGGACTTGGGAGGACGTCGACTCTCTCCGTGTGGACGAGCTCATGGAGCCCAACGGAGAGCTGCCCTTCGAGTCCCAGTGTGCGATCCGCACGGAGACCTTCGAGCTGCACCAGTCCCGCCTCAAGCTACACTTGTGTCCGATGGCTCGGATGCTGAACCCCGTCGAGACTGAGGAGGTACGCGAGGCACACGCCTTGGTGTCCCGGAACTTCCCTCCGGACTACCCCACAGAGGACTGTTACCCTATCTCGTACAAGAGGGCTCGCACCGAGTAGAGTGCAGAGTGAGGACATGACCTAGAGTAGAATTGTAGGATAGTAGTTTCCATGAGTTGTTCCATGCAGCCGCGAGCATGTTCCGGTGCATGAAGAGAGTCATGTCACACCATGTAGGCACCACCCTTTTGAGCATGTAATGATGTATTAGAGCGTTGATTTGAGCTACTACCCCTAAGGTCTGAGTCAGCCTCGGGGAAGCATATGTACTACTCATGCTTGTTGTATGCTTGGATCTTAATGGAGTTATTTGTGTCTTAATGCTTTTTCTCATTGAGTGTTGGTTCTATAAATAGATTTATTTTCATGCTTGTCTCAGACTCTTATGTGTTAGTGAGTGACGATGTGTAAAGGTCTTTTCTTTCCTTGGTCGTGTTTTCAGAAGGATGTCGATTTGATGGTCCAACCGTCTGCTGGCCCACCTCGAGGAGGCTGCCGAGGAGGAGGAAGCCCCACAGGGTCGTGGCTGTGGTCGTGGCCGTGCCGCTGCTCGTGGACGCGGTCGTGCACCTACCTGTGGCTGTGGACGCCCGCCCCTTCGTGGAGGAGCTCTGGGAGCTCGAGGCCGGGGTGCTGGAGCACCGCCACCGCCGCCCAAGGGCCCGAAAGCTGAAGCTAAGGATGGAGAAGCCGAGCAAGATTAGGAGCAAGACCAGCCTGAGCCGGACCAGCCTCCACCACCACCACCCAACCTGGTAGATGTGATGGCTGTCCAGACTCAGCTGATGCAGAGGATGGAGGAAGCCATGGAGCACCATGGCAACAGTGGGAACCGCGTCGCTCCGCAGGACGAGGACCTCACGAGGAAGATCGAGAGGTTCATCCGCCTGAAGGCCCCCACCTTCAGCTACTCGGATGACCCGCTCGACGCCGACGACTGGCTGAGGGTGATCGAGACCAAGCTCGACCTCACTGTCTGCTCCGACGAGGAGTGCGTCGCCATCGCCGCGCACCAGCTGGAGGGTCCTGCCAAGTCTTGGTGGGACAACTACACCGCCAGCCACCCGAACCCAGCCTTCATCACCTGGTTGGAGTTCTGTGAGGCGTTCCACGAGCAGTACCTGCCCTGCGAGCTGTTGATCCAGAAGGCGCAGGAGTTCCGCACCATGACGCAGGGTGCGATGAGGGTGGAGGAGTACGAGCGTCATTTCATGAAGATGATGCGGTACGCCCCCGACGACACCAACACCGACCAGAAGAAGCAGTTCTGGTTCCTGCGAGGCCTTCACCACGACCTTCGCCAGGGACTGAAGGCAAGCTAGCACAAGTCCCTTTGCCACCTCGTCAACCGAGCCATCGCGATCGAGGAGGAGAGGAGGGGCCACGAGGAGCGCATGAAGGGCAAGAAGAGGATGGGAGATCGGGATCACCATGACCAATCCTTCTAGAAGTCGAGGAGCAGGCAGAGCAACATGCTGAGGGGGAGCTACCGCCCGAGGCACAACCAGCTTGGGCGCAGCTTCGGAGGAGGCTGTGGCCAGTTCCCCGGAGGGAGGAGCCCCGGCTACCCACAGCAGAGTGGAGGCTACAACCGTCCGCCGCAGAGCGCCACGAGACCTGCTGCTGGAGGCTTCACCGTGACCTACTTTGCCTATGGCAAGCCTGGCCACAAGTCCTATGACTGCCAGACAAGAAGACCACTGCTACCCCCATGAGAGCACCTGCTCCAGGAGGACGACCTCCTCAGGCTGCACCACCACCGACTGCCGGCCATGGGAGGCTTAACCACTTCACTGAGGAGGAGGCTGCTGACGCTCCTGACGTCGTGATCGGTGAATTTTTGGTTTGTGGTACTACTGCTTTGGTTCTTTTCGATACCGGTGCAACCGGGTCATATATCACCTCTAGATTCATGAACAAACTCTCCCTTCCTACAACCACCCGATCAATTCCTATCATCACAAGTTCACCTCTCGGAGATATCAGATGCACCTTACTGTGTAGAGGTGTGGATGTGGTCATTCAGGACCACAAGTTCCTGGGGGTTCTGACAGTGTTGCCCTCCAATGGCATCGACGTGATTCTGGGGATGGATTGGATCACCGCACACAAGGGTGTCATCTCCACTTCACCGCGACTAGTGACCTTGGTACACCCCGATGGGACGAGGGTCACCTTCGAGCCAATGAAGTCTCCAGACATACCAGTTGTCTACAGTCTTCACACGAAAGCTATCTCAGATGTGCCAGTGGTTTGTGAGTACGAAGATGTGTTTCCAGAAGAGCTGCCGGGTCTGCCACCAGACCGTGACGTGGAGTTCGTGATCAACTTGGTACCGGGGACTACACCTATAGCTCAGAGTCCGTACAGAATGGCAAATGTTAAGCTGAAGCTGTTGAAGGCAGAGTTAGACTCATTGCTTGAGAAGGGGTTCATTCGACCGAGTGCTTCACCATGGGGTTCACCAGCTCTATTTGTGCAGAAGAAAGATGGAACTCAGCGTCTGTGTGTCGATTACCGCACACTCAATGCGGTAACCATCAAGAACAAGTACCCGCTACCTCGGATCGATGACCTGATGGATCAGCTAAGGTAAGCCAAGTTCTTCAGCAAGATTGATCTCCGATCAGGCTACCACTAGATGAAGATACGGCCGGAAGACATCTTCAAGACCGCATTTGTAATCCGGTACGGGCAGTTTGAGTACAATGTCGTATCGTTTGGTCTCACGAATGCGCCGGTGTACTTCATGAACATGATGAACAAGGTGTCTATGGAGGAGTTAGACAAGTGTGTTGTTGTCTTCATTGACGACATACTGGTCTTCTCCAAGACTGCAGAAGAGCATGAAGAACACCTGAGGATAGTGTTGGGGAAGCTCAGGCAACAGCAGCTGTATACCAAATTCAGCAAGTGTGAGTTCTGGATGGAGGAAGTCGCCTTTCTCGGTCACGTGTTGTCAGCTGAAGGAGTGGCCATAGATCCGAGCAAGATAGAAGCAGTGTCCAAGTGGCAGTCACCCAAGTTAGTGACAGAGATTCGCAGTTTTCTCGGTCTAGCCGGTTACTACCGCCGGTTCATCGAGAACTTTTCCAAGATTGCGAAGCCCATGACAGAACTGTTGAAGAGCAACACATCGTTTGTATGGTCGGACAAGTGTGAAGCCAGCTTTCAAGAGCTCAAGACTCGCCTCACCACTACACCGGTCCTGACTCTTCCCGATGCGAGCAAGGACTTCGTGGTGTACTATGACGCATCGCGACAAGGACTGGGTTGCGTGCTGATGCAGGGAGGCAAGGTTATTCAATATGCTTCGTGACAGCTTCGGAAGCACGAGGAGAACTACCCCACACATGACCTCGAGCTAGCTGCTGTGGTGCACGCTTTGAAGATATGGAGGCACTAACTGATGGGCAACAAGTGTGACATTTACACCGACCACAAGAGTCTGAAGTACATCTTCACACAGTCTGAGTTGAACCTGAGGTAGTGAAGCTTGAACTGATCAAGGACTACGACCTGAACATCCACTACCACCCGGGTAAAGCAAATGTCATAGCCGATGCACTGAGTCGCAAGCATTACTGCAACAATTTGATGGTGCAGAAAGAGCAACCAGCACTGTACGAAGAAATGGAGAAGCTGAAGTTGGAGATAGTTGAGAACGGGCAGCTGAATGTGTTGAGAGTGAAGTACACGCTAGAAGATCAGATTTGGAAACCTCAGAAAGGTTGTCCAGAAATTGAGGAGGTGAAAGGCCTGATGGCAAGAGGCAAAGCAGCTGACTACCGCCTCGACGAGCAAGGCACACTGTGGTTGAAGGATCGCATATGTGTACCCCAGAGCAAGGAGATTCGAGACTCAATTCTGAAGGAAGCTCATGATTCTCGGTACTTGATTCACCCTGGTTGCACGAAGATGTACCAAGATCTGAAAGTACGGTTCTGGTGGGAGAAAATGAGGGAAGACATTGCAGAGTATGTCGCTCGATGCGACACTTGTCAGAGAGTGAAGGCAGAACATTAGAGACCTCCTGGTTTGCTACAGCCGCTTGAGATACCCGTCTGGAAATGGGAAGACATCAGCATGGATTTCATAGTGGGACTGCCTCGCACACAGAAAGGGAATGACTCCATTTGGGTGATTGTCGACCATTTGACCAAAGTGGCACATTTCATACCCGTGAAGGCAACCTTCGAGACGCATAAGCTAGCAGAGCTGTACATCGACAACATCCTGAAGCTACATAGAGCACCGAAGAGTATAGTGTCTGACAGAGGGCCGCAATTCACCGCCAAATTCTGGAGAAGCTTACATAAAGCCATGGGCACTGACTTCCACCCGCAGACTGATGGGCAGACAGAAAGAGTGAAACAGGTACTTGAAGATCTTCTGAGGGCTTGTGTGTTGACCTACAGATCAGATTTGGAGAAGAGTTTGTCCTATGCTGAGTTCTCGTACAACAACAGCTTTCAAGCAAGTCTGAAGATGGCACCCTTCGAGGCTCTTTACGGCAGAAAGTGTCAGACACCGCTGATGTGGTCTGACGTGGGGGAGCGAACCTTCTTTGGTCCCGCCACCATTGTTGAAGCCAAAGAAAATGTGGCCAAGGTCAGAGCGAACCTGAAGATAGCCCAGAGCCGACAGAAGAGTTACGCCGACCCGAACCAGAGGGATGTCTCGTTCAAAGTGGATGAATACGTGTACCTGTGGGTATCACCCCTTCGAGGCACGAAGCGGTTTCATGTCAAAGGAAAGCTAGCACCACGGTACGTTGGGCCGTATCTGATCATATAGAGGATCGAGAAAGTGGCTTACAAGCTTGAGCTGCCACCGGAGCTCGCCGGAGTTCACCCGGTGTTCCACGTGTCTCAGCTTCGGAAGTGTGAGGTTGTCGAGAAGAGAGTACCCGCTCAGGCACTCGACGTACAAGACACCTTGGACTACTTAGAGTACTCAGTCAAGATCCTGGACTGGGCGGAGAAGTCAACCAGGAAGACCACCACTCGCTTCTGCATGCTCTGGAGTAACCACTCCGAGCGCGAAGCGACGTGGGAGAAGGAGAATGGCATGAGGGAGAAATACCCTCATCTCTTCGAACGGGAGGTAACTTCTTAATCTCGGGGATGAGAATCTTGTGAGGGGGGAGTTCTGTAACATTCTAGAAAATTTCTTGATTTCAAAAATATGGATTTCAAAATTTTTGCTTTGAACATGAGTGCAAATGAAATAATATAAGGATGTCTTCTTTTTCTCCATCCCATATTCTTAGATTTATTTTAAGTAGAATAAATTATTCTAGGTCATATAAAATGCTAGGGTGAGAAGTTGGATCTTCTTTGGTTTTTATTTGGAATTTATTGATTGTCATTCAAATTTGAATTCCATTCAAATTTGAATTGTGAAGCTAATAGGGTGTAGGATAAGGAAAAACCTTTAACCGCTATCTGGGCCGTGCCCCCAACCACCCAAGTCCGCCGGGCCACCCTCACTTTTTCACCTCACCGCACCGCGCCACCTCGCATCTCCGCCGGCCCATCACCCAGC
Organism: Cenchrus fungigraminus; assembly: GCA_036936925.1. Lineage (NCBI taxonomy): Eukaryota > Viridiplantae > Streptophyta > Magnoliopsida > Poales > Poaceae > Cenchrus > Cenchrus fungigraminus. The sequence goes on along the minus strand of CM072774.1, from coordinate 97,393,649 downwards.
GGCCCATGCGGCCTGCTACCTCTTTAACGCCGCCCGAGTCGCTGGCCATTGGGGCTGCGCCATCAGCGCCATGCCAGCATCCTTTCTTCCTCCTTTAGACGCCTTTCCGTGCCCGGCTCTCTCTTGCGCCGCGCCGCCGTGGAAACGGGGCACCGTGCAGCCATGGCTGCCGCCCCTGGATGGCCTCCACACGTCGAGGGCCCGATCGAGCCGTCCGTCCGCCCTACCTACCACCCCCTATATAGAGCACCACCGCGGGAAGCCCCAAACCCTAGCCGCACCGGGGAATCCTTCCCCAATCCGCTGCCGGTGACATCATTGAGGGGGAAGAGGAGGAGAAGGAGGTGGGGAAGGCCGTCTGAGGGAGTCGTCCATTGTCGCCGCCGGGGCCGTCTGTGAGGAGGAGCCTGACCCACTATAGCCGCGCACCCCTGCATCCCCTGCTCCGAGCCGCTCCGCCGCGTCGAGCCCCTCTTCGCCGACGACTTCACCGCCAGGTCCCCTTGGATCGCAGGTGAGAACCGCGTCACCTTCCCTTCTGTGGCGCCCGACCTTCGAGCTGTGGACGCATCTCGAGCCTTGTGTGCTCGCCGGCCTTGTGCGCCGAGGATATGCCGTGTCACACCGTGCCGCCGCGCGTCCCGCTGTCGCACGTGATGCCGGCCATCGAGCCGAGCCGGATGACTTGCAGGTGGCGCTGCCTTGCCCGTCGCGCGCGTGCCACCACTTGTTTCTGTTCCCGTCTTCGTTCCGGCATGCCGAGCCACGGACCGCCGTCGGCACCTTCACGCCGGTGTGCGCCGCCATCGGCCCCGTTTCTCCTGGACGTGTCCACGCACGCGCGCGCCCACGCACGCACACACACACACGCACATCTGTGCATGCACGCATCCGTGCTCACGCGCACACACCGCGCGGCGGAGTCTCTGGTCGCCCTGAGCCGGAGCTCGCCGCCGAGGGTTTTCCCTGCCGCTGGGGTTTTCCTTTCCGCCTGGGCGCATAAGCGCCGGCCCGACTATACACACGTGCGCATGCGTATGCACACAGCGTACGCGACCCACCTCACCAGCGCCGGCTACCCCAGCCGCGCCGCCGTGCTCTGTTTCTTCTACCGTGGCCGAATGGCCTGCAAGCCCGCACCCTTTCGCCAGTCCGCGCAAACGTGCACGCACAGCAGGACACCGGCGCCAGCGCGAAGCCAGCGCCGCCGGGCCTAGCCTCGCAGTCCACCCCGTCGCCGCCTCGCCCTGCCTCGTAGCGACGTCGCCGGGATGCCGGGGCTGAGTCAAGGAGCTGCCTTTCCTTTGCCCTAGTGGAACCCTAGGGACCCCTCTGTGCGCCATGCCACGTGTTGACCAAGCGCCGTGATGCCTCATCGCCGGTGAACCTTTTCCCGGTCACCGCTCCTCCGGAGCAACTCGTCGAACACCTAGTGTGCCACCCCAAGGCCATGGGGGGTTTTTGTTGCACACCCTAGCCCACACATCGATCCGGTCGTAGAAGATCCCGAGGATCCCGTGCGGCTGGCCAATCTCGTCCAAGCCACACCGCCACTTGCTCTGCGCCGCGCCGTAGCAGATCCCGGGCGGATCCCGTGCGCCGGCCACGCATGCAGCCACGTCCGCCGCCACATGTGCTGCAGATGGCTTATAGCCACCTGCATGGCAGCCACGTAGGCGACTAGAGCTGGCTTCCAGTCAGCCTGCCGCCAGCTTAAAGCCCCCTAGAGTCAGCCAGTAGACAGCTTAAAGTTAATGCTATTGTGTATGCGTATTTTATTTCTAGAAAACTAATTTTATCTTTGGAAATCATAATAAAACCATTTTGACTCCGAAAAATACAAAACCTTTTCCAGAAATTCTCTAAAATCTTGAACTCTGTGTTAGGCTAGTGTTTGTTCTCTTTTGGCTCTTAATTGCTGTTCGTTTGGAGTTAATTGCAATAGGACCGCTCTTTATTTTCTTTTACGCGTTAATAGGAGCAGCTGGAGCCGGGGAGCTGAACCCGGAGTTCAACTACGCCGATGGCTACGCTGCTAAGGACTACCCGACCCCAGGTTCACACCCGACTGATTCTGAATACCTATTAGACATTGCAATGTAGTATGCTAGCGCTTTACTTTATATGCATGTTGATGAACCTTGCACTGCCTACTTTATTTACCCTGTCCTTGATTGTCCTACTACTTTATATATGTTTATAAGCGTGATTATACACTGAGCTTCACGATGCATGTGTTGGGATGGGGATAGTGGTTCTTGGCGCGTGTGGGGAAAAACCGGTAGGAGAAGGCGTTTTGGGTACTTTGGTGGGGGTGAGCTCGAAACAACTGATCTGGGATCAGGGACGGGGGTGCACTCCTCAGTGCATCCCACTTTTACGATTTTCGTAGCCTAGGTGTTGGGGTTGTACTTGTGCTTGGAGGAATGAGCTCGCTGAGAGCCAGGTGTGGTTCGAGGACCGGTGGATGGTCGCTTCCTGGTGTGATGAGTGATTGACAACGTGGTGTGGACTGATTCTTGGCTAAGTATTGCAGGTGCAGGTTGCGGCTTGACTGGTGCAGGTGCAGGTGCAGGTGAAGAACAAGCGTGAAAGGTCGTTGCCGGTGAGGCCTCCAGGTGTGGAGAAGACAAGTAGGCTTGGTTCGAGGGACCCGGTGGCCAGCGGGGTCAAGTGCGGGCCGCATGGTGGCAAGAACGGCAAGATGAAGTAATGGACAGTTTCTTGGTTGAGCCTCAAAACCAAGGTCGAGCCGGGACTACGTGGGAGCCGAGTCATGAGTGGTGATTGGCGGAGGCTACACCGAGTTCGCGGGGTTTCCGGTGGTTCACCAGAAAACCACTGGGTTCCTTGGTTGATCCACAAAGCCAAGACCGAAGAACCGAAGACGGAGGTGCAGCAGCTCCAGACCGGTCTGACCGGTGGGTCTGACCGGTCTGACCGGTGGGTACCGGTCTGACCGGTGAGGAGCACCGGTCTGACCGGTGTGCGACGACGCAGTCCGGAATCTTCGAAGCGGAGGACACGCGTCGGGATCGCAAGGCTTGCGTCGAGGCTAAGCAAGTTTGCGGTCGCTGGGCATCCGTCCGTTGGTGCGAAGACAAAGACTTCCAATTTTGCCCTCGAGGGGCATGTATCCCTAGTTAGCTAGTAAGGGTATTTTAGTCTTTCGGTTGCCTCCATATAACCCAAGTGGTGAGAGGATGGCAGCCATCTCTGGGAACCCTAGCTCATTTGGTTTTCCTATTTTCCTTCCTATTTTCTTAGGATTTTCGTAGGACTAGCTTGAGAGCTTCATGGTGAGATCTTGTGAGAGGGAAGGATGATCGGGCGGCAAGCTAGACCTTGTATGAACCTCTTTGGTATGTATAGATGATTCGGCGTGGTTCCTCAAGGCTTGGATGTGTCTTTCCCGTTTCTCCTTTTTGGTGATTTTCGGAGCCCTTTCTTGGCGATTTTCTTGGAGCGATTTCGAGGCCTTTCTCTTTGGGATTTGGTGGGGGATGTATGCATGAACCCTTCATGGTTCTTTACCCTTTGATTCCCCTTCCAAATCTGTGAGCAAAGGGGCTCGATTTTGGGGTTTTCGTGGCTCTAGGGTTAGAGGTGTTCTTGGTGGGATTTCTTCGATTCCTCTTGATTTGACAAGTTTTGGTGGACCAAATCTTGGCTATGGAGTACCCATGAGGTGTTCCTACTATCCCCAAAGTCTTGTGCAAAACCGTGGAGCGGATCGGGAGATCGGGAGTTGGATTTGGAAGAGTTGACTCGCGGGCGCTGTTCATCCTGAGCTACCCAGGCACGACCGGTCTGACCGGTGCTTTTGACCGGTCTGACCGGTGCTAGCCCTTGGTGGGTTTTTGTCTCGGGGAACAACCTTGTCCGTGTGGTTTTGTCCCGTGGTCCTGCTGTTCAGTTCTTGGCGTGTTTGGAGTTGTTTTGCTAGGATTTGTGAGGGGTTCTTCTTCCTCACAGGTTGTGTTTCGTGGTGGTTTTTGTTCCAGGGCCTAGAGGATTCACTGAGGCTTCCTGGAACGTTTGCTGTGCGGCTGCTGTAGCCACCGGCCTGACCGGCTCTGTCCACCGGTCTGACCGGTGTCACCGGTCTGACCGGCGCAGGCCATCGGTCTGACCGGTGTAGCACAGGCAGCAAGCCGTGCAAGTTTCCGCTGTGTGTTTTGGTGAGTTTTGGCTAGGAAGGTTGAGTGTTGGTTCCTAGGACCAGTAGCACTCCAGTGGCTGCGTGGTCTTGACCAACTTGGGTAATTGGGTCGGAGACGTGAGTTGGAAGCCGTGTTCGTCTTGTTGGAGTTCTCATCTCCTTCGAGAAGAATTTTTACCGGCTCCCATTCACTCCCCCCCTCTCTGGTTCGCCTAATCGGTCCTTCACTCGCCCCGGTCTGAAACCGAGTGGGCCAACCGCTTCACGGGACTTTACGTACACACCACCTCACCAAGCGTGGGGTTAGGGCCGAGTTGAGCTCGAAAAGTGCGGAACCATACCTGCCAGTAGGATAGTGGGGTATCAGTGGGGGAGAGGTGGGAGAGACCACCTTCTCTCAGAGCGACTCCCGTGTGGCCACACGGGAGGATTTCACAGTTCCGGTGCAATCCCTTCCGAGGGGGGATCGTTTTGAGGGCCGGATGCAGGATGGGACCGTAACTACCGAGAGTTCGCACGGTAGGATGGGCTCGGTCGGTCGTACACCGGCCGGGTGCCATTCCGGGTTGGGTACAGGTGTACACGCTTTGCAGAGTTGTTCGATCTATAGCTATAGCCACGTCCTCGGTCATGGACGAGCCCAGTGGATTGTTGGTTCTCATGTTTTGGGATTTCTACCTTCCCCCTTAGTGAGAGTGTGGTGAGCCGTGGTTGCAATCGGGGAGAGGAGAGTGGCTCCCTCTACCTCGCGGATCCGGTTGCAATCATTGAGGTACGAGGAGAGGAAGTTCTCGCATCGACCCTAGATGGAGGTAGGTTGTGGAGACAGGGCCCTGGGTTACCAGGTGGTTCCGAGCTGTGTTGAGAGCTTTGGGTTGGGATCTTGTTGGAGATATCTTGTTGTTACTCTGCTGCTGCTGCTTAGGAAACCCGAGCTTCTACCTTGCCTCTTTTCTTCCCTTTAGCAGTTAGGCCACTTAAAGCTGCATACGGTTGGTGACGTGAACCTATCCCACTCCTTGGGGATAGACTTTGGGTGTGCAGGGTACGAGTCAGACTTCGACAACAACGCCGATGGATGGTACGACTGAGGGATGCGTCGCTTCGCTCAAAGATGCCTGTGGCGAGAAGAATAAAAGATGGAGACCCTTCTGAGATGCTAGCTACCGCTACGTAGAATTTCACTCTGATTCAGCCAAGAGGCTTGTAATGTTGTACTCCATAATGGACATGTAATAAATTTATGTACTAATGCTCATGTGATGCGATGTATGGCTATGTTTTACTATCTGTGATACGTTCTGTACGCGATAGCCACTAATCCAGGGACTATCGCGAAGGTACAGGGATTTGGGTTTTCTTTTGAAAATCCGGGGTTTTACATCAACCCAGCTACAAACGGGCCAAATTCGTTTTATGACGCATACAATTTGTCACAATTGGCCTGCCACATCGGATGCCACATTAGATTCTGTCCAGCGTGGCAAAGCTGCAGGAACGAAGTTATGACGCATTGTATAGACGAATTTTCACACGTCATTAAACTCATGACACCAGGAAATAAGGTCTCGTCATTAATCATGGTTTGTGACGCTCGATTAATGACGGCGCATTTTCGTAACAACCGGCGTCATTAATCATGGTTTATGACGAGAAACAACCTTTTTTTTGTGTCACTAGTCGGCGTTTTTCTTGTAGTGTACGTGGGTATCTTGGAGTGATCCAAGTAGCAGTTCCCGACTTACAGGCCTCTGATGCCTGGTGACAAGAGGTGGGGTTCGAGGGGTCTGAGGCAGGTTGAGGAGACTATCTAGGCTTGTGCAGCAGCAGAGGCAGCTATGGATGAGGCAGCAAGACAAGATGCGACACTTGCAGCAGCTGAGGCTCCGTTGCCTGAGTACTTAGCTACCGATGATGAGGACTCTAGAGAGGATGATGACTTCATGCCAGCCCCTGAGCCTGTGTTCCGAGTCCGACGCACACACGACGACGAGGCCGGGGGTTCCGGCTTGCTAGGACAGCGAGAGCTTGAGTCACCGATTCCTTCGATCACTACTGGTCAGGTGACTCAGCCGGACCAACTCACTTCACCGATATAGTCCTTGGCAGCACAGTCTCAGGCCACCCTCCAGATCTAGCAGCAAATGCAGGCTCAGTTCCAGAAGCATCAGGAGACACAGTAGGTGATCTTGGAGGGGACCAGGCAGCAGGAGGAGGCACAGAGGCAGCAGCTGATCCAGCACCAAATGATGACTACTCAGATGTTCACCTTCATGTCTGGTTGCCTTGGTCAGCTTTTCCAGCAGTTGGGGTTGCAGCTACCTCAGCTTCCCACTTAGCAGCAGCTCCAAGCCGACCCGAGTGCACCTCTACCAGCAGCCGGTGGGTTCGTGAACATCCCCATTGCACCGTTCCTAGTTTATCCACTACTTCAGATGGGGATGTTTGCGGTACCTCAGACCACCACTCCTCAGATAGTGGCAGCTACTACCTTCCTAGAGCAGCTTCGGCAGGGTCAGTTCGATCAGATGACTACTCCGACGTCGACCCAGCTAGTCTCTCCGCTCACTACAGGCCCACTCGTCTTCGAGACACCAGCACGTGCTACGCTACCCAGTCCGCGGGCACCTTCACCTCTTCCGACTGTGACCACTCCGCGGACTGAGGGTTTGGATCAGGCAGATCAGTACCTCTACACCGTCATCGAGCAGATCCACACAGCGATAGCCGACGATCCAGCAGCTCAGGGTCCCGAGGCCACTCAGGCTTCTACTTCAGGCACCGGGATGGGTCCCTCTCCAGCTCCTCCACCTCCGACAGATCTGCGTTCTCTGGCTTGGTCCAGCTTCGAGTCTGACGAGGACACCTCTGCCTTCGTGGTCGAGCCTTCGAAGGCTATCTCTACCTCGCCGCCGGAGTCTTCCCCTCCACCTCAGCAGGATTAGACCCTTTTTGGTGCTTGTTGCCAAAGGGGGAGATAGATAGGGGGAGTAGAGATAGGGGGAGTTAGGGAGAGTGCTAGGAGTTTGAGTTTTTGTTACCTCTCTCTCTTTTGTGGAGTTTCATGATGAGACATGTATTTGGATCTTGTGTATGTTGTTGGTTTACATGTCTAATCATGATTGTGGTGCTTGTTTAGCTTAATGCATGTGTGTTGTTGTTTATATCTTGTTTCATGCATTAGTTGTAAAGTTTATATGCTTTAATTTCAAATTCTCGTATATCTCTACTCGTGTTGTCATCTATCACCAAAAAGGGGGAGATTGTAACCGTCTAGGCCCTTTCGCACCTTTGGTAAGGGTGTGTTTCGGTGATAAATGGCAACCATATACTTGTGACTAACCTTTGTTTTGTAGTGGATTATATCTTGGGTTAGTGTCATAAGTAATCAATGAAAAGAGACCCCTCAATTTGAAATTATGGACGATCAATGGACAAATGCTACAAGGCTAGGGACTTTGTTAGTTCCAAAGTGTCACAAGGAGATGAAGGACACTTGGATTGCTAGTTTGTAGTGTTTGACTATACTATTAAGAGGGTTTGATGCACTAGTAACTTGACCATGCACCAAATGCCATGAAAATATGCACACTCAAGTTCCTTGGTAGCCAAACAGCTCAAAGTACTCATGGAAGCAAAGTAGAAACAAAAGAATCGACGGAAAACTCAAAGGTGATTGAATTGGATGAGTTGAAATTCAAAATATAGTGTCAGATGAACCGACGCCCTGTTTCCTAGTTGCGCTGGATGAGTTCTACGGCTGGAAAATTCAAAAGTGACCGTCGGATGTACCGATGGTACAAGCATCGGTTCATCTGATGCCTTAGGGTTTGGTAATAGTAAGGATCGAGTTTCAGTTGCTTCGGCACCGGATGATCCGATGCTCAGGTCAGCGGTTCATCCGATGCCTACATTCAAATCATACAGAGACGCGCCAAGATTTCTTCTTCAGCACTGGATGAATCGATGCTTCAGCAGATCACCAGCGGTTCATCCGACGCCTCTGTTTGAATCATACAGTGATGCACCGTGTGGATGACCTTCAACACCAGATAAACTGACAGTGCATCAGATAATAGCGTCAGTGCATTGTCTGCGTCAGCTGGGTTCAACGGCTATATTGAGACTTGTGAGTGACCGGATGATCCGACGCTTGTGCAGGGGGAACCGTCGGTTCATCCGATGGTGCAATTTTTCAAGGGACTTTTCCAATGGCTAGCCACCCTTGCTAGGCCTATATATATGACCCCCTACGTCTCTTGAGCTTCCTTTGCCACTCTGAAGATCTACAACAGCCAAGGAGAGAAGGAGATAGTGTTCTTGCTCATTTGGGATTCTCTTCCTCTTGATTGAGGAGCTCTTTCTTAGTGATCAAGGGTTTCAAGGTGCATATCATGGCTTAGCTGAGTGCTCAGGTCAAGTGAAGGTGCGTGGGCTTGTTACTCTTGGAGATTGACGGCTCCTAGATGGTCTCGGTGCTTTGGGGGTTCTTGGTGAGCTCTTGGAGATTGTGGGAGCCTCAAGAAAGCTTGGTGTACACGGTTCGAGACCCACCGTTCCGGAGATGGAGAACGGGTACTCTTAGTGAGCACTAGAGTTTTGGTGACTTGAGGGGGAGCAATACTCTTAATGAGTGCTCCAACGTGAATTAGGGGGAAGCGTCAACTTCTCGATACCACGGGAAAAAATCTGGTTGTCTCTTGTGCCTCTCTCTCTACTTACTCGCACTTGTTTTCAGAACTTACATTCCGCATTTAAGTTTCCTTGATCTAGTTCTTCTTAAGTTGCTTGTTTGCCTCTTATCTTGACTAGGGTGCTTTATATCTCTTAGTGTGTTTTTGCTAAGGAAACTCTTGTTAGTGTGCTTAGATAGCAGAGAAGAATCTTTTTAGATGGGCAACACTAGTTGATAGGCTAAGGTTTCTTTCTTGCATTAGAAATTGAAAAGAAGGCCCATATTCAACCCCCCTTCTACGGGACATTGATCCTACAGGCACTAGCACAGGTGCGCGCAAACACACACCCAACAACGAAACCTTCGAACTTGGCAACGAGGAAGACAACAGACACGGTCATGGAGATGGATACGGCACACGCCTATCCCGCCATACCTAATGCAAGACGGAATGTAGCATAATGAGGATCCATGCAGAGATATTCCTCCAATGCATGATGCCTACCCCTCGACTTCATGGTACGTCCTGAGCGACCAATGCCAGAAGCATGCTGTAGGATGTCACGGAAACCCCACTGCCGGTGAGCAAGATTGCAGCAAGGGCACACACAGCGACCATGGCGAAGCACACGAGTGTAACCCTGCTCCTGCAGCCAAGCCAAAGCATCTTTCTTCATCTCCTCCATTTCTTCCTCGTCCGCTTCGTCCATGTCGTACAGATCATATGGATCCATGTATCTTGGCCGTTGCGGAGGTGGCACGACATGGAAGTCGGCGGTTCCTCCGTTCGCATCAGAAGCCATCCTCCTACACACTCGCCAACAACGTAAACATGATAAACACTGACTAGAAACAATTATTGTAACCTGTAAAAACACGACACAGAAGCGAAGAGCTCACCTCTTTTCACAGCGTGTAGAACCAAATAGAGAGGTATGCAAGCACAATGCGTGGAGGATGAAGAGGCGATAAGCAAAGGCCTTGGGGGCACGCCTATTTATCAAACCATGACCGATAATAAGGCAGCGTGCACCTCGTGGAAGAGCATGCCTCACGGGATTACAGTAGTCATGAAAATACGTGGGATGCTCGGAATATGAAGGCCTACACTGCTCAGGAATCCTGTCACAAGTATAGGGCGGAATATGCAGGCTTTTTCCCCGGTAGGCATGCGAAATATTTGGTAGGTACACGAGTGTGCTTTGGTCCGGATAAGAACGCAGAAGGAAGATCCTTACTATATCCATATGACTTAAAAAAAATAGATGTGTAGGCATTGTAGTGGGAGAAGCAACTATTAGGCTTTGTGATCTTTGACTGGAAACGCACCCAGCTTACTAAAATGTGGGCCTCTTCTAGAGACGTCTCCCACCTATATTGTACGCCACCAGAATCCCACCCAAACTCGCTGGCAATGTGGGGCCGCGATTGCGCGGCCTCACTTGTCAGTGGCCCCGAAGCAAGTGCAGCTTACCAAATTTTCATTTCGCGATTAGGAAGTCGAAAGCGGGATTTTCAAATTTTGTATTCCCTCTCCGCCCTGAAATAATAAATACTCTACTCCATTGCTACCGCATTGCGCCACTAAACTCCGCCTTCCATTTCCAAAAAGCATCACTCTGCTCAGCTAGATCTACGGTGGTGGTCCGACCTCGCCATCGCCAGTGGAGGGGGAGGGGTATCTCAGTGAGATGGTGGGCGGCAGATATTGGTGTTCTGCTTGAGTCTGCTGTGCTGGACAAGTTCTGCTTGAGTCTGCTGTGCTGGACAAGCTGAGCAGTTGAGCGAGGATACGGCGCAAGCACCGGCTCCTGATGCCCCCTCAATCCATGGGCCCCTGAATCTTGGAGCTTCACAAGTGAGGATCTCATTTCCTATTCTTTCTAGTCCCCTAGTAGTATTTTCGTTGCCTTAGAAAGTAAATTGCTTCGGGTATTGTGTTAGTCCAGAGATTCTTCTCTTAACTTTGCCGCTCTAGATCCAGTCACTGATTTGTAACACAAGTTAATTGATGAGCCATGCTTTGAAAGTAAATTGCTTTGTGTATTCTGTTAGATTTGAGATTCTTCTCTTACCTTGGCCGCTCTAGATGCAGTTACTGATTTGTAACACAACTTAATAAATGAGCCATGCTTAGAAAGTAATTTACTTTGTTTATTGTCTTAGATTTAATATCCTTCTCTTACCTTGACCGCTCTAGATCCAGTTCCTGATTTGTAACTTATTGTGCAGGGCATAGCATCCCACTCCTGCATTGCTAAGATTCAATCGCATGTCGTGGTATGTAACAGAACACATGATTATCCTGCTACTTTACTCTTAGGATTATTCTTAAGTTTATTTGCTTGCTTCGTTTAAGGTTTAAGTTTGACTTCTCCTTTCATGTTTAGGCTCAAATATTGAGGACAATCCTTGCGGTTCAAATATCAAATTCCTGTCCCTCCAATGTGAAGTCAAAGCCATTCATTGATTACATGCCTCGAGATTATCCAGCTTTCGCTACATGCTCAAGACCTGAAGTTTCGTTGGGAGGGCTAGATGTAGCTGCTTACCTTGGTGAAATCTTTGTTGAACAGGACCAAGTTTTGACAGACTTGAAGATCAAGGCACAAGCATCAGATGTAGCAATGAAAGTGTAGACTGATGAGATTGAGAGGTTGAAGGAACAAGTAGAAACTACTGAGACCCTCCTTCGTCAACTGCTAAGCTCGCGCCTTGGGTAAGGCCACTGTGTTTCTTAGTCTTCTGCTTGTGTTCCCCCAGCTAGTTGTGCTGGTTTGTGACTACTGAGCTTTGTTATCTTAGTGGGTTCTATTTCAAGACCAACTTTATTTGTGAGCAGGGAGATATCATGTGTATTGGTTTGTGAGCTCCTACTGACAATCTGCTTGTGGTTGTTCTGTGTTCATTGATAATAATGTGTCATGTGTGATTCGAAACATTTATTTGTATCAGTCGTATGGAAATATTATCTGTGATGTCAATTACTGAATTGATTAGCATGTAATATGAGATTGAATTATATTTAATTAAGCGCTACCTGGAGTGCAGCCCAAAATAACAGGGAAAAAATAATGTGGGCTTGCCCCCTTAGCCCATTATTTTTTTACGAATTCAAAAATGATTTATTAATGAAATGGGATGTATCAAAAATGACGTTAACAATTGGTGGGCTGGGTCCAATATCAGTTGGGCCTTAATCATTTTATGACGTCATCGAATATTGGACTCGATCCAACTAGTACTGGACCCAAAACAAATTAATGACCGGGCCTAAAACATTATATGACTACCTCGGTTATTAGGTCGGTCCAACCAAAATTAGGCCTAAAAGTATCTATGACAACAACAATTATTGGGCTCCATCCAACCAGAACAAGGCCTTAAACAATCTATGATGCCAACAATATTGGGCTCCATCCAAACTTAACAAGGTTTGATACAATCTATGACGACCACATTTATTGGGCTCATTCCAACCTTAATAAGGCCTAAAACCAATTTATGACGACCGAAACATTGGGCTCAGCTTAACATTAAGTGGGCCAAATTCAATCTATGACGACAAGGAATTTGGGGCTTGGCCCAACAAAATATGGGCTGAATTCACTTAATGACGAAACGGTTTGTCACAAAACGCCGTGCCACGTCAGATTTCGGTCCGACGTGGCATGTAGCTTATGACGCCTTTGTGTTACAAATTTATACGCATCATTAAAGCATCGAACGAGAATGACTAAGAACAATACACCAAACAAGAAAGGCTTAAAAGAGCGTACAATGAAAGGGTTTGGTTCTAAGAACGCAAACACAAGAAACGCTTAAGGCTATTGGGAGATTTGGATTATATCACACAAGGCTATGTGCTTGTATATTTTAATTGAATAAACGAATGTGCATAGGTTATTTCAGAGAAATACCCTAATTAGAATTAATGAAGTTATATTTACATATAAAGGAACGATGTGAAACTTAGTCCAATTTTATTTATAAATATTCAAGTATGATTTATGCAAATTAAACATTAAAATTTTGAAAGAACCACGTGAAGCATCTAAGCGTATACTTTATATTTCGGGTTGAACTAAACAAATTATAATTCAAAACACATTTATACTAATGTTAGTCAAATTAACATTTAATTAAGAAAACTCAAGATATAGCCTTTGTAGCTTTTATTTAGAAAGCAAATTGGATAATGATTAATCAGATTCAGTTTACTTATGAAAAGTTGAGATATAACCCTGATTAGCTTTCATTTGAAATAATTATTTAAACATGTACTTATCAAATTAACTTTCTTATGAAAACATGTGTTGAGCTATAATTAGATTTTAATTAGAAAAGCATGTATATAATTACTTAATAATATTTAATATTATTAATAAAATCCAAAATAGAGAACATGTTCAACATTGCTTCTAACATGTATTTTGAGTTGATATGAGCCTAGCCCAACAAGAACAAGGTTAAATTAAACTAAAACGCTAGATCAATGGGTTAAACAAGGTTGGAAGGGCTAAACTACATGCGAACTAACTACCAGGGGCTTAACTCAGAGAAATTGAGGGCTAAAACCTAAAACTACAAAAGAACCGAGGGGCTTTGGTGGAAAATAGGCGGCTAAGGACAGAGGGTTCAAAAACAAGAAAGATTAGGAGCTTCAACAGGATAGACAGGATGACTTTGAGATGGGGAAGGTAGATCAACCCTTGTTTCTCCTCAGGCAGGGCAATGACATTCTAATTGTTCAGGTGTACGTGGATGATATTGTCTTTGGTGGCTCGTCTAACTCTATGGTTGCGAGGTTTGCAGAAGACATGAGTAGGGAATTCGAGATGAGCATGATGGGTGAGTTGCAGTTCTTCTTTGGCCTCCAGATCAAGCAGTCGAAGGAAGGAACATTTGTGCACCAAGCCAAGTACACCAAGGACATCGTGACTCCAAGGCCATGATGATGCCGATGAGTATGACTACAGCACTGGATGCGGACGAGGAAGGTGAACACGTGGACCAGAAGGAGTACTGGAGCATGATCGGCTCCCTTCTGTACCTGACGACGACGAGGCCGGACATACAATTTTTTGTGTGTCTGTGCGCTCGTTTTCAAGTGTCTCCAACAACTTCGCATCGACAAGCAGTCAAGCGCATCTTCAGGTATTTGCGATACACTCCCGACTTCGGCCTTTGGTAATCCACGTCTTCTTCGTTGGAGCTTCACAGTTTTTCAGACGCGGATTTTGTCTGGTGTCGGTTGGATAGGAAGTCCACTTCTTGGACTTGCCAGTTCTTGGGTTCTTCTTTGGTGTCTTGGTCTTCCCGCAAACAATCGAGTGTTGCTCAATCTACTACTGAAGCCGAATATGAAGCCGCTGCTGGTTGTTGCTCTCAGCTCCTTTGGATCACATAAACCATGAGTGACTTTGGTGAGGAGTATACACATGTTCCACTTCTATGTGACAGCACGAGTGCCATTAGTGTTGCAAAGAACCCAGTGCTTCATTCCAAAACCAAGCATATAGAAGGGAGATACCATTTTTTGAGAGACAATGTTGAAAAAGGGAGAATTGCTTTGATCCATGTGCCCACACAAAACCAACTAGCGGATATTTTCACAAAGCCCTTAGATCAAGCAACTTTCACTCATTTGCGAGGGGGGGGACTTGGTGTGTGTTTGGTTTCTCGAGTTGGTTGGGGAGCTCCTTTGTAGCATATGTATAGCTTTCCTTTGTGCATTCTTGCATTTTGCATTGCAGATGTATCATGATGTATAGGCATCTTTGTATCTTAGGTTTGCATGAATTTGTATCATATGCATTGTTGTTGGAAAAAGCTTCTCTCATATACATTGTTCACCATGATATGCTATGAATGATCTTGTGAGCTAGTTCGGTATGATATGGCTTAGTTTGGCTTAGCTCTTGATGATCCTGCTTTATATCCATGGTTGATGGCTATGTTTTTGAAAAATGCTAGTTGTATATCCCTTTGTCAGTAAATACCTTTATATGATCATGACATGTTTGAGTGGCTTTGTTATGCTTAATTTGTGCTTGGATAGCTTTTTTTGATCATATGGGGCAAAAGGTCCATTTGTCATCATGAATGTTTAGCATTCTTGCTATCTTATGGAGGGGCATAAGTTCCTTTTTGCCGCAAAGGCATTTCATGTACCAAATATAAATCTGAAAATGGAATGTTTATGGCTTGGAAAATATGCTCTCATGTCATTTGTGCTTATTTAAATTGCTTTTGGGTGCTAAACCGTTGCATGATGCCTACCATTGAGAAGTCTCATGTATAGAAGTAGGCACATGGTTCGGTGGCTTTGACATGACATGAGGTGCTTGTGGGTTTTTATGATGATCTTATGATTAGAATGGTTGTCCTAGTATGAAGTTTGTGTGACCTTGTTACTTTGACATGTTTTGCTCATGTTTAAGACTTTGCTCATGAGAGGGAATTTTTTGAAAAAATCCTCATTTTGATCTTAGCTTTGTCCAATGGTTATGAAACTTGGTGATCTTGTAGCTGATGTTCATACGAAGCTATAGAGTATCTAACTTGCTCATTTGGACATGTGTAGCACCGTGTGGTGAATTTTGTTTATTTGAGAAGCTCTAGGTTGAAATTTTCCTAATTTTTCCTTGATTCATGCATTGACAAAAAGGGGGAGATGGTTGTAAAGGAAAGGTGCTTTTGGATGCATTTATAAAGTTTTCAGGTGGTTTCGAGCCATTTTTGGGCTTGTGCTGGTTACAGGTGGTCACCATTCTGACGGATTAGGGTGCTGGCCCTGTTCAGATGTTGGGCACCGGTCTGACCGGTGCTGTGGACTGGTCTGACTGGTCAGAGCTGAGCTAGTGCAGCTGCTCTATTTCATGAAGTGTTTGGTATGCTTTTGTCCAGGGGAGTTGCATTGGTTCAGGGGGAGCTTGCATGTGTGTAGGGGGAGCTCTTGTGTGTTTTTGAGCTTTGCTTTGGTGGTTTGTGCTCTTTGCTTGAGCTTGTTTTTGTCTCGATTGTGTCGAGCTGTTGCCCTTGCCTAAGTATTGCAAGTGCAAGCTGCGGCTTGATTGGTGTTAGTGCAGGTGAAGAACAAGCGCGAAAGGTCTATGCCGGTGAGCCTCTAGGTGTGGAGCAGACAAGTAGGCTTGGTTCGAGGGACCCGGTGGCTAACGGGATCAAGTGCGGGTCGCATGGTGGCAAGAACAGCAGGACGAAGTCGTGGACAGTTTCTTGGTTGAGCCTCAAAACCAAGGTCAAGCCGGGACGACGTGGGGGCCAAGTCATGAGTTGAGATTGGCGGGAGGCCACACCAAGTCCGCGAGGTTTCCAGTGGTTCACCACAAAACCACTGGGTTACTTGGCTAAACCACAAAGCCAAGGCCAAAAACCAAAGTGTGCACGGCTACATCACTAGGCCAGTCTGACCGGTGGGTCGGACCAACCGATGGGGACTGGTCTGGCCGGTGAGGAGCACCGGTCTGACCGGTGTGCTCCGTGGACGGCTTCCGGAGCCTTCAAAGTGGAGGACACGCGTCGGGACTGCAAGGCTTGCGTCGAGGCTAAGCAGGGTGCGTTTGCCAGGCATCCGTCCGATAGTGCTATGACGAAGATTTCCCAAAGTGCCCTTCGGGGGTGTGTATCTTAGTATTATGTAATAGGGGTAGTTTCGTCTTTTGGTTGCCTCCATATAACCTAAGTGGTGAGAGGATGGCAGCCATCTCTTGGAAACCTAGCTCATTTGCTTTTGCTATTTTCTCTTCCTATTTTCCTTAGGATTTTCTACAAGACTAGCTTGAGAGCTTCATGGTGAGATCTTTAGAGAGGGATGGATGATCTAGAGGCAATCTAGACCTTGTATGAATTTTTCTTGGTATGTATAGAAGGTTCGGCATGATTCCTCAAGGCCTTTTGTTGTCTCTCTTGTTTTCCCTTTTTGGTGTTTTTCGGATCCTTTTCTTGCCTATTCTCATTTGGTGGTTTCGAGACCTCTCTCTTGCGGTTTTGGTTGGGGATGTATGCTTGAGCCCTTCATGGTTCTTTTCCTTGTAATCCCCCTCTCAAATCCGTGAGAAAAGGTGCTCGATTTGGGGTTTTCTTTAGGTTTCGGGAAGAGGTGTTCTTGGTGGAAATCCTTCGATTCCTCTTGATTTAGCAAGTTTCGAGGGACCAAATCGTAGCTATGGGATGCCCATGAGGTACCCCTAGTATCCCAAAGTCTTGTGTGAATCCGTGGAGCAAATCAGGAGATCGGGAAGGTTGTTTGGAAGGGTTGACCCGCGGCTCGCTGTTCATTCTGAGTGCCCAGGATCTGACCGATCTGACTGGTGCAACCCTTGTTGGGTTCTGGCTTGGGTGAATGTCCCAGAGTGTCGCTTGGTCTCTAGGCTTGTTGTTGTTTCGAGTTTGGAGCTGTTTGGAGCTCGGAGCTTTGTTTTCTTGGATTTGGGGTTTTCCAGCTTGGACCGGTCTGACCGGTGTGCTATACCGGTCTGACCGGTGTGAACCTTTTCTGTGGAAATTCTCAAGTCCAGCTCGGGTGATCCGGCGGGGTGTCCCGGTGTGTCTCTGGTGAGTGTTGGGTGATCCGGTTGTGCAGTTTGGGTGACCCGGCCTAGGCCGGTCTAACCGGTGTGCATGACCGGTCGGACCGGTGTAGTCTGTGTGTTGCTCGAGTCTTTGTTCCGCTACGTTCTTGAGTAGTTTCAATGGTTGTTTGTTCCTAGGATCAGTAGCACTCCAGTGGCTACGTGGTCTTTACGAACTTGGGTAGTTTGAGTCGGAGAAGTGTTTTGGGTTAGCTGTGCTCATCTTGTTGGAGAAGGGATGGGCCCATTGAAGGACTGAACTGGTGACCAGAGAGGGGGAGTGAATGGGAGCCGATAAACATGAAAAAAAGTTCGTGAAAAAGGCTCCGTGATAGACTGAATCCTATCATGAGAAAAAAGTTCATGAAAAAGGCTCCGTGATAGCCTGGATTCCATTGCGAGAAAGAAAAAGTTCGTGAGAAAGGCTCCGTGATAGCCTAAGTTCCATCGTGAGAAAGGGAAAGTTCGTCAAAAAGGCTCCGTTATAGCCTGAATTCCAACATGTGAAAGAAGAATTCGCGAAAGGGCTCCGTGATAGCCAAGATTAAAGAAGAGAAAGAAAAGTTCTGTGAAAGAGGCTCCTTGATAGCCAAAGGCTCCGTGAAAGCCTAAATCCCACCTTAAAGGGATTTTCTACCGAAAGGCCTGAGGCAACAACAAGTTGCGGCCTAAATCCCACTGTGAAAGGGATTTCCTACCGAAAAGGCCTGAGACAACAACAAGTTGTGGCCTAGATCCCACCTTGAATGGACATCCTACCAGAGGAATGGAAACAACTGAAGGTTGTGGCCAAGAAAGTACAAATGTTTATGCTCAGGATTTTTTGTATGAAAAATTATAAAGTAAAGGATAAAGTTAACTTGATCAAAAGAACAAATTAGCATGATAACCAACATTCATGAAGAGTCATACGAAGTATCTTAGGAAAGCTGCTCTAGCCAAGAGCATTCTTCCAAGGGCCAAGGGGCTCAACCATCTCTGAAAATAAAAAATCTCAAAAGAACGGTTGAAGCAACTGAGGGTTGCGATATCAACCTAGGCAAGTCTGCCAAGCGAGCGCATGTCCACAAAATTCGTGAAACAAATTTTGTCGACTTACATTTGAGAGGAGTTATCAATTTTCGGGACTCCACGAAATTTTGCATGAAAACGGCAAGGTGGGGAGGGTGACGTTTTTTCTTAAAAAACGAGTTTATTGCCTTAGTTTCATACAAAATTTCATAAAATTAAAATTACATAGCTTCAAAGAGCTGAAAATTTCAGAAAGGAAGTTCAATGATATGGCCTGGTTTACGACCCCTTTCTTCAGTAATATCACTAGCATAAGCAAAACTACAGTCGCCTGTTATAGGGCTAAGGGGCTCCATCTTCACGAAAGACTGTGAACTCGAAACTTCGCTGGTAAGAGCGTAACCGTCTCGTTGAAGAAAGAGCCAGCTAAGTTGAAAGCTACTCATCGAAAAATATTGACAACTTTCAAGCCAAAAATCAGAAAACTCGCATCCAGGATTAGCTTCTCTGTACAATCGCCAAGCTTCACCACTAACTACTTGATCCTGATGATGGATTCACAAAGGTATCACATCCTGCAAAGGCCCACCTTGCAGGACCTGCGCAGGATAAAATTTACAAGACAAAAGTTAAGAAGGGGGGTCGCAGCCCACGAATATACAAGTTTATAGTTTTCAACATCAAAAGTGAGTGTTCGGACAAGCGTAGTCTCATCTAATGATATCAACCTTCGGGGAGCTAGTTTGATGATCGGAGCTCTCTCCATCCCCGTCGTCTTGACCATCACTGCTGATGCCGCTGTCATCACTGCCTGCGTTCCCTGAACCGTCTTCTTCATCATCAGCATCATCATTCTCTTCAGACTCGGAGGACGATTCTTGGCTTTCCACAGCTTTGGCACGTTCCTCTTTCTGAATCATCTGAAGAAACATAAAAAGAAGTTAATAAAAATCAAGAAAGAAATGTTCATGAGGTATCAAAATTTCAACAGAATCTACAAAGAGCAACCTCTTCAAGTTTGTCACGAGCAATCTTCTTCGCGAACTCCTTCCCGCTTGCAAGCCAAAATTCTCTTGCGAATTTAATCTTTATAGCCCGAACATCCTCGTTGGGACGAATAGATGCAGTGCTTACAGCATCCGGAAATCGCGAAAGTGCCCCACGAAATTTCATGAGGTCAACACAGTCGAAATCGTAGAGAAGCTTCAGAAGACTTTCTACCAAAAAAAGAGCAGCAAAGTTACTGGCTCCTGAGATAACATCGGGAAGAGCTTGAAATTCTTTTAACATCCAGTCCATTAGATCAGAAATTTCTCCACTATCTGGGAGTGGTCCTGGATGAACACCAAAGTTCTTAAAAGCTTCCTTGTACTCCTCAAATAAGAGTTTCAGAGTTCCCTTAATCTCATCGACATCTTTACTCAAAGTTTCGTCTCGTTCAGAAAGAGCCTTTTCAAGGTTCTGAATCGTTTGTTCTTTTGTACTCAAAGTCTTGGCGAGCTCAGAATTCTTCGAAGAAAGATCTTCAACAGTTTTGGCATTCTTATCAGATTCCTTGCGAATATTTTCAATCATTGTCAGATCATCTTCGTGGGTCTTGTTAAGCTTCTCAACATCTTTCCTTGAATCCCGAAGGGCAGCTTCAGCGAGTCTTTTCTCATCTTGACATTTTTTCAGAGAGTCAACAAGCTCAGTGATTCGTTGCTCCAAATCAATGTTTGAAACCTGAGCCTTATTGAGCTCACTCTTCAGCTTCTTGGTTTCGCCAGAAAGTTTACCAACAAGCTCTTCCTTTTCAAGGAGCCGTTCAGAAACAACCTTGCCGACAATAGATGCCTTCAAGTCGTAAGTCTTCTTGAAACTGGCAAGCTCCGAGGATGAGAGTTTCCGAGCATTTTCTTCAAAACTTACAAAAGTCATAAAGCCTAAAATAAACTTAAGAGAAGTAAGGAGACCACCAGAATATAAAAAGATAGAAGCGGTGTGCAAACCTGGCGGGTTCAGCCTCCTCAAAGGAATCTCATTTGCGGGCTAAGAAATCATTAAAGACTTCTGGAGAGTTGAAGAGGTCTGTTTTTTAGCAGAAGAGGGTGTCTTGCCGGTCAACCGAAGTTTTTTCTTCGGAACATCTTCTCCTGTTTCATCCACAAATTCAGGGGACGTCCATAGCAAGGAAAATCTAGGAGCACCATCGTCCGAGTCAATCACTTCACCCCTAACACTAAACAATTCACCTCTAAAAGACGTACCAAAACTTTCGTTGTAAGCAGTGACAGAGGGAGAGGGATCTTGACCTTCGGGGATTTCTTCGCGTCTCTCGACAAGGGACGGGTTTTCAACAGGTTCACCATCTTTTTGCACCGTGCGCTCCAAATCTTCGGCAAACTCTGGAGAAGCACCATCCTTAGAAGCGGGACCTTGGGAAGGACCAGCCTCAATATCAGCAGCAACAGCAGATTCAACAGGAGCCTCCCGAACTTCGAGGACATCGTCTGAAAAAGTTTCGACATCAACAAATTCACTCTCAGAACCTGGGGTATAACCGTGACGAACACAAAATCTTAAATCACACCACAAGCAAGAAGAGAAACCTGTTGGACGAGGTTCGTCAGTCATCTCGTCGTCAGAGAAAGCCGGAGGAACGCGCTGAACTATGGCAGTAGCAATCTTCTTCATAGCTTTCTTGGCCTTCTTCTTCCCCAAATCTGCAAGACTTGAAGCTGCCTGGAATTCTTCTCGATGGAGATAACTTCTCCAACAAGATGAACTCGGTCGGGTACCCAAAATCACACGCTCCGCACACGACCTTCCGTTTGCCAAAACCACGTAGCCACTGAAGTGCTAGTGGTCCTAGGAACAAACACTACCTGCAGGAACAGCTTCTACACACACACGGCAGCGGAAACAACTCGGAAGCTCTCTGCCTGGAAGGGGCGGTCAGACCGAGTATGGGGGGTGGGCGGTTAGACCGCCTGTTCCTGGCAACCAAGAAGTCCACCGAAAGCCCTCTTCCGAGCTCCAAAACTCCCCACGGTTTCAGCCACAGAATCCTCTGGTCAGGGCCAAGCTAGCTACCAGAAAATCTTGGCGAAAACAAGAACTTCACCCAAAGGGCCTAGGGCGGTTAGACCGGCTCACGGGGGTGGTCTAACCTCCTGTACCCAGCAAGAATCACCTCCAAGGAAAACCTAGCAAACTACTCCAAAGCGAGTCAAGATTTCACCAGAATGCTCCTCTGATCAAGGCGAACAATCTCACAGAGGAAAACCTGGCAAAACCAAAACTTCAATCTGGATGACCTAGGGCGGTTAGACCGCCCCCTATGGCGGTTAGACCGCCCCGCCTAGAAAACCTGGCCGCGGGTCAACCCTCAACTTCCCATCGCTCGATCTCCCGATTTACCCCCACGGATTGCAGCGAAACTTCTGGGATAGGTGGGTTACCTCCTGGGCAACCTCTCAACCAAAGGAATTCCACCAAAACGCTCTCAATCAAAAGGGGATCTTGAATCTTGACCCTCTAGGTCATGAACTCGAGGAACTCCGAAAACCACCAAATCGAGGCCGATTCAAGGGAGTTGATGGGGCAAAGTCACCAAGCAAAGAGGCACAAGGTCCTCATACATGACACCCAACAAGAATCCCGCAAGAAATCGCCCTCAAAACTCCGCCACGAAAATCACAAGAAAAGGCTCCGAAAATCACCAAAAAGGGAAAATGGGAGAGACAACAAAAAACCATGAGGAACCACGCCAAATCTTCTATACATACCAAGAAGGTTCATACAAGGTCTAGCTTGCCTCCCAATCATCCATCCCTTTCTAAAGATCTCACCATGAAGCTCTCAAGATAGTCCTAGAAAATCCTAAGTAAAATAGGAAGGGAAAATAACAAAGGGAAATGAGCTAGGGTTCCAAGAGTTGGCTGCCATCCCACAACTCAAGTGTTTATATGGGGGCAACCAAAAGACTAAACTACCCTTACTAGCATACTAGGGATACAAGCCCCTCAAGAGCAAATTTGGAAGTCTTCAGTTCAGCACCATCGGACGGATGCGCATCCACTGCAAGCCTGCGTAGCACCAACGCAACTCTTGTGATCATGCCGCATGTCCTCCGCTTCGAAGCTTCTTGGCGGCTGCGACCCAAGCGGTCAGATCGCCCCCCTAGGCGGTTAGACCGGCCTGGGTAGCCGTACCTCCTCGTTGTGTCTTCGGCCTCGGTTTTGTGGCTCGACCAAGTAACCTAGTGGTTTTGTGGTGAACCACTGCAAACCCCGCGGACTTGGTGTAGCCTCCGGCCAATCTCCACTCATGACTCGGCTCCCACGTCGTCCTGGCTCCACCTTGGTTTTGAGGCTTAACCAAGAAACTGTCCACGACTTCGTCTTGCTGTTCTTGCCACCATGCGACCTGCACTTGATCCCGCTGGTCACTGGGTCCCTCGAACCAAGCCTACTTGTCTGCTCCACACCTGGAGGTCTCACCAGGATAGACCTTTCGCGCTTGTTCTTCACCTGCACCAGCACCAATCAAGCCGCAGCCTGCACCTGCAATACTAGGCCAAGAGTCAGTCCACACAACGTTGTTAATCACTCATCACACCAGGAAGCGACCATCCACCGGTCCTCGAACCACACAGGCTCTCACCCACAAGTGGCCAAGACCCAGGCACACGAGTGGCATGGGCATCCCGACTCGTGTTCGAGCCCCAGACGAAAAAATCTCACAGAATCCCCACCGGAGGGGAGGCAATGAGCCGTCAGGGTCAATCAAATGACCCCAGAAATAAATGAGCTATTCGAAGGGGTTTAATAAGATCTATCACCAGGTGATCCTGTCGGGACCCCGCGAACAGGACCCGGGTCTTACTCGAACTAACCCACTAGTAGCTCGACGAGCACCATGACTCGGCCACCGAGGTAAGCCATGGCGATGCTCACCCCTCCTTCCCTAACGAAAGGGATGTGTGAGGTAAAATAGACATGCAACGAGCCGTCGATGTCAATCGAACGACCCCAGAAATAAATGAGATATTCGAAGGGGTTTAATAAGATCTATCACCAGCTGATCCTGATGGGACCCTGCGAACGGGACCCAGGTCTTACTCAAACTAACCCGTTGATAGCTCGACTAGCACCATGACTCGGCCAGCAAGGTAAGCCATGGCGATGCTCATCCTTCGTCCCTAACGAGAGGGTCGTGCGAGGAGAAGCAAACAGACAAACAAATCACTGAACCTCGGATAACACATCTCTAGAGCATCACGGTCGAGAAACTCTGCCTAGCATAACCAAAATCTTCCAATGGCAAATCACTTCTACATAGGGTACAGAATACAGCCACCACAGCCAAAAGTAAAAAACTGATGAGTAGGATGCCACAACAAATGACGTACTAGTTCTTGGACGAACCACCACCAAAGGTAGGAGCAGACCCGATTTCACACCACAGGATTCCATCTGGCGACGAACACCTTCCTCGGGCGAAACCTAGGGCATGAAGGAGCGATTCCCCAAGAGTAGACTGGACACGGAACGGCGGACAAGGACTCTCGAAGATCCAATGCCTGCAGCAACCCCGTCGTCGACCGCCAGGGGAAGAACGCCAGCCGATCACTGAGGTTTGAACGTGGGGTAGTTGCCACCGAAAAGGCAGAACGCCCCATAGAAAGTCGTCAGCGCGCTCACGACCTTGACGATGAAGCATCCTCCTCAAACCAGAGGGAGAACACATTGGGAGAGGACCTGGGTGACCGAACGAAGCCCCGAGGGACTCCACGCCGTCAGAATGCGAGTACAGAAAGTTCCTCTCCCAAGGGAATGTGCCTGGCCTATGCCAGGCCAAACCACCCCAAGAAATGGATCACCTAACTTGCGAACGCCTCTAAACTCGCTGAACTCCCTCTGACATTAGAAGAGGCAAGAGACAGCACTACACTCAGGGGGGCGAACCCCCCACGACGGAAGAAGCAACAAGTTTCTTTTCCTCTCCATATGGCTACCATGGAGACTCACCAAGACGAAGTGGAGCTCCTTTTGTAGGGCAGCACCGGCCTAACCTCATTAGAGGAGCGGCGATAGGGACGAGCCAACTTACGAAGCAAGCTTGACCAGCCTCCCACCCTGCAAGGCGGCAAAGGTAGTGAAGTAATGGCCCGCTGTGTGCCTTGTCACGTCAGCTAAATGTTGACGGTCGATTTTGGTACACCTAGCTATGAGTTTACCGTCAACATTTGCACGTATTTGATATCCTAACTAATGGTACTAACCCACTTGATATGACAAGTTCGCACTCGTATGTGGTTTTTGGAGTATGTTGTTTACGCAGGATTTAAGCACTTAAAGGAGAACTTTCGGGTATAGTTCATCAAGCACTTTATGAGAAGATCATGAAGCCCGTCACAAGTCAAGACACAAAGTGAACAAGAATCAAAACAACCTAAGGACCAAAGCATGAAGCCGTAGATCTCCATGGACCTGAACAGAAGATGCTGGAGCTTGGAAGACAAGTATCCCTATCTAAACCGTGGAGAAGACGACGTTGAGGACCGGAGTGTCCGAGGACTAGTGGATGGTCGCTCCTTGGTGTGATGAGTGACTGACAACGTGGTGTGGACTGACTCTTGGCCGAGTATTGCAGGTGCAGGTTGCGGCTTGATTTGCGTTGATGCAGGTGAAGAGCGGGCACGAAAGGTCTTAGCCTGTGTGGCCTCCGAGGAGCGGAGAGAAAAGTAGGCTCGACTCGATGGACCCGGTGGCCGAACAGGATCAAGTACGGGCCGCATGGTGGGAAGAAAAGCAAGACGAAGTCGGGTACGGTTTCTTGGTTGAGGCTCAAAATCAAGGTCGAGCTGGGACGACGTGGCGGCCAAGTCATGAGTGGGATTGACGTGGAGGTTACACCAAGTCCGCGGGGTTTGCGGCGGTTCACCACAAAATCATCGGGTTCCTTGGTTGAGCCACAAAGCCAAGACCGAGGACTCGGCAGATGGAGACGGGATTTGGGTGCGTCGAGAGACTTCGAAGCGGAGGACACGCGTCGGGATCACAAGGCTTGCGTCGAGGCTAAGCGGTGTGCGGTCGCCGGCATCCGTCCGATGGTGCTATGATGAGAATTCCCAAAG
This sequence comes from Cenchrus fungigraminus, assembly GCA_036936925.1. Taxonomy (NCBI): domain Eukaryota; kingdom Viridiplantae; phylum Streptophyta; class Magnoliopsida; order Poales; family Poaceae; genus Cenchrus; species Cenchrus fungigraminus. The sequence continues at coordinate 97,368,084 of CM072774.1, read as the reverse complement.
TGCCTTTTGGGGGCATGTATCTTACTTTCATGTAATAGGGGTAGTTTTGTCTTTCGGTTGCCTCCATATAAACTTAGAGGAGAGAGGATGGCAGCCACCACTTGAAACCCTAATTCATTTTGCTTCCTAGTTTTCCCTTTCCCTTAGGTTTTCCCTAGGCTAGCTTGAGAGCTTCATGATCCATCTTGAGAGAGGGTTGGATGTTCGGGTGGCTGTCTAGACCATGTATGAACCATTCATGGTATGTATAGAAGATTCAACGTGGTTCATCCAGTGTCTCTTTGTCTTTCGGCGTTTGTCCTTTTTGATTATTTTCGGAGCTCTTTCTTGGGATTTTCGTGGGAAGCTTTTGGAGGTGTTTCTTTACGGGATTTGTTTTGGGAATCACACAAGGTTGGTGTGCCTCTTTTCTTGGTGATCTTGCCCCTCAAATCCCGTGGAAAGCTCTCTGATTTGGTGGTTTTTGGTGGAGCCTGAGTTCTTGTGGTTGAGCTTGGTTGTGATTTGATTCCTAGCATTTTGGTGGGTTTGGTGCCCTAAGATTTTGGGTATAGAATCTCCTAGAGACGCTTCACTTGTCCCTAAAGTCTTGGTTCAATCTATTCAGCGGTTTCGGAGATCCGGGGTTGGATGTTGGAGGGTTGACCTCGCGCTCGTGCTCCTGTTCGAGCTCTGCGAGGCCGACGGATAGTCTGTAGGGTCTCGACAGACCGTCCGTGCCGGCTACAGTTCGTCAAGTTCGTCTCGTGTTCTTGAGTGCTCGCGTGTTGATCCTTTGGGTGGTTGATTTCTTTTTGCACCGTGTTTTGCGGACAGTCCGTGGTGAGCAGTCGGACGGTCCGTGGGATATGGTCTAGGTGCAAGAGTTCTTCAAAGGGGCACGGACAGTCCATTGTGCAGGGTCGGACAGTCCGCAGGGCAAGATCTTCAAGGACATGCCCGACTTTGAAGTTAAGGACGATGTCATCGTCGAGAGGCTGGGCAAGATCTTCAAGGACATGCCGCCTTACACACCTTGCCCAGTCCCCGAGTACTCCGCAGCTCGGCTGCCAAGCCAAGTTAGTAGTCGTGACATAAGCCCCCGAGTACTGATTAGCTTGAAGTAGTCGTACTCACATGTGCTGTGTGTTGTAGGACGATATGGCGAGATACTTCTCAATCCCACCCTCTCCTCCGCGACTTGAGGAGCAACCGCAGGGGAAGGGTAAGAAGAAGGAACGCCGCGAAGTCGGTGAAGGTGATGACACCGTCATCATTGAGAGTAGTTCCGATGAGGATGACGAGGAAACACTGCAGGAGAGGTTCCAGCTGCGCTCAAGGTTTAGCAGGGCTGGGATGCCGGACGTCCCAGTCATCATCGAGAGGCCATCGAGGCTTGAGGCGAACCTGCAGGTGCCGCCGAGGAGGCCGCGCAATCCGACACGAAAACGCGTCGCCAAGAAGCTGAAAATCTCCGAAGCCACCAGCCAATAGGTCAGTACCACTACCAGAGTAGTCCAGTACCACCAATAAGTAGTCTTGTGCTGACAAACCCAGTTGAACTGTTGCAGGACATTCCCTCCTCGGACCTTGTAGATCAGGATGACGAGGGCACCTGGGATACGGTGGGGGCGGCGGCTGAAAGGAGTGTCAGCCCGCCTCCGACCATTGAAGAAGCCGTACCAGTGGTGGCACAACAAGAGACCGGCGCTGTGGAGTCACGGCTGTCGGTCGAAGAAGGACAGGGCCCCTCTCCAGCTGCAGTGATAGAGCAGCCAGAGGAGGCGCACACTGAACCCGGAGCTGCCAGCGAGGCTGGCATAGTTGACATCGCCAGCATTTTGGGCGCACCGACCGTGACTGTGGTGCGGTAAACCCTATAAGTTCTCTGACCTCTCGGGTAGACATGTAGTCTTTAATCTCGTGTTGTTGACTGGATACTTCGTGATGCAGGAAATCCACGGACTTGTCGTGGGATAGTGGGGAGACCAGCACACCGGCTGATAGAGGGGACCGCTCAGCGGAGGCGCGCGAACCCACACCACCGCCACAAGCCGAAACCGTAACGGAATCAACCCTGGAAGAGGCCACTTTGGTTGAAGGTATGTAGCCAGGCACCAATGGTAGTCATCATGTGTAGTAGTCATAGTCATTGAGATTGACTTCGTGTACTCATTTTAGCAGGAGCATAAACTGAGGGAGCCGCGATCCTAGAAGCCGTAGCCATGGAGACGGCGACTGTGGAGACGGAGCCCACGGAAGTAGTTACTGGGGCAGCGGAAGTGACAGCCCCCGAGCTGGGAACTGTGGTAGCCCCCGAGCAGGGTACGGAGACACCAGTCGATCCGCTCCCTGGGTCAAGCACGGACGTAGTCGTTCATGAACCCATCATAGAAGAAGCCGCGCTGCTTCGCTCGGCACCCATGCCAGGGGGGCATCATCTAGCCGTGGGAGTCTAGAGCTGCTGGAAGACAACCTCATCGACCCGGCTGTAGTCGCCCTGAGCATGGAGTCATGGCGCCGGACGGAGCAATGGGTCAAGGTACATTGCGAGTACCCTGAGTAGTCTTGCATTGCGAAATACAGGATGCCCATTTGACTGTTCTGTCTTGCGTAGGTTGTTGTTGAATGGTCCCGCCAGAAGTCCGAGCTTCTGAAGGGGTTTGGCGACACGGTCCTCTGCGCCGAGGCCTTGGAGAAGGAGCTCGAGAAGTCGAGGAAGCATTCTGCTTTGCTCCAGTCCAAGCTCGATGGCGCCTTCACGCAGTATCATAATGAAGTGCAAGAAGCGCAGGTGAAGAGGGACGACTTGATCCGGAAGAACAAGTCGCTACGCCAGAAGAATAAGGGTATGTCCTCCACCAGATTCTTTGAGTACTTATTAGAATACCTTGGAGTAGTCTGACACTGCGTTGAGTTGTCTGCAGATCTTGAAGCAAGAGTTGACCAGTTGAAGGCTTCAGAGACGGACTTGAAGAATATTGTTTATCGGGAGACTGATAAAAGAGAGGTACTCAAGTGCAAGTACACTCAGTTGAGCCATGAGTGCATCTATCACATGGAGCTCCGTGAAGCCTCAGACCGTGATCTTGTAAATTGTTATAAATCTCTGCAAAAATTGAACGAAGACTGCGAGAAGCTCCGAGGCCAATTGAAAGAACTCGAGGAAGCCGCACTACCCATCGCAAGGTTGCTGGTACCGCACCCAGGTGGGCCCAAGATAGCTCCACTGGTAGACCGGTTGAAGGAAGCCCTCGGACGACTGGTAACGTATGTCAAGCACCTGGCGAAGTCTATTCCAAACCAGGTGCTGGCGTACATGAAGTCATATTTCCCGAAGGCACCAGTGGATGTGGTAGCCGGCGGTCTTGCGGCTAACTGTAGCGATGACCAGTACAAGACCCTCCTCGAGGAGATGGCGCCCATTGCAGAGCAAGTGATGGAGAAGCTCAATCTGCAATAGATGTACCTGTAGAAGTAGCTTAGAGTAGTTTATGTAAGACAAACAGAGTAGTTGGTAACTTGTTTGAATTATCAATGAAAGTTATCCACGCTGTATATGTGAAATGAGTACTCGTGGCCGCCACTTGCAGCGAAGTGTGCGGAGTACCAAACCGTGGAGAATTCGTGAGTAGTAGTACTCGGTAGAGTCTGCTTGATTGGAAGGCTCAGCAAAGAAGTTGAATAGAATTAATCTTTATTACTGATGAATGGGTACACCTGGATGGCCAGGGCCGTTTACAAGTGTAGTCGCCAGGACCCGTAGGCCGCCTATGGCTAAGTGGTGCTAGGGCCCTTGAGCTGCTTACAGCTGGAGATCCGTTAGTAGCCGTATAGGCTGGATCTAGAGTACATGGTCTTATAGACCACTACTAGAGTCCTTAGTGCTCCGAGCGGTCCAAGATCCGTTAGTAGCCATTGACACTGGATCTTGGAGAGAAGTAGTCCGGAGACTAGTGCTAGGACCGAAAGGCCGCTTACAGCGAAGAGTCCATCAGTAGCCGTATAGACTTGGACCCGTAGATGAGTAGTCGAGCGACTACGCGTAGAAGCGACACAGCTGGTCGACGTTCCACGAGTTGCTGATGTCGTCGCCTTCAAGTGTTTGGAGGCGATAAGAGCCTGGTCCAGTCACCTTGGAGACCGAGAAGGGACCTTCCCATGGCGAGCTGAGTTTGTGTAGTCCTTCCGTGTTCTGGATGTGACAGAGGACTAGATCGCCGATGTTGAAGGATCGTTCCTTGACGTTGCGATCATGGTAGCGTCAGATACCCTCTAGGTACTGTGCTGACTGGACGTGGGCGGCGCAGCGGGCTTCTTTGAGGCTGTCGATGTCAACCCGTCTGCTGTCTTCTGAGATGCCTTCATCGTATTGTTCTACTGCCAGGGATTCCCACATCACGTCAGCAGGTAGAATAGCTTCGGAGCCGTAGACCAGGAAGTAGGGCGACTACCCTGTTGGCTTGGTAGGTTGAGTACGAAGCCCCCAGAGTGCATTGGGTAGTTTCTTGATCCACTTGCCTCCTTTGGTGTTAGCCGCGTCGTGCAATCGCTTCTTGAGGGCGTCGAGTACCATCCCGTTGGTGCGCTCGACTTGACCGTTGGCGCGGGGGTGGGCGACTAAGACGTACCGGACATCAATCCCGCTGTTCTCGCAGTACTCCCAGAACTGGTGGTTGTTGAAGTTGGAACCCAGGTCTGTGATGATGCGATGGGGTAACCCGTAGCGATGCACTAGCTCATCCAAAAAGTCGAGTACTCTGTCGGCCTTTGGGCAGGTGACCGGCTTGACTTCGATCCACTTGGTGAACTTGTCGAAGGCCACCAAGACTCTGTTGAATCCTCCTAGCGCAGTTGGCAGAGGCCCAATCATGTCGAGTCCCCAGTAGGCAAAGGGCCAGGTTGGTGGTATGGTGACTAGCTTGTAGGCCGGGACGTGTTGCTGCTTGGCGAAGAATTGACATCCTTGGCACTTTCTAACGAGTTCTTCAGCATCGGCCAGGGCTGTAGGCTAGTAGAAAGCTTGTCGGAAAGCCTTGCTCACCAGCGTGCGGGAAGATGTGTGGTTGCCGCAGACGCCTTTGTGGATCTCCTCCAAGATGTCCTTGCCTTCATCCTGAGGTATGCACTTCATGAGTACTCCAGAAGTGGCACTCCGCCTGTAGAGCTTGTCTCCAACTAGTACGTAGGTCTTGGCTCGGCGGACAAGTTGTTCGGCCGTGTTCTTGTCGGAGGGAACCTTCTGCTCGCGGATGTAGTCGATGAAGGGTTGTCGCCTGTACACGTCAATCATCATGACCTCCTGACTGGACTATGATGGCACAGGGTCAGTGGTCGTTGGCGCTGGCTCTGGGATGGATGGCGCGTGAAGCTCGTGGACGAAGACTCCGATGGGTACTTGCGCGCAAGTAGAACCAAGCTTCGACAGGACGTCCGCTGCGATGTTGTTGTCGCGGACGACGTGGTGGAACTCGAGACCGTAGAACTTGTTCTCGAGTTTGCGGACTTCCAGACAGTAGGCGTCCATGTTCTCCTTGTTGCGATCCCAAGACTTGTTGACTTGGTTGATGACCACTGCGGAGTCGCTGTAGAATAGTAGCCGCTTGATGCCCAAAGAGATTGCGAGGCGAAGCCCATGCAGTAGGGCTTCGTACTCGGCTTCATTGTTTGAGACCTTCCAGAAGATCTGCAGGACGTACTTAAGTTGTTCGCCCTTTGGAGAGATCAAGAGTACCCCTGCACCTGCACCCTCGAGCTTGAGTGAGCCGTCAAAGTACATCACCCAGTGTTCTGGCCGCTCGGTTGGAGTTGGTAGCTGATTCTCCCGCCACTCTGCCATGAAGTCGACTAGTGCCTGGGACTGGATAGCAGTACGTGGCTTGAAGTCGATGTTGAGAGCGCCGAGTTCGACTGCCCACTTGGAGATTCTTCCAGTAGCATCCTGATTGCGGAGTATGTCACCGAGCGGGTAGTAGGTGATGACGACAATCGAGTACTCCTGGAAGTAGTGTCGTAGCTTCCGCGAGGTGATGAGCACTGCATAGAGTAGCTTCTGGACCGGCTGGTACCGTGCCTTTGACTCTGACAGAACCTCGCTGACGAAGTAGACTGGTCGCTGGACTGGGTATGCATGGCCTTCTTCCTGCCGCTCGACAACGATGGCAGTACTGACAACATGAGTAGTCGCAGCAAGGTAGAGCATTAGCTGCTACTTTTTGTGAGGAGCTGTGAGGACCGGTGGCTTTGATTGGAAGTCTTTGAGCTGCGCCAGAGCTTGATCAGCCTCCGTGGTCCACGCGAACTTCTCTTGGTGCTTGAGTAGTTTGAAGAAGGGCAGTCCCCATTCTCCAAGCTTCGAGATAAATCTGTTCAGGGCCGCCATACACCCGGTTAGCTTCTGTACATCCTTGATGCAGGTGGGAGCTTTCATGTTGGTGATGGCGGAGATCTTCTCGGGGTTGGCTTCGATGCCGTGATGGCTAATGATGAAGTCGAGTAGTTTCCCAGATTGTACGCCGAAGACGCACTTGTTGGGATTGAGCTTCCATTGGTACTCTCGCAGGGATGCGAAAGTCTCTTCAAGATCGGCTATGAGCGTATCAGAGTTTCTGGTCTTGACGACCACGTCATCCACATAGGCTTCGACATTCTTGTTGAGCTGCTTCTTGAAGCAGGCCTGGATATCTCGCTGGTATGTAGCGCTGGCGTTCTTCAACCCGAATGACATTGTCGTGTAGCAGTAGGCGCCAAACGGGGTGATGAACGCAGTCTTCTCCTGGTCTTGTTCCTTGATAGCGATCTGGTGATACCCGGAGTAGCAGTCGAGGAAGCAGAGCAGGTCGCAGCCCGTCGTGGAGTCGATGACTTGATCAATCCGCGGCAACCCGAAGGGGTCCTTGGGGCAGTGCTTGCTGAGGTCAGTGTAGTCGACGCACATTCTCCACTCGTTCGTGTTCTTCTTGCGGATGAGGACGGGGTTGGCGAGCCACTCAGGATGGAAGACTTCACGGATGAAGCCTGCCGCGAGTAGTTTGGCGAGTTCCTTCTTGATGGCATCCCGTCGGTCGTCGGCGAAGCGGCGGAGGTGTTGTCACTTGGGGATAGCTTTAGGGTCGACATTGAGTGAGTGCTCGATCAGCCTCCTAGGCACCCCTGGCATGTCCGCTAGTTTCCACGCGAAGATGTCTCGGTTAGCCCGGAGGAAGCTGACGAGCGCGTCTTCCTATTTCGGGTCAAGACCCGTCCCAGTCATGGTAGTCTTGCTGCTGTCGCCCGTCCCGAGATCAATGGCCTTCACTTGGACTTCCTCTGATGGCTGAGGCTTGTTTGCCGTGTCGGTCTTCTCAGGTATCTCGAGTTCGGTTGGGGCGAGCCTCTTGGATGCAGCGAAGATCTCCATCATTGCATCGGATACTTGGTTGGTCGCTGCGAGTTCCACGGCTTCGGTGTCGCAGTCGTAGGAGATCTTCATGTCCCTGTTGACGGTGTATTTTGGTACACCAAACATGTTCATTACACTTTGGTTTGGATTTGATTATGGAACTAACCTGCCACTAGGCACACTAATGATATAACAAGTTCATCTTTGTGTGTGCATTTGGAAGTGTTATGTTTTTGTAGGAAAACATGGACATAAAGGACAAAGTCACAATAAGTTCAAAGGAGCAATTGAGGAGTCCTGTTCGTGTTTAAGAGCTTGATGAAATCACTCCCAAAGGTGGCAAGGACCGAAGTGTTACAAAGGAACATCCCCGAGGATTGAAGCGTAAAAGACCGGACTTCATGCAAGGAGAACCTCCATCTTGGACGCGAGGATGACATCGTCAAAATGGTGCAAATGGAGGGGGCAAAGTGCATAAAGACATGAGGACCCACAAGAGCGAAGGGGCGACCGAACCGGGCCAGGATGGGCCTGGGCCGGTCGGCCCAGGCCGGCTGGCCTGGTCCACCCCGGGGTCGGTTCGGCCCCCCATTTCTTGAGCGTGAAGATCCTTCAACCCTAAGTACGTGGAGGCGCCGCCATTCGCAGAGGAGAGAGAGCCATTCGCCCGAGAGGCCGTCCACAAGCTAGAGAGGGAGAAGAGGAGGGAGATCATTCGCAAGAAGGATCGCTCTACTCGAAGGAAGCAATCACAAGTGGAGGAGGACGTCGAGGCCCTGCCAAGACACCCCCGGAGGAGAAGGAAGACACCGTCGGAAGCATCACCATGATCAACGGTGCTATGCCTAGTACCTTGATGGGGTAATCTTCTCATTTGTCCATAAGTTGTAATCGATCTTGAGATGTAATCGCTACTTTGTATGGTTATCTATCTATCACCTAGTGTTGAAGATGCTTTGTTGTTTAAGGCTAGCTACCTTGCCGTGTAGGGAGTAAGATCTCAATGCTCCCTTGGAACCATTCAACACGCCGTGTCCATCAAAGGTCTAGTCACAAATACCTCCGCATAGTGACAGTACGGGGGGGAGGGAAAGGGTGAAACCGTGGTCACAACCCCCGATAGATTAGATTGGTTTTCATATCTTAAGCGATTTCATGTTCAAGTACCGTAGACCCTTGGGCAAGTGTCTTTTACATATCTTGTTGGTTTAATCATTCTCTCTAGTGTAGCGTAGTCGTTCTCTAGATTAACCGTAGATTAGGGTTTGGATAAGTTAGTAGTAGTGCTAGATCAAACGCTTGTAATCCCCTTGCTCCGCGGATTGATAAGAACCTAGGGAATCCCCATGGTGAAAAAGGTGTAGGTCCGTATGCTTGTGGATCGTAGGTGGATACGAGTTTTATCCGTCAACAAGCCCCTTTTTCTGGCGCCGTTGCCGGGGAGCAAGCCAGTTTACATCATTTGGTTTTGCATCTAATTTTGTTTTAGATTTAGTTTATCATTTATTTGCTAACATCTAACCCCTATTACCTAGAAAACCACTTTGTTTTGTTTTGTTTTTGTTTTTATTTTGTTGTCTAGATGGCGTTCATCAACCACCCCATGGAAGAACCAGAGAAATCGCTAAGGGATTACGCTAGTCCTCGATGTGAAGACATAAAGGTACAAGAGTCGGATTCGAAGCTCGAAGCGACCAAGTATGAAATCAAAGCTAGGATCATCGAGATGGCGGCGGCAACCCCATTTCATGGGATGGACACGGAGAACCCATATAGACACATAAGGCATTTTACGACGCTATGCAACACGGTGCGTTAAGAAGGAGTTCCCGATGAATGGTTCAAATGGAATCTCTTTCCCTACTCACTTGCCGGCGAAGCAAAGACGTGGTACTTGTTTGAGTCCTTTGAAGTTGAAGGCAATTGGAACAAGTTGACAAAGAAATTTTGCGAGAAGTTTTTTCCAATAAGCAAGGTTCAACATCTAAGGAGGCAAGTGATCACCTTCATGAAAGGAGAAGAGGAAGGGATAGACCAAGCTTGGAATAGATTTAACGAGTTGATGGAACAAGGACCAAGACTCGGCTTCTCCGGTGACGTACTCTTGCATACATTTTTCTTTTCCCTAACCCCTAGTTGCATGGAACATGTTCAAATGTGTGCAGGTGGGAATCTCATGGAGAAAACACTCACGGAAGCCGCTAAGCTTTTACAAAAGATTAGCAAAGCGCCGGCCATGCGAAGAGATTGGGAAACAAGACTTGCGGGAGAGCCGGAACACAATTCAAGGATGAAGACATGTGCTGAAATTTCTAAAGAGGCAACCCCGGAAGACAAGAAAGAGGAGCCAATCCCGGAAAAGCTTGAAGAAGTACACATCAAGACAAGAACTACCCCGAGCGTTGACTTCGCCGAATCAAATGAAACAAACAAGAGGAGTATGTCAAGCGCGAAGCCATTAAGGGAGTTCGAGCATATGGATTGGGGTCCCATCAATTACGGAGAGGTGTTCGACAAGAGAAGACCGTTCCCTAACCAAAAGGGGATGGCAAGAGAATTGGAAGCGGATTTCCCACCGGAAAAGCAAGCGGAAGATTCGTACGATCTTAAAACCACCGGTGAGATCTTTCAAAAGCTCTTTAGTGATGATGAAGTGGATCCGGAACACATAGCCGAGGTGAAAAGAATCATGGGGATCAAGCCCGAAGCATCGCCATATGCTCGCCTCGCCGAAGTTTACGCAATAGGATCCAACCAAGAGGAGAAGATGACACCACACTTGAGTTGCGAGATCAACAGAGTTCAATGCAAAGCCTTATGCGACATCGGAGCCCAAGTAAGTGTCCTATCCTCCGAAACTTACGATAAAGTTCAAGACCACAACCTAGACTTAGCTCCAACTTCAACAAAGTTAATTATGGGAGATGGTAGAACTATTAGACCTCTAGGTATTGCTTGCAACATTAATGTAATCATCTCTGGAAAATGCATACCAACCGATTTCTTTGTTATAGATGCTTACCATAGTAATCATGATCACATAATTCTAGGTAGGCCTTTTCTTAAGTTGGTTGATGCCGTGTTGTATGCCGGAGAAGGCAAAGTAACAATAAATCTTAATGGAAAGAAGTACACATATAATTTTCTTCGCGTTTCTAATCATCCTTCACCTTTTCCTCCCGAAGACGAAGAAGTAGAGGAGGTAGGTAGTTTTTGTTTTGTTGAAACCCTTAGAGACCCACTGCAAAGAGCGATGGAGAATCAATCTAATGATCAACAAGACGAGGAACTAGAGGAAGCAACGAAGGGATTAGAACCACAAGATGGAAGCGTGGAGGAAGAAAAATTCGAAGACATAGGAGACATTAAACCCCAGGAGCCACAAGTGCTCGAGGTGGATCTTAAACCTTTGCCCAAAGGATTAAAGTATGAATTTTTGGGCCCGGACAAGACTTATCTAGTCATCGTGAGCAACGAATTGAGTCCCGAAGAAAATGAGAAGTTGCTGAATTTATTGAGAAAACATAGGATGGTGATTGGATATTCAATCAATGATCTCAAAGGACTTAGCCCAGCCTTTTGCACTCATCGTATACCTATGGAAGACCAATGTAAGCCCGTAGTGGACCATCAAAGGAGGCTAACTCATGCCATGCGAGAGGTAGTAAAGAAAGAGGTCATCAAGCTACTTGATGCCGGAATCATCTACCCGGTGCCGCATAGCGAGTGGGTGAGCCCGGTACATTGTGTACCGAAGAAAGGAGGTTTAACCGTGGTGAAGAATGAGAAGAATGAATTAATACCGCAAAGAACCGTGACCGGATGGTGGATGTGTATCGATTACCGAAAGCTAAACAAAGCAACGAAGAAAGATCACTTCCCTTTACCGTTCATTGACGAGATCCTCGAGAGATTGGCAAACCACGCTTATTTTTGCTTTCTCGATGGGTACTCGGGGTTTATGCAAATTCCCATTCACCCTGATGATCAACACAAGACAACGTTTACTTGCCCTTATGGAACATTTGCATATAGAAGGATGCCCTTCGGTTTATGCAACGCTCCGGCCTCTTTTCAACGTTGCATGATGGCGGTATTCTCGGAATTCATCGAAGAAATTGTCGAGGTGTTCATGGATGATTTTTCTATTTATGGGAAGACATTCGTGGATTGCTTGGCAAACTTAGACAAGGTCCTCACGAGGTGCGTGGAGGTAGACTTGGTGCTAAATTGGGAAAAGTGCCACTTCATGGTAAAGCAAGGCATAGTGCTCGGACATGTTATATCCGAGAGGGGAATCGAAGTGGACAAAGCTAAAGTGGAGACGGTTGAGAAACTCCCACCTCCAATGGATGTTAAGTCCTTGAGGAGCTTTCTAGGCCATGCTGGATTCTATAGAAGATTTATTAAGGATTTCTCAAAGATTACCAAGCCTTTAACACAATTCCTTCAAAAGGATGTGGCTTTTGACTTTGATGAGAAGTGCTTAGCGGCATTCCGGACCTTGAAAAGTGCTTTGGTGAGTGCTCCCATTATTCAACCTCTGGATTGGAGCCAACCTTTCGAGATCATGTGCGATGCAAGTGACTACGCCGTAGGAGCGGTTTTGGGTCAAAGAAAGGAAGGCCGAGTTCATGCTGTTTACTACGCTAGTAAAACTCTTAGTGAGGCACAATTAAATTATGCCACTACGGAGAAGGAGTTGCTAGCGGTGGTGTTTGCCTTTGAAAAATTTAGATCTTACATCGTGAACTCGAAGGTCATTGTTTACACCGATCACGCGGCCATCAAGTATCTCTCGGCTAAGAAGGATGCTAAACCAAGATCGATTCGTTGGATCCTTCTTCTCCAAGAGTTCGATGTTGAAATTCGTGATAAAAAGGGGGTGGAAAATGTTGTGGCCGATCATTTGTCTAGGATGAACTGTGGACAAGATGATAAAGAGCCCATAGATGACAAGATGAAAGATGACCACCACTACCGAATACTCGACAAAGATACTTGGATGATCGATATCATTCGAGCAATTCGGAAGATGCCTCTTGATCACTTAGATAAAAATACTCAAAGGAGGATAGTCTCCGAAAGCCGAAAATATTTTTGGGATTCACCTTATCTCTTCAAACTTGGCAACGATGGAGTTATGAGAAGATGTGTGCCAAGAGAAGAGAGGCTAGAAATTTTGAGAAAGTACCACTCGGCGGAGTACGGTGGACACTATAGCCATTTTCGAACTCAAGCAAAAGTGTGGTCCAGCAGATTCTTTTGGCCAGAGATGCATGAAGATACTAAAAGATACGTTGCGTCATGCCCCGAATGCCAAAGAACCGGAAATATTTCTCAAAGGAATGCCATGCCCTTGAAATATAATCTACAAATCGACTTATTCGATGTTTGGGGAATAGACTTCATGGGGCCTTTCAAAAACTCACACAGATTTGAGCATATCCTAGTCATGGTTGATTATGTGTCCAAGTGGGTAGAGGCCATGCCGTGTCGTAAAGCTTCCACGGAGGAATCCATTGCGATGATCAAGAGCATGATTTTCCCTCGCTTTGGTACATCGAGAATTTTGATAAGCGACGAAGGAACTCACTTCACCGGAAAGAACTTCAAGAAGTGCTTGTCCAAGTTGGGGATTGAACATAGAGTCTCTACGGCTTATCATCCACAAACCAACGGACAAGCGGAAACATCGAATAGGCAATTAAAAAGCATCCTTAACAAAACTATAGAGAAGGGAGGCAAGAATTGGTCAAAGAAGTTGGATGGAGCTTTGTGAGCATATCGAACGGCGTTCAAGACACCGATAGGTATGACCCCTTATCAATTTGTCTATGGCAAAGCTTGTCACCTTCCGGTTGAGTTAGAACATAAAGCCTATTGGGCGATTAAAGAGATGAACCTCGATCTAGATGCTGCGGTGGTAAAACGAAGAATCCAAATAAGCGAGCTAGAGGAGATGAGGTTAAAAGCTTACGAGAATGCGAGCATATACAAAGAGAGAATTAAAAGGTGGTATGACAAGAGATTGAAGAAGAAGGAATTCAAAGAAGGAGATAAGGTCCTCCTCTACAATTTGAGGTTTAAAACCTTCGGAAAAGGGAAATTGCAAAGCAAGTGGGATGGACCTCACGTTGTTCATTCGGTGCTCTCCAATGGAGCGGTAACCATCATGGATGTGAAAGGTGATCAATTCATGGTGAATGGTCAACGGCTTAAGGTTTATTACGAACCCGACATTGTGCCCCTTCACCATATTGATGTCTTCATCATGGAGGATGAGCCCGAACGTCAAGCCTCGGACGTAAAACAAGGTGAGCATTTTGTAAATAGCTCTTCTTTTATTTTTCTAGAGTTTCTCATGAAGTTTTACCAGGCCATCTTTTTCACATGGGCTAAAAATGTGAAAATAGTGGGGCACGCGAAAAACCGGACCAAACCGGCCCGCGAACCAGGGCAGGCCGGCCGGCCCGGTCCGATCGGCCCAGGGGGCCCGGGCGGCGGTTCGCCCCCGGTTTCCTCTAGGACGCGCACCTTCGACTTCCTTGTTTGGTCAGAAAATTTTAGGGATGTCAAGAAAAGGAAAATATGGTTTCTAGGGCATTCCTTCCTGGACTATTTAAAGGGACGAGATGGGAGCTCAGGAATCCATCCCAATTCACATCCTTTTGCACCCAAGCAACAGCCATGACGTCCCCAAGGAACGTGGAGATCAAGCTTGGCGCCGAGAAGCCATCAAAGCCGGAGGAGGCGAAGCGATGCGAGCTCAAGCTACCCATGGAGATCAAGAGGACTGCCCGCATCCGTTGCAGAGGGCGTGTCCCGACTGGGGCAATCGCATCTCGCCACCACGTCAAGGAGGAGAGGGTCTCTACTCCCGTTCGTAGGTCGGAGCGCACACGAGGCATGAAGAGGAAGGATTACAAGGAGATGTCGCCCGAGCCAAAAGATTACGGGGGGAGCGACTACTCCGATGACCGTAGCCCGAGCTCGTGGGCGGCCGCCGGAAGGGAGGACAACGACCTCTTCTATTGGGAAGAGGTGCCCAAGGAGAAGACTCCCGAAGGTCCTAACGGCGGCGGAGATCCCGATGACGGCGGCGACGGTGACGACCCTAGCGATGTCGACCCTTTTGGGATGCATCCACTATGTTGTGCGGCTTGCCGTCATTCCATCTCGGAGCTCTACGCATCAGTCGACGAATGTTTCCAGGCTATGGAGGCGATGAGGCAGCGTATGGAGGACTTGGAACGAGTGGTCGAGGACGACTACAAATTCCTGAATCGGAATGTGCGGAAGTTGTTCGGCATGGTGGGTGTTGACATTGCTAACGTCATCGACTAGAAACAGATATAAGATCCATCTCTATCGACGGCACCAGAAATGCAAAGGTATATCTTAACATGATGCTAAGTGTATATCAGGTGTTGCTTTCAGATTAAACTAAAAGGTGAACGCCGACACGATTCATAGCACAACTCGATATAGGTTGTCAGCCCTAACTGGTGTGCTAGAAAACGCATGGATATGGTACTCTTACATATGCCTTGGATCTCTAGAAAAGAAGATATATATAAACTAGGAATCCGCAAGCGCACAGATACGAATATAACATTATAGCATTTTAACCAGGAGTAAAACTATGTATCATATTTATATTCTACCATAGGGAAAGAAGTCTTTCTAATCCATAATAGCTAATACATGCTCATCTCTCAGTTTTATAATGTAGAGTGGCCAAAATATATCAATTGCTATAAACAGGGGTAAGTCACATAAAGATAAAGATATTGATAGCATTATTCAAGTCATAACATCATGAGCAGCTAGAAAGTGTCATTATAGCAAGAGAAACATAGCAAAGTCTAGTTAGAGAGGATACTCCTCGGTAACTCTAAACTATATGTCAATGCAAACTATGTTTAGTGCAAACATTTAACAATCATGGAAGAAGAACTATTATATTAATGCATGGGGAGACTATCCAGGAGGATCAAGGCCAAAACTTGAAATAACCCAAACAGTATAAGGCTCCACTAGTCCTATACACGGGGGGTGGACTGCGAAGGACTCAATAGTGCTGTCACCACCACGATCTACCACACGACCCGGCATATAGGGTGCAATCGTAGATAAATACGATATAAGCACCACGCTTACACTGTCTTTACCATTCACCCATGTTAACAAATGATCTAGGTGAGGGCTATACGACTCCATACATGAATATAAAGGCAAATCAACTATGCTAAACATGTAATCATAATAAACACCAAAGCATATAATGTCGAATATAATCATTGATAAGAACATATGTCTGTATAACAAATGTAAGGAACTAGATAAGAACTTACAAGAGCGAAGCTAGATCAGTATCTCGATCAGCCTCTAGACGATCAGGAGCCAAGTAGACGCATTGCCTCCTCCTAGATCTAGACTAGCTTATATAGCCCTGAGGGGTAGACGTGCGCCGTTGGATCAAACCGATCTAATGAGTGGTTTAGATTGATCCTCATAGGCGGTGGAAGAACCTTCTAGAATTAGGGCTGAGGTGGCGCCCGGGGGAGGCCAACCGGCCCCACCACCAGGCCGATCGGGCTGGGGTGGGCCCCCCTCGGGGCCCACTTCGGCCAGGTGGTCCATCGCTTCTTCTAGATGCTTCTTTCTTGGGTGCCAAGTCACGTTGAGTTCCGGAGCCTTCTGGAGTCTTCTAGATTCGATTCTTTTAGCACTTTTCCTGAATGGTTCCTGGATTTATATAATTTAACAAATCTCCAGAAAAACTGTGAGTGGCACCCTATTCTAAGTTGATATTAACATTTATGCCCTTTTCTCATGTTTGGTTGACTTATAAATATATAGGATAAGATGTGTCAACAGTGGGCAACATGAAGAATAAGTGGTGCAAGAGCTGTGGAAAGTTCCACCAGGAAATAGAGTCTTCCCCCTTAGGTTTTTTTTGTAAGATACGACGAGGACGTCGTATGTTTTTAGCGTGGGGGAGAGCTAGCTAGCTAGCCTTTTGCTTTAAAAATTAGTTTGGTTTGGTTTAGTTTTCGTGAGAGTTTGAGAGTCTTAAGTTTTAGGAGTGTGCTTTTTAATTTTTCAAAGTTTCGAGTGTCTTAAATTTAGTGTTCGTGTCAAGAAAATCAAATAAAAAGTGTCCTTTAAATTTTTGTCTCTTGCGATGCTTTTCTTCCTTTACTTGTATGTTCGTCTTTAATTTTTGATATATAAACTTGAGTGATTGATTTGAAACATTTACCGTGGTGCTTAGTGGAGTTTCGACCTCTAAAAGTACCCGCATCATGCTTTGATCTAGAACTTCATTTTGGTTGTGCTAAGTTTGATGCTAAGATTGGAGGAATTTAATTCTGAAAATTATTGAAAAACCCTTGTAATAAAGGTTAGCGAATTCTCTTTTTCCAAGTTGAGAGACTAAGAAAAATCCTATACAAGGCCAATTTAATATTTTCTCCACCATAAGTGCGGTTAGCATAATGAGTTGGGCTAGGATCCTTCTCTCTTGGAAGTTTTAATTTCGAGCAATGATCATGTCCTTTTGCTTATCTTTTATTGCTAGCCTCGTCATGCATTCAGTAACGAGACTCTCACATCGAAAGTCATGTACATCGCCGAATTCCATACCCAAACCATAATATCTCTTTTGTGCATTGTATTCCTTGAACACAACCTATGTTCGAAGTTTCATCTCGTCTCTAGCATGGTTTTTATTTTAAATTCAGATTGTGTTTATGCGAGGAAGAGATGAGTTGAGAGCTTTGAAAGAGAGATAAAGATGTCAAAACAGAGAAAAGTAAAGAAAGAAAAAAAAATATATGTGTGGAAAAGAAAAGAAAAAGAAAGAAAAAAACAAAAGAAATAGAAAAGAAAAGAAAAGAAAAGAAAGAGGAATGGCAAGAAAGATATGAAGAGGATGAATCAAGTGAAGGATAAATAAAGTGCAAGGAAGGATGTCGCGTTGTTGTTGAGAGACGAAACTTCCATTCTTTTTCCAACCATGTGCAATCCGACAACGAGGACGTCATCGGTGCCTCGTAGTCTTATTTTCTTTTGCCCTTGCACATGTCCACCATTCTATATCTTCTTATCCTTGACATCCCCACATTATGGTTTAATTCTCATGATCATTGGCTTTGAAAGGTAAACAACCATTAGAGGAAGTTCTTAGCTTGACAATACTTGTGTTGATTGCACTAGCCATACCTATAGCTCCACTTTACATGATATATGAGAGACTTATGTGAGGTGAGAGTTTTATGAATTGTTTAGGATAGCCACTTCATATGAGCGACATGTGAGAACTTGGAGAAAGGTTTTTGTCTAATACTTGTTGCAGGAATTTTATTTTTGAAAAATCATGAAAACCCTCCAATGGAAGCAAAGAGGTAAGCATGGCTGAAATTGAAGACCTCGAGTGAAAGGTTTGAGTTGTGGGGTAAATCTTGATTTGGTAAAAATTCTAAACGCCCATGTTTATGTATGATGATCATTGCTTTATGTTTATTATATTAAAGATAAAGGATTGACTAACTTGTGAAGAAAGAATTAGCGGAGCACGATTTCAACACCTTGGACAAAAGTTCTTTTACAAGACTTGCTTGAGGACGAGCAAGATCTAAGCGTGGGGGAGATGTTGACGGTGTATTTTGGTACACCAAACATGTTCATTACACTTTGGTTTGGATTTGATTATGGAACTAACCTGCCACTAGGCACACTAATAATATAACAAGTTCATCTTCGTGTGTGCATTTGGAAGTGTTATGTTTTTGTAGGAAAACATGGACATAAAGGACGGAGTCACAATAAGTTCAAAGGAGCAATTGAGTAGTCCCGTTCGTGTTTAAGAGCTTGATGAAATCACTCCCAAAGGTGGCAAGGACCGAAGTGTTACAAAGGAACATCCCCGAGGATTGAAGCGTAAAAGACCAGACTTCATGCAAGGAGAACCTCCATCTTGGACGCGAGGATGACATCGTCAAAATGGTGCAAATGGAGGGGGCAAAGTGCATAAAGACATGAGGACTCACGGGAGCGAAGGGGCGACCGAACCGGGCCAGGATGGGCCTGGGCGGGTCGGTCCAGGCTGGCCGGCCTGGCCCACCCCGGGGTCGGTTCGGCCCCCCATTTCTTGAGCGTGTAGATCCTTCAACCCTAAGTATGTGGAGGCGCCGCCATTCGCAGAGAGAGCCATTCGCCCGAGAGGCCGTCCACAAGCTAGAGAGAGAAGAGGAGGGAGATCATTCGCAAGAAGGATCGCTCTACTCGAAGGAAGCAACCACAAGTGGAGGAGGACGTCGAGGCCCTGCCAAGACACCCCCGGAGGAGAAGGAAGACACCGTCGGAAGCATCACCATGATCAACGGTGCTATGCCTAGTACCTTGATGGGGTAATCTTCTCATTTGTCCATGGGTTGTAATCGATCTTGAGATGTAATCGCTACTTTGTATGGTTATCTATCTATCACCTAGTGTTGAAGATGCTTTGTTGTTTAAGGCTAGCTACCTTGCCGTGTAGGGAGTAAGATCTCAATGCTCCCTTGGAACCATTCAACATGCCGTGTCCATCAAAGGTCTAGTCACGAATACCTCCGCGTAGTGACAGTACGGGGGGAGGGAAAGGGCGAAACCATGGTCACAACCCCCGATAGATTAGATTGGTTTTCATATCTTAAGCGATTGCATGTTCAAGTACCGTAGACCCTTGGGCAAGTGTCTTTTACATATCTTGTTGGTTTAATCATTCTCTCTAGTTTAGCGTAGTCGTTCTCTAGATTAACCGTAGATTAGGGTTTGGATAAGTTAGTAGTAGTGCTAGATCAAACGCTTGTAATCCCCTTGCTCTGCGGATTGATAAGAACCTAGGGAATCCCCGTGGTGAAAAAGTTGTAGGTCCGTATGCTTGCGGATCGTAGGTGGATACGAGTTTTATCTGTCAACAGTCCCCTTGCAATGTGAGTACTCCGGCAGGACTTGGCATCTTGAGTACCAAGTAGGTGTAGTGGGGTACCGCCATGAACTTGGCGATAGCTGGTCTGCCGAGAATGGCATGGTAGGAGGTTTCGAAGTCCGCAACCTCGAACTTGATGTACTCGGTGCGGTAGTTCTCCCTTGTCTCCCCAAAGGTAACTGGCAGGACCACTGAGCCTAGTGGAATAGCCGCGTTACTGGGGACGATGCCGTAGAAGGGTGACGCACTCTTGGTGAGCATGTCGGTGATGTCGAGCTTCATCTTCTTCAAGGTCTTGGTGAAGAGGACATTGAGCCCGCTTCCGCCATCGATGAGTACCTTGTTGAGTCTAGAGCCCGCAACTACGGGTTTCAGGACGAGTGGAAAACGTCCTGGCTCGGAGAAGCTTGTCCATTGGTCCACGCGGGAGAAGGTAATGGGTACCTCCGACCACCTTAGATGTGTCGGCGCCGCTAGTTCAATGTTCAAGACTTCCCGTCGGGTGGCCTTCTGAGACCGTCTGGTGGGTAGTCCGCCAACGAGGACATTCACCATCTTGTCGGGTTCTTGGAAGTCACCATTGCCTTCGTTGACTTTTTTCTTGCCCTTCTTGTCGTGAGGAGGCCGTGGATCGGTGGTGTCCTTGAGTGCTCGCCGGAGCTGGTAGCACTGCTCGGTGGTGTGGTTGCCATCCAGATGCCACGGGCAATTCTCTTTGAGCAAGTCTTTGAAGCCACCGGAGGTCTTTTCGGAGTTGTCCTTCGCAGGGCGCTGAATAGCCACGACCGTGTTGTCTGGCTTGTGTTGACAGTCCTTACAACAAGGATTCGACCGTCAAAACCTCGGGTTCGAGAGGAGTATACGGCAAGTTTCATGCACATTTTTAGTACTAATAAAGTTCCACGAGTTGTGTTATGAATTTCATAGGCAGGTACACATTTTGGGAGAAATTGGAACCAACGTGCCACACGGGCTAGGCACGGCCGCACCACTAGGCACGATCGGCCCTGCAGGTGCAGCCGGCCTGGCAGGTGCGGCCGGCCCTGCAGGTGCGGCCGGCCTGGCAGGTGCGGCCGGCCCTGCCCCGTGGCTCGTGCCTGGACCAATGCACCTCCTCTCCTGCGGGCACAACTTGGATGAACGAGATCCACCAAGGAAACGTCAGTTTGATCGAATGGAGGAGGTTAGGATCACTTGGATCAATGGGTCCACTTGTCCGGCCGGTCAACCACCACAACCGTCATTCCAAGGCAATCCTAGGCGTCCCTGAGTGAAGGCGGTTCATCCCACGGCACGGAGGTGGGCCGGCCGCACCTAGAGGGCCGGCCGCACCTCCCAACCGTCGTGCCGGCCGAAACTGACCCAAGGAACCGACCCTCAACCGCCTCAGGAGCAGTGATCAGGGGCGTCCAAGGCGAGAGGCGGTGGATCACAGGGCCGGCCACACCCCTTGATCCGGCCGCACCTGTGATATTGGGCCCACGTGCTCAACCGACCTCCCTTGCCTATAAAAGGCACCTCACACTCGCTGGAATGGACACACAGCGCTGGAGCATCTCCATTTTCCTCTTTTGTTCACTTAGAGTAGGATTAGTGTAACTTGGGAGTTAGAGTCGAGTCGAGCTAGTCTCGGGGTTCCGTAGGAGTCTTCTTCAGAGTTCCGGTACTACTCTTGTATCCTTTCTTTGTTTAGACTCAAGTACAATTCAAGTTATCTTTCTATCTTACCTTTCGAGTCAATTACATTCACCTTTTACTTTGCTCTAGAAGCTTTATTCTTGGTTTAGACTAAAGTTAGTTTAGTCTTGGTTAGCATAGCTCTCTTGAACCCTATAGTGTTGTGGTCGTTCTTCGCTTGATCTCCGGTGTTTCACGGGAGAGAGAGACCTTCCTTCGTGATATCCGGGGAAATGTTCTTTGGTTCGTTGTGAGCGCAGTGCTCAGAGCTTACCTTAGTCTTAGATTGGTGTCCCGTTCAACAGAATAGTTGTGGTACCCTAAGGAGGTGACAGCTCCGGACGGGCTCTGTAGTCCACCACGTTAGTTCGGGCCGGTAGGATTCAGCGCGTCGTCGTCCTCCCTTCTCATCCCAGTCTGAGGGCACGGCTTTGCATGCCCCTGCAGCACTAGAAGAGCTTGTCGAGTTTAGCTCGCCTTGGTTATCCTTTACTTTATTTCTTTGCCTAGAGTTGACAAGAATAGATAGATTGTGTTAGGATCCTTTCTCGTCTCGTTGTCCTCCCAGCTTGCTAGATCCTCTCTAGTCTTTATCTAGATCTCCTTGTGTGTGTCAAGTTATCCCCGAATATCTTTATTCGCTATCCCCCGCTATAGCTCTTTACCAAGTCTTGTCTTTCTCCACCGTTTATTCGATCATCTTTGCCGTAGTGCCTCCCTTGGGAAAATATAAATACGATAACCCGAATACCACCGGGTGAAGTACTACAACGGTAATCCGTGTGCTTGCGGACCTTTCTGTGATCGTGTGTTTTACCCAGACGTTCCCTAGCCCCGTTACTAGAGGTGTGAACCTGGTAGCGACGCTTGCGAGTGCCAACAGGCATTCCTGGCGCCGTCACTATAGTGCAACCTTAGTGGTGAGGCTAAGGAGCGTCAACTAGCATTTCTGGCGCTATTGCCGGGGAGGCAATAGGCATAAGATATCGTTTAAACATTGTGGTAGAATTATCAAGGTTCGGTGAACCGCTATTTAAGCGGGTTTACCCTTGCTCTACTCTCGTGTATGCAGAGTACTGCATGACCGGTTTCGACCTACCGTCCAACTTTAATGACAATCCGGAGTCACTTGTGAGGAGAGTGCGACCCCGTGTCCTCATTCCTCAGAAGTTTCTCTCGAATCAAGAGACAAACACCGTCGATCCCGCAGACAGCACCTCGTCAGCACCAATGGCCGAGAGGACGATCCGCGAGTTTTCTGCCCCCTCCAACACCAATGTCCCTACCGGACCAACCACAACGGTAGGAGACGGAAACTTTGAACTCAAGCCGGCGTTAATCAACATGGTGCAAGCATATCCGTTCTCCGGCAAGCCTAATGAAGATGCCAATGCACATCTCCAGCATTTTCTGGAGGTGTGTAGGACTTTCACTATCCGTGGAGTGACGGATGATGCCATCCGTCTTCACCTATTCCCGTTCTCATTGCTCGGGAAGACGAAGCAATGGTTTTATGCGGAGCGAGATGCCATCAACACATGGGATAAGTGCTCAAAGGCATTTCTCGCAAAATTCTTCCCAGTGGGCAAAACCAATGCCCTCCGCGCAAGAATTTCGGACTTCCAGCAGCAGAATGATGAGAGCATCCCAGAAGCATGGGAACGCTTCCAGGAGTACATCACCGCGTGCCCGCACCATGGCATGCACGGGTGGTTCTTAATTCAAACCTTCTATCACGGGCTCAAGCGTGCTTCCCGTGAGCACCTAGATGCAGCCGCTGGAGGAGCCTTCTTCTCGCTACAAGTACCCGCTGCCAAAGAATTGATCGAGAAGATGGTGGCAAATCAAGGTTGGGATGGATATCGTCTCCAACCCCGTACCCACGGTGTACACCAAGTCGATGGAGTCGACATGCTTGCCGCCGAGATGGACCTCCTCATGAAGAAATTGGAGGCATCGAGCAACATGGAAACCGCCAAGATTATGGACGCTCGCATGACGTGCGAGGTTTGCGGTAATGTGGGACATTTGGGCAATGATTGTCTCGAGACAAGGGAAGAAGCCAGCTTCATCAACAATGGCGACAACAACGGGTTCCGCAACAACAACTTCAACAATCAAGGGTGGAACTCGAGGCCCAACTTCCCGTTCAACAATCAAAATGGAGGTAACTATTCTAACACTTTCAATAATCAGCCTTCCATTAAAGATCTTGTCTTTGGCCAAGCTAGAATTAATGAAAATCTAAACAAGAAGCTAGCCGCCAATGAGAAAGTTCTTGAGAATTTAAATTCCACCATAGAATCTTTCACCTCTGCCATGAAGAATCAGCTAAGCTTTAATAAAATGATAGAAACTCAACTTGCTCAGCTTGCTGCTTCTTTACCTTCTTCTGAGTCGGGTGGAATCCCAGGGCAATCCGAACCTACCCGAGAAAATGTTAGCGCTATATCTACCAGATGGGGTAAGCCATCTAGGAGGATATTGTGAGACATGGGTACCCCTGGGTCCCCACCGACTAGGCTCACGGCCGTCCCTGACAAGTAGGTCCGGCCTACCAGAAGACCCGCCGACCTGTTAGTGGGCCTAACCGACCTAGTTGGTAGCCCACACGACCTCCTGAAGACCTTCCAGAAGATTCCCAAGACGACCTTACTCAGAATGACCACAAGACTTGACATGCAAGACAAGGAAGTCCAGACGGATTAAGGCAGCTTGAATAAGCCTTCCATGTTGTAACTGAGTAGAGATAGGTTCCCCTGTTGTAACCGACCTGGACTCCAGTCCACCGACCTTGTCCGTCGCCCAATATAAGGCGGGCAAGGGCGTCCCCAGGGACTGGTACTGCACATACCACCTGAGATTGAAGCAATACAAACCGAAGAACTGGACGTAGGGTTTTACTCTCCGGAGGCCCGAACCAGTATAAAATCGCCTTGTCCTTGTGTCTCGTCGTAATTTTCGTGTGCTACACTAGCATAACCATCACGTTCTTAGCTCCCGATCTCCCCACCGAACAACTAAACCACAGGGATTAACACCCCCGTGGGCTGTCCAGATCTCACCATCTGACAATTGGCGCGCCAGGTAGGGGTGATCGTGAGTTCTTCGTGTAGCGTGATGGCAGTTCGCTCCGGCGATCATCTTCGACGACAACACGAAGGATATCTCCGTAGCGACCTGCTCGCTGCCACCCTCCGATCTAATCGCGAGGTCGACGTCTCCATTTTGCGGGCGGCGCACCAAAATTTTTGGTGTCCACCCACCCACCCGACGTTCTCAACGGCAACCACACTAATCGCTCTTTGTCTACTTCATGGGATTCCCGCGTGTCCGCACGTCTCGGTGAAAGTCTGGCGTCATACGCCGTCACATGCAACTCCAACGGTGAAACACGATTGCTGCGGCGTCCATGTTCGATTTGCACTCGACGGAAGCATACGATCGGCGGACTCTGAGTCCAACACGTTCACGTTAGGTCCAAGGCCACATGAATCCATCGATCTCCTGGAGCTACGCACACAGGCAATCACCGTGACCTGCTCACGGCAGCGAGCGCGACAATTCGGCGACCGGTGACGAGGCTAGCTGTTCCTGTAGCCTGGCCGACCTCTCCAACAACTCAAATTCAAGTCCGATTTCATGAGCAGCTACCCCGGGGACAAGTCACAAGCCATACCTGCACTACATGCCTTTGTCTGCTCTTCCGATCCCTCCCCCTCGACATGCTCGGGAGCTTGGCCTTGCCAACACGTAGGTCGCCAGACCTGAGGTTCAAATTTTTTATCTTGTGCTATGTTCCCCTCTCCCTCGACATGCTCGGGGGCTTGGCCATGCCAATCTAAGGGTCGCCAGACCTGTGGGGTTCTACCTTCTCCTCTCTCATGCCATCAACTCTCCCCCTCGACATGCTCGGGGGCTTGGCTAAAGCCAATATATGGGTCGTAAGACCTGAAGGTTAAAGTTCTTCTGCTCCTCCCCCTCGACATGCTCGGGGGCTTGGCTCAAAGCCAACCTAGGGGTCGCTCGACCTAAGGACGTCGTCCCGCATGAGTACTTGCCTTTTGTCGCTACGAGCCTACTTGGTCGACAAGGTTGCTAAACCTGAGTCCTAGACTCCCCTCCTCTCGCACGCCGATCTTACGTAAGCCTCCCTGGTGAGCTGTGGAGGTCGGTAAGCCAGCCTCTCTGTGAGTAGTGGTTAGCAAGGCAGCAAACAAGATGACATTACTTCAAAGACTACCAAGTTCGTGCAGGCACAAAAGCAAGTACCTCATGCCGACATCAAAAGAAAGTTCATCAAGTATTGTTTTTACATGGCTGAGAAAGGGGAGGTACAGCTCCTAGACCTCTGTGCATCTCTGGCGTCATCTTTGCTGGATTTCCCGGTGTTTTCACCGTCACCTTCCTCCGGCTTCGTCGTCATTTTCGTCAGGTCACTAGACCTTCCTCCAGCTCCATCGTCATTGGCTTCAGGTCGCTAGACCTTCCTCCGACTCCGTCGTCGTCTTCGTCAGGTCGCTAGACCTTCCTCCAGCTCCGTCGTCGTCTTCGTCAGGTCGCTAGACCTTCCTCCGGTTCCATCGTCATTGGCTTCAGGTCGCTAGACCTTCCTCCGGCTCCGTCGTCGTCTTCGTCAGGTCGCTAGACCTTCCTCCAGCTCCATCGTCATTGGCTTCAGGTCACTAGACCTTCCTCCGGCTCTGTCATCGTCTTCGTCGGGTCGCTAGACCTTCCTCCGGTTCCGTCATCGTCTTCGTCAGGTCGCTAGACCTTCCTCTGGCTCCATCGTCATTGGCTTCAGGTCGCTAGACCTTCCTCCGGCTCCGTCGTCGTCTTCGTCAGGTCGCTAGACCTTCCTCCGGCTCCATCGTCATTGGCTTCAGGTCGCTAGACCTTCCTTCGGCTCCGTCGTCGTCTTCGTCAGGTTGCTCGACCTTCCTCCGGCTCCGTCCTCGTCTTCGTCAGGTTGTTCGAACTTCCTCCGGCTCCGTCCTCGTCTTCGCCAGGTCGCTGGACCTTCCTCCGGCTCCGTCGTCGTCCTTGTCAGGTCGCTAGACCTTCCTTTGGCTTCGTCATCTCCTTCGCCAGCTCGGAAGACCTCCCCAAAATTTTACGTCGGGAATGAAGGCCTCCCTGTGGGGTGCGTGCCTAATGGCCCTGCCAAGTACCTCCGGGTGCTTGGGCGCTTTTGTCTTGAGACCTTCCTGAGGTCGGCATGCCTTGGGTGGCTCTGCCAGACTCTTTGCAGCTATGCAAGACATCTGGGTGTCTCTACACTCCATACGTTCAAGATCTACACATTTTCATAGCTTCATCGTCGACGGTTCTGGACATCACAACTTCAGCTACGACATCATCAACAACCTCTCCAACAAGTGCACGTTTCAAGATCTTGCTGGATATTCTCGGATACTGGACATCGTCGATTTGAGGCCTCTTCGAGGTTGGCACGCCTACAAGGCCTCCCTGAGGTCGGCCCTGCCAGACTCCTTGCAGCTATGCTGGGAGATCTGGGTGTCTCTACACTTCGTTCAATCAAGACCATGACTCAGTTTTCTTCTCCTTTTTGAGCATCAAACCAGCCATGCTGCCTGCTTCAATGCCCGGGGACTACTCTACGAGTGTGTCTTCGACGCCCTCTTGTTTTCTTCGTCGTACCGACCTGTTGGGAAACCTGTTTCTCATCACGTCGTTACTCGACCTACTTTGTTTTTCTTCTTTTTTAGATCATCATACCGGCCATCCTGCCCGCCACGATGCTCGGATACTACTCTATGAGTGCATCTATGATGCCCTCTGAATTATTTCTTCGTCATTTCGATCTATTGGAAGCCTGCTTCCTATAGGTCGTCGCTCGACCTCTCTTCGTTCGGCAAGACTACAAATAGGTCGGCTGCTAAGCTGATTTGTTCTTTTCCTTTTTTGGACCGACGTGTATGCTATTCGACCTGTCGATAGCTCTACAACTTCGTCATGACCTTTCTAAGGTCGCTGCGCCTACACCTCGCTCGAGGGCTTGTGAGACATGGGTACCCCTGGGTCCCCACCGACCAGGCTCATGGCCGTCCCTGACAAGTAGGTCCGGCCTACCAGAAGACCCGCCGACCTGTTAGTGGGCCTAACCGACCTAGTTGGTAGCCCACACGACCTCCTGAAGACCTTCCAGAAGATTCCCAAGACGACCTTTTTCAGAACGACCACAAGACTTGACATGCAAGACAAGGAAGTCCAGACGGATTAAGGCAGCTCGAATAAGCCTTCCATGTTGTAACTGAGTAGAGATAGGTTCCCCTGTTGTAACTGACCTGGACTCCGGTCCACCGACCTTGTCCGTCGCCCAATATAAGGCAGGCAAGGGCGTCCCCAGGGACAGGTACCGAACAGACCACCTGAGATCGAAGCAATACAAACCGAAGAACTGGACGTAGGGTTTTACTCTCCGGAGGCCCGAACCAGTATAAAATCGCCTTGTCCTTGTGTCTCGTCGTAATTTCCGTGTGCTACACTAGCATAACCATCACGTTCTTAGCTCCTGATCTCCCCACCGAACAACTAAACCACAGGGATTAACACCCCCGTGGGCTGTCCAGATCTCACCATCTGACAGATATATGCACCTAACCATGTAGGGAAGCCTATACATCAAATCCAAGACCCATGGGATGAATCACCAGTCTTGCACAAGAAAGACAATGGATATCCGGGCATCACATGCACGATCTACTACCAAAAGATCAAGAATGCTCTTTGTGACCTTGGAGCGAGTGTCAACCTCATGCACAAAGCCATGTTTGAGGAGTTAGGATACCCGGCTATCTCTCCGATGACGATGATAGTCCAACTTGCCGACTCATCGATCAAATATCCAGAGGGCATAGTAGAAAATCTCTTGGTGAATGTTAGAGGCTCATAGGTCTTTGCGGATTTTGTGGTCCTCGACACACAAGAAGAAATTCTGCTTATTCTCGGGCGACCATTCCTAAGAGATGTCAATGCAAGGATTGATGTCGGAGCCGGAAAGATCCAATTCCGCATAGGGCGAAGGAACATGACATTCAAATTCCAAGCAAAAGAAGGGCAATGTTACCTAGTGCAAGATGAGGAAGTTAGGGGGTGGACGAAGCCACGGCCCCAATACAAGAAAGAGAAGGTAGCCCCGACCAAGCCCAAGGTGGATAGCCTCATTACAACGATGAGGAAGCATTGGGAGCAAGACAAAGCATTCAACGGGCACCACCAACCCAAGAAGGCGAAAGCAATCAACAAGGCTAAAGGGGAAAAGAAAACAGAAACCAAAAACACCCTCGCTAAAGCCTCACCGACTTCATCGCCACCGAAGAAAACAAAGAAGGTGTGGCGTGTGAAGAGAACATTGTCCGAGTTCTCCACTCCGGGACCGGACGAACCCAAGATCAATTGAGCAAATGGAGGAGTCCCGCTCACAGACTCTAAACTGCCAGCCCTCACCGAGAGGTAAACCGGTATTTATCTCATATTTCCCTTTCAACATTTTATTTCATGCATCAAGCATTTTTAGATTTCAAATTTATTTTCATCATTGCATTAGTAAATAAACAAGACATAGAAAAGCAGTTTTGGAGATTTTTGGTGATACGGCTGAACCTAGAGGTACGGTCGTACCTCCCCTCGACAAAATTTTTATGCAGGATGTTTACAGGAGGGGACACGAGTGCCTGGGGAAAATATAGTAGGGCCGGCCGTGCCAAGTGATACAGCCGTACCTATGATTTGTCACAAATCCATCAAGTCAACCACTACAAGCTTCCAGGTGCTCAACTCATCACCGAAATGAAGATACGCCAACCAGGTAGCCAAAAATTAGCTTGGAGGAGACCCCATTTTCAATCAAGGAAGGTATGTCCATCCAAACCAATTTTCAACATTTTATTTATCTCTTTTGAATAAAAGAAAAACAACAAAAAGATTTGCTTCAACCATGTGCTTGAAATCTTGTCTATACCCTCACTTTGGAAATGATGAATAGTTGCTATGTTAAAACTTTGTAAGAACCTAGTGCATACCTTTGTGCTCTATGCCTTTTTGAATTTGTTGGTATATTTTGAGACAAGAGCCTGAAATAAAATTTTGTGGGAAGCAAATGCTTATGACCAAATCTAGGTTGTTGACTAGTATGATATGGTGCGACAATGTTGATCTGCTCTATCTCAAAGTATGGTGAAATCTCGGATGATTTCTTTTTGAAAATAAAACAAGGCAAGTTCCTCAATGGTCATATTACCTACCAAAGCCATATGTGATATCAATGTTCAAACCTTATACATATGCTTGCTTGTGACCCATTGAGTTTTGCCAAATTGTTGTGACCCTTGGTAGAATCTTTTCATGCTTCCATGATCGAGATCACGTACACCCACATATACATGCTAACTCCTACACCGGGAGTTACGCAAAACATGCCATCCATCCACCAAAAATAAATACTCCAAAGTTCCAAAGAGATTTCTCTTCTTGTAATCTTGCAAAAGGAGAGAGGGGTCATTGAAAAAAAAAGTATATGCTCAAGAAGCATAGAAAAAATGTGCTCCAATCAAAGAGCATAGAAAAAAAAGAGAGAAAGAAAGCATGACCCCCCTCCAAAAAAAAGGCAAGAGGAGAATCTCAAAGCAAGGAGTGTTTAGAAAAACAAACAAAAATATTCCACACACTTGCACATCTCGATCAAGTTGCATGACTAGTTTCTTCTTGGATCCGGTCTTTGGCTCAACAACATCATGTGGCACAAGTGAGTCTCACACTTATCCTACCCAAAGCTCCACATACAAGCCATAGAAGTAGGAAGTTGAGGCTCGCTTAAAGCCTTTGGTGAGGTAACAAATACCACTTGAGTGATCGAGGGAACCATCCGAGGAACCTTGTCTTTCTTTGCAAAATTTTCAAAAACTCCGAGATAGGATCCAGAAAAGAAGAAGAGTAAGAGATGCAAAGTCAAAACCCATTCTACTTTTCAACCTCCAAAGGCAAGGTGGAAAGCTACAAGCCCCACGGGTAAAGTAAGGCTAAGCTTCTCTCATACCAACCTTTTCAAATTAGCAAGAAGAGCATGGAGTTTGTGCGCAGGTACTTGCCGGGTGATAACATCATGCAACTCCTGATCCGCCGAGGCCGAGTTTAGACTTTGCTCGAGGACGAGCAAATGTTTAGCTTGGGGAGTTTGTTGACGGTCCTTACAACAAGGATTCGACCATCAAAACCTCGGGTTCGAGAGGAGTATACGGCAAGTTTCATGCACATTTTTAGTACTAATAAAGTTCCACGAGTTGTGTTGTGAATTTCATAGGCAGGTACACATTTTGGGAGAAATTGGAACCAATGTGCCACACGGGCTAGGCACGGCCGCACCACCAGGCACGGCCGGCCCTGTAGGTGCGGCCGGCCCTACCCCATGGCTCGTGCCTGGTCCAATGCACCTCCTCTCCCGCGGGCACAACTTGGATGAACGAGATCCACCAAGGAAACGTCGGTTTGATCGAATGGAGGAGGTTAGGATCACTTGGATCAATGGGTCCACTTGTCCGGCCGATCAACTGCCACAACCGTCATTCCAAGGCAATCCTAGGTGTCCCTGAGCGAAGGCGGTTCATCCCACGGCACGGAGGTGGGCCGGCCGCACCTAGAGGGCTGGCCGCACCTCCCAACCGTCGTGCCGGCCGAAACCGACCCAAGGAACCGACCCTCAACCACCTCAGGAGCAGTGATCAGGGCGTCCAAGGTGAGAGGTGGTAGATCACAGGGCCGGACGCACCCCTTGATCCAGCCGCACCTGTGATATTGGGCCCACGTGCTCAACCGACCTCCCTTGCCTATAAAAGGCACGTCACACTCGCTGGAATGGACACACAGCGCTGGAGCATCTCCATTTCCCTCTTTTGTTCACTTAGAGTAGGATTAGTGTAGCTTGGGAGTTAGAGTCGAGTCGAGCTAGTATCGGGGTTCCGGAGGAGTCTTCTTCAGAGTTCTGGTACTACTCTTGTATCCTTTCTTTGTTTAGACTCAAGTACAATTCAAGTTATCTTTCTATCTTACCTTTCGAGTCAATTACATTCAGTTTTTACTTTGCTCTAGAAGCTTCATTCTTGGTTTAGACTAAAGTTAGTTTAGTCTTGGTTAGCATAGCTCTCTTGAACCCTATAGTGTTGTGGTCGTTCTTCGCTTGATCTCCGATGTTTCACGGGAGAGAGAGAGACCTTCCTTCATGATATCTGGGGAAAGGTTCTTTGGTTCGTTGTGAGCGCGGTGCTCAGAGCTTACCTTAGTCTTAGATTGGTGTCCCATTCAACGGAATAGTTGTGGTACCCTAAGGAGGTGACAGCTCCGGACGGGCTCTGTAGTCCACCACGTTAGTTCGGGGCGGTATGATTCAGCGTGTCGTCGTGCTCCCTTCTCATCCCAGTCTGAGGGCACAGCTTTGCATGCCCCTACAGCACTAGAAGAGCTTGTCGAGTTTAGCTCGCCTTGGTTAGCCTTTGCTTTAGTTCTTTGCCTAGAGTTGACAAGAATAGATAGATTGTGTTAGGATCCTTTCTCGTCTCGTTGTCCTCCCAGCTCGCTAGATCCTCTCTAGTCTTTATCTAGATCTCCTTGCGTTTGTCAAGTTATCCCCGAATATCTTTATTCGCTATCCCCTGCTATAGCTCTTTACCAAGTCTTGTCTTTCTCCACCGTTTGTTCGATCATCTTTGCCGTAGTGCCTCCCTTGGGAAAATATAAATACGATAACCCGAATACCACCGGGTGAAGTGCTACAACGGTAATCCGTGTGCTTGCGGACCTTTCTGTGATCGTGTGTTTTACCCAGACGTTCCCTAGCCCCGTTACTAGAGGTGTGAACCCGGTAGCGACGCTTGTGAGTGCCAACAGGCATTCCTGGCGCCGTCACCGTAGTGCAACCTTAGTGGTGAGGCTAAGGAGCGTCAACAGCTTGCGCTTGCGGTTAGGACCCGAGTAGTTGTTGTTGTTGTGACCCCCTTGATCCTTGTTGTTGTTGTGGCCGCCCGTGTTGTTCTTGCTCTTACCGCGGATGGAGTCGTACTTGGCGTTCACCTTGTCCTCCTCGTTGGCCCATGACGTGATCATGTCTTTGAGCTTGGTGATGGAACTCGGGTGGCGGCGACCGAAGTCTTCGAAGGTACGACGGTGGTAGAGCCCGTCTTGGAAGAGGTTGATGACTTCTTTGTCGGTGACGTCGACTACGGTCGCGCGCTTGTTGAAAAAGCGCCGCATGTACTGGCGGAGCGTCTCGCCTTGTTCTTGTTTGACCATTGCCGGATCCATGCGTGTACCTGAGCGCCCCTTGGCGCTCGCGAAGTTGCTGGTGAACTGAGCCTTCAGCTGGTCCCACTCGTCGATCGAGTTCTTGTCGAGCGACTCGAGCCAAGTGAGTGGGGCTTGGTCCAGACAGAAAGGGAAGTAGAGGCACTTCGTGTCGTTGTTGCCACCAGCATTTTCAATGGATAAGGCATAGCACCTGAGCCACTGAACTGGGTCTTGCTTCGCGTCGTACTTGGTGATCTCGAGAGGTTTGAACTTCTCAGGAAGGAGCAGGTCGCGAAGTCGTGCAGAGTAGGCGGGGAAGCCGTCGCTGTCGCTTGCTTCGGTAGTCTTCTTGCGATGGATCTCGTCGATCCTATGGCAGGCATCGTAGCCGCCACGTGAGTTGCCGGTGGTGTAGCTATTCGCGTGGCCTCGGCCTCCGCGATCGCCGCCGCCACCAGCTCTTCTGCTGGCGCCATGGGATGAGCTTCCGCCGCTACTGCCACCACCACCACCATCGCCGCGACTACCTCCAGCACCGCTGCGGCTACCACCGGCGCCACCCTGGCTGTTGCCGCCCTGTGAGGGTCCTCCAGCTGAGGCCCTAGAGCAGTTGGGGTTTGGCTGGTGTTCTCCACGGACACGGTTGCATCCGCCATCTGCCGAGCTGCGACTAGTGGCTTCGTGGTGTCTGGCTTTGTGGTTTCTGACGGGGGGTACTTGGGCAACCCTGTTGTCAACCGGCATGAAGTAGGCGTCTTCAGCGAGCTTGGCGATGACTTCGCCTGCGCGAATCCCCTGGGCCTGCCATGCTATCGTGCTGATAGACATGAGGCACTGCTCAGGAGTGGTGTGTACCCGGTTGGCAACTTGATCCCGAGCCTCGTTGAGGTTCCGGATAGGGAGAGCCTCTCGGAGATGTCTGCGCCGATCGTTCCGCTTCCTGTTGCGGTCACGTTGAGCGTTCTTGTCTTTGGTGGTCTCGTCAGGAAGTGTGTTGGCGGACAACTCATCCTCTGAGATGTCATCAAGGTACCTGTCGGGTCGATTCTCTGAAGTCCCGGCATCTCCGGCCGCCATGAAGACTTCACGGTCGGGAGTGTAGAGACTGGAGTCGGTAGTCGCCACCTCGGTTGGAGTGTGCTCGTCATTTTGAGCCAGCGGGGTCCCCTCCTGGATGGGGAGTGTATCGAGGTAGGCGATGCAGTGCGAGTTGTCGTCCGTTAGGTCTACTGGCTTGCAGTCGGGCCAGTAGACGAATCTACCGGCGGGAGTAGATGTAATGACCAAGCCGGTAGCAGGACCTGACAGCGGTTCCTCGGTTATGTTGAGCTCAGTCTCGGACTCGATTGGGTCCGATCCAAAGTCGAACTCATATGAAGAGTCTGAGTAGTAGCTGGATGTAGTGTTGGAGTCTGAGGAGTACTCAGAGGTGATCTCCTTGCCGGCCCCGCGTGTAGCGAGAGCTTCCGCGTGGGCCCTGCTAGAGTTGCAGAGACCGTATGTGAAGTGCTCGTGGAGGGGGGCCACTTCACACGATGGCTCAGAAGCCGGCTCGCATGAGGCGATCCAGGGTGACGTCGAGTTCGAGTCGGAGGTGGATCCACGCTCGAAGTCAGCGACTTGGTTGTAGAGCGAAAATTCGCTGAATTTTTCAGCGAGTGTGCCCGTGCCGACTTCGGGAAGTGTCACGAGCCCGGTCTCCGGGTCCGGGGTCATGGTGAGGTAGCGCTGAAACGATCCTGCGCTGTCAGCAGTGCAGACCCAGGAGCCGAAGACGAAGGTGTCGCCGCAGTTGAAGGTGGCGGTTGGCTTGATGACGATTGAAGCTGTCGAGTTCGCCATGTGATCTTCGGCGAGATCCCCTACCTGGCGCGCCAGCTGTCGGTGTTTTAGACCGGCAACCTACCAAGGGGAGTACCCGAGGTAGATGAATGTGGCCTCGCCGAGATTGGTAAATCAAAGGAGAGACACGTGGCACACAATTTAGACAGGTTCGGGCCGCGAGGTGTGTAATACCCTACGTCCTGTATGCTGCGTAGCTCTGGATTGATTGGGTGTGTTTACAAGATGATGCGGATGAAGAGATTGGGGTCCCTGCCTCGCCTTATATGGTCCGGGAGGCAGGGTTACAAGTCAGTTTGCCAGAGGAGTTCTAGTCGTGTGCGGCTAGGAGTACTCTACATGGATCCGGACATGTCTAGCTTCCTAACCGAGTACTAGTCCTCTGTATGCCTTGCGCTCCACGCCATCAGGTGCCGTGTAGCCCAAGTCGAGTAGTCCCAGGGGCTCACGGAGCAGTCGGTCCCAGTACCCACCTGAGTAGTGGGCCCAGGGATGTCCATACGATAGTACCTTACCTCTATATATTTGGTTCTGGAGTGGAGCACGGGGTTTTTGGCAACACTAATGGCACTCGTGCTGTCACACATGAGAGGAACATGGGTACACTCCTCACCAAAGTCACACAGCGTGTATGTGATCCAAAGCAGCTGTGAGCAAAAACTAGCGGCAGCAACATACTCAGCTTCTGTGGTAGACTGAGCTACACTAGACTGTTTGCGAGAAGACCAAGAAACAAGCGAAGATCCCAAAAACTGGCATGTCCCCGAAGTCGATTTCTTATCGACTCGACATCCTGCAAAGTCGGCATCCGAAAACCTAAGAAGCGAAAGAGAAGAGGACACCGAGTACCAAAGACCGAGCTCAGGAGTGTATCAAAGATACCTGAAGATCCGCTTGATGGCCTGCCGATGTGAAGTCCTCCGAGACGCCTGAAAACAAGCGCACAGACACACAGAAAACTGAATGTCCGGCCTTGTCGCCGTCAAGTACAAGAGGGAGCCGATCATGCCTCGGTACTCCTTCTGGTCCACAGGCTCTCCGTCCTCGTCCGCATCCAACGCTGTAGTCGTACTCATCGGTGTCGACAGGGGCTTCGAGTCATCCATCTTGAACTTCTTGAGGATGTCCTTCGTGTACTTGGCTTGATTCACAAAGGTTCCGTCCTTCGCCTGCTTCATCTGAAGCCTGAGAAAGAACTGCAATTCTCCCATCATGGACATCTCGAATTCTTTGCTCATGTCCTCTGCAAACCTCGCAACCAAAGAGTGAGATGAGCCGCCAAAGACAATATCATCCACGTATACCTGAACAATTAGGATATCATCGCCCTGTCTGAGGAGAAAGAGTCTTATCAACCTTGCCCATCTCAAACCCCTTGCTGAACAAGAACCCCCTCAAACAGCCATACCAAGCACGGGGAGCTTGTTTCAGCCCATACAACACCTTCCTCAGCCTATACACCCGGTGAGGAAACTCAGCACTCTCAAAGCCTGGTGGTTGCTTCACATAAACCTCTTCTTCTAAAAACCCATTCAAGAAGGCACTCTTCACATCCATTTGGTACAATTTGAACCCTTTAGCCACGGAAAAGGCTAGAAGGATCCTAATCACCTCCAAACGGGCTACAGGAGCAAATGTCTCCTCATAGTCTATGCCCTCCTTCTGACTATACCCCTGAGCAACCAACCTCGATTTGTTTCTCACCACCTCACTATTCTCACCCTCTTTGTTCTTCCACACCCATTTTGTCCCGATAGGTTTGCAATGTGGTGGTGGCTCTACCAACTCCCAAACTTGGTTTCTCTCAAAGTTCTCTAACTCCTCATGCATTGCATTCACCCAATTAGGATCAGAGAGGGTGTGTCCAATGTCTTTCGGCTCAAAGGTAGCAACAAAAGCCGAATGAGCAAACTGAGAAACATTCCTGGACCTTGACCGTGTCGTACGTTCATTGATGTCGCCGATGATTCTTGAGGGAGGATGATCAACTTGAACGTGTCTCTATGCCTCTCGCCTGGAGACAACATCCCCCTCAGCTGCAGCTTCCACTTGATCTTGCTGGATCATAGTTGGTGTAGGGGTTGGACCATCCTGCACCATAGTCATCATAGTGGAAGTAGAGGGTACATGCTCGGCTGGAGCTTCA
Source organism: Cenchrus fungigraminus (assembly GCA_036936925.1). Lineage (NCBI taxonomy): Eukaryota > Viridiplantae > Streptophyta > Magnoliopsida > Poales > Poaceae > Cenchrus > Cenchrus fungigraminus. The sequence continues at coordinate 97,331,784 of CM072774.1, read as the reverse complement.
TCATCACCATCATCCTCTCCTGCATCATCCTCCTCGTCCTCAAAGATCTTCTTGCCAATCTCATTGTTATCTGAACACTCAAAAACAGACGAACTGCATGGCTGGGTCTCGTCGAAGGTAACCTCGCAAGTTTCCATGACTAGGTTAGTATCAAGGTTGAGCACACGGAATGCTAGAGAATGATTAGCATAACCCAAAAAGATCCCATCGGAAGACCTCGACTCAAACTTATCAAGCCTACCCTTCTTGAGGATGAAGCACCGACAACCAAAAGCCCTGAAATGGCTCACTCTAGGTGCTCACCCGTGCATGAGCTCATAGCACGTCTTGTTCAAGAACGCCCTAAGAAAAATCCGGTTCCCAACATGACACGCGGTATTCACCGCCTCAGCCCAATATCTCCTCGGAGTCCTATGCTCATGAAGCATCGTTCGAGCCATCTCACAAAGGGAACGATTTTTCCTCTCAACCACACCATTCTGACAAGCCACATAGGGAGAAGAGAATTGATGTTCGAGACCACAATCACGACAAAAGGTTTCGAAATGAGAGTTTTTAAATTCAGAGCCATTGTTGCTACGGATAGCTCGAATGGCATCTCCGTTCCTCTCATTCTTCAACCTCAAGATTAGATCCCGCACAAAACAAAACGTCTCCCCCTTGTCAGCCAAAAAGAAGACCCAAGCATAGCGAGAATAGTCGTCTACTATCACCAGGACATACCATTTCTCACCCACCGAGCACACACGAGCTGGACCAACCAAGTCCATATGGAACAGCTCGCATGGCCTCTCTGTCATAACGGATGTCAGATGCGGGTGAGAGGCGGCGACCATCTTACCATGCCTACACAGAGCACATACCAAGTCCTTTTGGTATTTCAACTTAGGCAATCCTCGGACTAAACCTAGCCCACTCAAGCGTGACAACAAGTCGAAACTCAAGTGACCTAGTCTCCTATGCCATTTCCAAAGCTCTGCCGAAACACCAGCAACCAAGCAACGAGAAGAGCCGACACATTGAGAAAAATCGGCTCTAAAAATCTGACCCTCGGGGATGATCGTGCACACAAGATCACCTCGAGAATCCAAAACATGTGAAGCTCCCATTTTGGAACAGACCTCAAAACCCTCATCAAGAAGCTGGGAAACCAAAAGAAGATTGTACCCCAAAGACTTAACAAGAGAGACACGCATAAGAGTCATAGACTCGCTCACCTACACTGTGCCCACTGAAAGCACTCTACCTTTCCCATTGTCCCCAAAAGTGATGTACTCTTTGGTCATCACCGGGGTGAGGCTGGAGAACCACCTTCGATCTCCGGTCATGTGTCGAGAGCAACCGGAGTCGATCAACCAAAAGCCCTCCAAGCCTCCCACCTGTAAAACAAAAACGAGAGCGAGAGTGAGCAAACGACTCAGCACTGGGGTTAGTACAAAATGAATCAAACCAGTGTCGAGCCATTTGCTCAAAAGTGGGGTTAGCAAAATCCATCCTATCTCCTCTAGGTGGAACACTCCCACGTCCCCTTGGAGGACTACGCGTACCACGAGGTGGAGACTGTGGCCCGTAGCTCCTCTGGGACTTGAAGCTGCGATCGTTCCCCCCATACTCGTATTGGCCACAAGTGAAGGAACGTCCAGCAAACTCACCACGCCCAAACCCAACATGCCTACCACCTTTTCTATGTGGTGGCTCACCTCGAGGCACAAACACACGCCTCTCTCGAGGGTATATGGTATGCACCACACCCTCACCCCTCGGCACCAACCTAGGCTCAGGCACACCATGAGAAGGGTGATACCTGTCCTTGTTGGCCATCTCTCTAGCTAATGTCTCCTCACACTTTCGCCGGAAGCAAAACTCAGCAAGGTGCCCATCCCTCCCCAATGCTCACAATGGAAGGGTTTTGGTTTCGGCTTTGGTTTTGGGCTCTCTTTGGGCCCTGTCTTCTCCTCACTCGGTTTCTCTCCCTTCTTCCCAAAGAACTCATTCCCCAAGTCACTCTTGAACTTGATGGGTTTCTGGAAGTTATCTGTGTGTGGAGGAAACACGGGTGGAGCTGGGGTTGTGTCTAGTTGGTTCCTAAGTGGGTTTGGCTTAGGAGCATAGGCATTTTTGTGGTGGGTTTTTGGTGGCTCTGGGATATCTCCAATCTTCCCCCATTCTCACCACTTCCCTCACCAACCTTGTCTGCCCCAAGCGCTTGCCCATCATAACGCTTGTATGCCTCAATCATCATCCTGAGCTGAGGCTCATGACCCGACAACCAACCCATCATCTTTCTCAACTCATCATTCTCATCCTGCAAGCGATCAACATAGTGGGCAAGCTCCAAATTCTTCACAGCATTTCCTTCACAAGTAGAGCATGATGTAGGAATTGGAGCTTTCAAAACAGCTTCTAGAGATCTAGCATAAGCAACTGATTCATCTAGTTTCTCATGCAAAACAGGACAAGAAGTGCACGCACCAAGCAAGGAGGGCCTAGATTTCATCTCATCTAGCTCAACCCTAAGCACATCTAGTTCCTCGACCTTGGAGGCATGCTTTTCCTTAAGCACAGTCAAATCACCACGAAAAGTGGAACAATCAGCGCATTCAGGTTCATCGGTCACAATAGGAGCAGACTTAAGAGAATCTATTTGAGCCCTAGTATCAACAAGCAAAGATTCTAGCTCAACCACCTTCTCCTTAGCCTCTCCAAGCAAAGACCTATACTCCTTCTTCTTCTTGTTGGTCTTTCTAAGCACATCATCACGGTTGTCAAGCAAATCATTCAACCTAGCATTCTCCGCTATCAAGAAGGATGGATCATTATTTACCTCTTCCTCGGAGTCGGAGCCCGAGTCATCTTTGTTGCTCTTCTTCCTTGTGGAGCTATGTGCCATGCCGCAAAAGCCTTGGGCGGCGAAGCACAGGCCGTTGATGTTCTTGCTTGACCGCTTGCTCTTGTACCGGTTCTCATCTTCATCACTTGAGCTCGATGAAGAGTAGCAAGAGCTCGAGTCGATGTCGCTCGCTCCGGCAACCATCGCTCGCTCCTTCTTCTTGTGACCACCACTCCTCCTCCGCCTCCGCTCGGACTTGTTCTTGCCCTTGTGATCATCCCTTGAGCGGTGCTTGTGGTCAGTCCACGGATGGTGCTTGTGCTCGAGCTTGACCTCTATGGCTTCTGGGCACTCAGCGATAAAGTGCCCGTGCTTCCCGCACCGGTAGCACATGCCCGAGCTCCTCTGAGCGTTCTTCCGGTTCGAGTACATGCGCTCGACCCACCTACTCAGCAATGCGAGATCCTCCTCACAAAGCATGTCAAACTCCTCATCTGGCATGGACACAAGACAAGACAAAGAAAAATGTCTCGAAGACATGTTAACCTTAGTCCTTGATCCAGTCACAAGAGCCAGACTATGAGGGTCAGTCGGGTTCTCGAACTTTGCACGCACCCCACGGTCCACCTCGGACGACTTGAGCTTGGAGAACTGCTCGTCCACTGTGAGGGTCTCATACTTCTCCGACTCAAGAATGGCCTCGACCTTCTCACTCCACACGGTACGATCCAGAGAGTGCAGGAGCTTGATGTTGTTCCGTACTGCTGGAACATGTTGTTCACTCATCTCACGGCCACATTAGCCCTCATGTTGTTCACAATCACCATGAACCGCTGGAACATGGTGTCAATGGACTCACCGGGGAGATGAGTGAAGTTCTCGTACTCTCTCCGGTAGGTCACAAATAGCCAAGCCTGAAGCTGAGCGTTCCCAGCGTGAGCATTCTTCAGCTGCTCCCAAATCCTACAAGCCAAGTCCTCTGTCTGAACCCGATCGAATTCGGATTGACACAGAGCACGAAACAAGTAGTCGACTACCTTGTTGTTGGCATCGAACATATCCCTCGATCCTGGAGCTAGGAAGTTCATCGGATGAACATAAGCTATGTTCACCATGACATCCCAAAGGATCTGACCCTTGCCGCGGAGGAAAGCAGCCATCCGCCTCTGCCACATCTGGTAGTTCTTACCATCAAAGTGTGGAGGACTCGAACCCCGTTCCTGGTATGCCATCTTTGGATCATAGACTGGTTAGAATCACGAAGATCCGTAACCGGCTCTGATACCAATTGAAGGACCGATTAGGTGACCAGAGAGGGGGGAGTAAATGGGAGCCGATAAAAATTCTTCCCGAAGGATGAACTCGGCCTATGCCCCAACTTCACAACATAGGATTCCCACACGAGCTTGCCAAGGTCACGTAGTCACAATGGACCTACCAACCCTAGGAACAAGCCTCAAACAATCCCTAAGCGAAAGCGCATCTCAAGAAGCAAAAGGACTTAGGCAATCTGCGAAGTCCCAGGTGGACAGTCCGAGGTGACCGGGCGGACAGTCCGCAGGGGGAAGGCGGACAGTCCGCGGGTCAGGGGCGGACGATCCACAAATCGACCCCGAACCTCCAGTATGCACCCTCCGAAATTCGAACGGTCCGTGCTCTACCCTCGGATAGTCCGTGGGTAACTCATACCGCGCGAACGGTCCGCGGTGCCTGGGCGGACGGTCTCCCAAACAAAAATGCTTGTCTCAACGGATCGAACCATGAACATGCACGAACTCTAGTCAACGCGGACTGTTCGCACCTACCAGGCGGACTGTCCGCCAGGTGCGAACAGACGCGGGAGCAGTAGGCCGAGAGCAAGAAAGCGAACACCCATCCACCTATCCGTCCATGGATCTCCCAAACGGCTTAAGCTCTTGAGACAAGATTTGGGGGAGATTTGAAGCGTCCCTAGGAGATGCTATACCCCAAAACTTGAGACCTCAAATGAACTAAATCGTCGGGAATCGAATCACAACCGAGCTCTACCAAAAAGCTAGGGTTCCAACCGAAATCCTTCAATCGGAGACCAAATTCGGAGACTGGGGAGTCAAGATCAAGCACAAAGATGCACACGACATCGATCCATGATCCCCACCAACAAATCCGAACCCAAACACCTCAGAATTGAAGGAACAAGGCGCGCACGAAAATCCAACGAAAATAGCCCGAAAAAGACACGAAAATCACATGAGCTACAAGAATGAAATCAACGCAACCATGAATGCTTCCATACACTCGGAGGTCAGATTCTCTACAAAGCGGTGAAGAAAATCTATGCCTATGGAGCAAGGAAATGAGAAGCAGTCTGGATGGATGGTTTGCCCAGAAAACCCTAGAGCTATATACATGAGTCCCTCTGGGTTGGGAAAATGACCAAGCTACCCCTAGCACTTAAACTTAAGATACAAACCCCTCAGGGGCAAATAGGTCATGTAGCACTCCTCTTCATCACACGGCCACGCCTTCGCAGCAGTCCGCATCCTCCCGACGCATGCCCTGCGATCCTGCCACGTGTGAGGACCGGAGCGTCCGAGGACCGGTGGATGGTCGCTCCTTGGTGTGATGTGTGATTGACAACGTGGTGTGGACTGACTCTTGGCCGAGTATTGTAGGTGCAGGTTGCGGCTTGACTCATGTTGGTGCAAGTGAAGTGCGGGTGCGAAAGCTCTATGCCTTACGGGGCCTCCGAGGAGTGGAGAGACAAGTAGGCTCGGCTCGAGGGACCCGGTGGCCAGCGGGGTCAAGTGCGGGCCGCATGGTGGCAAGAAAAGCAAGACGAAGTCGTGGACAGGAGCCGGTGCAGGGTAGCGGCTCACGACTGGAGTCTGCACGCGGGGTTTGCGGTGGTTCACCACAAAACCGTCGGGTTACTTGGTTGAGCCACAAAACCAAGAGCGGAGGCTCAGCGGGCGGAGACGGGATCCGGGCACGCCGAGAAGCTTCGATGCCGGCGGACACGTGGCGGGATTGTAGGGCTTGCGTCGGGAGGACGCGGACTGCGGCGAAGGCATGGCCGTGCGATGAAGAGGAGTGCTACATGACCTATATGCCCCTGAGGGGATTGTATCTTAAGTTTAAGTGCTAGGGGTAGCTTGGTCATTTGCCCAACCCAGAGGGACTCATATATATAGCTCTAGGGTTTTCTGGGCAAACCATCCATCTGGACTGCTTCTCATTTCTTTGCTCTATAGGTGTAGATTTTCTTCACCGTTTTGTAGAGAATCTGACCTCTGAGTGTATGGAAGCATTCATGGTTGCGTCGATTTCCTTCTTGTGGCTCGTGTGATTTTCGTGTCTTTTTTGAGCTATTTTCGTTGGATTTTCGTGCGTGCCTTGTTCCTTTGATTCTGAGGTGTTTGGGTTCGGATTTGTTGGTGGGGATCATGGATAGATGTCTTGTGCATCTTTGTGCTTGATCTTGACCCCCCAATCTCCGGATTTGGCCTCCGATTGAAGGATTTCGGTTGGAACCCTAGCTTTTGGTAGAGCTTGGTTGTGATTCGATTCCCGGTGATTTAGTTCATTTGAGGTCTCAAGTTTTGGGGTATAGCATCTCCTAGGGACGCTTCACATCTCCCCCAAATCTTTCCTCAAGAGCTTAAGCCGTTTGGGAGATCCATGGATGGATAGGAGGGGTTGACTTCTCATTTTCGGGCTCGAGCAGCTCTGTCCTCACCTGGCGGACAGTCCACCTGGTAGGCGCGGACAGTCCGCACGGCCCTGTGTTCATCCAGTTCGTCACTTGTTCTTGCGTGTTCGTGGTTCGATCTGTCGGAGAGGTTGCGTTTCGTTGCAAGTGGTTTGCGGACCGTCCGCGGGTAGGGTACGGACCGTCCGTATTTCGAGGTGCAGTTCTGTTTGCTCGGTGAGTATTTGCGGACCGTCCGCTGAGGTCTCGCGGACCGTTCGCCAGCCCATCGCGGACTGTCCGCCCGGTCACTACGGACCGTCCGCCTGGGACCTTGCAGATCGCCTAAGTCCTTTGCTTCTTGAGTTTCGCTTTCACTTTGGGATTGTTTTGGGCTTGTTCCTAAGGTTGGTAGGTCCGTTGTGACTACACGACCTTGGCAAGCTTGTGTGGGAATCCTATGTTGTGAATTTGGGACATAGGCCGAGTTCATCCTTCGGAAGAATTTTTATTGGCTCCCATTCACTCCCCCCCCTCTCTGGTTGCCTAATCGGTCCTTCAATTAGTATCAGAGCCGGTTACGGATCTTCGTGATTCTAACCAGTCTAAGATCCAAAGATGGCATACCAGGAACGGGGTTCGGGTCCTCCACACTTTGATGGTAAGAACTACCAGATGTGGCAGAGGCGGATGGCTGCTTTTCTCCGCGGCAAGGGTCAGATCTTGTGGGATGTCATGGTGAACACAGCTTATGTTCATCTGATGAACTTCCTAGCTCCAGGATCGAGGGATATGTTTGACACCAACAATAAGGCGGTCGACTACTTGTTCTGTGCTCTGTGTCAATCTGAATTCGATCGGGTTCAGACAGATGACTTGGCTTGTAGGATTTGGGAGCAGTTAAAGAATGCTCATGCTGGAAATGCTCAGGTTCAGGCTCGTTTGTTTGCGACCTACCGGAGAGAGTACGAGAACTTCACTCATCTTCCCGGTGAGTCCATTGATAGCATGTTCCAGCGGTTCACGGTGATTGTGAACAACATGAGGGCTAATGTGGCCGTGCTCCCGTACGATGATCATGACAGGGCTGTCAAGCTCCTGCACTCTCTGGATCGTACCATGTGGAGTGGGAAGGTCAAGGCCATTCTTGAGTCGGAGAAGTATGATACCCTCATGGTGGACGAGCTGTTTTCCAAGCTCAAGTCGTTTGAAGTGGACCGTGTGGTGCGTGCAAAGATCGAGAACCCGACTGACCCTCATAGTCTGGCTCTCGTTTCTGGATCAAGGACTAACGCTAACATGTCTTCGAGACAGTTCTCTTTGTCTTGTCTTGTGTCCATGCCAGATGAGGAGTTTGACGTGCTAGGCGAGGAGGATCTCGCATTGCTGAGCAGGCGGTTCGAGCGCATGTACACGAACCGGAAGAATGCTCAGAGGACCTCGGGCATGTGCTACCGGTGCGGGAAGCACGGGCACTTTATCGCTGAGTGCCCGGAAGCCATGGAGGTCAAGCCCGAGCACAAGCACCGTTCGAGGACCGACCACAAGCACCGCTCGAGGGACGACCACAAGGGCAAGAACAAGTCCGAGTGGAGGCCGAGGAAGAGTGGTGGTCACAAGAAGAAGGAGCGAGCGATGGTTGCCGGAGCAAGCAACATTGACTTGAGCTCTTGCTACTCTTCATCGAGCTCAAGTGATGAAGATGAGAACCGGCACAAGGGCAAGCAGTCAAGCAAGAACATCAATGGCCTGTGCTTCGCCGCCCAAGGCTTTTGCGGCATGGCACATAGCTCCGCAAGCAAGAAGAGCAACAAGGATGACTCGGGCTCTGATTCCGAGGAAGAGGTAAACAATGATCCATCCTTCTTGATAGCGGAGAATGCTAGGTTGAATGACTTGCTTGACAACCGTGATGATGTGCTTAGAAAGACCAACAAGGAGAAGAGGGAGTATAGGTCTTTGCTTGGAGAGGCTAAGGAGAAGGTGGTTGAACTAGAGTCTTTGCTTGTTGATGCTAGAGCTCAAATAGATTCTCTTAAGTCTGCTCCTGTTGTGACCGATGAACCTGAATGCACTGATTGTTCCACTTTTCTTGGTTATTTGACTGTGCTTAAGGAAAAGTATGCCTCCAAGGTTGACGAACTAGATGTGCTTAGGGTAGAACTAGATGAGATGAAATCTAGGCCCTCCTTGCTTGGTGCTTGCACTTCTTGTCCTGTTTTGCATGAGAAACTAGATGAATCAGTTGCTTATGCTATATCTCTAGAAGCTGCTTTGAAAGCTCCTATTCCTACATCATGCTCTACTTGTGAAGTAAATGCTTTGAAGAATTTGGAGCTTGCACACTATGTTGATCATCTGCAGGATGAGAATGATGAGTTGAGAAAGATGATGGGTTGGTTGTCTGGTCATGAGCCTCAACTCCGGATGATGATTGAGGCATACAAGCGCTATGATGGGCAAGCGCTTGGGGCAGACAAGGTTGGTGAGGGAAATGGTGAGGATGAAGGGAAGATTGGAGATATCCCAGAGCCACCAAAAACCCACCACAAAAATGCCTATGCTCCTAAGCCAAACCCACTTAGGAACCAACTAGACACAACCCCAGCTCGACCCGTGTTTCCTCCACACACAGACAACTTCCAGAAACCCATCAAGTTCAAGAGTGACTTGGGTAATGAGTTCTTTGGGAAGAAGGGAGAGAAACCGAGTGAGGAGAAGCCAGATCCCAAAGAGAGCTCAAAATCAAAGCCAAAACCAAAACCCTTCCATTGTGAGCATTGTGGGAGGGATGGGCACCTAGCAGAGTTTTGCTTCAGGAGGAAGCGTGAGGAGAGGTTGGCTAGAGAGATGGCCAACAAGGACAGGTACCGCCCTTCTCGTGGTGTGCCTGAGCCTAGGTTGGTGCCAAGGGGTGAGGGTATGGTCCGTACCATTTACCATCGAGAGAGGCGTGTGTTTGTGCCTCGAGGGGAGCCACCACATAGTGAAGGTGGTAGGCGTGTTGGGTTTGGGCGTGGTGAGTTTGCTAGACGTTCCTTCGCTTGTGGCCAATATGAGTATGGGGGGAACGATCGCAGTTTTAGGTCCTAGAGGAGCTACGGGCCACGGTCTCCACCTCGTGGTGCGCGTAGTCCTCCAAGGGGATGTGTGGGTGTTCCACCTAGAGGAGATAGGAAGGATTTTGCTAACCCCACTTTTGAGTAAATGACATGGCACTGGTTTGATTCATTTTGTACTAACCCCAATGCTGAGTCATTTGCTCACTCTCGCTCTCGTTTTTGATCTGCAGGTGGGAGGCTTGGAGGGCTTTTGGTTGATCGACTCCGGTTGCTCTCGACACATGACCGGAGATCGAAGGTGGTTCTCCAGCCTCACCCCGGTGATGACCAAAGAGTACATCACTTTTGGGGACAATAGGAAAGGTAGAGTGCTTTCAGTGGGCACGGTGAAGGTGAGCGAGTCTGTGACTCTTAGGCGTGTTTCTCTTGTCAATCTTTGGGGTACAATCTTCTCTCTGTTTCCCAGCTTCTTGACAAGGGTTTTGAGGTCCATTTCAAAATGGGTGCTTCGCGTGTCTTGGATTCTCGAGGTGATCTTGTGTGCACGATCATCCCTGAGGGTCAGATTTTCAGAGCTGATTTTTCTCAGTGTGTTGGCTCTTCTCATTGCTTAGTTGCTGGCGTTTCGGCGGAGCTTTGGAAATAGCATAGGAGACTAGGTCACTTGAGTTTTGACTTGTTGTCACGCTTCAGTGGGCTAGGATTAGTCCGAGGATTGCCTAAGTTGAAATACCAAAAGGACTTGGTATGTGCTCCGTGTAGGCATGGTAAGATGGTCGCCGCCTCTCGCCCGCCTCTGACATCCGTTATGACAGAGAGGCCATGCGAGCTGTTCCATATGGACTTGGTTGGTCCAGCTCGTGTGTGCTCGGCGGGTGGGAAATGGTATGTCCTGGTGATAGTGGACGACTATTCTCGCTATGCTTGGGTCTTCTTTTTGGCTGACAAGGGGGAGACGTTTGGTTTTGTGAGGGATCTAATCTTGAGGTTGAATAATGAGAGGAATGGAGATGCCATTCGAGCTATCCGTAGCGACAATGGCTCTGATTTTAAAAACTCTTGTTTCGAAACCTTTTGTCATGATTTGGGTCTCGAACATCAATTCTCTTCTCCCTATGTGGCTTGTCAGAATGGTGTGGTTGAGAGGAAAAATCGTTCCCTTTGTGAGATGGCTCGGACGATGCTTGACGAGCATAGGACTCCGAGGAGATATTGGGCTGAGGCGGTGAATACCGCGTGCCATGTTGGGAATCGGATTTTTCTTAGAGCCTTCTTGAACAAGACGTGCTATGAGCTCATGCACAGGCGAGCACCTAGAGTGAGCCATTTCAGGGCTTTTGGTTATCGGTGCTTTATTCTCAAGAAGGGTAGGCTTGATAAGTTTGAGTCGAGGTCTTCCGATGGGATCTTTCTGGGTTATGCTAGTCATTCTCGAGCATTCTGTGTGCTCAATCTTGATACTAACCTAGTCATGGAAACTTGCGACGTTACCTTCGACGAGACCCAGCCATGCAGTTCGTCGGTCTTTGAGTGTGCAGGTGACGACGAGATTGGCAAGAAGATCTTTGAGGACGAGGAGGATGATGCTGGAGAGGATGATGGTGATGATGAAGCTCCAGCCGAGCATGTACGCTCTACTTCCACTACGACGACTACGGTGCAAGATGGTCCAGCCCCTACACCGACTACGATTCAACAAGATCAAGTGGAAGCTGCAGCTGAGGGGGAGGTTGTCTCCAGGCGAGAGGCACCGAGGCGCGTTCAAGTTGATCATCCTCCCTCGCGAATCATTGGCGACATCAATGAACGTACGACACGGTCAAGGTCTAGGAATGTTTCTCACTTTGCTCATTCGGCTTTTGTTGCTACCTTTGAGCCGAAAGACATTGGACACGCCCTCTCTGATCCTAATTGGGTGAACACAATTCATGAGGAGTTAGAGAACTTTGAGAGAAACCAAGTTTGGGAGTTGGTAGAGCCACCACCACATTGCAAAACTATTGGGACAAAATGGGTGTGGAAGGACAAAGAGGGTGAGAATGGTGAGGTGGTAAGAAACAAATCGAGGTTGGTTGCTCAGGGGTATAGTCAGAAGGAGGGGATAGACTACGAGGAGACATTTGCTCCTGTAGCCCGTTTGGAGGCAATTAGGATCCTTCTAGCCTTTTCCGTGGCTAAAGGGTTCAAGTTGTACCAAATGGATGTGAAGAGTGCCTTCTTGAATGGGTTTTTAGAAGAAGAGGTTTATGTGAAGCAACCACCGGGCTTTGAGAGTGCTGAGTTTCCTCACCAGATGTATAGGTTGAGGAAGGCGTTGTATGTGCTGAAACAAGCTCCCCGTGCTTGGTATGGCCATTTGAGGGGGTTCTTGTTCAGCAAGGGGTTTGAGATGGGCAAGGTTGATAAGACTCTCTTTCTCCTCAGGCAGGGCGATGATATCCTAATTGTTCAGGTGTACGTGGATGATATTGTGTTTGGCGGCTCGTCTCACTATTTGGTTGCGAGGTTTGCAGAGGACATGAGCAAAGAATTCGAGATGTCCATGATGGGAGAATTGCAGTTCTTTCTCGGGCTTCAGATCAAGCAGGCGAAGGAGGGAACCTTTGTGCATCAAGCCAAGTACACGAAGGACATCCTCAAGAAGGTCAAGATGGACGACTCGAAGCCCCTGTCGACACTGATGAGTACGACTACAGCATTGGATGCGGACGAGGACGTAGAGCCCGTGGACCAGAAGGAGTACCGGAGCATGATCGGCTTCCTCTTGTACTTGACGGCGACGAGGCCGAACATTCAGTTTTCTGTGTGTCTGTGCGCTCGTTTTCAGGCGTCACCGAGGACTTCACATCATCAGGCCGTTAAGCGGATCTTCAGGTATCTTCGATACACTCCTGAGCTTGGTCTTTGGTACTCGGCGTCCTCTTCTCTTTCGCTTCTTGGGTTTTCGGATGCCGACTTTGCGGGATGTCGAGTCGATAGGAAGTCGACTTCGGGGACTTGCCAGTTTTTGGGATCTTCGCTTGTTTCTTGGTCTTCTCGCAAACAGTCTAGTGTAGCTCAGTCTACCACAGAAGCCGAATATGTTGCTGCCGCTAGTTGTTACTCGCAGCTGCTTTGGATCACATACACGCTGAGTGACTTTGGTGAGGAGTGTTCCCATGTACCTCTCATGTGTGATAGCACGAGTGCCATTAGCATTGCCAAAAACCTCGTGCTCCACTCCAGAACCAAACATATAGAGGTGAGGTATCACTTCCTGAGAGACAATGTTGAGAGGGGAAACATAGACCTCATCCATGTGCCAACCAAAAAGCAACTTGCCGATATCCTAACCAAGCCTTTGGACCAAGCTACATTTGCCCGTTTGCGAGGGGAGCTTGGTGTTCTTTTCCCCTTTTGATCGTTGGTTGGGGGTTTGATGTACATACTCATGTTGCATTTTCATTTATGTATCATATCATGCTTGCATCTTTGTATCATAGACTGCATTTGTACCTTTTGAGATGTGCTTCTCCTATATACTTGGATCACTATGATATGCTAGATAGGAGATTATGACTTTGCTTTTGATGCTCATATGGTGGATAGCGATGCTCTTGATAGATTTGGGATGTATGTGCTTGTGGATGGCTTATTTTTGTGAAAATGCTATATATGATCCTCTCTTATGAGTTGAATGCCTTTCATGCTAAATTTGTGCACTTATGGCTATAGTTTGCTTTATTTGTGCTTGGGACCATGTTCTTTTCATGTGGGGTCAAAGACCCATCTATCATCATGGATGTTTAGCCTACATGCTACCTTGTGGGGAAGCCTAAGCTTCTTTTTGCCGCAAAGGCACTTCATGTACCATGTTTAATTTGTAAATCTTGAAATTGGTATATGAAATGCTTGTGCTTGAAAAATATGCTTCCATGTCATGTATGTTTTGAATTCCTTATCTTGGGTGCTAAACCGTTGCATGATGTTCACCGTTGAGAAGTCTCACATTTAGAAGTGGACACATGGCTCAGTGGCTTTGACATGACATGAGATAGCTTGTAGGTGTTTATGATGATCTTCTGATGAGAATTTGTAACCTTGCATGAAGTTTGTGAGTTATATGTTGTTTGTGCTCACTTTGATCATGTTTAGGTCCTATGCTCATGAGAGGGAAGTTTTTGTGAAAATGCTTTATTTTGATCTTGGCTATGTCACATGCTTATATGTCCCTATCTATCTCGTTGGCGATGCTTGTACTAAATTTGTGGCAATCTAGCTTGTCCATGTCTCTTTTTAGCATGTTGTAGTGCTCTATGTCTATTTGAGAAGCACATGCTTGCATTTGTAGACTTGATTCATGCATTACCAACAAGGGGGAGAGATAGTACCCAATTCTTGTTTTGGGGGAGAAATGCATTTGTTCAGGGGGAGTTGCATTCATATGCATTTGGGAGCTCTTTTTCTCTTGAATTTTAGTTGTGCTCTTTTACCGATGGTGTTGAGCCCTTTTGCCTCACCTTGAGGAGTCGGCAATTTTGGAGTATTTTATCTCGGTTGTGTCGAGCCGTTGCCCTTGTCTTAGGGGACCGAGATTTTTCTCTCTCAAGTGATTTCTTCTTGGCTTTTGTTTGGCTTTTGATCACTGGTTTGAGTTTTTCAGTCGTTTCTTTTCTTTTTCTTTTTTCTCTAAATTGGTTACTATGTGTGTGTTGTCAATGCACTCATCAAGGGGGAGATTGAGGACCAGAGCGTCCGAGGACCGGTGGATGGTCGCTCCCTGGTGTGATGAGTGATTGACAACGTGGTGTGGACTGACTCTTGGCCGAGTATTGCAGGTGCAGGTTGCGGCTTGACTCGTGTTGGTGCAAGTGAAGAGCGGGCGCGAAAGGTCTATGCCTTGCGGGGCCTCCGAGGAGTGGAGAGACAAGTAGGCTCGCCTCGAGGGACTCGGTGGCCAGCAGGGTCAAGTGCGGGCCGCATGGTGGCAAAAAAAGCAAGACGAAGTCGTGGACAGGAGCCGGTGCAGGGTAGCGGCTCACGACCAGAGTCTGCACGCGGGGTTTGCGGCGGTTGACCACAAAACCGTCGGGTTACTTGGTTGAGCCACAAAACCAAGACCGGAGGCTCGGTGGGCGGAGATGGGATTCGGGCGTGCCGAGAAGCTTCGATACCGGCGGACACGTGGCGGGATCGCAGGGCTTGCGTCGGGAGGACGCGGACTGCGGCGAAGGTGTGGCCGTGCGATGAAGAGGAGTGCTACATGACCTATATGCCCCTGAGGGGATTGTATCTTAAGTTTAAGTGTTAGGGGTAGCTTGGTCATTTGCCCAACCCAGAGGGACTCATATATATAGCTCTAGGGTTTTCTGGGCAAACCATCCATCTGGACTGCTTCCCATTTCTTTGCTCTATAGGCGTAGATTTTCTTCACCGTTTTGTAGAGAATCTGACCTCCGAGTGTATGGAAGCATTCATGGTTGCGTCGATTTCCTTCTTGTGGCTCGTGTGATTTTCGTGTCTTTTTCGAGCTATTTTCGTTGGTAGGATGAATTTTGCTAACCCCACTTTTGAGCAAATGGCTCGGCACTGGTTTGACTCTTTTTGTGCTAACCCCAGTGTTGAGTCGAATGCTCGTACTCGCTCTTGGTTTCACTACAACAAAATCGTTGACTAGTGACGCAACCACATTTTAGCGTCATTGATTTATGACGTTCCTGGCTGATCTCGTCATAATATTTCACTTTCGAGCAAATTTAGTGACAAAAAAAAAACTTTCGTCATTACGGTTGGCACTGTAGGCGGGCATTCACTGTTCCATTCTGTTTTGTGACGCCATAAGCTCTGCAAAAACGTCATAAACCAACATCGGTCCCACAAGTAAGCATTATTTTAAAAATAGAGTGTTCCAAGTCATCATAAATTTTAGTTGGGTCCCACATGTAAGCATTTTTTCGAAAATAGAGTGTTCCAAGTCGTCATAAATTTTTCCAGGGTCCCACATGTAAGCATTTTCGCCAGACTAGAGGGTAGGTCACGAAATGTTGCAAAAATAATTTGCCATGGCATGGTTTCGAACCAGGGACCTGAAGAAACAAGGCTGTGCTGCTTACCACTGCACTACTTCTTGGTTGTGTTATGCTAACAAGAAACACTTTCCTTGTGGTTGTCTCAGGTGAATCTTTAATATAAATCAGTAATTCGCAGGCGAAACGCTTCATTGCCTTCGCAAAGACTCTCAACTTTTGCTACGCGCATATCTGCAACAGTTCATGGTACGAATGGTGGATTCTAGCGGCGATGAGAGGGCGGTTTATGCGCCACCTCCCAGCTACGAATTCAAGAAACAGGAGGACAAGGTCAGTCCTCTGGTTTGAGCCACTATATTTTCCCCTATCGACCTAGGGATGGGGATTTCTAGATTTGGGGATCTAAATGATTGATGACCATATACAATAGATTCTGATTTTATCATACACTCAGATTTGCATTGCAATTGACATTAGAAGTTGATCGGCTATAGATAATCGGTGTTAGATTCAATTAGTTTTCGATTTGCATCATTTTATGAATTGATAGGTTCTTGTATTTTACTAGCATCTGGTGGTGGCTCGGTCCACTGATTTCGTTACATCAGAGCCTCCTGATGCTGATCTTATCATTGTGAATCCTTAGAACAAGTGCCAACATGGGTATGCTCTCCTTGTCAGGGAAAGCTTCACCGCCCTTGGGCGTCGGTATGGAACCTGTGGTCAGGTAAACAATAACTTGTTTAAATTTCAATAGACTTATAGTACTTGTACTCTTGATATTAGTGTTGAAAATGGACAATTTTATGAACACATATGTATTTGGTGTCTGCAGCCTCAAGGAAAACAATGTTAGACGTTTGTTTGGATTGATCTTGAATGGGATGGTAGGACTAAAGCTGTTCTGAATAAGCTAACACACAAGATAGCAAAAGCTAAAGAGGAAGCAAGGTCATGGAAAGAAGAATGCAGAAAGGCTAACATGAAGCTTGGAGATACTGAAAAATTAATGCTTGAAGATACTACCATTGAGCTTCAGAAGAGGAAGAAGGGTAAGCCAACACAGACAGAACTTGTCCAAGTGTTCATGGAAATGGAATCGAACAATAGGTAGTTATGATTATTGGAACAATTTTTAATGATGAATAACCATGACATGCCATCTTATGAAAGTTGTTGCTGATGTTTTCTTCAGATCACGTGAACGACCCTCAGAATTTATCGATTTAAGTGATGCTTGAAGCCGAGCTGAAGAAGGTGAATGGACAGCTGCAGGAAGCCAGACATAATATTACCTTGAATCTATATGCGGAGAGAATTGTCGATCTACTGATGTCTTAAGAAACATGTTTCTACCTCATCATGTTATGATGTTTGCAACTTGGTGGTGTAAACTTTGTGGTGATGAGTTGCTTTGAGATGCCATCTTATTATGCTGATTTGCTTTGAGCACTCTCACCATTCTGAGGAATTTTTTTTGATGTTTTGCTGGTCCTGTCTGTTGATGTTTTGTTGGAAGGACCTTCCTGAGCAACGATCGCGAAACTGCTTATTTCCTACTATTGTTCCAAGTCATCATAAAATGGAGGTCCCACATGTAAGCATTTTCGCTAGGTCACGAAATGTTGCAAAAAAACTTACCATTGCAAGGGTTCAAACTAAAGACCTATAGGAACAAGACTGCATTGCTTACCACTGCACCACTTCTTGGTTCTGTCATTTTAATAGGAAACACTTTCATTATGGTTGTGTAAGGTGAATCTTTAATATAAATCAGTAATTCGCAGGCGAAAGGCTTCACTGCCTTCGCAAAGACTCTCGACTTTTGCTACGCGTAGATCTGCAACGGCTCGTGGTAGGAATGGCGGATCCTAGAGGTGACGGGAAGATGGTTCCGCCGCCACCTTCCAGCTACAAGAAGCTGAAACGGCTCGACAAGGTTAGTTCTCTGGTTTGAGCCACTATATTTTCCCCTATCGTCCTAGGGATTTCTAGATTTAGGGATCAAACGGATTTATGAGCATATACACTAGAATCAGATTTCATCGTACCCTCATATTTGTACTTCGTTTGGTGTTACAAGTTGATAGGCTATAGACAATTCATAGGTGTTAGATTCAGTTAGTTTTCAGTTTGCATCGTTTGATGGATTGATAGGTTATTGTATTTTACTAGCTTGTAGAGGTGCTTGAAGCCACTAAAGCTAGGCTGCAGGAGGTGAAGAGAGACCTTCAAGAACAAGAAGGCAGAGAACTCATGGCGCAGCAAGAGGCTGTAAAATACAAGATGTGTCAGGAAATTTTAAATACAACTATGCAAGAGATGAGGATATTCAACGAGATGGCTAACCAATTGTTACATGAACAATTGCAACAGACCAACAACTACAAGGAGTTGTGTGCCCGTATGTTACGCCGGGACAATGCCTTATTGAAAGAAATAGGTGAGATTCTTGACCAAGAGTCGAAAGACCTGGTACTGGACAGGAAGGCAAAACCAAAAGAGGAGGCAAGGTCATGGAAGGAAGAATGCGCAAAGGCTAACATCAAGCTTAAAGCAACTACCATTGAGCTGGAAAACGTGAAGGGAAAGCTGAAACATGCCATCAATGCAATGGAAGTGTATAAGCAATCTGTTGAGCAGCTAGTTATCGAGATCGAGAAGGAGAAGCAATCGATACAATAGAGTGTTATCCAGATGGAGAAGGAGAAGCGATGGATACTGCGTGAGAAAGATAAAAATAGGTAGTGCTTGATTATTATGAAACTTATTCTTTGTTGATGTTTATTTACTGGTTGTTCCTCCTGATCATAATACATAGTGTTAAGAAACTTGTTGGTGCTTATGTTTTCTTTAGGTCATCCAAGCTAAAAAGGGATCAACAATGGGAAGGATCCTCAGAAGCTACTGCCGCTGAGCTAAAAAAGGTGAAGGGACAGCTGCAGGATGGAGCTATGGAAGGAGAATCAACGCCTACAGATGTAAATTGATGATTAGTTCTTATCATTATGATTACAAATGGGTGGTTATGATTATTTTGAAAATTGTAATGATGATCATCCTATGATGTTTGCTACTTGGTGTTGTGAACTTTGTGGTCATGAGTTAAGAAATTTGTTGCTACTTTGTGTGATGATCATCCTATGATGTTTGCTACTTGGTGTTGTAACTTGTTGCTACTTGGTGTTGTGAACTTTGTGGTCATGAGTTGATAAACTTGTTGCTACCAGATCATAATATGATGTTTGCTTCTCGGTGGACGGCAAAGTTCCGGTCTGTTGATGTTTTGTTGGAAGGACCTTCTTGAGGAACGGTCGCGAAACTGCTTGTTTCCTACTGTGGTTCCAACTCATCATAAAATTTAATAAGGTCCCACAAGTCAGTCTGATAAAAAAACAGAGGAAAATTAAAAGGATACTATGTCAATAGCAGGGGTCGAACCCGTGGCCAACGGCTATATAAACCGCGTACCCTGCAAGGGGCTTGCCAGCACGCTCCTGTGGGTCGTTGTGGCAAGTATCTAGCCTAGAGGTGTTGGTGCGCAGATCTACAACCCGCGGTGGGAATGGTGGATCCTCGCATCGAAGGGAGGTGAGTGAGCTACGGTCAGGTCAGTACCCTGTTTTGTGCCTCTGCTTTCCCCTTTCGTCAGAGGGAAGTGATATTTGGAATTGGGGATTTCGGTTGAAGCACGATTGTTGTTACAAGTTGATTGATAGGCTTTAGTTTAGAAAGTGCAAAACTAAGCATTGATTTCAAGTTGCAATGAATTTTTTTGAAGCATCCGTGTACTCCAGCATCTTCTTCCATTGGTAGTTACTGCTCAGAGACATCTTCCTGTAATAGTAGCCATTGGCATCCTAAAGACAAGTGCAAACATGGGTTGAGAGCTGTGGTGAAGTATGCTTGGACCTTTCTCAACCCTGGCCGCCGGTTTGCTGGCTGCCCAAAGGTAATGGCTAGTTGGCTACCTGCTTATGTGGTGCCTGTGGTCAACGGCTATTGCTAATGGGTCGTTTAATTTGCAGGAACAAAAAGAGCAGTGCGATTACTTCTGCTGGATTGATCCAGAATGGGATGAAAGGTCGTATGTTGTTATGCTGAAGCTCATGAAGAAGAAAGCGAAAGCTGAAGAGGATGCAAAGTAGTGGGAGGGGGAATTGGGAAAAGCTAACTGTGAGCTTAGAGAGATTAGGAATGAGCTCAAAATAGCGCGACAAAAACTTCAGAAGGCTACCGCCGAGCTGAAGTCAATTGGGAATTATAGGCACAATGTCAAACTCGCGCATGTGCTGCTTGCTTTATTTGTTGTTTTCGCTGGAATGGCGGGATTGATGCTCGGTGGTAAGGCTAATTAGATGTCTCGATCATGTATTCTGCAAGTGTCACTTTGGTATTATGAACAATGTGTCGATCATGTATTCTGAACATTGTGCCCTTTGCTTCTGAGCATTGTACTAATGATGTATTGTCAAAATCGACCAAGAAATGCATGACAGTTAGTATCCACCACATTGTACTGACCATTTAGTCCGACCTGTTTACATTTCCAAGAACATAATTTTGGTTAGGTTCCCCAACAATCATAATGAATTATTATTGTTATCCCGAAATCAACGGAGCAGCAGCGAAGGTTGTTTTGGGTGGCGAAGGAGCGGTGAATTTACTGTAAATGCGGAGAAAGGAACGGTGGATTTGTTTTAAATGGGGCATTGATCGACTTCTTCTGCCTGGGGTACAGAAAACATTTTTACAATTGCATCTCCTCCTCTCAGAAGGAAGATCCGTGAGAGTACAGTGCTCTCTTCCAAGTCTCTGTATCAATTTGAATGTGCATTTGACTTGGCCTGATGTTTGATGAAACTATTTTCAGGACACCGGTAGGTCAGTAATCATGTCGTCGAGGCGGTTGCCGTTATCGCTGGTGGTGCTCCCTACAGAGGTGAACATTGACATCACCGGCCACCTCGCTGCGACCTCGGAGCGGGCCATGGACGACCTCCGTAGCCTACGGGCGACCTGCCGAGAGATGCGTCGCGTGTGCAACAACACGGCCGTTGGTCGGCGCATGGCGCTAGAGTGATTTGCCGTCGAGCTGCAGTGGTACGACCGCAAGGGCTATGACGCCCTCCTCGATTGCCTGACCTGCATAAGAAACCCGGAGGCATGTTTCCTCTCCGGGATGGACATCCTGTTCGGGGAAAACTACAGCTCCCGGTCATCCATCGCCAAGCTCGAGGAGGCCACCCAGGCCGAGCACAATGTGGCGGCCTACGTAGCCGCCATGGTCCTCTATAGGGCCAATGGCGGCGTCGGTGATGATGACACTGCGAGGCGGTACATCAGACAGGTCGAGGGTGAGGAAGAATCGGCGGCCACGACATCGATGACGATGCGGATGAACAAGGGTTGCCTGCGGTGCCATGAGGCAGCCTCAGAGGTGATCCGGCGAGTGACATGGCGCTGACGTGCAACGCTGGCGTCGACAGTGGTGCACGGCGATCATCAGTGTCCAGGCCGCCTGTGCTTCAAGATGAGCTGGGAAGAATGGTCACATTTTTGTAACGAGGAATGTAGAATTCACGCTGAATGTGATCTGTTCTTTAGCAAAATAATTGGATATCTACATCCAAACAAATTACCCTGACATGTGAGAGTGGTTTTGGATATATTTGTTTCTAGATCAATCCACTGATATCTGTTTCTATCTCTCTTCCTTGATTCCCATGTAGCAATACTCGCACACGTATTGACGTGATGGAAACCAACTTCTGGTCTTCCCCCATTTATTTACCACAGCTGGTAGTTGGAATAGTTCATCGCAATTTAGAGAGGTGGAAATCAATATTGGACAATTAAAAAACAAATAATGTGATCTCACTATCTCAGAAACTACGAAATCCATAATCAGGTTTGCCTAATTCAAACCAAGCAACTTTTGCTAGGAAAGGAATGAAAATTTTTGTCAGGTCTGTTAATGTTTCGTAAACCCAAACATCCGGTCCTGCCCGGGTTATATTGCCTATCTCATTGCATGCTTTCATTTTGTTGTTACCAACATGACTCGTCAACAAGGAAGAATGAAGCCGTGGTTCAAACTCTAAGTCACCTTGCTTGTCTTCATGATTCTTTCCTACTAACCAAGTCTTTGAAAAACAAATCTTTGCTAGATGGGGTAGTGTACACTAGATAGAGTAGACACCATCTTACTGAAAGCCAATTTGTTGCACATCGCTTCAAATTGCTCTACCTAAGCCACGGCTCCACGCTCGAATTGTGCATGTTTTTGGCTCTCCCTAACAAGGATGATATCATATCTCACCTTGTCCATATTTAAAACAAGCATCTTTTTGCCATCAAATGATTAAAAATATTTCCCCGGTCTACTCATGGTTCGTAAACCAAAACATCCGACCTCGTATACCAGAATAACCGGTCTCGTCGAAACTTTCGATCTCATCATGTTCAAGTGAATTAAGTTTGCTCCAAGTTCAACGAGATTGCAAGTTACGCGCCTAGGCCATTTGCCTGACACGATCCCCCATGAGACCCTGCGCCTTTCCCTTGGCAAATGAGATCTATTAATATATACTGGAAAACACTTTTGCATCTCCTCCTCAACGAAAGAGAACCCCATCGGCATCTCCTCCTCTCGGCACTAGAAGACCCCATCGGCATCGCCTCCTATCGGCGTAAGTACCGTCGTCCTCTCTCCCAATTCAATCGATTTCTTTGTTATTTCGACCTTTTTCGCCTCTTTGAGCAAACTAATTTCTATGTGCATTTCAGAGCATCTCCCCCAATGGCCGGTGACAATCATCGCGTGCCTCCTGTGGAGCTCGCTCATCCACACTGGCTAAAGCTCCGGCGGGGCCGAGATGCGGCGACTGCGACAGGACAGAAACGCCGCAATGGATGGCCGGGCCGATGGGGCTCGGCACGCTCTGTGCCGACTGCGGCCTTCGTCGCTGGCATGCCTGGTAGCGGTGGGACAGGCTTTCTCTCTGCATCTATCAAACCACGATTCCCGTCTCACCGTCGCCACCAGAAGCTGGCGTGCAGTGGGTGGAGTGCCCGAGAGGCCGGGTTGGTCGCACGTGGAAGCCGTGGCCGTGCACTCCGCCATTGATGTCAAGTGCGCCTGCCGCTTGGACTGTCCCGGAGAGCTCAGGCGCACGGTCGTTCCTGTCCCTGCTCCACAAGCCGGCGGCGTTACCAGCCGCTCGGCCATTGATGCCAAGTGCGCCTGCCGCTTCGACTGTCCCGGAGAGCTCAAGCGCACTGCCATACCCGTCGCCACCAGAAGCTGGCGTGTAGTGGGTGGAGTGTCCAAGAGGCCGAGCTAGTCGCACGTGGCATCCATGGCCCTCCACTCCGCCATTGATGTCAAGTGCGTCCGCCGTCCCAGAGAGCTCAGGAGCACGGCCGTTCCCGTCCCTGCTCAACAGGCCGGCGGCGTTGCCAGCCGCTCAGCCATTGATGTCAAGTGCGCCCGCTGCGCCGACTGTCTCGGAGAGCTCAGGGGCACAGACGTTCCTATCCCTGCTTGAAAGGCCGGCGGCATTGCCAGCCGCTCAGCCCCCGATGTTGGACCCGTTCCTGCTCGACGGCGAGGTGGCGCCTTTGATCCTCGACGACCCAGACTGGATGAAAAGATAATTACCAACAATAACAAGTGTCACTTTGCTATAATGCTTATTAGTGTATGATCAGAGAACTCTGTTTCCTCCTATGGAGTACTTTGGATGGATGTTCGTTCGAAAAATGTGAACCTATTTTGCCAACAAATCAACAAATAATTTAGTCCGGTCTTGTCACTTTTTCTTAACAGTAACATCCGCCCATTGCCATCCTCGTGCCACAACTTCCCATGGAAGGTGGTTGCCATCATCAAGAGATCACAGACATGGTGGTCATACAGCGCGGGGACCCGCACATCAGCCCCTCAATGGTGGAAGACGAATGGAAGCCACTCAAGAGTCAAGACTCAAGAGGCGCCCGTTGCTTACCTTCTCACCGAAGCGGCACAACTTCCCGAGCAAGGCGAGTAACTCCACATAAATCGCCATTCCAACCCCCCACCATCTGCGTCCTCGTCAGTTCCGAACAACGCTATCACTTCCCAAACACTCGCGCCTCACTCCTACCCGGCCGACGCAATGGAGCGATCAGGCTCCCCGTCGCGCCGGCTATCCCCCATCGATTCCCCGTCGCGCCGGCTATCCCCCACCGGCTCCACGTCGTGCCGGCTCTCACCCTCGCCCTTCAACCGATCCTTCGGTGCCACATCCTCTTCCCACGCCTGTGACTGGGTGCCACCGTGCGACGGCCAGCACTTCGCCCTAATGTTCACGGAGGCGCTGTGGGGCCACATCCACGGCACGCCGCTGCCGCGCTCTGACACCGCCAACGTCGACCCGCCGCCGCCGAGCTCCGACACCGCCAACGTCGACCCGCCGCCGCTAAGCTCCGACGCCGCCAACGTCGACCCGCCATCGCTCGTCAGCGGTTTCCCAAGAGCCGGTGGTGGCACGCCGGCGGATTCCCAGCATCCTCCACCATCGCTGCCGCCGCCCTCCGACGATGCCAACATCGACCCGCCGTCGATCGTCGGCGCTTTACCAGGAGCAGCTGGTGTCTTGCTGGCGGATATCCAGCCTCCTCCACCGTCATCGCCTCGGAAGCTTACATTTACGGTTACCCTTCCTACTGGTGAGTTTGACTCTGACGACTCCGACTCCAACTCCCAAGCTCACACAGACTTGTCTGAGGACCGTTTCCACAGCTACATCCCTCCAGTCCCCCAAGGTGATGCTTTGCGCATCTTCTTGCACTTGAACAGCACGTACGGGTGCCCTGTCTGCCCCAACCTTATGCACTGGTGGCGCAAGCTGAATGAGGTCAAGGACAATGTCCTTGGGATGGCCAGGTCTACGCCCCTGAGGCAGAACTACAAGAAGAAGTGGAGCCGCCACTGCGTTGTGGCCAGGAATTAGGGATGGATGGAGTAGATGGAGTGAGGGAGCCGCGCTGGTGGAAGATCTATGTTGTTATGTTATCTGTGATGTTAATTAGTATCTTTAGATTTCATTGGAACATTATCTTTTGTATGTGAACTTTGTGATGTTATGTTATCAGTGATGTTAATTAGTATCGTTAGATTTCGTTGGAACATTGTCTTATGTATGTGGAAATTGTGATGTTTAATTAGTCACTTTAGAATGGACTCTGTTTCCTATTTGGATGGATGTTCGTTCGAATAATGTGATCGTATTTTCCTAATAACAATTCAACAAACCATTTAGTCCGGTCCGGTCACTTTTGCAGATCAGTAAGATCCGGCCGTAGTCATCCTATTTTGCCCACAAAATCACCACTGAATTTAGTCCGGTCTGGTCACATTTTCTTATCAGTAACAACCGGCCGTAGCCTTCCTCGACAGGCCAAGGCGCCCGTTGCCTAATTTCCCATGGAAGCTTGCCACAACGCCCCATGGAAGCTTGTAGATGAATCGCAGCCACTCGATCTAGAGGCCCGTTGCTTAGCTTGTCACATAAGCTTGCACAACTTCTCATGGAATCTGGCCATTGTATTCCTACCACCATCGGCATCCTTGCCAGTTCCGAACCACTCTACCCATAGTTCTCTTCCCAAACACTAGCGTTTCAGTCCTACTGCCCGTCCGACGCAATGAAGCAATCAGTCTCCCCCAGACACACAGAGCTCAGGCGCATGGCCGTACCCGCCCCTACTCATCGGTCCGGTGGCGTTGCCAGCCTCTCGCCCACCGCCTCCTCAGGAGCCGAATCTGAGTCCTGGCTGTCACCGCACGGCCTCCACTTTATCTGCTCCTACTTAGAGTGGCAAGGGCGTCAATTCCACGGCACGGAGCCGCCCCACTGCGACACCGCCAACATCGACCCGCCAATGCCCGGAGCCGCTGGTACGTCACCGGCGGATTCCCAGCCTCCACCACTTGCAGAGCTGGACTCCGACTCCAATTCTGACTCCAACTCCGACACCCAAACTGACATAGACCATCTTAAGACCTTTGCTCTGCACGTCTTCCGGTGCACTACCAACACCTACGGGTGCCCTGTCTACCCCAACTGTATGCACTGGTGGAGGAACCTGAATGAGATCAAGGACCACATCCTTGAGATGGCCAGGTCTGAGGCCCTGAGGGAGGACAACATGAAGAAGTGGAGCCGCCACCGCGTCCTTGCCAAAAACGAGGGATGGATGTAGATTGTTCGTGCCAGTGGAAGACCAATGCCGATATGTTATCTGTGATGTTAGTTAGTATATTTAGATTTCGTGGGAACATTATCTTATGTATGTGAACATCGTGATGTTAATTAGTAACTTTACATTTCCATGAAACATGGTCTCATGTGTTGTCCGGCCTGTTCGTGTTTCGTAGACAAGAACATCTGCTCTTATTGTACTTATACATGATCGTGTTTCCTAGCGTGACACATTTTTTTTCGAATCGAGTGCATCCTCCATTTCCATTGCAACAACGGAAATACCGAACAAGTCATAGAACAAGGATAAAATAGGAGCTCACTGGCCCTTGACTCGCCCTAACTTACCTTGACTAAAGCTAGATTAGGACAACGATCGCCCCTAGGACTCCAAGGGAGAGTAAGCATCACCAGACAACGAGTCTGAACATCATCACAAGTTTCCAACCCAAAACATAGCACCACTAGACAGACCTACACCAACATCTGCCAATCGCTTGACACTGTCAGTTTCCTAGCTTGACACATGATCTGGAGAAGTTGAAGATCAATATTGGACGACTAATAAGAAATAGCAATATGATCATTGCTCACCTTGACCAAATTCAAAACAAGCATCCGGTTATTGCCAAACATCCAAAATACTAATGCATCCCTAACCCAAACCATGTTTGTGAATTTGGTTATCGTTTGTTTGTTGATTAATCCCCTTGTTTGAAGTTGTTTATGCTTTGTTTCCCTGACCATCTCTGTTCCTTGTCTCCCTATAAATGTTATCCTATTTTATCACTCTCATAAACTATGAAATCATAGATCACCTTTGCCCAAAATCAAAACAAGCATCTTTTACAGGTCCTGAAAAATTTGTGTTTTCTGTATATTTTTCTAGACCGAAACATCCGGTCTGTTAATGCATCCCATACCCGAACATCTGGTTTAATGGTAGTAAACCGTTCATCTCTGCATGTTGAAGTGCTTGTAAATATAGTTTGCTCCAAATTCACTAAGATTACAAATTTACATAGTTCTTTTCTTTGCAAAAGACCGTTACATTATTAGAGATCGAGGCGCCCCCTTGCATTAGCGTGATACAACTCCCGAAGAGACACCCCGACTTTCCCTAAAACTGAGATCTATTAATATACCAGACTCTCCCAACTCCCTCCATTGCCTTGTCTCAAACTCTCTTCCTCCAGGAAACCACAACCACCATGTCTTCTTCTCTGATTCGACTTCCCGCCTCCCCGTTCCCTTCCAACCCCTCCTCCATCAGGACACCACCCGACTCCCCCCAACCAAGCGCATGCGAGCCATCTGAGCCCTCCTTGAGTGAATCTGATGTAGAAGACATGGAAAGGCAGGAGAGCGAGGATAGTGAGGATGAGTACGACTACGTGGAAGAGGATGAAGAGGAAGAGGAAGAGGAAGAG
Source organism: Cenchrus fungigraminus (assembly GCA_036936925.1). Classification (NCBI taxonomy): domain Eukaryota; kingdom Viridiplantae; phylum Streptophyta; class Magnoliopsida; order Poales; family Poaceae; genus Cenchrus; species Cenchrus fungigraminus. The sequence continues at coordinate 97,304,537 of CM072774.1, read as the reverse complement.
GAAGAAGAAGAGGATGAGGAAGAGACATGGGCGGCCATTGAGAAGAAGTGATTGGCGGCCAAGAAGAGGAAGCGGGTGGAGGCCAAGAAGAGGAATCAACAGACAGAGGCGTTTGTGAGGCAGCATTTGAAGGATGACAAGGCCAGTAAGCTTCATTCGTTCAAGGACATTCCGTCGGCGAAGAAGAATAAAGGTGTGGAGGAGGAGGAGAAGGACTCGAAGAGGACCAAGAATAAGATGGACCTCAGCGCTGGTCCTTCAAATGCCGACCACGTCAATCCCGATCCCGTGGCTCCCCCAGCCATTAAAGCTCCCTCGACGCCAGAGTCATCGGGGAACTCCTCGGAGGGGTCGTCTTAGATTACTCGGATTTGGGTTTTCTTTATCACTTTCAAATAGGTGGTCTTGTGGATGGAAAGATCAATTGTATATTTTCTTTTGGATGGAAAAGATCGATCCCCTGTTTTCCTGCTCTGTGAATCTTGTAGTGGTAGGAAAATCCCCTGTATCCCCTATTATCCATGAAGAACATGGGTGTTCTTCTTTTCCATGATCGCCTTACTTGCTTCAGTGGATTTCCTTGGTCATGATGCGTTGCCATAGTCTGAGATGTAATGTCTTGTCATGTGATATTTTATTCTTATCCCACCACACCGCATTGCAGATACACACGTAAATGATGACTGATTTTACAAATTTACTATTTGACTAAATTCACCGTTTTGCCAAGAATATACAGAACATAAATGATGGTCACCTTGCCCAAATTATTCAACTTAAATGTGCACATACATGATACATCCCCATAGACCTACACCCGTACAGTGGCACTGGCACAGGCGCGCACAAACACACACCCAGCAACGAAATCTTCGGACTTGGCAACGAGGAAGACAACAGACATGGTAATGGAGATGGATACGGCACACGCCTATCCCGTCATACCTAATGCACAACGGAATGTAGCATAACAAGGATCCGTGCGGAGATATTCCTCCAATGCATGGTGCATACCCCTTGACTTCATGGTACGTCCCGAGCGACCAATGCCAGAAGCATGTTGTAGGATGTCACGAAAACCACACTGCCGGTTAGCAACATTGCAGTAAGGCACACACAGCGACCATGGCGAAGCACACGAGTGCAACCCTGCTCCTGCAGCCAAGCCAAAGCATCTTTCTTCATCTCCTCCGTTTCTTCCTTATCAACTTCGTCCATGTCGTACAGATCATATGGATCCATGTATCCTGGCCGCTACGGAGGTGGCACAGCATGGAAGTTGGCGGTTCCTCCATTCGCATCAGAAGTCATCCTCCTACACACTCACCAACAACGTAAACATGATAAGCACTGACCAGAAACAATGATTGTATCCTGTAAAAACACAACACGGAAGCTAAGAGCTCACCTCTTTTCACAGCGCGCAGAACCAAATAGAGAGGTCTTCTAGCACAATGCGTGGAGGATGAAGAGGTGATGAGCAAAGGCCTTGGGGGCACGCCTATTTATCGAACCATGACCGATACTAAGGTAGCTTGCACCTCGTGGCAGAGCATGCCCTCACGGGATTACAGTAGCCATGAAAATACGTGGGATACTCAAAATATGAAGGCCTACACTACTGAGGAATCCTGTCACAAGTATAAGGCGGAATATGCAGGCTTTTTCCCCGGTAGGCATGCAAAATATTTTGTGGGTACATGAGTGTGCTTTGGTCCGGATAAGAACACAGAAGGAAGATCCTTATATCCATATGACTTAAAAAATAGATGTGTAGGCATTGTAGTGGGAGAAGCAGCTGTTAGGTTTTGTGATCTTCGACTAGAAACGCACCCAGCTTCACTGAAGCGTGGGCCTCTTCCAGATATCCGTCTCCCACCTATATTGTACGCCACCGGAATCCCACCCAAACTCGATGACAATATGGGGCCGCCATTGCACAGCCTCACTTGTTAGTGGCCCCGAAGCAAGTGCAGCTTACCAAATTTTCATTTCGCGGTCAGGAAGTCGAAAGCGGGATTTTCAAATTTTGTATTCCCTCTCCGCCCCAAAATAATAAATACTTTACTCCATTGCTACCGTATTGCGCCACTAAACTCCCGCCTTCCATTTCCAAAAAGCATCACTCTTCTCAGCTAGATCTCCGGTGGCGGTCCGACCTCGCCGTCGTCGGTGGAGGGGGAGGGGTATCTCAGGAGATGGTGGGGGTAGATATCAGTGTTCTGCTTGCGTCTGCTGTGCTGGCCAAGCTGAGCAGTTGAGCAAGGATACGGCGTAAGCACCGGCTCCCGATGCCCCCTAAATCCATGGGCCCCTGAATCTTGGAGCTTCACAAGTGAGAATCTCATTTCCTTTTCTTTCTAGTCCCCTAGTAGTATTTTCGTTGGCTTAGAAAGTAAATTGCTTCATGTATTGTGTTAGTTCTGAGATTCTTCTCTTAACTTTGCCGCTCTAGATGCAGTCACTGATTTGGAACACAAGTTAATCGATGAGCCATGCATTGAAAGTAAATTGCTTTGTGTATTGTGTTACATTGGAGATTCTTCTCTTACTTTGGCCGCTCTACATGCAGTTACTGATTTGTAACACAACTTAATAGATGAGCCATGCTTAGAAAGTAATTTAGTTTGTTTATTATCTTAGATTTCAGATCCTTTTCTTACCTTACCACTCTAGATCCAGTTCCTGATTTGTAATTTTTTGTGCAGGGCCTAGCATCCCACTCCTGCATTGCTGAGATTCAATCACATGTTGTGGTATGTAATAGAACGCATGATTATCCTGCTACTTCATTCTTAGGATTATTCTTAAGTTTATTTGCTTGCTTCGTTTAAGGTTCAAGTTTGACTTCTCCTTTCATTTTTAGGCTCAAATGTTGAGGACAATCCTTGCGGTTCAAATACCAAATTCCTGTCCCTCCAATGTGAAGTCAAAGCCATTCATTGATTACATTCCTCGAGATTATCCAGCTTTCTCTACATGCTCAAGACCTGAAGTTTCGTTGGGAGGGCTCGATGCAGCTACTGACCTTGGTGAAATCTTTGTTGAACAGGACCAAGTTTTGACAGACTTGAAGATCAAGGCAGAAGTATCAGATGTAGCAATGAAAGTGCAGACTGATGAGATTGAGAGGTTGAAGAAACAAGTAGAAACTACTGAGACCCTCCTTCGTCAACTGCTAAGCTCTCGCCTTGGGTAAGGCCACTGTGTTTCTTAGTCTTCTGCTTGTGTCCTCCCAGCTAGTTGTGCTGGTTTGTGAGTACCACTACGTGAAAAACTCACTTTGGTAACGGGCATATATTGCCTTTAGTAACGGGCAAAGCGCCCGTTACCGATCAAGTGTTACAAATGAGCCAAGAAAGGTAACGGGCAGATGCTGATAACACATATTCGTAACGGGCATCAAACAACGACTGTTACCACAACTAGCCACTGGTCACGTGAAATGGCTGTTTCTCTGGGCCCACAGGGAACTTTTGTAACGAGCACCAAAACAGAGCCTGTTACAGTAACTCAACATCGGAGACGCGTGCTGTGTACCTGCGTCTCTGATATCTCAACGAAATGAGACGCGTCTATTTCACGCGCGTCTCAGCACAACTAGGATTCGTAATGGGCATCAAACAACAACTGTTACCACAACTAGTCACCGGTCACGTGAAAATGACTATTTCTCTGGGCCCACAGGGAACTGTGGTAACGGGGACCAAAACAGAGCCCATTACATTAATTCAATATAGGAGACGCGTGCTGTGAACCTACGTCTCCTCTGTCTTGACGAACGGGCCAAGTTCTAGGGCCCACCGGTCAGTATTGGTAACGGGCTTTTATGCTGCCCGTTACATTGTTGGCATGTTTGTAATGGGAGTTCCGAATGAAGCCCGTTACTCATTGATCAGTGTTTGTAACGAGCTTTAATTAACGCCCGTTATAGATACGTAGGCCACCCCGACAGTAACCTGTTGCCTGCTTGCCGGCTGCATCCTGGAACCAGCCAGGATTTGGCAGCCATCAGGAGCTACATCCTAGAACCAGCAAGGATATGACTAAATTCACAAAAATTAGATCCAGCATCCAAATTCACAGAAATCCACATAATTCACATGCATCATATGACAAAATTTAGCATCACATCATCTCACAAGTAAAGAAGCATCACTGGCTTGACAACAATATCATAGCCATAGTTAACTAGCTTGACAACAATATCACAAAATTCATGGGACAAGGAGGAATGCAAAAATTTCCTAAGAACTATGTACCACATTAGCCCACACAGTTTCATCAGCATAAAATTTTCCGTCGACTGCGATCACCTATTCCATGAGGAATGTGGCAATTCTATCACGAACATAGACTAGCATGTTGTGGTGGAGAGGATGCTCATCTAGCCCTAATCTCTGGATAGAACAATGTCACCAGTCAGCACACATATATAGGTGGTTACCAAACATGTGCAGTGCTAATAAGCAAGAACTGTGCTCAGCTGCAGGTTTTACAAATGAAGATCCCAAGAAAGTACCTCCATATCTGGGCCTCTATCTTTTAATTTAAGCATGTGATAGGCACAATAGAAGCTGCAGAGTTTGGATTTAGTAGGTTGTTGGTGGCACTGCAATAAATGTACAAAGAAAAATAGTGGTGATCGAGAAGAAATAAACTCAAGCTTTAGTACTAGCTTCCACAGGAAGAAAATAAGTGGTATGTACCTTAACATCTTTGACATGTTCCAAGGTGCTAAGGCGCAACTTCTTTTTGGCGCAGTAACATTCCCAACCCCTACAACGAAACATGCAACAATGGTTAGGGCACTATTAATTAATATACTCTACACAGTTTGTTGAGGAACGTCCGCAGGTTAAGAAAGAAATAACTTACTCATTAATGATTAGTTCGAAAGGGGTAGTATCGGTCTTAATGCTCTTGAATGAATCAAGATAGTAGACCTTCTGCTGCTTTGGAACGATCGCCACTGCAATCCAGTGGTTCCTACTGAGATAGTTTGAAGGCATGGTGCATATATCCGTGCTGGTCAACGTTGTCGACCAAAGGCATTCAGGATCAAGGAAGCCAACTGCAGCGCCCGTCTTCTCAACTTCTACAGACATAGTCCTATTAGTAAGAAAAAACAAAGTGTAAGGAGGCAAAATACATGGTAAAGATGATGTGACGCAAAAAGCACATTTCGATAGAGAATGATTAGTGAGAAGCAGATTAAATTTTCAAGCAACTTACAGGATGAAGCAGCAGAGAAGTACCAGATCCAAAGCATCTAAGTTAAAGAGATCATACAAATCACTGAGTGGCACAGGTATCTACTTGAGTTCGTTTGATGATTCGTCTCCTCTCTTAGGCCATGCATTGGTCCCGGGCCAAAGTGCGACCATAATGGGAGAATCATCATCTGACTTAGCACGTTGCATGTAGCATGTGTGGAGATCTCTGGTACAAGGAGCAGCCATTTTGAGATCATCACCACTGAGAAGCCTCTTTCTGAATTTGTAATTTGGGTTAACCGTAGCCCAAGGATTCTTCTTGGTGTTTCTCTCAGATCACTTTGGGTTAGTCATAGCCCAAGGATTCTTCTTGGTGTTTCTCTCAGATCGCTTTGGGTTAGTCATAGCCCAAGGATGCTTCTCGGTGTTTCTCTCAGATCCCTTTCTAGTAGGCATCTTAGAGGTTTTATTTACAGTAATTTTCTTTTCCTGCTGCTTTGAGATGGCTGAAGAAGGTTTCTTAAGGGCTTGCTTGCCTGCTGTAGGTGGTGTAGAGCTTTTATTTTTGGCAAGTTTCTTTTTTTGCAGCTTTGAAATGGCTGAAGGTTTCTCAAGGGCTTTCTTGCCTGCTGTACGTGGTGTTGAGATTTTATTTTCATCAAGTTTCTTTCCTTGCTGCTTTGAAATGGATGAAGGTTTCTCAAGGGCTTTCTTGCCTAGTGGTGTCTCACCAGGAGCTATTACAGAGGTATTGGGCCCAGATGTACCTACAGCTTTCTTTGAAATGTCGTCGACAGATTTATCAGCACCAGCCAACACATCACTCTGGTTGCCTGGTAACAGTGGTGTCTCACTAGGAGCTATTACAGCGGTATTAGGCCCAGATGTACCTGCAGCTTTCTTCGAAATGTTGTCGGCATGATTGTTTTGATCACTTTTGTTTGGGGGTGTAGGTTTTGTTGTTTCATGAGGAGGAGAAGGAGGAGGAGGAGCAGGAGGTGGTGGTGGTGGGGATGGAATATTTGGTGTCTCTTGCGGATGTGGGGATGCAAGTTTTTCTGTTTTTTCAGGACTAGTAGTAGGTGGGGATGGAATATTTGGTGTATCTTGCGGATGTGGGGATGCAAGTTTTTCTGTGTTTTCAGGATGACGAGGAGGTGGGGATGCAAGTTTTTTAGGACGAGGAGGAGGAGGTCCGAATGGAACGTCTTGCGGATGTGGGAATTGAGGAGGACGAGGAGGAGGATGTGGGGAACCATGTGAGGAAGGAACCTGTCCCGTACTCTGTGAACTACAAGGAATCTCTACTGTAGCCTGTGAACAAGATTTACATGTTGGTGCTCCCTTGATGTGAATCTGACACCTTCTCCACTGTAACCTCTGTCCTTCAGCTTGTCCGAGTTTCATCACCTCGTCATTAGGAGGGTATTCCACCTGTTCATCCGCAAAGATATTATATACAGTGAGCACTTCAACCACAACACAGTCTTCATGAATCGGGACTGTTTGTAGCGTAGTCTGCTCTGGATGAACAAGACCAATTGCATCATCACATTCAAGAACCCTCCATGTGATCCATAGGCCACAGTGTGTGGGTTCAGTCAACATGCCTATAAGGTCTTCCTGTGTACAATCGTCACAGCGCACCTCTGTCACCAACTCTGCAGTGCCATCAATGAAACCTACATTATCTGCAGATGCACAGCTGCTCTTCAGTGTGGCGGGTGAAGGGCTTGCGCAATTGGACACTGGTGACAACACCATCTGGTGACAACACCACCTCTTTAGTAAATTGTTCTGCATCTGCATCTCAGCAACCAGTTCTTACTTAATTTGTTCCTTTATCTTTTTCGTATCAACTGATGCGTCGGTCTTCGTCCTCTTCCTCTTCCTGTACATGGAAGTGTGCTGAGGCCATGCATACTTCCAGCCCTGGTAGCTGGAGACACCACGCACGTGACCTGGTTGTTCAGGGCGGCCCAAACACTGACTTAGCACATCATACTTCCTCTGCCCTACCATTCCTGAAGATTCTGCACATGCAATCTTCTCCTTGATGTCTGCAGCCAATTTTTCAGCCTCTTTGTTGTTGAACACTATCACGGCAACACGGTCTTTAATCACTAGCTTACTCCTTGCTCGCAGCCAATTCTTGGAACGATCGTCAGGGTAGGCGTCATATGGCCACTTTGTGGATGTCCTTGGCGCTCTGCCTCAGCGCTGAGCCCCACCCACCTGGTCTTGTTGTGCACTAGCAGTGCCATAACCCTCTTCTTCATCTTGTGGCCCAGGTCTATAGTCCTCGTCAGATTTATCCTGTGAATTAATAGTCAAAGGATTTTGAGAAAGGTCGGCTCAGTGTCCAAGAATAGCACAAAAAGCAGACCATACTGCTAGCTCTCCCAGGAGACATGCTACAATAGGAGAAAAGTCGAGCACATTTTTAGTTAACCATGCTTAGCAGCTAAGCATGAGAAAACACATAAGAAAACAATTACAGTTCCTACTTTAGCCCACTGTAATATCATTGGTTCTTGGTAAAACATTAACATAAATGCAAAATTCAGTAACCAAAAAATTAGTTCAGGCAATGCGACCTTACCATTTTAAAGAGGAAGATGCAGGCTGCCTCTGTTGCTGATGAGGTACTTATTCAACTTGGGGAGAATGTGCACATGTACATAGGAACAAGAGCAAAACCAAATATAAGAGTCAATCTAAAGGGAAATGCTAAGTATGTATACCATCAACAGCTAAGTATGTCCACATGTACTTATACAAAGGAGCCACGGCATACCCTGCAATTCCCACAAGTACAAGTATATTTATACGCATTTATATAAAAAGAAAAGCATACGCACGCATATGTTGTATAGTTGATTATCTGAACGCATGTGTGCTGCATACGCTCGCTTGGCCTAATTGCATAAACTCGAGCAAATATACCAAATTACGTTGTTAATTTTACAGTTATTACTGAATTGTTGTTAATTTTACAATTATTACCGAGTTGGTAGAATGGATTTACCGAATTGTATAAGACATTTTTAGAGCGGCATACCATAAACTCAAATCCTAGATTCGCCACTGACCTTGTCACTATCGGAGCGGAGGGATCTCTACTCCTCGTCGATGCCTGCTCGCCGCCACGTCCTCGTCCTCGCGTCGACCTCGTGGCTGGATCCCTCCTCCTCCTCCTAGTCGTCGTCGTCATCGTCGTCACTGGATCCCTCCTCTAGTCATCGTCGTCGTCACCGCTGCTGGGTCCCTCCTCCTCCAGATCTCGCTGTCAGAGGTGTGGCGCGCGTCACGCCGAGCGTGGTGTGGCGCGCGTCTCAGCGAAGGGGTGTAGCATGCATCGCGGCATGGGGGGAGGTGAGGGGGACGAAGGCGAGGGGGAGAAAGCGGCAGCGACGGCGCGAGGGGAGAGTGGGAGGAGACTGCGTGAGGGAGGCATCCTTCCCTACTAACCTAGCGCGAGTGGGCTTTTGTGGGCCTTAAAACGAGTAATGTAGTCAAGTACTACTCTGCTATTGTATCATAAACATGAGATAAAAAATCTAATTTTAAGAAATTTTGTTAAACAAGTGTGGCTGTTGATATTTTATACATATACTAAATTACCAACTATGAATTTTTTGTATTTTTTACGAATTTTTAGGTGCTGTATATGGGCTCTAATATGACATGCATCACAAGTTCACATCACTAAGCAAACAAGTGTGACTGTTGATATAGCATCACATCACATGTTCACATATGACATGCATCACAAGTTCACATCACCAAGCAGATTAACTCATAACAAACATATTCACATCTGACATACATCAGCAGGGCACATCATCAAAATAAGACTGCATCAGCTGGGCGCATCACCAAACTAGATTGTAGCTGCAAGGGAACTAGTTAGCTAGATGGCTTCTTTTGTGCTGCCGCCTCAAGTTCAGCTATCCTTGTCTCTAGTTTTGCAACTCTTTCTGCCAGCTCAGCATTCTTCTTTAGAAGTTCAATCTCCTGCCTCTTTTGTGCGGCTTTAAGCTGCTCATCCTGCTTGTCGATTCCTTTCCAGATGTAGTCAATGTCATCCCGAGTAACAGCATGTTCCTAAAACAAAGGAAAATTATATTAATGCAAGCTTCATAACAGTTGTAACTTCTTACAAGAAAGCTCTTTAGCTCTAACTGGTTTCAAAACTTGCCTGCTTCTCTCCAGCCGATTCCTTGAGCTTGTTGATTTCAGTCCAAATCCTGTCAATGTCATGTGCAGCAACTTCCTACAACAAATGGAAATTGATGCATTAGAACAATTGATCAGTGAAGATGTGAAGGTACAAGGACAAATCGTGTGTGATGGTTCCAGAACTTGCCTCATGGTCTTTAGAATCGTCACCGGAGTTGTTGCCAGAGTCGTCACCGGAGTTGTTGCCGGAGTCGTCACCGGAGTTATTGCTGGAGTCGTCGCCGGAGGAGATGAGGTCTACCACCACTCTTCTGCCCGGGTCGTCATCGGAGGAGTCCGCGCTCACCTCAATGCGCGTGGACCGCTTCTTCCTTCGCGTTGAGGAAAAAAACCCTGCCTCTCCATGGCGGGCGTCGCTGGAGTCTGCCAACTTGGCCCTTGCGCGCGTGTACGGCTTCCTCCCCTGGGCCGACGAAGAACCGACATCTTCCATGGAGCGCCGAGGAAGACGCACAGGGGCGGCGCGTTGGGACAACTCCTCTTCATCGCCGCAGAACCTCACTCTCTTGGCGGGGGCGGCGGATAGCACCGAGGAAGACTGACGGGGACGTGTGAAGGACCGGATTGGCGACCAGAGAGGGGGGAGTGAATGGGAGCCGATAAAAATTCTTCTCAAGAACTCGGCCTATAGCCCAAATCACTTCCGAAGAATCTCGCACACACTTGCCAAGATCACGTAGTCACAATGGACCTACTGACCCTAGGAACAAGTTAGATCAAGCCTAGGAACGAAGCGGAAGTAAGCACAAAAAGAACCGAGAGAAAAAGCTAGTGCGAGGCAAACTGCAGCAGAAATTGTCGGTACTACCGACCCCAGGTCGGTACTACCGATATGGGCTTACTGGCACCTAAAAACCGGGTTATCGGTACTTCCGGCACTAGGTCGGTACTTCCGACAATCGGTACTACCGACCTCGGGTCGGTACGACCGATAAAGACTCTCTGGCAGCTGAAAATCAGGTTATCGGTACTACCTGTACAGGGTCGGTAGTACAGCCCCCCCCCCCAAAAAAAATCAGCCCGCGAAACAGCCCCAAACTTTCGATTGATGGATCTCCCAAACCACTTGGAGTCTTGAGACGAATTTTTGGGGAGATGATGAACACCCCAAGGAGAGGATATGCCCCAAAATTTTGGTCTCAAACTCCGTACAACTCCCGGAATCGTGAAACCTTGCCAAGAACACTATGACCCAGGCTTCATCCGAAAGTCAACGAATCAAAGGCCAAATCCGGCGTTTGAGGGGTCAAGATCATCCACAAAAAGGCACAAGTCACTCACCCATGATCCCCTCAAATAAATCCAGAGAGAAACACCCTCAAAATGACGAATCGAGTGAGGAACGAAAATTCCAAGAAAAGGCTCCGAAAATCACTGAAAAAGAGAAACGGGAGGAGCAACAAGAACACTTGACGAATCACGCCAAACCTTCTATACACACCATGAAAGATTCATACAAGGTCTAGCTTGCCTCCTCAAGATCCGTCCCTCTCTCAAGATCTCACCATGAAGCTCTCAAGCATGTCCTATGGAAAACCTCGGGAAAATAGGAAGGGAAAATAGCAAAGGGAAATGAGCTAGGGTTTCAAGAGATGGCTGCCATCCACTCTCCTCTAAGTTTATATGGAGGCAACCGAAAGACGAAACTACCCCTATTACATAATACTAGGATACACGCCCCCGAAGGGCACTTTGGGAATTCTCGTCGTACAACCATCGGACGGATGCCCGGCGACCGCACCTCGCTTAGCCTCGACGCAAGCCTTGCGATCCCGACGCGTGCCCTCCCCTTCGAAGTCTCTCGGCGCGCCCGGATCCCGTCTCTGCCCGCCGAGCCTCTGGTCTTGGTTTTGTGGTTCAACCAAGTAACCTGACGGTTTTGTGGTGAACCGCCGCAAACCCCGCGTGCAGACTCCGGTCGTGAGCCGCTACCCTGCATCGGCTCCTATCCACGACTTCGTCTTGCTTTTCTTGCCACCATGCGGCCCGCACTTGATCCCGTTCGACCACCGGGTCCATCGAGCCGAGCCTACTTGTCTCTCCACTCCTCGGAGGCCCCGCAAGGCTAAGACCTTTCGCGCCCGCTCTTCACCTGTACCAACGCAAATCAAGCCGCAACCTGCACCTGTAATACTCGGCCAAGAGTTAGTCCACACCACGTTGTCAATCACTCATCACACTAGGGAGCGACCATCCACTGGTCCTCAGACGCTCCTGTCCTCAATCTCCCCCTTGATGAGTGCATTGACAACACACACATAGTAACCAATTTAGAGAAAAAAGAAAAAGAAAAGAAACGAATGAAAAAACTCAAACAAGTGATCAAAAGCCAAACAAAAGCCAAAACAAGATCACTTGAGAGAGAAAAATCTCGGTCCCCTAAGACAAGGGCAACGGCTCGACACAACCGAGATAAAATACTCCAAAATTACCGACCCCCCAAGTTGAGGGAAAAGGGCTCGACACCATCGGCAAACGGGCACAACTAAAACCAGGCGACAAAGAGCTCCAAAGCAAATGAATGCAAGCTCCCCTGAACAAATGCATTTCTCCCAATTTTTCTCCACTTGATGCAAAACTCCACCTGGATGCATGAAATTTCTCCCCAAAGCAAGAATTGGGTACTATCTCTCCCCCTGTTGGTAATGCATGAATCAAGTCTACAAATGCAAGCATGTGCTTCTCAAATAGACAAAGAGCACTACAACATGCTAAAAATGAGACATAGACAAGCAAGATAGCCACAAATTTAGTACAAGCATCGCCAACAAAATAGATAGGGACATATAAGCATGTGACATAGCCATGATAAAAAAGAAGCATTTTTCACAAAAAAATCCCTCTCATGAGCATAGGACCTAAACATGATCAAAATGAGCACAAACAACATATAACTCACAAACTTCATGCAAGGTTACAAATTCTCATCACAAGACCATCACAAACACCTACAAGCTATCTCATGTCATGTCAAAGCCACCGAGCCATGTGTCCACTTCTAAATGTGAGACTTCTCAACGGTGAACATCATGCAACGGTTCAGCATCCAAGATAAGGAATTTAAAGCGTACATGACATGGAAGCATATTTTTCAAGAACAAGCATTTTATATACCAATTTCAAGATTTACAAATTAAACATGGTACATGAAGTGCCTTTGCGGCAAAAAGAAGCTGAGGCTTCTCCAGAAGGTAGCATGTAGGCTAAACATTCATGATGATAAATGGGTCTTTGACCCCAAATGAAAAGAACATGGTTCCAAGCACAAATTAAGCAAGGTATAGCCATAATTGCACACATTTAACATGAAAGGCATTCAACGCATAAGAGAGGATCATATATAGCATTTTTACAAAACTAAGCCATCCACAAGCATATACATCCCAAAGCTACCAAGAACATCGCTATACATCATGTGAGCATCACTAGCAGAGTCATAATCTCATATCCAGCATATCATGGTGATCAAAGTATATAGGAGAAGCATATCTCTAAAGCATATGACACAAATGCAGTCTATGGTATAAATATGCAAGCATGATATGATACAGAAAATGAAAATGCAACATGAGTATGTACATTAGACTCCCAACCAAAGCTCAAAAAGGAAAAACCACTCCAAGCTCCCCTCGCAAATGAGCAAATGTAGCTTGGTCCAAAGGCTTGGTTAGGATATCGGCGAGCTGCTTTGCGGTTGGCACATGGATGAGGTCTATGTTTCCCTTCTCAACATTGTCTCTCAGGAAGTGGTACCTTACCTCTATATGTTTGGTTCTAGAGTGTAGCACGGGGTTTTTGGCAACACTGATGGCACTCGTGCTATCACACATGAGAGGAACATGGGTACACTCCTCACCAAAGTCACTCAGCGTGTATGTGATCCAAAGTAGCTGTGAGCAACAACTAGCGGCAGCAACATACTCAGCTTTTGTGGTAGACTGAGCTACACTAGATTGTTTGCGAGAAGACCAAGAAACAAGCGAAGAACCCAAAAACTGGCACGTCCCTGAAGTCGACTTCCTATCGACTCGACACCCCGCAAAGTCAGCATCCGAAAACCCAAGAAGCGAAAGAGAAGAGGACGCCGAGTACGAAAGACCAAGCTCAGGAGTGTATCAAAGATACCTGAAGATCCGCTTGATAGCCTGCCGATGCGAAGTCCTCGGCGACGCCTGAAAACGAGCGCACAGACACATAGAGAATTGAATGTCCGGCCTCGTCACCGTCAAGTACAAGAGGGAGCCGATCATGCTCCGGTACTCCTTCTAGTCCACAGGCTCTCCGTCCTCGTCTGCATCCAGCGCTGTAGTCATATTCATCGGTGTCGACAGGGGCTTCGAGTCGTCCATCTTGAACTTCTTGAGGATGTCCTTCGTGTACTTGGCTTGATGCACAAAGGTTCCCTCCTTCGCCTGCTTGATCTGAAGCCCGAGAAAGAACTGCAATTCTCCCATCATAGACATCTCAAATTCTTTGCTCATGTCCTCTGCAAACCTCGCAACAAAAGAGTGAGACGAGCTGCCAAAGACAATATCATCCACGTACACCTGAACAATTAGGATATCATCGCCCTGCTTGAGGAGAAAAGGAGTCTTATCCACTTTGCCCATCTCGAACCCCTTGCTGAACAAGATGAAGGACCGATTAGGCGACCAGAGAGGGGGGAGTGAATGGGAGCCGATAAAAATTCTTCCCGAAGGATGAACTCGGCCTATGCCCCAAATTCACAACCAAGGATTCCCACACGAGTTTGCCAAGGTCACGTAGTCACAACGGACCTACCAACCCTAGGAACAAACCCAAACTCAAAGCAACCCGGAAGCGCAACTCAAGAAGCAAAGGACTTAGGCAATCTGCGGTGCCTGCGGTGGACGGTCCGAGCTTACCTGGCGGACGGTCCGCGTGGAGCAGGCGAACGGTCCGCGAGGTCATGGCGGACAGTCCGAAAATGCAACCCGAACCTCCAGTATGCACCCTCCAAAAATCGGACGGTCCGCGAGCTCACCGCGGACGGTCCGCGACCCACGGACGGTCCGGCCTCACCAAGCGGACAGTCCGGCCAACAGCCTCCAACAAAAAACACCCGACCCAACGGATCAAAACGAAACGGCTCAAGAACTCGACGAACACCTGGACGGACGACACCTCACGGACGGTCCGCTGACCCCACGCGGACGGTCCGCCAGGCACGGAAACAGCAGCCCGAGCACGAAAATGCGAACTCAACCCTCTCTATCCGTCCATGGATCTCCCAAACGGCTTGAGCTCTTGAGGTAAGATTTGGGGGAGATGTGAAGCGTCCCTAGCAGATGCTATGCCCCAAAACTTGAGATCTCAAACGAACTAAATCGCCAGGAATTGAATCGCAACCAAGCTCTACCAAAAAAGCTAGGGTTCCAACTGAAATCCTTCAATCGGAGGCCAAATCCGGAGATTGGGGGCTCAAGATCAAGCACAAAGATGCACAAGACATCTATCCATGATCCCCACCAACAAATCCGAACCCAAACACCTCAGAATCAAAGAAACAAGGCGCGCACGAAAATCCAACGAAAATAGCTTGAAAAAGACATGAAAATCACATGAGCTACAAGAAGGAAATCAACGCAACCATGAATGCTTCCATACACTCAGAGGTCAGATTCTCTACAAAGCGGTGAGGAAAATCTACACCTATGGAGCAAGGAAATGAGAAGCAATCCGGATGGATGGTTTGCCCAGAAAACCCTAGAGCTATATATATGAGTCCCTCTGGGTTGGGCAAATGACCAAGCCACCCCTAGCACTTAAACATAAGATACAATCCTCTCAGGGGCAAATAGGTCATGTAGTACTCCTCTTCATCGCACGGCCACGCCTTCGCCGCAGTCCGCGTCCTCCCGACGCCAGCCCCGCGATCCCGCCACGTGCCCGCCGGCATCGAAGCTTCTCGGCGCGCCCGGATCCCGTCTCCGCCCGTCGAGCCTCCGGTCTTGGTTTTGTGGCTCAACCAAGTAACCCGACGGTTTTGTGGTGAACCGCCGCAAACCCTGCGTGCAGACTCTGGTCGTGAGCCGCTACCCTGCACCGGCTCCTGTCCACGACTTTGTCTCGCTTTTCTTGCCACTATGCGGCCCGCACTTGACCCCGCTGGCCACCGGGTCCCTCTAGCCGAGCCTACTTGTCTCTCCACTCCTCGGAGGCCCCGCAAGGCATAGGCCTTTCGCTCCCGCTCTTCACCTGCACCAACACGAGTCAAGCCGCAACCAGCACCTGCAACACTCGACCAAGAGTCAGTCGACACCACATTGTCAATCACTCATCACACCAGGGAGCGACCTTCCACCGGTCCTCGGACGCTCCGGTCCTCAATCTCCCCCTTGATGAGTGCATTGACAACACACATATAGTAACCAATTTAGAGAAAAGAGAAAAAGAAAAGAAACATCTGAAAAACTCAAACAAGTGATCAAAAGCCAAAGAAAAGCCAAAACGAGATCACTTGAGTGAGAAAAATATCGGTCCCCAAAGACAAGGGCAACGGCTCGACACAACCGAGATAAAATGCTCCAAAATTGCCGACTCCTCAAGGTGAGGCAAACGGGCTCGACACCATCGACAAAAGAGTACAACTAAAATTCGGGCGAAAAAGAGCTCCCAAATGCATATGAATGCAAGCTCCCCCTGAACAAATGCATTTCTCCCCCAAAACAAGAATTGGGTACTATCTCTCCCCCTTGTTGGTAATGCATGAATCAAGTCTACGAATGCAAGCATGTGCTTCTCAAATAGACAAAGAGCACTACAACATGCTAAAAAGAGACATAGACAAGCTAGATTGCCACAAATTCAGCACAAGCATCGCCAACGAGATAGATAGGGACATGCAAGCATGTGACATAGCCATGATCAATATAAAGCAATTTTTACAAAAATTTCCCTCTCATGAGCATATGACCTAAACATGATCAAAAAGTGCACAAACAACATATAGCTCACAAACTTCATGCAAGGTCACAAATTCTCATCACAAACACCTACAACCTATCTCATGTCATGTCAAAGCCACCGAGCCATGTGCCCACTTCTAAATGTGAGACTTCTCAATGGTGAACATCATGCAACAGTTTAGCACCCAAGATAAGGAATTTAAAGCGTACATCACATGGAAGCATATTTTTCAAGCACAAGCATTTCATGTACCAATTTCAAGATTTACAAAATAAGCATGGTACATGAAGTGCCTTTGCGGCAAAAAGAAGCTTAGGCTTCTCCACAAGGTAGCATGTAGGCTAAACATCCATGATGATAGATGGGTCTTTGACCCCATATGAAAAGAACATGGTCCCAAACACAAATTAAGCAAGCTATAGCCATAAGTGCACAAATTTAGCATGAAAGGCATTCAACTCATAAGAGAGGATCATATATAGCATTTTCACAAAAATAAGCCATCCACAAGCACACACATCCTAAATCTATCAAGAGCATCGCTATCCATCATATGAGCATCAAAAGCAAAGTCACAATCTCCTATCTAGCATATCATAGTGATCTAGGTATATAGGAGAAGCACATCTCATATGGTACATATGCAGTCTATGATACAAAGATGCAAACATGATATGATACATAAATGAAAATGCAATATGAGTATGTACATCAAACCCCCAACCAAAGCTCAAAAGGGGAAAAGAACAACAAGCTCCCCTCGCAAACGGGTAAATGTAGCTTGGTCCAAAGGTTTGGTTAGGATATCGGCAAGCTGCTTTTCGGTTGGCACATGGATGAGGTCTATGTTTCCCTTCTCAACATTGTCTCTCACGAAGTGGTACCTTACCTCGATATGTTTGGTTCTGGAGTGGAGCACGGGGTTTTTGGCAACGCTAATGGCACTCGTGCTATCACACATGAGAGGTACATGGGAACACTCCTCACCAAAGTCACTCAGCGTGTATGTGATCCAAAGCAGCTGTGAGCAACAACTAGCGGCAGCAACATATTCGGCTTCTGTGGTAGACTGAGCTACACTAGACTGTTTATCGAAGACTGGC
The DNA here is from genome assembly GCA_036936925.1 of Cenchrus fungigraminus. Taxonomy (NCBI): domain Eukaryota; kingdom Viridiplantae; phylum Streptophyta; class Magnoliopsida; order Poales; family Poaceae; genus Cenchrus; species Cenchrus fungigraminus. Next base: position 97,287,046 of record CM072774.1, on the reverse strand, counting down.
AAGTCCCCGAAGTTGACTTCCTATCGACTCGACATCCCGCAAAATCGGCATCCAAAAACCTAAGAAGTGAAAGAGAAGAGGACGCCGAGCACCAAAGACCAAGCTCAGAAGTGTATCGAAGATACCTGAAGATCCGCTTGACGGCCTACCAATGTGAAGTCCTCGGTGATGCCTGAAAACGAGCGCACAGACACACAGAAAACTGAATGTTCGGCCTCGTCGCCGTCAAGTACAAGAGGGAGCCGATCATGCTCCGGTACTCCTTCTGGTCCACGGGCTCTCCGACCTCGTCCGCATCCAACGCTGTTGTCATACTCATCAGTGTCGACAGGGCCTTCGAGTCGTCCATCTTGAACTTCTTGAGGATGTCCTTCGTGTACTTGGCTTGATGCACAAAGGTTCCCTCCTTCGCCTGCTTGATCTGAAGCCCGAGAAAGAACTGCAATTCTCCCATCATGGACATCTCGAATTCTTTGCTCATGTCCTCTGCAAACCTCGCAACCAAAGAGTGAGACGAGCCGCCAAAGACAATAGCATCCACGTACACCTGAACAATTAGGATATCATCGCCCTGCCTGAGGAGAAAAAGAGTCTTATCAACTTTGCCCATCTCAAACCCCTTGCTGAACAAGAACCCCCTCAAACAGCCATACCAAGCACGGGGAGCTTGTTTCAGCCCATACAACGCCTTCCTCAACCTATACACCCGGTGAGGAAACTCAGCACTCTCAAAGCCCAGTGGTTGATTCACATAAACCTCTTCTTCTAAAAACCCATTCAAGAAGGCACTCTTCACATCCATTTGGTACAACTTGAACCCTTTAGCCACGGAAAAGGCTAGAAGGATCCTAATTGCCTCCAAACGGGCTACAGGAGCAAATGTCTCCTCATAGTCTATCCCCTCCTTCTAACTATACCCCTGAGCAACCAACCTCGATTTGTTGCTCACCACCTCACCATTCTCACCCTCTTTGTTCTTCCACACCCATTTTGCAATGTGGTGGTGGCTCTACCAACTCCCAAACTTGGTTTCTCTCAAAGTTCTCTAACTCCTCATGCATTGCGTTCACCCAATTAGGATCAGAGAGAGCGTGTCCAATGTCTTTCGGCTCAAAGGTAGAAACATTCCTGGACCTTGACCGTGTCGTACGTTCATTTATGTCGCCGATGATTCTTGAGCGAGGATGATCAACTTGAACGCGCCTCGGTGCCTCTCGACTGGAGACAACCTCCCCCTCAGTTGCAGCTTCCACTTGATCTTGCTGGATCGTAGTCGGTGTAGGGGCTAGACCATCCTGCACCGTAGTCGTCGTAGTGGAAGTAAAGGGTACATGCCCGGCTGGAGCTTCATCATCACCATCATCCTCTCCAGCATCATCCTCCTCGTCCTCAAAGATCTTCTTGCCAATCTCGTCGCCACCTGCACACTCAAAGACAGACGAACTGCATGGCTGGGTCTCGTCGAAGGTAACCTCACAAGTTTCCATGACTAGGTTAGTATCAAGATTGAGCACACGGAATGCTCGAGAATGACTAGCATAACCCAAAAAGATCTCATCGGAAGACCTCAACTCAAACTTATCAAGCCTACCCTTCTAGAGAATAAAGCACCGACAACCAAAAGCCCTGAAATGGCTCACTCTAGGTGCTTGCTCGTGCATGAGCTCATAGCACGTCTTGTTCAAGAAGGCCCTAAGAAAAATCCGATTCCCAACATGGCACGCGGTATTCACCGCCTCAGCCCAATATCTCCTTGGAGTCCTATGCTCATCGAGCATCGTCCGAGCCATCTCACAAAGGGAACAATTTTTGCTCTCAACCACACCATTCTGACAAGCCACATAGGGAGAAGAGAATTGATGTTCGAGTCCCAAATCATGACAAAAGGTTTCGAAATGAGAGTTTTTAAATTCAGAGCCATTGTCGCTACGGATAGCTGAAGGACCGATTAGGCGAACCAGAGAGGGGGGGAGTGAATGGGAGCCGATAAAAATTCTTCTCGAAGGAGATGAGAACTCCAACAAGACGAACACAGCTTCCGAATCATGTCTCCGACTCAACTACCCAAGTTGGCCAAGACCACGCAGCCACTGGAGTGCTACTGGTCCTAGGAACCAACAACCACCTTCACAAACTCGAGAACGCAGCGGAACTAGCAACTCGAGCGCTACTGACCTACACCGGTCAGGCCGGTGAGCACCACCGGTCAGACCGGTCCCTGCTGGTACAACCTGGGAACTTCCACAGAAGGCCCCTACACCGGTCAGGCCGGTGTAGCTCACCGGTCAGACCGGTTCAAGCCAGGAAACCCCAAATCTACCAAACAGACCTACCGAGCTCCAAACTGACCCAAACTCGAAACAGCAGCAACACGGGACTACAACAAACTCACCAGAACGTTCACCCTAGGCAAAACCCACAGAGCCTTTACACCGGTCAGACCGGTGAGCAGCACCGGTCAGACCAGTCAGGCTGGGCCGCTCGGGGATGAACAGCACCCGCGGGTCAACTCCCCCAAATCCAACTCCCGATCTCCCGAATCGCTCCACAGATTTGTGCAAGACTTTGGTGATAGTAGGAAGACCTCATGGCACTCCATAGCCAAGATTTGGTCCACCAAAACTTGCTAAATCAAGAGGAATTGAAGAAATCCCACCAAGAACGCCTCTAACCCTAGAGCCACGAAAACCTCAAAATCGAGCCCCTTTACTCACTGATTTGCGAGGGGAATCAGAGGGAAAAGAACCACGAAGGGTTCATGCATACATCCCCCACCAAATCCCAAAGAGAAAGGCCTCGAAATCGCTCCAAGAAAATCGCCAAGAAAGGGCTCCGAAAATCACCAAAAAGGAGAAACGGGAAAGACACATCCAAGCCTTGAGGAACCACACCGAATCATCTATACATACCAAAGAGGTTCATACAAGGTCTAGCTTGCCGCCCGATCATCCTTCCCTCTCACAAGATCTCACCATGAAGCTCTCAAGCTAGTCCTAAGAAAATCCTAAGGAAAATAGGAAGAGAAAATAGGAAAGCAAATGAGCTAGGGTTTCAAGAGATGGCTGCCATCCTCTCACCACTTGGGTTACATGGAGGCAACCGAAAGACGAAAATACCCTTACTAGCTAACTAGGGATACATGCCCCTCAAGGGCGAATTCAGAAATCTTTGTCTTCGCTCCATCGGACGGATGCCCAGCGACCGCAAACTTGCTTAGCCTCGACGCAAACCTTGCGATCCCGACGCGTGTCCTCCGCTTCGAAGATTCCGGACTGCGTCGTCGCACTCCAGTCTGACCGGTGCTCCTCACCGGTCAGACCGGTACCCACCGGTCAGACGCACCGGTCAGACCGGTCTGGAGCTGCTACACCTCCGTCTTCGGTTCTTCGGTCTTGGCTTTGTGGATCAACCAAGGAACCCAATGGTTTTCTGGTGAACCACCGGAAACCCCGCGAACTCGGTGTAGCCTCCGCCAATCACCACTCATGACTCGGCTCCCACGTAGTCCCGGCTCGACCTTGGTTTTGAGGCTCAACCAAGAAACCGTCCATGACTTCATCTTGCCGTTCTTGCCACCATGCGGCCCGCACTTCACCCCGCTGGCCACCGGGTCCCTTGAACCAAACCTACTTGTCTTCTCCACTCCTGGAGGCCTCACCGGCAATGACCTTTCGCGCTTGTTCTTCACCTGCACCTGCACCAGTCAAGCCGCAACCTGCACCTGCAATACTTAGCCAAGAATCAGTCCACACCATGTTGTCAATCACTCATCACACCAGGAAGCGACCATCCACCGGTCCTCGAACCACACCTGGCTCTCAATCTCCCCCTTGATGAGTGCATTGACAACACACACGTTTTGGTAACCAAGAAAAAAAAGGAAAAGAAAAGAAATGACTAAAAGAAACTCCAACAAGCGATCGAAAGCCAAGGAAAAGGCAAAGAGTAAGATCACTTGAAGAAGACAAGTCTCGGACCCCTTAGGCAAGGGCAACGACTCGACACATCCGAGACAAAACATGCTCAAGCAAAGAGCACAAAACTCCAATCCAAAGCTCGAAAACCACAAAGAGCTCCCCCTGCACACATGCAAGCTCCCCCTGAACCAATGCAACTCCCCCTGGACGAATGCATGCAAACCACCTCGCAAAACAGAGCAGTTGCTTCAGCTTTGCTCTGACCGGTCAGACCGGTCACCCTCACCGGTCAGACCGGTGGACAAGATCGTCCAGCACCTGGGAACTACACCAGTCAGACCGGTGTACCTCACCGTCAGGCCGATGCCACCTGGTAAACTGCCCGAGCTCAAAAATAGCTCGAAACCACTTGAAAACCTTCTAAATACATGCAGCAAGCCAAAACAGGCTCAAACTTCTCCCCCTTGTTAACAATGCATGAATCAAGCTAAAAATGCAAAAAATGCAACCTAGAGCTTCTCAAATAGACAAAATTCAACAAAGGATGCTACACATGTCCAAATGAGCAAGTTAGATACTCTATAGCTTCGTAATGACATCAACTACAAGATCACCAAGTTGCACAACCATTGGGCGAAGCTAAGATAGAATTGAGCAATTTTGCGAAAAATCACCCTCTCATGAGCAAAGTCCTAAACATGAGCAAAACATGTCAAAATGGCAAAGCCACACAAACTTCATGCTAGGACAACCATTCTAAGCATAAGACCATCATAAACACCCACAAGCACCTCATGTCATGTCAAAGCCACCGAGCCATGTGCCTACTTCTATATATGAGACTTCTCATTGGTAAGAAACATGCAACGGTTTAGCACCCAAAAACAAGTAAATTAAGCACATATGACATGGGAGCACATTTTCCAAGCAATTTACATTTCATTTTCAGATTTAAAATTGGTACATGAAATGTCTTTGCGACAAAAAGGAACTTATGCCCCTCCACAAGATGAAGCATGGGGGCTAAACATTCATGATGGCAAATGAGCCTTTGGCCCCATATGATCAAAATAAGCTATCCAACCACAAATTAAGTATAGCCAAGCCACAAAAACATGTCAAGATCATGTAAAGGTATTTACTCACAAGAGAGCATACATATGAGATTTTTCAAAAACATAGCCATCAACCATGGATATAAACCAAGATTATCAAGAGCTAAGCCAAACTAACCATAGCTTACCACACTAGCTCACAAAGACATACATATCATTCCATGGTGAACAATGTATATAGGAGAAGCCTTTCCTAAACAATGCATATGATACAAAATGCATGCAACCTAAGATACAAAGATGCCTATACATCATGTTACATATGCCATGCCAAATGCAGGAAATGCACAAAGGAAAGGTATACATATGCTACAAAGGAGCTCCCACACGCCAACTCAAGAAATCAAACAAACACCAAGCTCCCCCCGCAAACGAGTGAAAGTTGCTTGATCTAGGGGTTTGGTGAAAATATCGGCTAGTTGGTCATGTGTGGGTACATGGATCAAAGCTATCTTCCCTTTCTCTACGTTGTCTCTCAAGAAATGATACCTCACTTCTATGTGCTTGGTTTTGGAATGGAGCACTGGGTTCTTTGCAACGCTTATGGCACTGGTGCTATCACATTGAAGTGGGACATGGGTATACTCCTCACCAAAGTCACTCATGGTGTATGTGATCCAAAGGAGCTGAGAGCAACAACTAGCTGCGGCCACATACTCTGCCTTGGTATTGGATTGAGCAACACTCGACTGTTTGCGGGAAGACCAAGACACCAAAGAAGAACCCAAGAACTGGCAAGTCCTAGAAGTGGACTTCCTATCCAACCGACACCCGGCAAAATCCGCGTCTGAAAATCCATGAAGCGCCAAAGAAGAAGACGCAGAGTACCAAAGGCCGAAGTCGGGAGTGTGTTGCAAATACCTGAAAATGCGCTTGACTGCTTGCCGATGCGAAGTCCTCGGAGACGCTTGAAAACGAGCGCACAGACATACCAAGAATTGGATGTCCGGCCTCGTCACCGTCAAGTAAAGGAGCGACCCGATCATGCTCCGGTACTCCTTCTGGTCCACGTGTTCACCTTCCTCGTCCGCATCAAGAGCTGTAGTCGTACTCATAGGCGTCGCCGTGGCCTTGGAGTCCTCCATCTTGAACTTCCTCACAATGTCCTTGGTGTACTTAGCTTGGTGCACAAATGTTCCTTACTTTGATTGCTTGATTTGTAGCCCGAGGAAGAACTGCAACTCGCCCATGATGCTCATCTCAAATTCCCTGCTCATGTCTTCTGCAAACTTTGCAACAAGAGAGTTAGACGAGCCACCAAAGACAATATCATCCACGTATACCTGCACAATCAGGATATCTCTGCCCTGCCTGAGGAGAAACAAGGTCTGGTCGACCTTCCCCATCTCAAACCCTCTCTCAAACAAGAACCCCCTCAACCTACCATACCAAGCTCTAGGCGCCTACTTTAACCCATACAGTGCCTTCCTCAACTTGTAGACCCGGTGGGGGTACTTCTCACTCTCAAACCCCGGTGGTTGCCTCACAAACACCTCTTCCTCCAACACACCGTTCAGGAAAGCACTCTTCACATCCATCTGGTACAACTTGAACCCTTTAGCCACGGAAAAGGCTAGAAGGATCCTGATCGCCTCCAAACGAGCTACAAGAGCGAAAGTCTCCTCGTAGTCGATCCCCTCTTTCTGACTGTACCCCTGAGCAACAAGTCTCGACTTGTTCCTCACCACTTCTCCTTTCTCTCCCTATTTATTTTTCCACACCCATTTTGTCCCAATCGGCTTACACCCTGGAGGAGGGTCAACCAATTCCCAAACTTGGTTCCTCTCAAAATTCTCCAACTCCTCATGCATCGAATTAACCCAATTATGATCAGATAGCGCGTGTCCAATGTCTTTGGGTTCAAAGGTGGCAACAAAAGCAGCATGAGCGAAATGAGAATTGTTCCGAACCCTCGACCGTGAAGTACGTTCATTCATGTCGCCGATGATTCTCGAAGCTGGGTGATCCACTTGCACTCGCCGGGGAGGTTCTCACCTTGATGCTACCTCCCCCTCAATAGCAGCTTCGCCTTGATCTGGGTTTGTCGTTGTAGGTGTGGGAGAGGGCCCGTTCATGATCGTTGTCGAAGTAGTAGGTACATGTTCAGCTGCGGGCACCACACCGCCATCTTCATCATCTTCATGTTCATGCTCCTCCTCCTGAAAGATCTCCTCGCCAAGTTCGTCGTCACCTGCACACTCAAAAACAAGCTGACTACGTGGGTGTGTCTCGTCGAAGGTTACCTCGCAAGTCTCCACGATTTGGTTAGTTTCAAGATTGAGCACACGAAATGCTCTAGAATGAGATGCATAACCAAAGAAAATGCCATCGACAGACCTAGCCTCGAACTTGTCCAACTTCTTCCCTTTCTTCAGAATGAAGCATTTACAACCAAAGACATGGAAGTGACTCACCTTGGGTGTGCGACCGTGCATCAACTCGTAACAGGTTTTCTTCTTATGAACCCTGAGGTAAATTCTGTTCGACACATAGCACGCGGTATTGACCGCCTCAGCCTAGAACCTTCTCGGAGTCCTATGCTCGTCGAGCATCGTCCGAGCCATCTCGCACAAGGTTCTGTTTTTCCTTTCCACCACGCCATTCTGAGGAGGCGTATACGGACTCGAAAACTGGTGTTCAAGACCCATGTCATGGCAAAAGGTTTCGAAGCGAGAGTTTTTGAATTCCGAGCCATTGTCACTGCGGATCGCTCGTACGGCATCTCCGTGCCTCTCGTTTCTTAACCTAAAGACAAGATCTCGAACAAAACCAAACGTCTCCCCTTTCTCTTCAAGAAAGAACACCCACGCATACCGAGAGTAGTCGTCCACCACAATAAGGACATACCACTTCCCACCCGCAGATCGCACACGAGCTGGGCCAACAAGGTCCATATGGAGCAGCTCGCATGGACGCTCCGTCATCACATCGGTGAGGGGCGGGTGAGAAGAGGCTACCATCTTGGCATGCCTACACGGCGCACAAACCAACTCTTTCTCAAACCTCAACCGTGGCAATCCTCGGACCAAATTGAGTTTACTCAAGCGTGACAAAAGGTCAATGCTCAAGTGACCCAACCTCCTATGCCACTTCCACAACTCACTCGAAGAACCAGCCAAGAAACAACGCTCAACACCAGAAGACTGAGAAAAATCGGCTCGAAACACCTGACCCTTGGGAACGACCATACAAACAAGGTCCCCTCGAGAGTCTAAAATCCGAGAACCACCAGGCCGAAACAACACCTCAAAGCCCTCATCCAACAACTGGGACACAGAAAGCAAATTGAACCCCAGCGATTGAACAAGAGCAGCCCGCCTGAGAGTGACCTTGTCACTTACCTTGATCTCACCTTCTGATAGCACACGCCCTCGCCCATTGTCCCCAAAGGTGATGTATGTCTTGGACACCACCGGGACGAGACTTGAGAACCACCCCTTGTCTCCGGTCATATGCCTCGAGCAACCGGAGTCAATCAACAAAACGTTCCTCAAGTCTCCCACCTGAAATTCAAAAGCGAGCACGTGAGTGAACAAACGACTCAGCACTGGGGTTAGTACCAAAAGAGTAAAACTAGTGCCGAGCCATTTGCTCCAAAGTGGGGTTAGCACAAACCAAATCATCACGCCTATCAAAGCTACCACCATGAACACCACCACGGTAACTACTACGAGGGAACCAACCCTCTCTAGCTGGAGGAGGACGAAAGCCACGAAAGGAAAACTGTGGGTCGTTCCTCCTCTCCATCTCAAAGCTACGACTCCTCCCACCCCCGTATTGAGCACGAGGTGGAGAATGCCTAGCAAACTGACCACCTGCAAACTTTCCAGACCAACCACTAGAACCACGACCACCAGAACCAAATCGAGCATCCTCACAAGCACGAAACCCAACTCGCTGTCTGCCCAGACCTGCACCGGTCTGACCGGTGTAACGCACCGGTCTGACCGGTGTAGCTCGGCCAGCAGCACCATCAGCTGCCTTCCGGTCTCCCCAAGCCGGAACCGTCCTCACAATTGCCTTGGCCCTGGGCATCTGCATACGAGGCTCAGGTACACCATTAGAGGGCCTGTACCTGTCCTTGTTAGCCCACTCTCTAGCCATTCTCTCCTCACGCTTCCTCTTGAAGCAAAACTCATCCTTGTGACCATCTCTCCCACAATACCCACAATGGAACTTATTGGCTGTGGCTTAGGCTTAGGCTTGGGTTGTGGCTGCCCACTCGGTTTCTCACCCATCTTCTCTCCTTCCTCACCTCCCTTTGGGCTCACAAACTTCACCGGTTTTTGGAAATCATTTGTTGGGTGAGGGAATATGGGTGGATCTGGAGTAGTGTCAAGTTTGTTTCTGAGATGGTTAGGCTTGGGCTCAAACTTGTTCTTGTATCTGTTTGGTGGAGGGATAGGAATCTCTCCAACTCTCTCAACTCCCTTACCACTGTTCTCTCCAAGCATGTCAGCCCCAAGTGCCTGACCATCATAGCATTCGAAAGCCGCTATCATGATACCAAGCTGAGGCTCTTGACCCGACAACCAGCTCATACATTTTCTCCGCTCATCATTCTCATCCTACAAGCGATGAACATAATGCGCAAGCTCCAAATTCTTAACCGCATGCAATTCACAAGTAGAGCAAGAAGTGGGAATAGGCTCTTTCAACTTAGCCTCAAGCGAAGCAGTGTAAGCATGCATCTCATCAATCTTTCCATGCAAAACAGGGCAAGAAGTACAAGCACCTAGCAAAGCAGGTCTAGACTTAAGCTCAGCCACTTCAACCCTAAGCATATCTAGTTCATCACAAGTAGAAGCATGCTTATCCTTAAGAGCAGTAAGATCAGCTAGGTACACAGAGCAATCACAGCAATCAATCTCATCAGAAACCACAGGAGAAGCCTTAAGCGAATCAATCTCAAGCTTAGCATCTAGGTTCTGGGTTTCTAGCTCAGCCACACGGTTCCTAGCATCTTCTAGTGAGGCCCTAAGCTCTTTCCTCATCTTCTTGGCCTCTCTAAGCATGTGATCGTGATTATCAAGCAAGTCAACCAACTCATCATTCTCCTTGCGCAAAGAAGAGAGCTCATCACATACCTCATCCTCGGAGTCAGAGTCCGAGTTGCTCTGGTGACTCTTCTTGCTGCCGGAGCTACGAGCCATGCCGCAGAAGCCATCTCCCGCGAAGCAGCTCAACCCGCTCAAGTTCCTGGATGACTTCTTGTTCTTGCGTCGATCACCTTCATCTTCACTGCTACTCGAACTCGAGGAAGAGTAGGCGGAGCTGGAGTCGACGTTGCTCGCTCCGACCATCGCTCGGGCCTTCCTGCCGCGGCCATCCTTCTTCCTCGACCGTCACTCGTCCTTGTGCTTGTTCTTGTGCTTGTGATCGCGCCTCGATCGGTACTTGCCATCCTTGCTCGACCGGTGCCTGTAGCCGTCCTTGTAGCCGTCCTTGTTCTCCGTCTTCTCCGGGCAGTCGGCGACGAAGTGTCCTGGCTTGCCGCACTGAAAGCACGTCCGTGCTGTCCTCCTCGTGTTCACCCGGTTCTCGTGCAGCCTCTCGAACTGCCTGGTCAGCAACGCCAGCTTGTCCTCTCCAAGCACGTCGAACTCCTCGTCTGGCAAAGACATCAAAGAAGACAGAGAGAACATCCTGGAGGATGCGTTTGCGTTAGACTTAGCTCCTTTGCCACCAACGAGAGCGAGACTATGAGAATCAGTCGGGCTCTCGATCTTGGCTGTCATACCACGGTCCAACTCAGCCGACTTGAGCTTCGAGAACAGCTCGTTCACCGTCAAGGTGTCATACTTCTCGGACTCGATAATAGCCTCAAACTTCCCGTCCCATACAGTACGATCCAACGAGTGCAAGAGCTTCACGGCTCTATCATGATCATCGTATGGGAGCACGCATTGGCTCTCATGTTGTTCACAACGACCGTAAACCGCTGGAAAAGGGCATCGACGGACTCGCCGGGGAGATGAGTGAAGTTCTCGTACTCTCCGGTAAGTCGCGTACATCCGAGCCTGAACCTTAGCATTCCCAGCATGAGCATCCTTCAACTGCTCCCAAATCCTACAAGCTAAGTCCTCTGTCTGAACCCGATCGAATTCAGGCTGACAAAGAGCACGAAACAAGTAGTCGACAGCCTTGTTGTTGGCTTCGAACATATCCCTCGATCCTGGAGCAAGGAAGTTCATCGGATGAACATAAGCTGTGTTCACCGTGACATCCCAAAGGATCTGACCCTTTCCGCGGAGGAACGCTGCCATCCGCCTCTGCCACATCTGGTAGTTCTTCCCATCGAAGTGCGGAGGACCCGAACCCCGTTCCTGGTACGCCATCTTTGGATCTTAGACTGGTAAGAGTCAATAAAGACCCGAACCGGCTCTGAAACCAATTGAAGGACCGATTAGGCGAACCAGAGAGGGGGGGAGTGAATGGGAGCCGATAAAAATTCTTCTCGAAGGAGATGAGAACTCCAACAAGACGAACACAGCTTCCGAATCACGTCTTCGACTCAACTACCCAAGTTGGCCAGGACCACGCAACCACTGGAGTGCTACTGGTCCTAGGAACCAACAACCACCTTCACAAACTCGAGAACGCAGCGGAACTAGCAACTCGAGCGCTACTGACCTACACCGGTCAGGCCGGTGAGCACCACCGGTCAGACCGGTCCCTGCTGGTACAACCTGGGAACTTCCACAGAAGGCCCCTACACCGGTCAGGCTGGTGTAGCTCACCGGTCAGACCGGTTCAAGCCAGGAAACCCCAAATCTACCAAACAGACCTACCGAGCTCCAAACTGACCCAAACTCGAAACAGCAGCAACACGGGACTACAACAAACTCACCAGAACGTTCACCCGAGGCAAAACCCACAGAGCCTTTACACCGGTCAGACCGGTGAGCAGCACCAGTCAGACCGGTCAGGCTGGGCCGCTCGGGGATGAACAGCACCAGCGGGTCAACTCCCCCAAATCCAACTCCCGATCTCCCGAATCGCTCCACGGATTTGTGCAAGACTTTGCGAATAGTAGGAACACCTCATGGGCACTCCATAGCCAAGATTTGGTCCACCAAAACTTGCTAAATCAAGAGGAATCGAAGAAATCCCACCAAGAACGCCTCTAACCCTAGAGCCACGAAAACCCCAAAATCGAGCCCCTTTACTCACTGATTTGGGAGGGGAATCAAAGGGAAAAGAACCACGAAGGGTTCATGCATACATCCCCCACCAAATCCCAAAGAGAAAGGCCTCGAAATCGCTCCAAGAAAATCGCCAAGAAAGGGCTCCGAAAATCACCAAAAAGGAGAAACGGGAACGACACATCCAAGCCTTGAGGAACCACGCCGAATCATCTATACATACCAAAGAGGTTCATACAAGGTCTAGCTTGCCGCCCGATCATCCTTCCCTCTCACAACATCTCACCATGAAGCTCTCAAGCTAGTCCTAAGAAAATCCTAAGGAAAATAGGAAGAGAAAATAGGAAAGCAAATGAGCTAGGGTTCCAAGAGATGGCTGCCATCCTCTCACCACTTGGGTTATATGGAGGCAACCGAAAGACGAAAATACCCTTACTAGCTAACTAGGGATACATGCCCCTCAAGGGTGAATTCGGAAATCTTTGTCTTCGCTCCATCAGACGGATGCCCAGCGACCGCAAACTTGCTTAGCCTCGACGCAAGCCTTACGATCCCGACGCGTGTCCTCTGCTTCGAAGATTCCGGATTGCGTCGTCGCACACCAGTCAGACCGGTGCTCCTCACCGGTCAGACCGGTACCCACCGGTCAGACCGGTCAGACCCACCGGTCAGACCGGTCTGGAGCTGCTGCACCTCCGTCTTCGGTTCTTCGGTCTTGGCTTTGTGGATCAACCAAGGAACCTAATGGTTTTCTGGTGAACCACCGGAAACCCCACGAACTCGGTGTAGCCTCCGCCAATCACCACTCATGACTCGGCTCCCACGTGGTCCCGGCTCGACCTTGGTTTTGAGGCTCAACCAAGAAACCGTCCATGACTTCATCTTGCCGTTCTTGCCACCATGCGGCCCGCACTTGACCCCGCTGGCCACCAGGTCCCTCGAACCAAGCCTACTTGTCTTCTCCACACCTGGAGGCCTCTCCGGTTACGACCTTTCGTGCTTGTTCTTCACCTGCACCTGCACCAGTCAAGCCGCAACCTGCACCTGCAATACTTAGCCAAGAATCAGTCCACACCATGTTGTCAATCACTCATCACACCAGGAAGCGACCATCCACCGGTCCTCGAACCACACCTGGCTCTCAATAGCTCGAATGGCATCTCCATTCCTCTCATTCTTCAACCTCAAGATTAGATCCCGCACAAAACCAAACGTCTCCCCCTTGTCAGCCAAAAAGAAGACCCAAGCATAGCGAGAATAGTCATCCACTATCACCAAGACATACCATTTCCCACCCGCCGAGCACACACGAGCTGGACCAACCAAGTCCATATGGAACAGCTCGCATGGCCTCTCTGTCATAACGGATGTCAAAGGCGGGTGAGAGGCGGCGACCATCTTACCATGCCTACACGGAGCACATACCAAGTCCTTTTGGTACTTCAACTTAGGCAATCCTCGGACTAATCCTAGCCCACTCAAGCGTGACAATAAGTCAAAACTCAAGTGACCTAGTCTCCTATGCCATTTCCAAAGCTCCGCCGAAACACCAGCAATCAAGCAACGAGAAGAGCCAACACACTGACAAAAATCAGCTCTGAAAATCTGACCCTCGGGGATGATCGTGCACACAAGATCACCTCGAGAATCCAAAACACGCGAAGCGCCCATTTTGAAACGGACCTCAAAACCCACATCAAGAAGCTAGGAAACTGAAAGAAGATTATACCCCAAAGACTTGACAAGAGAAACACGCCTAAGAGTCACAGACTCGCTCACCTTCACCGTGCCCACTGAAAGCACTCTACCTTTCCCATTGTCCCCAAAAGTGATGTACTCTTTGGTCATCACTGGGGTGAGGCTGGAGAACCACCTTCGATCTCCGGTCATGTGTCGAGAGCAACCGGAGTCGATCAACCAAAAGCCCTCCATGCCTCCCACCTACAAATCACGAGAGCGAGAGTGAGCAAACAACTCAGCACTGAGGTTAGTAAAAAATGAATCAAACCAGTGCCGTGCCATTTGCTCAAAAGTGGGGTTAGCAAAATCCATCCTATCTCCTCTACGTGGAACACCCACTCGTCCCCTTGGAGGACTACGCGCACCACGAGGTGGAGACCGTGGCCCGTAGCTCCTCTAGGACCTAAAACTGCGATCGTTCCCCCCATACTCATATTGGCCACGAGCGAAGGAACGTCCAGCAAACTCACCACGCCCAAACCCAACACGCCTACCACCTTCTCTATGTGGTGGCTCACCTCGAGGCACAAACACACGCCTCTCTCGAGGGTAAATTGTACGCACCATACCCTCGCCCCTTGGCACCAACCTAGGCTCAGGCACACCACGAGAAGGGTGGTACCTGTCCTTGTTGGCCATCTCCCTAGCCAACCTCTCCTCATGCTTCCTCCTGAAGCAAAACTCTGCAAGGTGCCCATCCCTCCCACAATGCTCACAATGGAAGGATTTTGGTTTTGGCTTTGGTTTTGGGCTCTCTTTGGGCTCTAGCTTCTCCTCACACGGTTTCTCTCCCTTCTTCCCAAAGAACTCATTCCCCAAGTCACTCTTGAACTTGATGGGTTTCTGGAAGTTGTCGGTATGGGGAGGAAACACGGGTGGAGCTGGGGTTGTGTCTAGTCGGTTCCTAAGTGGGTTTGGCTTAGGAGCATAGGCATTTTTGTGGTGGGTTTTTGGTGGCTCTGAGATGTCTCCAATCTTCCCCTCATCCTCACCTTTTCCCTCACCAATCTTGTCTACCCCAAGCGCTTGCTCATCATAGCGCTTGTATGCCTCAATCATCATCCGGAGCTGAGGCTCATGACCAGACAGCCAACCCATCATCTTTCTCAACTCATCATTCTCATCCTGCAAACGATCAGCATAGTGTGCAAGCTCCATATTCTTCACAGCATTTATTTCACAAGTAGAGCATGATGTAGGAATAGGATCTTTCAGCTGAGCCTCTAGTGATCTAGCATAAACAAGCGAAACATCTAGCTTCTCATGCAAAACAGGACAAGAAGTGCAAGCACCGAGCAAGGAGGGCCTAGATTTCATCTTATCTAGCTCAATCCTAAGCGCATCTAGTTCCTCAACCTTGGAGCCATACTTCTCCTTAAGCACAGTCAATTCACCAAGAAAAGTGGAACAATCAGTGCATTCAGGTTCATCGGTCACAATAGGAGCAGACTTAAGAGAATCTATTCGAGCCCTAGCATCAACAAGCAAAGACTCTAGCTCAACCACCTTCTCCTTAGCCTCTCCAAGCAAAGACCTATACTCCCTCTTCTCCTTCTTGGTCTTTCTAAGCACATCATCACGGTTGTCCAGCAAGTCATTCAACCTAGCATTCTCTGCTATCAAGAAGGATGGATCATTGTTTACCTCTTCCTCGGAGTCGGAGCCCGAGTCATCCTTGTTGCTCTTCTTGCTTGCGGAGCTATGTGCCATGCCGCAAAAGCCTTGGGTGGCGAAGCCCAAACCGTTGATATTCTTGCTTGACCGCTTGCCCTTGTGCCGGTTCTCATCTTCATCACTTGAGCTCGATGAAGAGTAGCAAGAGCTCGAGTTGATGTCGCTCGCTCCGGCAACCATCGCTCGCTCCTTCTTGTGACCACCACTCCTCCTCGGCCTCCGCTTGGACTTGTTCTTGCCCTTGTGATTGTCCCTCGAGTGGTGCTTGTGGTCAGACGACTTGAGCTTGGAAAACAGCTCATCCACCGTGAGGGTCTCATACTTCTCTGACTCAAGAATAGCCTCGACCTTCTCACTCCACACAGTACGATCCAGAGAGTGTAGGAGCTTGATAGCCCTGTCATGATCATCGTACGGGAGCACGGCCACATTAGCCCTCATGTTGTTCACAATCACGGTGAACCGCTGGAACATGGCATCTATGGACTCACCGGGGAGATGAGTGAAGTTCTCATACTCTCTCTGGTAGGTCGCAAACAACCGAGCCTGAACCTGAGCATTCCCAGCGTGAGCATTCTTCAGCTGCTCCCATATTCTACAAGCCAAGTCCTCTGTCTGCACCCGATCTAATTCGGATTGACACAGAGCACGGTACAAGTAGTCGACCGCCTTGTTGTTGGCGTCGAACATGTCCCTCGATCCTGGAGCAAGGAAGTTCACATGATGAACATAAGCTGTGTTCACCGTGACATCCCAAAGGATCTGACCCTAGCCACGGAGGAAAGCAGCCATCCGCCTCTGCCACATCTGGTAGTTCTTACCATCAAAGTGTGGAGGACCCGAACCCTATTCCTGGTATGCCATCTTTGGATCTTAGACTGGTTAGAATCACGAAGATCCGTAACCGGCTCTGATACCAATTGAAGGACCGGATTAGCGACTAGAGAGGGGGGGAGTGAATGGGAGCCGATAAAAATTCTTCTCAAGAACTTGGCCTATACCCCAAATCACTTCCAAAGAATTTCGCACACACTTGCCAAGATCACGTAGTCACAACGGACCTACTGACCCTAGGAACAAGTTAGATCAAGCCTAGGAACAAAGCAGAAGTAAGCACAAAAAGAACCGAGAGAAAAAGCTAGCACGAGGCAAACTGCAGTAGAAATTGTCGGTACTACCGACCCCAGGTCGGTACTACCAATATGGGCTTACTGGCACCTAAAAACCAAGTTATCGGTACTTCCGGCACTAGGTCGGTACTTCCGACTATCGGTACTACTGACCTCGGGTCGGTACTACCGATAAAGACTCTCTGGTAGCTGAAAATCAGGTTATCGGTACTACTTGTACAGGGTCGGTAGTACCGCCCACCCCCCCAAAAAAATCAGCCCGCGAAACAGCCCCAAACTTTCGATCGATGGATCTCCCAAACCACTTGGAGTCTTGAGACGAAATTTTGGGGAGATGATGAACACCCCAAGGAGAGGATATGCCCCAAAAATTTTTGTCTCAAACTCTCTACAACTCCCGGAATCGCGAAACCTTGCCAAGAACACTATGACCTAGGGTTCATCCGAATGTCAATGAATCGAAGGCCAAATCCGGCGTTTGAGGGGTCAAGATCATCCACAAAGAGGCACAAGGCACTCACCCATGATCCCCTCAAAGAAATCCGGAGAGAAACACCCTCAATACGAATCGAGCGACGAACGAAAATTCCAAGAAAAGGCTCCGAAAATCACCGAAAAAGAGAAACGGGAGGAACAACAAGAACACTTGAGGAATCACGCCAAACCTTCTATACACACCATGAAAGATTCATACAAGGTCTAGCTTGCCTCCTCAAGATCCATCCCTCTCTCAAGATCTCACCATGAAGCTCTTAAGCTAGTCCTATGGAAAACCTAGGGAAAATAGGAAGGGAAAATAGCAAAGGGAAATGAGCTAGGGTTTCAAGAGATGGCTGCCATCCTCTCTCCTCTAAGTTTATATGGAGGCAACCGAAAGACAAAACTACCCCTATTACATAATACTAGGATACACGCCCCCGAAGGGCACTTTGTTAATTCTCGCCGTAGAACCATCGGACGGATACCCGGCGACCGCACCTCGCTTAGCCTCGACGCAAGCCTTGCGATCCCGACGTGTGTCCTCTGCTTCGAACTCTCTCGGCGTGCCCGGATCCCGTCTCCGCCCGTCGAGCCTCCGGTCTTGGTTTTGTGGTTCAACCAAGTAACCCAACGGTTTTGTAGTGAACCGCCACAAACCCCACGTATAGACTTCGGTCGTGAGCTGCTTCCCTACACCGGCTCCTGTCCACGACTTCGTTTTGCTTTTCTTGCCACCATGCGGCCCGTACTTGATCCCGTTCGGCCACCGGGTCCATCAAGCCGAGCCTACTTGTCTCTCCACTCCTCGGAGGCCCCGCAAGGCTAAGACCTTTCGCGCTCGCTCTTCACCTGCAGCAACGCAAATCAAGCTGCAACCTGCACCTGCAGTACTCGGCCAAGAGTCAGCCCACACCATGTTGTCAATCACTCATCACACTAGGGAGGGAGCGACCATCCACTGGTCCTCAGACGCTCCTGTCCTCAACGTGGCCACGAGGCCTCCTTCTTGCAGAACCTCCCCCAAGAGTCGCGGGCCATCCCTGCGACGGAGACGAGGCTGCGATGGAGACGAGGAAGGCGGAAGCCGGAGAAGGGGATAGAAGGCGGAAGGCGGGGCAGAGCCTTTATTAAAAAGATTCGGATGCACAAATGATACGCTGATTAACAACCACCCGTCGCCAATGAAGGCGCGGGGCCAGGTCTATTCGAATGAAGAACAGTTTGCTTTTCCCCTTTTAATCTGCAATCAAATTTTGTATCATGTATTTCTCCGTCATCCGTAATCCAAATTTGATGATATTTGTTTCTGAATTTTTCTAAAATCAACATCTATTCATTTATGACATTTTTTCGTATGTAATTCCATTTCTTGGATGTTGTTCATACGCCTTATCTTGTTCCTTATAAGTACAACATTGAACTAATATTTGTTTTACACAACCATTACTAATGAAACTTTGCATTTTGTAATCTTATGGTGAACACAAGGTTATGTTCAAATTTCAAATGCATATGAGTTCGAACATGTTTTAAAGTGTGGAAAACTTCAATGTTGAAGTAACATTCTAAAAAACTATGTGAGAGATGTAGACATTTGTACACAAGTATAATCTTCCATTTTCGAAACCATTTGAATTTTTGTAGACAAGCTTAGGGACCTAAATCATGTTGCCAAGTCAATTTGTAGAATTTTTAGAACACACTAAGACGTTATTATAATTATTATATCGTAAACAAGAGATAAAAAATCTAATTTTAAGAAATTTGGTTAAACAAGTGTGGCGGTTGATATTTTATTCAAATACTAAATTACCAACTATGAATTGTTCGTATTTTTTATGAATTTTTTGGTGGTGTTTATGGGCTCTAATATTTGAGGGAAGTAAGTTTCAATTCAGAAAAAATAGTGTCGGCCCCACGGGTCAGCGTCAAAATCCTATATAAAAAAAGATAATCATTGCCTGCCCGACCGACAAAGGCGATGCGGGTAGACTAACCCGCGTTGCCAACAAGTGCTCCATTGTCCGAAATGCCCCTGACCGAATGAATATGCATCCACCCCGGTGACGCTGGTACACTAACCCTCGTCCCCAACAAGTGCTCCATTGTCCGAAATACCGCTGGCCGAATGAATATGCATCCGCCCCGGTGACGCTGGTACGCTAACCCTCGTCGCCAACCAGTGCTCCATTGTCCGAAATGCCCCTGGCTGAATGAATATCCATATGCCCCGACCCCGGCCTCGGCCCCGGCCGCCTTCTTATTCCCCGATTTGAGCTCCACCGCCGCCGCCCGCCCGTCCTTCCCCGCCATCGTGCACATGTTGCACTACGCCAATTCGTCTGGAGGTGCACGTGCGAGGAGCAGGGTTCGAGGTTGCCGGAGCAGCCACAATCACTCCATCGGCTTGGATCCAGTCGGTGAGCTAAGCGGCTTTCCACTGGTCCCTTGCCCGGACTGTGGTATGGCTCGGGTGGTGGAGGGGCGGACGTAGAAGGAAGGTGAAAACCACGGTCATCTTTATTTCAAGTGTGCATGGAACTCGGTGAGTAGTCTGCTGTGTTTCCCAAATCTGAGTTAGGGTTCTTATGTGCTTTTGATTTGAAGTACACCAAGAATTGTGGATTTTATCGTTTCCACAAGGAGTATCTCCAGATGCTGAAGGATGCTGGTGTCATTGTTTTTCGACCGTCGAACTGGGCAGACGTGGTCAATGAAGTAGTTGATTCAGTGGAATGTCAAATTGGGAGCGGCGAGCAAAGGCAAACACTGGAGGACAAGCAGAGGAAGAAAGCACTGGAGGAGAAGATGGACAATGTGATCTGGAAGATGAACTTGATTATTGTGGCTGTTGTTTGGGTAGTATTTGTATGTTTACTGGGGATGTATGCTGCAAAGAAGTAATTCTGATGTCAAAAGTGGTGCTTTAGCTTCATCTGTGTGGATGAAGAATGAAAAATCTGTCACAGATGACAAACTTAAATGTATGAATGAAGAATGTATGGAATGACAATTGGGTCACAAATCTTAACGTGTCACATATCACAAAATTCATTAATTCATCTGTGCTGACATTTCATTGCAGCACGAGGCAAAGGAGACGTGGATTAACACAAACAGATTAAAAAACTTCTGGCATAACTCTGGCATACACATTGTAAACTGCTGCCATATAATGACACAAATAAAGTAACAAACTTCTGGCATACATATTGCAATTCATTGTAAGCTGCTGCCATAGACATTGCAATGCGTTATAGGAGACATGGAATGATCTACCTGCGTCTCTTAGATCTAATAGTTCATCACAAGTTCAACAAACACACAGGAGGAACACATTAACACAGGATCTACTAGTTCATCACAAGTTCAACAAACACACAGGAGGAACACATTAATAGAGGAACAAATTAATTAAGCAGAGGTAGTCGCCGCTGGAGGAGCCCCACCGTCGGAGTCGGAGCCGGAGCCGTCGTGGCCGCCATCGTCGCCACCGTTGAAGCCGCCATCGTCGCCACTGTCGTCGTCAACGGGGTTGAGCACGCCTCTCTTAAGGTCTCCAGCCAAGATATGGATCTTGAAGGCGTAATCCTTCACGGTCCTCTGCAGCGGATCATTGGGTACTGGGACCCTGAGATGAAGGGCCACCCGTCAAGCCTGTTGAAAGCTTCGCGAAACAAGTTGACTGACCAAGTGGCTTCGTCAGTAGTTAGTGCAGGGGCAGAAACGACTAGCACGGGCTGCGGCACCGGCGCCTCCTCGGGCGGGGGTGGTGGCACCTCCTCGGGCTCGTCGGGCGGGGGCGGCGGCACCTCCTCGGGCTCCTCGGACGCCAGCGTCGTCCCCTCCTTGATGAGTCGACGGCGGCGGCTTTCGTCATCATCATCCTCCTCCCTCCCCCGCTTCCTGGACGGCTCGCTTGACGATGCCATGTGCGCTCTTGAGCAAGAAGAAGCTCTTGGATTCACTTTTTGGTGACCGGAGAAGGTGGTGCTGGGGTTTTCTTGGTGCTGCGGTTGACGAAGTTCTTGGCCGGCCGGGGATTTATATTGACAAGACGGGGAACCGTCAGGCTGCTGGTCACGCGCCTCGGAACTCGTGTATGCTCAGGAGAGCTCTTGGCCACAAAAGAGACATGTGGTCACAAGGAGACGTGTGACTGTTCATATTTTATTCAAATAGCAAATGCCCAACTATGAGTTGTTCGATTCTCAACAAAAACTATGAATTGTTCGTATTTCTATTAATTTTTAGGTGCTGTTTTATGGGCCCTAATTTTTGAGGGAAGCAAGTGTCATTTAAAAAAAGTGTCGAGTCCACGCGTCAGTGTTAGCAGCCTAGTATAAAGAAGGTAATCGTTGCCCGCCCGCGCACCAGCCAACAAAGCGACGCGGGTTTGCTAACCCGCGTCGGTAGTGACTATCCATTTTGCAAAATGAATATTCAACAGCCCTGACCCATTCCGTCTCCCCTTCTTCTTTCTGAATGGATAAGTGCAGCACTTTCCTTAAAAAAAAGCGCAGCACACGACGCTTTCCTCATTTCTCACTGGGGTGAGAGGAGGTGTGGAGATAGAGACGATGATGAGCGCCGGCGAGGGGCCAAGCAGCGGACGACCCCGCACACCCGGGATCGAGGAGAACCGGAATGTGAAGCGGTGCCGCAACTGGATCCGCGCGCGTGCCAGCGAGATGGTGGCGAAGAGGGAGACGATGATGAGCGTTGTAGAGGGGCAAAGCGGCGGTGGAGTGAACCTAATGCCAGAGACGAGGGTCCTCGACTGGATCCTCTCGGGTTCTGACGAGGGGCCAAGCAGCGGCAAGGAGGAGCGTGCCGGCGAGGGGGCATCGAAGTGGGTGAGGCGCCTGCCTCACGTCTGCGAGCACAAGTGTCTGGCAACGACGAAGAGGGGTCGAGGGAGCGGTGAAGGTGTAGAGGACCTCATCTCTGACTCTGGCAATGACCATGACGACGGCGAGGCAAGCTTCTCTGAATCTCACTGCCTTTTTACTTGTTCTATAGATGGAGCTTGAGCTTGATAAAGTTAGTGCCTACGATGATGTCTTCCATGCTTTTCATGATCTTATACCAAGTTCTGAGGCAAATCAGTTCTGAACTAAGTTCTGCTTTTACTTGTCACCCTGCTATGAAGCCTAGGATAATTTTCAATTTCTTATATAATTTTACTATGATGATTACTGTTCCTATACTGCTCCAAGTTCTGAGGCAAATTAGTTCTGAATTAACTATGTTATTCTTATACCATGTTTAACCCTGTTTCAGGCAAAACTCTATGAGTCGTGAGCAGATCTTGAGTTACTTCTAAACCTTAATGTCTGGGATTATGTGAAACCTGAGTTTGAAAAAATCACGAAAGAAGTGAACATCCTCATCAAAAAGGCTAAACACATAAGGGAAGTACAAGTATACTACTGAACAGAATCTTCAGCCCATTGAACATGCGCTCGAAGGGCTTCAAGAATCCTTGGTTACTTACGAAGAGGCTGCAAAAAGAGCCAATCTTGATGGGGCATGAGGAAGTTCAAGCTTGTTTATGTGCAGGGTCAGATAGCCATACATTTGTGGATGTTCAAGGGGCATGCTTTTGTTGATGTGTATGGTTAGATAGCACGACCCATAGTAAATAATTAATGTGATGGACAAGTTAAGTCCTAGCCTGATGGACAAATTAAGTTAACTGTTTGTAATAAATATTCTTTATTCCTGTGGACAAGTTGTCTTCATCTATGTGGACAAGTTATCTCTCTTATGATGTCTGTTTTGTCTCAAAAGATATATGTGTTGATTATGCCTGTATGTCGAAATGGAAGCAATGAGAGATCGAGCTGACCTGTCGATGAAGACAGACTTAAAGGAGACGCGGATTCACAAAACTATGTCTCCTTTCTTCACAAAGGAGACACAGATTAACAAACCTCTGTCTCCTTTGTTCACTGCCGTCGCGCTCCTGCTTCACGATAGTGAAGAGTGCTATTAGACTTTAATTATTGAACTCTTAGTCTAGTAACGGGCGTCAAATGGTCATTGGTAACGGACACTAAAGCTGGTTACCGATACGGCAGCGATCAGTAATGGACTTAAAGGGCCCATTACCGATACGGCATTGATCAGTTGTTGACGGTCTTTGCAACAAAGATTCGACCGTCAAAACTTCGGGTTCGAGAGGAGTATATGGCAAGTTTCATGCACATTTTTAGTACTAATAAAGTTCCACGAGTTGTGTTGTGATTTTCAAGGGCAGGTACACATTTTGGGAGAAATTGGAACAAATGTACAACATAAGCAAGGCACGGCCGAACCACCTTGTCCGGCCGGCCCTGCAGGTGCGGCCGACCCTGCCAGGTGCGGTCGGCCCTGCCCCGTGGCTCGTGCCTAGTCCAGAGCACCTCCTCTCCCTCGAGCAACACTTGGACGAGCACGAATCACTGAAGAACGTCGGTTTGATCCAAAGGTGGAGGCTAGGATCAATGGGTCCACTTGTCCGGCCGCTCAACCGCCACAACCGTCATTCCAAGGCGATCCTAGGCGTCCCTGACCGAAGGCGGTGCATCACACGGCACGGAGCTGGGCCGGCCGCACCTAGAGGGTCGACCGCACCTATCAACCGACGTGCCAGGCGAAACCGACACAAGGAACCAACCTACAACCGCCTCAGGAGCAGTGATCAGGGCGTCCAAGGCGAGAGGCGGTGGATCATAGGGCCGGCCGCACCTCCTGATCCGGCCGCACCTAACATATTGGCCCCACGCGCTCCACCAACCCTCCTTGCCTATAAAAGGCACCTCACACTCGCTGGATTGAACACACAACGCAGGAGCATCTCCATTTCCCTCTTTTGTTCACTTAGAGTAGGATTAGTGTAGCTTGGGAGTTAGAGTCGAGTCGAGCTAGTCTCGGGGTTCCGGAGGAGTCTTCTTCAGAGTTCCGGTACTACTCTTGTATCCTTTCTTTGTTTAGACTCAAGTACAATTCAAGTTATCTTTCTATCTTACCTTTTGAGTCAATTACATTCAGCTTTTACTTTACTCTAGAAGCTTTATCTTGGTTTAGACTAAAGTTAGTTTAGTCTTGGTTAGCATAGCTCCCTTGAACCCTATAGTGTTGTGGTCATTCTTCGCTTGATCTCCGGTGGTTCACGGGAGAAAGAGACCTTCCTTCGTGGTACTCGGGGAAAGGTTCTTTGGTTCGTTGTGAGCGCGGTGCTCAGAGCTTACCCTAGTCTTAGATTGGTGTCCTGTTCAATGGAATAGTTGTGGTACCCTAAGGAGGTGACAGCTCCGGACGGACTTTGTAGTCCACCACGTTAGTTCGGGCCGGTAGGATTCAGCGTGTCGTCGTTCTCCCTTCTCATCCTAGTCTGAGAGCGCGGCTTTGCATGCCCCTGCAGCACTAGAAGAGCTTGTCGAGTTTAGCTTGCCTTGGTTATCCTTTGCCTTAGTCCTTTGCCGAGAGTTGACAAGAATAGATAGATTGTGTTAGGATCCGTTCTCGTCTCATTGTCCTCCCAGCTCTCTAGATCCTCTCTAGTCCTTTATCAAGATCTCCTTGTGTGTGTCAAGTTATCCCCGAATATCTTTATTCGTTACCCCCGCTATAGCTCTTTACCAAGTCTTGTCTTTCTCCACCGTTTATTCGATTATCTTTGCCGTAGTGCCTCCCTTGGGAAAATATAAATACGATAACCCGAATACCACTGGGTGAAGTGCTACAACGGTAATCCGTGCGCTTGCGGACCTTTCTGTGATCGTGTGTTTTACCAAAGACGTTCCCTAGCCCCGTTACTAGGGGTGTAAACCCGATAGTGACGCTTGCGAGTGCCTTGAGCATTCCTGGCGCCGTCACCGTAAGTGCAACCTTAGTGGTGAGGCTAAGAAACGCTAACAAGCATTTCTGGCGCCGTTGCCGGGGAGGCAATAGGCATAAGATATCGTTTAGACATAGTGGTAGAATTATCAAGGTTCGGTAAACCGCTATTTAAGAGGGTTTACCATTGCTCTACTCTCGTGTACGCAGAGTAGTGCATGACCGGTTTCGACCTACCGTCCAACTTTAACGACAATCCGGAGTCACTTGTGAGGAGAGTGCGACCCCGTGTCCTCATTCCTTAGAAGTTTCTCTCGAATCAAGAGACGAACACCGTCGATCCCGTAGATAGCACCTCATCAACACCAATGGCCGAGAGGACGATCCGCGAGTTTTCCGCTCCCTCCAACACCAATGTCCCTACCGGGCCAACCACAACGGTGGGAGACGGAAACTTCGAACTTAAGCCGGCGTTGATCAACATGGTGCAAGCAAATCCGTTCTCCGGCAAGCCGAATGAAGATGCCAATGCACATCTCTAGCACTTTCTAGAGGTGTGTAGGACTTTCACTATCCGTGGAGTGTCGGATGATGCAATCCGTCTTCGCCTATTCCCGTTCTCATTGCTCGGGAAGGCGAAGCAATGGTTTTATGCAGAGCGAGATGCCATCAACACATGGGATAAGTGCTCAAAGGCATTTCTCGCAAAGTTCTTCCCGGTGGGCAAAACCAATGCCCTCCGCGCAAGAATTTCGGGCTTCCAGCAGCAGAGTGATGAGAGTATCCCGGAAGCATGGGAACGCTTCCAGGAGTACATCACCGCGTGCCCGCACCATGGCATGCACGGGTGGTTCTTAATTCAAACCTTCTATCACGGGCTCAAGCGTACTTCCCGTGAGCACCTAGATGCAGCCGCTGGAGGAGCCTTCTTCTCGCTACAAGTACCAGCCGCTAAGGAATTGATCGAGAAGATGGTGGCAAATCAAGGATGGGATGGAGATCATCTCCAACCCCGTACCCACGGCGTACACCAAGTCGATGGAGTCGACATGATCACCGCTAAGATGGACCTCCTCATGAAGAAATTGGAGGCATCAAGCAATGTGGAAACCGCCAAGATCATGGACGCTCGCATGACGTGCGAGGTTTGCGGCAATGTGGGTCATTCGGGCAATGATTGTCTCGAGACAAGGGAAGAAGCCAACTTCATCAACAATGGCAACAACAACGGGTTCCGCAACAACAACTATAGCAATCAAGTGTGGAACTCGAGGCCCAACTTCCCGTTCAACAATCAAAATGGAGGTAACTATTCTAACAATTTCAATAATCAACCTTCCATTAAAGATCTTGTCTTTGGCCAAGCTAGAATTAATGAAAATTTAAACAAGAAGCTAGCCGCTAATGAGAAAATTCTTGAAAATTTAAATTCCACCATAGAATTCTTCACCTCTGCTATGAAGAATCAGCTAAGCTTTAATAAAATGATAGAAACTCAACTTGCTCAGCTTGCTACTTCTTTACCTTCTTCTGAGTCGGACGGAATCCAGGGGCAACCCGAGCCTACCCGAGAGAATGTTAGCGCTATATCCACCAGATGGGGTAAGCCATCTAGGAGGATGTATGCACCTAACCATGCAGGGAAGCTTATACATCAAATCCAAGACCCATGGGATGAATCAGCAGTCTTGCACAAGAAAGACAATGGATATCCGGGCATCACATGCACGATTTACTACCAAAAGATCAAGAATGCTCTTTGTGACCTTGGTGCAAGTGTCAACCTCATGTCCAAGGCCATGTTTGAGGAGTTAGGATATGCTGCTCTCTCTTCGACAATGATGACAGTCCAACTTGCTGACTCATCGATCATATATCCAGAGGGCATAGTGGAAAATCTCTTGGTGAATGTCAAAGGCTCATATGTCTTTGCGGATTTCGTGGTCCTCGACACACAAGAAGAAATGTCGCTTATTCTTGGGCAACCATTCTTAAGAGATGTCAATGCAAGGCTTGATGTCGGAGCCTGAAGGAATCAATTCCGCGTAGGGTGAAGAAACATGACATTCACATTCCAAGCAAGGGAAGAGCAATGTTACCTAGTGCAAGATGAGGAATCTAGGGAGTGGAGGAAGCCACGGCCCCAATACAAGAAAGAAAAGGTAGCCCCGACCAAGCCCAAGGTGGATAGCCTCTTTACAACGATGAGGAAGCATTGGGAGCAAGACAAAGTATTCAACGGGTGCCACCAACCAAAGAGGTCAAAGGAAACCAACAAGGCTAAGGGGGAAAACAAGACAGAAACCAAAAACACCCCCGCCAAAGCCTCACCAACTTCAGCGCCACCGAAGGAAATAAAGAGGGTGTGGCGTGTGAAGAAAGCATCGTCTGAGTCTTCCACTCCAGGACCGGACAAATCCAAGACCAATTGAGCAAACGGAGCAGTCTCGCTCACAGACTCTAAACCACGAGCCCTCACCGAGAGGTAAACCGATATTTATCTCATATTTTCCTTTCAACAATTTATTTCGTGCATCAAGCATATTTAGATTTCAAATTTGTTTTCACCACTGCATTAGTAAGTAAACAAGGCATAGAAAAGCAGTTTTGGAAATTTTTGGTGATACGGCCGAACCTAGAGGTACGGCCATTGACACCGTTTTTTGGAAAAAACAGGTCAAAAAGGATAAGAGGAAATAGCCGATGAAAATAAAGTGCAATCGGCTGATTAAAGGAGAGAGAAGGATGGTCAATGGAACTCGCCGATGGTCAAGGAGGCTCAACCCTGACAATGGGACGGCAGGTCAAAGCGATCGGCCGATGGTCAACCAGAGGATTGGCCGATGAAGAAAAAGAAGGCGATAATCGAAAAGATACGCCAGAAGGAAAGCATGGTGGAGGCAGGTCAATCTACAATTGGCAACGGGCAAAGAGTCAGTTTTAGGAAGTTTTGACTCCTGTGAGAGTCCTTTTCTATTTTTAGTAGTATTTTGTCTTTAGGTGCAAGTAAACAGTGCCATGATCGGCTAGGAGTCGGGGTTGTCCTCAGGACATAAATAGCGACCCTGCGTGGTCGGAAAACGTGTACACACCAATATCAAACAAACCGCCTCCGGGCAAACCCTTTACTTTACTGCATCTACTTTACAGCATCTACCTTTACAGCATCTACTTTTTGGCGACTTCGCCATTGCGATTTTCCCTTTTCTACAACGTCGTGCTTCGAGTTCGTCGGGCTGCATCAACTGATCTCCGGCAAGCTTGTGAGTACCGTTTTACCGAATAATCCTAGGCTTTAACCTCCGGGTGCATCACTGAGGTTTCGTCTAGTTCTTTATTCACCCCTTACCGATATTAGCTAGATCTACAAGTTTTCGTACCAATTCTTGTGGTTTTAGCTATTATCATTATCCTCCGCTCGATCTAGATCCTATCGGCTTCTAACACCGCAGCTGATTCCGACCTACTCGTGCGCAGACATCACGATCGACCGATCCAGCCGATCTATCTATCCATGCACCTGCGCTTCGGTCGCTCCCGAGCCGGCCGATCCCGCTTTATCTTGTATCGGCCGATTGGCTGGTACACGTGTCGCTGAAAGGCCATCAGTTCTCTAGCCGATCCCTAATATTTTCAATTGTCAATCAACAAGTCAGATTTGCTGGCACGCCTCGCTACAGACCGGGGAGTCACGTGTGCTGCGCGCGGAGGTGACGTCCTATTTTCGCGTCAACACACTTTTGGCATGCCCAGTGGGACACAAAAAAGTCAACAATGATGAAAACTACGAAGACTGGTCCTCATGAAGTTGATCTAGAGAACATCCAACCAATCACCAAGGATCAGC
Organism: Cenchrus fungigraminus; assembly: GCA_036936925.1. NCBI lineage: Eukaryota > Viridiplantae > Streptophyta > Magnoliopsida > Poales > Poaceae > Cenchrus > Cenchrus fungigraminus. The sequence continues at coordinate 97,258,174 of CM072774.1, read as the reverse complement.
TGAAAGATACAGACAAAGCTGAGCTCGAAGCTCACATGAAGCATTATGAAGAGCTTTGCCTGGCATCATATGGTCAGACTAAAGGTGGAGTCTTCAAGAAGAATCCTTTGCCAACACCTAAGCATGTCACCTTCTCAGCCGATCCTGAAGGGCTTCAAGACATGATGACCAAAGGAATGCATCAAATAATGATTTATCAATCTAAGATATTCGCAAACACTATTCAGAATGCCATAATTGATGCACTCGAGCAGGGAGCAGAAGGAGGATATCTGGGGCCTGCATATTTTCAACCAAGGCGAACTCCTCCAATGTTCCAGCAAGATCAATCGGCTACACCGCTGATTGATGATTCAACATTGAAAATTACACCATCTCCACAGGCTGCTACTGGTTCTTCATCGGACGTCCAGCCGATTCAGAATCAAAGTGGTGATGGTAAAGCTAAAGACCCTGCCGTCACAACGCCAGCGCAATCCAACGTCCAGGATCAGGTGCTTCCAGTGCAGAATCAGCAAAAATATCCTGCGATGAGAGATCAAGACGGAAGGCTTGTAGGATGGGATTTGCCTCGTAATCACTTTGAGACTGATATCTCAAATTTTCTTGGGCCTCAGCCTGAAGAAGTTCCAGAAGTTAAGTACCCGCAATCTTACCAAGCTATGTTTGGAGGTACTCCAGGGACTGTGCACATGAATGGGGATGGAGTTGAATTCGTCTACTTCAATCATGGGAGCAAGAACTATGAGAGAGTCAAGATTTGCCCAGCTCATGCTCATATGGTCATACCAACAGAGAAAAGGGCTCCTATTCTACCTCAGAGGCCAAATCCCACTCCACCTCAGAGATCGGCTCAACAGCCGAAACTCGGGATGCCTGTGCAAACTGCTCCATTACAGCAGCCAACGCTAGGGATGCCTGTGCAGACTGCCCCACTTGAACAGTCAATGACAATGCAGGCTTTCTTAACCCTGGCTAATACAGTGGCTCATACAAGATCATCGCCTCAGCAGCCGATCAACCAAAGAGTAACAGGACAGCCAGTATTTCCACAAGTCGATTCTGCGCAACTACTGCAAACACTTCTAAATCAATTGGCTATCTCAAGCCAATCGAATTTGCAGCAGCCAACTCCATCGGCTGGTCAGCCGATCAAACAGGCTCCACCTGTTTCAAATGTGCAAGCTTCTTCTGGAATAGGGGCATCAACAGTACCAAATCCACAGCCAAGAATCTTAGAAGAACGGCCTCCAGAAACTCCAGCTGAGATACAAGCAATTGAGCAAGTGTCTGCTGAATTAAAGTCTCATGTGAAGCAGGAGTTGATCGACCATTTCTCGGAGATGCTACTGAAGTAATATGGGATAAAGCCCAAGCAGCAGTCCTGCATGTACAGGACACCGTATCCCTCTGGCTATGATCAAATACCGTTCCCGCTAAGATTCAAAGTGCCAGACTTTACCAAGTTCTCTGGGCAAGATGAAACATCCACTATGGAGCATATCACTCGGTTTATCATCCAATGTGGAGAAGCAGGGAATGTTGATGCACTAAGGATACGTCTATTCTCTTCATCTCTGTCAGGGCCAGCATTTTCATGGTTCACATCATTGCCAGCTAACTCTATCATCAAGTGGTCCGATTTGGAACAGCAGTTCCATAACTACTTCTTCTCTGGCATCCATGAGATGAAAATCACTGATCTGACCAGGCTCAAGCAAAGGAACGATGAAACAGTAGCTGGATTCATTCAAAGATTCAGAGAGGTCAGAAATAAGTGCTAAAGCCTGAATCTGGGAGACAAACAATTGGCTGAGTTAGCTTTCCAAGGTCTCCTGCTGACCTTGAGGGAGAAATATGCATCACATGACTTTGAGAGCCTCAGCCAGTTGGTCAGTCAGATGAGTCAGGAAACTGCAAAGTCCTATGAGCCTAGAAGAATCTTTCAGAAGAAGGTGTCTTATGTGGACTACTCTAACTCGGAAGATGAAGACAATATGATAGGGCTCGCAGAGTGGGTCAAAGGCAAGAAGACAGTGTCCTGTCCCTTTGGCAAGAAGGAGCCTGAGAAATTCGGCTTTGATATCACTAAGGCTGATAAGATATTTGATCTGTTGCTTCAGCAAGGGTAGATTAAACTGTCCCAGTTCCATACCATACCATCTGCAGAGGAGCTAAAGAGAATGAAGTATTGCAAGTGGCACAATGCAACTTCGCACGATACCAATGATTGGAAGATCTTCAGACAACAGATCCAATCAGTTATTGAGCAGGGAAGGCTTAAATTTGAAACTCCTGCCAAAGCTGAGAAGCCGATGAAGATTGATCAGCACCCTTTCCCAACTAACACAGTTGAGGTGTCTAGCAAAGGCACGTCACAAGTTAAGTTGCTGACATCTGATTCGGCTCAAAATAAAGGAGCCGTTGATCCCAGAGTACAAGTAACCACTGCTGATGGCAAAAGGGAAAGGGTTACTACTTGAAGAAGGAGACTCAAAGCCACGCCGACCAGTCACATCCCAGATGCTGATCAACAAGTTCCAGCGCCGACAAGAGAAAGCAAGAGGAAGGGAAGAGTGGGCACGGCGTAATGAGGGACATTGGAGATGTCCATTCTTCAAGTACTGCTGGGAAGAAGGAATCAAGCTACTGACGGCAGAAAACTGTCCATTGTGCAATAGGGCTTACAACAATAGCAACTCATCCAAAAGGGTTTGCTTTAATGACAGAAGACCTTCAGCCGGGGATCACTGTGAATTCAGCAATCAACAGGTCTCAGTCCATGATCGGCCGGGGGGCAAAGCCAGCATCCACGATCGGCTGGGGGGCAAGGCTAGTGTTCATGATCGGCTGGGTGGCCGAGTCAATGAAGAGTCAAACAATTGGCTGGAAGAGATGGCCGATTCTCTGGTCCCTGACGAAGATATCATGTGCCGAGCTCCTGAACGTCGGCGCACACTACAACTGGATGATGAAGGGTCAAGCCAAACATGTAAGAAGCCTAATCCACAATGGTGTCCAGATGGTTTGACCAAGTCCCAGAAGAGAAGAGTCTAGCGCCTGCGTCAGCTAGAACAGCATGAAGAAGCAGAGAGACGTGTGCTGGACAAGAAGAAAGTTCGGTCTAAAGTTTGGTGCCCAAAGCCTAAGGCCGATGAAGCAAAGGATGACAAACCACACGCTGATATAAATATGGTTGTCTTCCTACCAAAAGAGTTCATGGCTCCAATTGATTCGGATCTGTCCGATGAAGAATTTGGCATGGCTCAATTGACACTGGAACCTAGACAAGCCATCTTTGAGAAGCCAGATGATGAGAAGAGACAACACTTGAAGGCTTTGTTTCTCAAAGGATTTGTCACCAGGATGCTAGTGGATGGAGGAGCAGCAGTCAACCTGATGCCATACACAATGCTGCGCAAGATTGGGAAATCTGATGAAGATTTGACCCAAACCGACATGATGTTGGTGGACTTCGAAGGCAACGTCTCTCCAGCTCAAGGAGCAATCTGCGTAGAGCTCACCATCAGCAGTAAGACCCTTTCGACCGCTTTCTTTATTATTAAAGGGAGGGGATCTTATAATTTACTACTAGGTCGGGATTGGATACATGCCAATTGTTGCATACCATCTACAATGCATCAATGCATCATCCAATGGATCGGAGATTCAGTGGAGGTGGTGCAAGGAGAAACCTCCTTAACAGTAGCAGCTACAGAAGCACAAGGATGGACTTATGATCAAGTGAGCTACATATCTGGAAAAGCCTGGGATACCAAGTATCTCAGAGTGTCCGATTTTGGACTAAAGCCGGTTCAAGCAGTCGGCTCTGATGATGAGATTTAATGGATCAGTTCATTCAGGACGAAGGGAAGCTTGGACACGGAATTTCGTCGGCTGATGAATTGGAAAAGATAGACCTTGGAGATGGAAGCAAACCAAGGCCGATGTACATTAGTGCCAAGCTGGATGCTGAATACAAGAAAGAATTGATCACATTGTTAAAAGAATTCAAGGATTGCTTTGCTTGGGAATATTATGAGATGCCTGGCTTAGACCGATCCATTGTTGAACATCGGTTACCTATTAAACTAGGATTTCGACCTTTTCAGCAACACCCAAGGTAGTGTAATCTGAAGATTTATCCTGATATAAAAGCCGAGATAACAAAGTTACTCGAAGCTGGTTTCATTTGGCAATGTCGATATGCCGAATGGATTTCTAATATAGTTCCTGTCTACAAGAAAAATGGCAAACTACGTGTATGCATTGATTTCAGGGACTTGAACAAAGCAACACCGATGGATGGGTATCCGATGCCAGTAGCCGACGCATTAGTTAATGCTGCTGCAGGACACAAGGTCATCAGCTTCATGGATGGTAATGCCGGGTACAATCAAATATTCATGGCCATAGAAGACATTGCAAAGACTGCTTTTAGGTGCCCCGGCCACGTCGGATTGTATCAGTGGATTGTCATGACCTTTGGGTTCAAGAATGCTGGCGCCACATATCAAAGAGCCATGAATTACATATTCCATGAACTCATCGGTAAGATAGTAGAAATCTACATTGATGATGTAGTTGTCAAGTCAAAGAGCTACAAGGAACACTTGGCAGACCTACGAAGAATGCTAGAATGCACAAGGAAGCATGGTTTGAAAATGAACCCCAACAAGTGTGCTTTTGGTGTTTCAGCTGGTCAATTCTTGGGTTTCTTAATACACGAGAGAGGAATCGAAGTGGGCCAAAAGTCAATCAGCGCAATTGACAATATAAAAGCGCCATCAAACAAGAAAGAGCTCCAGTCATTAATTGGCAAGATCAATTTCATCAGAAGATTTATATCTAATCTGTCGGAAAGGATTCAGCTATTTACACCTCTACTGAAGCTCAAGGCCGATCAGAAATTCGTATGGGGAGAAGAACAGCAAAAGGCTTTAGATAATGTCAAGCATTACCTAAAATCTCCTCCTGTCTTAATGCCTCCTCAAGACAAGAAGCCGTTCAAGTTATACTTATCGGCTAATGAGCAGGCTATTGGATCGGCCCTTGTACAAGAGTTTGAAGGAAAAGAGCGAGTTGTATATTTCGTGAGCAGAAGACTCTTGGACGCAGAAATGAGATATTCGGCGGTGGAAAGGCTATGCTTATGCTTATATTTCTCATGCATGAAGTTGAGGCCCTACCTATTAACTGCCGAATGCACCGTGGTGTGCAAGGATGATGTGGTCAAATATATGTTGTCATTATCGATTTTGAAGAGCAGGATTGGAAAATGGATCTTAGCCTTGTCAGAATTTGATTTGACCTATCAATCGGCCAAAGCAATCAAAGGGCAAGTAATGGCCGATCTGGTAACTCAGCATTGTGGACCTGAAGTTGCAGTCATAGAACCTATTCCATGGACTATGTTCTTTGATGGATCATCATGTGGAGTAGGAGCTGGGATCGGAATTGTCCTCATTTCACCTCAAGGAGCAAATTACGAGTTTTCCCTCCCGATTGAGAAGACTTCAACAAACTACAAAGCTGAGTACCAAGCAGTATTAAAGGGGATAAAACTACTACGAGAAGTCAATGCTGAAGTGGTTGAGATATTCGGAGATTCTCAACTCGTGATAAATCAATTGGCAGGAGAGTATGAATGCAAGGATGATATATTAAGGGTTTATCATGAAGAATGCCTTCAATTACTTCGAGAATTTAAGATAGTAAAACTTGAACATATCCCTAAGTGTCATAATAATGAAGCTAATCGGCTGGCCCAAGGGGCATCAGGATATCGGCCGATTCTACCTGTAGAGTTATCAGCTGAAGATTGGAGGAAGGAGATAATAGATTATCTGAAAGATCCATCCAAAAAGGTTGATAGACAATTAAGGTACAAGGCCACTAAGTATGTTCTGCTGGAAGATGAGTTATACTATCGTACCATTGATGGAGTTCTGCTCAAATGTCTTGGTGAAGAGGAAGCTAAAACCTTAATGGGAGAAATTCACGAAGGAGTCTGTGGGGCTCATCAATCAGCATTTAAGATGAAATGGATGATCAAAAATAATAACTATTATTGGCCGACAATATTGGAAGATTGCTTCAAATATTACAAAGGGTGTCAAGAATGTCAGAAATTTGGGAGCATCCAGAGGGTTCCAGCATCGGCAATGAACCCAATAATCAAACCATGGCCATTCAGAGGTTGGGCAATTGATCTGATCGGGCAGATATATCCACCATCAAGCAAAGGTCATAAATTCGTGCTGGTGGCTACCGATTATTTCACAAAGTGGGTTGAAGCCATCCCAATCAAGACTGTGACATCAGGCAACATGATTGATTTTGTTAATGAGCACATTGTCTATCAGTTTGGTATACCTCAAACTATCACAACCAATCAAGGGAGTCAATTCACTTCAGGGGAGTTTGAAGAATATGCAAATTCTTTAGGAATCAAGCTGTTAAATTCATCTCCCTATTATGCTCAAGCCAATGGACATGCAGAAGCAGCGAACAAGGGCATCATCAAATTGATCAAGCGCAAAATTGATGAAAATCCTAAGTGATGGCATATGGTCCTTAATGAAGCACTATGGGCATATAGAATGGCATGCCATGGAGCAACCAAGGTATCACCATATCAACTGGTATATGGTCATGATGTTGTACTGCCTTGGGAATTAAAAACTGGATCCAGAAGGACTTCTTTACAAGATCAGTTATCAGTCGATGATTATTCAGCTATGATGAAAGAGGAATTAGAGGATCTTGCTAGTAATCGGCTGAGAGCTTTAGAGAATATTGAAAAGAATAAAAGAAGGGTAGCCAGATGGTACGATAAGAAAGTCAAAGTTAAAGAATTTGCTGAAGGAGATCTGGTTTGGAAGCTTATATTACCAGTCGGCTCAAGGAATCCTAAATATGGGAAGTGGTCACCTAATTGGGAAGGGCCATATCGGATCAGTCAATGCGTATCAGGCAATGCATATATCTTGGAGACATTGGAAGGAGAAAAATTTGCTAGAGCGTTAAATGGGAAGTATTTAAAGAAATACTATCCAAGCATATGGGTAGACGCTTAGTCCGATCAGAGCCTAAAAGTGGCCGATTAAGAGACTCAAGTTACAATCAATTGAAAATGGGATCTTCTCTGGTAGCAAAAAGCCGAATCATCGAAGCATGTTCGGTCTAAAGTTATGGCCGATGTACAAATCGCCCTTAGAACAAATATATATTACAATGGTGACATTATAGTACAGATCTGGAAGAATACATTGAGAAGCTTGAACGATTCATTACAGATTGGTTACATTAGTCATCACTGAGCAAGCGATGGAGACGAAGAAAGAGAAAAACAAAAAAGGAAAAGCATAGATTTGACAAAGATGAATCACCAGATGCGGTAACTCTCCGTCAAGTTTGTTGGGGAAGAAGACATAGGGTTGTTCTTCTTTCCGCAACACCCAGGAACAACCTCCGCCCTCCTCCACCAGCTGATGCACCCAAGCTGCATCATAAGGATTCTTCTAGCTGTTGGACCTCCTGGCTTCATAAAAGGAGACTAGAGAGGGGAGTATGTTCTAGGCTATTTCACAAGAATTCTTCTAGCCATTTTTAAGTCAGCGAAGAAGAGAGGAGCCGAAGAGCAAGAGCCTAAAGCTCCCTGGGCCTATATCTTGAGCCATGGGTGAAGAGAAAGGTGTGACCTCCGTGAGAGTATGAGATCGGTTATTTATAGCCAGAGCAACAGAAGAGATAAAGACGAGGGAGCTGAAAAAGACGGAAACCAAAGATGCCAGATCCAGCAAAAAAGGAAACAGATAACCCGTGAATGGCTCAGTTTCCAAAGGGTGACCGATTCAAGGGAATCGCTTCTAAATAAAGGATACTCGCGCACAAGACGACGGGAAGTTTCTCTAACACGTCCACAAACTGCAGAGCATGCCTCACAGAAATCTTCTGCTCAACATTGCAGATAGAGTCTACAAGCTCACTGGCAGCGCCTGGGGGAAATGCCATTTCATGTTAGAGTCTGTCAAAGACCAGTGATGATCATCGACGACCGCAGAGTTTTCCAGGGAATGATGCCTCTCATACCCAAAGGCTAAAGGGATTAACACCTGCATCAGGAAAATCCAAAGGGTTGAAAAGGATACAGAGAACCCCGGATAGAAGGGTGAGTCTTATAGGGAAGGGGAGCAAAAGAATCAAAGAGTCACATGGTGAACAACCCTGAGTGTCAGATAGAAAGGACGAGACACTATCAATGGGGATTGATCGTATCAATCACATGGAGAGATTTGGTCATTATTCGAAAGATGTCGAGCAAATTTCAGAAGCAAAAGGATCATTTACTCCGAAACTAGGGGCATGTGTTGACACCGTTTTTTGGAAAAAACAGGTCAAAAAGGATAAGAAGAGATAGCTGATGAAAACATAGTGCAATCGGTCGATTAAAGGAGAGAGAAGGATGGTCAATGGAACTCGCTGATGGTCAAGGAGGCTCAACCCTGACAATGGGACGGCAGGTCAAAGTGATCGGCCCATGGTCAACCAGAGGATCGGCCGATGAAGAAAAAGAAGGCGATAATCGAAAAGATACGCCAGAAGGAAAGCATGGTGGAGGCGGGTCAATCTACAATTGGCAACGGGTCAAAGAGTCAGTTTTAGGAAGTTTTGACTCCTGCGAGAGTCCTTTTCTATTTTTAGTAGTTTTTTGTCTTTAGATGCAAGTAAGCAGTGCCGTGATCGGCTAGGAGTCAGGGTTGTTCTCAGGGCATAAATAGCGCCCTGCGTGGTCGGAAAACGTGTACACACCAATATCAAACAAACCGCCTCCGGGCAAACCCTTTACTTTACTGCATCTACTTTACAGCATCTACCTTTACAGCATCTACTTTTCGGCGACTTTGCCATTGCGTTTTTTCCTTTTCTACAACGTCGTGCTTCAAGTTCGTCGGGCTGCATCAACTGATCTCCGGCAAGCTTGTGAGTACCGTTTTACCGAATAATCCTAGGCTTTAACCTCTGGGCACATCGCTGAGATTTCGTCTAGTTCTTTATTCACCCCTTACCAATATTAGCTAGATCTACAAGTTTTCGTACCAATTCTTGTGGTTTTAGCTATTATCATTATCCACCGCTCGATCTAGATCCTATCGGCTTCTAACACCGTAGCTGATTCCGACCTACTCGAGCGCTGACGTCACGATTGGCCGATCCAGCCGATCTATCTATCCACGCACCTGCGCTTCGGTCGCTCCCGAGCCGGCCGATCCCGCTTTATCTTGTATCGGCCGATTGGCTGGTACATGTGTCACTGAAAGGCCATCGGTTCTCTAGCTGATCCCTAATATTTTCCATTGTCAATCAACAGGTCAGATTGGCTGGCATGCCTCACTACAGACCGGGGAGTCATGTGTGCTGCGCGCGGAGGTGGCGTCCTATTTTCGTGTCAACAACGACCGTACCCCCCCTCGACAAAATTTTTGTGCAGGATGTTTACAGGAGGGGACACGAGTGCCTGGGGAAAATATAGTAGGACCGGCCAAACCTAGTGGTACGGCCGTACCTATGATTTTTCACAAATCCATCAATTCAACCACTACAAACTTCCAGGTGCTCAACTCATCACCAAAATGAAGACACGCCAACCAGGTAGCCGAAATTTAGCTTGGGGGAGACCCCATTTTCAATCAAGGAAGGTATGTCCATGCAAACCAATTTTCAACATCTTGTTTATCTCTTTTGAATAAAAGAAAAACAACAAAAATATTTGCTTCAACCATGTGCTTGAAATCTTGTTTATATACCCTCACTTTGGAAATGATGAATGGTTGCTATGTTAAAACTTTGCAAGAACCTAGTGTGCATCCTTGTGCTATATGTCTATTTGAATTTGTTGGTATATTTTGAGACAAGAGCCTGAAATAAAACTTTGTGGGAAGCAAATGCTTATGACCAAACCTAGGGTGTTGATTAGTATGATATGGTGCGACAATGTTGATCATGCTCTATCTCATAGTATGGTGAAAATCTCATATGAATTTCTTTTGAAAATAAAACAAGGCAAGTTCCTCAATGGTCATATTACCTACCAAAGCCATATGTTGATATCAAAGTATAAACCTTCTACATATGCTTGCTTGTGACCCCTTGAGTTTTGCCAAATTGTTGTACCCATGGTAGAATATTTTCATGCTTCCATGATCGAGATCACGTACACCCACATATACTAGCTAACTCCTACACCGGGAGTTACGCAAAACATGCCATCCATCCACCAAAAATAAATACTCCAAAGTCCGAAGGGATTTCTCTTCTTGTAATCTTGCAAAAGGAGAGAGGGGTCATTGAAAAAAAAGTATATGCTCAAAAAGCATAGAGAAAAAAATGTGCTCAAATCAAAGAGCATAGAAAAAAAAGAGAAGCATGACCCCCTCCAAAATAAAAGCAAGAGGAGAATCTCAAAGCAAGGAGTACTTAGAAAAACAAACAAAAATATTCCACACACTTGCACATCTCGATCAAGTTGCATGACTAGTTTCTTCTTGGATCCGGTCTTTGGCTCAACAACATCTTGTGGCACAAGTGAGTCTCTTTTATCCTACTCAAAGCTCCACATACAAGCCATAGAGTAGGAAGTTGAGGCTCGCTTCAAGCCTTTGGTTAGGTAACAAATACCACTTGAGCGATCGAGGGAACCATCCGAGGAACCTTGTCTTTCTTTGCAAAATTTTCAAAAACTCTGAGATAAGATCCAGAAAAGAAGAAGAGTGAGAGATGCAAAGTCAAAAACCATTCTACTCTTCAACCTCTGAAGGCAAGGTGGAAAGCTACAAGCCCCACAGGTAAAGTAAGGCTAAGCTTCTCTCGTACCAACCTTTTCAAATTAGCAAGAAGAGCATGGAGTTTGTGCACAGGTACTTGCCGAGCAATAACATCAAGCAACTCCTGATCCGCTGAGGCCGAGTCTAGACTTTGCTCGAGGACGAGCAAACGTTTAGCTTGGGGGAGTTTGTTGACGGTCCTTACAACCAAGATTCGACCGTCAAAACCTCGGATTCGAGAGGAGTATATGGCAAGTTTCATGCACATTTTTAGTACTAATAAAGTTCCACAAGTTGTGTTGTGATTTTCATGGGCAGGTACACATTTTGGGAGAAATTGGAACCAACGTGCCACATGAGCAAGGCACGGCCGAACCACCTGGTGCGGCCGGCCCTGCAGGTGCGGCCGGCCCTAACAGGTGCGGCCGGCCCTGCCCCGTGGCTTGTGCCTAGTCCAGAGCACCTCCTCTCCCTCGAGCAACACTTGGACGAGCACGATTCACTGAAGAATGTCGGTTTGATCCAAAGGTGGAGGCTAGGATCAATAGGTCCACTTGTCCGGCCGCTCAACCACCACAACTGTCATTCCAAGGTGATCCTAGGCGTCCCTGACCGAAGGCGATGCATCACATGGCACGGAGGTGGGCCGGCCGCACCTAGAGGGCCGGCTGCACCTATCAACCAATGTGCCAGGCGAAACCGACCCAAGGAACCGACCTACAACCGCCTCAGGAGTAGTGACCAGGGGCGTCCAAGGCGAGAGGCGATGGATCATAGGGTCGGCCGCACCTCCTGATCTGGCCGCACCTAACATATTGGCCCCACGCGCTCCACCGACCCTCCTTGCCTATAAAAGGCACATCACACTCGTTGGATTGAACACACAACGCAGGAGCATCTCCATTTCCCTCTTTTGTTCACTTAGAGTAGGATTAGTGTAGCTTGGGATTTAGAGTCGAGTCGAGCTAGTCTCGGGGTTCCGGAGGAGTCTTCTTCAGAGTTCCGGTACTACTCTTGTATCCTTTCTTTGTTTAGACTCAAGTACAATTCAAGTTATCTTTCTATCTTACCTTTTGAGTCAATTACATTCAGCTTTTACTTTGCTCTAGAAGCTTTATTCTTGGTTTAGACTAAAGTTAGTTTAGTCTTGGTTAGCATAGCTCCCTTGAACCCTATAGTGTTGTGGTCGTTCTTCGCTTGATCTCCGGTGGTTCACGGGAGAGAGAGACCTTCCTTCGTGGTACCCGGGAAAGGTTCTTTGGTTCGTTGTGAGCGCGGTGCTCAGAGCTTACCCTAGTCTTAGATTGGTGTCCCGTTCAATAGAATAGTTGTGGTACCCTAAGGAGGTGACAGCTCCAGACGGGCATTGTGGTCCACCACGTTAGTTCGGGCCGGTAGGATTCAGCGTGTCGTCGTTCTCCCTTCTCATCCCAGTCTGAGAGTGCAACTTTGCATGCCCCTGCAGCACTAGAAGAGCTTGTCGAGTTTAGCTTGCCTTGATTATCCTTTGCCTTACTCCTTTCCCGAGAGTTGACAAGAATAGATAGATTGTGTTAGGATCCTTTCTTGTCTCATTGTCCTCCCAGCTCGCTAGATCCTCTCTAGTCCTTTATCAAGATCTCCTTATGTGTGTCAAGTTATCCCCGAATATCTTTATTCGTTACCCCCGCTATAGCTCTTTACCAAGTCTTGTCTTTCTCCACCATTTATTCGATTATCTTTGCCGTAGTGCCTCCCTTGGGAAAATATAAATACGATAACCCGAATACCACCGGGTGAAGTGCTACAACAGTAATCCATGCGCTTGCGGACCTTTCTGTGATCGTGTGTTTTACCAAAGACGTTCCCTAGCCCCGTTACTAGAGGTGCGAACCCGGTAGCGACGCTTGCGAGTGCCTCAGCATTCCTGGCGCCGTCACTGTAGGTGCAACCTTAGTGGTGAGGCTAAGAAACGTCAACATCGGTAACGGACTTTACGAGCCCATTACCGATAGCTTTAACTATTGTAACGAACTCGATTTAACGTCCGTTACAACGAATTCATGTAATTGGAGTTTAAGAAGCCCGTTACCAGAAGTCCACATTGGTAACAGGCGTAGTGGAGGCCAACCCTGGGGTCGGCCTGCTACGCTTATGGGTAACGGGCGCCAAACAACAACCGTTACCGATGTGGGTGCATGTAACGGGTATTAAGGGCCCGTTACAAATGCTGTGTGACCTATTTGATGCTTTCACGTAGTGTACGGAGCTTTGTTATCTTAGTGGGTTCTATTTCAATACCAGCTTTATTTGTGAGCATGGAGATATCATGTGTATTGGTTTGTGGGCTCCTACTTACAATCTGCTTGTGGTTGTTCTGTGTTCATTGATAATAATGTGTCATGTGTGATCTGAAACATTAATTTGTATCAGTGGTATGGAAATATTATCTGTGATGTCAATTACTTAATTGATTAGCATGTAATATGAGATTGAATTATATTTAATTAAGCGCTACCTGGTGTGCAACCCAAAATAACAGGGAAAAAATATGTGGGCTTGCCCCCTCGGCCCATTTTTTTTTACGAATTCAAAAATGATTTATTAATAAAATGGGTCATACCAAAAATGACGTCAGCAAATGGTGGGCTGGGTCCAATATCAGTTGGGCCTTAGTCATTTTATGATGTCATCGAATATTGAACTCTATCCAACCAGTACTGGACCCAAAACAAATTAATGACAAATGGAATTATTGGGCTCGGTCATACTAAAACTGGGCCTAAAACATTCTATGACGACCTCGATCATTGGGTCGGTCCAACCAGAATTAGGCCTAAAAGTGTCTATGACGACAACAATTATTGGGCTCCATCCAACCATAAATAGGCCTTAAACATTCTATGACGCAAACAATATTGGGCTCCATCCAACCTTAATAAGGCCTAAAACCAATTTATGACGAAAGAAACATTGGGCTCAGCTTAACATTAAGTGGGCCAAATTCAATCTATGACGACAAGGTATTTGGACCTTGGCCCGTCAAAATATGGGCTGAATTCACTTAATGACGAAACGGTTTGTCACAAAACGCCGTGCCACATCATATTTTGGTCCGACGTGGCATGTACCTTATGACGCCTTTGTGTTACGAATTTATACGCGTCATTAAACTCATGACGCCGGCAAATAAGGTCTCGTCATTAATCGCGGTTTGTGACGCTCGATTAATGACGGAGTGTTTTCGTAACAACTGGCGTCATTAATCGCGGCTTATGACGAGAAACGACCTTTTTTTGCGTCACTAGTCGGCGTTTTTCTTGTAGTGTTTTGATTTTGCAGGCGGGAGGCTTGGAGGATTTTTGGTGGATCGACTCCGGAGGCTAGCGACACGTGACCGGAGATCGAAGGTGGCCCTGTAGCCTCACCCCGGTGGTGTCAATGGAGTACATCACCTTTGGGGATAATGGACGAAAACGAGTAATCAAGGTAAGTAGTCTTGTGACTTTGGGGCGTGTGGCTCTTGTCAAGCCACTCGGTTGCTTTTGCTCTTTGCCCTTTCACATGTACTTAGGATGAGCTTTCTATGCTCTTTGGCCCTAGTGTATGTGTTTAGGGGGAGCTTGTGAGCTTTGTGCTAGTTTGTCCATTTTGAGTTTGGGTTGGGGATCTTATGTACATATGCATGTTGCATTTTCATTCTTGCAGCATATCATGTTTGCATCTTTGTATCATAGACTGCATTTGTATCATATGCTTTAGAGATGTGCTTCTCCTATATAATTTGATCACTATGATATGCTGGAGGTGAGCCTATGACTTTACTAGTGATGCTCATGTGATGTATAGCTATGCTCTTGGTAGCTTTGGGATGTATATGCATGTGGATGGCTTACTTTTGTAAAAATGCTATATATGATCCTCTCTTGTGAGTTGAATGCCTTGCATGTTCAAATTGTGCCATATGGCTATATCTTGCTTAATTTATGCTTGGGAATCATGTTCTTTTCATTTGGGGTCAAAGACCCATTTGTCATCATGAGTGTTTAGCCTACATGTTACCTTGTGGAGAAGCCTAAGCTTCTTTTTGCTGCAAAGACACTTCATGTACCATGCTTAATTGAAATCATGAAATTGGTATATGAAATGCTTATGCTTGAAATATATGCTTCCATGTCATTTATGTGCTTTAATTTCCTTATCTTGGGTGCTAAACCATTGCATGATGTTCACCATTGAGAAGTCTCATATTTAGAAGTGGACACATGGCTTGGTGGATTTGACATGACATGAGATAGCTTGTAGGTGTTTGTGATGATCTTGTGATGAGAACTTGTGACCTCGCATGAAGTTTATGAGTTATATGTTGTTTGTGCTCACTTTGACCATGTTTAGGTCCTAGGCTCAAGAGAGGGAATTTTTTATGAAAAAAATACTTCATTTTGCTTATGGCTATGTTACATGCTTATATGTCCCTATCTACCTTGTTGGCGATGCTTGTACTTAATTTGTGGCTATCTTGCTTGTCTATGTCTCATTTTTAGCATGTTGTAATGCTCTTTGTCTATTTGAGAAGCACATACTTGCATTTGTAGCCTTGATTTATGCATTACCAACAAGGGGGAGAAATGTGCACCCAATTCATTCATCCAGGGGGAGTTTTGCATCAAGGGGGAGAAAAATTGGGAGAAATGCATTTGTTCAGGGGGAGCTTGCATTCATGCATTTGGGAGCTCTTTGTTGCCTGAATTTTAGTTGTGCTCTTTTGCCGACGGTGTCGAGCCCTTTTGCCGACGATGTCGAGCCCTTTTGCCTCACCTTGAGGAGTTGGCAATTTTGGAGTATTTTATCTCAGTTGTGTCGAGTCGTTGCCCTTGCCTTAGGGGACCGAGATTTTTCTCTCTCAAGTGATCTTGTTTTGGCTTTTGTTTGGCTTTTGATCACTTGTTTGAGATTTTTTGTTCATTTTTTCTTTTTCTTTTTCTTTCTCTTATGAATTGGTGACTATGTGTGTTGTCAATGTACTCATCAAGAGGGCAAGAGTTCTGCAAAGGGGCACGGACGGTCCGTTGTGCAGGGTCGGACAGTCCGTGGTGCCGACGGACAGTCCGCAGGGTCCGTTCGGACGGTCCGTGTTGGCAGGGTTGTTTCTAGAGGTTCTATTTGCTTTTTTGGACAGTCCGTCCGTACCATACGGATGGTCCGTGTGGCTCGTGGACGGTCCGCCCTCCTCTGGCGGACAGTCCGAGCTGGACCTCGCAGATTTGCCTAAGTCCCTAGGTCTTGTGTTGTGCTTCCGTTTTGGGTTGTGTTGGGACTTGTTCCTAGGGTTGGTAGGTCCGTTGTGACTACGTGACCTTGGCAAGTTCGTGTGGGAATCCTTGTGTGTGAATTTTGGGCATAGTCGAGTTCGACTCTTAGGAGAAGAATTTTTATCGGCTCCCATTCACTCCCCCCTCTTTGGTCGCCTAAACAGTCCTTCAGACGTCAGGGGCCCACATGCAGAAGGGTGCAAATCAACAATTGGACAAGAAGCTTCGGGCAGCGAACCGGGGCCGAAACAGGCCCAGGCCAATCGGCCCAGGCCGGCCGGCCCAGCCCTTTTTCGTGGTGGTTCGGCCTCCCCTTTGACCTAGATGCTCCTCGGTTGATAAATAGCTTCTATCCAGAAAGGCCACCGCATCCATTCATCAGAGAGCCACCGACACGAAGGAGAAGCACCGGAGGAAGCCGACGGCCGCCGCAAGTCCTCGAGTTGCCTAGGAGATGGCCTAGGCCATGCCCTAGTCGCCATGGTTCGCCCTGCGTGGTAAAGCCATGGTGGAGTTCCAGAGCCACGCCTTGAATTCATCAAGGCATTTGTACATTCAACATTCGATGGTGATATAATCATATCTTGTCTTTACTTTGAGCTACTTCGATGCGTTCTTTATCCATATGTGAGGCTAGAATATGATTTTAGTAGGAATAGATCTAATCGTGGTGGTTACTTTATCTCTAGCGGATACATCGTAGTAGTGCACGGACCGAGGTTTGTCATTCGGTGATGATTATCTACCGTAGTGACAGTACGGTGAAGGAGAAAGCGGTGAGCGAATGTGTAATGTTGAGTAGAGATTACTCATTCTCATGTTGTAAGATTAGATTGGTTTTTCACTTTGACTGGAGCTGCAACTAGAAGATGGTAGGCTAGGGTTACCTTTGGTAGCATTCCCTTTTGGCTATTGAATGTGATCCATACATCCTACCACGTTTGCATGTTAAACCCTTTATTCAATCTTTGCTTCATGTTAGGTTAGGTCGATAGATTAGATGGAGAACCCTAGGAGTTTGCTTTCGATCCCTGGAATGACAAACCTTGGGGGATACTTCGAGGGAAGAGCTACAACTGACCCGTGCGCTTTCGGTCGAAACTTGACACGTATTTTTACCGTCAACAAGCTTTTATGGCGTCGTTGCCGGGGATAGGCCATTCAAACCCTAGGGTGATCTATCTATTTGACTAACCTTAATTTTTATTATTGCATATATGCTTGTTTTCTTGTTTGTGTCCTTGAATGCAGATAAAACCCTAGACATAAAGCGATCGAGAAGTTTTCAACATTAGGACTTCGACAAGTCCAACCTCGCTCAACCAAGTTGATGGCTACGCAAAGATTTGCTCTTTAGTGGTAGGTGCTAACCTTGGCTAGTGGCCCAACATCCACTATCGAGCCCCCACCCAAAGGAAACAAAGATGAACAAGGTATGCCTATGTGTCGATTAAGTTTTTAGACTAATGTCTTTTGGAGGTTTGTTTGTTCGAGCTATAGGTTTCAGAAATGACCATGTCAAGCACGATGGAGAAAGATTCCATTACCATCATGCTCATGCAGCGATGACAATGATTTTTGAAGCCAAGAGATGCGTGACATGGTGCCCTAAAAGACTTCAAGATAAAGACCACACGTACATCTCCGGATCGATGGACAAAAAAGATAACGATGTCATCAAGATGTTTTGCACAACCTCAGCAGAGAAAATAGGATATATTTGGATTTTCAGAAGCCCCATGAAGTCTACATTCCAACGAATCAAGCGGCAAGACAATCGGAGGTTCCTACAAGCGGATATGGCCGAAACACCGTAGGTTGCACGTGCTGAAATTCTGGACAGCAAGCAATGCTGAAGTGAAACAGCCATAGCTCCCTCATTCGGACTCCGATTAAGATGAATGAGTACCTGTTGGAAAGGTAATTTTATAAATTCTTCAATATAACTATATTTTGGTATATGTTCTGTTATGGATGCAGGGGTAGATCATCAAAGAAGATGCAGCAACAAGGCGATGACAACAAGATAAAGGAGATGGACATGATGACAATAAAGAGAAAATGGGGCAACGGTTCCACAACATGTACATGATGAAATTTAGAAGCTAAGGACTAAAACAAACCCTCCGGACCTTGGATGAATGAATACACATGAGGCACCACTCAACACATGATGATGTTCGAAGCAAACCACGATGGATTTCCAAAGGGCAACATCAAGCTGCATGGATACTTTGGATTCTCGCACAAAGAACCATGGCTTCACGACAATAAAAAGGTACGTGACAAAGTCGAGCTCTGACTTTAAATGAAGCGCTTTGCGGGAGTCAACCTGATCTTTTTATATATCTATATAAACTATGACGGTCTACATTGTGCTCTTTATTTGAAAACTTCAAGTAACATTGTACCATTGCTCTAATAAATGTCACAACCACATTATATATGCTTTAATATATATTGAGTGAGCACTTTGCTACTTGATTTTGGAAAACTTGTAGACCCCTTATTTTTGTGTGCTTATTAGTGTTTAGAGTCTTTTTTATTTGTGTCTTTTTAGAAAGAAATATGAAGCATGATCCCTTTTGATTCTAAACTTGTGGCTAGTTAACTTAGACTAACTTTCATTTTGGTTTAGATCGCCACCATATCATGTCATGTCATTTTGTTCATTCATCTCATGTTGTACTTCATTCCACATTGTTCTCCACCCTTGCATTGTGTTGCATGTTGCATCTCATTTTTTATAACCCTTCTTTTGCAAAAAAAACAACATCTTTGCCTAAACCTTCCAATCAAACCACACCTAGAACCCAAGCCAACGAAAGGGGGGGTCGACTTATGTCAAGTCGACCAAGTCTATCTCTGTCCCTTTTCTAACTAAAATTTTGACTAGCCTCATCCTAAACCCTTAGGGAAAACCCCTCATATCTTCAGCAATCCTTAAACCATAGGTTTGTTTTTTTCATCCAAAAATCTAACCCTTGTTTTCTTTTCTTCTTTTTCGAAACCACCTTAGATAGAATTTCTTCACCCAACTTGTCTTTTCAAAATTCTTGTCTTAAGCCAAAAATATAGGATACCCATAAGCCTTACCTTAAATCCTTGTTAGCATGTTTGATTAGGTCTTTTGATAAAAGATTTTGTTGACAAAACTTTGCCTCTCATAACACTTGCTTGTCATTATTGAGGAACGACATCGAAAGCCTTTTCAAACATTGCTGCCCTTTTTACTAACCCCTTTGCATTTGCATCAACCCCATTGTTCTATCATGCATAGGTTAGCTTGGCTTTTTCGCAAAACTTTTTGATGAACGCTTTATTTCCATGATAATGCTTTGTGAGGCATTTTCTTTTGTAATCTTGTGTAAACATGGTGTTTAGATTTGATTCCGGACAATCATCTTTTGAGTTTTTAAAGCCTTCTTGATTTATATTGCATTAGGTTGGTTTACAAACTTTGCAATGCGCTTTAATTTTCTTGCGGCATGAAGAATTTTTAACCGTGAAATGAACATGGTGTTTTGACCTTGGTTAAATCTTTATAGTTATATAGAAATAAAGCAATCTAGTTGTAAACATGGTGTTTAGAACTTGGTGCAAACATTGTCATTGTTTATATCCTTTCCTTTCATTTGCATTTTTTCACCTACACGCATGTACACTCATTAGGTTCTCTTTTCTTTTTACTAGGTAAGCTATGCCACAAGTTAAAATCTTAGGGATGTATTTGGTTTGTTGGCAATTGTTTCTACTCCCGACCATCACTCCAGGGGTAGAATGTGTATTTGATTTGTTTTGCAAAAGTGTTCCCATGAGTTCTTGACCAATTGCAATCAATATCGTTAGTCATCTACAAGGCTTGAGAGGGAAGTCGCTGTTTCCATTAAGTTTGAGCACGTGTTCAGAGATGTACAATGGAAGAAAAGTTAATATTCAGAAGCTCCTTCAAACCCTATTTTCAACGCATCAAGGATCATCAATTTTGAAGACCCGTACAAGGAGATATAGCAGAAACACTGGGAGCAGCGCGTTCTGAAAATACTCGGGACAGATTGCATCGCCGGAGTAAAATAGGCACAACTCTCTTGTTCGGAACCCATTTCATGCGAATGATGGCTTGCTGGAAAGATAATTTCACTAACTTCAATTTTGAGGGGTGTTTCAGTATATGTTCTATTCTGGAAGTAAAAGAAAATCTATGGAAGATGAGGCAGCGACAAGGACGGGATGGAAGTCGGTGATGATGATATGATGAAGGATTGGAACCATGGCTTGATGATAATTAGAAGAAGTTGAAGGACAACTAGGTAACAAAGGCAAGGAAGTGAATATAATTCTCAAACACATGGCAATAGGGAATTACGAGCGATTCAAGTTCTTCCACACTTAGCAACATGCTAAGCATGGGGGAGGATTTGAAGGACGAAAAGGAAAAGGCCACATCGAGTGCAAGGATCACCTTCACCACAAGATGCTCTTCATTATTTTTCCATGATAAGCACAATGCTTAAGCATGGGAGAGGCTACACTGCACTTCACTACGAGCATCAGAAAGGATGGTAACCCGCCCTTAACTTTATATTTGTTCATCTCGTTCTAAATGCTTGCACATATATGCTTTCAACCATAAACAACCTTTGTTCTATCTCTCGATCAATAACATGGCTACTAGGAGGACAACCTAGGTTTGTTAGTTTTACTTTTTCAATAAATGAATCACCATCACTTTTGAGCTTACCACGATGATATCATTTGTATGCCTTGCTTATGGAAAAGTGATGAAAGTTGCTGCTTTGTTTTACTTGCATGATGTTTTATATGACATGACTTTTGCTCTCTATTAAAAGGAACTTAAATTGATTAAATATCGGTTCTTTCATTTGTGGAGGTTAAATGAATAATTTTTAAGACCCACATACTTTATGTTGCTCTTTGATTTAAGTTAACCAATGACCTATGCCTTGTACTTGTTTTATTTAAAATTATTATGCTATCTACATTTGTGAATCTCTTGCAAGGCTCTACCTACCAAAGCCTATACACTTACAAGTACTTTCATGATGTTTCCCTTAGTTTGCAAACTTATATCTTGATGAGTTGGATTAGGATTGATTTATGTGGTACGAGACTAAGAAGCTGGTCATTCCATTGCGTACCTTTTTCATGCTAGCCATTCTTGTCCATGCATTGTGAGTTTCTACATTGGAGATTTCACAAACTTCACTAGGCATCCACCCTAAACCCAAAACATCTTTTTGTGATTACCTCCTTGACCACAACCCAAATTGAGTATGGATGATCTTTCGATGAATTTTCTGAAGATTTTCTGGCAAAGATTTCAAGATATATAACATATGGAGGGACTCATCAAATGCAGAGTTTCGACATGGAGGATGCCCCTGAAGATTTCAAAAGATTTATAGAGGAACACAAGGATTTCGCACTTCTCTAGCAGCCATAGGTCCCCTCACTTCTATGCTCGAGGACGAGCAATCATTTAAGCATGGGGGAGGACTACTATAGGACTGCTATAGCAGGTACTACGTTACTTAAAAGTTCGGAGGAGCATTAAAAAATGATGAATAAAAAAAGAAAAAAGAAGAAAAAAATGAATGATGAAAAAAAACAGAGAAGGAAGGAAAAATAAGAAAAGAAAAAAACAAAAGAGAGAAAAATAAAAATGCTCCTTAGTTCTTTTTATGTTTCATTTAAATCTTAGAGAGCTTTGAAGACAAGTCCATACTCAATCTTTTCCAACCATGTGTAATCCGATAACGAGAACTTCATTCATGTCTCGGGATCACCCATTTGCTACTTGCACATGTCCACCTTTCTAAATGCATGTGTTCCATCTCTCTCTCTTCCCAACATTTATTTTCCATGACCTTTTTGACTAGTCTCGGTAATTCCAATAGATCTCTCTCTTAGTTTGATAATATTTCAAGTATAATGTTTTGCTAGGTTTGTTTTTACCTACCAAGCTACACATAAGCTTTCCACTTTCATATATGAGTAGAATAGGTTGAGAATAATAAAGGGTAGGTTTGAGTGACTTGACGAGATGAGTGTTTCCATGAGCTTTTGCAAGAGAATCTCACTTATGTTAGATGTGCAACTCTTTGAAAACTCTTCACGATGCAACACAGTAAAGGTTGAAGTTTGCGTAAGTTTGAGAGCACTATATTTGTTTTATTGTGGCATGTTCTTTAATGATAGTCTATCTTCCATGATGAATTAGCCGGTCAAAACTTGAACCTTAAATGCTAAATACTTGAGAGAGCAATATGTCTTGTTGTGTATAACTAAGTGCAGGGAAGACACTGAAGGGCAACACTGATTTCCAAGTTAAGCAAAGATCTTAGACTTGCTCGAGGATGAGCAAGGTTTAAGCATGGGGATATGTTGACGGTCGATTTTGGTACACCTAGCTATGAGTTTACCGTCAACATTTGCACGTATTTGATATCCTAACTAATGGTACGAACCCCCTTGATATGTCAAGTTCGCACTCGCATGTGGTTTTTGGAGTATGTTGTTCACGCAGGATTTAAGTGCTTAAAGGAGTACTTTTGGGTAAAGTTCATCAAGAACTTTATGAGAAGATCATGAAGCCCGTCACAAGTCAAGACACAAAGTGAACAAGACTCCAAACAACCCAAGGACCAAAGCATGAAGCCATAAATCTCCAGGGACCTAAACAGAAGATGTTGGAGCTTGGAAGACAAGTATCCCTATCTAAACCGTGGAGAAGACGACGTCAAGGACCCACATGCAGAAGGGTGCAAATCAACAATTGGACAAGAAGCTTCGGGCAGTGAACCGGGGCCGAACCGGGTCGAAACCGGGACGAAGGAGAAGCACTGGAGGAAGCTGACGGCCACCGCAAGTCCTCAAGTTGCCTAGGAGATGGCCTAGGCCATGCCCAAGTCACCATGGTTGGCCCTGCGTGGTGAAGCCATGGTGGAGTTCCGGAGCCACGCCTTGAATTCATCAAGGCGTTTGTACATTCAACATTCAATGGTGATATAATCATATCTTGTCTTTACTTTGAGCTACTTCGATGCGTGCTTTATACATATGTGAGGCTAGCATATGACTTTAGTTGGAATAGATCTAATCGTGGTGGTTAGTTTATCTCTTGCGGATACATTGTAGTAGTGCATGGACCGAGGTTCGTCATTCGGTGATGATTATCTACCGTAGTGACTGTACGGTGAAGGAGAAAGCGGCGAGCGAATGTGTAATGTTGAGTAGAGATTGCTCATTTTCATGTTGTAAGATTAGATTGGTTTTTCACCTTGACCGGAGCTGCAACTAGAAGATGGTAGGCTATGGTTACCTTTGGTAGCATTCCCTTTTGGCTATTGAATGTGATCCATACATCCTACCACGTTTGTATGTTAAACCCTTTATGCAATCTTTGCTTCATGTTAGGTTAGATCGATAGATTAGATGGAGAACCCTAGGAGTTTGCTTCCGATCCTTGGATTGACAAACCTTGGGGGGATACTTCGAGGGATGAGCTACAACTGACCCGTGCGCTTGCGATCGAAACTTGATGCGTATTTTTACCGTCAACACTGAAGCCGGCCATAGTTCCCCGTGACGCCAAGTCAAATCCCACTGTCCGGCCATGTCATCCTCAAAAGGTGAGCCAGTACTCACCGTGACTAAACAAAAACCCCGCAGCAGAGCCCTTGGCTCCACCGCGGGCTCGGGGGCTACACCCGGCGGTTGCGCTCGCGCGCCCCCACCAAAGTAAAGATCAACAGAAGAACACCAAGGTCACTGATCATAAGGACGAATCTACCATTCCTCCTTAGGCTCGAGGGCTACTGACGAGGGGATAAACTAGTTGTAATCATCTTAGCCCCTAGTCCTCATTCCATGAAAGACCATGAAGGGCTCACGGCTGCTGCAGCCCAACATCAACACCAACAATACAGGCCCGGCATCTCCCGCAGACGGCAGCTCGGTATCATTCACGAGTCTGGCTTCGACTTAGACCTTCGCCCCGTGTGACCTAAGGGAGCGTCCCGGCTTCCCGGCTACCTCGGGAGAAGACTCCGCCTCGCACGACCTAAGGCTCTGCCACCCACGACCCAACGACACCCCTCCCCCACACCGCCACCCCGACGAGGGGCGCAACGTGGCACGGGTGGCTCCACGCCTCCCGGGACGTGTAGGAGCTGTAGGGCTGGCAGATCCATGCTGTCAGGCCATGATGAGATTTTCCCCAGCGTGGGAAGCGTACTGCCATGGCATCCCATCACCTAAATACCGAACATTAGCAAAGGACAGGCGAATCCTTCGCGTATAAGGCATCGGACAGTGCGACCCGACCAAGCGGCTATCAAAGGAAGGTCGGGGCTTGCACGGGAAGCCTCAACCTACTAGTCCTACAAGGCCCTAAGTTGGGGGGAAGCTGTCTTGGAGCAGGAGCCGCCGACTACGCCACCCTACAAGGACTATCGCGCCTAGCACAGCGTGCGGGTCCAACCGGAGACGAAGGCCCACGACACAGCACTATTCCAGCACTATTCCAGCACTGTTACAGCACTATAGTAGGACATCGTTTTACCATCCTAACCCTTGTACACCGGCCCCTCTTGAACTATAAAAGGGGAGGCCGGTACCATAAATAGGAGGGACAACACACAAAGACGAACAAGGCAAGAAAGCATACTAAACACCACGTAGCAACACACACATTCACATCCCAGAGCATTTTGAGCTCTCCACCTCCCTCAGAGACCTGAGACATGCTTCCTCTCTCGACCTAAGCTTGTACCCCTACTACAAGCCCATGCGGGCATATAAAACACTCTCCCGAACTGGACGTAGGGCCCCTCGTGGTGCCTAAACCAGTTTAACCCCTGTGTCTCTAAGCCCAACCATCCGGATCAGACACACGAACATACCAAAATTTACTTGTCAGCGGTATCAAACCCCGACAGTTGGAAACCATCTTCTCATCAGAGCTTTTGCATTATCAATAGTAAGTGAGAAGAAAGCTAATCCAGCAGCTGCATCAATATGTCCACGGGTTGTCGGAGTCAACCCATTGTAGAAATTCTGAAGAATGAGCCAATATCCCATCCCATGGTGAGGACAGGCCAGGATGTACTCCTGAAGGATTTGCCAAGCCTCGGACAGAGATTCCGATGCTACTTGTTGAAAACTTTAAATTCTCCCACAGAGGGTATTGGTTTTGCCCAATGGAAAGAATTTCTCAAGGAACACTGCAGAGCATTTATCCCATGTATCAATCTCCGTGTGGTTCGCATAGAACCACTGCTTCGCCTTTCCCAAGAGAGAGAAAGGAAACATCTAAACATGAATAGCATCTTCACCAACTCCTCTTATGGTGAAGGTGCTGCACAGCTCAAGGAACTGTTGCAGATGGGTGCTTGCATCCTCATTGGCCTTGTCACAGAATGGGCTAGCCTGTACCATCATGACGAGACCGGTCTTGATCTCAAAATTTCCTGTCTCGGTGTTGACCTCAGGGCCGGTAAGCACCTGGTTAGCAGACGGGGATGGGTAATCATGAAGAGTCTTCTCGGCCATAGCAGTTGATGTGGATGGTACGAAGGAAGCTGGATTGACTTCTGAACGAGTACGAGGAGGAGAGTCGAAAAGAATTCGAGCTTTCCTCACGAGTGACTTGGGGTATCTATGAAGTTTGGTGGTAAGTCGAAACCAGTCATACACTACATGTCTTCAACATCCAAAGATAAAGAAGACAATCAAGGTTAGCCTACATTGAGAATTGCTCTACCCTATCATGATCATAAACATATGCAAAGTATAGCCATATTAATCTTGTGCCTTCCCCGGCAACGGCGCCAGAAATGCTTGTTGGCATTTCTTAACGTCGCTACTAAGTTTATGTGTGAAAGGATCAAGATGTCGACTAGAGGGGGGTGAATAGTCGAACCTGAAATTTACAAACTTTTCAACCAACTGTCAGTCTAGGTCCGGAGTTTCCGGATATTTTTCCGGATACTCCGGGAAATCCGGAGAATCCGGGAAAATGTCCGTATTGTCTGGGCCTACGAGGGGGGATTCAAATCGACAGAAATTAAACTTGCTCAAACATAGATCTGTGAAAATAGGTTATGCACTGGGATGAGACAAGCCTGTTTATCCTCCTAGAACCAACAGAAACCTCAACACGGAGTAGATCGGCACCAAACCCTAGAATAGAGCTCAAGAGGTATACAAGCATACAACAAGAGCAACAAGCACAAGAGACACAAGGATTTATTACCGGAGTTCAACCTCACACCTTGAGGTCTACGTCTCCGTTGAGGAACCCACAAAGGGTGGACCTTTACACCTTGGTCACTTTCCTCCCTCTAGCGACCACAAAGATCAAGCTAGAGTTACTTGGGCAGCCACAAACCTTTGGATGCTCCAAGGCAACGCCTAGCCGGCTAGGAGCTCAAAGCTCCAAGAGTAACAAACACGAAATGTGCCAACCAAGCGAAGAACGAGGTGCCCTAGAGATGGGAAATCAGCTCACTAGCACTCTCCAAGCTCTTGCTCTCAATCCCTCCTTAAATCCCCAACAAATCTCACCAACCCAAGCCCAAGGGGAGTAAAGAGGGGGAGTGAATGAGTTCTGAGTGTTGCAGGTCGAAATGGGCAAGAGAGAGAGAAGGGAAAGGGTGGAGGTGGCTTTTATACCCCCTCACATAGAAAAGAGCCATTACAGCTCTAAGACCCGGAGTATCCGGGAAAACCCCGGAAACTCCGGGAAGTCCGGAGACTCCGGGAAAAACCCGGAAACTCCAGCCTTCCAAGGTCAGCACCCAAGAAGTTAACCCCATGAATGTGTTGGTGCAAAGGTGTCTCTCATAGGTTTTGTTTTGATAATTAGGGCACCTTTTCAACTCTTGGAAGATACATTTCCTGTCCTTCTTTATAGTACGGCGTTCCTAGGACTCAAATTCAAAATATAAAATAAATAAGCCTTCATAGGCACCCTTTGTAGCATCACTTCCTTTTTGCATAGTCAATGAATAACACTTGATGCCACATACAATTTCAATTCCTGCTCATACACTAGATAAATCATTAGCCACTTAAGCGAGTGTCATTAAATCACCAAAACCCACTTAGGGGGCTAAGATACTCTTCAATCTTGTAACACCCTAAAATTTTCAAATTTTAGGATGTTAATAGGAAGAATAATTAAGCAACAATTCTCTCATAATTTTAAAATTTGACCAACATTTATTTTCTTTACAGGAAATTTAGTATAGGAAAAAATTAATTGATTGTTTTTCTAAATTAAATAAAATGATTATCTGTATGTTGCATTCATATTCATTGCATGGTTTTTGGTTGATGTGTGTGGTTTTAAAAAAAAATCAATCAAAGGTTCAAAGTCCCAAAACCACCCCTCAATCTTTCCCTCCTCTCTCTCTCTCTTTTTCAGCCCAGCTCGGCCCTTTCTTTCTCTTTTTCTTTTTCCCTCACCGCGGCCCAGCTCTGTACCGTGGCCCAATCTTACTTCCGGCCCAGTTGATCCCACCGGCCCACCTCTCTCCTCCCTCTCTCACTCGCTGCCAGCCGGGACCCACCCGTCAGGACCATCCCCTACCTCCAGTCGGTCTCCTCCACCATGGTCATGCGCCGCACACCACCTCTCCTCGGTGTTCCCTGCTCTTCCCCTTCCCCCACTGAGCGGGCCATCCATGCGCAGTGGTGCACTCACGCCGCCGTGCCCCTTCCCCTCCCGGAACCGCCGCACCCAAGCTCCACCTAGCATTCATGGCAGCCTCCACCACCGGAGCTCCCGCACCGACCTTAGGCATCCTCTCCTCTCCCCTCCCCGCCCTATAAAACACGCCCCCAAGCCCTACTCCTCCCGCACCACCTCCCCACCCTCTCCTTGTGCGCAGCGCAGCAGCAGCCGAGCCCAGCGCCGCCGCCGTCGGAGTGCCGCCGTCCCTGATCTCCTTCCTCGCCGTCTCTCCGCCGCTGTTGAGCACACATCCCCACTGCTCTCAATTTCCTCTTTCCGTTTCGCCTCTTCCCGGACCCCTAGGTCGCCGGACCGGTGTCAATTTTGGCCGGCCATGGCTGCTCTGTGCGCCGACCATGGCGTCCAGGAGAAAGTCATCAGCATCTCTCTGAATAGATAAGGCAGTTTTGCATTTAGGTCCTCAAGAAATCCTGAAACAAAAACCGAATAACTTGTCTCTTGCAACTTTTACCCATAGCCCCCTAGAAAGATCCCACCTTTCACCCATAAACCCCACCATCACACTTTTACCTGCTAGCCCCTATCCTTTAATCTTTTCGCGAGCACTGTTTTATGTGTCTTGCAGAACTTCCAATCTAACCCCTGCGGTCTATTGTTAATAGTGTTTAGACCCTTGCAACCTTGTTTAGTCCATAGGTCTTGCGTTTTAGCTCCGTTTCGATCGTTTCAAGTTGCGTTAGGTTCGTATCAACTCAAAGTACACGTTAGGAGCAATGTGACCATGTTCTCTGTTTTATAATCTTTTTAAATAAGTAAATATGATTAAGTACCTATATACATGCTTTTCTAATTAAAATCTAATTAGAGTTCAACACGTGTTTTTATAAGAAAGATAATTTGATTAATACTTATTTAAATAATCTTTCTAATTAAAAGCTAATTAGAGTATATCTCAGTTTTCATAATCAAACTTAAATTAATTAATGTATATTCAATTTGCTTTCTAAATAAAAGCAACATAGGCTATATCCCGAGCTTTCTAATTAAATGTTAACTTGATTAATATGAATATAAATGTGTTTCTAAATTATAATTTGCTTAGTTGAACTCGACACATAAAGTATGCATTTAGATGCTTCACATACTTCTTTCCTAAACTTAAATGTTTAATTTGCATAAACAATACTTGAACATTTATCAATAAAATTTGACTAAGTTTACATCGTCATTTTCAAATAAATATAACTTGCTTAATTATAAATAGGGTATTTCTGTGAAATAACCTATTCACATGACTTTATTCAATTAAAATATATCAAGCACATAGCCTTGTGTGATATAATCCAAATCTCCCAATAGTCTTGAGCGTGTCTTGCGTTTGCGTTCTTAGAACCGAGCCTTTCCCTTGTTCTCTTTTTAAGCCTTATTGTTTGGTGTATTGTTCTTAGTTGTTCTCGTTTGTTGCTTTGCATGTTTGTACTCGACGTTTGCTTCGGGTAGAAGTTTGAGCTGCTGATCGGAAGTTCGGAAGTTTCAAAAGAGCAGGAGCGGAAGAGCATAAGAGTAGCTTACCGTTGGAGAAAGGCAAGTGACCCTAACCATCCTTCTACCTATGCTTTAATACAAGAATACTATAAATTAATCGGAACATGGAGAACCACCCAGGAAGACAGTGCAACCACAGTCCACATGGCTCTGGCTTAGCCAATTAATTAGGTGTGCAATTGTACTGGTGACCTTATCTGAAAGGAACACAGGGGGCTCCGGATTGCAGGGGTATAGCCCGGTCCTCTTGGGGTAGCAGCCTTTGCCAAGGTGCTGACCACTAGGGAGGGTTATGGTCCGCCCTGAGCTGTAACTGTCGTGGGTTGTTGGTGCTTTTGCATGTCTTTGTAAAGGCTTCGTAGCATCCCTATGCAATCACACCTCTGAAGTGTGGTATGATGCTTGGCCAGCATCGCATGGTTGGGTTCAAAGTTCTTCGGAACTTTTACGCGAACTGTGGTGAAAGTGTACAACCTCTGCAGAGTGTAAAACTGATCGATCAGCCGTGCTCACAGTCAAGAGCGGCCTAGACCCTCACATGATAATTGAACTTAAAGATGGACTTTAATTTGCTTTCTGGTTAACTTTTGTGGCCTTGCTGAGTACCAACCATAAGTGTACTCATGCTTGCTAAACTGCTGCTCAGAAAAAGAAGAAGAAGGTGTATGAAGTTCAGAAGATGGTGCTAGGCATACGCGACCCCCAGTCGATTGCCTGTGAAGTTCAGAGCCTTTGTTTTCCCAGGATTCTACTGTAAATCTCTGATAATCTCTTTCTTTACGTGATATTGTTTCTGTTATTCACTTAAGATGTCACTATATGTATGAAACTTGATCCTGGCATACATATAGTTAAGCACTTGGTTTTCTTTGGAAAAACAGGTGTGACAAATCTCCCCCTTTTTGGTGATTGATGACAACACATTTAAGTCTTACAAGAGATAATCAATGAATATTAAGCGACAATTTGTAATACTCCCCCTTAATATGTGCATATTGATTTTGAATATCAATGGTCGTTTTAGGACCAAACTTTGCACAAGTAAAGAAGACATGAGAGTATTACTACAGTGGGGTGCTTGTGATGTGCAACAAGAATATATGTGAACTGCATATGACAGTTCATGCACTCAAAAAGATGCAAAAGAAATCTGGTGCTCAGAAGTCCGAAGTATCCGAGCCAGACCCGGAATCTCCGGAGAATCCGGAAACTCCGGGAAAAAGTCCGGACTCTCCGGGCTTACTGATTACCAGTGAAAATAACACCCATCAATGGATTTTCAATCTAACATATAGCATCCTTAGAAAGTAAAAACTGAGCAAACAACCACAAGCACACAACCATAAGTCTCAAGCTCACATAGTCTTACACGCACACACATACGAATTTAAAGTTATTACAAGTCATTGTTCCAAATTCAAATCATAAAGTTCCACACTTGATAGATAGATAAATCACTCCCCCTTTGGCATCAAGTTCCAAAAAGGAAGTAGAGCAGCAGCTGGATCACTCAGAGTCCTCGTCGTCCTCCTCCTCTTCATTGTCATTGTTTTCCTCCTCCTCCTCCTCTTCCTCTTCTTGCCTCTCTTCTTCATCTTGGGCGTCCCACTTCGCAAAAGGATCATCGAAGGTGGGGAGCTCACGGTAGGAGTCGGTGGGGAGGCCAAGATGAGACTTGATATCAATGATATCCCGGCGGTTCTCATTTGTCTCCGTGGCCATGGTCTTGCAAATACTGAAGATGCTCTTTAAGACTCTCTTGATCATGGAGCCACGGTACCGACGGGGAGGCCTAGGTGGAGAGGGTGCAGCAGGTATGTCATCATGGCGAGGAGCTACACTAGAGGAGCCAACATACTTAGGAGCCTTGGGAGCTTTCTTGGCTCGATCACGGAGGTGGCGAAAGGGCTCATGGACAACATCCTTGGGATAGCGAACATTAGTGACTCTCTCAATCATGTACATGAGATAGGGAGCATAGGGGAGGTACTTCATAGGGTCATTCATGGCCCTCCTCAACTCATTCCAAATGAAGTCAAATATGCAAAACCCCTCCTCGTCCGGTGCCATCCTATTGAGGAGATTGGGAGCATAGTACCTTAGAGCCGTAGCGTCTCCTTGCTTAGGATCAATGGTGGCTCGGAAGAATTGATTGAGATAGTAGTAGTAGGGGTTGAGTTGATCCGCTTTGCCCTCAATGGCTAAGGCACGACTTGGGAACATGTAGGTGAGGTCCCTAGGCTTGTACTTGTTCTCATTGTGGATAGGAGTGCGATCTTCATCTTTTGAGCCAAGTCCCAATAGCCTAGAGAAGGTCATGTAGTCCATTGTGCACTTGTTGCCTTGAGTTGTCCAGGTGATGGTGTTGTCATATGGATTGTAGTAGTAAGAGCAATGGAATTGAGCTAAGATCTTCTTGTTCCAATTATAACAAAAGCCCATGATGTCATAAAGCCCCACCTCCTTGCACTTCTCAATCACGGAGTTGAACACAGTGTTGTTGAGGTCTTCATAGTATTTCCAATCAATGTACCTCATCTTCACAATGGGCACCATGTTCTTTGCAACCAACTTGGGGTTCCTTATGACGGTTTGGTAGAAATCCCTATGGAAATCACACCAAAACCGGGCCTCTACCCCTTCACCCTTGAGATAGCGATAGACATTCTCCTCCCTTTGCTCTCTAACTACAAGAGCGATCTTGGAATAATCACGGACCATGTGCTCAGCAAATCCAAGAACGGATCCGGGCTCTCTAAGATTGATTGGAGTTGACACTACCCGGACATTTTGTGGGAGAGTGGGAATGATTCTCGTAGGTGTTTTGGGGCAGATATGGGCTGCTACTCCTTGCTTGTGTTTGGGAGGTGGACGCACAACCAGATGGCTTTGATTGATGTAGGAGGCTTTGTGGCTCTTTTTGGGATGGGGCTTGTAGCGAGTCTTCTCCTTAGCAGGCCCCTTTCCATGGCGGCGAGGAGGCTCGGGGGGCTACTCATAGGTGTCATCCTCGACCTCATCATCATCACTCTTGGTTCCATCTTCCTCCTCAATCTCTTCCTCCTCATCACTGCCCTCAGCATAGGATGGAGGGGGATCACCCCTTCTTGGCCTGGCACTGCGCTGAGAGGACTCTTGGCCCAAAGTCTCTTGCACAACCCTCAAGGAGGCGGGGTCATGCCTTGACTTGGTCCTCCTTTGAGTGGAGGGTTCTTCCGCGTCACGTCTGATCTTTACCCTCATGATCTGAAGATATAGAAGGATATGGATATGAGAGATAAGCAATAGAAGAGATGCGAAGCACTGCCACTTAGGGTTTTCAGTGTGAACCCCGGAGACTCCGAGAAAAAGTCCGGAGATTCCAGGATGTCCGGAGAGTCCGAGCTTGAGATTTCTGGAGTTTCCGGGTTTCACAGACGAAACCCTAAATCGCAATGCCGCACAAATCAACCATGAAAACTGAGATATTGCAGATCTAGAGCCTATAGAGTCTATACCAACTATTCCCTAAGAGGATATCGAAAGGAAACGCGAAGGGAGATAGATCGGGTTAGGTCTTCATGAGATACCTTGGGGAGAGAGGGGGAGAAGCTTCAAGTCTTCAAATGCAGCGTAGATCCTTCTTCTCCACCTCTTGGAGCCTTCAATCCCTCACTCTCACAGATTTTGGCCGGTTGGAAAGGGAGATCGCCAAGGGGCGACCGGGGGAGAGTGGGGAGAGCGACAGGGGAGAAAGAGGCGGCTGGTCAATGCGGTTAGAAGTGAAAAAGAGGAGTCACCACGGTGAAACAGTATATATATACCCTTAAAGACCCGGAATGTCCGGACCCAGCCCAGAATCTCTGGGAAACCCGGAGTTTCCGGAAATTGTCCGGAGTTTCCGCTCCCCCTGAGACCAGTGAGAAGATTTGCAAGGAATTTGTTTTGGGATAGATTTGGATGACTATACATGTAATATATGTGAGCTTGAGAGTATCAACACTTGAGACTAGCCACAATCAAGCAATGAGAACAATAGTCCAAGTGTTGTACCAAGATAAGATCCAAATATTTTAAAAACAAATGAACACAAGTTTTAGCAAATCCTTTTCTTTTCAAAGTCCTATTCTAGGTCACTCAAATATGTGCATGATCTCAGGCCAAGTTACGAGAATCCAAGATATTTAGCTCACTCCTTAAAGTACAAAACCTTAGTTCATCAAGAAGCTTTGTGAAGATATCGGCTAGTTGCTTATCGGTGCTCACATGGCTTAAAGCGATGTCTCCTTTGGCTTCGTGGTCTCTCAAGAAATGGTGTCTTATGTCTATATGCTTTGTTCTTGAGTGGTTTACGGGGTTGTTAGCTAGCTTGATGGCACCCTCATTGTCACACAAGAGTGGCCCCTTGCTAAACTTACAACCAAAGTCTCTCAGAGTGAGCCTCATCCAAAGTAGTTGAGCACAACAAGCGCCGGCTGCAACATACTCGGCCTCGGCAGTGGAAAGGGCAATAAAGTTTTTGCTTCTTGGAACTCTAAGACACCAAGGACCTTCCAAGGAATTGGCAAGTCCCGGATGTACTCTTCCTATCTACTTTGTAATCGGCATAGTCCAAATCGGAGTAGCCAAGTAGATCAAAAGTGGAGACCTTAGGATACCACAAACCAAGGTTACGAGTATGAACCAAGTATCTAAAGATTCTCTTAACGGCCATTAGATGACACTCCTTAGGATTAGCTTAAAACCTTGCACACATGCACATACTAAGCATGATATCGGGCCTAGATGCACAAAGGTAAAGTAGAGATCCAATCATGGAGCGATATACATTTTGATCGATGCTTTTGCCTTCTTCATTTAGATCAAGATGTCCATTTGATGGCATAGGTGTTTTGATGGGCTTGGAATTGTTCATGTCAAACTTCTTGAGCATATCATTGATGTACTTGGTTTGACTTATGAATGTGCCTTCTTTGAGTTGCTTGATTTGAAATCCAAGAAAGAACTTCAACTCGCCCATCATAGACATCTCAAATATTTTGGTCATAATCCTACTAAACTCATCAACCCAAACTTGGTTAGTAGAACTGAATATAATGTCATCGACATATATTTAGCATACAAATAAATCATTGCCTTGTTTACAAGTGAAGAGAGTAGGATCGGCTTTGCCTATTTCAAAGCCTTTCTTTAAGAGAAATTCCTTAAGGCATTCATACCATGCTCGTGGGGCTTGCTTAAGCCCATAGAGCGCCTTATGGAGCTTGTAGACGTGGTTGGGAAATTGTCGATCTTCAAAGCCCAGTGGTTGTTCAACATAGACTTCTTCGGAGATTGGGCCATTCAAGAAGGCACTCTTGACATCCATTTGATGTAGCTTGAAGTTGTAATGTGTGGCAAAGGCTAAAAGTATGCGAATTGCTTCGAGCCTTGCCACCGGTGCATAAGTTTCTCCAAAGTCCAAGCCTTCTTCTTGAGTGTAGCCTTTTGCCACCAATCTTGCTTTGTCCTTGGTCACCACGCCATTCTCATCTTGTTTGTTGCGGAAAACCCATTTTGTACCTATCACATTTTGCTTGGGGCGTTCCACCAAGGACCAGACTTCATTCCGAGTGAAGTTGTTGAGCTCTTCTTGCATGGCCATTACCCAATCAGCATCTTCAAGTGCTTCTTCAACCTTAAGAGGTTCCAACATGGAAACAAACGAGTAATGTTCACAAAAATTTGTTAATCTTGAACGAGTTGTTACCCCTCTACGGATGCTTCCAAGAATGTTGTCAACGGAATGATCTCGTTGAACACTTTGACGAACTCTTGGATGTGGGTCGGAGGCTTCTTGTTAAATTAAATCTTCATTTTCTTGACTGTCTTGAGAGTCACCAGCAGGAGATCCGGAGTTTCCGGAGTTTTCTCCGGAGTTTCCGGGAATCCCGGAATCTCCGAGTTTTTCTCTGGACTCTTCGGGGTTCGCAGCGGGAGGTGCACTTGGTGATTCTTCTAAGATCTCGCAGTCTTCATCATCCTCTTCTTAAGGCTTGACTTCTCCAATGGCCATCTTCTTTATAGCCTTTTCAGCGGGTATTTCCTTGCCTACACACAATTCATTAACTTGCTCCACTTGAGAGCCATTAGATTCATCAAACGTCACGTCACACGTGACATCAACACAACCAGTGGTTTTGTTGAGGACACGATAGCCATGAGTGTTTGAGGCGTAACCAAGAAAAATACCTTCATCAACTTTAGGTGCAAACTTAGAGCTTTCAGGCTTCTTGTTAAGAATGAAGCACTTACAACCAAAAACTCTAAAGTAAGACACGTTAGGCTTTTTACCGGTTAGAAGTTCATAGGCAGTCTTGTGTCGAAGCTTGTGAAGATACAAATGGTTGATAGCATGACAAGCCATGTTGATTGCTTCCGCCCAAAAACTATCCGAAGTCTTGTACTGATCAAGCATGGTTCTTGTGGCCTCAATGAGAGTTCTATTCTTCCTCTCCACTATCCCATTTTGTTGTGGAGTGTATGGGACGGAGAGCTCATGACCAATGCCTTCTCCATCGAGATACTCTTCAATGTTGGTGTTCTTGAACTCGGTGCCATTGTCACTTCTTACTCTATTGATCTTCGCATCAAATTCATTTTGGGCTCTTGTGGCAAACTTCTTGAATATTTCATGAACCTTGCTCTTGTCTTTCATAAAGAAAACCCAAGTGTATCGAGAGTAGTCATCAACAATGACAAAGCCATACTTGTTCCCCCCAATGCTAACATAAGCCACGGGACCAAAGATATCCATGTGAAGTAGTTCCAATGGCCTTGTAGTGGTGAGTACATTCTTGGCAGGGTGAGGAGCACCAACTTGTTTTCTGGCTTGACAAGCACTACAAATTCTATTTTTCTCAAAATGAACATTTGTTAGTCCTAGGATGTGTTCCCCCTTTAGAAGTTTATTGAGATTATTCATCCCAACATGAGTTAGCTGGCGATGCCAAAGCCAACTCAAGCTAGACTTTGCCAATAAGCATGTATCAAGTAGAGCTTTATCCGATGTGAAATCCACCAAGTAAAGCCTTCCCTTGAGTTCACCCTTAAAGGCAACGGAGTCGTCACCCCTTCTAAAGACGGTCACACCCTCATTGGTGAACAAACAATTGTAGCCCATCTCACAAAGTTGTGAAACAGACAATAAATTGTAGTCTAAAGATTCAACCAAATAAACATCGGAAATTGAATGATTGATTGAGATAGCAATTTTACTAAGACCAACAACCGTTCCTCCACCATTGCCTCCAAAGGCAATTCTTTCCGTAGGATTTTCAATCATGTCACAAGAGGTAAACATCTTCTTCTCTCCGGTCATATGATTTGTGCAACCACTATCAATCACCCATTTGGTTCCACCGGAGGAGTATGCCTACAAAACAAATTATGCTTTTGTTTTAGGTACCCAAGTAGGTTTGGGTCCTAGAGCGTTAGTCAGAAGAACCTTGGGCACCCACACATTCCTTTTGACTAATGTCCCTTTTGTGCGGGGTCCCACATACTTGGCAACCTCCTTACCCATGTGGTCCCAAGTCAACACATAATCAGCATAGAAGCTATCTTGTGAGGCATGTAGCTTGGGCTTCTTGCTTGACTTGATTGGAATGGCCTTTGCTTTTGCTTGTGGTGCATGGGTTGTGTCTTGAGTGCCCTTGAACTTGATAGGAGTGTTGTATTTGACTTGATTGTCATAATTCTTGGCACCCAATTGCTTCATGCCGTGCACCACATTCCTTGTTCCCACACCTTTAGTGTGGTAGTTCTTGATGAATGGGATGGGGTCCTTTGTACCTTGTTCTTGCTTGCCTAGACCCTTCCCATCCGCAAAGCCAAACTTCTTCATGTAGCTTGACCCAAAGCCTTTGGTGTGGTTCTCAAACTCACCTCTCTTTGGTTCTTTCTTTTTCTCATCAATGAGGGAGTTTGACAACCTAGCAATCTCTTTCTTCATAGCATTCATCTTGGTAATGTTAGTAGCACAAGCATTTATATCAATTTTATAGTACCAAGAACAACCATTGCTTGTTGAGGCTTTAGAGTTAGAGAGAGCATCATTAGAGGTTGTTGTAGCATTTTTCTTGAGATTGTCAAGTTGAACTTCTAGTGCTATGTGACTAGTCCTTAAGCTTTCAAAGCTCTTTTGAAGTTTAAGTTTTTCACCCTCAAGTTTATTGCAAGCATCCTTAGCTAGGAAAGATTCCCTAGTTAATTCATCTACTATCAACTCCTCTTTAGCTTGGGATTTCTTGAGGCTAAGAATTTCTAGCTCCTTTTCTTTAAGAAAGTCCTCTTGCACCTTGAAACCCTTCTTTTCAATTACAAAGGCATTCTCAAGGGCAATGGTTTTCTCTCGCTCAAGTCTAAAGAGTTCTTCTTGCACCTCTAGAGTCCCATCTCTATTCTCTATTTCTTTCATTAAAAACATGATTTTCTTAGTTGCCTTTTTACCAAAGCCATTAATCATTTTTTCAAATTCAAGATCACTTTCACTATCATCATCTAGGGGCGGTGTGGGAGTGTCTACCTTAGAGCCCCTAGCCATGAGGCATGTGTGGGTGAAGTCATCTTCATCATCGGTGAGATCTCCAAAGAGTGGTGGCTTGTTGATTGGTTCCCCAATAGATATAGTGGCAAGACCCACTTCATCATCGGAGTCGGAGCTATCATCATTTGAGTCCCACTCTTCACCCAAGTGTGCTTCACCAACTTCTTTCTTCTTGTTCTTGTCATACTTGTTGGTGTCCCTTCTTCTTACTTTGATGTTGGGGCACTCCGCAATGAAGTGGCCCTCCTTGCCACACCCAAAGCGTGGCCTCTTGGAAGTCCTCTTGGTCTTGATCTTGTCTTTGTCTTTGTTCTTGTTGAAGAAGCCACTCTTCTTGATCACTTTGTTGAACTTTCTTATGAAGAGTGCCATTTGTTCGAGAGTCATGTTCTCATCACTATCTTCATCACTATCTTCCTTGACCACGGTCTTGGAGGTTGATGAGCTTGACTTCTTCTCCTTGCTAGATGCCTTGAGGGCTACTCCCTTGTTCTTCTCAAGTTGCTCATGCATCTTGGACATTTCTTGTGAGAGCTTTGACTCCTTGACGGTGATAAGATGTTCTTCAATTCTTCCAATTACATCGGCCGGAGTAAACTTGTTGAAGCCTCTCTTCTCTCTTATGAGTGTTGGGAGTTGCACATCCCTAGCCATGTATGCGGAGAGGATCTTATCAACCACTTCTCTTCTTCCCCATCTTGTGCTTCCAACGGACTTGATCTTGTTGATGATCTTGTTCAAGCGGTTGTACATGTCTTGTGGAGATTCATCTTCCTTGATGACAAAACGGTTGAGCTTTTCTAGAGCATGGATTCTTCCTTCTCTCACTTGCTTTGTTCCTTCATGGTTGATGAACAATATGTCCCACACTTCCTTGGCGGATTTTAACCCATCCACCTTGTCATACTCTTCGGACGTGAGTGAACTCTTGATGATGCATATGGCTTGATAATTTCTTTGTATCTCATTTGCTTGATCTTGAGTTAGCGTTGCATCACCACTAGGAAATGTAATTCCCCTATTCACAATAGTTCAAAGTGCGGGATTTACCGCCATCAAATACTCCTCCATCGAGTTCTTCCACTTGGAATAGCCGGTTCCATCAAATTGGGGTATCTTCCCAATGTGGCTAGAACCCGATGGATGGTTAAAAGATAAGCGAGAGTAATCGAAAGAGGTTCGAGTGTAATCCCTTGATGATGACGGGCGTCGAGCGGAGCAGTTGGACCTTGCATCATCAAACTCTTCATCCTCACTATCGGAGGACTCCGCACCATCCACATGTGCTTGATAACTTGTGCTTGCTCCACTGGTACCACCTCCTTGAGGTAGAACGGGAGGTGTACCAACAACATTGTTGGCGGCATCTCCTCCTTCGGGAAGAGGTGGAGGTTGAGCATTTGGATCCGACATCTTCTTGACTCCAAGCGGTTAAGCTTCAAATTCGGAGCACTTGGCACTGATACCAATTGAAAGGATCAAGATGTTGACTAGAGGGGGGGTGAATAGTCGAACCTGAAATTTACAAACTTTTCAACCAACTGTCAGTCCAGGTCCGGAGTTTCCGGATATTTTTCTAGATACTCCGGGAAATCCGGAGAATCCAGGAAAATGTCCGGATTGTCCGGGCCTACGAGGGGGATTCAAATCGATAGAAATTAAACTTGCTCAAACATAGATCTGTGAAAATAGGTTATGCACTGGGATGAGACAAGCCTGTTTATCCACTTAGAACCTGCAGAAACCTCAACACGGAGTAGATCGGCACCAAACCCTAGAATAGAGCTCAAGAGGTATAAAAGCATACAACAAGAGCAACAAGCACAAGAGACACAAGGATTTGTTACCAGAGTTCAACCTCACACCTTGAGGTCTACGTCTCCATTGAGGAACCCACAAAGGGTGGACCTTTACACCTAGGTCACTTTCCTCCCTCTAGCGACCACAAAGATCAAGCTAGAGTTACTTACTCAATTTCGGGGTGATACAAACCTCCTTGGGTAGCTACAAACCTTTGGATGCTCCAAGGCAATGCCTAGCCAGCTAGGAGCTCAAAGCTCCAAGAGTAACAAACACGAAATGTGCCAACCAAGCGAAGAACGAGGTGCTCTAGAGATGGGAAATCAGCTCACTAGCACTCTCCAAGCTCTTGCTCTCAATCCCTCCTTAAATCCCCAACAAATCTCACCAACCCAAGGCCAAGGGGAGTAAAGAGGGGGAGTGAATGAGTTTTGAGTGTTGCAGGTCGAAATGGGCAAGAGAGAGAGAAGGGAAAGGGTGGAGGTGGCTTTTATACCTCCTCACACAGAAAAGAGTCGTTACAGCTCTAAGACCCGGAGTATCTGGGAAAACCTCGGAAACTCCGGGAAGTCCGGAGACTCCGGGAAAAACCCGGAAACTCCAGCCTTCCAAGGTCAGCACCCAAGAAGTTAACCCCGTGAATGTGTTGGTGCAAAGGTGTCTCTCATAGGTTTTGTTTTGATAATTAGGGCACCTTTTCAACTCTTGGAAGATACATTTCCTATCCCTCTTTATAGTACGACGTTCCTAGGACTCAAATTCAAAATATAAAATAAATAAGCCTTCATAGGAACCCTTGGTAGCATCACTTCCTTTTTGCATAGTCAATGAATAACACTTGATGCCACATACAATTTCAATTCCTGCTCATACACTAGATAAATCATTAGCCACTTAAGCGAGTGTCATTAAATCACCAAAACCCACTTAGGGGGCAAAGATACTCTTAAATGTGTTCCTAGAAATGATGCCAGAAATGACAGTGGTAATCCTAACGATCACAAATGAGTCCTCTGGCGCGTGGATAAACCATTGTAGCATTTGCCCATCGAACTATTCCAAATGGTATCGAATCTAAGGAAGCAATGGCGGATAACAAGACTTATACAGTTGCAATGAATATGTATCATAGATAGAAGTAGAGGTAACACACAAATAGAGGGGTAAGAATAAATATGATAGGGGTAGTGTGACACACAATGCTTACTCTCAATGAACACTACGTTATAGGGAGAGTTAGTTCTAGGTTCTAATGTACTATACATACAAAGGTCAGCGAAACAAGAGAGTCTACACAAAAGTTGCAAGAAACATCGGTTCAACACCCGGGTACTACGGAAGATAGCCCCCGTGTTGGTTATATGGGGCAAATCGCTTGCTACTTTCAGAACCCCTACAGCAACATCCGAATGCGGAGGAATACAAAGGGTCCAACGGCTATCACTAGCGCAGCCTACCTCTATCTAAATGTGGGCTGAGCTCGTAACCCACGCAACTGTCCAATCCAAGCATCATGCTTGCATTGTCAACTGGACCCTAACTGGGTCGGGCCATTGTGACCCAAGTCAAAAGCCACCAGATAAATGGTCATTTGATCGTGAACCATAGCTTGGACTCGAACATCATACAACAAGCATATGCAAACTAACAAGATCTAACTAAGACTATGCACTCAAACGGATACGAGATTTTCTACATCTATACCGTAGGATCAACGGGTCATGTTCGTGAAGACACGAGCCTCTCACTTATGAACAAACACGGAACACATGCTCAAATCACCTATCAACTGGATCAAAAGGTTGTGTTCATCAAGAACACAAGCCTCTAAATGATGAACAGATGAAGAACACATGAACATATCACTCAAACATGCAAGCACTAC
Organism: Cenchrus fungigraminus; assembly: GCA_036936925.1. Classification (NCBI taxonomy): domain Eukaryota; kingdom Viridiplantae; phylum Streptophyta; class Magnoliopsida; order Poales; family Poaceae; genus Cenchrus; species Cenchrus fungigraminus. The sequence goes on along the minus strand of CM072774.1, from coordinate 97,216,542 downwards.
TTTATATGAAATAGATAAATAAATGAAGTAGATCAAAGTCATACAGAGAAATAAAGATACAAGAGAGCTCATACCAAGATCCTAAAGAAGACTTGGAACCTGAATTAGAACTACTCTAGCCTACTCCCTAGTCTTGGAACCAAAAGTGAGATAAGAGAAGCAAAGTTGTGGGCATCTTCTATTTATAGGCCATGAGGTTCACTGAGAAGCCGCAAAAGCACCTCAGGAACAAGGCCTTGGACCAATGAGGAGCCACCACATGGAAGACCAGGATCAGCCGGCCATAAGTTGGTTCGCCGAACCCCTGTGGGCCCGGCTAGTCCACTTCTTCCTGCAGCTGGTTGGCATTTGTGCCCTTGGGTGTAATCCAGGTCTGTATAACTTTTTGAGTCGGTTTGCAGTCTATGCGTCACCGTTTGATTCGCCGGAGCTTGCCTCCCTTGGATCAGTGGTGTGGCATTAACACATGGATCCCATGTGGCAGCCACTCATCAGCTGAGGTGGCATGACATGGCTCATAGATGACACCATTCTTACTCTTTTTATGGGTATTTTCCTGCAATCACAATTCTTCCAAAGATAAGTGGAACTACATTATTCTTAACTAAAATACGTGTAAGAAATGTACTTTTCTCCATTATTCTTGAGAATATTGACGGCTAAAATAGGTAATTAACAGCCGTCAACATTCTTCTCTCTATTGGCTAGCTAGCTAGTGCTTGATTGCAAATCTCAAGTGGGTAGGTTGATGGGAGGTTGCTAGCCACTTTGTAAAGAATCTTTCCTCATGATCTATGGAAGGTTTGGAGTTCATCCTCTTGTTCCCTTGTGATTTGCTTCTGAATCTTGTGGATTTTCTTTTACGGATTTCGAAGCCTTTTCTTGGGATTTTTTTCGTCGGATTTGAAGGGGTTTCCTTACGGGTTTGTTTGCGGGGATCATGTATGAGTTCTTTGTGACTCTTTTCTTGGTGATCTTGTGCCCACAAACTCCCGGGAAGGCCTTCAATCTGGTGGTTTTTGGTGGAGCCCGAGTTCTTGAGGTAGAGGTCCAAGTTTTGCGATTCCTCATGATTGAGTGTGTTTTGGGGCGTGAGATTTGAGTTAGAGGTCGTACACGAGGCTTCCTACCTATCACCAAAATTTTGTTTCAATCCGTTGGGTGAATCGGGAGATCGATTGATGGGAAGTTGAGAGTTGACCTGCTGGTGTTGTTCATCCCGATTTGCCTAGGGGAGGGCGGTCTAACCCCCCAGGCACACGGTCTAACCTCCCCGGCGTCATCCGGAGAAAGTTTGGTTTTTCGAGGAGATCATCTGTGTTCTGTGAGCATGCTTGTCTTGACTAGAGGGTCTTCTGGTTGAAATCTCAGGTTGTTTTAAGTTCGTTTGCTTTGGTTTCGATAGATTTGGTGTTTGCTGGCCAGACACGGTCTAACCGCCTCCTTCATGCGGTCTGACTACCCCTGCTCGACAGAGAAGGTTTCGAGGTTTTCCGCTGTGTTTTGAGCTCGCTAGTTTTGGTTGGAAGTGTGGTTTGTTTATAAGATCAGTAGTACTCCAGTGATTATGTGGTCTTGACAAACTTGAGGATTTGGAGGTGGAAGTGATTTTGGGATTTAGGATGAGTTCATCTCTCTAGAGAAGTCATCTCAACTTCCATTCACGTATTTGAATCTAGTTTTTTAATAAATTTATTTAGAGATACAAATATTTCATGTATTTTCTACAAATTCAGTCAAACTTGTGACCCGAAAATCAACGACAATCTTTTAGACGGAGGGAGTACGTCCTAAAGTAAAATTATATTTATGGATTAAAAATCAAAATAATCTATATAATTTATAACGAATGAAGTACAGACAGCAGCGCAGCCTTCTTGGTCCTCTGTGTGGAAACAAAATCTTTCATTAATTCATAATTTCATATACGACACCTAAACAGGGATATCACACGGAGCAGGCCAGCCTCGCATCGCATGGTAGGTGATCCAGTGACAACAAGCCCCGGCCCCCTGCTGTTCGCGCACTAGTCAGCAACCAGTTCTGTTGCTTTTGCTTTGATGGTAGCCGGTAGCTCAATGATAGCATTGACCTGACCCTCGCACAAAAATATACAGTAATCGCCCATGACCGGGCTTTCCCACGAATCTGTCAGAAACGTGCCGAAGGGAGAGAGGGAATCATTGAGAACGCTGCAATGGTGGTCAAAGTACAAACACACCTCCTTACACATCGAGAATCTCTCAGGCCTCGTTCCCACTCCTTTATCACACTCCGTGCCCCACCCCCCAGGCCCCAGCATAAAGCAGTCCTTCAAAAGTGACCATATTATACTAATACAAGTACTAATCAACCTACTGCTGGTTTACCAGCAAGTGAGCAACATGGCCTTTCTACGATCTTGCGCGGCAACGGAGCTCACACGGCGTCATGCGCCGCCGCAGCAGGGCCGACCTCGCCCGCGGTGGCGGCCACCTGATTCCGCCGCTCGTCCAGCACGTTCTTCACCTTGCTGTACCCGTTGCGCGCCCACTCGTACCAGTGCAGCGCGACGTACACGCCTAGCCCGGCGATGATGCCGTTGGCGATGGAGAAGGACAGCGGCATCAGCGCCATGGTCACGAACGCCGGGACGCCCTCCTTCATGTCGTCCCACTCGATCTCCTTGGCCACGCGCATCATCATCGCTCCCACCAGCACCAGTGACGGGCCCACGGCCCACGGCGGCACGCTAATCAGCAGCGGGCCGAAGAAGAGGGACGCCAGGAAGCAGACGGCCACGGTGATGGCCGTCAGCCCCGTCCGCCCGCCCTCCCGGATCCCCGCCGTCGACTCGATGTAGGTAGTCACGGTGGAGCTCCCGAGCCCCGCGCTGAGGACCGTTGACCCGGCATCCACGAGGAACGCCCGGTACTCGCCCTCGAACCCGCCGGACTCGTCCGTGAACCCGCCGTACTCGGCCATGGAGTACATTGTCCCCGTCGTGTCGAGGACATCCACGTAGAGCAGCGTCAGCAGGGCGAGCCACACGTTGCCGTGCCGGAAGCCGCCGAAGCTCAGCTGCCCCGCGGTACTCTTGATCATGTGGAAGTCGACCACCTTCTTGAAGTAGGAGAAGCCGGCATTGCCCGCAGGCGTGTCCGGGAACACCGTCACGCTCGTGCCCCTGATCCACGACACCACCGTGACAAACAGGATGCCGTAGATCATGCTCCCCTTCACGTCCCTCGCCAGGCATGTCGCCGTGATGAGAAACCCGACGGCGCCGAGCCAGAACGTCGGGCTGCGCATGGTGCCGCCCAGGCACGCGCCGGTGACCGGGTCCACCTCGGAGCAAGCTGTGAGGGTGACCAGCGTCGACGGGCTGGCGCCGACGAGCCCGACGCCCTGGTGCGCCTGGAGGCCAGTGAAGGCCAGGAACAAGCCGATGCCAACCGCGGAGGCAAGCCTGATGTTTCTCGGGATCATCCGCGCCAGCTTGGACCGGAGGCCGGCGGCGGACAGCGCGAAGAAGACGATGCCCTCCAGCATCACGACGGCGAGCGCCGTGCTGTAGGTGATGGGACCCGAGCCGTGGAAACCGACCATGTTGTAGGCGAAGTAAGCGTTGGCGCCCATGCCTGGGGCCAGCGCCAGCGGGAGGTTGGCGAACAGGCCCATGGCCAAGGAGCCAGCCATGGCGGCCACTGCCGTGGCCACAATCAGGTCGCTCTTGGTACGCGCCAGGCACTGCTCGTACCCCGGGTTAGGCCCAACTGTACACTCCGGCCCTGGCGCGGCCGCCGTCGAATTCGCGCCGCCCACCGCCGTGCAGTCCTGCACCGTGCACGGCCCGCCGGAGTCGGTCAGGATGGCCGCGTTGACGGAGATGATGTAGGCCATGGTGAGGAACGTGGCGGCGCCGGCGCGGAGCTCCTTGGTGAAGGAGCTCTTGCGGGCGTCCAGCTTGAAGTACCTCCCCAAGCGGCTCGACGCCACGGCGCGGTTCACGGCGGCCTCGGCTTCCGAGAGCCGGTGCCATGGCGCCGTCCTCTTCGACGTCATTTTCTTGCTCTTCTCTAACACGAGCTGAGAGTTGATGAGTTGAGACTTTTGCGACTCGTGGTCTTACGAGTCTGGGGGACCCGGGACTTATAGCGCAAGTTAGTGGAGAGGGTTCAAAAACGTTTTGAGATGCGAGGTGGGCCCACACAGGCGTCCTTCCTTTCCTGGGAATGCTGCACACATAGAATTTAGCAGGGTCCACTTTTCAGAAATTTATTCTGCGTGTAATGATATTTTAACTTGTGACGACCAGCTGATTGTCTCTCTGGTCACGTGGCTAGCACTGAGATTAAGTACTTTGCATGATTTTCATTAGGAACTGATGAGCAGTCACTTTGTCAGTTATACGTAAGTTTCACTTTTAAAAATAAAGTTGCATAAGATGTGCAAAGTTGCGTGACATCAATTTCAACCTAAATAAACCTAAATTAATTTGGAAGGAACACTTACATCTGTCGTTTCTTCAGTAGTAAGAGTAACTCCAAGAGATTAGTAATAATTTTAGCTAAATTTAGAAATTTGGAAGCTAGGTAAACAATAAAAAGCTTTCAAAATTGAAAGCCAAATCAACAGACTCTTTAAACTGGACTGTTCGTATCTTCCTATTCAAGTGGGTCTCACGTGTCATACACCTTTTATATTCCTTCTCCCACCTCTGCTTCGCCCAACGTCGATTCCCCCAACTGCACCGGTGACCGCCCCCCGTCGAGCATTGAGGCTGTGGCGGCAATGGGCCCCTCGCCTCCGGCTGCGCCGACGACCGTCCCCTGTCGAGGCCGTGAGGGCGATAGGCCTCGCCCCCACATGTATCGGCCTCGCCCCCACATGTGTCGGCGACTGCCCCCGTCGAACTGTGACGTGCTGGGAACTGTGACTGCGCTGTGGAACTGGAGCTTGCGGAGGTGGAGGATGGTCTCGGCGTGCTCCTCGAACTGCTCGTTGCGGTGCATGGACCCCGCCTGCTCCACCGTCGTCGTCCGTGGCGTCGTCGACGCGGTCGCCGGTGCCGTCGATAGGGAGCGGCACCGAACTCCTGCAGCCGCCGGCTTGGGAGCCGAGCCCACCACCGTCCGCGTCCTCCCCTTCGCCACCGCCGTCCGCGTCCTCCCCCTCGCCGCCGTCGGCCCGGGAGTCGAGCACGCCGCCGTGTGAGTCCTCCCGTCGCCGCCGCCGACCCGGGAGTTGAGCCCGCCGTCGTCCGCGTCCTGCCCCTCACTGCTGCCGGCAAGGGAGCCGAGCCCTTCGCCGTCTGCGTACTCCCCTTGCCGCTGCAGAGAGGAAACACACGCGGGGAAGCCGGAGGGGAGCACACGCGTGGGAGGAGGCGATTGCGAGCCGTATGGCCTCGGCAAATACACCTAGCGAGGGGTGCTGAATTGCGAGCCAGATACGGAAGGGACCTAGATACCGATTCTGTTGGATGCCGGTTTTTGCTGATTTTTCTTTTTTTTTTTTGTACCGACCCAAATTGAGATGGCTAAAACTGAGATGGCTAGGCCGTTGAAGTTGCTCTAATCAGGTAAAAGAAAGAGTCCACTGGCTAACTAGTACGGGCATGCAGGATACACTAAACGAGTCGTAATATTTTAGGCAAATTGCCTAGGAGTTGTGCGTTCCATCAAGTGTCCACGTTTACACCGCGAAGTCACGAAAAAACTACACAACTGGCGACCAAATGAGATGGATAATCAATGTAACGGGGAACATGCTGGGTTTCTCGGTAGTTCAGAAAAGAAACAAGCCACTTGCATTTGTGTGCCAGCGAGCTTCAACTGATACGAACCAATGTGTTCGGAGCCATTATTTTTGTTTTTTGGTTGCGTTGCGTGAGGCCTGCACGTTTACAGCGCGAGGTCAAACAAAACGTACACCATTGGAAGCAGATGGAGGATTGAATATGGGTACGTACGGTCTTTGATATATTTCACAACTTGATGAAATCTCAACTGTCCTGCTGTACAGGCCGGCTTTGTATATATATAATATCTACCACGCTACTGGCAGGCTGGCACATGCCATGTTTCTTTTTTCTTTTTTCTTTTCTTTTTCTTTTGTTTCATACTATCATGACCATGTAGCAGCTAGCAACTACCAGCGCTATGATTATATTCTCATATTCTATAGTATCACTGAATCCACTTTGCCCGCAATCTCATAATGATCCAAAGCTTTAATTTTACATTGAAACTGATTTGCTAGCTTCCCCTTAATTTGTTCTAGCAGCTAGGCCACTTCCAGTCTACTATATATGGATGCTGTAAAAAATCTTTTTCTCTGATGGATAAATTAAATGACCATCGTAATTTCTACCAAAATCACCTTTCTGCAAGAGAACTGACAGAATGATGCGAGCATGCAGTATCGTGCGATATACAGTAGATGTACAAAGTTCACATGCGCTGATGCGTATTGTACCATGCGAGTGACCTATGATATTTTGGCAGAGGTTTTTGTCGGTCTCCCCAACAGAACAGTGAGGCTGTGATGTAAGCGTGGATACGCCCCAGTGGATATATACACTAGTATGTGCCAATGGAAAGATCTCGCAGCGTAACGTTAGCGGTGGTGCGCAGACGGGCTGGACTCGTCTTCTTCGTTGCTTCCGAACTCCTACCATAAAACTAAGCTTGGTGGGGTGAAGAAATCCACGGAGTTTTCATTAAGAGAAGTAATTTTCTTCAGATTTAGAAAACTCTCGAACTCTAACAAGATCGGCGAGGGGATTTTTAAAATCAGTCCCATAAATCCGTTCGTAGGAGGAATCAAACATGGATCTACTGCTGCGACCATACCTCAGCTCCGCTAACCAACTAAACTAGACACTACGGGAAACCTCATAGATGCCGAGTGTTAAAGAGTTTGCCGAGTGCCATTCCTCGGGCACTCGACAAACAATCTTTTTGCCGAGTGTTGAATGAATAACACTCGGCAAACTTGCTTCTTTGCCGACTGTTTTTTTCTCTAACACTCGGCAAACAAGGCTTTGCCGAGTGTTTTTCTCTAACACTCGGCAAAGAAGCAAGTTTGCCCAATGTTTTTTCTAGCACTCGGCAAATAAATAATTTTTTCCTTTCCTACCTCTAAAACTTTTTCTACCCTTCACATACAACATGTTGTACTCCATGTTAAAATTTGGTAATTTTTTGTGTCCTTTTTCTATATTTAAATAATTAATTGCATTTCAAGCCATTTTTTGAATCAAGTCAAATTTAAACTGCAAGTTATTTAAATAATAGAACAAAATTGAGTAGAAAATTTATATTCATATTATTCATCCCTATTTGAGGCTTAACCTACGAAATGAAAAGGAATTTCGAACATCTTGTTCAGGAAACATGACTACGAACGTGTCGTGGTATGGTTTTAAAATTTAAAAGAAAAAACAAAAAAGCTTGAAAATCATGACATTTGTCATGATGTGATGATATCATACGTGGAGGCTGTGGTAAAAAATTGAGAAGGTTTTGAACATTTTGTCACATATGATGTTTAGAAATCGAAGCATCTCAGAGGAAGGATCATAGCGTTGAACACGATTCAAGAAGATTTGGAGACGAAGTGATGGTCGAATTGTGATTTGACTACAAAAATTTTTGTATAGGCAATAGAGAACAAAGATTGCTTCATGTTAATTCCTTGTAATTTTTTGGAACCGTTTGACAATTTAAATGTATTAAGTGCCATTATAGAATTTTAATTGACATAAATTGAATTTGAGCTATAAGTGCATAATACAATTGAATTATATGAGTAGAAAACATCAAATACATATAATCGAGTTACTTTGACAAGGTATTGTTGAAGTAATAGATATTAATTTAAGTTTATGTTGTGAAAAATAAGGAGAAGAAGGAGAAATATGAAAAAAGAAAAATAGAAAAGTTTGCCGACTGTTCAATATTGACACTCGGCAAAGAAACTTGTTTGCCTGAGTGTTATTATTTAGCACTCAGTGAACATTATTTAAAATACACCCGAAACAATTTAGAAAAGTACAAAATGAAGAAAAATAGGTTCGCCGAGTGTTTCATATCTAGCACTCGGCAAACAATTGTTGTATACCGATTGCTATATCTAAGACACTCGGCAAACCTATTTCTTTATTACCCTCGTCTGTCCCCCACCACCTCTGTCTCACCCTCTCCTGTCTCTCCCTCTCCTCCCACCCCGTCCTCCGCGCGCCTTCCTCCCCACGCCGGCAGCGCCGCCTCCCTCTTTTAGCCGACCTACCTGCGCTGCCTCCAGATCTCCCCTCGCCGTAGTCAGGTCCCCATCCCCGGGCACCTCCCTCTCCTCCCACACGCTGTCACCGGTCCCCGTCCCCCGCCACCTCCCTCTCCTCCCATGCGTCGCCGTCGGTCCCCGTCCCCGTCCCCCGCCACCTCCCTCTCGCGGCTCCTCTCTTCCCCCCTCCGCTCGCCCCTCACCGGAATAGATCGACCGGTGAGGAGGGGCGGCGGGGCGAGGAGCGGCGGCCGCGGCCTGCAGGAGCTCCTCTTGCTCATATGCATCGGCCATGGAGATTAGGCGGCGGACGACGAGATCCAAACAGCGGCCGGCAGGATCCGACGGAGGGAGGAGGCGGCCGGCGAGGTAAGCCATGGTCCTCCTCCTCTCCCCCCCCTTCATCTCTCTGCGGGCTCTGGGTGGGGCATCGGGCTGGTGGTGAGCCGTGGCGGGAGCAAGAGCGGGGCGGCGGGCGTGGTGCTCAGCCCCGGCAGGCGACACAGGCAGCCGGTCTCACCGCACACGGAGGCCCCGGCTCGACGGTGGCGGCGGCCGGCTAGTGGGGACGGCGGTGGTGGCACAGGAGGCCCGACGACGCCGTGATGGCGACGGCGTGGTGGCTTCTGCCCTGCATGTTTTTTTTTCTTGGAAAATGTTTGCCGAGTGTCTCTTTTGGAAGTGTGTACCGAGTGCTCGATGAAAAACACTCGGCAAAGTCCTCTTTGCCGAGTATGGAGTTGCCGAGTGAGGTTCGTCGAGTGTATAGCGGCTTTCGCCGAGTATTTCTAGCACTCGGCATTGTTCAGGTTCCCGTAGTGAGAGAAGCTTTGGTTTCTGAGCTCCTACCATACTCTACTCTCCATCCACTTCCATGTTTTAAGACAATATGATCACTGCGCTTGCATGTACACAAGGGAGAAGTTCCAATATATGAGCTGCATGCTGTATTTGAGATTGTGAACCAAACCATGTCGACCCACTGCAAAAGAGAAATTCCCAATTCGCCACCCGATGCTGACATGTATCTGTCCGTGTGCCACTTAATGTACTATCGTGCACCAACTTTGAGTCTCTGAAAGATACAGATGAATGTCGTACAACCACTCAAGAAACTTGTGAAATAATGCATGCTTCCCGCGGGAGGAGCACGATCGCCACGAAGCTTCGTCCGCGGAGATCAGAGTCAACCGCCCACAAGTGCATGGTACGGTGCTCTTTTTCTTGGGCGGGTGACACGGTTCATATCAGTAAAATGACACCACTAAATCAATGACAGCAAATAGTACTACCAGGAGCTAATCCATATCGTGTCACCGGTCATACATGCATTCAACACAAAATATTGATGTTTTTAAGGATTTAAATAAAATGAATTGTTTTCATCTTAAAATGTGCATTGGTATATATAGCAATTGAAGATGAAACATATGTGTTAGAGATGGTATCAAATTGACGTACAAGCATGAAGTGAAACGTTTAAAACTTTGACCCTTCAAATACTTGGTTTGGAGATGACAGATGCATGAATGAATTTGCTCGAAAGAAACTAAAAGCTTAATTTTTTTAAAAAAAAACAGCAGTGTATTTTATAAATATTACAAAGTTTTCTTAGTTTATTTGCATATGTTCATTACAGTCGTTACTAATCTTGAATGTTAGCATTTTGGAAATTTTCAGAAGAAATGTGTTTCTGACCAGCAGAGTATATACTTAGAAAAAGAACTAATAGAAAAAGAGTATATACTTAGAAAAAGAACTAATAGAAAAACTTGTATGGCCCTAGAGACACCGTGATGGCGTGATGTGCGAGACGGCAGGTAAATGAGGAAACAAACATTGTACTAGCTATATGGAATTTTGGTCCCCAGACCTTAATTTCACCATAGTCGCATTTGACGATTTGACCGGATGGTCCAGGGATAAATTGAAAGGCTACCATTCTGCTTTAACCATGCAGGATTCCTAGTGCCATTAGATATTCTAGATCTAGCATCCATGTCGAACAATTTGACATTGGTGTCAAAACCTACTCTCATCACACGCTAATTAATCAGTAGTGGCAGCCAGCGGTCAAAACGCACACTTTTTTGGGTTAGGCCGGTTTCAACTCTGCCAACCGAGTGGCTTGGGCACGCGAGAAATTGATCCTGAAATGACGATGCCTGATCGATCGCTAGTGCTAATTTTTGAAAACTTTCTGCCCTCCTCTGCCTAATTTCAGATGAGTTGGCAAAATGGTTAACTGGTAATCTATACTAGCTATCCCCTATTGTCAAATTAGGCACCTAAAAGGCGGATGCTACTACTCTGTGATTGAGCTTGGGCAACCACCATGATCTGCAGCGCAGCAGCTGTAACCATATACAAATAGGAAATGCTTGTGCGTGCACATCTATAAAATTCGTCATCTGAACGACGACATGTGGTGCCAATGCGCATTCGTTGAGCTCCACAATTTTGCACTACGATCGATTCATTTGATTTTGCGTGAGTATACAATGGGAGAAAGAGATCGGTCGACATAATTAGCAAAGCAAGATCATCGATCTTATGATGAACATAAAGCATAGTGGGATGGAGATTCATGCGATCTCGCTTGCTCAGCTGTTTCGAAAGGGCCAAAGCCTACAGATCGATTTAATTTGCTACTCCTGAACGTGATTTGGAGATTTGCTTTGTACCAAGTCTTCATCTCTTCCCAGCGGATAGAGTAGAGTGCTTGTATGTATGTCCGGCTTTAGTTCGTCACCAGGCAGGAATTTTTAAAGGGAATAGATTCCCTCAACAATTCCCCGTGCAATAGAATAGGACGACAAGTTATGATGGATTGTTTAATTGGAATTTTCAATTAGAAAAAGCTAGCGTCCAACTTTGCTTACACACCAAACAGTTGTTCGGATACTCCTTTTGAGCATATACAATTAAGTAATTCATATGGTCATCTTTCTGTCGTCAAGTAGTGGGGCGTGCTAATTGCGTCTGCCATAAATTAATTTTAGGGTACTCATCTTGGAATTCTTGTGCCACCAAATAGTTTCATACTACTCCTTTATCGATGAAAATAAAATAGTTCCTGACATAGTCCTACTACAGTTTAGGCACATATTTAATAATCTGCTTGCACACGCTTGCAAAATATTACCAGCTCTAACTTAATATATTCTCTCTGTCCAAAATGACTATTCATTTTGGATTTTCTTTATACATATCTTTTGCTATGAATTTAGATATAATATATATATCTCGGTGTATATCAAAAGCTATGTATCTAAAAAATCAAAACAAATAGTAATTTGAGACGGAGAGAGTACCTCGGATGTTATACAATTTAATTTCTAGGTAAGAAGGCATCCTAATGTCATCTTCAATGTGTTTTATAATGAGACTTAAGAGAGACGTAAGTGGTTCATGGCATACTTGACCTGCGTGCACCTCCAACTCTTCGGACACTACTCCTCCAATTGGAAGTGAGTATATACAGTCCAATATTCTAGCAACTACGCTTTGAACTATTTATCAGTTGATGAAGAATCCGACATGAGACTACGAGTTGAGGAAAAATGGCCAACAAGCAGGATGAGGGTGTTGGGTAAAGGCAATCCAGGTGGGAGCCGCGCCTCTTCTTTCAGCACGGCACGGCACTAAAATATTCGACACACCAGACCCAGCACAATGAGATCCCCCCACGTACGCAAGCGATTGCTTCTCTTCCCGCACCTCTCTCTACCGGCTGGCCGCCGAATTTGGTCTCAATCGACAAATCAAAAGTTGCGAAAAGGAACATATGTTGCCAAGTGCTGTGGCGTCGACAGCTCTGGGCTATTGTGGCCAAATTACGTTCACTACTTTGAATGTAAAAAGGAGAAAGAAAAAAAGAGAGAGGGGAATGCTTTGTGCTCCTCCTGCGTGAGGTGGTGGCATCAATTATGGGAGAGTAGTAGCAGCAAGCAACTCGGCAGAGAGGGGTTGGTTACAACTGGGATTCTGGTAACTAATTTTGACTTAAAAATTAGGAAAAAGTCTCCAGGAAACTTAGTGTCCAAATCGACGCATTTGCAGTCCAAATGTTATCACAAACAATATATTTTTTCTAATATCATACTAAAGTATATTCATGTTATCACAAATGTTATCACAAACAATTGATATTCATGTCATGATGGTAACATATTCGGTTAGGACTAAAGAACCTTTGGTGTTTAGAAAAATATTGTTAAGTCTTCGTTACTATTTTTATATTCAGTCAGGACCAAAGATTAAAATTTGATTAGAAATATTTTTAATTTGATATTTATTTAAAGTTTGATTATATGCATTTTTGTTGAGCTAAAAAATATGGTAATATATACTAACAATTTATACCTTTTAGAAGTTCCACGTAAATATTTTAAAGCCTCATGTACTAGTTTAGAAAGAAAAGAATAAGCTAAAATAATGGAAACGAACATGCTTCTCTAAAGTTGTTGAATACATGAGCAAAAGTATAGAAAAACCTAAGGTTATACTTTGTTTCTTATGGACTTTAGTCTCTCGGTAATCTAATGACGTAATTTTAAAATTTGATTCAATTATAAGTAATGAACAAATATGTAATGTACACAGTTGATTCACAATTAGAAACTTTAATTGACAAAAAAGTTATTGGTTTGAAGAAAATTTGAATGCTATCTGATTTGTTTGATATGTTGTCATTTGTAAATTTGGGCTATAGGTGCACCAATTTGTCATGTTATTGCACTAAATTGAGCATTTTACACAAGTTCTTGGACCAATATGCACTCACCTACAAAATTGTTGTACTAAACTGATTAATTTACATGTTTTTGGACCAACTTGCATCCACTTGACAAGTTAATGTACTAGACTGAACATATTCCAAGTATTGGACCAATACGCATCCACTTGAAAAGTTATTGTATGGTCGGTGTAGTTTACTCTAAAATTCATACCTCTTTTTCAAATGAAGAAAAAACTTTTTTTTCTTTGGCAAGTTGTACTAGATTTAGTCTTGATATATTTATTAATTTGAATTCGAGAAGAACATGGCAATAAGTTCATATTGCGATATGACGAATATGTATAACAATTTATTAGGAACAAATGGTTGTCTACAATATGTTATTAGTTAGGCCATACTCAAAGGAAAGTTTTATGGAACAATTTCCAAAACTACCACATCATATAATCTGATTTTTGTTGATGAAAGAGACCATTTGTAAAATGCAATATTTTCTTGTCACGGTTTCATAGATGTTGAGTATTTTAATGACTGCAAATAAATCTGCAAGCGCACGGATACTGTTGTAGCTTTCCCCGAGGAGTATTCCAAGGGTTTATCGTATCCACAGAGAACGTGTGTGTGCACTATCTTCTATTCTAGTCTAACAGTCCAAGAACACCAGACCTTAGCAAAGGTAGGGAGGTAGTAAGGATCTTCCTTTGGATATGATTTCTAAAGAAGAATGAGTTGCATGTTATAGAACTCGCTTTGGGCACCATCTTACCCCTGGCTAATAGGCGACTCCAGCTTTTGGCTCTATGTTGTATCCTAACGTGGAGGAGTACAAAGGGTCTAAGGGCTGTCAGTACCACGGCCTACCTCTAACTATCAGTGGGATACAAGGTGTGACAGAACCGCCCAAAATAATTCCGTATTATCGCCTAAGCCTGTCCACGTGGCCATTAAGCAATAATAAAGAACTATTCTGTCGCCTCTGCCGGGGCATGCCCGGTAAATCACTTACACAGGATCGAATTATGCGCTAAGCCCACACGAAGGTGGGACCAGAGTACAACATTACATTACATAAAAGGTTCAAAAGTACTTAAAATTACAAACCAAGTTTTGAGTACATAAAAGTAAACATGGTTCAGAGTTTAGACAGCGGAAATTAAACTAGACGCATGATACACACAGGAGGCCATCCATGCATATCACTCCTCATCATCGTTTTCCCATTCAAGTTCCCAACCATCTGGAATAGAACCAGGCCAGATGGGATTACCTGAAAACAACAACAAAAGCAAGGCTGAGTATACTAATACTCAGCAAGACTTACCCGACAAAATAAAAGACCCAGCTAGACATGCAAGGCTTTTTGGCTGGTGGGTTTGTTTTGCCAAAAACAACTAAGAGTTGATCCTTACTTTCAAATTTTAGCTCAAGTTCTAGTATGTTAACCATTCTAGGTAAGCACCTAGCTAAACAAGCATGGTTGTACAAACAAGATTAATCATCCATCAATATTAATCCGAAAAGTTCCATAAATAAACATGGGGTAGCCAGTGGTCAAGCCGACTCAGATAACGGCGAGTGACCGACGATCGATCGATTTATATCCTTGCAAGGTAAACCCAAGATACACGGAAGAAAGTAGACCCCAAGAAATCAAATAAAAGCGAATGCGGGGTCTACCCCGACCAGGCGGTTCCCGTCATTCCCCAGATTAGGGACAGGCGCAACAGTCCTAAGTACAAGGTTACTGGAACGCCCTCACACGGCACGTCCAGGATCACACTTGCACTTCCGGGAGCAAACCGGGAGAAGTATCTCAAGAGTAGTAACGATAAAGTCCCCGCACTGGTTCATTAGGTACTAGGCTTACCGGTCCCATTCCCGACAAGCACTTGGTACGTTCAATAGCTTAGACCAGCACCATGCTACTCGGTCGAGACCGAACCCATTGCTCTTACCACATGAGCGAGTCAATTTAGCCAACTTATGATTCCAACATAAGCATCCTATATCTCGCGAGCAATGAGTCATTACTCGACTTCTACCGTATCCTTAGAGCATGGCACTAGCGTCCTAACATACTAGTAAAAGAGCATAGGAACCTAAGGATCATGCATCTAGGTTTCAATTCAACTCCTGAAACTTAAATGCACAAAACAAAACATAAATACTGAAATGTAAAGGGGTATGAGCTTTTAATCCAAAAAGGTTATATGACTCCGGTGCTTGCCTTCCTCTGACTCAACACTAGCTTTGGGCTCTTCTGGACTTTGGTCCAGGTCTTGCGGCCCACTAACTTGGTTCAGCTCACCACTAGCGGATCCCTCCTCCTCCTGAGTAAGCGTGTACGTCCCGTCGGGAAGATCTACACGTTTATGCACATGCATTAATTAAGGTTAACTTTTGATGGTGACTGTGTACATATTTGAGCAAAATAAATTATTTAACTTCACCAAACAGTAAGGGGGTGTGTTTAAATTAATAAAAACAGAAACAAACGTGATTTCACAATTTGACACTTTAATTTCCATTTCTTTCTTTAATTGCTCAAAACAAGCCTTTCAACCTTAAATCAAAATTAAATCGAAAACACTTCAAAAGAGCCTAATCTTTTGCACACAGCAACATATGCTTAATTTAAGCTCTCACACCAAAATTTGGCTTAAGATCATTTATAAATTAACTTAAACGAAAAAGACAAAATTCAGCCTAGCAAATCAACATTAATTCATATAAAAAGATTTAATAAACTTTTTGATCTCAACTTTCTCCTACAGGTCATGTATGCCAAAAATGAGTTTCTGACCAAAGCATGGTTGCAGATTCAAATTATTTTTCAGATTTTTAATTTAAACTCCTACACAAGATTAAATCCAAAACATCTATTAAACAATTCCCTAAAATCACATCCATCATACCAGAGGTACTAATAAACAAGGCAAAGCCCTAGGGTGCCCTTGTGGTTGCAGAAAAGTTCATTAAAGGGGTTATAAAAAGCATCAAACATAATCTAGCATAAAGCTTAAATAAATCATAACTGAAAATATATACATCAAAATCATGCAAACTTTTGCCACAGATCTAGACATGCCATAAAGAGCAACATATCCAAAATTCAAGTTCATAGCATGTGTATATTTTAAATCACACTAAAAACACTCCAAACTGAGTTTGAATTTTTAATTCAAAAACTGTACAGAAAAACCCTATACATGTTTTCTAGAAAAGATAGACTTCTTCACCACGAAACCAACAAAATTGGTTTTGCATTTTTCTGATTTTTGTACGATTTTTAATGATTTTTCGAAGTTGCTGCTGTAACCCTAAAACTGCTTTTACAGCCGGGTCCCTGGAATCTTACGTTGGGAACCCTGAAAAGAGTCGAATCAAAGCAATGTAGTCCCTGGGGGCGGACTGACCTCGCCGGCGGCCAAATTCCCGGCCGGTGAGCGCCGGACTTGGCCGGCCGCGGGCCTAGGGATGCTAGGGGGCTTACACGTGACCGATTCTCGCCGAAGATTGGACCGGAGGCGGTGTCGTCGGGCGCCGGCAGCGAGGAGACGGCCGGTGGCCGCCGCTGCGCTTCTGGTCCGGCCCCTGCAGCGCGGCGCGGTCCGCTGGTGGGCGGGCTGGCTATGGGAGCGGAGCAGGGGAACTTTAGGAGGGAGGAGGAAGGCCGGCCGGTGCTAGCTAGGCGCAGGGAGAGGGTCTGGCGGCCGCGCGGCTATGGTGCTGGCGGGCACCGAGGCGAGGCGCGGCTGCGACCTGTGGAGCGAATGCGCGCGGGTTCACGACGAGCACGAGGTGATGGCCAGTTGCTCGGCACCCTCGGGCGGCCATCTGGCCGTGGCTGCATGCGCGGGACGCGCGCGGCAGCGGCGTGCGACGGCGCGTGGCCGGGCGGGCCCGCGACCGGTTCGCGGACTCGCGCCTGGGCGCGGTGCAGTGGGCCTGGGGTCGGGCGGAGCGCCCACGGAGGTGCAGGTCCACCGCGGAGCCTCCGAGGGGCCGTACACCGGAGGCCTGGGCGGCCTCGCGCTCTGGAGCGCGAGTGCGCGCGTCAAGGCACCAGTTTCAACTTCGTTTAGCCTTCTTCCAAATTGCGAAACTCCAAAAAGTGCCAACTAAGTTGAAAATCTCCAAAAAGCAAAGTTGTAGAAGAGCCATAGATCTACAACTTTCCCAAAGGGCGACATATGTTTTGATCAACGGTTTGCCCGGGAACGTCGGCCGAAGTTGCAGTTTTTCCACGGCTCGAGTTACTGTTCACAGCGCAGTCAAACCGATTTTTGGCCAATTTGCACTCAAAATTGGAATGTCCGCCAATTACGAAAAATGTGTTCCCGGAAATAACGAACAACTTTTGTATTGGCCGATTTTGAACTTCTATAGTAAAATTTGGAGATCGCGCAAGAAAACCATTTCAGCCTTAAAGGAGATCTAGGGTTTGACCGTGGTTTGAGATTTTGACCAAGGTCTTTTGTGCAAATTCGTGACAAAACATGTCAAACATGCTTAGAAGTTAATTAACCTTGATTAACTCATGTAATTAATGTCATTAGCGCAATTAAACATCAGGGATGTTACACAAGGCAAACAAAGGATAACTCATAGTTTAAACACCACGTCTACACCACCGATCACTACTATAGCCTTACTACGTCTGTGCACCCGTAGCCCTGCTATAGCACTCCGTACAAGTACAAAGTGACGAACCCGCGAGTATGGACTAGACCTTACTTATAATCGAATCACATAGGCAATAGGAAGAACAAATACAAACTTACTTATTAAAGGTAGAAGATCCGCAGAGGTACAAGACCGGATGAACGATGAACAGATCATCACTCTCAAGCCTCCATCTTAGTCCTTCTATCCCTCTCTACCTAGAGCTAACCTAACCAAACTACTCCACACCCACACTCTAGATAAAGGGAGGAGAGGCCTCACCTCCCAAAGTGAGAAATGAGAAATGGTAGAGTTCAAGTGTGTGTCCTCATTCTTACCCCATCCTCTTCTATTTATAGGCGGGAGGACATAGGGATTCGATGGGTGCCTAAGGAAACATAGTTAGAAAGGTGGTAACTCGTGCCACATGTCGACTAGGAGCGAGCACGCGGGGCCACCACTGGTTCGGCCAAACTAGGGGTTCAGCTGACCCTTGGCTGGCGCCCCTCGCACCGCCTTTCGTCTATGAGTAAGATCTGGTTCATACTCGCGAGTTCGTCGCTTCGTACTTGTACGGAGTGCTATAGCAAGGCTACAAGCTAGCAGATGTAATTAGGCTATAGTTGTGATTAGTAGCGTAGACGTGGTGTCTGGGCTAAGGGTTATCCTTCGTTTGCCTTGTATCCCACAGATAGTTAGAGGTAGACTGCGGTAGTGACAGCTGTTGCTACTTTGTACTCCTCCACGTTCGGATATAGTGTAGAGCCGCAAGCCAGAGGCACCTGTTGATTTCCAGAGTAAGCTAGTGCCCTAAGCGAGTACCATAACATGTGACTGATCCTTGCTTTAGAATCTACACCCTTAGGAATCTCCTTGCTATCTTCCTGCCTTTGATGAGCTTTGGTGTCCTTGGACCATTAGACTAGAATAGAAGATAGTGCATAGACGTTTCCTTCGATTTGATACACTTGCAATACTCCTTAGAGAAAGCTACAACGGTATCCATACGTTTGCAAATTTATTGTAAATTTACCGATCAGATGATTGTAAATTTATCGATCAGATGATTGTTGGTATTTCTTAACATCACCACTAGTGACACCATGATCTAGTGTGAGCGTCAAGGCAATCGGGCGTATACTTACGATCACGAATGAATCCATAAGCGCATTGATACTATTGTAGCTTTCACCTTGAGAGTATTCGGATGGTTATCATTTCCATAGGGAACATGTGTATGAACCTATGGGTTGTCTATCCAAGCACACCAGACTGTACCAAGATTAAGGAGACAGCAGGAGCTTCCTAAGGGTATGAATTCTAAAAGAAGGATCAGTCGCATGTTAAGGTACTCGCTTTGGGAGCCGGTTTACCCTGGACATCTGGCATTTGGTTCTACACTAAACGATATTGGGACTGCATGTACAGCACCACATGGCTCCCACCTAAAGAGTATGTGGGTCCACATAATAAACTTCCACGTGGGGCCACAACTCACGGGGGAGCTCCCAAGCTACTAGTAGCTTTACAATGTAGAATTTGAATAAATAAAATAGAACCTTAGCTGAAGAAAATATTTGAGAAGTCTTATGTAAAATTAGGAACACAAAATTTCTAAAATAATATAAATCATTGAGCATATGTGAGACTAGTTCTCGTGCATACGATTGAGTTTAGTAAATGTATTCTTTAAACATTATATAAACATATAGATAACAAAGAGAGATTAAATTTTGCAATTGATAACTTTTGCATTTGAGATCAATTAATACCTCAAAAATACATTTACGAAGAAAAAAACAAAAACATATAAATTATCCGTGAAAAAGTGCATTTCTGGGGCTGGGTGATGCGCTTAGGGTGGCAATTTTGCCCCCTTCTGAAAAAACGGGACGCACCTAGAAATCCCTTCATCCCATTTCTTTGTTAACCTCCGTGTTACCTCCGTAGAGCTAGGGATTGTCCCAAATAGTGCGTCGGCATTGAGCAAATTCTTAATTTTAAGAGTGTGATGCAGCCAATACAAGATATTTAATTTCAGCGGTTGAATAAGCCTGCAAAGCACTGGGTGTTCGGTATCCGGAGAAGGAGGAATACGTACTCCCTCCGTCCCATAAAAAGTGCAATTCTAGTTTTTGAAAAAAAATCACACAAAAAGTAAGTGATCAGATCTGATTTGTATGTCAAAACTTACTACATATAACCAACAAATGAGGGTATTAGAGTATTTCTATGACACCACTAATCTGTCTTAGAAAAACTAAAATTGCATTTTTTATGGGACGGAGGGAGTACTTGATTAAATTTCTGACATGTTGCTCAGGATGCTTTCTCTGTAAATATAAATTAATGTTCAAAATGTCGTTAGGCACACTGCTCAGCATGATTCGTCATCCAAACCAAAGATGGAGCGATATTTGCCAGTATCAACACCTTATTCTCAGAAGACCTACATGAAGAAATGATATGGTATGAAGAAAGCCTAGGTTGTCCACAGTAAACTAACATGGTTCCACTGAATCAAAAGACTGGAAAAGTCTTGGAATCCCTTGAAGTGAACGCCCAGCATCGATAATCCTCCATTCCTCAAGACTCGGCTTTACCATTGTTTTATTTCAATCTTCTTTTTAAGGAAAATATTTCAAGATTTTGGTTAATAATTAAAAGAGAAGCGTATCATCTTCCTTGTACTTAGTAGCTAGAAGATGAAAATAAGGCTACGCGCGCATATACTCGATCGTAAAGTAGTTCTACTGTCCCATAAAAAACATCAGAATATTAAAAAATCAAGGTCACACCTTATATTTTTGATATAACTATAATTCCAGTAACTAATTAAGTTATGCAGTTAATTAGTTGTACAATGTCATCACTTCTGTACAAACATTGTCCAGAAATAGAACTTTTCTTGCGTCTCTCTTTTTACATTTTTTTCTTTTATCTCATTCCAATCTGGTCCTTTTCCATAAATATAATTGTTCTAAAATGTCAAATTAAACTTTGAATGACAATGGGTGTTTTCAGTTTGGTCACAGGAATGGCGTACAGTTAAGTTTCGTTGACAATGATTCAACTGCTATAAACCCTGCTGGTGTCGTTCTGTGCAGAGCAAAAATGCTATGCACCAAAAAGAAGCAAAATAATGTGAAAAAATATCCAGAAATATATCAGACGTGTGCTCAACTACACTGTATGTGCAGTTATCAAATTCCATGCGCATCAGATAATCATTCACTAGTCGAGAACCAACCTTTAATTCATGGTTTTAAGCCCGAAAAAAATTTGGAGCTCCCAGTTGATCATCCCAAACCACCAGCGACGGAAGCATTTGTCCCGGTTGGTGGCTCTAGCGCGGGCATGGGCGGTGAGGCCGGCCTCTGGCGCAGGCACGGGCGGCCACCGGTCTCCAGGCCACCTCGGGAGCCGGACACGGCCGGCGCGGCGGCACGGCCAGCCTCCGGGCCGCTCGGGCACGCGCGGCTCGCGTCAGTGTCGCTTTAGCATGGCCAGGTGCGGCAGCGGGGCACGAAGTGCGGCAGCGGTGGCCTGTCTCCTCTACAAGTTTCCTCTCCCTCCACCAGTATAGTTTTTTATTCTATTTGTTTCTAATTTTTGTGAAATTGAACTCGTGAGGTTAACATGAGATAAAATTGTGTGGTACGTTTTGTGAGATGAACTTAGATGTACATGGATGAACTTGTGTGATGAACTTGTGTGATATGTTTTGTGAGATGAATTTAGATGTACATGGATGAACTTGTGTGATGCTTTGCTTGATGCACTTGATGCACTTGTGATGAACTTGATGAACTTTTGTGATCTCGATTTGTGCGTGGTGGGAGGCGAACTGCAGAGGCAGCAGTGGGAGCCGGCAGGGGCAGCCTTGGCCTTTTTTTTTAAACGACCTTTTAATCTCAGTTGGTAATACCTCTTTAATCTCGGGTGAACAACAAGGACTAATGCTGGGAGACTTTCTGTCTCTATGGACAAATCTTGGTTGGTCTACAGTACCTAAGGTCCTTAATTACCAACTGGGATAAAAAATTGTTTTTCCACCAGTGATTTAACCATCAGAGAAGCGATAAGAAAACAATAATAATCAAAATAGCTAGTCGCACTAGACAAAATTTTCACTATTTGTAGTTGCGGCTTTCTAGATTATGCCCGGCAAAGAAGAAGTACTTAAGTAAAAGAGTGTGCAGTGTCAGCACTCAGCACCTCCTTTATGTTTCAGAATTTGTTACTGGCATTCGAAAGACACTTTGCAGAAGATGCCAACCCATTGATAATGGAGCCAGAGCAGCAGAATTAACAACATTCAAAATGAGGAGGATTTAGTTTAAAAATGACATCTTACACAATATAATACTGCTGTTTCTCAAAAGGGCAAAAAAAAAAAAATACAAAGCATACTCACAACTGAACCGTTGTAAGTAAATGCCATACTGCAGGTTGGCAGATTCGACCTTTATCTACTTTTGAGTTTCAATCTAACTTGCTAGTTACTTAGGCTATCCGCACTCGTCATACTTCATATCCTCCTTTAAAACATAATATTTCTGCCTGGTCATCAAGATTCTCTCCTTTATACAACTTTCCCCCGCACTCGTCATCCTTTATATCTCTCCTCTATCCCAACTACCCACACGCGGGACCCACTCGTCATTCTCTCATCTTTTTACCCTCCCCACCGACCCACTCCCACCCATTCCCCCCTCTCTCTCTCCCACCCCACCACCTCGTCCCCGCCGCCGGCCGGCGGGCCTCGCAGGGCCCCTCCCCTCCCCGTCGTCAGCGCGGCGGAGCTCCAGCGGCGCAGCAGCTTGAGCAGCGCCGCCGCAGCACCGCCCCTTCCCCTGCTCTCTCCTCCTCCCCTGCCTCTCCCGACGGATCTACGCCGGCGGAGCTCGATTCGGAGCTCGGTGTTGCCGTGCGCGGCTTCCTCCGGCGCGGAGCAGGCGGCGGTGGGAGCAAGGCGGGGCGTCGGCGGTGCTGGAGCAAGGTGGCGGATCCGAGGCGCGCTCCCCTTCCCCAGCCCTCTCCCTCCTCGCGCAAGCCGGCCGGCGGGGCTCCTCCTGCTCCGGCGGCAACGACGGCTTCCTTGCTCCCGGGTAGGCGCGCCAGCGGGCGGCCGGATGCAGGGGCGGACTCCCCGCGGCGGCGCAACCAGGGCGCGATCCTCCTCTGCTCCCGGGTCGGTGTGCGGGCGGCCTCGCTCCGGCGATCCGCTCCTGCTCGAGCTCCGCTCGGCGGCGATGACAAGTTGCTCCGGTCGGCTGGGCCCGCCGCGGCCGCTGCCGAGCTCTAGCTCCAGCTCCGTCCGCCCCGCCGCCGTCCGATCCAGCTTCTGCTCCTCGACAACCTCGACGAGACGACGGTGGCGGCCCCGTGGTAGTTGCGATGGCGCACACGGAGGCCTTGGGCGCGCGGGCCCCACCCACGTGCGCCGGCAGCGGCGCTCGCTACCGTGCCAGATTTCCAGTGAGAGAAGGCCATCCGGGACGGTACCGTCCCGGGTCCAGTCCCGCGCTGCAGCTCTTTTTACGTTAAAGTGGTACTGGAGAACAGCATCCAGTATAGCAGTGCGGACAGTCTTAGTGCTGCCTGCAGTGCCTTATGGCTTCTGTCATATGACCATGTACTTCTTCCTATATTATTCCTGCAGGCTGCAAAAAGACCCTTCTGTTGTTGTGGGAACTAGGTGAAAGCCAAGGCTAACAAAGGTATGCATATAATAAATGAATAGTAAGTTCTTAAAAATGGGTGCACAAAGCACTGGAACGAGTCTTCTTTTCATGACCAAAAGCAAAAGTTAGTTGGCCTGATGCCTGCATGTTACATGCTTTATGGTATACTAGTTGTAATAAGACAACAATGAGTGTTATGTGTACCTTTAAGTGATCACAAAAATTGTATGCCAGTGTAAAGTGGACATGTTGCTTAGCTACTTTAGTACTCTAATATGGGTGTATGGTGGTTTATTCACAAGTTATGTGACAAAATAGTAGATGTTGTGTAGAATAAAATACTATGCTTAGAACTGGCAAGTTTCCTGTTACCATGTGTATGTTTGAAAGAAAGTGATTCGTAGCATTTGATTTGTACCAGACTTAATGCTCGAAGAAGTGTAAACAAGTGGTATTTGTGTTCACACCTCTGCTTTGAAGTGTAATTGTGATTTTATCCTCATTTGATCAACTTTATGGTTTTCCCCTCAACTATTCACAAGTCAATGCAATTTTATCCCTAGTCAATGGTAAAAATCGGGGCAAATACAGAAAGATCAAGGGCAAAATCCCATTGACTTATGAATAGGTGAGGGCAAAATCACAAAGTTCAAAAAGTATGAGCAAGGAAAAACACAAGTGCACTTCAATATAGGGGCAAGATTACAAAAAAAAACAACAAAATAGATCTATACAAGTTCTTGTTCTCACTTCTCACGACTCAAATAAGATTATACCATGTATTTTCTTTTGTAAGTCTTGTGGAACCACCTTTCACTCTATCAAAATGAATTTTCTTGTTTGGTAACAGAAAGTACAACACTTCACAATTGGAAAATGGGACCTGAACATGCCTCAGCAGTCATTTGAAATGCATACTTTTCAAAAACATTCTTCGATTATAACACACCTTCCTTTTCTTGAACATTCACACCTATTTTAGAAACAAAATCTATGCAAACATAAGCATATAAGGATGCATTTGATTGCTTTAGCGCTCCCTCTAAGCCCAACTTAGGCTTGCCATTCAAAGACCCTTCGTTGAAATTTGTTTCAAATTTTCACCTAAGAACTCCTCTCAAACTCCATAGGAAACCTCTTGGGCCACCAGCCCACCTTTCTCCCACCCTCTCCCCACTTTTAGGCACGACCTACACGTATCCTCTTTCCAACCCAGCCCGCCACGATGCCTGCATGCCACATGACCCAACTTGAAAGGACCGCACACCACAACCGGCCTGCCCCAACTACAGGCATGCCTCCCTCGACCCATCTCAACGACCCAACCTAGCCCACGCAGCCCTCCCCTCTGTGTCAGCAGCTTCCCTACTAACGTCGAGATTATTCCTTATTTGACACCGAAAAATTTGTCCATTCTTTTCTTGGCCTTGGAAAAATTTCCATTCCCTATTTGATATCGAGTGAAACTTTGGTTCTCTATTTGACATTATGTCACGTTTTCCATCTGAGAACCCTGTGAAAAGATGATGGGCCCCGCAGGGGTAAAATCGTCTTTTCACAGGGCACTTAACGGTTCTCGGATGGAAAACGTGACATAATGTCAAATAGGGAATTAAAGTTTCACTCGATGTTAAATAGGAAATGAAAATTTTCCAGGGCAAAGAAAGAAATGGGCAAATTTTCTAGTGTCTAACAGAGAATAACCTCACTAACGTCAGCATCCCCCTGTCGTCGCTTTTACACGCTGCCACACCACTGGCAGCACTTCAGCACCCTCTGTCATGCAACACCAGATCCGCCGCCACCCAATCCTTTTTTTTTATAATACGTATCTGTATTATGAAGTAAGGAGAACGTACACGTAGACGTGCGAATACAGACACGTACATAAAGGATACAGAGGCAGCTGTCCTAGCCAAATCACGCGAAGGACCCTAAGAAAAACAAAAATTACATCGAAGTCCTTGGAACCTTCACGAACCACCATCAGTCGACCTCCTCGTCGCCGGCCGCCACCGCCGAAGAAGTCGATCATCGCCTTGAGCTGGAGAAGCTCCATCGCACGCAGGCTTTGGAAGGAGTCGAAGTAGAAGAAGCCATCGGCGGTCGCCCATCGACCGGGGCAGCGCCCCAACTTCTTCAGCTCCTGGATCTGGGCTCTCCGGCGACGAACGCCACCGCTGACGAAACAACGAGCCAGATCCAGCCGGCCGCCATCCACAAGACCCGCAGCATGCTCCGCACCCTTGAGGAAAAAGGTCAGCAGCACCATCACCTGATAAAGACGACGATGTGCCGGCCCAGACTCCTGTACATCGCTCCCCAACCTCGCCGCTGGTGCCGGAGTAGCTCGCCATCGGGGCGAGGAAGAGGCCTGGAGCAGTTATTCCACAGCGCCGTCACCGCCTTCGCCTCACCGACGCCACCCGGAAAAGCAAGCCGCAGGGGAGCACCCCCTCGGCGAACTCTAGCTCCGCCGTGAACGACCGACGGTGAGCAAATCCTAGACCTAGACAGACAACTACCTACTCTATATACATCCGCACGGCCATTCGCCGGCTCTCCTCCCTCTCCGGCGGCGCTCCGGCCACCGGAGAGGGACGGAGCCGGCGGAATCACCGCCGGAACCCCGGATCGCCTCCTTTTCGCGCCCCAAGTGACTGTAGCAAAGGATAGGGACGGAAGGGAACTTCCGCCACCCAATCCTGGTGCCACACACTGACATCACGTCTTCCCAACCACGCTACCCGGATGCCTATTATAAGGACCAAAACGGACTGGCAACTGCTCCTAGAAAAGGTTTCATGCAAAAGGAAATCATAAATTTTCATACGATTTCGGATGAATATTGACGGGATCCAATATTATGGATACCCAAGGATAGCGAATACAAGGAACTCACCAGCCATAAGGCCTAGCTGGGCCCTGGAGTATTTTGGATTGGTTTTTTGGGAATTATTTCAAGGGAGAAAAACGGCCAAAAAGCGAATAGGGATTTTTAGATTTATTTCTGTGAAGAAAAATGACCATAAACGAAGTCAAGACGTCATCAAGCTACATCCGACTAGTTTGATGCCCAGAAAGCAAGCCCACCCGAGTGGACTCCGCCTCGCACGACTGGTTGCTCCCTCGCTCGACTTGTCTTCACTGTGCTAACTACCAACCTTTTGCCCACACCAGGCCGTACCCACTTGGGTCTGCGGCTGTCAGAACGGGATGGGCAGCTGACTATCACCATAGCAGCCACAGTGGAAGACGTCTTGTCCCTACAGGAGCCCCACAGTGCTCGGGAGAGACGTATATCTACCCCACCTGCGTCAGCCACCGTCAAAAGGGGCACATTGCGGGTCAACCACCACTCAAACTACTCAGAGGTGTACCTGAAAAGCCACCAACGCCAACTACTCGGAGCCAACTGCCACAGTCAAAGCAGCCGCCCACTCCGTCAACACCTGCCACGGAAAAGTGGTGGCCATCATGTCAAAGCAAGGACTTTCTCCCATTTTTACTGTACATTGTACTCTCTCTCATTTTTTTCTCATTTACAGCCTCCCTTTGAGACATAAAAGGGGAGTCTGTGCGTGAGGCAGACGATTTTTCTTTCCTCTTCTCTAGAGGAGCACTCTCTCTCTGCTTTCTTCTTCCTCCAGCCAGTCGTCGGACTGCGCTCGTTCACACACATCATAGACTTGGGAACTCGTCCCTCTCTCGCCCAGTTTGTATCCCCCTGCTACAAACCAGTGCAAATAACACGAGCAGCACGAACTAGACATAGGGCATTACTCTCCAGAGGCCCGAACCAGTATATATCCTTATGTCCCCCTTTTTTGCACTAATCATCCGAGGCCCGACGCGCAATCCACGAATTTACTATCCGGCGGTTACAGAACGCCGACAAATATGAACTTTATTTCGAAGTTCGACAAAATCTAAAACTTTGTAGTTGATAACTTTGTAATTCGACAGTGTTTAGTGGTTCAAAAATGGGAACATATGAGGTGCAAACCAGATACCCTGTGCAAACTTAGAAACTTTCAAGGCCACTAGAACAATCGGCGCGCGATGCGCACCCTATCGTTTGAACAAAATACAAGCAGACAGAATGAAAGGCGGCATCAAATCCCATGTATGGTATCTGGTATAGGCTAAATTCAATACGAAACCACCATATGTGGTAGTCATCAACATGCTAACATTTGTGCAGTGTGGATATAATATCCATCATATGTGTTTGTCCGGAAATTGAATAATGAACATTACATCACTTGAAAGAATCAGTTAACTTTACTTCTACAGGTAAAATTACCAGGATAACCATAGCATGGCTATGAACACATGCTCCACACAGTAAGCAAGATGGCAGAATAAGAATAACACCTGATTGACTTTGGCGCTTCAGCTACATTTATAAGAAAACCACCATCCTAAAAACACTAATCTAACCACACTTAGTACAACTCATGTTCCATCTGAACTTTCCAGCATGGCATGCGAACACACAGAGGGAATCTGGGGTACATTGATGAAATAAACTTACTGTGTGTCAGGGGTTGAGACCTGGACAGATCCGCAAGGGGGCTACCCAAGCGGTTTGCAGGTTAATGGAGGGATCGGGAACTAAGAGCGTAGGTGGTAGTTCACGTGATGAACTCGGAACACAGCAAGTAGGCGAAGAACACGGGGGTTTAGACTGGTTCAGGCCTCCGGAGAGTAAAACCCTACGTCCAGTTTGGTGGTAGAATTATGCGCAGGAGATTCAAGATGTGCCCTCGAGGGGCGGTCTGCCCTCGAGGGGGTGCCCCAGGCCGCCTTATATTGGCTGGCGACCTTGGGTTACAAGTCGGTTTCCATCTATCGTAGTCGGTTACAATATGAAAGGCTAATCTAATCTGCCTTAATCCGTCTGGACTGCCTTGGCTTACACGCCAAGCTATCTTCAGGTTGTTGGGCCCACACATCAGGTCGTCGAGTCTTCCGGTAGGTCGGGTCCACTTGTCAGGGACCTCTGGGACTCTGGCCGGTGGGGACCCAGGGGTACCCATGTCTCTCAAGCCCCCGATCAACTTGTAGGCGTAGCGGCCGAGGCGAGGACATGTCGAAGATTGATGGAGACATGGCAACGTCAAGGTCGTGTAGGGTGCACGGGGATCCAAAAGAAAAGAAAAAAATCCCTCCAGTATGCGCACGAAGCCAAGTAGCGAGCTCCTGGAATAGAAGTCTAGAAGGTCGTAGTGAAGGCAAGATATCGACCTTGAAGAACCGCCGACCCGACCTGAATCGGATGATGCAAAGGAGCTTCCGCGACCCTCAAGGAGGTCGCAATGCCAACCGTAGGATGGTCAAGTAGAGGAGTAATGGAAGCAGACTTCCAGTAGGTCGATGCGACATAGAAGAAGAGGGTGTCGCAAGACGTACTCGTGTAGTGTCCCCAAGCAGTAAAGAGAGAACCTACAGCCTTCTGAATCATGAGTGCATTGTACGGTCACGGGGAGGTCTTCCGACCTAACGTAGCCGACGACGGAGCCGCTGGGAGGTCTTCCGACCTGACGCAGGCGACGACGGAGCCGCGGGGAGGTCTTCCAACCTGAAGCAGGCGACGACGGAGCCGCCGGGAGGTCTGCCGACCTGAAGCAGGTGACGACGATGAAGTCGCGGGGAGGTCCGCCGACCTGACGCAGGTGACGACGAAGCTGCGGGGAGGTCTTCCGACCTGAAGTAGGCGACGACGGAGCCGCCGGGAGGTCTGCCGACCTGAAGCAGGTGACGACGACGAAGTCGCGGGGAGGTCCACCAACCTGACGTAGGTGACGACGACGAAGTCGCGGGGAGGTTTGCCGACCTGAAGCAGGTGACGACGACGAAGTCGCGGGGAGGTCCGCCGACCCGACGCAGGTGACGACGACGAAGCCACCGGGAGGTCTGCCGACCTGAAGCAGGCGACGACAACGAAGTCGCGGGGAGGTCCGCCGACCTGACGCAGGTGACGACGACGGAGCCACGGGGAGGTCCGCCGACCTGAAGCACGCGACGAGGGAGCCGCCGGGAGGTCTGCCGACCTGAAGCACGCGACGAGGGAGCTGCCGGGAGGTCTGCCGACCTGAAGCACGCGACGAGGGAGCCACCGAGAGGTCTGCCGACCTGAAGCAGGCGACAAGACCCCGAGCGTAGAAGTTGGATGAGTCGCGGAAGCGCTGAGTCGCCTCCCGCCGTGAGCTAGAGAGGTCTGCTGGGCGACACACCAGGTCGTCGTAGAGCTGAGCCTGTAAAATAAGATAAATACCAAGTCGGTGTATCAATCTGTAAATACAATGAAAAATGTAGCCTGAGCTAAACACGTGTATATTTTTTTTATGCAAAAAGCATTCCCCTTATCGTGCGAGGCACGCATTATGCGAACTCGAAAGTTCTGAAGCTGCAAAAGTGTTCACCCCGCTGACCACTACTCACGAAGAGGACGGCTTACCTCCCTACCCGGCTCAGCGGGGAAGCTTATGTGTAGGTGGCGCGGGGGAGTCAAGGACTCAAGGTTTCACAACCACAAAACATCGAATGCTCATAACGAGTAAAAAGCAGTTAAAGGAAGAACGCACAGAAATAAATTAGATCCCCCAGGTCTGGCGACCTTTTGGTTGGCATGACCAAGCCCCCGAGCATGTCGAGGGGAGAGGTTGTTAGAGCAGGAAAAAGCGCGTAGAGCAACAGGAATTCCACCGAGCAGGTCGGCGAAAGATACGAAAGCCGTAAAATATTTAATTAAAAATAACACTTAGCTTGTGCGTAGCTGTGGCCGAGGTTGGAACGTTGTCAAAGCAAGCCGGAGTCGTGCTGACCTGTCGAGGTAGTCGACGACGCGACCTAGAGCCGTGCCGACCTGTCGAGGTAGCCGGCGACGCGATATGGAGTCGTGCCGACCTGTCGGCGATACGCCGAGGAGATCGGACTTTATTCCGCGCGGCAAACGGGTCGGAGGTGGTCGATATTGCACGGGGCCGAGTCGAGGTGCTCGCCGCCGGGTCGTCGCAGCCATCGCGTGCAGATCAAGCGACCCTGCAGGCTGAAGCTGTACTGAGGAGGTCGGCAGCGTGATTGCCGCAGCTGTGGGAAGTCGGCGAGGCTGGTCCTCGACGCGTACATCGGGTTCAACACGTCCAGGACATCGGTACTTCAGAACGCGTCGTAATTGCTGGGTGTTTCGGTAAATCACGGACATGCATCTCGTCACGTTAGGAAAAAGAAAATTGATTAGTTTAACCTTGCTGGCTTGAAAATGAATACGTACTGGAGATCGGATATTATGGAAAGAAGGAAAATAGAAGCAAATAACTTCTCTGTTACGTATCCATCTTGTAGATGGATTTGCTTTGACCGCATGCAGCCAGACGTCGTGCGGTAAGTTCCATCGAGGGGGCCGGTGCTGAATGCCATGCCTGGCGGCACTCGCTATGTCGGAGGAACGGATGATTTGCTCGGAGCTCGATGGTGTGCGCCACGCCAACCTCGCGAATAGATCACGGGTGTGGGTGGGTGGGTCGTCGTCGGGAAAATTTTTGGTGCGCCACCTCCATGTCGTCGCGGAAGATGTCGCGGGGGCGAACTGCCATGCTTGCCGGGAAGACGACACCAGATCGGGTTATCATGCTGCACAGCGAACTCCCGATCTCCCCTACCTGGCGTGCCAACTGTCAGGGGTTGAGACCTGGACAGATCCGCAAGGGGGCTACCCAAGCGGTTTGCAGGTTAATGGAGGGATCGGGAACTAAGAGTGTAGGTGGTAGTTCACGTGATGAACTCGGAACACAGCAAGTAGGTGAAGAACATGGGGATTTAGACTGGTTCAGGCCTCCGGAGAGTAAAACCCTACGTCCAGTTTGGTGGTGGAATTATGCGCAGGAGATTCAAGATGTGGCCTCGAGGGGGCACCCCAAGCCGCCTTATATTGGCTGGCGACCTTGGGTTACAAGTCAGTTTCCATCTATCGTAGTCGGTTACAATATGGAAGGCTAATCTAATCTGCCTTAATCCGTCTGGACTGCCTTGGCTTACACGCCAAGCTATCTTCAGGTCGTTGGGCCCACACATCAGGTCGTCGAGTCTTCCGGTAGGTCGGGTCCACTTGTCAGGAACCTCTGGGACTCTGGCCGGTGGGGGACCCAGGGGTACCCATGTCTCTCACTGTGGCGTGCCATCTGAATATCATTGAGCATCTGAACATTAATTCAGCACTTCAGCAGGTCGCGATCTAGCAACGAATATCAAACTTGATAAGTATGCAGAAAGCACATGGAAAACAACATCATTTGACAAACTAAAAGAAACCTATGCACTTTGCTATTTTGTAAAGCTCTACATGGAAAACTCTATTGCAGAGGAAGCAGAAAATTCAGGTACAAAGTTCCTTAGCCAGGACCTAACCTAAGAAGCCACAATGCTGGAAAAAAATACAGTCAACTGAAAAGTTTACCACAGCAAAGGTTACCACAAGTTCAGTTTTCCATAATGAACCAACCCAAGACCCCACAACACAAGAAGCATTGCTATTCAGAACATCCCTATC
This sequence comes from Cenchrus fungigraminus, assembly GCA_036936925.1. Taxonomy (NCBI): domain Eukaryota; kingdom Viridiplantae; phylum Streptophyta; class Magnoliopsida; order Poales; family Poaceae; genus Cenchrus; species Cenchrus fungigraminus. The sequence continues at coordinate 97,184,627 of CM072774.1, read as the reverse complement.
AATATACAAGTAGAATATGATGCATGACCCTGTGGTGGTTCTAATATTTCAATTTTGTACATTATCTGATAGATCTTTTTTTAACACAACTCTACATATTCAAGTGGATGTACTATATGAATACTTTTATGTGCATAGTTCTAAGAAGACCTATGCACTTTGCTATTTTGCAACGCTTTACAAACATGATAAGCTAGTTAACTGTATGTTTTGGTTCAGCTAGGGATCGTACTTTTGTTAATCTCAATTCAGAAATTATTAGGATATCTCTTCAAAGTTCAGACCAAAAGGGCTCTGTAGGCCCAGGTTGCATGCCACATGCCAAACAAAACTCACAGCTGCTAGAAGGATATTTCCTTCCCAATTATTAGTCAGAGCAAAAGGTTGAGACCAAACTCACCCTGAATTCCTGCAGACCGAAGCCAAAACCTTCACTGCAGGCAGAAGAAAGAAGAGGATATGGTGTTAGCCAACATACTTCCTTATAGCCGATGAATCTACAGATGCACAAACCCCCAAGTAATCTTGAAACAAAGCTAAGCACAATCCTATCCTTTCCTACAGCTGGCAAATGCATACGCAAAACGCAAATACCTAAACGATCAACAACCAAGACATAATAAATGCATCACCATTTCAACAATCATATACAAGCAGAAGGCATTGAAAGGCAACGAATGGCATGCACATTATAGTGCAGTGATGAAAGTCAATGATAAAGACCTAAAATTGCAGTAAGGCCTTGTTTAGTTGGTTGAAAAATTTACCTTTTTAACTGCTGGAACTCCTGTAGCACACTGTAGCACGTTTCGTTTGTTTGTGGTAAATATTATCCTACCATGGCCTAACTAGGCTCAAAAGATCCGTGTCGCAAAGGACATCCAAAGTGTGTAATTAGTTATTTTTTTTACCTATATTTAATACTCCGAACATATGTCTTTTGGCGTATTTAATGTGATGTGATGGAGAGAGAGTGGAGAAAATGTTAGAAATTTTAGCCAACTAAACAAGGCCTAACTGCATGGTACAACAAGGTAACACAAATATATTGATAAAATTCAGAAATCATGTGACACACTGATAAACATATAAAAATAAATTCACTTGATCTTGCATCTAGAAACTTGATTGAAAGCTCAGTTCAAATAGGAAGGTTGCATCTGCATCTACCACAGGCAGAAAGATAAGAAACCTAGTGAGAAGAATACTGCATAAACACCATGGTACAATAAGGTAACACAAATATATTGATAAAATTCAGAAGTCATGTGACACACTGATAAACATATAAAAATAAATTCACATGATCTTGCATCTAGAAACTTGATTGAAAGCTCAGTTCAAATAGGAAGGTTGCATCTGCATCTACCACAGGCAGAAAGATAAGAAACCTAGTGAGAAGAAAACTGCATAAACACTCAGATCAGCTCCTGAAGCGCTTCCCATGTTCTCCTCTGTCTTTATTAATCAGTACAACACATCAAGTCCATTTTCCTGCAATGGATCTTCAAGGTATCGGAAACATGACTGCATGGGAAAAATATTAAGCATCTATCAGCACAACTGCACAATCAAGCATGCAAAAATCAGCACAGCATACATCCTCATTAGAGAAATCTCACTACCTAAAAATGCAAGGACAAATCTCATGAATTAGCCCCAATGTTATCAACCAAAGAAAACACAAATACTAAAATACAGGGGCAAATTTCAGGAATGATCATCACTGTATTATCCTAAATAAACCATGATGCACTGATAGGATCTGTGTGCAACAGGTTTACAATGGATAGACAAATTATGATGTCATCTTTAGTACTAATAACATACTGTCAAACAATACTGATTGACGTTGTTATTCAAGCTAACTATAGAATATAGTTTTTTTTACAAACATTAGTTTATGCAATGGCCTACATATGTATACCCCTATCCAAGGATTCCAAAAGGTTCTAAGCCATCATAAAAGAAAAACACACCTTCATATCCCTTCCAATGCGGGGATAAAATTCAGAGTTCAAATCCATTAAGAGGCAATGGGAGAGCCCATTGACCCTTACAGCAATGTTGTGTATCACATATGTACACTGCTTGCAGTTTCAGAGACCCAAAAGAATACACCTGACTTGGTTGCACTTGTGTGTGTTGCTTCATTCAAATGATCAAAGCAATACTGGGCACACATATGGAATGGGTTGGACGCACCTCGGATCAACCTTCCAATTTGGAATCACGGTAACATCCTTCCCCCCTGCAACGACAACCAATATAGTTACAGCAATGCGAATTTAAAATAACAGAAGGAACCTGCAGGCAACATATGTACATAGAATGCAAGAACATACATACATAATTTCCCTCTACAATGAAATGACAACATATAAAATCTCTAATGTTCACGAAATTATTGGATGAGAACCACCAAAATTGTCAAACAATTGGCAGGAGGAATACTCAATGCCATGAACTAATAAGTGTATGAACTCCACATCAATAAGTAAGCACATCAATACGGAATGCCCTACCTTTCTTTCGCGGGGAAAGCATTTTGGTCCCCTTGTGCTGCACACACACACGAGAGAGAAACCCTCAATCCAAGCCTTGGAAGTAACTAAACAATAAAGGAGAAAAATCAACTTGCAAACCAATGCCAACCTGATCGCAAGTTGCAACTAACCAACACCTAGAACGCGCACCGACAGGTGAACTGGAGCAATCGCGTCGGAACCAGTGACCAAAGCCCCCGTGCGTTAGATTAGATTTAAGAGAGGGAGAAGTGGGGGAAGGTGGGGCGCACCAGATGGAGAGGAGGTTGATGAAGTTGGCGAAGGCGACGGCGAGGGGAAGTTGCCATCGCTCCCGCCGATGGCGCCTGCGCCCCCGGCTCCCGCCAGGTTCGCCATCGCCGCTGCCCCCCCCCCGAGGAGGCGGTGGACGGAGCCGTGCCAGTGCCTCCCTCCGCGTTGAACATCTCGCTGCCCCTCAGGCCGCTGCTGTGCCATTCCCTCCCTCGCTCCCTCCCCCCAGAGCTCAAGCGACGGCGGTGGCGCTCCCACTCCGAGCCGCGCCCCTGCGCCGAATCTAGATCCGCAGGAGCGGTCGGGGCGGCGGCGGAGAGGAGGGAGCGGCGACGGAGAGGAGAGGGGGGGGGTGGCGGCGGCGGGGAAGAGACGGGAGAGGGAGAAGGAGAGGGAGACGGGGACTCGGTGAGGGGTGGCGGCGGTTAGGGTTAGGTTTTGGCTGCGGGGTTTGTTTGCAATTTCTAAGGCACGGAGGTATGTTTTTGCAAAATTGCCCGACCGGGTGCGGGAGGAAGCGCTGATCGACACGTGTGCCGTGAAACGCGGTGAGAGCACCAAACGGGAGGGGCTTTTAAGAACTCCGATAAGATGCTCTTCCAAGGGCCAGGGGGAGGACAGTTATTTTGCACATAACCGCCCGCCACAAGCACTCAAATGAAATTTTGCGATAATCCCCCTCCACCCTGCCCCTTGGATGAGCATCGTGTGGTCTTAATTAAAAGTTTCTAAGTTTGCACAAGATATCTTGTTTGCCCTAGATATGTTCCCTTCAAAATATACTATAAGTTGAGAGAAGAAACACATCTAGCCACATCATCAATCCACCTCTTCCAAACGAAATGTTCCTCACACCCTTACACTCTCAACCAGCACAACCTTATCTCCTCTCACCCTCATCCATCTGCCTCCACCTCCCACCCTCCCTCCTTTCTCTCCCATCAATGGCGGTAGCTGGTAGCCGGCCGACTTCAAAATACAGTGACGAGGGCCTGGCCTCTGGTAGTGCGCAGGGCGGCCGGCCTTCCCGGGCGGAGGTGGCGCGTGCAGTGTGTCCTCTGATCTTGTGGGGGTCATGGCTTCTCCGACTCGAGCGACAATGGCGGCGGTACCTTCGGTCAGCAGGGCTCCTTGCTTCCCCAGCTCCACCGATGGTGGCGGGCCCTGGCCTTCGACTGCGCGCTGCCGTAGTAGGAGTTTTGAAGGCCGAGTCAGAACTTGAAGGCCCCGGTAGCGCGCTTGCACTCTCGGTGGTGGTCCTGCAGTGCCTGCGACACGTGCTTGCTGGTGAACATCCTCGAGTGCAGCTCGATGTACATCTTCTTGTACCTTGTCTTGTTGGGCGTGATGCCCTTCTCCTTCGTGTAGGCCTGATCTCTAGCTCCTTCTTAAAGAAAGCCGCCCTCACACACATGTCCACCAATGCCCCTAGCAGCTCCTCATCGGCCTCCTCCAGGCACTGCTCCAGCACCTCATTCCACAACACTAGCACCTCCCAGGGCTTGTGTGCCACTACGATGCCCTTGGCCAGGCCTCCAGTGGCGACGGCCTCCCCGGCCTCCAGTCGCACTGCCCCGTCACTGTAACACCTAAAATTCCATCACTAAACCAATGTAAGCAACATGGTGCATTAGATTTAATTTTATAAGAATTAAATAAATTATCAAATAATTTGAGCCTTTAAATATTTAAAACAACATTTGAATAATTTTAGATCAACAAGTGTTTCTGCATCATATTTTGCTTTGCATGATTTTGATTGTTGTGTGGTTTTGAAAAAAAATCAGCAAGTCCTTTTAACCACCCTCAACTCTCTTTTTCCCCTCTCCCTCTCTTTCTTTTCCGCGGCCCAGCTCTCTTTCTCTCCGGCCCTGGCGACTTGCTCGGCCCGTTTGGCCCAGCGGCGCGGCCCAGCTCTCCTCCCCTCCCTCTCTCGCTGACAGCCCGGCCCCGCCTGTCAGGGTCGTCCCCAACCTCTAGAGCTTCCTCTGCGTCGCAACTGCGCGCGCCGACCGCCGTTTTCCCCGCGCCCCCTCGCGTTCCCTCTTCAATCCTCTTCTTCAAAGCCTAGTGGAGCACCGGCCGCCACTTCCCCTTCAATACCTTCAGTTTCTTTTTCCGTTTTTCCCCATTCAAGCCGTATGCGCCTCATGGCCATTGATGGCCAAATTCCTCCAACGGAGCCCTTCCAATTCCTCCATTACTCTATAAAAAATCAAGCTCGAGCTCTGCGCACCTCCTTTTCCCTCGCCCGCACTTGCTCAGCACCCCACCATCGCGCACGCGCCGACGCCCTTGGAGTTCCACCGCCAGGCCATTGTCGGCCGCCCGAAGCTCGTCGTCGGTGAAGTGCTCCTTACCGTCTCTCCCTTCCTTCTCTTTCGTGCTCGAAGCTCACCCGTACCTCCCTTGTACCAGGAAATCCCTTCGTTGCCGAACCGAGCCGCGCCGGAGCCTGTCTTCTTTCACCGGAGCGCCACTCGAGCTGTAGGCCGCCGCCATCGACTCCGAATCCAACCGCTCCCCTTCGTCTCCATCGCCGGTGAGCACGCCTACGCGCTCCCCTCGCTCTCCTCTCTCCGTTTCGCGCCTTAGCCGAGCCTATCACCGCCCGGAGCAGCGTCGATTTTGGCCGGCCAGCAGCTCTGTCCGCCGGCCATGGCTATTCTGTAAGCCACCGTCCAACCGTGTAGATAAGGCAAGGCGTTTTTGCCTTTAGGTCCCCAAGGTTTCTCCAAACCAAAGCCCTATAACTTGTCTCTTGTAAACTTTTCTTATAAGCCCCTGAAAAGATCCCACTTTTCGCACATAAATCCAGCCGCGCCTTTTTATAGATCTAACCCTGTCCTTCCTTGTTTTCGCGAGCACTGTTCTTTGTGTCTCGGGAATCTTCGCTGTTAGCCCCTGATCTGTTCAGTTTTTCCGCACAAGGTCCTTAATAGGTTGTTTTGCGCTGTAAACCTTCGGTTTATATGCGTAATTAGGTTTTTGTCCCTGGTTCTTTCAGTTTAGTCCCTGGTAGTTAGTTTTTCTCGCCGTTAAGCCCCTAAACCTTGTTTCGGTCATATCTTTACCGTCTTAGATCCGTTTTTAGTGTTTTTGGTATCCGTGAGATCGTCTCAGCGAGCCCGTTTGTTTTATCAGTGTGTTTATAGCTTTTAGTTCTGTTTGGTGTACTATTTTATTTATTGTATGTTTTTTTTGTGTGCTCATAGATATCGTGCCTGTGTCTACTGAAGAGCCCGTTGGTGTTGATCAAGATCATCTTTTCGAGCAAGAGGAATCTAAGTTTTTGAGCGAGGAAGGCAAGTGGTCTTCTTCCCCTGCATGTTCTATTTTTGTCCTATATAATTGCATGACAATTAAGTTTATTTATATGGTATTGCATAAATTTGATGGGAAATCCTTTTTAAGGACATGACTAGACTTTATCCTTGTACCCTTGAACAACCGGTTTAAATAAATGTTTTGGGTAGACAATGCATAGTTGCTTTACCTTGAGATGGTTAAAATGAATCTTTTGTATAAATGAAAGTTATGCATGTTTATGGTGATGATTCGTGGTTAATACAAGAAAATCTTAATTTAATCGGAACATGGAGAACCACCCAAGAAAGCAGTGCAACCACAGTCTATATGGCTCTGGCTTAGCCAATTAATTAGGCGTGTAGAATTGTCTGATAGCCTTTCTCGAAAGGGGCACAGAGGGCCGGAGTTGAAGGGGTATAGTCCGGTACTTTTGGGGTAGCAGCCTTTGCTAAGGTGCTGACCACTAGGGAGGGTTATGGTCCGCTCCGCTGCTGTAACTGTCGCATGTTGTTGGTCTTCTGCATTCCTTTGTAAAGGCTTCATAGTGAACCCCTAGCCACTCACCTCGGAAGTGTTTAAGGGCCTTGCAAACCCGGGCAACATGGGGAACAAGAACTGTGGGTAAAGTGTACATCCTCTGCAGAGTTAAAACTGATCGATCAGCCGTGCTCACGGTTAAGAGCGGCTTGGACCCTCACATGATAATCAAACTTAAAGATGAATCAAATCATGGTTTCTTATGGGTTTTGAGATGAGATGTTTTCTAAATGCTTAAGTGGGTTGGTATGAACTTACATCTAGTAATTAGGCTTGTTAAATAAAATTTGACCAACATTTAAAATGCTAACCGCTGCAAAACTTTAGCCTATTCTTGTGGCCTTGCATCTTTCCCCACTTGCTGAGCTCCAACCATAAGTGTGCTCACCCTTGCTTACCGCTGTTCAGAGGAGAACAACGGTGAGGAGTACTTCAGTGACTACGATGAGTTCTGAGGCATGCGATCCCCTAGTCAAGTGTCTGTGGAAGTTGAAGACGAAGCTGATCGTCTTAGTTATCGTTACTCGTTGTTAAAGACCTTCGAGTCTACCGTCTGAGTGTTTTAATGATATTGTAATAAAGTTAAACCTTTGTACGTTTTTAATGCTGTATTGTGGATATTCACTCATGATGTCTATCATATGTGTGTAAACTTGATTCTGGCGCACATATGAGATGCATTCGGTTTTCCTAGTAAAATCAGGTGTGACAGAAGTGGTACCAGAGCAGTGTTTGACTGTAGGACGCAGCCTTAGCTAGAAATGGTCAAAATTAAGGATTCATATTCTAGAGAACCATGTCATGTTTCAAAATTATCTTATTTACGCATAAAAATCTAATTTATTCTCATTTATTGTTAAAACTCTATCATTTTGATTTATTCCATACTGAGTCAGTTTTGTTTTGTCAGATGGCTAGGACTTATCAGACTCCCCGTAAGAGCACTGGTGGTCGTTTCCCTGTTGGGGCAGTTAGCTTCCCGTCATCAGCCAGAGGTTGAAGTTGAAGAGGACCCCGAGGAGGTACATCAGGAGGTCGATGTTGAGGAGGATCCAGAAGAGCAGCCTTAGTTGTACGATGGTACTGTCTTGGAGGCTGATGCAGATGGTGATCTTGTGATTCCACCAGCAGCCGATGCAGCCGATGATGCACCACCACCTTCACCGGTTGCTCCCGCACCTGATGCTGAGGGAGGAGATCCAGATGACTCGGGAGATGATAGTGGTGAGGATGATGATGAAGACAATGATGATGGTGAAGATCCGGAGGAACATGAAGACGACGATAACCCTCGTTATTGTGGGGCTGAGTATCATAAGCACACTACAGAGAATGAGAATGGGCAGTTTTGTGTCTTACTGGAGGAAGTGCTGCAGCATTTGGGTTTCACCATGAAGCCGCTCTATGCCACCAAACATTATAGTGAGCCTGGTTTGAGGGATTACTATACAAGTCGGGTCTACATCCGTGTGCCCCTAGGAGGGACTAGTGGATGGAAAAACCGCTCATCGCACCTTAGCACTACTCATTTCTCTACTGATGAGGCCGCTATCAATGATGCTGCCAGGAGGGCTCTTTGGTCACTTTGTCATACATATCGTGATCAGCTGCACCACTCCGAGTTCCGCCACGTTCCTCGTCGCCTGAGTGGTTCTGAGGAGACAGTGGTATCTGCTGGTGGGGATGATCATCTAGATATCCTTGCCCGAGTTACAGCTGCCCTTAATACTGATCTTGAGGGTGCCACAGCTGAGTTGGACAGGACCCATGAGGAGCTGCAAAATGCACATGCCAAGATCGCTCAACTGGAGGCGCAGCTTGCAGGTCAGCATCCACCGGAGGAAGTGGCACCGTACTGCTTTACTGCCTCTCCACCACGCAAGAGGCTTCGCTACGGTGCACCGGAGGCTACCACCCGTCTTGGCTAGGGTCTTAGGATGCCTACCTTTACCTTCCTTTGTTTCGATAGAACGTTCCTGCGAGGACGATCGTTTGTAATAAGTTGCTGCTTGAACACATGCTTGTTTTGGTTTTTGCTTGTGTGAGTTGTATGGTGGAGTGATGGTCACAATGCAACAAGAAATTATTAAGTTAAATAAAATTAGTTTTGGGTCCAAATCTGGTTATATTCTACTTTATCTTTTATGCAAGTTGGAAAGGTACAAATCTGTTCTCGCAGTTATTTGACACAGCAGCAATGTTTTAATTTTATCTCGAGCTACAAAACTCCGTTTGAAGTAAATCCAGTTGGGTTGGTTCACAAATTTTTAGGATGATTTTCTGTTAAAAATTCAATGCCATACAGTTTATATTCTGAGAGTTATGCACAAAGGAAGAGCCTAACAGAATCTGTAAATTCTGCTAACACAGTTGCATTGTTCAATTTATATCTCGAGTTGTAGACCTCCGATTGAGGTGATTCCAGTTGGAATAGTTTTGTAATTTTGCACTTCATGTCTTGGTAAAATTTCATGATTTTTGGATAATGGTACAGAGAGTTACATCTGATTTACTGGGATCAACAGAATCTGTCTTATTTGGGAGTTCATGTTACTTTATCAATTTGAGTTCATCTCTTTATGCATCAATTCAATACTCCACTCTGAGATAAATTTTTCTAACAATCAGATGGTAAACACCAGGTCTGGAGGAGGTCCAGACATTCCACCTGTGATACGTGCTCGCATTGCCAATCAACAAAATCAAGCACCACTCCAGCATAACAATCAAGCAATGGATCCGGCAATGCAGCAGTTCCTTGCAGCACATATGCAACTAATCCAGAATCTCACCGCCACTGTTCAGAACATGCAAGCCCAGTAGAACCAGGCACCACCACTAGCTCCACAGCCGCCCAGAGATAAGCACAAGGAATTCAAGAGCCACCGCCCCCCCCACATTCTCTCACTCAACTGATCCCTTAGATGCAGATGATTGGCTGAAAGTAGTTACTAAGAAGTTGGAGATGGCACAATGCAATGACCGTGAGATGGTCTTATATGCTGCAGGCCGCTTGGAAGGACTAGCAGCTGACTGGTGGGATGCATATACTGCCGCCCATGCTGTACCTAACACTATTACTTGGCAGGAATTCAGGGAGAGTTTTCGGCCACACCACATTCCTTCTGGTGTGATTAAACTTAAACAAAAGGAGTTTCTTGCTCTAAAACAAGGAAATATGTCAGTAAATGAGTATTTGGACAAGTTTACTCAGCTGTCACATTATGCCCCTGATGAAGTTAGTACTGATAGGAAGAGGCAGGAACGCTTCCTGGATGGTTTGATTGGGCCACTCAACTATCAGTTGCAGAGTCATACATTTCCTGACTTTCATACACTGCTGAATAAGGCTATAGGCCTGGAAAGTAAACGCAAGGAACTTGGTGAGCAGAAGCGCAAGTTTCAGTCTCAGGGACAGTCTAGCAGCAACACTCGCCCCCGCTTCGGCTCGCCACAGGGTTCTCAATTCCGCCCGAGTGGACAGGGTGGAAAGTATCCTCAGAAACTGCAGTTGCAGCGCTCATTCCAGCAACCCCAACGCTTCAACCAACAGACACCACGCACTCCTAACCTGCAGCAGAATCGCTCAGGCAATGTTTCTGGCACACCCGTGAGGAATAATGCTCCAGTCCAGCCAAATGGTTGTTTCAAATGTGGAGAATTGGGGCACTATGCAAACAATTGTCCAAAGCGTGGTATGCAGACACCACAGAAAGGCAATGGTCAGAAGCCTAGTCAGCCATCATCACAGATTCGCGCTGGAAATCCAAATGCTTCAGGCAGTAAGGCTCAACAGAATTATATGCGTGGGAGAGTGAACCATATGACGGTTGAACAAGCTCAAGATGCTACCAGAGTTGTGTTGGGTACGTTTCTTGTCAACTCTGTACCTGCAACAGTTTTATTTGATTCTGTAGCATCGCATTCGTTTATAACTGATCAGTTTGTAGCAAAGCATGATATACCTATAAGATTTATGAAGGCAACTTTGCTTGTTAGTTCCCCGGGCGGTGAAATGGAAGCCAGACATTTATGCCCGCAAGTAAATCTTAACATCATGGGAATAAACTTCCTAGCTAATCTAGTGGTTCTAAAGTCCTGGGGTATAGATGTAATTCTGGGCATGGATTGGCTACGCGTATGCGATGGGGTCATTCAGTGTCGTGAGAAGTCAGTAACTTTAACCAGTCCGCAAGGAGAAAGGATTAAGTTTATTGCTACTCCCTCACCAATGGGAAGTGGGACAGTGAATTCAATAAAAGGAAAAGTTTTGGAGGATATTAAAGTGGTGAATGAATACCCCGACATTTTTCCAGATGAATTACCAGGTATGCCACCTGACCGTGACATCGAATTTAGTATTGATCTTTTGCCTGGTACTGCTCCTATCTCTAAAAGACCCTATGGAATGAATGCTAAGGATTTGGCTAAATTAAAGAAACAAATAGGCGAATTGTTAAGTAAAGGTTATATCCGTCCTAGTTCATCACCTTGGGGAGCCCCCACTCTTTTTGTTGAAAAGAAAGATGGATCTAGAAGGTTGTGCATAGATTATCGATCTCTTAATGAAGTTACTATTAAGAACAAATATCCGCTACCTAGGATCGGAGATTTGTTTGATCAGATGAGAGGTGCTAAAGTTTTCTCTAAGATCGATCTACGATCAGGATACCATCAGTTGAAAATTCGACCGGAGGACATTCCTAAAACCGCATTCACATCTAGGTATGGCCTATATGAGTTCACAGTAATGTCCTTTGGATTGACAAATGCCCCAGCGTACTTTATGTACTTGATGAACAAGGTGTTCATGGAATACCTAGACAAGTTTGTGGTAGTATTCATTGATGATATTTTGGTGTTCTCCCAGAGTGAAAAGGAACATGAGGAGCATTTGAGACTTGTGTTGCAAAAACTTCGGGAACATCAGTTGTATGCCAAGTTTAGTAAATGTGATTTTTGGTTAAAAGAAGTTTCTTTTCTTGGACATGTCATCACTGATGGAGGAATTGCAGTGGATCCAAGCAAGGTTCAGGATGTGTTGAACTGGAATCCACCTAGGAATGTGGCTGAAATCAGAAGTTTTCTGGGATTGGCAGGCTACTACCGTAGGTTTATTGAAGGTTTCTCAAAGATCGTAAAACCACTTACATCTTTATTGGAGAAAGGAAAAGAATTTAAATGGGATGACAAGTGTCAAGCTAGTTTTGAGGAACTGAAGAAAAGATTGACTACCGCTCCCGTACTAATAATGCCGGATATCCACAAGGGATTTGATGTGTACTACGATGCCTCTCTTCAGGGTCTTGGTTGTGTGTTAATGCAAGAAGGAAAAGTGGTCGCTTATGCCTCTAGGCAATTGAGGAAGCATGAGCAAAATTATCCCACTCATGATCTAGAATTGGCTGCAGTTGTGCACGCATTGAAGATTTGGAGACAATATATGATTGGAAATAAGTGTCAGATCTTTACCGATCATAAAAGTTTAAAGTATATCTTTACTCAGAAAGATCTTAATCTAAGACAACGACGATGGTTAGAATTAATCAAAGATTATGATCTGGATATCCAGTATCATCCCGGCAAAGCGAATGTGGTAGCAGATGCTTTGAGCAGGAAAGGTCGAGCAAATATGATTATAGCTCGATTAAAGCCTCAAGAATTGTGTTGGGAAATGACACAGCTTAACCTTGGAATAGTTGCCCAAAATGAAACTCTGACTTTGGAAGTAGAATCTACACTCGAACAAGAGATCAGAAAAGGACAGTTGACAGATGAAAAGATTAAGGAATACGGTATGTTGATTGATTCAGGGAAGGTTCCAGATTTCACAAGGGATGACAAAGGGACTATCTGGTTCAGAAATCGGATTTGTGTGCCTGAGATTGATCACCTTCGTGAGACTATATTAAAGGAAGCACATGATTCAGCTTACTCTATACATCCCGGTAGTACTAAAATGTATCAAGACTTGAAACAGAAATACTGGTGGTATGGAATGAAGAAGGATGTTGCAGCTCACGTTGCTTTATGTGATATATGCCAAAGAGTAAAAGCAGAACATCAGAGACCAGCAGGATTGCTTCAGCCATTGAAGGTACCCGAGTGGAAATGGGAAGAAATTGGTATGGATTTTATTGTGGGGTTACCTCGTACCTGAGATGGATACGACTCCATATGGGTCATAGTAGATAGGTTAACCAAGGTTGCTCATTTTATACCGGTTAAGACAACTTACTCCGGAGCAAGACTAGCAGAGTTGTACATGTCGAGGATAGTGTGTTTGCATGGAGTTCCGAAAAAGATAGTTTCCGATCGAGGCACTCAATTCACATCACATTTCTGGCAGAAGTTGCATGAATCAATGGATACCAAGTTGAATTTTAGTTCGGCATACCATCCTCAGACCGACGGTCAAACTGAAAGAACAAATCAAATTCTAGAAGATATGTTGAGAGCTTGTGCGTTAAAGCATGGAGGTAGTTGGGATAAAAGTTTACCGTATGCAGAATTTGCTTACAACAACAGCTATCAGACCAGTCTTAAAATGGCACCTTTTGAAGCTTTGTACGGAAGAAAGTGCAGGACACCGTTGTATTGGAGTCAGACAGGAGAAAGTCAACTCTTTGGACCAGAGATTATAAAAGAAGCCGAAAGACAAGTTGAAATAATCTGGGAAAATCTCAAAACTGCACAATCTCGACAAAAGAGTTATGCCGATCCAAAAAGAAGGGAAGTGATATTCGAAGTAGGAGATTATGCATATCTCAGAGTATCACCTATCCGAGGACTTCGAAGATTCAAGATTAGAGGAAAGTTGTCACCTCGATTCATCGGACCTTTTCAGATCTTAGAAAGGAAAGGAGAAGTGGCATATCGTTTGGAACTACCCGCTCAATTGTCAGATGTTCATGATGTGTTTCATGTATCACAGCTCAAGAAGTGTTCAAGTGAGGTTAGAGTGGAGCAATTACCTTTGGAAGATCTGGATGTGAAGGATGACTTGACTTATAAAGAACATCCTGTCAAGATCTTGGACACATCACAGAGGGTCACTCGGAGCAAAGTTATTAAAATATGTAAGGTTCAGTGGAGTCACCACTCAGAGGATGAGGCTACTTGGGAAAGAGAAGATGAGCTTATGGCAGAGTTTCCTCAGTTGTTTCCCAATCTTTCTGAATCTCGAGGACGAGATTCTCTTTAAGGGGGTAGGATTTGTAACACCTAAAATTCCATCACTAAACCAATGTAAGCAACATGGTGCATTAGATTTAATTTTATAAGGATTAAATAAATTATCAAATAATTTGAGCCTTTAAATATTTAAAACAACATTTGAATAATTTTAGATCAACAAGTGTTTCTGCATCATATTTTGCTTTGCATGGTTTTGATTGTTGTGTGGTTTTGAAAAAAATCAGCAAGTCCTTTTAACCACCCTCAACTCTCTTTTTCCCCTCTTCCTCTCTTTCTTTTCCGCGGCCCAGCTCTCTTTCTCTCCGGCCCTGGCGACCTGCTCGGCCCGTTTGGCCCAGCGGCGCGGCCCAGCTCTCCTCCCCTCCCTCTCTCGCTGACAGCTCGGCCCCGCCTGTCAGGGTCGTCCCCAACCTCCAGAGCTTCCTCTGCGTCGCAACCGCGCGCGCCGACCGCCATTTTCCCCGCGCCCCCTCGCATTCCCTCTTCAATCCTCTTCTTCAAAGCCTAGTGGAGCACCGGCCGCCACATCCCCTTCAATACCTTCAGTTTCTTTTTCCGTTTTTTCCCCAATCAAGCCGTATGCGCCTCATGGCCATTGAGGGCCAAATTCCTCCACTGGAGCCCTTCCAATTCCTCCATTGCTCTATAAAAAATCAAGCTCGAGCTCTGCGCACCTCCTTTTCCCTCGCCCGCACTTGCTCAGCACCCCACCATCGCGCACGCGCCGACGCCCTTGGAGTTTCGCCGCCAGGCCATTGTCGGCCGCCCGAAGCTCATCGTCGGTGAAGTGCTCCTTACCGTCTCTCCCTTCCTTCTCTTTCGTGCTCGAAGCTCACTCGTACCTCCCTTGTACTAGGAAATCCCTTCGTTGCCGGACCGAGCCACGCCGGAGCCTGTCTTCTTTCACCGGAGCGCCGCCCGAGCTGTAGGCCGCCGCCGTCGACTCCGAATCCAACCGCTCCCCTTCGTCTCCATCGCCGGTGAGCACGCCTACGCGCTCCCCTCGCTCTCCTCTCTCCGTTCCGCGCCTTAGCCAAGCCTATCACCGCCCGGAGCAGCGCCAATTTTGGGCGGCCAGCAGCTTTGTCCGCCGGCCATGGCTATTCTGTAAGCCACCGTCCAACCGTGTAGATAAGGCAAGGCGTTTTTGCCTTTAGGTCCCCAAGGTTTCTCCAAACCAAAGCCCTATAACTTGTCTCTTGTAAACTTTTCTTATAAGCCCCTGAAAAGATCCCACTTTTCGCACATAAATCCAGCCGCACCTTTTTATAGATCTAACTCTGTCCTTCCTTGTTTTCGCGAGCACTGTTCTTTGTGTCTCGGGAATCTTAGTTGTTAGCCCCTGATCTGTTCAGTTTTTCCGCCCGAGGTCTTTAATAGGTTGTTTTGCGCTGTAAACCTTTGGTTTATATGCGTAATTAGGTTTTTGTCCCTGGTTCTTTCAGTTTAGTCCCTGGTAGTTAGTTTTTCTCGCCGTTAAGCCCCTAAACCTTGTTTCGGTCATATCTTTACCGTCTTAGATCCGTTTTTAGCGTTTTTGGTATCCGTGCGATCGTCTCAGCGAGCCCGTTTGTTTTATCAGTGTGTTTATAGCTTTTAGTTCTGTTTGGTGTACTATTTTATTTATTGTATGTTTATTTTTGTGTGCTCGTAGATATCGTGCCTGTGTCTACTGAAGAGCCTGTTGGTGTTGATCAAGATCATCTTTTCGAGCAAGAGGAATCTGAGTTTTTGAGCGAGGAAGGCAAGTGGTCTTCTTCCCCTGCATGTTCTATTTTTGTCCTATATAATTGCATGACAATTAAGTTTATTTATATGGTATTGCATAAATTTGATGGGAAATCCTTTTTAAGGACATGACTAGACTTTATCCTTGTACCCTTGAACAACCGGTTTAAATAAATGTTTTGGGTAGACAATGCTTAGTTGCTTTACCTTGGGATGGTTAAAATGAATCTTTTGTATAAATGAAAGTTATGCATGTTTATGGTGATGATTCATGGTTAATACAAGAAAATCTTAATTTAATCGGAACATGGAGAACCACCCAAGAAAACAGTGCAACCACAGTCTATATGGCTCTGGCTTAGCCAATTAATTAGGCATGTAGAGTTGTCTGATAGCCTTTCCCGAAAGGGGCACAGGGGGCCGGAGTTGAAGGGGTATAGTCCGGTTCTTTTGGGGTAGCAGCCTTTGCTAAGGTGCTGACCACTAGGGAGGGTTATGGTCCGCTTTGCTGCTGTAACTGTCACAGGTTGTTGGTCTTCTGCATTCCTTTGTAAAGGCTTCGTAGTGAACCCCTAGCCACTCACCTCGGAAGTGTTTATGGGCCTTGCAAACCCGGGCAACATGGGGAACACGAACTGTGGGTAAAGTGTACATCCTGTGCAGAGTTAAAACTGATCGATCAGCCGTGCTCACAGTTAAGAGCGACTTGGACCCTCACATGATAATTAAACTTAAAGATGAATCAAATCATGGTTTCTTATGGGTTTTGAGATGAGATGTTTTCTAAATGCTTAAGTGGGTTGGTATGAACTTACATCTAGTAATTAGGCTTGTTAAATAAAATTTGACCAACATTTAAAATGCTAACTGCTGCAAAACTTTAGCCTATTCTTGTGGCCTTGCATCTTTCCCCACTTGTTGAGCTCCAACCATAAGTGTGCTCACCCTTGCTTACCGCTGTTCAGAGGAGAACAACAGTGAGGAGTACTTCAGTGACTATGATGAGTTCTGAGGCATGCGATCCCCCAGTCAAGTGCATGTGGAAGTTGAAGACGAAGCTGATCGTCTTAGTTATCGTTACTCGTTGTTAAAGACCTTCGAGTCTACCATCTGAGTGTATTAATGATATTGTAATAAAGTTAAACCTTTGTACGTTTTTAATGCTGTATTGTGGATATTCACTCATGACGTCTATCATATGTGTGTAAACTTGATTCTGGCGCACATATGAGATGCATTCGGTTTTCCTGGTAAAATCGGGTGTGACAGTCACCCTCCCCGGCCTCTGGTCACCCTAGCCTCGCGCAGTGGCTGCTAGGGTGTGCGACCTCGTGCGGCAGGGACCTGCGATGGCCGGAGTTGCATGCGGACCCGTGCGGCAGGTCGCGGCGCGTGGTTCCCGCATATGTAGCCATAGGCGAACCCGTCTACTTTTTTATATACTAAACCATTAGCATGTGCGGGTGATGGGGTGCAGCACCCCATCACCCACACCTGCAAATGAGGTTTTCACGGGTGGGCCACCCCATTGTCCGTTCCTGAAAATGGTTGGCGACTATTTTTAGCTGCGAAAGCTAGGAGCGGGTAAGTCATCCCCTCCTGAAAATCTCTTTTTACCCGCTCCTACAAAATTATTTTTGTAGTAGTGCATCCTTCTTTTCTACCTCGATGTTTTGTCTACCTATTTTCTTCCATCACCAAGCACTCATCAATGGATGTTTGAGAGATAAATTAATCTCTCTGCTAAACCAGCAGAAAATATACCAGAAGCAAAGAGGGAATATTAAGAGGATTAAATTTGGGGATGGTAACACCAAGTTCTTCCATGCTAATGCTACTATCAAATTCAGGAAAAATGCTATCACTTCTTTGGTGGACTCAAATGGACATTATCATTTTGATCATAACAAGAAGGCAGACATCCTGTGGGAAGCATACAATGACAGACTTGGAAGAACTGAATTTTCTCATATCAATTTCTGTCTATATGATCTTCTGCACAGAGAAACAGACCTCTCTTCATTAGAGGTACCCTTTACTAAAGAGGAGATTGATCTTGTAGTCAAAGGTCTCCCTTACAAATCACCTGGTCTTGATGGTTTCAGCACAGATTTTATGAAAAAATGCTGACCTATTATTATCTGTCAGGATTTCTATAGTTTAATTGACCGGTTCTACCACGGGGATTACAGCTTCAGTTTCTGACTTCAACCAATCTCTCTACTCAACTACAGCATCAAAATTAACACCAAAATCTTCGTTAACAGGAGTCAAATTAACATTTAATAAGAACAACTCGAGATAGAACTATGTAGCTTTTATTTAGAAAGTAAATTGAATAATGATTAATCAAATTGAGTCTACTTATGAAAAGCCGAGGTATAACCTTAATTAGCTTTTATTTGAAAGAATTATTTAAATAAGTATTTATCAAATTAACATTTATATAAAAACATGTGTTTAACTCTAATTAGATTTTATTTAGGAAAGCATGTTTTAATAGAGATTTACCAAGTTAATATTAAATTTAATTTCAAAAACCCGCATGATGGAAAACATTACTACTAACGTGTACTTTATGTTGTTATGAATCTAATGCAACAAGAACAAGGTTAAACGGAGCTAAAACGCATAAACTACACACTAATCAAGGTTGCAAGGGCTTGAACAAGATTAACTGAAGATCTGCAGAGCTAGCTGATAACTTTTGCAAGACAATAAATAGTGCTCGCAAAAAGGCCAAAGGATAGGGGCTACCAGGAAAAAGAGTGAGGTAGGATTTATGTGCAAAAGGTGGGATTTTTGTAAGGGGTTATGGCCAAAAGTTGCAAGACACAAGCTATCAGACTTTAGTTTGGAGAAACCTTGGGGACCTAAAGGAAAAACGGCCTTATCTATACAGATGATGGCTTGTTCGTGAACAGCCATGGCCGGCGGACGGAGGGATCCTGGCCGGCCAAAATTGGCGTTGCTTCGGGCGTTGATAGACTCGGCTGAGGTGAGGAAACAAAGAGGAGGGAAAGGGGATCTTTGGGAGGTGCTCACCAGCGGCGGGTAGAGACGGAGGCGGCCAGACGGCGGAGATAAGCGGCGCGGCGGTGCTCCGGGCTCCGAGCGGCGACGGCGCTGCGCGGCTCGGGTGGAGTGAGGGCGAGAGGGCGGAGGAGAGGTGCGGGGAGTCAGCGGCGGCGCTTGCCATGGCGCCGAGGTGCGGCCGGTCGGAGGTTGAGGGTGAAGCTGACAGGTGGGGTCAGGAGGTCAACGGATGAGAGAGAGGGGGAGAGCAGGCTGGGCCGCGCAAGCTGCTGGGCCGCGGAGGGAAACGAGGCCGGCGGTCTGCTGTTGGCTGAGCGGGCCGGGGAAAAAGAAGGCCGGGTTGGGCTAAAAGAAGAAAAAAACTTACGTGGGCTTAGACTAAAAAGAGAGATGGGTTGGATTGGGTTAGAAGAGAAGAAAAGGAGAGATAGAGAGAGGGAGGGTTTGGGGTGGGTTTTTGAACTTTTATGATTTTGAAAACACACACATCAACTAAAAACCACGCAAACGAATATGAATGCATCACACAAAAAGATTCATTTTATTTAATTAGAAAAACAATCAATTGCTTTTCCTATACTAATTTCCTGTAAAAAAATAAATGCTGAGTAAATTTTAAAATTATGAGAAAATCGTTATTTTAATTATTTTTCCTAATAACATCCTGGAATCGGAAAATTTCAGAGTGTTACCAGGAGGTTGAGGCTACACATGGAAGGAAGCAGTCATTGACGCACAAAGGTTCATGAGAATGGAAACATGCCGGCGACCCGGCGTGATTGATGCGAGAGGAGAGGACAAAGATTGGATGCCGCGATCTCGAGCGGGTAGGTGTGGGTGGGTAAGTGGGATCGGCGGGTACACAAATTTGCTCGGTGAAAAAGGTTTTGGGCGTGAAGTGCGCGGGAGCTGATTTGCACTGTGGAACGACGACCAAATACTACCTAGGAAGTTGTTCAGGATATTGTAGAACTGCTAGCAAGGAAGCTGCTAATTCGTCCAACAGAAGCATCATATCACAACTTGTGATTTCAGTAGCTGCTTCCTCGAACTACCGCATATAATATTGTAGGGAAAGAAACCAAAGCCATGCATAACGTACCTCTTCGTTTGTAATATTTATTCATGACAATATGCACAAGAGAAAAAGAAACACACGAATTCGAAGTACTCATAATTAGGGTGGTAACGGGCTTTTTATTTTAACCTAGCAAATTTAAGGATCAGGCCAAGTAAGGGCCGGACTATATTACTATACAATTTTGAACTAAAAATAATAAGAGCTGAGTTGAGTTGTGAATGATGCATTAGGGTCATGACCCATTACCACCCCTACTCATAATCTAATTACACACATGAAATGGTGCACCTTTGTTGCATCTAGAATCATATCATAAGATTTCTTAGGTGATGCTGACCATAAAAGTATAAGCACGGAGATTGTTGCTTGCAAATGCAATAGGATAGATCTCTCCTCATAATTGTTCAGAAGATCACCTTCAAGCAGATGGTTGACTGTTGATTCGGGTGTACATATCTGACTTCTGACCTAATCAATCTAGGCAACTAGGTGCCCTGGGCCGGCGCCAAACGCCCAAGCCCAAACTCCATTAATAAAGAATGTAGGAGATCAAAGGCATTGCAGCAGCATCAATGGGGTTAGGTTGCAGATTTTCTTCAATAAACCATGGTGTGCCGTGACTGGAGTTGTTGGTCCGAGGAAACGAAGGAGAAGCCAGAAGGCAACGCACGGGACGGCGGTCCAAGCAGAAAATGGCTGCGGAAAGCACAAGCGACGATGGGGAAGCATGTCGTATCGGCCTGTCCTACGTCAGGCGAAGGTCACCGGTTACGTATACAAAGCCCTTGGATTTTGCTGACCAGCCATGGGTCTGGCCTGAATCCAGTCGACAAAGGGGAACCAGGAACGTCCCCAGCAACCAGGACGCTGCGTATTCAAATAAGGGGAAACACAATATGCTTTAGGGAAGCTATAAAGCATTCATAAGGACGTAATGGATCGCAGCATCTTCTATTCTTCTTCTTCCCTAACTCATTGCTTCACACTTCACAGCAGGAGCTCTGTCTCTTTGTCACAGACCATCCGAATGGAGCACGAGCATTTCTCATCCTCCTCCTCCTGCTATCCTGCTTCAGCCATAGCCTCGCTGCTCCCCTTCGACACTGCCGACAGGGAGGACATGCAGCTGCTCGACGACCTCGTGCAGCACATGGACGCCGACGCGTGCTCGGGCTGGTCCTCTTCGTCCTCGTCTTCTTCCTCCGAGGTCGGAATGGGATTGGCGGGCACTGACCATGGCCATCAGCGGCGCCGGCAGGAGGCCAGCTTCATCGGGGTACGCAAGCGGCCTTGGGGTAAGTTCGGTGCCGAGATCCGGGACTCTACGCGCGGCGGCGCCCGTGTGTGGCTCGGCACCTTTGACACCCCCGAGGCCGCCGCACTCGCCGGCCTACGACCAGGCCGCCTTCGCCGCTCGCGGTGCCGCCGCCATTCTCAACTTCCCAATGGAGCACGTCGAGATGTCGCTCCACCACACGACGGTCGGAGCCGCCTCCGGCTCCGGGGCGTCCCCTGTCCTCGCGCTGAAGCGCCACCACTACTCCAGGCGAAGGCACTGGCGGAGGCGCACCCATGCCAGCGCCAACAAGAACCTCATGCGGCAGCAGCAGCGGTCGGCACTTCCGAACTCCACCGCGACTATGGTGGCTACAGCGGTGGTGTCGCAGCCGGTGGCGGCGCCCAGGCCCAGCCACTGCGATGTGCTGGAGCTCGAGGACCTTGGCGTTGAGTACTTGTTGGAGCTCCTCCGGGTAACGTCCGAGGTCGAGGAATCGTCTTTCTCGTCACAAGTACGTATAGATTAGGACAGATGGAGTTAGTCACGCGTGTCTATGCCCCCGGTCTCTCTCCACTGCTTCTATTCATTTTCTTATTCTCTGTTTCTGTTCTTGATCAATTTATTGTTATATCAGCAACTAAGTGATACATACAAATAAATTGAGACCAAGATCTGAACATTTGCACCCACCAGCTTTTTTATATTTCTTTGTGATTTTCTTTGCATATTTTCTCATACCATACAAATTGTTTGCCACATTGCAACTAAGGGTAGTAACGGGAATTCACAGATATCATTATTCTGCCGGCAACAAGCCATTTTCAAACAGATTATGTTAGTGGCGCCATTTTCAAACAAAATTAAAGTTTCATTTAAATGGTTTGCAATACTATCTCAACAGGGGTAGTGACGTGCTAATCACCTCTGTGACGTTCTAAAATATCACACAGAGCATATGTCTAAATACAATACTACTCCTTCCGTTTCCAAATGTAGGTCATTTTAGCTTTTTTAAATACACATATTTTACTATGTATATGCACAGTAAAATATGTGTATATTTAGGTACATAGTGAAATCTATGAATCTAGAAATCAAAACAATTTATATTAAAGAACAACACTTTTTGATGTTGCAAGGAAAGGAAGTGAGCCAAGCTCAACTGGTTATGGTTGTGCACTCTAACCATATTGGTTCCAGTCCTCTTTGGTGTCTATTTCATCTTAATGAAAAATCATCTAGCTCCTTCCAGCTTGATCTATTTTTTTTGTTGTGAGAAAAGGACATGCTAAAGTACTGAAGGTTATTTCTATGTATTTAAACTTTTTCATTAAAAAGATCATTGAACTTAACCTAATTGCATGTCAATATGCAGTTACATTTTTATCAAACATAATCACTTCCACATGAGAATCACTACTCCACGGTGTTGGAGTATAAGTGAATTGCTCACATTTCTCCATCATCTTCAGCTTTTGGGTTGAACTGGTTGGTGCGTGCAACTCAATACCCAGAACGAGGAGCTGGAGCTGGAGCTGGAGATGACGTGCTTAAGCTGATTGGGTAGACGGGCTTCATGTCTGGGTAGAAGAGACCCCAATTCTGCTCCACGCCCTTTTCCTTCTCGTTCTCATTGAACATGGAGAAGATATACGTCTCGATTGGCTCCGGGTGCCGTGGCGTGCCCTTGCTTATGTGCTCGAGCAGCTTTTCGTTGTAGATCTTCGCGTTCTCCGGTGTCGCCCCCTTGCCGCCACCAGACGGCCACCCTGTCTCCGACACCAGGAGAGGCACGTCGGACACGCCGAGCTTGGCCATCGCCTCATAGAAAGCATCAATGGTCGCGTCGAAGAGGTTCTGTTAATTGTAATGCCCGTCCTTCACCACGGTTCCCGGAGCTGTGAAGAGCGCGTACTCGACTTCCATGCCGGCCGGGTTGCAGGCGTAGGTGAAGTAGGGGTAGATGTTGGCCATGAGCGGCGCGTGGGTACGTTTCAGGAACTTGAGGACCGGGCGCATGAACTCCTTCGCCTCCTTGGTGAAACTCGCGGCGGAGGGCTCGTTGAACACGGCTATGGCCTGCGACACCGACGTGGTCACCTTGATGTGGCCAAGTTTGGCTTTGTCGAGCGCAGAGTGGACGTTCTTCATTGCTGGAACAAGAAGGTCCGCCGCTTTGCCAAACACCTCGTTGCCGACGGCGATGTAGCCGAACGAGACCGACGGGTAGGCTTCGATGTTATCGTGTACCCAGGCAGCGGCGGCTTTCGCGTCGGTGAGGTTGGACAGTGTTAGATGATAGGCAACATTTTGGCATATTTTAATTCCATAATTTAATAGACATTTCAATATTACGGTGAGTGAAACAATCCATGTGCATGTGTGTATGTTTAAACAACAATTAAACATAACAATATTCATGATTATACAACTAATAAACATGAACATTGGTTTGAGAGAGTACCCTGTGGAAGATTGGCTGACGGCGTCACCCGATTTTCCGTTATCACCCATTGTGAGTGACCTCAATCGGTGTAGCCGTACACAGTCGATGCAGGCAGATGATCGCAGTGCAGACCAGCTGTAGATGAAGTAGTCGTTCGCTCGTAGTCGACGTAGAGGAAGTAGTCGTTCGTTCGTTTGTCGTCGACGTAGAGGAAGTAGTCGTACGGGAGCGAGCAGTCGCGTGAAGACGCTCCCCAAAAACCTTATCGCCCGCCTATCCCGAGCAGGATCTCAGCAGCAGGACGAGGTTCCGGAGGCTCTGCTCTCGCCGGTACCGTGCGCGCGGTGCAAGCGATGGGGATGCAAAAGAGAGCAGCAAACAGAGGGAGAAGAGAGAGGTCTCCTAAGCAGGAGTACCTGGACTTGTGAATTGGTAATCTGGGGAGGAGGAGGAAGGCCTTCTTATATAGGCGAACATGTGCGGAAGGGGGAATGAACCTGGACGTGCTGAGTAGTAACGGTCACGGTTGATTGTATTGTAACTGTCGCGGTTAAGGGCTCCTAGTAACTGTCACGATTAAGGAGCCATCAACAGCCAACAGTAACGGTCACAATTAAGTAGTCATCAACAGCAAAAAGATGCTCCCGCCCCGCAACACATCACGTCCGTCCGTCCGTCCGACCGACCGACCGCACCGCACCGCACCGCACCGCACCGCCCGACTCGACTCGACTCGACTCGACACGTCACGTCACGCCCACGCCCACGCCCTCGGCCCGGCCCGGCTCGGCGAGGCGAGCGAGCGCGCGCGCGTGTGGCACGCCTATCTCCTTTATTCAACTTCACAAGGGGTGTACCAAAAGGTTACCTAATAAGTTGGATGGGAGACTCCTCCAATACCCATACGGTATTTCTCTCTTTTCCTTAGCATTAAACACATGGGCTTTTAATTCTTTTCATTATTACAATAAATGGCCCTAGGCCCATTTATTCTAACAATCCCCACCAAGAATTTCAAGCCACATTGGAAATGCTCTCATCTTTCCTTTTGTTTTTGATATACCAGTACCACGATGGAGACTGTTAAGTTGAACATCCACCAGGAACTCTAGTTACACTTATTTGCAACTGAACAATGGACTATGCCTTGAATTGTCAGTTTTGTGCATCTAAGCTTGGCTAGAGCCCTTTACTGATACTTGGCTGCACATAGCATCCCCGCGGGTTGGAGCTTATGGGTCACACTCCGTGCCTCTTCATGAGTTTTCTAGAGATCACCCAACTCTCATAGACTATGACCAGTAGTCAATACTCATATAGGTGTGTTCCTTCTAGACATACTGTAGGACTATGTCTTTGCTTCAGAGAAACAACTTTCTTGTTTCATGAAAGCCACTTGGAGCACATTAAGGTATAAATACCATCCTGCCATACAGTTTTGAAGAGAAATGCATCTTTTCTATGAACTGAGCCTTCTCAAAGGTTCTCTTCTCTCAGTCAAACCATAGCTTGTTTCACCATCTTAATTCACGGGATCTCCGATCACATAAGACAAGTTACCACTATGGAGAAACTCACGTGGGTCTCAAGCCCAGTTCCATAGATGCATGATCTATCACAATACGTGACAAACCCTTTGTAAATTGATCTGCCAGGTTCTTAGACGTATGGATGTAATCCAAAACTATGACACCGGTGTTTCTCAATTTCCTGACAGATTTCAACCGCCTCTTAACATGCCTGGATGACTTCATGTTGTCCTTTGAACTGTTCACCTTGACAATCACCGTTTGATTATCACAGTTCATTAGAATTGCCGGTATCAGTTTTTCAACTATCGGCAAGTCCATTAGGAGTTCACGAAGCCACTCAGCCTCTACAGTGGCAGTATCCAATGCTGCGAGTTCTGCTTCCATTGTTGACCTGGTTAGAATGGTCTGCTTGCAAGACTTCCAGGAAACAGCGCCACCTCCAAGTGTGAACACATATCCACTTGTGGCTTTTAACTCATCTGCATCAGAAATCCAGTTTGCATCACTATATCCCTCCAAGACTTTGGGGTCTCCGGAATAGTGAATGCCATAGTTCATAGTGCCCACTAGATAGCGCATTACCCGCTCGAGAGCATGCCAGTGTTCACTGCCCGGGTTTGAAACAAACCGGCTCAGTTTACTAACCGCATATGCAATGTCAGGTCTCGTGGCGCTAGCCAGATACATTAATGAACCAATGATCTGGGAGTACCTCAGCTGATCCACCATTATCCTCAGGTTCTTCCTTAGAACCAAGCTGGTATCATAAGGAGTTGGTGCGGGTTTAGAATTGCTGTAGCCAAACCGACTTAGCATCTTCTCAACATAGTGAGTCTGTGACAGAGTCACCCCACCATTTTCTCCCTTTATCAGCTTTATGTTAAGGATAACATCAGCCTCTCCCAAATCTTTCATCTCAAACTTTTGAGATAGAAAGTCTTTGACCTCCTTGATCAATTCAAGGCTCGTGCCAAAGATAAGTATGTCATCTACATACAGACACAGAATCACTCCTTCGCCCCCACCATAGCGATAGTACACACATTTGTCAGCTTCGTTTGTGACAAAGCCAACAGATGTCAAAGTTCTGTCGAACTTATCATGCCATTGCTTAGGTGCTTGCTTGAGGCCATAGAGAGACTTCACTAACTTACACACCATTCCTTCTTGACCCTTTACTACAAATCCTTCCGGCTGATCCATATAGATCTCCTCTTCCAACTCTCTATTTAGGAAAGCTGTCTTAACGTCCATCTGATGAACGAGAAGACCATGAGAGGCTGCCAAGGAAAGTAGTACTCTTATAGTGGTCAATCGAGCGACTGGTGAGTAAGTATCGAAGAAGTCTTCTCCTTCCTTTTGGGTGTAACCCTTGGCCACAAGTCTAGCCTTGTACTTATCAATAGTACCATCAGGCCTAAGCTTCTTTTTGAGCACCCATTTACATCCCACGGGTTTGCACCCGTAAGGACGTTCAACAACCTCCCAAGTGCCATTTGACATAATAGAGTCCATCTCACTCCTCACTGCTTCCTTCCAATAGTCAGCATCAGGTGAAGAGTATGCCTCTGCAATGGTCTTAGGAGTGTCATCCACAAGGTATATGATGAAATCATCTCCAAAGGATTTCTCTGTCCTTTGTCTCTTGCTCCTCCTAGGAGCCTCATCATTGTCCTCCTCAGGATGCTCAATAAATGTAGGCTCATTGAGTTCCATCGACTTGGTGGAGTCGTCCTTCTCGACAGACTCTTGCCTAGATGAACTTATTTCATCTCTCATTGGAAAAATATTCTCAAAGAATGTAGCGTCTCTGGACTCCATAATTGTGCCGACAAGCAAGTCAGGCACTCCAGATCTTATCACCAAGAATCTATATCCGACACTGTGAAAAGCATACCCCAGAAAGACACAGTCCACCGTATTTGGTCCAAGTTTACGTTTCTTGGTGATTGGCACACTGACTTTGGCCAAGCAACCCCAAGTGCGTAAATATGAAAGAGTTAGCCTCTTCTTCTCCCATTCCTCGAATGGTGTTACTTCCTTATTCTTCATAGGCACACGGTTCAGGACATGACAGGCTGTCAGTATCGCCTCACCCCACCATTCCTTAGATAGTCCCGCGGTTTCTAACATGGCATTCACCAAGTCAGTCAGCGTGCGGTTCTTTCTTTCGGCAATCCCATTGGATTAGGGTGAATAAGGCGGTGTCCTCTCATGAACAATACCGTGTTCCTCACAGAATGTATCAAAAGTATTAGAGAAGTATTCGCCATCTCGATCCGACCTTAGGTGTTTAATCTTTCTCTCAAGTTGATTTTCTACTTCAGCTTTATAGATCTTAAAGTAATGTAACGCTTCATCTTTTGATTTTAACAAGTAGATGTAACAAAATCTAGTGCTATCGTCTATCAAAGTCATGAAATATCTTTTACCACCCTTTGTCAACACACTGTTCATTTCGCTCAGATCGGAATGAACTAATTCTAGAGGTGCCAAGTTTCTCGCCTCAGCAGTCTTATGTGGCTTGCGAGTTTGTTTTGATTCAACGCATACGTGACACTTAGAATTTTTGACAGAGGTAAACTTTGGAATTAAACTCAAACTAGCTAAGCGCATCATACAACCAAAATTAACATGACAAAGCCTCGAATGCCAAACATTTGATTCATCATTCATCACATGGTTCACAACATTATTATCGAACAATAAAGAAAAGCGGAACAAGCCTCCGCTATCATAGCCTTTTCCAACAAAAGTACCAAACTTAGAAATGATACATTTATTCGACTCAAAGACTAATTTAAAACCATCTACACAGTAGAGACCCGCTGACTAGATTCTTCTTGATGGTAGGTACATGCTGCACATTCTTCAATTGTATGGTCTTCCCCGAAGTGAACTTCAGAGTGACCGTACCAGCACCAAGAACACGCGCATGGGCACCGTTCCCCATCAACAAGGAGGTAGTCCCCCCGACCTGGTAAGAAGAAAACATAGAAATATCAGCACATACATGAATATTAGCACCGGTGTCTATCCACCACTCTGGTGAAGAACACACTGAAAGAACTGTAGGTAAGAAATTACCATACCCCGCTGTTCCTCCACCCTCGCTAACAACCATGTTCGCTGTCTTTGGAGCCTTGCGATCTTTACGATCCGGGCACTTTGCAGCAAAGTGATCCGGACTGCCACAAGTATAGCAAGCACCCCCCGGCTTTCTCTTCTTCTTATTAGGCCCGTCGGCTTCCTTAGCCTTGGGCGGGTTTTGTGAAGGCTTCTTCCTCTTGTTCTGATTATTCTGAAACTTGGGATTGCCCCTCTGCACAAAGTTTGCGCTTGAGGGGCCGGCTATTGTCTTTCCACGTGTGTCCTTTGCTCTCGCCTTCTCTTCAACATCAAGAGTCGCAATAAGGTCATCAAAAATGAATTCCTTTCTCTTATGTTTTAGAGAGGTAGCAAAATCCCTCCAAGAATGTGGCAGCTTTGTGATAATTGCTCCTGCCACAAACTTGTTGGGTAACACACATGGGACCTCTTTGCTATAGTTCTCAAGCTCTTTAGCCAGTGCCTGTACTTCATGGGTCTGTTCCACCACAGAACGGTCTTCAACCATCCTGTAGTCTAGGAACTGTTCCATTACATACAGCTCACCGCCGGCGTCAGAAGCCCCGTACTGAGCCTCAAGAGCCTCCCAAATATCCTTCCCCGTCTTCCTCTGAAGATAGGTATCCACCAAGTTATCAACCAGGACGCTAATGATGGCACCCCGGAACAGATTATCATCCGCATTGAATTTCTCCTCCGAGACACCCTCGGGGGCTTTTCCGGTGGTGACATACATCACGTTCATGGCGGTGAGCCACAAGGTGGCCAACTCACGCCACCTCTTAAAGTTGGAACCATCGAAAGGCTTCGGTTTAATTGCATTTGCAAAGCTAGTTGCACCAAACATAGTCCTATCAACATTATAAGGTTTTTGGATTGTTAGATGATAGGCAACATTTTGGCATATTTTAATTCCATAATTTAATAGACATTTCAATATTATGGTGAGTGAAACAATCCATGTGCATGTGTGTATGTTTAAACAACAATTAAACATAACAATATTCATGATTATACAACTAATAAACATGAACATTGGTTTGAGAGAGTACCCTGTGGAAGATTGGGTGACGGCGTCACCCGATTTTCCGTTATCACCCATTGTGAGTGACCTCAATCGGTGTAGCCGTACACAGTCGATGCAGACAGATGATCGCAGTGCAGACCAGCTGTAGATGAAGTAGTCGTTCGCTCGTAGTCGGCGTAGAGGAAGTAGTCGTTCGTTCGTTTGTCGTCGACGTAGAGGAAGTAGTCGTACGGGAGCGAGCAGTCGCGTGAAGACGCTCCCCAAAAACCTTATCGCCCGCCTATCCCGAGCAGGATCTCAGCAGCAGGACGAGGTTCCGGAGGCTCTGCTCTCGCCGGTACCGTGCGCGCGGTGCAAGCGATGGGGATGCAAAAGAGAGCAGCAAACAGAGGGAGAAGAGAGAGGTCTCCTAAGCAGGAGTACCTGGACTTGTGAATTGGTAATCTGAGGAGGAGGAGGAGGAAGGCCTTCTTATATAGGCGAACATGTGCGGAAGGGGGAATGAACCTGGACGTGCTGAGTAGTAACGGTCACGGTTGATTGTATTGTAACTGTCGCGGTTAAGGGCTCCTAGTAACTGTCACGATTAAGGAGCCATCAACAGCCAACAGTAACGGTCACAATTAAGGAGTCATCAACAGCAAAAAGATGCTCCCGCCCCGCAACACATCACGTCCGTCCGACCGCACCGCACCGCACCGCACCGCCCGTCTCGACACGTCACGTCACGTCACGTCACGCCCACGCCCACGCCCACGCCCTCGGCCTCGGCCCGGCCCGGCCCGGCCCGGCTCGGCGAGGATAGCGAGCGCGCGCGCGTGTGGCACGCCTATCTCCTTTATTCAACTTCACAAGAGGTGTACCGAAAGGTTACCTAATAAGTTGGATGGGAGACTCCTCCAATACCCATACGGTATTTCTCTCTTTTCCTTAGCATTAAACACATAGGCTTTTAATTCTTTTCATTATTACAATAAATGGCCCTAGGCCCATTTATTCTGACAGACAGCACGTCGTTGGGCGCCCCCACGAGGACGGTGATGTCGGTGTCACACAAGGCCTCGAGCGCCTCCTTCACCGGCGCGTATATCCGAATCGCCTTGATGCCGTTGGACTTGTACATTTTGATGACGGTGCTCGCCGGCGGTAGGTCGTTGCCGCTCATGCCGTAGCACACCCCAATGGAATCCACGCCTGGAGGTACCAATTGGTGTTAATGACGGGTGAGGTTTTAAATCCATGTTTTGCATTCGTATTTACATGCTTGAAACAAGTACGAATAAGCTTAGACAGATACTCACTTTGGGGGATGGAAGCAATGGTTCCGAGGAGGAATGCAAGGGCTAACATGCTTGAAACTGCTCCTAGCCTTGCCATTGTGAAGCTCTCTTTGTGTGTGAAACAAACCGTTGCCTGCAGCTTGCTTATATAGATGCCGATCGAGCTGACAGAATTAGTTCTCCACCGACAATATTTTAGCCAATACAAATTGACTATATCGGGGTATCCAAACTCTTGGTTATTACACAAGCAACCTAATATTCAGATCATGCAGGAATAGGCTATTTCTGTCAATGAAGCTCCGGTTTCATCCAACCATTTGTGAGGTTCGAATATTTACCTTTTATACACGCTTCTTTAATTCATGGACTTCTTCAGATCTCAGGTGCTCTGATTTCAATTTTTCTTGCATTTTTTTCCTTTTGCAAGCTCAGCAGCCTTCTCGTAGACAACAGGAGCAAAAAGATTACATCTATCCACAAAAAGATTACATCTATCCACCTCATCAGACATGATGACACTGTAGTTGATAAATCAATGTGCTTGCATTATGATTTGGATCCATCACTGTTGGAAACCGGCTCGCCGTGTGCCTGGTAGTTTGCCGTGTGCTTCCTATCAGGCATAATGCCATCATGATCTCACTATTACGGGCAAGAAATTAAAAGAAACGTCGAAAGGAAGTCTAGAAATGGTGAAGCTGCACGTATAGATAAGTTCAAGTTCACATAAGGATACACTGTGCCACAACGATTTATGGGGGCACCTCATATTTCTTCCAAGGCAAGTCCCATTTAGTAGTCGGCTCTAGAAATCGTCACCATTTTCCAGAGGTGCATAAAGGGTGACTATTGGGTAATTAATCGATCACGAAGCCATGTCATCAAAAATCGATTACGCAACCATGGTGTTTTCCTTCAAAAGTAGGTGGTTGTTTCAACAATTTTCCATTCAGTATAATTATGGTTCAATGATGTTGGTGTTCTTAACGTTGTTTGAAACGGTTGATGGAAAGGGACAGAGCTGTATCCTCTATCAAACAAAATTGATCGACCACATATACTTTATTTAATTGTGGACAACCCTTACGTCGAGATGTTGAGCTCTCTGGATACGTCCACCAGCAGAGAAAGGGGCATTAGTCCCGGTTGTGACCCTCATATCGCAAGTTACATGTCATGTGATTTTTCACGTGAAATATGCGTGTACGCAGTGCGTGGATTCGAACTCACGACATCTAGATTCGCGCGTACCTTCCTTACCGTCTCACCCACACACAGCACATCTAAGTGAGTAGAGGATGCAAACATTTTATAGTAACTTGTGGAGGATCATTTAGTCTCGGTTGGTAACACCAACCGAGACTAAAGGGTCACCTTTAGTCTGTGTTGGTGTTACCAACCCAGACCAAAGCTCCCGTCATCCATGGCATTTCGTGTCTTTTGCTTACATCCGGGACAAAAGATCTTTAGTCCTGGGTCCTAAATCATCCAGGAATAAAGGGGTTGGATCAAAGGTCCTTTCTCTACTAGTGGTCGCGAGCACCGCGCCACCGCCGTGCAGAAGAAATGGATGACGAGCACAGCCACAAGCGACCACAACGCAGTGACCGCACATCCCTCACGTGAGCGGCACGAGCTTGGAGATGATATCTGAAAGGAATCAGTGCTCATAGTCTAAGAGGGGAAGGGGTGATTAGGCAAACTTAATACCTTAAACCCTATGATTTGCACTAATTGCTTGAAATATAAATTCGACCATGCTATCTAAATGTGCATCTAATGGTTGATCTAGTGAGAAACCATCTAATTGGGAATCTTTGGGCATCTAAATAGCGCCGCAAGGTGATGACGGTCATTCTACGACTACAGATTACAGACGACGGTCGAAACCTCTAGGTGATCATGCATATTAGCATTTACTCCCTTCGTCTTAAAATAAGTGCACATCTCGCTTCTCGAGGAAGAATATAGCAAATAATATTATTATTTGTAACTTGAAATAAATTTATTAGAAAAGTATAGTCAATGCTCAATCTAATGATACTTATTATACATCATAAATATTAGTACATTTTTGTATTAATTATAGTCAAACTTAACATGTTTGACTTCTCGAGAAGTGAGATGTGCAGTTATTTTGGGACGGAGAGAGTACTAGCAAATATGCTCTGTGCGTTGCACGGGAGGGAAAATCATTGCACAACTCTACCTGATGAACATGGCACAAACTCAATTGATAATTTGATTTATAGTCTACATTAATTATTCTAAAATACTCCAAATTTGCGCACAAACCAATCGAGATGCCACAATGTGGTTATAGCCACGAGGATCACAACTGCGATGCACATGGCAGAGTCAAAGATCCACGTTTCCGGAGCGGTGAAATCTAAATAAGAAGCCCACAATTGGCATTGTGCATCGTGTTTGCTCTCAGATTGGCAATTCTTGTTTCGTGAAAGCATGACCAATTTTTCAGATATTGCCTCATTGGACCAATCGGCCATCATCACCCACTAATAATTATATTATATGCCGATCATGGGTAAATAATGTTAGAGATTTAGTCATATAAATGATTGAGAGAAGAATCTCCATGCAGGAGGAAAAAAACGTAGATTTTCATGCTATTTTGAAATGATATAATGTCGAAATAATCAACTACAAAATTCAGACTTTGTTTGCATCACAAAACGGGTTGCATTAGTTTACAATTTTGAAATGATATCATGAAAATTTTGTGATGCAAACAAAATCTGAATTTTTAAACCATGAATTGGCATTAGCTGCTCAACAGTCTGTTGGCTAATAGAGTAGTCATCAATTGCTAGATGATGGTGATGGTAGTCCACACTAAAGGCGTATGTCAAATTGGAATTGGAAATCAATCAGCAAAGTAAAAAAAAAAAATTCTAAATCAGTAAATTGATGTTCTCCAGTCCAGTGAAGTTTAATCAATCGAGTGATGAACGAATAGGGTCCTTAACTGAGGATGGCTGCATTTCTCTGTCTGCCGACGGTCACGAGGAAATGGAAAAATGCATAAAAAAATTAGCTCCATGACTCAGATCCAGCATCTATGCTACCGTGCACCAGCACCAGATCAAATCGAGTTGAGCGCCCAGCCGTTGCCATTGCTGTTCCCTAAGCAGCCGAGCCTGGACGACCGGATTGCAGCAAGGCCTACCTACAATGCGTCGATCGGTTGATGCGCAATGGCTGGATACAGAACCTGGACTCGAGGGAGCTGCGGGCAGCGAGCGTAGTGGCTACCGGCGCTTCGATTGCCCGCTGCAGAACAGAACAGGGACGGGGAGCGGTGTTAGCAGCAGGGAGTGGAGGATAGGGATTAGAAGCACCAGAATTTGGAGTAGAGGAAGAACAGGATGGGGAAAGGTAGCAGCGGCGGCCGGCGAGGTCTTGCCGTGGAAGATAGAAGAAGATAATTGTTGTTACACTTGTTTCTCAATATCCCTAACCTCTCATCCTGTCTAGGTATTTGTAGATAAAAGGTACATGGGCTAAACCCTATTGAAAATAGGCTCGCAGGCCCAATCAATAGCCCAGTACACAGCCCACAAGTATATGGATCCTAACATTCCCCCCTTCTTAAGAGCAGCTTGTCCTCAAGCTGCTTAATCATGTTGATCACCATAGTGTCCAATCATGTCAATCATGTTCATCAAACCATTGCATCTAGAGAGAATCCCAGGAGAACTGCAGAAACTTTGGTTCGGAAGATGTCGAGCTCAAGCAAGCAGCACTGCAGCATCACTTCCCAGCAGAAGACCAAAGTCACTGACTATGTAATAAGTAATGCTCCCAACAATACTGAACTTGTTAGCATTAGTGCTGAACTGCATGCCCAAACACCAGGTGACCAAAGACAAGTTAACTGCATAAGCCTATCAGAGGTATATCTGGTGAACCACGGCCAAAATTTTCAAGGAATGCAAATAATTTGATCAGCAATCAAACACACAAGTGCATGTCTGTGTACTCCCTCCAGTTTGGTAAAAGAAGTCGTTTTGGACAAGATTTGAGTCAAACATTGGGAATATAAATCATTAATAACTTTTAAATCATTGAGTTTGGAAATGTGAAAACCACATGAGTAGATTTGTCTTGTTGTATACTTTCATAAAAGTATACATATGTTAGTTTTTAATAATTATTTTTATAAAAATAAGAAGTCAAAGTTGTACTTTGGAGATCGTGTCACTGTCCTAAACGACTTCCTTTACCAAACTGGAGGGAGTACACAGACATGCACTTGTGTGTTTGATTGCTGATCAAATTATTTGCATTCCTTGAAAATTTTGGCCGTGGTTCCATTCAGTTGTGATTATATTGCTCTGAGCCTTTGCACTATCAAATTGCCTTAGTAAGGCACTTCCATTCAGTTGTGACTGCATGCTCCACTGCAGATTTAATACTTTTGTACAATTGGGATCGGAAAACAAAAACTGTTGCAACAAAGCTTGTGTAGCCTGCCAGTGATCCTTGGCCTTTACACCTGAAACTCGAAATTTCTGCCAGTGATCATCAGATGGCACAGTAGCAGACGGTTGTAGGGAATCATCACTAACAATCCTTATCTCGAGGAGTTTATAATCGACCAGCAACTCAAAACAAGACAATAGCGCACCAACCCACTGATCATGGCATGTAAATGCTCTGAAAGCTGCGTAGTGTGGCGTCAAACATGTACGCAGCAGGAGATATTTGAAATGCAATGAGCACTCACAAGCACTTCACTTGGCCACCAAGCTAAAGGCAGTATGATCAAACTGAAGCACCATTGTACAGTCAATTCATGGAGTGAGCTGAGATGTTGGAGAATCTGTATAGACCATGGGAGCTTCCATAAGACTGGTTCATGACAGCGAGGAATTGACATCCAATACACCTCCAAAGAAAATTACCCTGAATTTGGGTGTGAAACAAACTAAGAACACCCTGAAACACATTATCTGGTAATCCCCTGATGAACCTAGCTGCTAGCAATTGCTTTTCAAGAATCTGAAGCCACTGACACGAACACTTAAAAGTGAATTCACAAATGAGAGACCTCCACATGCATTTACTCACTGAATCAACCAGTACCAATGAAAGAGATGCCTGAATCAACAGTTTCCTTAGCTGCCCATTGGCCAAACCACAATTAAAAGATTGCCATGATCCCAAGTAAGGCTGAGCAGTATCAGAGGGAAATTGAGAACATGACAAAGGAGGAGGCCATGGTGGTCTATGCTTAACAACATCCTGATCAAAGAAGAATAATAGGCCTAAACTACAATATGACTTAACAGTGTCATTGAGCAATGTATTCTTGTTCTTCAGAGGGGGTGGCCAAGGTCCTATGTCAATCACAGTAGCAGATAATAATTTTGGCAACACTAGACACCGACATGACATGCTCTTGAACACCTTCTGATAATTATGACCATCGGTGGCTACACATAACAGACCAACACCACCTGAGAGAAATGGGTAAACTGTAGGGATGTACCTTCCCAGATATTCCTCTTGTAAGCAGTCCTCGTCGACGTCCAGTGTAATACCATCCATGACTGTGTCCATGGACTTGACCACATCGATGTCTTGTCTGAGACATCTTGTTGAATACTTGATGGGCGAGATGGTGAAAGTTACCACCTCTGCACTGCGAGCCACAGGAACTGGGAAGCAAGCCGAAACACCAAGGTTGACGAAGCCATGGCGGGTGTGGAGGAGCACACCGAGTGCGAGCTCGAAGTCGAAGTCGCGTACGACAGCCTCGAACTCGAACCAAGAACCTTGGAGGTCGCCCGCGTCGATGTGGACTAGCTCACTGCGGTTGGTGGAGTCGAAACCGGCGCGGAGGAGCACGCAGAGGTGGGTGCGGAGGACGACGCCACGGACGACGAAGCCGCATCAAGCGCGATGGAGCACGCGGAGGACGACGCCGCGGACGGCGAAGCCGAATCTGACACAGTGGAGCACGCCGAGGTGGACGCGAAATGGAGAGGGCGTCCTGGGTGAGGGAGTTGCCGTCGAGCGCGGGGATGACGTCGGCCTGGAGCACATCGGTGCCGGAGTTGGTGAAGGTGGCATCGCGGGACGCCATGGTAGAGGCGGCTGCTGCAGGAGATGCCGCGGAGGTTGCCGTCGTTGGGGTCGGAACATGTGTCGAACACCTTGTGGGCGTGGTGCTGTGGACGACCTTCTCGACACTAGGGTGCTGCGCCGCGGTGACCTCGCTGCCGGCACAGGCGAGGATGGCCTCGCAGGACGCCATGGTGGAGGTTGCTGCTGCAGGAGATGCCGTGGTGGTCAAGGTCGGCGAAGGGAAGGGTTCTGGCACTGCAGGAGAGGCGAACTGCTTCTCCCTCTTTGTGTTGAAGTCCTCGATGCGGGCGTCCAACTTCGACCCGCACTCACCGATGCGCTGGGACAGCTTGCGGATCTTGTCGAGCAGGAGCTTGGCGACCTCAGGGTCCATGGCGCGCGGCGAGTGGGGGTACAGATCGGGAGAGAGGAGCTCGGGAGGGAAGAAGAAATTTAGAAGAGAAATCCCAGAAACGGTGACTCTAATACCAATTGTTAGCAGGAGGGAGTGGGGGATAGGGATTAGAAGCACCAGAATTTGGAGTAGAGGAAGAACATGATGGGGAAAGGTAGCAGCGGCGGCCGGCGAGGTCTTGCCGTGGAAGATAGAAGAAGAAAACTGTTGTTACACTTGTTTCTCGATATCCCTAGCCTCTCATCCTGTCTAGGTATTTGTAGATAAAAGGTACATGGGCTAAGCCCTATTGAAAATAGGCTCGCAGGCCCAATCAATAGCCCAGTACACAGCACACAAGTATGTGGATCCTAACAAGCGGAGCATGCAAACCGCAAGGGGGGTGCGCGGCAGGGAACCTTGCGTTGCTGTACCTGCTCGTACCGACGGTTGCGAGCCTGAACTTTGCCTAAACGACTTGGATTGGTGCTTAAGTCACGACTGCGGGTTAATCACAAAAAAGCTGAGGGATATTTTTTTGCAAAATCACCATAACGGTTGGAAGAAACAACGGCACTATAATATTAGGTATAGATATCAGCCTGCTTAGCTGTGTTGTGTTGTCCTTGACTATCTCCCCTTTTTTTTGCGTAGAGACTGTCTCTTTTTGGTAGCACATGCTTGTTACAATTTGGTATGAAACCAAATGTTGAAACTGCTACTAAATTTTATAATGGAATAACCAAGGTTGCGACATGCAAACAATCTAAAAGCCAAAAGTGTGGGTATGTATGTGCGTGTACACACACGCGCTGAGCTACAAGGACACTACTAGAGAAACAACTATTTGTACCAGTTGGGAACCTCCTTTAGTACCGGGTAAAGTACCGGTATTGTCCCTTCGGTACTAAAGAGGGTTGGCATTAGTACCGGGTGCCTCACCCGGTACTAATGTGGCCTTTAGTACCGGGTGGTATTACCACCCGGTACTAAATGAGCTGCCCCGTCAGTTGTCTATCCCCCGCCGTCCCGTCCCCATTCTTGTTTCTTTTTTTTTTCTTTTTCCTTTACTGTTCTTCTTCTTCTCTCATTTTCTCAATCCAAAAGAAAATCACATGAACATCAAACTATCACACAATCACAAGAAATCTCATGTACATCTCACTATCACACAATCACAAGAAATTCACATGAATACATGCATCTCACAATCACAGACCACAGAACCACAAGAATTAGCCGTCATAGGGAAAATAAGGAAAAAAATCTAAACCTAGAACAGCACCCACCGCGCCTGTGCCCACGCTCGGCTCGCCGGCCTCCCCCCGACGGCCACACCTCCCGCCGGCCACAGCTGCAAGGGCCGCGCGCGGCGGCTGGCCGGCCTCCCGCGCCCGGCTGCAGGGGCCGCGCCAGCAGCTGGCCGGTCTCCTGCGCCGGCGCCACCGGGGGACGCGCCGGTGGCTGGCCGGCCTCGCGCGCCTGCCAAGGACTCGCGCCGCCGCATCTGGATCTCTGAAGAAGAAGGGAAGAAATGAGTTAGATGAGAGGATAGAATGAATGGTGAGAAGAAACAAGAAAGAGTTAGATGAGAGAGTACATAAGGGAGGGGTGGGTGGATCGCGGGCAGGGAAAAAATGAAAGACCGAGATGGCGACCAGAGAGGGGCGGGGAGTGAATGGGAGCCAAATAAAATTCTTCTCCAAGGAGACGAATAAGGATATGCTCCCAAAATCAACTCCGAAGCCTCTGACACTCTTCTTGCCAAATCCACATAATCACTAGAGTACTGTTGGATCTAGGAGCAAGGCAAGACAACTCGCACAACAACAAGTACAACGGAAAACAAAGTGACACACTGCACGAGCGACACCGGTAAGACCGGTCAGTATCACCAGTCAGACCGGTCCAGACCGGATCACCCGGACACACCCTCCGGAACACCCGAGAGCAAACAGAGACGCTCCGGGTCACCCGAGCACAACAGCTAGATCACCCGAGCAGCAACTCAGCGATTTTCCACAGAAGCCACGGCACCGGTCAGACCGGTACAGCACACCGGTAAGACCGGTCACGGCTGGAAAATCCCAAGTGCAAGAACCCAAAGCTCACGAGGCCAAAACTGCACCAAACTTGAACAGCAGCAAACCAAGAACCGGGGCAACAACCTGGAGCAAAATCCCCCGAAAATACCCACAAGGGCCGGCACCGGTCAGACCGGTCACGCCTGGGCAGCTCGGGAAAAAGTCCACCCGCGGGTCAACTCAAGATTTCAAATCCACCGATCTCCCGATTCACGCAATGGATTCTAGTGAAACTTTGGGGATAGTTGGGTCACCTCATGGGTGAGCCTTGGCTACGAAATCAAGTCCCCAAACTCACCAAATCTTGCGGAATCGCGAAGGGACGAACACCAAGAACTCGGGACAAACCAAAAACCATCAAATCGAAGGTCTTCCCGTGGTTTTGTAGGAGCAAGATCATCAAGAAAAGAGGCACAAGGCACTCATGTGTGATCCTCAAAAAAATCACCAAGGAAACGCCCTCAAATCGGCTCCACGAAAATCCTGAGAAAAAGGCTCCGAAAATCCATAAAAAGAAAAACGCCGGGATTAAAGGAGGAGACACAATTAGCACCAAGAACCTTCTTCACATAGCAAGGAAAGATTCTTTACAAGGGCTAGCAACCTCCTAACATCCTACCCTCTTGATGATTTAGAGATGAAGCTCTAGCTAGCCTATGGAGAAGGAAAAACCATAGCAAGTGCTAGGGAGAGAAGAAAATCAAAACCCTAATCACCAAGTCCTAGAGAGAAGCCCCAAGAGATGGCTGTCCACTTCCTCCATTTGCTATTTATCTATAGTCCATCGGAGGTGGCAAACTACTATTCTACCCCTACAACTTGAAATTAAGATACACACCCCCTCAGGGGTAATTTCGGAAAGTTGTGGGTAACTCCATCGAGCGGACACGCATCCACCGCAGCCTTGCTTCCCTCTGACGCAAGCTCCGCGATCACGCCGCGTGTCCCCCGCTTCGAAGCTTCCCGTCGCACACGGTCAACACCGGTCAGCCCGGTGCGCCGTCTTCGTCACGCTAGGTCTTCGGACTGTGCTGGTTTTGTGGCCAAACCAACAAACCCTGCGTACATGGCACAACCTCACCACGCCAAGCTTCGAGCACGCCAAGTCTTTCACCTCTGGCTCTCGGACGGTCTACTCGATCTTGCCTCGTTCCTTGACTTGGCCGCCACCGATGTACCGGCTCCATGTTCACGACTTCGTCTTGCTCTTCTTACACCATGCGGACCGCACTTGATCCCGTCTGGCCACCGGGTCTCTCGAACCAAGCCTACTTGTCTCTCCACTCCTCGGAGGCCACTCTGGCTAAGACCTTTCGCGCATGTTCTTCACCTGCACCAACGCAAATCAAACCGCATCCAACACCTGCAATACTAGGCCAAGAGTCAGTCCACACCATGTTGTCAATCACTCATCACTAAGGAGCGACCATCCATTGGTCCTCGGACACACCTGGTCCTCAAAAAACAACCGTACTGGTGCTCTATATGCACCAGTATTGATGCATCTCTGTTTAGTACCGGGGCTTCTCCTCGCTCGGTACTAATGGGCGTCTGGGACATTAGTACCGGACCTCGCCACCACCCGATACTAATGTGACACATTAGTACCGGGCCTAGCCCCCACCCGGTACTAATGGTCCCTCACGGGGGGCGCGTTGGGGGCCTCCCTCTCCACCACGCTGGATCCGCCCCTATCGTCAAGGTATAACCGTGGTGATGATATGATGTACCGGTCGCACTTGCTACTTTATGTATGATAATCTGGTTGCAATTTAACTACATTAGGCTGGTTCTCCGCGTTGCTAGTATGTCCTTACCGCTACAACATCTAGTCTGATGCAAGATGACTTACAGCAGGTTTAACCATTGTTGTTGTTTTTTTATGAAATTGGAATAGTCTTTGACCTCTGCAACAATGATGGTAGTTAGACTACTTATTTCCTGAACAATTCGGCACGCGATCTCCATTGTTAGTATCCTTTTGGGACAGCTTATTAACATGTCCACGCATGAATCTAAGCAGAGCTCGAGAAATGTAGGGGAACTTTCGTCTTCCACTAATAGGGAAACTTCAAACCCCCTTTATTAGTACTAGTTGTGCAACCGGTACTTCGATATCGATACTAAATGGGGTTATTTCAACTTGTTAAGAATTATTAACTGCCTGCACCGAACCCCCTCACATCAAGTACTTACAAATTGGGTCTTTAATTAAGACAGCTCAGCATTGTCTGACATCCTTTTCATTCCAAGCTAGCAGTCAAATAAAACGGACGCCGTGGAGACGGTCAGGCATGCAAGGACCCAGCCGACCACCCCACAGCACACGCTCAATCGCAGCCAGCATCTACACAAGTTGGTCACTGAATTAACGGAGGAGTCACCTCCCACTTGCAGATCGGTTTTGGATGGTTTCATTTGCCCCGCGAGAATACAGACGCACGATTTATGACGAGATGAGCTGGTGACTGATGATGGGTACGTAGTTCGTCCAGTGAGGAAGGTGAACATAAAGGTAAGGACCACAAGGTATTTGGCCTGGACTTGCTTGACCATTCACACTAGCTCGCTGACTCGCACTCATCTCGGTTAATTACAGACCTGTTACAATCTAAGTACAAATTGTAGGTTATTTTGATTTTCCAAAGTTTATAGGTGTTTGTAAGCATCTGGACATAAACATATAGTATATATCTAGGTTCATTGTTTGGGGTTTAGAAAGACAAAACAAGCAGCTTATAATTTGGAACCAAATGAGTACAATTTTTTTATGGATCCATGGCATTTAGTTTGGTTCATAGACATATTAGGTAGTAGATGTTCACACAAGCTCATGTATGCTTGTTCATACAAAAATAAAACAAAACAAAATACAGCTACCAACTCAGTAATTAAGCACGATTAGTTTGTTGTAGTGCTGTCATAATCAGCATCGGCATCAATTTGGCCCGCATGCTTTTTCAATAATGAAATACTTGACTTGACCTGCATACAGTGTCGTCGTCACTGTGTCTTACCCCTGTCCATAGCACGGGACCAAATTGCGTCTACATCTACCACCTACAATTCCTGAGTTTTAGCATTGTCGTAGTACTGCTGTCACACTCAATTTGGCCCGTATGCCTTTAAGAAATATTTGACCCTACCCACCACGTACATCATTGACCTTGCCTTGCAACCACCGTGTCTTCCCCGTCCATCAGCTGAGCACGCCGCCAAGTTGCATTGCATCCACATCGATCTTCCATTGAATTTAGCCAAGCTCTTCCTTCTATATGTACCCATCTAATTCCTATACTCAGCTGAACACCAGACCACCACCACCCAGAATACACTTCCCTCCATTCTCTACTCACTCGGCCATGCTTCCCCTCTACACATTACTACTCGGTGTGCTAGTTCTCTCCTCCCCTCTGCACACTCCTGCGTCATGTTCTGCTGCTGCAAGCGAAGATACTCTCGCGGTAGGCCGAGAGCTTTTCGTCGGCGACAAGCTCGTCTCAAGAAACGGCAAGTTCGCGCTCGGCTTCTTCACGTTCCAGACAGCAGGTCCCGGCAACATAAGTAAGTCCACCAATACCACAGACTCCCCCCGTTGGTACCTTGGCATATGGTTCAATAAGATTCCAGTTTTCACCACGGTGTGGGTTGCTAACAGAGACAACCCAATCACCCACACCCAGCTCAACAACCTGACACACCTCAAAATATCAAGAGATGGCAATCTTGCCATCCTAAATGGTGCCAACAAATCTAGAATCTGGTCCACCGTCATCGTCAGTAGGACCGAAACCGGCATGCTAAATAACACTACCGCTGTTCTCTTGAACACCGGAAACCTTGTCATCGTGGAAAAGGAAAACTCATCTAGTAACCCAGTGCCGTTGTGGCAGAGCTTTGACTATCCAACAGATATTGTGCTTTCGGGTTCCAAGATTGGCTGGAATAAGATCACTGGCTTGACTCGTCAGTACATTTCAAGAAAGAACCTGATTGATCCAGGTACTGGCTCATACTGCACCGAACTGCAAATCAACGGGGCATTGGTCCATAGGAGCTGGAGCAACCCCTCTAATGTGTTTTGGTCTTGGGGATCTGTAAGGTCGTCAGCTCCTAACCTTGTGCCATTACTCCAGTCATTGCTTGACA
This sequence comes from Cenchrus fungigraminus, assembly GCA_036936925.1. NCBI lineage: Eukaryota > Viridiplantae > Streptophyta > Magnoliopsida > Poales > Poaceae > Cenchrus > Cenchrus fungigraminus. The sequence goes on along the minus strand of CM072774.1, from coordinate 97,141,549 downwards.
TAAATCCAGAGACTAGAGGTTTGATTAGGCCGGAATACATCAACAACACTGAGGAGGAGTACTACGCGTACACTTTATTAAATGAATCATCTTGCCTGTTCTATGTACATGACATATCTGGTCAGACCAAGCTGAATGTTTGGTCAGAAGCCAAACAGTCTTGGCAAACACTATATACCCATCCTATTTCTCCCTGCACTGCATATGCTACCTGTGGACCTTTCACGGTTTGCAGCGGTAGTTCAAAGGAATTTTGTGGATGCATGGAGAGCTTCTCTCGGAAGTCACCTCGAGATTGGGAGCTTGGTGATCATACTGGAGGATGTGTGAGAGATACTCCATTAGATTGCACTAATAAGAACAACAAGACAAGTTCAACAGACATATTCCACCCCGTAGCTCGTGTTACATTGCCGGATGACCCACAAATCATAAAAGATGCTACCACTCAAAGCAATTGCAAACAAGCCTGTCTCAATTATTGCTCCTGCACGGCCTATTCCTATAACAACAGCATCTGTTCTATATGGCATGGGGATTTGGTTGATGTAAGGAAGAACGATGAAATTGACAATGATTCTGAAGATTTTCTTTACCTTCGCCTTGCGGCAACAGATTTCCAAAAATTGCGAAAGATCACCAAAAGAAAACCAGTTGCTAGAATTGTTGTTGTAACAAGCATTATTGGTTTTGGATTACTAATGCTCATACTACTGTTACTGATTTGGAGAAACAAATCAAAGTGGCACGCCATGGTGTTAGACAACAGTCGAGGTGGTGTTGGAATTATAACTTTTAGATACATGGATTTGAATCATGCTACAAAATGTTTCTCAGAGAAACTAGGAGAAGGTGGCTTTGGGTCGGTATTCAAGGGGGTGTTGAGTGACCTGACTACTATAGCAGTCAAAAGGCTTGATGGTGCCTTTCAAGGAGAGAAGCAGTTTAGGGCTGAGGTGAGCTCAATTGGATTGATCCAACATATCAACTTAGTCCGATTGATTGGTTTCTGCAGCGAAGGCGATAGTAGGCTACTTGTGTACGAACACATGTTAAATGGGTCACTCGATGCCCATCTATTTGGGAGCAAGCCAAATGTCCTACATTGGAGTACAAGGTATCAAATAGCTGTAGGAGTTGCTAGAGGATTGTCCTACTTGCATCACAGTTGTCGCGAGTGCATAATACACTGTGATATCAAACCACAAAACATACTTCTGGATGCAGCTTTTGTTCCTAAAATTGCAGATTTTGGAATGGCAGCATTTGTAGGAAGGGATTTCAGTCGGGTTCTAACAACATTAAGGGGAACCGCAGGATATCTTGCCCCAGAGGGGCTCAGTGGTGTTGCAATTACACCTAAAGTTGATGTTTATAGCTTTGGTATGGTACTGTTAGAAATAATATCCGGGAAAAGGAATACATCTGATCAAGTATACACAAGCAGCAACAATCATGTGGCTTGTTTTCCTGTGCAAGTCATCCTCAAGCTTCAAGAAGGGAATATCAGCAGTTTGGTGGATCCACAATTACATGGCGACTTTGATTTGGAAGAGGTTGAGAGGGTTTGCAAAGTTGCATGTTGGTGCATCCAAGAGAATGAGTCTGATCGTCCAACAATGGCCGAACTGGTACAGGTCCTTGAGGGTCTTCAGGAGCTTGATGTGCCCCCAATGCCAAGACTCCTTGCAGCTTTGACGCACGGAACTCTCTGAAGATCCTACATGTGACAGTCATGCACTCATGCTTCATAAAAGATGTTAATAATGTTTTGTTCAGAAAACTATAAATTTGTAGTGTCGCATGGAAATAGTTAAGTCAAGCTGCGATTTCTTGTAATTGTAAGGCAAGTAAATGGCATCCTTGCCATGTTTCTTTTGCAGGCTGTATGTATGTGGTGCAGTCGTCCTTTAATCAAATGTACAGCTTCAGTTGGCAGTAGGGTTTCCTTTTCCTTCTTCTCCGAAAGTTTTTTCGATGCTAGCTGATGATACAAGCAAACGAAAGGGCATTCAATCTTAACCCTGGAGAAGCTAAAACAGTATACGGCGAATCACTAGGTTAGCATGATTTTAGTAAACAAAATAACATTGACACGTGGATAGCGAGGGAGGGATGCAAAGCTGATGGGATCATGAGTCCAGCAACCAGTTCCTCAGAAACCCCTGACACACCGATCCGTCTACGATTCGAACTTGGATAGTTACTTTGGCGTCAACACATTCACGTGAGCTTGGAGTGCTTATTGCTAGCACTCAAGAAACAAGGACCAACAATAAAAAAATTGTTCCACCTGATCGTGGCCTCTGCAAACGCCATCTTCTGGATCGCTTCAGTACATATATAGGCTGTTCCAACCTGTTTTTTTGCCGTGAGCTGGTCTCCAAGCTCACGGCAAACACATATTTGCCGTGAGCCCGACTTTTTGCTGTGAGTTTTCGTCGTGGTCGTTGGCAAAATGGTATTTTGCTATGAGCTCGACAAAAAACTCACGGTAAAAAGCAGGGCTCACGGCAAACTTCGATTTTCCCGTAGTGTTGTCTGTCTTCAATGCTTGCCATGCTTGGTGGAGTAGTGATATTGTTTTGCTAGTTCATGCCATGGCTAATCAAACATGTAAGTAAATCAATTAATCAGAAAGATGCAGAAGTTAGAGATATTTCTATTCTGTTTGTAATGTGTCTTTACTATTCATTCTATTAGAATCCACTGAAAACTACTCCCTTTACATCGAAATATTTTTCATTATTGATTTTTTATAACAAACTATGACAATTCGTCTTGTTGAAAAAATTGTATGCATATAACTATCATCTACAGTGTTGTGACAAGATTTAATATTCTAGGTATGTTGAGCATGACTTATTTTAATTTTTTGTATGTTTGCAATAAATTTTTGAATAAGATGAATGGTCAAAGTTGCAAAAAAAAATCAATAGCAAGAAATATTTTGATATGGACAAAGTGTTGATTCAATGGATTGGTAACTGAACTGCACTTTCGCTAGTATGATGATTATCAGTCACTAGCACCTATTCATAATTTGCGTATTTCAGAATTAAGGTGTGTGACTATATGAACTAATCTGCATGTGTGCCTGCTGCTGTGTGTGCAGGAGGATTCATCGTGCACTTCTTACAACCTTTTTTTCCCGACTTTCTTACAACCTGTTGATGTCATGTAGTTGAACTGCCTTTTCCTTATCACACAATGCATATGTAGTTTGCCTGTGCATTGTTTTATAACTCAAATGAAGACCGTGATTTTTTTTTTCTAGTTTTGCAGTGTTCAATGATATAAAGAGAAAAGAAATGAAACAGACAGTAAGTCAGTAACTACTAACGAAGAAAAACGGAAAATGAAACAATGGACATAATAGGACCTAATGGGCTGGGAACCACACCAGGCTTGGCGCAAATCGGCCCAACATGACGTTGGTGTGGCCCATTCTGCGCCACAGTTCCCTACGACCATCATCATGGCCGGGAAGTAGTTAGTCTTCCGATGAATTATAAAAACTGCTATGGACAACTCGAATAAGCTGGAACAAAATGCCGATTCCAGCATTTCTAAATGTGCATTCAATTGCAAAATTTGCCTGTCTCTGTAAAGGTGCTAACAGAGGTAATGTGTAGATAGGTACGTTTATAGCCTGTCGGCTTGTGCATGCTAGTATGCAGCGTTTGTTTAAAAAAAAAGGTGCATAAAAAGAGGAAAAAATCATTAAAATTAGAGGAGAAAAGAAGAAGTAACTTCGACTTTTTATTTGGGCCGATTTTAAGATTATGTGCCAATCTAGTAGTAGGCTTTGTATGTCCTGTTGGGCTTGCGTGACAGGCTATTTTACTGTCCATCTTTTGACCTGAAGCCGATCTGGTAGTAAGCCAAAATGCTCAGGAGGATCGGGAAGTATGAGATGTACGCTCCAGCATACTCACTCATCTACCATGCTAAGTTTTTGAATTTTTATTTATGCTATTACAAAAGCACCTTCTCTATTGAGGACACGTTGCCGATATATGACGACCTACACATACTCATACAACATGTCGATAACCCCTTTAATGTCGATGACCCCTCACCCACCAACCCACGCTTCTATTTATACGAATTGTTTCCTAGATTACTTTATTAACTTTAGAGTTTTTGTAAAAAAAAATTATAGGAAGCACTATGGCATATAGGGAAAATACCATTGCATTAATTTTTTTATGTGATGAATTCCAATGTATTTAAATGCAAGCCATCCATGAATTTTAAACATAATAGTTCTTATATTCTTATTATCAACAGCTTTTAATGCGCTATGATTAGTTTCTATATATTTTTCTATTTCATGATATCAATTAGTATTGCTCTGGTACAAGAAAGGAAATTTAGAGGAACTGGTGGAATATGGGTAAAAAGGATAACCATCATATTCTTGATTGTAGCATAACTGAGTCACTGTTTGGAAGAAAGTTATTTACTTGTATTTCTTTCATCTCATTGTAAAATCCTTCACATGTCTTTGTTTCATCTCAATTGTTCACGTGCTTCGCAAGGCTCAACTCAGCTAGCGTGTAAGATTTCTTGTGGTGGAACCTATCCATCATAGTTCGGTTTCTGGACTCAGGCACGAGTGTTTGTATTTTCAAAAGATCTATTTCATGATTTGAGTGACTATTTTTTTAATGACAGACGACGTGCTCCTAGGTCCTGCAACAACGAGGCTCTAGTTGTGACTTCCTCAATCTTAAGAATTCACCGGTTGAATTAAGAATTCACCGGTTGAATTAAGAATTCACCGGCTGAATTTTTCGAGAGTGCTAGCTCATAAGGATATGGCTGCGTACATGTGTGGTAGGACCAACACTACCAGGGATACGAGCATCAGCACCGGTGCTCAACTCCCATTAGTACCGGTTATAGTACCGGTATTGGACCTCCGAGACTAAAGTGGGGGTCCTTTTGTATCGGGTTTAGAACTGGTACGAATTGGAGGACATTACCGGGTGGTGTCCATGCCTAGTACTAATGAGGCTGCCATGCAGCACGTGGAAGCGCCCACATTAGTACCGGTTGTAAACACCAACGAGTACTAAGTGCTGATTTCTGTTTATGAATTTTGTTTATATCCTGATTTAGGTTATATTTCTTTATATTATATATATGCTCATATCTCACATTTGTTTTTGCATCACGTATACTAATTCTAGTAGGCAATATTATAATGTCGTATCTCATATATAATATTACATTAGACTTAATATCATACATATATAGTTATACATTCGTAAAGATGAAAATATTCGCAGAGTTCAGTATTTATTTTTCCCCATGTGAGTCCAAGTCGAAGTCCAAGTCCTTTTCTGCATTGGATTTTAGAGTTGATCCATTTTGAAAGGACTCTCGCGTTGGATTAATCACCTCATCCAGAAGAAATTCACAATGTTGTTCTTGAATTAATTGGATTTTTTCGTCTCGAGGTATCCCTCCATTTGCATACGCTAAAACTACAAAAGAAATTATTTATTTGTATAAGTACTACTAATCAGACCAAAGGATATGAATAGTAAGCAACACAACTGCGTTTTGGACCTTGCGCGACGCATCAAAAGCGTCGCTATATGGGCATTTTTGTTGTAACATCGACTTATAGCGACCATTTGATTTCGTCTCCAGGGGTTGCAGTTAGGTGGGTCGCAATATGTTGCTGCAAAGCTAACAAAATGGCGTCGCTATTGTCGGTGTTTTATCCCGGCAAACCTACCAAGGGGGTACCCAAGGTAGTAGATTGTGCGGTGGGGGATCACCATGATCTGGAACCCGAAGGTATGCGCGGACACGAGACACAGATTTATACAGGTTCAGGCCGCCAAGATAGCGTAATACCCTACGTCCTGTTTGGGGTGTTGTATATTGCGCCCTGTGCTTGGGTGTTGTCCCTGGAGGGATTGTGTGTTGATCTCTGTCCTCCTAGGTACCCAGACCCTCCTTTATATAGTCCGGGGGCGGGTTCCTAGTCGGTTACAAGGTAGGAGTCCTAGTAGGATTACACAGTATGAGTCCTAGTAGGATTACAGGGGAATTCGGATAGGAGTACATCTTCTTTCTTCCTTGCGCGTACCAGGGGTGTATGCCCGACAGCTATAAAGAGGAAGTGTTGCAATGGCGCGTGGCGTAGCAATTGGTTGAAGTAGCAACGACCATTGGAGATGCAATATTGGTAATTGCAATGAAAGGCGTCATTGCTATAATGGCAATTGCAACCACATTGGTGTGTTGCAAACAAGCGGTATTGCAATGCAAGCATTGTAACACAATACAACCCCTGTGTTGTTGCAATAGCAATGGAGGATATCACAACGAAGCAGTAGCTGTCGCAATATACCTAAAGACTATTGCAACTAAATGTGCGATGTTGCTATATGGTTAAAGGATATCGCAACACCATTTAAATCGTTGCTATTATTGTAAAGGTTATTGCAACACAAAAATGTCGTTGCTATTTTCTTATAGAATATTTCAACATGACGTGTATCGTTGTAATATTCACATGTATCATCGGTTAAGCATGGTTGAAATATGCTCAATAGTGGTTGCAATACTAAATTCACACCGTACTAGAGACGTTGATTCTATAGTTACTACAACGATGTTGATTCTTTAATGCAAGGAAAATTTCCAAAAAAGATATATACATTTATTATTAATGGCACCAATTCAAGATTTACACCCATCATTCATGATACAAACGATGAAACAAAATATTGAACATATGAATGTAAGATTTTGTCCTTTCACCCATCACTCACAATAAACAATACTAAAGTTTCTAGAAAATCTATATATTATTTATACCCATCTAAAAACTTGTTCACTCCCACCATCCATGATCTCTTATGTCTTCTCCTTGTTGCTACCTAGAATGTTGTCCTCAACCAATATGGTCTTGGCTAATTAATTAGGCAGTCTAATTTGAAGTGGTCTTACCGAAAGGGCAAAGAGGGGGAATGGAGTTGCAGGGGTATAGCCTAGTTCTCTTGTCCGCGGCCTTTGCTAAGGTGTTGTCCACTAGGGAGGGTTATGGTCCGCTCTGTTATGAAACTCCAGTGGGCTACTTCTTATTACAGAATCATTGTAAAGGCCTCGTAGCGTCCCTATGCAATCACTCCTCATAAGTGTGGTATTGTGCCTAGCTAGCACATCATGGTTGGGTTGAAAGTTCTTCGGTACTTTTACGCGACTTGTGGTGAAAGTGTACAACCTCTGCAGAGTGTAAAACTGATATATCAACTGTGCTCACGGTTAAGAGGGGCCTGGACCCTCACATGATTAATAAACTTAAAGATGGATTTAAATTGCTTTCTAGTTAACTTTTATGGTCTTGCTGAGTACCAATCATAAGTTGTCACACCCTGAAATTTTTGAATTTCAGGATGTGAATAGAAAGAATAATTAAGCAACGATTTTCTCATAATTTTAAAATTTTACCAACATTTATTTTCTTTACAGGAAATATAGTATAGAAAAAAAAACTTTTGATTGTTTTTCGTAATTAAATAATTTGGTTCAGCGTGTGTCGCATTCATGCCAGTGCATCTTGGTGTTTATAAGTGCAAAATGTTTTAAAGTGCGTTTAGATGCTAACCAAATCCTTCTGAGAATTTTTCAGCCTTTATCTGGGATTTATTCTCTTTTCTCTTGAGCTATTTCTATTTATCAGAAGGCTCTAAAATCTTTTTCATAAGCTCCAAATATTTTATTTGGATTGTTCATGTCTCAATCTATCTCTAGGAATTTTCCTGGAAGTTTGAGAATTTTTTTGGGTATTTTTCGTGCTTTAAAACATTTTCTAGATTTTCTAGGAATTGTTTTTACACTAAAAATAAAATAACCCGTCCTTTACTTCCGGGCCGAGCCCGTGGGCCCGACCTGATCCGGCCCAGCCGCGAGCCCGCCAGGCCCATCTGGCCAGCTGCCATGGCCTGCACGGCCGCAGTGCCGCCCCCGCCTTCCTAGGCGTGCGTGCCACGCTATGGTGCGCCCACGCCCTATAAAACGCGCGCTCGGCCTCTCCCGTGCGCCCCTGCTCCTTCCTTGCGCCGCCACCCTGCCTTTCCCTAGCCTGCGCAGCACCACCACCACCCAAGCTCCAAGCCGAGCGCCACCAGCCGCCGTTCGATGCGCAGCGATGGAGTACCAGCGGAGCAAGAGGGCATCACCACGAGGACGCTCGCACCAGGCCGCAGCTCCGTCACCGGTTCCTGTCGTGAGTCGACCTCTCGAGTACCGCCATGATGTGAAGACCGAGCCAGCCACCTTGCTTCCACGTCGCCGGCCAGAATCCATCCGCCTCGTCTCTGGTGAGCCGCTCCACAAGATTCCTGATACTCCTCTCCGTTTTACCCAATCATCACCTAGAGCATCGCCGATTTGTCCAGGATCGAGCCTCGTCACCTCCCTGTTGCTGGAACGTCACCGTCCGTGCGCACCCGAGCTGCAGGCCGCCGTCGTCGTCTTCAAAATCCGGCCGCTCCCCTTCGTCTCCAACGCCAGTGAGCACATCTACGCGCTCCCCTCGATCTCCTCTCTCCGTTTCGCATCTCACCCGAACCCTAGGCCGCCCTGAGCGCCGGCGATTGGAACGCCAGGAGCTTCTCTGTCCGCCGGCCATGGCTGTGTGAAGATAAGGCTGTTTTGCCTTTAGGCCCCCATGGTTTCCTGTAATCTTTAGATCAATTCTTGTGTCTTAGCAGATCTGCAGATAACCCCCTAGAAAGATCCCACTTTCACACATAAAGCCCACCCGAGACTCTTTTATAGATTTAACCCCGATCTTAGATCTATTCGTGAGCACTGTTCATTGTGCCTCGGGAATCTTCACTGTTAGCCCCTGTTATCTTTGGTTAATCTTATATAGGTCCTTTTAATCTTGTTTTATCCACATCTTTCATGTCTTAGCTCCGTTTTAACCCGTTCAAGTTGCGTTAGATTCATAATAATATGAAGTACACGTTAGTGGTGTCGTTTTCATCATACATATTTTCTAAAAATAAATTTAATATTAATTTGGTTAATACCTATTATACATGTCTTCTTTAATTAAAAGCTACATAGTGTTATACACTGTTTTTCATGATCAATGTTAATTTGATTAATGATTACTCCATATGTTTTTCTGAATAAAAGCTAATTAGATCTTTACATCGGTTTTTCTTAAACTAATGTTAATTTTATTTAATGTTCAACATTTAATTGACTTTTCTAATTAAAAGTTGATTAGGCTTTTACACCGGCTTTTCTAAATAAACATTAACTTGACTAATGCCACCATACACGTCTTTCTAAATAAAGTTTGTGTAGCCAGCTCGACATATGCTTTAATTCGATTAGTCATTCACATTTTATCTAAGTTAATGTTTAACTGGTATAATTTATACATGAACATTTATAAATAAAACCTTGACTAGATTATTTACTCCGATCTTTGCAAATAAAGTTTAATTTGCATTAATTCCAACTTAGGGTATTTTCTTTATGAAATATCCTTTACACCTTTCGCTAATTAAAATAAACCTAAGCTACAGTCTTTCATGTTCATAAATGCAAATCAATCGTTAGTCGTTCTCCATCTAGCTCTATCTCTGTGTGTCTTTGTTGTAGAGCTAGTCTTCCTTCAAGCTCTAGATCTTTAGATCTTTCCGGTCCTAGTTCATGCTCAAACTTAGTTCCTTCCATAAAGTTAACCAAGCCTTTCATTTTCTCAGTACAGTCTGTGTGCTTTAGTGATCCTACTAGTTTGTCTTAGTGTTTCTGTTCTATCTAGTAGCTCTATCTGTGTGAGTAGTTTTGCGCTGCTCGTTTCCCTATCAAGAAAATCTTATCATTCTTGTTTCCTGTTATCTTAGAATCATGTTTATCAGCATTCAGTTCCTGGCTATCTTATCTCAGTTATTTCCTACCTAACCTGTTTCGGTTGTCTCTTTGTGAGTCAACTGTGTTCTTTTAGCTCTTTATGCTCAAATCTTTCATAGCCATCTCTTTAGAGCCAATCTTGATATCAGTTTCTTTGCCATATGGTTCAACCTCTCTTTGGTTAGATGTTATCCTTTCAGCCTAGTTCTCCTTATAGATCCGCTTAAGGTTTACTTGTGCGCTTGATAGTTCGTTTCCTCCGATCTAGTTCGTTTCACCTTAACTTGTACGTTAGCATGTGTATCACCTGTTACTTGTTTTAACATTAAAGTTTTATGTTAATCTTGACTAAATCTTGTTTAATTGGTTTTCTAAATAAAAGTGATTAGGTTCTATCCGGTTTTCTTGAGCTAAGATTTAATTGGTTAATTCTTACTTATAACTAGCTTTTCTAAATAAAAGATGCTTAGTGTTATACAACGGTGTTCATAATAAAGTTAATATGCTTAATGATATTATATATGTATTTTTAATATTAATATGTTTAGTTGAACACGAAATATAAAGTTATTCGATTAGATTCATCTACATGCTTAATCTTTCTAATGTTAATTGTTAATTTGATATAACTTGTACTTAAATAATTCCAAATAAAATATGATTAGGCTTATCGTGTGTTTCTATAACTAAATGTAACTTGCTTAATTACAAATAAGGTATTTCTTAGAAATAATCTGTACTCATGATTTTCTTAAGTTAAAATAAATCTAACACCTAGTCTCTTGTGGCTTGATAATAATCTCTCGATAGCTTTGTCTTTTCGACCTTAGTTTTGTTTTCAGCGTTTCCTTCGTTCGTACGTAACCATAGAATCGAGCATATCCTTTAGTGCGTTCTTTTTAAAGCATTTCCTTTTGTTTGGTGTATTGTTCTTAGTTCTTGTTCCTTTGCTTTGTATGTTTGTGCCCGATGTTTGCTTCGAGTAGAAGATCGCTGTCTGTTTGCTTTGAAGACAAAGAGTTTCAAGAAAAGCAAGAGCTGAAGAAAGAGCAGTAAGAGCAGCTTTTCGTTGGAGAAAGGCAAGTGTCCCTAACCATCCTTCTACCTATGCTTTTATAATACCATGATGATATGATTAATTGGAACATGGAGCGACCACCCAGGAAAACAGTGCAACCACAAGCTATATGGCTCTAGCTTGGTCAACTAATTAGGAACCTTAGTGCGTGATATGTTTTACCTGAAAGGGGTTAGGGGGTGCCGGTAGTTGGTGTATAGACCTGCTCGTCTGGGTTGTGGGCTTAGCTAAGACACAGTACCCTTAAGGGAGCTTTATACATTGCGCCGTCATGAAACCTAGCGAACAGTCAACACTAGGGAACCTTTGTAAAGACCTCGTAGTGAATCCCTGGCCACTCACCTCGGCAGTGTTTAAAGGTCTAGCTAACCTGGGCAGGATGGGAGACACGACTTGTGGTGAAAGTGTACAACCTCTGCAGAGTGTAAAACTAATCGATTAGCCGTGCTCACGGTCAAGAGCGGCCTGGACCCTCACATGATTAATAAACTTAAAGATGGACTTAAATCACTTTCTGGTTATTTCTTGTGGCCTTTCTTAGTACCAACCATAAGTGTACTCATCCTTGCTTACTGCTGCTCAGAAGAAAAAGGTGTAAAGCTGTTGAAGATGGTGTTGATGCTAGGCGTACGCAGCCCCCAGTCGATTGCTTGTGAAGGTTGGTGTCTTCGTTTCCAGGATTGAGCTGCTTATCTCTGATAGATTTGTAAGTTTTTTTATGTTTTTTTACGTGATACTGTTACTGTTATTCACTTATGTCAACTATATGTATGGAACTTGATCCTGGCATACATATAGGTATGCATTTGGTTTTGCTTTTGAAAATCAGGTGTGACATAAGTGTACTTACCCTTGCTAAACCGCTGCTCAGAAGAAGAAAAAGGTGCATGAAGTCTAGAAGATGGTACTAGGTGTACGCAACCCCAAGGATTCTACTGTAAATCTCTGATAATCTTTCTTTACATGATACTGTTTCTGTTATTCACTAATGATGTCGCTATATGTATGAAGCTAGATCTTGGCATACATATAGGTAGCACTTGGTTTGTTTTGAACACCGGGTGTGATAGGAGGTTAGACCGCCTATGCCTGGGAGGCTCGGGAAGAACTCAAACCGCGGGTCAAACTCAAACTTCAACTCAACCGATCTCCCGATTCGCAAAACGGATTCATATGAAACTTTGGGGATAGTAGATTTGCCTCATGGGTAAGCCATAGCTAGAAGATCAAGTCCCCCAACCCGCTAAATCTTGTGGGATCGAGAATCAAAGCCAAGAACACAAAGAACTCGTGTTCATCCAAAAATCCCCCAAATCGATGGTGTTCCCCGAGGTTTGTGGGTGCCAAATCACCAAGACAAGAGTCGTAAGGAACTCATGTGTAATCCCCACAAACAACCCTGAGAGGAAACACCCCCAAATCCGATGAACGAAAATTCCTCAAAAAATGCTTCAAAAATCAACAAAAAGAAAATGTCGGGAATCAAAGAGAGCACAAGTGGAGACTGCCAAATCTTCCATACATCAAAGGAATGATTATTTACAAGCAAGGCAGCCTCCTCCCTTCTTCCAACCCACTAGAAAGTGGAGGAAAATAAGTGGAGAGAGACCTCCTCATCTCTACCTCTCACACATGAAGCACATGGCGAGCCTAGAGAAGAAGAAATGACACAAAGGGTCCAAGAGATAGCTACCATCCACCTACTAGCACCTATTTATCTCAAGTCACTTGCTGGAGGCAAAAGACTATCCTACCCCTACAACTTGAAAATAAGATACACACCCCTCAGGGGAAATACCAGAAAGTTGTAGGTAACTTCATCGAGCAGACACACATCCACCGTGACCTTGCTTCCCTCCGACGTAAGCCTCGCGATCACGCCACATGTCCCCCACTTCGAAGCTTCCCGATGCGCCCAAACCACCCCGGTCAGACCGAGTCTCCTACCCGGTCAGACCGCCTGTGTGCAGTCTCCGTCACGTCGAGTCTTTGGGCTCGGTTTTGATGCACAAATCGAGAAACCCTCCTCCGATGGTTTTGTGGGTTAAACCACCAAACCCCGCGTACACGGCACGGCCTCACCACGCCAATCTTCGAGCACACCAAGCCTTTCACCTCCAGCACCCGGAGGGTCTACTTGGTCTTGCCTCGTTCCTTGACTTGGCCGCCACCGTTGCACTGGCTCCATGTTCACGACTTCGTCTTGCTCTTCTTGCACCATGCAGACCGTACTTGATCCCGTTGTCCATCGGGTCCCTCGAACCAAGCCTACTTGTCTCTCCTTCACCCGGAGGCTACTCTGGCTAAGATATTTCGCGCTTGTTCTTCACCTGCAACAACGCAAACCAAGCCGCATCCAAAACCTACAATACTAGGCCAAAAGTCAGTCCACACAACATTGTCAATCTCTCCTCACTGAGGAGCGACCATCCACTGGTCCTCGGACGCTCCTGGTCCCCACAGAGGACTTACCTCATCGTGTTTTTCATCCTCTCATAGCTGGTAGGTGGCGCAACCATCTTCTTGTCGCCGCTAGGATCCGCCATTCCTACTACGAGCCACTGTAGACCTGCGTAGCGATAGTTAAAAGTCTCTGTGAAGGTAGTGAAGCGTCTCGCCAGCCATTCACTCAGTAATTATATTAAAGACTCACATGAAACTTACATGTGGGACCTGGTCAATGTAAAGAATTCCTCTTCGAGTGGTAATAGGTTCAACCCACGGGAGGAGCACATTTTCTTCTTTGTTTTATCACCCTATTTATCAGCTTTAACTTACATGTGGCCTGCAACACAAAATAATATAAACACTTCAAAATCAAAATGGTAGTGCCTATCCCTTCAAAATCAAAGGTCATGGGTTCGACCCTTGCTATTGACATTGTATCCTTTTTATTTTCCTCCCTATTTATCACACTAAATTGTGGCCTTGTGGGACCCTTCTATTTGTTTTTGAGACGGGGACCTTTCTATATCTTATGACAACTTGGAACACCCTATTTCTAAACAAATGCTTACATGAGGGACCCCGCTAATTTTGTGATGACTTGGAACACTCTATTTAAAAAAAATACTTACATGTGGGAACCTTCTAAATTTTATGATGACTTTGAACACTCTATTTTAAAAAGAATGCTTACATGTGGGACCTAGATTAGTTTATGACATTTTTTGCGGAAGTTATGTCGTCACAAAACCAGCATGTAACAGGTAATGTCTGGCTACAGTAGCAATATTTATGACATTCCTTTATTTTGTCACTAAATTTGCTCGGAACTGAAATTTTATGGCGTTATCAGCTAGGAACGTCATAAATCAATGACGCCAAAATTAAGTTGCGTCACAAGTCGGCATTTTTCTTGTAGTGGTGGGCGCCAAGGATGGTAAAGAAAGAGAGAGACTGGCGGGTGGATCCTAGTGCCTAGTAGTTGGTATAGAGGAGGAGCTATAAAGGATGATGGGTGTGGAAAAACTGGAGATAGAGGGAAGAACCTCGATGACGAAGACAGAATATTCTTTCAAAGGAATGATATAGAGTTCCACGAGTGCGGACAGTCTTAGGCGGTAATTTACTTCATACAAAGAAATCACGAGGAAAAGTCCACATAATGGACTGATTAGCCTAGTGGTAACACTACTAGAGAATGAGTCATTTGTTCCTGGCCCAAATTCACATTTGTACCGGTTCTGTTGCCACCCGGTACAAATGAGGGCATTTGTACCGGGTGGGAGGGGGGGTGGGGGGCGACGCGCCCCCGTCAGGGCGGACCGCCCGGTACAAATGTGTAACGACTATATTTCATGCTCCTTCCTCCCCCGCCCGAGCCCTCTCCCCACTCTTCTTCCTCACTCCAACTTGAGCTTCCCCTCCCCCATGGCGCCCTAGGGAGCTTTTGCCCGATTTGCGACGATTTCTCCACGATTTCACTCATTGAAGTGGTGTAGAGGTTAGTTACTTCATCCTCCCTTGATATACGGTTGACGTTTTTAGTTTTATGCTTTGTACTTAGAGTATTTCATGAAATTTAGAATGAGCAAGGAATGGTGATTTTTTGTATTTAGATGCATATTTGTCTATGTTCTAATAGAAAGAAGGTGTCATGATAGATGTATGAGATGTTGTATGTGATGATAGAATTTTTTCGATTTATTTATTTATATTTATATTTTCATCATTAGAAAATTAGTTTTCATCCTTAGAAAATTGATTTTCTCATTAGAAAATTAATTTCCTTATTAGAAAATTAATTTTCATCATAATAAAATTGGTTTCCTCATTAGAAAATAAGTTTCCCCATTAGAAAATTAGTTTACTCATTATATTTTCGTATTATATATCTATTCATAAGAAAAAAAAGTAATATTGTCTATTTTCATTGAAATGTGAGATTTTTGTTTTACTTTTAGAAATAATAGTTTGATGAAACGAGTTTGCCTTACTTTTAGAAAAAGTAGGTGGATGAAATACTATTTTAGAATTACTTTTAGAAATGATATTTTTAGAAATACTTTTAGAATTAGTAGAAATACTTGGAATATTACTTTTAGAATTCTAGTATTTGTTTCGGAAAACTATCAATGCTAGAATCAGTTTAGAAATAAGCACTTTAAGTTTGTTGTATTGTATCTTGTGGATTGGATATAAGCACTTTAAAGATTGTATTCACGTGAGAAGGATGGTTAATGATTGTTTGGTGATATACTTTGTAGATGAGTCGGCAATGGATATACACGGACAAGAGAATCTCCACAGAATACATTAATGGGTTGTGCGGATTTCTAGATGTGGCAGAAGCAAACAAGCCCCCGTTTGGTTTCATTATTTGTCCATGCAAAAAATGCAAAAATCAGAAGGATTTCTCATCGATAAAGAGTCTTCACGATCACCTATTCAAATGGGGATTCATGCCAAACTATTTTGTATGGACAAAGCATGGGGAAAGAGGGGTTGTAATGGAAGATGACGAAGAAGAAGATGATCAGATTCCAGATTGGACTGAAGGTGGTGCCTTTGCAGATGAACCAATGGGAGAGGATTACATGGGAGAGACTGAAGGAGCTGGTCCGGCCGATGATCCTCTCGACGATCTAGGTCAGGTGTTGCGCGATGCAACGGAAGATTGCGAAATGGTGAAGGAGTCAAAGAAATTTGAACGTATGTTACAAGATCACAAGAAACCGTTGTACCCAGATTGCAAAGATGGGCACAAGAAGTTGGGTAGCATATTGGAAATGCTACAATGGAAGGCTAGAAACGGAATTTCTGACACGGCCTTTGATGACTTAATGATGATCGTCAAGGACAAGCTTCCCGAGGGGAACAAAATGCCGACGTCAATGTACGAAGCTAAAAGGGTTGTTTGTCCTCTGGGTTCGGAGGTACAAAAGATACATGCGTGCCCTAATGACTGTATCCTGTACCAAGGTAAAGAATACAAGGAATTAGAGGCTTGTCCCGTGTGCGAAGCGCAGCGTTATAAGATCCCACGAGATGATCCTTATGATGTTGAGGGGGAGAAGAAGAAGAGGAAGAAGATTCCTGCGAAGGTGGTGTGGTATTTTCCAGTGATACCACGGCTGAAGCATCTTTTCAGGTGCAAGGCGAATGCAAAGTTGATGTGTTGGCACAAAGAAGAACGTAGACAAGATGAAAAGATCAGGCACCCCGCTGATGGGGCGCAGTGGAGATTAATTGATAGAGAATTTCCGGAGTTCGAAAAGGATGCAAGGAACATTCGGTTTGGTTTAAGTACGGATGGATTCAATCCATTCGGTGAAGTTAGTAGTGGTCATAGCACTTGGCCTATGACCTTATGTATCTTCAACCTTCCTCCCTGGATGTGCATGAAGCGAAAGTTCATCATGATGCCAATTATCATCCAAGGCCCAAAGCAGCCGGGCAATGACATCGATGTGTACCTAAGACCGTTGATTGATGAGCTTAAAACGTTATGGGAGGAAAAAGGTGTACCTGTGTGCGATGAGGACAAGAAGGAGACCTTTGATCTACGAGCATTGGTGTTCGTAACCATCAACGATTGGCCGGCACTTGGTAACCTATCAGGACAAACAAACAAGGGATTCCGAGCATGCACGCACTGTTTAGATGATACCTGTAGCATGTATCTAAAACATAGTTAAAAGGTTGTGTATTTGGGCCATCATCGATTTCTTCCTCCTATGCACCCTTTAAGTGAAGAAGGAATAAAGCATTTTGAAGGTGTTGGAGAAAAATGTAAGAAGCCCTTGCACCGTGATGGTAAACTTGTATTTTCAATGGTCAAAGATTTGAAGGTAGTGTTTGGGAAGGGTTCTGGTAGCCAATCTATTCCAAACGATAAGGATGGACATGCACCCATGTGGAAGAAGAAGTCGATATTTTGGGAGCTACCTTATTGGGAAGTCCTTGAGGTTCGCAATGCAATTGATGTGATGCATGTGATGAAGAATTTTTGCGTGAACTTGCTTGGCCACCTAGGTGTATACGGAAAGTCAAAAGATACAACTTCAGGTGAGCAAAGCGTATACGTAACTCATCTCTTTTTATTTTTCAAATTATATTTCATATTTCAAGAAACTAATACTTCTACATCTATGGACAGCTTCCACTGGATTCTCTTTGCTTTCTGTATGCCTCTAAACAAGGTCTTCATCTTCGACTCAGCAGCACGCCAGTAGCCCAAGCCGCCGCCAGCAGCCCAGCACCCTCTCCCTTCTCTCTTCTCCTCTCTCCATTTCTCCCCTGCCGCCGCCACTCTGCTTCCTTCACTGTTCCTTTTCCCACTGAAGCAAAGCTAGCAGCTCGAACTCAAGCTACCCTCTTCCTCTTAGCACGCCACCTCCTCCATGTTTTCTTTTTCTTTCCTGTCCAGTCTCCATCGATCTGCAGCAGAGCAGTCTCCACTTTTCTTTCTCCACCGAAGCAGTCAGCAAGCAGGGCACAGCAAGGAGCACCACCACCAGCAGCCACAAAGCGTCCTACTCTTTTCCCTTGTGCCGTCAGGGACTGAAACGAACTGCATTTTCCAAAAAGGAGAATCCAACCCTCTGCACCTCTGTGATAGTCCCAGGAAGCGGCTATCACGTTCAATCCCTGTCTCAGGTGGTAAGAACCATACAACATAAATAGAAAGGTAGCATACATAGATTTATTATAACATCAGAGTACATCTCTTCGGCTCATGCCGGGTACAAGTCCATCAGGACTGAATCATGCAAGGTAAAACAACTACGCAGCGGAACATGTGTAGCGGAGTAGACGCCATATCCTCTGGCAACTTGAGCGAAGAACCAACCCTAGTCTTCCCATCCGTCGTTCTCAAAGTCGTAGTCCGGTTCTGAGTCTAAAACACCACCGTCTACCCGAGAAGCGTGTAGGTCATGTCAGCATCCCGACAAAGAGCAAAAGCGGTGGTTGAACTAGCATGCATGGATAAACCTATATCTGGCTGTAGAAAGCTTATTGAGGACCAGGTGTGTCCGAGGACCAGTGGATGGTCGCTTCTTAGTGATGAGTGATTGACAACGTGGTGTGGACGGACTCTTGGCCTAGTATTACAGGTGTTGGATGCGGCTTGATTTGCGTTGGTGCAGGTGAAGAACAGGCACGAAAGGTCTTAGCCAGAGTGGCCTTCGAGGAGTGGAGAGACAAGTAGGCTTGGTTCGAGGGACCCGGTGGCCAGACGGGATCAAGTGCGGTCCGCATGGTGCAAGAACAGCAAGACGAAGTCGTGAAGAAGGTGCCGGTACATCGGTGGCGGTCAAGTCAAGGAACGAGGCAAGATCGAGTAGACCGTCCGGGAGCCGGAGGTGAAAGACTTGGCGTGCTCGAAGCTTGGCGTGGTGAGACTATGCCGTGTACGCGGGGTTTGTTGGTTTGGCCACAAAACCAGCACAGTCCGAAGACTCGGCGCGACAAGACGGCGCACCGGTCTGACCGATGAGGAGCACCGGCTAACCGGCGCACCGGTCTGACCGGTGTGGACCGTGTGCGACGGGAAGCTTCGAAGCGGGGGACACGCGGCGTGATCGCGGAGCTTGCGTCGGAGGGAAGCAAGGCTGCGGTGGATGCGTGTCCGCTCGATCTACAACTTCCGGATTTGCCCCTGAGGGGTGTGTATCTTAAATTCAAGTTGTAGGGGTAGGATAGTCTTTTGCCTCTTCCGATGGACTATAGATAAATAGCAAGAGGAGGAAGTGGGCAGCCAACTCTTAGGGCTTCTTTCTAGGACTTGGTGTAGGTTTTGATTTTCTCTCCCTAGCAGTTTGCTATGGTTTTCTTCTCCATAGGCAAGCTAAGAGCTTCAATTCCAAATCATCAAGAGGGTAGGATGTTGGGAGGTTGCTAGCCCTTGTAAAGAATCCTTCCTTTGAATGTGAAGAAGAATTCTTGGTGCTAATTTTGTCTCTCCCTTTGAGTTCTCGACGCTTTTCTTTTTAGGGATTTTCGGAGCCTTTTTCTCGGGATTTTCGTGGGCAAGTTTTGGGGGTGTTTCTTGCGGGATTTTGTTTGGGGATCACACATGAGTGCCTTGTGCCTCTTTTTTTGGTGATCTTGCCCCTACAAACCCACGGGAAGACCTTCGATTTGGTGGTTTTTTGGTGAATCTCGAGTTCTTGGTGTTCGTCCTTTTGATTCGCGATTCTGCAAGATTTAGTGAGTTTGGGGACTTGATCTTGTAGCCATGGCTCACCCATGAGGTGTTCCAACTATCCCCAAAGTCTCACTTGAATCCATTGCGTGAATCGGGAGATCGGCGGATTTGATTTTGGAGTTTGACCCGTGGGTGGAGTTTTTCCCGAGCAGCCCAGACCTGACAGGTCTGACCAGTGCTCCACACCGGTCTGACCGGTGCTGGCCATTGTTGGGTTTTTTGGGGATTTGGCTCCAGAGCGTTGTCCAGGTCCTTGACTTGCTACTGTTCAAGTTTGGTGCAGTTTTAGTCTCGAGAGCTTTGGATTCTTGCAATTGGGGTTTTCCAGCCATGACCGGTCTGACCGGGGTACTGGACCGGTCTGACCGGTGTAGGGGCTTTTGTGGGAAATTGCCAAGTTGCAGCTCGGGTGATCCGGCTGTTGTGCTCGGGTGATCCGGAGCGTCGCTGTTTACTGTCGGGTGTTCCAGAGGTTCTGTCCGGGTCATCTGGACTTGACCGGTCTGACCGGTGTCTCTGACCGGTCTGACCGGTGCAGCTCGTGCAGTGCTGAGTTTCGTGTTCCGCTGTGCTTTGCTCGTGTGCGAGTTGCTTTGCCTTGCTCCTAGGTCCAGCAGTACCCTTGTGACTGTGTGGACTTGGCAAGAAGAGTGTCGGAGGCTTCGGAGTCGATTTTGGGAGCATATACATATTCATCTCTTTGGAGAAGAATTTTAATTGGCTCCCATTCACTCCCTCCCTCTCTGGTCGCCATCTCGGTCCTACAAGTGGTATCAGAGCCGAGTTAAGGGTCTCCTAACTCTAACCGGTTCGAGATCAAAAGATGGCGTATCAAGAGCGGAATTCGGGACCTCCACACTTCGATGGGAAGAACTACCAGATGTGGGAAGCCCGCATGGGGGCATTTCTCCGTGGCAAGGGATAGCTAATTTGGGATGTGATGGTAGACACTACCTATGTCATACCTCAGAGCTTCCTGCTACCAGGCACCAAGGATCTTTTCGAGGCCAACAACAAGGCCGTGGATTTCCTGTACCGTGCTCTCTCTGAACATGAATTCAATCGTGTTTTGGGAGAGAACTTGGCCTGGAAGATCTGGCAGAAACTCAAGGTTGCCCATGGTGGAAACAACCAAGTCAAGGCTCGGTTGTTCGCGACTTACCGGAGAGAGTACGAGAACTTCACTCATCTCCCCGGCGAGTCGATCGACACCATGTTCCAGCGCTTCACCTGTGTTCTGAACAACATGAGGGCCAATGTGACCGTCCTCCTGTACGATGATCATGATAGAGCTGTGAAGCTCTTACACTCTCTGGATCGTACCGTGTGGAGTGCTAAGGTCGAGGCCATCATGGAGTCCGGTGGGTATGAGACACTCACCGTGGACAAGCTCTTCTCCAAGCTCAAGTCCTCAAAGGTAGATAGGGCCTTGAGAGCCAAGACAGAGAACCCGACTGACCCACATGGTCTGGCTCTGGTCACTGGCTCGAGAACAGGATTTGGAGCTAACTCTTCTTCTCGACAGTTTGCTTTGTCTTCTCTTGTGTCCTTGCCAGATGAGGAGTTCGAGGTGCTGAGCAAAGACGATCTTGCGCTGTTGACCAAGCGTTTCGGGCGCATGTACGAGAACCGCAAGGGATCAAGGCGGAACTCGAGTACGTGCTACAGGTGCGGCAAGATGGGACACTTCATCGCCGAATGTCCCGAGGCTATGGAGGTCAAGAACGACTACAACCACTGGCCCAGGAACGACTACAACAAGCGTCGTCCCAAGAACGACTACAACAAGCACAAGAACAAGGGCGAGCGGTGGACCAAGAAGAGCGGTGGCTACAAGAAGAAGTCGGCCCGAGTGATGGTTGCTGGCGCAAGCGACATCGACTCCAGTTCCTGCTACACTACGTCGAGCTCGAGTAGCAACGACGGGGACGGCGGCCGGTACATGGAGAAGAGGCACTCCAGCAAGAATTTCAACGGCCTGAGCGGCCTAAGCTTCGTCGTGAGAGACGGCTTCTGCGGCATGGCACGCAGCTCCGACAGCAAGAAGAGCCGCAAGGACGACTCCGACTCTGGTTCCGACTCCGAGGAAGAGGTGAGTCGCGATCCCAACGTCTTGCTTAAGGAGATTGCTCAGTTGAATGCCTTGCTAGACAATCGTGATGATGTGCTTAGGAAAACCAACAAGGAGAAGAGAGAGTTTAGGTCCTTGCTAGGTGATGCTAGAGAAAGGGTCATGGAACTTGAGTCTTCTCTTGTTGATGCTAGAGTTCAGATAGAGTCTTTGAAAACTGCACCTGTAGTGACTGATGAACCTGAATGCACTGATTGCAATGTTTTCTTAGCTGACCTGTCTGAACTGAAAAACAAGTATGCCTCTCGTCTTGAGGAACTAGATGCTGTTAGGGCTGAGTTGAAGTCTAGACCTGCTTTGCTAGGAGCTTGTGCTACTTGTCCTATGTTGCATGGTAAACTAGATGATTCTCATGCCCGCATAGTTTCTTTGGAGGCTGCTTTGAAATCTCCTATTGCTACTGCTTGCTTTGGTTGTGAAACTGCTTCTGTTAAGAACCTTGAACTTGAACACTGTGCTAACCGCTTGCAAACTGAAAATGATGAGTTGCGTCAGTGTTTGGGTTGGTTGTCTAGCAGAGAGCCTCAGTTGAGAATGATGATTGAGCAGTTCAAGCGAGCTGATGGTAGGGGTTTGGGGTCTGAGGGTGTTGGTGAGAGCAGTGGTGAGAAGAAGGAAGTGAGGGTTGAGAGTATACCCATTCCACCACAAACTACACCTATCAACCATTGGAAACCCAAGCCAAATCACCTGTGTAGCAAACTTGACACCACTCCCGATCCTCCCAAGTTTCCTCCAAAAACAAACAATCTCCAGAGGAGAGTGATCTTTGTGAGAAGTGGTGAGGAGAAGCCCAAAGAGAACCCCCCAAAGCCAAAGCCGACTTTCCATTGTGAGTATTGTGGAAAGGATGGTCACCGGGAGGAGTTTTGCTTCCGGAAGAGAAAGGATGAGAGGTTTGCTAGGGTAAAGGCAAACAAGGATAGGTATCGCCTTTCTCGTGGTGTGCCTGAGCCTCGTGAGCCACTGCCTAGGGGAGTTGCTGAGGTTAGAGAGCTTACGAGAGGCAGGGCTGGGGCTGTGCAGAGGGCACCGGTCAGACCGGTGGGGCTGACCGGTCAGACCGGTGCACCTCGGGGTGCTGGCAGCAGAAGTCTGCAGCAAGGTGTGAGCTCTGGGTTTGCTCGTAGTGAGGACAGACGCTTTGGGTCAGGGCGTGGTGAGTTTGCTGGATGTTCCTTCACTCGTGGCCCATACGAGTTTGGGAGGAATGATCACAGCTTTGAGTCTCAGAGGAACTACGGACCACGTTTTCCTTTTCGTTGTGCTCGTGTTCCTGCAGTGAGACGTGAGAGAGTTCCACGGATGGAGAGTGTTGGCGTGGACTTTGCTAACCCTTCTTTTGAGCAGATGGCTCAACACTGGTTTAACACTTTCTGTTCTAACCCCAGTGTTGAGTTGTTTGCTCACTCTCGTTCTCGTTTTTGATTTTGCAGGTGGGAGGTGTGGAGGACCTTTGGTTGATCGACTCCGGTTGTTCTCGACACATGACCGGAGATCGAAGGTGGTTCTCCAGTCTGGGTGTTAGTTGAACCACCTCCAAATTGCCATCCTATAGGTACCAAATGGGTTTGGAAGAACAAAGAGGGTGAAAATGGGATGGTGGTGAGAAACAAGGCTAGGCTAGTAGCTCAGGGGTTTAGTCAGAAGGAGGGGATAGACTATGAGGAAACCTTTGCACCTGTAGCTAGATTGGAAGCAATTCGGATCCTTCTAGCATTTTCTGTTGCTAAAGGGTTCAAGTTGTTTCAGATGGATGTGAAGAGTGCTTTCCTAAATGGGGTGATTGAGGAAGAAGTGTATGTGAGGCAACCCTCGGGTTTCGAGAGTGCCAAGTATCCCCACCGAGTGTACAAACTCCAGCGAGCACTATATGGCCTGAAACAAGCACCCAGAGCGTGGTATGGTAGGCTAAGGGGTTTTCTGCTTAGCAAGGGTTTTGTGATGGGAACCGTAGATAAAACCCTTTTCCTACTCAAAAGTGGCAATGACCTATTGATTGTTCAGATTTACGTGGATGATATTATCTTTGGTGGCTCCTCTCACTCTTTGGTTGCGAGGTTTGCAGAGGATATAAGCAGGGAGTTCGAGATGTCGATGATGGGTGAGCTGCAGTTCTTCCTTGGGCTTCAAATCAAGCAACTCAAGGATGGAACATTTGTGCATCAAGGGAAGTACACCAAGGACATCATCAGGAAGTTTGCAATGAATGACTCCAAGCCGATGACGACTCCGATGAGTACGACTACGGCTTTGGATGCTGATGAAGGCGGTGAGCCCGTGGACCAGAAGGAGTACAGGAGCATGATCGGCTCCCTCCTCTACTTGACAGCGACGAGGCCAGACATACAATTCAGCGTGTGTCTGTGCGCTCGTTTTCAGGCTTCGCCGAGGACTTCGCACTGGCAAGCGGTCAAGAGGATTTTCAGGTACTTGAACTACACTCCTGAATTTGGTCTTTGGTATTCTGCATCCTCGACACTGAATCTGCATGGGTTCTCTGATGCGGATTTCGCTGGGTGTCGCTTGGATCGCAAGTCTACCTCGGGTTCTTGCCAGTTTCTTGGATCTTCTTTGGTGTCTTGGTCTTCTCGCAAGCAGTCAAGTATAGCCCAATCCACCATAGAAGCTGAGTATGTAGCTGCAGCCAGCTGTTGTTCCCAACTCCTTTGGATGACCTACACTATGAGCGACTTTGGTGAGGAGTGTACCCATGTCCCACTCTTGTGTGATAGCACCAGTGCCATAAGTGTAGCTAAAAATCCAGTCCTTCATTCCAAAACCAAACATATAGAAGTGAGGTACCACTTCCTGAGGGACAATGTGGAGAAGGGAAACATAAACTTGATACATGTACCCACCCAAGACCAACTAGCCGATATCTTCACAAAACCACTTGACCAAGCTACCTTTACTCGCTTGGGAGGTGAGCTTGGAGTGTGTTTTCCGTTCTAAGTTGGTGCTTGGAGCTTCTCTTGTAGCATATGTAACATACATGTTTACTTTTATGTACCATATCATGTAGGATAGCCATCTTTGTATCATTTATGCATTTGATAGGATGAGCTTCTCCTATATACATTGGTTACTAAAACTTGCTACTTTTGAGATGTGGGTATGCTTGCTAGTTTTGGTGATGTGTAGCTATGCTCTTGGTTGTCATGTTGAATATTCATGACGTGATAGCTATTTTTAGAGAAAAATGCTAAAATGACATCCCCTCATGAGTAAAAGCCTTTTCATGCTTTCTTTATGCTTGAGTGGCTATGTCATGTTTAGTTTATGCTTGGAAAGCATGGTTTCTTGTCATTTGGGGTCAAAGACCTTTTGTCATTGCGAATGTTTAGCCTACTAGAGATCTAATGGAGGAGCATAAGCTTCTTTTTGCCGCAAAGGCATTTCATGTACCATGTTTGAATCTGAAAATGAAATGCCAATGCTTGAAAAATATGCTCTCATATGAATCATGTCATTTATGCTTTTAATTTGCTTAAATTGGGTGCTAAACCATTGCATGTTGTCTACCATGAGAAGTCTCATTTTAAGAAGTAGACACATGGCTCGGTGGCTTTGACATGACATGAGATAGCTTGTGGGTGTTTGCAATGATCGTTTGATGAGAACTTGTGACCTTGTATGGGCTTTGTGTGATTTTTAGCTCACTTTAGCATAATTTGATCGTGGTTAGGAATTTGCTCATGAGAGGAAATTTTTCGCAAAATTGCTTAACTTGACCATGGCTTTGTCACATGCGTATGAAACTTTACAATCTTGATGGCAATGCTTTTACGGAACTATGGACTATCTTGCTTGCTCATTATCTATTTTGTAGCACTTTTTAGTGCTCAATGTCTATTTGAGAAGCTCGTAGTTAGAAGTTTTGCATTTTTAGCTTGATTCATGCATTGTCAACAAGGGGGAGAAAGTGGTGCATAAAAAATACTTCTGGGCGCATTTGGAAGGTGTCCGAACAGAACTCGCTGCAGTTCCTGTTCATATGGTCACCGGTCTGACCGGTGCAGGGCACAAGTCTGACCGGTGGGCACCGGTCTGACCGGTGTGGGTCACCGGTCTGACCGGTCAGAGCTGGGTCGCTCTGATTCAGGGGGAGCTTGCATGCATTGGTCTAGGGGGAGTTTGCATGTGTTCAGGGGGAGCTCCTTGTGTCACTTTGCTTGTGGCTTGTGTTTTCGCTTAGTTGTGGTGAGCTTTCGCTTTCTTACTCTTTGGTTGTGAGTTTTAGTTCTTGTGTTTAGCTTCTTGTCTCGGTTGTGTCGAGCCGTTGCCCTTGTCTTAGGGGACTGAGACTTTCTCTTTCAAGTGATCTTGTTGTCGTTTGCTTTCCGGCTTTCGATCACTTGTTGGAGGTTTTTGTTCGTTTCTTTTCATTTTTCTCTTGTTTTCCATGTAATTTCTATAAGTGATATCGGTGTGTTGTCAGTGCACTCATCAAGGACCAGTGGATGGTCGCTTCTTAGTGATGAGTGATTGACAACGTGGTGTGGACTGACTCTTGGCCTAGTATTGCAGGTGTTGGATGCGGCTTGATTTGCGTTGGTGCAGGTGAAGAACAGGCGCGAAAGGTCTTAGCCAGAGTGGCCTCCGAGGAGTGGAGAGACAAGTAGGCTTGGTTCGAGGGACCTGGTGGCCAGACGGGATCAAGTGCGGTCCGCATGGTGCAAGAACAGCAAGATGAAGTCGTGAAGAAGGTGCCGGTACATCGGTGGCGGCCAAGTCAAGGAACGAGGCAAGATCGAGTAGACCGTTCGGGAGCCGGAGGTGAAAGACTTGGCGTGCTCAAGGCTTGGCGTGGTGAGGCTGTGCTGTGTACGCGGGGTTTGTTGGTTTGGCCACAAAACCAGCACAGTCCGAAGACTCGGCGCGACAAGACGGCGTACCGGTCTGACCGGTGAGGAGCACCAGTCTGACTGGCGCACCGGTCTGACCGGTGTGGACCGTGTGCGACGGGAAGCTTCGAAGCGGGGGACACGCGGCGTGATCGCGGAGCTTGCGTCGGAGGGAAGCAAGGCTGCGGTGGATGCGTGTCCGCTCGATCTACAACTTCCGGATTTGCCCCTGAGGGGTGTGTATCTTAAATTCAAGTTGTCGGGGTAGGATAGTCTTTTGCCTCTTCTGATGGACTATAGATAAATAGCAAGAGGAGGAAGTGGGCAGCCAACTCTTAGGGCTTCTTTCTAGGACTTGGTGTAGGTTTTGATTTTCTCTCCCTAGCACTTTGCTATGGTTTTCTTCTCCATAGGCTAGCTAAGAGCTTCAATTCCAAATCATCAAGAGGGTAGGATGTTGGGAGGTTGCTACCCCTTGTAAAGAATCCTTCCTTTGAATGTGAAGAAGAATTCTTGGTGCTAATTTCGTCTCTCCCTTTGAGTTCCCGGCGCTTTTCTTTTTAGGGATTTTCGGAGCCTTTTTCTCGGGATTTTCGTGGGCAAGTTTTGGGGGTGTTTCTTGCGGGATTTTGTTTGGGGATCACACATGAGTGCCTTGTGCCTCTTTTCTTGGTGATCTTGCCCCTACAAACCCACGGGAAGACATTCGATTTGGTGGTTTTTTGGTGAATCCCGAGTTCTTAGTGTTCGTCCTTTTGATTCGCGATTCTGCAAGATTTAGTGAGTTCGGGGACTTGATCTTGTAGCCATGGCTCACCCATGAGGTGTTCCAACTATCCCCAAAGTCTCACTTGAATCCAATGCGTGAATCGGGAGATCGGCGGATTTGATTTTGGAGTTTGACCCGCGGGTGGAGTTTTTCCCGAGCAGCCCAGACCTGACCGGTCTGACCGGTGCCGGCCATTGTTGGGTTTTTCGGGGGATTTGGCTCCAGAGCATTGTCCAGGTCCTTGACTTGCTACTGTTCAAGTTTGGTGCAGTTTTGGCCTCGAGAGCTTTGGATTCTTGCAATTGGGGTTTTCCAGCCGTGACCGGTCTGACCGGTGTACTGGACCGGTCTGACCGGTGCAGGGGCTTTCGTGGGAAATCGCCAAGTTGCTGCTCGGGTGATCCGGCTATTGTGCTCGGGTGATCCGGAGCGTCGCTGTTTACTGTCGGGTGTTCCTGAGGTTCTGTCCGGGTCATCCGGACTTGACCGGTCTGACTGGTGTCTCTGACCGGTCTGACCGGTGCAGCTCGTGCAGTGCTGAGTTTCGTGTTCCGCTGTGCTTGGCTCGTGTGCGAGTTGCTTTGCCTTGCTCCTAGGTCCAGCAGTACCCTTGTGACTATGTGGACTTGGCAAGAAGAGTGTCGGAGGCTTCAGAGTCGATTTTGGGAGCATATACATATTCGTCTCTTTGGAGAAGAATTTTAATTGGCTCCCATTCACTCCCCCCCTCTCTGGTCGCCATCTCGGTCCTACACTTATGCAGCAGCAGCAGTAGCAGCAACAATAAGGTATGCAGAAAGAGCAGCGAGGTCACACCTCCGAGGGTCAACACCCCAAGCCAAGGAATACGGCACCAAACACTGGATCAATCCCAAGATCCAGCTCCCAACTCTCCTCTGCGATGTGGGGTCACCAGCTCGTATCCCCACATCTCAACGGCCATAGCCGGGCTCACTCACTCGGGGAAGAGGAAAGAATCACCAGAAAAGTCTAGACTGAGTAACAGATCAGAGGGCTGTCCATAACCAGAGGACACAGACTATAGCTATAGGTTTAACACTCTGCAGAGGTTGTACAACTGTACCGCCGGATAGGGCTAGAACGGGGATCAACCGTCCCAAAACCCTACCTAACTGCCGGAGCGCTAGTAGGTGGATACCTCTCTCCTATTTCCTCGAGTCTGGAACCGTCCTCCGTCTGCAGGGCACACCGTCCAGCGAAGGTCCTCGAAGCTGTGAAACCTAACCCACGCCGGGGCTGCAGTCTGGTCGGAGTGGGTCACACCCTCAGCCTCCTTACACGATCACGCCGATCCGCCTACAGGCTGAATGCTATCCACCGCTAGTGTTGGACTGAACCCCGCCCATACGTAAGCAGGCGGTATGTACGTAAATAGCCCAAGGAAACATGGTTAAACTGTCGATCGGTCCTTAAGGGCAGGGAGCGAGCACTCTGCCAACTCCAACGACCGACACGCCACTAGGCGGAGAGCCCAGAACACGTCTCCCCTAGTTAGGCGTTCACAAGTAACCACACGGCTCGCTCCCGCCGAACACATCAAGGGCACACTCACCCAAAACCCACGCCAGAGTATACCGAGATATCCCAATCTCAGCTCACACCAGAAATCCATCCATATCTCAAAAGTAAGTAAAATATATGGATAGTAGTATAGGGGACTAGCTAGGGGTCTTAGCTAGTCCTGAAGGTAGGAAGTTCAAGGAATCAGGATATAACAAATACCAAGGCAAGGCTAACAAATTGTCTATGCAATTCATCCATCAGTGCAATAAAAGTAAAGCAGTAGCAGCTAAGCATGCATAGGTTCTACATGGTTGGGAGTGACATGACACCTGCGCGGTAGTCGTCGAAGCTTGGGTTGAAGTCGGGGTCCTCGAAGTCCTCCTGGTCGAAGCTCGGGTCTGGATAGCACGAGATTCGATCCGTAATAAGTAAATCGACAATACAACTAAGCAAGAGATCCAAGTAAACTCCAATTTAGAAGAACGATTAAGATCCAAGCTAGCTACAAACAGCAAGAGTTCGAAATTACAAAATTATTGCAATTGGTTTTGCATTTTTCGGAGCTCCCGATAATTAGTTATGAATTTCTAAAGGAAAAAGGATTTATAAAACATGTATCTAAATTAAAAAGGGATTTTTGAAAACAGGGGTGACACGTGGCAGCACCAGAGCGTGCCATGTGGATGGCTGACGTCAGCATGACGTCAGCGTTGATGGTCAACAGTCAACGGTCAGAAGTGGGCTCGGTCAACGGTCAACGGCGGGCCCCACTGGTCAGTTAGTGGGCCGTTAGTGTTAGTGGGCCCGGTCAGCCCAATGGACTCAGCCCAACAATACCCAGTGAGCCAAGTCCCTAAACCCACCCCGAACTACCCCTAGATCCCACCCCGCGGTCCGGGGTCCCGGTGGGCTCTCTTGGGCCAAAAGCCCAATCGAGGGCCCGTTTATGGTCCTTCTACACCCAAGTCCGGATTCGCCCCCTGAACTCCCCTGAGATCCAGTGGCGCCCGGGATTCTCTGTGGCCGGTGCAGCCACGTGCGCATATGGCCGGGCGTGTGTGCACCGGCGCGCGACACGGGTGCGACACGGGTGCGGCACGGCGCTGGGAGCGGCGCCGGCGGCGGTCCGGCTACGGCGGCGGCACGATGCGAGGCTGGCCAAAGGCCAAGCCTTGGCCTTGCGCTGCAGTGCGCGTGGCCTGGCTGCGCGTGCGCGGGCACGGAGCGGACTCCGGCCGCGGCACGGCCGGCCAGCGCGCGGGCTCCCGGCGTTCCGGGGCCGCGGCGCACGGCACGGCGGAGGCGGCTGCGCGGTGGCAAACGTTGGGCTTGGCCAAGCCTTTACCTAGCTAACGTGGGCGCGGGCACAGGGCTGACCCCGGCCGCGACACGGCCGGCCAGCGTGCAGACACCCGGCAACCCGGGGCTACAGCGCTCGGCGCAACAACAGCGACGGCGAGCGGCACCTGCAGAAGCGCGGCACGAAGGCCGGACAGGGCGCCGGTGTGGTGCAGCGGCACGACGACCGGGAAGGCAGTTCCAAGGAGAGGGAAAGAGAAGGGGAGACGGTGGCTGGTGCTCACTGCGGGGCGGCGGTGTAGTCGTCTTCGGTCCGGGGAAGAAGGCGACCGTGGTGTAGATGTGCGCGCCCACTGCTCCAGCTCCATAGGTGGCCTCTTCCTCGCTCGGCAACAGCTCCGGCTGTGGCTCCAGCTCCTACCGGCGTGGCGCCAGGGGGTCCTTCTTCTCCTTTCTCCTTCTTCCTCCTCAGCGGCGGCGGAACACAGAAGAGGGGAAAACCCCAATTTGGGTTGTTGGCTGCGGCTAGGGCATTGCCTCCCCCCTTTTATCGTTCAGCGGCCGCGGCAGGCATGGGGAAATGCCCCGGCTGCCCTCGCCTTCGCGGCCAAGGGAGGTGGTGTGGCCACCCCTGCCGCCGTGGATGGTGCGGCTCAGAGAGAGGCGAGGTGAGGGCAAAGAGGGAAAATCCCCCGTGTGGGGGGGCTAGGAGGGGTCACGGGCGTGCGGCCGGCCCGGCGTGCGCACCATCTCAGCCCCGGCCGTCCCATTGAGGGCGCGGCCGCACGGGCTCGACGCGTACGGCCGGAAGCAAGAGAGAAGGGGAAAAGGAGGGGATGACATGCGAGGCTCGCGTGTCAGCGAGGGAAGAAGGTGAGGGCGTCGTGCGGGCTTGGCTGGGCCGTGTAGCTGGCCGTGGTGCTGGGCCTGCAGCGCGTGGAGAGGGGAGAGGGAAAGTGGGCTTGGCCCGGTTAGATAGGTTGGCTGGGTTAGGTTGAGTTAGGAAATTAGGTTTTGGTTTTGAAATTTAAATAGAGTTTGAATTTGAATCTATTCAAATTCAAACTTCACACAAATTTGAACTCTAATTAAAAGATTCAATAAAATCCAAATCACAATTACACCATAATTTGAATATAGTTTTTCTTTTGGTTTTATATTTAAGGAGAATTTGGAGGTACGGGCTAGCATTGGGTTTAAATTTGGGTGCCACACATCTCAAACAAAAAGTTTTAAATTTTTACGAAATTCACCTATTCAAAAACCTGGTCTGTTACATTCTCCCCCACCACCGAGAATCTCGTCCTCGAGATTTAGGCCTCCATCTCTTCTTGGAACAAGTGTGGAAACTCTTTCCGAAGGTCAGCTTTCTTCTCCCATGTGGCTTCCCTTTCTGTGTGGTTGCTCGAAAGCTTTCTTCTCCCATGTGGCTTCCCTTTCTGTGTGGTTGCTCCATAGCACTTTGCAGTATGGTATGGTGGTCCTTCTGGTCTCTTTGGCTGCTCGGTCCAAAATCTTCTTGGGGTATTCTGTATATTCCAGGGTGTCTTGTAGGTCAAGCATCTCCGTGGTGACCTTTTTCGCCTCCACTTCCTTTTCACACTTCTGCAACTGAGACACGTGAAACACAAGGTGTACTCCAGCCATTTGCTCTGGCAAGGTGAGTTGGTAGGCGAGCTTCCCTATCCTCTTGGTTATTCGATACGGTCCGACGTATCTCGGGGCAAGCTTTCCCTTCACCAAAAACCTTTTAGTTCCTCGAAGTGGCGAGACTCTGAGGTAGACATGGTCTCCTACCTCAAATGACAAGTCTCTTCTCTTTCTGTCTGCGTAACTCTTTTGCCAGCTCTGGGCAATCTTCAGGTTTTCTCGAACCTTCTCCACGTTCTCTTCCGCTTCCTTTATAATAGCTGGCCCGAACAGTGTTCTTTCCTCAACTTCTGACCACATCGAAGGTGTCCTACACTTTCTTCCATAGAGTGCTTCAAAGGGGGACATCTGAAGACTTGCCTGGTAGTTGTTGTTATAAGAGAACTCAGCGTAAGGCAAGCTGCTTTCCCAGTTGCCACCGTAGGTGAGGGCACACGCTCTCAGCATATCTTCCAAAGTCTCGTTCACCCTCTCCGTCTGTCCATCTGTTTGCGGGTGAAAGGCTGTGCTATATCTGAGTGTGGTTCCTACTGCCTCGTGAAAACTCCTCCAAAACTTGGCAACAAACTAAGACCCTCGATCGGACACAATGCTCTTGGGGGCGCCATGTAACCGGAGTATGTGTTCCACGTACAACCTAGCTAAACGATCCATCGGGTGGGTTGTCTTTACCGGCATGAAGTGTGCTACCTTGGTTAATCGATCCACGATGACCCAAATCGAGTCATTTCCTCTTGGTGTTCGGGGTAATCCCACAACGAAGTCCATGGATATGTCTTCCCATTTCCACACCGGGATATCCAACGGTTTAAGCAAGCCTGCGGGTTTCTGGTGTTCAATTTTTACTCTGCTACAAGTGTCGCAACAGGCAACGTAGTGCACTATCTCCTTCCTCATGTCCTTCCACCAAAACCTGGTCCTTAAATCCTGGTACATCTTTGTGCTTCTGGGGTGGATTGAGTATCTCGAATCGTGAGCTTCCTTCAGAATCAACTCTCGGAGTCCCTTGTCGTGCGGGACACACAGCCTGTTCCTCAACCAAACTGTTCCTTGCTCATCCACCCGGTAGTTCTCGGCTCGACCCTTTTCCATGAGAGTTTTCAATTCCAGTATTTCAGGGCATATAGCTTGCGCATCCTTGATTCTGCCTTCCAAGTCGTAGGTTACTTGCATCTCGTTACACTGTCCTTGCTCGCGAATACCAATCCTCAGCTTTTCCAATTCCTCGTGGAGTGCTGGTTGCGCCTCCTTTACCATGAGGTTGTTGCAATACGCTTTCCTGCTCAGCGCATCAGCCACCACATTGGCCTTGCCCGGGTGGTAGTGAATCTCCAGCTCGTAGTCTTTGATTAGCTCTAGCCATCTTCTTTGCCTCATGTTCAACTCTGACTGCGTGAAGAAGTACTTCAAGCTCTTGTGATCGGTGTAGAGCTCACATTTGTTGCTGATCAAGTAGTGCCTCCAAATCTTGAGAGCGTGCACCACTGCTGCCAACTCCAAGTCATGGGTTGGATAGTTTTCCTCACGTTTCTTGAGCTGCCGTGAGGCATAGACCACAACCTTCCCCTCTTGCATCAGCACACATCCTAACCCTTGTTTGGACGCGTCACAGTACACCACAAAGTCTTTCTTGATATCTGGCAAGGTAAGCACTAGGGCAGTGGTAAGCTTTATCTTCAACTCCTGAAAACTTTTCTCGCAAGCCGTGGTCCACTCAAACTTTGTGTTGTTCTTTAGCAGTTCCGTCATTGGCTTGGCTATCTTGGAGAAGTTCTCAATGAACCTTCTATAGTATCCCGCTAAACGGAGGAAGCTTCGAATGTCGGTAGCATTGCGAGGTTGCTCCCACTTGGTCACTGACTCAAACTTTGACGGGTCCACGGCAATCCCTTTTGCCGACAACACGTGGCCCAAAAAGGCAACCTCTTCCATCCAGAACTCACACTTGCTGAACTTAGTGTAGAGCCTATGATATCTCAGTCTTTCTAGCACAACCTGCAGGTGTTCCTCGTGTCCCTTTGCGGTCTCAGAGAATATCAGGATATCATCAATGAACACCACCACAAACTTGTCCAGCTCTTCCATAAATATCTTGTTCATCATGTTCATGAAGTAGGCAGGTGTGTTGGTCAGGCCGAAGGACACCACTACGTACTTGTACAAGCCGTACCGAGTAGTGAAAGCTATTTTAGGTATGTCCTGTTCCGGGATCTTCATTTGGTGATATCCGGATCGCAAGTCAATCTTGGAGAAGAACTTAGCGTTCCTGAGCCGGTCCAGTAGATCGTCAATTCTGGGTAACGGGTACCGATTCTTGATGGTCATCGAGTTGAGAGTTCGGTAATCCACACACATCCTCCTTGTACCATCCTTCTTGTCCACAAAGAGTACAGGTGATCCCCAAGGTGAGGCACTCGGCCAAACGAATCCCTGTTCCCGCAACTTCTTTAACTGCTTCTTTAGCTCATCCAATTCATTCGCGAACATCCGGTACGGGCTCTTTGCAACAGGTCCAGCTCCTGGCATCAGCTCGATTACAAACTCCACATCCCGGTCGGATGGTAACTCTGTAAGTTCCTCGGGAAACACGTCTAGGTACTCACAAATCACCGGGATCTCTTCCAAACTTCTCCCACTCATGTTGCACAGCATCGGTGCCACTCTGGGGTGCTGAGGCTCGATCCTCACTTGTGTTCCGCTAGGGTGTTCCAGCTGTATGACCATAGGGTTGCACGACACCAATCCCTTGTGCTTTTCCATCCATTCCATACCTAGGATGACGTCAATTCCTGTTGACTCTAGAATGGTCAAATCTGCCTCAAACAGTTGCTTCTCAAACACCATCTTCACCCCTCGACACTCTAAGGTACTTCGCTTTTCTCCTAGTGGAGAACTAGTTAAAATAGGCCTTGGTCGAGGCTTAGTTGGTAGTGACCTTTCTTTCACAAACTTTGTAGAAATGTACGAAAATCGAGCTCCAGTGTCAAACAGTACAGTAGCCAAAACTGAGTCAACAAGGAACTCACCGAGTGCCACGTCGGGTGCTGCAGCGGTCTCATCGGCGGTCAAGTGGTTTAGGCGCCCACGGGTAGGTGGTGGAGCAGTCCTCTATTGGCTTTTTTGCGGTTGACCTCCTGGTACTGGTGCCTTAGCCGGCATCTGGTACTATGGGTTACGGTTCTGTCCTCCTCCCTGAGCTTTCTGGGGGCACTCGAATGACTTGTGCCCTGGCTGACGACAAGTGAAGCACACAATCGCTCCTGCAGGGGGTGGTTGCTGCTACCTAGACTTCCAAGTGCCAGCTCCTCCACTGCTTCCTGGGTTGGTCCTGGCCTGCTGAGTCTGCGAAGAGTAGTGTCTGGGTCTCGACTGTTGGTACTGAAGTGAACTGGTCCTCTGTCTCTGCGGTGGCCCTGAGCGTCCTGGCTGGTCAGAGCATTTCCTCTTGTCTCCTCGGACCTCAACGTACTCGAGCCGTGACTTCTCGACTCTCAAAGCTTTGCCGACCAGGGCGTGAAGGGTAGGACAGTCGTGCACAGACAGGTGGTGTGCCATGCCACGGTGAAGCCCCTTTCTGAACCAGTACATCTTCTTCTTCTCAGTGTTGGAATCCTCGGGTGCATACCTCATTAGTTCCTGGAAGCGGTTTACGTACTCCTGCACCTTCATGCTTCCCATCTTTAGGTTGTGAAACTCGTCTGCCTTTCTGTCCATAACTGCTTCTGGGATGTGGTACTCCCTGAACGCCTCAGTGAACTCGTCCCACAGGATGTGAGACGGGTCCGGGTGGGAGTCACAGTAGCTATCCCACCACGCACAGGCTGTGCCGGTCAACTGGTGAGCTGCGAGTGCCACGCACTCTTCATCTGTGCAGTCTGTAAGGCCCAGCATCTTCTCCATCTCCCTCAGCCAGTTGTCTGCGTCCAGTGGATCGTCGGAGTTGTCAAAGGTAGGTGGGCGTAGCTTGGTGAATCCTTCCACTTTCTTCTGCCAGTTGTCGGGCTGGTTCCGGTGAGGTGCTCTATTGTTGTTTTGAATCAGTGAGTTGGCCATTACTTGGATAAGCTAAGTCTGAACTGTCATCACTTCAGCAAGGTTTGGCGGGGGTGGTGCCTGCTGTTCCTGGTTTTTTTCGGCACCCATTCCGCCCTGCTGCTGGTCTAAGTCTGGTTCTGCCTCAACCTCTGGTTCTGCCACTTCCTCTTCTGGCTCCTCCTGGTGAGCGTCCTCTGGTCCACGACCCCCTCAGCCTCCTCACCCACCATAGTGTCCACCGCGGCGTCCGCCACGTGGGGTACGACCCCCACGGCGGCCACGACCTCGAGCCCCGCCAGGGTTAGGGACGTCCTACCCGGCGGCCTCCTCGAACTGGGGTAGCAGTCGCCCGGACCTCATTAGCATCGACATCTATTCCAACATTCGAGATCGTGAGTAGTGAGTAACCGGTAGTAGATTATATTTAAAACAGTAAAGGAGTATCTAGCTAGCACTCAAGCAATTTCACGCAAGTAATAAGAAACATAACTCCAAAAAAACCATGAAATCCATGACACTCATGCAATATCACCATACAAAAAAGGGGGTATCTCGAGGTCTACTCCAGAACCTTCAAGATTACACCAAAGTACAACACACTAATACGTAGGTGAGACTGCTCTATCTCATGCATCGTAGCTAACTCATCCACATCTCTGAACTAACTCAACCCATGATCACAGTGTCTCCATCCTGGTCTAGGTCCTCTGGGTGCTCTGGTGGTGTCTCTGGAGAGTACTCGGGTGTCATCGCTGGGTAAGGTGACTCTGGGTCGGGGTCCGGTGGCACAGCGTAGAAGGGCGGAGAGTTCACCCCTAGGTACTCCGGGACCTCAAGCGGTGGTCCCCCGTAGTACAGGGTGAGAGTCTGTAGTGCTCTGGTCATCTCGTCGGTGTCCTCACTTCCGCGAGGGTACAGGGGTTGCTGAGGTAGCTGTGAGGGTGGCAACTCAAAGTTCTCAATCCTTGGATTCGGTTTGTCCTGAGGTAGCACCAAAGCTGTAGCCTCCTCAAACTCCATCACCCTACGCCGGTCGGAGCGCTCCCAAGCTGAACGAGTCCTGCCAGTGTGGTCCTTTGCTTCGTAGATCTCAATTCCAAGGTGTATCATGTGGTAGTAGTTTTGCTCCATCCTCCTCTGAAGATCTGTCACCTGGACTTCCTTGTCCGTGAGAGTTGCCCCAAGGGACTCAGCCAAGTCTGCCTTCTCTTGCCTTTGGATTTCCTTTGCATGCGAGGTCCTCATTTGTATCCTCAGTTCCTCTTGAGTTTGTGCCAGTCGGGCCTCCAGAGTGGCTATCCACGTAGCATCCCTCTCACTGCTGGTACTCCTGGCGGTCAGCACCTCTTCTACAAGCTGTCTGTTGCGAGCACGAGTGTTTTCCAGTTCGTGTTCCAGGTCTAGTAACACTTGCTCCAAACCTCTCTTGTCATGTTCCAGTGCAATCACGGTTCCCAAGCTTCTGTCTCATCTCTCACGGAGGAATTGGGTCTCCAGGTCGGCCCAAAACAAGGCCTGGTCCTGTGCAAGGATGCGCCGTCCAGCAACACGAAGCTTGTCATCCGTCTCGTCAGCAGTGTACTCTCGGTAGCTTGGGTTCTTGATCATCCACTGTTGAGGTTCGAAAGCAGCCCAGGGTAGGTAGCTGAAAGAGGTCCCCTTGAGCACTTGCTGTAGGTGAGTGCACACTAGGCGAAGTGACCTCTGGGCACACGTCTGGTGAGCTTCCAAGACAGACGTTTCGAAGGCGTGCATAATCACCTCCTTCGACTCGGGTACCAGAGGGTCCTCAGGTATGGTCAACTTGAGAAAGGTGCTTCCCAGATCATTAGTGCCACTTGTCCTTCCCTCGTAGCATACTTCAGAGGTGTCCACTCCGGCGCGCTTCAAACACTCGAAGAGGAGAGTGCAGAAACCGCCGGCCCACAGTCCGTTGCTCTTGAGGGGTTTCCACTGAAGATATTCCATCTGCATAACGTTGTTAGAGTAGTTAGTAAGAAGTTAATTGAGTCAATCAAGGTATATATATAAAATTTCAAGGGGTTTATATAAAGATCAAGGAGTAATGGCTCTCCTATACTAATGACCAATCCTAGGGTTCGTCCTATGGTCAAGCACGGCTCTGATACCAACTGAAACGGACTGGATTTTCAAAAAGGAGAATTCAACCCTCTGCACCTCTGTGATAGTCCCAGGAAGCGGCTATCACGTGCAATCCCTGTCTCAGGTGGTAAGAACCATACAACATAAATAGAAAGGTAGCATACATAGATTTATTATAACATCAGAGTACATCTCTTCGGCTGATGCCGGGTACAAGTCCATCAGGACTGAATCATGCAAGGTAAAATAACTACGCAGCGGAACATGTGTAGCGGAGTAGACGCCATATCCTCTGGCAACTCGAGCGAAGAACCAACCCTAGTCTTCCCATCTGTCGTTCTCAAAGTCGTAGTCCGGTTTTGAGTCTGAAACACCACCGTCTACCCGAGAAGCGGGTAGGTCATATCAGCATCCCGATAAAGAGCAAAAGCGGTGGTTGAACTAGCATGCATAGATAAACCTATATCTGGCTGTAGAAAGCTTATGCAGCAGCAGCAGCGGTAGCAGCAACAATAAGGTATGCAGAAAGAGCAGCGAGGTCACACCTCAGAGAGGTCACACCTCCGGGGGTCAACACCCCAAGCCAAGGAATATGGCACCAAACACTAGATCAATCCCAAGATCCAGCTCCCAACTCTCCTCTGCGATGTGGGGTCACCAGCTCCTATCCCCACATCTCAACGGCCATAGCTGGGCTCACTCACTCGGGGAAGAGGAAAGAATCACCAGAAAAGTCTAGACAGAGTAACAGATCAGAGGGCTGTCCATAACCAGAGGACACAGACTATAGCTATAGGTTTAACACTCTGCAGAGGTTGTACAACTGTACCCGCCGGATAGGGCCAGAACGGGGATCAACCGTCCCAAAACCCTACCTAACGACCGGAGCGCTAGTAGGTGGATAGCTCTCTCCTGTTTCCTCGAGTCTGGAACCGTCCTCCGTCTGCAGGGCACACCGTCCAGCGAAGGTCCTCGAAGCTGTGAAACCTAACCCACGCCGGGGCTGCAGTCTGGTCGGAGTGGGTCACACCCTCAGCCTCCTTACACGATCACGCCGATCCGCCTACAGGCTGAATGCTATCCACCGCTAGTCTCAGACTGAACCCCGCCCATACGTAAGCAGGCGGTATGTACGTAAATAGCCCAAGGAAACATGGTTAAACTGTCGATCGGTCCTTAAGGGCAGGGAGCGAGCACTCTGCCAACTCCAACGACCGACACGCCACTAGGCGGAGAGCCCAGAACACGTCTCCCCTAGTTAGGCGTTCACAAGTAACCACACGGCTCGCTCCCGCCGAACACATCAAGGGCACACTCACCCAAAACCCACGCCAGAGTATACCGAGATATCCCAATCTCAGCTCACACCAGAAATCCATCCATATCTCAAAAGTAAATAAAATATATGGATAGTAGTATAGGGGACTAGCTAGGGGTCTGTAGCTAGTCCCGAAGGTAGGAAGTTCAAGGAATCAGGATATAACAAATACCAAGGCAAGGCTAACAAATTGTCTATGCAATTCATCCATCAGTGCAATAAAAGTAAAGCAGTAGCAGCTAAGCATGCATAGGTTCTACATGGTTGGGAGTGACATGACACCTGTGCGGTAGTCATCGTAGCTTGGGTTGAAGTCGGGGTCCTCGAAGTCCTCCTGGTCGAAGCTCGGGTCTGGATAGCACAAGATTCGATCCGCAATAAGTAAATCGACAATACAACTAAGCAAGAGATCCAAGTAAACTCCAATTTAGAAGAACGATTAAGATCCAAGCTAGCTACAAACAGCAAGAGTTCGAAATTACAAAATTATTGCAATTGGTTTTGCATTTTTCGGAGCTCCCGATAATTAGTTATGAATTTCTAAAGGAAAAAGGATTTATAAAACATGTATCTAAATTAAAAAGGGATTTTTGAAAACAGGGGTGACACGTGGCAGCAAC
This sequence comes from Cenchrus fungigraminus, assembly GCA_036936925.1. Taxonomy (NCBI): domain Eukaryota; kingdom Viridiplantae; phylum Streptophyta; class Magnoliopsida; order Poales; family Poaceae; genus Cenchrus; species Cenchrus fungigraminus. Next base: position 97,101,622 of record CM072774.1, on the reverse strand, counting down.
AGAGCGTGCCACGTGGATGGCTGACGTCAGCATGACGTCAGCGTTGACTGGTCAACAACGGTCAGAAGTGGGCCCGATCAACGGTCAACGGCGGGCCCCACTGGTCAGTTAGTGGGTCGTTAGTGGGCCCAAAGTGTTAGTGGGCCCGGTCGGCCCAATGGACTCAGCTCAACAAGGCCCAGTGAGCCAAGTCCCTAAACCCACCCCGAACTACCACTAGATCCCACCCCGCGGTCCGGGGTCCCGGTGGGCTCTCTTGGGACAAAAGCCCAATCGAGGGCCCGTCAATGGTCCTTCTACACCCAAGTCCGGATTCGCCCCCTGAACTCCCCTGAGATCCAGTGGCGCCCGGGATTCTCTGGGGCCGGTGCGGCCATGTGCGCATGTGTCCTGGCGTGTGTGCGCCAGCACGCGACACGGGCGCGGCACGGCGCTGGGAGCGGCGCCGGCGGCGGTCCGGCTACGGCGGCGGTGCGGTGCAAGGCTGGCCAAAGGAAAAGCCTTGGCCTTGCGCTGAAGTGCGCGCGGCCTGACTGCGCGTGCGTGGGCACGGAGCGGACTCCGGCCGCGGCACGGCCGGCCAGCGCGCGGGCTCCCGGCGTTCCGGGGCCGCGGCGCACGACACGACGGAGGTGGCTGCGCGGTGGCAAACGCTGGGCTTGGCCAAGCCTTTACCTAGCTAACGCAGGTGTGGGCACGGGGCTGACCCCGGCCGCGACACGGCCGGCCAGCGTGCAGACACCCGGCAACCCGGGGCTGCAGCGCTCGGCGCGGCAACAGCGACGGCGAGCGGCACCTGCAGAAATGCGGCACGAAGGCCGGACCGGGCGCCGGTGTGGTGCAGCGGCACGACGGCCGGGCAGGGAGTTCCAAGGAGAGGGGAAGAGAAGGGGGAGATGGTGGCCGGTGCTCACCGCGTGGCGGCGGTGTAGTCGTCGCCGGTCCGGGGAAGAAGGCGACCGCGGTGTAGATGTGCGCGCCCACTGCTCCGGCTCCACGGGCGGCCTCTTCCTTGCTCGGCAACGGCTGCGGCTGCGGCTCCAGCTCCTCCCGGCGTGGCGCCGGGGGGTCCTTCGTCTCCTTTCTCCTTCTTCCTCCTCGGCGGCGGCGAAACACAGAAGAGAGGAAACCCCCAATTTGGGTTGTTGGCCGCGGCTAGGGCGTGGCCTCCCCCCTTTTATCGTTCAGCGGCCGCGACAGGCATGGGGAAATGCCCCGGCTGCCCTCGCCTTGGCGGCCAAGGGAGGTGGCGTGGCCACCCCTGCCGCCGCGGATGGTGCGGCTCAAAGAGAGGCGAGGTGAGGGCAAAGAGGGAAAATCCCCCGTGCGGGGAGGGCTAGGAGGGGTCACGGGCGTGCGGCCGGCTCGGCGTGCGCGCCAGCTCAGCCCGGCCGTCCCATCGAGGGCGCGGGCGCACGGGCTCGGCGCGTACGCCGGAAGCGAGAGAGAAGGGGAAAAGGAGGGGATGACATGCGGGGCCCGCGTGTCAGCGAGGGAAGAAGGTGAGGGCGTCGTGCGGGCTTGGCTGGGCCGTGTAGCAGGGCGTGGTGCTGGGCCTGCAGCGCGTGGAGAGGGGAGAGGGAAAGTGGGCTCGGCCCGATTAGATAGGTGGGCTGGGTTAGGTTGAGTTAGGAAATTAGGTTTTGGTTTTGAAATTTAAATAGAGTTTGAATTTGAATCTATTCAAATTCAAACTTCACACAAATTTGAACTCCAATTAAAAGATTCAATAAAATCCAAATCACAATTACACCATAATTTGAATATAGTTTTTCTTTTGGTTTTATATTTAAAGAGAATTTGGAAATAAGGGCTAGCATTGGGTTTAAATTTGGATGCCACACATCTCAAACAAAAAGTTTTAAATTTTTTCGAAATTCACCTATTCAAAAACCCCGGTCTGTTACAGGGACTTGCCCGTATCCATCTCGCAGTCACGCGCTGCAGCTTCGCCAAGGGAAAGAGGAAGGAGGAAGGAGGATTTGGGAGCGCTGACGACGACCACAAGCCCGAGATGGAGGACAACGCCCCGGACGCAAAGTTGGAGGGGCTGAACCGCGAGCAGTACCGCGAGCCCGAGGACACCGTTGTCGCCGCCGCCGGGGACAACGACACCAAGCTGCTGCCTTTCTTCTACCACAACAGGGCCACCGTCCACCTCGCCTTCAACCTGCTCGACGATATGTCTGAACTACCGGCTGCCTCCGAGCTGCTTCCTCCTAACCAAGTACGGAGCCACAAACCTTCAACGTTGCGGACGACAAGCTGAACCGCAAGCTCTCCTTCCACCTCTGCTCCAGAGTGCCTCGGCTGCTGTCCACCTCGCCCACGACATGTTCGACGAAATGCCTGACCACAACAGCAAGCCCCAAGGTGACCTGCCAGTCCCTGCCGTCGCTTGTGAGCCGGCCTTCGTGCCGAGGAGCTGTGCTGCTGTGTTGTCTGCGTCGCCGTCGCCCGCCTGTCCGGCCTTCGTACCGTGAGCGAGTCCTTGCAGGTGCCTCGCCAGAGCCGCGCACGCCACCTTGCTGCCTACCCATGCTGCTGCACAACCCTGCAGCCATGCACACCGCGGCCCTGGAGAACCAGGTGCCCGCGTGTGCGACATGGCCGTGTTGCGGTCATGGGATACCATGCCACCGCACACGTGCACCTAAGTCTGCTTGCCAGCCTGTTTTCCTTTTGCTGCCAGTCAAGCTGCATCTGTTCCTGATGATCAAACCAGGTAGCTGCGGCCTGTATAAAAAGCTAGCAAGCTGGCCATGTTCTGTTCTGTTTCCAAGCCATCTGCGTCTGCTCTCACCAGGAACTTGTAGCACACCTCACCATGTCAGCACGCAGCCCTGGAACGTCGGTTTGCTGCGATGCTTGCCATGCCCTTGCATGAGTACCTCGCTGTCCATGCTGCCGCTCTGCCAATATCCTCGGCGACAATCTGTCCAGCAGTTTTGATCCCGACCATGCTAGCCTTTGGCCCTTCTGATCCACATTATGAAGCTACAGCCCAGCTAAGGCCATCTCACGTGGACCTAAAGCTCTGAATATGTTTCTGTTCATACCCAAACCAAGCCTTATGCCTCTGTTGTGTGCTGATGAACGGAAGAATGCCACCATGGCATTCTGTCCGAGCACTTCCAAGGCGCCAACGCAGCCGGAACCTTCCTTGCTCGCTGCTTAGCATGGCCTGGTAACACCTTGCCTTAGCAAGCAGAGCCTTAGGGGAGCATAACTGCTGCCTGTGCTTGCCTGGGCCATGTACAGTGCTAAAGAAACCTTTGTTTTCCTTCGTCTTGCTGATGCTCAAGTAGGTCTTGTGTTCTAAATCTACCAGTAACTAACGTGCTAGCTTGTGACCTTTTCTGGTCCAAACCAAGGAGCTGCAGCTCGAGCAAGAAGCTCTAACCCAAACCTGCATGTGCTCCTGTAAGCCATGTATGTGCTATCTAACCTTAGCCCTTTATCTATCTTGTTTTGGAGTTGCTTGCTAACAGCAGCACTTGTCCCTCTCCTGTCGAGCCTTAATCCTTGTAGCCTGTGCTCAATCTTTCTAGTCCCTATCATATCTGTTGCCGTGGACGTGCCACACCTTCGTCGTGGACAACGTGCGCTGACTATACCATCAGCCATACCATGGATAAATCTATCCTCGCCACATCTTTGTCATGTTCCAGTTTGAGCTAAGTTTCTCAACCACACCACATCACTTCTAGCTGATCCATCCTGCACAATCCCTCTAATCTGACTAAAGGGGGTCTACGGACTCACCGTTGGGACCCATTGACATGTGAAACTGCTAACTATCCAACCTGGTCCAATCTTACATACGGGGCCCACAGGATTACTTGTGGGGCCTGGTCAACTTAGCTTGCAGACCAACCCAAAACCTAACATGTGGCCCTCTAACTTGCTGACTTATGTTTTATGTGCTTTATCGCAATTAATTAAATCCGTAAAGTATTTCTTTATTTGAAAATCCATAATAAATTGATCTAGCCTAGAAAAATATGAAATTAGTTTCTTTATTCTTCTAAAATGATGAAGCACCCGCTAGACTAGCTTTTGGAGTTATTTGATTCTTTATTGCTTCTCTTTGGAGTTTATTTGCAAATAGATTCTCGATATTTATTCTATTTACGTATCTAGGTTTTGGAAGACTTGGAGGATCCCGAAGACTCGAGCTACTTCAGGAGAAGATCAATCGAGAGACACTCCAGGTTCACGCCCATTCGACTTTGAATACCTATTAGGCATTGCTAAGTAGATGCTAGCGCTTTATTACTCGCATGATGATGATGATGAACCTTGCATAGCCTATCTTTATATCATGTTCCTTGATTGTCCTACTACTATACTATATATGCGTGTATATACGCAGAGCTGCGCTTGCATGTGTATGGGATATTGTGATTAGGATTCTTGGCGTGTGTGGGGAAAAACCGGCAGGTGAAGGTGATTTTGGGTGACTTGGCGGGGGTGAGCTCAAGACAACCCGATCTGGGATCGGGGGCTAGGGGTTCGCTACTCGGGCGTTCCCTATTTCGTGCCCGTGGCAGGCACCACAGTTTTGGGAGCACAGGTGTTGGGGTTTTTGATACGGATGGAGGACAGGAGCTCGCCCTGGTCTGAAACCAAGTGGGTCGCCATGCTTCACAGGACTTTCGTACACACCACCTCGCCGAGAGTGGGGATAGGGCCGGGTCGAGTCTGACAAGTGCGGTACCATACCTGCTGTAGGATAGGCGGATCAGTGTACGGGAGGCTGGGTGTTGACCCTTTGCTCCCTGAGTGTGCGTTCCTGTGTGGCCACACAGGGACTATTTCACAGTTCCGGGGCGGTCTTCTGCGGGGGACTGCAACCGAGACCCGGATGCAGGGTGGGATCGTAACTACCAGGTGTTCGTCCGGTAGGGTGGGTTTAGTCAGCTCGCTACCGGCTGGGCTCCATCCCGAGTTGGGTACAGGTGTACACACTCTGCAGAGTTTAGATCTATACGTATAGCCGTGTCCACGGTCATGGACGGTCTGATGTCGCGACGATTCTCATATTTTGGGATTTCTACCTCCCCCTATAGTACTTGAGTGTGGTGAGCCGTGATTGTAGTCGGGGAGAGGAGAGTTGCTCCCTCTACCTCGCGGATCCGATTGCAATCATTGAGATGCGAGGAGAGGAAGTTCTCGCATCGACCCTAGATAGAGATAGGATGATGGTGATGGGGCCCTGGGGTGCCAGGTGTTCCCGAATGTGATGAGAGTTTGGGATGGTGGTATATGGAGATTTATTCTTTATGCTTTGCTGCTGCTACATAGGAAAATCTGAGCCTACTCCTTGACTACTTTTTATACCTTTAGCATTAGGCCACTTAAAGCTTGCATACGGATGGTGACGTGAACCTATCCCATTCCTTGGGGATAGTTTGTGAGTGTGCAGGATTGGACTTGGAGTGAGAGTCCGAGTACAAAGAAGCCATGAAGGAAGGGTTGCGTTGCTTCGCTCAAGGATGCCTGTGTTGAAGATCGAGGATGAAGACTTGAAGCCCTAGCTACCGCTATGCAGGGTTTCTACTTGTCGTTTAGCCCAAGGGGCTTGTACTATACTCGTATCCCGAGTCGTATTTGGATGTAAATATTCTATTTGTGTACTCTGATTTCGTTGTATGGAAATGATATTATGCTGTAATGAGTTCTGTACGTGATAGCTACTGATCCAGGGACTATCACAAGGGTACAGGGAGTCGGGTTGTCCTCACGGAAACCCGGTTCATTACAGATGGCCCGGTACAAATGAGAACATTTGTACCGGGGCGTTACTGGCCCCGGTACAAATGACCACATTTGTACCGGGGCCAGGTACAAATGAGAACATTTGTACCGGGGCGTTACTGGCCCCGATACAAATGACCACATTTGTACCGGGGCCAGTTACGCCTCGGTAAAAATGTGCTGCCTATAGGCAGCCCCGCCCTTCTCCTTCCTCTCTTTCTGTCCTACTACTCTCCTTCAATTCCGCCGCGACGCCGCGATCCCCTCAATTCCGCCGACCTCCCCGACGCGCCGCCGACCTCCTACCGACGCCGCGCCCGACCGCGACGACGAGCCCGAGCGCGACGACGCCGAGCCCGACCCCGAGCTCGCCCGACCGCCGCGACGACGCCGGCCGCCGCCCCCGACCGCGACGACGCCGGTGACACCGACCTCCCCGGCGCCCCCGACCTCCCCACGCCCCCTCCCTCCCCGCGCGACCCGACCTCCCCGGCGACCCCGCCCCAGACGCCGGCGCCGCCGCCCCGACCGCGACGCCGCCGCCCCAGACCGAAGCCGCGCCGCCCCCGATCGACGCCGCGCCGCCCGTCCCGGTTGGGAGAGCTGCTGACGTCAACCCGCGGGCTGGTTGACGTCAGCATTTTTTTATTTGTTAATGTTGTATATATATATATATTTGAATTTAGATTTTTAATTTTTAATTTTTAATTTTGAATTTAGATTTTAGATTTAGATTTGAATTTAGAATTTAGATTTAGATTTAAAATTTGAATTTAGATTTTAGATTTAGATTTGAATTTAGATTTAGATTTGAATTTATATTTAGATTTGAATTTATATTTAGATTTAGAAGAATTAGAATTTAGATTAGAATTTAGATAACACAACTCCCGACTCGCTAGCTAGACTCGCTCGTCTCCCGCTCGACTCCTACCTCACTCCTGACGCCCACCCGACTACCGAGTCCCGCCCAATGGCAGGAGTCAGGCGTCGGGCGGGCGTCGGGTGTAAGGCGTGGGTCGAGGGTGATCGAGCGAGTCGGGCATTTTTTTATTAGTTTCTTCATTAAAAAATTAGTTTATTCATTGGAAAATTAGTTTATTCACTAGAAAATTAGTTTCTTCACTAGAAAATTAGTTTCTTCACTAGAAAATTAGTTTATTCATTAGAGGTTTAATTATTATTATTGATGTCATATTATTTTAGTGATAATGGATCCAATAGCGGAGGAGCAACATGTAGAGTAAATGTTAATGGATATGATTGCTAACAACAATGGTTCGAACAATCCAGCAAATGAACAAGATCAGCGGGAGGCTGAATGCTACCTCAACATGGCTGGTGATGGCATCGCTGGGGAAGAGCAACCAATTTCCCAGACAAATAACGATGGTCAACAATCAGAGGTATAATTAGTAGAAACTAGTACCACGTCACGCTTTAAGTTTAATTACTAATTAATAGAAAGAGCAACCAGTTAATAGTTCATTAATTTCCAGGAACCTACATCGAGCAGCAAAAAGCCTCGTGGGCCACGCGGCCCAAAGAAGAAGATAGAGGGTTGTTTCATCATCACGCAAGTATCTAACGAAGGCGTGCCATTAGCTCCACATGATAATGTCGTCAAGTTGACAAACCACATTGGAGCTCTTGTTAGGTATAACATCCCAATAAGCTTTCGGTATTGGAAAGGAGCTGTAGCTGAACTTCAGAATGATGATCAAGATGAACATGAGGATGTATAACAAAATGTGGTCCCGGACACAGAGAAGAACATGATTTGGACCGAGGTGGAATCACACTTCTCATTTCCAGAAGGTACAAATCTGGCAAAAGTGCAGACTTGGGCCATGCAGAAGGGTGCTATAGCCTTTCAGTCGTACAAGAAGCGGCTGACCAAAGACTACATCAAGAAGGGACTGACACCCGATTTCACGAAGAAGGGAAATGCAAAGTTAAGGGATCACTGGGATTCATTTGTGCGGTACAAGCAATCGCAAGATGGCAATGCATCTAAAAAGAAAGAATTTCATAAGCTTGGGCCTGGAGGTTACAAGGTGGCAATGCCCAAATGGGACAAGATGGAAGAAGATCTAATTGCACGTGGAATCGTATCGGTAACTCTAGATTGGCCCGAGCGAGCGAGAAATTATTATTATGCACATGGTGGCACGCTCAATCCTGAAGATGGAACATTAGTACCGGGCGACCAAATAAGAGAGAGCGGCAAGGCTTGTTGACTTGATCCGCATGGCTGCTGAAGGAACATTTGTGCCTGATTGAGAGAAAGACGAGCTTAGTGCTGCAATAGGCACTCGAGAACACGGTGGACGTTGCCGAGGCAAAGGTGTAGTTCCATGGAATGTCGCATGGAGTGAGAACATTGACTCATATAGAAGTCGCAAAAGGGCTAAGGACCAGCAGGCTAGACAACTAAGAGAGTTGCAAGAGCGCGTATTCAATACTGAGACAAGAATGGAGCAAATCATTGACGAGCGTGTGGCTCTTGCTATTAGCAAACAATCATCTCATCATCAAGGTCCTACTGATGAAATGAGCCCATATGCTAAGGGGAAAAGCAGCATCGCTTCAATGGAAGCAGCACCAACAAACACAGAAGCAGCAGCCCCAGCCAAGGAAGCAACACCACCAGCCTCATCGGGAAGCACACATCGCTACCCCGTGGATGACATCACTGTGAGGTCAGCGTGTAAGCTTCTCGCTCCACTAAGAAATAAGATGCTTCTAGTGGGTTACGGTGTGGCTGAGAAACCAGCACCAGGGGAAACGTTCATGAATGTAGATCTTTCAACTGCAATGTACACCAAAGTTTTTGTGGACCGAGTGGTCAATGGTTGGGAGGACCTCGAACTGGAGATACCGGGACCTGATGGGGAGACATTGTTTGGAGATACTGTGCACGGTTGGGTTTTTTGGCCCAAGGAGCACATAGAGATTACGCAACCGGCACCTCCTCCTCCTGTTGCTGACTCCTCACCTATATCACATAAAGACCAAGATCAGCAACCACCTTTACCACCTGCAAGGGCAGAGCGCAGCATGAGTCCTGCAGTTGACAGGGACCCAAGCGAGAGTCCACCTCCTTCTCCACCTGCTAAGGGCAAAGGTACCAAGCGACGAGCTCCTCCTCCTCCTCCTCCAAAGAAGCAGATGAAACCAAAGCAGAAGAAGCCTCCACCGAAACTAGCTTACGAGAAGACAGATGAGGAACTTGATGCGGCAGTGAGGTAAGAATTGGATAGACAAATATTCAAAGTTAAGAAGCCTCCCGTTGAGAAACCAATTGACCAGGTCAAATTTCATGAAATCAATGGAGGAGGAAAGAAGAAGAAAACCAGAGCCACCTTCATTGACTGACTATGACCGACAAGTGCTCAAAACTCAACGCGGCAACAAGAGGGCGAAGAAAGCTGCATCTAGTGTACCACAACTAGGGACCTAGTCAAAAAAATCTATCCCCCCTCAAAGTGCTTTCAACGTATGAGCAGCAATTGCTTCAATTTGCTAAAGAAGCATGTCTGACTCCTGCTCAACTTCAAGGGGTGGCTAAAATCGCACCGCATGAAGGGGCAAATAGACCAAAGTATGTGCCTGGGGAACCGCTTGTGTGACCGCGATTGCTAACGTATCTTCCAACGAGGATGTATGAATTGCACAACTGGCACATGAGAGCGGCAGCCACCGGGATGAAATTTCTCAAAGTTCGCATTGAGGACCATCATCATTTCCGTGGCCGAGACATGTTCCCTATTCACATGGAGGAGTTCTGGTTCCTATTCAATCAAGATGCACTTGACGTCGCATTCGTCAGTTGCTGCACTCTGTAAGTGTTTATTCTACTAAAAGCTGAAAATCAATGCTCTAGCCATTGTAGCATATCTAAACTTCTATATTTTAATTTGTATCATACAGCTACGAGATGCAACAGTGCAGGAGGAAAGGAATCATGGATGTCGGCCACATGGATCCTTTGATGATAAATCAGGTTAATGTCAAAGGCTCTGAAATGGATACATTTGATAATGTACTCATGTTTCTAGACAAATACCATAACAAGGGTACCATACTTCTTCCATACAACTTCGGGTGAGCAAAGCATATACGTAACTCATCTCTTTTTATTTTTCAAATTACATTTCATATTTCAAGAAACTAATACTTCTACGTCTATGGACAGCTTCCACTGGATTCTCTTTGCTTTTTGTATGCCTCTAAACAAGGTCTTCATCTTCGACTCTTTGAGGAAGACTACAGATAAAAGCAAATACGAAGATGTCATAAATATGATAAAACTTGCATGGACTTGTCTCAGTGCTAAGTACCCCGAAAAATTCAAAGAGAACATTTATGTCCACTATGATTTCCCAGTATGTGTCTTACCTTATTCACTTCTTACAATGCAATAAAAAATATTTCATAACTTTGTTTTCACATATGTGCAGTGCTTGACACAACCTTCCGGCAACAATCTATGCGGATACTATGTATGCGAGTTGATGCACCATTTTTCATCACTCACTCCCCGTGGCTCATTCGACGAAAAGGTGTATGCACACACAACTGCAACAACATGAAATTCTTATATATTGTTCATATTCTCCGGTTGTTATTCATTTGTTCATATTATTTGGTAGATTAAAGCCATCAAGGAAGGATTTCTCGGGACACAAAAAATCCGATTGATTCAAGAACAATTATGCGGATTTCTTCTAGATGAGGTTATTAGTCCAGCGGGAGAGCATTATGCAGGTTTATCATCTATTATTGTAACGGGAAAGACCCAGGAAAGGACAAGTCATGGCAACAAAGAGACATCTGGAAGTAAAGACAAAGCATCTGGAAGCAACAAGAGCCAACAATGGGGGGAAAATTAAACTCTGCTAACATTAATTGATCCAATGTATATTATTAATCTAAATTTCAGTATGCACAATATGCTCATGTGTAATATTAATTTTCTCCAAACTTCTTCAATTTCAGGATTTGAGATAATATTCTACATGTATACGTATATATACGTATAATATTAGCGATAATATTATACAAATAAATATATATGAATGCATGTACAATATTATCTCAAATATAATATTATATATGCCACACGATTTTATATTACAGCGTATTATGATTCGTATTGGTACATTAAGCAAATACTATAGAATAAACAAACATAAAAGAAAATAAAAAAGAAAAACAAAAAAAGGCTCATTTGTACCGGTTGGTGTCTCCAACCGGTACAAATGATCCCCCTGCCACGTCGGAGGGGGGAGGCACATTTGTACCGGGGCTGGACACGCACCGGTACAAATGAGAACATTTGTACCGGGTATCTCACCCGGTACAAATGTGCCCCTCTCATTTGTACCGGATGGAATATACCGGTTCCATACCCTGGACAAATGAGGGTTAAGGCTCGGTACAAATGTGTGTTTTTTCAGTAGTGTAAGTCATGTTGTGCTCTTGCGTGTGATCTCTTGAGTTCAAAACCCAGTAACTCCTTCATCCCTATATTTATTTTGAGGGCTTTTTTATTTTCCAATATACAAAGGAATTGAAATATCAAGTAGAACATTTACAATTGTAAGGACACATCCTATTTTCCCGAAAGCTCCGATGTTAAATTCCTATGATGGCCGCCTTTATATATTTTTTGTTTGAAATATTAATGCCCCACATTTTTCTTGTTGATCATGATGGATTTGATAAAACGTCACAATATTATGGGCTGGTTTGTGACCAACTTTGCAAAACATCACCGTGTTTTGGGCTTGACTATCCACCAATGCACATCTATGACAAAAAACAAAAAAAACATCATAGATACACTACTGTTTGTCCTGTTTACTGAAAATGTCATGGGAAATTCATCACAGGTCACAAGATTTCTTGTAGTGTTAACACTCCCGCGGTTCTGCCGGCGGCGGAGTCAGAGAGGTGCGGAGGCGGGCCTCGTGGCTGGGAGGAGCTGCAGCTGCCCCAGTCGTCAGTCACCCTAAACCCTAAAATCAAAAAACGTTAAGATGCTAAACCCTAAACCATATACTCTAAAACCGAGCAGCAGCAGCGTGTATTTTTGGGTGGTGCTAGCAGGAGAGAGAAGAGAATGGAAGTGCTGCCATACGGTGGAACAAAAATTTTGATGGGTGCTACCGTAGCGCCTGCAAGCTCATTCAGCAACGAGTGCCATGGGAGAAAAAAAAGACAGTAAGTGACATTTTGTCAGCCCGTTTGCCTGTTTGAGAGGGAAAAGTTGTTGATTGGACGAGAGTCTTACCCCACATAACACAAGACAGGAGGCTAAACCACTGGTGGAGGACCGGTCTTTTGTACCGGTTGGGAAGGGCCTTATTTCTCTCCTTCCAAACCGGGACAAAAGAGGAGAGACAACCCCCTCTTGTCCCGGGTGAACGAACCTGGACTAAAGGTGTCCTTTAGTCCAGGTTCGTGTCACGAACCGAGACAAAAGGGGGGCTACGCCAGCGCCGGGAGTCCCCCCCTTTAGTCTCGGTTGGTATTACCAACCGAGACAAAAGGGGGGGGGGGCTACGCCAGCGCCGGGAGTCCCCCCTTCAGTCTCGGTTGTTATTACCAACCGAGACTAAAGGGGTCCCTGTGATTTTTTTTGTTTTCCAATTTCAATTATACTAATTATCGGTATACACGTATATTTCAATTCTTGTCTCACGTATACGTATACGTATACGTACTTAAACTAAGATATCTATGTATACGTGTCTACTATACATACTTAGACTTATATATCTACGTATTTAAACTTATATATATATATATACATATATATATATACATAATTAGTATATGTTATAAAATTACAAAATATCGTTCCATTCTATTCCATCAAAATCAAGAAGGGGAGAGTCGATCAATCAGATGTCCGTCATAATGATGCCTTCCTTTTGGATTAATCACCTCGTCAATGAGGAATCCTGTTAGACCTTCTTGAACTGCCAAGAGACGGTCCTTCTCGATGACTGTGTCCTTGATCATATTCATCTGTAATATGCAAATATGTTAATTCATTCAACACAACAATTAAATATATAAGCGGTTTGAAAATGATGTATTATTTTACTTACAGTATAATCGTCGTTTGTGGAGCTGAAACAGTGTATGTGCTCACAGACGTAGTATCCACATAAATTATTTCCTTTTCCTGTTTGAAACACTAAAGAGGAGAAACATTGTGAAATATTAGTGTTAATATAGTTTAAATTATCTGAACAAGAAGTTGTTATTTAGATTAAGTACCAGAAAATCAGTGTAGAATCTAATTTCATCTTTAAATGGTCCAGGGTGCTTAGCAATGAATTGTTTTCAAGCTTTGGGGAAAAAATAATGAAATATAAAGTGTTAGTAAAAGAAACTATTGTATTAAAAAAACATGTTAGCTAAAATTATTACACTTGAAACAGATCTTGAAAATCTTGGTAGTCTGAGGGAGGTTTTCTCAACGAATCAAAAACCACAATGTTGCTGTTGTCGACCATAATTATCATAAGAACCCAGTGAAAACTGTAGACATGGTCATAAAGATTAGAACTATAAATTACCAAAGAAAATCGTGTATTAGATGGTAATCACACTTACTTGAATTGGTATGGTAGTAGTATTGAATTCTTGTAATGCATCTCACACAAGGTCCTATGGATTGCCTTGATACATAACTCCGGTTGCAGTTTGACTTGGTCTTGGTTAACCAATGATGGGTCCATGAAATCAACTTTGTCATAACCCTTTTTTTCGCATATCTCTTAGTTCCATGCTAAACAAAATGAAAGACAAAGTTAATTAGTCGATTGACAGACGCTACAAACACAATAAATTAATTAATAAACATATGAAAGTACGACACTTACAGACACCAGGCCATAATAAGATCGGTATTCAAGGCGTCTAGATGGTAAATTTCATAAATATCTTTGAACTGCAGCCAGACCACCTTCTCACCTTCACCGGCAAAATCTTCCGGCCTAATAAGCATACCAAAAATCTCCAGGCCATTCTTTGACTTTTTCATGTACCACTCATGAAAGCTGTGCATCTGAGTTGGTAGCTTCTTCACCAATTCCGGCCTGATCAAAGGTTGCCCTAGCTGAAAGCACCATCTAGGTATGATGTTTCTATCCGAAAATGGTGGTTCTTCATTGCCGAGAATAGTACCCATAGGCAACCCTATTTCTTCCGCAAAACTAATGACCTCCGCTATTTTTTCTGTAGGCATGTTTGCACGAAGTCGTTCTGTGCATCGAGGCCGGATGCAACATAAGTCTGTGCATCTGCTTGGTTCTCCTTCTTTGCGCCAGTCCTCGACGACTGAGGTATGTCCTCGATGTAACTATTTGGCGACCCTCCTCGTCTCTTCTTTTTCAATGACTTGCAAAGTGATAGGTCATAATCCATTTTCAATTCCACCTTTCTCTTGGTTTGTTCCTTCATTTTTATGAAATACTGGAGCTTGCGTGGATCTATTTTATTTTTCTCCTCGAGCTGCTTTGCTCGTACTTGTTTACTCAGACTCTCGAAGAAAGCACTGACTTCTGCTTTTGAAATCGCATCTGTTTCTTCATATGTCCGCTCATATGCTAGCTTCTTTCTAGCGGGCTTAGACTTTTTCTTTTCTGGTTTTTTCTGCTTTGGTGGTTGCATTGCCGAGGAAGATTGTGCTCCAGACCTATGCTTTGCGGCCGGTGGTAGCTTTGGTGGTGCTTGGGGAGGGCTATCATCGTCATCGCTCGTGCCTCCAGAATGGAATGGATGTGGTGGAGACGGAGAGCGAGCATGATGTGATGATGACGGCCCTGGAGATGATGATGGTGGCGGATTCGGGGGATCTTTCGGCAGGATTGCTGCCACGTTCTCGGGAATTATGATGTACTTTTTGGGCCACAATATGATACCGTGAAGCGCATCCGTAAGTGTCTTTTCCCCGTCACCTCCTGGGATCTCTATCTCTAGGTCGTCAAATCTTGGATCACTGATCTCCTCCACACCAACCGAGGCGTAGCCAGGTGGAATCGGCATGTTGTGGCTTGTCTGTCCTGGCATTTGCGCAAGAGCACTTCCATACGCCACCTATATATATAGAGAGAGAGGAATAATTAATGAAGTGATTATTAGATTTATATATATGCATCGATAGTTGTGCTAGTTGAATGTATTAATCATATTTATACCTTCATTGTGATGTTGCTGAATGGCTTATGCAGCTCACATGAGGTGTGCCGACAGATGTCATCCACAGGGTACCGTTCACTGTCGTCCACTTGAACTCCTTCGATTGCCCTTTGCTCTTCGGGGGCCTCTGTGGAAGCGCAACTGCTTTTGCGTTGGGTAGGGCTAATGACGAGATCCAGTGGTGCTTGCGCCAGTGGTTCGTGCATTGCTCCAGAATGGAACCTCTCACTTATCGTGGCGTCCACTCGCCGTTGAATCTCTGCCTGCATCCTTTCTTCCTGTTCTTGAAGTCTTTGCTCCATCATTTTGCACCACTGGTCATATTCACGTTGTCTTCTTCTTCTGCGGCTTCTATAGGAGTCGATGTTACCCTTGAAAGCAAACTTCCACGGCACCACCCCGTAGCCTCTACAACGTCCTAGGTGTTCTGGGTTCCCGAGCGCCAAAATGAGCTCATCGATCTCTCTGTCAACCTGTATTCTGCCCGCTTTGACATCTTCAATTTTTTGCATGATCTCAAGTGCCTTCTCACGTAACGTGGGTGGGAACTCAAGGGTCCCATCATTGGGGTTCAATTTGCCTCCATGAGCATAATACCAATTTTTCGATCGGTCGGGCCAGTCGAAGACCGCTGGTATGATACATTTGGTGACAAGGTCTTCTTCCATCTTCGGCCATCGGGGAATTGCAACCGCGTAACCACCTCGACCAAGGCGATGGTTGTAGTCCCCCTTCTTACTCGAACTTATCAGCCCTTGTGCACTTTTCTTGGCAAAATCTTCGCTGTGCACGTAATCCACAAATGAGTTCCAGTGGTCTCTTAGCTTTGGCCATTCATCCCATTTTGGAGTTTCGCCTTTGCTGATAAATGTTTTCTTAAGCTGCTTCTTGAAACTCTGAAATTGAGTTGCCATCTTCGAGAGAGTCCAACCCTTCACAAGGTTTGTGTCCACGCCTTCAGTAAGTGTGAAGTGTTTTAGGACATCAGTCCATAACATATTTTTTACTGAGTCTGGAACCACGTATGGATTATCTTCTCTTCCCTTCCATTCTCTATACTTGATGGGCACGTTGTCCCTTACAATGGCCCCACATTGCGACACGTGCTTGTCTTTGATATTTTTTGGAGCACATGGCTGGCCAATCTCCGACACTTCTGTGATTTGATACATCACCTCACCGGTGATTACCTGTGTACGCCCTCTCTTAGTCTTTTTCGACGACGATCCAGAGGGCTACAAAAAGCAAGAATCGTTATTTATTAGTACATTGTGGTAATAAAATATATAGGTATAAATAGGGGTAAGAGAATTAGTAAGGCATGATTTCTCTGATACCTCGCCGTAACATTCTGCATTATCGGGGGCTGCGGCGGTGTTGTTGTCCTCGGCCCGGGTGTTGCCTTTCTCGAGGGCTGACATGTTGAGGAATTGGTCCGCCTGGGTAACCTCTTCCTCTGTGTAGGTTTGTGCGTTGTCATTTTAACCATCTCGGCCAGCAATTAAGTCCATCATCGTCTCATTTATATCATCATTGCGATCCATCTATACTAAGTATAAATAAATTTTCTATGAATATAAATATATTTCTAAGTACACATGAGTTTTCTATGAATTTCTGATTATAAACATAAATTTCTAAGTATATACATGCATTTCTAAGTATAAACAAGAATTTTCTATAAATATACATTAATTTGTAAGTATAAACATGAATTTTCTATGAATATAAATAAATTTCTGAGTACACATGAATTTCTGAGTATGAACATGAATTTCTAAGTATATACATGCATTTCTAAGTATAAACATGAATTTTCTATGAATATAAATAAATTTCTAAGTATGCATGAGTTTCCTATGAATTTATGAGTATGAACATGAATTTCTAAGTATATACATGCATTTCTAAGTATAAACAAGAATTTTCAATAAATATACATTAATTTGTAAGTATAAACATGAATTTTCTATGAATATAAATAAATTTCTGAGTACACATGAGTTTCCTATGAATTTCTGAGTATGAACATGAATTCCTAAGTATATACATGCATTTCTAAGTATAAACAAGAATTTTCTATGAATATACATTAATTTGTAAGTATAAACATGAATTTCTAAGAATATAAATAAATTTCTGAGTACACATGAGTTTCCTATGAATTTCTGAGTATGAACATGAATTTTCTATGAGTTTTCTATGAATTTCTAAATATAAACATGAGTTTCTACGACGGCGCCTACAGGGGTCGGCGGGGAGGCGACGGGGAGGAGCGGCTACCGGGGTCAGCGGGGAGGCGACCGGGGAGGAGCAGGTACCGGGGTTGGGGGAGACGGCGGGAAAGCCCTCGTGACCGTCGTCGACGTCGGCACTATATGTGTACAAACAATTTAGAACTGATAATAAAATTTTCCTAATACACTAAATTTTCCAAATATTCAACAAATACACTAAATTTTCGTAATACACTAATTAAATCAATTACAATTAATAAAACAATTACAATTACATTAATTAAAACAATTACAATTAAAAAAACTTGCTGACGAATGCTTGCGTCAGCAAGCAAATCCCCCGCCGGCCGCGCACGCAACCGGCGCGGCGGCCGGCCACCGGCGCGCGCGGTAGGGGCGGCTGGGGAGGCGCGCCGGCCCGTACCGACGGCTGGAGTGGCGCGGCTGCGGGGAGAAGCAGCGGGCGCGCGGCCGGCGGAGGTGGCGGGGCCAGCGGAGGAGGGCGCGCGGCGCGGTGTGGAGGAGCGCGCGGCCGGCGGAGGAGGGCGCGCGGCGCGGCTGCGGCGGTGGACGAGGCCGGGGCCGGCGGAGGAGGGCGCGGGGACGGCAGCATCAAGGAGAGCGGCGGAGGAGGGCGCAGCGGGGTTGAAGACGACGGGGGCGGGGGAACTGCCTTATATAGGCCTCCCTCCCTTTTGTCTCGGGTGGTAACACCACCCGGGACAAAAGCTGAATTTGTCCCGGGTGGTGTTACGACCCGAGACAAAAGGGGGGGCCTTTTGTCTCGGGCGGAAACTCCACCCGGGACTAAAGGGTTTTTGCACGCGGGAGTTCCCAAAAGGGAAAAATTCACCCTTTCGTCCAGTGTGGTGTTACCAACCGAGACAAAAGGCCCTTTTGTCTCGGGTGGTAACACCACCCTGGACTAAAGGGTGAATTTCTGACGGGACCCCAATTTCCTCAATTTCTTTATCATATTCTCACCATTTCTCTTTGTAATATTAGTAAAAAATAGTAAATTTTTATATTTTGAACATGCAAAATCATATTGAACTTTGTAGTACTTAGTTCTATATATTTGTATATAAATCTATTTTAAGAGTCTAAATAACTACTTCTATTTTCTGTTATCGATATGAGATCATAGAATTTCATTTAGAATAATATGATTACTTAATTAATAATTTGAAAAAAAATTAGGAAATAAATCGAGTTTGTCTCGTATGACACAAGAGACCTTGCGGCAAAGTTTGGCACCATTCCGGATCTTTTCGGGGGTCGACTCAGTTCAACGTATAATTATCGGGTGAAGTCTCTCGAAAATTCAAATAAACTGTAAAAAGTACTAAACAAATTCAAAAACATCTCAAACTTGGTGGTTGATTCACACAGGGCATCTAAAAGCCTTAGAAAAAGTTTCAGACCAAAACGACACACCAAAGCGTGGGCTTCAGAATCTCGAAGAACCTAAGTCTACACACATACATCGAAGAGAAGTTCCGTATACCGTTGTGAAGCAATTAGACTCTGTCAAACTCAAAATGGCCTAAAATTTTTTTTATCCTCATGTACACCCAAATTATGGCACCACGCAAGATCTTAGATTTTTCTGACGATTATATGTATTATTATATTTTTTTCGTTGTGCAGAAGGCAAAATGTGGTGAATTAAGTATCGAAAACACAAGAGTTCTGCATGGGGCTCCACAAAGATTTGTCTTGTATGACACAATAGACCTTGCGGCAAAGTTTGGCACCATTCCAGATCTTTTCGGGGGTCGACTCAGTTCAACGTATAATTGCTGGGTGAAGTCTCTCGGAAATTCAAATAAACTGTAAAAAGTACTAAAATAATTTAGAAAAATCTCAAACTTGGTGGTTGATTCACACAGGGCATAAGCCTTAGAAAAAGTTTCAGACCAAAATGACACACCAAAGCGCGTGGGCTTCAGAATCTCGAAGAACCTAAGTCTACACACATAGATCGAAGAGAAGTTCCGTATACCGTTGTGAAGCTATTAGACTCTGTCAAATTCAAAATGGCCAAAAAAAATTTTTGTCCTCATGTACACCCAAATTATGGCACCACGCAAGATCTTAGGTTTTTCTAACAATTATATATATTTTTATATTTTTTCGTTGTGCAGGAGACAAAATGTGGTGAATTAAGTATCGAAAACACTAGAGTTCTGCATCGGGCTCCACAAAGATTTTTCTCGTATGACACAAGAGACCTTGCGGCAAAGTTTAGCACCATTCCGGATCTTTTCGGGGGTCGACTCAGTTCAACGTATAATTACCGGGTGAAGTCTCTCGGAAATTCAAATAAACTGTAAAAAGTACTAAACAAATTCAGAAAAATCTCAAACTTGGTGGTTGATTCACACAGAGCATCTAAAAGCCTTAGAAAAAGTTTCAGACACAAAAAGTCATACATTCATATAACATTATATTACATAAAAGAGGTGATAATTAGCATTACACAAATGATTTGATCGTTAATAACGTAAGTACGGTGTCCCTTCATTTCCAAGAAATATGCTTGGATCAACTTCGATAGCGAACGGAGGCATGCCATCGAACTGATCATAATCATCCGACTGGTCTGTTTTGTCCTCGACTCCCACAATTACTCTTTTACCTAGAAGAACTATGTGACGCTTTGGATCCTGTGGTCCTTCTTGTGGTTTTGTATTCTTGGGTATGCTAGTCATATCCCTGACATAGAAAATCTTATGCACATCTTTGGCAAGGACAAATGGTTCATCTTTGAACCCAATTTTGGTCAGGTCCACTATTGTCATTCCATATTGATCTTTCCTTACACCACCTCCACTCAGTTTCACCCATTGGCAAAGGAACAGAGGGATGTTCGGCGCCCCGTACTCAAGCTCCCATATCTCTTCTATGATACCATAATAGGAGTTCTTGCACCCCTTGATGTCGATGGTGTCTATACAAACACCACTATTTTGGTTTGTGCTTTTTCTATCTTGGGTGCTCGTGTAAAAAGTATAACTATTTATATCATAAGCTTGGAATTTCACAATTATGCTAGAAGGTCCCCTAGCTAATAAAGCCAGTTGCGGATGAATCGTGGAGTTACCGATAAGTAGTTCACTCAACCATGAGGGAAATGTTTCCCAATGATGGCGTATAATCCAGGCTTAAGATTTGGTTGGATTTTCTGAAGAAATAATATGCTTGTGTTCCTGGATGTACAGAGTCACCAAGGATGACTGTTGCAGTACAGTTAGGTGTGCTTTATGGAACAAATCAGTATCATTGCTCAAACTTGATTTCCTTCCAATGGTGCCCTTTCCCCGTAGCCTCCCCTCGTGCCGTGATATCGTAACCCCAATCGAGTCAATTGAATCGACAAAATCAACACAAAACTCAATGACCTCCTCAATTACATATCCCTTGGTGATGCTTCCTTAGGGATGAGCGCGATTAAGAACATATTTTTTGAGGACTGACATGAACCTCTCGAAGGGCCACATGTTGTGCAGAAATACTGGTCCGAGAATAGAAATCTCTTTCACAAGGTGTACCAGGAGGTGTGTCATAACATTGAAGAAGGAAGGTGGAAAGGCCACCTCAAAGCTGACAACACATTGCACCACATCATTCTGTAGCTTTCCAAGGTTGGCTGGATCGATTGCCTTCAGTGATATTGCATTGAGAAATGCACAAAGCTTTACAAGCAATAATCGTACATTCTCTGATAGAACACCCCTCAGCGCAACTAGAAGCAACTGTGTCATCAACATGTGGCAGTCGTGGGCCTTTAGATTTGTGAACTTCTTGTCTTTCATATTTATGATCCCCTTTAAATTCGACGAGTAGCCAGACGGAACCTTCATGCTGTTCAGGCAATCAAACATGCTTTCCTTCTCTTCGTTACTGGAAGTGTAACTAGCAGGACCTAAGTAATCCTGTTCTCCATCATCATCCTCTTCTGGATCTTTTTCATTCATATGGATATCTTTCAGGTCTCGTCGTGCTTCCAATGTATTCTTCGCATTACCGTAACAACCCATGAAGCCTAGCACGTTCACGCAAAGATTCTTCGTAAGGTGCATCACGTCAATTGCGTTCCAGACCTCAAGGCCTTTGTTGGCGGTCAATGTCGGTATACCTAGTTATGAGTTTACCTTCGATGTTGGCGTTGATTTGATATTCATTCTAACGATCCTAACCCCCATTATATATCAAGTTCGCACTTGCATGTGGTTTTTGTAATGTTGTGTTTATGCAGGATTTAGTACTTAAAAGAGCACTTTCGGGTGAAGTTCATCGAGCACATTATGAGAAGATAAAGAGACCCGGCACAAGTGTAAACTAAAGACGAACATGACTCCAAAAGACCCGAGGACCGAAGCATCAAGTGGAGAAACTCCGGGAACCTAAGCGGAAGATGCAGAAGCTTGGGTAACAAGTATTCTTATCCAAATTACGGAGAAAATGACATCAAGGACCCACATGCATAAAGGCATAGGATAAGGAAGTCGAGAGAAGACGCGACGAGAAAACCGGGCCCGAACCGGGCCGAAATGGGCCCAGGCCGGCCAGCCCACCCCGTTTTCGCCTCGGTTTGGGACCCCCTTAGACCTAGCACCTCTTCGGACTATAAATATCCCCTGTGCAAAGACCCATGACACTGAATCGATGAGAGAGCCGCCGAATTGACGGAGACACACCGAAGGAAGCCGCCGCCGCCGCCAGTCGTCGACGTTGCCTAGGAGATGGCTTAGGCTAGCCCCTAGCCGCCATGGTTGGCCCTGCGTGGTGAAGCCATGGTGGAGTTCTGGAGCCATGCCTTGGATTCATCAAGGCATATGTACTTTTGACGGTGATATCAATCTAATCTTATCTCTTCTTTTGATCTACTTCGATGCATGCTTATTCATATGTGTTGCTACCATATGCCCTTAGTAGGAATAGATCTAATCGTGGTGGTTAGTCTATGTCTTGCGGATACATCGAAGTGGTGCACGGACTTATAGTCGTTCGGTGTTGATTACCCTCGCGTAGTGACAGTACGATGGGAGGGAAAAGGCCGAACAAACGTGTAATGTTGAGTTGATCTATAACTAGGTTATCTCTTTATCATGGTATGAGTGTTAGATTAGTTTATCGCTTTGGCCGGAGTTGCAACTAGAGACGGTAGGTTTGTGCTACCTTTGGTCGTGTTATCCTTATGGCTATCGATTTTGATCCATACATCCTACCAACGTTTGTATGTTTACCCTTATATGCAATCAATGCTTCATGTTAGGTTAGATCGGTTAGATTAGATGGAGAACCTTAGGAATTTGCTTCCGATCCTTGGATTGATACCTTGGTCATACTCCGAGGGAAAAAGGTACTACGATGATCCGTAAGCTTGCGGTGAATCTTGGCGCGTTATTGAACCGTCAACAAGTCCTTTTTCTGGCGCCGTTGCTGGGGATTGGAACTCGAACCCTAGGGAGATCTATCTATCTATTTGACTAACCATAATTTTTATTATTGCATATATACTTGTTTTCTTGTTTGTGTCCTTGAAAATAGGTGAAAAGCTAGACACTAAGACTTGGACTTCGAGAAGTCTACAATCCACTCCAATAAGATGATGGCTACATCAAAATTTGCTCTTTAGTGGTAGGTGCTAACTATTGTTAGTGGCCCAACATCCGCTATCGAGTCCACACCCTAGACAAGAGATGATGAACAAGATATGTCATTGTGTCAATTATTGTTAATACTAATGTTTCGCGGAGATTTGTTTGTTCAAGCAATAGGTATTGGAAGCAAACAACATAATGCCCCGAAGACCACAAGATCAAGATCGTCGACATCTTCGAGAAGTTTCTGTTCGCATCAATTTCTGCACAACCTCAAAGGAGAACAACAGAATATATTTGGATATTTAGAAGCTCCATGAAGTTACGCTTCCAACGAGTCAAGAATCAAGTCAATCGGAGGTTCCTACAAGCAGATATGGCCGAATCACCGATGATTGCACGTTCTGAAAATTTCTGGACAGCATGCAAGAGTAGAAATAAAACGGTCATAGCTCCCTCATTTGGACTCCGATTAAGATGAATGAGTACCCGTTGGAAAGGTAATTTTATAAATTTTTCGATGGAACTATATTTTGGTATATGTTCTGTTATGTATGCAGGGGAAAATCCACGAAGAAGAGGCAGCAGCAACACGATGAGAACAAGATACTGGAGATGAGGACGACAACAACGAAGATGAGCTTGGACAATGCTTTCATAAAGACCAACATAAAATTCAGAAGCTTGGAATAAAATAAGAAACCTTGGAGCATTGGCAAATGAAGGCACAAGTTGGCAACATCTGACGCACGAAGATGTTCGAAGCAATCCACGAAAGATTACACACAAAAGACGACATCGAATGGCGCGGATACTTTGGGTTCTCACACGATGGATTATGGAGCTACAACCAAGATGTGTGAGTCCCATAAATAGAGAAGAAGAGTGAGTCCACACAAAGCAACCTTGATGATGAAGGGCTCGAAGAAAGGAATTGCGAAAAGACGACGCGAGCCACCCCCGATCATTAAAGTTGTTAGTTTCCTTTCAATTCCAAGGGACCACTCATGATGAAAAGCTCAAAGGCTAAGGTACACATTAAAACTCTCAAGGTACTTTTGGAGGTAATAACACTCTTTGAAATATCCATGATTCATATCCAATAGTAAGATTGATTCGAT
This sequence comes from Cenchrus fungigraminus, assembly GCA_036936925.1. Taxonomy (NCBI): domain Eukaryota; kingdom Viridiplantae; phylum Streptophyta; class Magnoliopsida; order Poales; family Poaceae; genus Cenchrus; species Cenchrus fungigraminus. The sequence continues at coordinate 97,077,676 of CM072774.1, read as the reverse complement.
TCTATGTCTTGCACCATTGATGATCATGATAGGCTAGAATTCCTTGAGAATGGTATTGTGCTTAAACTCTGTCAATTACATGCCTACTGAACCTTTGCCTAATGAGAGCTTAGTGCCAAGCAAGAAACTTATGCTACATTTAATCACAACTTGTTTTGATTCAATTTAGATTGTGGTTATGTATGCGTTTGTTTACCTTACATTTTGCAAAACTTGGACTTGCTTTGTGCTCGGTCAAGCTAGTGACCTTAAAAGAGCATGTGTCGGGGCAAAACCCGAGTTTCACTTACCATGCAGGGCATTAAACTTGAATCAAGAGGAGAGAAGCTATGCCCCAAAGGAATTGCAAGCTTGATAATGATGGAAGGAGACGATTGGGAAAGCCTCTCATCGAGCATAAATGATCACATCAAACATGGAGAGTGGATCAAAGCTGCATGAACACCTTCAAATCTTGCGTGAAGGAACATGGCTTCGCGACCACGAGGAGGTACGTAAGAAAGTCAAGCTCTATGACTTTAAATGAAGCACTTTGCGGGAGGCAACCCGTTTTGTTTTACTTATATATATAATATGACTGGCTACATTATGTTCTTTAAATGAAACCATCAAGTAACATTGTACCATTGCTCTAATAAATACCACAACACCATGTTCTATGATTTAATTGCTATTGAGGGAGCACTTTGTTATTTGATCTTGGAAAACTTGTAGACCCCTTTTGTGTGCCTATTAGTGTTTAGAGTCTTTTTCTTTGTGTCTTTCTAGAGAGAAATATGAAGTTTGGAACAACCCCACGATTCTTAACTTGTGGCTAGTTAATTTAGGCTAACATTTGCTTTTAATTCTAGATCACCACCATATCATTTTGTTCATTCATGTCACATTGCATTGCATGTTTTGTTTTGAGCTAACTTTTTGTCAAACCAACACAAGCCTTCCTATAACCCCCACCAAAAACCGTATCCAACAAGGGTAGAGTATACTTCTATCCTTTGTTCTAACCAAAAACTTTGACTAGCCTCCCTATAAACTTCTTAGGAAAACCTCTCCTACCCTTAGACATCCTAAAATCATAGGTTTGTTTTTCATTGAAAGACCCTTCGCACCACCTTAGATAGAATTTCTACATTTTATTTCTCTCTCCAAAATTCTTATTTAAGCCAAAAATATAGGATACCCATAACCTACCCTTAAACCTTGTTAGTTTGGTTGATTGGTTCTTTCCGATGGGTGATTTTCTTGTTGACAATGCTTACTTCTTATGAAGCAATACGGCTAAGCTTTGTCCATCACTTATTGCGGACCTTATCGGAAATCTTTCATTCCTTGCTAACATTTGTTTGTGCTAACTCTTTGCATTTGCATCCTCCTCGTTGTCATGTTCACCTTTATGTTAGCTTAGTCTTTCGTGAAACTTTATGATGAATGCTTTCATGTTTATGTTAAACGCTTGGTACGGCATTTTACCTTTCAATCTTGTGTGAACATGGTGTTTAGACATGATTGAGATCACCATCATTCAGTGTTACAAACTTTGCTATCATGTTGCATTGGTTGGTCTATAAACTTTGCAATGCGCCCAACTTCTCTTGCACTTTAAAGAATTACTGACCTTGGGATGAGCATGGTGTTTTGACCTTGATTAATAAATCTTTAGAGGTATGGAAAAGTTTGGCAACCGAATTGTAAGCATGTAGCTTAGAAATTGGTGTAAACATTGTATTTGTTTATATGCAATCCTGTCATTCGCATGCACACTTGCACACACGTACACCCATTAGATTTTTAATTCACTAGACTAACTATGCCACAAGTTATGATCTTAGGGATGTCTTTGGTTTGTCGACATAGGGTGAGTATTCCCGACCATCACCTCGGGGGTACTTTGTGCATTAGAGTTTTTGCAGGCATGGCGAATCACTCCCATGAGTTCATGATAAAAGCTAAAATCAAGTTCGTCAACACCTCCGAAATCCTGAAAGAGTGCTGCTGTTTTCATCAATATTAAGCACGTATTCAGAGATGTACAAAAGAGGAAAATTGGATACTCAAGAGCTCCATTAAGTCTTCTTTCCAATGCATCAAGATTCAACATTTTAGGAGACCCGTACAAAAAGTTACAACCAAATCTTTGGGCGTCACACGTTCTGAAATCGCTCGGGACAGCTTGCACTAACAAAGTAAAAAGGAGATAACTCTCTTGTTCGGAGTCCGATTGGGATGAATGACCACTCGTTGGAAAGATAATTTCAAGCACTTTGCAATGAAGCAAAATCTCAGTACATGTTCTGTTCTGAAAGAAGAGGAGAAATTCGTGGAAGATGAACCAGCAATGAGGGACATCATAGAAGAAGGTGAAGATGAGATGAGAAATAATTGGGACCAAGGCTCGTGACCAAGGGCGGACGTTAAAGGACAATCAAATCCCCTCGCATGGCGGTAGGACTTCAAGAATACAAGGTGTTCACCTTCTTCCATGCCTAGCAACATGCTAAGCATGGGGGAGGACTTGGTGGACAAGAGAAAACCGCATGGAGTACAAGGATGCCCATCTTCCTTCTTCCATGCTATGCACAATGCTTAAGCATGAGGGAAGCTACACTACACTATAAGCATCAAAGTATGGTAATAATTCCTCAACCCTCTCTTTGTCCTTGTCTTTCTATATGCCTGTACATATGTATATGCCTTCAACACACCTTAGATGCAACCTTTGTATATCTCTCTTATTAATAATATGGCTTCTAGGAGTACAACCTAGTTTTTGTTTAGATTATGATCACTATCACCTTGTGCTCACCATGATGATAATATTTTGCTATGATCTTGTGGAAAAATGATGAAAGTTGCCGCTTTGTTTTACCTACATGATATTGTATATGACTTGACTAATTGCTCTCCATTAAAATGATCTTAAATTGACTAAATACCGGCTCTTTTATTTGTGGAGGTTAAATGACTAAATTATAGACCCACATACTCTATGTTGCTCTTTGATTTAAGTTTACCAATGACCTGATAACTTGTTTTGTTTTATTTAAAATTTAATTCATATGCTATCTACATTTGAGAATCTCTTGCAAAGTTCTACCTACCAAAGCCTATATACTTATGATCTTTCATGATGAAACCTCTAGATTGCAAACTTATATTTTGATGAGTTGGATTAAGATTGATTTTCTGTGGTATGAGACTTAGAAGCTGGTCATTCCATTTTGCGTAACTTCTTTTTGCTAGCCATTCTATCCGTGCATTGTGAGTTTCCACATCGGAAAATTTGCAAACCTAGCCGGATATCCACCCACAAACCCAAATATCTTTTTGTGTTTACCTCCTTGACCACAACCCAATACTTGAGTATGGACTAATATTCCGAGTAAGATCACAAGGTGAAGGTGTATAATTTTGGGAGACCTCCAAGTAAGGGATCCCTAGAAGATTTCAAGTATCTCTCTTCAGGAAAATACAAGATTTTCAGTACCTACCTTGGCAAACATTTCATCACCTCTTTGCTCGGGGATGAGCAACCATCTAAGGATGGGGGGAGCTGCCAAGCCAAGGAGGTAGGTACTAATGTAGTCTAGAGTTCAAGGGGAGAATTAAAAAAAATTTGGATATGTATAAAAAAATAAAGAGAGAAGAAAAAGAAAAAAAAATGTGTGATAAAAAAAATAATAATAAAGCTCCCCGGGTCTCTAACTTCATTTGAATTTGCAAAAGTGCTTCAAGACTAAACTCCATACTCAATTTTCCAACCATGTGCAATCTGATAACAAGGACTTCATTTGTGCCTTGGGATCATCCACTTGCCACTTGCACATGTCCACTTATCTAAATGTGTGTGTTCCATCTCTCTCCCTCTCCGACATTATTTTCCATGGCCTTTTTGACAAGTCTCATTAAATCCAATAGATCTCTCTCTTAGTTTGACAATATTTCAGATATAATATTTTGCTAGGATTGTTTTTACCTACCAAGCTCCACATAAGCCTTCCACTTTCATATATGAGTAGAATAGGTTGAAAATAATCTAGTATAGGTTTGAGTGACTTGATGAGATGAGCGTTTCCATGAGCTTTTGCAAGAGGATTTCACTATGTTGGATATGCATCTTTTTGAAAAACTCTTCACAATGTAACAAGGTAAAGGTTTGAAGTTTGCTTAAGTAAAAGAGCATTATATTTACTTTAATGTGGCATGATCTTTATTGCTAGTCTATCTTCCATAATGATAAAGTAGCCGGTTAAAACTTGAAACTAAATACTAAATACTTGAGAGAGCAATGTGTCTTGTTATGTACAATTGAATGCAAGGACTATATCGAAGGGCAACGCTGATTTCTTGATCAAGCAAGTTTCCTAGACTCGCTCGAGGACGAGCAAGGTTTAAGCATGGGGGGATGTTGGCGGTCAATTTCGGTACACCTAGCTATGAGTTTACCTTCGATGTTGGCGTTGATTTGATATTCATTCTAACGATCCTAACCCCCATTATATATCAAGTTCGCACTTGCATGTAGTTTTTGGAATGTTGTGTTTACGCCGGATTTAGTACTTAAAAGAGCACTTTCGGGTGAAGTTCATCGAGCACATTATGAGAAGATAAAGAGACCTGGCACAAGTGTAAACTAAAGACGAACATGACTCCAAAAGACCAGAGGACTGAAGCATCAAGTGGAGAAACTTCGGGAACCTAAGCGGAAGATGCAGAAGCTTGGGTAACAAGTATTCTTATCCAAATCATGGAGAAAATGACGTCAAGGACCCACATGCATAAAGGCATAGTATGAGTGTTAGATTAGTTTATCGCTTTGGCCAGAGTTGCAACTAGAGACGGTAGGTTTGTGCTACCTTTGGTCGTGTTATCCTTATGACTATCGATTTTGATCCATACATCCTACCAACGTTTGTATTTTACCCTTATATGCAATCAATGCTTCATGTTAGGTTAGATCGGTTAGATTAGATGGAGAACCTTAGGAATTTGCTTTCGATCCTTGGATTGATACATTGGTCATACTCCAAGGGAAAAAGGTACTACGATGATTCGTAAGCTTGCGGTGAATCTTGGCGCGTTATTGAACCATCAACAGACTTGCCAATAAGGTAGCTCCCAAAATATAGATTTCTTCTTCCACAGTGGTGCAAGCCCGTTGGCGTCATTTGGAACAGGTTCACTACCGTCACCCTTTCCAAAAACTACCCTTACATTCTTTACCATCTCAAATACCTCCTCTCCATTAAAATGGGAGGGCTTCGTACGATGATCAGCTTTTCCTTTCCAATGCATCCCTTTCTTCCTTAAGGGGTGATTAGTTAGAAGAAAATGATGGTGACCCATATACACGACCTTCTTACAATTTTTGAGATGAATACCTTGGGTTTTATCTAAACAGTGCGTGCAGGCTCGATAGCCCTTGTTTGTCTGCCCGGAAAGGTTACTTAGAGTAGGCCAATCGTTGATGGTTACGAACAACAATGCTTGAAGGTCGAAGATCTCTTGCTTATCCTCATCCCACACATGTACACCTTGATCCTGCCATAGCAGTAATAGTTCCTCGACCAATGGTCTTAGATACACATCAATGTCGTTGCCGGGTTGTTTTGGACCTTGGATAAGGACCGGCATCATAATGAACTTTCGCTTCATGCACATCCAACCAGGAAGGTTGAACATGCACAGGGTCACAGGCCAAGTGCTATGACCACTGCTGAACTCGCCGAATGGATTGAAACCATCCGTACTTAAACCAAACCTTATGTTCCTTGCATCCTTAGCGAAGTCTGGGAATGCTCTATCAATCTTTCTCCACTGAGACCCATCAGCCGGATGTCTCAGCATGTGGTCTTCCTTACGTTCCTCTTTGTGCCATCTCATCAACTTAGCATTTGCTTTGTTCCTGAACAAACATTTCAAACGTGGTATTATAGGAAAATACCACATAACCTTAGCTGGAACTCTCTTCGTCTTGGGAGGTTGCCCCTCGAGATCATCAGGATCTTCATCTCGCCGGATCTTATAACGTAGCGCTTTGCACATAGTACAAGCATTCAAATTCTCATTTTCCTTGCCGCGATAAAGGATGCAATCATTAGGGCAGTCATGGATCTTCTGAACCTCCAACCCCATAGGGCACACAATCTGTTTCGCTTCATATGTTGTGAATGGTAGTTCATTTTCTCGAGAAGCTTGTCCTTCACAATTTTCAGCATCCCCTCAAATGCCTTATCAGACACACCATGTTTTGCCTTCCATTGCAGCATTTCCACTGTAGTTCCAAGCTTTTTGTGACCCTGCTTGCAATCTGGGTACAACAGTTTTCTGTGATCTTCTATCATACGCTGCAACTTTACCTTTTCCTTATCATTTTCGTAGTCCCTATGTGCATCCTGTAGAACCTGACCAAGATCATCAACAGGGTCGTCTTGTGGTAACTCTTCTTCGTCAGCATCTTCCATTAAAGTATCTGCAAAAGCTTGCCCCGCTGCCCAGTCCGGAATGTTATTATCATCCTCCTCCTCTTCTTCATCGTCTTCCATCACAACCCCTCTTTCGCCGTGCTTGGTCCAAACCACGTAGTTTAGCATGAATCCGTTTTTAATCAAGTGGAGGTGCAGAGTCCTCCAGTCGGCGTGGTCTTTTTCGTTTCTGCATTGCGAGCATGGACAACACATGAATCCCTTTGGGTTCTTGTTGGCTTTGGCCACTTTGAGAAAAGAATGCATGCCCTCCACATACTCCTTGCTTCGTCTGTCGGCGTTCATCCATTGCCGGTTCATCTGCATCATATTAATTGAAAAAAAGAACTTTCTTATTTTCTTTAAATAATAAAAAAGATGCTTCCTGAACATGTTGATGATTTGAAGACAATACGTGAATTCAGAGATGTGTTTGAAGAAGTGGTTCAAAAGCTAGAAGCTGACATAGCACACATCTCCATTACCAATAGGAGCAATCTGTCCAAGCATAATGTTCTCAGTGACACCTCTCAGGAGGTAAGCTTTAGCATATACAGCAGCTTCAAGCAAGATGTCGGCATTCTCTCTCTCTAGATAAGGTGTCTAAGAATTCCAGTTGATTACTTGTAATATCACTTCATTAAGGTAGATGGTTACTATTGTCCCTGTAGCCTCAACAAGGATGTTCGAGGATGCTGTATGTACAAGGACAACAAGTAACCATCTATCTGATTGAAGTGATGGAGGTTCTTGGAATCGAGGCTGTCCGCCGATCTCTCTTGGACGAGCTTCCGTACTTGATGCTGCTGTATATGTTGAAGCTTACCTGAGGTGTCACTAAAAACATTATGCTTGGACACCTTGCATAATACCGATTTATCAAAGAACTTTATTATTTTATCTAAATCATAATACCGATATATAAAAGAGAAATTAAATTACCTGCATTGTGTTGTATTTCCTACCTAAATGTTACATTTATTTTGTACCTAAATTAAATTAACGATACATTATGCTAGCTAAATGTTAAATTTATTTTCTACCTCAAAGTAAAATTCAATTTTATTTTTATAAAAACACAAAATGCTTAATAAAAATGAATAAAAGAAGATTCAATGATTGTAGCTAAATAACTACTTGTTACTAAATCTAAAGTATATTAAAAACCTCATCTCTTAGCTCCTCATACCTAAAAATTTAAATTTCTATTTTCTAAGTCTCTATATCATAAAACGAAATTTAATCACAACAAATGAAGGGAGGATGAAGAATCAAACCTTGGCAACACTTTGAATGAGAGAAATCTTCACAAATTGATAAAGAAAAAATTCGGCAGCACCTCCCTAAGAGAGAGGCGCCATGGAGAGCTTGAGCTCTCGGTTGAAGCTAGAATGGCTTGGGCAGGAGGAAGAAGCAGTAGAGTTGACGAATTTATAGAGCGCGGCCTTTTATCCCGGCCGGTTGGTAAAACCACCTTGGACTAAAGGACCCCTTTAGTCTCGGGTGGTAAAACCACCCGGGACTAAAGGCCTGTTGGCGGCCATGCCTTTAGTCCCGGGTGGTTTTACCACCCGAGACTAAAGGGGGGGCGGCGCCCGAGGCCTTTCGAGGCCACGTCGCCCCAAAGCCTTTTGTCCCAGGTCCATATTTGAACCGGGACAAAACGCCTAGAACAAAGGTCGCCTCTCTACCAGTGAACGCTGGAGCATTTTCTTGCTATATCTGCTATGCATGATGTGACTTCTTTGGCATCTCGTGAAAGATTATATGCTGTTGCTGCTCTAATCAAAACCTTTGTAGCTTTCTGTTACTGATTATGTTTATTATTTTTTTAACATATCATGACGTCTAGAAAGAGGTATGCATCCGCCAGTTGGTACGTACGTACTCATCAACGACTTTGCATCCATATACATAGAAATGTTAGAAGAATATCTCTTAAAGTGTCTTGTACAAATTTTATTATAACATCTTTGATATGCACATTTAGAAAGGGATTGGGTTTTTTTAGTGGCACTCGGGCTTCTAAAAAAATCTGCGGACCAGCCTTTGGGTGGTGGTGGGTGCCGGGCGCCAGATGAGCATTCGGATAGGATCGAATGGTACAGTATACTTCAATAATAATAGTATGTACAGTTTGAACAAGCAATGCAACCCTGCCAAAAAAATCCACATCTGGCGTTTTATGAACGGAGGATGAAGAAATAAGAATGACTCGTACAAAGTCATAAGTCTTTGGTTTTTTATGAAGAATGACTCGTATAAGGTCTCAAGTCTTTGTCTTTTTATTTAGGTTGCAATAATGCATGTGTGGTGGATTGATGAATGATTAAACTCCTGGCATCCATTATTAGACTTGTTAATTCTTCCTTTCGTTCCGCATTCCAGTATCACCTATATATTCACATGCATTCCCGCTATTGGGCATCAACATGTTCTGATATTCAATCACTCCGTCCATCTTGTTCTCGGAGTTCGGCCTCTTTGTTCTGGATCGGGTACGTCCTACAACCTTTTTAGCAGGTACGCAAAACTATTGACATCCTCACTTATTATGCTTCTGCAAATCCTATTACTCCTCTCCAACAGGTGTAGTTTTGGGTTTCCTATTTCAATTCTGGTGAAATATTACATTTGTGTATTGAGCTTTGATTTTTGAAAGTGATGAGTAGATTTTCTTTTAAAAATAAATACTACCTCCATTTTTTATATTTGATGTTAGGATAACTTCCTTAGTTCATTTTTGAACTAATCTTGCTACCGTAACGTCAAATATAAACTGGAGGTATATGTTTTATGTATCTTACAAACATTGCTAGAACAAAGCGTTAGTCACACTACGGGAAACCGACGCTCTGCCGTGAGCCCGATACTCATGGCAAAGAGCCATATACCCTCGGCAAAGGGTTTGCTGAGAGCTGCTCTCAGCAAAGGGCTCTCGGCAAATGTGATCCGGCAAACAGGACCTTTGCTGAGAGCCGTCCATCGGGCCCACGACACACGTTTGCCGTGAGCCAAGGACGGCCCACGGCAAAGCAAACTGCAGAAGCCACGGTGGTGGCATGGTTTGCCGTGAGCTTAATGTCTGGCTCACGGCAATGTTTGAACGTTTGTCGTGAGCCAGATCCGCGGCTCACTGGCTCACGACAAACTTTCGGTCTTTGCCGTGAGCCTGACTTCTGGCTCACGGCAAAGGCTGCGCCTCACGACATATTCACGGTTTCCGGTAGTGTCAAAACTGTGTTTTGAAGATTTTTATCAACTGTCCCAATGCTTAAACCGTCACTTATTTAGTTATCTATGATTGGAGGAGGCCATCCCTACACAGCTTTTGTAGAAAGAAGGGAAATTTTATGTTAATATCATTTTTTGAAATGTTTGTAGCTAGTTACCCCTTGAAATAACTTATTGTGGGCGAAGGGACTCAACACAACTTAGTCCAAGAGCTACACACACTACTTTGGAAACGACCCTCAACCCCTTTAGTATCGGTTATGCAATCGGTACTGTTAATTCGGTACTAAAGGAGGAGTAGGCCTTTAGTAGGGGGTCAATAACTTGTACCAAATGGGGCGGTGATTTAGTATCGGTTGGTCTTACCAACAGGTACCAATTTGATTGCCATGTCGAGTTCTTTTTTTTCATTTTCTTTTCTATTTTCTCACATACTCATAGTAAAAATTACAATCACATGAATCATATTCACTATCACACATCTCACAAGAATTACTATCACACATTTCACATAATCAAAGAAAATAGGGATCATCACACAAGAACAAGAACAAGAACAAAAACCATATCTCAAACCTAAATCTACCACCATCGCACCACTGTGCCGGGGAGGCTGTCGCCCCGCGTCTGCACTTGGGAGGCTGCATGCCCCACACCCCCAGACCACGGGCCTTTGGAGGCCACCGCCCCGCATCGGCCGGGAGGGCTGTTGTGCCTCCGCTCCGGCTCCCGGTTGCATGTTTGAGAAAAAGAAGTGTGAGAATAGAGAATATATAAAGTGGGAGATCGAGGAGAGATGGGAGGAGATGGTTAAAAAATGCAGCATGATCCTTTTAGTATTGGGAGGAGTTCCCACCCGGTACTAAAAGTCATCCATTAGCCCGGGTCAAGCTCCCACCCGGTATTAATGTGTCTGATGATATTTAATACCGGGTAGGAACTCCACCCAGTACTAAAGGGTTCACGAGATGCGCACTGGGGGCTACTCCTTAGACCTGATATTAATGCTAAGATTAGTTGGGGTGAGAAGGAAACCGGTACTATGGTCGAGGATAAAATGTCAGTTTTCTAGTAGTGACACAATTGTATTTTTTTACTCCTTGAGTGGGCTTTAATTATTGCTTAAATTGTTGGAGAACCATTGAGACACCACTACAGTAATTTTGGAGAAAAGTCAGTTTCCTCTGGTACGGTGTGTTCCGTCCCCATGTTGAGGGCATGTTTGGATCATTAAGATTTCACCCGCTTGGTCCTCAGTGTAGAAAAATTGGTTGACAAATTTTAAAGTGCTCAAAATTATTGAGAGTCGTTCATTCGACGAAATCTAACGGTGAAAGTACCCAGAAGTACTAGGAAGTAATAAAAAAGTACCTGAATGTACAAAAAATAATGAGACATTAGTAAAACATCCTTTTAATTATGTGTAAATCTATTGAATTTTGTATAAAAAGATAAGAAAGGACGTGTACTTTCAGGTACCTTCCAGCACTTTACAAGTACTATCTAACTAAGCTTCTCATTTAATTCCTCACTCACAATTTACAAAATTAAGGCACAATTCATCTTGATTCTCATGCATGCTCATGTATCGTGTAGAAACATAAGCACATTGGACGAGAGTAAAATGTCAGGCCGCCGTGGACCCCCGCAGCCGCAGCCGCGGGACTTTGAACCTCCTGGACGCGTGCTGTTCCGGGTCACCTTCAACGTGGACAATGCCACCGCCAACGATTTCAACCGTTTCATCGAGAGAGTGCAGCGAGAGATTTGCGATCGCATCCTGCGGCAGCGGTACTACGGCAGGGGTACCATGGTGCTACCCGACCAGCAGGCCCGGCAGCTACCCTGCCCGCAGGCCCAGCAACAAACGTGGTTCATCATTGTGCTGGAGAGCCGGGACCGGGAGATGAGCTACAGCGTCCCGTTCTTCATTGAGGCCGAGACGATCTACCTCCATGGCTACCAGAACCAGGCAGGCTACCTGTTTGAGTTCGAGTTGGACACAACCCAAGACAACCCGCCACCATCGGGAAACTACCTGGGCCGCAACGCATCCACGTCCCTGAGTTTCAGCTGCAACTACCACCCCCTGGTACAAGCCACCAAGCATAAGGGGCCGGGCGGTGTCATCCTCGACCCTGGCCTGACGCTCAATGAGGGAGTACGGGGCACGCCGATGCCAGATTTCAGTCAGCACCGGCTCAGAGACGCCGTCAAGGAGCTGGCACAAAGCGACAACTCCGGAAGCCAGCACAGGACGGCGCAGAACCTGCTTGTCGTGATCATCAGGTTCTGCGAGTCCATCCGGTTCCGCAGCGTCCGGCGCGAGATGGCGAGCCTCTGGAATCCCACGACCAGTATCGCCAGTAGCTTGAGTAGCCATGGAGTGGGGCAGATCAAGAACTGGAACCGCATCGCAACGAACCTGCAGGACTCTGCTCGACATCCCGTCGTATGGCCAACGGACCTTGTCGCAGCGGGTGTTGGCAGCGCCGCGGAAGCGCATGAGATACTTGTATTGATAATGTTCATCGGCTATCCGAGCGAGCCCAACAATCCGACCCCAGTGTGGCGTCCCCCTACGCCGGACAACCACCGTCGGAATGGTGGTGGCCCTGGCCCTGGCCCTGGCCCTGGCCCGGGAGGGGCGGCGGGAGGTGTTCTCGCTGCCGAGATGCCCCATTGGTTCCTCATGCCGGAGGAGCCTGTCATGCAGATCCTGAGCATCGACATCCCCCGCCAGCGTGGAGGCAGCAGGTTGGAGGGTGTCTATGGCAGCATCACTGTCACAGATGGCTTGGGTACTCAAACGGTCTACCGCCGCAGCCGGGAGTACTTCCAACGCAACTCCGGCGACTCCGAGGTAACAGCCACAGTTGCAGTACGTGTACTCTATATATATATTATCAGCATATCAATCGTTAGTTCTTCACTGAATGTGAGATCGATGCTGCGCAATCGATTTTTGAAATTTTGAAAAATCCCTTGCACAGATGAAGTTGGAGCTGGAGGCCCTGAACCGCGCCATCTCCGCCTACGACTGCGTCGATGTCGACTTCCAACTCAAGGGCGTCTCACCAACTTCTCCCCTGACCACGGGAAGCTTCTCGTGGAGCGTATACAACTGCCGGACCAACAGGTACGACCACGTGATGCGCAGGACCATCGGTCGGGCGGTCCTGGAGTACATCGTATACAGCAAGGCCGTGCAGGTGGCGGTGAGAATCACGGTGGACAGGGAAGACGACGTTGCCCACACATGGTTCACCACCATGAACACCATGGTCGGGGTCCTCCAGCCTGGTCCGCGGCGGTACATGACCCGTGCCGGTGGCCGCCTCCAAGGCGACTATGTCGTTGCAGTGCCACTCTCCGCCCGGCTCGAGGTGATAGCCACGGTGGAGCACAAGAGGTCCCGGCAGCCGGTGGGGAGAACCTTCGAGCTACAACCTACTGGAGACGGAGGCAGGTCCACGAGGACTGAGACGCTGCCGCATGGGACCACTGTGAAGGTGGACTTTGCCTGGAACCTTCTTCGGATGGGTCTGCCGAGCGCTGCAAGTTCTGCTGGACCAAACAGGCACGATGAGTTGAGACGACGCAGATGAATCGTCCGGCTCCAGGGTTCACGGTCTGCTCACATCTCTATTGTCAATTTGGTGTCTGCTTCGGAGACTTGATACAGCTAGCATGTACTTCATATATATTATTGTCTTGTATGACAGGTGTGTCCTGAACTTATCATACTTATATATGTTTTGTAGTCGATTGGGTTATTATGAATAAAAAGTTATGACCTTTTCTTGTGGATTAACTTATATTTTCTCCGTGGTTGGTAATTTAATTTATCCTACCTATTATACTTATATGTTGGTGTTGGTGAAAACAAAATGAAGGTATAAATAAAAATACAAGAGCACGCATGCATAAGTATTCGAGAACCACATATTTCATTAATTCTTTTTTTGGACTATTAAAGTGCACGTGCGACACGCACGTGTTTTTTAAAATCTATTAAACACACTTTTATTTTCATAGAACACACATGGTAGGATTAAAAAGGACCCAATTAGATTATGGGTAGATGAAAACAATGAAACACATCAAGATATCATGATAGTATAATAATTAAAATTCCAATATAACAACATGTAGTAGTCTCTTTCCAATCTAAAATATCATTCATAACACACTCCATTATATTCATGATTTTACAAGCTATACCAGCATAAGTGCATCGGAAGAGGGGGGTGTGTATCTACCCTAAAATGTTTGGAAATTTCTTTTAATTGAAAGGCCTATGTAAATGCTTGTTCACAACATTGTATCTCATCCTCAACCTGCTAGTTACTTTCACCCATTAGTTGGAACATTTGTCAATAAGGTGCTTCAAATTATCTTTATTCATACAAGAAAAACACAAGGAATTGATATAACATGTAGCCAGTGATGGCGCCATTTAGATGAAATCCCTCATGAAAACGAAAAATAAATGTAGCTCAATGCACCATTTGACATTTACTCTTTCCGTGGTGCATTAATCACACCAAGCAACCCAAGATTGTAAGTCCATAAAAAAGGAACAATTTTTTTCTCATTAGTTTACTTCGCATTATCCACTTCGGATTTTTTTTCTTTTTATCATCATTTCGTCTCTCAAGCAGCTCTGCTCTTACATTTTCATACCTCCAAACATATTATTCCCCAAAAGAACTCTAGAGCCTATTTATTTGTTCTCTGTAGTTGTAAATATCTAGATCGGGTCACATGTTCTCTGATGAGAAATAAGAGGACAAATTGATTATCAATACCATTCATTAAAAGACCAGTCAAGAAATTATTTAGAGAAAATAATAGGCAACTAAAGACATACATACATACCTGCTTATTACCCTGTGCAAGCATAACTGAATATAGCTGCCATGGTCAGCCTGGTCTTGTGTCTGAAAATCAGAGAGAGAGAGAGAGCGCGCGCCAAGCTGCTGCTACAACCAAAATGGTACAGAATCTGAAAGCTTGAGCTGGTGCTGACCAACAATTAGAGAAATGCAAACCAGATGAGAATGTCGTTGGACTTTTGAAAGTTGGACTTTTGAAAATTTAACCGCAAAGCAAAATAAACTTCTTCAATAATAACGCATCATTTTTCAGAAGTTTCAGATGACTGTCTAGTGTCCACAAATGCAATTGTCTAGGTTGATTAATTGATAGAAACTTGTGATAACAAACTCACCTGTTAACATTTGTCTAGGTTGCCTCCATTGCTGAGAGTCCGAGTTCATTTTCACCATTAGCTACAGTTCTGTAAGGGACCCACTTGTCAGCTGTGGGACCCGCATGTCATCCACCTTGCCACTTCTTCCCCACAGCCTTATCTTCTTGTTCCGGCGATATATATTTCCGTAGCACTCGACCTTAACAAGAAGATGAAAAAACAAAAGAAATATATATGCACAACAAAAGAAATATATATGCACACCTCCGTCACAATCACCACCACCATCACCGTCATCTCCTTCATCATCAAATCTATCGCCGGTACCATTGTAGGTATCAATATCTTGATGAATTTCTGGATTCATAACTGTAGTTAAATGAGCACATATTTTGAAAATATCCAAAAAAATAGAAAAACAAGTCAACATTAATTTAATTGCAAACCTCATTGTTCATCGTTAACATTAGGTCTGCCATCAATATCATTACACTCAACAACTATAGCCCTGTTTGGGGGAGCTTCTGGGAGCTTTTGCTTCTCCAGGAAGCTACAAAAGCTAAAAGCTTCCCCAAACGGGGTTAGCTACTCCGAAAATCAAAAGCTCCAAAAGCTCATTTTACACTACAATCACATAAGCGAGAGAGGAGGAGCTTCCCGAGCTTTTGCCTCCACACCGCATCCCGCATCGATCCCCCGCGACCGCCCCTTCCTTCCCTCCCGCGATGCCCGGCGTCGCTACTCCCCTCCGCACCGGCCGGCTCCCTCCCCTCCGCGAGATCCGGCAGCACCCCTCCCCTCCACCTCGGTCGGTGTCGCCGCTCCCTTCCCTCCCACGCCGCCGCGCCACCCCTCCCTTCTGCCCTGACCGACTCCCTCCCCTCCGTGAGATTCGGTGGAACCCCTCCCCTCCACCTCAGTCGGCGTCGCCCCGATCGACGCCGCCTCTCCCTCCTCCTGCAACGCCTGTCGCCACCCTCTCCTCCGCGAAGTCCGGCGCCATTCCTTCCCTCAACCTCGGTCGGAGCAGCCCCTCCCTTCCCTCCCGCGACGCTTGGCACCGCCCCTCCCCGCTGGCGCCGTCCCAGCCAGCGCCGCCCCTCCCTTCTCTCCCGCAGCGCCCGACACCGAGCTCTCCCGCCTGCCGTCGCCGCCAGCCTCGCCGCCCTCGATGTCTGCTCCAGTCCCTTCTTCCACCATCCCATAGAAGCTGATAGCCTATAAGCTGAGTGCCAAACAGACCTTCTCAGCTTCTCAGAAAAGCGACCCTTTGGACTAACGGGTGGTGCTTCTACAAAAAGGAGATTTTGGAAAAGCTACCGCTCCCCCAAACAGGACCTATGTGAGATTCAGTTCCTATAATTGATGAACCACAAAAGGTTGATGCGTCATTTTGGTCTTGTTGGCTAATCAACCGTTCACAGCGTGGTGAGTCCGAGTGGTGACTGACTCAAGATATCAAGACAGAAAAACGGTGCTGTGAGAACCAAATTGTTCCAACAACTTGCTCAAGTCACGAGTCAAGATCCAAAAAATTTACTACGTATTCATGTGCCAAAATCGTAAGCGTACATCAAATCATGGCAAACCCAGCATCTCACAGACAAATCTATGTACAGAGTAGAGCAATGGGGAGCAGCTCCGTGTAGGAAAAACAGAGGAAGCTTCCGAAGTCCCTATGCGAGCTGAGCAGGAGATCCAAGCTTGTTGTCAGAAGGAAGCAGCGAAGCGGGCGGAAGCGAAGACCTGCCTCACCTTGCCACGATCCGTGGCGCTCGGCAGCCACGCCATCGCCGAAGCCGCCGAAGCATTGGCTGCGGGGTCCCCGGCCACGTCTATGCGCACCTCCGGCGGCGCCCCGTTCTCAGCGGGCGCGGACGGCGCGGCGGTGGCCAGCGGACCGACACCGACGACGACGTCAGCGCGGCACAGCGGGCGCGTGGCATTGCCGCGGAACCAGGCGTCGATGCACTCGACGTGGAAGCGGTGGCCGCACCATGGCAGCGCGCGGGCTTTCTCCCCGGTCTCGAGCTCGGCGAGGCAGACTGCGCAGTCCCCGGCCGCCGCGCCCGGGCCGACCGTGACCACGGGTATCGTGGCGAGCACCGCGGGATCGAGCCCGCGCGGAGAGGGCGCGTCGCCGTCGCGGTCCTCGCCGTCACCGCCGGTGATGGCCAGGCTCCGGAGCAGGCGGCGCTGGTGGCCGCCGGCGAGTCTCCAGCGGCGGGAGGTGGTGTAGAGGTGCAGCGCGACGAGCGCCAGGAGCACGCCCGCGAACGCCCCCGCCGTGGAGAGCAGGAGCTTGCCCGCGACGGCGTAGTTCGCGGGCTGCGACCGCGAGGCAGCAGGTTCGTGCGGCGGCGGCTTCGGGAGAAAGTTGTCGGGAACCTCGCCGCACGGGGTCTTCATGTCGTCCACCGTAGGGCGCGTGCCATTGCCGTCGCCGGCGCCCATGGTCGGTGACGGTCGTCGAGCGCTCAGCGAGCCGAGCGGCGGCTTCGCGAAAGGTTTGGGGTACTTGGGTATCTGTGGCGCGCGGGATGCGATACGGGGAGGTGGTGCCAGCGGGTACAACAGGCGGGTAGGCAAGCCATGGGTGACAAAAACATTATAATTTTGGCAGAATCATCCCCAAATTACGATTTTTATGGTTCTTCCAACTTTTTGGTCCTCCAATTAGATGACGGGTGAGTCCGGCGTGAGGGGTAAGACGGGTCCGAATTAGGTGAGAAACGTTTTCAATTGTTTTCGATCTTTATAGTATAGATTGGTTGACCGGGTGTTATGTTTCATGGGTAACTGAAATGCAATTTATAAAAACAAAAGCGTAGAAACATCTAAATGTATACAGGATTGGACAATCAGAAATGAGAATCAAATTATCAATGGAATGGGTTCAAATGTTGCTATTGAATTATTACATCCTAAATTCCTAATAGCCGAGTTAAATTTTGCAATAGAAGGCATTGGAACGGGGAAAAGTAAGAGGGTAGGTGAGCATGCCTCACGGATGAGAATGGCAGCATGCCTGTTGGAACAGAATGTGGCTTCAGGGGCTTGAAGCTCCAGGTTGAGCAGCTCCACAGTATTGTCGAGGCTCTGAGCTCCACGGTAGCATCCGAGAGAGCGTGTTACACGCACAAGGCTCAGATGTCGACTTTGTAGGGTACTCAAAGTTCACTCGAGGTGTGCCTGCTTCCTTGCTGCTACATCATGGCCTTTCATATTGCTTTTAGCCATCTGCACTTCTTCACAGACAGTCCATCGAGCAGACAGTGTGCATCTTCTGATACACCATGGCTGGCGAGATATGAGCAGACAAGGGCTGTTGTTCTCGTCCCGGAAGCTGCGGCCATGGTCCAACTAAGAGAGTGACAGCACATCGTCGCCATGGATCCTTCTCAGCGGCGGAGGGGCCAGATTGGCCTGGCCTAGGCCATGGGGAGACATCACAGAAGGGGCCAGACATCACAGAAGGGGCAAGCAAGCAAGGGAGGGGTACTGCGCGACGACTGCACCTCGTCCACGCGCCACACCGACGGAATCCCGCAGCCGGTCCTGCAGCTGCCGCGCGCCGCTCCGGCCGACGCCCGCTGCCTCCTTGGGATGTGGTCTCCCTGGCTTCCGGCGGCGCGCGAGGGCCGCCTCCCCGGTTGAAGGCGGCTCAACGTAGCCGGGTGGCCTCCAGGCTCCAGCGGTGGCGGTGCGTAGGGGCCTGGCCTTCCCGGCGGGAAGCGGCGTGGGGGCTTCCCCAGCCTCGGGAGTGCTGCGGGGCAGCCATGCCGCCGCACATGAGGACATGGAGGGGGCGCGGACGTCGACCAACTGCAGAGGTTATTGCGTGGCCGCCGAGACAGCGCCGGCAGAGGGCTCCCCGTCGGTCTGCGCGAGCCACAACGGCGCTCGCCGAGAGGCGGAGGAGGCCGAAGGGGATGAGGTCGCGGGTTCGTGAGTCGTGACACGAAGAGCCGGAGGTGTACAGGCGGGTTCATGAGCGTCCAGATCGCTACCTTAATGTGCGCGAGACCCGCGGCCGCGCCGATCGGACGGCCGATGCTGCGAGTTGTGCGGATCCGACGGCAGGTGCGCTAGCGGGCGACGTGGATCCACGACATGAGAGTCCGAAATCGTGCGGGGAAGAAGGAAACAGAGACGATTCATGTGTAGGTCTTTGTGTGGGTATGGGTGGGTGGGTAAACAACTGTTGGGTAACAAAAACATTACAATTTTGGCAGAATCATCCCCTAATTTGCGGTTTCTATGGGTCTTCCACTTTTTCGGTCCTTCAATTAGATGACGGGTGGGACCAGCGTGAGGGGTAAGGCGGGCCCGAATCGGGTGAGAAACGTTTTCAATTGTTTTCGATCTTTATAGTGTAGATGTACACTAGCAATTATGCCCGTGCAAAGAAAATATTGTCCACCTCGTCGTCGTTTGCTCCGGGCGCATCATCCATCCTGCCGAACCTGCAGTTTCCCGACCTTGTCGTTGTCCATATGACGCTCGTGCAACACTAATCTTGTCTGCCCATCGTTCACGTCTACGGAACCTCACCGTGATATGCTTGACCTCACCTTCCCCGACCATCTTGTCATTCTCATCGCGCACGTGCCACCCCAATCTCGCCCATCGTCGTCCACGACTCCCCAATCTCGCCGTCATCCGCCCCTACCGCGCTGTCATCCCCGACCTCACCGTCGTGCCCGCGCCACCCCGACCACCTTAACCTCGCCCGCCGTCGTTTGCACCTCCCGAACCTCACCGTCGTCAACCTCCAGCCTCACCGTCGTCTGCCCAATCTCACCATCTCCTGTAGCGTCATCGTTCTCATGACGCACGCGCCACCCCCAACCTCACCTGCCATCGTTTGTGCCTCCCCAACCTCACTATCATCCGCCTTGGCCGCGTCATCATCTCCGCATCTCCAGTCTCACCGTTGCGCCGACGCCACCGTAACCTTGTCTACCGCTGTTCACTCTAGTCGTATCATCATCCCCACTGCCCATTTCAACGGTCCGTGTCGCACCCTCCTTCCCATGACGCACGCGCCACCTCGATCTTGCCCATCTTTGTCCGCGCCTCCCCAGCCTTGTCGTCATCCGCTCCAGCCACGCCATCATCCCCGCATCCCGGCCGGTCTCACTGTTGCGCCAAATCATTTTTATAATGAGTCGCTGGTTGTAAACCAAATTGTTCTACTAGTTAAACTACCGCTAAGATGCACAAACCTGCCTGCATGCTGCCGTGCATAGCACCTTTTGGATCGTATTGTTGGCCTCCTTGCAGACTTCATCGATCAACCGTAGGCCCAGATACTATTGCCGAGGAAACATGTGAGCCCGCTCAGCTGCCACGGCCCATGGATCAACACCAAAATGGGATTAGGAAGCTGTGTCTTGTGTTTTCTAGTCCGGTTTTCACGTGGCACATTAAGTTTTTTGCCGTGATTTTCGAGATGATGACGGACGAAAAAACGGGTAGAGGAGGACGTGGATGGAGAAGAAGATAGAAATGAAGAGTCTTTTACATATATCCATCTATGTGGCGCCATGTCAGCATACCACATCAGATCTACAAAGGTCATTGAAAGGATATGGACCTATGTGGCACAAATTAACAAGTTTGGGGTGCCAGATTTCAACTTTGTGAGTTCGTGGACCTAAGTGGCACAACTTAACAAGTTTGGGGTGCCAAATTTTGATTTTGCAAGTTCATGGACCTAAGTGGCACATTGAGACAAGTTGAAGGGCCGCTGATGTATTTAACTCTATAATATGAGTAGAATGAAAATGGCACATGGATGCATGTGAGTCTGTGGTGTAGTGGTAAAGGAGGCTACACGTGAGAGGGAGGTCACAGGTTCGAACCCCACCGGGCCGCGTAGTTCTAAACGCATCTTTGTTGAATATTAGACCTGACACATGGTTAGACAACAAGAACAATCAGGAGATCACATTCTGAGTAACCAATAAGTAAGAACATTGAAGCGATATAGTATTCTATACCTCTCCATTTTTCACTAGGTATTCTCTAATAAATAGTATTGTAAGATGCAGTTAACCTTAATTAGAGAATTTATTGTAAGATGCAGTATTATTCTTTTTGTTTACAAGATCTCTCCATTTTTCACTTAATAATGAGTCCTATTTAGGGTACTGATGAATACGATAATTTATTGTCAAGAAGAAGAAGCATGTGGATCTTGAAAAAAAATAGGCAGAAGATTAACATAGATAGAGCACAAGTTTTATTCCAAGATTCTCGACATAACGATACACCAAAAGATGTGGACCTTGTCAAGAATCATGTGGATTTAGGCATTAGCAGTAGCATTAACCTAGTTTGGAACAATACATCAGACTATCCGCAATGGTAGACTCTAAAATTCAACCCCTAAAACAATATTTGGAGGCTCCTTTACAAAATTTCACCCTCCAAATAACGTTCTACCGCAGCGATGGCCTCTAAATTTCAACCCCACAAAGAATATTTCTAGGAACATTTTATCAACTCCTTGGTTTGGGGGAGGTAGCTGCGCTCTCCACATTTGGGGGAGGAAAGGATGTCCCTGAAATTTAGAGGGTCGTTTAAGGGACACCGTTGCGGTTCGTTTTGGACCAAATAACCTCTATATTAAAGGTAGGGGAGGGTTTAGAGGGCACTGCTGCGGTTAGCCTCAGCACCCTGGACGCCCAAGGAAAATAGAAAATGCTACTAATTCTGCCATATGAAAATTTAGCACTGAGTTAATCACCCAGTGTGTGTAGAACAACAAAAGCAAGGTGCCCAAACCAGGACCACATCAGAAGATCTTATAAGCAAATTTGACCTTTCGTGATAAAGTGACTAGTCCATCTTTGAAACAAACAAACGCTTCCTGCTTTATCTATGAGAGACCAATAAATTTTGAGATTGAATAAACACTGTGAAAGAAAAACAGTTCGGTGATGTTTTGGACAGTTCGTCACGGAAATATAAACTTGAGAACTAACGTTCTCGAATTCATCATAGATTCGTCACAAATCATCCCTTGTAACGAAATTTGGCTTCACAGTGACGAAAAGCATTCAGCACCCATGCAACTATTTCCAATAGTGACAACACATGAAACCCTTCGAGAACTTTGAAAACATTTTCCATTTTGAAATTTGTTTCAAAAAGGAATCTTGCATGTATGAAGTATTAAATGAAGTCTATTTGTAAAATCTTTTTACAAAAATGAGTGTAACTTTGCGTGACGAATCTAATGACTGTAATTAATCCATAACTTGCTA
Source organism: Cenchrus fungigraminus (assembly GCA_036936925.1). Classification (NCBI taxonomy): domain Eukaryota; kingdom Viridiplantae; phylum Streptophyta; class Magnoliopsida; order Poales; family Poaceae; genus Cenchrus; species Cenchrus fungigraminus. Next base: position 97,055,492 of record CM072774.1, on the reverse strand, counting down.
CAGTAATGCTGCAGTAAGTGTCCTCTAATCGTGTCATTAAAGGTCTCATTAGGTTTGCCTCACGAATTAACGCATGGTTGTGGAAGTAGTTTTGTAAATTGGATTTATTTAATACCCTTAATTAATGGTCAAAGGGGGTAAAAAATTTTCACCCCCATCTAAACACGGTATATGTCGCTTCAAGAAAAAAAATACTGATGTTTGAGGCTAAACTAAGCTCATTGTAAATTTTCACCCCCATCTAAACAAGGTATATGTCACTTCAAGAAAAAAACACTGACATTTACATTATAGCAAAACAATTGCAACAAGGTGCATTCTGTACAGCAAATGCACAGACCACGCAGTTGCAACCAATTGCAACAACTGGACTAGACCAATTACAACTATGCCACCATACTAATTGCAACTCGACGGAAAAATACTTTGTACAACAAATGTACAGACTCTCGTAGTTACAAATGCGCGACTGCACCAATTGCAACTAGACAGACCAGTTACAATTGGATGCGGACGAATTGCAATCGGACCCAACTAGTTGCAACTAAGCGCTGAATCTATGTGTAAACCAATTGCAACCGCGAGACTAGATCAATTACAACTATATACTGTCCTAATTGCAACTTGACGGAATTAATTGCAACAGTTCTGACCCGTTGCAACTTCCAACTGAATACGAACCAATTGCCACTAGACCAGATCAAGTTGCAACCCGACGCGAACCAATTTCAACTAGAGTCGCGCGGTTTAGTTGCAACTGAGCAAGAATCAATTGAAATAAGGGTGGGTGCATTCTCTATACAAAATGCACCCATGCATGTGCATTATAGCAAAAACAATATATATATATATATATATATATATATATATATATATATATATATATATATATATATATATATATATAGTGTTAGAGCTTTATGGTGTTTTTTTCCTTACTAAAAGGTTGGGGATGCAAAATTATCACCGAACAAAGTGACCTTCAATTTTACATGAGCATTTAGTAGAGGGAACATATCTAGTGCAAACTACAACTTTGTGAAAACCTGTGCAAACTATGGCAAAAAAGGCGTCTAAATTCACCAAAAAAATCACACATATAGATGATATGATGATACACAATCTTGTAAAATATATTTTCCAAACTCAACTTCGTTTGTGAGGTATAAAAATAACAAATTTCTAACAAATCATTTGGGAAGCTTTCTGGCTTGAACTTTGTTATTTTTATATCTGATAGACGAAGTCGAGTTTGGACATGATATTGTACAAGGTTGTGTATCATCATATCATCTACATGTGTGATTTTTTTGTTGAATTTAGATGATTGTTTTGTTGTGGTTTGTATGAGTTTTCACGGAGAGGTTGGTTTGCACCTGATACGTTGCCTTACTCCACAAGGCTCTTGATCATCTAAGAACTTTAAATTTTTTGACCTTTGTAGGTTTTAACTTTTTTTTGTCTCCAACAAAAAATTGATGATACAACATGATCATCCGATGCCTAAACGAAAAGCTTGAGGATATGACATTTCCGCTGAACACAGACAATACTACATGCTTTCCCCTAGTGCCATTCAGTTATAGAGGACCAGATAAGTATGAGCAGGAGGATATATCAAAAACTTGAGGATACGACATGCTTTCCCCTGGTTGATTTCCTTTAATGAAAAAGCTTGAGGATACGACATGGTCACAAAATACGGACAACTCATACTTTCCTCTAGTGAAGTGATGTGCAGTTGGCAACTGGCTAAAAGGGTTCCTTCGTATCCTATATAAACCACCCAGGCCACTGTGGCTCCCATATCAATTACTTGACTATTTGATCAACACTTCCAAGTAGAAGTTGTTTGAAGCTTTAGTAAGGTAACATGTCTATCTTGTTAATTTTACAAGTGAATTCACGTTTGCATGGGTGATAGGCTATAATTAGTTTGAGTGTTATTGCTCTCTATTTGAGTGTTATTGTTCTTTTGTTTGAGTGTTATTGTTCTTTATTTGTAAAGTAGCTCCTCGATTGTGGGCATTTTGATTGTATTGTTTGGAGATACTGTATGTCATAAGTATTACAAATTAAATAGCTAATTGATGAGTATTTGTGTATGAACAACTTTAGATTTAATTTACAGGTGTGAAGCTATGTCGAATGGATCAAAAGAAGGAACTGGACATCCAGACGAGTTGCATGGGTCGCCAGCAACAAATCTGCCATCACTACAGGAGCAAGAACTTGATGAGTTCTGGAGGAAGACTGTGGAGGACATAGAGAACACAATTAACTTTGGGAATCCCATTTTACCCATGAGCTATGTTGAAAAAATCATTATAGACAACCAAGGTAGCTTCATGGTATCATATGAGACATCATCATTCCTGGCAAAAGGCCTAGAGATATTCATCCAAGAACTTATAGTCCGTGCTTGGATGTATGCCAAATCCCATGATCGCCCTAGTACCATACTTGAATCAGATATCTATGAGGCCATTAATTCTAGGGAGTCCTATGTCATCCTGAATGATGTTCTCCAGAGGCCTGGGACAGATCATGATCACACGTCCATGTCTAGCAATGCGCTGCAGCTACATCAGGTTCATATGATAACTTGCAAAACTCAATTCCTCTCCATTGGATTAAGTTGACTAAATCAGTATTCATTTTCCATTTTATTTTGTTTCAGGAATCTCATTTTGTGGCAGCAACTTCCACAGACAGAAAACGATGCAACAGACCCTTTATCCAAATCAAAGGGGCAAGGCTTCCATATCTCAAAAGAAAACCTTGTTCCTACAATCAACGCTCAACCTAATCCAATGGAATTGAAGATTGATGAAGATCTCAAAGTCCCGACCACCTCAAGTGGTAGCATTGAAGAAGACAAATAAGCAACAAAAAATGGTGTTAGCTTCAATGTTCCCCTGTTTTCTCATCAAGTACTCAAATTAATGTTGTCGTGGCTGCATCAGACATGTATGGATGTCCTACATATAGAAATAAATGATGGGAACTTTGTATTGAGCTTTGTGTGAGTGATGTTGTTAAATAATATCCTTTGTATTTCCATCAGTGTATCTATACTATTAATCTATACTATAAAGAGAGAGCAAATTTATGTCAATTCTCATCAAGATTAGGTCCACCATCCTCCTCACACCGGTCCCACTAGGCAGACTTCGGGTGTGACAAAAACACCATTAACCGAAAAATAATGACGATCTAAAATGTTTCCGCCGGAACCAAAATCTTTTAGACACCACACGTTTTTCCTTACCCGCCGCACATACCCAGCCCCTCATACTGGCTTTCCTTGTACCGCGCCCCTCTCCACTCATCTGTCCGGGTCGCCCTTCACATTCCAGAATTCATCTGTGCCCCTCCTCCGAAACAGGCGCGCGATAGCCGCATCCCTAGGTGGAGGAGACCTGGAGGTAGCAGTGGCCCAATTCCCACGACGAGGAGAGGTGGCGGCACTACGCAGCAGTGGCGGTGGAGGTGTTGAAGGCGAGCGAACAAAGCACGGGGCTACCTAACCCCACGACCCATCTTGCCTCAATGGCGGCGGTAGCCATTAACCACTTCCAATGGACACGGGACCGTGAATGGTTTGGAACTGATGCGGTGCTCAGGATCAGCCTCACCGTCTTCAGGTCCGGGATAAAAGACCAAATCCACCAAGGAGGATGGATTGCCAAGATCTTGTGCTAAGCTGTCATCGTCTTCCTTATGTTCTTAGTCCCAACAATGTTGTCAGCTTCTATGGGTCAGCATTAAACCTTCCTAGCTCCCATTTTCAGACTGACTCATGTTTATTAATCAATTTCAGATAATAAAACATTCCCATTGATGAACTGTTTTGTGTTGAATTAGTCTCATATGGAGGTCGTCAGTAATGCATTTGCTCATTTATTGAGCAGATGAAACAAAAAGCTCCCTATGCAGAAATTGATACTGGTCAGTCACTTTTGAATTGGTTAAATGTATGCCTTTCTATTGTTTCAGCTGCACTCTGCAAGCCACCCACCCCATCTCAATTTTGATCTTTCAGTTCCAAAGGTGCTTATTTCCGTATGTTACTCTTTCAGTTTCATGTTATCATGTTTCCTATGCTGCCATTCCAAATGACAATAGTGAGGCCTTGGCACCTTGCAGTAAATCAGTGAGAAGAAGAAGGCATTAACCGAAGGTGGAACCAGACAAAGGTAATCATTTTTTGGTATGTATAGTTATATTGACAGTTTCTTGAATTTTGCTCAATTTATTTCACAAGATGACTGGTAATAGCTTTCAAAGGATACACAGAATAATAATACAGAGTTGAAAGAAGTCTTGCACACTGAGATGAAAGAAAGTGATCAGTAAAATCGCGAAGCTGACAACGTTGAAAGGGCCACAATGCCCATTACTAAATGGTGATCAGTAACGGGCTTTACCACAATGCCCGTTACTAAGTCATACACCACTCTGTCATCATAGAAAATATTGAACAACACACAGAGAATCATGTCTCTTAAGATGCAAAATCACACACACAAATAGTCATAAGAGCATATTCTATATTTCTACATATTTTAAGATGCATATATAGCATCACATGCTCACATATGACATGCATCACAAGGTTCACATCACCAAACTAAATCATCAGGGCACATCACCAAAATAAGACTGCATCAGCTGGGCACATCACCAAACTAGACTCTAGCTGCAAGGACACTAGTTACATGGCTTCTTTTGTGTTGCTGCCTCAAGTTCAACTATCCTTGCATCTAGTTTTGCAAGTCTTTCTGCTAGGTAACCATTCTTCTTTAGAAGTTGAATCTGCTTCAACTTCTGTGCGGCTTTAAGCTGCTCCACCGCCTTGTTGATTCCTTTCCAGATGTAGTCAATGTCATCCCGAGTAGTACTCGAGCCCGCGGGTCAAGTACACAAACCAGATGGCCAGAAGACAAGTTGGCTGCAACTGGACTTGATAACCATTTTTGGCCTACCCAGATGTTGCGAGGGACAGATTTGTATTGGTCTGTGGCCTCATTGCTCGGGAGAGGGTGTCAATCAACAGGAAGCTTGAGGATCACACAGATAATGAGAAGAAAGAGTTGTTCACTGCTTTACAGGAAAAGCTAGAGTACCTAGCCAATCTGTTTGTAGCTGACAAGAAAAAGGGAATGAAGTCAGCTATGTTAGAGATTGCAACCTTGCAACGGCGGTTCAAGGCCCATTTAAGAAAGGCTTATGTGAGGCAAGAGGAGCTTCCCTTTCTGAAGCATCCCTTTTTGAAGCCAGAAGAATGGGAGGTGTTTTTCTTTTTGGTCACTTCATACCTTGAGCAAGACAGCTTGAGTAGGCGGGACAGAATAATAAACTAAGCTAGCCGGTAAGATCATAGTTCGGTTTTTGGACTCACTGATGTTTGTATTTTCAAAAGACCTATTTCATGATTTGAGTGAAGCTATTGTTTCAATGACAGAAGATGTGCTCTTCGGTCCTTCAACATTGAGGCTTCAGTTGTGACTTCCTGAATCTTAAGAATTTACCGACTGAATTTTTCCAGGGTGCCAGCTCATAAGTCTAAGGACAGGGTTACGTACATGTGTGGTAGGATCAATATATGTGTACTAGGTGATACCTCGCGTGTTGTTGCGAGAATTTCATAAGCAAAATTTTAAGATGAACTTTGAAATTAGAAAAGAAGGTGATTGTAAAGCAACATTCTTTTACAAATTACATTATACATGAAAACATGTTCATTGCAAATGACATTATACATGTAAACATGTTCATTTCAATGATAGAGAATTGCTCTTAAAATATTGATCCTTCATGTATTCTACTATGCAAATTTTGTGGTGTAGTACTTGCTAAGACTTATAAATGGCATGCACAGCCTTATAAATGGCATGCATGGATGTTATTAGTCACGGAAAATAGGTATGATACATAAATAAATAGCCTAATGAATGATGATGTGGCGCTGACGTTGATAGCTTACATGTTGAGAGAAATAAAGTTATGATTTTTAGCATGAGGTGCATCTATATAGGTTCTACAGACGTGAGGATAGCATCGCGGGCTCCGGAGGTTGGAACTTTTACTATACTAGCAACAATGCCTGCGCGACACGCGCGTGCTGCATGTTTATATGATAAAACAATTTAAATTCTGATATAATGGAACAATCATTTCATACTTAAGATACAATGTACAACTATGATTTCATATGATGTGCATGAAGATTAGTGAGACATTTTTACCTCAACTTTGACCGCTCATTGTATTCAAAAAATTGGGCGGCGGGTACAATGGTGGGTAGGGAAGGGATAGCTGAGAAAATAATTAGCTTTTGGCAGAAACATTTTCTCACTTGCGATTTCTATGAATCTATCCCTTATCTTCTCCTTCAATCACATGATATATAGGTCCGAGGTGAGGTGTATGATGCACGTGTGTCATACACGTGTTTACTTACACCTATTTGATTTGTTCCTTTATCCACAGCACATGGCATTTCTATAGATTGTAGCCAATGATGGCCTTATTCAAATGAATTCTATCCTAGAAGCAAGTACATGTGTGGCTCGTCACACCAATTGATACCAACTTCTTTCTTGATGTATATACAATTTTGCCTTCGGGATACCCCCAACAAGTCGCATAAATGAAAATAATTTCCCCATATTTTCCCTACAGTAACCCAATGATATCTTTGCGAGCTCATATCTGTTATAAAAAAGAAAAATGCATTCTGCAGTGCTCTATGCCAGGTTGTGAAACCAAAACAATGTCAGATTCTAAATCATAGGATAAATGTGTAGGTAAACTCATTGTTGCTCTTATAGTGCACATATCTTATGGTCATACTATTTACTTGTTTGAAGGTAATTTTGCGGGTTCAAATAATAAACACCTCGTATAAAAACATGCTCCACAAGCTACATGTAAATTGACACATGTTCAGAACTCAACGTGTTTTCTTAAATTTTGCATTAACTGAACTGCTTTAATTAAATTCTTCCACTCCCAAAATTCTGGATTGGTGGAACCTGACATCCTGTAGGAAATTAGCTAGGCATTAGATCGGATCAGCAACCACAAATACCTACAATTTTACTTGTAGCGTGTTCCACCTTTTGAGTTTTGTTTGCGGTCTCTTTTTTAGACAGCCTCTTGTGTGCCGCTCTGCGAACAAATCCAATTATGCAATAGGCTTCCCTCCTTGCTCTCATTTACTTTGGAGCCTCTTCATACAATCGATCAAGGCCTGCATCAGAGCAGATCAGCGAGGAAGCCATACACAAGGCAATGAATACAATAACCGACAGCCGCATGACATACATCCAGTTCCTTCTCAAGGGTGTCGAGGTCACTGAATTTGCTCTTCTCAGTGATGAGCTTCTGCATCTTCTCCTGAGTAAGGTGCTGATTGACATGGAGAGGAGGTACTCATAGTAATTTGTAGGACTTGGCTTGACCGCCTCAGTTTTTTCAGAAAAAGGATCAAAATCGCCACCATATGCTCGTTGCCTCCGCCTCTTGCGAACTGACCTGCCTGGGTGCCTCACCGGGCACCGCTTGCTGGCAGCGCGCAACGGGTTGGGGCAGCTTGATGTCAACGCGCTGGGGTGCTAAAGCACAGGGGTATGCGGTGGTAGAGGGCGAAGCTGCGGGGCACTTGGCGGACGACAGGTGGAGTGGGGAACGCGGGCAGGAGTGTCGCGCGGGACTGGACAAGCTCACCGTCGTCTCGCAGCGGAGGTCCCCCGACAGCCTCAAGGGAGCATGCCGCGCGCGGTGGGTTTCGGGTAGGGACGCAGGAAGGAGTGTCGCGCGGGGTTGAACAGGATCGCCGTTGTGTAGCCACCGGGGTCGCTCGGCATCCTCAGCGAAGCGCGTCACGGGGGCATTCGGGAATCGGGATAGGGAGCGATGCTCGGCCATGGCTGCGGCCTGCGGGCGAGCGGGAGAGCTGCGAGGGGCATTCGGGAGGAGGAGCGACGCTCGGCTCAGCCATGACTATTGGGGAGAAGGAGAGGGAGTTGTGAGTTGTGACGGCACGGTGGAGAGGGGAGTGTTAGCACCTCTGATGCTAACGTCACTGATGATGAAGCTGATGACGACAACGAAGAGCAGGGTGTTCGGCTTCATCGAGGGCAGCGACTTCGCCAGCCCAACAGCAGGGTCTCTGGCTCGCAATGGGCCAAGTAGTGGGCTTCATTAGTGTGTGTGTTGATGGGGTCATCCTGTAAGCCATAAAGGCAGTGTGGCGTGGGAGAGGAGAGGCACCCTGTAACTGAACAAAGACTCGAACCGATGAATCCTTCATCGCTGTTCTTCCCAACCTCGTTTCTCTGCCTTCGATCCCCTGCTGTCTCTTCTTGATTCCCCCTTCAATCTGCTACCCTAACACCTGGTATCAGAGACACCTATCCTGGTTCCGTTTTCCTCTTGATTCGAGTTACCTGTTGAATCGAGTCTTCCGAGTCGAATCAGTGAGCGCGATCCGTCGTGGCTGATCTCGATTTAGGACTCTGGTTTGGAGGTGAATCGAATCGATCTTCACACACAAGCGAGCCTGGATTCGTCTACAAATCCCCACTACACCAGACTGCAGAGGCAGCAAGGTGCCATGAACCCCAACACCAAGCTGCTGCTAGAAGAGATGCGCAAGGAATTTGCAGATCAGAAAAAGTTGATCGACAAGCATTTTGCGGATCATGATGCCAAGTGGGAGCAGCGTCTCACGGACGCGGAAGGGAAAAAGGAGGAGCGCGTTGATGCTCTCGAGACGGCGGCGGTGGCGTTTGAGACTTGGAGGCCCACCATCGAGTCGTCGCTGGAGACGGTCAAGACAGAGGTCCAGAAGCTCACCAAACATTGGGATCGTGCTGTGAAGGAGAAGTCAACGGCAGATCCAGGGTTGTTTCCGCTGCCGGCTACAGCTCTGCCGCAGGGGACACCGCCCCCGGGGTCGGTGCCACCGCGCCTATCTGTTGGTGGCCAAGCTGACAGCCCTCATGGGCTCAGCATCGATTTGAGGAACTGGGATGCTGGGTACGGGTCAGTGACCTATACCCAGTTCCCGGACAAGGGTACGTATGGTTTCTTCAATCCTAAAGTTCAAATTCCTAAGCAGCATGAATTTGGGGGAACTCGTGGGGGAAATTCCACTGGGCAACTTCCTAAGCTTAATTTTCCTGAGTTCACGGGCGATAATCCTAGGTTGTGGCTATCTAGATGCGAGAATTATTTTGATATGTATGAGGTAGAACATTTTCGCTGGATTCAAATTGCATCTATGTATCTGTCTGAATCTGCAGCTCGCTGGTTTCAGTCTGTGCACCAGAAACTGAAACACGCGTCCTGGCAGGAGTTTGCTATCATGTTGTTAGACCGGTTTGGGCGAGAATAGAAAGAGTTGTTAATTCGCCAGCTATTTCACATTAAGCAGTCAAGTTCTGTGTCTGAGTATGTAGAAAAATTTGCTGAGCTAGTAGACCAACTAACTGCTTATGGTCATGTTACTGAACCCGTTTACTATGCTATGTGTTTCATTGACGGGCTTCGTGATGATATTAGAGCAGCTGTTTCTTTACACCGCCCAGTCGATTTCGATACTGCCGCTTCTCTTGCATTGTTGCAGGAAGATGTTGGATATAATTTCAAAGCTTCCAGGAGGCATGATTATTCGTATGGCGGCAATACAGTGCCAAAGGGCCCCATCCTCTTCCTTCTCCACCTCGCATTGACAAAGCTGCTCCTACCCCGGTGCTTCCTGAGGAGAAGAAGTTGTGTGAGGGCAAGACTCCTGAAGACAAAATGGCTGCATTACGGGCCTATCGTCGAGCCAAAGGTCTTTGCATTCGTTGTGCTGACAAGTGGATCGGAGTCGCGACCACAAATGTTCTCCCACTGTACAGTTGCATGTGGTGCAGGAGTTATTAGAGTTATTTCAGATGGAGGAAACTGAACAACTATCTGTCTCTTCTGAACAAGTTGATCAGTTGTTTGTGGCTATATCCAAGGAAGCTGTCAATGGTCAGGAAGGGCCAAGAACAATGAGGTTACAAGGATCCATCCAGGGTAAACCTATCCTCATCTTGGTGGACTCTGGCAGCACTCATACTTTTATTAGTGAAGAGCTGGGCTCTTCCCTTCACAGTGGCTGTCATCTAGCTACTGATGTGAAGGTTCAGGTGGCTAATGGGGGTATTTTGCATTGTTCCACTATTCTCAAGGATATGGAATGGTCAGTGGATACTTTCAGTTTTACTTCTGACTTGAAAGTTCTCCCTCTTTCTCATTTTGATATGATTATTGGCATGGACTGGTTAGAAGCATTCAGCCCAATGCAGGTGCACTGGAAATTCAAATGGATGGCCATTCCATACAAAGGTACTACTGCTGTACTCCAGGGTCTCACTTCTGTTATCCCTGATGAAGTAGTAGTCCATGTCTGTCAGCTGGTTGAGCCTAGTCCCTCTTCTGATAGTACTACTGTCTCACCTGATATTGCTCTGATTTTGGAGGAATTTGATGTTGTTTTTGAGCCTTTGTCTCAACTACCACCTGAGAGATCTTGTGATCACACTATTCCATTAGTACCTGGAGCTAAACCTGTTCACATCAGACAGTATAGATACCCACCTGCTCTTAAAGATGAAATCGAGCAGCAGGTTGCTGACATGCTGGCTAAAGGAATTATCCAACCAAGCTCTAGTGCCTTTTCTTCTCCAGTTCTGTTGGTGAGAAAAAAGGATGGGTCCTGCAGGTTTTGCATTGACTTCAGGTATTTGAATGCCTTAACACTAAAAAGCTAGTTTCCTATACCTGTGTTTGATGAGTTGATGGATGAACTGGCAAAAGCTAAATGGTTCTCTACTCTTGACTTGAATTCTGGATATCATCAGATAAGGTTGAAGTTGGGGGAAGAATTTAAGACAGCTTTTCAGACCCACTTTCGGTTGTTTGAATTCAAAGCAATGGCTTTTGGATTGTGTGGGGCACCTGGCACCTTCCAAGGGGCTATGAATACTACCTTAGCCCCTCTCTTAAGAAAATGTGTTCTGGTCTTCTTTGACAATATATTGGTTTATAGCTCTACTTTTGCTGAACACATTGATCACCTCAGACAAGTGTTACAATTGTTGGCTGAAGACAAGTGGCAAGTTAAATTGTCTAAGTGCACTTTTGCTCAGCAGAAATTGCCATATTTGGGTCATGTGATTAGTGCTCAGGGTATTGCTACTGATCCAGCTAAGGTGGCCGCTGTTCAATCCTAGCCACAGCCTGCTAATATTAAGGAGTTAAGGAGTTTTCTAGGCTTAGCTGGATACTACAGAAAATTTGTGAGGAACTTTGCTATCATCACTAAGCCCCTGACCAATCTCCTTAAAAAACAAGCTCTGTATGTTTGGACAACTGAACACTCTGAGGCATTTGAGACCCTGAAGAATGCTTTGATCACTGCTCCTGTCCTAGCTATGCCGGATTTCTCCAAGACTTTTTGCATAGAAACAGATGCCTCCAACAAAGGGATTGGTGCTGTATTGCTGCAATCTGGACACCCCTTGGCATTCATTAGCAAGCCTTTGGGGCCTAAAACTCAAGGCTTATCAACATACGAAAAAGAATACATGGCCATTATCACTGCTATTGACCATTGGAGAACTTACTTGCAGCAAGCGGAATTCATCATATATACTGATCAGAGGAGTTTAGTGCATTTAAATGAGCAGCGATTGAATACACCTTGGCAGCAAAGGATGTTCACCAAGCTCACAGAAAAGGAGTGGAGAATGGAGTGGCTGATGCATTATCTCGTCGAAATCATGCCGATGCTGCATTACTGGCCATATCAGTTGGTACTCCTAAGTGGATCACATAAGTTAGCAACTCTTATGAGCATGATCCTCAAGCTTCTAGCATGATAGCAAAGCTTATGGTGGATTCTGCTGCAATACCTCATTTCACCTATACTGCTGGGCTTCTTAGATACAAGAATCGAGTGTGGGTGGGTAATCAACCAACTCTCCACACTAAAATCATTGCTGCAGTTCATAATTCCGCTATTGGAGGCCATTCTGGGGTTCCTGTTACGTTGAGGAAACTCAAAAGTTACTTTGCTTGGTCAGGTATGAAAGCGTCAGTGCATGCCTTTGTGACTGCTTGTTTGATCTGTAGGCAAGCCAAACCAGATAGAGCCAAATACCCTGGCCTACTTCAATCACTACCTGTTCCCCAGGGTTTTTGGCAAGTAATCTCTCTGGATTTTGTGGGGGCCTACCCAAATCTGCTAACATGGATACAATTCTGATTGTGGTAGATAAGTTTTCTAAGTACAGTCATTTTTTGGCATTGTCTCATCCGTTTTCAGCTTTCAGTGTGGCTAAACTCTTTATGGCCAATATATATAAGTTGCACGGCATGCCATCTTTCATCATATCTGACAGGGACAAGATTTTCCTTAGTCAACTGTGGCAAGAGTTGTTCAAACGTGCAGGTGTCACCCTTCAGATGAGTTAGGCCTATCATCCTCAAACGGATGGCCAGACTGAGCGGGTAAATTAGTGTATGGAAACTTTTCTGCGTTGCTTCATTCATGCATGCCCCAAACAATGGTTTCACTGGCTTCATTTGGCCGAATTTTGGTACAACACTAGCTGGCATTCTGCTCTGGGAAATTCTCCATTCCAAGTGTTGTATGGTCATGCTCCTCGTCAGTTTAGTATTGAAGCATTTGACTCATTTCCTGTATCTGATATGTCTGAGTGGCTTCAAGACAGGAATGTTATGCAGCAACTGATCAAGCAGCATTTGGCCAGAGCACAAGAGAGAATGAAGAGATAGGCTGATAAGCATCGTTCTGAGCGACAGTTTCTAATTGGCGATATGGTTTTCCTTAAGTTACAACCCTATGTCCAAACATCTGTGGCTGCAAGGGGAAACCAGAAATTATCCTTCAAGTTCTTTGGTCCTTTCAAAGTACTCGAACGGATTGGAGCTGTCGCATACAAGTTGCAATTACCTAGTTCGGCAGCTATTCATCCTGTCTTTCATGTCTCGCAATTGAAGGCTGCCCCTCCATCTGATCAACCGGTGTGTCCATCCTTACCTGACCTTTCTTCTGTTCATCATGTGCCAGAGAAGGTGCTTCAGCGTCGTTTGCCTTCTGAAGGACAAGCTGATGGGAGAGAAGTGCTCATCAAGTGGTCCGATTGGCCAGTAGAGTTGGCTACATGGGAAAACTTGGCTGATTTGAAGCGGCGTTTTCCAAGGTCACCTGCTTTGGTACTAGCCGGTTCTTTTGGAGGGGGGATGTTAGCACCTCTGATGCTAACGTCACTGATGATGAAGTTGATGACGACAACGAAGAGCAGGGTGTTGGGCTTCGTCGAGGGCAGCGACTTCGCCAGCCCAACAGCAGGGTCTCTGGCTCGCAATGGGCCAAGTAGTGGGCTTCGTTAGTGTCTGTGTTGATGGGGTCATCCTGTAAGCCATAAAGGCAGTGTGGTGTGGGAGAGGAGAGGCATCCTGTAACTGAACAAAGACTCGAACCGATGAATCCTTCATCGCTGTTCTTCCCAATCTCGTTTCTCTGCCTTCGATCCCCTGCTGTCTCTTCTTGATTTCCCCTTCAATTTGCTACCCTAACAGGGAGCTAGCGCCGCGGCGGTGGAAGGGACTGCGTGAACGACGAGAATTTCGGATGCGGCGGGGGAAGCGGCAGGTAGAGTGGCAGACAACAGATCGGCACGATACGGGTACCTGCGCGGGTAAGGAGACCGTCCGGGATACGCTGGATATATTTGGACGCGGGTGCGGCATGGGTGAGCATGGGTGGGCCCGACGTGAGTACGCGGGGTGGGTGAGGCGATGTTGGGTGACAAAAAAACATTACGATTTTTTGCAGAAACGCTCTCCAAATTGCGAATCTATAGGTCTTCCACCCTATCCACTATCCCAAATATATGACATGCGGGTCTGGCGTGATGGTACGACGGACTCGATTCGGATGATAAACGTTTTTAAAATTGTTCGATCTTTATATACTTCCTCGGGTTTGGTAAATGAAGTTGTTTCGGACAAGATTTGAGTCAAACATTGGGAACATAAACCATGAATAACTTTTAAGCCGTTGAGTTTGGAAATGTGAAAACTATATGAATAGATTTGTCTTGCAAAATACTTTCATAAAAGTATACATATGTTAGTTTTTAATAAATATTTTTATAAAAATAAGAAATCAAAGTTGTACTTTGGAGACCGTGTTGTTGTACTAAACGACTTCATTTACCAAACTGGAGGAAGTATCTATACTATAAAGATCGAAAACAATTGAAAACGTTTCTCACCTGGATCGGGCCTGCCGTACCCCTCACACCGGACCCACCCGTCATCTAATTGGAGGACCAAAAAGGTGGAAGACCCGTAGAAATCGAAATTTGGAGAGCGTTTCTGCCAAAATCATAATGTTTTTGTTACCCGATGTTGCCTTACCCACCCACCCTGTACCCACGTCAGGCCCACAATGGCCACCTGCCCTCCCCACTAGACGTCGTCATCACGCTCGTCGAGCCGCCCGTCACGGGGAGCGGCTTCGTCACCGCCGTGGTGCGTGTCAAGGCCGACAACACCTCCCTCACCATCCACGTCCTTCCCCCGCCCGCGCCGACAGCCGACAGCGAGCCCGCGGAACCCTTGGCACGGATGCTCCGCTTCCTCTGCGCCACCAACGTGTCGCTCTGCGACTTCCTGCGCTGTCGTCCGTCTGGGCACTCGTGCTCGACATTTTCTACGGCAATGCGCTCGACATCGCGGCGGACCTCGGCATGCCCGCCTACTTCTTCTTCCCCTAGAGCGCAACCGGGCTCTCCGTCTTCCTCGCCCTCCCCGCCAGACGACGCAGCATGAGCACGAGCTTTAGGGAGTTCGGCGGCCCCACCGTCCTGTCATTCCCAGGCGCTCCCCCGTTAAAGGTCTCTGAGCTGCCCCGGGGGCTCACAGAAGACGGCGAGGCATGCCAGGTGTTGGCGGTCAAATTTGGTACTCCTAAGGCACATGTTACACCTTGGTTTGAGCTTTGATTTAGAACTAATCCGCCACTAGGCATGCTAATGATGTAACAAGTTCACTCTTGCATGTGCATTTGGAAGTATAATGTTTTTGCAGGAAAACATGAGCTTAATAGATAGATTTGCATCAAGTTCGGAGGGTGAATTGTGGAGCTCCGTACGTATGCAAATGCAAGATGAAACTACTCCCAAAGGAAGCAAGGACCAAGACACAATGACGAAATGTTCCCGAGGACCAAGATGAAAAGACTGGAGTTCATACGACAAGACCCTTCATCTTGATCACAGGGATAATGACGTCTAAAGTCCACATGCAAAGGAGCAAAAGGACAAAATGTCGAGAGAAGCCACGTGGAGAAAACCGAGACCGAATCGAGCCGAAACGGCACCCCTTTTTCGTGTCGATTTGGGACCCCCTTTGACCTAGCGCCTCCTCGGGCTATTTAAAGACTCCAAGCAGAGAGCCACGACAATCAATCGATCGGAGAGCCGCCGAATTGAAGGAGACACACCGAAGGAAGCCGCCACCGCCGCCAGTCGTCGACGTTGCATAGGAGATGGCTTAAGCTAGCCCCTAGCCACCATGGTTGGCCCTGCATGGTGAAGCCATGGTGGAGTTCCGGAGCCATGCCTTGGACTCATCAAGGCATATGTACTTTTGACAGTGATATGAATCTAATATTGTCTCTACTTTTGATCTACTTCGATGCATGCTTATTCATATGTGTAGCTACCATATGCCCTTAGTAGGAATAGATCTAATCGTGGTGGTTAGTCTATATCTTGCGGATACATCATAGTGGTGCACGAACTTAGTAGTCGTCCGGTGTTGATTACCTTCGCGTAGTGACAATACGAGGGAATGGAAAAGGCCGAACAAACATGTAATATTGAGTTGATCTATAACTAGGTTATCTCTTTATCATGGTATGAGTATTAGATTAGTTTATCACTTTGGCCGGAGTTGCAACTAGAGACGGTAGGCTTGTGCTACCTTTGGTCGTGTTATCCTATGGCTATTGATTGATCCATACATCCTCTATGTTTGTATGTTAAACCTTTATGCAATCTATGCTTCATGTTAGGTTAGGTTCGATAGATTAGATGAAAAACCTTAGTCGGTTTGCTTCCGATCCACGGATTGATAAACCTTGGGGAATACTCTAAGGGAAGAGCTACAATGAACTGTGCGCTTGCGGTGAAACTTGACACATTTTTGAACCGTCAACACCAGGCCATGCTCCGCGTGGCTACCCGCATGGGGGACGACGACCGCGGGATCCTCATAAACTCCTTCGAGTCGCTAGAGCCGCGCGTCGTGCGCGCGCTCAGGGACCGGTTGTGCGTGCCGGACCGCCCGACGCCACCAGTCTACTGCGTCGGGCCGCTCATCTCGCCCGGTGGCGGCGACAAGGAGCACCAGTTCCTCTGGTGGCTGGACGCACAACCGGACTGCAGTGTCGTGTTCCTCTGCTTCGGGGGCAGCGGTAAGTTCCCCAGGAGCCAGCTCGAGGTGATTGCCGTCGTCCTGGAGAAATCCGGGCAGAGGTTTCTCTGGGTTGTACAAAGCCCTCCAGGCGCCGGTGAGGCACTCGACATTGACGACCTCGACACGCTCCTGCCAGCCGGGTTCATGGAGCGTGTAGGACCGAGATGGCGACCAGAGAGGGGGGGGAGTGAATGGGAGCCAAATAAAATTCTTCTCCAAGGAGACGAATATGGATATGCTCCCAAAATCAACTCCGAAGCCTCCGACACTCTTCATGCCAAACCCACACAGTCACTTGAGTACTGTTGGATCTAGGAGCAAGGCAAGACAACTCGCACAGCAACGAACGCAGCGGAAAACAAAGCGACACGCTGCACGAGCGACACCGGTCAGACCGGTCCAGATCGGATCACCCGGGAACACCCTCTGGAACACCCGAAAACAACAACAGACACTCCGGGTCACCCGAGCAGCAACTCAGCAGTTTTCCACAGAAGCCACTGCACCGGTCAGACCGGTCACGGCTGGAAAACCCCAAGTGCAAGAACCCAATGTTCCCGAGGCCAAAACTGCACCAAACTTGAACAGCAGCAAGCCAAGAACCTGGAGAACAACCTGGAGCAAAATCCCTCGAAAATACCCAAAAGGGCCGGCACCGGTCAGACCGGTGTAGGGCACCGGTCAGACCGGTCACGCCTGGGCAGCTCGGGAAAAACTCCACCCGCGGGTCAACTCGAGATTTCAAATCCACCGATCTCCCGATTCACGCAATGGATTCGAATGAGACTTTGGGGATAGTTGGGTCACCTCATGGGTGAGCCTTGGCTATGAGATCAAGTCCCCAAACTCACCAAATCTTGCGGAATCGCGAATCAAAGGGACGAACACCAAGAACTCGGGACAAACCAAAAACCACCAAATCGAAGGTCTTCCCGTGGGTTTGTAGGAGCAAGATCACCAAGAAAAGAGGCACAAGGCACTCATGTGTGATCCTCAAACAAAACCCCCAAGGAAACGCCCTCAAATCCACTCCACAAAAATCCCAAGAAAAAAGTTCCGAAAGTCCATAAAAGGAAAAACGCCGGGAACAAAAAGGAAGAGACGATTAGCACCAAGAACCTTCTTCACATTCAAAGGAAAGATTCTTTACAAGGGCTAGCAACCTCCCAACATCCTACCCTCTTGATGATTTAGAGATGATGCTCTAGCTAGCCTATGGAGAAGGAAAAACCATAGCAAGTGCTAGGGAGAGAAGAAAATCCAAACCCTAATCACCAAGACCTAGAGAGAAGCCCCAAGAGTTGGTTGCCCACTTCCTCCATTTGCTATTTATCTATGGTCCATTGGAGGTGGCAAACTACTATTCTACCCCTACAAACCGAAATTAAGATACAACCCCTCGGGGGCAATTCTGGAAGTTTGTGGGCAACTCCATCGAGCGGTCACGCATCCACTGCAGCCTTGCTTCCCTCCGACGCAAACTCCGCGATCACGTCGCGTGTCCCCCACTTCGAAGCTTCCCGTCGCACACGGTCCACACCGGTCAGACCGGTGCTCCCCACCGGTCAGGCCGGTGCGCCATCTTGTCACACCGGGTCTTCGGTCAGGGCTGGTTTTGTGGCCAAACCAACAAACCCCGCGTACATGGCACAGCCTCACCACGCCAAGTCTTTCACCTCCGGCTCCCGGACGGTCTACTCGATCTTGCCTCGTTCCTTGACTTGGCCGCCACCGATGTACCGACTCCATGTTCATGACTTCGTCTTGCTCTTCTTGCACCATGCGGACCGCACTTGATCCCGTCCGGCCACCCGGTCCCTCGAACCAAGCCTACTTGTCTCTCCACTCCTGGGAGGCCACTCTGGCTAAGTCCTTTCGCGCATGTTCTTCACCTGCACCAACGCTAATCAAGCCGCATCCAACACCTGCAATACTAGGCCAAGAGTCAGTCCACACCACGTTGTCAATCACTCATCACTAAGGAGTGACCATCCATTGGTCCTCGGACACTCTAGTCCTCAATCTCCCCCTTGATGAGTGCATTGACAACACACACAGATACCACTTGAGAATAACAAAGAAAAATGAAAAGAAACGAAAACGAACCTCCAACAAGTGATCGAAAGCCGAAGAACAAACGACACCAAGATCACTTGAGAGAGAAAGTCTCGGTCCCATAATACAAGGGCAACGACTCGACACAACCGAGACAAGAAGCTCACCACAAAGGAGCGAAAGCTCACGACAAGTGAGCGAAAAAGCAAAAGCTCACAACAAATGAGCGAAAACACAAGTCACACACAAAGTGACACAAAGAGCTCCCCCTGAACATATGCAAACTCCCCCTGAACTAATGCATGCAAGCTCCCCCTGACTCAGAGCGTCCCAGCTCTGACCGGTCAGACCGGTGCACTGGTCAGACCTGTGCCCAGCACCGGTCAGACCGGTGACCATAAGAATAGCTGCATCGAGTTCTGTTCGGAAACCTTCCAAATGCGCCCAGAAGTGTTTTTCATGCGCCACTTTCTCCCCCTTGTTGACAATGCATGAATCAAGGCAAAAATGCAAAAGATTCGACTACGAGCTTCTCAAATAGACAAAGAGCACTAAAAATGCTACAAACGAGATACTGAGCAAGCAAGATAGTCCATACTTCCATAAAAGCATTGCCATCAAGATTGTAAAGTTTCATATGTATGTGACAAAGCGATGGTCAAGTTAAGCAATTTTGCGAAAAATTTCCTCTCATGAGCAAATTCCTAAACTGAGCAAAATTGAGCAAAAATGAACTAAATCACACACAAGCTCATACAAGGTCACATGTTCTCATCAAAAGGTCATTGCAAACACCCACAAGCTATCTCATGTCATGTCAAAGCCACCGAGCCATGTGTCTACTTCTTAAAATGAGACTTCTCACGGTAGACAACATGCATCGGTTTAACACCCAATTTAAGCAATTAAAAGCATAAATGACATGATTCATATGAGAGCATATTTTTCAAGCATTGACATTTCATTTTCAGATTTAAACATGGTACATGAAATGCCTTTGTGGCAAAAAGAAGCTTATGCTTCTCCATATGATCTCAAGTGGGCTAAACATTCATAATGACAAAAGGTCTTTGATCTCAAATGACAAGAAAACATGCTTCCAAAGCATAAACTAAGCATGACAAAGCCACTTGAGCACAAAATGATCATGAAAGTCATTTACCCATGAGAAGGTGTTCATTTAACATTTTTCTTTAAAAAATAGCTAGCACATCATGAATATTCAACATGACAATCAAGAGCATAGCTACACATCACCAATTTCTAGCAAGCATACCCACATCTCAAAAAGTAGCAAGTTTTAGTAACCATTGTATATAGGAGAAGCTCATCCTATCAAATGCACAAATGATACAAAGATGGCTATCCTACCATGGTATGTTACAGAAAAGTAAACATGTATGATACATATGCTACAAGAGAAGCTCCAAGACCCAACTCAGAACGGAAAACACACACCAAGCTCACCCCGCAAGCGAGGAAAAGTGGCTTGGTCAAGTGGTTTTGTGAAGATATCGGCTAGTTGGTCTTAGGTGGGTACATGGATCAACGAGATGTTCCCTTTCTCCACATTGTCCCTCAAGAAGTGGTACCTCACTTCTATGTGTTTAGTTTTGGAATGAAGGACTGGGTTTTTGGCTACACTGATGGCACTGGTGCTGTCACACAAGAGTGGAACATGGGTACACTCCTCACCAAAGTCGCTCATAGTGTATGTCATCCATAGGAGTTCGGAACAGCAGCTGACTGTAGCTACATACTCGGCTTCTATGGTGGATTGGGCTACACTTGACTGCTTGCGAGAAGACCAAGAAACCAAAGAAGAACCGAGAAACTGGCAAGTACCCGAGGTAGACTTGCGATCCAAGCGACACCCAGCGAAATCCGCATCGGAGAACCCATGCAGATTCAGTGTCGAGGATGCAGAATTGTTGACGAGAAAATTGGACGTGATTCCCGCGCAGCAACACAAGAATCCCCGGTACGAGGCGTGCCAGTCAATCTGACCTGTTGATTGACAAGGAAAAAGAGGTAAACGTTAAATTCGGGTGAATCGGCTAGTAAACCGATGGATCTTCGAGACGACCGCGAGAGCCGGATCGGCTGATGCGGAGTAGGGGCAAATCGGCAGGCGAGCGAGCAGCCGAGGTGCGGGTGGATGGTCAATCGGCTGCAGCAGCCAATTGTGATGACGTGATGGTGATGTAAGCTGTGAATGCGACCTACTTCGCGTGGTGTGGTGAACACTCGAAACAGATCTAAATCGGCTGTTTTGGTAAAGATAAGTAATTAAAACAATGAAAGCCGATGAATCTCTGTCGCGAGTTGGATAAATTGGTGATAAAGGACTAAACAACAAGGATTAAGATTAAAACTTGCTAATCTAGCCAATATCGATAAATTGTGAATAAAAGAACTAGACGAAATCACAGTGATGCGCCCGGTGATTAAAGCCTAGGGTTTACTCGGTAAAACGGAACTTACAAGCTCACCGGAGATCGACTGATGTGATCCGACGAACTCGAAGGACGACATTGAGGAAAAAGAAAACGCAGTGACTAAGTCGCCGAAAAGTAACGCGAGAAAGTAATGCTTGAATAGTAATTGCTTGAAAATTGTAAAGGGTTTTGTTTGATATTGATTGATCCCTTTTCCCGACCGCACAGGGTCGCTATTTATACTCTAACAAACTAGACTCCTAGTCGAATACGACAACGATTATTAAGGAAAATAATAAAAAACTACTAAACACTAGTATGACTCGTACAAGAGTCAGACTCCTTTCCTAATACTTGCACCCTTTGTCAACCAGAACATCGACCCGCTTCCACCATATCTCTCTCTGGCGTATTTCCTGTTTGCCGCCTTCCATCTCCTGTTCAATCTGATCTTCAATCGGCTACCATTAAATCGGCCGATTGCCCTGTTTTTCCGCCTGCCGATCGGTTTCCAAAAACCGGTGTCAACACATGCCCCCTAGTTTCGGAGTAAATATCTTTTTGCTCCAAAATTCTTTCGAATCCGGTTACCTTCTTCGATTCTTACATAGCCAACGGATATATTTCCAACAATCCAAGGCCAACCTATAAATATTGCCCTTCCTCTGGTTACCTTATCAAATTCGCCGCTTTGAACAGTTCCTCCTGCTAAAATTTGCCTCGAGCTCTCAGTCAAGTTCTCGCCGAATCAATGGCTTCTGCTTCCGATCTCGCCGGTGCACCCCCTCAAGGACCTCCTGCGAGCGCTCCACAGGCGACCTTTTCTTCAATCCCAGAGGTAAATCTTTGTGAACATTCTCTCCTTCTTTCCGCCGATTCTCTTTTCACCGCCCTTGGCTTAGATCTAGAAATTTCTTTCTACAGGCGCTCAGAGGAAACATAAACATACCTGTTAGTGACAAACCAGGCTTTGTTTTCCTTGGGCCTATGAGCAACCCTGATCCTACAGACTTGATCAATCTTGAAACTGGTAGAATTCCTTTCAAATATGCAAATATGAATCTGGCCGACTGGAAAACTTCCTTCAGAACTTGGATAGGATATATCAAGGGTTGGAAAGATTGGTACTGTAGGATGGCTCAGAGTCAAAGGGGTCATTGGGAACAATACCACATTAGTCAATGTATCACCCTATCTTTGTCCGACATGGCTCGTAATGAATCCTTGCTCATATCTGCCTCGTACTTTTGGTCGGATGCTCTGAATGCCTTCTTGTTTGGTCACGGGCCGATGACACCCACACTGGCCGATGTCCTCTTATTGACTGGGTTAGACATTTCTTCTTCAGACACCCTCTTTTCTCGACGCTTGACCAAACCATCACACACCTTGAAGACTAAAAATGTTGGTGGCTGGTCAGGGTATATCAATGAGCATGCCAAAAAGGGAACTGTCACTCTCAGGGAACATGTTGCCTTCCTGAATATGTGGTTGGAAAAATTTGTCTTCTGTGGCAAATCCATCGGCCCAACTTCCAATTTTCAGATCATAGCTGAACGTCTAGCTTCAGGAGATAATATCCCACTTGGACGATATCTTCTGGGAGCAGTGTACAACCTCCTTCATCAGGTTGCTATAAATCTATCAGCTGGTCGTCCTGTCGGCACCCCAGGTGGTCCTTGGTGGTTCGTCAATATGTGGTTAAACCTTCATCTTCGCACAATCCTGACTCAGAACATTTATCAGTCAGTCTTCCCAAAAGATCAACCTGATGACGAAGCAGTAGAAACTCGCCGATGTTCATCATTTGGAGAAGCAGTATCTGTCTTCCCTGGTGGCAAGAAAGACGCAGAACTGGTAGCTGAATATTTCAGGAGCTTCTATTGTGGCTTCAATGATGATGCAACCATTTGGTTTGCATATGAAGATCCTGACTCTTCATTTGAGTTGACCTTCAGGTTCAACGATATAACCAGTGACCATGACAAGATCATCCTTAAGCAGATTGTCAAACCAGGACTCCTCCCTGCAAACTTCTTTGGCAAAGACCAGCTGCCCACATATGAATTTTACAATCCCTCCTGTGCTGCTCGTCAACTCAGATTTGGCCAGCTGCCGATTGGATTATTCTTTACTGACTTGATCAAGCCGAGGGAAACCATCCCTGACAGTATACACTACAATCGGGTGCAAAACCTGATTCCCGACTCTGCCCTCGTGGATCTCAGCACATGGAAGCCTATGTCCTTTACTTCATCACTTTTCAAGAATTGGTGGGCAGAATGGAGTCAACACCTTTTCTGTGTATCTCCTCAGATTTATTGTATGAATCTCAACTCAGCCTACCAAGCTTCTCCCAATGAGGTAATTTCTTCAATATTCATTTTGTCTTACTTTCATATGTTTACTGCTATCTGAAAATTATTTCCCTTTTCCAGCCTGATACTGTCGAACCTCCATCCATGAGTCAGAGCAACAAGCCGATCAGCTACTTTCCCCCTCGAGATACACCATACATTGGCCGTAATGCTCCCTCAATCGATAACGTGATGGCAGGCCCTGCTTCAGGCATAAAGCGCAAATCGACGAAGAAACTATCTCGTCATATACGTCTGAAAACTGCCGATACTTCTGTAGATGCATCAACAGCAGCTTCCGTTTTGGTCGATGCTGTAACGGTATTCTTCCCATCCTAACCATAGCTCCTCTTTTAATTTTGCACCTGCATTTGTCTAATCATTCGATAATTGTGCAGTCCTCCGGCCTGATTCCTGATGATCATGCTGAGATAAACCCGATAACTGTGGATGACTCAGATGACCATGCTGAAACAGAAGAGACTCCTCTAGCCGATCA
The DNA here is from genome assembly GCA_036936925.1 of Cenchrus fungigraminus. NCBI lineage: Eukaryota > Viridiplantae > Streptophyta > Magnoliopsida > Poales > Poaceae > Cenchrus > Cenchrus fungigraminus. The sequence continues at coordinate 97,031,586 of CM072774.1, read as the reverse complement.
CGGACTCCCAACACCATCGGCTCCCTTATCAACAGAACAAGCCATCACCGACCAACCCGAGGTACTTGATTATATTTCTATCCACCTTTTGGATTATTCTGCTCAACTCTAAATAATATCTTCTCTTTTTCAGGCGCCTTCTACGCAGGTAGAACTAGAAGTGGATATTGAACCGACTGTGGAAACCTTTCAAACTTCAGAAACTCTGCAAGAACCGGCTCTTGATGATCCCGATCTTCCTGATCCCACCGTAAGCATTCCGCATTCTCTTCTACTCTTTCAAAATAACCCCCAAAGAATCTCACATCTTTCTTTCTTGTAGTTTCAAGCCGATCCTCATACTGGCAATATCTCCACGCTGTCTCTGGGCCCACTTCCTGCCAACGTAGAAGTCAAACTTCGTGACATGCTCCAACTCCTTTGTCAAGATATCGGCCAATTAGTCCAAGATGCTGAGCCGATCAGATCAATCTTTAAGTCGATTAGAGGTCATCTTCCCAGAGAGCTTATAGAGAAGCTAATCCCAGTTGCTTATATTGAGAGTCATCAGCTCGAAGTCCTGGATGCCCAAAATCGGCTGGCAGAAAGAACCAGTCAAGAGCAAATCATCAAGGATCGGGAGGCTTGTGATTCTCAGGTAGCCGATCTTGAAGGCAGGATTCATATGCTGTCCTCCTCTCGCAATGACATCGTCAACAACATAGATCGCTTGAAGAGTAGGCGAGCAGCTTTGATGACTGAACTGCGGCAAATCGGTGAAGAGCTTGATTGTGAGGAAAAGAAGCTAGAAGATCTCCCTAGTACCCTTACTGACATGGAGAAAAAGAAGAATGCCGTCGCCCAGAGAGCACAAGTCCTTCGTATGAAAGAGCAGCCGATTCCAGGTTCAGCCGACCCCGATCACAAGAATATCGATGAAGTCGATCAACTGCGCCTAAATGACATCAACGCAATCCATTCCCTAGGCATAGTTTAGAATTGTTACCATCGGTCATTATCTTGTAATAAACTTGTGTCTGCTTTGAACACTGTTGAGTCCCCTTTTTCATTTCAGTACTTCTATTTTATCGTAATAAATTTCGACCGAATGCTCATAATCGGCCTATAAATATGAGATAAACCTGTCTTCCTCACTCCACCTTCTGAGCGATGGCTTCTTTCTCCTCCGTCAACCAGGTTTGTGTTTCCCCTCTTTCATCTCTTTGACTCGAAAATCTTTGACAAATTCTTTCAAACTTGTCTCCAGCCTCCAAACCAAGAGGATGTGGAAAAAATCTCGTCGTACCTCAACAGCATCGGTGCGAATCAACAAGTGTCGATGTCAATACAAAATCAAGGGCTTCACCTCCTGATATCAGTTTCTGAGAAGAGGCTGGAAGAACAGGAAGCCACGAGGACCCGTCTTCTCCAAGACCTAGATCGAGTAGGAGCGGAAATTATTTCCGTTAGGGCTGAAGTAGAACAGGCTAGGAACCTGATAAATCCTTGACGAGCTTTCAGCCGATGTAAACATCTTTGTCCACTTTTAATTTAATAAAATCGGCTATATGATCCGTGCATCAACTGCGTGTAACATGATGGTGTCCTTTTGTGATCCTTTCATTCATGCCGAATCTCCGTCATTCATTACCTAACATTCACACCGTGATCGTGATATGATCCTTGCTTGATGCCTACCCCTATATAAAGAAGGTATCCTTCAACAATGCCTCCAACAATCTTGATAGGACTAGAATCATTAGGCATGAGAGGCATCTTCTCCCAAATCACATCTCAGGAAAAAATTATGCCAACCATTCCTTGATAAGTTTCTACCTAAAATATTCTTGCAACTCTCGAACATCAAGAAATGTGATGATGCATAACCCTACAGGTGACCTTCTGCAAAGCATCAAGCGTACAAGATTAATCGGCTTCATGAATTTTTAGCTCATTTGGAAACCGAATATCTTGGATTCCCCATTTTTCGGGATGTGTATCACTGATTTATTGTCAGTTATTGGAAACTGATTCATTCACGGGTGACCAGGGAATGTGTTACAGATCTTTCCTCCAGTTATTGACAAGTCAATTCCATTCACGGGTGACCAGAAAAAACGCATCACTGATTTACTGCCAGCCATTGAGGACCGAACCATTCATGGGCTGACTGTTTCCATCCTGACTGGATCCACAGCATCTCTCTTGATCTTATCTCTTCCGGTCTCTAGGCTATAAATTGGAACCAAAACCCATCGGCTATTCCTCATCTCCAACATGGCTCAAAGAATAGATCTTGTATGACGTAGGCTCTTGCTCTTTGCTTTCTTTCCCCTGTCCCTCCTGAAATAGCTAGAAGAATTCTTGTGATTTTGTATAGGGGCAGTCATCCTCATCCACCTCCACTTGTGAAGCCAGGAGGTGCAACAGCTAGAAGAACCCTTGTGATGAACTTGGGTGCAATAGCTGGTGGGTGACAATAGGCAGAAGACTCCCCTGCATCAGGAAGAAGAACAAGGCTATGTCTTGTTCCATCGGAGGGTTCCTGGAGGAAAACCACAGAATCCGGTGAAGATCCCCTCCGAATTTTCGCTTCCTTTTGCTTTCCCTTTATCTGTTCCTTCACTTAGCCTAGTGATGATGAACATAATCGGCTATATCTCCGATTTGTAAACCAGAATGATGTAATGAAAGAACTCTGTGTAATCCCATTCGAGATATATATATAAATATATGTTTACATTTTTTGTTCTAAGGGCGATTATTCATCGGCCATATCCGAAATTATTTTAAACCGAACGTCAATCGGCTTAAATAAGAATCAGCTCTGGAACTAATCAACGCGATAACTCAGTATCGGTTATAATCTAGAATTACAATCGACTAACTAATCTGAAACATTAATCAGCTGAATCGACCTGCAACAATTGATCGACCAGTCAACTCGAAACCATGATCGGCTAACTAGCTCGAAACGTTGATCAGCTGACTAGCTCAAAACGCTGATCAGCTGACTAGCTCGAAACGCTGATCGGCTGACTAGCTCGAAACGCTGATCGGCTAAGCATCTACCCAAATACTTGGGTGATATTTCTTCAAGTATTTCCCGTTCAAAGCTCTCGAAAATTCTTCTCCTTCCAAGGTTTCCAAAATATATGCATTGCCTGGAGCACATTCACTGATGCGATAAGGACCTTCCCAATTTGGTGACCATTTTCCATATTTCGGATCTTTCGATCCAATCGGTAGAATAAGCTTCCAAATAAGATCTCCTTGGCAAAACTTCTTGAGCTTGACCTTTTTATCATACCATCTGGCAATTCTTTGTTTATTTCTCTCAATATTTTCTAAAGCTTTCAGCCGATTCCCAGCCAGATCCTCCAATTCTTCCTTCATAAGGCGCGAATAATCATCGGCTGTCACTTGATCTTGTAAAGACACTCGTCTGGAACTAGCCTTTAATTCCCAAGGTAATACTGCTTCATGTCCGTAAACTAGTTGATGAGGAGAAACTTTCGTTGCACCGTGACAAGCCATCCGATATGCCCATAATGCCTCATTAAGCACTGTATGCCATCTTTTAGGATTCTCTTCAATTTTCCTTTTGATTAACTTAATGATTCCTTTATTGGCTGCTTCAGCTTGTCCATTGGCTTATGCATAATAGGGAGAAGAATTCAATAATTTAATACCAAATGCGGTTGCAAACTCTTCGAATTCTCCTAACGTGAACTGACTCCCTTGATCAGTCGTAACAGTCTGTGGGATGCCAAACCAGTATACGATGTGCTCTTTCACAAAATCAATCATGTTGCTTGAAGTAACGTTCTTGAGAGGAATTGCTTCTACCCACTTCGTGAAATAATCGGTAGCAACCAATACAAATTTATAGCCCTTGCTTGATGATGGGAATATTTGCCCAATTAAATCAATTGCCCACCCTCGAAACGGCCATGGTTTGACGATCGGGTTCATTGCCGATGCTGGAACTCTCTAAATGTTTCCAAACTTCTGGCACTCTTGACAACTCTTATAATACGTAAAGCAATCCTCCAGGATTGTCGGCCAATAATAAGCATTGTTTCTGATCATCCACTTCATTTTGTATGCTGATTGATGAGCACCACAAGTACCTTCATGAATCTCTCCCATCAACACTTTTGCCTCTTCTGTACTTAAACATTTAAGCAATACTCCGTCAATGGTCCGATAATAAAGGCTCCCATCTAGCATTACGTACTTAAGTGCTTTATATCTCAACTGCCGATCAACCCTTTTTGGTGGATCTTTTAAATATTCGATTATTTCTCTCCTCCAATCATCAATCGGCAACTCCAACACAAGAATCGGCCGATAACCCGAAGCATTTTGAGCCAATCTATTTGCTTCTTCATTGTGGGATCTGGGAATGTGTTCGAGCTTCACCATCTTGAATTCTTTGAGCAACTGCAAACATTCTCTGTGATAATCTTTCAGAACATCATCTTTGCATTCATATTCTCTAACCAGCTGATTAATTACCAACATAGAATCCCCAAATATCTCCACAGCTTTGGCTTTGACTTCTCTGAGTAAATAAATCCCTTTTAAGACAGCTTGATATTCAGCTTGGTTATTGGTAGACGTTCTTTCAATAGGTATAGAGAACTCATAGCTTGCCCCTCGAGGCGATATGATCACAATCCCAATACCAGCTCCTTCTCCACATGTTGAACCATCAAAGAATAAAACCCAGGGCACAATCTTGACCATTGATATCTCTGGTCCACAATGTTGAGCAACCAAATCGGCCATCACTTGCCCCTTGATCGCCTTAGCCGATTCATAGGTCAAGTCAAACTTTGTTCAGGCCAATATCCACTTCCCGATTCTTCCCTTCAAAATCGGCAATGACAACATGTATTTAACAACATCATCTTTGCAGACAATTGTACACTCAGCTGTCAAAAGATATGGCCTCAATTTTGTACAAGAAAAGTATAGGCATAAACATAGCTTCTCAACCGCCAAATATCTTATTTCTACATCCAGAAGTCTCCTGCTTATGAAATAAACAACACGCTCTCTTCCTTCGAACTCTTGTACAAGAACTGATCCAATTGCACAATCACCAGCCGATAGATATAACTTAAACGGCTTTTTATCTTGAGGTGGCATTAAAACAGGAGGATGCTTTAAATACTGCTTGACATTATCTAAGGCATCTTGTTGTTCTTTTCCCCAAACAAACTCTTGATCAGCTTTAAGCTTCAACAAAGGTGTAAATGATTGAATCTTCCCTGATAGGTTAGATATGAAACTCCTGATAAAGTTGATCTTGCCGATCAAAGATTGTAACTCCTTTTTGTTTGTTGGTGCCATTATTTTATCAATTGCACTGATCGATCTCTGGCCGACTTCAATTCCTCTTTCATGTATTAGAAAACCCAGAAATTGCCCTGCTGACACACCAAAGGCACATTTGTTTGGATTCATCTTTAATCCATGTTTTCTGGTACACTCCAACATTTTACGCAGATCAACCAGGTGGTCATTATATCCTCTTGATTTGACCACTACATCATCAATGTATATTTCAACTATCTTGCCGATAAGTTCATGAAAAATGTAATTCATGGCCCTTTGATATGTAGCCCCAGCATTTTTCAATCCAAAAGTCATCACGACCCACTCATATAATCCGACGTGACCAGGACATCTGAAAGTTGTCTTCACAACATCTTCAGCAGCCATGAAAATCTGATTATACCCAGCATTACCATTCATGAAACTAATAACTTTATGCCCTGCAGCAGAGTTGACCAACGCATCGGCCACAGGCATTGGATACCCATCCATCGGCGTAGCTTTATTCAAATCCCTGAAGTCAATGCAAACACAAAGTTTGCCATTCTTTTTATACACAGGAACTATATTAGAAATCCAATCGGCATATCGACATTGCCGAATAAAACCAGCTTTGAGTAATTTTGTTATCTCGGCCTTAATATCAGGAAGCATTTTTGAATTACATTGCCTAGGATGCTGTTGATGAGGACGATATCTAGGTTTTATCGGTAACCGATGTTCAACAATTGATCGGTCTAAACCAGGCATTTCATAATATTCCCAGGCAAAACAATCTTTGAATTCTCTTAATAATTCAATCAACTTCCCCTTATACTCAGAATCTAGCTTAGCACTAATAAACGTCGGCCTGGGTTTGCTACCATCTTCAAGATCAATCTTTTCTAACTCATCGGCCGATGTGAAACCGTGCCCCATCTTCCCTTCATCTTCTATGAACTGATCCATTAAAACGCCTCTTTGATACCGACTGCTTGGATCGGCTGTAATCCAAAATTGGCTACCATGAGGAAATCAGTGTCCCAATATTTGCCAGATATGCAGCTCACACGATCATAGCTTAATTCCGGAGCATCTGTCGATGCTATAGTGAAGGATGAATCTCCTTTGACTATTTCCACTGAGTCTCCAATCCATTGGATAATGCATTGATGCATGGTAGATGGTATACAACAATTTGCATGGATCCAGTCCCGTCCCAAAAGCATATTATATGAACCCCTCCCTTTAATAATGAAAAAGGTGGTTGGAAGAGTCTTACTACCGATCGTGAGGTCCACACAGATTGCGCCTTGAGCCGGAGAAACATTGCCTTCGAAATCAATCAGCATCATATTTGTCTTGGTTAAATCTTCTTCTCCTTTGCCGATCTTTCGTAGCATAGTATAAGGCATCAAATTGACTGTTGCCCCTCCATCTACCAGTAGTTTTGTCATCGGCTTTCCATTCACATATCCCTTGAGAAAAAGAGCTTTCAGATGCTGTCTTTTTTCATCTTCCGGCTTCTCAAAGATAGCCAGAGTAGGATCCAGTGTTAACTGAGCCAATCCTTCCTCTTCATCAGAGGTACAAGTATCGATCGGAGCCATAAACTCCTTTGGCAACAAGAAGACCATGTTTATTCCAGCTGCTGTATCGTCACCTTTATCTTCTTGATCGGCCTTTGGCTTAGGGCGCCAAATCTGAGACCGAACTTTCTTCTTTCTTATGACAAGCTCTTCTTCTTCCTCTTGTTGCTCTAATTGATGTAAGCGTTGAACTCTTCTTTTTTGAGATTTAGTCAAACCATCCGGGCACCAATGTGGTTGTCTTTTTATAGCAGGTTGATGATTATCCAACTGGATGGTATGTCGGCGTTCAGGCGCTCGACACATTACATCTTCATCAGGCACTCTCCTGTCGGCCATCTCTTCCAGCCGATTATAATTACTTCTAATCCTGTCACCGAGCCGATCATAAACGCTGGCCCTGCCCCCCAGTCTCTCTTGTACTGGGATTCGTCGATCATCCCATCTTTGATGATTTCTGATTATTGGCCTTCTGTCATCGAAACAGGGCCTTTTAATTGATCGGCTACCCTGATACATCCCATTGCATTCAGGACAATTTTCAACCTATGGTAGCTTGATCCCCTCTTCCCAACAATATCTGAAAAATGGACATTTCCAATGACCTTCGTTGCGTCAAACCCACTCCTCTTTCTCTCTTTCTTCCTCCTGTCGACGTTGATATCTGTTCAACAGTGTTTGAGAAGTTATAGGCCGTCGAGGGATTGGGGAAGCCTCTTCCAGTAAACCTTTTCCTTTAATATCCTCGGCGACCACTTGTACTTTGGGATCAATAGTTCCTTTATTTTTAGCCGACTCAGATGTCAATAATTTAGTCTGAAGCGCATTTTTCCCAGCAGACAATTCAACCATGTTGGTTGGAAAAGGATGTTGATCAATCTTCATCGGCTTTTCTTTTTTGTAGGCATATCGAACTTGAGACACCCCTGCTCAATCGCAGACTGGATTTGCTGCCGAAACACTTTGCAATCATTGGTGTTATGAGATGTAGCATTATGCCATTTGCAATATCTGATTCTTTTGAGCTCCTCTACAGACGGAATTGAATGGAACTGAGAAAGTTTTATTTGCCCTTCCTGCAGCAACAAGTCAAATATCTTATCGGCCTTAGTTATATTAAAGCTGAACTGTTCTGGTTCCTTCTTGCCAAAAGGGCATGATACGGGTTTCTTGCTTTTCACCCATTCTGCTAATCCAATCTCAGCCTCTTCATCTTCAGAATCAGAAAAATCAACATAATTGACTCTCTTCTGAAAGTTCTTCCTTGGTTCAAAAGGTTTGAAAGTTTCTTGACTCATCCGACTTACTAACTGGCTTAGACTTTCAAACTCTTGTGATGCGTATTTCTCTTTTATTGAAGGCACGAGACCTTGAAAAGCCAATTCAGCTAATTGTTTATCTCCCAAAGTCAGACTATAGCATTTGTTCCTGACTTCCCTAAACCTCTGAATAAAAACTGCCATTGTTTCATCATTCCTTTGCTTTAATCGGGTTAGGTCAGTAATTTTCATCTCGTGAATACCAGCGAAGAAGTAGCCATGAAACTGTTTCTCCAAATTGGCCCATTTAATAATTGAGTTGGCCGGAAGTGAAGTAAACCATGAAAAAGCTGGTCCTGACAGTGATGATGAAAATAATCGGACCCTCAGTGCATCAGTATTTCCTGCCTCTCCACATTGAATTATAAATCGAGTGACATGCTCCATTGTGGAGGTTTCATCTTGTCCGGAGAATTTGGTGAAATCAGGGACCTTGAACCTAGGAGGAAACGGAACTTGATCATAAGCAGCAGGATATGGAGTCTTGTACATATACGTTTGTTGTTTAGGCTTTAATCCAAATTGCTCGATATTTGCTCGATCGGCTGAAAGCCAAATGTTGGAGCTCGATTCTGACTACCATACTGGTTGTGTTGAATCGGCTGACCAGCCGACATACCAGATTGATACTGTGGACTCATTGGTTCTATGATATTGTAAGCCATCGGAGATTGCTCTACTGGTTTTGAAGCCGAAGGATTCTGAGTCACATAATTCGGCTGTCCCGAGTCCATCCTCTGGTGATTCATAGCTTGTTCTCTTAATAAATGTTGCAGCAACTAATATACATTTGGCGTTTGCTGTATCGGTTGTTGATCAGTTACCATCATCTGTTGTGCAGGAGATCCTTGAATTATCTGCGCATTCACTTGTGCCTGAGTGTCAATCGGCCGAGTATCCGATGCATTCTGTTGGACAGGAGGGCTCTATACTGTACAAGCAGGAATCGGCTGAGAAACTGAAGCCACTTGTGGAGGAGTGAGCACTTGCCCTGGTGATAACGGTCGAATCATGTTGACATGAATGGGAGACACCTCATAGTTCTGCATTGCTTTTGTGTTGTGATCAAAGTATGTGAACAACACCCCATCCTTATGCGCACGTGTTGTTCCTGTTGTGTTACCAAATATGGCAGGATAAGACACTGGATGAATAATCGGCTGAGCAGCCGATATTGGCGACGTTTGCTCAACTTGACTTTGATTGGGAGTTGAGAAATCCATGGGCATACCCCAGCCGCTAAGCTTTCCATTTGCATCTCTCTAAGCTGGAAACGATACCTTCAAAGGAGTAGAGAAGTTAAGGTCTTGTCCCCCAGAGTGAGCTGCTTGAGTGTTGACTATTGGTGGAGGAGATGATTCCATTGGAACAGTTGCTTTAATCTTATCTTTTGTCGGCTGCCCAGGTTGGTAGAATGCTGGTCCGACAAATCCCTAATCAAGACCGCCTCTCAGAGTTTCTAATAGGCTATTCTGAATTGTATTAGTCAACACCTTCGATTGATCTGCAAACGTTTTGTGCATAGCTTCATCTATCATCTCTTGCAGCTTCCCAGGATCTGACGAGAAAGTGACATGCTTAGGTCCTGGAAGTGGAGCTTTCTTGATGACTCCACTCTTGGTGTGACCGAATGACATCAAGTAGAGGTTTTTGAATTCCTCCATGTTCCTGTCGAAATCGGCCTTATCTTCTGCTTTGAGTTGATCTATAGTAACTAGCTGGATGTTATCTCCACTAACATCTGCAGGCTTTGGAATCTTAGACATGTTTGCTTTTTCTTCGTGGTCCCACCGGGCGTGCCAAAAGTGTGTTGACGAGAAAATCGGACGTGATTCCCGCACAGCAACACACGAATCCCCGGTGCGAGGCGTGCCAGTCAATCTGACCTGTTGATTGACAAGGAAAAAGAGGTAAACGTTAAATTCGGGTGAATCGGCTAGTGAACCGATGGATCTTCGAGACGACCGCGACAGCCGGATCGGCCGAGGCGGAGCAGGGGCAAATCGGCAGGCGAGCGAGCAGCCGAGGTGCGGGTGGATGGTCGATCGGCTGCGGCAGCCGATTGTGATGACGTGATGGTGATGTAAGCTGCGAATGCGACCTACTTCGCGTGGTGTGGTGAACACTCGAAACAGATCTAAATCGACTGTTTTGGTAAAGATAAGTAATTAAAATAATGAAAGCCGATGAATCTCTGTCGCGAGTTGGATAAATTGGTGATAAAGGACTAAACAACAAGGATTAAGATTAAAACTTGCTAATCTAGCCAATATCAATAAATTGTGAATAAAAGAACTAGACGAAATCACAGCGATGCGCCCGGTGATTAAAGCCAAGGGTTTACTCGGTAAAACGGAACTTACAAGTTCACCGGAGATCGACTGATGTGATCCGACGAACTCGAAGGACGACGTTGAGGAAAAAGAAAACGCAGTGACGAAGTCGCCGAAAAGTAACGCGAGAAAGTAATGCTTGAATAGTAATTGCTTGAAAATTGTAAAGGGTTTTGTTTGATATTGATTTATCCCTTTTCCCGACTGCGCAGGGTCGCTATTTATACTCTAACAAACTAGACTCCTAGTCGATTACGACAATGATTATTAAGAAAAATAATAAAAAAACTACTAAACACTAGTATGACTTGTACAAGAGTCGGACTCCTTTCCTAATACTTGCACCCTTTGTCAACCAGAACATCGACCCGCCTCCACCATATCTCTCTCTGGCGTATTTCCTGTTTGCCGCCTTCCATCTCCTGTTCAATCTGATCTTCAATCGGCTAACATTAAATCGGCCGATTGCCCTGTTTTTCCGCCTGCCGATCGGTTTCCAAAAACCGGTGTCAACAAAAATATCAAAGACCAAATTCAAGAGTGTAGTTCAAATACCTGAAGATCCTTTTGACAGCTTGCCGAGGCGAAGTCCTCGATGAAGCTTGAAAATGAGCGCACAGACACACACTGAACTGTATGTCCGGCCTCGTCGCCGTCAAGTAGAGGAGGGAGCCGATCATGCTCCTATACTCCTTCTGGTCCACGGGTTCACCGTCCTCATCAGCATCCAAAGCCGTAGTTGTACTCATCGGAGTCGTTAGCGGTTTGGAGTCGTTCATCGCGAACTTCTTGATGATGTCCTTGGTGTACTTCCCTTGATGCACAAATGTCCCATCCTTGAGTTGCTTGATCTGAAGCACAAGAAAGAACTGCAGCTCACCCATCATCGACATCTTGAACTCTCTGCTCATATCTTCTGCAAACCTTGTAACCAAAGAGTGAGAAGAGCCACCAAAAATAATATCATCCACATATATCTGAACAATCAAGATGTCAATGCCACTTTTGAGTAGGAAAAGGGTTTTATCAACGGTTCCCATCACAAAGCCCTTGCTAAGCAGAAAACCTCTTAGCCTACCATACCACGCTCTGGGTGCTTGTTTTAGGCCATATAGAGCTCGCTGGAGTTTATACACTCGGTGGGGATACTTGACACTCTCAAAACCCGGGGGTTGCCTCACATACACTTCTTCCTCTATCAGCCCGTTGAGGAAAGCACTCTTCACATCCATCTGAAACAATTTGAACCCTTTAGCAACAGCAAATGCTAGAAGGATCTGAATTGCTTCCAACTGAGCCACAGGTGCAAAGGTTTCCTCATAATCTATCCCCTCCTTCTGACTAAACCCCTGAGCTACTAGCCTAGCCTTGTTTCTCACCACCATCCCATCTTCACCCTCTTTGTTTTTCCAGACCCACTTGGTTCCTATAGGATGGCAATTTGGAGGTGGTTCAACTAACACCCAGACTAGGTTTCTCTCAAAGTTTTCAAGCTCCTCATGAATGGCATTGACCCAGTTTGAATCAGATAGTGCGTGTCCAATATCTTTGGGCTCAAAGGAAGCAACAAATGCAGAGTGAGCAAAGTGAGAGACTGTCTGTGACCTTGACCGAGTGGTTCTCTCATGGAGGTCACCAATGATCGACGAAGGAGGATGATCAGCTTGTACTCGTCTTGGTGCCTCTCTCCTGGAGACCACCTCCCCCTCAGCAGTAGCTTCCACTTGTTCTTGACAAGTCGTAGTCAGAGTGGGGGTAGGACCGACGTCACACGTAGTCGTTGTAGTGGAAGTAGAGGGTACACGAGCAGGAGGTATCCCGTCATCTCCATCATCCTCTTCTTCTTCTTGCTCATCCTCAAAGAGCGTCTGCCCCAGCTCATCATCACCTGCACACTCAAAGCCAACAAAGCTACATGGCGGTGTCTCGTCTTAGGTTACCTCGCAAGTCTACATGATTTGGTTAGTTTCAAGGTTAAGTACACGATAAGCTCTAGAATGTAAAGCATAACCAAGAAAAATCCCATCAGAAGACCGAGCCTCAAACTTGTCTAGCTTCCCCTTCTTGAGTATAAAGCACTTGCAGCCAAAGACTCTAAAGTGACTAACTCTGGGGGCACGACCGTGCATAAGCTCATAGCAAGTTTTCTTCTTGAAAGCTCGAAGGAAAATTTGATTTGAGACATGGCACGCGGTATTGACCGCCTCGGCCCAATACTTCCTAAGAGTCCTATGCTCATCGAGCATCGTCCTGGCCATTTCATAAAGAGTCCAATTTTTCCTTTCTACGACATCGTTCTGAGGAATATATGGTGACGAGAATTAATGTTCAAGACCGAGATCACAACAGAAAGTCTCAAAACGAGAGTTTTTAAATTCCGTGCCATTGTCACTGCGAATCGCTCGAATGGCATTACCATGTCTCTCGTTCTTCAACCTCAAGATCAGATCTTAAACAAAACCAAATGTCTCAGTTTTGTCGGCCAAGAAAAAGACCCAGGCATAGCGAGAGTAATCGTCCACAACCACAAGGACATACCACTTCCCACCCACTGAGCGAACGTGAGCCGGACTAACCAGGTCCATGTGTAAAAGCTCCCCTGGACGCTCAGTCATGACAGCAGTCAAGGGTGGGTGAGGAGTGGCTACCATCTTGCCATGCCTACACGGGGCACATACCAAATCTTTCTCAAACTTCAATCTCGGCAATCCTCGGACAAGTTCACGTCCACTCAAGCGAGAAAGCAAATCAAAGCTCAAGTGACCCAACTGCCTATGCCACTTCCACAACTCGGCAGAAACACCAGCAACTAAGCACCGAGCGGGACCTGAAGACTGAGAAAAATCAGCTCGAAAGATCTGACCCTCGGGAACGATCGTACAGACAAGATCGCCTCGAGAATCAAGAACCCGAGAAGCACCCAACTTAAAGCGAACCTCAAATCCCTCTTCAAGTAACTGAGAAACCGAAAGCAAATGAAAGCCAGGAGACTTGACGAGGGCCACACGCTTCAAGGTTACCTTCTCACTTACCTTGATCACACCCTCAGACAACACACGTCCTCTTCCATTGTCCCCGAAAGTGATGTACTCTTTGGTCATGACTGGGGTGAGGCTGGAGAACCACCTTCGATCTCCGGTCATGTGTCAAGAACAACCGGAGTCGATCAACCAAAAGCTCTCCATGCCTCCCACCAGCAAAATCAAAAACGAGAACGAGAGTGAGCAAACGACTCGACACTGGGGTTAGAACAGAAAGTGTTAAACCAGTGTCGAGCCATCTGCTCAAAGGAAGGGTTAGCAAAGTCCACATCACCACTGTCCATCCGTGGAACCCTCTCACGTCTCACTGAAGGAACAGGAGCACCACGAAAGGGAAAACGTGGTCCGTAGTTCCTCTGAGACTCAAAGCTGCGATCGTTCCTCCCAAACTCGTATCGATCACGAGTAAAAGAACGTCCAGCAAACTCACCACGTCCTGCCCCAAAGCGTCTACCACCATCCCTATGAGGAGGAACACCATGAGGAGGAAAACCTCTAGCACCCCTAGCAGGAACTGAACGCACACCAGCCTCTCCCCTAGGTAGTGACACACGAGGCTCAGGCACACCACGAGAAAGGCGGTACCTGTCCTGGTTTGCCCTCTTCCTAACAAGCCTCTCATCCTTCCTCTTCCTAAAGCAGAACTCCTCCCGGTGACCATCTTTCCCATAGTACTCACAGTGAAAGAGCACTGGCTTTGGCTTTGGTGGGTTCTCTCTGGGCTGTGGCTTCTCACCCGACTCTGGCACAAAAACCACTCTCCTCTGAAGGTTGTTTGTCTTGGGTGGAAAGGCAGGTGGATCGGGGGTTGTGTCAAGCTTGCTGCAAAGGTGGTTTGGCTTGGGTTTCCACTTGTTGGTAGGTGTAGTATGTGGTGGAATGGGAATGCTCTCAGCTCTCTCTTCCTTCTCACCACTGCTCTCACCAACTCTCTCTGACCCAAGCCCCTTACCATCAGCTCGCTTGAACTACTCCATCATCATTCTCAGCTGAGGCTCTCTACCAGACAGTCAACCCAAACACTGACGCAACTCATCGTTTTCACTTTGCAACCGGTTAGCACAGTGTTCAAGTTCAAGGTTCTTAATAGTAGCATCCTCACAGCTAGAACAAGCAGTAGCAACAGGTGATTTCAAAGCAGCCTCAAGAGAAACAATGCAAGCATGAGATTCATCTAGTTTACCATGCAAGATAGGACAAGAAGTACAAGCTTCTAACAAAGCAGGTCTAGACTTCAACTCAACAATTTCAGCCCTAATCGCATCTAGTTCCTCAAGCCGAGAGGCATACTTGGGTTTCAGCTCAGACAAGTCAGCCAAGAAAACATTGCAATCAGTGCATTCAAGTTCATCAGTCACAACAAGTGCAGTTTTCAAAGACTCAATCTGAACTCTAGCATCAACAAGAGAAGACTCTAGTTCCATGACTTTCTCTCTAGCATCTCCTACCAGAGACCTAAACTCTCTCTTCTCCTTATTGGTTTTCCTAAGCACATCATCATGATTGTCCAGCAAGGCATTCAACTTAGCAATCTCCTCTAGCAAGAAGTCGGGATCGCGACTCACCTCTTCCTCGGAGTCGTCCTTTCTGCTCTTATTTTTGTCGGAGCTGCGCGCCATGCCGCAGAAGTCGTCTCTTGCGATGAAGCTCAGGCCGTTGAAGTTCTTGCCGGAGTGCTTCTTCTCCTTGTACCGGCCGCAGTCCTCGTCGTCGCTGCTCGAGCTCGACGTAGTGTAGCAGGAACTGGAGTCGATGTCACTTGCACCAGCAACCATCGCTCGGGCCGTCTTCTTCTTGTAGCCACCGTTCTTCTTGGTCCGCCGCTCGCCCTTGTTCTTGTGCTTGGCGTAGTCATTCTTGGGACGGCGCTTGTAGTCGTTCCTGGGCTTGTGCTTGTAGTCGTTCTTGACCTCCATGGCTTCGGGACACTCGGCGATGAAGTGCCCCATCTTGCCGCACCTGTAGCACGTACTTGAGTTCCGCCTTGTTCCCTTGCGGTTCTCATACCTGCGCCTGAACGTCTTGGTCAACAGCGCCAAGTCGTCCTCGCTCAGCACCTCGAACTCCTCATCTAGCAAAGACACAAGAGAAGACAAAGCGAACTGTCTGGAAGAAGAGTTAGCTGCAAATCCTGTTCTCGATCCAGTGACAAGAGCCAGACTATGTGGATCAGTCGGGTTCTCTGTCTTGGCTCTCAAAGCCCTGTCTACCTCAGAGGACTTGAGCTTGGAGAAGAGCTCATCGACCGTAAGTGTTTCATAGCCACCTGACTCAATGATGGCCTCAACCTTAGCACTCCACACCGTACGATCCAGAGAGTGTAAGAGCTTCACAGCTCTATCATGATCATCATACGGGAGGACGGTTACATTGGCCCTCATGTTGTTCACAACGAAAGTAAAGCGCTGAAACATCACGTCGATCGACTCACCGGGGAGATGAGTGAAGTTCTCGTACTCTCTCCGGTAAGTTGCGAACAACCTAGCCTTGACTTGGTTGTTTACGCCATGGGCGATCTTGAGTTTCTCCCAAATCTTGCAGGCCAAGTTCATTCCCAAAACATGATTGAATTCATGTTCAGAGAGAGAACGGTAAAGGAAGTCGACGGCCTTGTTGTTGGCCTCGAACATATCCCTAGTGCCTGGTAGCAAAAAGGCCTCGGGAATGACATAGTTGGTATCTATTGTCACATCCCAAATCAGCTGCCCCTTGCCACGGAGAAATGCCCCCATGCGGGCTTCCCACATCTGGTAGTTCTTCCCATCGAAGTGTGGAGGACCCGAACTCCGCTCTTGATATGCCATCTTTGGATCTCGAACCGGTTAGAGTTAGGAGACCCTTAACTCGGCTCTAATACCACTTGTAGGACCGAGATGGCGACCAGAGAGGGGGGGAGTGAATGGGAGCCAAATAAAATTCTTCTCCAAGGAGACGAATATGGATATGCTCCCAAAATCAACTCCGAAGCCTCTGACACTCTTCTTGCCAAACCCACATAGTCACTTGAGTACTGTTGGATCTAGGAGCAAGGCAAGACAACTCACACAGCAACAAATGCAGCGGAAAACAAAGCGACACGCTGCACGAGTGACACCGGTCAGACCGGTCAGGACCACCGGTCAGACCGGTCCAGACCGGATCACCCGGGAACACCCTCCGAAACACCCGAAAACAACCAGAGACACTCCGGGTCACCCGAGCACAACAGTCGAATCACCTGAGCACTAACTCAGCAGTTTTCCACAGAAGCCACTGCACCGGTCAGACCGGTATGGCACACCGGTCAGACCGGTCACGGCTGGAAAACCCCAAGTGCAAGAACCCAAAGTTCCCGAGGCCAAAACTACACCAAACTTGAACAGCAGCTAGCCAAAAACCTGGAGAACAACCTAGAGCAAAATCCCCTGAAAATACCCAAAAGGGCCGGCACCGGTCAGACCGGTGTAGGGCACCGGTCAGACCGGTCACGCCTGGGCAGCTCGGGAAAAACTCCACCCGCGGGTCTACTCGAGATTTCAAATCCATCGATCTCCCGATTCACGCAATGGATTCAAATGAGACTTTGGAGATAGTTGGGTCACCTCATGGGTGAGCCTTGGCTATGAGATCAAGTCCCCAAACTCACCAAATCTTGCGGAATCGCGAATCAAAGGGACGAACACCAAGAACTCGGGACAAACCAAAAACCACCAAATTGAAGGTCTTCCCATGGGTTTGTAGGAGCAAGATCACCAAGAAAAGAGGCACAAGGCACTCATGTGTGATCCTCAAACAAAACCCCCAAGGAAACGCCCTCAAATCCGCTCCACAAAAATCCCGAGAAAAAAGCTCCGAAAATCCGTAAAAGGAAAAACACCGGGAACAAAAAGTAAGAGACGATTAGCACCAAGAACCTTCTTCATATTCAAAGGAAAGATTCTTTACAAGGGCTAGCAACCTCCCAACATCCTACCCTCTTGATGATTTAGAGATGAATCTCTAGCTAGCCTATGGAGAAGGAAAAACCATAGCAAGTGCCAGGGAGAGAAGAAAATGAAAACCCTAATCACCAAGACCTAGAGAGAAGCCCCAAGAGTTGGCTGCCCACTTCCTCAATTTGCTATTTATCTATGGTCCATCGGAGGTGGCAAACTACTATTCTACCCCTACAAACCGAAATTAAGATACACACCCCTCGGGGTAATTCTATAAGTTTGTGGGCAACTCCATCGAGCGGACACGCATCCACCGCAGCTTTGCTTCCCTCCGACTCAAGCTCCGCGATCACGACGCATGTCCCCCGCTTCGAAGCTTCTCATCGCACACGGTCCACACCGGTCAGACCGGTGCTCCCCACCGGTCAGGCCGGTGCGCCGTCTTGTCACGCCGGGTCTTCGGTCAGTGCTGGTTTTGTTGCCAAACCAACAAACCCCGCGTACATGGCACAGCCTCACCACACCAAGCTTCGAGCACGCCAAGTCTTTCACCTCCGGCTCCCGGACGGTCTACTCGATCTTGCCTCGTTCCTTGACTTGGCCGCCACCGATGTACCGGCTCCGTGTTCACGACTTCGTCTTGCTCTTCTTGCACCATGCGGACCGCACTTGATCTCATCCGGCCACCGGGTCCCTCGAACCAAGCCTACTTGTCTCTCCACTCCTGGGAGGCCACTCTGGCTAAGACCTTTCGCGCCTGTTCTTCACCTGCACCGACGCAAATCAAACCGCATCCAACACCTGCAATACTAGGCCAAGAGTCAGTCCACACCATGTTGTCAATCACTCATCACTAAGGAGCGACCATCCATTGGTCCTCGGACACTCTGGTCCTCAGAGCGCACTGAGAGCAGAGGGCTCTTCGTCGGGTCCTGGGCACCGCAGGTGGACGTGCTGTGCCACCGCGGCTGCGCATTCGTGACAACTACTGGTGGAACTCCACGCTGGAGGGCATCATGGCGGGGCTGCCGCTGCTGTGCTAGCCGCTATACACGGAGCAAGAGATGAACAACGTGCGGATCGTGGAGGACATGAGGCTCGGGGTGGAGATGGTGAGGGGCGACGACGGCATGGTGAGGGCCGAGGAAGTTGAGGTGGTTGATGGAGTACTCCGACGGCACGCTGGCGCTCAGGGAGCGTGTGGCGGCGGCAAGAGACCGAGTGGTCGAGGCCATCGCGAAAAGAGGCCCGTCGGATGTGGCTTTCGTTGAGTTCCTCGAAGACTTATTGGAGGCTTCGCAACTCCGCGAGATAATGCATCCGTGATCCGTAGATGCAGGTTGCGGGTCGAGGGGGCTCCAATATGTCGTGTGAAATCTATTCTTCTATACTATAAATCTATCTATCTATACTATAAAGATCGAAAATAATTGAAAACATTTCTCACTCGGATCGCACTCGCCCTACCCCTCACGCCGAACCAACCCGTCATCTAATTGGAGGACCGAAAAGGTGGAAGGCCCATAGAAATCGCAATTTGGAGAGCGTTTCTGCAAAAATCATAATGTTTTTGTTACCCGATGTTGCCTTACCCACCCACCCTGTACCCCGCGTCGAGCTCACAATGGCCACCTGCCCGCACCCCGCGCGCTCCCCCACGTGTAGTGTACCCATCAATCACGCCGGCGTCCTTCCTCATTTCCTTCCTATAAGACCGAAACAATCTTATACATCTCCCGTCTTGTCCGATATCCACCCCATCCTGGCTCACCCTGGCCGCCCGCCCGCATCCCGCACCCCACGCCACGCTGCTTCTGCGCCGCCGCGCCACGACCTTCGCCTTCGCCATGCACGACGGGAAGCAAGAAACAACCGGCGTGTACATCGCCATCTGAGCCAAAGGCATGGCCGACCCTGGAGACGGCGAGGGGATTGGCGCGGTGGCGAGGCAGCTAGAGCTCCCTCGCATCGACTTCTCCGGCATGAACTCGTCGTCGCCGACGTCGCTCGTCGTCATGGCCGGCAACGAGATGCGGGGAGGAGGGTGAGGCAGGGGCGAACACAATACACTGCGATTGGAATGGGTCTTTTGGGTTGTCTCGTTCGTGGACTGTGCCACCGTGAGATTGTTGTTGGGACTCCATGTTCTTCTGACGATGGTATTGTTGCCTCTGAAAATAAAATTATTGTGATACTAAATCAGCATAGAGATATACCCATGTACCTTCATTTGAGCATGCACGTGTTGTTTACTATATAAATAAAGTTTTTAATTATTGTTGTTTTTAGACACGTTCGATACTAAATTTTTAATTTCTTAAACACGTGCGCAATAATAGACAAAGCGAGGGCCTCGGAAGCTGGGCCTAGCGGCTGGCGTAGCCATCGCAAACGACGTGGCATACCAGAGTCAGACGCCACAGCACCACGCCGCGTGTGCGCGCACCCACCCCCACCCCCACGCCGCATCGGGACAAAGCAGTTTTGACGGGCCCACGCAGCGCCTGGCAACGCCGACGAGGCTACGAATAACCAGCGACAACACCTCCCCACCTAGCATGCGCGCGGGCGAAGCCTGATGCGGCCGATCTCCGCCGTCGGTCCAAGCTCAGAGGAATCGGAGCAGTCGTCGGAGCTGTGGACGGAGAGAAGCTGCTACTTGGCTTTGGTCAAAGCCGTGCCGAGTGCCGACCATGACCGTGGGCTTCCGTTTCCTTCCATAAGCCTGCCAATGGAAAAAGACGCTTTACTCCCGCTAGCTGTAGCTCCATCAATCCGAAGCATCTGTTGCGCCTGAGGATCCGTGCATTTCTGGCGTGAGCAAGTGTATTGGAGCTGTATTTTTAATTTTTTTTCTAAACCGTGCACCGGAGGAGGCAGGTGGATTTGACGTAAAGGCATCATTTGCCGTGAAAAGCCTGCCACCCGCTTGACCAGTTCTGCACGCTCAACAGTGGCGTCCTTCCTCGCAGCGAAGGAATAAAAAATTGATAAGCCACCCACGTGTGAAGCATCGTGTACTTTATCCTTTTTGGACGGAGAGAGTAAAATAAAACATTTTTTTTTTGTTATAATGAAGTACGTGGTCACATCATATCCTAGTATTTCTTACCGCCTCTTGTTCTTTCTACCCTCCAAAATTCCATGCACTTTCCTCTTGTTAGCATTTATCTGGTTATACACATCGGGTACATTCGCTTATACACACAAAGTACATATGCAATGTCAAAATGTAGTACCATCCATGTACCATGTCATAATCTCGTACCATGATGATAAAAACATATTTTATTGACAAATCATCCAATATATTTTTAAAATATCACATGTATGCCACATGTATAACTCCGTACCACCTAAGTACAACAAACTCAATTTATATCACCAAAGGCATAACTCTTTTGTTATTCATGGATTATTGTAGTTGATTTATCTTACAGATGTAAGAATGAGATGACTCAAGTACCATAAAAAAGTATTGCGAAGAAACAAGATAACTCAAGTACCATAATAAAGTATTGCGAAGAAGCTTTAGTAGTAGATTATCTACATCAGATATGCAAAAGAAAATCCTGCTAAATATTAAAAAATTGCACGTTACATCCATTATACATCACCAAAATTGCTCTAGTATCAACACATATAATTTGGCCTAGTATACACCTCCAAAATTGCACTAGCACAGTCATAGAGCAAACACATTATCCCAGTAATGCACTACTTAATAGACCCAATACCGGCAGCATCAGGGATGATATCAGCCATGAGAATGTGCTCAATGATGTAACCATAAGCTATCATCATCCGAACAACAGCAAGAATTATTGATCTCCCTGGAATCAGTAAAATATTTGATTATTGTACAGTGAACAAATGTGTATGAAATACAGATCTTAAAATGTTTTTTTCATGTAACACGAAAGGTCGAAAGGCACTCAAATTGATAAGCCTACAAAACAAGTTTCATCTATCAGAAAATTAACTAGCGGAAGACATTCAAATTGATCAGCCTACAATTACTGATTCTGAATAGGTGATGTCTGCAGGATTCCGATTTCTGAATCCTACAGTTACTTGCATTGTCAGGCTGCAGGCTTAATTGATTTTGGTGCTATTCCGATATGGCGATATGTGAGGATGCCTTACACATGTACTCCCTCCGTCCCAAAAAGAATGACGTTTTGGGATTCAAATTTTGTCCCAAAAAGAATGACGTTTTACTTAATTTGGCATGTGTGCATGTGCATGTGGACATGCAACAATTAATTAGCACCAAATATGGTAAATAAATAGGGGCAATCATGGTCATTTCACCTCCTTAGTAATCTGTCCTAATATTTCTAGAATGACATTCTTTTTGGGACGGAGGGAGTACCATTTACTGTGTACACCAATTACCAAAGGGATCATGATAAAAATGTAACGAGGGGGAAAAAGATGCTAGGAAGTAAATGATGAATGGTGCATATTAGAGATGTGATTTCACTACCCAAACATCTGGTGAACTCTATGGATGGATTCTTTTTAGGAAAGATGAACTGATGGCGTTAAGTGCATGTGAGGAACCTCCAAGTTAATCTCATTTAATCGAGTCATCATCATTGACCAACTCAATTAAAGAGGAGTAACCCCGGTCATCCTTGAGATGTGTCATGAGCAATGCCCAGGATTTATACACACCTCACTAAGCACAACAAGATGAACATCATCATCACATAGCAGTCCAAACATAGTCCATCACATTACAAAGATAGATTCAAGTTTACATTACAATAAGTCTTAGAGTTTTGCAGCGGAAAGTTCTATCATCGTGCTCGTACGATACAACACATATTAAGAAGGAAAACACTATATGCCGATAGTGCCCTTCCTAAGCCATGGCCGCCTACTTCCTCCTCGGACCACCATCCTCGGCAAGGAAGTACCCAAAGATGGGCTCTGGCTGCGCCTCACCTGCAATCAACTTAACGGCAGCACCGTGAGTACAAAGTGTACTCAACAGGACTTATCCACGTATGGGTATATACTTGCCCGACTCTCAAAGAGTATGCATTTGGTTATGTAGCAAGAAATGGTAATAGGTAAATAATTTGCATAAAAGCCTCTAAGTTTGATGAAGTTATAAAAAGCAAAAGACATTGCATTCTATGATCTCTAAGTCAAGCATCAAGTGAATTGCAATAAGTAAAGTGATATCATGATCATAAGTCCAATTTTCCATGAACTCCAAGCGGTAACTCTACTTTGAGATTCCAAACTCATGAGCGTGCTCCATGACCTGGAGCGAGGCTATTGCAATAGATTTATACCCTGCAGGGGTGTACAACTTTTCCCACACGAGACGCAAGACCAACGACCATAACCTTGATCGAGGATAAGTGTTGATTCATTCCCTCGACCTTTCACATACCCGCACCCCACTATGAACGAACGGTCGAAGGTGTATAGGTGCACCCGACACGGCCGATCACACCTCATCCCACCCCGCACCGAATCCGGTCAAGGTACGGTGCAACTTATGCTACTTAGCTTGTCATCCCATTTTTAGTATGTGGCTTGTACGAAAAAGTCCTCAAGAATCCAGCTACAAAGATCGATCCTTAACCAACTCAAACAAGACTAAGTCATGTGAGCTCCAATCTCATCAAGACCCTACCATTCTTGTTCAAGTCCGAATCATTGTTCATGGTTGCACAAGTTTTATTTCAAGCAAAGCTAACTGAGTAGTATTTAAACAAACATCCTATAACTCGCAAGAAGTGGTGACCTTGCCACGTCTTGACTTGTACCGGGACTAAGCATGTATAAGCAATTAAATTCGTGACACCTAACAAGCATACTCATCTAAGAAAGGTTGTTCTAGATCAAGGATGGATAATGCATCAATTAGGCGCTAAGCAAACATATATATAAATATTACTCATGCACATACAAGAGACATATACTCCATTTGATCTAAAATAGGGTTAAAGAATGCTTAGGTGCCTGCCTTGGTTCTCAAGAGAAGTGTCGTCGACAAAGGGCTCCTGCTCGGGCTCACCCACTTCTTCCTCCGGTGTTTCGATCTCTACACGAATGCAATGATGCACAATTAACAACAATGCATGAAAGGTGCAAAAGATGTATGAGATGCATGAACAAGAATGTAAACTATTTTTATCATACTAGTACATCAATTCAAAGCATCTAACGTATGATAGAATAATTAAATCCTACACAAAATAAGAATTTATTCACGTTTTTCAATAATGGCAAAATTGTAAATATCTCGTCAAGTTCTCGAAAATGGTTTTGCCGGTGATTCCGGCGACCGATTGCAATGGAATTTGATCCTAGAGCTTTCTTAGGTGATAAAGATTCAGTTTTAGTCAAAAGAAACGACATGCACGAAGGTTTGGATGACATGCATCAACAATGGAGATGAACCTCCATTGGAGCTTTTTGGATGACATGCATCAACAATGGAGATGAACCTCCATTGGAGCTTAATGGAAAAGCTTCCAAAGGTTGAGAGAGGACGGGGAAACCATAGGGAAACCTCACCTGGGGTGGGAAAAGACGATTCAGAAAGTCACAGGTTGGAGAAGAGCGATGATGGAGGAGATCGGGCTTGAAGTTGCTTCACCAGAGTTGGAGAAGAAACTGTGAAAAACAGTCTGCTTAACTGATCTTGAGAAGATGGAGAGGAACATAAGGAGGAGGAGGAGCTACTCACCCTTCACTCATTAGGGCCTGGCCGGCACTGCCTGGCCTGGCGACGGCGCAGGCGAGCAGAGGGGTGGCCTGCTCTGGTCGCTGCCCATGGATGGAGAAAAGAACGAGACTGAGAGAGAGAACGGCAGGGAGAGGGGGTCTCGGGGGTTTTGGACTTTTGGGGAAGCGGGGCGGACGGCGGCCTAGTCACGGCGTCCGCGCAAGCACACACGCGCGAGAGGCGCGTGGCACGGGATCGGCCAGCGCATCACGGGGAAACGGCGCTCCACGGCGCCAGGGCGCGCCCAGGCACAGCAGCCGGCAAAAAACGCTGGAGAGGGGAGACAAATCGAGAGATGTCTGGGGGTGTCCAGAAATTTGGTGAAGCATTTAGTCTGGTGTCCCAAAACATTGTCTCTGATGTCCAGAAATTTTTCCTAGGTTCAGGAACCAAGTGAGCGAACACTCAGTTGATGAGCTCATGTAAAAACTACTCTTTTTGAAAATCAAAACAACTCATCTAGAGATCATTAAAAATCATAAAACTTTTTATGTAGATACTATAAATCAAAAGGAACTCATTTTGCTTGGAACTGGCATCATAGCCATTGTAGATTTGAAAAGAAAATTCTTCCCGGAAGGATACTTTCGAGATTTCGGGTAAGCTGTTTGGCATCGAGATGACCTCTGAAAATTTGGGAGAAGATACCTAAATTCATATTTTGAGAAGTACTAATTAATCAAGTCATCTTCCAACAAAGTTCAATGGTAGAAACCTAAGATCATTCACAAGATATAAGAACAAGGCGAGTTTTTAATTAAATTTTCAGATTGTTTAAGGATAAACAAAAAGAACTCAAATAAGTGCAATGATGCTAGGGATGATGCACATGTACGCTCCATGACAAGATTAATTATTTTGAGCTGTTACAGCGCAGTAGAAGGTCATTAAGGCTGCAGAGGATAATGCTGATAAACAAGAGAATAGCACCACCGGACTGGATGGAATTGTTTATGAGAGAATGATTCGTGCCAAATGGTAAAATTAGTAAATAAACAAGTACCTGGACTAGAAAAACATATATAGATAAAACAGGGCTTTGGCCAGGGGCAGCCTGATACGGTACTGTAGAGGTTGTGAGAGCTTTTGCAACCAAAGCACCAACAGTTGCCTGCATCCCCAGAACAGCAGCGCCCATCCCGAGCATATTAAGCAGAATGCCATTTTTGAGACTCCTGACAACATCAGCGCGTGGGGGAGCCTGGAGAGAAATTTACAATTTCATTTAAGTTTCAAATGCATATCTGAATAAGCATATCAAGCTTGCTATGCGAACTTATCTAAAATACACAATGAGACTAAAAATAGCTACAAGTTATCTTTGAGATGAATAACGTGATGTGAAAGTACCAGTTCAGTTATCAAATGACAGTAGCAGGAATGGCAATAGCCAGAGCAAGTGTGCAAGGAGATGCAATGTGGTTCTTTCATGTGAAATAGTTTTGGTATTGCTGCTAAAAATGTACGAAGTAGGGAGCAGTAGAGAAAAAAGATTACCTTAGCAGGTTCTTTTGCCGTTCTTTTAAGCCTTTCAGAGAGACGAATATAACCAAATGACCAGAAGACTGAAATAAAAGCAGCAGCAATACCAGCAGCAGTCGCATAGAATGTGAAGGGTGCAGTTACCTTCCCCATCGCAACCGTGGAGAACGACAAAATTCCACCAGAAACAATTGTGCATACCAACTAGGACCAGAATCCTAGGGTACCCAAATTCTTGAAATACCTTGCCGTTTTCTCTAGTCTCTTCTTAACCTGTCCAGTCAGTTCATAAAAAATGAAAGAGAGAAAGACCAATATTTCAGAACCATGTTCTAGACCATTTAGAGACGAGCAAGAAAACACGACCAATTTAACCACATCACCATGTAAAAACAACTTAATTCAAACAAAAAGATTGCACAGGTTAGCCAGCACACTATACTTGAATACAGCAGTTAAATGCATGCTGTTCATGTCAGTTATTTAAACGGGGGCTTCGGTACCAGAAGCCAGAAGGTATGGATTATGAAGTCGTAATTAGAGCATTGAGCCTTCAGTAAATAGGAAGTGTAGTAACATTTTGGTAAAAAAAAAGGTATATTTTGTAACAAGACGCCTTCTCGGTTGGAAAAAAACAAGTGATGAAGGAAAAGTTTCAAACAGAAATTATGCACATGTTCAAAATCACTGATGAGCAATGGTCGACTCTCTGACAACAAGGTAACACCACTGTGGAGAGTGGAGAATGATTAAGTACTGAACTAACAACAAAGATATACCCTTAAATAACTCCCTACAATTTTGTTTGCATTCCTTCTCCACAATTCGTCAATTCCTCTATAAACGAAACATAAAGCACAGCTCCCAGTGCCCAAAAATCCATTCTGCCCAAGTGCATTTCCTTAAACAAGTAACCATCTAAGTAGTCACGCCACAGCACATTAAAATGGGACTCGATCATTCGTTCATTTGCTCATTAAAATGAAGAATAAAACATGACTAAATGGAAGCTGGAGGACATTACGTGACTCTGAGTCCCGCCACAGCGTGTGGCGCGACTCGTGACTCAATCGCGCCCTACCGTCTGGCGCGACTCCGTCCGCTACGTCAGCTGTGACCTTTTTCAATACTACCGTGTATGTGGCGCGACTCAAGTATTAGTTGCGTCACGGAGCTTGGTAAAATGGTTAATTTTTGAAAATATAGTTTGAAGTGGGTTATTTTTAAAATATTAGGCCTCGTTTAGATGGTGAAAAGTGGTGAAATTTTTGTATTGGGAAGTGCGTTCTGTGAGAGGTGGCACGGTCTGTGATGCGAAATTTTTTTGAATTTAGGGCATCTAAACATGGCCTGTTTAAAAAGGGTTGAAAAAAAATTCTCTTCTACTGCCCCGTTTAGATGGTGAAATTTTGATGAAAAGTGAAATTTTTGCATTACGAAACATGTTCTGTGATAGGTAGCACGGTCTGTGATACGAAAATTTTGAGAATTTTAGAGCATCTAAACACCTACCTCACATGCTCACATCTCTCCTCTCTTTCTCCGCAGGGGGGCGCGACCTCCTCGGCGGCGGTGGCCCTCCGGCGGCGCGCACGGGGACAGGCTCCCAGGCGGCGAGTCCGTGGGGCCGGGCGCCGGCGGAGGGGCGCGGTGGCCCGGCCGACCGGCGGGGCCTTCGGGGCTCCGCCCTGTGCAGCGCGCCGGGGCCTCCCTGAGGATCCGCGCGGGGGCCTGGCTCCCGGCCTCCCAGGCGGCGGGTCACGGGGGGCTGGCTGGATGCGCAGGCGCCAGGGCCAGCCCCGGCGGAGGATCACACGGGAGCGCGCAAGGGCAGGCCGCCGCCGGCGGTGCCAGGGAGAGTTCTTCCTGCTCCTCTCTGTCTTAGATTTGGATCTCTGTGTTGGTTTCTTTGCTCTCTTTTTTTAAATTTCAATTTGAATGTTCTAATTTGTGAAATGTATGGGATGATATTTATGTGAAGGATTGATTGTGATTATGATTCTTGTGGAAATATTCTTGTGATTGTAGGATGTATTCTCATGTGATTCTTGCGAGGAGATACATGACAGAAAACGAGAGAAGAACAGAAAAGAAAAAAATGAATCAAAAGAAAAAAATGAGGTGTTACAAAAAACTTCTCTCGGGTGACGACACACACATAGCGGAAACGTGACGTCAGCCATGGTCCATGGACACCAGTCGCTGCCGAGGTCAACTGCAAGGAATTGCAGTATTGATTCGAACAACATGAGACTATCTGCACCGGGGCACCGTAAAACTCCCTCCATCCCTTTCCCGTTCCTTTTTACCGGAAAAAAAGGCTGCAGCGGCGGACGGGAAAGCTCCCGTTAAAATCCAGGGCCTCCCCGTTTCCTTCATTTCTGGCGGAGTAGAGGAGGAGCGCTAGCGTCGACGTGGCGTGGGCCCACCGTCCCCGCCCCGCACACCCGGCCTCGACTCGCGAGCTTGACCTCCCCAATGGCGGCCGCGAGGGAGAAGGAGAGGGGAGAGGCCGCCTCTCGCCCGCCGTCTTCACCTCACGGAGATCTCGAGAGAGGGGGGATGGAAGCAGGGCACGCCGCCGGAGAGGAGGCCGGCGGACCTCGCCTCGCGCCGCCGCGCCTCACCTCGTCGGGAAGGCAAGATGCGCTGCCCACGGACGCCGAGGAAGCTTTCGCGCCTCGTCGGGAGCCCGCGCCGCTCGTCGGCAGCTCGCACTGCCGCGTCTCCTCGTTCTCCGCCTCCTGCGTCGTCCCGGCTGATTCGGGGGAGGGGCCGCCGGCCGGACGGCCAGGCGAGGGGCCGCCGCCCCACCTCCAGTGGGGGAGGAAAAGGGGAGCCTCGCCGGCAGAGGGAACGCCGGGAGCCCGTCCGGCGGAGAGGGAGGAGGGTGCCGCACCGCCGGGCCATGCCTCGGGGTGGGGAAGCAGAGGACGATGTGGGGAAGGGAGGAGAGAGAGACCGCGGGTGGGGGAGGGCGACGGCCGATGGGTGGGGATAATAAAGAGAGAGACGGGCGAGTGGACCCCACTGCATGGGTAGTTGGTATAGAGGAGAAGTATAAAGGAAGATGGATGCGGAAGAATCGAAGATAAAGGAAAGAATATTGCTGACTAGGACGAAATATTCCTTTTAAAGGAAGGATATAAAGGATAACGAGTGTGAGTGTGGATAGTCTTGAGTCGTAGCACCTGGGATGCTGAACAATTATTAAAGGGAACACATACAATGACGCTGAAACAGACTGTACGCCAAAACAGTGTGTTCGTTGTTTCATAGTAGTAATCATGTATGTATGATTTTTTTTTTTTGGCAGCATGTTCGTCTACGAGCTAGTGGTACGAACAAATCAGCATCAGGCATCAGCCACCAGCCAGCCAAAGGCTGGTCTCTCGGCTGTGCTCCGACGGCGTCGACGTCAAATAACCCCCGGACATGGGCCTGAGGAGATCCGACCGAGCGGCGTGCCGCCGCAGTGGAAAGCGACGAGCTAGAGCGGCGCCAGCTCGACATACAGATGGGAAAGGCGCAGAATTCTGAAGGGAGTGAAGGACGGTGACGTCGTCTTGCCGCCGTCCTACCGCCGTCCGCTGACTACTCCAGCGCCGGAGTCCGATCCGAACATGCTCTTTTGGTACCAGCCAGCAATACTTTTCTCTCAGAACAAATCAGCACCAGCCACCAGTCAGCCGAACTGGCATGTCCCAGAAAAGTCGATACCCTTTTACCTTTTTGACCTCAGCATGCATGGCACACATCATAACGAATCGTAGCTAAGGTTGAAATTTGAAAAGCTTAATTAAGTTCCCCGGCCTTTTCATCAGTAATGTTTGTTGAAGAGGTAGTTTTAAATTTATCCAATAAAGGTGTTGGCATGTCGAACTCGGGCTACCTGCTGCTGCGTTAGTTGTTAGCTTGTGCTGACAGAAAGGAACGCAATATAATCGACGCATGGAGCCGAGCCGCCGAGGACGACGGCAGCATCTTCCTCCGTCGTCGCGCCCTTCCGCAGCCTGCCTGCCTGCTGTAATAATAATTAAAACACCGTCTTTCATAAAAAAAATATTAAACCACCGTCGTTAAAGCGTAGATGGTCAAAGCCGGCAGTACCCCGTTGACGCTAACGACTCATTGACGGTGAGACAATGATACTTCCTTCGTTTCAAATTATATATCATTTTAATATTTTGACATACAGATTTTGTTATGTATTCAGACATAACATTTATCTAAATTCATAGTAAAAAATAAGTATTTAAAAATTGAAATAACATATAATTTTAGACGAAAGGAGCATATGTGTGATCCATGATGAGATCTTTATATATAGCATCCCTACCATGTTGCGTCTGACCTTGCATGCATGGCGTGAGAATCGGTCGGTCTGTTTGTACGCTTGTCGGCAGGCTGCTGTGATGACTCTAACCCAGCGTGTATGTATTCCTTTGCCTTTCTTGCAAGTTAATTAAGACTAGACAATTTGCCTGGTTGATGTCATGACTAATTAAGTTCATTGCAGTAATGTACTAGTGCACTAGGATTTTACAAGGCATTGAAAACAAGATTGGTTTTAAACCAAATTGTTCGCACCCAAAATTGGTAGCAATCTGATCAAGCTGGACAGATCGGTCAGACCTGTTGTCCCAACCAGTTAGACCGGTCAGATCAAAGTCCCAAAAATATAAATTGTACTTCACCATTGGATAGCTCTCGTCGAGTAGATCCAGATATATATTTAGAACATCCAATTTGGAGTCCTGGTGAGAGAGATATGGTTTCCGGAAGATCTGCACCCTGGGCAGACTTTTCCGACCGGTTGACAGGGACGGTCAGACCGGGTTAGGTGTGTAGAATCCGTATAAAAGTTGTATTTTGACACGGAATTTGTTAGAGTTTTGATCCAAGTAGAGGCAAGACCTCTCCACCCTATAACTATAAAGGGTCACAGTCGATTGGGGACGTCCAATCAATCAAACAATATCATCAATCTACTATTTTGCATCTTTTACCTTTCTTCCTCATTACCCTACTTCTCCAATCTCCATGTGTTGTTCTTCTCTTGTCTCCATGGCATATGAAGGCGCCCTAGCTGGCCTGCTGAGCTTAGGGCAACCTAAGGTACGCCTGCCCCGACAGGGTCCCTCCCGGGCGGGCGCTCGTTAGTCTTCTCACCGGATTCCCCGACGAGACCGGTCTGACTGGCCGCCACTACCGGTCTAACCGGCCTGCGTGAAGGTGCTGCAAGGAGCTCCTCTGTGCGCCGCACGTTTGAGTGCGCGCTCATGTGTTGGTCCGAAAAAGGCATCAACACAAACATCCTCTTAGTTGGTGGCATAAGGCTTATAAAACTACTCTCTTTGGTTCCAAATGTAAATTGTTTTGGGAATTCCAGCGAAACGTCCATTGTAGGGCTATTATTAGACGGAAGTTACACTCCTAAAATTTACACATGCTTGATGGTATGACACAAAATCGATTCCTAGGAAGGTCAAGGAGCGAGAAAAATTAAATGTCTCTCTTAGCACTATATTTATAGTACTTTTAGTAGTTACAATTATGATAGGCTTCACTAGGTGAAAGGGGGCAATTGCCCCCTCCCCCTCCCATACATACCCAACCACGCACCTATTGAACCACCCAGTCCACCACAACAATAGAGGCAAATCTTTACTGCCGTTCCAATATACATAGAAAATTGATGATGTAGGAAAAGAAACAACATATGGCAAACATAGTCATGGAAAGGTAAAAAATATGAATTAATTCCGCGAAATTGTTTCACAGATTTACTTAATTAACTTTAGGAGTTTGGTAAAAAAAATTATAGAAAGCACTATATATAGCACTTTTTTTTTGAAACCACTATATATAGCATATAGGAAAACAATTTGACTTACATCAACTTTTGTGTAATACACAAGGGAACATTACAATGTATTTAAATACAATTCATCCATGAATTTCAAAAAAAATTGTTCCTGAATTCGTACCAGCATTTTTTTAATGTGCTATGATTGTTCTATATTTATTTTTCCATTTCATAAACCATATAGCATTTCCTTCATCGTAGCAGAAGAAATGAAATTTGGACGAACTAGTGGGATATAACCATCATATTTGGGTTGTACAACATACTCTGATTGTAGCGCTCATGTTTGACACAGACTACACGACTAGCTAGACGGCAGTTTTCAGCATTTCGTAATCTTGTTCCCTGGTTCATCAGAAGTACGTGGAATCTAGCTACTAGTATGTCCCAGTCTAGACTTCAATGAACCTTTTACTTCACGGAACTCATCCGTGGACCTAGTATGGCAAATAGTAAGCTGTAGATTCAGCTTTATAGTAACTTCAAAATTTTACAAGGACTTGTGACTGTATTACCTAGGTGCTCTCATCCACCATTTGTCCATATCTATCAACACTGATGTAAACAAAAATATCTATGACTCTATGAGCATTGAACCCATCAATTTATTATAATCATCTAATTTAATCAGGAAAAAACACTGAACCTAGAACACACGTTGAAAAAAAATAAAAATTATGCAGTGTACAAGGAATTTGGGATTCTCACATCACATCATATAATTAAGAACGTGAATCATTGAAGCACAGGTATGGTTGATAGTGTTAGAGAAATACAATTCAGGCAACACAACAATAACACAACAATATCAGAGATGAGATCAAAATTTAGGCAACACCAAACAACATCAGTGAGAATAGAACGAGGGGAGGGATTCTCACCAGTGATGAAGCGATCCAGGTGATGTGGGTGATGCGGACAGTAAGCTTGAGCTCGTGGCAGTGGGGGGGGGGTGGGGGGGGAGATTGACGGCGACAGATACGACTGTGCAGATGGGGAGCTTGTCTGCGGCGTCGGAGACGGGGAGATCAACGTGTCGAGGACGGTGAGGGCGACCGCGTCTGGGATGGCGAGGCCAACGGGTAGGGTGGTGTGGACAACGAGGTTGACTCCGATGTAGTCATCTCCGTGGTGATGATGAAGTCGAGTTGACGACAGCCAGTGGCGGAACTAGAGAGAAAATTAAGGTTGTCAATCAAACATTTGTCGGTTCAATAATTTGGTAATTCACAAAACTTTTCAAGCATACTATAGCTATCCACAACTATATAGTAGTTAATTATGCAACTATAGTAAAAAAAATAAATAGTTTGCAAAAGTGATCAGTATATCTTACTCATTTAAATTTCACTCCTCGTTTCTTCACCTTATTGAAATCATCAATAACCGCTGTCGGGACCTTCATTGCAATATCTCTCTCAATATAGAGTACGAATCGATTTCTTATAAATTCATCTTCCATTTTGTTTCGTAGTCTAGTCTTATTAAGTTTCATTGCAGAAAATGCATGCTATGTAGTTGTAGTTAAAATTGGTAAAGCAATAACAAGGCGAATCAACCTACAAAGGAAAAAAGAAAATATTACTGCCTGATATTATAATTTGGGATTAAGAAACTAAATACTAATAATATAAAAATAAGAATATATCTGTCAATCAAATGATAATCATCCACTTTTTTAGTTTCTACAATTGGACGACAAAACTTAGCTACACTTGTTAATTCGACGACAAAGATTAGCTACGCGTACTTGTTAAAGCCCAGCGTCGTTGTTGCCCACCATGGCTCGCGCCTCGCGCCTTGCGGCCAAAGCCACTGGCCAGCGTGGCCACGCGCGTTGCCCTGAGGCATGTCCCGTCGCCAGGCTCCGAACTGCTGTCTAGTGTCGCGCCCTCGCCGTCGACCGTCTGGCGTCCCCGCGCCCGCCGCCCACGCTGCACCGATGTAAAACGAATCGTCGTCGGTCATCGTTGATTCGATTCGTTTCCAAGTCCAAGCTGAGGGCCGCCGCTGCCTGCTAAAAGGTCTGCTGTGGGCACTCCCAATGCAGACTCTACTGTAGAGTCTTATCTCTGTATTTATTGATTTTTTTTCTGATGTAGCACCCTATTTATTGAGGAAAGAGGAGAAGAATAGAAGACTCGACGTCTAAGTTCGACGCGACGTCTTCGTGCAAATCAAGACACTACGTCCCGCACGGCAGATCCCCTGCGCTTGCCTGCGCTCGAGATCGCACTACCAAGAATCTCGTCGCGCGGCGACTACTGCTCACCCCCCTGCGCCCGTCTCCTCCCCACCAGCGACCACCAGCGGCGGCCGCACGTCTCCTGCGCCCGTCTCCTCCCCACTAGCGACGACGCGCATCTCCTCCCAACCAGCAATGGTGGCCGTCTCCTCCCCATCCGGCAACGGCAGCGCATGGCTATCCCTTCCCCGACCGGATCCATCTGGAGGCAACGCAACGGCGGCAGCCACCTCCCCACCGGATCCATCTCGTTTGGGCGTGCTGGTGCACGACCGTCGGCAAGATCAAGTCCAATAGGTAGCTGGTGACCTTATGAAGTGGTGTACGAGAGGAATTGTGCTGCGTGCATCTCAAATTTTTGAGGCGGATCGATGGTGGTGTGTACGGATGTTAGATGTGGATGCAGAGTAGAAGACACAGAGGATCCAGTACGGGTGCGAGAATGATTATTTGGACTCTGTGCATAGCAAATTTGCATTGAGGAGCATGGTTTCATGCTATGAAGTCTTCGAGAATTAGACTCCATAAATAGAGTCTGCATTGGAAGTGCCCTTAGTGTTGAGCTCAAATATAAATATATACTAGAAAATTGTTTTTTGTTAGGGGGGCCATGGCCCCTGCCGAACCCCCTCAGTTCCGCCACTGACGATAGCAAGGATCCCGACGGTGACGGCAGCAAGGATCCCCTGCAACGGCAGCCGCGGCAGTGAGGATCCCGAGCGGCGGAGTCCCAAACCCTAGCGTTGATTTGGAATAGGTTTTGTTTTCTACTACATCCGTTCTTAAATATATGACGTTTAGGACGGAGGGAGTATTTGCTTTCTCCTTGGTTCGGTGGAGGCAGCCAAGGAAGTCAAGGGAGGTGGAAGGGTTTACTTGTTATTATCAGATTGTATAGGTCCTTTTGCAGGCATTTCTGGCAAAATGCCTCTGAATTAAGGACCTTGCTTCCTAGACCTTTTACGGAAACGCCTCTAAATGTTGGGTCTATTAAGGCGTTTTGCAAAAATTACCGTAGCATCTGAGGAACAGAGGCGTCTGGAAATCCGCCATCAGCAAACGCCTTCAAATGCCTGCTGTCCTGTAGTGTCTACAGCATGCGCATCCCGGCGCCAGATCCGACCGAGCGGCATGCCGTCAAATGCGCGCGCCGCCGCTGTCGGGGGAAGACGACGAGCTACGCCAGCCCGACAGGCGCGGGCGGACGGAAAACCACGGAACCGCGAATGAAGGACGGTGAGTCGGTGATGTCGTCTTCGGAGATCCGCCTCTGTCTGCTTTGACGGCTTGTCCCAAGAAAAGAGTCAAAGACACCATGGGTGTGTTTACAAGCCCAACTTCCCTCAAAATTCACTATACAAAAAGAAGATTCCCCATCACATCAAACATCACATCAAAAATGCCGGCACATGCATGGAGTACTAAATGTAGATGAAATCAAAAACTAATTACACAGTTTGGATGTACTTTGCGAGACGAATCTTTTGAGCCTAGTTAGGCCATGGTAGGACAATATTTATCACAAACAAACGAAAAGTGCTACAGTGCTTTTCAGTTCGAAGCCCAAAAACCGTGCAAAATCCAGAATTTTGCATCCCAATTCAGAGATCTAAACACACCCCATATTTCAGGAGAGCTACAGGAGGGAGAGAGGAGCAGCAGCAGCAGTTCCGTTGGGTCCTCGGGAAAAGAGACAATGGTGTCTGTGCCAATTCTACCTTGCATCATCGGGAAAATGCATGGTACTCTGCAGGCCTGCAGCTGCATATGCCGATCGATGCAGCATTTTTGCGTCGAGTCATGGGGAAAAGGTGCTCGGAATCCCATGGATAATACGTAGTACTCCCTCCGGTTTGGTAAAAGAAGTCGTTTAGGACAACGACACGGTCTTCAAAACACAACTTTGACTTCTTTTTTCTATAAAATATTTATTAAAAAGTTGTATATGTATACTTTTATGAAAATGGTTTTCAAAACAAATCTATTGATATGATTTTCACATTTGTAAACTCAATGACTTAAAAATTATTCATCATTTATATTCCTAATGTTTGACCAAAACCTTGTCCAAAACGACTTCTTTTACCAAACCAGAGGGAGTATTTCAAGTCCAGTTAAACTCTATGAAGATTCTATACATTTTGAATATCAGATTTGAAACTTGTACGTACTTGGCATACAAAAAATTGAAACGTGTAGATTAGGACAAGGTGGAGGCATGCGTGCTCAAAGGAGACAAAAGATACTCGCATTCTTCTCTTTAATTTCCCTACGCCTCCTCCAACAATGCCACTTAGGAATCCCCAACCTGATCATTTTCCTTACATGGACGAGAGAGAAAATAAGAAGAAAGAATGTACTACCTTCATTTTCATTTTAATGACGTTTCCGACAGCTGCTGCAGTATTATTTAGCCTGAGTTTGCGACCACCAACGTCAACTAAAAAAACAGAGGTAGTACTATACTATATCCCTTTGTGTAAGTTTTAGCTAGCTCATAGAAAGAAGGTGAGCTCCATATAGCTTTATGAATAAGGCAGAGAGGTGATGTTGTTATGTGTCAAACCTTTGGAGAAGTTATCATTTTTATGAGATGAAAAAGCTACGAGCTAGTAGTGCGCTAGGCTGCTAGCTGAAGCCTTGCTGGTGGTGTTTGATTGGGAGCGAAAAAAATTTTACTCCACCTTTGACCGCTAATTAGAGGTATTAAATAAAGTCAGTTTACAAAACTATCTTCACAACCCCTAAGTAAATTTCCGAGATGAATCTAATAAGGCCTTCGACCGCATAATTAGAGGATGGTTACTGTAGCATTACTGTAGTGAATCATGGATTAATTATGCTCATTAGATTCATCGTGCAAAGTTGCACTCATCTGTGAAAAGATTTTGAAAATAGACTTCATTTAGTACTTCATGCATAAAAGATTCCTGAGTTGAAAATTTTTTCATCCCTCTTCCAAACACATTATTGGCACATACTCCATCCGTCCTAAATGTATGCGTTCGAAGTCGTAGCCCCATTATTGGCACATACTCCATCCGTCCTAAATTACTTATTAATTTGACTTTTCTAGATATATTCCTTTTGAATGTAATGTATCTAGAAAAGTCAAAACGACAAGTAACTTAGGACGGAGGGAGTAAATAAATAGTAAACACAGAAGTTGATGGGGCCCATCATGCATCCATGCATTTCCGTTGTGTAACAATTCCCAGTGTGATGAATAATCATTGAACCCATTAATATTAGCATAATGATATAATATAATGGCCTTGTTTGGATCCATATGTTAGAGTTAGTTTGAGCTAGTTGGGGCTCAACTAGTCTTAAAGTATCCAAATAGGAGGGTTAGATTGGACTAGTTTGCATCTAACCCACCCAAAAAACTAACCCACCCAAGAGGTGCTAATTAGAGCTAGTTCATGTTGAGCCCACCAAAAGGTGACTTTTCTCTCTCCCTCCATCCACATCTAATGATTGAGTAAGTACATTTAATGACATTCTAACACTTCCATCCAAACACCTCTTTAGCTAGAGTTAATTTAGAGTTGGAGTAGAAACTAACTCTAACTCTATCTAAAGTTAGAGTATCCAAACAGAGCCAATGTTACCTAGCTGGGTAGTCAATCAAGCCGAGAGCCGGGGCATCGCCGGCCGTCACCCAACAAAACTGCGCACATGCAACTCATCAACAAAGCGCAGCAGCAGCTAACTGCACGGCCGGACAATTCAGCTTTTGCTGGTCAGTCGTCATCGTTCGGTGAGAATGTGAGATGATCGATATCCCATATAGCCTAATCACCTTACTAAAAAAATAGCCTAATCACCGGTTGCGACAACTCGACCAATTGAAAATTTTCAGACAAAGAGATCCTTGATCTGCGTGATTAAGGAATGATTCCGAACATGCATCTTAAAATCAGGCCACCTAATCACGAGTACTATAACAGAACATACGGTGAGGAGTCTTAGTTAAATTTCTACCGAACCGGACCACGAGATGGGCGACGGTATTGACCGGCTGGTCAAATCTCGCGAGCTACGTGATCAGGTCAACGTCAGGTATGCTGTTCTCGCACAAATCAAAGAGGAAAGAAACCAAATGGAAAATAGGCACTGCGTGCAGCGGTTGAACACTAGCACTAGTAGCGTGCATGCGTAGCCAATTGACCCGTACGTCCACGTCCACCAAACCCAACAAACTGATAGTACAATGAAGCAAGGAGCCGTCACCTTTCCCTTGCGAGCACAACTACAAACACGCAAACGTCAGAAATCATATGGGGGTTCAAGGTAATCCATACTAGAAGACGGAGGAGTCAACGTGTGCGTGCCTAGATTGGAAACCTTCTTTACCACTCAAGTCACTTAGCATGTGGTTTATCTAGCGGATGATTCAAAAAAAAAAGTTTATCTAGTGGATGGAAAACAGTGAGAAAGTTTCTACCATTGGAAGACTTATTATGTATATACTCCCAAAACTGAGCACTTATTCGTAGTCGATGAAAAGGGTTAAGGATAACGAGATATGCGCGTTGACGGCTCCCAAAGGCAGGAACCGTCAGAACTTGGAAACTATTGAGCCATTTTAGGTGCCACTTGTTCCATGGAAATGGAATGCACAAGCAGTAATGGCGAAAACAAATATTACATCAGGATGAAGAGGAACTTGATCGATGCAGCCATATCAGGAATTGATAATTCATATCTTATAGACAAACCTCACAAGTTAGTCTTGAATGGACAAATTTGTTTTATGTCGCGTGCATATATACTCGCTCGATCCCAAATTATATATTTTTAAGCTTTTCTAAGTTCATGATTTTTACGATACATCTAGCTAGATATACACAACACTGACGAGGAGAGCATCGCCTTGGCTTTCCCAGACATGTGCGGCCACCACACGAGAGCATGATGCGGCAATCGACATATCGAGGCACGAATTGAAGTAGGGATGGGGATTTAATTTGTGGATTCGGCCACCGCCACAGGAGATCCAACTACTAGCATGGCACTCCTTTTTTTCCCCTCTACTTATGTACTCTTTGTTAATTGGTTTACAAATTTCGTTAAAGGATTTTTTTTTGCAAAAAATTGTCCAAAAAATTATTCTTTATAAGTTATTTAGATAACCTTCCCTTCCAAAAATATCATTTGAGTAGCTTTCTCATTGAACAAGTTATTAAATTGACAAATTTTGTTTCAAACTTTTCCAAAACAGTTATTACTTTGATAATTTTTTCCTTGTAAAACTTAGTTGTATGACTTATTTTTTTCAAAAAAGGGTATATGAAAACCTTTGGGATAAACAAATTAATGAAAGAACATTTGCGCGGACTACACATATACAATGCACGGTGAATATGCTGGGTCATGTCGGCTAAATGCTTCCCGAAGCAAGCCTAAGACCGACTCCAGCAATATTGTGCATCTGCATGCGCAAAGAGGGGGTATCCGCACAGGAGGGAGAAGAGGTAGGCACCGCAAGAGAAGGAGTGCTCCAGCAGCGCCCCCGCAACCCCACGCGCATCCCGGCGGCAGTTGGTTCCCGCGAGGAGGGAGAGGACTGCAGTTGCTTTGGAGCTCCTCGCGCCGGCGAGCTCCTCCGCGCCGTGGAGCACCTCCGCCCCCCGAGGCCGCCGCTGCATCGAGCTCCAGGCGCTGTTGCTCCCCTGTGCCGGCAGATCCGGCGGCCGGTGCCGGTGTGGCTCCTCGAGGGCGCAGCGGGCAGCTGAGCGAGCAGCTGGCCTGTGTCGCACCGCCCGCCTGGGCGCCGCCGGACCAGGGAGGGAGGTAGCCGGAGAGGGGCGGCGTCCCTTCTTCGGGCCCCGGTCGCCGTCGCCGTCGCGTGGCCGCTGCCATCCTCCGCCCATCGCCATCGATCTCTCTCCTTGCGTCGTCTTTGCTCAAGGTGAGGAGAGGAATGGGTTCCCCTCGCTATCCTCTCCATTTTCCCCTCCTTCCCGGCCGCCGCCGTGGCCTGTGGCACCGGTGAGCGTCGCCGGCGGCCGGCCAGCCCGCCCCCAGATCCCCTCCTCTGTTCTGCCCGTGAGGTGGTGGAGAGCGACGGTTGGACTGAGGAAAGGAGAGAGAATCTCAGGAATGGGGAATCGGAAGCCACCGAACGCATTTTGCAGATGCGTTTGAAGGTACTGCTGAAACTGCTACAGTTACATTTTTATCCTCATTTTGGAGATGAAGGTGGGAACGAGGGAGCTGTTGGAGTCGGTCTAACGCAGCGCCGGGTCGCCTCACCCATAACGCACGCATAACGTGGCGTGCGTTTATACCCTTGCATGCTCAACAAAATTATCCGTGGAGCCACGCGTGTCTCGTTTTCCTTCTACAGACCTACAGTACTACACTGCAACATCGCCATCAGGGCTACAGAGTTAACAATAGGCACGTACTATTTGCAGCTGCCACTGAAAACGAAGCAAAAAAAAAAAGAAGAAAAAACAAAGGATCCTCGATCGCATGGACAATTATGTTGCCAACGGCCAGGTAGCTGGCCTTCGTCTGAGCTGGCCCAACAGGGGGGCGTGGTTTCCTTGCACGAGTCCCCCAACGACCCCGCAGACAGTGGCGTAGTTAGGATGTCAGGTCAGGGTGGTCCAACTTTAAAAAAACAAACACTATATAGATATAATACTTCAATATATAAGTGAAACACAAAAAAAATCAAATTCTCAAAGATGCACTGAAAAATCAGCCAAATTTTTATACGATATTTAGCTTTTCCTAAAATTTCAACCAAATTCTCAAGAGATATTGAGCTTTTCCATGTCACCCGCATCCATCCATCTTTCTTAACCTGTCACCAACACAACCAAGCTGTGTCAAGTGTCAACCTCCTATTGCTACTCTCTCCACCAATTACTATTTATATTTATTTTAAATGTATACATTATTATTTTTATATCTAAACATAACATATATCTATGTGCATGGATATCAAAGTTATGTATATAAAGTTAAACGATAATTTTGGAAGGAGGGAGCAATGACGGAGGAACGTCTAGGGCTACCAGGGGCCCTAGGCATTGGACCATTCTTCACTACGCAACACTATACCTACAAGTTCAGCCCAGTTACAACATCATAACCACTTAATGGCCCTTGGCGTGGGCCTGGCCCTAGCCCAGCTGCTCCGCCCCTCGGAGGGAGAGTATACTCCCTCCGTAAAAAAAAAAGAAAGATATTTTAGGATATTTTAGACATATTAGTGGTGAATGTAAAGACACATATACCCTTAATTAGTTCAATTTGCATATAAGAAATAAAAATATATGTTTCCATTTTTCTTATGCATGCATAAGATCAACGTGTCAAATTATGCATGCATGCATAAGATTTAAATCCTAGAACATCATTTTTTTTAACAAAATTTGAACATGTGTTCTTTTTGAACAAAGGGGGAGGACCAAGCCTGTGTACCACCAGGGTAGACCCCACATGCCCCTAGCTAACAGTAGTGATTAGATCAAGAAGCTATTACTGTAGCTTTGTCCCAAGTATGGTCCATGGCCTATGATATGCGTGTCTGATTTTGCTTTGGCAGTGTAGCAGGTAGAGCTTTTGCAACAAGCAGGCATGTTCATTCATCAGGTCAAAATCGTGTCGCCAAAGTGCACGCTCAACGTAGCAAAAGTCGAACACTCCTAGCTGTTGTCTTTGCGATGAGGGAGAAGCTTCCTAGACGACGATGATAGATGAACAGCTTCGTAGGAGGGTGATGGTGATGTGTGTCAAGAATTAACATGCATATGCTCATTAGCCATCAGGCGCGACTGATACGCTCCAGCGAACATGCTTGCCGTGCTCAAATTTCAAGAAAGGGAAAAGTGACCCTGCTTGTGTGCTCGATTTTCGTCCATGTCATTTTTTTTGAACGAACGGGCACAAGAGAGTGCCTATTTCATTGAAATAGAGGAGAAGAACAAACCGGCAAAACCGGCCAAATTTACAGGAAAATTACAAGTGTGCTCTTAGGTTCGCCAGGCGCGTAGCGCCTATAGATGGCCAAATGGGCTGGGCCAAACGGGCGGCACGAGGCACGGCACGATTTGGCTCGGCCCATGCACGGCCCGGCCCGCATAAGGATGGGCCGGGCCGGCACGGCCCATTATGGCGGGCCATGTTTGGGCCGCTGCCGCGGCACGTGGGCCGGCACGGGCACGGCCCGTTTAAGTGGATGGCATAATTTGGCCCGTTATATCTTTCCTTACACA
Organism: Cenchrus fungigraminus; assembly: GCA_036936925.1. Classification (NCBI taxonomy): domain Eukaryota; kingdom Viridiplantae; phylum Streptophyta; class Magnoliopsida; order Poales; family Poaceae; genus Cenchrus; species Cenchrus fungigraminus. Next base: position 96,989,499 of record CM072774.1, on the reverse strand, counting down.
TTAAAATTAGTTATGTTTGTGATTGTCTGAACATATTATACCTAAATATAGGTCAATATATGACAACATGTATGTGTGTATCATTATATGTATGCTAAAACTTTCAAAATTCTAAAAATGTGAGCATATTATATGTATTTATGCATCAATTGTCATCGATTTTAGATTTTTTTTTGCTTAGTGGGCTAATGGGCGGCCCGGCCCACCTAGCACGCGGGTTGTTGGGCCGGCACGGCCCGCATAAGCCATACCCAGGCCGGACCTGGGCCTATAAGGTGGCACGTGGGCCGGCACGGCACGGCCCGCCAACATGGTCGGGCCAATGCAGGCCGGGCCTAAACAGGCCGGGCCAAGACGGGCCCGGGCCAAGCCGGGCCGGGCCGCCCATTTGGCCATCTATAGTAGCGCCCGCTAAGATCCAGAGCGAGAACTCTAACTTAATGTTGGCTACAACTGTTGGTATCGAAGACTCTGAACGGTCAAAAATGCGATTATTCCTCTCCTTCCAGATTTCCCAGCATTTCGTCCATGTCATTAAGAGCAAAGAACGTGAAGTGCCCTACCCATCGCTTTCTCCTTTATGATTATTTTTTCTCCCCTCAAAAGAAAAATTCTCGTTTAAATTTCATTCGTCATGTTTTTTTTTTCTTAATTTCACCCGAAACTCGAAGCATACCGATCGAGTGCATTTTCAGAGGATGATGTCAACATACCGTCTCAACGACTTTGACAATAAATTGCTACCTCATTTTGAAATACATGACATTTAGAACAAAGTACTTCATTTGTTGTGAAGTTAATTAGCTTGTACAGAGAAAGTACAACTTATATTTTTCCTCTGTACAGAAGAAAAAGGAACATACTTTGTCTATACTTTGCGATGTGCTCCTATAGCCTTCTAATATAATACCAAATCCAATTACTCTTCTTCTTGTGCCCAATATAAATAGTTTAATACGCATGTTAGTGCTCAAAGTTCACCAAATTTGGCCACCGAGACTAAAAACAACGCGTGCTGAAAACACATTTTCCTCTGACTGACCCGACATTTGAATTTGGTGCTCTCAAGTTGTTCCCAACCGAGCATTTACCCCAAACACAAAGTCCCACAATTACATAGAAAATGTAGAATATTATGGTGGCAGAGGGAAAGATACTGATTTTTTCTCAAGTGGGGTTTCCACAAAAGAAGACATTGTGGATAATTGAAATTTATAAAATGATTCCAACAAGTGGCTATGAGAACTGGGGTGGGAGAGGCCGGAGAATATACTTTAGCAAAGGCGCCGATCCTCACTGATTACTTGATTAGTGGGTGGCAGTTCGAGCTAAACCAGCTCATCAGTCACTTCAGCTCTCAGCTAATCCGGTGAGTGAGGAGCCACCTTCACCTGTGTCCGAAACCGGAGTGATCTGATCTCCCTGCACTGCACAGACAGGCAGACAGCACAGCGAACTGACTCCAGCTACAGCTGCCCGCAACAGTAACCAGATCGACCGGTGCCCGGTAGTTTTACCAGATCCTCTCTGCCCACATGCAGGGATGGAACCAAAACATCCGAATTGTATAATAGATTGATTTTTTTAGATCACAATAAAATAAATTTGGTGCTAATTTTTTATGCATTATAACCAGTTAATTGCTGGAAAAAATAAAAAAAATTAGCTACAATTTTTTTATGGATTATTTGCTTTCGATAGAGAAAAAAGTGAAAAAACATCCGTATCCGAATCCGAATTTCTTTTCATCATTTGATCAAAATATAGCACACATTTGAGGTTTATTTTATATGAATCTTAACAAGCACAATGCCAAGAACAAGAATATAAATTTTTAGATACAAAATATTATTCTTAATTTAACTAAAATAAAAAAAGAACAACTAAAAAATGCTATCCGAATAGTATCCGCTTCCATCCCTACCCACATGCGTCCCCTGTTCTTGCCTGACACCGCAATCTTGTCCTCCTGCCGCGGTCTGAGTCACTAATTAACAACCATTGACAGCACTAGCATTAATCTTCGTCGCTAATCAGCCACCTCGATCCGATCGCTTCACTTTTAACCTGCATCCATGCAGGTCGGTGAAGGAGCAGAGCAGCCGCCGGGCCGGGCAGGTGAGGTGACGGCGAGCCGAGCAAGCTCCAGGCAGCCAGGGATTAGCCACCAAATCCACCACCACCTGACCTGACACCCCCGCTCACCACCACCTGTACCATGTCCCCGCACCTGCCGCTCCCCCTCCTCCCCTCCCGCCCCACACGCCGCTCCGCGCTCCCATGCCCCCGCCGCCGCCGGCGCGCCGGCTCCACAACGCCCATGCCTTCCTCACCCTCCTCCTCGTGTTCTTGCTCGCGAGGTGGCGCCCCGCGGCGGCGTCCGCGCTCTCCACCTTCGCGCTGGCCAAGGCGGGCAGCACGACCATAGTGTGCGGTCTCCTGCCGTCGGCGTCGTCCACGCTGCTGGTGGACCTCAACTGCACGGCAGCCAGCGGCGACCACGCGCGCCAGGAGACGTACCCATCGTCGCACCCGTTCGCCGCGCTGGCCGGCGGGGAGGACTTCCTCTGCGCCATGGGTCCTTCCGGGGAGCGCGCCGGCTACGTCGACATGCGCTGGTGGGACCTATCCGCTGACGGCGGCGGCAGGGAGAAGCGGGTCTACTCCGGCGCGCCGCTCCGCTCGCTGGCCGCCGGCGAGTACAAGGTCTGCGGGGTGATGGCCAGCGGTGAGCTCCACTGCTGGCGGTGGCGCGGGCTCGACATCCCCAACGGGCTCCGCTTCACCGCCGCCGCCGTCGGGGACGGATTCGTGTGCGGCATCCTCAACAGCACGTCGGCGGCGTCGATCCGCTGCTTCGGGAACGACACGGCGGACCCGGTCGTCACCCGAGCGCCGGCGGACGGGAGCTACGACGTGGTGGCAGCGTGCGGCACCCGCGCGTGCGCGCTGTCGACGACGGGCGGGCTCACGTGCTGGGGCCGCGGCGCGTCGGACTTGAGTGGCGCCGGCGCGTCCGCGGGGTACGCTGCCCTGGCATTGGGCGAGGACGGCGTCTGCGGGCTGCGCACCAACGGCACCATCCGCTGCTTCGGCGCCGGCGTGGCGGCGCCGCCGGACGCCCTCGCCGGCGCGCAGTACCTCGACGTCAAGGCGCAGGGGAAGGAATTCTGCGGCGTCCTCATGGCGAACTACTCGCTCGTCTGCTGGGGCGGCCGCGAGTTCAACGCCACCAACCACCTCGTCTTCCCCCGCGTCATGCCGGGGCCCTGCGCTCCCATGTCCTCGTGCAGGTGCGGCGTCTTGCCGGGCTCCGCCAACTTCTGCGCCGCCGGGAGCTGCGTCTGCCACGACTGCGTGTTCGACCTCAACGTCGATCAGCCCAATGCGTCGGTGTTGCCCGGGAAGAGTGGTGGCCGGAGCAGGAGGACCATGTGGATCGCCATCGCGGCGGCGGCGGCCGGTTTCCTCGTGCTCCTCGTGGCATTGCAGGTCGCGCTGCTCCTCTGGTGTCACCGCCGCCGCCGCCGGCGAATGAACGAGCAGGATGCCGCCGGTGACGTGCAGCAGTCGCTGATGCCGCCGCGGCTGGGGTCCAGCAGGAGCAAGGGTCCCGGCAGCGTGGTGGAGCACTTCACGCTGGAGATGCTCCACGCCGCCACGAGCGGTTTCTCCGACGACTGTCGGATCGGAACGGGGAGCTTCGGGTCCGTGTACCGCGGCACGCTATCCGACGGGCGCGAGGTCGCGATCAAGCGTGCCGAGGAGTCGGCCAAAGCGTCGACCTCTGCGGCAGCGCGCCCGGCGCGGCGCCGCGACAGGGAGACGGCGTTCAACTCGGAGCTCACCGCGCTGGCGCGCGCCAACCACAAGAACATCGTCTGCCTGCTGGGCTGCTGCGCCGACTCCGGTGAGCGCGTGCTCGTGTTCGAGTTCATGGCGAACGGCACGCTGCACGACCAGCTCCACAGCCGCGTCCCCATGGCGCCTGCCGTGTCGTCGTGGCGCGGCCGTCTCGCCATCGCGCTGGACGCGGCTCGGGGCATCGAGTACATGCACGTCTACGCCGTGCCGCCCATCATCCACCGCGACGTCAAGTCCGCCAACATCCTGCTCGACGACGCGTGGACGGCCAAGATCGCGGACTTCGGCCTCTCCTCCGTCCTGGACCCCACCGCTGGCGCCTGCGACGACGCCGGCGGCGGCGAGCCGCTGTACACCGGCGGCACGGTGGGGTACATGGACCCGGAGTACTACCGGCTGCAGCACCTGACGGACAAGAGCGACGTGTACAGCTTCGGCGTGGTGCTGCTGGAGCTCATATCCGGGTGCCGCGTCGTGCAGCGCTACGCCGAGAGCGTGACGCCCAAGAACGTGGTGGAGTTCGCCGTGCCGCACATCCACGCCGACGACGTCGCGCGGGTGCTCGACCCGCGCCTCCCGTCGCCCACGCCCGAGGAGGCCGAGGCGCTGGCCTACGTCGGCTACCTCGCCGCCGACTGCGTGGGCTCCGTGGGCTGCGACCGCCCGTCCATGACCGAGGTCGTCGACGCCCTGGAGCGCGCCCTCGCCGCCTGCGGCGCCGCGCCGCTCTCCCGTGCCGGCACCGCCCGCCGCCCCGCCCTCTCCCGCTCCGGCACGGACCAGTTCGACCTCACCGACACCGACTAGCCCTTCGCCGTCGTCGCCACCATTTCTGACGAAACGATCGCGTCACCGGGCACTTCCACGGACCCTAGTGCCCCCGACAACTGCAAACCGCCGCACGCGCGTCGCCATTGGGGCCACACGAGATCGTCCTGTCTGTCCCTGGACCATGGCTGCTGCTCCATTGTTGCGAAGAAAAAGAAAAGGGTAAATCAAGCAACAGCGGAATCAGAGAAGACCAGATCCGACGCCGACATCTTCTCCCCGACGCCGCTGCGGAATCAACGGCCTCTTCGATTGACTCGCGAACAAACCCCATAGCGACAGGGCACCGGATCAGGATCAGGCATGGCCGGGCGTCGCGCGGGGCGAAACGATTTGACGGGGGCCCGGCGCACGACGACGGAAAAGATCATTCTTTCTTTCTCTCAACCTCCTTTCTTGCTGTATTCGTTGTGGCTTTGCTTTCGGCGTTTTCCTCTCTCGGGAGGTTCCCATATTCTTTACCAATGTGAATAGATAGATCAGTGACAAAGATTGAGATAAGTAGAATTACAATTTATTTATACTTGCTTCAAATAAATTTTCCCAATGAAGATTATTAGGACTTGTTCATGTCTACTGTTCATTGAATTTATTTTTCTCCAGTTGCGACGCAAGATACATATACAAATACTGACCCTCACAAATGTAAAGAAGAAAAAAACATGTGAATCGAATGATTGCATTCTTGAAAAAGGGTTAGCTGATGTTGACATGGTTGATGGTTCGTTATGTGCATTGCTGAGGTCAAAAGGATCAAAAGGTAATTAAACTTTTCCTTCATAAGGTGCTTGCTCACCTTTCTGGCTTTTCTGGAAAACGCTTTCACTTGGGCAGATCTGGAGTTTGTTAAGCTCCCTTGTCAGCTAACTGCTCAGTTCAGGATTCAGCCAGCAGGGGCGCAACACCGCATCCATCACCTTTTCGGCAGGCACATGAACTGCTGTTCCTTTATGGAAATATGGCAGCAACAACACAGGGCTAGAAAGCTAAGCTGTTTCCAATTCAAAACGGAGGAATTCTTTTTCTTTTTCTTTTCTGCCTACCTAATTGCTAGGATTCGATTAACGCGTAGGCTGAAATGTCAAAATGGCTATGTAGTATCTAGGCTTGGGATATATGCTTAGGCCGTGTTTGTTTGGGCTTTCAGCCAGCTTCTGACGCCCAGAAGCCGAAAGCCCAAACAAACAATCAGCTTTCGAGGTGAGCTTCTGGAAAGCAAAACCCAAAAAAGTTAGGATTGCATGGAAAGCTCAAAAGCCCAAGAAAACGCGCTTCCCGCAGCTTTCACACCAACTCGTTGTATTTACCCACCCCTGCCACTGTCAAGTTACCGAATCGTTTTTCTCCTTTCCTCAGAACCGTGCGTGGCCGTCCATCGCACCCACCCACCCTCGCACCCAGCACGCCTCCCATCCCTCCAGGTTGTCGCGGCTGCTCCGGGCCGGTGAGGCTCCTGGCCAGAGCCCACGGCTGCTGCTGTCGGCGAGGTGCCCCTACTGCAGGACGGCGGCTTCCAGCCGCCGCGGAAGCGCGCCGAGGACAGGACGGCCGCAGCTCCCCGCCAGGGTGGAGCAGCGCGGGGAGGCGACGGTCGCGGCTCCCCGGCCGCTATCCTGCTCGGCCCCGCCGGCACGAGCTCCTATGCCTCCGAATTGGGTCTATGTCGGCGTTTTATCCTGGCAAACCTACCAAGAGGTACCCAAGATAGTAGATTGTGCGGTGGGGAGATCGTCATGATCTGGAACCCGAAGGTATGCGCGGACACGAGACACAGATTTATACAGGTTCGGGCCGCAGATTGCGTAATACCCTACGTCCTGTTTGGGGTGTTGTATATTGCGTCTTGCGCTTGGGTGTTGAGGCGTTGCCTCATGATCTCTGTCCCCGGAGGGATTGAGTCTGTCCTCCTAGGTACCCGGAGCCTCCTTTTATACAGGTTCGGGCCGCAGATTGCGTAATACCCTACGTCCTGTTTGGGGTGTTGTATATTGCGTCTTGCGCTTGGGTGTTGAGGCGTTGCCTCATGATCTCTGTCCCCGGAGGGATTGAGTCTGTCCTCCTAGGTACCCGGAGCCTCCTTTATATAGTCCAGGGGGCGGGTTCCTAGTCGGTTACAAGGTAGGAGTCATAGTAGGATTACACAGTATGAGTCCTAATAGGATTACAGGGGAATTCAGATAGGAGTCCTGTGGGGGATGTACCCCCAGGGTGCCACACGGAAGGGCCCCACGCCATATCTTCAGGGACGAAGAGGGCCCCCACGACGGCACCTGGTGCAGGCGTACGGATCAGGAATGAGGCGGCGTCCGAGGAGATAAGATACCATAGATAAAGATTAATTGGTTAGGAAAGATATTACTTGTACATGAGGAAAAGATCTTGTATAATCAACTAGGATAGATCCCATGCGATCTGTAACCCTGCCCCCCGAGCCTATATAAGGGCGGCAGGGACCCCCTCCAAAACAAGTCCAATTGGATTCCCAAGCAGTATCACCAGACGCAGGACGTAGGGTATTACGCATCCTTGCAGCCCGAATCTGGATAAACCCTTGTGTCCTTCGTCCCACCATCGAGTTCCAGTCTCGACGATCCCCTCCATACAATCTACCACCATAGCCTACCCCGTGGTGGACTGCCGACACCATTGCACTGACAGTTGGCACGCCAGGTAGGGGCTTCGCCGCGATAATTGGCGAGCTTGATGGCCGCAGTTAAGATCCCGGCTAGCTGCCTCGCTTTCGCTGCGTTGGGAGCAGGAATCCCTTTCGGGACCATCAACTCTGTCCCCACCAACGACGAGCAGATGGCTGGCTTCGTGACTCCTCCTCAGGGTCACATCCTCGTCGGGGAGATCCCCTGCATCGTCTCCGACACCACGATCATCGTGGAAAAGACCCCCGGTGCAGTACCCACACCGCCCGCGGGCAACAGATCGGTCCCCAGATCCAATCTGGAGAAACCCAAGGCCTACCAAGTCCTCTTCGGCACGTCACCAGCCCAGCAGCCCCGCCTCCCGGCTGGAGATCTAACGGTTGAAGGATTCTCAGATCCTTCCGAATGCGATCTGGTCCAATCGATGGATCGGGTCACCGGCCAGATGGCCGACACGATCGTGATCTGCGAGGCTGCCCTTGGCACCCCGCAGGCCGAGCGCTTTCCCTACTGGTTGAAGAGCGCTGCCGCTTCCACTACCTCGGAGGCGACGAAGAAAATCCTAGCAGCGGTCTCTTCGCCCCAAGTGGTGCAATACCACTCGGACGAGGAGCAACCGCGCTTCGTATCGATGGTGATCACTCCTCTCAAGAATGATGATCATGACGTATCCCTCTTCCCCATCTTAGAGGAGGACGGACAACTTGGAGATTGGACCACCGAGGAGTCTAAAGATTTGCGCCAGCCAAACTACTCGGCTAGGCGACCTGGTCTCGACCACGACTCGGAAGGCTCCTTCACGTCTTTGAGGGCGGCTCTGAGCCTCGAGGACAGATCCGAGACTTTCAAATCAACCGACACTATGGAGATCCGATCTACCGATCCTTCCGATTCATCGGACGGCGGTCGGACCCCAGCTTTCGTCTACGCGGCCACGGCTGGCGCCGGCGCTCCCGCCGCGATCTTGGAGGACAAACCTACCCAAAATAGCGAGACGGCCGCACAAAAGGCCGAGCGCCAAAGGAAGAACTCAGACCGAGCGCGGCGGCGCCAGGTGGCTAACCGCGTCCGCCCGCGCCGCGACGAGGAGGAACTCGAGGACGACTACTCGGGGTCCAGCCCGCCACGGCGGAGGCCGAGGCTCCGCACTCGACGCCCTCGCAACATACGCCCCCGTAGGCTGGAAGACGAGTTCACTATCGACTTCGGTGGACACAGGGTCTACACGACCCCGAAGGAGAACCTCATCATACTGAATGAGGAACTCGACAAGCTACCGCCCGGGACACCGGGCCTGGGGCGCCTCCAAGCGCTGGTCCAAGCCATCGCGACCCAGGCTAACCGGATCGACCCCTCCCCCCAGTCAGGCGAGGGGAGACAGGCAGTTCACGCCGACCACGGCACAAGAGGGCCCGTCGTGAGGGTGGCGAAGATCTCCGCGACAGGCTCCGTGCCCGCGACGCGAGGCACACCATCAACCGCCGAGCACAGGAGCAACGGTGGCATGAGGCGGAACGACGCCGCGACCACGACAGGGAGTATGGAGCCCCGAATCGTCGTGGCCGACGTGACGCAACCCCGCCATCCGACTCGCGCAGCGGCTATGAGGACTACTCGGGAAGCCACGGCGACTCCAGCGAGAGCTACGACCCCTACGAGAGGCCGGCCCATAGACGCCGCAGAGGTCGAGAGGACGCGTCGTCATATGACGGTTTCCTTTCCCTCACGGCGTGGCTACGGAGGGTGACCTGGCCCCGAGGCTTCAAACTATCTGACGTAGACAAATACGACGGAACGTCCGATCCCGTCTAATGGCTACAGATCTACTCCACCGCGGTCAAGGCTGCGGGAGGCAACTCCGACGTGATGGCAAATTACTTGTCGATCATGCTCACGAAGGGGTGCAGAAGTTGGCTCGCAGGACTCCCCAAGGACTCGATCGACTCCTGGGAAGAGCTCTGCGCCTTCTTCACCATCCAATACTCCGGCACATGGGAGCGGCCAGGGAACAGAAGGATGCTGGATCAGATTCGGCAGCGTAAAAATGAGTCCCTACGCTCGTACATTCGCCATTTCTCTGAGAAGAAGAACTCTCTTCCTTTCGTCGAGGAACACTATGTCATCAGCGCCTTCCAGCATGGGCTGATCTACGGCAAACTGGTGAACATGTGGGCCCAGAAGCCCCCCAAGACCGTCAACGAGCTCTTCACGGTGGCGAACCTGGAGTTTGACGGCGAGGACGCAGAGCGCGAACAGCTCAAGTGCCTCAAGGAACGCTGGGACGATGACGACTCTCCGCGTCTGCGCCACAGGCGCCGCGACCCGGATCGAGAGGGAGAAACGCACTGGCAAGGAGCCAGGCGGAATCGGAAGCCCAAACCCGAAACCGTAGCTGCTGTACAGTCCGGCCCGAAGCGCATGGACCCGTTCGAGTTCCAGAAGATGCTGGACATGCAATGCCCGTACCACAAGAACCATAAGCACACAGCTCGTGATTGCTTTGGCCTCAAGAACTACTTCTCCGGCAAAGGCCGTCAGAGAGGCCCTTCAAAGGGTGAGAAAGGCAAGGCTAAGCGCGACCAGCCCGCGGAAGACGACGACGAGGAGTTCCAGGTTGCCGACCGTATCGTCAACATGATATACGGCGGCCCAGAGCAGCTGGAAGGGAAGCGCAAGGCCAAGCTCACCGAATGAGCATTGGTGTACGCAGCTCATCTCGGGACGCCCCAATACCTGTGGTGGTCGGAGGTCCCAATCACCTTCAGCAGGTAGGACCACCCGAAAGCAGTCGCTAGGCCTGGGCGGTACCCCCTAGTGCTAAAGCCCATGATTCGAGATGTGGGACTCGGCAAGATGCTGGTGGACGGAGGTAGTGGCCTCGACATCCTTTTCGCCAGCACACTGAAGGAACTAAGGCTCACTCCCGTGGATCTGAATCCGATGGACAAGCCATTCTTCGGCATAGTACCCGGGGATCCCTCAGTACCACTCAGCGAGATCTCTCTGCCGGTCACATTCGGCACAATCGAGAACTACCGGACCGAGTATGTCCGCTTCATCATGGCTGACTTCGAGACAGCCTACCATGGCATACTCGGTAGGCCATCGTTGGCTAAGTTCATGGCGGTCCCGCACTACACCTACATGGTGTTAAAGATGCCCGCCCCCAACGATGTTCTTACCCTCAAGGGAGACGCCGGTACCGCTAACGCATGCGAGAAGGAAAACCTCAAGATCGCAGCCACGCTCGACCTCTCCAGACACACTGCGGAGGTCATGGCCGCCGCCAGCAAGCTGGCCCCAGTGGATCTGGAGATCCCAACCAAGAGGCCGGCGACAGAGGCGATCCAGCGGGAGAAGGAGGCCACGAAGAAGGTGTCCCTCGGGCTCGAGGATCCATCCAAGACGGCGACCATAGGGGCTAACATGGACCCCAAATAGGAAAGCATGCTCGTCGAGTTCCTGCGTGCTAACTCGGACATATTCGCCTGGAAACCAGTGGATATGCCGGGGGTGCCCAGAGAGCTCGCCGAGCACTCCTTGAAGGTTGACGTGAACGCAAAGCCGATAAAGCAGAAGCTGCGTCGATTCGCGAAGGACCGCAAGGAGGCGATAGGGGTAGAGCTTACAAAACTGTTAGCAGCCGGCTTCATAAAGGAAGTGTATCATCCTGACTGGCTGGCTAATCTAATTCTTGTATCCAAAAAAGAATAAGGAATGGAGAATGTGCGTTGATTACACTGATCTCAACAAACACTGCCCCAAAGACCCCTTCGCCCTCCCGCGAATAGACCAGGTCGTTGATTCCACAGCGGGCTGCGCCCTGCTCTGTTTTCTCGACTGCTACTCGGGCTATCACCAGATCAGCCTAAAAGTCGAAGACCAGATCAAGACGTCGTTCATTACGCCCTTTGGTGCGTATTGCTAGTTGACTATGTCTTTCGGTCTGAAGAACGCCGGCACAACCTATCAGCGCGCCATCCAAAAGTGTCTAGTGACACAGATTGGGAAAAATGTCGAGGCCTACGTGGACGACGTAGTAGTGGATTTGAGAGCCTGATAACCTTATCAAGGACTTGTCTGAGACCTTCGCCAACCTCAGGGTTTACCGCTGGAAACTTAACCCGGAAAAATGCGTTTTCGACGTTCCCTCGGGAAAACTACTCGGATTTCTCGTTAGCAACCGCGGCATAGAGGCAAACCCGGACAAGATCAATGCGATCACCCAGATGAAGCCCCCCCAGTGCCAGAGAGACGTACAGAAGCTCGCCGGGTGCATAGCGGCGCTCAATCGTTTCATCTCACGACTCGGCGTGCGAGGGCTACCTTTCTTCAAGCTCCTCAGTCATCAAGACAACTTCCAGTGGGATGAGGAGGCTCAGAAGTCTTTCCTGGAACTCAGGGACTACCTTCAGAAACCACCTATCCTCACTGCGCCAGACGTCGGGGAGATGCTCTACCTTTACATCTCGGCCACCACGCACGTGGTGAGCACGGCGCTAGTCGTGGAGCGCAAAGAGGAAGGTCATGCCTATGCTGTTCAGAGGCCGGTCTACTTTATAAGCGAGGTACTGACCGACTCAAAAGCGCGATACAACCAAGCGCAGAAACTACTCTACACATTGCTCATCACCGCTCGCAAGTTGAAGCACTACTTCGAGGCTCACAAAATCATCGTAGTTTCTGACTACCCCATAGGCGATATCCTGCACAACAGGGACGCCATGGGAAGAATCGTGAAGTGGTCCATCGAGCTGGCCGCACACGATATTACCTTCGTAACCCACAACACGGTCAAGTCGCAGGTACTGGCCGACTTCGTGGCTGAGTACACGGAGATCCAAACGCCACCTACTGCCGCCGAACCTGAGCACTGAACCATGTACTTTGATGGATCGCTCAGGATTAAGGGAGGCGGGGCTGGCGTACTCCTCATCTCCCCCAAGGGTGAGAAGTTGCAGTACGTGCTCCAAATCATGTTCGAGGTCTCGAACAATGCGGCTGAGTACGAAGCAGCCCTCCATGGGCTACGAATCGCCATATCGCTCAGGATCAAACACTTGATAGTCAGGGGAGATTCAGCCCTGGTCGTCAATCAAGTGAACAAGACATGGCAGAGGACAAATGAGAAGATGGACGCCTATTGCGCGGAGATACGGAAGCTCGAAGGCAAATTCTTTGGCTTAGAGTTTCAGCTCGTGCTCCGAGACAACAATAAGGCAGCCGATGAGTTGGCAAAAATGGGCTCCACTAGAGCCCAGGTACCACCCGGCGTTTTTGTCCAAGATCTCATAAAGCCTTCCATCAAGAACCCTGAGGCCCAAGTCGACACATCTGAAGGACTCAGCGAAGTCCTTATGATCGAGCCACAACCCGAGTGGATCTCAGAGATGGTTGAGTACATAAAGTACGGAATGCTTCCGAATCCCTCGCCCGGAAACGAGAGGGAGACGTGAGCGCTACACGAAAGGATCACCCGCAGGAGCAAGAACTACGTCCTGATTGGGGATAACCTGTATCGCCGAGGATCACATTCCCGAGTAGTTCAAAAGTGCATCTCGGAGGAAGAAGGACGAGAGCTCCTGTCTGAGATCCATGGCGGTATGTGTGGGAATCACGCCGGGGCGCGAACCATCGTAGGTAAAGCCTTCTGGTCCAGTTTCTACTGGCCCACAGCTGTCGCAGACACCGAGACATTGGTCAAATGCTGCGAGGGATGCCAGTTCTTCTCAATGCAAATCCACGTCCCGGCCCAAGCCCTCCAAACTATACCCGTGTCTTGGCCCTTCGCGTGCTGGGGACTCGACATGATCGGTCCTTTCAGGAAAGCATCCGGAGGATACGACCACATCCTGGTGGCGGTTGACAAATTCACTAAATGGATAGAGGTCAAGCCAATAAAGGCACTAACGGCGGCAAAGGCAGCTGAGTTCATCGCGGAGATCGTGCACAGGTTCGGTGTCCCTAATAGGATTATCACCGACTTGGGCACAAATTTCACGGGGAGAGAGTTCCAGAAATACTGCAACGATCTCCTCATCAAGGTGACCCACGCGTCAGTGGCACACCCCCGCGCCAATGGCCAAGTTGAACGAGCTAACAGAGCGGTGCTCGAGGCACTCAAGAAGTGCATCTTTGATCGACTCAAAAAGTACGCAACACGCTGGCTCCGAGAGCTCCCAGCAGTAATCTGGGGACTGCGGACACAGCCGAGTCGCGCCACTGGTCAAACCCCTTTCTTCCTAGTGTACGGATCTGAGGTGGTACTTCCAACCGACCTCATGTTCAATGCACCCAGGGTGGAGGTATACGAGAAAAACAAAGCCGAGGAGGCGCGCATTGAGGACATCGACAGCATCAAGGAAGGGCGGCTCGCGGCAACCATTCAGGCGGCTCGGTACGCCCAAGCTCTGAGGCGTTACCACGACAAGAACATGCAAGAGAGAGCCTTTTGCGTCGGCGATCTCGTTCTCCGGAGGATCCAGAGTAAGAAGGAGATGCACAAGCTGTCAGCCCCATGGGAAGGGCCATTCATCGTCAAGGAGGTCAGCAGGCCGGGTGCTTACCGGCTAATGCGGGAGGATGGCTCTGAGGTGCCAAACTCATGGAATATCGAGCACCTACGACGCTTCTACCCATAAAGCTATGTACCTCTTGTTAGTTTTTTCTATACTCATCATCCATGCTAGCAGTCCTGGCATTAAATAAAGATTCATGTCTCTTGAAGTTCTTTCACTTCGTTTTTTCTGCAAAAGCATGACCAGCACCCAAGCTTCAAATCTGAAACTTGGGGACTGCCTTTTTCACGGCAATGCCTTATTTCTGTCGAAATTAAAACACTCATCTAAACACGGATCCTACGACTTATAAAGTACTCGGCAGAACACGTCTTAAATCGTGGGCAGAGATCTTTGCCAAGCCAAGGTACTACGCGTGCATGAGAGTATGCCTTCTGCGCTAGGAAACTAAGGCCAACGGGACTACGGTTTCCCGTAATAGACTAACTACCGAAGAAATTAACAGTACATGGATATCGTCAAAGTAAAGCGGCAACTTAAAACAAGCTACAAAAACAAAGTAGCAGGTCTAAGTAACACTACTAGTACCACGAAATATTACAAGTACTTATACAAATGTTTTCATTGCTGCAGCAGGAGATTGCCTTCACCCTTGGGCGGGCCAGTTGCTCCGCCACGTCCTTCACCTCCTTTAGAAGCTGATCGATCCGTGCAGACGATGTCCCACGGGCGAAGCCTTCACGGAACCGGTTCACATCCACGTGGGGGAGGAAGGAGCAGAAGACGGCGAGGCAGTGGATGGTGCTTGCCAAGCTGACCACGCGGAGATACCCCTGGAAGCGCGACGACGTCGCTTGAGCCCGCTCCAGCAGGCTCGGCGGGCGGACAGGAGGCTCACCGAACTCGCGCACGGTGGAGGACTCGGCGAGCAGAGCCAGCTCGTCCAGCAGTGGGCGTAGAGCTTCATTCAGCGACAGGAACTGAGCCCTCTCCGACTCCACGCGGGCTTCAAGATCTGCAAATTGCACGAAAAGTTTCCGCTGAAGATCTGCTCAAAACGTCAGAAGGACTAAACAAGACAAAACAACAGAATGAACGCAGGGAAAGCAGGCGGCTAACCGGTAAGCTCCTTATTCGCCACAGCCCGCTCACTAGCAACCTGCTCGAAGGACATCTCCAGACGCTTCGCCTGATTGCGGAGGTCCTCGAGCTCCTGCTCCGCCTTGGTCCGAGCTGCCCCAGCAACAGAGTCAAAAAAAGAGCACTCGGAGGACAAGACCGAGCGAGAGTTGAGCCAATGAACCTTTCTGGTGCTCCTCCGCTGCCTCGCGCAATGACGTGGTGGTGGTATCCATGACCGCCTTGTCCCGGCGTAGCCGCTCGAGCTCCCGATTGCTGCTCGCCTGGCGTGCAGCGGCCTGCTCTTCAAGGTGCTGCACTCGGGCACGCAGCGTGACAGCGTTGGACCCAATGTCATCCAACACTTCGCTCTTGCGAGCAGAAGCTGCAACAACAGTCTACAGACACAACAAGTCAGCAAGAACACGCAAAGGGCAATAGCAAGAAGAGGAGTTCCAGACGGCTACTCACCTCCGCCAACTGCGCAACCCTCTGCGCAGCCGCGACGAGCTCTTTCTGGTTGTTCTCGTCAGCAGCCGGGTCCCCAAGGACCTCGTGCGCCCGGCCGTGGCGTATCCGAGCAATCCGGCCAGAGTGTGGCGGGCTGGTGCGGTGCACAGGGGCCTCCCGGTGGATCTCCTCAACTTCAGGCTTAGTCACGGTGGCTGAACCCAAGGCCGAGGACCCAGCGGCTTTACGCCGGGGACTGGCCGCCTGGGGGGCCATGCCCGCGTCCGGCGCCACCCCACCCGACACCTCCCGCACTGCACCCGAGTGCTCCACTGAAGCACTCGCCGGTTGTGCCGCCGGGGCAACAGGAGGCACAAGCACCTCACCAACATCAACTGAGGGGTCACAAGGATCCCTGCAAACAATAAAAATTCCAACACCACCAGTACATTCAAAACCTCCATCACTGGGATCAACAGTACACGGAAAGTGACCAAAAGTGCAAAAGAACTTACTGGCTCGACATGCGCACCCGCGCGCGCTTGCAGAACCCAGAGCTGGAGGGCACCGGCCGCTTCGCCCCCACGGTCGCCTCAGCGGCCACCTTGCGCGCCTCCTGCGCTGCCACGGGAGATAGCTGGGCAGCCTCCGGTGTAGGGTGTGAAATGCCCACGCTCTGGGGCACGTCCTCCAGTTGTTGACGAGGAGAAGGAAGAGAAGGAGAAGAAGCGGGCGCACCACTCGGTGTTCCCCCGACCGTTGCCGGTGGGATGTCACCGGCCTCGGGCGCGCGAGGAGCCACCTCCTCCTCGTCCGAGTTGCTCGGCAGCACCAGCTTGCGCCGGCGTGACGCCGGCTTGTTTATCTTAACTAAGCGGGGCGGTGCGAGCCACACTTCGGGGCGTATGCTGCCTTTGCGCTCCTTCCCCTTTCTTGACGCAACAGTAGCACCACCGTTAGCCGAGGCCTGGGCGTGCACGCGCTCCATCCGCTCTAGCTCGCCAAGCCTGCCGGGCTGAGTATCCTTCCCAGCCAAAGTACCGGGCAGCGGTGGCGCGGAGAAGAAAGCATGACGATCCTACAAACACAACATTCAACAGGCATTTCATCAAACATCTGATGGGGCATATGTTCATGCCCTAATGGGCGCACGACAAAGAAAGAGATCCTTTACCTCGGGCGGCAGGAACGCCACGCTGTACGGACGCGGCGCACCTCGCGTCGTGATGGCGGTGCCAGCGAGGAAGCACTGGCGGATGCGCTCCACCAGCTCGTCGTGCTTCCCTGGCTCCGGCACATGCCGCGTGGTGGCGTACTCATACACCGGATAGACCCTCTCCTTCAACGGCTGCAGCCGCCGAGTGGCGAAGTTCGCCATGACCGCCACGCCGGTGAGCCCGGCCACCTTCAACTTCTAGATCAGCATCAGCAGCTCCCGCACCTCCTCCATCTCGATGCCGCTTGGCTCCTCGTCCCAACACTTGAGAGAACCCGGTCGCGCGTCGATATTGCACGGGACCTGCGGGGCGTGGTTGGTGGTGTAGAACCACTCGGCGTGCCACCCCTTGTTGGAACTAATCAGCGGCACCGAGATGTACTTGGCAGAGTGCTTCTGCTTGAGCTGGATCCCGGCGCCACCGACCACATTCGGCTTCTTGGTACTCTTGTGGGGTTTTACCAGAAGAAGTACCGGAAAAGATTGAAGTGCGGGGCGATGCCGAGATATGCCTCACACAGGTGGATGAAGATGGCGATGTGCAAGATGGAGTTAGGGTTGAGATGGCAAAGCTCTAACCCGTAGTAGTAGAGCAGCCCTCGGAAGAAGGGGTGCGCAGGTAGCCCGAAGCCGCGGAGGTACGCCGACTCGAACACGATGGCTTCGTTCGTCTCCGGCGTCGAGAACTCCTCCCCAGCTGCCGGACGCCACTCCTCGGTGGCTGCATCGAGCATCACGCCATCCCACATCAGGGAGATGATCCGCTCCCTCGTCGAGACGGAGCACACCCACTCCTCGTCACGGCGAAGCGGCGGTGGCGATGGAGAAGGAGACCGCCTTGCTTCCACCCTCGAATCCCTCCTGCTCCGGCGACCCATGGGGGGCGTCCTGCCTCACTACACTCGGGGAATGCCAGGGGAAGGAGCTGAGATTGGGGGCGAGATCGGGCGGTGGATCTGGATCTAGGGTTCCGCCGGGACGGATCCGGCGGAGCTCGCGCGGATGCGGTTGCGGACCGAGCGGATGCGGCGGTGGAGCGACCAGAGCGGAAGGTGAAGCGGCAGCTGTGAGGTTTCCTAAGCAATACGAGGCGACGTGAAGTGATGGGAGTGGAAGGCGTGCTCTGCCCCCTGGCTTGCCTTAAATGTGGGCGGCCGGGAAAGGAATCATGGCGGACCCCTTCTGACCCATCACCTCGCCACGTCCGCACAAGTTTGACTCATGAGACGCTCGTGAGGCTGACCCGCGCCTCACGCCGTTACGCCCGACGCTTCAGATTCCTCGCCAAACAGGCGTAAATGGGACGAAACCTTAATGGGCCCAGGAGTGAAAATCACGCCCTGAGTTTTAACCAAAGGCTTTCTGAATAAACTTGGTGCACAAGCCATTCAGAGGCCGTGACCCAGAGTCACGAGTAGCCAGGTTATTTGATAACCCGCCCTCGAAATTTTACGGTGCGAATCCCAAGAGATTTCGCTCTTCTAGCTCATGAGGGTTTCTTCCGAAGGCATGCCGAATATAGGCCAGAGCCGCTCAGAAGCCACAAAAATGATGGCTAGGGCAGGTGACCTTGCGCAAGGACTCCTTGAGAACGCGGTGCGCCATATGGCAAATCCGGTCTGAGCTGGAGCTCTTTCCGGGCACCGTACCAGATCAGATGATCTGAGAGGTACTCTCCCAAAAGGGATGACGGTAATTCCATTAAAGTCTTTTTAGAGCTTCGAAATAGTTATTCTAACTATTCCGAACCTCGGGGACTACCCTAATGGGCGCATCCGGAGATGCGCCCATTCAGTGAGCACTAAAGCGTCACCAAGATCTTCTAGATCCAGAAGCGAGGTCCTTGGACGAGCGTACAAATCCGGTTATAAACTAGGAGGCTTGGGAGGCGCGCGAGAGGTGCCTTGGTAAGGCTACCCACTTCGAGACATTGAGATCCGGTCACTTTGCTTTCTCTTGGACCCTTGATAAACCTCTTTTAACCTTTATCAAGGCTCGGGGACTAAGTGTGTATACTTCGTCTTCGACGAAGGTGTACATTTTCTGGCTTGATGATCTGATCTAATAAAGTTTGGAGCTCTCTTAAACCACCCGGCAACCACGAGTCGAGTTTCAAAACCACTCGGCTGCGCCAGGAGTCAACCAAGGCGGAACCCGAATCTCTTCGGCTGGAGACAGTAAGCACTCGGATGAAGCCCCAAGTCGACAATCGAGGTTGCAGTCTGGTTAAGAAGCGCTCAGGGACTGCTGTGGGGGATGTACCCCCGGGGTGCCACATGGAAGGGCCCCACGCCGTATCTTCAGGGACGATGAGGGCCCACATGATGGCACCTGGTGCGGGCGTACGGATCAAGAATGAGGCGGCGCCCGAGGAGATAAGATACCATAGATAAAGACTAATTGGTTAGGAAAGATATTACTTGTACATGAGGAAAAGATGTTGAATAACCGACTAGGATAGATCCCATGCGATCTGTAACCCTGCCCCTCCGAGCCTATATAAGGGCGGCAGGGACCCCCTCCAAAACAAGTCCAATCGGATTCCCAAGCAGTATCACCAGACGCGGGACGTAGGGTATTACGCATCCTTGCGGCCCGAACCTGGATAAACCCTTGTGCCCTTCGTCCCACCATCGAGTTCCAGTCTCGGTGATCCCCTCCATACAATCTACCACCATAGCCTACCCCGTGGTGGACTGCCGGCACCATTGCACCGACAAGTCTGTCTTCTTCCTTCCTTGCGGGTACCTGGGGTGTATGCCTGACAACCCCCCGAGCACTTTGTAGTCTTGAGCAGTGAGTTCGAGTAGTCTTGAAGCTTCGTCGAGTAGTTCTTGATCATCTCGAGTACTGCTAGATGAAGTCTTCAATAATACTTGAACTGTCGAAAGAGTGGAATGTGGTCTAGCTATTCTCCGAGTACTTTCATATCCGCCCCGAGTAGTTCCCAGGCATCCCTGATTTCTAACATAGGAAGTCTCCAAAAAATACCCATATTTGTCTTGAAATCTTGATCTATATGGAAGTGCGATTTGCAAAAATCGCACTCCATATGGAGTGTAGCCCCTGAGCCTGAGGTTGAATCGAAGAATCAAGCTGAGGGTCAATCTAGAATCTGCATCTTCCGTCTTGAAAAAAGCAGTTGATGAGTGTAGCATAGTAGCCCCCGAGCCTCGGAATGATTGAAGAATCAATCCAAGGGTCTTCAAATGTTCGCGGAAGTCATTATCCGAGTAGTTTTGTAGTGTGTAGACTCCGAGCCTTGAAGTGATTTAATAATCAGTCCAAGGGTCTTCAGTATTAGCGGAAATCATCATCCAAGTACTCTTGCAGCGTCTAGCCCCCGAGCATTGTGCGCTAGGTAAGTTGTATGAGCCACGTCGAGTAGTAATTTGGCATTGAGTCACCGTGCTGAAGAAGTAATATAGACTACTAGAGTTGTCTTCGAGTAGTAATTTGTCGTTGAGGAGTAGTCGTGCCGTCAGAGCGGACTTTATGATGCGACTGAAGTCGACTTTGTGCCATTATTATGGACTTTTTAGATGCGACCGAAATCGATTTTGTGCCGTCAGAGCGGACTTTAGGATGCGACTGAAGAAGTCGACTTTGTGCCGCGCGGAGCGGACTTGAGAATGCGACTGGAGTAGTCGACTTTGTGCTGCGTTGAGCGGACTTTAGAATGCGACTGAGAAGTCGACTTTGTGCCGCGCGGAGCGGACTTTGAGATGCGACTGAGGAGTCGACTTTATGCCGCGCGGAGCGGACTTAAGGGTCGGCACAGAGGTAGAGACCAGAGAGACTAGGAGTCCGAAGCTCAGCACTAGTCGAGTAGTACCTAGGGTACGAAACCCTATGGTACGAGGCACGAGTAGTACCTAGGGTACAGAACCCTATGGTACAAGGTGCGAGGAGTTGAGATCAACTGAAGTCGGGTCGTGCCGCCTTTGCGGACTTGAGATCGACCAAAGTCGAGTTGTGCCGCCTTTGCGGACTTGAGATCGACCGAAGTCGAGTTGTGAAAAAAATGAATGAAAACAAAAAACAAAAGGAAATCCAGATAAATGAATAAGTTTGCCGCCTTTGCGAGCAAGGAGTACTTAGGGTACGGAACCCATGGTACGAGGCGCGAGTACTTAGGGCCGCGGTACGGTTACCCATGGTACGAGGCGCGAATACTTAGGGCCGCGGTACGGTTACCCATGGTACGAGGCGTGAATACTTAGGGCTGTGGTACGGTTACCCATGGTATGAGGTGCGAGTACTTAGGGCCGCGGTACGGTTACCCATTAGGGCCGCGGTGCGGTTACCCATGGTATGAGGCGCGAATACTTAGGGCCGCGGTACGATTACCCATTAGGACCGCGGTACGGTTACCCATGGTACGAGGTTGAGGAGCATTGGGCACGAGGGCCACATACTGCTACCCTCTGGCGCGGAGCCAGGAGCTGATCCATAGTCGTTGACTATGGGTAGATCGACCGAAGTCGAGTTATGCCGCCTTTGCGGACTTGAGATCGACCGAAGTCGGGTGGTGCCGCGCGGAGCGGACTTTTAGAAGTTGCCTCCTTGGGATAGCCCCCGAGTTGATGAAACAGGCTCGTGGTGACTTTGTCAATATTTCCCAAGAGTAATTGGTATAGTGTAGCTCTCATTGAGAAACATACACAATTGGATAGTCCTTGGCGTGTTGTCCTGCATGCGCAAAACAAGCCAAAGAAAGAGAATAATCATAATAAATGACTTAGCTTTTTTGCCGCCGGAGCGGACTGTAGGGGCGACCGGAGTCGATTTTTGCCGCTGGAGCGTACTTTGAAGTGTAGCTCCGGAGGGTAGTTCCCGTTGAGAAGCGTACACAAATAAGTAGTCGTTTAGACTATTCCGCGTGGCGGAGTGAAGAGAGCACGTGTCGTGCGTAGCGCCTCCTTGGAGTGTACCAGGCCTGTGGCAGTCGGTCAATAATGCTCCAAGAATTATTGGCACGGTGTAGTTCTGCTGGCGAGTAGCCGTCGAGAAGCGTACACAAAATAATCTTCAGCATGTTGTCCTGCATGTGCAAAACAAGCGAAAGAGAGAAAAAATCAATCATTAAAATGAATGACTTAGCTTGATTCGTGGACAAGAGTCGACGAAGCCGCGGCGGTCGCTGATGGAGCCGCGACGGTTGTTGGTGAATGTCGACTAGTCGGAGGCGGATCCGACTAGTTGTTGGGGTCATGGTAGCCGTTCTCGACTAGTTCTATAGTCGAAACTAGTTGAGATGAGTAGTCGAAGTAGTCGACGGCGAGTTGACGTTTGCCAAACGTCGATGTGGGTACTCGAGTAATTGAAGGAGAGCCGGTGCGGCCAGAAGACAAGTACTCATGTAGTCGTAGTTGCTGCACTCGCACTCGTGTACATCTCTTGTGTGCGCATGGCCTCCTTGTTGTACGCAGTAGGGATCGATGTTGTATCTTCTCCTGGTGCGTTGCTTGTGTGTATGTACCATGAAGCCAGTGCCATGATGATCTTCACATGCAACGCGTAGCAAGGCTCAGAAAATTGAATTCATTGCCCACACGAAAACAGAGGTAGCAGGCTTCATGTTGATCTTTGCCCTTCTCCTCTCCGTGTGTTGAGCAGCGCATCGAATTGAAATTTCCGGCCATCAGGGACGTGGCAGCTCTGTTTCGCTTCATCTTGATGCGTGGGCGCAACGCCTGCTGGGGAGCCTGTTTGGGAGACGTGCTTTGTTTGAACAGCAAGTCCCGATTCCGTATGAGTCTCGAAGTAGTCATTATGATTGGTACTCGAACTCCAAGCTTTTGCAAGACGGTGATAATCCTTGTGCGACTTTGCGTCGGGTTTGGTACGCTGAGACGGCGAAATAACCACGTGACGTTGATGGCTTGATTGATCTGTACGACGAAGAGGTCCTTCGAATTCACTCAATGATCTTGACAATCAACCTGACGTACCAGCTGTCGGTGTTTTATCCCGGCAAACCTACCAAGGGGTATCTAAGATAGTAGATTGTGCGTGGAGGGATCGCCATGATCTGGAACCCAAAGATATGCGCGGACACGAGACACAGATTTATACAGGTTCGGGCTGCAGATTGCGTAATACCCTACGTCTTGTTTGGGGTGTTGTATATTACGTCTTGCTCTTGGGTGTTGAGGCGTTGCCCCATGATCTCTATCCCCGAAGGGATTGAGTCTGTCCTCCTAGATACCCGGAGCCTCCTTTATATAGTCCAGGGAGCAGGTTCCTAATCGATTACAAGGTAGGAGTCCTAATAGGATTACACATTACGAGTCCTAATATGATTACATGAGAATTCAGATAGAAATCCGTCCTCTTCCTTTCTTGCGGGTACCCGGAGTGTATGTATCTCTGAATCGATCTACTATACCTCCGAATTGGGCCTGTTGACCAGCGGTAGAGCGCGGAGGCCGAGAGCAAGCGCACTCCTCGCGGGACGAAGAGAGTACTGTGAAACATTTTTCATACTGTTCTATGGAAATTAGCGAAGGCTGCGATACATTTACATTTCCTAGATACCGCAATCATTGTTGCTCAATAAACTTTTGATCGATCAAAAGCTATTTCTAGGTTACTTTATTTATCCCCGGGATATTTTCGGAGCAACTTTGTGTTCTTTTTATTTCATTCCAGCTTACTTTAACTATATGCTCTTATAGGTAAAGCATACGTCTGCTCAGGTAATTCCAAACGGTCGACCGCGCAGCCGCGGGGCCCAAACGCACGCGCGCGCGGTACCACCGTTTGGAATTGAGTCCGTCGCACGGGCGCACACGCTGCAACTGCAACTCGTGCGGTCCTGTCTGCTGGCGTCCTGGGTCAGTCCTGCGTCCTCAACCAGTTCACGCATGCTATACACTGATTGGCACGCTGACTCCCTTGTCACAGGGATGGAGGCGTAAATTAATTTCCGTCCTCTAGTTAGCCGTGGACGAACTGCTCCCACGAGGAGGGGACACTGACGCGTCTGTTTAGTCCCCAAATTTTTATCAACTAACAGTACCATTAATCTTCGAACACTAATTAGAAATATTAAACGTGAATTAATGACCAAATTTATTTATAATCTCTCGTTTGATTTTTTAAACGAATTTAACGAGCCTAATGATGTCATGATTAGATAACATCGTGCTACAGTAAATAATTTCTAATGATGGATTAATTAGGTTTAATAGATCGTCTTGCGATTTCCAGTCCATACGTGTAATTAATTTTGTAATTAGTCTACGTTTAATATACTTCTAATAAACTTTAAAAGAGGAACGTAAAAATTTCTCAAAAATTTGTACGGAACTAAACGAGAAGGCTTCTTGTACTATTAGCTTATTGCCATGTTGGGTTGGTTGAGGACTTGAGGGGGACGTGACGGACAATTGGCTGCCCATGCAGGATCTAGAGATTCCAATTGGTTTCTTTTCGCTGTAATTTGTACGAGAACAGCAGCCTGACGTTGACCTCGTCGGATTTGACCATCCTGATGTTGGTCCGATTCGGTAGAAATTTAATACTCGCTCGTGACCTTACGGAAAGCTGCAGTCAACTTTCTCATGCGATCTTTTGCATATATCATTCTTAATTATTTGTAACTAGTAGAAACGTGTTGCATTTGATAGGGTTGTAAACATATGGTATCGAAAGAATGCTCCGAAGAGACCTAGAGTGTTCTTTTATTTTTCATATTATTGTACTGCTATGTGCGTACGTACTATTTGCGCAATGTTTCTCTCTTACAGCAAATCGATCGCAAAATTAGCAGAACACCATACAAAGCTACATACCTGATACCTGAGCAAATTAATAAATCATACCCCTGCCACAACAGTAACATATATACTACCCGTGATAAGGTGAAGCACATCTGATTTTTATTAAAATTTAAGATGTGTTCGGAATCATTCCTTTAATTTATCACGCAGATCAAGGATATATCTTCCTCCGTCTGGAAATATTTTCAATTTTTTGGTGATCGAGTTGTTGCAGCCGGTTGGCTCTGGCCTCTGGGATGATTAGCGAGACCGAATTGCCCGGCCGTGCAGTTGTTGCGCACGCCACGCTGATCTGCTCACGACTGCATGCGCGCGCGGTTTCTGCCAATAATTGGTTTTGTGACCACCCGGCTAAGCACCATCATTTATGCTAATTACTAGGACATGTTAATGGATCCAATGATTCATGGCTGCTAATCATGAGGATTCTAGTTACACGGCAGAAATATGCTAATTACTCCCTCTGTCCCCAAAAGAAGGGTACTATGGGAAACGTGTCACTATTACTTTCTTAACTTTGACTCGATTTGTAGAAAATACGTGCAACATTTATATCTTCAAATAAATTTGTTAAAAAACTAGATTCCAAGATCTATCTAATGGTACTAATTAGATAATATAAATATAAATATTCTTTTTTATATAATTGCTGGCAGTTGAAAATACCTTTTTTCTCGGGAAGCGAGAACCCCTCTCTTTTTGGGACGGAGGGAGTACATGTTAATGCGCCCAATGATTCATGGCTGAGTCCGATGCTAATTACATGTTAATGCGCCCAATAATTGGTTTTGCGACTCCTTGCTTGCTCCTGTAACGAAAAGGAGTGGAAAATGTGTGTGCGATGCGTTGGTGACTCCTTGAGAAAGGCACGACGACTCTAACTCTATATATTGATCCCCGACGTCCCTATCCACTCCCTTTCCGCTTGTTACTGTAGCCTTCTGGATCTCGCTGTTTCCGGCCCCCTTCCTCTGCTCCTCCGGCGGTCTCGCCGGCGGTGAGAGGGAGGTGGGTCGGCCCCCGTCCTTTACCTGTGTATACTAGTACTAGTTTTAGTTTCTTGTTTGCCCGGATGGGTGCTTGCTCCCTTGCTACTGTTCTGGTCGCCGTCGTCCTTGGCTTCTGCAGCAACAAGGTGAGTCTAAATAAAATCCTCTCCCTCTCCGCCGGCGCAGATCTTCTCCCTCCCGAAGTCGCCTTCGCCCACCGTCGCCCGGATCTGCGCTCCTCCTTCCTCGACGCCATCCTCGACTCCACCGTCGCCTTCGCCCCCGACGTTCCAGCCCTGCGCCGAGCTACACCATGCTTCTCTGGATCTCGTCGTCGTCGACCTCGGCCACATCGTCGTCTCTGCGGCTCCGCCTTCAGGAAGTGAGGGTCGAGCTTCTGTTCTCCGTCGCCGGTTGCATCTTCTTCTTTGGGCCGACGGAGATTCAGGCCCCCTCATCTTCAACCTTCGCCTCGCGAGGTTCTTCCACCCGGGTCCAAGCTCGTTGAGCCTCTGGTGCCCTTTGCTGGCTTGCTGCTCGTCGTTGTTGTTGTTGCGGTTGATGTTCCGGCGATCCCTTTTTCCAGGGATCTTGTTGTTTCTAGATCCTCTTTGGAGGATCTAAATGTAATAGGGCTGTTTATCTAATAATATATATCTGTGTGCTGTTATCAAAAAAAAAACTCTATATATTGATCTCCATGTTTCAGATCTCATATGCAATTGCGTCGTTATTTAGTTATTTTCATGTAACTACGTTACATCGTGTTCCCTTTTTTTTTAAAATAAGGCTGATTATATTAATTATTATCGAATTAGATGCGTATTGACTATTGAGCGTCTCATGCTGTGCATATCGTTTCTCCCCATGACTCAGCCATTTTCCGATGACCCAGCGTAGGATTTAATTTTGGGAGTACAGTACAGGATCTTCTCAAATGGCTCATCAAAGTCTCTCACCTTTTTTCCACGCAATTGTTAAAACATACAAGGACTGGCGTACTACCATAACCTTTGAGGTATAGCATAATTTGTTCATTATTTGGGTGACGGAGTGATTAACAAACATTCTGGTAGACAAACATTCTGGCGAAACTGAATTTTTTTTTTGTATTTTTCATCCCTCAAAGTATTGCAATAGTGTGGTACTAGGTGGTTCCCCACGCGTTGCTGTTGGATTCGAAAGATTTTTCAATAAACTATGAATCACTGTGATTGTTTAGTTCTTCCCTGATCCAGAATTCAATACACTTGTAGAGATTACACCGAGAGTCATATGAGCTATCTCTTGATGAAAATCATAAGCTTTTATGTTACTTTTGAATAGATAAGAAAAAAAACCAAATCCAGGATTCAAGATGATGTGGACCACGTAAGAGAGAAATAACAATTAATGCATCTTAGTGGGAGGTGATGATGTGACTTCATGAGAGTTGAGAGTAATCCTTAGTGGGTTCCTCCTATATAATTGTACTAGCTGATACTCCGCGCGTTGCTGCAGGAATTTTTTTAAATAAAATTTAAGGTAAAAGTTAAAAGTACGTAGAAACACTAAGATGTTTGTATGGCAACATTCTTTGAATTTTGTAAGTAGAACACTAAGGTGATTGTATAACAACATTCTTTTGCAAACAAAATTATACGTGAAAACTTGTTCATTTTGTCGATAGAGACTGGCTATTAAATAATTGATCCTTCATGTATTTTTTGTGAGAATTTTGTAGTGTGGTACTCGCAAAAGACTAAAAAAATTATATATGCATGGATGTTGTTAGTCATAGAGAATCGACAGAAGTCATAAATAGATGATCCTAATGGATGGTGATGTGGCATGTGATTTAAGGAGTTCTTAGATGAGGTGGATAGTTTGCATGTTTTGAGAAATACAATCAATGGCCCTTAATGGGTTGCATCTATATAGGTTATATGGATTCATCCCTCATGTTTCATTTGGTACAAATCAATCCCTTAACTAATTAATTTGGTGCATTTATCATCCCACCTTATAGTTTAACAATGGTTTCGTGCAATCTACTAACAATTTATGCCACATAATCAATCATAATTTGATTAATCAGTAATCACTACCTAGAGATGCAATATGCTAAGTCCAAAATATAAAGTTTACAACAAAATTTTAGCAAATTCTCTAAATTGGATACTCTATACATTTTTTTTCTAAAAAAATTAATAAAATTGATTTACAATCAATTATTATAGAGATTGAATCAACAAAAAAATGTGACTTAACAGTAATTAGGAAGATGATTACATAGTCTAAACTGCTATTATATGATACTAAATCATTGATGAGGATGATAAATGCACCAATTCAGATAGTTAAGTGATTGATTGGCACCAAATGAAACTTGAGAGATGAATGTCACACTTTTGCAATACTTTAGAGATGAAAAATACACTTTTTCCAAAAAAAAAGTGACTCCGGCCCTCGCTGCGGTACAAGATGCGACAATCACGAAACCGAGCAACAAGGAGCCGTCCCAAACGAGAGTTGAGACAGAGTGACACACGCAGGCGCAGAGTGTTCGTCTGAATTATCAACCATCAACCAACAATACTTTTCTCTCACACTAAATTAGTATTAGCCACCAGTCACCAATCAACTAGCGGTATTTTTTGCTCGTAACAAATCAACACCAACCACCAGCAACCTGTTAGAATAAATGGGCCTGAGCCATTTGTTTTAATTAAAAGAATTAAAAGCACATTAGTTTAATGCTAGGGAAAATAAAAGTGATTAATACCGTACGGGTATTTGAGGAGGACTTTATTCAACTTTTGTGAAAGACTAAGGGTACACCACTTGTGAAGTTGAATAAGGAGACTGGCGAGCCACACGCGCACGCGCTCTCTCGCCTCGCCTCGCCGAGGCCGTTGGACGTGGCTTTTGCTATTCGAGGGAATAATCCTCGGAATATACCAAACGATGATTTGCTTACCTTAAACCGCACTCGTCCCAGATCCAGATCTGGGCTCGCCCCCCGCGCCTGCTCCATCACATTCAGATACTCCTGTTCAGGAGATCTCTCCCTTCTGCCTCTCTGTTGTTGCTTGCTTGCCTCCCCATCGCCTGCACCGCGTGCACGGTACCGGCGAGAGCAGAGCCTCCGGAACAACGTAAGCTGCTGAATATCCTTCTCGGGATAGGCTACCGATAAGATTTCTAGGGAGCGTTTGACGTGACTGCTCGCTCCCTGTACGACTACTTCTGCTACTTTCAGGAGTCCGTCCAAGATCTACACTGCGTACATCTTCCTGCATCGACCTCGTACGGCTACATCGACTAAGGTCCTCCCACGATTAGTATGACTAATCCAGAGGATAACAGCACACCGGGTGCCGCCGACACCCATCTTGCTTTTAAGTACATTCTGAAACTATTATGTTTCCTTTCATTTATGTTTATTAGCTGTTTAAACATGAACACGTGCACATGCCTTGTCTCACTCACGATAATCTTTATGTTGAAATACCTACTTAATTGTGGAATTAAAATATGCCGTAAACTAGCCTATTATCTAACAATCCAAAAACCTTATCTTGATGATAGGATGTTTTCGGTAGCTAGCTTTGCATCTAGCCTTAAGCCAAAGCCTTTTGATGGTTCCAACTTTAAAAGGTGGCGCGAGTTGGTCGCCCTTTGGTTGAACTCTA
Source organism: Cenchrus fungigraminus (assembly GCA_036936925.1). Lineage (NCBI taxonomy): Eukaryota > Viridiplantae > Streptophyta > Magnoliopsida > Poales > Poaceae > Cenchrus > Cenchrus fungigraminus. Next base: position 96,960,400 of record CM072774.1, on the reverse strand, counting down.
TGAACGTAATGTTTGTCATTACGGGAACTCCTCCCGAGGGTATGTCGAAGGAGAATTTTGAGGCTGCTGATAGCTTCTTCCGGGGTGCCATCATTAGTGTTCTGGGTGACAACCTGATCGACACCTATCTCCGTATGAAAAAGGGAAGGAGATCTGGGATGCTCTTGAGGCTTAGTTTAGAGTTCCGGATGCCAGCAGTGAGCTGTACATCATGGAACGATTCGTATACTACAGGATGGTTGAAGACCGTTCTATGGTGGAACAGACCCATGAGATACAGGCGCTGGCTAAAGATCTCAAGGACTGCAGCAAAGAGGCCCCATGTGTGTTACCCAACAAGTTTGTGGCTGGAGCTATTATCTCCAAGTTGCAATTTTCTTGGATGGACTTTGCTACTACTCTGAAATACAAATGTCACGAGTTCACGGTTGTTGTCCTTGTCAGTACTCTTGATGTTGAAGAGAGGGCGAGAGAAAAATACACACATGGGAAAGGAGTGGTTGGACCCCTAGAGCGCAAATTTTGTTCAGACGAGCAATCCCAAACCCCAAAACAAGAGGAAGAAGCCTCCACCAAAATCTACCTAAGACTAAGCAAGTTGACGGGCCAGAAAAGAAGAAGAAGAAGAAACAGGTGCTTGCTATGTGTGTGCGAGTCTGGACCACTTTGCTTCAAAGTGCCTGAATCGCAAAGGCAACAAGTCCGCTAACATGGTTATTAGCGACGCTGGAGGAACATCGGGGTACGATAATTCTTTTAGTTTGTTTCTCACCAGAGTGGTGGGTTGACACCGGTGCTAATATTCATGTATGTGCTGACATCTCTATGTTTTCTTCTTACCAGGTCAGAGGGAATGGCTCCTTGCTGATGGGGAACGGTGCCCATGTGCGTCTTCTAACTCAGAAGTTTACTTCGGGAAATATCGTGCAATTGAAGAACGTGCAGCATGTCCCCACTATCAAGAAGAACTTAGTTAGCGGGTCTCTACTGTGTAGAGATGGGTATAAGTTAGTCTTTGAGTCTAATAAATGTATCTTATCTAAATTTGGTACTTTTGTTGGAAAAGGCTATGATAGCGGAGGCTTGTTCCACTTTTCCCTATCAGATGATAATTGTAATAAAGTTGTGAACCATATTTTAACGATGATGAATCAAATGTTTGGCATTCAACGCTTTGTCACATTAATTTTGGTTGTATGATGCAGTTAGCTAGTTTGAGTTTAATTCTAAAGTTTACCTCAGTAAAAAATTCTAAGAGCCACATATGTATTGAATCAAAACAAACTCGCAAGCCTCACAAGGCTCCGGAGGCAAGGAACTTGGCACTGTTATAATTAATTCATTCCAATTTGAATGAAATGAATGGCATGTTGACAAAAGGTGGTAAAAGGTATTTCATGACCTTGATAGACGATTGCACTAGATTTTGTTACATCTATTTGTTGAAGTCAAATGATGAAGCTTTACATTACTTTAAAATCTATAAAGCTGAAGTAGAAAACCAACTTGAGAGAAAGATTAAACATCTTAGGTCTGATCGAGGTGGCGAATACTTCTCAAACACTTTTGACTTATTCTGCAAGGAACATAGTATTGTCCATGAGAGGACACCACCTTATTCACCCCAATCCAATGGGATTGCCAAAAGAAAGAACCGCACGCAGACTGACTTGGTGAATGCCATGTTAGAAACTATGAGACTTTCCAAGGAATGGTGGGGTGAGGCGATACTGACATCATGTCATGTTCTAAACCGTGTACCTATGAAGAATAAGGAAGTTACACAATTCGAGGAATGGAAGAAGAAGATGCTAACTCTTTCATACTTACGTACCTGAGGTTGCTTGGCCAAGGTTAGTGTGTCAATCACCAAGAAACGTAAGCTTGGACCGAATACTGTGGACTGTGTCTTTCTAGGTTATACATTTCAAAGCGTTGGCTATAGATTCTTGGTAGTAAAATCTGGAGTGCCTGACTTGCTTGTTGGTACAATTATGGAGTCCAGAGATGCTATATTCTTTGAGAACATTTTTCCAATGAGAGATGATACAAGTTCTCTAGGCAAGAGTTTATCGAGAAGGATAACTCTACCAAGTCGATAGAACACAGTGAGCCCACACTTGTTGAGCATCCTGAGAAGGATAATGATGAAGCTCCTAGGAGGAGCAAGAGATAGAGGACAGAGAAGTCCTTTGGTGATAATTTCATCGTATACCTTGTGGATGACACTCTCAAAACCATTGAAGAGGCCTACTCCTCTCCTGATGCTGACTATTGGAAGGAAGGAGTTAGGAGTGAGATGGACTCTATCACGACGAATGGTACTTGAGAGGTTGTTAAACGCTCTTATGGGTGCAAACCTGTAGGATGCAAGTGGGTGTTCAAGAAGAAGCTTAGGCTTGATGGTGCTATTGATAAGTACAAGGCTAGGCTTGTGGCCAAGGGTTACACCCAGAAAGAGGGTGATGACTTCTTTGACACTTACTCACCAGTAGCTCGATTGACCACCATAGGAATGCTACTTTCTCTGGCACCCTCTCATGGTCTTCTCGTTCATCATATGGACGTTAAGACAACTTTCCTAAGTGGAGAGTTGGAGGAGATTTATATGAATCAGACAGATGGGTTTGTAGAAAAGGTTCAAGAAGGAATGGTGTGTAAGCTGGTGAAGTCTCTCTATGACCTCAAGCAAGCTTCTAAGCAGTGGCATGACAAGTTTGACAGAACTTTGACATCTGTTGGCTTTGTTGCAAATGAAGCTAACAAATGTGTGTACTATCGCTTTGGTGGGGGTGAATGAGTGATTTTGTGCTTGTATGTAGACGACATACTAATCTTTGGCACGAACCTTAATGTGATTAAGGAAGTCAAAGATTTTTTTTATCTCAAAGCTTTGAGATGAATTTGGGAGAAGCTGATGTTATTCTTAACATAAAGCCGACCAAGGGAGGAAATGGTGTGGTGACTCTTTCACAGACTCACTACGTTGATAAATCCCGAGCTGGTTTGGCTACAACGACTCTAAACCTACCTTAACTCCTTATGATGTCAATTTAGTTCTGAAAAAGAACAAAAGGATAATGGTAGATCAGTTGAGATACTCCCAAATCATTGACTCATTGATGTATCTAGCTAGCACCACGAGACCTGATATTGCATATGCAGTTAGTAAACTGAGACAATTTATTGCAAACCCGAGAAGTGAACACTGGCGTGCTCTTGAAAGGGTGATGCGCTATCTAGTGGGGACAATGAACTATGGAATTCACTATTCTGGAGACCCCAAAGTCTTGGAGGGATATAGTGATGCAAACGGGATCTCGGATGCTGATTAATTAAAGACCATAAGTGGATATGTGTTCACACTTCGAGGTGGCACTGTTTACTGAAAGTCTTGCAAGTAGACCATCCTAACGAGGTCAACAATGGAAGCAGAAGTCGCAACATTACACACTGCCACGGTTGATGCTGAGTGGCTTCGTGCACTCCTAATGGACTTGCCGATAGTTGAAAAATTGATACCAGTAATTCTAATGAACTGTGATAATCAAACTGTAATTGTCAAGGTGAACAGTTCAAAGGTTAACATGAAGTCATCGAGACACGTCAAGAGGCGGTTAAAGTCTGTCAGAAAACTGAGAAACACCGGTGTTATAGCTTTGAATTATATCCATATAGCTAAGAACATGGCAGATCAATTTACAAAGGGTCTCTCACGAAATGCGATAGACAATGCATCTATGAAACTGGGCTTGAGACCCACATAAGTCTCTCCATAGTGGTGACCTGTCCTATGTGACCGGAGATCCCGTGAATTAGGATGGTGAAACAAGCTATGGCTTGACTGTGAGAAGAGAACCTTTGAATATGCTCATTCCATGAGAATATGCATTTCTCTTCAATTTTGTATGGCAGACTGGTGTATACCTTAATGTGTTCAAAGTGGCTTCCCTGAAACAAATGAGTTGTTTCTCTAAAGCAAAAGCATAGTCCTACACTATGTCCTTAAGGAGCACACCTATATGAGTCTTACTACTGGTCATAGTCTATGAGATTTGGGTGATATCTAGAAAACTCATGAAGAGGCACGAAGTGTAACCTATAAGCTCCAATCTGCGGGGATGCTTTGAGCAGCCTAGTATCAGTAATGGGCTCTGACCAAACTTGTTTGCAAAAGACTGACAATTCAAGGCATAGTCCATTGTTCAATTGTGAATAAGTGTAACCTTAGTTCCTGGTGGATGTTCAACTTAACAGCCTCCATCGCAGTACTGGTATATCAAAACAGAAGTAGAGTGAGAGCATTTCTAGTAGGGATTGTTAGAATAAATAGGCCTGAGCCATTTATTTTAACTAAAAGAATTAAAAGCCCATTAGTTTAATGCTAGGGAAAATAAAAGTGATTAATACCATACGGGGATTTGAGGGGGACTTTAGTCAACTTATGTGGAAGACCAAGGGTACACCACTTGTGAAGTTGAATAAGGAGACTGGCGAGCTATGCGCGCGCTCACTCGCTCGCCAAGGCTGAGGCCGTGGGCGTCGAGTCAAGTCGAGATGAGACGAGACGAGCGGGCGGTGCGGAGCGGAGTGGACGTGATGTGTTGCGGGACGGGCGCACCCTTTTGCCGTTGGAGGGAATAATCATCAGAATATACCAAACGGTGATTTCCTTACCTTAAATCGCACCCATCCAGGTTCATTCCACCGTGTCCCGTATGTATCCCAGATCCAGACCTGGGGTCACCCCCGCGCTTGCTCCACCTATATAAGGGTCTGGGGTCGCTCCCCGCGCCTGCTCCGCCTATATAAGAGTGTCTCCCTCCTCCTCCTCAACTCGCACCATCACATTCAAATACTCCTGTTCTTGAGATCTCTCCCTTCTCCCTCTGTTGCTGTTTGCTTGCCTCCCCATCTCCTGTACTGTGCTCATGGTACCGGTGAGAGTAGAGCCTCCGGAACCTCAACCGCTGCTGAAGATCCTGCTCGGGATAGGCGGCCGATAAGGTTTTTGGAAGCGTTTGACGCGACTGCTCACCCTCTATATGACTACTTCACTACTTCCAGGAGGCCGTCCGAGATCTGCACTGTGCACATCGACTGAGGTCCTCCCACGATTAGTATGACTAATCCAGAGGACAACAACACATTGAGTGCCGACGACACCCGTCCTGCTTTTGGTACATTCTGAAACTATTATGTTTTCTTTCGTTTATGTTTATTAGCTGTTTAAACATGAACCTGTGCACATATCTTGTTTCACTTACGATAATCTTTAGGTTGAAATACCTATTTACTTGTGAAATTAAAATATAACATAAACTAGTCTATTATCTAACCCAACCAGCCAACCGAACAGACTGCTTTCATGGCTACCGGTTTTTTTTTACAACAAACATATATTATATTATCACAGCAACAATTTTACAAGGAGGACCTCAAAAGAGGACCAAATTACAATGAAGCACAGGAGCTGAGGAAGGAGACGATTGTGTTCAAGTCGTTGGAGACGACGGAGCCGCCGGCGGAGGGTCGTAGGGGCGCCGAGGATGCATACACCCAGGTGGTATGGCCGCGCAAAGCGACGGCTGAATCCAGGCCAGTCGAGCCAGTGGAGAAGTCGAACACCAGCAACCGAAGGATGTGTTGTAAATCGTTGCCAGAGGTTGAAGATGAGGCTCGAACTTAGATCCCGGGGGGAGGCGGCGGCGCTGCCCCGACTCCAAGAGGGGAGTCGCCTAGCTGTAGAGAAAAAGCTCCAGGGTCAGAGGTTGCGGTGATTGGGAGGAAACGGGCGGATGGGTGAGGTCGGGGGAGGCGGCCGGAGAGGGAGGGAGGCGAAAAGCAGCCGTGAAGGTCAGATTTGACCCAACAGGGGCATCGATCTGAACACCCAACATGCGAATCGACTTCCTCCCCGTCCGAATCGAGGCCGAAGCCATGGCAGGTCAAGCAGCTTTGGATGGAGGCGGATGGAGGTGGAGCTGCTTGAGGGGGAGAGTTTATTTTATTTGTAGTCACCTGATAAGCCACGGGTGGTAGGGCTGAGCTCGAGACCACCATGGTTTGATGGTAGTAGGTCGTCGATTGCTAGTGGAAAATTCGACAGCGCACTCTCTAGTGGAAACTTTTCTCCATGTTTTCTTTCCACCCTGGGAACAAAGTATAGTTTGTTCCTAAAAAAAAGTATAATTTAAGTGACCAAGAGATGGCCATATATTGTTATCCGGAAGACCGGAACACACCCACCCGTTGACTTCTCGTGCAGACTCACGAGTAGTTTAGTACTGACATCTTTGTCCTTTGGCGTCTTTGACAGTTGCGTGTGCGTCAGCTGCGTCGTGTACCTCTGAGGTGAGTGCTGCGTGCCTGCGTGCGCCTTGTCGTATTGGGTTGTTGGGCTCGGCCAGGTAGACGGGTCCATAATAATCGGGTAAATATAAGTATTATTCGGTTTATGTGGTGCACGTTTAACCATTCATTTTATTCAAAAAATTTATGAAAATGTAAAAACAATTATGATAGACTTAAAGTATATATGATGATAAAATATATCATAAAAAAATAAATTATATTTTTATGAATTTTTTGAATAAGCTGAATGGTCAAACATAGTCAGCAAAAGTCAACAAATGCTTACATTTAGGACAGAGAGAGTAGTACTGATGCATGGTACGGTAGTGCCGGTGATTCAAGTTTTCAACCCCTCTAGTGACGTACTCCCTTCGTTACAATTTTTCTTAGTCTTAAATTTGACCACTTATCTTCTTCAACATATTTGTGCAAATCATTGTCAAATTTAAGTTATTTTTGAAGGATTTTTATTACTGAAGCAAGTCACAACAAAAAAAATTGCATAGTTTTTTTAATAAGAAGAGTGGTCAAATTTAATATTAGAAAAACCAAACGAACTATAATTTGGAACGGAGGAAGTATTCCATTTGGTTTCTTCCTTTATAGGATTATATATTTTTGAAAATATCTAGAATTATCATTTTTTTTCCATCTAGAACGGGCTGCCCATATGGTCAACGTTACTGTCTCACGCACTCATGTGGATTTCCATACGAGCACGAAGACGAGACAAAATGATCTTGCTGCTGCTGAGCTGTTTATTCGATTATTTTTTCCATACGAAAAGAAAAATCAAACTCTCAAAAACTGCGCTAAACATGGACTATTATTGCTGCTAATCGACATCGTTTTACGTTACTTGCTAAATGGTTCAATGATTCATCACTGCTCACTTACAACGACGATCATATGATGGAAACTAAATGCTGGTGGCTGGTGCTGATTTGTTCCGAGAGAAAAAAATGCCGGCTGATATCTGGTGCCTGATTTATTTTGAGAGAAAAGTACTGCTTGCTGATGGCTAATAAGCCAGACGAACATGCATGCTCGTCTCGTCAAGTTACAGGTGTTATGTGCCAATAATTGGCCTCCTACTTCTTCCTGGCTTGAGCAACAACAATCTTTGTTGTTGAAAAAGAAGTAACAACAAACTTGAAGCACATGGCACATGCATGCCTCCACCTTTATAATGTTGATTGATACATCCATGGGAGCATAAGTCCATCCTCATACAGAAACAAATGAAGAATAATGCCTTATGTTTTTAGGAAAATGTTTTATTCCAATAATAAATAATGATATAGTATATGTATATAACATATTAACATGATGTTTAAAGTGCTTGAAATTAATGACAACCATCCGTCCGGTGAAAAAAACTCTATGTATAAATATTTTTAGAAAATGATTAAAAATTATATATTTATATGAAAATGTATAATCATATATAATATACATGTTGTGTCCTAGAGCAAAAAAACCTAATACGTTTATGCCCCTGGCCATGCTTTCAAAAATAAAAGGAGTGGGTGGAAAATGCACCCCAACCAATATATATATATATATATATATATATATATATATATAGGGAAAATTCAATCTACTCCCACGTGTAGTTACTCCCACATTCAAAAAACCATTTTGTGTATGTGTGCATACCCATTTATCACTTGGAGTATGTAAACATACCTAAAATAAGATTTATCAAAGTGATAACTATGAAAAAATTTCAGTGGAACTCGTAATTTTTTGCACCTTGTGATATATGTTATTTCCTATACAGAAACAGGAGTATGTTCACAAATTGTATGTTTCCTCATATATATAAAGAGGGTATGTCCACATACCACTTTTAAAAATCAAGTATGTGTACATACTTATTTTACAAACCTCAAGTATGCAAAGATACCCTATAATTTGTGAGATACAATTATGAGGAGTAGCTACTCCTGGGAGTAGAAAAAACGCGTCCTCTATATATATATATATATATATATAGAGAGAGAGTCAGTCCTGACAAAATGTAAGAATTTTATTTAATGGGAAATATGTATTAGATTAGAGAAAGTAACGGAGCATTTTGTCCTACTGTTTGGCCGTGGACCGATGGGTGCCTGTAACCTAGCAACCTCTTCAGTATTGGAGTGAGAACGAGATGATGATTAATTCAGCTTTGTCTTAATCGCACGGGAGATGCGTAAACATTACTCCCCAAGTGTAAACGCAATACTTTAATCTTGTCTGATGGATGGAGGTTAGCGTTTCTCTCAATCGCATTTCTCTTCTGTTCAACCTGTCAATGCCATGCAAGATGCAGCTTAGTCAACACCGAATCGAAATCATTCATCTTCGAAATGAATAATGCATGAAACCTACAAAATGTGAACAGAACAGAATCCTACAAAAGGCATCCACCTCAAAAGGATGAGTAATGCATGACTAACCAAATGAATGTGGACGGTTGCTGCCTTCTTCGCGATGAGTGGAATCCTGGCTAGTGAGATAACTGGGAGCGCTTTTGAACATTGTGTGCCACATGTAAGCCTGGGAGAGATGACCATCTCGAGCTGCAGGAACATCACCATCTCTTGGAAATCCAGTTTCTGCTGCTTGTCTGACCACTGAGGAAGAAAAGGAGGCTTAAACTTGACATCAGGAACATGAAAAATCTAGCATGCAGGACAGAGAAGTTCCAATTTCTGTGAATAAATCATCGTGATCCTCCTTTAAATTTAAGGTGATGATTGAAGTCAAATATTTACTTTATGAGGAGGACCTTTTCTTGAACATTACACAATCTAAGTACTGTTTGCGATGGCAAATGAAAAATTCAAATTTTTTTGAACACCATGTTAGCAATGTCAATTTTGCAAAGTCCCCCTGTTTGAGATGGCAAAAATCCAAATTTCTCTAGCAGTTAGCAGTCAGGGGTGAGGGGTACCATAACTTACCGTCAACAAAAAGCTGCCTGCTATGTACACAAGGAAATCTGGTAGATAGTCTCCTTCAGCAAGATATGTATCCCACAGCCGTGTAGCAATATGGAATGGTACCTGCAAAGGTTATGTGACAGGTTAGCAATTTTGTTTTAATGTGTACATAAAGCACAAAATCAAGTGTTGCAAGACAAACCTCTCGAATAAAAAGGCAGTTGAACCAACAGAAGGAAAATTGAAGAAACTCTAGTCCTTGTTCTTCAATTTTCTTTGATAAAAGTTCCGCACACACCCCACAAAATGAGGTAAAAAAAAAAGCTTTTCCAGTATAAGGAAAAAATGATTGCTTTGATAAGGTTCTGCATACACCACCAAAGTGGGGTCAAAATAAAAATGCTTTTCCAGTATATGAAAAAAAAGATTGCAATAAATTACAAGCAGATCTCATGTCCACAATTTTTTTTTTTGGAATGGGCATTGCATATGACAGTTAAGAAGTGGAGAAAATTTTCCATAAAGTAGAACAAGAAGTGGTAATCCATGAGAATCAGAACGTAACTGTCTATACGACGAATTAGTTCCTTCAATCTGAAAACAAGGCGTTGAATTCCTGGTTGCACAAATGTGTAATGATCCTGCATTCCATCAAGAAACTTCGAAAGACACCAATAGCAGTCTGCTTCTATGTTAGAAATGTGCTGTGGTAAAAGATTGTCCATGGACCAGGACACCAGGTGTCTATGTCGCCCTCTAGGTGCTCTGATAAGAAGACAACTAAGAATGGCGTAGCAAGGTCATTTATTCCTTGGACATAGCCACTTGCTGGGTGATGGATAGACCTGGAATTACCAAATCAAAGAATAAGGAATAAAAGAAAACAAGAACCATATGCTATTGCTGACTCTATTAAACAAAAGTGACAGCCATAGCACCATAACAGAAGGTACCAAAAATCATTTTTACACCAACAGCATTAGTCTTCTTAAAATGGAAATTCTGTCGAAGGAATAAAAGAATCAAGTTATGATTCATTCAGATGTCAACCAAAAGAAGACTCATTTTGTGGCAAACCACAAACTGACAAGAGAACATACAGTGTTCTGCCAAAAACTGCACCCCCTTAATCCTGCTTTCTGGCCATAACACAGAGTAGCAATGGAGGAAGTTGAATTTCACAAAATCAAATTATTTGCACAATTCCAAGAAGCATTATCGCATCGGTAAACTTCCCAGGGAGGAAATTAATGAATCAAAATGTTAGAAAAGGCATGTTTTCTACTGATTTAGTAATACAAATGATCCAGCCAACTTCACACCTTACCATGTATATAGAATGCGTTCCAGAGATTTCTGAATTTGTGGGTCCTGGAAAAAGGTAACATCAGGTACAGTTCTTGGGCAATCAACCACAATCTACAGACCAACAAAGTGACTTGTAAGATTATTTATCACATTCATTAAAGAAAGATTATGGATTTTATAAAAAGAGGAAGTGGACGAGTTTCAAGTGGGAAAAGGTACCTGGTGAAGCATATTAATCTCTTCATTTGCATGCCCGCTGCCTGGGATATCATAGTATTGAGAAACAGATTCTACATACTCATGCCTTTTCCTTGTTAGAACACCATCTCGTCTATCTTTATTAGGTGGTGCGTACCCCTGTAGCCAGATATATCTCAAATTCGAAATTTGATACACTAAACTGAAAAAGGTCACATTATCTTACGCGGATCATGTCCACTCACTAAAAGAAGCCTCCAAATGTTAGGTCGCATATATGGGGGCACACCGCTCCAAGATAATTCACGTAATTTGTCTACATAAAAAAGTGGATGTCAAATGACCATTAGAAGTTTAAAATATTTAGAACGTAATCATAACTGAAGTAAAAAGACTTATGGTTGGTCTTTTATTATGGTTGATTTAAGCATATTTAAGGCAGACTTCAATGGAGACATGAAAAAGAAGCTACATGGAAATGCTCAATATTAGAAAACTACTGTGATATTTACTTCAAGCTGATGGCAAATTGATAATCTTTTCGATCTTATAGATGATGGAAAACAATCTCTTACCCAATATAACAGCAGGCCTAGAGAGTTCCTCTGTGAATTTAGCAATTCTTGTAGAATCTGTAGCCCTAGCCCCAAAAACTAATCCTTGGGCAACTGGTAATGAATTTGTACTAATGCTGCAGAAGATTTGATATCTTTTCACTTGTGTTGTCAGTCAAGTTCCCCGGTGATGGGGGCCTTCTCCCTGTACAATTACAATTTCATCAGTTACAACATCTTCCACACATGCTGAAAATAATCAAACTAAAATAGCAAATTACCTCCTGTGAAACTTCATTATGCTCATCTTCATCACAATCAAAATGTGAGGAATAATCAGGAGGACCAAGAGGCTCCGATCGTTGGGTTATCAATACTTTCCCAGGAAAGCTGCACCCCTCAAGCATTCTGACTAAGAGTCCAGAAAAAACAACCAAAGTTCTTTCATAAGGTAACAAACAGATAGAAGCCATGGTAATAAATATAATCATAACAATAGAATGATTTTAGACTGAAACAATATGTCTTTTGACCCTTTTTGAATAGAAGAGCTATTTGTAATACCCATGGTATTCGATAAAATTAACAGATCAAGAACATTTCTTTGAGTATAAGCTGGAATCCCCAAGAGACATTCATCACATAAAGTTTAATAATGACCGGGGTTAGATTTAGGTGGACAAGATACCAAGGAAATTCATTTTTTTTATGACTCCTATTGCCTGGCAAACAGTTATATATACAGCAAGCCATGCATTCCACTAGCATTCCATGAGCAGACACTAAAAAAACATCTCTAAAGTAATTGGACTTCATAGTTATCTCCAACATTGACTTCCAAAGTAGACAGTATCCTGTCCATGAGAAGTAGCACGCAGAATCCAAATTCCCAACTCCAAAGTGCAAACACCCGACCATCTAATCTAAACATTCTAACAACAGGAAGATTTCAAGATCACCAAATGCATCACAATCCTTGCACATCAGATCCAAGAGATAGAGAGGGGACGGAGCCGCGAGCAAGGGAGAAAAAGAGACTAGCTTACCCTTGCACATTGCATAGCTTCTGGTTCAAACGGTTGGGGCTATCCCCGCCGCCGTCGCTCATCGCCGCCGATCAGCTGGACTCGCCGGAGACGAAGTCGTGGGGAGAGGAGAAGGCAACACGGTGAGGGAGGAAGCTAAGCAGGCACCGAAATGGAAGTGTTGCAACCTGCAAGCATTCGATTATGGCCCAAGCTCTCGGCCCAAAACATCACAAGGACCTTGGGCTTCTTCATATTGTCTTGGTGAACCTGAAACTGTGTCAGAAACACGAGTAGCCTTGCAATCTTCACCGCTGTTAGACATAGGGTACATAGCAGGTATTTAAATCTTTCCTAAAACAAGGTTATTATCACACCACGCATCACAGATAAAACTCAACACAGCAATGTAGGACAGAACGTAAGGATAAAGGAAAGTCATTAGAGTCATTGTTTCCTGATGCCACACACAGCTTCAATGAGATTACATCATTTAACCTGTTACAGCACAATTAGGTTCAACTTATTCGAAGCAAGTTCAGCTTGCATCATTGCGCGCACCGCAATAATCAAAGTACACATATTACCGGAGTAAGTGAAGGTAGTTGTTCAATTCAACCATGGGAAACGAGCATGAAGTAGGCGATGTGTTTGAAGCTTTGGTTAGTCAGCATATGCAGTAACACGAAATAGGCATGCATGGTTGCGCTACTGCATCGATCTGCAAACAAAACAAAGCTTCAAGCACAACCATGCTTTCATGCTGCTTATTCTTAACATTTGTTTGGCTACTCCTCAGAAGCTCCATCAGCAGGAGCAGAGGCCATTGCATCATCTCCGTCATCCGCAACGACTTCATCGTTTGCACGGACATCATCTCCTTCTTGGGGAGGAGCAGAAGTAGCAGCATTGTCATCGCCATTCTCTTTATTTTCTTCTTCCTCCTCATTGTCCGCAACTGCCAACAATAAGTTTTGTTACACATAGAAGTAATATATATATAAAGAATAGCTAATGTGCATCTTCTAAGACAATAGTAACATGTGATGCTTTAAGGCAGGGACGGAGGCAGCGGGTGGGGCGGGGGGGGGGGGGGGGGGGGGGGGGGAGGGGGGGTGCTCGAGCCCCCCTGCCCCCCCAAAGTGTTGAAATACGTAGTCTCTCTAGGGTTTTGTTTATATGACCGGGAAATGGATGTGTAAGGTAACATGTAGTGTTACTATGCGTACCATTCTCTTGTTCCTGTTCCACAGGAACAATGTAGATCCTCTTCACAGAAATGAAGAAAGCCCTGCAGTATTAACTTGTTAACTACATTCTCATAACCTACATATCAAGTAATTTAAAAAAGAGACACAAGCCAAACATATGTATGTATACGTAATTACGTATACAAGTAATATTAGTAATATTTGAGAACTCACTCCCATGGAACTTCACCAAGGAAGAAACGGTCACCATCCACATTATCATAGAAAAGAATGAAGTTGTTATCATCTGATGCACCATCATCTTCAATGTTTACAGACCCATTAAGTTCACATGCTGGCACTGTTCACAGTTGAAAAATTGTTAAATTAGTATTGTCATATTTTAATTTGTTTAACTGTGTATTGTTAACTGCATTATACCCAAAGTTTGTGCTTGTATGTCATTCATATAAATTGATTGACACTGTATAAGTAATCTATGTTTGTTTATGCATGCTAGATAAAAAAATGAAAATAAATCAATATATACATGAGTACTCTTTTGACACATGATAGTAGTTTTATAAAAAAAGGCTACCTAACTTGGTAAGTCTGTATTAAGAGTAAAAGGTACCCAAATATAACTAAAAAGGACTTAAACCTAGGCATTTGAGATGTACACAGTTCCCGTCAACTATGCACACAGTTCCCGTCAACTAAAGAGGTCCAGTTTTTGTTTTTCCTAAAAGAGAAAATTAGCAAAACAGTGTGTAACAGAGCTCCTAAATGTATGATCCCAATTAAAACATGTAATTTTACAGATACTGTTATGTTCATACTTGCGCATCGAAATTCTGTGGACATCAAAAGAAAAGATCAACTGAAGATCCTACAGAGATATGTAACAATTATTAGTATGTGCAACCAAGATCCTCTATAAATTAATTGATTTCTGAGACATAATAGTTTGAAACAAGGATATCAATCCAGTTGTAAACAACTATGCTGAGTTGGATGGAACATAATCAATGATTTATTGGAAGAAGATCTTGCAATTGATTTATGAAATAGAGCCTTTATATCCATGTGAATCATTGACAACTACATGAGCAGATTGACCAAAGATTTACATGGGAAAACTTACTGGAATAGTCATTGCCTAGTCTTTTCAGTGTGAAGGACAGCGAGGCATAATTCTGGTGTGTGGCCAGATTTATCTTCCTCCCAACAACTCGCCCCTGAATGAAAACCTTCACAAACCTTGATGGTGACAATCTAGGCCGCACCTCGACCTCAGGTTCAACAGAAGTATCCGTGCTTCTCATTCCATCCATAACAGATTAATCCCGGACTTGCAGTATGGTATCTGTTAGGAAAAAACTAGAGTTACAAGGGAAAATTGTGTATCCTATGTTGAAGAGACAAATATGATTCTAACATCGAAAAACAAAACTAGAAAGGAATAAGAAGGACATGGGTTGCTACCAACCTCGACAAATGCTACTCGGAATCGATGTAGATCTCAATAGTCAAACCTAGTGGAATGGCATCCTCCATGGTTACTTATAACACAAGGGATGACCCTATATATTAAATGAAGTCAGTTGGCATACCCATTTTTCACAACTCCGTCCTCGTATGATAAGGTATTCAAAAAACTTTTCAAAGCTTGGAAAACATATAAGGGTGTGATTGCAAATATGTCATTGGTATATGTGCAAATATATCTTCTGCATTTAATGTCCTATGAATAAAGTTGAGCATATCGTACTCTTTCAAATACCATGCTACACTGCATTTATATGTTACATCATAAATGACCTGCATCTGTACAGTTGTAGTCACGCGCTTACTTCTCTTGAAAGCTAAAAAACAAATCATTCTGTTTTATCACGCTACTTTCTTAAACGCTATAGACATGGTGACGCAGTAGGATTGTCGTGTAATATTCTCTTTCTTGACAGGGAACCATACTTTTGTAGGAATATTGTTTTCATTTGTTTGGAAATATATGCAAAGTAAGGGGCATGATTTCTTTATGGACAGCTAATAAAATTGGTACCCAACATTCATACAAATAATTCATTGTAGGAAAATTACCACGCACAATACATTCTACATAAATGTCATTTCCCCTAGTAGGGCATAACTTACAACGGAATCATTATAATATCTTAAAAAGATGTGACAACAAAAATTATACTACCTCCGTCCTTAAATATATGTCGTTTAGGACAAGCTAGTTAGTTCAAAAATGAACTAATTTGCTTGTCCTAAACATCATATATTTAAGAACGGAGGGAGTATTAGGCAAAAACTGAAGTCCAAAAGTCTCAGAGGAAAGTGGTAAATGGTATCTCCTCTGGAAAATGTTCAACTAATAACATATAGAAGGTAGAGAAATAGTTTAATTGTGAGATAATAAAAATTCTCATGTATAAAACTAGCTGTGAGGAGAATTAAATAAATAAATGAAAATGAGACATATGCATATTAATTTAGATTATGCTAGATATGTAATGGATCCAAGAAATTTGAGGAATTAAAAACATTCCTAAACTAGACTGAGGCTTTCACAATTTTGCATGTGTATAAAAAATTCAAATACGTTCCACATGCTATATATGACAATACGGTCATATAAGTTGGCAACACTGAGGAAAGATCACTATACAGCTAATGGAACAAAAATATTCGACAAATGGATGAAAAGACAGACTGGCATTCAAGATTTCCTTTGTCTACTCTACCGGGAGTAAGTTGAGTAACTGAAAACAGACCAATCTAGTCTGTTAGTAAACTTTCAGAAGAGTAAGAGGAGAGGGATAAAATATGGATTTTTTAACATGTTGTCCTAGTTCATCTCAACATGGTTGGGTAAGATCATCAGGCTAGTCCAACCCTCTTGCCATGCATGGTTTCTAGTTTTCTACCGCCGTATAGTGGGCACAATATTTTGCTTCTTATTTGATTTCATAGTTGAGAGCTTTATTTGGTTCCTTGGTCTAGTGTTCATACCGCATGATCGCACATTACAAATTTGGTGACCATTTGTGCATGCATTGACCTATAGAAGCTTGCATGCACCTTTTCTTGCACTATAAAAAAAGCTTGCGGTCTATGCCAGTCAACTTCCGTTACATATCATCGAAAAATCGTTATAAACTACATCTATGATGATTTTTGATAACATCATGTATTGAGCGTCACATATTAACGTGATCTATGATGTTATCGCATGCTTCTTCTCTCTTTGCGTTGAATAATTAATGACACCATATATTTAAAAAAAAGTCAACGTTGTTGTCGTATGCAACACCGCCATACAGTTCCTTTTTTTTGGGATTGGATGTACGGAATTTGTCGTATGCAACACCGCCGTAGAGGGAATTTAGTGGAGGTAGGGGGGGGGACAAGGTGTCGTTGGTGGAGTTGCATACGACAAATATATAGGGAGATGAGGAGGCAATGGTACGGTGTTGCATACGACAAATAGGAATATGGAATAATATGGTGAGATATAGGCACTAAACATTAATCATTGTTGTCGTTAGCAAATGATGCCGCCTCTAAGAGAGGCACCCGAAGTTTGAAGCGATGAAAGTTATGGAGAGGCATGCAAAAGGAAGAATTGATATGCTGGTATATGACGTCCATCTTTTGTAGAATTAAGATTCTTCTTACAAAACGATCAAAACTATATGTACATTGTTTAGGAAACACCAGTGGTACAAGACAACTTGCCCTTTATAACTACTAGTTACCTTAATTAGTACAAGAAACACTAGTTCAGAACTATATGACAAATCAAGAAATGTGCATGCATGCTGATGTCCTTCTGATCACTTGCTTGATAATGCTTCAGTTCTTTGTTGGTTCTTCAGTTTTATTTTTTCCTTCTCCTTCACCATGACCTGAAAAGTAATGTAACAACCACGTCCTAGTATAAGAAACGTTTATACATGAATGGTAGTCAAACTAGGAAGTCAATAAAAGAAGTAGCATAGAGATCCATTTTGCAATTACCTTTGTCTCGTGACGTTGGGTTTCGGGCAATGAATAATCTTTTAGCGGATGCCAGGAATAACCTATAACAAATCCACAACAACATTATTATTAATTCCTACTTTGAGACAATATGAAGATAATTTAACATGAATATTCCTAATTTCTCCGCCTTCAGGATCTTACTTTCCTAATTCTAAGCAATCAATACTTACTCCCATGGGACATCACCAACCAGCATTCGGTCACCTTCAAAATCTTCGTAAAGAAATATGAATTTGTCATTGTTGGGAATATCTTCTCCTGTATTAGCACTTGAACAGTCGGCGGCTGCATTTATGAAATGAAATCCATTTAAGAAAACCAATACCACATCACCGTAGAGAATTTGGTATCCATTTTCAGAAACAATCAGTAGTAGTACACCATTAGGCAAACTGTGATCCAACTTTTAATTGTTTGAGCCTACTATGTTCACCTAGGGCTCAAAAAGGCGAATTCCGAAATGATTGACGGTTGCATCTAACAACCTACAATGCTTCTGGTGAAAAATAGTGTCCTAATAAAGTTTGATGAAAAATTCATGAAATATATTTTTACATGTCTTTTCTGCCTGCTACCATCTTGCAAAATTTGAACAAAAACTCCACTTGTGCATGGAAAAACAAAAAACACAAATTATGTTACCAAATGACATAGTTTAGGGGTAAACTGAACCAAGAATTTAGGGGGTTATCCAAACTTTGGTTATGCTTGAGGGAAGTAATTTGGATTTTTTTTCCAAATATATATGCCTTATTTGAAGTGCAAAGATGATGATTGGCCCCTACCCTCTTCAAAAATTTAAGGTTTAAATGTTTGCGAAAATTCTAGTTCCCCCATGTGATACTAGCCTAAGTTGATGTGTCTTAGATTCATTGCCACAAGCACCTCTAAAATTTGATCATGAATATGTTTAAAAATACAAAAAAAATGTGATCTATGAAGAATATATACTTCTAATTTTAAAAGGTTATTACTTCCACAAATAAAAACACAGATTTTCGTCCTTGGTACTTACGACAAAAGAAGTTCCTTGTCATCTTGGTGAGCACCCGAGAGAGGGAGTCATAGCTGCAATGAGCCCTCAGGTTGATCTTCCTGCCAATTGTATATCCCTCCATGTGAACCTTAGCGAACATGTTCGCCGGTGGCCGCGTCGTCGCTACGACGACGGCGCTGTCAGTTGGCGGCGCCGCCACATCTTTCTGGCCACCGGTGTGCACCGTCGTCGTGCTGCTCGTCGGTCCATCTGCTGCTGCGATGGTGATGCCGCCTGTCTTCGTTACCTGCATAGAGGTGACGATGTTGCGCCGGGAGGTGTGCACCGGTGGCCAGCCTACAGCCGACGACGGCAATGGGACGACACGCGCATCACTGGTGACAAGAAAATTATTACATTAGCCGCGAAACATCTTTCAAACAGAGTACTTGAAATCAGATATGAATGAAATTTCAATATTGTAGTTTCAAGCAACAATGTAAAGTACAGTAAATTCTTCTGTTACAAAAAGACTAAGAGTCTAAGGCGTACAAAGTTGTTACAATTGCTGAAAAGTATGGATGACAATGTCGATCAGAAAACTTTACAGAAAAGAAATTGACACAGGAAAATTATCAGTAATATATACTACCTCCGGACGTGAATATATGACGTTTAGACACCACCTTTTAGACTGCTGCTAGTTGATTTCCCTGGTCGGAAACGACGACTATTCCCGACCGGAGGGAGTAACTTCATAGAGGTGGAAACTTAATTAAGGTTGATTAATGATACTCTCAATTTTGAATGGTCTAGCCGCGCGCTGGCTGGTTTCTTCTCAAAAAAGACTAGCTAATAAGGATTTTCCTGTTCGTACGTCTCCCATTTACCTTTTGCACTTTAGAACTATTGCTCCACAGCACATGAAACCATAATGTTGGTCCCCAACTCTCAAATACAGTGACACAATATCATTTTTTTCTTAAAAAAGACAGCATGTTCATCGCAACTATCTTGTAGCTTCACGATATTATTTAAAAAACAGCATAATTTTAACCCAGAACACAAAAAAGGCAAACGCACACATGAACTAATGAACATGTGGATCTGGTAGTTTATTTTTACAAAAAAGAAAACTGTTTCCTGCCTCTGCTGCAACAGCACGCAGCAATGTGGATCTAGTAGTTATAATGTCCAATTAAAATCCACGAAATTTCAGTCAAATGAAGATTAAAAATTTGGGTTTCCAAAAATCAAAAGGCAAGAAGAACATCATCAGCCCATCACATGGCCACAAAGCACACAGCTGCTCAAGTTCAATTATTGACAGAGAGCTGAGCAACTTTAGTTTGCACACATCCATATAGGCAAGGCCGCCGGGGGACCCAAAAAGTCATTTTTATCGAAAAGACTGCATGTCTGCAGCAAAGATCATCAGGCCCGCCATTGCCTGCCTGCTGCACCCATGATTGCTGCCTGCACGGCTGCATCCCCACCACCATCCCTGCGCTGGATATTCCATTTCGCCATTGCAGACCCCCAAAGATCTCGTCCATGTTCGTTCGTACGTACGTGCTCGTCTCTCGATCGATCGATCGCCATGGCTGGCCGGGCCTCGGCTGCTCCATAACGGTCCCAAAAGAACAAGAGAGCCATCCATTCTCTGCACTGTTCTTTTTGCCCCACCTCTTTATCGATATACACTTATGAGTTATACCCACCTTGTCTTCCTATGTTTGGTTCTCTGCAGAGTGTGTGTGTATGGAAATTTTTGACATACTCAAACCAATTGGCCGGCGCTTTATTTTATTTTCTCCTTCTAATAAAATTTGCGCCGCCTAACTGGAAGTTACTAATATGTAAGAGCTGGAAGTTACCTAACTGGTTTTGACACTAATACCTAACTGCAAGTTACTAATATGTAGCTTTTCAAAGGGAACTACGCACGCCTGATATACATATTTAGAAGTAGTTCTTGACTATCATGACCTCTTGGATAAGAATCTATTCGCAATCATTTATAAACCTAGTTCTAAGCAGACGGCGACGAACTAGCTTGCAGAATATTCTAATCGATGAGTGGCGCAAAATGTTAATCATTGCAATCATTTGTACGTAGATCGTCACTTAATTTGATTCTCCTTTTCTCCACTATGGCACTATATTCTATATACTACATATATACATTCTTTGCATCATGATTGCTTGCTGCTATAGACCATACTTCTTTTTGCGTCCTCTCATGCATATCTATGCTTGTCTATAACCCAAAATATGAAGTCAAGTTGCATCAGAAATTTAAATGAGAGTGCATGGGAGGAACTATATGTCTTTAATTTTCACTAGTACTAAGAAGAAGCGCCCAATTCCAAAATTGAACAGCAGCCTTATGTGTGGTGAGATCCGTGCATATACCAAAATTACTAATTTAAAAGAACTACTAATGATACATCCCCTTAACTTTGCTAAATGGAGTTCCTAATTCAAACATTACTGTTTTATATGACTTCTTCCACAGTCCATCGAAAAACAAATGAGTGAAGTCCCATTTAAAAGCACACCAATTATAACCTATATAATCAGCAAAACTTGTCCATACCAAGTTCAAGATCAAACATGGAGAGACAGATATATTGATATATGCCATGCTTCAGTTTAACACTCCAAATGAAACTGATGAGGCCGGTATCACTACGGGAAACCGAGGCTTCGCCGAGAGCAATATTCTTCGGCGAGAGCTTAATATCGTGCTCTCGGCGAAGATCTCTTTGGCGAGAGTAAAAAATAATATTCTCGGCGAAGAATAAAACTCTCGGCGAAGAATTTCTTCGCCGAGAGCAAAAAAAAAACTCTCGGCGAAGAATTCTTCGCCGAGAGTCAACCGACTGGCTCTCGGTGAAGAAATTCTTCGCCGAGAGTATTTTTTTTGCTCTCGGCGAAGAAATTTTAAAAAAATCATTTTTTCACCTTCAAATTTTTTTTATCATCAACATGCACTTATACAAAGAATATGTTCAAATTTGACACCATTTTATCTCTGTTTGCTATATTTAAAATTTTTACTTCATTCTAGGTAATTTTTTCGAAGACGTCCGATATGAACTGCAAGTACATGAAATCATAGAGTAAAGTTGTTGGAAAAATGAGATTAATGTTCATGAGACATCTCTAAGACCATGTACACGAAATGAAACTAAATTTCAAACATTTTGTTCTCTGATCATGATGAAGATCGTGTCGTAGAAAGGTTTTAAAATTGTATAAAATTCAAATAAAGTTTGAAAATCACGAATTTTGTCGAGCGCTCATTATATCATATGTCGAGGTTGTGGTAAAAAGTTGAGAACATTTTGAGCACTTTGACACGTACGCTGTTTAGAAATCAGAACATGTCACGAGAAGTTTCAGAGAATTTGAACTAATGTCACTAGGTTTGGTACATTAGAGAAATTTAAATTTGAGTTTGATCACATTAACTTTTTTATAAGCAATACACAACATGTTTAGTGTCATGTTAAGTTTTTGAGATTTTTTGCATTTATTTACTATTTTTAACTAATTTAGAAAAATTTTAGAAAAAACCTTCGCCGAGAGCCATTTATTGGGCTCTCGGCGAAGCAAACTTGGGCCGCCGGCCCACCTCCCCCCTATAAATCTGACGCCCCGCCTCCCCCCTTCCCCGCAACCCTAACCCGCCCCCCCTCCCTCTCCCCCGCCGCCGCCGCCGCCTCCCCCTCTCTCGCCTGGCCGCCTCCTCCGCCGGGTCGCTGTCAAGGCCCCGCCGCCTCTCCCACCTCTCCGGCTCCGCCCCCTCCAGATCCGCCCACTCCCCCACCTCTCCCTCCCGCCGGCGCCGCGCTGCGCCGCTCCCCTCCTCCCCCCTCCGCGCGCCCCTCACCTCGTGGCGAGGAGCAGCGGCGGGGCGAGGCGCGGTGGCGGCGGATCCACGCGCGCCTCGACGACTCCGCGACGCGCCTCGATGACTCCGGCGGCGCAACCTTGGCCCGGCGCGGTGCGGTGCGACCTCGACGAATCCGGCGGCGCGACCTCGGCCTGGCGCCGCGCGGCGCAGCCTCGACGACTCCGGCGGCGCGACCTCGGCCCGGCGCGGCGCGGCGCATCCTCCCCTTCTCTCTGTGTGTGTGTTCGTTTCTCTTTGTGTGTGTGTGCGCGTTTCTGTGTGTGTGTGTCCTCTGTTACAGGTGGCGGCGGCGCGGCGTGGTGGTGGTAGACGGCAGAGTGGTGGCGGGCGGCGGCGCGGCGTGGTGGTGGTAGACGGCAGAGTGGTGGCGTGGTGGTGGTGGTGGTGTGGTGGTGGCGGTGGTGCCGGTGGTGGTGGCAGCGGCGGGCGGTGGTGGTTGCATGCGGCGGCGGTGGGTGGTGGGTGGTGGGGCCAGGGCGGCGGTGGGGGCGGCCGGCCGGGCTGGTTTTTTTTTTGTTTTCTGAAAATCCTTTCGCCGAGAGCTAGGTGGGCCTCTCGGCACATGTCCGCCGAGAGGGGCCCCGCATGCTCTCGGCGAAGAGCTCTTCGCCGGTACAGCGGCGCCGTGAGGCCGTCGCCGAGAGCTTCCTCTCGGTGAAGGCTTCACCGAGAGGAAAGACCCGTTCGGCGAGAGTAACCTCCCTCTCGGCGAAGCCTCGGTTTCCCGTAGTGTATATATGTAGCATGCAGAAACGTCTGTTAGAAATTTAGCTCACCTTGGCACATACATGGCTGTCGGCGTCTGGTCCTGCTGCTCGGCGGCTGCCTTCTGCTGCCGCGCAGCGAGGCTCCAAGGGTGCATGAAGCCGGTTGGGCTCGGCATGAACGCCGTTGTCCAGCCACCTCCGGCTGTCAAATCACTTACATGGCAATGCCTTGTGGTAAGAACATTTGTAGTGGTGGTGGTGCCACTGGTCATGCAACCGACGGGGATGTTCTTGTCGCCGCTGCCGCTTCCCTGTCGGCCACCACAGCTCGTCTTGTTGCCACTGCCGCAGTGGGTTGCGTCGCAGCCGCCGCCACCTCCATTTGACAAGGAGATGCCGAGGCTGAGGTCCAGATGGCTGTCGAAGCAAGGGTTGCTGGAGCTTGCTGCGTTTGCCCTAGTGGCCGCTGTTGCGGTGATGGTACTATTAGCTCTCTCCTTCCTTCCAAGAGGTGGTGTCTCAAATGATACTAGATTCATCATGAAGACTAGCTATGGGTTAACAGACTGATGAGCTGAGAGTATGTAGAAGCGGATCGGAAGAGATTGTTGAGCTAGCGAGGAGAAGAGTGAGGTGAGCTGCGGCACAAGGAGTGTGGGAGATGGAGAGTGAGTGCTGGTGAGGGTTGAGGGTTTATGGTTGGAGAATATAAGTATGTCGGCAGAACGAACATAAGATGGTGCAGGAGAGTGCAGTGGCTGATGGTGATGGATGGGTTCTACTACATGTAACAAGATAAATAGATGTACAATTGGGGGGAGAACAAGAAAAGGAGATGGAGAAGCGAGGAGCAATGATTCCACGCAAGATTCTGTAAAAAGATGGAAATATTGTGAGCAAGGCCTTGTTTAGTTTGCTAAAATTTCTAACGTTTTCTCCACTCTCTCTCCATCACATCACATTAAATACGCCAAAAGACATATGTTCGGAGTATTAAATATAGGTAAAAAAATAACTAATTACACAGTTTTGATGTACTTCGCGACACGAATCTTTTGAGCCTAGTTAGGTCATGGTAGGATAATATTTACCACAAACAAACGAAATGTGCTACAGTGTGCTACAGGAGTTCCAAACGTTGAAAAGACAAAATTTTCACCGAACTAAACAAGGCCCAAGAGAGAGCCACATGTGTGCCCATTCTAGCTAGGGTATAGTTTCATCATGTTGTTTGTGTACCTAGACACATCATTTTTTTGTTCCTCCTTTTCATTCGTACAGACACAGTGAAAACACATCAATTAAACTCCATCCATACTAGAGAAGAAAAATTAAGCCTGCCTCTGAAGCATAGAATTAATTTCTCTTGATCTGTGGCCAGAAGTATTCAAAATTTTCGGCAGGAATAATCAAAATGAGATCCCGCGTTCCAAATAGGGTTAAAAACGGGGCGCGCACTAACACTGTGTGCTAGCATGCACCTACACGAAGCTATCTTTTGCTTCTCCCGGCCGAGATCTGCTTTTCTTCCATGCCATGGATGTGCCGGCTGGCGCGTACGTGGTGGGGATGTGATGACCATCATCTCCTCCACCACGGTGCAGTACTTGTTGTTTGTGTCCACCATTCCCTTTAATTATTGCTTGCAAACCCTACTTTGCACCGGGAATTTCCAAAAGGGTGACCTATATATCTAGACATGCAGCTCTCCAAATGCTTGCTTACGCAGCTATGTGTGTGATATATATATAGAGAGAGAGACACACACACTCCTGTCATTTTGTTTTTCGCAGATAAAATCGTTCCTGAACTTTTTGAGGAAGAAGATCATCAGTTAAATATAATGATTTTTTAATTTGCATTCTCTTGTTGCATTGAACATTGCATGCATGGATTTGTTCTCGTCGTAATGCGCGAATATGGGATGTGTTGATTGATCTGATTGAGATATATTATGAAAGTTATTATATATGTTGTTCTAGGTTCCTGGAGATCGATTTGTCCTTTGTGATCCTTGGTTTGGATACGGTGCTGTGATCTTTGCACTTGCACGTGTTTGTGATGAGTGTGAACGTAGCTGCGGAGATATGCCGTCGGCACTTGTTAATTGTATTCTTGATGATATAATATGCATGAGATGAGAATAGTCTGAGAGATACGGCCGCGCATATATCAATCTCCACTACAAGGTGTATAATATTTTCAAAACCCATTCACCATTCATATGCATTCTTGTGACCGGATTGATTTTGATATCTTGTTTTAGTTTATAGCTTCTAATCTGCAGCTTTATATACACTGTTGGACACGATGTCATTCAATCAAACATTGCTTTGCCACGACACAAGAGTCGCAGCAGGAAAATATTACAAACCTGGTAAACTTTGATGCTCAAATTATGGATAAATTTTGTAGTGGTAGGTGAGTCAATCTCAACATATATAGTTGAAAACAGCCAGGATTGGATTTTTATGCCACACTCCCTTCCTACACCGTACTTCAAATCACACAGGTTTTGTAGTCACGTGTACGAGAGAGAGAGGAAGGTGAGAGAAGAGGTGGTTGTGTTGCAATGTAGCAGTCTTATAATTAATTAAGTTATGTTTTAGGACTGCAAGGCTACTCACATTACCGCCAGCTCCAAACCCCCTTCATCGCCGGTTTCAGATCCATTGTCTGCAATTTGGCAGTGATGGGTACCAGCGGTGATGGTTATTTCGGAACTGGGATGTTGTGATAAAAAAAGAAATCAGCCGACCGCACCGCGTCGGAGTCCCTCGTTGGATCCGGGAGAGGGAAGGGAGGGGAGGTGTGGAAAGGGGTGTGGTGGCACCGCCACAATTAGCCCCGGAGAGGGAGAGGGAGAGGGAGAGGGACAGAGAGTCATCAGCCGCCTAGATCTTGCCACTGGATCCTGCTAGCCGCTGGTGTTACGCACATCCACTGCTTGCCCTGTTGAGCCCTACTGGCCGTGGCTGCCACTCCTCGCTCTGCGCGTCCCTCTTAATCGATTGTTCTATTCTGATGTGAGGCAAGCGAAGAGGGGAGGATAGGAGCCGCACGCGTGAGGGAGGCGGAGGATGGAGGGTAAGGAGGCAGAGTTGAGGGAGAGGGCTGGGGGAGGGAGGAGACCGGAGAGAGAGAGCCAGGGAGGACGGGCAGAGAGGGGAGAGGAGCTGAGAGGACGGGTGTGCGGAGGTGGAGGTGCAAGTGGATAAGAGGAGGATCGGAGGGGGATGGGAGGCAGAGGCGTGGTGCGGACATGTGCGGGAATGAATTGCCTTTTACTAAATTTCAGGTCTTGACACGTGAGTTTCACCACTGATAAATATCACCACCGGTTACTATACTATCACCGCCGGTTTTATTTTTCACCATGGAATTGTGTACACCAAAAACCAGTAGTGATAGGGCATCTCGGATGACGAAATCTGTAGTATCGACTCCTGCACTATTATATGAGTTAACAACATCCTTTTTCCTTCACAAATTAAGGAACTGTAGAGTCATTAGGAGACTGTAATGTATAATTGACAACCCACCAAAGTGATTGTTAAGTTTCCTAAAATATTCTTAATGCATAAGAGCAAACCATCTGTATATGTCACACTGGTGTGCCTCTAAGACGATGTTGCTAGTTGGCGCATGCGCAGAGCTACTTTCCAAGCTCCGCTCATTCTGAAAGCGCAACATTAATTTTCTGTACCGCCGTGTTTTTTTCTTGATATAGAGGTCAGATTTTTACCCATTATCTAAAAATGTACATGCTCATAAGATGTGATACAGTGCTCGTGCTGCTTTTGCACAGAGATGTTCACCATCATAATATGGATTCCATTCCGATCCATATGAAAAGAGAAGGTAGCTGCTCACGGATCCACGCATGATGACGCGCACGCCTTGTGGTGACCCAAGACATGTCGATTGATGCGACGACACCAATTTAAAGAGTGCATCGAGCACGCAATCACTTCGACCCGGACCATCCCACGCCCAACCACTCGAGCGCATCTGCGATTCTGTGGATCGGCTTGCATTGCAGCGTGTCCATCGATGGCGGAAATCAGTGCACACGTATAAGTGTGTGCACCAACACGTGCTCGATCCACCACATCTCCATCTTCTGGAGCACCAAACCTATCACCTGTAAAAATTTAAAGCAAAATTAATGATCGGTTGTGAGCTGTGCGCAGGAACGACAAATTTACACAGCTTTTTTTGGTAAAGAATCTTTTTTTGTACAGGTCATAAATGATGTATTTTATTTCCCAAAATTTGCAGGTGACCATATTAATTACATCACATATCACCTCAGATTTGTTTTTTTTTGGTCGATTGCCAAACTACAAAGTCAAAACGTGTGAACAAAATTCCAAGGTGACAACTAATTTTGGCCTACACACACAACGTATATATAGTATGTTACAAAGTCAAAACGTGTACGTGTGAACAAGAGATTCCAAGGTGTGAGAACTAATTTTGGCCTACTATACACCACGTAGTATGTTTTTGACATAGTGCCAATTAAAGAGTTCCATATGCATTGCCTACGTCAAGGGCCTGTCACACCCAGTGAAATTGTCATCATATATATTTATTATTTCTGAAAAAACTTGTCATCATACAAAAAAAATAACCCGAGCATTTTTTATACAAAAATAGGAACCAAAGCAATAATCCACTCCATTTTCGATGTGGTAACAATCCAGTGAGAGTTTTTCGCTTTGTTTCATACATTTTTTTTTTGAAGTGACATGGAAAGATGTATTGTAGTATATAGTTAGTGCACAATTTTTGGTACTGCAATAATTGCTACTTAATCGAACACACTCATGCTCACAATTCTGACCAAATCATTACTAGCGTACACTCCTAGTTCCTAGCTAATTGTTCCAACAGGTTGTCTCTAATCACTCTCTGATAAGGACGACGATTACGCGAGATCTTTCGCTATGATCATTCAATTCAATAGACGCATCAGAACTCGTTAAAGGTTGGATGGAGGCAAGAACGAGGTGCTACAAGCTGAAGAGCAACTTTGACCCTGAAAAACCAATGAAGTTTATATTACCGGCTGCTTTAAGCTAATTAAGCACACTACCGACGAGGCTACTCACGAGGGCGACATGCGTACGAGGACATGATGATGACAGTGTGATCACCTTTATTTTCTTTTTCACTCACCTTTTGCCAACTTTTTTCATCCTCCTTTCTTCTAGCTCCCGGCCCTTTCTTTTTCACCGTCTCTTTTTGCCTGTACGTACGTGTTGCTTTCTTTCTGTTACCGATCCAAATGACAAAAGCCGAGCAATACAGCCGTGCATTACGGTGAGTGAAAAAGAGGTTTAAAGCAGTAAACTAGACCAAAAGTTCAGCACAGATTAAGCTTTTATGTCTAATTCTTAAGTATTCATGTGGTAGTCGTTGCTACGACAGTATTATTCAGTCTATATATAGTACAGTGGTATATAACTATATATATAGCATATGCTATACCGCACCTCTTCCTCGATCTGGATAATAAAATTAAACCATGTTTACAATACTTATTTTGAACCCAAATTACTTAATCGAACACACTCATGCTTACAATTCCTCTCCCTCTATCCCAAATTACTGTTCTTTAGGCTTTTCTAGGTATATACTATCTAGGTACATAGTAAAAATTAGGGAGTCCAATTTTCACCCTTGAACTAGTACACAAGTCTGATTTTCAACCTTAAACTTTAGCCTTTAAAATAGCTCTTGGCTAGTTCTTCAAACATGTCCATTGTTATAGGACTATAATGGTAACAACAGATACTTGGTCAAAAATTTCAAGTTGAAATCTTGAAATAATGATTGTGCTTCTTATAAAATGGACAAATTTAAAGTATTTCCTTTTTTTTTTTGGAATTTGAAACTAGTCATATGCTCGTAGGTAGAGTGTAGCCAAAAAGAGGCATAAAAGCTCTAGCACTAGACTGCTAGTGGTATGCACATGCATTTCCAGGTTGTCCCTGCACGAGGGATACTACATCCAGGTACAGGCTCTGAGGTGGATGCCACAGAGTATTAGGATGGACGCAACAAGAAGAATAGTAGCTGCAGCCAGCAGGCACCTCGCACCTCTGTGCTCTGTAGTCTGTAGGGCAATCCCAACCAGAGACGCTTCTGCACGCAGCCCCACATCACACATGCGCACATCATTGTGTTGTTTGAATCCGGGAAGAGCCTCATTCAAAAGGGAATTTACAATACTTGTTTAGACTCTCGGTTTTTGATAATTAGAGACCCAAGTATCTGCTGTTACCATCACAGTTCTAAATTTTTCATGCAAGGAAGCCGCATACGAGATGCGGGTTAACCATTAAAGGAGACGTCAGTTTCGCGTTTTCAAATTTTCATCATTGATGACATGTAATCAGGCACGCGGAAAATTCGTGTCTCATTTGCCAAAGACGCTAGATACGCGCCGTAAACATTCTCTGAAGTTTTTCAGTCAGCGTCTCCTGTGTCATCTAAAACAGATGCGTGTTTGCAACCCGCGTCTCTTCTGCTTTTTTCAAAGCAGATGCATGTTTAGAACCCGTGTTGATCACGGCAAAACATAGAGGATGCGGGTTCTTAACACGCGTCTCTTAAGATTCATTGGAGACACGTCTTTAAACCGCGTCTTCTATGAGAGTGTCTTTAATGACTTCTTCTATAATGTGTTTAGTTTGAATTTGAAATGAAGTATTTAGACTTTTGATCTGAATTCTGAAATGGAAATGTAGAGAGAAGATTGCACGTTGAAACTTTCATTGGAGTACTAGAAAAAGGATTTTTGGAAACGCTTCCTTTTAATTCCACCACAGCTGGTGGAGCCGCTCCTGGAAAGAATCAGTGGGCCTGAGGCCCCTGGCCATGAAGAAAAATCATTTTCTCGGCCCAGTTGCTTAAGGGGACTGGCCCTATAAATAGTTGACGCTAAGACATTCATATGCTTAAGGGGGACTTGTGATGCACGGCCATGTGTAGATGCCTCCTAAAATACAAAATATTTTTTGTTTTCTTTTACCGGCTGAAAACTATTTTTTATATATGCCAATTAAAAAAATTATTTTGGTAGTTGGCCATCTTATTTTGGCCGTTGGTATATCTTAAAAAAAATTATTTTCAAATACTATAAGCACTCATATTGGACTAGTTTCATGGATTGCTTTGAAATATTTTGAAACGAATTATCTGCCGTGGTTTTTGTTTGGAACCGTATGAGAGACACTGAAACAGATCGACCCGAGGAGCCCCCGTGCCGCGCGAGCTGCTGGGCGCTCTGCCGCAAGCCGCTTTTGCCCCGTGCGTGCGCGCGGCCACCGCCTCCGCTGGGCTCCCGATTATGGCAGCTTTGACCGGCCGGCCGCCTGGCGCCGTGGCCGTCCCGGCACCCCGTCTCCATCTTTCCTTCTCGTCGGGATGGCAGCCTTCTCTGCATGCCCGGTCGGCCTAGCACAGATCATCAGATGAATGGCGGCCGAGATGATGATTTGAGCGCAGCGCGTTATGATTTCAGTTTTCGGGGAGAATTCAGTTCAGGTATATGTGCCAGGAATGGGGGGCGCAAACTGCGGAGTAAGAGCAACTCCAGTGATAACCTTCAAATTTAAGCCTCTAAAATTTATTTGCAGGCTCAACTCAAATATATAGGCCCCCGAAATTAGCTCTCAGCTCCAGTCGCAAACTGCGGAGTAAGAGCAACTCCAGTGGTAGCCTTCAAATTTAAGCCTCTAAAACTTATTTGCAGGCCCAACTCAAATATATAAGGCCCCGAAAGTAGCTCTCAACTTCAGTAGGAAATCAATCCAGACCTCTATTTTTTGCGGGTCCCGTCTGCCAGAGACAGAGGGGGCTAATCAAGTGCGTCGGTCACGCCAGGGCGCCAGGCCCACAATGGTCGACGGATTCGTTCTGCATCCAGATGCCCACCACCGCGGCGACGGAGGAGATGATGGCGGACGCCACGCACGACGGCAAGAAGCTCTAGCGGGTCCTGGTCGGCGGCGGCGGCGCGAAGACCGCCGCCGCGCTCGTCCTCGCGTTGCACTGGCCGCCCGGCAGCGTGTCCTCGTCGCTTCGGGGCGGGGGCGGACGCGGATGCCGCGGCGGCGGCGCCCTGGCCCTGGTGCGGTTCCACATCTTGACCACCTTCCTCTGCATAAGCACCGGCGGATGTCACGGCGGCCGCACGGTGACGGTCATGGCCGGCTGTGTACTGCCCCCTTTGTAGAAGCTTTGCTGCGCCACGGTGGGCACCGGCGGATGAGTCGGCGACGCGACCTCCTTGCAGAGCTTCTGGGTGATTTCCTTGAGCAGCGCCTTCTCGATGCCCATGGAGATGATGGCCTGCCGCATGGATTCCCTGTCTGCCTCCAGTGCAGGATGATGGCCTGCCGCATGGATTCCCTGTCTGCCTCCAGCGCCTGCATCCGTGCCTCCACACCTCCTCGTCCTCCGCCCACGACGCGCTGCCGCCGTCGCAACAGTCACTCCGACCTCCGTGCTGCGCTCATTCCCGTTGTCCGCGGCCAGCGACACCTGCGGCAAGAAGCCTGCACCGGCGCCAGCGACACCTGCGGCAAGAAGCCTCGCCACCTCGCGTTCCAAGGGAAGAGGCAGCTCTGGCGCCGCAGCCAAGCGCGACGCCGCCGGTCCCCTGCGCCCCGCCCACTGGTCCCGCGCTGCTCCCTGCTTGCCGACCCCCTACGCCGGCCGCCGGGAAGCCGGAGCGCGCACACGCTGGGAGGAGCGGGCGGCTGCGACCGCGGCGGCTTCGGCGAGGCCGGCGGGATCGAGGTGTACACAACCCGACCGACCGCACGCGCCGCCGCCTTCGCGTCCTTCCGCGCCGACCACCCGCCACCACTCCCTTCCTGCGCGCGACGCGACGCCGCCTTCGCGTCCTTCCTGCGGACGTGGCGCAGGTGGACCGGGTGGCGCTCTGCTGCCTCCACGAGGACGCGGCGCAACGGCCGACCATGGCGGGTGTTGGTAGGCGACGGCGGCGACCCAAACTAGCACCAGTGCGGCCAAGATCCAGGTGTGGCATCGCCGTGGAGTAGCAACGGACGTCCCCGCCACAGCGTCGTGGGTCTAGCCGGCGCGCCAGGGGCCGGCGGCGGCGGGATGAGGGCGAGCTCCACGGGCGTAGCAGGGGGAGAGATAGGCAGGGGAGGAGAGAGAGAAAAAGAAAGAAAGAAAATGGTGGGACCCACCTTTTGGAGGGGGAAGTAGAGGTCCTCCAGAAATGGAGGCTTGAAAGGGAAATTTGGAGGAGTATGAAAAATGCAGACCCATTTAGAGGTCCTGCTGGAGTTGAGATTTTGCATAAAACCTCTAAATTTTAGAGTAGAGGCCCATATAGAGGCCACTGCTGGAGTTGCTCTAAGCATGTCTACTCAGGTTCGTAGATTTCTGTCAGACAACTCGTCACTGATTGTATTTTCGCCGAAATTGAAATGCACAAACTAGACATGGAACTTGTACAAAAATAAAACAGAAGAGTAGAGAAACAAATAAAACACGTATGGATCATGTCTACGATGATCCAATATCTCTGCTTCAATCCAGTGTATCTGCAATGATCATTATGGTGGTATAGTTAAAACCCACTGTTCCTAGAACCTGATGCATGGGGCCACACGAACCCGAACCCCTCACACGCATGACGCATCCATGATTGCAAAATCCTGCATACTATCATGGGTGAAAGGTACGACGAAGCAATTCTCACACAAAAACTGTATGTGCTGGAAAAGCAGAGCACGAGCAGAGGGGGTCAGAAGAGCAGCAGAATCCAGTTACCGTTTCATTTCCGCCCAGTAGATGTATACTGGTTTCAAACAAACATGGTGCCAATTACTAGCAACAGGTGAAACATTATTGATTGATGAACCAACATAAGAAGGGTTCCATCGCAACATGTATTTTATTTGAGGAACCCAGGTAGCACATACTAATCATTCTGAGTTTATAATTCCAGATTTATAGGTCTTTTTAGTTTTGTCCTAAGTTAATTTTTTTAGCTTGTTTTGATCAGGAAAATAAGAGGATTTTTATGATGATTGAAAAAATGAGAGCCGTCCATCCAGATAAATCGTGCGGTGGAAAGACAGGAAGTACCACCAGATACCTAAAGAAAAGTACCAAATAGGTGGAACCAAGTATTAAAAACAAGAAAAGTACCAAATAAGTGGAACCAAGTATTAAAAACAGCAAGAGCACTACTAATTTAATTTATTTTTTAATTATATTCCTCAGATCAAGGGTCATAAAAAGTTTAAAGAAAAACTACCTGGAGGTACCAAATCGTACTCAACAATCATGGTAACAAAGTTCAGAAAATATATTGGCATTTATAATATCAAATAAATGATAAATGTCCGATCGATACACCTTAGTTCAGTTCTCCCTCATCTATGGCAACAGTCAGCTTTTCATCTCTCATCTACAAAATCAGACACTCTTCCTCCCTGAGTATATCAAACCATTACAAACTTCCTTCCTGCTGGTTTTGACACCGGTTTTCACGCGAACCTGACATATGGGGCTCCTCAGCTCTTATGCTTAACTCCCTACAAAAACTCCCACCTAGCACTTACACCTTGATCTTTTACCCATAACCTCCTCACTTCCTTTTTCTCTCGCAAAACCACCCTTTGCCCCTTCTTCCTTCTCCGGCTCACGCCCGAGCGCGCGCGAGTTGGGTAGCATGGCTTTGGCGAGCGGGGAACTACAGATTCCCGACTGGTGGAGGCATGGTCGGCGGTGGTGACTAGACGATGAAGGAGCTGGGGAGGTGGCGAGGGTGCAAGAGCAATGAACCAGCGTGGGGTGGCCAGAGTTTAGTGAATCGAGCCACCGTGTAGAGCTCTGTCCCAAGGAGACAAAAGAGAAGAAACTGAGAGAGCAGAGGACGAGGACGAAGAGCGAGCGCGCGCGCAGAGGATGAGCATGAGGGTTGTCCGTTCGCCGCTTCTGGGGGGCCGAGCTCAAGCGCCCTTCCGCCGGGAGGAGGGAGACGACCTCGCCGTATGGGCCTGAGCGACTCCCTGCCAGGTGGGTCCCACATGTCAGGTTCGCGTCAAAACCGAGGTCAAAACCAGCAGGGAGGAAGTTTGTGCTGGTTTGGTGAGCTCGGGGAGGAAGGATATCTGGTTTTGTAGACGAGGGAGGAAAAGTTGACTTTTATAATAAATGAGAGAGGTAAAATGGATGTTTTTTCTTTATATTAACTGAAAGAGGCCAACATATTTTCGAGGGCAGTGCCGGATGGGTTGAGGGAGATGGATGAGGCCCAGCATAGTAGGTAAAAATCGTGTGAGCGAGGCCTGTCTGCCGGCATAATCGGCCCAACACTGCAGGCAGGACATGGGCCACGCTGGGGCCATTCAGTGCACCCAAAGTATGTTGTTCTGATCTGGAAATAGAAATAGAAATCGTTCTGATCTGGATACTTGTTTGCACAAGAAAATGTCATTCTGGCCTCCGCGTACATTTGGGTGATGTTGCCCCTGCGCCGCTTCTTATATTATGACGTCCGCATGCAACCGCACTCTATAATCATTGAATTAATGTCTCGCCTCGTCTGCCCATCCGCTACGGCATGCGCGCACAGAGCAAAACGCGCGGCATGCCAGGGGTCGAACCCAGACCGTCTCAAGTCCAATCCTGATGCGCTGGCCAGTAAACCTGTGTAACTTTAACTTTTTCGTATGAAGTTAAAAGTTATTCATGATTTATATTCCTAATGTTTGACTGAAACCTTATCTAAACCAACATGTTTTATGAGTATGGAGGGAGTACAAAATGTTGTACTAATTAAACGACTTCTTACGAAGGGAGTATATACCGTGTGTACATGTATGCAGGTCGTTGACCCTGGTCTTGATTGCGATCGATCGCCTGAGTAAACGCTCGTTCAGACATGCACACAGTTCCTGACCAACTGTACATTACATTTAACCCATCAGAGGGTGCCTCAGGCCAGTGTAACGGGACCTAGAGCCTGTTCGGCTTATCTAAGCTAGACTTACTTATTTCGGCTTATTTACTCTCACGCAATGTTATTCAATCTACCAGTCGAGCACTATTCATTCTACAAGCCAAACAAGCTCCTACACGTAATATGCAATGTAAATCCAAGTCCTTACTGCGGGCAATCAAACCAATGGGCTATCAATTTCAAACCTTTAATAGGGTATCCAAAGAAAATGCCGGATTGTCACATGCTAGATTTTGTACATTACCCATGTTCGCTGTTGATCAGGAAGAAGGTCTTTGTTGCATAAAGAGGAGAATAATGAGGACCTTTGGATGCACACGACACTCCTCCCTCCAATTACTGTTTAATGGCCAAGCACTTGAGCAGACAGAGCTCATGCCAGTATCGATCAGGGCCTTATTAAGGTTGGGCCGTGAGTGGGCCGGATTAAGATTGATCTACTTTTCAGATGGCAAAACTGATTTGACAGAAGGGAAGAATTTCGGGAAGGAAAAAGTCCATATTAGCTCCATCAACTTCTGTCATAGTCAGCTTTTCCTCCCTAAAGAGAAAATCGAAATTTTGTGCTCCTCGAACTATTCAAACCGATCGATTTACCTCTATAAGCGGTTTTGCTGATGTGGTAGCACGTCAGCTGGCTTACGTGACGCCACGTCAGTCATGAGGGAGGTAAATTGAACTTTCATGATAGTTCAGAGAGGTTCATTAGACTTTATAAGAATATAGAAAAAAAATTTCCAAAAAATCCAAAAAAATTTCTAGAATAATTGTACATTTACAAATAGTAAAATTATATTTAATATAAAAATCATAGAAAGTTTGTTTTAAAACAAATATTATAGTTATTCCTTTCTTGCTTTCGTTCTTTTAGATAATGAAAAATATTCCGGCTTCACACCTCTCAAAAGAGAGGCATCAGACCATCAAAAAGTATTTCTATTTTCTATGTCCAATTGCGGACAATTCGTCTAGTTGCTTCCCACGGGTTTTCATAATCGATACGGAAATCGATCAAATCGCCTGTTCCTTTAACCAAGGAAAAGTATTTCTATTTTTCATGGCCAATCGAGGATCTCGGGATTTCTACAATAAATTAGAGAGGTAGCTAAGATAATCTAGTTCCCTAAGCACGAGTCTCGCAATCGATCTCGGAACTTTTTATTTTTGTAGACCCAATTAGTAGTTCCCAATCGCGGGTGGAGTGAAATCCAACAAAAAATCAGTAAATAAAAGAATAAATTTTTTTCTATATATTTTATAAAGTCTAATGGAGCTCCCTGAACTATTATCAAAGTTCAATTTATCTCCCTCATGCCTGACGCGGTGCCACATCAAAAAAATCTTGACGCGGTGCCACATCAGAAAAACCGCTTTGAAAATCGCCTTGGGAGGTAAATAGATCGGTTTCAATAGTTTGAGGAGCACAAACATACCGTTCTCTAGTTTAGGGAGGATAAGCTGACTTTCACAGAACTTGAGGGAGGTAATAAGGACTTTTTCCTTGCGGGAATCCAATATATAACCCGGAAGATAGAAATGGGTTGAAACTATAACCCACCAGTAGCCCAATAACAGCCCACACAGCCCAACAACTTCTAACCCTAGCTCACCTCCATCCTACCTCCTTCTTGCCGTCGTTGCACCCCTGTGCGGGCCACGCCGCCACTGGTCGGCCTGCTCCGCCGCCAGCCAGCCCTCAACAACTTCTAACCCTAGCTCACCTCCCTCCTACCTCCTTCTCGCCGTCGTTGCACCCCTGTGCGGGCCACGCCGCCACCGGTCGGCCTGCTCCGCCGCCACCCAGCCCCTCAGCGGGCGCTGCCTCCATATGCCATCGCCGGACTCCCTGTAACGTCGTTGCGCTGTGCGCCCCGAGGTCTTCTTGCGTTGCCGCCGACCCTGCCCCAGCTTCTCTGCGCCGCCGCCCCATGACCTTCCTGCGCTGTTGCCCCGCGGCCTCCCTACACCGTCGCCCTGCAGCTTCCTGCGCCGCCGTCGGCCATCGGGGCTGGCCGGCCCCGCCGCGGCTTGTTTGCGCCGCCGCGCGGCTGCCGAGCTGTCGGGGGCTGGCCGACCTCCGTGCGCCGCCGAGGCTGGCCGGCCTCCCCACGTCGCCGTCGGAGCTCGCCGGCCATCGGTGGTCGCCGGAGCTTCTGAGAGAAAAGAAAAAAATGTCGATTCAACATTTTCTGAAAAATGTTGATTTGATTCAAGATTTCCTGAAAAGATGTTGGTTCAACATTTTTTGAAAATTGTTTGGAAAAAATGTTGAGTCAACATTCCCCAACATTTTTCAGAAACATGTTGAAAAATGTTGATTTGAAAAATCTTGGTGCAACATTTATTGAAAATTGTTGGTAAACATTTCTTGAAAAATGTTGAAAAAATATTGGTCCAGAAAACGTTGTCAACATTTTTGAAAGGCATAATAGGCATTTCAATCCATGAACTTTGCACCAAGGGTCAAGTTCACCCCTCAACTTTTAAATAGGTCAATTTAGTCCCTTAACTTTCATTTTCGGGCCAAACTCACCGAATTAGTATGTCAGATTAACAAATGATGAAAAGATGTAAATTCACCGAATACTTGCGTGATGCGTCAATGAGAGAACATGTAATCTCCAATTCATATTCTTCCTGAAACACCATCAGCACATCGGAAAAATGTTTATTAGTACCAGGTTCAAACCTCTCTTTATTTAGTCTTGGTCCTGCACCCGTAAAAAAAAAATTTTAGATCCTGGGAACCTGTATATTTGTGTGGTGTGGAAAGTCGTTTTTCTGGTAGTGTATGTACGCCCAATGCAATTAGCACAAAGTTTTGCACACAGTGCTTGTTTTACAATGCCCACAAACATCCCCCGAACAATGATGACTAGGGATGAAAGTAGTACGGATATTATCCGTCCGACCGACCAACCGAAAGGGTGACACTCAAATGGTAAGATCGTATTCAAATACGAGTATTCAGTATCTGTAATTATCCGTACCGTATTAGTATTCGGATATTCAAAGTTGGATTTCTAAGATTCAAATATGATGAATATCACTATTCGACACATCATATATTGTACGTATTCGAATTTGATTCGAGAATTCAATCCGAGAAAGTTAAGAAAAACTATCTGTATCTGTATCCGCAGTATCCGTTCGTATCTAATCTGTTTTCATCCCTAACGATGACAATGTGCGGAGAGTGCAGCGGCGATGAATGCAATGCAAGCGGTTGGCATGGGCTCTTGGAAGGAAATGACAGAACCCGAGCTGTTATACCAAGCTATCACGCTTTAACTTCATCATTAGAGATGCGATCGAAGCTAGTCGAAGCCTTCCTGAGTTGGTATTATTCAAACACACAAAAGAGAGCAAAAATTGTGTGGCTCACGCTGCGCAGTTGGTTTCAATTTGCGTTGAGCGAATTATTGCTCGAGAATGTAACAGCGCTGTGATCCACCATGTGATCCACGCGTTGCATTATTGTAATAGTTCATACAATAATTACTTCAGCGGTCCACCACCTCACAATCATACATCAGGCATTAATTCTCCGACAGTAGCTCTATAATTATCCATCTCATAAAAATGATATCTCCAATAATTTTTTTTACCACATTGCTCAAACCACCTTACACTATTTTCCAAAAAAAAAAGCCACCTTTCACTATTAGAAAAAAAACTAATGCTAATATTAGTATCAACACTACTAGAGAATCGACCTTTGATCCTGGGGCTCCAAACCATTTCGTACTGGTTATGTTGATACCCAGTACTAATAGCAGTATTAATACCGGGTCCAATGACTAGTGCCCTGGATGCTCCCGTGAAAGTTCATTAGTACCGGGTGCTGTGAAAACCCGGTACTAATGGTTATGCATTAGTACCGGTTGTTCCCTTCACCCGGTAAAAATACACCATCTCCCTTTAGTACTAAAGGGTGAGCCTTTAATACCGAGTTAACTTTCACCATGATACAAATGTGCTCCCTCCCCCTGGCCCGAGGCGCAGCCCCCTCCTGTCCGACACTTAGAAAATATCTTTTCCTCCCATGCACTCACCCTCTCCTTATCTCTTCTCTACGGGTATCCCAGGCGACGCAGTGGCGGGGTGGAGGCGGAGGCCGTCGGTGCATGGCAGAAGCTGCGCCCAAGCGACGCGGTGGTGGGGCGGAGGTGGAGGTCACCGGCACGGGGCCGGGGCCGCGGCCAGGAGACGAGGTAGCGGGGTGGAGGCGGAGGCCGGCTTGGCTTAGCCGCGTGGGTGGGTGGCCGGCACGGCGGCCTTCCCGGCAGTTGCGGGCTGGCTCAGGCACGGGGTGCACTGGCAGGCGCAGTGGCCTCTCTCCTTGGCCGGCACGTGTGGTTGTTCTTCGTTCTGGTGTTTGGATTTTCTTCATTTGTGAGATGAGTCTCATTTTCTTGTGATAACGATTCTTGCAAGATGTGGGATACTGAGTCTCATTTACTGTGCTCGTGAATGTTATGTGATTTTCGTGAATGTGATCGTGATTCCTACATTGAATAATCTATGTTTGTGACTTGTGAATATGTGATTTTAATTCTTGGAGATCTGATTCTTGGAAGAAGTAGCAGGGAAAAGAAAAAAAACAAAAGGATGAAAACAAGAAAAACAAAAGGGATGGGATGGAATGGAGCTACGTGGCAGCTGCATTAGCACCGGGTGTATACAACAACCGGTACTGAGGCCCCCCTTTAGTAACGGATTTACCCGGTACTAAAGGTCCCCTCCTTTAGTCTCGACGGTCTAATACTGGTTCAACAACCGGTACTAATAGGAGTTGTGGCCCGGTACTGTAAGTGGGTTCCCCAGTAGTGCAGCCACATTGTGACCTGATACTAATGCTAATATTAGTACCGGGCCCAAATTCAGTAACTTCTCGAAACAATTTAGTACCGGATCATAATACTACCTGATATTAAAAGATACCGAAAAGTGTTATGACTCAGTACTAAAGGCTCCTTCAAGGGTTACTTCAAAGGGAAATCATCATTTAATCCATAACATGTTATTGTAGGTTTTTTGCAATGATTAATCCATAACATGTTATTAGTAGGTTTTTTTGCTAGGATTAAGGTCATGGGTTCGAATCCTATGCATTACACATGTACATATTATGTCTGAAAAATACATGAACTGTGACTTGGGGTGTTGCACATGTTTGCCAGCCTCTCGGTTGTTCAAAAGTGATCCATACTATATGGTTATTTTTTACCGACTTAGCGATACTGGTTGTGAAACTGGTACTAAATGGTTTAAAGATGGTATTGATGCTCACCTCTTCAATAGTGTTGGGCCCTAAACCTCTCTGGTATCCATAAAATTTGGAGCTCTTGACAAGAGTTAGTACAGTCTATCCTTGCCCCTTACTGTCTCCCTTCCACGTAAGCAAAATGATGAGCTGGCCGGCCTTCTATTTGGGGATGCCTCACAGATGCTTTCCTGTAGCAGGCCGATAGGCATTATTTATACACTTCGTAGGCACAAACCCAGCGATAGCATCACAACGTTTGTGACAAACACACACAGAGTGACGAAGAGACAAACTAGAATATGTCGGCAGGTTCCAAGACCGTCCTTGTTCCCACTGACGCCGAGCTGCTGCAGGCACAAGCAGATCTATGGCGCCACAGCCTCTACTACCTCACCTCCATGGCGTTCAAGTGTGCCGTCGAGCTCGGCATCCCAACTGCCATCCACAACCTGGGAGGGGCTGCATCGGTGAAGGACCTGGTAACCACACTATCCCTCCCCGAAACTAAGCTGCCGTTCCTGCGCCGCGTGATGCAGTTGCTGGTCACCTCTGGCATCTTTGCATCTGACAGCAGCGCCAATGCGGAGACCTACCGCCTCAACCCACTCTCCTGGCTCCTGGTGGAAGGTGTGGATGCTGAAGATCACACCAACCAGAAATGTTTCGTGCTAAGCACCATGTCGCGGCATTGTGTTGAAGCAGCGATGTCCCTCGCTGACTGGTTCAAGAAGGATTTGGCGCCCCCTCTCCCATCGCCATTCGAGGAAAGACATGGTGTACCACTCTTTGATCATGAGAAAACACCGCTCTTGGACGAAGATCTTCATAACCTTGTTCTTCAAGGTTGTGCAGAGCATGACAACTTGGCAATAGGAACAATAATGAGGGAGTGCCATGATCTGTTCCGAGGGGTGCAGTCGCTAACTGACTGCTGTGGAGGAGATGGCACCACGGCGAGGGCCATCGTGAAGGCCCACCCTAACATCAAGTGCACCGTGCTGGACCTGTCAGAAGTCATCAAGACTGCACCAGCTGATGGTGTCGTAAACTACGTTGCTGGTGACATGTTCAAATCCGTCCCACCGTCTCAAGCTGTGTTCCTCAAGGTATGAAGTGTTAAAAAAGATTAACTAAGGGCTATTCTTCCATGCACGGTATATTGTTGAAAAAAAAGTTATACTTATGAACATTCCTTTTGCGCTTTTAAAATTGACGCATGTATTAAGCATTATCCATTATATGCCCATCTTATTATTAGAACTTCACTAAATTCAATAATGATTTATGATTTTCGACAACTTTCCGTAGCTTGTACTGCATCACTGGAGCGATGAGGATTGTGTGAAGATCTTGGAACAATGCAAGAAGGCAATTCCTTCCCGGGAAGAGGGAGGGAAGGTGATCATTATAGAGATAGTTCTTGGACCCTCTTTAGGTCCAGTAATGTTTGAAGCCCAACTCTTGCTGGACATGCTCATGATGGTGAATACCAGAGGCAGGCAGAGGGATGAAAATGACTGGCGTGAAATTTTCATGAAAGCAGGGTTCAGTGACTATAAGATTATTAAGAAAGTGGGATCTCGTGGCGTTATTGAGGTCTACCCATGAGATTACAGCAGTCCTAAATCAAGAATATCCTTATCGTGTGGTTTTCAGTACCGATAAATAAACGAAGTGCCTTGTTTCCTGAACAGAGTTATATGAATCTTAAGGTAGATGAACTTGTAGCTTCTATTACTTTGAGATCCATATAATAACATCTGTTTAGAAACTATTAGAGCACTCTTATGCTTCCTTTGTGGCATATTCCTATGTTTGCTCCAGCAATAAAGTTTGGTGCTTGTTGATTGATGTAATTCGAAAATAAGATGTGTAATGTATTGTCGTGTTATATCGTTGAATGGACCAATTATACTTAGAAATTTAAAATATATAAAAATAATGTGATGTCTATCCGGTGGACGAGAATCGATCGATGCTGATTAATTATGCCCCAAATAATTTTGGTAGTATATCCTGACCTGCTGATCGGTTCAGATTACACAAGTTGATTTTATTGCGGTGATAGCAGTCAATTAAAAGTTTCTGGCTTTAGCATGCCATATGTCCGGAGTAGTCAATCAAAATTTTCCATGAGACAGCAGTCCTAAATGAAGAATATGCTTATCGCGTGGTTTTCAGTACGGACAGTATGCTGTGAGCAGATAAATAAACGAAGTGCCTTGTAACAAATTTTCATTTGTTACGGTTTGTACCATAGGCAGGTGGATCCAAACTCAATTCCGTTTTGTTTCTCCCGTCCCCTTCTTTCTCCTTTCCCTGTCATCACCTCGGTCTCCGCCTGTCCCTCCCACTCCACGAGTGCCCTTCACCAGTCGCGTCCTCCCTCTCACTACTCGTCGACGCCACATCCCTCTCCATGGTGGCGCACGCACCTTGAAGTCCTTGTCGATGTTAGACTTAACTTGTTTATGTTTTGTTCACCAGTTTTAGTCGTGTCTAGGGAGTGGTTTGTGTCCAAGTTAGCTATCATGTACATGAGTAAGTGGGCAGACCTTGTGTGCGTATTTGGGCGAGTCATGCGGCCGAGCATGGAGTCTGTGGAGTATGTGGAGTATGTGTACATGTGCTACTTGGAGTCAGTTATTTTGAAGTGGTCATCACAGGCATGCAAGAACTTTGGGAGATATTGTTGCATGCACAGTTGTTGGTGGAGTAAATTCTGGATCGGCGAGCTGTGTGAGCTTGTGGCGTTGGGCTATTGAGTCATCAAGTCTGTATTGCTCGGAAGTGCTGTGCTGAGGTTAATGCGAGTGCAAGTGCAGGTGTTGGTGTGCAGTGTAGATTACACGGATCTAATAGGTGCACATCTAGCAGGGTATATACTGTGTGTGTTCATAATTCATGTGTGAACCGAGGGAGATAGGGCTGAGATACTCCTACCTCTTTATATAGTGTAGTGTGTGAGGGCCCTCCAACCATGTAGGGTTGGGCGCCCACGATTAAGGCGTGGATCAAGGGCTCAATGGGCCGTTGGCCCACTAGAGAGGAGATCAATCTAACATCTTCCGCTTGATCTCAACATATACTTTTAACTCTATACTTTTCACTTTACTCGTTCCATCACAAATTAGTGCGTAGAGCATGCTTCATCAAACATAGGAAAACTGGACCATCCAACGGAGCACAGATTTCTCCAAATTAAGGCTCATGGCTGTGTCGTCATGCTCACAACTATGCTTTGTAACACCAAAATTCCATCACTAATACAATGTAAGCAACATGGTGCTTTAGATTTAATTTTCTAAGGAATAAATTTATCAAATAAATTTGTCCTTTAAATAATCAAACAACATTTTTATAATTTTAAAAGCAACAAGTGTTTGTGCATCATATTTTGGTTTGCATGGTTTTTGTTTGATGTGTGTGGTTTTGAAAATCATAAAAACCCAAACACCTAAACCTCTCTCTCTTTCTCTTTTCTACCGAGCGCAACCAGCCTTCTTCTTTTTCGGCTTGTGTCGCAAGCCAGGCTACCGGCCCGGTTCCTCTCCGCGGCCCAGCAACCGTGCGGCCCAGCTCCACCCCTCTCTCTTCTCCCCTCCCAGCCGCTGACCGACGGGGCCCTCACGTCAACCCCGTCCCCAACCTCCAGCTGCACGCACAGCTGTTGCCGTGCGCCGCTCGACCGTTTCCCCAGGTATTCCGCCCCTCCCGCCTTCAATCCTCTCCATCAAGGCGCACTGAAACACCGACGCCATTCCCCCCTTCAATCCTACTTCAGTTCCCTTCCGTTTCACCTCCAATAAAGCCATCGGCCATAATGGCCATTCATGGCCCTTCTATCTCTGACCGTCGCTCCCTTTCCCACCTTTGCTCTATAAAAGCCGAGCTCGAGCCCCAGTGTCACCCTTTCCATACTCGACCGAGCTTTGCACCCTTCCACCTTCGCGCATGTGTCGTTGCCGTCGAAGCTTCCGTTGTCGGGCCATTGCTGAACGTCCTGGAGCTTTCTACCGTTAGTGAAGAGTTCCTAACCCCTCTCACATTCTTCTTCATTGCGTTGATGCTCACCCGAGCCTCTCTCTGTCCTAGGGTGACCTTTTCCCATCACCGGACCGAGCC
Organism: Cenchrus fungigraminus; assembly: GCA_036936925.1. Lineage (NCBI taxonomy): Eukaryota > Viridiplantae > Streptophyta > Magnoliopsida > Poales > Poaceae > Cenchrus > Cenchrus fungigraminus. The sequence continues at coordinate 96,915,770 of CM072774.1, read as the reverse complement.
GCTCTGGAGCTCCCCTGTCTTCTTCTCCGGAGCGCCACCCGGAGCTTGGACCCGCCGTCGTCGATCTCCCTCACCATCGCCTCCCCGTCGCCCGTTGCTTCATCCACAGCTTCACAGCAAGGTAAAAAAGCCCATCCTCTCTTTTCTCGTGCACTGTCGTGCCCTCACTCGCCGCTCCGCACTCGCCGGAGGTGGCCACACCGCCCCCTTGTGGTGCAAGCTATCGTCACCGCCCGAGCCACCTCCGTAAGCCCCTAGTTAGGTTCGCCGCCTTCCCTGCTCCGTGTAGAGCCTTTTCGTGCTCCAAACCGTGGCTGAGCTCGAGGCGAACTCCAGCCCCTCCCCTTCCCCAACTCTCTCCCTCCCCAGCGACCCTGTGCGGCGGCGGCGGGAGAACACGGGTGGCCATGGAGGCGCTCCCTCCCTCCCTCCTCGACCAACTTCCTCCCTCTGTCGAGCTCGGAGGCGCGGCGGGCTCCCGACTGCGAGGCCGTGCTGGTGCAGCGGGCTCCTGACAGCAAGGCGGTGCATCCGAGGCGCGACGGCCGCTTCCCTTCTTCCCCGTGGCGGCGGTGTGCGTCTCCCTCCTCTCAAGTGTGGCCGACGACGACCCCCGCCTCCCTTCCTCTCTCGCTTTCTCACATTTCCCTCCCTCTGTGACACATGGTGGCGGCGGTGTTGGTGGCAGCGGTGGCGGCGGCGGCCTCTGCGTTGGAGGCCTGGCAAAGGCGATGGCCGCGAGCGGCCGGCGACTGTAACTCGGTGGTGGCACAGGAGGCCCCAGGCGCACGTGGTGGCGGGCGCGGCGCGGCAGACGTGGCGGCAGGAATGCGGCGGGCTGCAATTTCTTTTTTTTCTTTTTTACCTTTTGTTTGCCGTGCGTGACGCACGACAATGTTTTTTGTTTTGCCGAGTGCCAACGCACGTCAACCATTCTCCCGCATCGTCTGCTCCAACCGTCTCCTCCCTCCTCCGCTTTTTTTTGCCGTGCGCGGCAAAAAAAAAAACACACGGCAAATGTGTTTGCCGTGCGCCCCGATAAACGGCGCACGGCGAAGGTGGCTTTGCCATGCAAATTATTGCCGAGCGGTGTTTGTCGTGCGCCATGGCGGAAAACGCACGGCAAAGAGTTTGCCATGCGCCGCCAACATTGTGTTTCCGGTAGTGTGTACACTATGCGGGTAAGGTGAGACAATTGTTTTTTTGCTAAAGAATTGATGATAATTGATAGGCCAGCATCCATAAAAAGCCACGATATGCAACACAACCTCACTAGAGGAAGCAAGTCAGTTGTATAATGTCTATGTTATGGAGTTCATCTCCACCAATTACTTTTATGTGTAGATATGAATCATGTACTTTTAGCATACAAATATCCCTCAATTCTCTTGCTTACAACCAATAATTCTCTTGCTTCCTTTGATGATTACAACCAATAACACAAAGTTGCTATAATAAATATTAATTTAAGTATATTAGGTCAGTCTCAGTGCAAGATTCATTTTATAGTTACCTAAATTAGAAAATAGGTAAATGGTACCCTCCATATATGACGAAATAATACTCTGAATGGTCATACCATTCTGATCGCGAATTCAGAGTGGTCACGTATTTCAGTGATGTGCCATTTTTTCTTTTAAAGCAAACGGGGAGATCTCTTCATTTACCATTTTTTTTGAAATTGCAGAAGGATGCCTCAAACGTCGGGATTTACAAAAATATACCTCAATTGTCTACTGGGTAGACGAAATCTAAATTTAATTTCGTCCACCGATATTCGAAAATAGCACAATTTCGTCTAACCACGAGATGAAATTTATATAATCCAATGAGTCACTACTAGAGAATGAGTCATTTGTCCCTGACTCAAATTCACATTTGTACCAGTTCTGTTGCCACATGGTACAATTGAGGGCATTTGTACCGGGTGGGAAGGGGGGGGGGGCGACGCGCCCCCGTCAGGGCACATTTGTACCGGGTGGTGACTCGCCCCGGTACAAATGTTTCTCATTTGTACCGGGTGGTAACACCGCCCGGTACAAATGTGATGCCAACACATTTGTACCGGTGCAAGCCACTGGCCGGTACAAATGTGTAACGGTTATATTTCCTGCTCCTTCCTCCCCTACCCGAGCCCTCTCCCCACTCTTCTTCTTCCTCACTCCAACTCGAGCTTCCCCCTCCCCCATGGCGCCCTAGGGAGCTTTTGCCCGATTTGCGACGATTTCTCCACGATTTCACTCATTGAAGTGGTGTAGAAGCTAGTTACTTCATCCTCCCTTGATATATGGTTGCCGTTTTTAGTTTTATGCTTTGTACGTAGAGTATTTCATGAAATTTAGAATGAGCAAGGAATGGCGATTTTTTGTATTTAGATTCATATTTGTCTATGTTCTAATAGAAAGAAGGTGTCATGATAGATGTATGAGATGTTGTATGTGATGATAGAATTTTTTTCGATTTATTTATTTATATTTATATTTTCGTCATTAGAAAATTAGTTTTCATCCTTAGAAAATTGATTTTCTCATTAGAAAATTAGTTTCCTTATTAGAAAATTAATTTTCATCATAATAAAATTGGTTTCCTCATTAGAAAATAAGTTTCCCCATTAGAAAATTAGTTTACTCATTATATTTTCGTATTATATATCTATTCATAAAAAAAAGTAATATTGGGTATTTTCAATGAAAGGTGATTTTTTTGTTTTACTTTTAGAAATAATAGTTTGATGAAATGAGTTTGCCTTACTTTTAGAAAAAGTAGGTGGATGAAATACTATTTTAGAATTACTTTTAGAAATGATATTTTTAGAAATACTTTTAGAATTAGTAGAAATACTAGGAATATTACTTTTAGAATGCTAGTATTTGTTTCGGAAAACTATCAATGCTAGAATAAATTTAGAAATAAGCACTTTAAGTTTGTTGTATTGTATCTTGTGGATTGGATATAAGTACTTTAAAGATTGTATTCACGTGAGAAGGATGGCTAATGATTGTTTGGTGATATACTTTGTAGATGAGTCGGCAATGGATGTACACGGACAAGAGAATCTCCACAGAATACATTAATGGGTTGCGCGGATTTCTAGATGTGGCAGAAGCAAACAAGCCCCCGTCTGGTTTCATTATTTGTCCATGCAAAAAATGCAAAAACCAGAAGGATTTCTCATCGATAAAGAGTCTTCACGATCACTTATTCAAATAGAGATTCATGCCAAACTATTTTGTATGGACAAAGCATAGGGAAAGAGGGGTTGTAATGGAAGATGACGAAGAAGAAGATGATCAGATTCCTGCAAGGGCAGAGCGCAGCATGAGTCCTGCAGTTGACAGGGACCCAAGTGAGAGTCCACCTCCTTCTCCACCTGCTAAGGGCAAGGGTACCAAGCGACGAGCTCCTCCTCCTCCTCCTTCAAAGAAGCAGATCAAACCAAAGCAGAAGAAGTCTCCACCGAAACTAGCTTACGAGAAGACAGATGAGGAACTTGATGCGTCAGTGAGGCAAGAATTGGATAGACAAATATTCAAAGTTAAGAAGCCTCCCATTGAGAAACCAATTGACCAGGTCAAATTTCATCGTTTCATGAAATCAATGGAGGAGGAAAGAAGAAGAAAACCAGAGCCACCTCCATTGACTGACTACGACCGACAAGTGCTCAAAACTCAATGCAGCAAAAAGAGGGCGAAGATAGCTGCATCTAGTGTACCACAACTAGGGACCCAGTCAAAAAAATCTATCCCCCCTCAAGGTGCTTTCAACGTATGAGCAGCAACTGCTTCAATTTGCTAAAGAAGCAGGTCTGACTCCTGCTCAACTTCAAGTGGTGGCTGAAATTGCACCGCATGAAGGGGCAAATAGACCAAAGTATGTGCCTGGGGAACCGCTTGTGTGGCCGCGATTGCTAACGTATCTTCCAACGAGGATGTATGAATTGCACAACTGGCACATGAGAGCGCAGCCACCAGGATGAAATTTCTCGAAGTTCGCATTGAGGACCATCATCATTTCCGTGGCCGAGACATGTTCCCTATTCACATGGAGGAGTTCTGGTTCCTATTCAATCAAGATGCACTTGACATCGCATTCGTCAGTTGCTGGACTCTGTAAGTGTTTATTCTACTAAAAGCTGAAAATCAATGATCTAGCCATTGTACCATATCTAAACTTCTATATTTTTATTTGTATCATACAGCTATGAGATGCAACAGTGCAGGAGGAAGGAATCATGGATGTCGGCCACATTGATCCTTTGATGATAAATCAGGTTAATGTCAAAGGCTCTGAAATGGATACATTTGATAATGTACTCATGTTTCTAGACAAATACCATAACAAGGGTACTATACTTCTGCCATACAACTTCGGGTGAGCAAAGCGTAACTCATCTCTTTTAATTTTTCAAATTACATTTCATATTTCAAGAAACTAATACTTCTACATCTATGGACAGCTTCCACTGGATTCTCTTAGCTTTCTGTATGCCTCTAAACAAGGTCTTCATCTTCGACGCTTTGAGGAAGATTACAGATAGAAGCAAATACGAAGATTTCATAAATATGATAAAACTTGCATGGACTTGTCTCAGTGCTAATTACCCTGAAAAATTCAAAGAGAACATTTATGTCCACTATGATTTCCCAGTATGTGTCTTAGCTTATTCACTTCTTACAATACAATAAAAAATATTTCATAGCTTTGTTTTCGCATATGTGCAGTGCCTGACACAACCTTCCGGCAACAATCTATGCGGATACTATGTATGCGAGTTGATGCACCATTTTTCATCACTCACTCCCCGTGGCTCATTCGACGAAAAGGTGCGTGCACACACAACTGCAACTACATGAAATTCTTATGTATTGTTCATATTCTCTTATTGTTATTCATTTGTTCATATTATTTGATAGATTGAAGCCATCAAGGAAGGATTCCTCGAGACAGAAAAAATTCGATTGATTTAAGAACAATTATGCGGATTTCTTCTAGATGAGGTTATTAGTCCATCGGGAGAGCATTATACAGGTTTATCATCTATTAGTGTAACGGGAGAGACCTAGGAAAGGACAAGTCATGGCAACAAAGAGACATCTGGAAGTAAAGACAAAGCATCTGGAAGCAACAAGAGCCAATAAGGGGAAAAAATAAACTCTGCTAACATTAATTGATCCAATGTATATTATTAATCTAAATTTCAGTATGCACAATATGCTCATGTGTAATATTAATTTTCTCCAAACTTCTTCAATTTCAGGATTTGAGATAATATTATACATGTATACGTATATATACGTATAATATTAGAGATAATATTATACAAATAAATATATACGAATGCATGTACAATATCATCTCAAATATAATATTTTATATGTCACACGACTTTATATTACAGCGTATTAGGATTCGTATTGGTACATTAAACAAATACTATAGAATAAATAAACATAAAAGAAAATAAAAAAGAAAAACAAAAAAAGGTCATTTGTACCGGTTGGTGTCTCCAACCGGTACAAATGCTCCCCCTGCCACGTCGGAGGGGGAGGCACATTTGTACCGGGGCTGGACACGCACCGGGTATCTCACCCGGTACAAATGTGCCCCCCTCATTTGTACCGGATGGAATATACCGGTTCCATACCCGGTACAAATGAGGGTTTGGAGCCGGTACAAATGTGCATTTTTCCAGTAGTGAGTGAACCATTTTGCATGACGAAATCTATATTTCGTCTACCCAGCATACCAAATCTCAATTTTCGTTTACTCAGAAGCCGGAATCTATAGATTTCGTCCTTAGACGACATCTAAATTTACATCTATTATATAATAAAAAAGAAAAAAAATCTCACCTGCCGGCCGCCGACGCCTGCCTGCAGCCCGCCGCGCCACCCCAACCCGCCGTCCTGTTGCGCCTCCCCCGAGCCGCAGCTCGACACCCGCAGCCCACTGTCGGAGATCGACCGAGAGGGAGGGGGAAGAAGCCACCGACGGAGAGAGAAGAAGATAGGACGACACCGTGCTATACAGGAGGTTTTCATCCACTTGTTGGAAAAAATCTACAGTCGCAGGTCGACGAAAATATGGGGCTCCCAGAATCTTCGTCCGGCCAGTCCATTTCGTCGGATGGTTACTGTTGTTTGGACAAAATCTGTTCATTTCGTCCACCGGTTGGATTAAATTTAGATTTCATCTACCCAATTAACGATTGGGGTATATTTTTTGTAAATCCCGACGTTTGGGGCATTCTTTTGTAATTTCAAAAAAATAGTATTAAAAAAATAAAAAAATCGCGTTATATATGAATGATGGCACAACCACGCGGATCACATGAATGTTTTGTGGACTGTGGTTTGCTAGTCTGCTATAGTCATTTGGTCGCAGCGCATGCGAGATTTGCAGGCAGGAGGCTAATGAGCATCGACGAGCTGTGTGCAGCAGTGCAGGTGGGGCATCTTCCCTGTTAGCAACCCAACAGGACTACCAACAATTAACTCTAATCATGTAGCAGCAGGGTACAGGATCTTGGGGAAGAAAGATTGCAGCAGCATGAGAGGGAAGGATCTGGGCACAGAGAGGGAGAAATGGCAGGAAGAAGGACAGTACAGAAGAGGAAGAGTAATTCTGATATTTCATCGATGCCCCATCCAATCCACCACGGGTGCCTTTTGTAACCGGAGGAGGACCCTCACCCTACATACTGGGACCACCTGGCAGCCGGTACTAACATTCCCCACCGGTTGAAATGCGGCTTGCCCTCAAGCCGCAGAGTAGGCACCGAGCGGAATGGCGCGAAGAGCGTACTTGACAGTGCTGAGGCAGACAAGGCATGTGGAGCAGTCCGCGGGGATGACGCTTGCGTTGTCGAAGATTCAGTAGGCGAAGCTTGGCGCTCCCCCAATGACGAAGACGATGAAGGCACCGATACCGAGCAACTCCTCCAGAGCGAGCCTCCTCCTGCGGCACCAACAGCATCAGCACAGAGTGCTGTGGCCGTTGAGAATGCCATCACAGCGACTCCGAGCTTCGGGCCATCGTCAAGGGAGTCGTCGTAACCATCGAGCAGAACAACGTGGAGCGCGTACTCGACGGGCTTTATGCGGAAGAGATCGAAGGTGTTGATGACGATGTCGTCGCCGTACATGCAGTCGTCGCGGGCGAAGACGCGGTTGCGGAAGCAGTGGAAGCCCAGCTCTGCCGTGGTGTTGAAGACGACGCCGGCGAGGGCGAGCGCCCTAAGGTCAACCAGCCCTTCGGTGCCCATGGAGACCGGTGAGGTCGCGACGCACGTGTGCTGAATCGCCGCCGCGGACACGAGCTGGAGAGCGGTGGAGTCGAGGTGACGAGGCCATGGCGGACGTGGAGAGGCACGCCGAGCGCGCGGTCGAAGTCGAAGTCGCGTACGACAGCTTCGAACTCGAACCAGGGACCGTGGAGGCCGTCCGCGTCGACGCAGTCTAGCTCGCCGTGGTCGTTGCAATCGAGGTACCCACAGAAAGGCTTGCCGCAGACGTCGAGGACGAGACCCGCGCAGAGGAGGTCGCCACGGACAATAAGGACGACACCACGAATGGCGAAGCCAAATTGGACGCGGTGGAGCTTGCCGTAGTCGCCGAAGCCGATGCGCACGCGGAGGAGCCGAGGCTGACGCCGAGGGCGGCACAGACGAGGGCGACGGTGGAGCAGGCGCTGTGCTCACAGGAACCAGAGTACTCACGCCACGGGTGAGACCCAGTGTCGAACACCTTGCGGGTATGGTGTTGGTGATGACATCCTCGATGCTGATCATCTTCTCCCAAGCGCGCTCGCTACATGGAGTGACGAAGTTGGTGTCGTCGAACGCCGCGACGACCGCTGCAGGCGAAGGAGGCGATGAGGTGGACGAGGTCGGGGAAGCAGTTGGCGCCGGCGACGGAATCAGGCCACCGCGGAAGGGGAATTGCTTCTCCCACCTCGCGTCAAACCTCATCGCGCACTCATCTAAGCGGGCACCGAGCTTCTTCATCTCGACGAGCAGGAGCTTGGCCACTTCCGGGTCCATGGCGGCGGCAGGAGAAGACACGGATCGAGAGGAGGAATTTGGGGAGGGGCAAGTCGCGAAGGATCCGGAGAGGAGACCGGGGAAGGAGCAGCCGAAGAGGAATAGTCGCAAGGGAGAGTGGAGGCGGCGGCGGAAGCTGGACGGAGCAGGGTCTAGTAGGGAAAAGCGGCGGCGGGAGTTGGACGGGCCGATGAGGACAACGAGGAGGAGGGAGAAGGAGGCGGCCGGATCTGGGGAACTAGCGGGCGAGGAGCAGGCGAAGAAGAGGAAGGGGCAGCGGAGGGATGGCGACGGGATCTCGAGAGGGAATCGAGAGGAGCAGCCAAGAGGAAGGATGGCGGCGGAACTGCGAGGAAGAATGGCGGCAGCGGAGGCAGCAGATCGGGAGGGAGGAGCTCGGGAGGGAAGAAGAAATTCATAAGAGCATCCTAGAAACGGTGTCTCTGATACCACTTGTTAGCAACCCAACAGGACTACCAACAATTAACTCTAATCAGGTAGCAGCAAGGTACAGGATCTTGGGGAAGAAAGATTGCAGCAGCATGAGAGGGAAGGATCTGGGTACAGAGAGGGAGAAATGGCATGAAGAAGAACAGTACAGAAGAGGAAGAGTAATTCTGATATTTCATCGATGCCCCATCCAATCCACCACGGGCGCCTTTTGTAGCCGGAGGAGGACCCTCACCCTGCATACTGGGACCACCTGGCAGCCGGTACTAACATTCCCACACAGTGCAGTGCGTGCGCGGCACATGGAACAGTTGGATAGTTTTCAGGAAGGAAATATGTAACTTATAAGTTATATATACCACTTTTCTAAAAATCATATTCGATTCTCATGCCAGATTAACAATAGATGAAAATATATGTAGATTCATAGAATACATTCGTGATACATCAATGAGAACATGAAATGTCCAATACCATCAGCAATGGAAAAGTATCTACTAGTAGTAGTACCAGGTTCAGACCTCCTTTTATTTATTAGGGCTTGGTTTTGCACCCAGGGCTGGGAAAGAAATGACAGAACCCGAATAGTTATAGCAAAGCTATTACGCTCAAGCACAAAGGTCCCTCATATATGGAAATACTATATGTCTATATGGCTCAAACTCCACCGAAAAAATATTGTAAATGATAAAATGATGAACAAAATTGCGTTTCTGATTATTGGTCGAATGGTGGTAAAGCATGTTCCGTAGTGAAAAATAACGATGCGACGAACCAGAAATAATGGTGGACTCAATAGATGTATTAAAAAGAGGAAGGTCAGTGGGAAGCCAGATGTGGATCCTGCCTGAATCCATGCCACTCACTGGATAGATGTAGCGACACGGTGGTAAAGGGAGTTCAATAGAGGGGCCTGAAGGATGGGGTTGGGCCGGGGCAAGCAGGTGTGCCCTCACGCCCACCGAGCACTGGATTGCACCAAATTAAAGCTAGGTGCAGCGAGGACAGATCTCAACCAGGATGGGCAGCAAAGACTGTTAGCAGCTAGGTCCATGTGTTCTAGAAAAATGGAGGCCAAGAGATAACCACCAGGGTAACGAACACCGGCAGCTGATAAGATGCGGAAGAGAGGGTTGCAGGATGTGAACCAAGCAGGGAAGCGTGTAGAGTATTGTGCCGATCACGTGGAGACTAAATTAATGTAAAAGCATAATTGGACCATTCTCTCAACCAGAAAATCAGCGGCCACGCTTTAACTTCATCACTAGAGATGCGATCGAAGCTACTCGAAGCCTCCCTGAGCTGGTATTCGTCAAACACACCAAATAAAAGAGAGCAAAAATTGTGTGGCTCACGCGTTTGCGCAGTTGGTTTCAATTTGCGTTGAGCGAATTATTGCTCCAGAATGTAACCGTGCTTCTGAGCTCATAGAACAAGATGAGTTTCGATGGAATTTACATTCAAGCGGTCAGTTCTTTGTGGAATCTCACTATTTGACAATGATCCATGGTAATTAATGTCCCGGACTTTAATAAGGACTGTGGAAACTAAAAGCCCTTTTTAAAATTAAGATTTTTACGTGGTATTTGTGAAGAAAAGTAGTATTAACAAAAGATAACTTAGTAAAACGTAATTGGCATGGAAGCAAAAAATGTTGCTTTTGTCACAAAGATGAAACAAGCAATTAAACATCTTTTCCTTGTATGTCGCTTTGCTGGTGTTGTGTGGTCTGTTATATACGCGGCATCAGGTTTATCTCAGCCTCGTAGTGTTTCTAACATGTTTGGAAGTTGGCTATGCAGTATTGAAAAAAATTAACGCTGTTATTTCTGCTAGGAGCGGCTGTTACAAGTTGGTCCCTATGGCTATGCAGAAATGACATAATCTTTGGGAAAAGATAAACTTTTCTCCCTTTCAGGTTATTTTCTTCACTATATACTGACTCCGCACGTGGGTTATATTACATAAGCCGGCTTCACAGGATTTGGTGGTTGCGGCATTACTACGATTGGCGTAGGTGGTCAAGGAGTTTTTTACCCAGGCACATGGTTGGTGGTCTAGTTGGAGGATTGATTGTTAATAGAGTGACTTTATTATGACATGCATTTTCTTTTTTAGACTCTGCGTATCTCGTAATGCCGAGGTCGGGAGTGTTTTAAGTCATTATATCCACGGGATATAATGCTCTTGAAATTAATAAAACTTTCATTATGAAAAAAAAAGAACACATGGACCTCGCTGATCCACGTGCCCCCTCTTGAGTTTTACTGTTGTTTCTTCTTAGCATTATTCTTTGTTGAAAAGTTTCTTAGCATTATTTCCAATCGATCTACTAATGCCAGTGTACTGTAGAGTAATTTCATCACAGCATCATGTGTCTGTTTGGAGTGACTGATGGGAAAACGAGTTCTATGGCTTCATCATATTTTGAGTGGGTCCATCCACCACGTGATCCACGTGTTGCAATATTGTAATAGTTTATATGATAATTATTTTCAGCTGTCCACCACCCCACTACCATACATCAAGGCGTCAAATTATCTTGTCCATCAGCAGCTCTATACTTATCCATCCCATAAAAATGATGTCCAATAGAAAATATCTCAATAACTTATTTTTTACTACATCCGTCCCATATTAATTGTCACTGTTTACTTTTGATCAGAACATTTGATCATTCATCTTATTAAAAAAAAATTATGTATACATTGCTTGTTTGGTTTGTGACTTGCTTCATCATCCAAGATATTTTATGTATAACTTACGTTTTGCATATTTACAATAATTTGTTGAATAAGACGAATGATCGAATGTTGTGATAAAAATTCAACAGTGACAAGTAATTTGAGACGGAGAGAGTAGCACATTTCTCAAACCATCTTACAGTGCTAATACTAGTACCAGCCACATTGCGACCCGATATTAATGTCAACATTAGTACCAAGTTCAAATTTAGTAGCCTCTGGAGACATATTAGTCCCGGATCATAACACCATGCAGTACTAAAAAAGGTATCAGGTGGTGTTATGAATTAGTAGTAAAGGCTCCTGCTTGGGTTACTTTAAAAGGAAAGCATCACATAATTTATAACATGTGATGAATAGGTGAGATAGTATGATGGTTTTTGCTAGACTTAAGGTCATGGGTTTGAATCCCATGCACTACATACATGCATATTACGTGTGAAAAATGCATAACTTGTGACTCGGGACGCTGCGTGTGTGTGTGAGCTTCCCGGTTGTTCAAAAATGATCTATAGTATAGGATCCATTTTTACCGACTTAGCGATACTGGTTGTGAAACCAGTACTAAAAGGTATAACGCTGGTACTAAAGCTTACCTCTCCAGCTCTGGCATCCATAATATTTGGAGCGCATTATTTTTTGGGGAGCTAGCTCTTCAAATTTTTCCCTTACTGTCTCTCTTCCATGTAAGCAAAATGATGAGCTGGCCGGTCACCTATTTGTTACTTCTTCCGCTCCAAATTGTAGGTTGTTTTAGCTTTTCTAGGTTCATAATTATTGTTATACATCTAGATATACATTATATCTAAGTGCATAGAAAAATTATGAACCTAAAAAAAGCAGAACGACCTACAACTTGGAACAGAGGAAAAGTAACTTAGTAGTCATTGTTTGTGCAGGCCTCACAGATGCTTTTCCGGTAGCAGGCTGATAGGCATTATTTATACACTTGGTAGGCACTAACTCAGCAATAGCATCACAACGTTTTGTGACAAACACATACAGACACTACTAGAGAATGGGTCATTTATCCCTGGCCCAAATTGTCATTTGTACCGGTTCTATTACCACCCGGTACAAATGAGGGCATTTGTACCGGGTGGGAAGGGGGGGCCGACGCGGCCCCGTCAGGGCACATTTGTACTGGGCGGTGGCTCGCCCCGGTACAAATGTGCCTCATTTGTACCGGGTGGTGACACCGCCCGGTACAAATGTGATGCCGACACATTTGTACCGGTGCGAGCCACCGCCCGGTACAAATGTGGTGCGAGCCACCGCCCGGTACAAATGTGTAACGGCTGTATTTCCTCCTCCTTCCCCCTGCCCGAGCCCTCTCCCCACTCTTCTTCTTCCTCACTCCAACTCGAGCTTCCCACTCCCCCATGGCGCCCTAGGGAGCTTTTGCCCGATTTACGATGATTTCTCCACGATTTCACTCATTGAAGTGGTGTGGAGGTTAGTTACTTCATCCTCCCTTGATATACGGTTGCCGTTTTTAGTTTTATGCTTTGTACGTAGAGTATTTCATGAAATTTTGAATGGGCAAGGAATGGTGATTTTTTGTATTTAGATTCATATTTGTCTATGTTCTAATAGAAAGAAGTTGTCATGATAGATGTATGAGATGTTGTATGTGATGATAGAATTTTTTCGATATATTTATTTATATTTATATTTTTGTCATTAGAAAATTAGTTTTCATCCTTAGAAAATTGATTTTCTTATTAGAAAATTAGTTTCTTATTAGAAAATTAATTTTCGTCATAATAAAATTGGTTTCCTCATTAGAAAAATAGTTTTCCATTAGAAAAATAAGTTTACTCATTATATTTTCATATTATATATCTATTCATAAGAAAAAAAGGTAATATTGGGTATTTTCATTGAAATGTGATTTTTTTTGTTTTACTTTTAGGAATAATAGTTTGATGAAATGAGTTTGCCTTTACTTTTAGAAAAAGTAGGTGGATGAAATACTATTTTAGAATTACTTTTAGAAATGTTTTTTTAGAAATACTTTTAGAATTAGTAGAAATACTAGGAATATTACTTTTAGATTGCTAGTATTTGTTTCGAAAAACTATCAATGCTAGAATTAATTTAGAAATAAGCACTTTAAGTTTGTTGTATTGTATCTTGTGGATTGGATATAAGTACTTTAAAGATTGTATTCACGTGAGAAGGATGGCTAATGATTGTTTGGTGATATACTTTGTAGATGAGTCGGCAATGGATGTACACGGACAAGAGAATCTCCACAGAATACATTAATGGGTTGCGCGGATTTCTAGATGTGGCAGAAGCAAACAAGCTCCCGTCTGGTTTCATTATTTGTCCATGCAAAAAATGCAAAAACCAGAAGGATTTCTCATCGATAAAGAGTCTTCACGATCACTTATTCAAATGGGGATTCATGCCAAACTATTTTGTATGGACAAAGCATGGGGAAAGAGGGGTTGTAATGGAAGATAACGAAGAAGAAGATGATTAGATTCCAGATTGGACTGAAGGTGGTGCCTTTGCAGATGAACCAATGGGAGAGGATTACATGGGCGAGACTCAAGGAGCTGGTCCGGCCGATGATCCTCTCGACGATCTAGGTCAGGTGTTGCGCGATGCAACGGAAGATTGCAAAACGGTGAAGGAGTCAAAGAAATTTGAACGTATGTTACAAGATCACAAGAAATCGTTGTACCCTGATTGCAAAGATGGGCACAAGAAGTTGGGTAGCACATTGGAAATGCTGCAATGGACGGCTAGAAACGGAATTTCTAACACGGCCTTTGATGACTTAATGATGATCATCAAGGACATGCTTCCCGAGGGGAACGAAATGCCGGCGTCAACGTACGAAGCTAAAAGGGTTGTTTGTCCTCTGGGTTTAGAGGTACAAAAGATACATGCATGCCCGAATGACTGTATCCTGTACCGAGGTAAAGAATACGAAGAATTAGAGGCTTGTCCCGTGTGCGAAGCGCAATGTTATAAGATCCCACGAGATGATCCTTATGATGTTGAGGGGGAGAAGAAGAAGAAGAAGATTCCTGCGAAGGTGGTGTGGTATTTTCCAGTGATACCACGGTTGAAGCGTCTTTTCAGGTGCAAGGCGAATGCAAAGTTGATGCATTGGCACAAAGAAGAACGTAGACAAGATGAAAAGATCAGGCACCCCGCTGATGGGGCGCAGTGGAGATTAATTGATAGAGAATTTCCGGAGTTCGAAAAGGACGCAAGGAACATTCGGTTTGGTTTAAGTACGGATGGATTCAATCCATTCGGTGAGTTTAGTAGTGGTCATAGCACTTGGCCTGTGACCTTATGTATGTTCAACCTTCCTCCCTGGATGTGCATGAAGCGAAAGTTCATCAGGATGCCAATTATCATCCAAGGCCCAAAGCAGCCGGGTAATGACATCGATGTGTACCTAAGACCGTTGATTGATGAGCTTAAAACGTTATGGGAGGAAAAAGGTGTACCTGTGTGGGATGAGGACAAGAAGGAGACCTTTGATCTACGAGCATTGTTGTTCGTAACCATCAACGATTGGCCGGCACTTGGTAACCTATCAGGACAAACAAACAAGGGATTCCGAGCATGCACGCACTGTTTAGATGATACCTGCAGCATGTATCTAAAACACAGTAAAAATGTTGTGTATTTGGGCCATCGTCGATTTCTTCCTCCTACGCACCCGTTAAGAGAAGAAGGAATAAATCATTTTGAAGGTGTTGGAGAAAAACATAAGAAGCCCTTGCACCGTGATGGTAAACTTGTATTTTCAATGGTCAAAGATTTGAAGGTAGTGTTTGGGAAGGGTTCTGGTAGCCAATCTGTTCCAAATGATAAGGATGGACATGCACCCATGTGGAAGAAGAAGACGATATTTTGGGAGCTACCTTATTGGGAAGTCCTTGAGGTTCGCAATGCAATTGATGTGATGTATGTGATGAAGAATTTTTGTGTGAACTTGCTTGGCCACCTAGGTGTATATGGAAAGTCAAAAGATACAATTGAAGCACGTCGGGATCTCAAACTTATGAAGCAACAAGATGGTCTGCATCCCGAAAAGAGAGATAATGGAAATTACTTGGCCCCTGCTAGTTACACACTAAGCATGGAAGAGAAGAAGATGATGTTTGATTGCTTGAATAGTATCAAGGTCCCGACGGGCTACTCATCAAACATACAACGAATAATAAACTACAAAGACAAAAAATTCACAAATCTGAAGGCTCATGACTGCCACGTGTTGATGACACAATTACTGCCTGTTGCACTAAGGGGTACTCTACCAGAGAATGTGAGATTGGCAATCATCAAGGTCTGTGCATTCCTGAACCAGATCTCTCAGAAGGCAATCCATCCAGACAAGCTAGTGCAGATGCAGAAAGATGTCGTGCAATGCCTCGTCAGCTTTGAGATGATCTTTCCACCGTCTTTCTTTACTATCATGACCCACCTTCTAGTCCATCTTGTTGAAGAGATTTTGATCCCGGGGCCTGTGTATTTACACAACATGTTCCCTTTTGAGCGGTTGATGTCTGGTTTTAAAAAGTATGTCCGTAATCGTGCCCGTCCTGAAGGAAGCATCGCAAAGGGATATGCTACAGAGGAGGTCATTGAGTTTTGCGTCGACTTTATTGATGAGCTTTCTCCGATTGGACTCCCTGTATCACGCCATGAGGGGAGACTCAGGGGAAAGGGCACACTAGGGAAGAAATCTCGGATGGATATGGATGAAATGTTATATCGTAAAGCACATTCCACTGTCCTGCAACAATCATCCCTAGTGGCTCCATACATGGAGGAGCACAAGTCCATTATACAGGACTCAAACAAAGGGAAGACTAGGGGCTAGATTACACGTCATCACGTTGATACTTTCGGAACATGGTTGCGGAAAAAACTAATTGGTGATAAAACTATTGAAGAGCAACTCCAATGGTTGGCTAGAGGTCCATCTATCACGGTGCTTACGTTCCAAGGCTACGAGATAAATGGATACACATTCTACACGAGAGCCCAAGACCAAAAGAGCACGAACCAAAACAGCGGTGTCAGTATAGATGCAATAAACGACAATGGAAATGTAGAAACATACTATGGTGTCATTGAAGAGATATGGGAATTGGACTATGGACCTTTAAAAATCCCTCTTTTTAAGTGCCAGTGGGTAAAAAATACTGGAGGAGGTGTAACGATAGACAACTATGGGATGACAATAGTGTATCTTAACAAGATTGGATACAAAGACGAACCATTTGTCCTAGCCAATGATGTGACTCAAGTTTTCTACGTGAAAGAGATGTCAAGCAAACCTCAAAAAAAAAGGGCGCTGAGAAGGGTGGTGATAAGCCGATTGATAATGAGCCAAAGCGTCACATTGTTCTACCAGGAAAAAGAAAAATCGTTGGAGTTGAGGACAAGACTGACATTTCAGAAGATTATGATCAGTTTGATGATCTTCCTCCATTTTCAGTCAAGGTTGACCCAAGCATCCTATTAGCCCAAGAGGATACTCCATACTTACGTCGCAATCACAACCAAGGGACATTCGTCAAAAGGAAGATTATTAACGTTCCCTTAAATGATGATGTATAATAAGTTTCATAACTTTGTGCTCATGTAACAAAGTATTGTAATATTTGGCTATGATTGGGAATATGAACTAGTTTCATAACTTTGTCCTCCCATTAAATAGTTTTATCTTAATAAACATAGGAACTATATCACTTTTTTAGCTTCATTAAATATAAAATAATAATTTGACGTAGAAATATACACGAGCAAGACCAAATCATGATTATCATATTAATAACACTGGATGTTCTAGTTAAGGAGGATTTTGCATGAAATAAATAAATTTATTTTTAGTTGTTAATGTGAAGGAAAAAATAATGCCCATTAGAAGATATTACTCGTTAATGATAATAAAGTTTTCATTTTGATTGCTAAATGTATTGTTCCATAGTATATATGTAAAGTAAGAATACTTAGTTTGTTCTGCCATTTTATACGTTGTATATGATTTATAAGAAATAAACTACCAATTTAGGTTATTTAAACAAAATTAAAAGCAAAAGGAAAAGAAACAAAATGAAAATCTCATTTGTACCGGGCTGGGTCATCATACAAAAAAAATAACCCGAGCATTTTTTATACAAAAATAGGAACCAAAGCAATAATCCACTTCATTTTCGATGTGGTAACAATCCAGTGAGAGCTTTTCGCTTTGTTTCATACATTTTTTTTTAAGTGACATGGAAAGATGTATTGTAGTATATAGTTAGTGCAAAATTTTTGGTACTGCAATAATTGCTACTTAATCGAACACACTCATGCTCACAATTCTGACCAAATCATTACTAGCGTACACTCCTAGTTCCTAGCTAATTGTTCCAACAGGTTGTCTCTAATCACTCTCTGATAAGGACGACGATTACGCGAGATCTTTCGCTATGATCATTCAATTCAATAGACGCATCAGAACTCGTTAAAGGTTGGATGGAGGCAAGAACGAGGTACTACAAGCTGAAGAGCAACTTTGACCCTGAAAAACCAATGAAGTTTATATTACCGGCTGCTTTAAGCTAATTAAGCACACTACCGACGAGGCTACTCACGAGGGCGACATGCGTACGAGGACATGATGATGACAGTGTGATCACCTTTATTTTCTTTTTCACTCACCTTTTGCCAACTTTTTTCATCCTCCTTTCTTCTAGCTCCCGGCCCTTTCTTTTTCACCGTCTCTTTTTGCCTGTACGTACGTGTTGCTTTCTTTCTGTTACCGATCCAAATGACAAAAGCCGAGCAATACAGCCGTGCATTACGGTGAGTGAAAAAGAGGTTTAAAGCAGTAAACTAGACCAAAAGTTCAGCACAGATTAAGCTTTTATGTCTAATTCTTAAGTATTCATGTGGTAGTCGTTGCTACGACAGTATTATTCAGTCTATATATAGTACAGTGGTATATAACTATATATATAGCATATGCTATGCCGCACCTCTTCCTTGATCTGGATAATAAAATTAAACCATGTTTACAATACTTGTTTAGAAATTAGAACCCAAATTACTTAATCGAACACACTCATGCTCACAATTCCTCTCCCTCTGTCCCAAATTACTGTTCTTTAGGCTTTTTTAGGTATACTATCTAGATACATAGTAAAAGTTGAGTTTAATTTTCACCCTTGAACTAGCACACAAGTCTGGGTTTCAACCTTAAACTTTAGCCTTTAAAATAGCTCTCGGCTAGTTCTTCAAACATGTCCATTGTTATAGGACTGTCTAATGGTAACAACAGATACTTGGTCAAAAATTTCAAGTTCAAATCTTGATATAATGATTGTGCTTCTTATAAAATGGACAAATTTAAAGTATTTCCTTTTTCTTTTGGAACTTGAAACTAGTCATATGCTCGTAGGTAGAGTGTAGCCAAAAAGAGGCATAAAAGCTCTAGCACTAGACTGCTAGTGGTATGCACATGCATTTCCAGGTTGTCCCTGCACGAGGGATACTACATCCAGGTACAGGCTCTGAGGTGGATGCCACAGAGTATTTAGGATGGACGCAACAAGAAGAATAGTAGCTGCAGCCAGCAGGCACCTCTGTGCTCTGTAGTCTGTAGGGCAATCCCAACCAGAGACACTTCTGCACGCAGCCCCACATCACACATGCGCACATCATTGTGTTGTTCGAATCCGGGAAGAGCCTCATTCAAAAGGGAATTTACAATACTTGTTTAGACTCTCGGTTTTTGATAATTAGAGACCCAAGTATCTGCTGTTACCATTACAGTTCTAAATTTTTCATGTAAGGAAGCCGCATATGAGACGCGCGGGTTAAGCATCAAAGGAGACGTGAGTTTTTCGCGTTTCTAAATTTTCATCATTGATGACATGTAATCGGGCAAGCGATAAATTCGTGTCTCCTTTACCAAAGATGTTAGAGCATCTCCAAGAGTTTGGTAAAATTTACTTGGCAAATCTTGTGTTTTGACAACTTCTAAAAAAATATGTCAAGTAAAAAAAGAGTTCATCTCCAACAGTTTGGCATAATTCACTTGCCAAACTCAGATCTAACTTACATCAGGAACCCTGAGAGATAAACAAAATTATATTTATACCCTTCCACCTCTTGTAAACTTGCATCATGAACCCTTCTCTATTATTTATTTCTTTTTTCACCCTCTCATCTGGTTTGGCACGTGGGAGAAACGCCGATGGCAACCGGAGTTGGAGCGCGCATATTTACGCGTGGAGAGGCCTGAGATGCCAAGTTGCTATTGATGCCAAGTTGTTTTGCCAAACTGTTGAAGACCATTTTTTTCATGTTTTGTCAAAATTAAATGAATGTCAAGTTAAGATGTCAAACTGTTGAAGTTGCTCTTAGATACGCGTCGTAAACGTGCGTAAACACGTCTCCGAAGTTTTTCAGTCAGCGTCTCTTGTATCATCTAAAGGAGACGCGTGTTTAGAAACCGCGTCGCCACTACTTGATCTAAGGAGAGTCACGTATTTAGAACTCGCGTCTCCCTGGTTTGTTTCAAAGGAGACGCATGTTTGCAACCCGCGTCTCTCCTGCTTTTTTCAAAGCAGACGCGTGTTTAGAACCAGTGTTGATCACGGCAAAACATAGGGGATGCGGGTTCTTAACACGCGTCTCTTAAGATTCTTAACAAGCATCAAAGGAGTCGTGAGTTTTTCGCGTTTCTAAATTTTCATCATTGATGACAAGTAATCGGGCAAGCGATAAATTCGTGTCTCCTTTGACAAAGACGCTAGATACGCACCGTAAACACATCTCCAAAGTTTTTCAAGCAGCGTCTCCTGTGTCATCTAAAAGAGACGCGTATTTGCAACCCCTGTCTCTCCTGCTTTTTTCAAAGCAGATGCGTGTTTAGAACCCATGTTGATCACCGCAAAACATAGGGGATGCGGGTTCTTAACACGTGTCTCTTAAGATTCATTGGAGACACGTCTTAAAACCGCGTCTTCTATGAGAGTGTCTTTAATGACTTCTTCTATAATGTGTTTAGTTTGAATTTGAAATGAAATATTTAGACTTTTGATCTGAATTCTGAAATGGAAATGTAGAGAGAAGGTTGCACGTTGAAACTTTCATCGGAGTACTACGAAAAAGGATTTTTTGGAAACGCTTCCTTTTAATTCCACAGCTAGTAGAGCCGCTCCTGGAAATAATCAGTGGGCCTGAGGCCCCTGGCCATGAAGAAAAATCATTTTCTCGGCCCAGTTGCTTAAGGGGACTGGCCCTACAAATAGTTGACGCTAAGACATTCATATGCTTAAGGGGACTTGTGATGCACGGCCATGTGTAGATGCCTCCTAAAATACAAAATATTTTTTATTTTACCGGTTGAAAACTATTTTTTATATATGCCAACTAAAAAATTATTTTGGTAGTTGGCCATCTTATTTTGGCCGTTGGTACATCTTAAAAAAATATTTTCAAATACTATAAGCACTCATACTGGACTAGTACACTGAAACAGATCGACCCGAGGAGCCCCGTGCCGCGCGAGCTGCTGGGCGCTCGGCCGCAAGCCGCTTTTGCCCCGTGCGTGCGCCTTGATCCTTTCCACAAAAAAAGCGCGCACCGCAGCAGCAGATCAGATGACATGGCGGGCGCGCGACCACCGCCGCTGGGCTCCCGATCATGGCAGGTTTGACCGGCCGGCCGCCTGGCGCCGTGGCCGTTCCGGCGGCACCCCGTCTCCATCTTTCCTTCTCGTCTGGATGGCAGCCTTCTCTGCATGCCCGGCCGGCCTAGCACAGATCATCAGATGAATGGCGGCCGAGATGATGATTTGAGTGCAGCGCGTGATGATTTCAGTTTTCTGGGAGAATTCAGTTCAGGTACATGGGCCAGGAATGGGGCGCAAACTGCGGAGTAAGCATGTCTACTCAGGTTCGTAGATTTCTGTCAGACAACTCGTCACTGATTGTATTTTTTTCGCCGAAATTGAAATGCACAAACTAGACATGGAACTTGTACAAAAATAAAACAGAAGAGTAGAGAAACAAACAAAACACGTATGGATCATGTCTACGATGATCCAATATCTCTGCTTCAATTCAGTGTATCTGCAATGATCATTATGATGGTAGTAGTTAAAACCCACTGTTCCTAGAACCTGATGCATGGGGCCACACGAACCCAAACCCCTCACACGCATGACGCATCCATGATTGCAAAATCCTGCAAACTATCATGGGTGAAAGGTACGACGAAGCAATTCTCACACAAAAACTGTATGTGCTGGAAAAGCAGAGCACGAGCAGAGGGGGTCAGAAGAGCAGCAGAATCCAGTTACCGTTTCATTTCCGCCCAGTAGATGTATACTGGTGTCAAACAAACATGGTGCCAATTACTAGCAACAAGCGAAACATTATTGACTGATGAACCAACATAAGTAGGGTTCCATCATAACTTGTATTTTATTTGAGGAACCCAGGTAGCACATACTAATCATTCCAAGTTTATAATTCCAGATTTATAGGTCTTTTTAGTTTTGTCCTAAGTTAATTTTTTAGCTTGTTTTGATCAGGAAAATAAGAGGCTTTTTACGATGATTGAAAAAATGAGAGCCGTCCATCCAGATAAATCGTGCGGTGGAAAGACAAGAAGTACCACCAGATACCTAAAGAAAAGTACCAAATAGGTGGAACCAAGTATTGAAAACAGTAAGAGCAGTACTAATTTAATTTATTTTTTAATTATATTCCTCAGATCAAGGGTCATAAAAAGTTTAAAGAAAAAGTACCTGGAGGTACCAAATCGTACTCAACAATAATGGTAACAAAGTTCAGAAAACATATTAGCATTTATAATATCAAATAAATGATAAATGTACGATCGATACACCTTAGTTCATTTTTCATAAATTTGATCAAAACTAGTGAAATTTTATTAGAATAAAATTAGAATGACTTATAATTTGAAATCTAGGGAGTAGTATGTGACATGTGGTATGTACGTATGGTTCATTCACACACCACGCTTGTACAAATTCTATTGTTCCTTTTGAGTATGATGATGCGCTGACGCGATGATCCAAATTCCTCAGCATCGATGACCAGGAACGAGACAAAAGAAGAAAAAACGACCAAAAGAAGAGCTAATAAATAGGGGCAAAATAAAACAAAAAAAGCTTAGCACATCATGTAGCGTGCTCAAAGTCTCGATAATCTGTTGAGTTTGAGTTTGAAAGATTGCTAGCCACACGTTCCACGTGGCTTGACGGCGTTGCTGCGCACTGATATTTAGAAGTTGCTAATCCCACTTCCATAGTCGATGTGGAGTTATGATACGGAGTATTAACTGAAAGAGGCCAACATATTTTTGAGGACAGTGCCACCGGATGGGTTGAGGGAGATGGATGAGGCAGGCCCAGCGTAGTAGGTAAAAATCGTGTGAGCGAGGCCTGCCTGCCGGCATAATCAGCCCTACACTGTAGGCAGGACATGGGCCACGCTGAGGCCAATCAGTGCGAAAATCCTATATATCTTCCGGAAGGTGGTAATGGATTGAAACTTCCGATGTTTGAGATCCGTGCAAACATTCTTATCCATAGATCTATACCGAACCCTAACTCACACTCCTTCCTCTCTCTCCTTTGCCCAGCACCGCCGCCCCCGCGCCCTGGGGAACTCGCGCCGACGGTAAACGCTCTTTTTTTTTTTGACAACTGCAAACTTTATATATTAAGCAGTCAAGTTACAGAAAGGTCCTCCAAAGAGGACCAAATTACAGTAAGGTCCAAAGACCGGATAAGCACAACAGATACATCGAGGACGACGACAGCGGTGCTATTTTATTGAAACATACCTGAGCGCGAAGTCGACGACGACGAGGAAGCCGATGAGGACGGCGACAATGACGGCGGCGCAACCCTGATAGTACTTACCACTAGGGGCTAGAGCCATGTAGGTAACAAAGAAAACTAGAAAAGGAAGAGGACTACTAGATCTACATATTGGGGGGCTCCCTACCCCTTCTCGTCGCCGACGAGGTCGCCGGAGGGGAGGAAGGGAGGGGCCCAAGCAGGAGTGGCGGAGGAGACCTAGGCAGGGGAGACGCTTCGAGAGGAAGAGTCGGGCATCAGCAATTGATTCCGATGGGGGGCGAGTTGACCGGACCCGTAAACGCTCGTTCGGACATGCACATAGTTCCTGACCAACTGCACGTTTAACCCATCGAGGGCGCCTCAGGCCAGTGTAACGGGACCTACACGTAATATCTAACCTATGAAAGCTGGCGCGATCGGCGCGCAGGCAGACGGTCCACATCAGCGAAAACGATTCCTGTCGTTCGATCGTGATCTGACGGCAGCAGTGGGTGTGATATTTTGCATTTGGGTCCTCGAGTTTTTGCGGAATCGAACACGAGATCCTGTTTTAACCTCCGGCAGAAGCTTGTGGACCCCTCCCGTTCTGACCGTTCCCCGCCGCTGCGTTGGCCATGCCGACTTGAGGTACCTCGTGTCTGCCCACCGCGCCGGGCCCGGCTCCGCTGCCACTGCTGGCAGCAACTAGCGGCCTACTCCCTCTCTCCTCTCCTCCTCTGCGCCGATCCGGCCTCACGTTAGATCGGGCTGAGGACTGTCATGGCCGGCGTCACGACTGAAGACGTTAACGAAGAGAGGAAGGCGTCTTTTACACTTTACGTATTCGCTGTGTAATTTTTAAGTATCGGGTGTGTATGGTGTGTGGGCCTGGACGTGTGGGCTGATAGGCTTATAAGCCTGAGTTGTATCGGGGATGAACGATTAGGAAATTAAAAAAAGAAAATACAAACACCACAGAAGGTAGGGGCTCATCGCCCCTCTTCTGGTTGAGATCAAATCCGAGTTTGCCCTGTGATTGTCTCACGTCACCGGAGTGATCTCGCCGGCTGCCACGGGGCATTACAGTGGTATCAGATTCAGCTATCCTCAGCGGGGTTGGGCAGCTGCGCGGGCAGCAGTGATTTGATTCAAAGGGAATCCGCAGCGCAAGTGTGGGGGTTTTCGGGTTTCCGACGGTGCAGGCAGCGGTGTTCTTCAAGACGGCGGCGCATGCGGCGGTGTGAGCTTCGGGGATGAGTTGGCAGCGTTAATTTCTTCGGTTTGCGCTCCGACACCGTGGTGAGTCCATCGATCCCGTCGATCTGAGTCTGCAAATGAATGTGGTAGGGTTCTTCGATTCGAGTAGTATCCTGCTATTCGAGTTGACCCCGTGATTCCCATCCACGCGGATTCGATTTGCGGAGTGATTCATCACGGCTCCTCCAAAGCCCACGGTTCAGACCAAGTTCTTGCTCGACGCAATCGATTCGATGGAGCAGCGTGAGAAGATGCATTGGGATGACTGGGATCAGCCTGGCGCCGTGGCCGTTCCGGCACCCCGTCTCCATCTTTCCTTCTCGTCGGGATGGCAGCCTTCTCTGCATGCCCTGCCGGCCTAGCACAGATCATCAGATGAATGGCGGCCGAGATGATGATTTGAGCGCAGCGCGTGATGATTTCAGTTTTCTGGGAGAATTCAGTTCAGGTACATGGGCCAGGAATGGGGCGCAAACTGCGGAGTAAGCATGTCTACTCAGGTTCGTAGATTTCTGTCAGACAACTCGTCACTGATTGTATTTTTTTCGCCGAAATTGAAATGCACAAACTAGACATGGAACTTATACAAAAATAAAACAGAAGAGTAGAGAAACAAACAAAACACGTATGGATCATGTCTACGATGATCCAATATCTCTGCTTCAATTCAGTGTATCTGCAATGATCATTATGGTGGTAGTAGTTAAAACCCACTGTTCCTAGAACCTGATGCATGGGGCCACACGAACCCAAACCCCTCACACGCATGACGCATCCATGATTGCAAAATCCTGCAAACTATCATGGGTGAAAGGTACGACGAAGCAATTCTCACACAAAAACTGTATGTGCTGGAAAGCAGAGCACGAGCAGAGGGGGTCAAAAGAGCAGCAGAATCCAGTTACCGTTTCATTTCCGCGCCAGTAGATGTATACTGGTGTCAAACAAACTGTTGGCGCGAGATTGCAGCCAACAACACGCGGAGGGGCTCGCTGCAGCACCTCAGCGCAAGGCACCGGTCGGACCTGTACGGGTCACCGGTCAGACCGGTGCCGCCGGGTTGAACCGGCGAGAAGACCTCCGAATGTCGCCCGGGTAGGATCCCGTGAGGGCGGCGCACGCAGGATTGTTTTAGGGTCGGCAGGCCACCTAGAACGCCCTCAATCGACGTAGAGACAAAGGAGGAACAGCAAGTAGTAGATTGGAAAAATTTAGGGCAAAGAGAAAAGGTAAAAAGATAAACGAAAGTGTTTTTGATCGGTTGGATACCTCAATCGGCCGTGACCCTTTATATTTATACGGTGGGGAGGTCTTACCCCGCAAGAAAATCCTTTTACAAGTCTAAATCTATCAGGACTCCTTGTTGTAACTCGGACTCAGGGGGCACCGGTCAGACCGGTCGACCCGACGTGCAGAACTTCCCGAAGGCGTATCTCTCTCATCCGAAGTCCGAATCGGACGTTCTATATATGAATCTTGATCTACTCAACGAGACCTATCCAACGGTGAAGTCCAAATTGCATTTTGAGAAACTTGACCACACCGGTCAGACCGGTTGGGGCCACCGGTCAAACCGGTCCGCCCAGTCCTGCCAATTTTGGGTGCGAACATATGCCCCCTGTTTTCTGGTAAAGCTTGCGTGCCAGAAAACATTCACAAAGATCAAAATTGGCTGAAGATGATAATCAACAATGCATCGCCCATATTTTGCTTCTAAGAGCGATAATTGCTTTATCGGCCATAAACTTGCTCTCAACTTATGGAACGACTTGCTTTAGCCTCCATACCTGCTTAGTAGTTGCTGACCTTGCTGGCATCACCTCTGCCCATTGCTCCATTGATCCTTGCTTCCGTATCCGCTGCAATCTTCTTTTTTGAGTATGAGTTAAGCCTGAGGGACACCACCTCGGCTGTGAGTACTTTGACTCTCTCTTGCTGTCCTTCTCGCCCCCTTTAGTATTAGTAGGTGCACTTCTGACCAGATTATTGCTAGCAACAAACGGTCTTTGCATTGAACCATGATTTACATATGTTGGAGGATATTGAATCAATAAGAACCCATATGTAAATTAGCATAATCCAAAGGTGAGTAATAGCAAGGATATGACCAGGACCTTGGAGAGGTCGGTCCAACATATGAATAAGGTGCAGCAGTATAATTTACTTGAGAGTTGCAAGAACAAGGTGTATTTGGCTTTTTACCTTTACTTGGTCGAGTACCTTGCTTTTGGCCTGCTCCCTTCTTCTTGTACTTGACCAAAAGCTCCTCGAAAGTTGGCTTCATCTTTTACTTAGGCTTGGAGCATCTCCAATCTTTCTGGAGGCACCAGTCAGACCGGTCTGGGACACCGGCCAGACCGGTCGACGTGCTGCCGGTCTTCTTTGTCTTGCCTTGCCCCCCGAGCGTTGAAACCTTTGCTGCAACCTTGGGGGTCTCTTCCCGTGACACTTTTCTTTTAGGTCTTTGCTCTCTAATGATTACATTTTTCCCTTTAGCCTTTTCGGCTTGATCTAGCCGAATTATCACTTTAGGATTTTGTATCTCAATGGTGTTTAAAGAAAAAGGATTACTATCGACCTGCATAGGATGAAAAGTCAAACAACCTTCATTAATGACCGATTGTACTTGCCGCCGAAATACATTGCAATCATTTGTTGCATGAGAATAAGAATTATGAAATTTACAATAAGCACGCTTCTTCAACTCTTCTAGTGGCGGTATAGTATGAGTTATTCTAATCTTCCCAGCTTTCAACAACTCATCAAAAATCCTATCGCACTTGGCTACATCAAAAGTAAACTTAACCTCTTCTTGCCGATTTTTACGGACCGGCTTTAGAGAATCACAAGTGCTAGGCTTATCTTTGTGTGACCACACAAATTCAGCACTATAAACATTATTGCTCTCATCGTCCGAATCATCAGATGCATAATAAATATGATGATTAGCCTTGTCATTAGTCTTTTGTGAGTTTTTAGATTCTTTGCCTCGGCTTTCATTAGTCAGAGCATTTTGTAACACTTGACTAACATCTAAAAACTCTTGACCCTCAAGCTTTTCTCTATGAAATTCAAGTAAGCCAGCAAAAGCTAGATCAGCTAAATCTCTATCAGAAATTGTCAAACCATAGCATCGGTTCCTAGTATCTCTAAATCTTATAATATAATCAGAAACAGTTTCATACAATTTTTGCTTAACTGATGTAAGATGTGACAATTTTAATTCAGATTCACCAGTAAAGAAATAATTATGGAACTTTTGCTCTAAATCAGGCCAACTACGATTCCTCTAATGCTGGATGGCGAGCGGCGGGTTCCTGCGGTGCAGCGGCAATGGCGAGCGCCTCTTCGCCCCTTCCCTGCTCGGCCTCGATCTACGCGAGCTCGGCCTCGAGTGGCCCCGCGCGGAGGTGAAGGAGGGGGAGGACGTCGCGGCGGAGCTCCCGCGGTGGCTTGAACCCCTCGGCGACCTCGACGGCGCGCCCCTCCCTCTCATCTCCTTCCCTGCCATGGCGGTGGTGGCATGGCGGTGGCGGCGCGCGGACAGATCAACGGGCCCGCGGGCGGCGGATCCGCCGCGTCCGTGAACGGGGTGGCGCGTGGCCAACGGCGCCCGCGCGGGGCGGGGGTGGTCATCCCACCATGGACGCTGCACGGGGCGGCGGAGGCCGGGAGGAGTCACACGGCGTCCACGGCCACCGTCCCGTCTCCCCTCCGTGCGCTCCTCTCTGTCGACATCGCCGGCGCCATCTTCCTCTCCTCTCTGCTTCCCCGGCGCCTCTTTCTCTTCTCCTCTCTGCGATGGCGCAGAGCAGCAACGGCGGACGCGAGGTGGGGCCGCCGCATGGCGTAGCGCACTTCCGGGAGAGCGCTGGATTTGGCGCACCCGGGCTCCGAACGGGACGTCCCGTATGGGTTGCCGTCCCCCGGTGCGGGGGAAAAACGACAAATCCATACGGGAGGGTACCGTAGCATCCCGGTGGCGTACGCCGGTGCGGATAGCCTTAATGTCTCGCCTCGTCTGCCCATCCGCTACGGCATGCGCGTACAGAGCAAAACGCGCGGCATGTAAATCTGTTAATGGTTCAACAACTAAACCAAACCCACACCAATCCATTTACATCATAATACACTTAAAAACCAAACCGACCCAAACTATTGACTCATTCATCCAAACCAAACCAAACCACTAAAACCATTTAACCCTTTTCTTTTATCTCAAAACTAAAAAAATCAATTCAATTCTCTAATTTTAGGGTCCAACTTTATATGTGGGTCCCACATATAGATTTGGCTTCACCGATTTGCACGGAGTAGCGGACTATCATATTAGACATGTCCAGCAAATTTCGTTCAAATCCGCTAAAATTTTATAGTGTGAACGCGAGCTTTTAATTTTAGGGTTCGGTTCTGGACATGGGTCCCACATATAAATTTGGCTTAACCGATTTGCACGGAGTAGCGGACTATCATATTAAGGTATGTCCAGCAAATTTCGGTCAAATCCGCTAAAATTTTATAGTGTGAACGCGAGCTTTTAATTATAGGGTCCGGCTCTGGACGTGAGTCCCACATATAGATTTGGCTTCACCGATTTGCACGGAGTAGCGGACTATCATATTAAGGCATGTTCAACAAATTTCGCTCAAATCCGCTAAAATTTTATACTGTGAACACGTGCTTTTAATTCTAGGGTCCGGCTCTAGATGTGGGTCCCACATGTAAATTTGGCTTCACCGATTTGCATGGAATAGCGGACTTTCATTATGAGATATCTCCAACAAATTTCAGTCAAATTCGGCAAAAAATTGTGTGTAAACGTGAGTTTTAATTTCAAAGGTCCGTTTTTAATATAATTTATACTTACACAAAGGTATTATATTGTTAAACCATTATCATCCATTATAACTATTAAACCAAACCAAATCAAACCATTATAAATGTCAAACCATTTTGAACCAAACCAAGTTAAACCACATCTCAAACCCAAACAAACAAACCGGATTGGAACCAAACCATTATCAGGTTTAGCGGCATGCAAGGGGTCGAACCCAGACCGTCTCAAGTCCAATCCTGATGCGCTGGCCAGTAAACCTGTGTATCTTTAACTTTCTCGTATGGAATGCAGCCGCAACCGTATTTAATACGGGTAGATAGAAAATACTTAATCCTTATAAAATTAACTTCTTGATGATATACTTTTTCCGTACTCATAAAACATGTCGTTTAGGGCAGCGACACGGTCTCCAAAGCATAACTTTAACTTCTAATTTTTTATGAAAATATTTATTAAAAACTAACAAATGTATACTTTTATGAAAGTATTTTGCAAGTCAAATCTATTCATGTAGTTTTCACATTTTCAAACTTAACAACAATTTAAAAATTATTCATGATTTATATTCTCAATGTTTGATTAAAACCTTATCTAAAACGACATGTTTTATGAGTACGGAGAGAGTACTAAATGTAGTACTAAACGACTTCCTACGAAGGGAGTATATACTGTGTGTACATGTATGCAGGTCGTTGACCTTGGTCTTGATTGCGATCGATCGCCCGAGTAAACGCTCGTTCAGACATGCACACAGTTCCTGACCAACTGTACATTACATTTAACCCATCAGAGGGTGCCTCAGGCCAGTGTAACGGGATCTAGAGCCTGACTTATTTCGGCTTATTTTCTCTCGTACAATGTTATTCAATCTACCAGGTAAGCACTATTCATTCTACCAGTCAAAAAAGCTCCTACACGTAATATGCAATGTAAATCCAAGTCCTTACTGCGGGCAATCAAACCAATGGGCTATCTATTTCAAACCTTTAATAGGGTATCCAAAGAAAATGCCGGATTGTCACATGCTAGATTTTGGACAATACCCTTGTTAGCTGTTGATCAGAAAGAAGGTCTTTGTTGCATGAAGAGGAGAATAATGAGGACCTTTGGATGCACACGACACTCCTCCCTCCAATTACTGTTTAATGGCCAAGCACTTGAGCAGACAGAGCTCATGCCAGTATCGATCAGGGCCTTATTAAGGTTGGGCCGTGAGTGGGCCGGATTAAGATTGATCTACTTTTCAGATGGCAAAACTGATTTGACAGAAGGGAAGAATTTCGGGAAGGAAAAAGTCCATATTAGCTCCCTCAACTTCTGTCATAGTCATCTTTTCCTCCCTAAATAGAAAATCGAAATTTTGTGCTCCTCGAACTATTCAAACCGATAGATTTACCTCTATAAGCGGTTTTGCTGATGTGGCAGCGCGTCAGCTGGCTTACGTGACGCCACGTTAGTCATGAGGGAGGTAAATCGAACTTTCATGATAGTTCAGAGAGGTTCATTAGACTTTATAAGAATATAGAAAAAAAATTCCAAAAAATCCAAATTTTTTTCTAGAATAATTGTACATTTACAAATAGTAAAATTATATTTAATATAAAAATCATAGAAAGTTTGTTTTAAAACAAATATTATAGTTATTCCTTTCTTGCTTTCGTGCTTTTAGATAATGAAAAATATTCCGGCTTCACACCTCTCAAAAGAGAGGCATCAGACCATCAAAAAGTATTTCTATTTTCTATGTCCAATCGCGGACAATTCGTCTAGTTGCTTCCCATGAGTTTTCATAATCGATACGGAAATCGATCGAATCGCCTATTCCTTTAACCAAGGAAAAGTATTTCTATTTTTCATGACCAATCGAGGATCTCGGGATTTCTACAATAAATTAGAGAGGTAGCTAAGATAATCTAGTTCCCTAAGCACGAGTCTCGCAATCGATCTCGGAACTTTTTATTTTTGTAGACCCAATTAGTAGTTCCCAATCGCGGGTGGAGTGAAATCCAACAAAAAATCAGTAAATAAAAGAATAAATTTTTTTCTATATATTTTATAAAGTCTAATGGAGCTGCCTGAACTATTATCAAAGTTTAATTTATCTCCCTCATGCCTGATGCGGCGCCACATCAGAAAAATCTTGACGCGGTGCCACATCAGAAAAACCGCTTTGAAAATCGCCTTGGGAGGTAAATAGATCGGTTTCAATAGTTCGAGGAGCACAAACATACCGTTCTCTAATTTAGGGAGGATAAGCTGACTTTCACAGATGTTGAGGGAGGTAATAAGGACTTTTTCCTTGCGGGAATCCAACATATATCCCGGAAGATAGAAATGGGTTGAAACTATAACCCACCCAATAACAGCCCACACAGCCCAACAACTTCTAACCCTAGCTCACCTCCCTCCTACCTCCTTCTCGCCGTCGTTGCACCCCTTTGCGGGCCACGCCGCCACCGGTCGGCCTGCTCCACCGCCACCCAGCCCCTCAGCGGGCGCTGCCTCCATGTAACGCCGTTGCGCTGTGCGCCCCGAGGTCCTCTTGCGTTGCCGCCGACCCTGCCCCAGCTTCTCTGCGCCGCCGCCCCGTGACCTTCCTGCGCTGTCGCCCCGCGGCCTCCCTACACCGTCGCCCCGCAGCTTCCTGTGCCGCCGTCGGCCATCAGGGCTGGCCGGCCCCGCCGCGGCATGTTTGCGCCGCCGCGCGGCTGCCGAGCTGTCGGGGGCTGGCCGGCCTCCCCGCGTCGCCGTCGGAGCTCGCCGGCCACCGGTGGTCACCGGAGCTTCTGAGAGAAAAGAAAAAAATGTCGATCCAACATTTTATGAAAAATGTTGATTTGATTCAAGATTTCCTGAAAAGATGTTGGTTCAACATTTTTTGAAAATTGTTTGAAAAAATGTTGAGTCAACATTCCCCAACATTTTTCAGAAACATGTTGAAAAATGTTGATTTGAAAAATCTTGGTGTAACATTTATTGAAAAATGTTGGTCAACATTTCCTGAAAAATGTTGAAAAAATATTGGTCCAGAAAACGTTGTCAACATTTTTGAAAGGCATAATAGGCATTTCAATCCATGAACTTTGCACCAAGGGTCAAGTTCACCCCTCAACTTTTAAATAGGTCAATTTAGTCCCTTAACTTTCATTTTCGGGCCAAACTCACCGAATTAGTATGTCAGATTAACAAATGATGAAAAGATGTAAATTCACCGAATACTTGCGTGATGCATCAATGAGAGAACATGTAATCTCCAATTCATGTTCTTCCTGAAACACCATCAGCACATCGGAAAAATGTCTATTAGTACCAGGTTCAAACCTCTCTTTATTTAGTCTTGGTCCTGCACCTGTAAAAAAAATATTTTAGATCCTGGGAACCTGTATATATGTGTGGTGTGGAAAGTCGTTTTTCTGGTAGTGTATGTACGCCCAATGCAATTAGCACAAAGTTTTGCACACAGTGCTTGTTTTACAATGCCCACAAACATCCCCCGAACAATGATGACTAGGGATGAAAGTGGTACGGATATTATCCGTCCGACCGACCAACCGAAAGGGTCAGACACTCAAATTATAAGATCGTATTCGAATACGAGTATTCAGTATCTATAATTATCCATACCGTATTAGTATTCGGATATTTAAAGTTGGATTTCTAAGATTCAAATATGATGAATATCACTATTCGACACATCATATATTGTTCGTATTCAAATTCGATTCGAGAATTCAATCCGAGAAAGTTAAGAAAAACTATTTGTATCTGTATCCGCAGTATCCGTTCGTATCCAATCTGTTTTCATCCCTAACGATGACAATGTGCGGAGAGTGCAGCGGCGATGAATGCAATGCAAGCGGTTGGCATGGGCTCTTGGAAGGAAGTGACAGAACTCGAGCTGTTATACCAAGCTATCACGCTTTAACTTCATCATTAGAGATGCGATCGAAGCTAGTCGAAGCCTTCCTGAGTTGGTATTATTCAAACACACAAAAGAGAGCAAAAATTGTGTGGCTCACGCTGCGTAGTTGGTTTCAATTTGCGTTGAGCGAATTATTGCTCGAGAATGTAACAGCGCTGTGATCCACCATGTGATCCACGCGTTGCATTATTGCAATAGTTCATACGATAATTACTTCAGCGGTCCACCACCTCACAATCATACATCAGGCATTAATTCTCCGACAGTAGCTCTATAATTATCCATCTCATAAAAATGAAATCTCCAATAATGTTTTTACCACATTGGTCAAACCACCTTACACTATTTTCCAAAAAAAAGCCACCTTTCACTATTAGAAAAAAAACTAATGCTAATATTAGTATCAACACTACTAGAGAATCGACCTTTGATCCTGGGGCTCCAAACAATTTCGTACCGGTTATGTTAATACCCAGTACTAATAGCAGTATTAATACCGGGTCCAATGACTAGTACCCTGGACGCTCCCGTGAAAGTTCATTAGTACCGGGTGCCGTGAACACCCGGTACTAATGGTTACGCATTAGTACCGGTTGTTCCCTTCACCCGGTAAAAAAAACACGATCTCCCTTTAGTACTAAAGGGTGAGCCTTTAATACCGAGTTAGCTTTCACCACAGTACAAATGTGCTCCCTCCCGCTGGCCCGAGGCGCAGGCCCCCTCCTGTCCGACACTTAGAAAATATATTTTCCTCCCATGCACTCACCCTCTCCTTATCTCTTTTCTACAGGTATCCTAGGCGACGCAGTGGCGAGATGGAGGCGGAGGCCGTCGGTGCATGGCAGAAGCTGCGCCCAGGCGACGCGGTGGAGGGGCAGAGGCGGAGGTCACCGGCACGGGGCCGGGGCTGCGCCCAGGAGACGCAGTAGCGGGGTGGAGGCGGAGGCCGGCCTGGCTCAGGCGCGGGGGTGGCCGGCACGGCGGCCTTCCCGGCCGTTGCGGGCTGGCTCAGGCACGGGGGTGCGCTGGCAGGCCCAGTGGCCTCTCTCCTCGGCCGGCGCGGGTGGTTGTTCTTCGTTCTGGTGTTTGGATTTTCTTCATTTGTGAGATGAGTCTCATTTTCTTGTGATAACGATTGTTGCAAGATGTGGGATAATGAGTCTCATTTACTGTGCTCGTGAATGTTATGTGATTTTCGTGAATGTGATTGTGATTCCTACTATGAATAATCTATGTTTGTGACTTGTGAATATGTGATTTTAATTCTTGGAGATCTGATTCTTGGAAGAAGTAGCAGGGAAAAGAAAAAAAAGAAAAGGGAAGGGATGGAAGGGAGATACGTGGCAGCTGCATTAGTACTGGGTGTATACAACAACGGATTTACCCGGTACTGAAGGCCCCCTCCTTTAGTCTCGACGGTCCAATACCGGTTCAACAACCGGTACTAATAGGTGTTGTGGCCCGGTACTGTAAGTGGGTTCCCCAGTAGTGCAGCCACATTGTGACCTGATACTAATGCTAATATTAGTACCGGGCCCAAATTCAGTAGCCTCTCGAAACAATTTAGTACCGGATCATAACACTACCTGGTATTAAAAGATACCGAAAAGTGTTATGACTCAGTACTAAGGGCACTCCCAACCCAGACTCCATCATAGTTTTTATGGTCATTTATTACCTCTATATTTATTGTTTTTGCTGAGGTGGCACCGTATTTATAGAAGAAAGAGAGGAAAATTGTAGAAACGACGTCTAAGATGGAAACGACGTCTACGAGCATATCGATGCGTTAGAAACGACGCAACTTCCGCGTTGGGGAAGATGATGTAGTTTCGTCAGATCCTGTGCGTCTTCCTCCCATCGCCGCCGGCTCCTTCCTGCGGGCGCCCGACGTCCTCCCGTGCGCTCTCGGCCGAGCGGGCCCTCTCCTGTGCGCTCTCACCCAACCGCCATCACCGAGCTACCGCCGTCGTCGCCATTTTTTTCAGCTACGGCAACGGCGACTACATACCGCGATAGAGCTCCGGTGCGGGTAGATGCAAGAGCGTGCCATGGCTGGGAAGAGAGAGTTCACGCGCCGGCCGGCCACCATGGAGCCTCGCTCGTGCAGCCGCCGGCACAGATCTTGCTTGTCCAGCTGCTGGCGCGGAGGTACTCCCTCGTGACTCTGGGATGCCGCAGGGGCTGCTCTGCGCCACCGGGATGTCTTCTCCATCAGGCCACAGAAAGAGCAGCCATCGATGGTGTTGGGAACATTCTTCAGCTCCGTCTTGCTTCTGCATCTGAATCCCCAGCGGCCAGTGCTGCTCAGGTTCATGGAGGTCAAGAGGAAGGATGTATGGGGACTGCTGCTCGTGCTCCTCCGATCCTCGGCCAGCTTGTCGCCTTCACCTTGGCTGCCTCAAGCTTCAGCTCCTCTCTAATTGCTAATGTTGGTACCCGATTTCCTCCATTTCCTCATTCGATTGACCCTGTATAAGCTGAATTATTGGTTCTGTTTGATGGAATCCTTCGTAACCAACATTTTTGCGAGCTCCTCGGCTGCGTCCAGGCCAAGGTTGGCGTCGAACTGCTTTTGCACGCGGCGGCGGAGCTCGCACAGGCAGTCGCCCTTCATCATCTTCACTAACGACCAGCAAGGAGATGAGAAAGTTTCAGCCGCGTGGGCACATAGAACTTGCCCGCACAGGATCTGACGGAATGAGCAGAGATGATTGGTTTGTTTTTCTTTTAGACTCTATTAAAATTACTGCATTGAGATGTATAGTTTCTATGAGTAAAGTCTTGTGCTATAGAAACTACCGAGTAGTTTCTGCATTGGGAGTGCTCTAAAGGCTCCTTCAAGGGTTACTTCAAAGGGAAATCATCATTTAATCCATAACATGTTATTGTAGGTTTTTTGCAAGGATTAATCCATAACATGTTATTAGTAGTTTTTTTTGCTAGGATTAAGGTCATGTGTTCGAATCCTATGCATTACACATGTACATATTATGTCTGAAAAATACATGAATTGTGACTTGGGATGTTGCACATGTTTGCCAGCCTCCCGGTTGTTCAGAAGTGATCCAACTAAAGTATCTTTTTTAACGACTTAGCGATACTGGTTGTGAAACCGGTACTAAATGGTTTAAAGATGGTATTGATGCTCACCTCTTCAATAGTGTTGGGCCCTAAGCCTCTCTGGTATCCATAAAATTTGGAGCTCTTGACAAGAGTTAGTACAGTCTATCCTTGCCCCTTACTGTCTCTCTTCCACGTAAGCAAACTGATGAGCAGGCCGATAGGCATTATTTATACACTTCGTAGGCACAAACCCAGCGATAGCATCACAACGTTTTGTGACAAACACATACAGAGTTACGAAGAGACAAACTAGAATATGTCGGCAGGGCAGGTTCCAAGACCGTCCTTGTTCCCACTGACGCCGAGCTGCTGCAGGCACAAGCAGATCTATGGCGCCACAGCCTCTACTACCTCACCTCCGTGGCGTTCAAGTGTGCCGTCGAGCTCGGCATCCCAACTGCCATCCATAACCTTGGAGGGGCTGCATCGGTGAAGGACCTGGTAACCACACTATCCCTCCCCGAAACTAAGCTGCCGTTCCTCCGCCGTGTGATGCGGTTGCTGGTCACCTCTGGCATCTTTGCATCTGACAGCAGCGGTGATGCGGAGACCTACCGCCTGAACCCACTCTCCTGGCTCCTGGTGGAAGGTGTGGATGCTGAAGACCACACCAACCAGAAATGTTTCGTGCTAGGAACGGTCTCCCGGCACTATGTTGAAGCAGCACTGTCCCTCGCTACTGGTTCAAGAAGGATTTGGCGCCCCCTCTCCCGTCGCCGTTCGAGGAAGTGCACGGTGTGCCTCTCCTTGATCATGAGAAAACACCGCTCCTGGACGAAGATCTTCACAACACTGTGCTCGAAGGTGTGGCAGCGCATGACAATTTGGCAATAGGAACAATAATGCGTGAGTACCATGATCTGTTCCGAGGGGTGCAGTCGCTAACTGACTGCTGTGGAGGAGATGGCACCACGGCAAGGGCCATCGTCAAGGCCCATCCTAACATCAAGTGCACCGTGCTGGACCTTCCAGAAGTCATCAAGAAGGCACCACCAGCTGATGGTGTCATAAACTACGTTGCGGGTGACATGTTCAAATCTGTCCCGCCTTCTCAAGCTGTCTTGCTCAAGGTATGAAGTGATAAAAAAGATTAACTATAGGTGCTATTTTACCATGCACCGTATATTCTTGAAAAAAAAGTTATATATATATATATATATATATATATATCAGCATCCATTTGTTCTTTTGAAATTGACACTTATATTGAGCAATATCATTATATGCCCATCTTATTATTAGAACTTTACTAAATGCAATAGTGATTTATGATTTTCGACAACTTTCTGTAGCTTGTACTGCATTTCTGGAGCAACGAGGATTGTGTGAAGATCCTGGAACAATGCAAGAAGGCAATTCCTTCCCGGGAAGAGGGAGGGAAGGTGATCATTATAGATGTAGTCCTTGGCCACTCTTTAGGTCCAATAATGTATGAAGCCCAACTCCTGCTGGACATGCTCATGATGGTGAATACCAGAGGCAGGCAAAGGGATGAAAATGACTGGCGTGAAATTTCCAAGAAAGCAGGGTTCAGTGACTACAAGATTGTGAAGAAAGTGGGAACTCGTGGCGTTATCGAGGTCTACCCATAAGAGACTACAACAGTCCTAAATGAAGAGTATGTTTATAGTGTGGTTTTCAGTAACCGTATGCTGTGAGCAGATAAATAAACGAAGTGCCTTGTTTCCTGAACAGAGGTATATGAATCTTAATGCTGTGAGCAGATGAATCTTAACATCTGTTTAGAATCTATTAGTAGAGCACTTTTATGCTTCATTTGTGCCATATATTCCTATGTTTGCTCTACCAAGACAGTTTGGTGCTTGTTGATCAGTATTTGATGTAATTCTCTTAAATAAGATGTGTAATGTATTGTCAAGCTATTATATCGTTGAGGGGAACTTTTTTTACTTACAAGTTGACAACATATAAAAATACTGTGATGTCCATCAGGTGGAAAAGAATCGACGCGGATTAATTATATCCCAAATATTTTTGGTATATCCTGCTGATGGGTTAAGATTATACAAGTTGATTTGACTGTCGTGATAACAGTCAATGAGAAGTTTCTAGCTTTGGCTTTGTTCGGCTTTTTTTTTTCTGGTTCTTGCGCAGTATTTTTCTCTTAGAACAAACACGGTATTTTTCTCTTAGAACAAATCAGCCCTACAAGTCAGTGTGCAATGTTTTCTCTCAAAACAAATCAGTCCGAAATACAGACTGTTTATCATACCACGGAGTAGTATCTACAAATACCCTTGCGCTTATCCACACTACTAAAGAAATGAGCATTCGTACCGGACATATTTTCGACCGGTACCGGCCCGTCATGAGTAACAGTGTCATCAGAGCTCATTTAGTACCCGTCAAAGCTACCGGACGATACTAAATGGTATTCAGGAGATCCCCATGTCCTCATTACTACCGGCTGCTTATTTTGACCCGTACTAAATAGCATCCAAACTATTTAGTACCGGCTCCAGATTTTAGCCGGTACTAAAATCTCTCTCAGCCCTTGATCTCCTCACGCTTCTCTCTCCATCCACCACACAATTAACTTCTCCCCACTTCTTATCTCCTCACCCCATGTCTTCTCTCCTCCAGTTCTCCCTCTCATCTTTGTCACATTGGTGGGCGGGCGCTGGCCATGAGGCGCTGCGGGCGCGCGACAGGAGGCGCTGCAGCTCTAGGTGCGCACGGCCCAGTCCAGCCAAGAGGCGCTGCAGCCCAGGGGGCGCTGCATCCCGTCCAGCCTTGCATGGCCTCGGAGGCGCGGCTGGCGCGCACAAACTCGGCCTCGGTGCCGCAGGCGGGCGCTTCGAGGCCAGGAAGCGCGACGGGCGCGCGCGGCCCATGCCGGCCTCGCCGCAGAGGGCGCTCAGGGTATAGTTTATTAACCATTCCCTGATCATGCCACAACTCATACTAGAGTACCAAGAGTTATGCAAAACATGTGGTAGTTGGCATAAACATTGTCTACATTTCCCCGTTTATTATTCAGATTTACGTATTACGGGAAAACTCAAAGTTGCCGAGCTTCAAATCTTCACCGACAAAAAAAACACTCGGCGAATAAGGGTCATTATTTCGCTGAGTTTTTTTTTGACACTCGGCCAACAAGGCTTCACCGAGTGTTTTGCTATGACACTCGGCAAAGAAGAACGTTTTGCCTAGTGTTTTTTTTCACTCAGCAATTAAATATTTTTCTTTTTCTTTCCTACCCCTCAAACTTTTTCTACTCTCCACATACAACAGGTCGTACTCAATGTTAAAATTTGAAAAAATTTGTATTTGTATGCTATATTTAGTTAATTAATTGCATTTCAAGCAATTTTCTGAGTTAAGTCAAATTTGAACTACAAGTGATTTAAAAATAGAAAAAAATGAGTAGAAAAATGATATTAATGTTA
The DNA here is from genome assembly GCA_036936925.1 of Cenchrus fungigraminus. Lineage (NCBI taxonomy): Eukaryota > Viridiplantae > Streptophyta > Magnoliopsida > Poales > Poaceae > Cenchrus > Cenchrus fungigraminus. Next base: position 96,876,132 of record CM072774.1, on the reverse strand, counting down.
TTTATCTTAGTTTGAGGCCTTACCCATGAAATGAAAAGAAAATTTGAACATCTTGTTAAGAAAACATAATCATGAACGTGTGGCTGAATAGTTTTCAAATTCTAGAAAAAACCAAATGAAGTCTAAAAATCATGATATTTTTAATGGTGTGATGGTATCTTACATGGAGGTTGTGCTAAAAAATTGAGAAGGTTTCACACATTTTGTCACGTACAATGTTTACAAACTGAAGCATTTGAGAAGAAGATTCTAAGCGTTGAGAAGGATTTGAAAAAATTTGAAATCAAAGTGATGATTGAATTGTGATCATTTTGTCACGTACAATGTTTACAAACTCAAGCATTTGAGAAGAAGATTCTAAGCGTTGAGAAGGATTTGAAAAAATTTGAAATCAAAGTGATGATCGAATTGTGATCTGACAACAAACCTTTTGTATAGACAATAAACAACATAGATTGTTTCATGTTAATTTTTGATAATTTTTTGAAACCGTTTGATAATTTTAATGTATTCAGTGCCATTATAGAATTTTAATTGATATAAATTGAATTTGAGCTATAAGTGCATAAGATAATTAATTTATTATATTAATCAAAAAATCAAACACATATTACCGAGTGAATTTGACAAAGTATTGCTGCATTATTTCATAATAATTTCAGTTTATGTTATGCAAAAGAAAGAGAAGAAGGAAAAACTTGAAAAACAATAAAAAAACCCTTTGCCGAGTGTCAACACTCGGCGAAAAGCTATTTGCCGGGTGTTGCTTTTTGGCACTCAACGAAGATGACACGACATCGATCCTAACCACTCAAATGGTGCTTTTTCATTGGTCCAAATACTCCAACCGGATACTCTCTCTCTCACTCCCCCGTCGCCCCCGTCGGATAAGGCTCCCCTCTCTCACCCTATTCTCTCCCTCCCTCACCCTCTCTCCCTCCGGCAGCCCAGGCGGCAGTGCGGCCGGCCGGTCCAGGCGGTGGTGCGACCTCAAGAGCGACGCGGCGCGGCCTCGAGCGCCAGGCGCTCACGCTCCACCAGTGGCGGCCCCTCCCCTCCGGCGGCGCCGCGGCCTCAAGCGTCGGGCCGCCGGATCCGCGCCTGCGCCGGCCTCCCGCCACTGGATCTGCGGCCCGTCGGCGCTCCACCACCGGTCAGCGCCGCACCCTTCCCTCCGTCTCTGGTCGGCACGGCGCCCTCGAGTCCGACTCCCGCCGGTGTCGGAGGCTCCCCTCCTCTCCCGCCGGCGGCCGGCCGGGTCCAGCCCCTTCCCCTCCATCTCCCACTGGAGGCTGGATCTACGGCTGGCGCGGAGCTCTGTGGAGGACGCGCGCGACGGCGGAGCGGGCGCGTGCGGGGCTGCGCGTGATGGCGGTGTTGGCGGTGACTTCAGCACGGGGCGGTGACTTGGCGGCTTCTCCGGCGTGGTGCAGTGGCAGCTTCTCCAGCGCGGCGCGGTGGCGGTGTCTCCGGCGCGGCGTAGTGGCACAGGACGCCAGAGGCTGTGATGGCGGCGGCGAGAGACGCCATGGCCGTGCCTATTTTTTTGTATTTTTTTTGGAAAAAAGTTTACTGAGTGTCATTTTTAGTACTCGGCGAAAGTTCGCTGAGTGTCCGATGTTTGACACTCGGCAAAGCCTCCTTTGCCGAGTCTTTGTTCTCCGAGTGGGTAACGCTGAGTGCAACACTCGGCGAGTGCCTGAGGCACTCGGCGTCTTCTGAGATTCCCGTAGTGACGTCTATTTGGTCATTTACGACACTGTCACTATATTTCTGGACATTAGCTTTCTGTACACAGTTTTATCTTATACATAGAACTTAAGACAGGAAGGCGGTAAGCACATACGGCATATTTATCCAGCAAAACTTCATCATTGTCACATCACCATCCGGCTTGTTTGCAGTCACCATATTAAACATGAATGAGAAAATGAGTTTGGTTTGTACATCCTACTTTTGGAGTGGGCCCAACCACCACGTGATTCACGCGATCCAATTGTCCACCACCTAAAAAACGAATATTAGGCCTTCAGCGACAGCTGAGCTAGCACAATAGCTCTAAGCTTCTTGTCAATCTCAAAAAAGTAATAGCTGAGAGATAACTTCAATGGTATGTGTTATAGCACACCAGCATAATAACGTCATTAGTGTCACAGCACTGTACACTACGTGGAAAACTGTCATTGGTAACGGGTATAAATCGTCATTGGTAACGGGCAAAGTCCTCGTTACCGATATATCATTACTAATGACTTGTCAAACCCTAAACTTGTCAAAGGTCCCATTACCAATAACTGTCATCAGTAACGGGTATTACCATAATGCCTATTACCTATGACTTTTATCAGTAACGGGTAGACCTGAGCATTTTGCGGGCTGGGCCGAAAAAAAAGCCCGGCCGTTTCGGGCCGGGAAAATCCCGCCCATGCCCGTCTCATGGGCAGCTACAGACTTCCATTTTGGATCGGGCTCGAGCTTCCCACTCTTTTTTAGTTGAAAAATAAATCAAATAAATTGTTTGGGCAGGTTCGGGCCAGGCCGAATTTTTTTCGAGCTTGGTTTGCGCTGACCACGCCCAGTCCCACAAACATCGTGGGTGTGCCAAATCCCAGCGGGCTCGGGCCGGGCTCACGGGTCGGGCCAGATATGCTTTGGTATAGTAACAGGCCATGATGACCGGCGCCCGTTACCAATACCAGTCATAGGTAACGGGCATTATGGTAATGCCCGTTACTAACGTGGAATAAAAAAACAAAAAAGAATCAAAATAACTTATATTCTTTTATTTTATACATACATGCATACATATAAATATATAGTTACATACGCTTAATTACATCCATTCATCCATACACTCAGATTGCAGACTTAATTGAAGTAACAGATTGAATTGAAGTAAACACTAAACTCTAGAAAAATTAATGAAGCAAAGCAACAATACACCAACTTTGCAACCAGATGTCAATATAAAATAAATAAAAGATCACTACCTTGATTAGAACACAGTCATTCAGAGGCTTCATGTCCCTCACATCATCACTAACTTGAGGGCAAAACTTTTGCTTGTATTAAGAAGGATGACAGCTGAACGCATGAACAAAGGACTGAGATGCAAATAACATGAAACATGTAAAATTGTAAGTGTTGTATACAAGCCTATCATGATAACACACAATGATGATAGGCAACACTCACATAGATAAATATATCCATGCCAGACAAGTTCACTAGAAATGAACCAGTGGAGAAAAATGCAGAGAAGTACGTCTAAAATGCATTGTTGGCTTCTACCTGTGCAACTTGTTGTCAACGGTTCAATAACGCGCCAAGATTCACCGCAAGCTTATGGATCATCGTAGTCACTTTTTCCCTCGAGTATGGACCCAAGGTATCAATCCGTGGAACATGTGTAACGCAATATTCAATCTAATAAGCGGGAAACACTTCCTTTTAGAGATTGGTTTGCATTTAATCTATTAAACACAAGAGATAGCAAGAGAAAGCGTAGAGATAACCGATCTAGAGAGCCTAGATCATGCTTTTGTTGTAGCTCTGAGCAAGAGAGATGAAGATAACAATGCGAATCTCATAAAAATCAACTTTAAATCATAACCTCCGTACTAACCCTCGAAGGCACCCACCGTACACGACATTAGCACCCTGTCACGATGCCCCCGCTTCTTGTGTAGGTGAACCTAAGAGCACGTTCACAAGGAACGTGTTGAACCCACTTGGTAGATCCGATATGCACCTCTAGCTAGCATGGCTACAAGAGCACCCTAAGCAATCTATCTTAAGAATAGATTGAGGAAGAAGAAAAACCAAGAGAGAGCAAAATCATAAAAGAAGACACTAGATCGCTTGAAATCGAATTCAAAAGAAAACTTCACTATGAATGATTACATCATACAAGATCACCACCAGGGCCCTACCTTGATATTGATCCTAGCTCCAGAACTCCGGCGTGGTATTCCTTGCAAGGTTCCCACGTCGGCTAGAGAAACCCTAGACAACTAGCACGACCCTCCTCTCCGAGATGGTGTCTGTAGGACTGGTTTGGCGACCAGAGAGGGGGGAGTGAATGGGTGCCGATAAAAATTCTTCTCCAAAGAGATGAACTCAGCCTATACCCCAAAATCACTTCCAAGGCCTCTACACCGACTTGCCAAGACCACGTAGTCACTCAAGTACTACCGATCCTAGGAACAAGCCACAACACCCAAGAGCACAGCGGAAAACTTCAAGGAGCAAACCGAGAACACAGGGCGGTCAAACCGGGTGCCAGGGGCGGTTAGATCGCAGTCCAGGGGCGGTCAGACCGCCTCGAACTGTAAGCTCCAAGAAAAGATCCAAAACTGGACCAAACAAACTCGAAACACTCCACGAATTTGACCAATGTTTATTCTGATCATGGCAAGCTTGCTCCCAGAAGAACACCCCGAAAAGGCCAAATTTTTCCCAGAGTCACCAGGGGCAGTTAGACCGCCTGCCAGGGGCAGTTTGACCGCCTGGCCCTGGACAGCAAGAACCGCGGGTCAACCCTCAACTTCTCATCGATCGATCTCCCGATTTACCCAACGGATTGCAGCGAAACTTTGGGGATAGTTGGGTTACCTCATGGACATCCTCTACCTCAAAGGATATGCCCCAAATCACTCCCAATCATGAGAAATCGCAAAGCTCGGGCCTCTACCTCAAGAACTCGGGCAACTCCGAAAACCACCAAATCGAAGACCTTCCCACGGGTTTGTAGGGGCAAGATCACCAAGAAAAGAGACACAACAACCTCATGTGTGATTCTCACTACAAACACCACAAAGAAATGCCTCCAAAACTCCTCCACGAATTTCTCAAGATAAGGCACCGAAAATCCACCGAAAAAGAAAAACACCGGGAAACAAAGAGGAGACAAGATTAGCACCACAAATCTTCTTCACATTCCGAGGAAGGAATCTTTACAAGGACTAGCATCCACCCATCATCCTACCCTCTTGATGATTTGGAGTTTAAGCACTAGCTAGCCTAAAGAAGAAGAACCACCATAGCAAAGTGCTAGAAGGAAGAAAATGAACTAGGGTTCCAACACTTGGCCAAAGAGTTAGCTGCCTACTCCCTCCAAAGAGCTATTTATCTATTGTCTCCCGGAGGTGGCAATTGAGCCTACTACCCCTACAACTTGAAATTAAGATACACACCCCTCAGGGGCAATTTTGTAATGTTGAAGGTATCTCCATCGAGCGGACACGCATCCACCGCAGCCTTGCTTCCCTCCGACGCAACCTCCGCGATCACGCCACGTGTCCCCCACTTCGAAGATTCTCGACGAATTGCGAGCCCCGTGGTCAGACCGCCTGGGGGAAGCGGTCAGACCGCCCTGGGCGGTTAGACCTCCCACCAGGCGCGGTCAGACCGCCCTGGTGGTCGCCTTCGTCCCGTCGAGTCTTCGGGCTCGGTTTTGAGGCCCAAACCGAGAAACCCTCCTCCAGCTGGTTTTGTGGCTAAACCAACAAACCCCGCGTACACGACACAACCTCACCATGCCAAGCTTCGAGCACGTCAAGCCTTTCACCTCCGACACCTGGACGGTCTACTCGGTCTTTCCTCGTTCCTTGACGTGGCCGCCACCAATGCATCGGCTCCATGTTCATGACGTTGTCTTGCTCTACTTGCACCATGCGGACCACACTTGATCCCGTCCGGCCACCGGGTCCCTCGAACCAATCCTACTTGTCTCTCCACTCCTCGGAGGCCACTCTGGCTATGACCTTTCGCTCTTGTTCTTCACCTGCACCAACGTAAATCAAGCTGCATCCAACACCTGCAATACTAGGCCAAGAGTCAGTCCACACCACGTTGTCAATCAATCATCACTAAGGAGCGACCATCCATTGGTCCTCGGACACACCTGGTCCTCAGTGTCCCTCTAGCTTCTCCGCTCCTCGGCGGCTCTCTGATCGATCCCCCCCGTGAGTCTTTGCGTGGAGTCTTTAAATAGCCCAAGGGAGTGCTAGGTCAAAGGGGGTGCCGAACCGAGGCAAAAATGGGGTGGGCCGGCCGGCCTGGGCCCGTTTCAGCCCGGTTCGGCCTCGACTTTCTTCCCAACGCTTCTCTTGACATTTTGGCTTTCTGCACCTTTGCATGTGGGCTTTGGACGTCATTTTCTCCATGAATTAGATAAGGGTACTTGTCGTACAAGCTTCCACGTCTTTTGGTTAAGTCCCCGGAGTTTTATAGCTTTATGCTTCGGTCCTCGGGTCTTTGGAGTCATGATCACCTCGAGTCATGTGTTCCAAATCATGTGCTCTAAACTGCGTTCATGTACTCTCCTACAAAGTCAAAGTGTTACTATACCTTCAAAAAATGTGTTACCAAGGAAATCATTGTAACACTTGATAAATGTTCCACTAGGTAATAAACTATGTTACATAGTAGTAACACATATTTAGATGTAAAAGAACACATATTTTGTGTTCCTATAGATTAGGCTACGGTAACACTGGAATAGGTAACACTAATAAGATGTGTTACTAAGTGTCCTAGTAACACTTTTATTAGCCTATAGTAACACAAGTTGGTGTTACGATATCCATGCTCTGTAGTAGTGCGGGCTTCTTTATCTTCTCATAATGTGCTTAATGAACCTTGCCCGAAAGTGCTCCTTTTAGTGCTCAAATCCTGCGTAAACACAAATACTCCAAAACCACATGCAAGTGCAAACTTGTTATATCATTAGTATGCCTAGTGGCGGGTTAGTTCCAATTCAAAGTCGAAACCAATGTGTAACAAGTGCGTTAGGGGTGTCAAATTTGACCGTCAACACTTGTACCTGATAGCAAGGAATCTAAAATGAAAAGGAACAATACTGGAGTCAAACTTGATGAATACATTCTAGAGTAAAAAAAAGGAGAGCTGCTAGCAAACAAATAAGAGGGCATGTTTACTATAAAGTGTTATTTCTTTTGGAACAAACAAGTATATTTGAGTATGCTAAACAACATTTATGCACACCAGAACGAATGTAAGGAAGAAATGTAACCTAGTATATTAGAAGAATGAGAAGTCATTGTTGTCATTTCTAACGTCGCCACTAGGTTGAATCCCTGACAGCGGCATAAAAAATGCCTTATTGATGAATGCTTAGTGGGCGTCTCTCGGCACTGATACTGGGTTTTGAACACAATAATATTACCAAGAGATATGCCTTATTGATGGTAAATGAAAGGTGTATCCACAAGCACATGGATATATGTTTATATTTCTTTTATATCAATTGTAGCATTTCAGGAGAGACTATTCCCAAAGGTATTGTTATTTATATTTTTCCAATGATGGTGTGGGGATTGCATATGGATTATCGGGTACATATCCAGGACAATATGAATAAGTAAAGCATACCAAAGCATTATAACAGGTGTAAGTGATAATCAATATATATGAGGGGTAATGTGACACACACAAGCCATTATCTCAGATAAAGAATAAAGAAATACACCTATAGGTTGGTAAGAGCACATACTAGAGTCATCCTTAGGGTCGTATCTACTAGCAAAGGTATACATCATATGGTTAGTGCTAGACCTATCATACTGTATATATTGAGGAGAATACCTCCCCTAGTCTGCCATGGAAGATATCTTTCAGAACTCTGACACCATACCCTAATGTGGGGGAATACAAGGGATGTACGGGGATGTCACCATCCGTACACCTACCCCTCAAATCGTGGGATACAATTATCTTTTGTGGATCCTACGATACCTGGGCACCACGCCCAAAACCTTGATCACTGCAACTAGCCACCCAGAACCAGAACTATGATCACTACTAGAATCATAACATCCACCATATGTCATCACTAACTTGATGAATACATCCACCATGAAAAATGCCCTCTTATTTGTTTGCCAGCAACTCTCCTTTTTTTACTCTAGAATGTATTCATCAAGTTTGACTCTAGTATTGTTCCTTTTTATTTCAGATTCCTTGCTATCAGGTACAAGTGTTGGCGATCAAATTTGACACCCCAAGTGCACTTGTTACACATTGGTTTCGACTTCGATTTGGAACTAACCCACCACTGGGCATACTAATGATATAACAAGTTCAACACAAGCATGCGTTTTTGGAGTTTTGTGTTTACACAGGATTTGAGCACTAAAAGGAGCACTTTCGGGCAAGGTTCATTAAGCACATTATGAGAAGATAAAGAAGTCCGGCACAAGTGTAGACTCGAGGCGAACATGACTCCAAAGACCCGAGGACCGAAGCATAAAGCTATGAAACTCCGAGGACCTAAGCAGAAGATGCAGAAGCTTGAGCAACAAGTATCCTTATCCAAGTCATGGAGAAAATGACGACAAGGACCCACATGCAGAAGGGTGGAAATCAAGAAAGTCACGAGAAGCATCAGGAAGAAAACCAAGACCGAACCGGGTCGAAACGGGCCCAAGCCGACCGGCCCACCCCATTTTCGCCTCGGTTCAGCCTCCCCTTTGACCTAGCACCCCCTCAGGCGATTTAAAGACTCCACGCAAAGACTCATGGCGGGGAATCCACCAGAGAGCCGCCGAAAGAAGAAGATACACCGAAGGAAGCTGACGGCCACCGCAAGTCCTCGAGGGTACCTAGGAGACGGCTTAGGCCACCCCTAGCCGCCATGGCATCCCTACGCGGTTGTGCTATGGCGGAGTTCAGGAGTCAACCCCATGATTCATCGGGGTATGTACACACACGATGGTGATATCAATATACTCTTTATTCTAGTTGTCTCGACTTTGGTCTACTTCAATGCGTGCTTTCTTTCTCATATGTGATGTGTAGGACCGAGATGGCGACCAGAGAGGGGGGGGGGGAGTGAATGGGAGCCAATTAAAATTCTTCTCCAAGGAGACGAATATGAATATGCTCCCAAAATCAACTCCGAAACCTCCGACACTCTTCTTACCAAATCCACACAGTCACTGAAGTAATGTTAGATCTAGGAGCAAGGCAAAACAACTCGTACAGCACGCAACACAGCGGAAAATAGAACAAAGCGCTGCACGAGGGACACCGGTCAGACCGGTCAGGACCACCGGTCAGACCGGTCCAGACCTGATCTTCCGGGCACAACCTCCGGAACACCCGAGGGCAAATAGAGACACTCCGGATCACCCGAGCACAACAGCCGGATCACCCGAGCAGCAACTTGGTGATTTCTCACGAAAGCCTCTGCACCGGTCAGACCTGTCACGGCTAAAAAACCCCAATTGCGAGAATCCAAAGCTCCCGAGGCCAAAATTGCACCAAACTTGAACAGCAGCAAGCCAAGGACCTGGACAACACTCTGGAGGAAAATCCCCCAAAAAAGCCAACGAATGCCGGTACCGGTCAGACCGGTGTAGAGCACTGGTCGGACCGGTCAGGTCTGGGCAGCTCGGGAAAAACTCCACCCGCGGGTCAAACTCCGATTTCAAATCCACCGATCTCCCGATTCGCGCAATGGATTCAAGTGAGACTTTGGGGATAGTTGGGTCACCTCATGGGTGAGCCTTGGCTACGAGATCAAGTCCCCAAACTCACCAAATCTTGCGGAATCGCGAATCAAAGGGACGAACACCAAGAACACGGGACAAACTGAAGACCACCGAATCGAAGGTCTTCCCGTGGGTTTGTAGGGGCAACATCACCAAGAAAAGAGGCACAAAGCACTCATGTGTGATCCCCCAACAAAATCCCCAAGGAAACCCCTTCAAATCCACCCCACAAAAATCCTGAGAAAATGGCTCCAAAAATCCATAAAAGGAAAAATGTCGGGAACAAAAGAGGAGGCAAGATTAGCACCAAGAACCTTCTTCACATTCAAAGGAAAGATTCTTTACAAGGGCTAGCAACCTCCCAACATCTACCCTCTTGATGATTTCGTGATGAAGCTCAAGCTAGCCTATGGAAGGAGAAAATCCATAGCAAGTGCTAGGAAGAGAAGAAGATCAAAACCTAATCACCAAGTCCTAGAGAGAAGCCCCAAGAGTTGGCTGCCCACACACTCCATTTGCTATTTATCTATAGTCCATCGGAGGTGGGAAAACCCTATTCTACCATTACAAACCGAAATTAAGATACACACCCCTCAGGGGCAATTCCAGAAGTTTGTGGGTAACTCCATCGAGCGGACACGCATCCACCGCAGCCTTGCTTCCCTCCGACGCAAGCCCCGCGATCACGCCGCATGTTCCCTACTTCGAAGCTTCCCGTCGCACACGGTCCACACCGGTCATACCGGTGCTCTCCACCGGTCAGGCCGGTGCGCTGTCTTGTCACGCCGGGTCTTCGGTCAGTGCTGGTTTTGTGGCCAAACCAACAAACCCCGCGTACATGGCACAGCCTCACCACGCCAAGCTTCGAGCATGCCAAGTCTTTCACCTCCGGCTCCCGGACGGTCTACTTGATCTTGCCTCGTTCCTTGACTCGGCCGCCACCAATGTACCGGCACCTTCTTCACAACGTCGTCTTGCTCTTCTTGTACCATGCGGACCACACTTGATCCCGTCCGGCCACCGGGTCCCTCGAACCAAGCCTACTTGTCTCTCCACTCCTGGGAGGCCACTCTGGCTAAGACCTTTCACGCCTGTTCTTCACCTGCACCAACGCAAATCAAGCCGCATCCAACACCTGCAATACTAGGCCAAGAGTCAGTCCACACCACGTTGTCAATCACTCATCACTAAGGAGCGACCATCCATTGGTCCTCGGACACACTGGTCCTCATGATGCATCCATATGTTCATAGTAAGATTAGATCTCTTCGTGGTGATTAGTCTACATCTTGCGGATATGTTGAAGTAGCGTGTTTTACCTAGTTCGTCGATTACCCCGGTGTGGTGACAGCATGGCGGAGGGAAAAGTTCTAGCGACGACGTGATGTGGAATTGGACCGATGGCGAGTACCGTGGTAGTTGGTGCAGCAACTAGGGAGTTGTTTAGGGTAAAGCTTTGGGAAACCTTAGGCGTTGACATGCACCTCGCACTGGTGACCTTGGGAAAGTAGGCCGCTTGTGAGCCGCCTTTCTGAGAGATGATTCTGTGTACCTTTTGTAGAGATGCAATCAATGTTTTGATCACCTTTGGACTAGAATTGTACCTAGAGACAATAGGCTCTAGCTCCTTTGTTGTGTTATCTCATCTACGGTTATGAGTGTGTGAAAGTACATCTAGGCCCTCAGTTGATTTTGGTGATAATGACAATCACAATTTGAATGGATTAATGCTTTCAATAAGATATGTGCAGGAATTGAAAGGGTTATACTTTAGTTTGATCAAAAGAAGTCCCTCATTTCATTCTATTCGGTGTTGGAGCTCAAACGGCGGTTTAATTTAATTTCTCGTTTGAATTTGAGTATAGGAAACACCGTACTACAAAGGGGGATGTGATTGATTGATCAAGGCCAACTACAAGTGCTACTCGTGAGAACTAACAACACTTTGAGAGACACTTTAACACCACGGACACATTTTTTTTGGGTATACCGGATGATCCGGTCGCTAGGGCCGGATGACCCGGTATGGTACTGTCCGCCACCGGGTCATCCGGACCTTAGGTCCGGGTCATCCGGGGTGGACCGCAGAGTTGACCAATGGCTAGATTTTGGGGGTGGGCTATTTGTACCCCTTCACCCCCACCTTCATTTGTTGCTGCCTCCCACGCCTTCAACACTCCAAAAACCTCCATTCCCTGTCCTCCAACTCCCTAACAAGCCTCTCCAAGCAAGGATTCCTCTAGGGTTTGGGTGTGAGAGTGGATTGAAGAGTGAGAGAGAGTCTCTTGAGTGAGTTCATCTCCATTTCATATCAAGAAGCACTTGTGGTGACCAAGATCAGTTGATTTGCATTTGTTACTGTTGAAGCTTGCTTCTAGACGGTTAGGCGTCGCCCGTTGAGTGCCCTCTTCGTGTGGAGCACCCGGGAATGTTTGTATTGCCCTCTCTTTTGTGGAGTTCTTCTTAGTGAGCACCAATCTTCCTTTGTGGGGATTGGGTGAGGAAAGTGGCTCTTTGTGATAGCCCACCCTTTGTGGGTACCTCAACGGAGACGTAGCTTCGTTGGTGGAAGTGAACTTCGGATCAAATTCTTTGTCTCTCGCTCATTTGAGTTTTTACTCCATTTCTATACCTAGAAGCTTGTTTTGTCCCGATCTATATATTTGTGTTGTTCCAAGTCTATTCTTTGGTTGCAGGTGGTCTACAGCATCTCTACTAACCTTTTGATTCAAATAGATTTTTCAGTTCATTCTCAATTTATATATATTTTGGCTCAAAATTCCTGTACCGGATCATCCGGACCTTGCGACCGGATCACCCAGGACATCACTGTTTGCTGTCGGGTCATCCGGCCCCTAGGTCCGGGTCATCCGGTATCTGATCCGCTGCTCATTTTTCGGAGAATTTTTCAGTGATCCTATTCACCCCCCCTCTAGGCATCACAAGATCCTTTCAATTGGTATCAGAGCCTAATCCCTTGATTAAGGCTTAACCGTTAAGGGACAATGATGTCGGGAGTGGGCGATGGACTCTCCGCACAAGAACAAGTCGCTCAAGAGCTAGCCGCAAAAGAAGCTCAAGAGCGAGATGCTAAAGCCGCTCAAGATCAAGACACTCTCAAGAGCTCGGACGACTCCAACTCAAGTGATGATGAAGAAGAAGAAGTTGGACTTGATGCGGCGGCCAAGAAAGCGGCCAAGAAACAAAGAAAAGCTAGAAGAAAAGCCAAGATGGAGGCTAAGCTATAAAAGATGGTGGAGAAGCTCTTCCAAAAGAAACTCAAAGAAGAACAACAGAAGCGCTCTCCGTCCGGATTTCATGAGTACCCCTACCACTACGCACACTCTCCGGGCAACTACCCCCAAGAGAAGTTTTCTTCCGTTCATTTGGGGAAACCTCCTCACTTTGATGGAATGGATTACCCCAAATGGGCTTATGATATGCAAATGCATCTTTACAGGCTTCACCCTTCTCTTTGGCTAGTTGTGAATGTAGGTGTAACAATACCTAAAGAAGGAGAAGTGCCAACACTTGAGCAATCTCAAGATCTTCATCGTAACGTACAAGTAGCAAGAGTTATCACAAGCTCTCTTTGTGCTCAAGAGTTCAACAAGGTCCGAAACATACAAATTGCCAAGGTGATTTGGGACACTCTCAAGGAAGCACATGAGGGAACCGATCAAGTTAGAGATGGAAAAATTGACTTGCTTCAAGGAGAATTAGAACTCTTCATCATGAAGGATGATGAAACCGTGAGGCAAATGTATGATCGACTAATGATCCTAGTCTCGGACATTAGATCACTTGGAAGTGAAGATTGGGATGATTTCAAGGTCACCAAGAAGTTGTTAAGAGCATTCACTCCAAGAAATGCTACACTTGCCACCATGATAAGAAGGGATGTGAACTTCAACACAAAGACCCCTAATCAACTCCTTGGTGAAATTCTACATCAAGAGTTGGTTGAAAAGGATGTAGCAAAGTCTCTCACCTTGAAGATGAACAAGAGCTTAGCTCTCAGTGCTAGCTCAATTGGTGAAATTGAATCAAGTCACAAAGCTTCCAAGCCCAAGAGAGAAGTCTCAAGTGATGATGGAAGCACCGATGAAGAAACCGCCTTTGCTCTAAGAAGCTACAAGAAATTCTTGAAGAAAAGAGCATTCAAGAAAGGCGGTGATGACAAGAAAAAGAAATCTCAAAGAAGATGCTATGAATGTGGAGAGTATGGACATTTCATTACCGAGTGTCCTCGCACTAAGGGAAAAGATGATGAAGAGAAGAAGCACAAGGAGAAGAGCAAGGACTTCAAGAAAAAATATCAAGGTCATGCTCATGTCGGTCAAGAGTGGGACTCCAGTGATGATGATGACGACAAACCAAAGAAGAAAGGCATGGCAACTCTAGCCATCCACAAAGACCCCGCTTCTTCAAGCCTCTTCAACAACTTGTCCAACGATGAAGACAATTCTCACTTTTGTCTTATGGCAAGAGGGAGCAAGGTGATAGAAATCTCCTCATCATCCTCTCTCTCCTCATCCAACACTAGCATAGATGATGATGACTATGATGAGGAAGAAGAAAGAATAAAAGCTAACATGATAAAAGAATTTGGCAAGAAAGACTATAAAGAAATAAATAGGCTTATGGAGAAATTAGCTAAAAAGAAAGAAGTTCTTAATAGGCAAGAGGACTTGTTCATCCTTGAAAAGGAGAAAAACCTTGCCTTAGAGAAACTTCTTGCCGAGGAAAAGGGTAAGGTGGAAAAGTTAACCATGGACTTGTCTTTGGCTAATGATTCCAACAAGAGGATGTCAAAGGAAAATAATTTGGCAAATGAATCTTTAGCTTCCCTAAAGGCCACTCATAGTGAGCTTCAAGCAAGCTTCTCATGCTTAACGGTCAAGTCAAAAGACCTTGAAGCAAACTTTAGTGCTCTTTGGGAAAGCACCAAATCCAATTCCAAAGCAACTCTTGACTCTAATGTCTCCACAAACTTAGGTTGCTCCAAATGCTATACCTTTGATATTGATGCTTGTAAAGCTAACCTTGCAAAGTTAGAAGACTTGGTCAAATCCAAGGATAAAGAAATTGATAGATTGAAGATGATAGTGAAGAAAGGATACGAAGGTAATGTCAAGCCTACACCAAAGGTAGTATACAAGGAAGGAGGTGTCACCAAGTTTGGTAATGGACTTGGACACTACAAGGGTGTGAAGGCTAATGGTAGGAAGTTAATGAATGGGACGGAGATTCCTTTATTTGTCAAGGGTGGTAACCTTGGAAACTTGATGGATATGGCACATGGTGTGATCATCGTTATTCTCACCCATGACAAGCTCAAGAGTGCATCAACCACAATTGGAAAGGGTGTGGTTAAACCCACACCTAAGGAATCGAAGAATGTGGTTGCACATGAGCCCTCTCCCAACTATACCTCTGACTACATGGTAACCATGGACCACAAGGGTAAAATTGTGGTAAAATATGTTGGGGCCTACACAAAGTAGACTATCTTACGGAGTGTGTGGGTTCCCAAGATGTATGCATCTAACATTCAAGGACCCAAATCTCTTTGGGTACCTAAAACACGAGCCTAATTTGTTTTGTAGGCCTACTCCTCCGGTGGAAGTGCATGACTAATTGATAGTGGTTGTTCAAATCACATGACCGGAGATGAAGACTCATTTGCATCCCTTGAACATTATGACAAGCCTACGGAAACTATCATCTATGGTGATAATGGCCAAGGAGATGTTGTTGGAATGGGTAAAATTGCTATCTCAAGTGACAATTCTATTTCTAATGTTTATCTAGTTAAAAATTTGGGATACAATTTATTCTGGGTTTCACAACTTTGTGAGAAAAGCTATAATTGTCTCTTTACTAATGAGGGTGTGACCGTCTCTAGAAGGGAGGATTCCTCTATTGTCTTTACGGGTCAATTACGGGGAAAGCTTTACTTTGTGGATTTCACAAAGGTCAAAGTGGAACCTAAGACTTGTTTAGTGGCAAAATCCGACTTGGGTTGGTAAGGACCAGGTGTGTCCGAGGACCAGTGGATGGTCGCTCCTTAGTGATGAGTCATTGACAACGTGGTGTGGACTGACTCTTGTCCTAGTATTACAGGTGTTGGATGCGTCTTGATTTGCGTTGGTGCAGGTGAAGAACAGGCACGGAAGGTCTTAGCCAGAGTGGCCTCCCAGGAGTGGAGAGACAAGTAGGCTTGGTTCGAGGGACCCGGTGGCCGGACGGGATCAAGTGCGGTCCGCATGGTGCAAGAAGAGCAAGACGAAGTCGTGTACATGGAACCGGTGCAGGGTAGCGGCTAACGACCGAAGTCTGCACGCGGGGTTTGTTGATTTGACCACAAAATCAACACCGAGCCAGTGCGAGGTAGCGGCTAACGACCGAAGCTTGCACGTGGCCGAGCCGGTGCAGGGTAGCGGCTAACAACCAAAGTCTGCACGCAGGGTTTGGTGGTTTGCCACAAAACTACCAGGAGGAGGGTTTCTCGGTTTGGGCCTCAAAACCGAGCCCGAGGACTCGGCGAGACGAGGGCGGCCACCCAGGCCGGTCTAACCGCCCAGGAGAGGCGGTCTGACCGCCTGGGCCGGTCTGACCGCCCAGGAGGGACGGTCTGACCGCCTGGGCTGCAGTGCGTCGAGGAGCCTCGAAGCGGGGGACACGCGGCGTGATTGCGGAGCCTGCGTCGGAGGGAAGCAAGGCTGTGGTGGATGCGTGTCCGCTCGATGAAGATATCTACAACTTCCGGATTTGCCCCTAAGGGGTGTGTATCTTATTTTTGAGTTGTAGGGGTAGGATGGTACTTTGCCACCTCCGGTGTGCAATAGATAAATAGGACTCCAAGGGTGGTGTGCAGCTAACCTCTTGGAGCCTTAGGGATTAGGGTTTTCATTTCTCTCCATCCCTAGCACTTTGCTATGGTTTTCTCTCTTCCATAGGCTAGCTAGTGCTTCAACTCCAATCATCAAGAGGGTAGGATGTCGGGAGGTTGCTAGTCTTTGTATAGACTTGTTCATCGGATGTATGGAAGATTTATGGTTGCTTGTGTGCATCTTTGATTCCCGACATTTTTCTTTTTCGGTGATTTTCAGGGTCTTTTCTTGGGAATTACGTGGAGAAGTTTTCGGGGCATTTCCTTGGGGGATTTGTGTTGGGGATCACACATGAGTGCCTTGTGCCTCTTTTCTTGGTGATCTTGTCCCTACAAATCCTCGGGAAGGCTTTCGATTTTGGTGGTTTTCGGAGTACCCCAAGTTCTTGAGGTAGAGGCCTTTGATTTGCGATTCCCCATGATTAAGAGCGTTTTGGGGCATATCCTTCAAGGTAGAGGTTGTCCATGAGGTAACCCAACTATCCCCAATGTTTCGCTGCAATCCGTTGGGTGAATCGGGAGATCGATCGATGGGAAGTTGAGGGTTGACCCGCGGTTCGTGCTGTCCAGGCCCAGGCGATCTAACCGCCCTAGGCAGGCGGTCTAACCGCCCTAGACTTTTCGGGAAAAAGTTTGGCTTTTCGGGGTTTTCTTCTGGGAGCAAGCTTGCCTTGATTAGAAGAAGCCTTGGTCAAATTCTTGGCTCATTTGGAGTCCGTTTGCCCCGTCTTCCCTTGGTTGCAAGTTTCGTGTCTGTTGGAGGAGATCTGGCCGCCCTGGGTACGCGGTCTAACCGCCCTACCCAGTTTGACCGCCTTGGTACCCGGTCCGACCGCCCTCTGCTGGACAGAGAAGTTTCAAGTGTTTTCCGCTGTGTTTTTGGGAGTTGTGACTTGTTCCTAGGGTCAGTAGTACTCCAGTGACTACGTGGCCTTGGCAAGTAGGTGTAGAGGTCCTTGGAAGTGATTTTGGAACATAGGCCGAGTTCGTCTCTTCGGAGAAGAATTTTTATCGGCTCCCATTCACTCCCCCCCTCTCTGGTCGCCAATCCGGTCCTACAAGTGGTATCAGTGCCGAGTTAAGGGTCTCCTAACCCTGACCGGTTCGAGATCCAAAGATGGCATATCAAGAGTAGAGTTCGGGTCCTCCACACTTCGATGGAAAGAACTACCAGATGTGGGAAGCTCGCATGGGTGCATTTCTTCGTGGCAAGGGACAGCTGATTTGGGATGTCACGGTAGACACTACCTATGTCATACCCCAGAGCTTCCTGCTACCAGGCACCAGGGATCTTTTCGAGGCCAACAACAAGGCCGTGGATTTTCTGTACCGTGCTCTCTCTGAACATGAATTCAATCGTGTTTTGGGAGAGAAGTTGGCCTGGAAGATTTGGGAGAAACTCAAGGTTGCCCATGGCAGAAACAACCAAGTCAAAGCTAGGTTATTCGCGACTTACCGGAGAGAGTACGAGAACTTCACTCATCTCCCCAGTGAGTCGATCGACACTATGTTCCAGCGCTTTACTTGCGTTGTGAACAACATGAGGGCCAATGTGACCGTCCTCTCGTACAATGATCATGATAGAGCTGTGAAGCTCTTACACTCTCTGGATCGTACCGTGTGGAGTGCTAAGGTCGAGGCCATCATGGAGTCCGGTGGGTATGAGACACTCACTGTGGACAAGCTCTTCTCCAAGCTCAAGTCCTCAGAGGTAGATAGGGCCTTGAGAGCCAAGACAGAGAACCCGACTGATCCACATAGTCTGGCTCTTGACACCGGCTCGAGAACAGGACTTGCTGCTAACTCTTCTTCTCGACAGTTTGCTCTGTCTTCTCTTGTGTCTTTGCCAGATGAGGAGTTCGAGGTGCTGAGCGAGGACGACCTGGCGCTGTTGACCAAGAGGTTCGGGCGCATGTACGAGAACCGCAAGGGAACAAGGCGGAACTCGAGTACGTACTACAGGTGCGGCAAGATGGGGCACTTCATCGCTGAGTGTCCCGAGGCCATGGAGGTCAAGAACAACTACAAGCACAAGCCCAAGAATGACTACAACACGCGCCGTCCCATGAACAACTACGCCAAGCATAAGAACAAGGGCGAGCAGTGGACCAAGAAGAGCGGCGGCTACTACAAGAAGAAGACAGCCCGAGCGATGGTTGCTGGCGCAAGTGACATCGACTCCAGTTCCTGCTTCACTACGTCGAGCTTGAGCAGCGACGACGAGGACGGTGGCCGGTACAAGGAGAAGAGGCACTCCGGCAAAAACTTCAACGGCCTGAGCTTCGTCGCGAGAACGGCTTCTGCGGCATGGCACGCAGCTCCGACAGCAAGAAGAGCAGAAAGGACGATTCTAACTCCAGATCCGACTCCGAAGAAGAGGTAAGTCGTGATCCCGATGTCTTGCTTAAGGAGGTAGCTCAGTTGAATGCTCTGCTGGATAATAGAGATGATGTGCTTAGGAAAACCAACAAGGAGAAGAGAGAGTTTAGATCTTTGCTAGGTGATGCTAGAGAAAAGGTCATGGAACTAGAGTCTTCTCTTGTTGATGCTATAGTTCAGATAGAGTCTTTGAAAACTGCACCTGTTTTAACTGATGAACCTAAATGTTCTGACTGCAATGTTTTCTTGGCTGACTTGTCTGAGCTGAAAACCAAGTATGCCTCTCGTCTTGAGGAACTAGATGCGGCTAGGGCTGATTTGATTGAGTTGAAGTCTAGACCTGCTTTGCTAGGAGCCTGTACCTCTTGTCCTGCTTTGCATGGTAAACTAGATGAATCACATGCTCACATTGTTTCTCTTGAGGCTGCTTTGAAAGCACCTATTGTTACTGCTTGCTCTGGTTGTGAAACTGCTTCTGTGAAGAATGTGGAACTTGAACACTATGTCAACCGTTTGCAAGATGAGAACGATGAGTTGCGTAAGTGTTTGGGTTGGTTGTCGGGTCACGAGCCTCAGCTTAGGATGATGATAGAGCAGTTCAAGCGAGCTGATGGTAAGGGGCTTGGGTCAGAGAGAGTTGGTGAGAGCAGTGGTGAGAAGGAAGAGAGAGCTGAGAGCATTCCCATTCCACCACAGACTACACCTACCAACAAGTGGAAACTGAAGCCAAACCACCTTTGCAGCAAGCTTGACACAACCCCCGATCCACTTGCCTTTCCACCCAAGACAAACAACCTTCAGAGGAGAGTTGTTTTCGTGCCAGAGTCGGGTGAGAAGCCACAGCCTAGAGAGAACCCACCAAAGTCAAAGCCAGTGCTCTTTCACTGTGAGTACTGTGGGAAAGATGGTCACCGGGAGGGGTTCTGCTTTAGGAAGAGGAAGAAGGAGATGCTTGCTAGAGAAAGGGAGAACAAGGACAGGTACCGCCTTTCTTGTGGTGTGCCTGAGCCTCGTGTGTTTCTACCTAGGGGAGAGGTTGGAGTGCGTTCAGTTCCTGCTAGGGGTGTTTGAGGTTTTCCTCCTCATGGTGTTCCTCCTCAGAGGGACGGTGGCAGATGCTTTGGGGTAGGGCGTGGTGAGTTTGCTGGATGTTCCCTCACTCGTGACCGTTACGAGTTTGGGAGGAACGATCGCAGCTTTGAGTCTCAGAGGAACTACGGACCACGTTTTCCCTTTCGTGGTCCTCGTAGTCCTTCAGTGAGACATGAGAGGGTTCCATGGATGGATAGTGGTGACATGGACTTTGCTAACCCATCTTTTGAGTAGATGGCTCAGCAGTGGTTTAACTCGTTTTGTGCTAACCCCAGTGTTGAGTTGTTTGCTCGCTCTCGTTCTCGTTTTTGATTTTGCAGGCGGGAGGCATGGAGAGCCTTTGGTTGATCGACTCCGGCTTTTCATGACCAGAGATCGGGGATGGTTCTCCAGCCTCACCCGAGTGATGTCGAGGGAGTACATCACTTTTGGGGATAATGGACGAGGACGAGGTATGTCTGATGGTGCCTATCAGGTAAGTGAGAAGTTCTTTGTTGAAGCCTGTTGTTGTTGCTGTTTCTCTTGGCTTCTTTTGGTTTGCCCTTTCTGAGTTGGGTCCTGGAGCTTCTGTTGTAGCATATGTGACATACATGCATTTTAATTTCATGTACCATACCATGGTAGGATAGCCATCTTTGTATCATCTTTGCATTCACTAGGATGGGCTTCTCCTATAGGTAGTGAGCACTTGTTATGCTACCTATGAGATTTTGAGCATGCTTTCTAGTGATTGGTGATGTATTGCTTTGCTTGTGATGGCTTTGTTAAATATCCATGGTGAAATTGCTACATTTTTGTGAAAATGCTAAATGAACACATCTCTCATGAGTAGATGCCTGTTCATGCTCTTTATGTGCAAAAATGGCTATGACATGCTTAGTTTTTGCTTGGGTAGTATGTTCTTGTCAATTGAGGTCAAAGACTTTTTGTCATTGCAAATGTTTAGCCCATGATTTACCATATGGAGGAGCATAAGCTTCTTTTTGCCGCAAAGGCATTTCATGTACCATGTTTTAAATCTGAAAATGAAATGTCAATGCTTGAAAAATATGCTCTCATATGAATCATGTCATCTATGCTTTTAATTTGCTTAAATTGGGTGCTAAACCGTTGCATGTTGTCTACCATGAGAAGTCTCATTTTAAGAAGTAGACACATGGCTCGGTGGCTTTGACATGACATGAGATAGCTTGTGGGTGTTTGCAATGATCCTTTGATGAGAACTTGTGACCTTGTATGAGCTTGTGTGTGATTTAGTTCATTTATGTTCATGTTGCTCATGTTTAGGACTTTGCTCATGAGAGAAATTTTTTTGCAAAATTGCTAAAATTGATCTTAGCTTTGTCCCATGCATGTGAAACCTTAACATCTTGACGGCAATGCCTTTACGGAACTATGAACTATCTAGCTTGCTCTTTATCTCATTTGTAGCATTTTGTTGTGCTCATTTTCTATTTGAGAAGCCTATAGTCGCATTTTTCCTAAATTTGCCTTGATTCATGCATTGTCAACAAGGGGAGAAGTTTGTGCATGAAAAAGCTTGTTGGGCATATTTGGAGGGTTTCCGTGCAGTTCCGGACCAATTTCGAGACAAAAAAATTTTGTATGGGGGGGGGGCGGTTTAACCGCCTGGCCAGATCAGCACTGCATTTCAGGTCGCAGGCGGTCTGACCGCGTCCTGCAGGCGGTCTGACCACCTAGGCCAGTTTTGCATGGTCTCATGGTTTTCATGCTTGCATTGGTTCAGGGGGAGCTTGCATTTGGTCAGGGGGAGTTTGCATTTGTGCAGGGGGAGCTCTTTGTACCTGACTTGTGCTCTTTGAGCCTTGTGCTTTCGCTCCTTTGTTGTGAGCTTGTTGTCTCGGTTGTGTCGAGCCGTTGCCCTTGTCTTAGGGGACCAAGACTTTCTCATTCAAGTGATCTTGTCTTTGCTGGTTCTTCGGCTTTTGATCACTTGCTTGAGCTCTTGTTCGTTTCTTTTCGTTTTCCTTTGTTATTTTCATGTGGTATCAATGTGTGTTGTCAATGCACTCATCAAGGGGGAGATTGAGGACCAGGTGTGTCCGAGGACCAGTGGATGGTTGCTCCTTAGTGACGAGTGATTGACAACATGGTGTGGACTGACTCTTGGCCTAGTATTGCAGGTGTTGGATGTGGCTTGATTTGCGTTGGTGCAGGTGAAGAACATGCACGAAAGGTCTTAGCCAGAGTGGCCTCCCAGGAGTGGAGAGACAAGTAGGCTTGGTTCGAGGGACCCGGTGGCCGGACGGGATCAAGTGCGGTCCTCATGGTGCAAGAAGAGCAAGACTAAGTGGTGTACATGGAGCCGGTGCAGGGTAGCGGCTAACGACCGAAGTCTGCACGCGGGGTTTGTTGATTTGACCACAAAATCAACACCGAGCCAGTGCGAGGTTGCGGCTAACGACCGAAGCTTGCACGTGGCTGAGCCGGTGCAGGGTAGCGGCTAACAACCGAAGTCTGCACGCAGGGTTTGGTGGTTTGCCACAAAACTACCAGGAGGAGGGTTTCTCAATTTGGGCCTCAAAACCGAGCCCGAGGACTCGGCGAGACGAGGGCGGCCACCCAGGCCGGTCTAACCGCCCAGGAGAGACAGTCTGACCGCCTGGGCCGGTCTGACCGCCCAGGAGGGGCGGTCTGACCGCCTGCGCTGCAGTGTGTCGAGGAGCCTCGAAGCGGGGGACACGTGGCGTGATCGCAGAGCTTGCGTCGGAGGGAAGCAAGGCCGTGGTGGATGCGTGTCCGCTCGATGAAGATATCTACAACTTCCAGATTTGCCCCTGAGGGGTGTGTATCTTATTTTTGAGTTGTAGGGGTAGGATGGTACTTTGTCACCTCCGGTGTGCAATAGATAAATAGGACTCCAAGGGTGGTGTGCAGCTAACCTCTTGGAGCCTTAGGGATTAGGGTTTTCATTTCTCTCCATCCCTAGCACTTTGCTATGTTTTTCTCTCTTCCATAGGCTAGCTAGTGCTTCAACTCCAAATCATCAAGAGGGTAGGATGTCGGGAGGTTGCTAGTCTTTGTATAGACTTGTTCATCGGATGTATGGAAGATTTATGGTTGCTTCCTTGTGTGCATCTTTGATTCTCGGCGTTTTTCTTTTTTGGTGATTTTTGGGGTCTTTTCTTGGGAATTTCGTGGGGAAGTTTTCGGGGCGTTTCCTTGGGGGATTTGTGTTGGGGATCACACATGAGTGCCTTGTGCCTCTTTTCTTGGTGATCTTGTCCCTACAAATCCTCGGGAAGGCTTTCGATTTTGGTGGTTTTCGGAGTACCCCGAGTTCTTGAGGTAGAGGCCTTTGATTTGCGATTCCCCATGATTGAGAGCAGTTTGGGGCATATCCTTCGAGGTAGAGGTTGTCCATGAGGTAACCCAACTATCCCCAAAGTTTCGCTGCAATCCATTGGGTGAATCGGGAGATCGATCGATGGGAAGTTGAGGGTTGACCCGCGGTTCTTGCTGTCCAGGCCCAGGCGGTCTAACTGCCCCAGGCAGGTGGTCTAACCGCCCTAGACTTTCTGGGAAAAAGTTTGGCTTTTCGGGGTTTTCTTCCAGGAGCAAGCTTGCCTTGATTAGAAGAAGCCTTGGTCAAATTCTTGGCTCATTTGGAGTCCGTTTGCCCCGTCTTCCCTTGGTTGCAAGTTTCGTGTCTGCTGGAGGAGGTCTGACCGCCCTGGGTATGCGGTCTAACCACCCTACCTGGTTTGACTACCTTGGTACCCAGTCTGACCGCCCTCTGCTGGATAGAGAAGTTTCAAGTGTTTTCCGCTATATTTTTGGGAGTTGTGACTTGTTCCTAGGGTCAGTAGTACTCCAGTGACTACGTGGCCTTGGCAAGTAGGTGTAGAGGTCCTTGGAAGTGATTTTGGAACATAGGCCGAGTTCGTCTCTTCGGAGAAGAATTTTTATCGGCTCCCATTCACTCCCCCCTCTCTGGTTGCCAATCCGGTCCTATAGTTGGTTGTGGCACCGCCGACTTGCCCATGTTGGGATGAGGAACTTGGCCAAACTTCAAAAAGATGAGCACATCCTAGGACTAACAAATGTTGTTTTTGAGAAAGATAGGTTATGTAGTGCATGCCAAGCCGGGAAGCAAGTTGGTGCTCATCATCCCATCAAGAATATCCTATCCACATCAAGACCATTGAAGCTTCTACACATGGATTTGTTTGGACCCATCGCCTACATAAGCATTGGTGGTAACAAATATGGTCTTGTAATTGTTGATGATTTTTCTCGTTTCACTTGGGTATTCTTTTTGCATGATAAGAGTGAAGCAAAAGGAGTGGTCAAGAAATTCCTAAGAAGAGTTCAAAATGAGTTCGAGCTAAAGGTCAAGAACATTAGAAGTGACAATGGCTCGGAGTTTAGGAACACTCAAGTTGAAGAATTTCTTGATGAGGAAGGCATCAAGCATGAACTCTCCGCTCCATACACTCCTCAACAAAATGGCATTGTTGAGAGGAAGAACCGTACCTTAATCGAAGTGGCAAGGATAATGCTTGATGAGTACAAGACTCCGGATATATTTTGGGCCGATGCCGTCAACACCGCTTGCCATGCCGCCAACCGACTCTACCTCCACAAGTACTTGAACAAAACTCCCTACGAGATCATCACCGGTAAGAAACCTAGTGTGCACTACTTTAGGGTCTTTGGATGTAAGTGTTTCGTACTTAACAAAAAACCCAAAACCTCAAAGTTTGCATCCAAGGTTGATGAAGGTTTCCTCATTGGTTATGGAACTAACGAACATCCCTATCATGTTTTCAACAAAACCACCGGTTGTGTTGAGACTACGGTATACGTGAAATTTGATGAATCCAACGGCTCTCAAGTAGAGAAAGTTAGTGAGAACCTTGTAGATGATGAAGAACCTCCAAATCAATCCATCATGAGGATGGGAATTGGTGAAGTAAGACCTCAAGAAGTTGAAGTTCAAGCTCCGGTTGATACAAGCCATCAAGATCCATCATCATCCACAAGAGTTGAACCACCTAGCTCTCATGTATATCAAGATGAAAGTCAAGTTCATGGTGACGATCATGGTCATGGCAATGATCAAGGGGGAGAGCAAGATGGTGAAGCTCAAGGTGAAGCTTCACAAAATGAAGATGATGATGATGGACCTATTCAAAGTCATTCTCAAGTGTCTCATCCAAGAGTTCATCAAATGGTTCAACGAGATCATCCCGTTGACAACATTCTTGGAAGCATCCAAAGAGGGGTAACCACTCGTTCACATTTAGTAAACTTTTGTGGTTGTTACTCGTTTGTTTCTTCTTTAGAGCCTCTTAGTGTTGAGGAAGCACTTGAAGATCCGGATTGGATAATAGCAATGGAGGAAGAGTTGAACAACTTCAAGAGAAATGAAGTTTGGAAGTTGGTGGAAAGACCCAAGCAAAATGTCATAGGCACCAAGTGGGTCTTTAGGAACAAACAAGATGAGTTTGGCGTTGTTACAAGGAACAAGGCAAGGCTTGTGGCTCAAGGATTCACTCAAGTCGAAGGTTTGGATTTTGGTGAAACCTATGCACCCGTGGCTAGGCTTGAATCAATTCGTATTTTATTAGCCTATGCTACTCATCATGATTTCAAGCTTTATCAAATGGATGTGAAGAGTGCATTCTTGAATGGGCCACTATCCGAAGAAGTTTATGTAGCACAACCACCGAGCTTTGAGGATTCCAAGTTCCCAAACCATGTGTACAAGCTCCATAAGGCGTTCTATGGGCTTAAGCAAGCTCCTAGAGCATGGTATGAATGCCTTAAAGAATTTCTTCTTAAAAATGGCTTTGTAATGGGCAAAGCCGATTCTACTCTCTTCATTCAAAAAAAAGGAAATGATATCTTTGTTTGTCAAATATATGTCGATGACATTATATTTGGCTCTACTAATGAAAAGTTTTGTGAAGAATTTAGTAGGATCATGACAAAGAGGTTCGAGATGTCCATGATGGGTGAATTGAAGTTCTTCCTTGGATTTCAAGTCAAACAAATGAAGGAAGGGACTTTCTTGTGTCAAACCAAGTATGTGAAAGATTTACTCAAGAGGTTTGACATGACCGACGCCAAGCCCATCAAGACCCCAATGGCATTAAATGGACATCTTGATCTAAATGAAGATGGAAAGTCGGTCGACCAAAAGGTATATCACTCCGTGATTGGATCTTTTCTTTACCTTTGTGCATCTAGGCCCGATATTATGCTTAGTGTGTGCATGTGTGCAGGATTTCAAGCCAATCCTAAGGAGTGTCATCTAATGGCCGTTAAGAGAATCTTTAGATATTTGGTACATACTCCTAACCTTGGCTTATGGTATCCCAAAGGCTCCACTTTTGATTTACTTGGTTATTCCGATTCGGACTATGCCGGTTGCAAAGTAGATCGAAAGAGTACAATGGGGACTTGCCAATTTCTTGGTAGGTCCTTGGTGTCGTGGAGCTCTAAGAAACAAAATTCTGTTGCTTTATCCACAGCCGAAGCCGAGTATGTGGCGGCCGGTGCTTGTTGTGCACAACTTTTGTGGATGAAGCAAACCTTGAGTGACTTCGGTTGTGAAATTAGCAAGATTCCACTCTTGTGTGACAATGAGAGTGCTATCAAGCTAGCCAACAATCCGGTGCAACACTGTAGAACAAAGCACATAGATATTAGACATCATTTCTTAAGGGATCATGAGGCTAAGAGAGATATTGCTTTACAACATGTAAACACCGAAAGACAACTCGCCGATATCTTCACTAAGCCTCTAGATGAGCAAAGGTTTTGTGCTTTGAGAAGTGAACTAAATATCTTGGATTCTCGTAACTTGGCTTAACTTGTTGCACATACTTGTTTGTTGCCTAGATAGGGTCAAAAAGTTTATTTTCTTCATTTTGTGTGAGTTTTGCAAAAATTTGGATTTTACGATCTTTGGATCGTTTCTTATCTCAAGTGACTATTGTTATGTATTGTTGATTGTGGCTAGTCACTTGTGTTTAAGAGTTTATTATATGTCCCCTAGCAAAATCTCTCAATATCTCAGATCAAAACTCATCAAAATCGAAGCAATTCAAAACTGGCAGACCACACCGGGTCACCCGGGCACTGAGGCCGGATCATCCGGTACGGCACTGATTGCCACCGGGTCATCCGGCCCCTACGGCCGGGTCACCCGGGCCTCACGCCTGGACTGTATAAGGCAGCGGCCGGCCCCCCCTTGAACCCTAGTTTCTTTCCAAACCACCGGCGCCGCTCCCTTAATCCCCAAAGGCGATTCCCTCTTTCCACCATCAAAAATCATCATCCTAGTTCTCGTTGGATTCCCCAAGACCTCAAGAGCATCTATCCTCCGGGTGATCCGGAGTTTTTTAGGGGAAATCTCAACTGTAATCTTTTCAAAATCTCTTCTCTCGATCTCTCAATGTAGTTTGTTCTAGGCGATTCTCTTTGGTCAAAAGCTTAATCTTATGCCCTAGAACTAGTATCTATGACCTTGTTGCAATTGGTGTGAGGAATCACTTGATTCGTGAAATGTTTGGGTGGTTTCGTGCCCACCGGATCATCCAGACCCTAGGGCCAGATGACCCGGGGTGGGTCTGTCACCCCCAAATGCATCTCCTCTTGCATCCTTTGATGTTGAACCTTTGTGTCTTTTGCTCAGATGGGTCGTGAGAAGGCCAAAGGCAAGGAGAAGGCCACCGAATCGCCTCGCCCCTCCGACGAAGAGGAAGAACTCTCCGACAATGAAGACACATCCGAGTTCATGATCAGCGAGCGTCCCAAGCGGACGAAGCCTCAGCAAGTTCCCGCTCGAGCTCAGAGGAGAGGTCGCACAGCTCAGAGGCCCTCCGGTGCAGGTGGTCGAAGGACCAAGAATGCAGGCACCGGGGATGAAGGTGGACGCTATGATGAGGAGATTGACCTATCTCCTTTTGAGCACATGGTGGTGCCTGTTGCTCGTCCTCTGCGTTCACGGCGTGATACTCGACCGATCAACTACAATGTGGGCATCCACAATATGCGCTCCCTTCGCTATCAAGACCCAACATCTCTTCAGCGGTCGTTCTTTTGAGATCCTCGCTTTTGGCTTGTGCATCAAGCCGACTGGTATGAAACCACAATCCTACCCAAAGAACATATTTGCACTGAGATGAAATGGGTAGATTGGAATTATCTTAGAGCACTACCTTCACCTCTTAAGGAAATCAGTGATTCTATTTATGAGAGGTGTAGGGAGATGGGAGTGTCACACTTGATGAGTCTGGCGTGCAACTGGAGTGATGAGGTTGTTGCACAGTTTTATGCCACCCTAGCTTTTGATGAGAGTCGAAATGTTATTCACTTTGCTTTGGGTGGAAGAAATTTCTCTATCACTTTGCTAGAATTTGCCAATCTGTTCAAGCTTAGGGGCATTGAGAACACTGGAGCACTCAATCGCAACTATGATTGTATTCATGATGGCAATGAGCTAGAAGTGACACGCATGAGTTTTATGTATGATCCAGCATATGGCAATATCAAGCTGGGCCAAACCAATGGCCTTACTCCATTTTATAAGATGATGAATCAGCTTTTCAGGTTCACACTCACTCCCAGGGCAGGTGACTCTAACAACATCTCTCACCATGCAAAGAACTTACTGTTTCAGATGGCTCCACCAAATCCTAGGTTCAATGCATGTGACTTTTTTTGGAGTGAGATCCTTATTTGCTCCTACACTGCCTCCAGTGGTTGTCACTATGCTCCATATATCTTTCATTTGGTCAAGCATGTGACAGGTCTTAATTTGGTAGCAGACAGAGTCCATGAGCTGTACAGGACAAAGAAAGGCAAGATTGAGCAAATGCTAAAAGTTGGGCGTCATTCCACTGGTCTTGTACCCAAAGGTCCTCTTCCAGGTGCTTATCCAGTTGAGGGGCTCGGTGATGCAGGAGCTTCGTCCTCTCAGATTCCACCCCTTGGTCCTCTACCACCCCATGGTGCCTCACATGACTTTGGGGTCCCTAAGACCAAGAAGAAGAAGTTCGATTTTCTTGCTCATGGGATCTTTGCTTGCTTTAACTTGGGACAGCAAAATGCTAGAGAGCGTGAAGCTGACCGCAAATGGCACACTGAGGAGTACCACAGGTTTGAGAAGCGGCAGAAGGAACTTTGTGCTAGCATGAACATTCCTCATTCTCCTCTTCGTGAGCCTAGAACCTTTGATCCTCCTTCTCCCATTGCTAATCCTTGGGCGGATCTTGGTTCTTGGGTACCGGTGGACGACATTGAAGAAGAAGATCTTGGTGGTGCCGAGCTCGACGATGATGATGATGAGGCGACTGAGAATGATGAGTAGTCTTCCTTTTTGGTGCTTGTTGCCAAAGGGGGAGAATATTTGGTGAAAGGAGACCCCCTCAAAATCTATCTATCATTCTATCTTAGCTAGGTGGACTTGTAATGAACTTAATTATGGTGTGATGAATGGCGTGTGCCAAGTCAAACTTTTTATTGTAAGACTTATTTGGTACTCGTGTGTTAGTGTGATGTAAAATCTTAATTATCGTGTGTGATGCTTATTTGGCTTGATGATTTGTTATTTCTCACTTTATTGATTTGGATATCATGACATATGCATCACGGATTATTTATTATCACACTTTTGCACTCTATGTTGTATGCAAGGATTTAGTGGGAGCTCTTCCTAAATTTGTGCATAAAACATGTCTTGTTATTTAAATCAAATTGTGTGTTGTCATCAATCACCAAAAAGGGGGAGATTGAAAGTACATCTAGGCCCTCAGTTGATTTTGGTGATAATGACAATCATAATTTGAATGGATTAATGCTTTCAATAAGATATGTGCAGGAATTAAAAGGGTTATACTTTAGTTTGATCAAAAGAAGTCCCTCATTTCATTCTATTCGGTGTTGGAGCTCAAACGGCGGTTTAATTTAATTTCTCGTTTGAATTTGAGTATAGGAAACACCGTACTATAAAGGGGGACGTGATTGATTGATCAAGGCCAACTACAAGTGCTACTTGTGAGAACTAACAACACTTTGAGAGACACTTTAACACCACGAACACATTTTTTTTTGGGTATACCGGATGATCCGGTCGCTAGGGCCGGATGACCCGGTATGGTACTGTCCGCCACCGGGTCATCCGGACCTTAGGTCCGGGTCATCCGGGGTGGACCGCAGAGTTGATCAACGGCTAGATTTTGGGGGTGGGCTATTTGTACCCCTTCACCCCCACCTTCATTTGCTGCTGCCTCCCACGCCTTCAACACTCCAAAAACCTCCATTCCCTCTCCTCCAACTCCCTAACAAGCCTGTCCAAGCAAGGATTCCTCTAGGGTTTGGGTGTGAGAGTGGATTGAAGAGTGAGAAAGAGTCTCTTGAGTGAGTTCATCTCCATTTCATCTCAAGAAGTACTTGTGGTGACCAAGATCGGCTGATTCGCGTTTGTTACTCTTGAAGCTTGCTTCTAGACGGTTAGGCGTCGCCTGTTGAGTGCCCTCTTCGTGTGGAGCACCCGGGAACATTTGTATTGCCCTCTCCTTTGTGGAGTTCTTCTTAGTGAGCACCAATCTTCCTTTGTGGGGATTGGGTGAGGAAAGTGGCTCTTTGTGATAGCCCACCCTTTGTGGGTACCTCAACGGAGGCGTAGCTTCCTTGGTGGAAGTAAACTTCGGATCAAATTCTTTGTCTCTAGCTCATTTGAGTTTTTACTCCATTTCTATACCTAGAAGCTTGTTTTGTCCCGATCTATATATTTGTGTTGTTCCAAGTCTATTCTTTGGTTGCAGGTGGTCTACAACATCTCTACTAACGTTTTGATTCAAATAGATTTTTCAGTTCATTCTCAATTTATATATATTTTGGCTCAAAATTCCTGTACCGGATCATCCGGACCTCGCGAGACCTTGCGACCGGATCACCCGGGACAGCACTGTTTGCTGCCGGGTCATCCAGCCCCTAGGTCCGGGTCATCCGGTATCTGATCCGCTGCTCATTTTTCGGTGAATTTTTCAGTGATCCTATTCACCCCCCCTCTAGACATCACAAGATCCTTTCAGTGTGATCAACACATAGCACTTCATTCATATTGTAGGACCGAGATGGCGACCAGAGAGGGGGGGAGTGAATGGGAGCCAATTAAACTTCTTCTCCAAGGAGACGAATATGTATATGCTCCCAAAATCGACTCCGAAGCCTCCGACACTCTTCTTGCCAAATCCACACAGTCACTGGAGTACTGTTGGATCTAGGAGCAAGGCACACCGACTCGCACAGCACAAAGCACAGCGGAAAACAGAACAAAACGCTGCACGAGCTACACCGGTCAGACCGGTCAGGACCACCGGTTAGATCGGTCCAGACCGGATCTTCCGGGCACAACCTCCGGAACACCCGAGGGCAAACAGAGACGCTCCGGATCACCCGAGCACAACAGCCGGATCACCTGAGCAGCAACTTGGCAATTTCCCACGAAAGCCTCTGCACCGGTCAGACCGGTCCAGCACACCGGTCAGACTGGTCACGGCTGGAAAACCCCAATTGCGAGAATCCAAAGCTCCCGAGCCGAAAACTGCACCAACCTTGAACAGCAGCAAGCCAAGGACCTAGACAACACTATGGAGCAAAATTCCCTGAAAAAGCCCACGACGGCCGGCACCGGTCAGACCGGTGTAGAGCACCGGTCAGACTGGTCAGGTCTGGGCAGCTCGGGAAAAACTCCACCCGCAGGTCAAACTCCAAAATCAAATCCACCGATCTCCCGATTCACGCAATGGATTCAAGTGAGACTTTGGGGATAGTTGGGTCACCTCATGGGTGAGCCTTGGCTACGAGATCAAGTCCCAAACTCACCAAATCTTGCGGAATCGCGAATCAAAGGGACGAGCACCAAGAACTCGGGACAAACCAAAAACCACCAAATTGAAGGCCTTCCCGTGGGTTTGTAGGGGCAAGATCACCAAGAAAAGAGGCACAAAGCACTCATGTGTGATCCCCCAACAAAATCCCCAAGGAAACCCCTTCAAATCCGCCCCACAAAAATCCCGAGAAAAAAGCTCCGAAAATCCATAAAAGGAAAAACGCTGGGAACAAAAGAGGAGGCAAGATTAGCACCCAGAACCTTCTTCACATTCAAAGGAAAGATTCTTTACAAGGGCTAGCAACCTCCCAACATCTACCCTCTTGATGATTTCGTGATGAAGCTGAAGCTAGCCTATGGAAGGAGAAAATCCATAGCAAGTGCTAGGAAGAGAAGAAGATCAAAACCTAATCACCAAGTCCTAGAGAGAAGCCCCAAGAGTTGGCTGCCCACACACTCCATTTGCTATTTATCTATAGTCCATCGGAGGTGGGAAAACCCTATTCTACCATTACAAACCGAAATTAAGATACACACCCCTCAGGGGCAATTCCAGAAGTTTGTGGGTAACTCCATCGAACGGACACGCATCCACCGCAGCCTTGCTTCCCTCCGACGCAAGCTCCGTGATCACACCGCGTGTCCCCCGCTTCGAAGCTTCCCGTCGCACACGGTCCACACCGGTCAGACCGGTGTCCTCCACCGGTCAGGCCGGTGCGCCGTCTTGTCACGCCGAGTCTTTGGACAGTGCTGGTTTTGTGGCCAAACCAACAAACCCCGCATACATGGCACAGCCTCACCACGCCAAGCTTCGAGCACGCCAAGTCTTTCACCTCCGGCTCCCAGACGGTCTACTCGATCTTGCCTCGTTCCTTGACTTTGTAGGGGGGAGTGAATGGGAGCCGATTAAAATTCTTCTCCGAAGAGATGAACTCGGCCTATGTTCCAAAATCACTTCCGAGGACCTCGACACTCACTTGGAAGGATCACGTAGTCACTGAGAGTACTACTGACCATATGAACAAGTTCCAACACCAATACGCACAGCGGAAAACTCCTCGGAGCAAACCTAGGACACTGGGCGGTCAGACCGCAGGCCATAGGCAGTTAGACCTGCCTAGGCGGTTAGACCGCGTCCTGGAGGCTGTTAGACCGCTTGACACTCCGGGTCACCCGGACTCAACCTCCGGAACACCCGAGAGCAAACAGAGACACCTCGGGTCACCCGAACACAACAACCGGATCACCCGGGAGCTCAGACCGAAACAACTAGGCAAGGGTGGTCAGACCGCGTGCACAGGGCGGTTAGACCGCGTTCAGCAGAGTGCTCCAAGAAACGATCCAAAACGAACCAAATGAACTCGAAACTCTCCAAGAATTTGACCAAGGCCTCTTCTGATCAGAGCAAACTTGCTCCCAGAAGAAAACCCCGAAAAGGCCAACTTTTCCCGGAGAAAATCCCAAGGCGGTTAGACCGCCTGTCCCATGCGGTTTAACCGCCTGCACCTGGGCAGCGAGCTCCGCGGGTCAACTCTCAACTTCCCATCGCCCGATCTCCCGATTCACCCAATGGATTGCAGCGAAACTTTGGGGAAGTATGGGATGCCTCGTGGACAGCCTCTACCTCAAAGGATCCACCCCAAAACGCCCTCAATCAAGGGGAATCGCAAATCAAAGGTCACTACCTCAAGAACTCGGGGGAACCCGAAAACCACCAAAATCGAAGTTCTTCCCGAGGATTTGTAGGGACAAGATCGCCAAGAAAAGAGGCCCAAGGCACTCATACGTGATCCCCTAAGCAAGTCCTCCAAGAAAATGCTCCGAAACCTTCCCCACGAATTTCCCAAGAAAAGACCCCGAAAATCACCAAAAAGAAAAACGTCGGGAAATCAAGATGTACTCAAAGAAGCAACAATGAAACTTCCATACATCCGAGGAACCATTCTTTACAAGGGCTAGCAACCGCCCGTCATCCTCCCACTTCTAGATTTGGAGTTGAAGTTATTAGCTAGCCTATGGAGAGAAGAAAACCATAGCAAGTGCTAAGGAGGGACAGAAAAAGAAACTAGGGTTCAAAGGGCTCAAGAGTTGGCTGCCAACACTCCTCCACTTGCTATTTATCTATAGCCCAATGGAGGTGGCAAGTTACCCATTTACCCCTACAACTTAAAACTAAGATACACACCCCTCAGGGGCAAATCCGTCACGTTGTAGGTTTCTCCATCGGGCGGACACGCATCCACCGCAGCCTTGCTTCCCTCCGACGCAAGCCCCACGATCACGCCGCGTGTCCCCCGCTTCGAAGCTTCTCGACGAACTGCGAGCCCCGCGGTCTGACCGCCTGGGGGACATGGTCAGACCACCCTGGGCGGTTAGACCGCCTGCCTGGCACGGTCAGACCGCCCTGGCAGTCGCCTTCGTCTCGCCGAGTCTTCGGGCTCGGTTTTGAGGCCCAAACCGAGAAACCCTCCTCCTGCTGGTTTTGTGGCCAAACCAACAAACCCCGCGTACACGGCACAGCCTCACCACGCCAAGCTTCGAGCATGCCAAGCCTTTCACCTCCGGCACCCGGACGGTCTACTCGATCTTGCCTCGTTCCTTGACTTGGCCGCCACCAGTGCACCGGCTCCTTGTACACGACTTCGTCTTGCTCTTCTTGCACCATGCGAACCGCACTTGATCCCGTCCGGCCACCGGGTCCCTCGAACCAAGCCTACTTGTCTCTCCACTCCTGGGAGGCCACTCTGGCTAAGACCTTTCTCGCCTGTTCTTCACCTGCACCAAGGGAAATCAAGCCGCTTCCAACACCTGCAATACTAAGCCAAGAGTCAGTCCACACCACGTTGTCAATCACTCATCACTAAGGAATGACCATCCATTGGTCCTCGGACACACCTGGTCCTCAATCTCCCCCTTGATGAGTGCATTGACAACACACATTGATACCGCATAAGGATAACAAAGAAAAAGAAAAGAAACGAACAAGAACTAAAACAAGTGATCAAAAGCCGAAGAAAACAGCAAGGACAAGATCACTTGAAGGAGAAAGTCTCGGTCCCCTAAGACAAGGGCAACGGCTCAACACAACCGAGACAACAAGCACACAACCAAAGAGCAAAGCACAAAGCTCACAACGAGCACAAGTCAGGCACAAAGAGCTCCCCCTGCACACATGCAAACTCCTCCTGACCAAATGCAAGCTCCCCCTGAACCAATGCAAGCATGCAAACCAAAATGCGATGCAACCCAGCTCAGGTCGGTCAGACCGCCTGCACTGGGCGGTTAGACCGCCTGGGCACTGTAGCCAGGCCTGATCTTCCCAGGTGGTCAGACCGCCTAGGCCAGGCGGTTAGACCGCTTCCCCCAGACCAAAAATTTCGAGCTCGAAATTGGTCCGGAAAGGCACGGAAACCCTCCAAATATGCCCAGCAAGCTTTTTCATGCACAAACTTCTCCCCCTTGTTGACAATGCATGAATCAAGGCAAATTTAGGAAAAATGCGACTATAGGCTTCTCAAATAGAAAATGAGCACAATAAAATGCTACAAATGAGATAAAGAACAAGCTAGATAGTTCACAGTTCCGTAAAAGCATTACAAGCAGAATGGTCAAGTTTCGCAAGCATGGGACAAGGTTAAGGTCAATTTGAGCAATTTTGCGAAAAAAATCCCTCTCATGAGCAAAGTCCTAAACATGAGCAAAATGAGCATAAATGGACTTCTTCACACCCAAGCTCATACAAGGTCACAAATTCTTATCAACGGATCATTGCAAACACCCACAAGCTATCTCATGTCATGTCAAAGCCACCGAGCCATGTGTCTACTTCTTAAAATGAGACTTCTCATGGTAGACAACATGCAACGGTTTAGCACCCAATTTAAGCAAATTAAAAGCATAAATGACATGATTCATATGAGAGCATATTTTTCAAGCATTGACATTTCATTTTCAGATTTATACATGGTACATGAAATGCCTTTGCGGCAAAAAGAAGCTTATGCTCCTCCATATGGTAAATCATGGGCTAAACATTTGCAATGACAAAAGGTCTTTGACCTCAAATGACAAGAACATGATGTCCAAGCAAAAACAAAGCATGTCATAGCCACTTTAGCACATAAAGAGCATGAAAAGGCATCTACTCATGAGAGATGTGTTCATTTAGCTTTTTCACAAAAATGTAGCAATTGCACCATGGATATTTAACAAAGCCATCACAAGCAAAGCAATACATCACCAATCACTAGAAAGCATGTTCAAAATCTCATAGGTAGCATAACAAGTGCTCACTACCTATAGGAGAAGCCCATCCTAGTGTGCAAAGATGATACAAAGATGGCTAACCTACCATGGTATGTTACAGAAAAGTAAACATGTATGATACATATGCTACATGAGAAGCTCCAAGACCCAACTCAAAAAGGAGAACACACACCAAGCTCACCCTGGTTTTGTGAAGATATTGGCTAGTTGGTCTTGGGTTGGTATATGGATCAAGTTGATGTTTCCCTTCTCCACATTGTCCCTCAAGAAGTGGTACCTCACTTCTATATGTTTGGTTTTGGAATGAAGGACTGGATTTTTGGCTACACTAATGGC
The DNA here is from genome assembly GCA_036936925.1 of Cenchrus fungigraminus. Taxonomy (NCBI): domain Eukaryota; kingdom Viridiplantae; phylum Streptophyta; class Magnoliopsida; order Poales; family Poaceae; genus Cenchrus; species Cenchrus fungigraminus. The sequence continues at coordinate 96,839,780 of CM072774.1, read as the reverse complement.
ACTGGTGCTGTCACACAAGAGTGGAACACGGGTACACTCCTCACCAAAGTCGCTCATTGTGTAGGTCATCCATAGGAGTTGGGAACAGCAGCAGACTGCAGCTACATACTCCGCTTCTATGGTGGATTGGGCTACACTCAACTGCTTGCGGGAAGACCAAGAAACCAAAGAAGATCTGAGAAACTGGCAAGTACCCGAGGTAGACTTGCGATCCAAGCGACACCCAGCAAAATCCGCATCGGAGAACCCATGCAGACTCAGTGTCGAGGATGCAGAATACCAAAGACCAAATTCAGGAGTGTAGTTCAAATACTTGAAGATCCTCTTGACAGCTTGCCGATGCGAAGTCCTCGGTGAAGCCTGAAAACGAGCGCACAGACATACGCTGAACTGTATGTCCGGCCTCGTTGCTGTCAAGTAGAGGAGGGAGCCGATCATGCTCCTGTACTCCTTCTGGTCCACGGGTTCACCGTCCTCGTCAGCGTCCAAAGCCGTAGTTGTAGTCATTAGAGTCGTCAGCGGCTTGGAGTCATTCATCACGAACTTCTTGATGATGTCCTTAGTGTACTTCCCTTAATGTACAAATGTCCCATCCTTGAGTTGCTTGATCTGAAGCCCAAGGAAGAACTGCAGCTCACCCGTCATCGACATCTCGAACTCCCTGCTCATATCCTCTGCAAACCTCGCAACCAAAGAGTGAGAAGAGCCACCAAAGATAATATCATCCACGTAAATCTGAACAATCAAGATATCATTGCCATGCCTGAGTAGGAAGAGGGTTTTATCTACGGTTCCCATGACAAAGCCCTTGCTAAGCAGAAACCCTCTCAACCTACCATACCACGCTCTGGGTGCTTGTTTTAGGCCATATAGTGCTCGCTGGATTTTGTACACTCGGTGGGGATACTTGGCACTCTCAAAACCTTGGGGTTGTCTCACATACACTTCTTCCTCTATCACCCCGTTGAGGAAAGCACTCTTCACATCCATCTGAAACAATTTGAACCCTTTAGCAATAGCAAATGCTAGAAGGATCCGAATTGCCTCCAACCGAGCCACAGGTGCAAAGGTTTCCTCATAATCTATCCCCTCCTTCTGACTAAACCCCTGAGCTACTAGCCTAGCCTTGTTTCTCACCACCATCCCATCTTCACCCTCTTTGTTTTTCCAGACCCACTTGGTTCCTATAGGATGGCAATTTGGTGGTGGTTCAACTAACACCCAGACTTGGTTTCTCTCAAAGTTTTCAAGCTCCTCATGCATGGCATTGACCTAGTTTGAATCAGATAAAGCATATCCAATATCTTTGGGCTCAAAGGAAGCAACAAATGCAGAGTGAGCAAAGTGAGAGACATTCTGTGACCTTGACCGAGTAGTTCTCTCGTGAAGGTCACCGATGATCGTCGAAGGAGGATGATCAGCTTGTACTCGTCTCGGTGCCTCTCTCCTGGAGACCACCTCCCCCTCAGCAGCAGCTTTCACTTGTTCTTGACGAGTCGTAGTCAGAGTGGGGGTAGGACCGACGTCACACGTAGTCGTCATAGTGGAAGTAGAGGGTACAAGAGCTGGAGGAACTACGTCAACTCCATCATCCTCTTCTTCTTCTCGCTCATCTTCAAAGAGCGTCTGCCCCAACTCTTCTCACCTGCACACTCAAAGACAGAAGAGCTACATGGCTGTGTCTCGTCGAAGGTTACCTCGCAAGTCTCCATGATTTGGTTAGTTTCAAGGTTAAGTACACGATAAGCTCTAGAATGTAAAGCATAACCAAGAAAAATCCCATCAGAAGACCGAGCTTCAAACTTGTCTAGCTTCCCCTTCTTGAGTATAAAGCACTTGCAGCCAAAGACTCTAAAGTGACTAACTCTGGGGGCACGACCGTGCATAAGCTCATAGCAAGTTTTGTTTTTGAAAGCTCGAAGGAAAATTCGATTTGAGACATGGCATGCGGTGTTGACGGCCTCGGCCCAATATTTCCTAGGACTCCTGTGCTCATCAAGCATCGTCCTAGCCATTTTACAAAGGGTCCGATTTTTCCTTTCCACAACACCGTTCTGAGGAGGAACATATGGTGACGAGAACTGGTGTTCAAGACCAAGATCACAACAGAAAGTCTCAAAACGAGCGTTTTTGAATTCTGTGCCATTGTCACTGCGAATCGCTCGAATGGCATTACCATGTCTCTCGTTCTTCAACCTCAAGATCATATCTCGAACAAAGCCAAATGTCTCAGTTTTGTCGGCCAAGAAAAAGACCCAAGCATAGCGAGAGTAGTCGTCCACAACCACAAGGACATACCACTTCCCACCCACCGAGCGAACGCGAGCCGGACCAACCAGGTCCATGTGTAAAAGCTCCCCTGGACGCTCAGTCATGACAGTAGTGAAGGGTGGGTGAGGAGTGGCTACCATCTTGCCATGCCTACACGGGGCACACACCAAATCTTTCTCAAATTTCAGCCTTGGCAATCCTCGGACAAGTTTGAGTCCACTCAAGCGAGAAAGCAAATCAAAGCTCAAGTGACCCAACCGCCTATGCCACTTCCACAACTCGGCAGAAAAACCAGCCATCAAACACCGAGAAGGACCTGAAGCCTGAGAAAAATCTGCTCGAAAGACTCGACCCTCGGGAACGATCATACAGATAAGATCGCCTCGAGAATCAAGTACCCGAGAGGCACCCAACTTAAAGCGAACCTCAAACCCCTCGTCAAGCAACTGAGAAACAGAAAGCAAGTTAAAGCCAAGAGACTTGATGAGGGCTACATGCTTCAAAGTTACCTTATCACTTACCATGATCTCGCCTTCTGAAAGCACACGTCCTTTTCCATTGTCCCCGAAAGTGATGTACTCTTTGGTCATCACCGGGGTGAGGCTGGAGAACCACCTTCGATCTCCGGTCATGTATTGAGAACAACCGGAGTCGATCAACCAAAGGCTCTCCACGTCTCCCACCTGCAAAATAAAAAACGAGAACGAGAGTGAGCAAACGACTCAACACTAGGGTTAGAACAGAAAGTATTAAACCAGTGTCGAGCCATCTGCTCAAAGGAAGGGTTAGCAAAGTCAATGCCAACACTGTCCACCCGTGGAACCCTCTCACGTCTCACTGAGGGAACACGAGTACCACGAAAGGGAAAGCGTGGTCCGTAGTTCCTCTGAGACCCAAAGCTGCGATCATTCCTCCCAAACTTGTAACTGTCACGAGTGAAAGAACGTCCAGCGAACTCACCACGCCCTGCCCCAAAGCGTCTGCCACTGTCCCTCTGAAAAGGAACACCACGAGAAGGAAAACCCTGAGCACTCCTAGCAGGAACTGAGCGCACTGCAGCCTCTCCCCTAGGAAGTGACACACGAGGCTCAGCCACACCACGAGAAGGGCGGTACCTGTCCTGGTTTGCCCTCTGCCTAGCAAGCCTCTCATCCTTCCTCTTCCTATAGCAGAAATCCTCCCGGTGACCATCTTTCCTACAGTACTCACAGTGAAAGAGCACCGGCTTTGGCTTTGGTGGGTTCTCTCTAGGTTGTGGCTTCTCACCCGACTCTGGCACAAAAACAACTCTCCTCTGAAGGTTGTTTGTCTTGGGTGGAAACTGGGGAGGATCGGGAGTAGTGTCTAGTTTGTTGCGAAGGTGGTCTGGCTTGGGTTTCCACTGGTTGGTAGGTGTAGTTTGTGGTGGAATGAGAATGCTCTCAGCTCTTTCTTCCTTCTCACCACTGCTCTCACCAACAACTCTCTCTGACCCAAGCCCTCTACCATCAGCTCGATTGAACTGCTCAATCATCATCCTCAATTGAGGCTCTCTACCCGACAACCAACCCAAACACTGACGCAACTCATCATTTTCAGTTTGCAAGCAGTTAGCATAGTGTTCAAGTTCAAGGTTCACAACAGAAGTAGTTTCACAGCCAGAGCAAGCAGTAGCAATAGGTGACTTCAAAGCAGCCTCAAGAGAAACTATGCGAGCATGAGAATCATCTAGTTTACCATGCAAAGCAGGACAAGAGGTACAAGCTCCTAACAAAGCAGGTCTAGACTTCAACTCAACAATTTTAGCCCTAACCGCATCTAGTTCCTCAAGACGAGAGGCATACTTGGTTTTCAGCTCAGACAAGTCAGCCAAGAAAACATTGCAGTCAGAACATTCAGGTTCATCAGTTAAGACAGGTGCAGTTTTCAAAGACTCTATCTGAACTCTAGCATCAACAAGAGAAGACTCTAGTTCCATGACCTTTTCTCTAGCATCACCTAGCAAAGATCTAAACTCTCTCTTCTCCTTGTTGGTTTTCCTAAGCACATCATCTCTATTATCCAGCAGAGCATTCAACTGAGCAATCTCCTCAAGCAAGACATCAGGACCTCTTCCTCGGAGTCGCACTCGGAGTCGGAGTCATCCTTTCTGCTCTTCTTGCTGTCGGAGCTGCGCGTCATGCCGCAAAAGCCGCTTCTTGCAACGAAGCTCAAGCTGTTGAAGTTCTTGCTGGAGTGCTTCTTCTCCTTGTACCGGCCGCCGTCCTCGTCGTCGCTGCTCGAGCTCGACGTAGTGCAGCAGGAACTGGAGTCGATGTCGCTTGCGCCAGCAACCATCGCTTGGGCCGTCTTCTTCTTGTAGTAGCCGCCGCTCTTCTTGGTCCGCTGCTCACCCTTGTTCTTGTGCTTGGCATAGTCGTTCTTGGGACGGCGCCTGTTGTAGTTGTTCTTGGGCTTGTGCTTGTAGTCGTTCTTGACCTCCATGGCCTCGGGACACTCGGTGATGAAGTGCCCCATCTTGCCGCACCTGTAGCACGTACTCGAGTTCCGCCTGGATCCCTTGCGGTTCTCATACATGCGCCCGAACCACTTGGTCAACAGCGCCAAGTCGTCCTCGCTCAGCACCTCGAACTCCTCATCTGGCAAAGACACAAGAGAAGACAGAGCAAACTGTCGAGAAGAAGAGTTAGCAGCAAGTCCTGTTCTCAAGCCGGTGACAAGAGCCAGACTATGTGGATCAGTCGGGTTCTCTGTCTTGGCTCTCAAGGCCCTATCTACCTCTGAGGACTTGAGCTTGGAGAATAGCTCGTCCACGGTGAGTGTCTCATACCCACCGGATTCCATGATGGCCTCGACCTTAGCACTCCACACGGTACGATCTAGACAGTGTAAGAGCTTCACAGCTCTATCATGGTCATCGTACGGGAGGACGGTCACATTGGCCCTCATGTTGTTCACAACGCAAGTAAAGCGCTGGAACATGGTGTCGATCGACTCGCCGGGGAGATGAGTGAAGTTCTCATACTCTCTCTGGTAAGTCGCGAACAACCTAGCTTTGACTTGGTTGTTTCCGCCATGGGCAACCTTGAGTTTCTCCCAAATCTTCCAGGCCAAGTTCTCTCCCAAAACACGATTGAATTCATGTTCAGAGAGAGCACGGTACAGGAAATCCACAGCCTTGTTGTTGGCCTCGAAAAGATCCCTGGTGCCAGGTAGCAGGAAGCTCTGGGGTATGACATAGGTAGTGTCTACCGTCACATCCCAGATCAGCTGTCCCTTGCCACAGAGAAACGCACCCATGCGGGCTTCCCACATCTGGCAGTTCTTCCCATCGAAGTGTGGAGGACCCGAACTCCGCTCTTGATATGCCATCTTTGGATCTCGAACCAGTTAGAGTTAGGAGACCCTTAACTTGGCTCTGATACCACTTGTAGGACCGATATGGCGACCAAAGAGGGGGGGAGTGAATGGGAGCCGATTAAAATTCTTCTCCGAAGAGATGAACTCGGCCTATGTTCCAAAATCACTTCCGAGGACCTCGACACTAACTTGCAAGGATCACGTAGTCACTGAGAGTACTACTGACCCTATGAACAAGTTCCAACACAAACACGCATAGCGGAAAACTCCTCGGAGCAAACCCAGGACACTGGGCGGTCAGACTGTAGGCCACAGGCGGTTAGACCGGCCTAGGCGGTTAGACCACGTCCTGGAGGCAGTTAGACCGCCTGACACTCCGGGTCACCCGGACTCAACCTCCGGAACACCCGGGAGCAAACTGAGACACCTCGGGTCACCCGAACACAACAACCGGATCACCCGGGAGCTCAGACCGAAACAACCAGGCAAGGGCGGTCAGACCGTGTGCACAAGGCGGTTAGACCGCGTTCAGCAGAGTGCTCCAAGAAACGATCCAAAACGAACCAAATGAACTCAAAACTCTCCAAGAATTTTACCAAGGCCTCTTCTGATCAGGGCAAACTTGCTCCCAGAAGAAAACCCCGAAAAGGCCAACTTTTCACGGAGAAAATCCCAAGGCAGTTAGACCACCTGTCCCATGCGATTTAACCGCCTGCACCTGGGCAGCGAGCTCCGCGGGTCAACTCTCAACTTCCCATCGCCCGATCTCCCAATTCACCCAATGGATTGCAGCGAAACTTTGTGGAAGTATGGGATGACTCATGGACAGCCTCTACCTCAAAGGATCCACCCCAAAACGCCCTCAATCAAGGGGAATCGCAAATCAAAGGTCACTACCTCAAGAACTCCGGGGAACCCGAAAACCACCAAAATCGAAGTTCTTCCCGAGGATTTGTAGGGACAAGATCGCCAAGAAAAGAGGCCCAAGGCACTCATACATGATCCCCTAAGCAAGTCCTCCAAGAAAACACTCCGAAACCTTCCCCACGAATTTCCCAAGAAAAGATCCCGAAAATCACCAAAAAGAAAAACGCCGGGCAATCAAGATGTACTCAAAGAAGCAACAATGAAACTTCCATACATCCGAGGAACCATTCTTTACAAGGGCTAGCAACCGCCTGTCATCCTCCCACTTCTAGATTTGGAGTTGAAGTTATTAGCTAGCCTATGGAGAGAAGAAAACCATAGCAAGTGCTAATGAGGGAGAGAAAAAGAAACTAGGGTTCAAAGGGCTCAAGAGTAGGCTGCCAACACTCCTCCATTTGCTATTTATCTATAGCCCAATGGAGGTGGCAAGTTACCCATTTACCCCTACAACTTAAAACTAAGATACACACCCCTCAGGGGCAAATCCATCACATTGTAGGTTTCTCCATCGGGCGGACATGCATCCACCGCAGCCTTGCTTCCCTCCGACGCAAGCCCCGCGATCACGCCGCGTGTCCCCCGCTTCGAAGCTTCTCGACGAACTGCGAGCCCTGCGGTCTGGCCGCCTGGGGGACACGGTCAGACCGCTCTGGGCGGTTAGACTGCCTGCCAGGCGCGGTCAGACCGCCCTGGCAGTCGCCTTCGTCTCGCCGAGTCTTCGGGCTCAGTTTTGAGGCCAAAACCGAGAAACCCTCCTCCTGCTGGTTTTGTGGCCAAACCAACAAACCCCGCGTACACGGCACAGCCTCACCACGCCAAGCTTCGAGCATGCCAAGCCTTTCACCTACGGCACCTGGACGGTCTACTCGGTCTTGCCTCGTTCCTTGACTTGGCCGCCACCAGTGCACCGGCTCCTTGTACACGACTTCGTCATGCTCTTCTTGCACCATGCGAACCGCACTTGATCCCGTCCGACCACCGGGTCCCTCGAACCAAGCCTACTTGTCTCTCCACTCCTGGGAGGCCACTCTGGCTAAGACCTTTCGCGCCTATTCTTCACCTGCACCAACGCAAATTAAGCCGCATCCAACACCTGCAATACTAAGCCAAGAGTCAGTCCACACCACGTTGTCAATCACTCATCACTAAGGAGCGACCATCCATTGGTCCTCGGACACACCTGGTCCTCAGACTTGACCGCCACCGATGTACCGGCACCTTCTTCACGACTTCGTCTTGCTCTTCTTGCACCATGCGGACCGCACTTGATCCTGTCCGGCCACCGGGTCCCTCGAATCAAGCCTACTTGTCTCTCCTTCACCTGGAGGCCACTCTGGCTAAGACCTTTCGCGCCTGTTCTTCACCTGCACCAACGCAAATCAAACCGCATCCAACACCTGCAATACTAGGCCAAGAGTCAGTCCACACCACGTTGTCAATCACTCATCACTAGGGAGCGACCATCCATTGGTCCTCGGACACACCTGGTCCTCAATCTCCCCCTTGATGAGTGCATTGACAACACACATTGTAACCACTTGAAAATAACAAAGAAAATTGAAAAGAGATGAATATGAACCTCCAACAAGTGATCGAAAGCCGAAAAGCAAACGACAACAAGATCACTTGAGAGAGAAAGTCTCGGTCCCCTAAGACAAGGGCAACGGCTCGACACAACCGAGACAAGAAGCTCAACACAAGAGCAAAAGCTCACAACAAAGCGAGCGAGAAAGCGAAAGCTCATAACAAATGAGCAAAACCACAAGTCACACGCAAAGTGACACAAGGAGCTCCCCCAGAACACATGCAAACGCCCCCTGAACCAATGCATGCAAGCTCCCCCTGAATCAGAGCGACCCAGCTCTGTTCAGCCCTGACCGGTCAGACCGGTGACCCACACCAGTCAGACCGGTGCACCGGTAAGACCTGTGCCCAGCACCGGTCAGATCGGTGACCATATGAACAGCAACTATAGCGAGTTCTGTTCGGACACCTTCCAAATGCGCCCAGAGGTGTTTTTCATGCGCCACTTTCTCCCCCTTATTGACAATGCATGAATCAAGGTAAAAATGCAAAACTTTCAACTACGAGCTTCTCAAATAGACAATGAGCACTAAAAAATGCTACAAATGAGATAATGATCAAGTAAGGTAGTCTATAGTTCCGTAAAAGCATTGCCATCAAGATTGTAAAGTTTCATATGCATGTGACAAAGCTATGATCATGTTAAGCAATTTTGCGAAAAATTTCCTCTCATGAGCAAATTCCTAAATATGAACAAAAAGTGCATAAATGTGCTAAAAATCACACAAAGCTCATACAAAGTCACATATTCTGATCAAAAGATCATTTTGAACACCCACAAGCTATCTCATGTCATGTCAAAGCCACCGAGCCATGTGTCTACTTCTTAAAGTGAGACTTCTGACGGTAGACAACATGCAACGGTTTAGCACCCAATTTAAGCAAATTAAAGCATAAATGACATTATTCATATGAGAGCATATTTTTCAAGCATAGACATTTCATTTTCAGATTTAAACATGGTACATGAAATGCCTTTGCGGCAAAAAGAAGCTTATGCTCCTCCATATGGTAACAAGTGGGCTAAACATTCATAATGACAAAAGGTCTTTGACCTCAAGTGACAAGAAAACATGCTTCCTAAGCATAAACTAAGCATATGCTCAAAAAAAAGCATAAACTAAGCATGACAAAGCCACTTGAGCACAAAAAGATCATGAAAGTCATTTACCCATGAGAAGGTGTTCATTTAGCATTTTTCTTTTAAAAAAAATAGCTAGCACATCATGAATATTCAACATGACATCCAAGAGCATAGCTACACATCACCAAAACTAGCAAGCATACCGACATCTCAAAAGTAGCAAGTTTTAGTAACCATTGTATATAGGAGAAGCTCATCCTATCAAATGCACAAATGATACAAAGATGGCTATCCTACCATGGTATGTTACATAAAAGTAAACATATATGATACATATGCTACATGAGAAGCTCCAAGCACCAACTCAAAATGGAAAACACACACCAAGCTCACCCCGCAAGTGAGTAAAAGTGGCTTGGTCAAGTGGTTTTGTGAAGATATCGGCTAGTTGGTCTTGGGTGGGTACATGGATCAACGAGATGTTCCCTTTCTCCACATTGTCCCTCAGGAAGTGGTACCTCACATCTATGTGTTTGGTTTTGGAATGAAGGACTGGATTTTTGGCTACACTGATGGCACTGCTGCTGTCACACAAGAGTGGAACACGGGTACACTCCTCACCAAAGTCGCTCATAGTGTAGGTCATCCATAGGAGTTGGGAACAGCAGCTGGCTGCAGCTACATACTCCGCTTCTGTGGTAGATTGGGCTACACTTGACTGCTTGCGAGAAGACCAAGAAACCAAAGAAGATCCGAGAAACTGGCAAGTACCCGAGGTAGACTTGCGATCCAAGCGACACCCAGCAAAATCCGCATCGGAGAACCCATGCAGACTCAGTGTCGAGGATGCAGAATACCAAAGACCAAACTCAGGAGTGTAGTTCAAATACCTGAAGATCCTCTTGACAGCTTGCCGATGCGAAGTCCTCGGTGAAGCCTGAAAACGAGCGCACAGACATACGCTGAACTGTATGTCCGGCCTCGTCGCTGTCAAGTAGAGGAGGGAGCCGATCATGCTCCGGTACTCCTTCTGGTCCACAGGTTCACCGTCCTCGTCAGCGTCCAAGGCCTTAGTCGTACTCATCGGAGTCGTCATCGGCTTGGAGTTGTTCATCGCGAACTTCTTGACGATGTCCTTGGTGTACTTCCCTTGATGCACAAATGTCACATCCTTGAGTTGCTTGATCTGGAGCCCAAGGAAGAACTGCAGCTCACCCATCATCGACATCTCGAACTCCCTGCTCATATCCTCTGCAAACCTTGCAGCCAAAGAGTGAGAGGAGCCACCAAAGATAATATCATCCACGTAAATCTGAACAATCAAGATGTCAATGCCACTTTTGAGTAAAAAAAGGGTTTTATCAACGGTTCCCATGACAAAGCCCTTGCTCAGCAAAAACCCTCTCAACCTACCATACCACACTCTGGGTGCTTGTTTTAGGCCATATAGTGCTCGCTGGAGTTTGTACACTCGGTGAGGATACTTGGCACTCTAAAAACTCGGGGGTTGGCTCACATACACTTCTTCCTCTATCACCCCGTTGAGGAAAGCACTCTTCACATTCATCTGAAACAATTTGAACCCTTTAGCAATAGCAAATGCTAGAAGGATCCGAATTGCCTCCAACAGAGCAACTGGTGCGAAGGTTTCCTCATAATCTATCCCCTCCTTCTGACTGAACCCCTGAGCTACTAGCCTAGCCTTGTTTCTCACCACCATCCCATCTTCACCCTCTTTGTTTTTCCACACCCACTTGGTTCCTATAGGATGGCAATTTGGAGGTGGTTCAACTAACATCCAGACTTGGTTTCTCTCAAAGTTTTCAAGCTCCTCATGCATGGCATTGACCCAGTTTGAGTCAGATAAAGCATGTCCAATATCTTTGGGCTCAAGGAAAGCAACAAATGCAGAGTGAGCAAAATGAGAGACTGTATGTGACCTCGACCGAGTGGTTCTCTTGTGAAGGTCACCGATGATCGACGAAGGAGGATGATCAGCTTGCACTCATCTCGGTGCCTCTCTCCTGGAGACCACCTCCCCCTCAGCAGCAGCTTCCACTTGTTCTTGACGAGTCATAGTCGGAATGGGGATAGGACCGACGTCACACGTAGTCGTCGTAGTGGAAGTAGAGGGTACACGAGCTGGAGGTATCCCATCATCTCCATTATCCTCTCCTTCTTCTTGCTCATCCTCAAAGAGCGTTTGCCCCAGCTCATCATCACCTGCACATTCAAATCCAATAGAGCTACATGGCTATGTCACGTCGAAGGTTACCTCGCAAGTCTCCATGATTTGGTTAGTTTCAAGGTTAAGTACACGATAAGCTCTAGAATGAGAAGCATAACCAAGAAAAATACCATCAGAAGACCGAGCCTCAAACTTGTCTAGCTTCCCCTTTTTGAGTATAAAGCACTTGCAGCCAAAGACTCTAAAGTGACTAACTCTGGGGGCACGACTGTGCATAAGCTCATAGCAAGTTTTCTTTTTGAAAGCTCGAAGGAAAGTTCGATTTGAGACATGGCAAGCGGTGTTGATGGCCTCGGCCCAATATTTCCTAGAAGTCCTGTGCTCATCGAGCATCGTCCTAGCCATTTCACAATCGGTCCGATTTTTCCTTTCCACGGCACCGTTCTGAGGAGGAACATACGGTGACGAGAACTGATGTTCAAGACCAAGATCACAACAGAAAGTCTCAAAACGAGAGTTTTTGAATTCTGTGCCATTGTCACTACGAATCGCTCGAATGGCATTACCATGTCTCTCGTTCTTCAACCTCAAGATCAGATCTCGAATAAAGCCAAATGTCTCAGTTTTGTCGGCCAAGAAAAAGACCCAAGCATAGCGAGAGTAGTCGTCCACAACCATAAGGACATACCACTTCCCACCCACCGAGCGAACACGAGCCGGACCGACCAGGTCCATGTGTAAAAGCTCCCCTAGACGCTCAGTCATGACAGCAGTCAAGGGTGGGTGAGGAGTGGCTACCATCTTGCCAAGCCTACATGGGGCACACACCAAATCTTTCTCAAACTTCAACCTCGGCAATCCTCGGACAAATTCGAGTCCACTCAAGCGGGAAAGCAAATCAAAGCTCAAGTGACCCAACCGCCTATGCCACTTCCACAACTCGGCAGAAACACTAGCTATCAAACACCGAGTGGGACCAGAAGACTGAGAAAAATCAGCTCGAAAGATCTGACCCTCGGGAACGATCGTATAGACAAGATCGCCTCGAGAATCAAGAACTCGAGAAGCACCCAACTTGAAGCGAACCTCAAACCCCTCGTCAAGCAACTGAGAAACTGAAAGCAAATTAAAGCCAAGAGACTTGACGAGGGCCACACGCTTCAAAGTTACCTTCTCACTTACCTTGATCACACCCTCCGAAAGCACACGTCCTCTTCCATTATCCCCAAAAGTGATGTACTCTTTGGTCATCACTGGGGTGAGGCTGGAGAACCACCTTCGATCTCCGGTCATGTGTCGAGAACAACCAGAGTCGATCAACCGAAAGCTCTCCATGCCTGTGACAATCCCATCCGAGATAATACCGTACTATCGCCTAAACCAATCCACTTTGATCATTAAGCAATAATAAAGTATCATCCCGTTGAGTGTTGCCGGGTCAAAGCCCGGTAAATCACCTGAGTTTCACACAGAGGATCGAAACGTATATATTACAACTCTCACGAAGGACAGTCCAGAGTAAATTAGACATTTAAACAATTCTTCCCCGTAGAGTCAATTATTACAAACCATTGATCTCGACATGGAAGTAAAAAGTTCAGAGTTTAATAAACAGCGGAAAAATAACTAGTCGGTAAGACAAGCATCAAAGGAGGCCGTCCCTGATGCTATCACTCGTCATCATCCACCCATTCCAGCTCCCAGCTGGGTGGAATTTCTCCAGGCCACACATTAGCACAAGCATTACCTGGAAACAATATTTAAATAGCAAGGCTGAGTATACTAATACTCAGCAAGGCTTACCCGTCTAAAATAAAAGACTTTACCTCTAAATCATGCAAGGCTTTTGGCTAGTGGGTTTGTTTTGCCAAAAAGCTACTAAGTAGTGAATCCTTACTTTCACCTTTTAGCTCAAGTTCTAGTAGCAGTAATCATTACTAGGTAAGCGACTAGTGCAATCATAAGTTGTACAATACAATTAATCAAGTATCAATATTCACAAAGTTCCATCATAAGGGATATCATGGCCAGTTGGTTAAGTAGTCTCAGATAACGGTGAGAGGCCGACAATCGATTGATTAAACCCTTGCAAGGTAAACCTAAACACACAGGAGGTGCCCTCACTAAGAGTTCACCAACCAAGCGGTTCCCGTCACTCTTCGATTTGGGAATAATAGCTCACAGTCTTAAGTACAAGGTTTATCTGGGCTACGCCACTAAGGTCACCCAGCCTCACGCATGTACTCAGGTGGCGAGCCCGGGGCCGCAACCCTAAGATTAGTGATAGTAAAATCCCGTACCGCCTCAATCGGGTACTAGGCTTACCGTACCCATTTCCGACAAGTGCTTAGTACGTTCAAACACTTAACCCACGAAAGCCACTGGACCGGAGCCCAAATCCCATGCTCTTACCACATGAGCAATCCATTAATAAATATGGTGATTCCATAAGGAAGATCCTATTCTCGCGAGTGACGAACATCACTCGACTTGTACCGGATCCTTAAAGCATAGCAACTAGCGACCTAGCATACTAGTAAAAGATCATAGGTACTTAGGGATCATGCAACTAGGGTTTCAATTCAACTCCTGAACGTAAATGCACATAGATAATCAAAGATAATTTCAGAAGCTTCAAAAGAAACACATAGGTTATTGATAAACCGGGGCTTGCCTTCGTCAGCACAAGCAGTCAAACAACCTTCCGGACTTTGGTCCGGGTCTTGATCGACGGACACGTAGTGCACGTCTCCTCCGGCTCCTTCGACCTCGTCGGCTGGTACAAGCGTGTAGCTACCGTCAGGGACTTCTACACGGAGGATGCATATGCAATAATTAGTGGTGAACTTTAATTTAAAGAAAAACAGCAACACATCTACAAAAGAAACTCATTCCTTTCTCACTGATTTACTGGAACAAACTGGCTAAACAAGCAACATTCCCCTTACGGACCGACTAGGACCCAGTTCCGACTAGTTCCTACGCTGGCTCTCTTCTTCCGCCTCGCACGACTTCGCGGCGCGGCAAGCGGGGCGTTAACATCGCTCGACCACGGGGCTAGTCGAGCGGGACATCCGCATCGCACTTCTACGAAGCTAGTCGAGCGGAACATCCGTCTCGCATGACTACGAGGCTAGTCGAGCGGGACGTCTGCCTCGCAGGACTACGAGGCTAGTCGAGCGGGACGTCCGCCTCGCACGACTACGAGGCTGGTCGAGCGGGGACTCCGCCTCGCACGACTACTCGGCTCGTCGGGCAGGGACTCCACCTCGCACGACTACTCGGCTCGTCGGGCGGGGACTCCGCCTCGCACGACTTCCCGACTAGTCAAGCGGGGGCTCCGCCTCGCACGACTTCCCGACCGTCGGACTGCTCCCGACTACTTTTATCAGAACCACCCTCCCCGACTACGAAATAGAAAGCATCTATTTGCACGAAAGTCCCTGAAAAGATCCTACTCTTAACAACCATGCCCTCAACATTGACTACCCGGCCCCTGCAAGATTGCAATCAAAGCACAGGGGTCCCTGGGCGGCGACGGGAGCGGCGGGGATCGCCGGACTCCAGCCAAGGAAGGGAGGGACTTGGCGTGGAAGAGTGTGGGAGTGCTAAGGAACTCACCAACGACCGATTCCGGGGGTTGGAGGCGGCAGAGGGTGCTCCGGCGATGACCGGCGAGGAGGCAGCGGCGGCGCGTCCGCCTCTGCTTCAATTCCAGTTGGCACGGTGACAATGTGGGGCAGCTCGGGGCTCGGGAGGCAGTGGTGGTACGTGGAAAGGGGCTAGGAGTGCTCGGACAGCGGCGGTGAGGTGCAGAGGAGCAGTTTCCCCAGCGGCGGCAATGGCGGGCGGCGGCTCGGCGTGCTCGCGCTGAGAGGAAACGGTGATCCCTTTTATAGCCCGGAGAGCATTGGGGTTTTCGTGGGCAGCAAGACTACCGGTGATTGGACCGACCATGGCATGGGCGTGGAGGGACGTGTGGCGGGTACTGCCGGCCAATGGCGGCCTCGGCGTGCGGGCGCCGGCGTGTGCGCGGGAGCCGCGTGGCACCGGCCTAGGCCTCTGCGCGCGTCACCTACTCTAGGCGCACAGTGCTCACGGCGACGGCCTCGGACCGGCGGTCCTTGCCGTGCCTCGGCGTGCGTGCCCGGAGGGTCCGGCGGTGGGCCGAGTTGGTGCCTGCGTGACGTCGCGCGCGCGTGCGTGTCCCTGGCGCAACAATGGTTCGGTTTGGCCTTGCTTGAACAGAGTTTTTCTCTAAATTTTTGAACTAAAGTGCACTAAGAGGTAATAAGCAAAGTTGGAGATCTCATGACCCTCAACAACTTCTACAAAGGCTCTATGGGGTTTCGATCAACAGCTTTCGCATAAACTGCTCGCCAAGATGCAGTTTTTCCCCGGTGCCGGTGAACAGTACCGACTAGCGTTGACCGAGGTTTTTCACACATTTACACTTTGAATTTGAAATGCCACCCAACATAAAAGTTGTGTCCCATGAAAAACTGAACAACTTTTACATTGGGAGAAATTGAAGTGTTTAGGTGAAATTCGGAGAACGCGGCAAAAGTTCCAGAGAGGTTTCAGGGCACTAGGGGTTTTGACTAGGGTTTGACTAGATCTTGACCATTAGGGATTGTTGGCTAGGTTTGCGAGGTGATGACCCAGGTTGACCAAAGTTTGACTAAAATCAATGTGTTTGACTTGGTTGACTTGGTCATTAGCGTTAATTAACCCTAAAAGAAAACCTGGGGCGTCATAGCCTACCCCCCTTAAAAAGAATCTCGTCACGAGATTCGAAGATAAAAGACCAAGATAAGGAGGTGTGCTCTCGGATAGAAAGTTACCCGTGCTTAAATCCTGGGCTTCTTGTCATGATTACCCTCATCTGTTCCTGGGTTCTGCTTCTGCTGCTGGGGCTTGTTCTGCCTAGGGTTCGGGCATTCATTGGCATAATGCCCGGGTTGTCTACAATTGTAGCAAATGCGGGGTGGAAGATCCTTAGGCTTGGGAACTTGTGGCTGTGCCGGTCGTTTCCTCGGGGGCTGAGGACAACCATGGGCAAGATGATCCATCAACTGTTGAAGTGAGTCTCTAGACTTTAGAAAGTCCTTACTAAACCCAATTCGTCTTCCTTGACGTGACAAGATGTTCCGGTCCCTCGGGTCACTCCAAGCGCTCTAAGGGCAAGATTGAAGGAGATGATTTCGGTCTCATAATTTAAAACAAAGTTGGTGGTACGGGTAAAGTCTCTTTCTCATTCGTTCCTCTAATATCTCGGCTTGAGAGCGAGTTTCAATTTCGACGAGCTGGTCGATCTTGCCGATGTCATCACTTGGTTTGCCCTTGCGAGGACGAATTTCCTTGTAGGTAATTCCCCACTCACTTAAATCCATCTCAGGGAATACTAGCTTGTTGCTCCGACCTTTTCCTTCTTCCTTTCTAAGGTCCATTAGTAGTTTCGACGGTGGTAGTAGAGAGTCGGAGGTGCTGAGTTGACTCCGATTCATATGATCCACCAACAGACTGCATAAGCGGGCCTGCTCAGACATAGATGTAGATAGCGCCTGAGAGAGACCGTCAGTTAAATTAGTTTGAGATAGCCCTTGATAACGACCCTGGATCATATTGTACACTATCTGACTTAGCACTGAATTTTGTTCTTCCAACATATCGATTGCACCGGCAATGGTGTCCATAATCGCCTGGGTAGGTACTCAGGGTGAGCAAGACTCATAGGGTCGAGGTTTCTCTGGATCTTTTCTGGTGGAGGTCATGGTCTTAGTGACCAAAGTTGGTCCATCTGGATTGGCACCATGGGTAGGTTGCTGTTGCAGCCTCTGGGCGATCTGTTGCTGCGTCTGGAGGATTTGACACAGCACTCCCATTTGAGCTGTCATAAATGCCTCTGCAAACGTCCTGGGTGGTGGCGGTGGTAGGTCGCTACCACTACTCGACGCGCCAAAACCACTCGGAGAGCTGCGTGTCGGTCCCGCCATCTGAAAGATTTGAGCTTCCATTAAACACACATTCATAAGCTTGTTCTCACAAGCAGAACATGTACGACGAAAACTCATTCCTGGCAACGTTTTCGAAACCAGACAGCACAGTGGTTATAAGGATAAAATTCATAGATCTCTGCTTATATACCAAAAAATTCCCATTTTTGGTCGGTAGGTGTAGGATTTCATAAGCTCCAGCATTGGTATTCGACTCCGAGTCAATTTCCAATATTATCATGCCCGAAAAATTCCGTAACCGAGGTTCTGCCTAGCTGTTTTCACAGGAGGCCAAAGTGCACTAAATTTGCCGTAACTCTCGGTACGGGTATGCACACATGATGAACTTTGGTGAGCATGATCTCCACAACAATCCACACAACTTGGTATTTAACATAAGGTCTAAATTTGATCACAACCAGCATCATTACACTATCCATCCTACTACAACACTTGTACAACTTATTACTTTATTACAAGCGTACCAACCCAACTGGATGACAAGCTAGTCTAGGTTCACTTCCTACTGGATTGACTTTCCTAAGCCAAAGAAAGACTCAAGGTGAAGCAGATCCAGATTCTATTCCAGATTCTCCTTGAATGTCCTCAGGATTTCCTTCCTCTTCTGGTTCAAGAATGATGGGCTCAGGAGGTGGAGCTGCTATCGCTTCCAGTTGATCCTCTAGTTCAAGCATATATTGGTCATTATGCTGCAACATGAAATTCTGCTCATGAATAACTTGACTCAATTCTCGTATCTTTGCCTTATCCTTGCATTTTCTCTTCTTGAGATTGGCTATCAATGCTCGAGCTTCCTTCAACTCTTGTGTGGTACCTTTCACTTCTTTAACTCGTTGCCTATAAACTTGGTGTCTATAGAACACACTTTCTCCCTCCATCAGTTGATATGCGTCCAACATAGCTTTGGAGAAACGGACTGAGGTGACAAGATCAGGACTATAGTGAGAATTGCCCTGAGCGGAGAGAAAAGCTTCGCGCTCGACCCATTGTCTGGAATGTTGCTTAGGGAAAGGAATCACCTTGGCTATAGTGCCAGCTACCGAGTCGGCGTGCTTCCCACAAAAAGTTGTGAGTGCTTCCAAAGCAGCCTTTTGCATAGTGTCAGCCAGGTTCAACCCTTGTGCCTTACTCTCCCACTCTTCCCAAGCAAGATTTGTCGGGCACACGGGGACTTTCACCTTCACTTCGTAACGAAGGAGTTGTCCTGTGGTCATGAGCTCACGTGCCGAGTACTCTGGATAAGCGGTATACCCAAAGTCCTTCAGGGTGTCCCACAAAAGTGCAGGAAATCCACCCTCCTCGAGGCAGTTCAAGCGAGTCCACGCCTGCTCATCAACGGTCATGGATCCGGAGTTGGACATCTGGATAAAGTGACGAAAGTAAGAATCCAGCTGCAAGAATGTGCACAAGGATAGGTTCTAATCACTATAAAAAGCGAGTCACATGCAAAAACCATTAAAGGTTCCAAACTTCCAACAAGATCTCAGGGAGTATAGAGGAATAAGTTTGATCCTCATTTGGGTAAATTTTGGGTAGCCATCTGTACCCGGTACAAAGGTATGCCAAACTCGAAACGAGCGTACATACAAAATGGCGTAAAGTTCGGAAGTCATGAACAATAATTCATAACTTAGAACCTATGAACCCAAAAATTTCCAAATTTTTGGTAGCAACTCAGCAATGGTATGAGGCACCTTTTTGGTATTCAAAGGTTGATCTAGATTAGATGGGAACATGCTCGAAAAATTCCATTTTCAGAGAAAGGTTTCCCAGGAAAACTGCAAGACTGAAGTTCATTAAACTAATCGGAACTCCAAATTGAAAATTCCTAAAATCGTGAAAAATTCACAGAAGAAGCTCGACTTGATAAGGAACAACTTTTGTAAAGGGTGCCCAAGCAGATTCAGTCTAGATTTAGCTTTAAAAAAAATTTATGATCTGACAGCAACAATTTCTGGCAGAAATTTCCTTAGGATCAACTGATAGGATACTCTTTCTAAGATCAAGCAATCACCCTAGGAAGCATAACACAAACATGCAGCAACAAAATTTTAGGTTCGACAAGATTTTATCATGATGCACACGTCTTAACCGACCTCACGCACGGGATCTCAAAAGACGTAGTCAGTGCCGGTGGCCAGCTCTTTAGTCGCCTCTCCCTATAGTAACTAGTCGAGAGCTACTCGATTCTCAAAGCGATCGCGTAAACATGGTTAGTGTACCTGCAGAAAAGAAACCTTCGGTGCCAGCACGTCACGTAAGCGTCCACATACATTACCGTTCACTATAGAAATGGTATCCATGCATCAAGCCGCTGCATGGACAGCGTCCAACCTCGGACACCCTCCGTTTGAATGGAGTGTATCCTTGCCTCGCATATTCGTAATGCGGAATGCACACGTATGGCAAAACGTGGCGACATCACAACCCATGACATGTTCATCTTTAATAGAACATGCCATCCTTCGCATGACTTGCATACGGAAAGCACACGTATAACACACGTGAGCATCCAACCGAGAAGATGGGATCCGTGGAATAGATCACTCCATCAACCCTCGCATTCTCGTGATGCGGCACAACACACGTATAAGACACGTGGCTTCATCTAGTTTGGTTGTGCAAGAAAATAAGTCTGACATAAAGTAAAGTGCTGGAAGTTAGCAGAATAAACCATAGACTATTAAGCCACCTTAAAGAACCCAAAATTCTCTCTAGGGCCTCTCGGTCTAGATCATTCCTTAACGATCCAACGAATTTTCAAAATCCAATCAATCTTGGCAAGTTTTATTCTAAATCATGTGATTAGTATTAATCTAATCCCTCTGGTATATACGGATGCTCTGATACCAACTGTGACAACCCCATCCGAGATAATACCGTACTATCGCCTAAACCAATCCACTTTGGTCATTAAGCAATAATAAAGTATCATCCCGTTGAGTGTTGCCGGGTCAAAGCCCGGTAAATCACCTGAGTTTCACATAGAGGATCGAAACGTATATATTACAACTCTCACGATGGAGAGTCCAGAGTAAATTAGACATTTAAACAATTCTTCCCCGTAGGGTCAATTATTACAAACAATTGATCTCGACATGGAAGTAAAAAGTTCAGAGTTTAATAAACAGCGGAAAAATAACTAGTCGGTAAGACAAGCATCAAAGGAGGCCGTCCCTGATGCTATCACTCGTCATCATCCACCCATTCCAGCTCCCAGCCGGGTGGAATTTCTCCAGGCCACACATTAGCACAAGCATTACCTGGAAACAACATTTAAATAGCAAGGCTGAGTATACTAATACTCAGCAAGGCTTACCCGTCTAAAATAAAAGACTTTACCTCTAAATCATGCAAGGCTTTTGGCTAGTGGGTTTGTTTTGCCAAAAAGCTACTAAGTAGTGAATCCTTACTTTCACCTTTTAGCTCAAGTTCTAGTAGCAGTAATCATTACTAGGTAAGCGACTAGTGCAATCATAAGTTGTACAATACAATTAATCAAGTATCAATATTCACAAAGTTCCATCATAAGGGATATCATGGCCAGTTGGTTAAGTAGTCTCAGATAACGGTGAGAGGCCGACAATCGATTGATTAAACCCTTGCAAGGTAAACCTAAACACACGGGAGGTGCCCTCACTAAGATTTCACCAACCAAGCGGTTCCCGTCACTCTTCGGTTTGGGAATAATAGCTCACAGTCTTAAGTACAAGGTTTATCTGGGCTACGCCACTAAGGTCACCCAGCCTCACGCATGTACTCAGGTGGCGAGCCCAGGGCTGCAACCCTAAGATTAGTGATAGTAAAATCCCGTACCGCCTCAATCGGGTACTAGGCTTATCGTACCCATTTCCGACAAGTGCTTAGTACGTTCAAACACTTAACCCACGGAAGCCACTGGACCGGAGCCCAAATCCCATGCTCTTACCACATGAGCAATCCATTAATAAATATGGTGATTCCATAAGGAAGATCCTATTCTCGCGAGTGATGAACATCACTCGACTTGTACCGGATCCTTAAAGCATAGCAACTAGCGACCTAGCATACTAGTAAAAGATCATAGGTACTTAGGGATCATGCAACTAGGGTTTCAATTCAACTCCTGAACATAAATGCACATAGATAATCAAAGATAATTTCAGAAGCTTCAAAAGAAACACATAGGTTAATGATAAAACGGGGCTTGCCTTCGTCAGCACAAGCAGTCAAACAACCTTCCGGACTTTGGTCCGGGTCTTGATCGACGGACACGTAGTGCACGTCTCCTCCGGCTCCTTCGTCCTCGTCGGCTGGCACAAGCGTGTAGCTACCGTCAGGGACTTCTACACGGAGGATGCATATGCAATAATTAGTGGTGAACTTTAATTTAAAGAAAAATAGCAACACATCTACAAAAGAAACTCATTCCTTTCTCACTGATTTACTGGAACAAACTGGCTAAACAAGCAACATTCCCCTTACGGACCGACTAGGACCCAGTTCCGACTGGTTCCTACGCCGGCTCTCTTCTTCCGCCTTGCACGACTTCGCGGCGCGGCGAGCGGGGCGTTAACATCGCTCGACCATGGGGCTAGTCGAGCGGGACATCCGCATCGCACGACTACGAAGCTAGTCGAGCGGAACGTCTGCCTCGCACGACTACGAGGCTAGTCGAGTGGGACGTCCGCCTCGCACGACTACGAGGCTAGTCGAGCGGGACGTCCGCCTCGCACGACTACGAGGCTAGTCGAGCGGGGACTCCGCCTCGCACGACTACTCGGCTCGTCGGGCGGGGACTCCCCCTCGCACGACTTCCCGACTAGTCGAGCGGGGGCTCCACCTCGCACGACTTCCCGACTGTCGGACTGCTCTCGACTACTTTTATCAGAACCACCCTCCCCGACTACGAAAGAGAAAGCATCTATTTGCACGAAAGTCCCTGGAAAGATCCTACTCTTAACAACCATGCCCTCAACATTGACTACCCGGCCCCTGCAAGATTGCAATCAAAGCACAGGGGTCCCTGGGTGGTGACGGGAGCGGCGGGGATCGCCGGACTCCGGCCAAGGAAGGAAGGGACTTGGCGGGGAAGAGTGTGGGAGTGCTCAGAAACTCACCAATGACTGATTCCGGGGGTTGGAGGCGGCGGAGGGTGCTCCGGCGATGACCGGCGAGGAGGCAGCGGCGGCGCGTCCGCCTCTGCTTCAATTCCGGTTGGCACGGTGACAATGTGGGGTAGCTCGAGGCTCGAGAGGCAGTGGTGGTGCGTGGAAAGGGGCTAGGAGTGCTCGGACAGCGGCGGTGAGGTGCAGACGAGCAGTTTCCTCAGCGGCGGCAATGGCGGGCGGCGGCTCGGCGTGCTCGCGCTGAGAGGAAACGGTGATCCCTTTTATAGCCCGGAGAGCATTGGGGTTTTCGTGGGCAGCAAGACTACCGGTGATTGAACCGGCCATGGCATGGGTGCGGAGGGACGTGCGGTGGGTACTGCCGGCCAATGGCGGCCTCGGCGTGCGGGCGCCGGTGTGTGCGCGGGAGCCGCGTGGCACCGGCCTAGGCCTCTGCACGCGTCACCTACTCTAGGCACACGGTGCCCGCGGCGACAGCCTCGGACCGGCGGTCCTTGCCGTGCCTCGGCGTGCATGCCCGGAGGGTCCGGCGGTAGGCCGAGTTGGTGCCTGCGCGACGTCGCGCGCGCGTGCGTGTCCCTGGCGCAACAATGGTTCGGTTTGGCCTTGGTTGAACAGAGTTTTTCTCCAAATTTTTGAACTAAAGTGCACTAAGAGGTAATAAGCAAAGTTGGAGATCTCATGACCCTCAACAACTTCTACAAAGGCTCTATGGGGTTTCGATCAACAGCTTTCGCATAAACTGCTCGCCAAGATGCAGTTTTTCCCCGGTGCCGGTGAACAGTATCGACTAGCGTTGACCGAGGTTTTTCACACATTTACACTTCGAATTTGAAATGCCACCCAACATAAAAGTTGTGTCCCATGAAAAACTGAACAACTTTTACATTGGGAGAAATTGAAGTGTTTAGGTGAAATTCGGAGAACGCGGCAAAAGTTCCAGAGAGGTTTCAGGGCACTAGGGGTTTTGACTAGGGTTTGACAAGATCTTGACCATTATGGATTGTTGGCTAGGTTTTCGAGGTGATGACCCAGGTTGACCAAAGTTTGACCAAAATCAATGTGTTTGACTTGGTTGACTTGGTCATTAGCGTTAATTAACCCTAAAAGAAAACCTGGGGCGTCACAATGCCTCCCACCTGCAAAATCAAAAACGAGAACGAAAGTGAGCAAACAACTCAACACTGGGGCTCGAACAGAAAGTGTTAAACCAGTGTTGAGCCATCTGCTCAAAGGAAGGGTTAGCAAAGTCCACGCCAACACTATCCATCCGTGGAACTCTCTCACGTCTCACTGAAGGAACACGTGCACCACGAAAGGGAAAACGTGGCCCGTAGTTCTTCTGAGACTCAAAGCTGCGATCGTTCCTCCCAAACTCGTATAGGCCACGAGTGAACGAACGTCCAATCAACTCACCACGCCCTATCCTAAAGCATCTGCCCTCACCACGAGCAACTCCAGAACTCACACCACGCTGCAGAACACGTCTGCCAGCACCTCGAGGTGCACCAGTCTGACCGATCAGCCCCACCGATCTGACCAGTGCCATCTGCACAGCCCCAGCACCGCCTCTCGAAAGATCTCTAACCACAGCGACTCCCCTAGGCAATGGCTCACGAGGCTCAGGCACACCATGAGAAAGGCGGTACCTGTCCTTGTTTGCCTTTTCCCTAGCAAATCTCTCATTTTCAGATTGCAAGCGGTTAGCACAGTGTTCAAGTTCAAGGTTCTTAACAGAAGCAGTTTCACATCCAGAGCAAGCAGTAGCAACAGGTGATTTCAAAGCAGCCTCCAAAGAAACGATGCGAGCATGAGATTCATCTAGTTTACCATGCAAAGCAGGACAAGAAGTACAAGCTCCTAACAAAGCAGGTCTAGACTTCAACTCAATAAGTTCAACCCTAACCGCATCTAGTTCCTCAAGACGAGAGGCATACTTGGTTTTCAGCTCAGACAAGTCAGCCAAGAAAACATTGCAATCATTGCATTCAGGTTCATCAGTCAAAACAGGTGCAGTTTTCAAAGACTCGATCTGAACTCTAGCATCAACAAGAGAAGATTCTAGTTCCATGACCTTTTCCCTAGCATCACCTAGCAAGGACCTAAACTCTCTCTTCTCCTTGTTGGTTTTCCTAAGCACATCATCACGATTGTCTAGCAGAGCATTCAACTGAGCAATCTCCTTAAGCAAGGCGTCGGGATCACGACTCACCTCTTCCTCGGAGTCGCACTCGGAGTCGGAGTCGTCCTTTCTGCTCTTCTTGCTGTCGGAGCTGCGTGCCATGCCGTAGAAACCGCTTCTCACGATGAAGCTCAAACCGTTGAAGTTCTTGTTGGAGTGCTTCTTCTCCTTGTACCGGCCGCCGTCCTCGTCGTCGCTGCTCGAGCTCGACGTAGCCGCCGCTCTTCTTGGTCTGCCGCTCGCCCTTGTTCTTGTGCTTGGCATAGTCGTTCTTGGGACGCCGCTTGTAGTCGTTCCTGGCTTGTGCTTGTAGTCGTTCTTGACCTCCATGGCTTCGGGACACTCGGCGATGAAGTGCCCCATCTTGCCACACCTGTAGCATGTACTCGAATTCCGCCTTGTTCCCTTGCGGTTCTCGTACATGCGCCTGAACCTCTTGGTCAACAGCGCCAAATTGTCCTCGCTCAACACCTCGAACTGCTCATCTGGCAAAGACACAAGAGAAGACAATGAAAACTGTCGAGAAGAAGAGTTAGCTGCAAATCCTGTTCTCGAGCCAGAGACGAGAGCCAGACTATGTGGGTCAGTCTGGTTCTCTGTCCTGGCTCTCAAAACCCTGTCTTCCTCAGAGGACTTGAGCTTGGAGAAGAGCTCGTCCACGGTGAGTGTCTCATACCCACCGGACTCCATGATGGCCTCGACCTTAGCACTCCACACGGTACGATCCAGAGAGTGTAAGAGCTTCACAGCTCTATCATGATCATCGTACGAGAGGACGGTCACATTGGCCCTCATGTTGTTCACAACACAAGTAAAGCGCTGGAACATCACGTCGATCGACTCACCGGGGAGATGAGTGAAGTTCTCGTACTCTCTCCGGTAAGTCGCGAACAACCGAACCTTGACTTGGTTGTTTCCACCATGAGCTACATTCTGTTTCTCCCAAATCTTGCAGGCCAAGTTCTCTCCCAAAACACGATTGAATTCATGTTCAGAGAGAGCACGGTAAAGAAAGTCGACGGCCTTGTTGTTGGCCTCGAACTTGTCCCTAGAGCCTGGTAGCAAGAAAGCCTCGGGAATGACATAGTTGTTCACCGTCACTTCCCAAATCAGCTGCCCCTTGCCACGGAGAAACGCCCCCATACGGGCTTCCCACATCTGGTAGTTCTTCCCATCGAAGTGTGGAGGACCCGAACTCTACTCTTGATATGCCATCTTTGGATCTCGAACCGGTTAGAGTTAGGAGACCCTTAACTCGGCTCTGATACCACTTGTAGGATCAAGATGGCGACCAGAGAGGGGGGGGAGTGAATGGGAGCCAATTAAACTTCTTCTCCAAGGAGACGAATATGTATATGCTCTCAAAATCGACTCCGAAGCCTCCGACACTCTTCTTGCCAAATCCACACGGTCACTGGAGTACTGTTGGATCTAGGACCAAGGCACACCGACTCGCACAGCACAAAGCACAGCGGAAAACAGAACAAAACGCTGCACGGGCTACACCGGTCAGACCGGTCAGGACCACCGGTCCAGGCCGGATCTTCCGGGCACAACCTCCGGAACACCCGATGGCAAACAGAGATGCTCCGGATCACCCGAGCACAACAGCCGGATCACCCGAGCAGCAACTTTGCAATTTCCCGCGAAAGCCTCTGCACCGGTCAGACCGGTCCAGCACACCGGTCAGACCGGTCACGGCTGGAAAACCCCAATTGCGAGAATCCAAAGCTCCCGAGGCCAAAACTGCACCAACCTTGAACAGCAGCAAGCCAAGGACCTGGACAACACTCTGGAGCAAAATCCCCCGAAAAAGCCCACGATGGTCGGCACCGGTCAGACCGGTCAGGTTTGGGCAGCTCGGGAAAAACTCCACCCGCGGGTAAAACTCCAAAATCAAATCCACCGATCTCCCGATTCACGCAATGGATTCAAGTGAGACTTTGGGGATAGTTGGGTCACCTCATGGGTGAGCCTTGGCTACGAGATCAAGTCCCCAAACTCACCAAATCTTGCGGAATCGCGAATCAAAGGGACGAACACCTAGAACTCGGGACAAACCGAAAACCACCAAATCGAAGGTCTTCCCGTGGGTTTGTAGGGGCAAGATCACCAATATAAGAGGCACAAAGCACTCATGTGTGATCCCCCAACAAAATCCCCAAGGAAACCCCTTCAAATCCGCCCCACAAAAATCCCGAGAAAAAAGCTCCAAAAATCCATAAAAGGAAAAACGCCGGGAACAAAAGAGGAGGCAAGATTAGCACCAAGAACCTTCTTCACATTCAAAGTAAAGATTCTTTACAAGGGCTAGCAACCTCCCAACATCCACCCTCTTGATGATTTTGCGATGAAGCTCAAGCTAGCCTATGGAAGGAGAAAATCCATAGCAAGTGCTAGGGAGAGAAGAAGAGCAAAACATAATCACCAAGTCCTAAAGAGAAGCCCCAAGAGTTGGCTGCCCACACACTCCATTTGCTATTTATCTATAGTTCATCAGAGGTGGGAAAACCCTATTCTACCCCTACAACTTCAAATTAAGATACATACCCCTCGGGGGCAAATCTGGAAAGTTGTGGGTAACTCCATCGAGCGGACACGCATCCACCGCAGCCTTGCTTCCCTCCGACGCAAGCTCCGCGATCACACCGCGTGTCTCCCGCTTCGAAGCTTCCCATCGCACACGGTCCACACCGGTCAGACCGGTGTCCTCCACCGGTCAGGCCGGTGCGCCGTCTTGTCGCACCGAGTCTTCGGTCAGTGCTGGTTTTGTGGCCAAACCAACAAACTCCGCGTACATGGCACAGCCTCACCACGCCAAGCTTAGAGCACGCCAAGTCTTTCACCTCCGGCTCCTGGACGGTCTACTCGATCTTGCCTAGTTCCTTGACTTGGCCGCCACCGATGTACCGGCACCTTCTTCACGACTTCGTCTTGCTCTTCTTGCACCATGCGGACCGTACTTGATCCCGTCCGGCCACCGGGTCCCTCGAACCAAGCCTACTTGTCTCTCCTTCACCTGGAGGCCACTCTGGCGAAGACCTTTCGCACATGTTCTTCACCTGCACCAACGCAAATCAAGCCGCATCCAACACCTGCAATACTAGGCCAAGAGTCAGTCCACACCATGTTGTCAATCACTAGGAAGCGACCATCCATTGGTCCTCGGACACACCTGGTCCTCACATATCTATAAAGTGTTACCCTTCTTATGCAATCTACACGTCATGTTAGGATTAGATCCTTTTAGCTAGATGGAAAACCCTAGGTGCTTCATAGTCGATCCACGAATTGATAACCTTGGATGGAATACTCTAGGAGAAAAGCTACATTGATCCATGCGCTTGCGGTGAAACTTGGCGCGTTATTGAACTGTCAACAGTGGTGCACGAAGCAGGAGGAGGAGGAGCAAAGGGAAGGGGATGGGGTGAGGGGGCTGCGGGAGTGGCGAGAGGAGGCATGAGGGGATTGAGTGGGCCCGTGGCTGCAGGTAGACGTGAGAAGGGGTGGCGGGCGGACACGAAGATTATTAATTGGATACAACAAATAATTTGGGTCCGGGTACATAGCATTGGTAACGGATGTTGTGTGGTCTGTTACCATAAGTGTTAAAGGTAACATATGTTAGTAATGTCTGTTACCTGTAGTCTGGAGACCCTCATTAGTAATGGCTATAGACTTTTTATATGACTTGGGATGAAGAAAAACTTTATATAAAAATTGTCTATCTCGAAAATATCTACAACTTTGGTCGTGTTTGGATGGTGAGGCGAAAATTTTTCGCCAAGGGAATCTTGCACGAATGGAGTACTAAATGAAGTCTATTTGCGAAACCTTTTCACAGATGAGTGCAACTTTGCGCGATGAATCTAATGAGCATAATTATTTTATGATCTGCTACAGTAATGCTACAGTACCATCCTCTAATTATGTGGTCAAAGGCCTCATTAGATTCGTCTCGCGAATTAGCCCAAGGGTTGTGAATGTAGTTTTGTAAACTGCCTTCATTTAATACCCCTAATTAACGGTCAAAGATGGAGTAAAATTTTTTCCACCTCCAACCAAACACTACCTTTGAGTCATGAAGTTTTTCTAAAATTTCAATCTAAATATGTGTTTTCTTTTTTCTATTGAATATTGAAGGGACACTTGTGAAGTAAGCCATAGCTATATTTAAAATGTGGCACTCCATGTTAAAATTTGGTACATCTTTGTATTTGTTTTCTATATTTAACTAATTAGGTGCACTTCAAGCAATTTTTTGAATTAAGTCAAATTTGAACTCCAAGTGATCCAAATAACAAAACAGAATGAGCGTAAAAATGACATCATGTTATTTAGCCCTGTGTCACACCCTGAAATTTCTGAATTTCAGGATGTGAATAGAAAGAACAATTTAACAACGATTTTATCATAATTTTATAATTTTTCAACATTTATTTTCTGTACAGGAAATATAGTATAAGAAAAAGCCTTTGTTCGGTTTTTTTAATTAAATAAATGGTTGTGTGTGTTGCATTCATGCTGATGCATTTGGTGTTTATGAGTGCAAAAGTTTTAAAATGCGTTTAGGTGCTGACCAAAATCCTTTTGAGAAGTTTGCAGCTTTATCTGGAAATTTTTATTCTCCTTCCTTTGAGCTAATTCTATTTAATAGAAGGCTCTAATATCCTTTTCTTAAGCACCAAATATTTTATTTGGTGTCATCGTGTCCCAATCTACCTCTCTGGTTTTTCCTGGAATTTTCGGGATTTTCAGAGCATTTTTCGTGACAGTAATGACTTATCTAGAATTATCTGGATTATTCTTTACACACAAAATGATTTCTAAAAAAACAAAATAGAGAAAACCTATGCTTTTCTATCGGGCCGAGCCCATGATCCCGACCCGCTCCAACCTTCCTCGACGCACTCTGGCCCGTTTCAGCCCATCCTCGAACCCAGCCAGGCCCATCGGCGCCCAGGCCTGGCACGGCCGGCGCTGCCGCCAGGCTGCCCTCGACGTGTGCGCGCCACGCCAGGCTCCCTCGGCGTGCCTATTAAGGGCAAGCGTCCGAGCCCCTCGCGCGCCCTAGCTGCTGCCTCCGCCGCCCTGCGTCGCACTCCGCTCGCCCCTGCGCTGCGCCGCCGCCTTCAGCGCCGGAGCAGAGCACCGGCGGCCGTTGCCGCTCCGCCGCACTGGAGCGTTGCCGGACGAAGCCGCTGCCACCTGGAGCCGCGCAACGTCGTGCCGCATCCAGAGCTCCGCTCCCTGTCGCGAGTCGACCACAGGAGAGCCGCCGCCGGGCACCATCTGCTCCAATCTGACCTCTGCTCCGACTCCTGCGGTGAGAAAACCGTCCGTGTCTTTTCTCTCCGGTTTCTCTATCTCGTTTGTCCATGTTGATAGCTTGTGTCCTCTCATCGACCAGGCCGCCGCCGCCCTGAGCTTCACCTCGCCGAGCCCCTCAACCTGGACCAGAGCACCGCCACCGTGACGCGGAGCCGAGCAGGCTGCCGTGACCGTCGTCGCCGCCGCAGTTCAAATCCCCGCCAGCTCCGTCCATCCCCGACAGTGGTGAGCACGTCTACGAGATCCCCTCCACCTCCTCTCTCCGTTCCGCGCCTCACCCGAACCCATAGTCGCCCGGAGCCCCGGCGATTGGAACCACCCGACCTCCTGTCCGCCAGGAGCCTCTGTCCGTCCGCTAGAGGAAGAAGAAGGCCTTGTCACTTTTTCAATTGAGTCCCTGTGAGATCTCGTAATGTTTAGATCAATTCTTGTTACTTGGCAGATCTGCAGATAACCCCTACAAAGATCCCACTTTCACACATAAAGCCCACCCGAGATCTTTTGTAGATCTAACCCTAATCTTAGATCTATTCGCAAGCACTATTTGATGTGTCTTGTGAATCTTTTCTGTTAGCCCTTCAGTTCCTTAATTAATCGCAGATAGGTCTCTGCATCTTGTTTAATCCGTACCTTCTTTGTTCTAGATCCGTTTTAATCCGTTCAAGTTGCGATAGGTTCATAATAACATAAAGTAGACGCTAGTAGTGAGTTTTCATCATGGATCTTTTCTGAAAATAATTTAATATTAATTTTATATAATGCCTAATAAACATGTCTTCTTTAATTAAAAGCCATTTAGTGTTATACACTGTTTTTCTTTATTAAAGTTAATTTGGTTAATGCTTATTTCATATGCTTTTGGAAATAAAAGCTAATTAGTGCCACACCTCGGTTTTTCATAAATCAAATGTTACTTTTGCTTAAAGTTCAATATTTGATTAACTTTTCTAATTAAAAGTTGATTAGGCTTTTACACTGGCTTTTATAACTAAACATTAACTTAATTAAGGCCAACATGCGTATTTTTTCTAAATAAAGTTTGTTTAGCTCAACACGACATATGTTTCGTTTCGATTAGTCGTTCACCTTTTATCCAAGTTAATGATTAACTGGTATAATTGACACATGAATATTTATAAATAAAACATGACTAGGTTCTTTCCCACGGTTTCTTCAAATAAAGTTTAATTTGCATTAATTCCAACTTAGGGTATTTTGTTTATGAAATATCCTTTGCATACCTTTTGCTAATTAAAATGAACCTAAGCCTATATGTTCATAAATGCAAATTGATCGATAGTCGCTCTTTGTCAGCTTTAGCTCAGTATCTCCTTTTCAGATCGAGTCTTCTGTAAAGCTTTAGATTTTGCCAGTTGTAATTCCAGTTCTAGCTCAGATCAATATGTTTCATAAATCTAACCGAGTCTTTCCCTTTCTGAGCATGTTTTGTATGCTTTAGTGATCTAAATAGTTTATCTTAGAATTCCTGTTTTGCCTAGTAGTTGTATCTGTGTCTGTAGTTTTGGCTACTTGTTTCCCTATCAAGTAATCCTATCATTCTTGTTTCATGTTCCCTTAGAATCATGTTTATCAGCATTTAGCTCATGGTTATCTTATCTCAGTCGTTTCCTAACTAACCTGTCTCAAGTGTACTCATCCTTGTTTACTGCTGCTCAGAAGAAAAGGGTGTGAAGCTGTTGAAGATGGTGTTGATGCTAGGCGTACGCAGCCCCCAGTCGTTTGCCTGTTAAGTTTGGTGTATCCGTTTCCAGGATTGAGCTGCTTATCTCTGATAGATTTGTAAGTTGTTTATGTGTTCTTTTACGTGATACTGTTACTGTTATTCACTTATGTCACTATATGTATGAAACTAGATCCTGGCATACATATAAGAATGCATCTGATTTTGCTTTTGAAAACCAGGTGTGACACCCAGTTTGAGACCTTATTGATGAAATCAAAAGAAATTTACAACATCTTCTCCGGGCAACACGATCATGAACGTGTGTCTAAATGATTTTAAAATTCTAAAAAATGCAAATGAAGTCTGAAAATTATGAAATTTCTCTATATCTCATGATATCTTACATGGAGGTTGTGCTAAAAAATTGAGCGGGTTTCGCAATTTTTTCACATATGATGCTTACAAACGGAAACATTTCCAAACAAGAATAAAAGATTTGTGATGGATGTGGATAGGTTTGAAGTGAAAATGATGCTCAAATTTGTGTTTGATTTCCAATGTTTTTTTACTCTCTACATACGACATGTAGCACTCCATGTTAAAATTTGGTACATTTTTGAAATAGTTTGCTATATTTAACTAATTAAACACACATGCACTTTTTGGAAAAAAAACTTTGCCGTGGGCCGAAACATGGCAGACGGCAAAGCAGCAATTGGGGCAGCCGGCCCATTATCCAACTTCCCCCTCCCCCTTACAAACCCAAAATATATAACCCCCACTCCGCCTCCCTACCCTGCCATTCCTCTCCCTGCTCCCTCTCTGCTGCCTTTCTTCCTCCTTCCCACCGCCGCCCTTAGATCCGCTGCAGCCACCCCATCTTCTCCTCCCTCCCCGCCACATCTCTCGTCCGTCACCGCGGGATGGAGGCCACATCCCTCTTCAGCCCTCTCCCTCCACTTCCCTCTCACGGCAAGTAGGAGGTCCGCCCTCACCTCTGGCGCCTCTCCTCCAGGGTGGTGACCGCAGTATGTGACGGCCACCTCCCTCCCCATCCCTGATGTCCCTCCACCTCCCTCTCGATGCCATCAGGAGGTCCGCTCTCACCTCCGACGCCTATGCTCCCGGGCGGCGGCCACGGCATTTGGCGGTGCGGGCGGCCTCCGCGGGATCCAGGTTCTCTCTCTCTCTCTCTCTCTCTCTCTCTCTCTCTCATCTCACTCCCTCTCCCTATTTTTTTCCACGTGTGGTGATGGCGGCGGCTACGTGGTGGTGGCGGTGGCTCCCTCTCCCTCCCGCCGAATCGAGCACCACCAGATCGAGCGCTTTTGGATCGAGCTCCTCTCTGGGCGGCCTGGCTGCACAGCGGCCATGGCTTGCATGGCCTGCACAGCGGCAGCGGCGATGAAGCGCAGCAGTCACGGTCAAGGGGCGCGCGAGCGGCCTACGCAGCGGCCCTGACGACAAGCATGGAGGCGGTGGCGGTCGATGGGAGGGCCTGCGGTCAAGCACCGTGTGGCGGTCAGGAAGGCGGCAACCACAGCCGCCCGGTGGAGCAGCCAACATTTTTTTTATTGTTTTTATTCTTTCCAAAAAATGTTTGCCGAGTGCCAAATAGTACACATGGCAATTGTTTGTCGTGTGCCCGAGAGAAGGCTCACGACGAAGAGCCTGTTTGCCGGCTAATGTTCGCCGAGTGTTCTTCGTCGTGGGTGGCCCACGACAAAGTGTTTGCCGTCGTGCACACGGCAAACGCAGGTTTCCGGTAGTGTTGCCTTCTCTTTCTTCCATGTAAGCAAAATTATGAGTAGGCCACGAATGAGCTCAATAGGGCTAGTAAAATAATCCGTGTCATCCATTGACATGTTAAATCTTGCATGTAGTATGTGAAGGATAAAAAATCCTTATTTTGTTATTTTCATGATATCCCGAAGGGGCACTACATCGGTGATATGCTGAAGCTTGCCCCCAACCTAAACCATCTCCATAACGGAAGTAATATTCTTATTTTGATGCTTCAGTTTGCAAGGAGAGTTCCATAGGAAAGTATGGGTCCATTCGGTGTATCTAGACCATTGGACCTTATTCATACTTCTCTATCAATCCATGGTTTGGCACGGGTTAATAATTTTTAGAGGTAAAAGTATACATAATTATATAAAATTTGGGAATCGTACCTAATATCCAAATTTATTTACATTGTATCGTGCCCTCACTAATCAATTAACTATTTTAACACAACAGTCACATAGATATGTGCTTATCTATAGTTGATTGTGATAGCTTTAGTTAGTAGTTACAGTACTTTATACAATTTTACCTTACGCAGCTAGAATGCATTTCTAACAGCCACATATAATATTGTTTGGGGGTACTCCCTCAAGAAACTTCCTGAATGACTTGAGGAGTTCCAATAATAAAGATGTGCAGATGAACCATGCGATCGTTATCTTAATCCTAGAGTGATTGTATGCAGAGAATCAATATAATCTAATGTGATGACAAGCTAGCCTGCATTATTTTCCTGCTAACTTTTGACTTCTCTTGGGAAGGGTTTTCCTAATCAAGTGGTTGTGACTACGATTGGGCAATAGTGATGAAGTACAGATTTTCTTGACAATTTTATATGTGATCCTTCTTCCATGTGCACGTCATTAGTGTGATCTCGTCGTCATGGTATGCATACATGCCATGGTAATGCATTTTTTCCATTTCCCTTTATTTAATCAAAGAGAAAGCAACTAAAGTTTTTTCTGAAGTCCACTAGAGGAAAAATATAGGTTTAAAGATGTCATTCTCTTGAGAAAAATAAAGGTTTTCTTCTCTAACAAATCACTATGACAACTTCTTGAAAGATCCTGGAGCTATTGCACGGAGAGGTTCCAACCCCATTCAGATAATTACACGGCTGAGGATCTGCTAAGGCTATATATATGCAGATGATAACTACACCATAAATCATTCAGACGGCGCCTGGGCTTGGAGGGGAGGGATCTAAGGGCGGTGGAGGCGGGCATGGTGGCGAAGGCCGGACGAGGGACGAGGCGGCGGGGGCCGGGAGAGGGAGCTGGCAGGGTCGGGTGGGGGTGTTTAATATAGGTAGGTTTGGAGAGGGTAAGTTGAGTCGGCGACGGGTTTAATGGGCCGACTTTTGGTAGCCTTTGCCGTGAGGTCAAATTCAGCTCTCGGCAAAGTTTTATTTTCCAAAAATTGCTTGAGATGTATTTAATTAGCTAAATATAGCAAACAAATGGAAAAATGTATTAAATTTTAACGTTGTGTACCACATGTTGTTTGTGAAGAATGGAAAAGGTTTTGAAGTCAAATTCGAATTTGAACATCACCGTGCCTGCAATCTTACTGCATCCTTCTTAACTCTATGAAACTTCTTCAGAGATGATTCAGTTTCTAAGAACGTGCGTGACAAAATGTGTGAAACTCAATCACAATTACTACCACAGCCTCCATGTAAGATATTATGAGGTATTGACAAATCTCATAATTTTTAGACTTTATTTTCATTTTTGAGAATTTTAAAATCATTTAGATGCACTTCCGTGATTGTGTTTCCCGGACAAGATGTTGGAAATTTATTTTCATTTTATGGGTAAGGTCTCAAATTTGATTAAATAGCATGAATATTATTTTTCCACTTATTTTCTTCTATTATTTGAATCACTTGCATTTCAAATTTGACTTGACTTGAAAAATTGCTTGAAAATGGAATTAATTAGTTAAATATAGAAAAAATATAAAAATGTACCAAATTTTAACATGGAGTACAACATATTGTATGGGGAGAGTAGAAAAACTTTATGGTATAGAAGATAAATATAGTCATGATGTGCTTCACAACTGTGCCTTCTATATTCAATCGAAAAAAAACACATATGTCGATTGGAGTTTTTGAAAAACTTCCTTACTAAAAATTGTAGATCTTTTTGAGATGTACAGTTATTGTGATATAAGAGTTTTCTTCATCACAAGTTGTATGAAAAAGCTATGAAAACATTTTGAGGTGGGAAGATGAATTTTTGCCGTCAGCCAAAACAAACGCACACGGCAAAATGGTATGTTTGCCGTCGGCTGAAAAAAACACACGGCAAAATCCAATTTTGCCGTGAGCCCGCTTTTTGCCGTGAGCTTTTGTCGTGATCGTCGGCAAAATTGTATTTTGATGTTAACCTAATAAAACTCAAGGTAAAAAGCAGGGCTGACATCAACCTTACGTTTTCTGGTAGTGCAACTCGCTGCATCATGTGCGCCTGCAGCAGATCCAAGCGAGCTTGCAGCAAATCTGAGCGGGCTCATCTTAACTGCTGCACATGCTTCCAGCAGCCGCCATCCTACCTGCTGCACATGCTTCCAGCAGCCAGCTCCAATGGTGGGGTTGAGGAAGGAAAGGGTTTCGCCGGTGCCGCCCCTTAGAAGGAGTGACGCAGGGCGGGATTTGGGATACTTTAGTGTATAACCAGTTGCATCCTTATGTTGCTGCTTTGATATATTACTGGTTGGTTATGGCTCTGTGTAAATGCTCTATTTCTTTGTTTTCCTCTCATGATTGCTTTTTAATCTATGATTGTCTTTTTTTACATCATAGATTATTGTTTCAAACCTCTAATGTAAAGCCTTGACTGATCTCGGCACTGAAAAGGCTATTTTCCTTGTGGCCAACATAATGTCAGGATCAGGTTGCTGATCTCAAGGTAGCATCTAATGTAGAGCTTCTTATTGTATATATGCTACTCTATAGTTACTGTTGACGTTCTACTTCCAAAGCATATAGTATTCGAATTTCTGCTTATAGCATCTTAGTGTGCTGTAATTGTACTTGCAAGCTCTTGCCATGGACGAGAATAAACAAGTGTTACTCTGCTCAGTACTCTCTCTATAAATTGTAAGTGGTTCTGACGCGGTGTTTTATGTCTCTAGATACAACGTGTATATCTAATAAGTGTATGCATAGCAGCAGAAAAAGCCAGAATGGAGGATAGGGTAGAAATATAGAAGGGCATGGCAACTCCATGCGCTGTAATTTTACCCATATTACTGTGCAAGTGTACACAAGGATTCGAATATCCACGGATAATATTTTTAATACTGGTATGACCACCTTGCCGGCCACGTGCTCCATAGTATATTGATTTATGTGCGATACACTCAATCACCAAGTCAAACTTTCTCTACACGCGATCCTTAATAATTAAATTAATCCTGTCTGAATTGCTATGGTAACAGTCTCATCCTGTTCAGTTGCTGGTGGTTGGTGGCTGATGCTGATTTGTTTTGAGAGAAAAATACCGCTGGTTGGTGACTCGTAGATGATCTGATTTGTTCTGAGAGAAAAATAAAAAGGACGTGTCTACCGGGAGGGGGCTCTCCCGATAGGACTCGGTCGAGAGCCCTCCCTGGCCCACCGCTCGCCCTTATTATCCTCACGCGCCACCACACGGTAAAAAAAACGAAAAGAAAAAACCGCATCTGTCTTCCTCGCGCCGGGCATCGTCTTCCTCGCGCGGTCGCGCCCTTCCTTCCCACCACCGCCAGCCTCCACCGCCGCCCGCGGCCGGCGGCGACCCCGCCGCCGCCCTCTCCCCCCACCTCCCGCCCGCGGCCCCCTTCCCCGCCCTTCCTAACCCCTCCTACCGCTTGCCCCCGCCGCCGACCCATCCCTCCCGGCTCCGGCGGCGCCTCCGCTGCCGGATCCGCCGCCTAGGGGCTCACCGCCACCGGATCCGCGTCTCCCGACCTCTCCGCCGCCGGTTCCTCGCCCCCGCCGCCGACCCTGCCCAACCGGCCTCCTCCACCACCCCGGCGGGCGGCGCCGCCGCCGCCCGCCGTTCCGCCCACACCCCACCACCTCCGCCAGTCCGGCGGCCACCCCCGAACCTTCCTCTAGGTCCGGCAGCCATGGAAGAACCCCAACCCCCGAACCCCCAAACCCTAACCCCGAACCCTAAGGCCGCCGGCCTCCACCGCCACCCGCGCCCGCCGGCGTCCCGCCGTCGGCCGCCCCGCCCACAACCCGCCGGAGTTGGTGAAGCTCGCCGGAGATGGAGGTGTTGATGTTTTTTTTTTGGATTTGTTACTTTTTTTCTTCTTGATTTGTTACTTCCTTCCTTTTTTGTCTTCAGATTGTTGCTAAATCGGGAGGCTCTCGCGCTAAGGCTAAATCGAGAGGCCTCTTGATTTAGTTTTTGCGAAATAAAAAATACTGCTGGCCGCTCCTACTACCTACCTGCCTTGACCTACACCTGGACCTACTCAAGCACAATTATTGTGTAACTGGGTCGCTCATCATGCAGCTATTTAAACCCTAGTACCGAACCTAGCTAAGAACACCAAACCAACACACATACGGCAAGAAAGGCGATATACACCGCGAGTGACCGAGAGATACCAAGAATGGCAGCTCCTTCCCAAGCCATAGTTCCCACCGATGCCGAGCTGCTGCAGGCGCAAGCCGACCTGTGGCGCCACAGCCTCTACTACCTCACATCCATGGCGCTCAAGTGCGCCGTCGAGCTCCACATCCCGACCGCCATACATGACCTAGGAGGTGCTACCACAGTACCAGACCTAGTGAAAGCGCTATCGCTCCCCGAAACGAAGCTTCCGTTCCTCGGCCGCCTCATGCGGCTGCTGGTGACGTCGGGTATCTTCGCGTCCGACGGGAGCAATGGCGATGGGGCGGAGGCCGTGTACCGCCTCAACCCACTCTCCTGGCTCCTGGTAGAAGGCGTGGAATCGGAGGACCACACCTACCAGAAGTACTATGTGCTCGGCACCTGCTCACGGCACTACGTCGAGGCGGGTTTGTCTCTCGCCGAGTGGTTCAAGAAGGATCTGCCTGAGCCGGTGCCGTCGCCATTCGAGGATCTACACGGTGTGCCCCTCGTCCATGAGAGCACGAAGCTCCTCGACGAAGAGCTTGACAGGATCGTGGAAGAAGGTGTTGCAGCACACGACAACCTGGCGATCGGGACCATCATAAGGGAGTGCAGCGATGTTTTCAGTGGCCTTCACTCGCTGACTTATTGCTGTGGTAGACAGGGAAACGTCAGTGCAGCGTCCATCATCAAGGCGTTCCCTGACATCAAATGCACCGTGCTGAACCTTCCAAGGGTTGTTGAGACGACGACGACAACACCTGCAGCGCCAGCTGATGATGCTTTTGGCAATGTCACGGGTGATTTGTTCCACACCATCCCGCCTGCTCAGGCTGTGATGCTCAAGGTATGGATTACATTTTTCTGTAAAAAATACAAGTAGAGTTCTTATAAAATTTTTTTGAGGAGACATGGAGGGCGTGAGTTTAATTTGTGAATTGAAGTAAAAGAAAATAGGACGGAAGAAAACTCTCTACTGCATGTCTAGGTAGTTAAAATAGGGGTAGGTGTACGGAAAATAAGTATAGATAAATTTTGCTCTTTAATATTAGCTCTAGATCAAAGACACTACTAAATGTCATACCCACCATTTACAACATTAATGAAATTGGTAGATTCAATTATTATGAATTGTTCAACTTGTATATTGTGTTGTGTTGTGTAGCTTGTACTACACTTTTGGAGCGATGAGGATTGCGTAAAGATCCTGCAGCAATGCAAGAAGGCAATTCCGTCCAGAGAAGAGGGAGGGAAAGTGATCATCATAGAAATACTTCTTGGGCCGTACATGGGCCCAATAATGTACGAAGCCCAACTTCTGATGGACATGCTCATGATGGTGAATACCAGAGGTAGGCAG
Source organism: Cenchrus fungigraminus (assembly GCA_036936925.1). NCBI lineage: Eukaryota > Viridiplantae > Streptophyta > Magnoliopsida > Poales > Poaceae > Cenchrus > Cenchrus fungigraminus. Next base: position 96,800,316 of record CM072774.1, on the reverse strand, counting down.
CGTGGTGAAAATGACTGGCGTCAGATCTTCACTAAAGCCGGTTTCTCCGACTATAAGATTGTTAAGAAAATTGGAGCTCGTGGTGTCATCGAAGTCTACCCGTAAAGCTAGCTGCTCACCACTAAATATCATCAATATTATAATACACGTGTGTGGTTCAGTATTTGGCTACATGATGTGCTGATGTTAAAATAAACAGCTACATGATGTACCTCGAGATCCATGTAGCTTTTGTTTTGAAATGTTCTGGTGCACTCTTGGTGCTTCCACTGTGCTATGTCGATTTGGATGTATTTGGTATCCATAATAAGAACAGATTTGATCTGGTTGCTTGTTGATGTGTGTCATGTGCAACACAACATGTATGCATCGTATTTATCATGTTATAACATTGCATAGAGACCACAATACCATCGATATCTTTTGCGAAGAAAGAAATGGGAGACCTAGAGCTTTTCCATAGTGCTATAAGAAGGAATGAAAATTACCATGTTTATTAGAAAAAAAGCGCTAGCCTATAAACTATATATATAGCACTACTATAATTTTTTAAGACAATTGATTTTATTTTCTGAGGTTGTCTAAACGTCTTTTCCACTTTTCCTGATGCCATGTATAATTTAATTTTGTTTCACTACTAAAAAAATCTTTTGCGAGGCATTTATAAGCAGAGGTGGGCAACACTCAAAACCACCTCGGTTAATGCTGCGATTTACCGATGCGATCACTTTTTATTAACCGAAGCTGTTACAAGAAATGGCCTTGCAAAATGGATTAACCGAGCGCGCACTATAATCCAACCGCCTCCGTAAATTAGGGCCAGACGCCCAGCCCAGACTATGCCACACAGCCCACTAGCACCTCCAGCATTTTTTTTAAAGACGGAGGAGAGCTGCGCTTCATTATATTAAGAAGAAGAAAAAGAGAATAAATCCCTGAAGAAACAAACTCCACCGCAACCACTACACCAAACTGGGTTTGCCTTGGTGGTCAAAAACCACCAAGTAATATAGGTATACCGCCAAGGTAAATGTCCTTGGCAGAAAACTGTCAAGCAAAATCCGCCAAGAGTAGAGTGCCAAGGAAACACGATTTGCTTGGCAGCTAGCTGCCAAGGATTATTTTCTTGGCTGTTCGACCGCCAAGCAATCTAGGCCGATATCAAAATCTTCAGAGCGCCAAGCAAATGATTCAACCGCCAAGGATATAACTTACCTTGGCGGTTGTCAGCTGCCAAAGAAAGTTATTTACTAGGCAGTCATAGGCTGCCAAAGAAAGTTATTTACTTGGCAGCTCTCATCTGCCAAGCTAAATAGTTGTTTCCTTGGGTGCAGACCGCCAAGAAAATGTTTTCAGCCAACAAAAAAAAATCCTGATCTACTAGCTAAAGCAACATAGATCAGGCATTCAATTCATCACAAGTTCCATTAATTGTGGTAGTAACCAGCAAGTTGTCATTGTTCTTCAAAAGGGAACCACATATGGCAAAAATAAAATGCACTAGGTAGTATTCGGAAACTATACCGAGCAGAAAATATTCATAGATATTTCAATAACAAAGATGGAGCAATTGCTACAATCATCTCAGTTGGCACTCGAGCTAGTTAACACAGAGTTACACAGATCTTTCACCATTGCATACAAAGCGAATTAACCAGCTGGAAAGGCAAGGTGTATATGAGCTCCCTATCTACTCCAAGATGCTCTCACACCTGCAGTAACACATTAAAACAAATTATCAAATAAGTGAAAATCTAAGCTGAAACTGCAGTGACATTTCACTGTTCTAAATACTGTAAATTAACTGTATCTAGAGCTAAGTACTTCTCTAATCTCTTGTAACTACTTCTCGTTAGTACCCTATGCACGCACAAGATTCAAATCAGAGACAACAGATCAAATCAATTAGAATCTTCGTTGCTGCAGGGATGTGCTTTGCTTGCGGCCACGGTCGACGGCTCGTACTCTATGCACGCACAAATAAAGTTCAAATCAGAGAACACAGATAAAAAAAAAAGTGCCTTTGCTGCTGCCAGGGATGCTTTGCTTGCGGGCCTGCGGCCGTCGTCGCCGGCTCGTCACTGGGCACACGGCCGAGGTTGTCGCCTGGACGCTGGTGTCGCACGGAGAGGTAGTGGAGTGAGCCGTCATCCTGCTCAGCATGGATCCGCGCCGCTGTAGATCTAGCCATGCTGAAGCTGAACGCCCCACAACTTGCATCTACGACGGCGGCCATGCGCTCGCGCCGACGAGGAGCAACGGCACCCCACCCTGGTCCTGCCCCTGCGCAGATGGGGGAGGCTACACCATGGATCTACCCCTTCTGCATTCTTGCGACTGAGAGACGAGGGAGCAGAGCAGGGACAAGTGATGGGCGAGGGGTAGGAACTGGACTAGGGTTCTGGAGAGATGTCGACGCTGAGGCTTTTATTTGCCGCAGGGTGAAAATTAGCCGTCGATCTTAGATCGGACGATCCACAACAAGGCTGGATTAAGTTGGGCCTGTCAATTTCAAAGTTTGGGCTGCTGTGTTGGTTTACTGTTTCAAGATTTTCCCTAGCGATTTTGTTTTTCCTATAATTTTAAACATTGTTTTACAATGAAGATGTGAAATAATTCTAATAAATAGGGGGAAATGAATTCAAATTCTTAAAATAGTATACTATTGTAAAAATATCATTAAAATTGTTTTAGTGAACATACATATTGAATTATATATGTAATGACTCCACAACTATATGTGCACTTTTGCATGTATCAACACATAGAGCAATCACAAAATGTGTGATGAAATTGTTTGGAAAACACATGCTTACACGCTACCAAAGTATAAGCATGTGAATTACAGAAAATGGGTGCTTTGTTTTCACAAAACTAAAAATACGAAGTTAACCATTGCAGTGTAATGTACCACAAACAACTAAACAAGGCATACTCCACTAGCATCTTAACAAAACATAGAGGTACATATTAATTTTATAAGTATATTGAGTGGTGCCATTGATTATTATACTGTAATTTGCCTAGCAATTTGGAATAACCCAAAAAAATGAGCAATTTAGTTGCCAATATGGATTATAAAGAAAAAATGTGAAATTTAATTACTTGGCGGCTGTACAAAACTGCCAAGGAAATGTGTACTTTCCTTGGCGTCTCACACCAAACAGCCAAGGAAATGCATATTTAACTTGGCTGCATTTCTAAACCGCCAAGGAATATGTGCATTTCCTTGGCTGTTCACAAAAACCGCCATGCAATTACATTTGCTTGGCGGTTTTCGAGCACTGCCAAGAAAACGCTATATACCTTGGCGGCTTCATTTCAGCCGCCAAGCAAATGTCTGGCCGCCAAGGCAATTCCAGTTTGGTGTAGTGAACACACCACCCACACAACACTCCCAAACTCATATCCACTCACCCACACACTCAACCCCTGAGGATTTCTACACCAAATGCCCCTGTGATAAAAGAAAGCACGACCAAAAAACAAAGACAGCACTCAGATTAGTTTACTGACATGGGGGCAGTAAAGAAGGAAATTCCTCAAGCCCCTGCCATCGACCATATTTTTCTCTCTTCACAAGACATAGTAAGAGCGCGTACCATATCTGACATGGCTCCATCAAACACACAACTATTTCATTGATTCCATAGGGTCCAAACGTATCCGTAGGCTGAGGAGAAAGAGATTGCAGACCCATTTATGATAGGAAATGAAACCAGAATTCTCTTGCAAAGGTGCAGCCGACAAGGAGATGGTTAATAGTCTCTGATGCTTGGTCGCACATAGGACAGAGCTCTGGGTGAGAGAGGCCTCGATGCGCTAGTCGATCTGCAGTCCAACATTGGTTGTGAGCTCTGTCCAACAGCAGTTGGCCGGAGCCCAAGTCTTCCAAATTTTTTCCCAAGGTCCGAATGAAATGTCCCCCACAAAGAATCCCTAATAAGTTGTTTTAGCAGAATATTAACCACTAGTTGACAAATGCCAGATGTGTCTATCTTCAATGTCAGACTGCAACTGAAAGTTAGATAGAATGTCTCACAAACGGAGATAGTCTGAGAAAACTCCAACAGACAGACCCCCTGAATATCAGAAACCAGCATATAAAAGCAAGGACAAACCCTAAATCACTTAACTCCCCTCTCTCACCCCTGCTGCCAATAAAGATTGCGTCGATCTCCTCACCCGCAGGCCGCAACATCATGGTCTCATCTCCCCTAGCTCCATCACCCACCTCCCTCACTCGCCTCTATCACTCCATGCCTCTTCCCTTACCCTCTCATCCCACTGTGGCGCGGGGGCAGGGCCGTGCAGGGCCCACGAGGGACACACAAGGCGGCCATGGAGGCAACACTTGGCCCAGTGGCCCCCCTTTCCCTACCGTTGGCCAAGGCGCGGGGCCCCTCCAAGCGGATCCTGGTGGCCACCACCAGATCCGGCGAGGATGAGCCCAGATCCTACGGTGGCGTCCCTCCCCCAACTGCAGATCCAGCGTGGCGGTAGTGGTGGGCCCCATACGGTGACGCTCCACCCCAAACTACGTATCCGGTATGGCAGGTGCCCGACGGGCAGGAAGCACACGAAACTCAGGAGCAGAATACAGACGTCTGGCGGGTGATGCTACACTGCATCTCCTCTCCCTTGAACGGCACACCGGGAGAAAACCCGGCGAGAAGGTTGCTAGATCTGGTGAGCGTGGCTGGATCTAGCTAGCAGAGGTCGGATCCGGCGAGTGGACGCGACGACTGTGATGATCGGCGAGCGAAGCGGTGGCGCGTGGACGAGCTCGGTGGGCTTGTGGATGGGCTCGCAGGGCTGTCCACGGGGTTTCCCTTTTTTTTCTCATGATTACTATGGCGGGCAACCAACTTCCTGGGTAATGGGTCACATATACAGTGACCTTGTGTCAATTAATATATTCTGCTCGCTATGATTAATTTTTTTTCTACTAGTGCTTTTGAGAAGAACTTTATGCGGAGATGCAATGCTTGCCAAAGGCACGGTAATATCAATGCAAGAGATGTCATGCCACTCACCAACAATATTCAGATTGAGCTCTTTGATGTATGGGGAATCGACTACATGGGTCCCTTCCCAAAGTCAAAGAATTGTGAATACATCGTGGTGGCAGTTGATTATGTCTCAAAGTGGGTTGAAGTTATGCCATACAAGAAGTCTAATTCAAGGAATTCAAGAATGATGTTTGAAGAAGTAATATTTCCAAGATTTGGAGTTCCAAGGATGGTAATTAGTGATGGAGGATGCATTTCACTGATAAGAAGTTTCATGAGTATCTAAGGAAGCATGGAATTCGACACAACGTCGCTACACCATACCATCCTAAGCTGAGTGGCTAGGCAAAGACGTCAAATAAGAAAATCAAGAATGTCTTAAGAAAACGGTTAATGAAATGAGAACTGTATGGAGAGATTGACTACCTGAAGCACTTGGGCCATACCTTACAGCATACAAGACACCTTTGGGGATGTCACCATACCAGTTAGTTTACGGAAAAACTTGCCATCTACCTGTGGAGCTAGAATTCAAGGCTCATTGGGCTATCAAGCGATGGAACATGGTTCTTGATGCTGCAGGAGTAAAAAGAAAAATGCAACTCTCAGAATTAGAAGAATGGAGAGAAAAAGCTTATCGTAATTCAAAGATTTATATAGAGAGAACCAAAAGATGGCATGACAAGAGGATCAAGAAGGAGTTTGCACAGGGAGATAAGGTATTACTTTTTAATTACAGGGTAAAATTATTCGGGCATGGAAAACTTCGAAGCAAGTGGGAAGGACCATTCATGGTAATAAATACTTCGTCACATGGAGCGGTAACTGTTCAAACAAACGAAGGTACGTTATTCAAGGTACATGGTCATCGTCTCAAAATCTTTCCAGAACCCGATACTCCCTCTGAAATAGTTGACAGTTTACATTTTATAATTTTACCTTAATTTCTTGATCATCATCGAAATTTATTGAAGCAGGTTACTCCGACTATAAGATTGTCAAGAAATTAGGAGCTCGTGGCATCATCGAAGTATACCCGTAAGATTGCTGCACACCCTTCAAAATATGCTCAATGTGTGGTACTCCCTCCGTCCCGCAATATAAGCATTCCAAGGGTTCAAACTCAAGAAACAGCAGTGGGAGAAAATGACCTATATACCCCTCATTTTACAGTACCCACCAACTCTCCACCCACCCACCAATCCATTTAGTTTTGTTCTATCCCTATGAATGCTTACATTTTGGTACAAAATTTGAATCCTAGGAATGCTTATATACTGGGACGGAGGGAGTACTATGGAGTTGACCATGTGCTATGAGATATAAATAAACGGAGAGCCTCATTTCCCAGATTAAATTTTCAGGGATCTGATAGCAGTTGAGGTGTTCAGTTTGCTTGCATCGAGATCCATGTAGTTTCTGTTTGAAATAATGTACTAGAGTACTCTTCGTAGTTTCCAGTGTGCTATGTTTGATATGGTTAGTTGTTGGTTTATGTGAAAGCTATGTACAACCAAAAGTTATGCCATATGTAGTTTATCATGATATATCATTACTGCATATTGTACCAGTATATTTATGATACTCGTAAATACAGGAAGGCTACCACCCTAGTAATTTCTATATAAATGGGTGAATAACTATTTAACTTGTGTAACACCATTGAAATTAGAGTGGTCTTCTATGTCCAACATAGAAAATAGATGAGTTATGGTTACAAGTTTTATTTGACTCGCTGGAGTGCATATTGAATCAAAGTACACTTTATATGTTGGAAAGTATAAATAGTTCTAAGTTTGACCAGGAGTTTGAAAGAAAGACAAAAAGTTGACTTTTTGAATGGCTACTAAGATGGATGATCAGAGACCATGGATGCATAGATCTCGTCGAGGGCATTCCATTTGATATCTTATATGTGATATTTGAAGTGAAAATCATCATGTTTTATTGAATCAAAGATTGGATGGATGAGATGACTCAACTAAGAAGAAACCTTATTCTACCGTGACTTGCCCCCTCCCACGCGGCCTCCTCCCAGTGCCGCCTATCACTAGGCAAAGCCCCTTATTACATACGGCGAAGACTTTGCCGTGCATTTTTCATCGTGACGCACGGCAGTAGTTTGCACGGCAAAGGGGCTTTGTCGTGAGCTTTTTTATCGCACGCATGGTGAACCTCTTTGCCGTGCATTTCCGGCAGCGTTCGGTAAAAAAAAAGTAAGAGACGGGGACGGCAGTTGCAGCGGTGGCCGACCAAGCGACCAACCACACCAAGTTGTCAAAACCCTTGCTGAGAGGCTTTGCGACCGCCTTCCGCGAATGCAGCCACCAGACCACAAGATCCTTTCTTAACTGATCCTGGCAGTTTACCATTGCTGTAGTAATTATCCCAAACAAGATGAACCCAAGGCAGGTCTGCATGATTAAAGAACTTATGCAGATTCTTTAAAACGAGAGCATTGTTCTGTGCCTTAATATCCAGAACTCAAAGACCTCCTTCCTCTTTTGGTAGGCACACCATTTCCCATGCAGCCTTTGGGGGCTTTCTAGCATTTATATGGGAACCCCTCCAGAGAAGATGTTTTCTGTACTTATCAATCTGCTTTATGACAGTGTCGTGTAGCTTAGTAGACATGATGAAAGTTGGGAGTGATGTTAGGACTGAGTTGACAAGAATTAGCTTTCCTCCTTGAGAGAGTAGATTTGAAGTTACCAAAATCCTACTTTCACATTTCCTGACCAAAGGCATGAAGTCTTTGACTGCTGGTTTTGTTATGCTCAGAGGCATGCCTAAATATGTAAAAGGTAGAGATCCAACTGCATAGTCCAATGTTGAGGCCAGTATAGATAATTTATCCTCAGGCGTGTTGATAGGTACTATCACTGATTTCGAGTAATTCACTTTGAGACCGGATGAAGATGCAAAAGTATTTAGAAGATCTTTGAGGGAGGATAACTGTGATTCATCACTCCCCAGAATAATTAGAGTATCATTAGCATATTACACTATTGGAAAGTCTGAGTTCACACCCATTTGAATTGGTAAATTCAGTATATTGTCGTCCTTTGCTCTGTTTATGATAGATTGTAGGAAATAGGCAGCAAGCACCAAGAGTAATGGAGATAAGGGATAACCTTATCTGACATCCCTTCTGCAATGAAATACTTTCCTAGGTACACCATTTAGAAGAACGGAAGAAGTTCCTGAGTTAAATATCATTTCCCTCCAGTGCAACCATTTTTGACCAAAACATTTGTGACCCATAATCTGCAGCATGAACTGGTGTTCCACCTTATCAAAGGCTTTTTCGAAGTCAAGTTTTAGAATGACCAATTCTTTCTTGGATTGATGGCATAAATGGAGGCATTCAAAAGACCATACTAAGCAGTCTTGAATAGTTCTCGATTTGATATAACCATACTGATTTGTGTCGATGAGTTCCATAATTTTTGCCTGTAATCTGTTAGCCAATAGCTTGGTAATGATTTTAATAGAGCAATTCAATGGGGAGATGGGCCTGTAGTCAGAGACTGAAGTGGGATTATCTTTTTTAGGGATTAGAATAACATGCGAGCCATTGATGCTTTGAATGCATAAATCACCAGTATGGAATCTATCAATAAGAGCATAGAAGTCCTTACATATTATAGACCAACATCTTTTAATGAAGTTCGTGTTAAATCCATCAGGTCATGGAGACTTGTCTGAAGGTAATTCTTTGACAACCCTGTCAATCTCTTCTTTAGTAAAAGGTTCTTCCAGAGAGGATAGATCATGGTGAGCTTCCAAAATATCTTCCAGGTTATGGTTAATGCCAGTAAACTCTGATTTTCCCAGTCTATCTTTGTAGGCTTCCCATAGGATTTCAGCTTTGTAGACTAATTAATGTAAAAGCATAATTGGACTAATCTGCTCTCAACCAGAAAATCAGCAGCCACGCTTTAACTTCATCATTAGAGTTGCAATCGAAGCTACTCTCGAAACCTCCCTGAGCTTGGTATTCAAACACACCAAAGGAGAGCAGTTGGTTTCAAATAGTGTTGAGAGAATTATTGCTCGAGAATGTAATTCTGAGTTCCTAGAACGCATGGAACTGGCTGCTCCAAGTGCCTCCTCTTGACTAGCACGATTATAATTTACTAATGCAACGGGTTGAGATTCAATTGGTGATCGAATAACATATTCCTCGGTATAGTAGAAAGAGTATGCTAAGGCAAGGAATTATATAGTTAACTACTTAACAAAAAGCTACGGCATAGTGTATAGCCATTCCTGATCATGCCACGTTACTAGAGTATCACTGCTAGAGAATCAACTATCTGTACCGGTTGGGAACCCCCCATTAGTAACGGGTACAACACCAGTATTGTTCGTCTGGTACTAAGTGGGGGGGGGCATTAGTACCAGGTGGCTCACCCATAACTAATACCACCTTTAGTATCGGGTGGTAACACCACCCGGTACTAAATGTTATTTTTGTTTTCTTTTTTCTTTATAGTTTCTTTATTCTATCGTATTTGCTTAATTTACGTATACTAATCCTAATACGCTGGCATATAAAATATGTATATATGTATTTGTAAAATATATTATCTCTAATATTATACATATATATACGTATGTATGCATAATATTATCTCCAATACATATATATATATGAGTATATTGTGCATACTGAAATACGAAAATTATATACATTGGATCAAATGTTAGCAGAGTTTAATATTATTTTTTTGGCTCTGTCCACTTCCAGATCCTTGTCTTTTTTCTGTCCCTGACTCGTCCCTTCCGTTGACTCCACCGTCATAATCACAGATGATAAAACTGTATAAGACTCTCCCTCTGGGCTAATAACCTTGTCTAGTAGGAATCCGCATAGTTGTTCTTGAATTAACCGGATTTTTTCTATCTCTATGAATCCTTCCTTGATGTGCTCAATCTACAAAAGAATATAAACAAAAGATAAGAATAGGTAGAACAAAGAATATGAAAAATAAGAACTACATGTGGTTGCAGTTTGGTGTACGCACCTTTTCTCCGAAGTTGGTACTGGGCGACTTAAAAATAGATGCATGAGCTCACATACATAGTATCCGCATAGATTGGTATCGGAAGGTTGTGGCAAGCACCGCACATATACGAAAACAAAGTTATGAAATATTTTTTATTGTGTTATAATAAGTGACTTGAGATCTGTGAACAAGACACATACTGGAAAATCATGGTGGAAATAAAGGTTTTGTAAGAATTTCCCCCTGTGCTTTTGACAGAAACGAGTCCATGCTTGTTTTATCATCTCTACGACATCTTGATATTTGGTTTTATCAGTAGTTACCCTCAAAGACTTAAAGATGAAGACCTTACTTAAATCCATACAGAAAGAAAAGAGAATTTGAAATATGCAATGGAAGTTATCCACACATGTAGAAGTATTAGTTTCTTGAAATATGCAATGTAATTTGAAAAAGATAAAGAGATGAGATACACGTTGCTCACCCGAAGTTGTTTGACAGAAGTATGGTACTCTTGGAATGGTTTCTGTCTATAAACATAAATATATTATCCATTGTTTCCTACAGGCTATCTCTGACATTGACCTGATTTATTTGAAGAGGATCCATGAAGCCGACGTCCATGATTCCTCACCTGCTGCATATTTGCATCTCGATGTTGTATGATACAAAATAGAAGTTTAGATATGGTAGAATGGCTAGAGCATTGATTTTCAGCTTATAGTAGAATAAAGACTTACAAAGCCCAGCAACTGACGAGTGAGACGTCAAGTGCATCTTGATTGAATAGGAACCAGGATTCCTCTAGGGGCACATTGATTGAAAGAGCTTCGGCCACAGAAATAATGATAGTCCTCAATGCGAACTTCGAGAAATAACTTTCTGTTGGCTGACATTGTCATGTACCACTTGTGTAATTCATACATCCTTGTTGGAAGATACATCAGCAATCGTGGCCACAGAAGCAGTTTCCCAGCCTCATACGGCGGTCTACCTACTCCTTCATGCTTTTGGATTTCATCCTCCCCTCGAAGTTGAGCAGAAGTCATACATGTTTCTTGACTAAAAGAAAGCATTTGGTGGTCAATCTATGAAAGCACCTTAAGGAGGGAGACAGATTTTTTGACTAGGTCCCTAGTTGTGGAATTCCTTTTCCAGCTTTCTTCTCTATCTTGTTCCGTTTTCAATCTTCAGTGCTATGCAGTCATAGTTAGACAATTGAGGTTTCTCTGGTTCTTTTCTTTTGTCCGCCTCCATTTGCCTCATGAAACGATGTAATCTAATCTGGTAAGTGGGTTTCTCAATAGGAGACTTCTTCTTTTTGAATATTTGTCTATCAAGTTCAGCCTGCACTGCCACCTCTGTTTCCTCCTCAGTCTTCATGTAAGGTAATTTCGGTTGAGGCTTCTGCACCTTGAGTTTCGTCTTCTTCTTTGGAGGAGGAGGCAGAGGATGATGAGTAGCTCATCGTTCGGAACCCTTGCTCTTAACAGGTGGACTCTCGCTTGGGTCCCTGTCAAGTTGAGGACTCGTGGTGTGCTCCCCTCCAGGTGGTGAAGATGGTAGCTGATATTCGCCTTCAGGTATGGCGGATGGTGTAGGTGATCTTGGATGTCAGTCAGCACGAGGAGATGATGCCAAGGTCGGTTGTGTAATCTTTATGCGAGCCTTGGGCCAAAATATCCAACCGTGCATGGGATCTCCAAGATTTTGTTCTCCATCAGGTCCCGGTATCTCCAGTTCGAGGTCATCCCAACCATCGATCACTCTGTCCACTGCAACTTTAGCGTAAAGTACGGATGCTAATTCCACGTTCATGAACCTTTCTCCTGGTGTCGACACCTCAGCCACACCGTAAGCCACCACGGTGATGTCATCCACAGGGTACCGTTGTTGGTTGTCCTGGGCAGTTACTGGGTCCGGTGAGGCTAGGGCCGCTACTTCCGTTGAGGCTGGGGCTGCTACTTCCGTTGAAGCGACGCTGCTTTTTCGCTAATTAGATGGGCTCATTTAATCATTAGGCCCTTGCTGAGAGGATTGTTTCCTAAGAGCAAGTGCCCCACGCCGGTCGATGATTTCATTCATTCTTGCCTCAGTATTTTCTACGCGCTCTTGCAACTCTCTTACCTTCCTAGCTTGTTCATCCTTACTCCGTTGGCGGCTTCTATATGACTCAATGTGCTCATGCCATGATGTTTTCCATGGAATTACACCTATGCATCGGCAACGTCCACCATGTTCCGGAGTACCTATTGCAGCAGTAAGCTCGTCCTTTTCTCGATTAGGCACGAAAGTTCCCGCGGCAGTAGCCCTTATGAACTCAACACGCCTTGTAGTTGTCTCTCTTATTTGGTCACCCGGTATTAATGTTCCATCATGTGCATAATAATAATTCCTCGCTCGCTCAGACCAATCTAGAGTTGCGGTACAATTCCACGTGCCAATAGATCTTGTTCTATCCGGTCCCATTTGGGCATGGCCTTCATGTAGCCTCCAGGCCCAAGACGACGAAATTCTTTCTTTTTACGTGCATTGATAGTGTTGGTTTCAGTGAGCTTGGTGGCATCTTCTGATAGCTTGTACTCCACAAATGCATCCTAGTGATCTTTAAACTTCGCACATCCCTTCTTCTCGAAATCTATATAAGTCCCTTCCTGATGAAGTCTTTGTCCAGATGCTTCTTGTATGAGTGAAGGGCAATTGCTCCCTTTTGCATGACCCAAGTGCATACATCTTTCAGTTTTGTACCTTTTGGAAATGAGAAGTGTGCTTCCACCTCTGCCCAAATCATCTCCTTCTCTGTGTCTGGGACTACATCTTCCTGCACCGGGACCAGATCTTCATCATTTTAATCTTCAGGTACAGCTTGGTTGTGAGCATCAAGAGCTCTCCAATACCGATAGCTTATTGGTATGTGGTCCCTAACAAGAGCCCCAATGTGGTTTGTCAATTTGATTACATCTTCATGTGGAGCAAGTGGCATGCCATCATCAGATACTTCTGTGATTATGAAACGACCCTCTAGCTTCTTTTTTGGGTCGCGTTTGCCCTGAGGCTTCTTGCTGCTCCAGGCAGGTTCCTGGAAATTTAACAACTATTATTCACTAATTAAACTTGAAAATCGTGACGGTACTGGTTCCTATTAATTATAGCTCAGATCATTCCCCATCATTGCTTCCCTTGGCAATTGGTTGTTGTTCCCCTCGATGCCATCACCAAGGATGTTAAGGTAGCTGTTAGCCTCTCTGTGATCTGCTTCTTCATTTTGTGGATAGTTCGTTCCATTCCGAGCAATGATATCTACTAACATTTGCTCTGCATGTCGTTCCTCCTCTTTTCGAGTCATTTTAACTAAAATAATATGACAAGAATACGTATTACAATGAGGAAACTAATTTTCTAACAAGGGAACTATTTTTCTCATGAGGAAACTAATTTTCTAACTAAAAACTAATTTTCTAATGAGAAAACTAATTTTCTAATGAGGACACTAATTTTCTAATGAGAAAAATAATTTTCTAACTAAGAAACTAATTTCGGGCGGAAGTCGATCCTGTCGGGCGGGAGCCAAGCGAGTCGAACGTGTTGGGTGTCGAGCATGTCGGGAGTCGAGCCTGTCGGGCGGGAGTCGGGCGAAAATCTTAATCTAAGTGTTGATGCGTCGAGCGAGTAGAGCGGAAATGTAAATCTAATTCTAATTTCAAACTAACTGTTGAGGAGGAAGAGTCGAGAGTCAGGCGGGAATCGGTGAGTCGGGAGTTGGGCAGGAGTCGAGACTCGGGCGGAAATCAGTGAGTTGGGAGTCAGACGGGAGTCGAGTGTGTCAGAAATCGGGCAGGAGTTAGTAATCTCTAATGAATTTCGAACTTAATCTAAATTTAAATCTCAAACTAAATCTAAACCTCAATCTAAATTTAAATCTAAACCTAAATCTCAATCTAAATTTAAATCTAAATCTCAATCTAAATTTAAATCTAAATCTAATATCTAACTAAATCTAAATCTAAATCTAAATCTAAATTTAAATTCAACATATAATATTAAAAACAACAAAGTTAAAAAAAAGATAACGTCTGCCACCCTCAGGCTTGATGTCAGCCAGCCTCTGCACATACCGCGGCGCCCGGCATGCTCGGGGGAGGCGGCGGGAGGGGAAGACAGTGCGCGGACGGCAGGGACGACGGGTACGAAGTCGACTGGGATGAAGGGGACGACGTCGATGACGTACGGCGGCCAGGATGGCGGGGACGACGGTGGCGGCCGGGGACTGCGGTGCGCGGACGGGGGGACGATTGCGGCGCGCGGATGGGCATCGAGAACGAAGGGGACGACAGTGGAGGGGGCCTTGGCGGTGCGCGCGTCGTCGGAGAAGATGACGGAGGGGGCCGTGGTGGTGCGCGCGTCGTCGGAGGAGGACGGCGCAGCGGGGAGGAGGACAATGCCGTGGCGAGGTGGGCGGCGCGGGCGGCCGCGACGAAGAGGAGTCGAAGGCGAGGAGGAGGGCGGCGGCAGTGATGGCATCGATGCTAGGTGTTGGAGAGGTAAGCGGGCTGCCTACTTTTATGCCCCTCCACCCATTAGTACAGGTGCTCAACAAGCCCCGGTACTAATGGACGCATTAGTACCAGGGCTAGTTGAGTCGAAACGAAAACACCATTAGTACCGGTGCTCAACTAGCCCCGGTACTAGTGGACTTTTTTGAGTTACCTACTGTTATATGTTTTAATTTCCTTTATATTTCATATATAAGTTGTTTGATTTATTATAAATCATATACAATGCATAAAATGGTAAAGAAAACTTGATATGCTTAGTTTACATAGACACTATGGAATCTTAAGTTAACAATCAAACATGACAATTTTATTATCAGTAACTTAGTAATATGTTTTAATGGTCGCTAAAATTATGTTCACTTTAACAACCGAAAATAAATTTGTTTTTTCATGCAAAATATTCCTTGACTAGCACATCCAGTGTTATTAATATGGTAATCATGATTTAGTCTTGCTCGGGTATATTTATACGTAAATTTAGTGTTTAATATTTAATGATGCTAACAAAGTGAAATAATTAATATTTTTATTAAGGAAAAACTATTTAGTGGGAAGATCAGGACCAGAGCCAGGTAGAGGAGGTTAGAGCTCTGTCTATATGGAGAAGGAAATGACAATTTTATTCATTTTAACATTGTTACATGAGCACAAATTAATAAAACTTACTATACATCATCATCTAACGGAACGTTAATAATCTTCCTCTTCACGAATGTCCCTTGGTTGTGATTGTGATGTAAGTATGGAGTGTCCTTTTGGGCTAACAGGATGCTTGGGTCAACCTTGAATGAAAATGGAGGAAGATCATCAAACCGATCATAATCTTCTGAAATGTCAGTCTTGTCCTCACCTCCAATGATTTTTCTTTTTCTTGGTACAACTATCGCTTTGGCTCATTATCAATGGGCTTATCAGCACCCTTCTTTATTGGTGGTTTGCTTGACATGTCTTTCACGTAGAAAACTTGAGTCACATCATTGGCTAGGACGAATGGTTCTACTTTGTATCCAATCTTGTTGAGATCCACTATTGTCATCCCGAATTTTTCTATCGTTACACCACCTCCAGTATTTTTTACCCACTGGCACTTAAAAAGAGGGATTTTTAAAGAGGTCCGTAGTCCAATTCATATATCTCTTCAATGACACCATAGTACGTTTCTAGTTCTCCATAATTGTCTATTGCATCTATACGGACACTACTATTTTGGTTTGTGCTCTTTTGGTCTTGGGCTCTCGTGTAGAATATATACCCGTTTATCTCGTATCCTTTGGAATGTAAGTACTCAGATAGATGGACTTCTAGCCAACCATTACAGTTGCTCTTCAATAGTCTTATTACCAATCAATTTTTTCCGCAACCAAGATGCGAAATTATCATTGTGCTGACGTGTGATGCAGGCCTCAGTCTTCCCTTTGTTTGAGGCCCGTACAATGGACTTGTGTTTCTCCAAGTATGGAGCCACATGGGTTCATTGTTGGAGCACAGTGAAATGTGCTTTACGATATAATGTTTCATGCATATCTCACCGACGTTTCTTCCCTAGCGTGCCCTTTTTCGTGAGTCTCCCCTCATGACGTGATACAGGGACTCCAATCGGAGTAATGTCATCAATAAAGTCAACACAAAACTCAATGACCACCTCTGTAGCATATCCCTTTGCGATGCTTCCTTCAGGACGAGCACGATTACGAACACACTTCTTAAGACCAGACATCAACCTCTCAAAAGGGAACATGTTGTGTAAATACACAGGCCTGAGGATAAAAATCTCTTCAACTAGATGGACTAGAATGTGGGTAATGATAGTAAACAAGGAAGGTGGAAAACCCATCTCAAAGCTGACGAGACATTCCACGACATCATTCTCCAGCTTCTTCAGATTGTTTGGATGGATTGCCTTCTGACAAATCTGGTAGAGGAATGCACATACCTTAACGATTGCCAACCTTGCATTCTCTGGTAGAATACCCCTTATTGCAACAGGCATCAATTGTGTCATCAACACGTGGCAGTCATGAGCCTTCAGATTTGTGATTTTTTTCTCTTTGAAATTTATTATTCATTGTATATTTGAGGAGTAGCCCGTTGGGACCTTGATACTATTCAAGCAATCAAACATCATCTGCTTCTCTTCCTTGCTTAGGGTGTAACTAGCAGGAGCCAAGTAATTTCCATCACCTCTCTTTTTGGGATGCAAGCCATCTCGCTATTTCATACGTTTCAGATCCTGACGTGCTTCAGTCTTATCTTTTGTCTTTCCGTATACACCTAGGTGACCAAGCAAGTTCACGCAATAATTCTTCATCACATGCATCGCATCGATTGCATTGCGAACCTCAAGGACTTCCCAATAAGGTAGCTCCCAAAATATCGACTTCTTCTTCCACATGGGTGCACGTCCATCCTCATCGTTTGGAACAAGTTGGCTACCAGAACCCTTGCCAAAGATTACCTTCAAATCTTTCACCATAGAAAATACAAGTTTACAATCACGGTGCAAGAGCTTCTTATGTTTTTCTCCAACACCTTCAAAATGCTTTCCTTCACCTCCTAACGGGTGCTTAGCAGGAAGAAATCGACGATGGCCCAAATACACAAACTTTTTACAGTGTTTTAGATATACGCGCAAGTATCATCTAAATAGTGCATGCATGCTCGGTATCCCTTGTTTGTTTGTCTTGATAGATTACCAAGAGCCGGCCAATCATTGATGGTGATGCACAACAATGCTCATAGATTGAAGGTCTCCTTTTTGTCCTCATCCCACACAGGTACACCTTTTTCCTCCCACAATGTTTTAAGGTCCTCAACCAATGATCTTAGATACACATCGATGTCATTGCCTGGCTGATTTGGACCTTGGATGATTATTGGCATCATAATGAACTTCCGCTTCATGCACATCCATGGAGGAAGGTTGAACATACATCAACTCACATGCAAGTGCTATGACCGCTACTAAACTCACCGAATGGATTGAATCCATCTCTACTTAAACCAAACCGAATGTTTCTTGCGTCTTTTTCAAACTCAGGGAATTCTCTATCAACTAATCTCCAATGAATCGACTTTGCATTGGCCTTACACCTGAATAAACGCTTCAGCCATGGTATCACTGGAAAATACCACATTACATTCGCAGAAATTTTCTTCTTCTTCTTCTTCTTCTCCCCCTCAACATCATAAGGGTCATCTCGTGGGATCTTATAACGTTGTGCTTCGCACACAGGACAAGCCTCCAATTTCTCATATGCATCACCTCGGTATAGGATACAGTCATTAGGGCACACATATATCTTTTGTACCTCCAAACCTAGAGGACAAACAACATTTTTAGCTTCGTACGTTGACGCCGACATTTCGTTCCCCTCAGGAAGCGTGTCCTTTATGATCATCATTAACTCATTGAATCCCTTGTCTGAAACTCCATTTTTGCAAATCATGGATTACTGTAGCAACTCATGGATTAATTATACTCATTAGATTCGTCGCACAAAGTTGCACTCATATGTGAAAAGGTTTTGCAAATAGACTTCATTTAGTACTTCATGCATACAAGATTCCCCAAGACGCACTTTTTTATGTCCCCAACCAAACACGGGCGATTTATTAGAACTTCACTACATGTGATAATGATTTATGCTTTTGGACAACTTTCTGTAGCTTGTACTGCATTTCTGGAGCGATGAGGATTGTGTCAAGATCCTGGAACAATGCAAGAAGGCAATTCCTTCCAGGGAAGAGGGAGGGAAGGTGATCATTATAGATGTAGTTCTTGGCCACTTTTTTGGTACAATTATGTATGAAGCCCAACTCTTGCTGGACATGCTCATGATGGTGAATACTAGAGGCAGGCAGAGGGATGAAAATGACTGGCGTGAAATTTTCATGAAAGCAGGGTTCACTGACTATAACCTTGTTAAGAAAGTGGGAGTTCGTGGTGTTATCGAGGTCTACCCATAAGAGACTCCAGCAGTCCTAAATGAAGAATATGCTTATAGTGTGGTTTTCAGTACGGACCGTATGCTATGTGAGCAGATAAATAAAACGAGAAGTGTCTTGTTCCCTGAACAGAGGTGTATGAATCTTAAGGTAGATGAACTTTTAGCTTCTACTATTTTGAGATCCATATAACTTCTGTTTAGAAACCATTAGAGCACTCTTATGCCTCCTTTGTGCCATATATTCCTATGTCCACCAAGCTTGAGACAGTTTGGTGCTTGTTGATCAGTATTTGATGTAATTCTAAAATAAGATGTGTAATGTATTGTCAAGTTATTATATCGTTGAGTGGAACTTTTTTTACTTACAAATTTACAATATACAATATATTAAAATATTCTGATGTCCACCAGGTGGAAGAGAATCGATGCAGGTCAATTATATCCAAACTCTTTTTGGTATATCCTGCTGATTGGTTAAACCTTGTTGTGAATCTTGTGATTGAATCTTGATTTGAGACTTGTTGTAAATTTTGTGACTTTGAATCTATATGAGATGAGATGAGATGAGGAAAATCTTGATTTGAGACTTGTTGTAAATTTTGTGACTTTGAATCTAGATGAGATGAGATGAGGAAAGAAAATAAAATAAAAGAAAAGAAAAGGAAAGGAAAAAGAGACTGACGGGGGCATCCACATTAGTACCGGGGCTTGTTACCACCCGGTACTAAATGTGACATTAGTACCGGGTGGCTCACCCGGTACTAATGCAGCCCCCTTTAGTACCGGACGAACAATACCGGAGCGATCCCCGGTACTAAAGGGGGATTCCCAACTGGTATAAATAGTTGGTTCTCTAGTAGTGGACGTATGTCTGCTATAGTGAGTTTCTGTATGATGTGGATAACTTGCATGCTGAGAGAAATAGAGTTAATGACCCTTAGTGTGGTGCATCTATATAGATTATACTAGGTGATACCCCGCGCGTTGCTGCGGGAATTTTTAAACAAAGTTGTAAGATGAAAATTTGAAAATATAAACTAAGGTGATTGCTATGCAACATTCTTTTATAAACGACACTATATATGAAAATATGTTCATTTTTTGTTGAGAGAAAATGGTTGTTAAATGATTGATCCTTCACGTATTTCTATTTTTGGAATTTTGGAGCATGGTACTCGCAAAGATGTACGGATGCTATAGTCACAGAAAATCGGTGGAAGACATAAGTTGATGATCTAGTGGATAATGATGTGGCATGTGAGGTGGATGACTTGCATGTTGAGAGAAATATAGTTAATGATAGTTAGTGGGTACCTCTTATATAGTTTTGTATGATAAATATAAATATATACATGTACTTATCTTTAGTCTATTGTAATAGCTTTAATTAGTAATTACTTTATACTATTTTACCTTATGTAGCTAGAACACGTTTGCAGCAGCCACATATATACTATTGTTTGGATACAAATAGTTGTACTCCCTTAAGAAAAGGGATCGTAGTATGAAAAAACTTACTACCAAAAGAAAATTCCTAAATGACTTGAGCAGTTCCAATGTTGAAGGTTTGCATAATCATGTAGTATCTAGGATACTGATTAGAGGAGGTGAATGGGAGATCTCATCTATAATCACAACACCAAATAAATTTCACTAGTAACACAGGAAAAATCCTAATTATACTCCTCCCAAAATAAGGCGATGGTTCCCAACCTAGGTTGACAAGGAACAATTAAATCTCTTGGAATGCAATTTCTCAAAATAAATTGCAATAATAAAATTGAGCAAGAGGAGAATTTATCCCGTGGTGTCGTTGACTTGTTGGCCATCCCTCATTCACGTTGATGTGGATACAATGTTTCTACTTCTCCTCTATCAATGCTCGGCTTGATGTTGAGATGGCTTGGAGCAAATGAACGCTCCAAACCTCGAGTCCACTCGAGTTGCTCTTACCACTCTAGTGAGGTGAGCACAAGAACATATCACAAGAGTAACTGGGGCTCCATCACAATTTATCTTGAAGGGCTCAACGGTTCCACAACCCCCAAGCCATCAAAAGGCAGCAACCTCCAAGAGTAAGAAGTCGATGATACTTGCTTGAAAACTCCCTAGTGCCACAAATCTCAAATTGTTAATGCATGCAATTCACTAGGACGCACTTGGGTGATCAGTGTGTGCTGCTCAAATGTATATTGTTTGAACCTTTTGGTTCCAAGGCTGTCAATTATCAATAAAAAAATTTTGGGCGAAGGGGGCATGGCCCACGTTGGTCAACATATAGCTCCGCTGATGCTAGCATGTTCTCAATCTCATCAGAATGCAATCTCTAACCAAAGTAAGAAAGAGGAAGGAGAAGATGACTCAAGTATGCCAATAATGCGTTTTAAAGTGCTAATAATATATCTTACTCCCGACCCGGTATGAGATACATCACTCCTGGCCGAGTATGAGGTATATATAGAGCTACTCCCCAGAGCTAGCTGTCATGTTTAAAATACGTAGAAACCCGGTTCATGGACCGTCCGTCTTTATAAGCGCGGACGGTCTGCCATTAAACTAATGGCTAAATTGACAATAAATACGTGTCACATCTATCCATTGCAATACATGCAGACTGTCTCTCATACAGGGGTGGACCGTCGAGGAACGTCTCCGTCATCATCGTCCTCATCCAGAACTTGAGTCCAGTTGGATCTACCATATTCCATCCATTCCCGCACTGGATTATTCTCACCATAGAATGAAAGATGGGCTAGCTGGTCAATAAAATCACCTTCGTCACACGGCGGGCCGGCGACCTACGCAAGTTGGAGCCGAAGGTTGTAGTTGACACAGACAAGCTTGTTAAGTTTCGTGTGCGACAACCGATTGCGAACCTTTGTATACTACAAGGCAAAAGTACTCCAGTTCCGCTCGCATCCACTTGACGAACAACATTGTGAAACAAGCCGCAAAGCAAGGCGCTGCAGCTGTGGAGTGCTTGATCCGAACATCATCTATCAGGACGCTACATTTGCAACCGAGCCCGTATGCTTAAATGGGCCTTAATGGGTCGGCCGTATATTTTTTCTTTTTCTTTTTTGGTTGAACTTCTAATGCCCGCAAAAAATACTAAATGAACTAATATTTGAAAAATTTTGACACCATTAGATTATACGCAGCTCGAAGTATTTTTAGGAATTTTTCTTTCATTTTTCATTTGTTTGAATTCAAATTTGAAATTTTTGAATTTGAGTGGTTGTCCGGTTGGGAATCGCTACCGGTCCGGACCGGTAACACTGGTTACCGCGGTTTTCGGATCGGTAGCGGTCGGTAAAAAAACGCTACTCCGTTGGCTTCGTGGACTCGGTGTGTCTAAGTCGGCAGCATACCAGTTCTGGCTACCCCATCGCAACCCAGGCTCCTCCAGTCCTCCCCTGCCCGACCCCCCGCTCCTCTGGCCTCTGCTGCCCTTTCTACTTCTCGCTGCCGCTGCCATCTTCGCTGATCAGGGAAGAATTTGGATTTCGTTTTGGAGAAAGGAGCTGCGCAGTAGATTGGATTCAAAATGAATTGGAGTCTGCTTCCGATTCGCCGCTCGTTAGCATGGTCGCATGGACCGCCGGGCATGGCCAAACGTGATTCAGCTCTGCAAGGACAAGGAGTCGGACGGCCCTGGGCCTACGGACATGGTCCGATGCAAGCTTTTGTAAGGGAGCCAAAAGCCATTACGGAGTCGAGCCAAACAAAACACGTATATTGGCTTAATCAGAATCTATTGACGGCACTTCCTGTCACCATTACCGTTTGTGTTACAGTTTTGGAACCAAACGCTAGCATTATTACTCCAATGTACTCACCTAGAGTACCAAGAAATATGCCAAACATGTCGTTCGTTGTTGGCATAAACATCGTCTACATTTCTCCGTTTATTATTCAGATTATCTTGAACAACTATTGTGCCCTTGTTTATGGATATTACGTCTATTGGTCAAATATGAAACCGTCACTGTATTTCTGGACATTAGCTTTTTGTACACTGTTTTTATCTTATATGTATAACATAGCCATGAAGGCGGCAGGCACTGCACGTACGGGATATTAATCCAGCAAAACTTCATCATTGTCTGGTTTAATTTGCAGTCACCAAATACTATTACATAAATGAGAAAATTAGTTTTGTTTGTACATCATTCTTTTGAGTGGGCCCAACCACCACGTGATTCACGTGATCAGGCTGTCCACCACCTAGAAAACAAACATCAAGCGCCTTCTGCAACAGCTGAGCTAGCACACTGGATCTAAGCTTCTTGTCCATCTCATAAAACAATAGCTGAGAGATAACTTCTCCAATGGTATGTGTTACAGCACACCAGCATAACTTCATTTTTGTCACAACACCATAGGTCCTGGTTTGCAGTCGATCACCGTATTATATTCAACATGAATGTGAAAATGAGTTTCTTGCTGCGTCATACTTTTGAGTGGGCCTAACCACTACGTCATTCAGGTGATCCAGCTGTCCACCACCTCACAAAACATCACGCCTTATCCAACAGTTGAGTAGTTAGCATCTCCGATGGTTTTTCTTATAGCATCTTTGATAGTCCGTGGCCTCCATTGACATGTTCAATCTTGCATGTAGTATGTGAAGGATAAACAAATGCTTACTTTGTTATTTTTATGATATGCTGATCGAATTGGCACTGCAGTTATATGCTGAAGCTTGCCCCCAACCTAAACCATCTCCATAACGGAAGTAATATTGCTATTTTGATGCTTTAGTTTGCAAGGAGAGTTCCATAGGAAAGTATGGGTCCGTTCGGTTTATCTAGACCATTGGACCTTATCCATACCTCTCCATCAATCCATGGTTTGGCACAGGTTAATCATTTTTAGAGGTAAAAGTATACAAAATTATATAAAAATTTGGGACTTGTACCTAATATTAAAAATTATTTACATTACATCGTTCCCTCACTAATCTATTAAATATTTTAATGCAACACTCATATAGATATGTGCTTTTCTTTAGTCGACTGCGATAGCTTTAATTAGTAGTTACTTTATACAATTTTACCTTAATTACGCAGCTAGAACGCATTTCCAGCAGCCACATACACTACCGGAAACCGGGCCTTCGCCGTGAGTAATTTTCTTTGGCGAGAGCCATCCCTTGGGCTCTCGGCGAAGAGCTCTTCGCCGAGAGTCAAGAAAAAAATTCTCGGCGAAGAGCTCTTCGCCGAGAGCCAAAAAAATAACTCTCGGCGAAGAATTCTTCGCCGAGAGCATTTTCTCGACTCTCGGCGAAGAAATTTTAAAAAAAATCACTTTTTCACCTCCCAAATTTTTCTATCCTCAACATGCACTTATACAAAGGATATATTCAAATTTGACGTAATTTTATCTCTGTTTGCTATATTTAAAAATTTTATTTTATTCTAGGTAATTTTTTCGAAGACATCCGATATGAACTGCAAGTGCATGAAATCATAGAGTAAAGTTGTTGGAAAAATGATATTCATGTTCATGAGACATCTCTAAGACCATGTACACGAAACGAAACTAAATTTCAAACATTTTGTTCTCTGATCATGATGAAGATTGTGTCGTAGAAAGGTTTTAAAATTATATAAAATTCAAATAAAGTTTGAAAATCACGAATTTTGTCGAGCGCTCGTTATATCATATGTCGAGGTTGTGGTAAAAAGTTGGGAACATTTTGAGCACTTTGACACGTACGCTGTTTAGAAACCGGAACATCTCACGAGAAGTTTCAGAGAATTTGAACTATTGTCATTAAGTTTGGAGTCTCAGAGAAAATGAAATTTGAATTTAACTACAAAACCTTTTCTATAGGGTAATATACAACATATGTTACTCCAAACTGAAATTTGGTAAATATTTGAATTTATTTGCTATTTTAAACCAATTAAATGCATCTGGATTAAATCTTCGCCGAGAGCCAGGATGTTGGGCTCTCGGCGAAATTCACCAAGCCGGCCCAAATAGCATCGCCGGCCCACCTATCCGCCGGCCCAAAACCCCTCCTTCTATATAAACACACCCCACCCCCCGGCTACCCTAACCCTACCCCTCCTCCCCTTCGCCTCCCGACGCAACCGCCGCCGCCCCTTCCTCTCCCTCCCCGTCCTCCCCAAATCGCCGCCGGGCACACAACACCTCCCCCCTCCGCTCGTCCCTTCCTCTCCCTCCCCCTCCTCCCCAAATCTCCGTCAGCTCGCCGCGCCGTCCCCCACCTCCCCCCTTCGCTCGCCCCTCACCTCGTGGCGAGGAGCGGCGGCGGGGCGAGGTGAGGTGGCGGCGGATCCGGCCTGGCCTCCTTGTCCGCCGGCGCCGCTTCGTCTCCTCGTCCAGGTGGCTCCCTCCCTCGTCCGGCGTCCAGGTGCTCGTCAAGATGCGCGTCGTGCGCGGGCCCGGGGACACCTGCGGCTACGGCTCGCCGCCGCCCTCAGATCCGCCGCCGGGGGTGGAGCTCGAGGCCGGACGGCGGCGGATCTGAGAGCTCCACCCCGGCGTGACCTCCCCCGGCTCGACCTCTCTCTCTCTACGTCTGTCTCTGTGTCTCTCTCTGTTTTTTTTTTGTGTTGTTGTGCGGCGGCGGTAATGGAGGTGGCGGGCGGCGTGGTGGTGCAGATGGCGGACGGCGCGGTGGTGCAGGTGGCGGTCGGCGCGGTGGTGGAGGTGGCGGGCCGCGCGGTGGTGGAGGTGGCGGGCGGCGCGGTGGTGGAGGTGGCGGGCGGCGCGGTGGTGGAGGTGGCGGGCGGCGCGGTGGTGGAGGTGGCGGGCGGCGCGGTGGTGGAGGTGGCGGGCGGCGGCGCTGGCGGCCAGCCGGCAGAGGCGGCGGTGCCTGGGCAGTGGGCCCACACTGCCTGGGGATTTTCTTTTTTTTTGTTTTAGGAAATAGCCTTCGCCGAGAGCTAATAGTGCCTCTCGGCGCATATCCGCCGAGAGGGTCCACCCACGCTCTCGGCGAAGGGGCCTTCGCCGGTACAGTTCCGCCGAGAGGCCTTCGCCGAGAGCAAACTCTCGGTGAAGGCTTCGGTGAGAGGAAAGGGTCCTTCGCCGAGAGGAATCCCGCTCTCGGCGAAGACCCGGAATCCTGTAGTGATATTAATCTAATGTGATATGACAGGGCTGCATTATTTTCCACCTGACTTTTGACTTCTCTTGGGAGAAGGTTACCTAATCAAATGGTTGCGACTACAATTGGGCAACAATGATGAAGTACAGATTTCTTGAGAATTTAATATGTGATCCTTCTTCCATGTGCACGTCATTAGTGTGATCTCGTCGTCATGGTATGTACATCGCAATGCATTTCTTCTATTTCCCATTTGTGTGATCCTCAGTTTTTCTGAAGTCTTGCAGTCCGCTAGAGAAAAATATAGCTAGGTTTGAAGATGTCCTCCTCTTGAGAAAAATATAGGCTTTCTTTTCTATGAAATCTCTATGACGACTTCTTGAAAGATCCTGGAGTTATTATTGCATGGACAGGTTCCAACCGTATTCAGAGCATGTACACGACGCCTGAAAATCTGCTAAGGCTAATATATCCAGATGATAACTGTACTATAAATTTTGTATAGGATTGTTGGACACCTTGTCGATATCTTGTATTCAAGGGGTAGGAACTCTCCACGAGCTGCGGGAGGGACTTGGTAATTGAATTCACACATACGGTGTGTTTAGATCCCTGAATTGGGATGCAAAATTCTGAATTTTGCACGGTTTTTGGGTTGAAAAGTACTGTTCCGAACTGAAAAGCACTGTAGCACTTTTCGTTTGTTTGTGGTAAATATTGTCCTACCATGGCCTAACTAGGCTCAAAAGATTCGTCTCGCAAAGTACATCCAAACTGTGTAATTAGTTTTTGATTTCATCTACGTTTAGTACTCCATGCATGTACCGACATTTTTGATGTGATGTTTGATGTGATGGGAAATCTTCTTTTTGCATAGTGAATTTTGGGGGAAGTTGGGCTTCTAAACACACCCATACTACACAAACTGTGATTCCTTGAGTTCTCTTGCTTGAAGGCTTACGGGGCTCAATGAATGGATGTAGGTAGGGTGCCTCATGACCCTGAACCAAGATATACACTACAAGAGACTCATCTCTATTGCCAGAATTCCATTCATATGGGCAACCGTAAATAATAGTTATTTTATTCACTGACATATTGTCTGGTCCCTGACGATTGTCCTTGGTCAGCAACTGCTCGACGCACATTTATATTTGCTCTTGTTCCCGTTGGCTAAACATAGAAATATCCTCGGTAACTTTTGCAAATCTTGTATCCATAAATCCTGTGTCAAAGACAACTCCCTTACCCAAGGCATGTAAAACGGCCAAGTGTGTCCCCTCGAAACTACTCGTGTCTGTTTTCAACAACAATCACATCAATTGCATTGTCCACACATCATACTTCTTTGGATAATGATCTGTACGCAATACTACCAAAGATCCTCTAGTGTACTCCCTCGGTCTCATGAAAAGTGCAATTCTAGTTTTTTTAGAAAGATTAGTGGCGGCGCGAAAAGACTCTAATACCCTCATTTGTTAGCCACATGCGGTAAGTTTTGACATGCAAATCAGATCTTATTACTTAATTAGGCACACAATTAGATCTATTGTCTAGGATTGCACTCTTTGTGGTATTTTTTTCAAATGCTAGGATTGCACTCTTTATGGGACAAAGGGAGTACTTGGTTAGAGGAGGCTGAGGTATGGTCACAACCAGGAGACTCGGGTTCGATTCCTCGTTGGAGCAAATTTGCAGGACTGGTTTAAAAAAATCCCCTCACCGGTGAAGCCGGGCTTCGGAGATTTTGTAAGCCGGGATTAGGTTCCTTTCTCTTAATGAAAACCGTGGGGCGGTCTAAACGGTCTGGATGGACCGGTCAGACCGATGGCCCCACCCGGTTAGACCGGCCTGGTCAAGTTGCTCAAAAGGCAATTTGGACTTCACCGTTGGATAGCGACCGTCGAGTAGATCAAGATTCATATATAGAACGTCCGGTTTCGACTTCGGATGAGAGAGATAGGGCTTTCGGAAGATCTCTACCTAGATAGACTTGTCAGACCGGGTCTGTAAGGCGGTAAGACCGGATTTGGTTTTTAGAATCTGTTTACAAGTTGTATTTTGACACGGGATTTGTTAGGGTTTTGACCTAAGTCCGGGTAAGACCTCCCCACCCTATAAATATAAAGAGCCACGGCCGATTGAGAATATCCAATCGATCAAATACATCTATTCTTTATTATTTTGCCTTTACTTTTATCTCTGCCCTAGCTTTTTCAACCTCATCTGTTGTTGTTCCTTCGTCTCTGTGACGTCCGAAGGCGTTCTAGGTGGCATGCTGATCCTAGAGCAACCCTACATGCACCAGCTCCGACGGGGTCCCTCCCGAGCAGGCGTTGGTAGGTCTACCGCCGGAATCCCGGCAACCCGGTCTAACCGCCCTTCCAACCCGGTTAGACCGCCCTATGCAGAGGAGCTGCAGGGAGCTTCCCCGCATGCCTGTTGACCCTGAAAAGGTGTCAACAGATTTGGCGACTACGCTAAGAGGAAGATCTTGGTTTCAAAAACTGATATATCTAACTCCGGCACAATGGACTCAAGAATCGAACTTGACAAAGATAACATCATCAACATCAATGAAGAGGAGCTCTCAATTGAAGATCGCCAAGCCATGGAGGACTTCTGGAAGAAAAAGGCTGAACAAGATCGCCAAGTCATAGAAGAACTCATGAAGGACAAGGCTTAAAAATATCGATTTCACTACTTGTCGGACTTCAAGAAGGATCGTCAAGGCAACGTGAAGAAGGTCAAGGACGTCACCTTCGATACTCCACCACATGAGGTACCAAGCAATGTGAGCACATCATCACCTCCATCCTCTTTTGTTACCATTAATGATCTTACTACCATGATAGATAGTTTGCGCATATCAATGATTGAGAATATGCAAAACATGGTAGTTAAGAGTCTTGGTAAACGAGTAAATGAGGGTAGCGATGTTGCATCTATTTCTAAGACTATGCGCCTTAGATCCCATTTGTTAGTACATCGGCTGCGCACCCACGATTGATCCTCAGTATGGCATGCCGTTGAACTATTTTGTGGGATGTTAGCGGTCAGATTTGACACCCTAGCGCACTTGTTACACATTGGTTTCGACTTTGATTTGGAACAAACCTGCCACTAGGCATACTAATGATATAACAAGTTCGCACTTGCATATGGTTTTGGAGTACTTGTGTTTACGCAGGATTTGAGCACTAAAGAGAGCACTTTCGGGCAAGGTTCATTAAGCACATTATGAGAAGATAAAGAAACCCGACACAAGTGTAGACTCAAGGTGAACATGACTCCATAGACTCGAGGACCGAAGCATAAAGCTATAAAACTCCGGGGACTTAAACAGAAGATGTGGAAGCTTGTACGACAAGTACCCTTATCTAACTCACAGAGAAAATCACGTCAAGGACCCACAAGCAGAAGGGTGGAAATCAGGAAAATTGCGAGAAGCGTCGGGAAGAAAGCCGGGGCCGAATCGGGCCCAGGCCGGTTCCACCTCGGTTCGGCGCCCCCTTTGACCTAGCACCCCCTCGGGCTATTTAAAGACTCCACGCAAAGACTCACGGGGATCCATCCATTAGAGAGCCGCTGAATCGAGGGAGACACACCGAAGGAAGCTGACGCCTCCGCCAGTCGTTGACGTTGCCTAGGAGATGGCTTAGGCTAGCCCCTAGCCACCATGGTTGGCCCTGCGTGGTGAAGCCATGGTAGAGTTCCAGAGCTATGCCTTGGATTCATCAAGGCATATGCACTTTTGACGGTGATATCAATCTAATCTTGTCTCTACTTTTGATCTATTTTGATGCATGCCTTCTCTCATTCATGTGTGTAGCTAGCACATGATCTTAGTAGGAATAGATCTAATCGTGGTGGTTAGTCTATGTCTTGTGGATACATCGTAGTGGTGCACGGACATACGAGTAGTCGTCCGGTGATGATTACCTTCACGTAGTGACAGTACGAGGGGAGGGAAAAGGCCGAACGAACGTATAATGTTGAGTTGATATGTGGCGAGTACCATGAATGTCATTAGGTAAAGCTTTGGGAAACCTTAGGCGTGTCGTCTATGCGCACCTTAGCATTCACAGGAAAGTACTAGGTTATCTCTTTATCATGGTATAAGTATTAGATTAGTTTATCGCTTTGGCCGGAGTTGCAACTAAAGACGGTGGGCTTGTGCTACCTTTGGTCGTGTTACCTTATGGCTATTGAATGTGATCCATACATCCTACCATGTTTGTATGTTGAACCTTTATGCAATCTATGCTTCATGTTAGGTTAGGTTCGATAGATTAGATGGAAAATCCTAGGTAGTTCGCTGTCGATCCACAGATTGATAAACCATGGACGAATACTCTTGGGGAAAAGCTACAGGGATCCGTGCGGTTGCGGTGAAACTTAGCACGTTATTGAATCGCCAACATGGGACAAACACCACCACTACATGGTCCGGCCGGTCAGCCCGGTCCTTGCGCCATGGTGCCATATCCCTAATCTCTGGAGCCTTGAGCTACTATACCTCGCTCCTGGTCAGGCTGCCTCTGGCCGATCTGGTGAGATTCCTGAAGTTTCAACTCCTTATGCTACGGTAGCTCATGGCACTCCAATCATGGTTCCTTTTGGAACGAGTATGGCGTATGGTTATGCACCTAATGCTCAATCTAATAGTCGTTTCCAACATAATGCTTCTAGCTCACACACACAACAAAATGTGTTGCAATCGAATGCTTCTACCATGCCAATGCTAATCTTGCTAAACACATGAAGGATGAATCTGGGATAGAAGTTAAAAATAAGAACATTTCATATCAAAAACTGTATCCATCTAGTTTTGATTCGATTTCCTATCCTGTTGGTTGGCATTGTGAGTTTGTAAAGTTTAATGGGGATGATAGCAAAACTACTTGGAAGCATGTTAATCAATATCTTGCTCAATTAGGAGAAGCTAGTGCCATAGAAGAAATAAAATGGAATTTATTCTCTTTATCTTTAACTGGAATGCTTTTTCATGGTTTCCTTCATTACCTGTTAACTCTATTCGTACTTGGGAACAATTAGAACAAAAATTTCATGATCACTTTTATAGTGGAGATAATGACTTAAGATTGAGTCATTTAACATCGGTTAGACAAAAGCATGATGAGCCTATTACTAATTACATTAGAAGGTTTAGAGAAACTAAAAACCATTGTTATAGTCTTGTCATCTCCGAGAGGGATCTTGCTGAATTAGCTTTTAATGGATTAAGATCTCATATTAGAGAAAAATTAGAAAGTCATGAATTTTCTAATGTTTCCCAAGTCTTGCAAAGAGCTTCAGCTCAAGAAAGCCGAAGCAAAGATACTCGGCTCAAATCTGATCGTCCTAACATACATATGATAGAGTATGAATCTTTGGACGATGAGAATAAAGAAATGCGTGCTACTAAATTTACATGGTCACCTAATGATAAAGCAAATACTTGTGTTTCTCTTAAACCGGCCCATAAGAGTCGGGATGAGTTGAACTTTAATTTTGATGTGGCTAAATGTGATAAAATATTTGATGAATTACTTAGGTTGGGCAAGATTAAAATATCTCACACTATACCACCACTTGATCAATTAAAGAGACATGCATATTGTAAATTTCATCATTCTTTTTCTCATGATACCAATGATTGCAATACTTTTCGTCAGCAAATACAATCGGCCATTAATGAATGTCGTTTGATGATTCATGAGGTGCAAGTTGACCTAAATCCTTTCCCTGTTAATGCTTTTATGAACACTCTTGAGTTGTCAAATCATAAGGTGCTTATTCGGCTAGATCAATCCGAAAAGGCTAAGGGGAAGAATGTGATCATTGGAGAGCAAAGGCCTGAAAAGGTGCTACTAGAAGAGTCCCCTAAGGCTGCAGCGAAGACTTCAATGCTCAGGGGGCAAGGCAACACAAAGAAGGCCGACAGCATGTCGACCGGTGCCCAGGCCGGTCTAACTAGTGTCAAGGCTGGTCTGACCGGGTCCCGGGCCGGACTAATTGGTGCTCCCAGAAAATCTAGAGATGCTCCCAAGTCCAAGAAAAAGGAAAGGCCGAGTTTTCAAGAGCTCTTGGCTAGGTATAAGAGGAAGGGGGCCACTCAGAAATGAAGAAATCAAAACCAAAAGGTGCTAAGGGCATGAAAGCACCACCGAGACATGAGAAGCAAGAAAATATGCATCAACAACAAGGTAATTTTTCTTCAGCACCATATTCTTTTGTTGGATCAGTTATGCCATGTTCTTGGTATTTTCATTGCTATTACTCACCTGCCGATTATAGTAGTATGTACATGAAACTATATATGATTCAATATCCTATTGCACATTCAAATTATGGTACATTGCAAATGCCGATCGCTTGTAATAGCAATATGGTCAAAAATAAAGTATGTGCTGCTATTAAGCAAGGTGAGAGTAGCAACGAGCAAAACTCTAATGGTATGTAGCCGAGGTGGTGTCCCTCAGGCTTATCCCACACTCAAAAGAGGAGATTGCAAAGGTTGCACAAGCGAGGAGCGATGGATCTGTAAACTAAAGAGAAGCCAGCTAAGCCAACACGGATCAGGAACGAGTGGAGGCTGAAGCAGGTGAATGCAACATCGACTTGAGCAAAGCAAGTGTTATGGCCGATAAGATGATTATCGCCCTTAGAAATAAATAATGGCTGATGTTTTGTTCATCATCATCCTTGAGCAATTTTAGATCAAGAGATTATTTTCTAGCACGCATGCTTTCCCAGAAAACGGGAGGGGGGGCATATGTTGACACCCGAATTTGGCAGGTCTAGATTGACCGGTCAGACCGGTGGCCCCACCCGGTTAGACCGGCCTGGTCAAGTTGCTCAAACGGCAATTTAGACATCACCATTAGAGAGCTCTCGTCGAGTAGATCAAGATTCATATAAAGAGTGTTCGATTTCGACATGGGATATGCCAGGTTTGGTTTGTAGCATCCGTTTACAAGTTGTATTTTGACACGAGATTTGTTAGGGTTTTGAGCCAAGTCTGGGGCAAGACCTCCCCACCCTATAAATATAAAGGGCTATGGCCGATTGAGGATATCCAATCGATCAAATACATCTAGTCTTTATCGTTTGCCTTTACTTTTATCTCTGCTCTAGCTTTTCCATCCTCATCTGTTGTTCTTCTTTCGTCTCCACGACGTCCGAAGGCGTTCTAGGTGGCCTGCCGATCCTAGAGCAACCCTACAAGCACCAGCCCCGATGGGGTCCCTCCCGAGCAGGAGTTTGTATGTCTACCGCCGGAATCCCGGCAACTTGGTATAACCGCCCTTGCAACCTGGTGTCACACCTGATTTTCAAAAGCAAAACCAGATGCATTCCTATATGTATGCTAGGATCAAGTTCCATACATATAGTTGACATAAGTGAATAACAGTAACAGTATCACGTAAAAGAACTAAAAAAACTTACTAGACTATCAGAGATAAGTAGCTCAATCCTGGAAACGGAGACACCAAACTTCACAGGCAATCGACTGGGGGTTGCATACGCCTAGCATCAACACCAACTTCAACAGCTTCACACCTTTTTCTTCTGAGCAGCAGTAAGCAAGGATGAGTACACTTATGGTTGGTACTCAGCAAGGCCACAAGAAATAACCAGAGAGTGATTTAAGTCCATCTTTAAGTTCATTAATCATGTGAGGGTCCAGGCCGCTCTTAACCGTGAGCACGGCTAATCGATTAGTTTTAAACACTCTGCAGAGGTTGTACATCTTTACCCACAAGTCGCGTAAAAGTCCCGAAGAACTTTGAACCCAACCATGCGATGCCGGCCAAGCATCATACCACACTACCGAGGTGTGATTGCATAGGGATGCTACGAGCCCTTTACAAAGATTCCCCAGCGCAGACTGCTCGCTAGGTTACATGATCAGTGCAATGCATAACCCTCTCTCAAACTGTGAAGCTACCATAGAGCAGATCAGGTTGAGGGCCGGGCTATACACCATCTACCGTCACCCCCTCGCCCCTTTCAGGTAAAGCATATCATACTCTAGAGTTTCTAATTATTCAGCCAAGACAGAGCCATATGTCTTGTGGTAGCACTGTTTTCCTGGGTGGTTCTCCATGTTCCGATTATAACATGGTAATCTTGTAAATAAAGCATAGAAAGAAGGTGGTTAGGGACACTTGCCTTTCTCCAACGAAAAGCTACTCTTACTACTCTTCAGATCTTCCTTCTTGAAACTCTTTGTCTTCAAAGAAAACGAACAGCGATCTTCTACTCGAAGCAAACATCGGGCACAAACATACAAAGCAAATAAACAAGAACTAAGAACAAAGCACCAATCAAAAGAAAAGGCTTTAAAAAGAACGCACTAAAGGATAGACTCGATTCTATGGTTCCGCACAAACGAAGGAAACGCTGAAACGAAACTAAGGTCGACAAGACAAAGCTTATGTGAGGTCACTAACAACAACAAGAGACTAGGTGCTAGATTTATTTTAACTTCAGAAAATTATGAGTAAAGGTTATTTCTAAGAAATACCCTATTGTAATTAAGCAAGTTATATTTAATCACAGAAAACACGATAAGCCTAATCATATTTTATTTGGAATTATTTAAGTACAAGTTATATTGAATTAACAATTAGCATTAGAAAGATAAAGCATGTAGATGAAGCTAAACGAATAACTTTATATTTCGTGTTCAATTAAACATATTAATGTTGAAAAGACATGTATAATATAATTAAGCATGTTAACTTTATTATGAAAACCGATGTACAACACTAGCATGTTTTATACAGAAAAGCTAGTTATAGTAAGAATTAACCATTTAAATCTTTAGCTTAAGAAAACCGGATAGAACCTAATCACTTTTATTTAGAAAACCAATTAAATAAGATTTAGTTAAGATTAACTTAAAACTTTAATGTTAAAACAAGTAGCAGATGATACACATGCTAACGTACATATTAAGGTGAAACGAACTAGAACGGCAGAAAACGAACTATCAAACGCAGAAGAAAACCTTAAGCGGATCTACAAGGAGAACTAGGCTGACGGGATAACATCTAGACGAAGATAAACTGAGCTAGCTGGCAAAGAAACTGATAACAAGATTGATTCTAAAGAGATAGCTGCGAAAGGTTTGAGCCTAAAGAGCTAAAAGAACACAACTGACTCACAAAGAGACAACCGAGACAGGTTAGCTAGGAAACGACTGAGATAAGATAGCCACGAACTAAATGCTGATAAACATGATTATATGAGAACATGAAACAAGAATGATAGGATTACTTGATAGGGAAATGAGTAGCATAAACTACTCACACAGATAAAGCTACTAGATAGAACAGGAATTCTAAGATAAACTGTTGAGGTCACTAGAGCACACAAAATATGCTCAGAAGGGAAAGGTCCGATTAGATATATGAAACAGATTGATCCGAGCTAGAACTGGAACTAGAAAGATCTGAAGCTCTATATAAGACTAGATACACAAAAGAGAGGCACTGAGATACAGCTAACAAAGAACGGCTATCGAACGATTTGCATTTATGAACATGAAAGACTATAAGCTTATGTTTATTTTATTTAGCAAAAGGTGTAAAGGCCTAATCAACTTTTAATTAGAAAAGTTAATTAAACGTTGAACATTAAGCAAGATTAACATTTGGTTTAAGAAAAATCGAGGTAAAGATCTAATTAGATTTTATTTACAAAAGGATATGAAATAATCATTACTCAAATTAATATTGATTAAGAAAAACGGCGTATGACACTATATAGCTTTTAATTTAAAGAAGGCATGTTTAATAGGCTTTAATCAAATTAATATTAAATTAAATTTCACAAAACATGCATGGTGAAAACATTACCACTAACGTCTACTTTATATCATTATGAACCTAACGCAATTTGAACGGATTAAAACGGAGCTAAAACATGAAAGATATGGATGAAACAAGGTTAAAAGGACCTAGATGTGATTAACTAGAGATATCAGGGGCTAACAGCGAGGATTCCCGAGGCACAATGAACAGTGATCGTGAAAAGATTAAAGTTAAGGGTTAGATCTACAAAAGAGCTCGGGTTGGATCTAGATGCAGGAATCTAATAGATCTAGGGAGTTTTCTAGGTAACATGCAAGACACAGGAAAAGCACTGCGGATTATAAGGAACGGCAGGGACCTAATCGCAAAAGAGCCGGGGCTTTCTTTTTCCTCCCGTGGCCGGCGGACAGGGACTCCAGCGCATCAAAACGCCGGCGACCTGGGCCCTAGAAGCATGGGCGGGTCGCGGAACGGAGATAGAAGGTCGAGGGGATCTCAGATGCGTGCTCACCAGCAGCAGAGATGAAGGGAGGCGGCCGAATTTCGGCCGGCGACGGCGAACGGCGGCCGGTTCTCGATGCTCCGGTGGTTCCAATCGCCGGAGCTACAGGCATTGAGGGACTCGGGTGAGGCAAGGAATCGGAAGAGGAGAACGAGGGGATCGCAGGGACGTGCTCACCGGCGTTGGAGACGGACCGTGGTGGCCGGAATCGACGGTCGACGGTGGACGGCGACCGGCTCGGTCTTCTTGCAGGCAGCGCTCCGGGGGACCTCCGGCGGCTGGGACCAATGGCGAGGGTGCAGCTCGGCCTCACGGACCTCCTAGTGAAGCCAGCTTCGTCCGGTGGCACTCTAGTGCGGCACACCGAGCAAGGCAGCCGGCGGCGGCGGTACTGGGCGCCGACTTGGCCTTCCTGCCGATGGTGCTTCACGGACGAGTGACAGGCGGCGAAGATGCAGCTCGTCTCGGCGAAGCTCATGGCGGCTTCGGATTGCTCCAGTGGCGCTTCACGCCGGGGAATCGAGCGGCGAGCGGCCGGCGGCAGCGCTCGGCCTCCAGGCGACCGACGTGCGGCGGCGGTGCTGCATGCGCGGCCGAGGGCGCGAGGTGGAGGTGGCGGCTAGGGCATGCAGAGGCTCGGCCTCGCCTTAAATAGGCGCGAGGCACGAGGCCCTCCTGGCGCGCACGCCAAGGAAGGGCGGCGGCGGCGTTGCGGCCGTGCAGGCCAGGCACGCGAGCAGCAACAGCTCTGGCTGCTGGGCTCAGATGGGCCTTGCGGCCGGAGCGGCTGGGCCGGCTGGATTGGGTCGGCGGAGATGGGTCGGGCCTGTGGGCTCGGCCCAAAAGGAAAAGAAAGGAAAGATTATTATTTCTCAGAATTATTTTTAGTGCGACAACAATTCCAGAGAAGTCTAGAAATATTTTTGAGGCACGAAAAATATCTAGAAAATTCCCAAATTTCAATACCCAGAGATAGATTGGGACATGAACAATCCAAATAAAATGTTTGGAGCTCATGAAAAGGATTTTAGAGCCATCTAATAAATAGAATTAGCTCCAAGGAAAAGAGAATAAGTCCCAGATAAAGGCTGGAAAATTCTCAGAAGGATTTAGTCAGCATCTAAACGCATTTTATAAATGTTTTACACTCATGAAACACCTAGGTGCATTGGTATGAATGCAACACACACTGAACTAATTTATTTAATTAAGAAAACAATCAATGACTTTTTCCTATACTATATTTCCTGTAAAGAAAATAAATGTTGACAAAAATTTTAAAATTATGAGAAAATCATTGTTTAAATTTTCTTGCTATTCACATTCTGAAATTTAGAAATTTCAAGATGTGACACCTGATTAGACCGCCCTACGCAAAGGAGTTGCACGAGCTTCTCCGCGTGCCTGTTGAGTCTGAAAAGGTGTCAACAATGAGCCGTAACTAGTAGTTATTTTATTCACTGACATTGTCTGGTCGCTGACGATTGTTGGTCAACAACTGCTCGACGCATATTTATATTTGCTCTCGTTCCAGTCGGCCACATACAGAAAATATCCCCGGTAACTTTTGCAAATCTTGTATTCATAAATCCTGTGTCAAAGACAACTCCCACGACCCAAGGCATGTAAAACGGCCAAGTGTCCCCGAAACTACTCGTGTCTGTTTCCAACAACAATCATCAATTGCATTGTCTGGACACGTGATATATACTTCTTTGCATAATGATCTGTACGTAATACTACCTAAGGATTGGGTTCTCTAAGTCGATATTAGGTTCTCTTCTCTTAATGAAAATCGTGGGACGGTCTCAACCCGACCGACTTAGTTAGATCTGTACGCAATACTTATTTATGTGAAATGCCATAAAAGTAAATATATCAATGCTCCTCGATCTGTCCAAATCTCTTTGATAGTGTATTGGTAAGACTTTGCTCGACAAGTTGTTGGTCCATGTAATAAAACAGCCCCCGCCAGAGCAGACCCGGGCCCGTGCTTTGTTGGATACAGTCGCAACTCGCTGCATCGTGTGCGCCTGCTGCAGATCCAGGCAAAGCTTGAAGCAAAGCCGAGCGGGCTCATCTTAATTGGCTACAGACACACTGACTCCCATTCCCAAAAACTGTTTTAATATATAGACACGAGGCACACGACCACACAACTTGCCCTCCACGCGTTCCGATCCCTAAGTTATTTCTGATTACTGAGATACGCACTCAATCACCAAATCAAATATAGAATCAAGCTAGAAAAAGTGTAGTTCGATTGCTAAGCCAGGCCGATGCACTCTATTTAAACCCTAGCAATGAACTTATAGCGAAGCAAACACATCGGAGCACACAGACTCTACAACAAGAACGATATACACAGCCCGACAGAAAGAGATAGAATGGCCGCTGGTTCTCAGACCATCATAGCTCCCACTGATGCCGAGCTCCTGCAGGCGCAAGCCGACCTATGGCGCCACAGCCTCTACTACCTCACATCCATGGCGCTCAAGTGCGCCGTCGAGCTCCACATCCCAACTGCTATCCATACCCTTGGAGGGGCAACATCGCTGCCCAACTTGGTAACCGCACTGTCCCTTCCTCAGACAAAGCTTCCATTCCTCCGCCGCTTGATGCGGCTGCTCGTCACATCAGGCATCTTTGCATCCGAAAGCGATGCAGAGGCGGAGACCTTCCGCCTCAACCCACTCTCCTGGCTCCTGGTGGAAGGTGTGGAGGCGGAAGACCACACCTACCAGAAATACTTCGTGATCGCCACGGTCTCACGGCATTACGTTGAGGCCGGATTGTCTCTCGCCGAGTGGTTTAAGAAGGATTTGCCTGGCCCATTACCGTCGCCGTTCGAGGAACTGCACGGCGTGCCACTCGTCCATGAGAGCACAAAGCTCCTCGACGAAGAGCTTGACAAGATCGTGGAAGAAGGTGTTGCTGCACACGACAACCTGGCGATCGGGACGATCATAAGGGAGTGCAGTGATGTTTTCAATGGCCTTCACTCGCTGACCTATTGCTGTGGTAGACAGGGAAACGTCAGTGCAGCGGCGATCATCAAGGCGTTCCCTGACATCAAATGCACCGTGCTGAACCTTCCAAGGGTTGTTGAGACGACGACAACACCTGCAGCACCAGCTGATGATGCTTTTAGCAATGTCACGGGTGATTTGTTCCACACCATCCCGCCTGCTCAGGCTGTGATGCTCAAGGTATGGATTAAATTGTTCTGTAAAAAGTACAAGTAGAGTTTCTTAATTAACAAATTTTGAGGAGACATGGAGGGCGTGAGTGCAATTTGTGAATTGAAGTAAAAGAAAATAAGTATAGATAAATTTTGCACTTTAATATTAGTTGTAGATCAAGGACACTACTAAATGTCATAGCCCACCATTTACAACATTGAAATTGGTAGATTCAATTATTATGAATTATTCAACTTGTATATTGTGTTGTGTTGTGTAGCTTGTACTGCACTTTTGGAGCGACGAGGATTGCGTAAAGATCCTGGAGCAATGCAAGAAGGCAATTCCGTCCAGAGAAGAGGGAGGGAAAGTGATCATCGTAGAAATACTTCTTGGGCCTTACATGGGCCCAATAATGTACGAAGCCCAACTTTTGATGGACATGCTCATGATGGTGAATACCAGAGGTAGGCAGCGTGGTGAAAATGACTGGCGTCAGATCTTTACCAAAGCTGGTTTCTCCGACTATAAGGTTGTTAAGAAAATAGGAGCTCGTGGCATCATTGAAGTCTACCCGTAGACTGCACACCCTTCAAAATATGGTCAATGTGTGATTCACTATGGAGTTGACCGTGTGCTGTGTGTGAGGATATAAATAAACGGAGAGCCTCATCTCCGAGATAAAAGTTGCAGGGATCCGAAAGCAGTTGACTGTTCAGCTTGCTTGCATTGAGATCCATGTAGTTTCTGTTTCAAACGTGCTACAGTACTCTTTCGTAGTTTCCAATGTGCTTACTATGTTTGATATGGTTGTTGTTTATGGTGCAAGCTATGTACAACCACAAGTTATGCCATATGTTTTATCATATGATGTATCATCCCTGTGCAAAGTGTACTAGTATATTTATGATACTTGTAAATACACGAAAGCCACCACACTATAATTTCGGGTCTGTTTGGTTGAGCCACAGCTGTGAAAAAAGCTGTTGTGAGCTGTGACAAAAAGCTGTTGTGAGAAGTTAGCTGTAAGAAAGTTGAAAGCCGTTTGGTGAAATAGTTTGTGAACAAGCTGTTGTCAGTTGTAAGCTGTGCAAAAAGTCTATAATGTCCCTATCTATTTTAGATGCTATTTAGCCTTACCATTTAACTTACAGAGTATGTCTGATAGTTTTCTCTTAATTTATGGAGTGATCTCATATATAAAAAAGTTATTTATGAATAGTATTGTGAATTAGTAATTAATTGTCTTGTTAATCCAGAATTGTAGTTTCCTTTAAAAGAAACCAAGAATAGTAATTAATGTAATTTTGTGAACACATCATTTTTATCTTATTTGTCAACCGTTCCTCTGCTCGATTCCTCTCAACCACTACACCACAACCTTCCGATCTTCATCCAAGACCAAGCCCTAGGCGCAACCAAGCTCAACCTCGACCGGAATCGTGGATCGTGTGACCTCAATCGATATCGGTCGTCTGAGCTCCATGCCTCCGCCCACTGTCGAACTCTTGGGAGGAAGAGTGCCGAGAGAGGTGGACACAGGAGTCGGGCGCCACCATCCACGGGAGCCGCCATCATGGCTTGCCACTTCCTAGGGGCGCCGCCAACCACCCGAGCGTCTGGGCGCATAAGGGCACTGAGGAGGACAGGGGTATGTGGAGGAGTTGTGACGCAGGAGAGCTGGGAAGGAGGGAGCGGGAGGCCGGACGGGGCAGCCGCCGCCGGTTGCTGCAAGGGGGCCGGCGGCAAGGAGCGATGCCAGGGAAACGCTAGCTGCAACCTGGGCGCCGCGAGTGGTGTTGCGAGAAGAATGGAGTGCGAGATAGGACGGGGTGACATAAATAAAGAATCGAACCGGTACACAACTAATCGATAGCATGGTGGGTAAATTTACAGAAGTGTTGCCCTCACAGCTGAAAACAGCAGCTCTATAGTGACTGAGATTTCTATAGAGGAAAAGTTGCTTTCTTTGAAAGCTAGGGATGAATGTACCCTATTTGGTTGGGCTACTGACTTTTTTAAAAAACCAAAGCTGCTTTTATCTCAACCAAAAGGACCCATATAAGGAAGGATAATTATTGAACATGTCTCCCTTGAACAATATTTCTGTGAAAACGTTACCAACCAAATACTCAAGCACTCAGAACGTACAGTGGGCAGATGCTACCTCGTGTCCTCGTAGCACCTATGCACCAAGAAAGCTGGTCAGACCAGTATTGAAGGTACTAGAAACTGGCTCTTTGCCGTGTACCCGGTAGTTTGTTGTGCGCTTTCTATCGAGCACACAGCAAAGCGCCTCTTTGCCGTGTTCGGTCGTGTGTGCACACGGCAAAGAAAAAGCAGATAGCAAATTCATATTTTGCCGTGTTTTTTTTTTTTGCACACGGCATAGTCGTAGTTTGCCTTGTACTTTTTTTTTTTTGACACACAGCAAAGTCTTGTTGCTCTGTGAGATCTTTTTTTCACACAAGCAGAATCAGCAGCAAGCACTTAGCTTTTTTGGTGACTGAAATGACGTCAAATTTTCTTGGCTGTGGGAAGCAGTAACATCTGTAGTTCGATTAGCAAATACCAGTTTTTACATTTCAAGAAATATATAATGGCGTCACTAACACAAATTAACAAATATTTGTAGTCAACAATATTTTATTTTTGAGTAAATTACATTCAGTGTACAATAACTTAGCAGGTGGAGGTAAATTAGCCTGATATCTTGTAAAATATTCAATTTAATATAACTAATAGGGTCGGTGCAGATTGATCCAATAATTTATAATAAAATTGTCATTATAGTGCAATAACTTGCTAAATTGGTGCAGTAACAGTCCAAAAATTACAATAATAATGTATTCAGTAAAGGAGATGGACATGAGTATTTTCATCCTGCTGGGGCACAAAAATGATACGAACCCTCCAATCGTCGGTTG
The DNA here is from genome assembly GCA_036936925.1 of Cenchrus fungigraminus. Lineage (NCBI taxonomy): Eukaryota > Viridiplantae > Streptophyta > Magnoliopsida > Poales > Poaceae > Cenchrus > Cenchrus fungigraminus. The sequence continues at coordinate 96,758,270 of CM072774.1, read as the reverse complement.
GTCCATGACTGAAAGGCTAGCAGCTTAGAAAGTTTTGGAAGGCCGCCGATTAGCGAACCATTGGAGGTTCTGGTCGGCTCACCAACCCTTGGAAGAGAATACCGAGGGGTTTGCTATCTCGATATAGCCAAAGTCAATGCATTGGTCTTTGAAAATAGTATGAACCCTCGATCCTTAATAAGGAAGATGGCGTCATTTCTGTTTTGTTCAATGATGTTTGGGACTGTTTGGTTAGCCCCCTAAAGCTTAACTGATGAAGACATCTCCTCCACAATTACCCGTTGATAAAGATGCAACAAAAAGGAGCCAAGTGGCCCAGTTGTAGTCGGGCGGAGACCGTGTGAACCTCTAATAATCTCACCTTGCTAAGCTTGGGAGGAGGAAGCCACCTTAAAAGGGAATGTCACTCTTCCCTTATCGAACTAGTCTTTTAGGGAGATTGGACCTATCCCCGAGTGGGTGTGCCTAAGAACTATTGGGGCTCGGGCAACCTTAATTTGTAGGGCCTCGGCCAACCCCTCGCCTGGGTCGGATGCATCATTAACCAATAAATTTAGGGGCTTTTAGTCCCTACATTGCCAAACAGGTCCCCTAAAGAGGTCACTAAAGTATAGTAGCAATAGTTTGCAAAGGTGAACTAGAAGCTCCTAAAAGGTGCAGTGGACACATCCTGCACTTCACCAATGCATGTATATCCCATCTTCCCCACATCTGCCCCCTCACATTTGGAACCCTCCGCCACCTCCTCTTCCCCGCATCTGCCCCCCCCCCTCCACCCCAATCGCATTTGCATCCGCCCCTCCCTCCGCAACCGCCACCTTCACAGCTCCTCCCCACACCACCACCGATGCCCCCGCTCTCCCTAGCTCCAGATCCACCATGGATGATTATGGGAGCAACTACCACAACTTCCTTTCTCAAACTTTTTCTTCTCGTGATTCCCTTGTCAACGTCGACGAAAGTTATGACTAGTCCCCTGAGCGTTTATCCTTCCCTCTGGCGGCCCACTGTCTCCCCATGGAGAACCTGGTTCTCAACTCCAGGCACACGGACGGTTTTCCCTACCTTGGTCCCTATTTGGCGTATCTACAGCCCGAACAAGGGTCCGACAAGCAAGGACTACATCCTATTGGCCATGGCGGCAGATCCGGTCCCGACGGATTTTCCCCTCCTAGGTCGGTAGGCCCAATAGAGTGGAGGGGCCAGATCCGCGTCTGGAGGTCCAAGCCACTCTTCAGCTCACTGCTCCCGGTAGCTTTCCGTTGGATTTGACCATGTACCAGCTGGATCTGACGCTCCATGTCTGCCGAGGATGGGTAGAGGCGGCCATGCATCTGGTGTCAGATCATGGACCCACCTCGCCTACGGATCCACACCTGGCGAACAAGAGGTGGTGCTGAGGACGAAGGTGGCAACAGATACCGTTCTGTAAGACCATTCTCCCTGCTCAATTTCTCTGCTTTCTGCCATGACGTGATGTTTAGTTTAACCACCCATTAAACATTTTGCTAGTTTAGTTCATTTCTTTGATAATTTTGTTTCCTATACTAGAACCATGGTGACAAGGCCAATTGGACAGATCAGAATATCCTCATTTTTTTAAGTTATGGATTAGGACAGGGGAACAGTTAAATGGGGCAATATCAACTCATGGTTACAAAGAAATTGCCAAAAGTACTTTGAAAGGACTGGCCTCAAACGTCAGATTCAATAGTTCAAGAATAGGTGGACTAATTGCACGACTTACAACATATATTGACTTTGTAGGGAAATTTTATCTTGTGGACTCTGGTACCCGAACCGATCGAGATATATTTCACCTTAATACAAGGGTACAGAGTATCATGTCCCGGAGTTTCGCGAGGGACCAGCCCCAAAAGGTAAAAAGGGAGTTGTTCAATTATGCACATTCTTCACTTACGAATGTCATCGAAAGGTCTTTTGGGGTTTTGAAGAACAAGTGGAGGATTTTGCTTAACTTGCCAAGTTCCTATGCCAAAGCAAAGTCAAATCATAGTCGCATGCATGACACTTCATAATTTCATTAGAGAGAGTGCTATGGAAGATTAGGACTTTGATCTGTGTGACATTGATGAAAACTATAACCCATTGCAAGGGGCATCATCTTCCAAAGTAATCACAACAAATGCACGTCATTGGGATGAAGATCAAAATATGAACCAATTTAAGGACTGGGATTGCTGATTTTTTGTTAGGACGTAGTTTTTTTGTAATTTGTAATAATGAGAATTTTGTACTCGATAAATTTTTTTTGTAATATCATTGTTTGAGGTGCCACTAGCGCGGCAAGGCAGAGAGGGAGTGAGCAGGGGAGAGGGATAGGACAGCAAGAGGGATAGGTGCTGCAGAGAAGAGGGTGAGAGCAGAGGAGGGAATGGGTGGGCGCGGGAGGGGGGATGGTACTATGGTGTTTGTTCAAGAGCATTAAAGGTCTTTAGGGGAGTTAAATCAAACAGGGTCCCTAAACTTTAGGTGCAATAATGAACCTAAACTTTAGTGGCCACTAGAGTAACCAAAGTGGCTTGTATTGCAGGAGTTGCGAGGTCGTTGCATACAAACCCCGAGGTCAATATTGGAAGAGGAAATGGAACCAGTGAAGCAGGATGGGCCTTCGGGAGAAGTCTGACGATTCCCACAGAAGATGAAAGTGCCGAGGTTCTCATGAAGAGATTGAAGTTAATTAGCGAGGTTTGAAGGCAATTAGTTAGTAAAACGTGATCCAGTGGAGAAGTTCAATTTGGATACTCTTATTCCAAAGATCATTATGTACCGCATATTCTAGAAATATTGTGGTTCAATATGCGTATTTTAATTTCAATTTCGTTATGTAAAATGGTTTCAAGCCCGACTATAAAAGGGGATCCACCCCATTGTAAAAGGGATGATTTTTTGTAGTGATGGGGTACACTACATGCAGAGTTCTCAGTCAGAACCCTCGAGACAACGTGACACCGCAAACCCAATAAACCATACACCATTGGGTACAAATCCAAGTTCATCAGCCCCACAGAGTACAAGTGATGTCATCGAGATATATGGCTATTGACATAAACTCTCCATCATTGTCCATGCATAGGCTTGGAATTTACTCTTTTAATTTGACATGCATCTTCATGGTGGTACCAAATGTATTATGTATAATTTTTCTTGCAACTAGAATGTCGTCACCAATAATTTCAATTGGACAAATTGGGAACAGCATATATAACATAAAATAACCTAGTGCTCCAATGCAAGAGTTTGATTGTCTAAACCCAATGACTAATTCTTTTTAAAAATTTTTTTGACTATTTCCATTTATATGATGACCCGGTATTCTTCTTGATAATATATTTATATCCTCTTTAAAATGTCAACCTCCTTCTCTAGACATTCCATTCGTTGATTTTCAACCAATCTAAATCATATACCTAGTAAATGAAAGGTATTCCCAACCATATCATTCTGACAGTGGTGTGCATTCAGTAATATCAGTATTCACAATGCATCTGGAAACAAAAATTGTACTCCTCCGTCCCAAAATATAATTTTTCAGACAAATTAAGGATTCAGATTAAAGAGTATATATTGCCCTTAAATCTTTCTTATTTAATTGGTGGTAGGCTTGCATGCAGATCTCCATGCAATAATTGATTTGCATCCATATATGGAGAATATTTCAGACCTCTTATGCAAAATAAGTCACTTGGGAACTAAAAAATAGCTATATTATTATGGAACAAATTTTGTATTCTAGACCTGACTATATTGTGAGGCAAATGTAAGTACGGATTGTCCCTAGTACACTGCTGAAACCTGCAATTGACGTTTAAACAGAACCATGACCATATGTCTTGTTTGCGATAAGAAGACAGAAATTATCTGTATATATGTTTGTAAGCCAGAGGTGCTCGACAGTTGTGTATTTTTCTCATAACATGGATTAATTCCGGACTTTGCAACCACATACAGCCAAATTTTTTACCACGAATTCAGCTTCAAAGTTGATCACAAAAATACAGATAAAACTTCAATTTTAAAATCATAAGCAAAGTCTAATTGCTCCTCCACCCGTTCTTGGCGAAGATATCCAAAGTGATGACTTCCAGCACTCGACAGTTGTGTATGTTCACTACAAATCAAACTGAAGTAGTTTTAAGTGTTGTTGACCTATTAGCTGTGTCATGCTACATTATTCCTGTTATTTACTTGCACGCCGAACACGCCTGATAGCGCCATGACATGTCCATATCACGCATCACAATTGTTGCTAACAACTTGGTCAGACAAATAAAAGAATCTAAACACTGGCTTTCTGGTGCTAACTATTTATATCCTCTCGGAGCAGAAGTAGGCAATACAAAACACCACATACAGAAAAGAAGGGGAACACGCAATGGCATCACAGGGCCAGACCATGCTTGTTCCCTCCGATACTGAGCTGCTGCAAGCTCAAGCCGACCTATGGCGCCACAGCCTATACTACCTCACATCAATGGCACTCAAGTGTGCTGTCGAGCTTGGCATTCCCACTGCCATCCACCGTCTTGGCGGCGCTGCTGCACTCCCCAACCTAGTCGCTGCCCTATCCCTTCCACAAGCCAAGCTGCCATTCCTTCGTCGCCTGATGCGCCTGTTGGCTACATCGGGCATCTTTGCTGCTGACAACACCACCGGTGTGGAGATTTACAAGCTCACCCCAATGTCCCACCTGCTTGTCGACGATGTCCCCATTGACAACCACACAAGCCAGACAAACCTTGTGCTCGCTGCAACTTCTAGGCATTGTGTAGAGGCAGCATTGGGGCTTGCCGACTGGTTCAAGAAGGACATGACACCACCACTGCCATCACCATTCGAGGAGGTGCATGGGGCTGCACTGTTTGACGAGAGCATGGCGAGCCTAGACGCGGATTCTGATGCGTTGCACAATCAAGGCTTGGCAGCACACGACAACATGGGGGATAAACATAGTTTTGCAGGAGTGCCGGGACCTATTTGAGGGGCTGCAATCACTAACTGACTGTTGTGGTGGCGATGGTACAACTGCGAAAGCCATCGTCAAGGCCTTCCCACACATCAAGTGCACAGTTCTTGACCTCCCACGTGTGATCAACAACATCGTCGTCGAGGATAGTGCCATCAGCTATATCGCAGGTGACATGTTTGGTTTCATCCCTCCATCTCAAGCTGTGATGCTTAAGGTACGAATTGGTAAACTACATGAGCTTTTCTCATTTAATTTGTTCTCTTTCAGTGAGAAGTATTCCCTCCTTACAAGTTTATAAGGCATAATAGAACATGACATGGTCTTCCATATAACACTTTGACCATTCATTTATCATATATCATATCTCCTATTGTTACAAATTTATAATCATGGTAAAGTACATTTTATTACGAATCGAACCATATAAAGTTCACATCATAAAAAAAGAAAATTAATAGTCAAATTTGATTGCAAAGTTTGAATTTTGATATGCGTGCGCACCTTATAAACTTGAAAGGAGGGAGTAATTCAATGTTGTGAACAATTTGCTTGCTGAACTGTTGCTGTCTAATTCTTATAAATTCAGTTACTTTGCAATTTTTATATTCAGTTACATGATGTGCGTATACTTTTAACTTCCAATTAAATATGTATGGTTGTAAATCTAATAGAACATTGTCCATGATATATAGCTTGTGTTGCACCACTGGAGTGATGAGGATTGCATCAAGATCCTGGCTCAGTGCAAGAAGGTAATTCCTTCACGTGAAGGAGGGAAGGTCATCATCATAGACATAGTCGTTGGTTCTTCTTCTGGGACAATGCTAGAAGCCTAGCTCCTGATGGATCTTGGTATGATGGTGAACACGCGGGGCCGGCAACGAGACGAAAATGATTGGCGCAACATCATAATGGAGGCAGGTTTTAGTGACTACAAAATCGTGAAGAAACTTGGAGCACGAGGTGTTTTTGAGGTCTATCCATAAAATTGATCCTGGGGCCGGATACTTGTTTCCTACGTATCGTGGTTTAATGAAGTTTGTGTGGGACAAGATAATTGTTTTCTAAAAATATGTTATGTGGATTGCAAAGAACGTAACCTGAAGTTGTTTCAAGCTTCTTTAATTTACCCAAACAACCATGTAAAACTTGCTTTGTTTGTCAAACAGCATTGAAGCACACCGTGAGGATTTGTATGTTACTTGTTCTTGTATCTTCCATCAACCACAACTGTGATTCTTGTTGATTGCCATTCTTGTAACATGCCAAATTATTGTGTCTTAAATTCTACCGATGTTCCATCATCACTCATGTTGTTTGTATTTTGTTAACAAAATCACTGCAGCCTTTCTTTTTTTTTTTTGCCAGCTTTTGATCATGCCCTCGTTCTTACCATGACCAAAACTTGGTTTCACTCAGGGCCTCAGTCATGTCATGAACCAAGCAAACCGAAGGAGTAGACACTATTGGAAAACTTGGCATTCATCCAAATTAAAGCCTTAGTACCGGTTGATTTTTGATCCGGTACTAATGCTACGTTAGTACTGGATCTAACTAGGGTTGATGAGGACCAGGTGTGTCCGAGGACCAATGGATGGTCGCTCCTTAGTGATGAGTGATTGACAACGTGGTGTGGACTGACTCTTGGCCTAGTATTGCAGGTGTTGGATGCGGCTTGATTTGCGTTGGTGCAGGTGAAAAACATGCGCGAAAGGTCTTAGCCAGAGTGGCCTCCCAGGAGTGGAGAGACAAGTAGGCTTGGTTCGAGTGACCCGGTGGCCGGACAGGATCAAGTGCGGTCCTCATCGTGCAAGAAGAGCAAGACGATATCGTGAACAAGGAGCCGGTGCACTGGTGGCGGCCAAGTCAAGGAACGAGGCAAGACCGAGTAGACCATCCGGGTGCCGGAGGTAAAAGGCTTGGCGTGCTCGAAGCTTGGCGTGGTGAGGCTGTGCCGTGTACGCGGGGTTTGTTGGTTTGGCCACAAAATCAGCAGGAGGAGGGTTTCTCGGTTTGGGCCTCAAAACCGAGCCCGAAGACTCGGCGAGACGGAGGCGGCCACCCAGGCCGGTCTAACCGCCCGGAGGGGCGGTCTGACCGTCTGGGCCGGTCTGACCGCCTGGGAGGGGCGGTCTGACCGCCTGGGTCGCTGGGCGTCGAGAAGCTTCGAAGTTGGGGACACGCGGCGTGATCGCGGAGCTTGCGTCGGAGGGAAGCAAGGCTGCGGTGTATGCGTGTCCGCTTGATGGAGATTCCTGCAACTTACCGGAATTGCCCCTGAGGGGTGTGTATCTTATTTTTAAGTTGTAGGGGTAGAATGATAACTTGCCACCTCCGAGAGACTATAGATAAATAGCAAGTGGAGGAAGTGGGCAGCTATCTTTCTAGGGTTTTCAGTTTTCATTTCTCTCTTTCCCTAGCACTTCGCTATGGTTTTCTTCTCTCCATAGGCTAGCTAGTGCTTCAACTCCATATCATCAAGAGGGTCGGATGTCGGGAGGTTGCTAGTCTCTGTAAAGACTTGTTCTTCGCATGTATGAAAGATTCATGGTTGCTTCCTTGTGTGCATCTTTGATTTCCGGCGTTTCTCTTTTTTGGTGATTTTTGGGGTCCTTTCTTGGGAATTTCGTGGGAAGGTTTTCGGGGCATTTCCTTGAGGGATTTGTTTTGGGGATCACACTTGAGTGCCTTGTGCCACTTTTCTTGGTGATCTTGTCCCTACAAATCCTCGGGAAGGCCTTCGATTTGGTGATTTTCGGAGTTCCCCCGAGTTCTTGAGGTAGAGGTCTTTGATTTGCGATTCCCCAAGATTGATAGCGTTTTGGGGCATATCCTTTGAGCTAGAGGTCGTCCACGAGCCAACCCACCTATCCCCAAAGTTTCGCGGTAATCCATTGGGTGAATCGGGAGATCGGTCGATGAGAAGTTTAGAATTGACCCGCGGATCTTGCTGCCCAGGTGCAGGCGATCTAACCGCCCTGGGCTCGTCCAAGAAAAAGTTGGCATTTTCGAGGTTTTCTTCTGGGAGCAAGCTTGTCTTGATCAGAAGAAGCCTTGTCAAATTCTTGGCTTATTTGAAGTTCATTTGCCTTGCCTTTCCTTGGTTGCAAGTTTCGTGTTTGCTGAAGGAGGTCTGACCGCCCTGCCTATGCGGTCTGACCGCCTCCTGCTGGACAGAAAGCTTTCGAGTGTTTTCCGCTGCGTTTCGTGAAGCTTGAACTTGCTCCTAGGGTCAGTACTACTCCAGTGACTACATGGCCTTGGCAAGTAGGTGTAGAGGTCTTTTGAAGTGATTTTGGAACATAGGCCGAGTTCGTCTCTTCGGAGAAGAATTTTTATCGGCTCCCATTCACTCCCCCCCTCTCTGGTCGCCAAACCGGTCCTACAAGTGGTATCAGAGCCGAGTTAATGGTCTCCTAACTCTAACCGGTTCGAGATCCAAAGATGGCGTACCATGAGAGGAGTTCGGGTCCTCCACTCTTCGATGGGAAGAACTACCAGATGTGGGAAGCCCGCATGGGGCCGTTTCTCCGTGGCAAGGGGCAGCTGATTTGGGATGTGACAATAGATACCAACTATGTCATTCCCGAGGCCATCTTGCTACCAGGCACTAGGGATATGTTCGAGGCCAACAACAAGGCCGTCGACTTCCTTTACCATGCTCTCCCTGAACATGAATTCAATCGTGTTTTGGGAGAGAACTTGGCCTGCAAGATTTGGGAGAAACTCAAGGTTGCCCATGGCGGAAACAACCAAGTCAAAGCTCGGTTGTTCGCGACTTACCGGAGAGAGTACGAGAACTTCACTCATCTCCCCGGTGAGTCGATCGACATGATGTTTCAGAGATTCACTTGCATAGTGAACAACATGAGGGCCAATGTGACCGTCCTCCCGTACGATGATCATGATAGAGCTGTGAAGCTCTTACACTCTCTAGATCGTACCGTGTGGAGTGCTAAGGTCGAGGACATCATGGAGTCCGGTGGGTATGAGACACTCACTGTTGACGAGCTCTTCTCCAAGCTCAAGTCCTCTGAGGTAGACAGAGCTTTGAGAGCCAAGACAGAGAACCCGACTGATCCACATAGTCTGGCTCTTGTCACCGGCTCGAGAACAGGATTTGCAGCTAACTCTTCTTCCAGACAGTTTGCTTTATCTTCTCTTGTATCTTTGCCAGATGAGGAGTTCGAGGTGCTGAGCGAGGACGACTTGGTGCTGTTGACCAAGAGGTTCGGGCGCATGTACGAGAACCGCAAGGGAACAAGGCAAAACTCGAGTACATGCTACAGGTGCGGCAAGATGGGGCACTTCATCGCCGAGTGTCCCGAAGCCATGGAGGTCAAGAACGACTACAAGCACAAGCCCAGGAACGACTACAAGCGTCGTCCCAAGAACGACTACACCAAGCACAAGAACAAGGGCGAGCGGCGGACCAAGAAGAGCGGCGGCTACAAGAGAAGACAGCCCGAGCGATGGTTGCTGGCGCAAGCGACATCGACTCCAGTTCTTGCTACACTACGTCGAGCTCGAGCAGCGACGACGAGGACGGCGGTCGGTACAAGGAGAAGAGGCACTCCGGCAAGAACTTCAACGGCCTGAGCTTCGTCGCGAGAGACGGCTTCTGCGGCATGGCGCGTAGCTCCGACAGCAAGAAGAGCAGAAAGGACGACTCCGACTCCGGGTCTGACTCCGAGGAAGAGGTAAGTCATGATCCCGACGTCTTGCTTGAGGAGATTGCTAAGTTGAATGCTCTGCTGGATAATCGTGATGATGTGCTTAGGAAAACCAACAAGGAGAAGAGAGAGTTTAGGTCCTTTCTAGGTGATGCTAAAGATAGGGTCATGGAACTAGAGTCTTCTCTTGTTGATGCTAGAGTTCAGATCGAGTCTTTGAAAACTGCACCTGTTGTGAGTGATGAACCTAAATGTTCCGATTGCAATGTTTTCTTGGCTAACTTGTCTGAGCTGAAAACTAAGTATGCCTCTCGTCTTGAGGAACTAGATGCGGTTAGGGCTGAAATTGTTGAGTTGAAGTTTAGACCTGCTTTGTTAGGAGCTTGTACCTTTTTTCCTGCTTTGCATGGTAAACTAGATGAATCTCATACTCGCATTGTTTCTCTTGAGGTTGCTTTGAAAGCACCTATTGCTACTGCTTGCTCTGGTTGTGAAACTGCTTCTGTTAAGAATGCTGAACTTGAACACTATATCAACTGCTTGCAAGATGAGAATGATGAGTTGCGTAGGTGTTTGGGTTGGTTGTCGGGTCACAAGCCTCAGCTTAGGATGATGATAGAGCAGTTCAAGCGAGCTGATGGTAAGGGGCTTGGGTCAGAGAGAGTTGGTGAGAGCAGTGGTGAGAAGGAAGAGAGAGCTGAGAGCATTCCTATTTCACCACAAACTACACCTACCAACCAGTGGAAACCCAAGCCAAACCACCTTTGCAGCAAACTTGACACAACCCCAGATCCACCTGCCTTTCTACCCAAGACAAACAACCTTCAGAGGAGAGTGGTGTTTGTGCCTGAGTCGGGTGAGAAGCCACAACCCAGAGAGAACCCACCAAAGCCAAAGCCAGTGCTCTTTCGATGTGAGTACTGTGGGAAAGATGGTCACCGGGAGGAGTTCTGCTTTAGGAAGAGGAAGGATGAGAGGCTTGCTAGACAGAGGGCAAACCAGGACAGGTACCGCCTTTCTCGTGGTGTGCCTGAGCCTCGTGTGTCACTACCTAGGGGAGAGGCTGGAGTGCGTTCAGTTCCTGCTAGGGGTGTTCGAGGTTTTCCTCCTCGTGGTGTTCCTCCTCAGAGGGACGGTGGCAGACGCTTTGGGGCAGGGCGTGGTGAGTTTGCTGGACGTTCTTTCACTCGTGACCATTACGAGTTTGGGAGGAACGATCGCAGCTTTGAGTCTCAGAGGAACTACGGACCACATTTTCCCTTTCGTGGTGCTCATTTTTCTTCAGTGAGACGTGAGAGGGTTCCACGGATGGACAGTGGTAGCGTGGACGTTGCTAACCCTTCCTTTGAGCAGATGGCTCGACACTAGTTTAACACCTTCTATTCTAACCCCAGTGTTGAGTCATTTGCTCACCCACGTTCTCGTTTTTTATTTTGCAGGTGGGAGGCGTGGAGAGCCTTTGGTTGATCGACTCCGGTTGTTCTCGACACATGACCGGAGATCGAAGGTGGTTCTCCAGCCTCACCCCGGTGATGACCAAAGAGTACATCACTTTCGGGGACAATGGAAGAGGACGTGTGGTGTCTGAGGGTGTGATCAAGGTAAGTGACAAAGTAACTTTGAAGCGTGTGGCCCTCGTTAAGTCTCTTGGCTTTAATTTGCTTTCTGTTTCTCAGTTGCTTGACGAGGGGTTTGAGGTTCGCTTTAAGTTGGGTGCTTCTCAGGTACTTGATTCTCGAGGCGATCTTGTTTGTACTATCGTTCCCGAGGGTCGAGTCTTTCGAGCAGATTTTTCTCAGTCTTCCGGTCCCTCTCGGTGTTTGGTTGCTGGTGTTTCTGCCGAGTTGTGGAAGTGGCATAGGCGGTTGGGTCACTTGAGCTTTGATTTGCTTTCTCGCTTGAGTGGACTCGAACTTGTCCGAGGATTGCCAAGGTTGAAGTTTGAGAAAGATTTGGTGTGTGCCCCGTGTAGGCATGGCAAGATGGTAGCCACTCCTCACCCACCCTTGACTGCTGTCATGACTGAGCGTCCAGGGGAGCTTTTACACATGGACCTGGTTGGTCCGGCTTGCGTTCGCTCGGTGGGTGGGAAGTGGTATGTCCTTGTGGTTGTGGACGACTACTCTCGCTATGCTTGGGTCTTTTTCTTGGCCGACAAAACTGAGACATTTGGCTTTGTTCGAGATCTAATCTTGAGGTTGAAGAATGAGAGACATAGTAATGCCATTCGAGCGATTCGCAGTGACAATGGCACGGAATTCAAAAACTCTCGTTTTGAGACTTTCTGTTGTGATCTTGGTCTTAAACATCAGTTCTCGTCACCGTATGTTCCTCCTCAGAATGGTGTTGTGGAAAGGAAAAATCGGACCCTTTCTGAAATGGCCAGGACGATGCTCGATGAGCACAGGACTCCTAGGAAGTATTGGGCCGAGGCAGTCAATACTCCTTGCCATGTCTCAAATCGAATTTTCCTTCGAGCTTTCAAGAAGAAAACTTGCTATGAGCTTATGCACGGTCGTGCCCCCAGAGTTAGTCACTTTAGAGTCTTTGGCTGCAAGTGCTTTATACTCAAGAAGGGGAAGCTAGACAAGTTTGAAGCTCGGTCTTCTCATGGGATTTTTCTTGGTTATGCTTTGCATTCTAGAGCTTATCGTGTACTTAACCTTGAAACTAACCAAATCATGAAGACTTGCGATGTAACCTTCGACGAGATACAGCCATGTAGCTCTGTTGGCTTTGAATGTGCAAGTGATGACGAGCAGGGGCAGACGCTCTTTGAGGATGAGCAAGAAGAAGAAGAGGATGATGGAGATGATGTGATCCCTCCGGCTTGTGTACCCTCTACTTCAACTACGACGACTAGGTGTGACGTCGGTCCTACCCCCACTCCAACTACGACTCGTCAAGAGCAAGTGGAAGCTGCTGCTGAGGGGGAGGTGGTCTCCAGGAGAGAGGCACCAAGACGAGTACAAGCTGATCATCCTCCTTCGTCGATCATTGGTGACCTCCATGAGAGAACCACTCGGTCAAGGTCACAGAATGTCTCTCACTTTGCTCACTCTGCATTTGTTGCTTCTTTTGAGCCCAAAGATATTGGACATGCACTATCTGATTCAAACTGGGTTAATGCCATGCATGAGGAGCTTGAAAACTTTGAGAGAAACCAAGTCTGGGTGTTAGTTGAACCACCTCCAAATTGCCATCCTATAGGAACCAAGTGGGTGTGGAAAAACAAAGAGGGTGAAGATGGGATGGTGGTGAGAAACAAGGCTAGGCTAGTAGCTCAGGGGTTCAGTCAGAAGGAGGGGATAGATTATGAGGAAACCTTCGCACCAGTTGCTCGGTTGGAAGCAATTTGGATCCTTCTAGCATTTGCTATTGCTAAAGGGTTCAAGTTGTTTCAGATAGATGTGAAGAGTGCTTTCCTCAACGGGGTGATAGAGGAAGAAGTGTATGTGAGGAAACCCCCGGGTTTTGAGAGTGCCAAGTATCCCCACCGAGTGTACAAACTCCAGCGAGCTCTATACGGCCTGAAACAAGCACCCAGAGCGTGGTATGGTAGGCTAAGGGGTTTTCTGCTTAGCAAGGGCTTTGTGATGGGAACCGTAGATAAAACCCTTTTCCTACTCAAAACTGGCATTGACATTTTGATTGTTCCGATATACGTGGATGATATTATCTTTGGTGGCTCTTCTCACTCTTTGGTTGCGAGGTTTGCAGAGGATATGAGCAGGGAGTTCGAGATGTCATTGATGGGTGAGCTGCAGTTCTTCCCTGGGCTTCAGATCAAGCAACTCAAGGATGGGACATTTGTGCATCAAGGGAAGTACACCAAGGACATCGTCAAGAAGTTCGCGATGAACGACTCCAAGCCGCTGACGACTCCGATGAGTACAACTACGGCTTTGGATGTTGACGAGGACGGTAAACCCGTGGACCAGAAGGAGTACCGGAGCATGATTGGCTCCCTCCTCTACTTGACGGCGACGAGGCCGGACATACAATTCAGCGTGTGTCTGTGCGCTCATTTTCAAGCTTCACCGAGGACTTCGCATCGGGAAGCTGTCAAGAGGATCTTCAGGTATTTGAACTACACTCCTGAATTTGGTCTTTGGTATTCTGCATCCTCGACACTGAGTCTGCATGGGTTCTCCGATGCGGATTTTGCTGGGTGTCGCTTGGATCGCAAGTCTACCTCGGGTACTTGCCAGTTTCTCGGTTCTTGTTTGGTTTCTTGGTCTTCTCGCAAGCAGTCAAGTCTAGCCCAATCCACCATAGAAGCCGAGTATGTAGCTGCAGCCAGCTGCTGTTCTCAACTCATATGGATGACCTACACTATGAGCGACTTTGGTGAGAAGTGTACCCGTGTTCCACTCTTGTGTGACAGCACCAGTGCCATCAGTGTAGCCAAAAATCCAGTCCTTCATTACAAAACCAAACATATAGAAGTGAGGTACCACTTCCTGAGGGACAATGTGGAGAAGGGAAACATCAACTTGATCCATGTACCAACCCAAGACCAACTAGCCGATATCTTCACAAAACCACTTGACCAAGCCACTTTTACTCGCTTGCGGGGTGAGCTTGGTGTGTGTTTTCCGTTCTGAGTTGGGTCTTGGAGCTTCTCTTGTAGCATATGTATCATACATGTTTACTTTTCTGTAACATACCATGGTAGGATAGCCATCTTTGTATCATCTTTGCATTCACTAGGATGGGCTTCTCTTATAGGTAGTGAGTACTTGTTATGCTACCTATGAGATTTTGAGCATGCTTTCTAGTGATTGATGATGTGTTGCTATGCTCTTGATGGCTTTGTTAAATATCCATGGTGCAATTGCTATATTTTTATGAAGAATGCTAAATGAACACCTTCTCATGAGTAGATGCCTTTTCATGGTCTTTATGTGCTTAAGTGGCTATGACATGCTTAGTTTTTGCTTGGGCATTATGTTCTTGTCATTTGAGGTCAAAGACCTTTTGTCATTGCAAATGTTTAGCCCATTTGTTTACCATATGGAGGAGCATAAGCTTCTTTTTGCCGCAAAGGCATTTCATGTACCATGCTTAAATCTAAAAATGAAATGTCAATGCTTGAAAAATATGCTCTCATATGAATCATGTCATTTATGCTTTTAAATATTTTTTTGGGTGCTAAACCGTTGCATGTTGTCTACCATGAGAAGTCTCATTTTAAGAAGTAGACACATGGCTCGGTGGCTTTGACACGACATGAGATAGCTTGTGGGTGTTTGCAATGATCCTTTGATGAGAACTTGTGGCCTTGTATGAACTTGTGTGTGACTTAGTTCATTTATGCTCATTTTGCTCATGTTTAGGACTTTGCTCATGAGAGGAAATTTTTTCGCAAAATTGCTAAACTTGATCTTGGCTTTGTCCCATGCATGTGAAACTTTACCATCTTGACGGCAATGCTCTTACGGAACTGTGAACTATCTAGCTAGCTCTTTATCTCATTTGTAGCATTTTATTGTGCTCATTTTCTATTTGAGAAGTCTATAGTCGCATTTTTCCTAAATTTGCCTTGATTCATGCATTGTCAACAAGGGGGAGAAGTTTGTGCATGAAAAAGCTTGTTGGGCATATTTGGAGGGTTTCCGTGCATTTCCGGACCAATTTCGAGCTCGAAATTTTTGGTCTGGGGGAGGCAATTTAACCGCCTGGGCAGATCAGGCCTGGCTACAGTGGTGCAGGCGGTCTAACCGCTTCCTGCAGGCGGTCTGACTGCCCAGAGCAGTTTTGCATGGTTTCATGGTTTTCATGCTTGCTTTGGTTCAGGGGGAGCTTGCATTTGGTCAGGGGGAGTTTGCATTTGTGCAGGGGGAGCTCTTTGTACCTGACTTGTGCTCGTGTGAGTTTCGTGCTTTGCTCCTTGTGTGTGAGCTTGTTGTCTCGGTTGTGTCGAGCTGTTGCCCTTGTCTTAGGGGACCGAGACTTTCTCATTCAAGTGATCTTGTCTTTGCTGGTTCTTGGGCTTTTGATCACTTGCTTGAGCTCTTGTTCGTTTCTTTTCATTCTCCTTTTATTTTTCATGTGGTCTCTGTGTGTGTTATCAATGCACTCATCAAGGGGGAGATTGAGGACCAGGTGTGTCCGAGGACCAATGGATGGTCAGTCCATAGTGATGAGTGATTGACAACGTGGTGTGGACTGACTCTTGGCCTTGTATTGCAGGTGTTGGATGCGGCTTGATTTGCGTTGGTGCAGGTGAAGAACAGACGCGAAAGGTCTTAGCCAGAGTGGCCTCCCAGGAGTGGAGAGACAAGTAGGCTTGGTTCGAGGGACCCGGTGGCCGGACGGGATCAAGTGCGGTCCGCATGGTGCAAGAAGAGCAAGACGATGTCGTCAACAAGGAGCCGGTGCACTGGTGGCGGCCAAGTCAAGGAACGAGGCAAGACCGAGTAGACCGTCCGGGTGCCGGAGGTGAAAGGCTTGGCGTGCTCGAAGCTTGGCGTGGTGAGGCTGTGCCGTGTACGCGGGGTTTGTTAGTTTGGCCACAAAACAAGCAGAAGGAGGGTTTCTCGGTTTGGGCCTCAAAACCGAGCCCGAAGACTCGGCGAGACGGAGGCGGCCACCCAGGCCGGTCTAACCGCCCAGGAGGGGCGGTCTGACCGCCTGGGTCGCTGGGCGTCGAGAAGCTTCGAAGCGGGGGACACGCGGCGTGATCGCGGAGCTTGCGTCGGAGGGAAGCAAGGCTGCGGTGGATGCGTGTCCGCTAGATGGAGATTCCTGCAACTTACCGGAATTGCCCCTGAGGGGTGTGTATCTTATTTTTAAGTTGTAGGGGTAGAATGGTAACTTGCCACCTCCGAGAGACTATAGATAAATAGCAAGTGGAGGAAGTGGGCAGCTATCTTTCTAGGGTTTTTAGTTTTCATTTCTCTCTTTCCCTAGCACTTTGCTACGGTTTTCTTCTCTCCATAGGCTAGCTAGTGCTTCAACTCCATATCATCAAGAGGGTCGGATGTCGGGAGGTTGCTAGTCTCTGTAAAGACTTGTTCTTCGCATGTATGGAAGATTCATGGTTGCTTCCTTGTGTGCATCTTTGATTTCCGGCGTTTCTCTTTTTCGGTGATTTTTTGGGTCTTTTCTTGGGAATTTCGTGGGAAGGTTTTCAAGGCATTTCCTTGGGGGATTTGTTTTGGGGATCACACATGAGTGCCTTGTGCCTCTTTTCTTGGTGATCTTGTCCCTACAAATCCTCAGGAAGGCCTTCGATTTGGTGGTTTTCGGAGTTCCCCCGAGTTCTTGAGGTAGAGGCCTTTGATTTGCGATTCCCCAAGATTGAGAGCGTTTTGGGGCCTATCCTTTGAGCTAGAGGTCGTCCACGAGGCAACCCACCTATCCCCAAAGTTTCTCTGCAATCCATTGGGTGAATCGGGAGATCGGTCGATGGGAAGTTGAGAGTTGACCCGCGGATCTTGCTGCCCAGGTGCAGGCGGTCTAACCGCCCTGGGCTCGTCCGAGAAAAAGTTGGCCTTTTCGAGGTTTTCTTCTGGGAGCAAGTTTGCCTTGATCAGAAGAAGCCTTGGTCAAATTCTTGGCTTGTTTGGAGTTCATTTGCCTTGCCTTTCCTTGGTTGCAAGTTTCGTATCTGCTGAAGGAGGTCTGACTGCCCTGCCTATGCGGTCTGACCGCCTGCTGCTGGACAGAAAGCTTTCGAGTGTTTTTCGCTACGTTTCGTGAAGCTTGAACTTGCTCCTATGGTCAGTAGTACTCCAGTGATTACGTGGCCTTGGCACGTAGGTGTAGAGGTCCTTGAAAGTGATTTTGGAACATAGGCCGAGTTCGTCTCTTCGGAGAAGAATTTTTATCGGCTCCCATTCACTCCCCCCCCCCCCTCTGGTCGCCAAACCAGTCCTACAGTTGAAAACGGACGGGAACATGTGGGATAGACCCTTTCCTGTTTTCATTACCATATTTTATCACCGAAAGCGCGAGCGAAACAGCCAGGAGCGGGATAGCTGGTTATACAAAAACGATCAAATACGGACGGAAATACAACAGAAACGGGCGGGAACCGGGAACTTAAGTCGGGATCACAATATCGACAGTGCTGCTGCCTCTGCCGCCTGGTGCAGTGCTGCTACAGCCTACTGTAATATGCAACACAGGCATGGCCGACAGCACAATATCTAATTCAAGACGACAATAACAGTTACCATTTACCAATCACTCACCAACCAAGTAGTCCTTAACAGATTACACAAGTAGTCCATAACTGAATAACACAAATAAATCCATTGTTCATGACCAGAATACGAACAAGTCCACAAGATGTCAAGACCACAAGCCACAATAGTACAACACAAAATAACAGAATAGATACACACTGCCACTCTCAATTCTCAAACTGTTTCTCATGCTTGAAATAGTCCACCAATCACCATGGCTTTCATAGCTCACTATCTTCATTCATCTCATCTGGATCACTGCCGTCTTCCTCCTACATTTTTCAACACATATGTTCATGATTAATTGCAAATATAGTCTCTGATTATTGCAGACGAAATGAATGTGTAGGCAAGCCAAAAATACCTCATCACCCGTAGGATGAGTAGGACTCACAGGAATAGTCTCTAGGGGTACCAGATCAGCCACAATTGAAGGAACACATTTAGAATCTGAAAGGAATACAAGGAAGGCAGATATACATAAGTACATGGGCATCCCATATATTTGGTAAATTGTAGTTAAACAACTAACAAAAAAACAGTACCTTTTCTTGCACCCTGTATCCAATCTTTGGTGCAGATCAGTGCTTGAACCATCTCAGGATCTAGACGATTACGATAAGGATCTATGACACGACCAACACCACTAAATGCAGACTCCGAAGCAACTGTGGACACTTGTATGGCCATCATATCACGAGCAATTTGTGAGAGAACAGGATACCTGGTTGTGTTGTTCTTCCAGTATGCTAGAATATCAAACTGAGTTTCTTTAATAAGTGACTCAGTCATGTATTTGTCCAGCTCACCCATCTCTCCATTTTTAGGATCATCATACAAGAACTTGTCAAGATCAGGATTGCCAGTTTCAAATAATGGGTCCATTGGGCTGACATGTACATTTGCATTGACATCAGAATGTGACTTTGATAAAGCAGGTTTATGGCTGGCATAAAACTGATATAATTTCTTCACGACAAGAACAAACTCATCAACCCAAACCTAATAAGAGTCACCATAGAACTTTCTCATGTAGTATTCTACAATCTTCTTCTTATACCTAGGATCAACAAAGCATGCTATGGCAAGACTTGTACTAGAACAGCTCCAGTATTTCTCAAATTTCTCACTCATTGAAACAACCATTTCCCTAATAATAGGATCTGCACTAACACACCATGTATCCAGCAGCTCTTTTATCTCACAAAACCCTCTATAAAACAGATTTGCAGTAGGATATGAGGTTCCCGAAAGCAGTTCAGTAAGATCATAAAATTTCTTCAAAAATTGAAACACAGTGACAGCCATGGCCCATTCACTCTCAGAAGGAGAAATTTTCTTGTACTTACAATGGTTTGATGTCTTCAGCCTCATGAAAGCAGGCTTGTAGTGTAACACATCCCTTAGCATCAGATAAGTGGAGTTCCATCTTGTTGAAACATCAAGCTGAATGCCCTTTGACGTATCCAACCCACATTCACTAGCCGTTTCATGAGTTCCTCCCATTGCAAGGGAGAGCCCTTAACAGTTAGTGCAAGTGCTTTGATCTTCTCAAGCGCTTTTGAAATAACAGCCAGCCCATCTCTAGCAACCAAGTTCAATATGTGACATGCACATCTAATATGAAAAAAGATCCCATCACAGACCAAAGAAGCATTGCCATTCTCTTTAAGATCAGCAATAATATCAGTGACGGCTACTAAGTTACTTGATGCATAGTCCAAAGTTAAGGCAAACAATTTTTTCTTGACAAACCACTTAACCATCACTTCAGTAAAGGACTCTGCCAACTTATGACCACTATGCCGACCCTCGACATAAAAGAAGCCCACTATTCTCTTCTGAATACGCCACTCATAATTAATCCAGTGCAAGGTGATACACATGTACCCTTTGTTTTGACAGGATGTCCACATATCCATTGTTGCACTGAAGCGACAATAAACTGTTTTCAAATATGCATATAACTTGTCCTTCTCTTCTAGATATATGTCCATTATATCCTTCCTAGCAGTGATCCTAGACTTTAGCGGAAAGCTAGGACACAATGACTTAATGAACTCAACAAAGTAGTCATGCTCAACCATATTGAATGGGTATTCATGCATTATAATTGCCAGATAGAGTTTCTTGAGACTAGCTTCTTGATCGTACCTGTAAGGCTGTATGGTGGTCACATCTTTACCATTATCTTTTTCTGACTTCAGTTGTAACTGCCATTTTATGGTCTTGTGCACTGACTTTAGATGATTCCTAAATCTAGTAGTGCCATAGTTGCACTCAGCTCTGTACCTTTGCTTGCATCTTGGGAAGTTACAGTACCCCCAGAGTTGATCATACTTCTTGCCATCCACCTCCACTATCTCTTTTTTCTTGGTGAAGTACTTCCACACAATAGATGTGCACCTTTTCTACCTCTTTGTTGTCCGAGGAACTTCTTCTCCTTCTCCTTCTCCTTCTCCGTCATCATCATCATCAAGAGCAATTAAATGTAGGTAGAGTACCTTGGTCTTGTGTTTGTATGTCACTGGCATCAATCCCAGGGGTAGATCCAATTGTTTGTCCATGTGTTGGAGGTGTTGGTGTGCTACTGTCAGTAGGATTTTCACTCCAAGCTGCCGAAGATGAGGCAGCTACTTCACAATCACCTGCTTTCCTCTTCGACCCTATTAATCATTGCTAACGGTTCAATAACACACCAAGGTTCACCGCAAGCGCACGGGTCACTTGTAGCCTTTTTCACCTAGAGTATTCCCCCAAGGTTTTTGTCAATCCACGGAGCAAGGGAATTGCTAGTGCTTAACCAAGTACTAATCTAGTTGATTTAAGAACCTTTGAAAGAAAGATTAATCTAAAGTAAAGACAAACTAATCTATGTTTAACGAGAGATAAGAAGTGAACAAGTTATAAAGACATTTGCCCATGGAGTCTATGGATACTTAAAGATGCAATCTCCAAACATGATAAAACCGATCTAATCTATCGACGCATGTGAACAAGGTATAGCCTTTTTCCCTCCCCTCGTACTGTCACTACGTGAAGGTAATCAAGGCGAAACCTAGATGAACACGATATGTTGATGCGATCTATGGGAGCGAAAATGGCTGATGCACCCAACAAGCATGGTAGCTAACCTTAAGCATTAAAGCACCATCAACAAGAAAGTAATAGATTAAGATCCAAACAAGAGTCGGCAATTACACATTAAGATCCTTTACAACCCAATGGACAAACGATGACTTTACCCCATCAAGATGCTAGGCATGGCACCATTGAACATGGTAGACGCCTCCAGTAAAGATCGACCCTCGTTGTCCTTCAACTCCGGGGGCGCCGTCGTAGGGCCTCGGCGTCCTCCTCCTCTTGTGGCAGCCTCCCTTGGACTCTCTCTAATTCTCTCCACCAAAGAACCTCTCTGAAAAACCTGGCCAAAAAGAACTCCCCCTTGTGTTCGACCTCTGCGGTATTTATTGGCATCCCTCGCATATGGCGGCGCCGCCAGCAATTTAGGGACCGAACCGAAGTCGGAAGGGGGTGGGCCGGCCGGCCTGGGCCCACTTCAGCCCGTCTCGGTCACGGCTTCCTCCACGCGGCTTCTTTTGGTATTTTGGTTTTTTGCTCCTTTGCATGTGGGCTTTAGACGTCATTATCCCCGCGATCAAGATGAAGGGTCTTGTCGTATGAACTCCGGTCTTTTCATCTTGGCCCTCGGGAACTCTTCGTCATTGTGTCTTGGTCCATGCTACCTTTGGGAGTAATTTTATCTTGCATTTGCATAAGTACAGAGCTCCTCGATTCACCCTCTGAACTTGATGCAAATCTATCTATCAAGCTCATGTTTTCCTGCAAAAACATTATACTTCCAAATGCACATGCAAAAGTGAACTTGTTACATCATTGGCATGCCTAGTGGCGAGTTAGTTTCAAATCAAAGCTCAAACCAAGGTGTAATATGTGCCTTAGGGGTGTCAAATATGACCGCCAACAATCATTCAAAAATACAACTATAAATTCTATGTTGCATCATAAACTACAAAGAGAATAAATTTCAGCAATCAGTGAACAAGAACAAGATTCTAATGGTGCAAAGAAATTGGGGAAGCATACCCGAAACAGATCTACACCCGCTGTTGCTGCCTTTGACGGAAGCTGGTGGCGGCGGTGGTGGAAGCAATCTCCCCAATGAAGACCCCAAGCCCAGGTGCTTCTCCGTTGGCATGGAGCCAGCGCGGCCCCATCCTCCACCTCGCGGCATCGATGGTGAGCTTGTGGCAACGCAGCCGAGCAAGGCCGCAAGGGCGCGGCGGAGCGGCGGCCGACAGTAATGGCTGTGGACTGTGACTCTACGAGAGTGGGAGGAGTCGAGGACATGACCAATTGAGCGAGGGACTGGGGGAGGAACACCGCACACTGCGCGTCTGCGCTGGCGTCGCCGCCGCCGCCTGATGGGGAGGGGAGGTCGGGACTCGGGAGGAATGGGTGGTTCTGTGGCCTGAGATTGATGGGCTTGGTTGAGTACCTGTGTATGTGTTAGGTATTGGACCTTATCCCGGTTGGATTGAAAACGGGATGATCCGGGATTATCCCAGCTGAAAACAGGATACCGGCAATACAGACGGGGTAAGACATCTCCTGTTTTCGATCCCGCTCCCGGTACATCCCGTCCCGCTCCCGTATTTTCCCGTAAATATGAAAACGGGCAGGATGAAAACCAGGAACGGTATCCCGTACCGTTTTCAACCTTACATGCAGCTGATGTGGCTCGGCTTGTCCGGTGATGGAGTCTTCGTTCCGTCCAATGTCAAGGCCAGGACCTCAAAATGTTGAGCGATAGACATCGACCTCATCATCGCGTCAGGTCATCAAAAATGGTTTTAAGAATGCTGATGATGATCCTCAATGCATGGACGAAGTATGATCGATGACCGCTCTGAAAAAGCAACTTGCTTGGCCGATCAAGCAGCCTCCAGGGCATCGTCGCGCTCATGACACGTGTCACCACCTTGCCGGTGGTGCTCCAATGAGAAGAGGCTAACAGCCTAACACGATACTACTATACGAGAACGTTTGCTCCGAAAGCGACTTTGGGCTCATTTGACTGGCGGTTTCGGCTCCAGTTTGTGGTACTCCAGTGAAACGGTTTTTTTTTAACTTGCACTTATCTAGTTGAGAAAATGTTTGGTAAAACAATTTATTTTAATTGTTAATACTTAACAAGAAATAGTAAATATCCGTATTACCTTTGTCTTTATCTTTTTCTTTCTCTCTCTCATTTCTTTTTTATTTTGCTCCTTTTACTTTTTTCCTTGCCATTATTTCTCAATCTCTCGCATCATCTCGCTTCATTATCCATTTTCTCGTGACCCGCTGTCCTTCACTCCTCTTCAGGCACTGGCCAGCGCCACCACCATCCTCCACCCCTGCACGTCAGCGCCGGCGGTATACTCTCACTTGTCCCTAGCCCAAATTTTCATTTGTACCGAGTATTTTTGCACCCGGTACAAATGTAGATATTTGTACCGGGTGGGGAGGGAGGGCCCTGGCGCGGCTCCATGTGAGCCACATTTGCACCGGGGCTTACATTTGTACCGGGTGGGGATAAGCCCCGGTACAAATGTGAGGACGACACATTTGTACCGGGGCTAGATTCCACCCGGTACAAATATGACCACATTTGTACCGGGCAGAAAACCAACCCGGTACATTTACACCCCCACACCCCCTCTCCTCACGAGTCACGAGACCTCCCTTTATTTTTTTTCACCCGCACCTTCCTTATCTCCTCCTCCTCTCGTTCCTCTCCTTCTTCCTTATCCTTTTCTCCTCCTTCTCTTCCCTCTGCTAACTCCTCCTGCTTCGCCCACGCAGGGCCAGCGGTGCGGCGCCCTAGGGCCGGCGACGCGACACCCTAGGGCTGGCGGCGCGACGCCCTAGGGCCAACACCGGTGGGCGCGGCCAGGGGCCCAAGCGCGACACGGCCAGGGGCCCAGGCGCGACGCGGCCAGCCGGGCAGCGCGACGCGACCTGCGGCCAGGCACAGCGCAGCGGCGCCCTAGGGCCGGCGCCGGCAGGCGCGGCCAGCCAGCGGCGCGGCCAGGGGCCCAGGCACGGTGCAGGCGGCTCCGGTGAGGATTTTTTTAATTTTTTAGATGCATTCTTGCTTGTGTGTGATTTTCTTGCTCCTTCTTGAAAGATTTTGTGGTCTTGATGTATAAGATTGTAACTTGTAAGATGCATGAAGATTGTATTATTGTGAGATGCATGTAGATTGTGATTGGAGACTTGTTGTGAATCTTGTGATTTGAGATGAGAATTGCTGTAAATTTTAGATGAGAATTGCTGTAAATTTTATTACTTTGAATCTGGATTGGAATGAATTGGATTAGATTTGGATGAGATGAGATGAGAATGAAATGAGAAAAAGAAAAGAAAAGAAGAAAAAGAAAAGAAAAGGCAAAGGAAAAGGGGAGGGAAAGAAGGCTAGGCGTCAAAAACATTTGTACCGGGGCTTGTTACCCCTGATACAAATGCTCACATTTGTACCGGGTGGGATACCCGGTACAAATGTGACCCCCACATTTGTACCGGATAGTTTGTACCGGGTGGATACCCGGTCCAAATGGGGGTTCCCACCTGGTACAAATGACTATTTTTCGAGTAGTGTCTGCTTCTCCTCCCCGATGGGGAGGAGGAGTTGTTGTTGCATGGGGCGCAAGCTGGGGGCCGTGACGTGGTGGCGTCGTGGGGAGCAGCATCAGCCGACAGCGCGTCACACAGGGAACCAGCGAGAGGCCGTGCGGGTGGTGGAGGGAGCAGCGACAACGGTGGGGTTGGGAGTGGCGGCGATGTGTGGTGGAGGGAGTAGTAGTGGTGGTGGTGGTGGAGGAGAGAGCGGCGGCGGTGGTGTCCTCTACCTCCGTGCGCCCAAGCCGTCGGCGGGTTCAGCCGGCCTTCCTGCCGCTGCCATCCAACCTCCTCCCTGCGCTAGTGTCACCGGGTCCTCTGACTCCTCAACCCAGAGGCAAGGTGGGGACTTTAGCCCAATAGAGGAGATGAACCCGCGGGAAGGTTTTTTTGCTTCCACTCCCTCTCTTGGCCGGCTTATCTCTGCCAAATGGCAGGGCTCTGGCTGGAGAGCGATTTTAGGCTATCCGCACTTGTCATACTTTATATCCATCATTTAAAAGGTCCACTCATCAAGATTCTCTCCTTCAAACTAATTTCTTCTGTACTCGTCATCCTTTATATCTCTTACTCTATACCAACTACCCACTGATGAGACCCACAAGTCAGCCTCCCCTCCTATATTTTTACTCCACGGTGACTCCGGCTCCCTCGGTGACTCCGCCTCCCTCCCGTTCTTCTCCAGGGCGCCTAGGCACCACCGCCACACCCCCTTCCCTCATCTGGCCCGAGGGCGGCAGCCCCTGATCCATCCCGCGCCGCTCTGTCTCTCCCTCCCCTCTCTCTGGTGAGATAGGGGAGCACCCGCGCCGCGCGAGCTCCTCCTCTACCTCGGGCGGAGGCCGATGCGACGGCGGCGGGCCTCGTGGCGTGCAGATGCCGGCGCGAAGGCGGCGGAGGTGACGAGGTGAGGCGGATTCCGGAGATAAGGTGAGGCGGATCCCGACAAGGCGAGGCGGAGGCCGGCACCTCCCCTGCTCCATCCCGCGCTCGACCTCATCCCCTACTCGGTCAACGGAGGGCAATGGCCGCGGAGGAAGATCAGGCCTCGAGCTCTCCGGCGGCGGCGCAGCTCTCCACCACCCATCTCTCACTTCCACTCTCTTGCGCGCGGTGGCGGGCGCCCGCGCCCTCTCCCTCCCTGACAGGCAGCCAGCACCCGCACCCGCGTCATGGCGGCGCTGCTGTGGAGGGTCGCCACCAAGGCGCCAACCTCTTCCGTTCAATGGCACCGTGGCTGTGGATGGGCGCATCGAGCGGATGGGAGGGGAGACCGACCCCTTGCTCCCATGGAGACTAGGGAGCCCGGAGGCGGATCTTAGAGGACGACGCGACAGCAGCTCGGACAGGGGTTCCCTCCCCTTCGGCGGCCATCCCTCTCCCTCTCCTCCTCTCCGGCGTCGAGGAACAGCAGCGGCGGCCGGCGTGGGCAGCAGCAGCAGCCACCTCGCGCGGCAGCTCGACGACGGCGGATCCTGGGGAGCTCGACGGTGGCCCCTCTCTTTCCCACCGTGCCGGCCAACCCGCGGCGGTCCTAGCTTGCACCCTCGTCTTCCTCGCCGCCATGGCCGGTGGATCGAGCGGCCTGGGGCCAAGCGTGGCAGCGTCGATGGATGAACAACAGCGGCACATCCTATTCACTCTCTCCCCCTTCTTGGCCATGGCGCGAACGACCTGCTCCCGCGCCACGTCGGCGTCGCGGAAGCGCGCTACCTGCGCTGAATTTCCCGGAAACGAGAGCCTCTAGGAAAGTACCGTAGACCTTCCCGTCCTCCGCTGCGGGACTTTTTCCTAAAAATGAGGACGAGAAAGAGATAGCGGAGGCGTATCCGGGATCCCGTCCTCGAGTGCGGACAGCCTTAGTATCACTCATTTAGTAGAGTTTCGGCTTCTACTGGTGGAGAAGTCGCTCGAGAGAAGCCTTGCTAAAGGAGACTTTTATCGTGCCCTGCATCGCTGGCGAAAAGAAATGGTAAAATAGGAAGCCCGGTTCTGCGTTGCCGCTGGAATTGAATGTTCGTTGGCTCATCATATTCTTATATATCTAGCTTTTTTATATAAAAAATCTATTCTATCCAGCTTTAGGATATGTCTTTCAGTACTGGCCTGGGCTCGCTCGTACCTCAGCATACAAGAGCACCTTCAACCAGGAGCTATGTAGCTATCCGGGGAACGTTTTGCTAGCGCCACCTTTTAGCAGAACCTACATATTCGTGCACGTACCAGCAGCTGGGTTATGACCAAAGAGACACGCTGTGACATTTTCTACCTAGCTAGCTGTCCTGCACCTCCAACTAAAATCCACCCCTTGTATTGTATATGGACCTACAGCCATCCAAGGATAACGACGCTACCGAGCTCTGGTCTCTTGACATCGATAAGCTTTGGACAGTCATGCTGCCCATGCATGCATGCATCCCTCTGCAAGGAATCCCAGCACGTTCACTTCCTCTGTTTCTTCGTCTTGAAAAGTCGAGCTCCCTGTTTCCCATGCATTCCACGGCGCACTACAAAACACACTGCACCTACCAAACCTAGCTGCATATGCCTGCATCCATATCTGTGAGCTCCTCTGCCAAGATATACAACCTACTAGCTATATATAGACCTCCCCGAACGCCTCCAAGTTCCAACAACTTCCACAGCATCTAAAACAATCAAACCTCCGCCGCCATGGCGTACCGACGCCCTCTTGCTCTCCACCCGCTCGTGGTCGCCTTCTTCGCGCTGCTCTCCTGCCTCGCCGGCGCCGCCACGGCGAAGCAGACGGGGCAGCTGACGGTATTCTGGGGCCGGAACGCCGGCGAGGGCACGCTCCGCGAGGCCTGCGACACGGGGCTCTACTCCACCGTCGTCATCTCCTTCTACAGCGTCTTCGGCCACGGCCGCTACTGGGGCGACCTCTCCGGCCACCCGCTGTCCGGCGTCGGCGCCGACATCAAGCACTGCCAGTCGAAGAACATCCTCGTCCTCCTCTCCATCGGCGGGCCGGGGAACGGCTACTCCCTCCCGTCCTCCGCCTCCGCCGCGGCCGTCGCCGACAACCTCTGGAACGCGCACCTCGGCGGGCGCCGCAACGGCGTGTACCGGCCGTTCGGCGACGCCGCCGTCGACGGCATCGACTTCTACATCGACAGCGGCGGCCCCGACCACTACGACGAGCTGGCCCGCCACCTCGACGGGTACAACCGGTTCTACCGCGGCCGGAAGGGTGTGCGTCTGACGGCGACGCCGCGGTGCGGGTTCCCCGACCGCCGGCTGGCGGCGGCGCTCCGGACGGGGCTGTTCGAGCGCATCCACGTCCGGTTCTACGGCAACGACACGTGCGCGCTGGGGAAGGGCGGGACGTACGGCGTGGTGGAGCAGTGGGAGAAGTGGACGGCGGCGTTCCCGAGGGCGGAGGTGTACCTCGGCCTCGCGCCGGCGGAGAGCGGCGTGCCGGAGGGGGCGCAGGGCACCGTCGCGGTGTACCTCAAGTACCTGTACTACGACCTGCTGCCCAAGGTGCAGAAGGCGGAGAACTACGGCGGGGTCATGGTCTGGGACAGATTCGCCGACAAGAAGACCCGATGGAGCGGCGTCGTCAAGGGATGGGCCTGATCGTATCTGTATATCGCTGCTGGTTTACGGCTAGCTACGGTGAGCTATTAGTGTGATGTGCGTGTGTACGAATAAAACAGCATCCGATCCATACGATAATGATGAGGATGTGAACTGAAGTTGTGTGTTGTTCTGGTCAATGTAATAAGGAATATGATCACTTCTCCAACGTACTTCTGCCCGAATTTTTTTTTGTTCCGTCATCGTTGAACGAGGGACTCAAAGAAGATGGTTTCCAGGGCTAGGGCTGAGAGAGAAACTGAGTTTTTGACCAAACATTAATTAATTAGTAAGCTGTTATCTTCTCAAAAGTCTTGTGGGGCGCATCAATGCTAAAATCTTAGGTACTGTCTATAGCTCACACGTGTGAAATAGAGGTCTTTCACACGAAATTTTTTCAACTATTTATAGTTTGGATCTACAATTTTTACTCTCATTCTCTCTCTTTCTTATCCTCCCACCCCCACTTGCACACCTCCACCGCTTCTTCCTCGCGCGCCCTCCCGCCGCCGCCGCCCAGACCGCCGCCCACCCCGCCGGCGCAGCCGGGCTAGGGTCCAGCGGACCTCCGCGTCGGCCTCCGCCGAACCCTAGCCCGGCCGCGCCGGCCCGCCGACAGTCCCTCCCCCGCCCCCTCACACCACCGCCACCGTCTTCGGTGGCCGCCGCCACCACCTTCGGCTCCCACCGCGCCGTTGCCGTGGCACCCCCGCCCAACCCTGTCCCGACCGCCTTCCCCCGCTGCGCCTCGCCGCCCGCCACCACCGCCGAGCCGGCCTGCCGCCGCCGGCCCTCCCTCTATGGCCGGCGGTGAGCAGCAGCCCCCTCGGCAACTTGAACCCTAACCTCGCTGGAGTTCGTCGGAGTTGGAGAAGAAGGTGGGTGGAGGTAAAGATGGAGATGAAGAAAAATTCGTGTGAAGAAGAGCTTCAAATCACCTAGGTAAGATATAGCTCTCCCATCAAATCTTTGGTTTGGTGCTGCCACGCGCTGTACCTGTACACATTTTAAGCGGCGACGTGCAGTGGGCCTCTGATTTTGGACAGAACGATGACGACGACTCCGTGAGCCGCGCACGCACGCGTCGGCGAGAAGGATTTGGTAGCCCGGCAAGCAAACACCTGTAGTACACTACACGTCGCCCGCCGCCACGCGCACACGGTAGGCAGCCGACCTGGCACTGGCAGCTGTCTTCCACGGTCCGCCGCCGCGGAGGTGACAATTTTGGTCCCCCTGTTGACCCCCAACGTATGTGGGCTCAATTTGCATTGGGCCAGAGGGGATTGAAGCACCACCACATTATTTGCCTTCGGCCAGTGTACTGTGTCTGAATCTTGGGCTGCATCTTGGGCCAGTGTACTGTGTCTGAATCTTGTATGCACGAAGTACTAAATAAAATCTATTTATAAAACATTTTTATAGAAGAGTGTAACTTTGCGCGACCAATCTAATGAGCCTAATTAATCTATAATTTGCTACAGTAGTGCTACAATACCATCCTCTAATCATGCGATCAAAGATCTCATTAGATTCGTCTTGCGAATTAACCCTAGGGTTGTGGCGGTAGTTTTGTAATCTGACAAGATTTACTACCCTTAATTAACGGTCAAACATGTGAACAGTGTAAGACTAATTTTTTGCCATCTCAACCAAACACGGCCTTGATCTGAATTTTTTGCACTCACTTCCACTGTTCAAGATTTGGGCAACCACTCCTCCCCCGCTGAAGTTGTTTATTGAAATGTTGACTTCATCTCCTAAATAAGCCTAATGGGCTTTAAAATTATGTTGGTTAACCCGTTTCCACAAGTTGCATATATAGGACCCCAGTTAACCCCACCTTTCAATAAATCATATGCTTATAAATCGGTTAATAGGCATATAAAAGAAAGATAAAAGATCTTTTTGGACTCTGACCTCTTATGTGGGCTATTTGGTGTACACATAATTATTTGATTTTTGGGGAAAGAATATTCCTCCATCGTTTTTAGGGAGCATATTGACTGTGAATTTGATCTCTGTTGCAGCGTGACGATGTAAGGATTGTTCCTCTTTACATGATTTTGTTAAAAATGGATGGATAATTAATAGTAGACTTTGATTTTGATTATCCTTTTTTAGTATATACTGATTTTTATTTTATTCTCAATCAGTACTTGTGTTGAGAATAATGTAAAAACATATGCTGGACACATTTTTCTCTTCTAAAAAATCAAGTTAGTTGAATCATGCAAACGTGCATACAACAAGGTTCTGGGATTCAATTTGAGAAAAAATTGATCCTAACTGAAATGGACAAATTTCAATCGGATTTTGGATAGATTTTGGGAAATATTGGAATTTTGAAGCACTAAATTCATTCCGGGCTCTCCCAAGATGGACGAATTTTGGCGACATTCGGACCATCTCGGTCCAATCCCAGAACCCTGGCACACAGACCTTTTGATCTAGTTTTCTTGTGTTGACATCACATATTCAAAATTGAGAAAGTACCTACTCTGCCACAGTGAATATCTAACCACCAGATGCACTCTTCAATCTTCAATTCACTGTTCCCCGGTAGGAATCAGTCCTCATCGGCGTGCCTGATGATTTGCATCTTTTCCACAAGTCTTGCCAAAAATAGAACGTATAGTTATAGTTGGCCATTTGGCCCGACGTGAACACGGTCCAGCATGACCAATGTCATGTCCGTGCCGGCCCAACCCAAACTCGTGCTAGTGCTGAGCGCCATTGCCAGCCCATCGTGTTGGCCCAGCCCGGCACGAAGTCAGCCGGCCCGACGCGGCACGGTGGGCTGGCACGTGGCCCATGGCCCATCTGACCCAGCTGGCCCAAGTCGACGGCGTATAATGCGGCCGCACGGCCGCACCCACCCCCAAACCCTAGCACCTAGCGCAGCCCCCACACGCAGCCCGCGGCGCCGGCTCGTTGGGGGGAAGGCGACGACGGAGGAGCAGGGGCCTCCCTCCCCGGCCGAATCTTCCCTCCCCACGCCGGCCTCTGCCTCCTTGCGCTGGCAAGCCTCCCTCCCTCTCCTTCCTCTCCGTCGGAGGAGCAGGGGCCCAGCGGCGGTGCTGGCCTTGACTCCATGGCGGGCGGTGCTCGAGGTGTCCTCACCGGCACGCTTCTCCACCTCCGTCTACTTCTTCCTCTCCTCTCCGCCTCCAGCAGCGGCGACCGGCCTCAATCTTGAGGCATGCTTCGAGATCCGCCCCGCGGCGGCGAGTCTCGGTCTGTGCAGGGCAGGCGCGGGTAGGGCCGACGGAGACAGCGACGGCTCAGTTGTGTGCCCTAGCGTTGTGTTGCGGGCTGGCACGGGCACGATCGGCACGATGAGCCGTCACCGTGCCATCGTGCCGGCACGACACGGAAATTCGCCGTTGTGCTCGTGCTGTGCTCGACGACCAGCCCGTAGTGCCGCCCAGCACGGCACAAAGTGCTGTTCGTGCCGCACCATGTCGTGCCGCGGTCGTGCCCGTGGCGTGTCCTGCTGAGCGGCGCATGTGGCCATCTATACGTATAGTATTACAACAACCGAGGGATTAGCTAGGCTTAAGTAAATGGAGGTCCTTAATTAACATTCACATCTTATCAGACCTGCAGGGCTACACACAGAACATGAATAGTCTAATATTCATCTCGTCCCACTCAAAAAAAAAATCATCTCGTCAGTTAGATCATAACAGGGTTTTTTTACCATTCCTAATCGGACCGGTTCCCACGGAAACCGGTCTTACTGGTCCGGTCCGGTAGTAGAACCGGTCCGGTTTTCGACCCCTGACCGGGCCTAAAAAGTACGCACCTTGATAAACCGCCCGGTAACACCGGTTAACCGGTCCAGTTTTTTGACGTGAAAAACCGGACCGGTTGCGGTTTTATGAACCCTGGATCATAACCACTACCAATAAAATATGCACTACAAAGCAAAACATGACGATCTGACTTTATACCAGCTTGTCGCTTGGTACTCCAATGGCATCCTTTCCTAATGATTCCCTCCACCACGCTTCGATATATTCAGAATTTCAGATCAAGCACTAAGCAGATTAGAAAAAAAAAATTCACACAGCACCCGGCTGAAGTAAAGGCGCAAAGCAATGGATGCTGATTCGACGACGATGATGGCAGCGACACTAGCCATCCTTGTCGCGTTCGTCGCTTCGCTCCCGCTCCTCTACCGCCTCCTCTTCGCCGGCGCCGGTGGCAAGACGACGGGTAAGCCCCTCCCTCCCGGCTCCTTCGGCCTACCAGTCGTCGGGCAGACGCTCAGCCTCCTGCGCGCCCTCCGCGCCAACACCGCCGAGGAATGGCTCCGCCGGCGGGCGGCGGCCTACGGCCCGGTGTCGCGGCTCTCCCTCTTCCGCCGCCCGACGGCCTTCCTCGTCGGCCCTGCAGCCAACAAGTTCCTCTTCACCAGCCCGGCGCTGACCACCATGAACAGCGAGGCCTTCAGCCGCATGGTCGGCCGGCGGACGGTCCGCGACGTCGCCGGCGACGACCACGCCCGCGTCCGGGCCATGATGGTGCAGTTCCTCAAGCTCGACGCCGTCAAGCGGCACGTCGCCGCCATGGACGCCGAGGTCCGGCGCCACCTCGACGCGCACTGGCGCGGCCGGAATACAGTCGCGGTGATGCCGTCAATGAAGTCGCTCACGTTCGACGTCATGAGCACCGTCCTGTTCAAGCTGGGCAGGGACGGCGCCGTCCGGCAGGAGCTGTCGACGGAGTTCCAGCAGCTGGCGAGGGGCATCTGGGCTGTGCCGGTGAACCTGCCCTGCAGCACCTTCAGCCGGTGCCTCGCTGCGAGCCGGTGCGGACGGCGCGCCGTCGCCGGGGTAATCGAGGAAAGGAGGGCCAAGCTGCGGCGTGGGGAGAGCTCGCCGGCCGACGACGTGGTCACCCACATGCTCGCCGGCGGGCTCCCCGACGAGGAGATCACGGACAACATCATATTCCTCATGATCGCCGCCCACGACACCACCGCCGCCCTCATCACCTTCCTCCTCCGGCACCTCGACGCTAACAAGGACGCGTACGCCAGAGTTCTTCAAGGTAATAAGCAATTCAGATCACACTCTGTTTTTTTTTCTCACTTCAGAAATCACTTCACGAATCCATGGAACGCCAGAGCAAGTAGAGATCGCGCGGAGCAAGGCGCCGGGGGATGCCCTGTCGTGGGACGACCTGAGCAGGATGAAGTACACCTGGGCGGCGGCCATGGAGACCCTGCGTCTGGTGCCGACGTCGTTCAGCATCCTGAGGAAGGCGGTGCACGACGTCGAGCACGGCGGCTACGTCATCCCCAGAGGGTGGAACGTGATGAACGCGATGACCATGACGCACTGGGACCCGGCCATCTTCCCGGACCCCAGCCGGTTCGACCCGGCGCGGTTCGAGGAAGGGTCGGCGGCGGGGATACCGCCCTTCAGCTTCGTGCCGTTCGGCGGCGGCGCGCGGTTCTGCCCCGGCAACGAGTTCGCCAGGGTGGAGACGCTGGTGGCCGTGCACTACATCGTCACGCGCTTCAGGTGGAAGCTCGCTGCCGGCTGCAATGGTTGCTTCTCGAGGTTCCCGATGCCGTACCCGTCCCAGGGCCTCCTCATCGACATCGAGCATATTGATCGTCTCCATTAAGGTAAAAAGGGAGCTGCTTGTGTGTAATTAATTAGCTAGACATGTTCAGGATTTAAGCCTTAAGCATTTTTTTAGGCGCTTCAGTGTTTGCACTAGAGGGCGGCCACAATGATTTCTTGAAGAACACATGGTGACCATAGTTTTACATAGCATATTGTACTTTTTAAGTTTTTACCTGTACACGGTTGACTGGACGCACGATTGCCTTCTCGCGTCTTGTCTGCTAGGATCCTGGTACACTTCCATGGTGGATGGGAAGCTTCCTCGTTCTCAAACTTGTCCGAGGAAGAGGTTTGGCTTCGACTTGGATCAGTCTTTTGTTGCAGATTTCTATGGAAAGGAACAGGATGAAAGGTGCCGCTGATGGTATTATTGCAGATGAGATATAAATGGAGACAAGGGACTGGCGGCAGTGGTGCTAGGCGTGAGGCTTGGAAGAACTTGCCGTTGCTCTGCTTCGGAATGGGAAGAAGAACTTGCCGTTGCTCTGCTTCGGAATGGGAAGAAGTACCATCTCTGTCCTTAAATTTGTTACCTTTAGGATAAGATTTTTTTTAGAAGGGAATATTGTTACCTTTAGGATAAGGTAAGGTATTAGTTCAAATAAACTAATTTGCTTGTCCTAAACACGGTAGCAGTAGGGGAGTACATAATATAAGGTACGGAGCATGCCGTGAAGGTGTTGGTGATAGTGTCAATTAAAAAAAAAAACTCATCTACCTCGTACTACTACAATCTCGTTTAGACATGGTGTTGTGAAATCAGTTAGTATTCTGCAAGATCAGAATAACACTTTTGTGTTTTGGTGGACACTAGAATCAAGTATTTTACACTACTATTAATAGAAGTTGCAGAGCTTTTGATGTTGGAACCATACCTGTGCCATGCTCATTCATATTCAAAGCGCTACAGCAAGAAGTCACGGCGCTAATGTCTAGAAAATGTTGTCGACATATCGTTCTCTATTGAGAATATGAAAACTTGAATCATCAACACACAATGTTGAGTTGAAAAAGTTATTGAATCGTCACAAAAGTTTTTTTGTATCATCACAAAATGTAGATTCCATATCTTTGATCAACATACTGAATCATCACTAAGAGTTGAATCATCAGACAAAATGATGAATTATTGGTAATACATTGAATTATCTCAAAAATATTGAGACAACATTTTCTTAAGAATGTTGAATCGTTACATGTGGTAGCATTTATAGAAACTATTTACAGTTGTGGCAACATATTGAATAAAAAAGCTTCAGAAAATGTTGATCAACAAAAAAGATGAGCAAGCATTTATGGAAAAAGATGAATAAAAAATCAAGCAAAATACAAATGTGCGGCAAAACATTTTAGAAAATATTGGGTCAACGAGGATAAAATGAGTCAATAATTGAGAAAAATGTTTAATCATATCTGAAGTTGAGTTAGCACAACAAATATTGGAATGATTTTAAGCAGGTGGCTCACATAAGGAACAACAAATGGAAATGAGTTATGGAATTCTGAGAAGGAAATATCATCCCCATCCTCATCTTTCGTACAATGTATAAAACAATAGAATTTTGGATAAAACCAGGTCATGCCTTTAAAAAGTTGTTTTTTCATGTCATCCTCAAAATTTAACCTTCTCGATTTCACTTATACTTAAAAAAGCATGCATAGATGTGTTATGCAATACTCATGATTCCCTCCATTTGTTTTTACAAGGCGTGATATGACATTGCACAGTCTCCAAAATTACACTTTCATCATTAATTTATCTTATCTTATATTATTTATGGTTATAAACTTATAATCATTGGGTAGTACATTTGATTACATACTCAACCATTTTAAATTTACACCATAAAAATAAGAAATATTGGTTAAATTATTCATCAAAAATAGTACATAAACGGGGGGAGTATGCAATATAGAAAGCTTCAAACCTCTCCATAAATCCGTCAATCACTAATCATGAATAGAGTATATCAAGACATTTCTCAACTCGTTTCTCAAGGATAGCTATCCAATCCAAGTGGTCATACACATGGATTTTGCCAGGCAGGCATGGCTGGATAAGAATCGAAGACCTGATTAATTTACATGAATGGACTTCCTTTTGTTTTGATATCTTAATATTCTAACATAAGTATATTCATGTCCTTGTCGTACTGATCATCACAATTAAGCCCTGTGGCGCAATAGATTAAGTAAAAACAAAGCATCACCATCTGACTTTAGCTTGTCGTTATTATATGGTATCTCCTCGTGGAATCCACCCCCTGCAAATCTTAAATCAGGAAATATATGCAGAGTGAGCAAAGAAAGCATCTCAATTTCTCAAACAGCAACCGGTCCTATCGAGCAAAGCAATGGATGTCGATTCGACGACGACGATGATGGCCGCTGCGCTAGCCATCGTCGCCGCGCTTCTTTTTTCGCTCCCGGTACTGTACCGCCTCCTCTTCTCCAGCGCCGGCGACAGGGCGAGCAGGAAGAAGGACGACATCCCTCCCGGCACCTTCGGCATACCCGTCGTCGGGCACACGCTTACCCTGCTGGGCGCCCTTCGCGCCAACACAGCAGAGGACTGGCTCCGCCGGCGAGCGGCGGCGTACGGTCCGGTCTCACGGCTGTCCCTCTTCCGGTACCCGACGGCCTTCCTCGTTGGCCCCGCCGCCAACAAGTTCCTCTTCACAAGCCCGGCGCTGACCACCATGAACACCGAGGCCTTCCGCCGTATGGTCGGCCGCCGCACCGTCCGCGACGTGGCAGGCGACGACCACGCCCGCCTCCGGGCCATGATGATGCAGTTCCTGAAGCTTGACGCCGTCAAGCGGCACGTCGGCGCCATGGACGCCGAGGTCCGGGGCCACCTCGACGCGCACTGGCGCGGCCGGAGCACCATCCCGTTGATGCCGTTGATGAAGTCGCTAACGTTCGACGTCATGAGCACCGTCCTGTTCGGGTTGGGGAGGGACGCCGCCGTGCGCCGGGAGCTGTCGGCGGACTTCCAGCAGCTGGTGCAGGGCATCTGGGCGGTCCCGCTCGACCTGCCCTTCACCAGGTTCAGCCGGTGCCTCGCCGCCAGCCGGCGCGGGCGGCGCGCAGTCGCGGCGGTCATCGGGGAGAGAAGGGCGAAGATGGAGCGCGGGGAGAACTCGCCGGCCGACGACTTCATCACCCACATGCTCTCGAAGGGCCTCTCTGACGAGGAAATCACCGATAACGTCATGTTCCTCATGGTCGCCGCGCACGACACGTCCGCCGCCCTCATCACCTTCCTCCTCCGGCACCTCGACGGCGACAAGGACGCCTACGTCAAAGTTCGATCGGAGCAAGAGGAGATAGCGCGGAGCAAGGCGCCAGGGGAGGCTCTGTCGTGGGAGGACCTCTGCAAGATGAGGTACACCTGGGCGGCGGCGATGGAGACGCTGCGGCTGGTGCCGCCGGCGTTCAGCATGCTGAGGAGGGCGCTAGAGGACGTCGAGTACGGCGGCTACTTCATCCCCAAGGGGTGGCAGCTGATGTACGTGACAAACATGACGCACTTGGATCCGGCCATCTTCCCCGATCCCGGCCGGTTCGACCCGGCACGGTTCGAGGACCTGTCGGCGCTGCCGCCGTACAGCTTCGTGCCCTTCGGCGGCGGCGCGCGCATCTGCCCCGGGAACGAGTTCGCCAAGGTGGAGACTCTGGTGGCCGTGCACCACATCGTCACGCGGTTCCGGTGGAAGCTCGCCGACGGCTGCGACGGCAGCTTCTCCAGGTCTCCCATGCCGTACCCGTCGCAGGGCCTGCTCATCGACATCGAGCCCATCAATTAGGGAAACACCTCCCGGAGAAATTAAATTCGTGGCAAGGAAGAAGTAGCAAAGAGCTTGACGAACTGCTTTCGATTGAGCACCTAAAACATGAGGAACGCTGTATCGCCATCAGAGGGAACAATTGTGTTGCATACATTCAGATACAAGGAAGCACATCACCGTTTTCAATTTGTTTTTTCTTCGAACATCACGTTGTGCAAGACATAAACATGCTGAAGGACATTAGGCATGTTTGGATGGAGAGGTAAATGTGAGCAAATTTACCTTAAATTGACCCCAAAGATGTCAAATATGTAGGGGCAAATGTGTGGAGTAAATGTGTAGCCCCTCCAATTTCATTTACTTTACCCCTTAAAAGTGTTAAATTTGGGGTAAATTGTGGTGGGGCTCAAAAAAGATGCTCAATTATTGCACTCACTTCTCTCCCACATGGCTATTAAATGTTTAGCCCCCACCAACATTTACCCATCAATCCAAACATCTCAATTGGGCAAATTTGTTAATGGCAAATGAGAGGGGCAAAACATTTACCTTGAGTCAAATATTTACCTCAACAATCCAAACACGCCCATTATCCGTGAACAAGTCTGCAAGTTGAGGGTAGTGTAGTCTTTTGTGTCCACTTCAACAACCACGCGCCTACAATAATTTTTCGAAACTGTTAGCACCCGGACATCCGTTCTGGGTGCTAGCCATCGAACCTAGCACCGCAACATTAGATTCAAGTTGCACTGTACGCAACAATCCAAAAACGTACTGAAAATTTTTACTATCCATCCGGTAATGATGAGGAATAAAATCAGCTATGTTGTTTGAAACATTCAAATCCCTCTTTAGAAATGCAACGTCCATATAATACACTTGCAACATTCGCGAGAAGCATGTGCAACATCGTAACATCTTGATTTTCTTTGCAACAAAAACATGAAAATATTTGCAACATTCGTTTGAAACATCCGAAAACTGAAAACGTACTCTTGCAACATGTAGCAAACCGGACTGCACTATGAGATCTGAGGCTAGAAAAACGATGGAGGGAAGAGAAGGATGGTGGCAGTCGGCATGGCCCGCCGCCGCTGGGGAGAGGCGGCCGACCATGTCCCAGGCTCGAGCGGCCGCACACGGGGAGCAGCTCCTCCCTCGGCGGCGCAGCTCCTCCGGCCGAAGGGAGCGCACGACTACGCAGTGGCCGCCCCCGGAGGCAGGCGGCGACAGGGAACATGTGGAACAATGTATCACCATCGGAGGGAACAATTATGTTCCATACATTTAGATACAAATGGAAGCACATCACCGGTTTCAATTTGTTTTTTTCTTCGAACATCACGATGTGCATTATAAAAAAAACATGCTGTCAATGCTGATGCTTGAAGGACATTATCTGTAAACAAGTCTGCAAGTTGAAGGCAGTGTAGTCTTCGGTGACCACTTAAAGAACATGCTGGTGCTTTCAGGGCAGCGTTCCATTGGCCTACCGCATTGGCTAATGCAGAGCAATTAGTCTGAAGGTGTCAAGGATGCCAGTTCGTCGCCAAGCAACAATACGTCCCAGCGTACAAGCTCATCACGATACCACCAACTTGGACGTTCGCTTGCTGGGGGCTTGACATGATTGGCTCTCTTCCAACAGCGTCAGGAGGATTCAACAGAGTTTTGGTGGCCATCGACAAATTCACCAAGTGGATCGAAGTCAAACCCGTCACCTACTCCAAGGCTGATAGAGTACTCGACTTCTTGGATGAGATCGTGCATCGCTACGGATTCCCCAACCGTATCATCACAGATTTGGGCTCAAACTTCAATAACCACCGATTCTGGGAGTACTGCGAGAACATTGGGATTGATGTCCAGTACATCTCCGTCGCTCACCCGCGGGCCAATGGTCAGGTTGAGCGCGCCAATGGGATGGTATTCAATGCTCTCAAGAAGCGGCTGCACGATACTACAGGTGGCAAGTGGCTCAAGGAACTACCCAATGTCCACTGGGGGCTTCGCACTCAGCCCAAGAAGTCTACCGGGCAATCGCCCTACTTCTTGGTCTACGGCTCCGAAGTCGTGCTACCTGCCGACGTCATGTGGAAATCTCCTACAGTCGAGCAATACGAGGAAGGCGTCGCTGAAGAAATCAGACGACTCGACATTTACAGCCTCGAAGAAGCCCGCTGCGCCGCACTCGTCCAATCTGCCAGATACCTCGAGGCTATTCATCGCTATCATGATCGCAATGTCAAGGAACGCTCCTTCAATATCGGCGACATAGTTCTCCGCCGTATTCAGAACACGGCAGGGCTTCACAAGCTCAACTCTCCTTGGAAAGGCCCATACACAGTCGCCAAAGTCACTAGTGTAGGACCGGTTTAGCGACCAGAGAGGAGGAGGAGTGAATGGGAGTCGATAAAAATTCTTCTCCGAAGAGATGAACTCGGCCTATGTTCCAAAATCACTTCCAGGGACCTCTACACCTACTTGCCAAGGCCACGTAGTCACTGGAGTACTACTGACCCTAGGAACAAGTCACATCACCCAAAAACACAGCGGAAAACACTTGAAACTTCTCTGTCCAGCAGAAGGCTGTCAAACCGGGTACCAAGTCGGTCAAACCGGGTACGGTGGTTAGACCGCGTACCCCGGGCGGTCAGACCTCCTCCACAAGACACGAAACTTGCAACCAAGGGAAGACGGGGCAAACGGACACCAAACCAGCCAAGAATTTGACCAAGGCTTCTTCTGATCAAGGCAAGCTTGCTCCCAGAAGAAAACCCCGAAAAGCCAAACTTTTTCCCAGAAAGTCCAGGGCGGTTAAACCGCCTGCCTGGGGCGGTTAGACCGCCTGGGCCTGGACAGCAAGAACCGCGGGCCAATCCTCAACTTCCCATCGATCGATCTCCCGATTCACCCAACGGATTGCAGTGAAACTTTAGGGATAGTTGGGTTATCTCATGGACAACCTCTACCTCAAAGGATATGCCCCAAAACGCTCTCAATCATGGGGAATCGCGAATCAAAGACCACTATCTCAAGAACTCGGGGAACTCCGAAAAACCACCAAATCGAAGGCCTTCTCGAGGATTTGTAGGGACAAGATCACCAAGAAAAGAGGCACAAGGCACTCATGTGTGATCCCCAACACAAATCCCCCAAAGAAATGCCCCGAAACCTTCCCCACGAAATTCTCAAGAAAAAGCTCCGAAAATCACTGAAAAAGAAAAACATCGGGATTCAAAGATGCACACAAGGAAGCAACCATGAATCTTCCATACATGCGAAGAACAAGTCTTTACAAAGAGTAGCAACCTCCCGACATCCTACCCTCTTGATGATTTGGAGTTGAAGTACTAGTTAGCCTATGGAGAGAAGAAAACCATAGCAAAGTGCTAGGGAAGAGAGAAAATGAAAACTAGGGTTCCAAGAGATGGTTGCCCACTTCCTCCTCTTGCTATTTATCTATAGTCCTCCGAAGGTGGCAAATGACCCTTCTACCCCTACAACTAGAAATTAAGATACACACCCCTCAGGGACAATTTCGTGACGTTGCAGGTATCTCCATCGAGCGGACACGCATCCACCGCAGCCTTGCTTCCCTCCGACGCAAGCTCCGCGATCACGCCGTGTGTCCCCCGCTTTGAAGCTTCTCGACGCCCAGCGACCCAGGCGGTCAGACCGCCCCTCCCAGGCGGTCAGACTGGCCCAGGCGGTTAGACCAGCCCTCCTGGGCGGTTAGACCGGCCTGGGTAGCCGCCTCCGTCTCGTCGAGTTTTCGGACTTGGTTTTGAGGCCCAAACCGAGAAACCCTCCTCCTGCTGGTTTTGTGGCCAAACCAACAAACCCCGCGTACACGGCACAACCTCACCACGCCAAGCTTCGAGCACGTCAAGCCTTTCACCTCCGGCACCCGGACGGTCTACTCGGTCTTGCCTTGTTCCTTGACTTGGCCGCCACTAGTGCACCGACTCCATGTACACGACTTCGTCTTGCTCTTCTTGCACCATGCAGACCGCACTCGATCCCGTCCAGCCACCGGGTCCCTCGAACCAAGCCTACTTGTCTCTCCACTCTTGGGAGGCCACTCTGGCTAAGACCTTTTGCACCTGTTCTTCACCTGCACCAACGCAAATCAAGCCGCATCCAACACCTGCAATACTAGGCCAAGAGTCAGTCCACACCACATTGTCAATCACTCATCACTAAGGAGCGACCATCCATTGGTCCTCGGACACACCTGGTCCTCAATCTCCCCCTTGATGAGTGCATTGACAACACACATAGATACGACATGAAAAAGAAAGGAAAACGAAAAGAAACGAACGAGAGCTCAAGCAAGTGATCAAAAGCCGAAGAACCAACAAAGACAAGATCACTTGAATGAGAAAGTCTCGGTCCCCTAAGACAAGGGCAACGGCTCAACACAACCGAAACAACAAGCTCACAACACAGGAGCAAAGCACAAAGAGCAAAGCACAAAGCTCACAAAGCACGAACAGGCACAAAGAGCTCCCCCTGCACAAATGCAAACTCCCCCAGACCAAATGCAAGCTCCCCCTGAACCAATGCAAGCATGCAAACCAAGAGACTATGCAAAACTGCTCTGGGCGGTCAGACCGCCTGCAGGACGCGGTTAGACCGCGTGCAACCCGAAATGCAGTGCTGATCTTGCTAGGCGGTTAGACCCCCCCCCCCAATACAAAAATTTTTTGTCTCAAAAAAGGTACGGAAATGCACAAAAACCCTCTAAATATGCCCAGCAAGCTTTTTCATGCACAAACTTCTCCCCCTTGTTGACAATGCATGAATCGAGGCAAATTTAGGAAATTTTCAACTCTAGGCTTCTCAAATAGAAAATGAGCACAATAAAATGCTACAAATGAGATATTGAGCAAGCTAGATAGTTCACAGTTCCGTAGAAGAATTGCAAACAGGATGGTCAAGTTTCATATGCATGGGACAAAGCTAAGGTCATTTTTAACTCAATTTTCAAAAAAAATTTCTCTCATGAGCAAAGTCCTAAACATGAGCAAAATGAGCATAAATGAACTACTCCACACATAAGCTCATACAAGGTCACAAGTTCTCATCAAAGGATCATTGCAAACACCCACAAGCTATCTCATGTCATGTCAAAGCCACCGAGCCATGTGTCTACTTCTTAAAATGAGACTTCTCATGGTAGACAACATGCAACGGTTTAGCACCCAATTTAAGCAAATTAAAAGCATAAATGATATGATTCATATGAGAGCATATTTTTCAAGCATTGACATTTCATTTTCAGATTTAAGCATGGTACATGAAATGCCTTTGCGGCAAAAAGAAGCTTATGCTCCTCCATATGGTAAACAAATGGGCTAAACATTCTTGACAAAAGGTCTTTGACCTCAAATGACAAGAACATGCTACCCAAGCAAAAACTAAGCATGACATAGCCATTTAAGGACATAAAGAGCATGAAAAGGTCTCTACTCATGAGTGAATGTCAATTTAGCATTTTTCTCGAAAAGTAGCAATTTCACCATGGATATTTAAACAAAGCCATCAAGAGCATAGCAACACATCACCGATCACTAGAAAGCATGCTCAAAATCTTATAGGTAGTATAGCAAGTACTCACTGTCTGTAGGAGAAGCCCATCCTAGTGAATGTAAAGATGATACAAAGAAGTCTAACCTACCATGGTATGTTACAGAAAAGTAAACATGTATGATACATATGCTAAATGAGAATCTCCAAGACCCAACTAAGAAAGGAAAACACACTCCAACCTCACCTCGC
This sequence comes from Cenchrus fungigraminus, assembly GCA_036936925.1. Taxonomy (NCBI): domain Eukaryota; kingdom Viridiplantae; phylum Streptophyta; class Magnoliopsida; order Poales; family Poaceae; genus Cenchrus; species Cenchrus fungigraminus. The sequence goes on along the minus strand of CM072774.1, from coordinate 96,714,914 downwards.
AAGCGGGTAAAAGTGACTTGGTCAAGTGGTTTTGTGAAGATATCGGCTAGTTGGTCTTGGGTTGGTACATGGATCAAGCTGATGTTTCCCTTCTCCACATTGTCCCTCAGGAAGTGGTACCTCACTTCTATGTGTTTGGTTTTGGAATGAAGGACTGGATTTTTGGCTACACTGATGGCACTGGTGCTGTCACACAAGAGTGGAATATGGGTACACTCCTCACCAAAGTCACTCATAGTGTAGGTCAACCATAGGAGTTGGGAACAACAGCTGGCTGCAGCTACATACTCGGCTTCTGTGGTGGATTGGGCTACGCTGGACTGCTTGCGAGACTACCAAGAAACCAAAGAAGATCCGAGAAACTGGCAAGTACCCGAGGTAGACTTGCGATCCAAGCGACACCCAGCGAAATCCGCATCGGAGAACCCATGCAATTTCAGTGTCGAGGATGCAGAATACCAAAGACCAAATTCAGGAGTGTAGTTCAAGTACCTGAAGATCCTCTTGACAGCTTGCCGATGCGAAGTCCTCGGTGAAGCTTGAAAGCAAGCGCACAGACACACACTGAACTGTATGTCCGGCCTCGTCGCCGTCAAGTAGAGGAGGGAGCCGATCATGCTCCTGTACTCCTTCTGGTCCACGGGTTCACCGTCCTCGTCAGCGTCCAAAGCCGTAGTCGTACTCATCGGAGTCGTCATGGGCTTGGAGTCGTTCATCGCGAACTTCTTGATGATGTCCTTGGTGTACTTCCCTTGATGCACAAATGTCCCATCCTCGAGTTGCTTGATCTGAAGCCCGAGGAAGAACTGCAGCTCACCCAACATCGACATCTCGAACTCCCTGCTCATATCCTTTGCAAACGTCGCAACCAAAGAGTGAGAAAAGCCACCAAAGATAATATCATCCACGTAAATCTGAACAATCAAGATATCATTACCATGCCTGAGTAGGAAAAAGGGTTTTATCTACGGTTCCCATCACAAAGCCCTTGCTAAGCAGAAAACCCCTTAGCCTATCATACCACACTCTGGGTGCTTATTTGAGGTCATATAGTGCTCGCTGGAGTTTGTACACTCAGTGGGGATACTTGGCACTCTCAAAACCCGGGGGTTGCCTCACATACACTTCTTCCTCTATCACCCCGTTGAGGAAAGCACTCTTCACATCCATCTGAAACAATTTGAACCCTTTAGCAATAGCAAATGCTAGAAGGATCCGAATTGGCTCCAATCGAGCCACAGGTGCAAAGGTTTCCTCATAATCTATCCCCTTCTTCTGACTAAACCCCTGAGCTACTAGCCTATCCTTGTTCCTCACCACCATCCCATCTTCACCCTCTTTGTTTTTCCAAACCACTTGGTTCCTATAGGATGGCAATTTGGAGGTGGTTCAACTAACACCCAAACCTGATTTCTCTCAAAGTTTTCAAGCTCCTCATGCATGGCATTGACCCAGTTTGAATCAGATAAAGCATGTCCAATATCTTTGGGCTCAAAAGAAGCAACAAATGCAGAGTGAGCAAAGTGATAGACTGTATGTGACCTTGACCGAGTGGTTCTCTCGTGAAGGTCACCGATGATCGACGAAGGAGGATGATCAGCTTGCACTCGTCTCGGTGCCTCTCTCCTGGAGACCACCTCCCCCTCAGCAGCAACTTTCACTTGTTCTTGACGAGTCGTAGTCGGAGTGGGGGTAGGACTGATGTCACACGTAGTCGTCATAGTGGAAGTAGAGGGTACACGAGCCGGAGGTATCACACCATCTCCATCATCCTCTTCTTCATCCAACTCATCCTCGAAGATTGTCTGCCCCAGCTCATCGTCACCTGCACACTCAAAGACAGTAGAGCTACATGGTTGTGTCTCATCGAAGGTTACCTCGCAAGTCTCCATGATTTGGTTAGTTTCAAGGTTAAGCACACGATAAGCTCTAGAATGTAAAGCATAACCAAGAAAAATCCCATGAGAAGACCGAGCTTCAAACTTGTCTAGCTTCCCCTTCTTGAGTATAAAGCACTTGCAGCCAAGGACTCTAAAGTGACTAACTCTGGGGACACGACCGTGCATAATCTCATAGCAAGTTTTCTTCTTGAAAGCTCGAAGGAAAATCCGATTTGAGACATGGCACGCGGTGTTGACCGCCTCGGCCCAATACTTCCTAGGAGTCCTGTGCTCATCGAGCATCGTCCTGGCCATTTCACAAAGGGTCCGATTTTTCCTTTCCACGACACCATTCTGAGGAGGAACATACGGTGACGAGAACTGATGTTCAAGACCAAGATCACATGTTCAAGACCAAGATCACAACAGAAAGTCTCAAAACGAGAGTTCTTAAATTCTGTGCCATTGTCACTGCGAATCGCTCGAATGGCATTACCATGTCTCTCGTTCTTCAACCTCAAGATCAGATCTCGAACAAAGCCAAATGTCTCAGATTTGTCAGCCAAGAAAAACACGCAGGCATAGCGAGAGTAGTCGTCCACAACCACAAGGACATACCACTTCCCACCCACCAAGCGAACGCGAGCCGGACCAACCAAGTCCATATGTAAAAGCTCCCCTAGACGCTCAGTCATGACAGTAGTCAAGGGTGGGTGAAGAGTGGCTACCATCTTGCCATGCCTACACGGGGCACACACCAAATCTTTCTCAAACTTCAATCTCGACAATCCTCAGACAAGTTCGAGTCCACTCAAGCGAGAAAGCAAATCAAAGCTCAAGTGACCCAAACGCCTATGCCACTTCCACAACTCGGCAGAAACACCAGCAACTAAGCACCGAGCGGGACCTGAAGACTGAGAAAAATCTGCTCGAAAGACTCGACCCTCAGGAACGATCGTACAAACAAGATCGCCTTGAGAATCAAGTATCCGAGAAGCACCCAACTTAAAGCGAACCTCAAACCCCTCGTCAAGCAACTGAGAAACAGAAAGCAATTTAAAGCCATGAGACTTGACGAGGGCCACACACTTCAAAGTTACCTTGTCACTTACCTTGATCACACCCTCAGACAACACACGTCCTCTTCCATTGTCCCCGAAACTGATGTACTCTTTGGTCATCAGCGGGGTGAGGCTGGAGAACCACCTACGATCTCCGGTCATGTGTCGAGAACAACCGGAGTCGATCAACCAAAGGCTCTCCACGCCTCCCACCTGCAAAATAAAAAATGAGAACTAGAGTGAGCAAACGACTCAACACTGGGGTTAGAACAGAAAGTGTTAAACCAGTGTCGAGCCATCTGCTCAAAGGAAAGGTTAGCAAAGTCCACGTTACCACTATCACTCCGTGGAACCCTCTCACGTCTCACTGAAGGAATACGAGCACCACGAAAGGGAAAACGTGGTCTGTAGTTCCTCTGAAACTCAAGGCTGCGATCGTTCCTCCCAAATTCGTAACGGTCACGAGTGAAAGAATGTCCAGCAAACTCACCACACCCTGCCCCAAAGCGTCTGCAACCGTCCCTCTGAGGAGGAACACCCCGAGAAGGAAAACCCAGAGCACCCCTAGCAGGAACTGAACGCACAGCAGCCTCTCCCCTAGGAAGTGACACACGAGGCTCAGGCACACCACGAGAAGGGCGGTACCTGTCCCTGTTTGCCCTTTCCCTAGCAAGCCTCTCACCCTTCCTCTTCCTATAGCAGAAATCCTCCCGGTGACCATCTTTCCCACAGTACTCACAGTGAAAGAGCACCGGCTTAGGCTTTGGTGGGTTCTCTCTGGGCTGTGGCTTCTCACCCGACTCTGGCACAAAAACAACTCTCCTCTGAAGGTTGTTTGTCTTGGGTGGAAAGGCAGGTGGATCTGGAGTTGTGTCAAATTTGCTACGGAGGTGGTTTGGCTTGGGTTTCCACTGGTTGGTAGGTGTAGTTTGTGGTGGAATGGGAATGCTCTCAACTCTCTCTTCCTTCTCACCACTGCTCTCACCAACAACCCTCTCTGACCCAAGACCCTTACCATCTGCTCGCTTGAACTGCTCTATCATCATCCTAAGCTGAGGCTCATGACAAGTCGCAAAAAAAAAAGCTGAGGCTCATGACTTGACAGCCAACCCAAACACTTACGCAACTCATCGTTCTCATCTTGCAAACGGTTGACATAGTGTTCAAGTTCCACATTCTTCACAGAAGCAGTTTCACAGCCAGAGCAAGTAGTAGCAATAGGTGCTTTCAAAGCAGCCTTAAGAGAAATAATGCGAGCATGTGATTCATCTAGTTTACCATGCAAAGCAGGACAAGAGGTACAAGCTCCTAGCAAAGCAGGTCTAGATTTCAACTCAACAATTTCAGCCCTAACCGCATCTAGTTCCTCAAGACAAGAGGCATACTTGGTTTTCAGTTCAGACAAGTTAGCCAAGAAAACATTGCAATCGGTGCATTCAGGTTCATCAGTCACAACAGGTGCAGTTTTCAAAGACTCGATCTGAACTCTAGCATCAACAAGAGAAGACTCTAGTTCCATGACCTTTTCTCTAGCATCACCTAGCAAAGATCTAAACTCTCTCTTCTCCTTGTTGGTTTTCCTAAGCACATCATCACGATTATCCAACAGAGCATTCAACTTAGCAATCTCCTCAAGCAAGACGTCGGGATCATGACTTACCTCTTCCTCGGAGTCAGACCTAGAGTCGGAGTCGTCCTTTCTGCTCTTCTTGCTCTTAGAGCTGCGCGCCATGCCGCAGAAGCCGTCTCTCGCGACGAAGCTCAGGCCGTTGAAGTTCTTGCCGGAGTGCCTCTTCTCCTTGTACCGGCCGCCGTCCTCGTCGTCGCTGCTCGAGCTCAATGTAGTGTAGCAGGAACTGGAGTCGATGTCGCTTGCGCCAGCAACCATCGCTCGGGCCGTCTTCTTCTTGTAGCCACCGCTCTTCTTGATCCGTCGCTCGCCCTTGTTCTTGTGCTTATAGTCGTTCTTGGGACGACGCTTGTTGTAGTCATTCTTGGGCTTGTGCTTATAGTCGTTCTTGACCTCCATGGCCTCGGGACACTCGGCGATGAAGTGCCCCATCTTGCCGCACCTGTAGCACGTACTCGAGTTCCGCCTTGTTCCCTTGCGGTTCTCGTACATGCGCCCGAACCTCTTGGTCAATAGCGCTAGGTCGTCCTCGCTCAGCACCTTAAACTCCTCATCTGGCAAAGACACAAGAGAAGACAAAGCAAACTGTCTGGAAGAAGAGTTAGCTGCAAATCCTGTTCTTGAGCCTGTGACAAGAGCCAGACTATGTGGGTCAGTCGGGTTCTCTGTCTTGGCTTTCAAAGCCCTATCGACCTTTGAGGACTTGAGCTTGGATAAGAGCTCGTCAACAGTCAGTGTCTCGTACCCACTGGACTCCATGATGACCTCGACCTTAGCACTCCACACAGTACGATCTAGAGAGTGTAAGAGCTTCACAGCTCTATCATGATCATCGTATGGGAGCATGGTCACATTGGCCCTCATGTTGTTCACTATGCAAGTGAATCCTCGAAACATCACGTCAATCGACTCGCCGCGGAGATGAGTGAAATTCTCGTACTCTCTCCGGTAAGTCGCGAACAACCGAGCCTTGACTTGGTTGTTTCCACCATGGGCCACCTTCAGTTTCTCCCAAATCTTGCAGGCCAAAGTCTCTCCCAAAACATGATTGAATTCATGTTCAGAGAGAGCACGGTACAGGAAGTCGACGGCCTTGTTGTTGGCCTCGAACATATCCCTGGAGCCTGGTAGCAAGAAAGCCTCAGGAATGACATAGGTAGTGTCTACCATCACATCCCAAATCAGCTGCCTCTTGACACGGAGAAACACGCCCATGCGGGCTTCACACATCTGGTAGTTTTTTCCATCGAAGAGTGGAGTACCCGAACTCCTTTCATGGTACCCCATCTTTGGATCTCGAACCGGTTAGAGTTAGGAGACCCTTAACTCGGCTCTAATACCACTTCTAGGACCGGTTTGGCAACCAGAGAGGGGGGAGTGAATGGGAGCCGATAAAAATTCTTCTCCGAAGAGACGAACTCGGCCTATGTTCCAAAATCACTTCTAGGGACCTCTACACCTACTTGCCAAGGCCACGTAGTCACTGGAGTACTACTGACCCTAGGAACAAGTCACAACACCCAAAAACACAGCGGAAAACACTTGAAACTTCTCTGTCCAGCAGAGGGCGATCAAACCGGGTACCAAGGCGATCAAACCGAGAAGGGTGATTAGACCGCGTACCCAGGGCAGTCAGACCTCCTCCAGCAGACACGAAACTTGCAACCAAGGGAAGACGGGGCAAACGGACTCCAAACGAGCCAAGAATTTGACCAAGGCTTCTTCTGATCAAGGCAAGCTTGCTCCCAGAAGAAAACCCCAAAAAGCCAAACTTTTTCCCGAAAAGTCCAGGGCGGTTAAACCACCTGCCTGGGGCAGTTAGACCGCCTGGGCCTGGACAGCAAGAACCGCGGGTCAACCCTCAACTTCCCATCGATCGATCTCCCGATTCACCCAGGATTGCAGTGAAACTTTGGGGATAGTTGGGTTATCTCATGGACAACCTCTACCTCAAAGGATATGCCCCAAAATGCTCTCAATCATGGGGAATCGTGAATCAAAGACCACTATCTCAAGAACTCGGGGAACTCTGAAAAACCACCAAATCGAAGGCCTTCCCGAGGATTTGTAGGGACAAGATCACCAAGAAAATATGCACAAGGCACTCATGTGTGATCCCCAATACAAATCCCCCAAAGAAATACCCCGAAACCTTCCCCACGAAATTCCCAAGAAAAGGCTCCGAAAATCACTGAAAAAGAAAAACACCGGGAATCAAAGATGCACACAAGGAAGCAACCATGAATCTTCCATACATGCGAAGAACAAGTCTTTACAAAGACTAGCAACCTCCCGACATCCTACCCTCTTGATGATTTGGAGTTGAAGCACGAGCTAGCCTATGGAGAGAAGAAAATCATAGCAAAGTGCTAGGGAAGAGAGAAAATGAAAACTAGGGTTCCAAGAGATGGCTGCCCACTTCCTCCTCTTGCTATTTATGTATAGTCCTCCGGAGGTGGCAAATGACCCTTCCACCCCGACAACTAGAAATTAAGATACACACCCCTCAGGAGCAATTTCGTGACGTTGCAAGTATCTCCATCGAGCGGACACGCATCCACCGCATCATTGCTTCCCTCCGACGCAAGCTCCGCGATCACGCCGCGTGTCCCCCGCTTCGAAGCTTCTCGATGCCCAGCGACCCAGGCGGTCAGACCGCCCCTCCCAAGTGGTCAGACCGCCCCTCCTGGGCGGTTAGACTGGCCTGGGTGGCCGCCTCCGTCTCGTTGAGTCTTCGGGCTCGGTCTTGAGGCCCAAACCAAGAAACCCTCCTCCTGCTGGTTTTGTGGCCAAACCAACAAACCCCGCATACACGGCACAGCCTCACCACACCAAGCTTCGAGCACGTCAAGCCTTTCACCTCCGGCACCCGGACGGTCTACTCGGTCTTGCCTCGTTCCTTGACTTGGCCGCCACCAGTGCATCGGCTCCATGTACACGACTTCGTCTTGCTCTTCTTGCACCATGCGGACCGCACTCGATCCCGTCCAGCCACCGGGTCCCTCGAACCAAGCCTACTTGTCTCTCCACTCCTGGGAGGCCACTCTGGCTAAGACCTTTCGCACCTGTTCTTCACCTGCACCAACGCAAATCAAGCCGCATCCAACACCTGCAATACTAGGCCAAGAGTCAGTCCACACCACGTTGTCAATCACTCTTCACTAAGGAGCGACCATCCATTGGTCCTCGGACACACCTGGTCCTCAACTAGCCCTGGCTCATATCAGCTCCAAACTCTTGAGGGAGAAGACATCGATAACTCGTCGAACATCGAGCAACTATGTTGATTCTACCCATAGTCCTCGACTACTTATCATGTACCTGGCCTTCGGCCGCAGCAGTACTCGATCCTTGACCAGAGCTATAATTGGCCCTCGGCCTTAGCTCACGCACGGTCTTAAGCTGTAATTTGCCCTCGGCCTTAACTTTCTTTTTTGGCCTTCGGTCTTAGTTGTAATCTAGCAACTTATTTTCACAGTAATACAATGTTCCTAGTAACATGTTGTGTCTCTCTACTTTCTGCAAGCACTCGGCTCCGCGTCACGCCTACTACACATGCTTATTGGAGTCCTGCTACTCCTTGGGTGGTTTCTATAACTACTCGACTACTCTGGAGTCCTGCTACTCCTTGGGTGGTTTCTACAACTACTCGACTACCATAGAGTGCTGTGCTACTCCATCTTCCTCTTCTACTAGACTATTTGGGCTCTCCTGAACCGTCTGCATAAGAGTACTACTACTCTGAACGTATGTTATACAGCCTAACTCTACGGATTTCATATTTGGTCCAACATCCTCGGCTTCACCAACAAACAAGGGGATGCAGATAATTGAATCACATACTTTGAATTATTCAATTCACTACATCCTACTTGCATATGATACACTACTTCTTAGTGTCTTCTACCTACAGATACATCTATTGTAGATTGAGACGCTCCGCGACTTTCTTTGCAATGGGGGCCACCTCCTGCATAAGCCTTCTGAACTTCTCATCATAGCAGTCGGCGGCCACCCCATCACTGATGACCTCCAGGTCGGCCTTCGCGTAGAAGGACTTCACAAAGCTCAGTACTTGCTGTGGGATTGATCTTGACAACTTCCGCACATAAGCAAACAACCGCCCTGGAGTATCGCGAAGACGATCGACCAATGGACGCGCCTCTAGTCTATGCTTTCGAGGCTCGAAGAGATCCGCTATAGGCTCTGCCACTTCTATCAGCTCCCTGAGGGACCTCTTCAGGGCTTCATTCTCGTCATTCAATTTCCTAAGTGATTACATACATGTTATCAAGTTAGTTTCGCCATCGATGCGGAGCTGCAGTTCATGCTCAAGTTCAGCATTCAGGACCTCAAGCTCCTGGATCATCTACTCGCGCTGGTTCTGCTCTCGGAAGAAGGCGCACTTCAAGTCAGTTAGAGACTCCTCCATGTGTTCTATGGTGGCTTTGAGCTCTGCAACAAACAAAGGATCATATATCATACTCGTGCAACACAAATGAGTACTCGAAGACAAACAGTACAACTCGTCATTACCTTTATTTTCATGGCGGAGTACCTTGTTCTTCCCTATGATCTCGTCCTTCTCGGTCGTGATCTCCTGGATCCTGTTACGGTACTTGGCAGTGTTCCCGTCCAATCAAATCTGGAGACGTGCCACCAGACCTTGGGATTTCTGAAGCTCCTTCTCCAGATGCTCAATGCGGAGTACAGTATCACCGTACCCCCGCAGCAGTTCAGACTTCTACTGAGATCGCCGCATAACATCCTGCATCAGAATTCAAAATCAATATGCTGCAGAAAACAATTCCTACTATAACTAGTCAACACCAACGGGTATCAGACGTACCTCCAAACACGCGCCCAATCGGCGGTATGCCTCCATTTGCTGCGACAAGTACTTCAGACCTATCAGGTCATCCTCGACTAGCACCGCCATGTCCTCTGTGGCTGGACTACCACTAGTCCCCACTGCAGAGGCCATCGCTACGCTAGCCAGGGGCTCCAGGTCTTCAATCATCGCTTGCCGCAGGGGGCTCATCTCGAGAACTATCCGTGCGTCCTCATGACGCACGGGGGCTGGCTCCGCTGATTCTTCTGGGGGAGGAAGGATTGCATTTGGATTCGGCACAACCGCTTCATCGATTTCTGCTTCAATTTCTGCCAGAAGATTAATATTGGTCTCGGGGGCTGCAACATATGACGATATCAAGGATTCAACTACTTTGCTCCACAGTTGGCACAAACTTTCTACGGCGCCTGCCTCACTTGCCGGCACTTCTTCAGTTGCTTCATCTTAAGAGGACAGCGCTGTTAGCCCCGCCTCTGCCGCTTGGCTTCCGCCATCGGCTGCAGTGCTTGTACCAGCCTCTTCCCAATATAGGTCTGTTGACCTCCTGCACGCAGCAAAGTGTTCTTTTAGTACTACTCTACTACAATCAAGACATATAAGTACTCGGGCGCTCAGAGTACTTACAATGACGACCTCGCCAACTGGGTTTTTGGCTCTTCGAGAAGCTGGAAGAACATATCGCCGAGTACAGGTGCTTCTTCTTCATTCTCTGACTCCTCGGGTAGGGCCGCCACCATCGACGACCCTGGCTGTTGCTGGACCGGCGGCGACTCGATTCCTTCACAAAGGGTGGGCAATGATGTTGGGCTCCTCTACAGAGGGTGGGGATACGTCATCCTCCACCTCAGCGACCCCATGGGTCTCTAGTGACGTCTTCTACGCTGCCCCCGACAGCTGCTCACTACTCGTCGCGCCCTGCACAACACAACGACAAGTCAAGTACCTGGAAGACTCTGCTTTTAGTTGTATTGAATACATTTTATAGACAATTACCTGCGCAGCTATGCCGCATGGGCCTGCAATCTTCTTGACGGCGTGTTTTCCCACCATCGTCCTCACCTTCTTCTGTGGTGGGGGAACCGCATCTTCAAGGGACTTTGCCGATCTTTTAGATGACCCAACAGAGGCGGCGACTTTCTCCTACCGCATCTTCAGCATATACTTCCCTAGGGGGGTGGATCCATCACTACTCGACGACCCCATGGGCACTCCCCCCCCCCCCTCCCCGACCTCTTCATCCGTTTCTGGGACCTTCCCGGTGAATAGTTGGCGTGGATCAACTCAAAATTGATCGAAGCCGGGGGAGGTGGTATTGAGAAATAAAAATCAACATCTTCCTGCAAGGTGACAAGACAAGTTAGAAGATAGTTTATTTGCTCAACAACAAATACTCGGGGGCTATCGCCACAACTACTTACTTGTCTGGGCGGATTCTCCACGCAGAACTCCTTCACCAAAGCCTTTGGAATTCCCGTCAAGCTCGAAATAATTTTCTGTAGATGCTCCATCACAACATCATTGTAGAGCTCCTCCTGGGACATACTCGATGCATCCTTGGCTCTGATGTACTCATACCCAAGGTGCTCCCTCTTCATCAGTGGTTGAATGTGATGCTTCAAGAAACTGAAGGCCACGCTCTCTGCTGTTAGTCCCCTCTTCTTCAGATCTGCTATGTTCATTTACAGATCAGGGACTTGCATACACTCGTATGCGTTAGGCTCGTCATTCCACAACGCATGGTGCTTTGGTGCATACATACTCGGCTTTGGTAGTTGGGGTGGTGGTTGCTGATGTATAACCACTTGGATTTCCAATCCTTATTACGGTCAATCAACTTGTACTCAAAGTACAAGTCGTTGGCTTTCTCCCGCGTCTGGATCCCTGCTCCTCCGATGATGAGGGGATTATGACTGTTGGGGTACGGCTTCACCCGGAATAGTTTTTGGAATAATGCCCAGTGGAGCCGGATTCCCATGAAAGCTTCACAGAAATGTACAACAATGGCGACATGGAAGATTCTGTTGGGGTTGAGATGGATGTGATTGATCTTGTAGAAATCCAGCAACCCCCGAAGAAGTCTGAAGTGGGCAGCACCAATCTGGGCTCGCAGAAATGTGCGAACATTGGGATCTCATCTGGATTCTTCTCAAAAGGCCACGCATCTCCGGTGGCAGTATTCAATCCAATCAGACTTTTCTCTTGCAGAAACCCGGTGTCGACTAGCGCCAAGATCTCGTAATCTTTCAACTTGGACTTCTTCCAGGAGCAGGCCTGATTCGGCGGCGTGGTCTGATCCGTCTTGCCGTACCTCGGTGGCGGTAGTTGGGGGGATTTATTCCTTTTCCCCTTAGCAGCTTCTTTCTTCCTCTGCATCTGCGCATCTGATGGGCCGCTCTTCATCCTCTTCATCACAAGCGACTTCACTCGCATCCGCTTGGGGGCTATGGGAGTGGTGGAAGACGGTGGCGCAGTTGCTCTCGCAGGAGGCGGGGGCAGTGGAGGCAGGAAGGCTAGATCTAAAACAAGATTTCAAGCGGCGGAGTGATAGGAAACCGAAATGGGCTATCCGCTCCATTATTTATAACCGCACAGCATGCTGCTAGCACGGTGGACGTTTTTAACTTCAAGACCCGATACCTTCATTCTTGAGGGCTCGACTACGGATTTTGGAGTTAACATTTATTCGGCTACAGTTTTCTGAACTTTGGCCACGCTCTACGGTCAATTGATCCTTCAATTCGAGAAACTACTCGATTCAAGGCTCGGGGGCTCCGTGCCACGCGTCCTTTGGCTTGGAAAATTTTCTCCGGATTTTTCGGGATAAGACTGGCGGAATTACATATTAACCCTCAACCTGATTCTTCGATTCAACTTAAGGCTCGGGGGCTACACTCCATATGGAGTGCGATTTGTCAAATCGCACTTCCATATGTTTTTCCTCTACGAAAAGATCTCGACTTCCAGAACAAGATGAGTACAATTGGAGACTTTCAGAGCAAGAACTCGGGGACGCTTGGGAACTACTCGGGGAAGCTTCAAAAGTACTCGGAGATGAGCTGGAGTACATTACAGCCTCATGGCGGCTTGAGTATTATTGGGGTTTCTCTGCTTGTAGTACTTGGGGACACTTGAGGACTACTCGCAGAGAGTTTCAAGACTACTCAAACCCACGACATTCGACAACAAAGTATTCGGGGGCTTGTCATATAGACATCCATGAGCCCACCTGCCAGGTGGACCATGCCTGTACAGGGGACAGGACCTCGGGACTACTCAGACATGTGGACCATGGTACAAGACGGCGTAGTCTACATGGCAACTGCAGGATTCGTACTAGAACAGGAAAGCACATATTGTAACCAACAATGGCCTTCTCCTAGTCGTACTCGACTAGTACTCTTGTATCAAACCGACTTGTAACCCTGCCCGCCGGACTATATAAGGCGGGGCAGGGACCCTCTCCTAAGATCACACAATCGATCAAGCTACACGCGGCATACAGGATGTAGGGTATTACGCACATTGCGACCCAAACGTGTCTAAATTATGTGCCTCGTGTCTCACCTTCAAGTTCCCGATCTCGGTGAGCCCTGCCATCAACTACCTCGGGTACTCCTCTCGGTAGGTTGCCGGGCACAAACACCGACAGCAGGTGAGCTCGTGCGGCGCGGCCGTCCTGGAGGCGCAGCGGCGCGCCCACCCTGGGGCGAGCCCAATGGCGCGGCGGCCTACAGGCCGGCGGCACACTGGAGGCTGAAGGGGCGAGCGGCCTCTTCTAATATGTGTAATATGTTTTTTTATTTGTGTTCTTGTGAATCTCTAATTCGTGTTGTTCCTGTAAATCTGTGTAGTTGAATCTGTGATTAGTGTATGTGTAGTTGAATGTGTGGATTTGTGTATGTGTAGTTGAATATGTGATTCTTATGAATATGATTGTGAGAATGTGTGTTTGTTCTTGTGAATATGAATATGTGGTTCGTGAATGTGAATGTGGGAAAAGAAAAGAAAAGAAAAGAAAAAGGAAAGGGAAAGAGAGGTGACAGCGATTGTACCAGTATCGGGTGGTATAAAACACCGGTACTAAAGGCTCCTTTAGTACCGGGTAAACTACCCGTTAATAAAGGCCTCCACCCTTTAGTACCAACGTGACAATACCGGTTCAACACCCAATACTAAAGGGGGGTTGAGACCTGGTACTAAATATTGTTTCCCTAGTGGATGTTTACTATGATCTTGCAAAATTTACGCTTAATACTCCATTGTGCAAGAAGAAAAAAAGATAAATTGTGTTAAGGTGTAAATTGAGCCCAATGACATAGTTTAGGGGGTCAACCGAATTGAGAAATACTTTAGGAGTTATCAAGACTTTGGTTAGTTCTCTGATGGTTATATTAGTTATGTATATCACATAAGTGCAATAATAGTGCTAGGATAATGGCAAACTGGATATAAAAAACATTTGTTCAGTTAGAAATAATAGTGCTAGGATAATAAGTGCAACCTTAAGCTCTTATAATTATTGGGTCACACAGTTCAGCTCTTTATGCTATAATGGACACACATTTCATGTCAGGGGGGCTGCTGCCCGGATCCAAGATGCAACAACCATTATATATACTCCTTGGTTCACTACTAGATTTTAGGGCTAATGCCACAAAAATCTTTGCAACTACACCAATTTAGTTGCGTTAGATGGGTGTTATTGCAACCATTTTGTAATTTGGTTGCAAAACATTAATGTGCTCGCTGCCATTAGAATCCTGGTTGCAAATAGACAATGTTTTTGCAACAGTTAGGTTGTCGTTGGCATAAAGTTAATTTTGTTGCTATAGCTTAGGGTTATTGCCACCAAATTCAGAGTCGTTGCTAATGGTGAACAATATTGCCACGAATGTTTTGTGTTGCAATACATGTGGCTATATTGCAACCAAATACATAAGCAGTTGCAAGAAATTGATTCTATTGCCACCAAATGTTTCTGTTGGTAATGATTGTTTAGTTTGTTACGATAAATAGGCTATATTGCAATCAAGCACTAAATGGTTGCATTAAAAATATGTTATTGCCACCAAATCTTTATGTTGACATATGGTGGTTTAGTTGGATGCAATAAAACGGTATTTGTTTTGGTACAAAATTTATTTTGTGGGCTTTACATTAACCCACACATACACTGCAGTACCGATTGGCCCACACATGCGGCAGGCCTTTCTTTTGCAAGTGTTAAACCCAGCTGACCGATCCAGCAATCCCTGGGATCTGTTCTTCACGCCACATCGCCACCTCTTCTTCGTGCGATATATCACCTCCACCATCATGAATGCTGAGTGTGCACACTACAAGAAACTATTTAATCTGTGACAGAAACATTATGTCACTGATTGATGAAAAACTGTCACAATGTGTTGTTTGCGACAATTTCAGATATCGTAATGGAATGGGCGTCATTGATTAAATCGATCGACGGTTCTTAAAAAACATCACAGACTGTGATGTTACCGTGACGTTTCTTGACTGTCACGGGGTAGCCCAAGGCCCATGCAGCCCAACCCTTAAGCCCACTATCGGTGAAAAAATAAATTGTCACGAATTGCTGCTGACATGGATGTGACATGGCTGCTGACATGGATGATAGGTGATGACATGGACAATGACGAGGATGCTAACATGGCATGCTGATATGGAATTTGATTTATCATGGACCATTTATTGATAGTGGTATCACAGATTAACGTGACATGCTGACATGGCATGCACTAATGACGTGGACAATGTCAGGACTGCTGATGTGGCATTCATGGTCCATTTGTCAATAGGCCCATTTTAGAACTAGGCCACTAAGATGAGCCTCTCTTTCAGCCCACTTTTCCATTAAATTCAGCCCACAACTCATTAAAAATTCAGCCCACAACACAACTCACGAAAAATTCAGCCCATTTATCAGACAATACAGTTTGACAACCCATTTATCAAAATTCAGTAACACAACTTACATCATGGAATCAGATACAATCTCTGGAAAAAAACAGAAAACACAACCAGAAATTTTTTTAAGGGCAAACACAACCAGGAATTGAAGCAGATAACACATGCTTTCAGATGTCTACATTCCAAAAACACTACACTTTGCTCTTTGTTATTCTGCCACTCCTCTCTGATTCCTTGTGAGTTGGTATAAATCCTGAAATAAAAAAGGGCATGTCATGCTAGTTGAACTGGAATTACAAATTAACAGAAATAATAGAAGTAAATTAGCAATATGTTCAAACATATAGGCCTAGACTTGCATCTAACATTGGGTGGATCACATTTATGCATTTGTTAAATTCAAAAGAGTAGCTAGAGACTCTGCACTAGAGGGAACAATCACAAGCAAATGAGCAGTAGTCAGATCCCAGAGTGACCGATTTCCACGAAGGGCCAAACCAGAATGCAATTAGCAAAGACAATGAAATACAGAATAACTCAATTTTGAAATTTCTGACAAGGTATATATTCTCATTACAAGTCAAAAAGGCTGCACATTGTCAAAAAAAAAATCCAATAACTGCAGTGGAGAAGGCCAAGCAAGATGTAATGTCCTAGCAGTAATCAACTTGAGTCCACTAATCTAGTGCACTGACAGCCTACTGATATTGCTATTAAATTTCACTTCAGGAGGTTATTAAGAACTAATATGGTTCAATCACTGCAGACCATAGTACTAATCCAACCAGTGCAAAATCCATCAGATCCAAAAAATATTTATGCATAGAGCGAGGAGAAACTAACACCTGGAAGACGGTAGTGTTGTGATCCAGCTCCTACTACTGCTCCCTGTGTCAACCTGCAAAAAACAAATTGCAAACCAAAAATCGAAGTCTGTCTGTTTTTAAACTTAAGAGTGAACCCTGCATACAAAAAAAGAGACATTAGATGTACGTGATGAGTGATGACATTTGACAAGAGTTTACAGTTTAATTAATTGTGTATAGAGCTAGATAACCAACAGGATGTGCTACAGAGTACAGACAATGGTGAAGAGAGTAGTAAAGGAGGGGAAGAGAAGAGATGCCTCTGTACCTGTGAACCTGCGTGAAGGAAGGGCGTGCTAGTCAAACTTGGAAACATACCTGAAGTAATGTACAAAGGGACCTATAACCATTTTAACTAATTTATTATGCATCTCAAGTTTAATCTTTTGAAAAGGGAAAAATGAACATCAATTGAGGTCATAGATTCAATGCTGCAGGAAGTACAAACATAAGAAAGAATGGAATGAAATAACAACCCAATGCACATGCTCTAGAGGCCTAGATATAGCACACGTCTAATTCAATGGATGTAGTTAGTAACAGAAAGTAACTTCAACAAGACAACTTCAATTGTGGTTTCCAAAGACAAAAATAAAAGCATATAGTTTTTGTATGTGATCAAGTTGTTGTTTATAGATCAGTTTTATAGATTTCCAAGATGTTTAATGTGATAGCATGATAGTGCGAGAGTTCCACATGTGACTTTAAATAATTACAGACAGAAACATTTTATGTGTTTCATAGAAACAAAGTGAATTTCTTTGAAATTACTATTTGCCAATACTGAAACCATCTAGATGTTTTCTCATCAACTCATGACTCAACAAGGACCAAAGCTATGCTAGTACAAAACAAAGCTATGACTCTACGAGGACCAGATCTATTTTCTGGTAAAAGCATCATAAATCAATAGGCCCTGTGCTGGGGAGAGGAGAGAGAGTAAATCTGAGAGGGAGGTCGGGGAAGGAAGGGGAGGCGGAGATGCCCTCCGTGGAAAATGTACCATGTCCTTGGGGGAGAAAGCGATGTAGAGGCCGTGGGGTGGGGAGAGGAGGGCGGCTGCAGATATGGGGAGGAGGTGAATGGGACGCGACCTCCGAAGCCCGGATCTGGGTCCACAACTGCTCATGGCTGCGGCCCGGCTGCCGCGTGTGTCCGCTCCACGCGGGGCTCTGGGCTTCGCTGGGTTAGCGGCAATGCGGCATCAACCACCCTCGTCCGTCACTTTTCCAAGGGGCCGCTGGGGAGGGTCGGGTTGCGGTGGCCGGAGAAGGAGGCGGAGGCCGGGCGCGGTTGGTGTGCGGGTTTGGGGGGAGGAGGGTGCAGCCGGGCGTCTCGATGCGGGAGGGAGGAAGGAGGAGCATTGGCTAGGGTATGGGGAGTGTGGCCGACGCACGTTTTATACATTGCGAATGGGCAAAATTTGCCAGCGGACACCGATAAAATGTGGCTTTTGCCACGGACCACTAAAAAAGAGTGTTTTTTAGAGACACTGTAAAATCATGTACATTTACTGAGAGACACGGTAAACAATATTATAACATTTTCAGCTCAAAACACTCCAATCTGGACAGTATACCCCTACCCATTACAAGGATCATCAAAATCGTTGTAAGAAAAATAGAAGAAAGAAAGGAGAAAAAGGAAGAACAAGCAAAATTATCCATCTGCAGTGAGCCAACGTCATTGTTGAGATTCATATCCTCACGGTTCTCATGAGTAGGAAAGCAGCATATTGTACTTGGCTCCTCAGCAATACAGCACAGGAAAAGCAGCTCGGCCAGGAAACAATCGCAGCGTGGCAAAGTAGCGAGCTCCCCTGAATGCTACAGGCGCATCGCAGCAGCTGCCGCAGCGGTAAGGAGAAAAAACAAAGAAAAGGAAAAAAGCCTCACCGAGGCCACCGGCAGGATCTTGCCATCGCAAGCACCGCCCCCATTAGACCATCCTCGTGCCGCTCATCCACCGCTCGCCCTGCCTGGAGCTTTGGCCGCTTGCTTCCCCGCTCGGAGCTCGATCGCGCACTGCTGGGAGGGTCCTCCGTCGTAGCTCGGGCGGCGAGAAGGACCTCCCAGGGCGTGGTCGCCTGCTGCGGGCAAGGAGTCGAAGAGCGCCGCCGCTTGGACTTCACAATTCTGCGTGAAGGAAGGAGTCCATGTGTGATACGATAAGATAGCAAGGGTAGTCTTGTCATTTCGCGTTGCTATCCAATTAAACTGGAAAAAATAATTGATGTAGTGTCTTACAGCCAATGTACACATTTTGTTAGTGTCCTACGGCAAAGACATGCCTTTTTAGTGGCTCCTAGCAAATGCCACCATTTATCAGTGTCTCTGAGCTAATTTCGCCTTGCGAATGTGATCCTGACCATCGGGATGGACGGCCACAACCATTTGGGCCGTGCAGGCCTAGCCGAAAAAATGGTCCAAAAATAGATCTTCTGGCCCGTTTAAGAAAATTTAATTTTTATTTTCTTTTTGATAGTAAAGATGTATTAAATTCTAAGACATCAAAAATAATTTCAGATGAGAAAGTTGTCAATACAATAGTTGTAGAACTTATCGAGAATATGATGACCTGATGTTCGCCACTTGCCTTAAAGTAAAATATAGATCTAATCTGAATATTACTTGCAATTAATATGCTTGATAAGTATTTTGATCCTACCTTAATAGATTTATTTTATTGTACTACGTTTCACTTTAATTTCAACCAAGTCGAAAGGATTTGTTCACATCTGAAGTCTGCTCATGTATTATTTCCTCAATATTCTGTCCAGCTGCTGCACCGACGGCAGCTGGGATTCACGACGACTGCTCCCGCAGCGGCAGCGGTCCCTGTGCTGTGCAGCCAGCCTGGGTCTGCAATGGTGGCTCCGGCACCAAGCTGGTGAGATGTTGGGCATCGCTCCTCCCAAGGAGAGGTGTCCACTGGCAGTTTGGGGGCTTGGGTGCCATGGACGCATGCGCTTCTGATTGATTCAGACATCACTGCTAACAGGTGCGTCTCCTCTCCTCTCACTCTGCATCCATGTCCCAAGCATCTGCAGTTCTAGGCTCCCTCAATCTCCACTTCTCTATACGAGTTGTTGCCTAGAGGACGAGTGAGTTTCCCATTATTCAGCCAACTATTCCATCTTTTTTTCTCTGTGTGTATGCTGATGTTGGCTTGGTTTGCAGATGGAAGCCATGGCTTCCTTGCTTTGTTTTGTGTAGTACCATTGCATTTTAGTAGGCCAAAATAAAGTATAGTTTAATAAATTGTTTATGTTCTGACCAATCCAATCCATGCCATGGTTAATCTTTTTCGTGAGCTCCTGTGTACGCTAAGAATGTGTGATTTAAATGGATATCTGTGTAGGCGTTCTACTTCCCTGAAGCAGGTCTGTGCATGAACTATTTGGCGAAATGCCTAACTGAGATTGGTGCTTTGCTTATATAATATAAATTCAAAGTCATTTAATTAACCCAGATGTATGAACTCTTTGGTGCTTAGCAGTCATGTTTTCTTCAATATTTCAATATGTCAATATGCTTGCCATAGATCTCCGAGGCGTAGTAGAGAACATCATGATAGTTTCCTTTTATTATTTTTGCATGCTGCTGGCCTGCAGTTGCAGGTTACTATATATGCAATTTTTATTGAATGATCTGAATGTCTATAATTGCTGGCAAATGTCTTGGAACAGTTCTTACCTGTGAGATTCGTTTCTAGATTTTGTTTTCTGTATGTGCATGTGTATTATATTTCATGGTTATCAGGAGAGAATTACATTGCTCTGTTAATTGATTTAACTACATCAGATGTTGAAAATTATCACACCCTTGGTAATATTGAGATATTATCTAAGTTACTGACTCCTATTTTGTTCTTTGTAGACTGCTCGAAAAGGAGTCAACCTAACTGGATCTACGTCAACAAGGTAAAAAAAAAAAGAATAGCAAGGTTGCAGGTGTTCTTCTAAACAAGAGTTATACAACTCGACAACAACAGATGAATGTTGCTGTCAAACGTGTACGAACAAGAAGCCAATAGGTATGAAATGCAAATCCCAATTCTATTAAGTATTGACATACTTTTTGTGTCCATTCTAACGAAGACACGGGACATGTTGAACTACGAATGAATTGTAGTTTAGTGCTTAAACAAGCTATATATTTTTGTTGCAGCATATAAAATTACCAATTACTTACATGTGTTTTCTTGCTACATATAAAACATTTTTTCCTAATCTGATCAGAATCAAATATTTTAGCTGGTTTTCCTAATTTGTAGCAGAATCTGGGCTGTTGGACCGGCTACAAATTTTTTCTGACCCATTATGTGTCAACCCTTCTTTTCTGGGCTGTAGTTCAGCAATGTTATGTGACATTCCCTTTATTGCTGATTGTGTCAAAATGAGGTTGTGATGTGCAGTTGGTACTCCTCCCAATTCAAAATGAAAGGTTCAGACCCCTACTCTGAGCACATTGCATTTGTGACCCATTACTTATGCAGCACTATGTGGCTGGTAATCAAAAGAAATCTAATAACTGCACCTACAAATGACATCTTTACCGATGCAAGACCAATTCACCTCTGACAAGTTTTAGATGAGTTTGTAATTATATTATGTTTCAGTTTCTACATATATGGAGCATGTCATTACTGTATTAGCATTGCTTTGATTACCTTGTAAATACCATGTACATTAAACATTAATGCATATGAATTATTATTTGTTCAACAGGATGATTGATCTTGCATAATGGATCACTCAGACTCAGATGTCGTCTATGGTCAACACAAGGAAAATCTCTAATAATGTCAAAACAATGTTTGCTATAGCATCTACATAAGATATAGATGTAGTTGTGATGTTCACCTAAACACTGTCCGGCAAGCTATGTTTGAACTACTCTCATTCCGGAAAAATGTATATAGTATTATCTACTAATTTGAATTTGAAGAATTGATTATGGAAATATTGTTTAAGTTTCATTAATAATTGATTCTTGTATTTTGGTTAGTTGTTTATTATTTATTATTCAAAAATAAACTACTATCCAAATATATAAAATGCAATATGAAATACGACTGACTGCGATCTCTGTTGCAATACCCTAAATGCAGCCATATGCTATTGCAAAAAAGTAAAGTTTAGTTGCCACAAAACTTTTTGCAACGAATATTGAGTGTTGCTACAATGGTTACTAACCTCGATTAATATGTTGTTGCGATATAAATTATTGCTACCAAATATGTTGTGTTGCTATTATATTTATTTACATCAAACAATGCTTTGTTGTAATATTTCTTCTCCCTTCTACATATTTCTGTTGCAACACTTATTTTTGCCACAATTAAGTTGTCGTTGCAATATAGTAAGTTACAACGAATCTCGTTGCGTTGTCATATGATCAATCTCAACAAACTATGTGCGTAGCAATATACTTAATTACAACGATGTTGGGTGTGGCAACACAATCTATTGCCACAGTGTCCGTCCATTGCAACTACATACTATGGCATCGCCTAGAGGCGTTGCAATACAAGTTTCTACAACGACATCGGCTATTGCCATACCTCTCTAAAGCAATGATTCATGCCGTTGCAATTACTTGTATTGCAACATGCTATAAAAATGGTTGCAATGGACCTATTGCATCGGAACCTATTGCATCGGGTTGCAACTAAACACATTTAGTTGCGAGTTGTAACAATTGCAACTAAATTGGTCTTATTGCTACTATTTTGCGACCATTGCTATAGCCCCAAAATCTAGTAGTGTCATTTTTCTATGCAATGCAAATGAGACTCCCAGACTCGCCGCTGCCACCCTGCAATACACCAAGTAGCTATGCATGGCCTAATAATAAAGTTTTTACTACAGGCTACAACCCCTAGTGAATAATGCATGAGCACTTTGATTTGAGGTAAAAAAAAATGTTGAAAGCATTAAGATCATCAGTTTGCTACAACCTACAACCCCTAGTGAATAAAGAATAATGCATAAGCACTAAAAAAATTACAATATGCTCATGTGTCTAACAAATATCGAAATTTCTCTTACATTCTGCAAGCTTTGGTAGCAACTCAGACATAAGTTGTTCCCTACATGCTTCCCTTTTTCTTTTCCACTACTTGTTCAATCTGTACCAATTTTTCTTCCAATATCCTTTCCCTTTCAACCTTTTCATTTGCAAGTTGTTCTTCTAACTTGTCAACCTTATCTTGGTGCATAGTGTTTGTTATTTCCTAGTAGTTCCAAAATAAATTGGAACTAGTTTACTATTTTCTATAGTTTAAATTATTTTTTGTGTTTATGAAAAGTATTTACAAATTGATCTATGTGTACCTCACATAAGATTGCAAAAATTGTATAAAACTTTTAATTAGGTTTACATGTTCCATTGTAGCACGTCTTTGGGATAGATGAAGAATGCAATTGTTTGCTATGGACAATTTAACTTTCTATCTCCAAATTATCACTAAATAATTATAATAGTATCTCAATTTGGTAAAAAAAATACAAAATGGCAAGACAACATATCTTGGGTCCATAAACTTTCCATAAAAAAGTTCAGATGGTTTTGATAAAGTGAGACTATATATCATTCATCAATAGATAGATCTTTCACAAAGAGTTCCATATAAGTCTAGGTCAAACAATGAAAATTGTATGTCACCAAACATTTTTGAACTTGCATGCACCTTAATTTTGGACATATGCTTATTTTTACCTTGATATTAGAAAATATGAAGTTACAATATCAGTTGTTATATTCTCTATTTTCTACTCGGTTGGACCAAAACAAATCACATGAAAAAGATTTTAACATAGCAATTAATGTAAATAACACAAAATGAAACAACATGATTTTAGAAAAGTTTTTAAAAAAGAAGTCGATTTTACAAGTTTTAATTTCGGGTTAAAAGGAGAGAGATAGAAGTATTCTACGCGTTGTAGTGGGGAGGTATCAAGCATGCGTCCCCCACGTGGTGTGCTCCGAATTGCTGTCACGCCCCCATATCGGATCTACTCCGTACGTGGCTGTCAACGATCAGATCAGAACAAATTTAACTGAAATCATGCGCTTAATGAATTTGAAAGCGCAGCGTGGTATGAACGAGCGTAGTGGCCATCAGCACCAGTTCGATTACCGCTGCCTTCTTTTTTTTTTTGTTCATTTTTTTGCCAATAGATAAAATATCGGACGCGGCCCAGTGCTTTGGCCCACCAATCTTTTTCGCCCAAGGCCCAATCTCGCTCGACACTGAAGGGTATGGTCCATTCCGAAGCGGGCTGGGGAACTGGGCTGAAAATAAAAAGAGCTTCCGAAGTTATTTTCCAATGAAACTTCCAGCTTTTAAGATTCGTGTGCACATTTAGATAGGACGGTTCCTAATCTTTCTTCTTCCTCTGTCTCAGCTTCTTCTCTTCCGCTGGGGAGCTTGCGCCGCCGTTGTCGCGGGGAGGTAGTTGCACCTCGAGGGCCGGGACGTGGGCGGGCGGCGGCGGGTCGCCGCTGGCCGCGGGTGGTGGTCGAGGCCGACGGAGTTAGGGTTAGGGTTTCGAGGTCCGGGTTTTGGGGGTCTCCAAATCTCCGTTGTTCATCGGACCTAGAAGAAGGGAGGCGAGGTCGGTGGGCCGGTGATTGGCGGGGGCAGTGAGAATGGTTCAGGTTAGGAAGGACGGGGTAGAGGGCGGCAGTGGAGGGTGGGCAGACGGCGTGGCGGTGAGGTAGCCACCGGCCGGGACGGTGGACGAGGTGGTGGCGGCGTTGGGCGTGAGGAAGAAGAAGGGTTGAGTGGAAGAAGAAGAAGAATATGGGTTGTTAATGGGCCTATAGTTTCCTTGGTTATCCAAGTGATAGGAGCCCCCTATCTTCCGGATGGTCGGAACCAACCTTTTAGTGTTGAAAATTCGTGTGACCCGTTGGATCTTTATCAATCGGAACCCTAAACTCCTCCCTACACTCTCCATGTCTGCTCCCCTCTCTCGTTGGGTCCATGCCACTACTGCTAGCGCTTCCCTGCCGTCGGCTCGCCTCCCTGGCCGACCCTGCTGGTTCGACCCCCACCACCGGTGCCTCCCTGGCTAGTCCCGCCAGCAGCGCGTGTCACTCGGCCAGCTCCACCCCGCACCACCGACCGGCCTACCCCAGACTGCCTCCACTCCTCCGCCATCGGCCCCCGCACACTGCTACCCCTGTGCGGGCTTGTCGGGGGGAGCAAAGGGCTGCTGCCGGCAAAAGCTCCACCCATCGGAGGTGGAGAAGAAGGCAAGAAGATGGTTGTCAACATTATTTTCAAAAATGTTGGTGCAAATTTTTTTAAAATATTGGATTCAACTTTTTCTACGTAAATGTTGGTCAACATTTTTTGAAAATATTGACAACATTTTCTCCCACTAGTATTCCTAAAAAATGTTGGTCTTGGTCCAACATTTTTTAAAAATGTTCATAACATTTTTTTCTAGCAAAATTTCTAAAAAATGTTAACACATTTTTTTGAGTGGGATATCATCAAAGGAGGTTAGACTAACTCCAACAGTGTTACGCATCTACAACCTCAAACTCCCATTAGCACAAGAGAGAGGGCTCAGGTCACGCAAAAGAGCAGGATGTGCAGCAGTGTTACTGCAAGCGCATCTGCATCCTCCCGGACGGTTGGCTCCCGCGGGCGCTGGGAGCGAGCGGGCGGTGGAGGAGGCCCGTCTGCTGGTGGAACTGCCGCGGCGGAGAGAGCAGGGGAGGGACGGTGCCGCCGGCACCGGCCAGGCTGGTACTCGGTAGCACACTAGCGCCCAGGACTCCACGACACACAGCACGCCCACACGAATCACGATTGCTTCCGGCCGGTGACCACCTGCGATCTGGTGGCGGCGCTCGGCACACAGGGCGCCGGCCATTCTCCTGCTCTCAAGTCACCCACCTCACGATTGATTTCGAGAGAGGCCTCTTTCCTGGAGACAAACACGTACATGGACTAAGCAAGCTATAGCAGGTGAATTAATGGGCCTCAAATTACATAATTAATTAGGAAAGCCAGGCTCGTTTTTTTCCCTCATGCGCTGGGGGTGGTTTTTGTTTTCATGATGCAGTTCCTTCAATTTTTGGTGCGCCTTAGCGTACTGACTGGGTCCACACATGCAAAGCCCACCAAATAAATTTTGTGGTAATTTTTTTTTAAAAAACAACACGTGACGTGACAGACAACCTAATATGTAATAAAAGATCCTCTTTAGTCCTCACATATGTGACTTAGCACGAGACAAACTTTGAAATATCTGGTATGTGTTCTCTGTCTCTGCGGGCTGGATGGTCTTGCCATGTGTTCGCTGAATCGCTGGCACAGGGTTCTCGATGAGAGACTCGGTGCCCCACTCGCTCCTTCATCCACGGCGGCTTTTCAGTCTTCCTGTGTGCATTGCCCGTTCATCCACGGGTGAAATCGACTGCCAGTTGCCACTGACCGAGTCATTTTGATCAGACACTTCTTCCACAGTGATCATCAAACTATACCACTGCTTGACTGCTTCAGCCTCCGTTCCGAGCTTGACCGTCACCACTGCACCACAGTCAGTCAGAAGTCACAGCTTCTGACCTTCACGGTCTGCACCTCCGTTACACCACTCGTTTGGCCCTTCGTGTACGGCGATTCCGATTTATTCTTCAGCTGACGAGTGACGAGTGTGGTACCTGCACGCAAATGTGCAAGTGCAATATATTATGAGTTGGATAAATACATTGTTTTGCTGGTCAACTTGATGTTCATTGATATATGTTCTTGGCTTTTGTCCCTACAAACGAATTTTCTATGAGAGAACCTACTTGACAACCAGATGTTATTTGCGAATCGAGTGTAGCTTAGCTGATAAGATTACTTTTGGTGGAACTAGACAACCTGAGTTTAAATCCTCGATACCAGTCGACATAGAGGCCTCGATACCAATCAACATAGAGGCACCCGTGCTAACAGGGGCGGAGCTCCATGCATGCAGTCGTCGGGGTCGGCAGACCCCGATGGATTTTACGAACTCTACTATAATCTCATGGTGCAAGTAGCAAATCTCTCTTATATTCTGCAAGATTTAGAAGTCACAGCTTCTGCTGTCACACTACCACCGTTTTCAACCTTCACGGTCTGCACCTCCGTTGCACCACTCGTTTGGCCCTTCATGTACGGCGATTCCGATTTATTCGATCTTCAGCTGACGAGTGACGAGTGTGGTACATGCACGCAAATGTGCAAGTGCAATATATTATGAGTTGGACAAATACATTGTTTTGCCGGTCAACTTGATGTTCATTGATGTATGTTCTTGGCTTTTGTCCCTGCAAACGAATTTTCTATGAGAACCTACTTGACAACCAGATGTTATTTGCGAATCGAGTGTAGCTTAGCTGGTAAGATTACTTTTGGTGGAACCAGACAACCTGAGTTTAAATCCTCGATACCAGTCGGCATAGAGGCTTCGATACCAGTCAACATAGAGGCACCCGTGCTAACAGGGGTGGAGCTCTATGCACGCAGTTGTCGGGGTCGGCAGACCCCGATGAATTTTATGAACTTTACTATAATCTCGTGGTGGAACTAGCAAATCTCTCTTATATTCTGTAAGATTTAGAAGTCACAGCTTCTGCTGTCACACTACCACCGTTTTCAACCTTCACGGTCTGCACCTCCGTTATGCCACTCGTTTTGCCCTTCATGTACGGCGATTCTGACTGCCTCTTTATCCTTCAGCTGACTATCGACGAGTGTGGTACTTGCACACAAAATGTGCAAGTGCGAGATATTATGAGTTGGATAAATACATTGGGGGTGTTTGGATGGAGGAGTAAATGGGATAAATAGGGCAAATTTACTCCAAATGTGCCAAACATGTAGGGTAAATGTGGTGGGTCAAATATGTAGCCCCCTCTAATTTCATTTACCCCTCAAAAGTGTCAAATTGAGGTAAATTTACCCCAACAATCCAAACACATCCATTGTTTTGCCAGTCAACTTGATGTTCATTGATATATGTTCTTCGCTTTTGTCCCTACAAACAAATTTTCTATGAGAACCTACTTGACAACCAGATGTTATTTGCGAATCGAGTGTAGCTTAGCTGGTAAGATCACTTTTGGTGGAACCAGACAGCCTGAGTTTAAAATCCTCGATACCAGTCGACATAGAGGCACCCGTGCTATTTGATAACTTTGTCAACCTTGATATCTGCTGACTCAGTCTCTGCGTGTATTGATAAAGCTGTGTACATATGTATATTTTAAGTTCTCTTATTTTGACTTCGATGGCATTACTAGTTGATGCACTTGCCATTGTGTGTAGGCAATCACTCTACGTATATACCAAATTAATACTCCCTCCATTTCGATTTATAAAGCGCAAGGTGACATGACACGACGGTCTTCCAAATTACTATACTTTGATTATTATTTATGGTTATGAACTTATAATCATTGGAAAGAACAATTGATTACAAATCCAACCATGTCAAATTTACATTATAAAAATAAAAAATAGATGGATAAATTATTGGTCAAAGATTATAAAATTTGAATCTTAAGATTATAAACATGAATGGAGGGAGTACATATCGAAAGTCATACTAGTTTTATAAAATAGAATAAACAGTGACTCATCGAATTATATTTTTATGTACTTTTAACAAATGGCAGATGCTTAGCTAGTGTGCTTGCACCTACATGGGGTTGACGGGTAGCTAGTATTCCTTCCATTCCAAATTGTAGGACATTCTAATTTTTTCTTGAAGAGTCAAACCACTTTATGTTTGATTAAAATTACAGAGTGGATAAAAAGATTTATGGAGCGAATAGATATACTATGAAAATATATTTAACAATGAATCTAATAAGTACTTATTTGGTATGATAAATTTTAGTAATTTATTGTATTAATTTTATTAAACCTGATATGCTTTGACTTTTCAAAAAAGTTGGAATGGCTTACTATTTGGAATGGAGTGAGTAGTATTTAACAGACAAGAGCAACACCTAGATAAGCACATACTTGCATCCTTCAGAGTGCTTCTTATCTGTAGGAGCTTCCTGCCACGCATATCTCTATACAGTTCTATCAGTTTCTTTCTGCAAAAAAGTGTCCTGGTATGTTTGGCGTCATTTCATTTCTAGAATTCTTTATTAGTGTCATATTTTGCCTTTTGAGTTAACAACTTTCCCTTTTCAGTCCTAGTCACTTTCTCTGTATTGTACCTCTGGTAGCAGGTATCGAGCTCAAGATGAGAATCTACGCCCATCTCCAGCTTTTCTTTCTGGTTTTATCTACTGTTTTACTCTTAGTTTCTTGTCAAATAACTTCGATCAAACATAAGGACCGAAATGCTCTCCTTGATCTGAAATCTTTCATCACCAATGATTCCTCAGGAGCCTTATCTTCATGGGGGAATGGCTCCTCAGCATGCACACGGGCCGGGGTGCTGTGCAATCATGGCGGCAGGGTCTCAGAGCTGGATCTCCGGGGTCTCAACTTGGTTGGAAGGATTAGCCCTAGCATTGGCAATCTATCAGCTCTCCATTCCTTGTGCCTACAAGACAACAACTTTGTTGGTAACATTCCTAACCAACTTGGTATGCTTGGTCGGCTTCAAATGCTAAATCTTAGCGGCAACCTTCTTACAGGAAATATTCCCTCGTCTTTCACAAACTGCACTAACCTCATGACAGTTGATTTGTCGAGGTACACCATTTCTGGTGAAATTCCTTCATCCATCCACCTCCGTCAGAGAATTCGAAAGATATTCATAGGGAAGAACAAGCTAAATGGCAGTATCCCCCCATCAATTGGTAATTTTTCGCTGCTAAACACTCTTGATGTTAACACAAACAACCTCACTGCTACAATTCCTGAAGTTCTAGGCAGACTCAATCATATACAATACCTCCAGCTCTCCATAAATAACCTAAAAGGCTTCATTCCACTACCGCTTTACAATATCTCTACACTTAATTTCTTCGCATTTGCAAAGAATGACCTTAGTGGTGAGATTCCAACTGATATTGGTTTTCGGCTCCCAAACCTCAGTGTCTTCCATATCTGCTTCAACAAACTCACTGGTCCGATCCCATCATCTCTTCACAATGTCACAAAGATTGAAAGCATAAGAATGTCCAACAACCTACTTACCGGCTCTGTGCCACCTGGTCTTAATGGTCTCCATAACCTTACCATGTACAACATTGGTTTCAACCATATATCTGACACTACAAGGATCATTACGGACCTAACAAACTGCAGTAAGCTGCAATTAATTGCCCTTGATGAGAATCTCATTGAGGGATCATTTCCTGATTCAGTTGGTAACCTTTCAAGCTCTCTTATAAAGCTATATCTCGGTGGCAACAGGATAAATGGTCAAATACCACCCTCTATACGGAGTTTGACATCCTTAACATTACTTAATGTAAGTTACAATCAACTATCTGGGAGTATCCCACCAGAGATAGGCCATCTCAGTGAGCTAACAGTGCTTGCGCTTGCTGCGAACAAATTTTCTGGACTGATCCCAGTGGAGATTGGGCGCCTTACTGCCCTCACAACACTAGAGATCA
This sequence comes from Cenchrus fungigraminus, assembly GCA_036936925.1. Classification (NCBI taxonomy): domain Eukaryota; kingdom Viridiplantae; phylum Streptophyta; class Magnoliopsida; order Poales; family Poaceae; genus Cenchrus; species Cenchrus fungigraminus. The sequence continues at coordinate 96,685,117 of CM072774.1, read as the reverse complement.
ATAGTAATGAGTTGGCTGGTAGAATTCCAGAAGAGTTGGGTCTGCTGCAACGTGTTCTGTCACTGGATATATCAAGCAACGAACTTCTTGGTGACATCCCTGCATCCCTCTTTTCACTGAGGAGTCTTAGTTCTGTTCTTAATCTGTCACATAATTCTCTTAGTGGAGGATTAACTGATACAATTGGCCAGCTAGAGAACATCATCTCTATTGACCTCTCAGACAATTTACTCAACAGTAGTATCCCACTCTCGATAGTGCAGTGCCGGAGCCTGCAAACATTATTTTTGAGCAGAAATGTTTTTTCAGGAGTGATCCCTGACAGTATTGGGAATATTAGGGGATTGCAGATCCTTGACCTTTCAAACAACAAGTTAACCGGTAGCATACCTGGAAGCCTAGCTAATCTGCCCCTTCAGCTGTTAAACCTCACAATGAATGACCTAAATGGGTTGGTTCCAAGCACTGGAATCTTTGCAGACAGCTCCATTGTTTTCCTTGATGGAAACCCAAAACTGTGCTACTCAAAGTTGACATGCTACCACTCGCAATATTCCTCGCACCGCCGAAAGGTGCACATAGTGTCTGCGGTTGCTGCTGCATCATTTGTTGCAATTTTCATCCTTATAATTTTTGTTTTCTTCCTGTCCCGAAGATATTTTGTAAGTGCAAAGACAAGAGCAAAAGACAGTATTATCAAAGTAAATCACCCACTTATTTCGTATGAAGAGCTATGGCGTGTGACCAACAACTTTGATCAAAGAAACCTTATTGGTGTTGGTAGCTTTGGTTTGGTTTACAAAGCTACTAGTATCTTGCGTGCGCCCATGCGCGCGGCTGAATAATAATTGTAGGAGATAAATCTATACTTAAATAATAATTGTACGATGAAGTTATGGTGCAGGTAAAAATACGTTTATATATATATTTATGTAGAGGGTTGCATACAGAAACACACATCTAATAATATACATAATATGGATTTGTGTTCTTGCTGCTGAGTAGAGTCTTGGTAGTCACACATAGTGTGAGATGGTTATAAGTGAATATTGTACCACAAAAGATATTGCATGTAATCAAATACTATAAGTATGTGAAGTTGTGTTGGATTGAAATGAGAAAGTACCTTTATGAAGCTTTTGATTTGCATATTAGCATCTATGTTTCCATTCCATTGGTTCACGGTCTGAATCTATAAGGTATATGCAGGCAGGAGGAAGTAATATAGATATATTAACAAATAACAAGGAACAATTAGGAGTCGCTATTGGGATGAAAGGATAGAAGGTGATTTGTATGTACGTACCTGTAGTCTCGTACTCATTAGGATCGAACGAACTGTCAGAGGTGCATCCATTGGAAGTGGTGTTGTTGTTTAAGGGCATGTTCGACATTTCTTCTAGTTCCTTTTCTTCTATGGTAAAATAAGAAATGAAAGAGAATGCATGCTCCCTGTAGTGCATGTAGTAGGAAATTTATTATTGTCCAATCAAGATTGTAAACAAAGCCAGGATCGAGTTACTGAGAAATTACCTGCTATCACTTTTATTGGCTCATTGACATCATTATCCTTCTCCAACCATGCTACACATTACCTCAGCTGAACCATTATGGTGGTTACTCCTACAGAAGCCGCCTCTTGGATCGGAGCATATACCTCAATAGGGAGCATTGTCATTATTCTTCATGAAAAAAATTGTTCCGGCTTGTAAACAGTCCAACATTGCTATGTTATGTAAGATCAATCTTTTAGTATTTCTACTGACCAGAAAGGCATGAGAGAATGCTAATGCTCTGGGAAAAACATAGAAGAACCGGCAACTTCATTGTGATTGAAAAGAAGCTATGTGCATTTAAGTTAATATCGGTAAAAGGAAATCGTGCTAATGGAAACACAGATGTTCTGCCTGCTAGTAGCATTATGTACACAGAATTGAAATAAAATGCAACAGACACAAACACATGATTTAGAGCATTTTTCAGCCCAGTTTAAAGAGGATGCTTGTATTGTCAACCAGGGGCATATATTAAAAAATGGAGAAGACAAAAAAAAGTCAACCTATCAGGCACCTTGCTGTAGTGAAAGGAAATAGCAATAACCAAGATGTGCATACATAAAATAAATCTAGGTACCTATACATACAGTGATAGCACATCAATACATTATATTAATAATTTAAAACATCAACAAGGTAAAAAAAAAGTGGAAAGTACATGTACCAGGATCCTATAGCAAGATCACTAATGGTGTCTAATTACTTGGGACTGAATGGGAAACTGCATAGGTGATTAGAATTCATTACAAAATAAATAGCAACAATTTTTTATATATATATTCTTCCGGGCAATATAGACAGGAGACATAATCTTGTAGCTATAACTCGAATAAAGAGGTCTTCTATTACGTAAATACAATTGAGGTCGATGCATATAGAAAATGTATCTGAATTGCAATCGACACTACAATATTTTAGCAAGGGAAGTATAATTAATTAGGATGGAGCCTCACAAGAATTGTAGCATAATAATTACTAAATCACACGTTGCAAGAAGTACAATACCATGGCGCAAACACCACAAAATGGTAAGAAACCACCAACAAAGATCAAACTTACAAAGATGTCGTTTTCTGAAAATGCCAAACGAAACACAATAGGAAAATCTAATCTCCAACTGTACTTGCCACACGGAGCCTAGCAATTTGTATATATATACAGACAGCACAAAAATTCTTTCGCAAATGTTACAACCAATGTTAGTATTTATCAGACTGCAAAGAGGACATACCAAGCCAACTGAACACGAGAACCAACAAAGAGTATTCCGCAATAGTGGCATCCTCCTCCAAGAACCTTCCACAAGGGCAGCAGCAGTTAGAATAGGAAATGTAATTTAACCTACAATCTGAATGTTTGAAACAATCAGAACTACATACGAAGAAGCAACAAAACTGGAACAACACAGAAAACAAAATTAACAAAAACAGTAATCCGAACCTTCGCCAAAACAAATCAAGAAAAGCATTAAGAGCTAAGAACAATAATTGGTGGTCCGGAGGACTGAGCAAGACAGTGGCCTGTAAAAAAATGGATCCAAAGTAAACATGAGGAGAGATTGTCCAATACTGATGCAAGAACTTTAAAAAAAAATGAATGAGAAGCAGATCAAAGAAAAAAATAGCACAATATGAGGCATCTTCTTTCTACCTGTCTCTTGCCCTCTCCTACGGCTACTGATGTTAGCCAACAGTGAAATTGACATGCTGCCAGAGCTCAACAGCTTACGAGAAGGAAGTGAAGCACCGAGCTCCGTCCGCAGCCGGTTAAGCGCCGCCCGCCGCAAGCACTTCGTACGCGGCCGCGTGAAGGCACCATGCTGCCATCCGCGAGAGGGAGGAGGACAACCATGAACTGCAGGAAGGTTCTGCTACTGCGAGAGGCGAACCACAGGCCTGAAATAAAATAAAGAACCGCAGGCCTGGCACAAGCCCGTGAGCGTTGCTCACCTCGAGCTTCGCCCGACCTCGCTGGCAGGGAGCCGCGGGCTGGCGCCTGCAACCGCCGTGTGCCGAGGCCGCCGGGCCGCTTGGGGATGCCGTCGCCGGGCATCCCCGCAAGCTTGCTCGACTTTAGCCACTAGTCCGAGCCCCGAGGTGCGCACCGCTCCCGCCCCACCGCACAGCCGCCGCTGGCCGCACCGCGGACTGCTGTCGCTCCAACCTGACACCCTGGCTGCCACGTAACGGGTGCGGACGGGGAAGGCAGAGCATCCCCATCGGTGCATGGGCAGGACGGCTGCCGGCAGCCCCCGTCGGCGCGTGCGGTTGCCGACGGCAATGGCACGGCGCGAAGGACCAGCCAGCCGCTGGCCCCCCTTGGCGCGCGTCAGGACGGGCCACCGCTGCGGACGAGTGGAGGACGGTGGAAGGAGGCGAAGCAAAGCAGCCGAATCGAAAGGATCGACGCAGTTCGAGAGGTTTCGGTCGAGTAAAAAAATGCCACGTTTCTACCGCAGCAAACGAAGCGGCGCAGCGGCACTTCAACCAAGCGATGCAAATCGGACGGAGATTATTATTTTTGCTATCGTGGCCAGGTTAGGAGGCCACCGACCTCCCCACCTTTCATAAGGGAACTAGTGCTGTGGGCGCGCCCATGCGCGCGGAGTTTACATATAGTGTATGAAAGTTGATGCGGAAATTATATTCGTACAACGAAGTTGTGGTGCAAGTATAAATACGTTTACAGAAACAGAGATACGCATACAATAAGATATATAATATATACAGGGTACAAGATTGGTAGGTATACGTAGGGTGTGAGATGAGAAAAGCAGAATGTGCTTTCGGAGGTAGCAAGATATGCTGTCAATCAGAATGCACCTGAAAAACAGAGCAGCGAAACAGTGTTCATGATTTTGAGTATTGATCTACCATATACCGAATGCTACATAATAAAGCAGAAGTAACGGATACTGAATAAGAAGAAAGTAGTAAGCAGAAATCATACAGAAAGTCCTTGTAACCTTGGAGAAGGAGGAAAACAGGTGGCCTGCGTTGTAAATGAACTGCTATACCTAATAGAAGCAATTTACAGATTAATTAGTTTATCTACAACAGACCCAGTCATGACCTAGCCGTGTAAACGCAATACAATGTTACATTACAGTACGTCAGCAATTGAAATACTATTATAAGTGCAGGCTTACCCAATCCTGATGCACAAGAAAGTGCAGAGCAGAAACACTGATGTCGTAAAAATCAAGAAAAGTCCGAACGCTAATCCCTGACGTGAAGCGAAGCCTAGCAAACGAAGGATTAGGAACTGTATTAAAAAAATAATATATGCAACACAAAGGCAAAAATCGTTTGGGAAGAAAATAAATGGGGAAATCTGAATCCAAAGGGTCATAAAAGAGAATAATGCAGAGAGAAAAAAGATAATAAACAAGATCAGACCATACGCATTCACTTCCCTTCTACAAAATCTGAATCCACCAAGAACCGTAGAAGATAATACTGAAGAGAAAAAAAGGAATAAGCAAGAGAGCCATAGAAGATAATACCGAAGAGAAAAAAGGAATAAGCAGGATCGAACCATATGCATTCAATTCCCTTTTATTTTAAAAGAAACCAAAAAGCAAGGAAGAAATCCAAGGATTGTTTCAGAGTGGGCAAAACCAGGAAAAGAAACTGAGATCCAAATGTTTCAACTGCATATTCGGAAGAGAAAAGCAAGGGGAGAAAACCCAAACTGACTCACGAGGACTCGGCATGAAGCAGATTCAGAAACAACTGTGTTTGCAAGGATGCAGGAAGGAAGCAGGCGCAGCACACACACAGGACGACAGAGGCACGTGGGCCCGACTGATGCCGGCGGCATGGCTCGTTGAATCGAGATCCGCGGCGCAGCACGCACACGCGACGACGGCAGCTGACGTGTGGCTGGCGCGGCGGCAGCAAAGCAGGGTGGGGGCAGCGGCCATGGTGCAAGCTGCTGCAGACCTGTGGCGGCTGCCGGTTGCCCCTTTCCTCTCCATGGCCGGTCGCCTGGGACTCGCCGGCGGCAACAGGCAGCATGAGAAGGAATAGAAAAAAACAAGAAACACCGAGAAAAGGAAGGAGTCTAGTCCAGAAACCATAGATACGGAGACACTCTTTGACCAGGGAGTAGAAAAGGCATAGAATCCAACATCCAGGACCACAAGAGGAACACCAAAAGGTAGAAAGGGACGACGACGACAGTGACAGAAACGGAGTTTGCGAGGAGGAGATTACCGTGGGCGGCGACGCAGCCGAAAGGGAGGAAATCGGTAGAGAGGAGGTGGATTTTTATTACCACAGCGACGGCACCGAGGCAACACGGGCACGGGGAATTCAGCGGTGTTGACACGCGGCCTTGACACCGACGTAACACGGATGCAGGCGCAGTCGTCCGATAGAAATCAGATGAACCAAAATTTCTTTACTGTCGTGGACACGCTAGATGGCCGCCGACCCTGCCTACTTTCATAAGGAGAGATACTGCATGATGATGGAACACCAGTGGCCATCAAAGTACTAGACCTGAGCAAGGTGGGGGCGTCCAAGAGCTGGGTTGCAGAGTGTGAGACTCAGAAATTTAAGACATCGTAACCTCATAAAGTTGGTCACAATTTGTGCAAGTGCTGATTTTGCTGGTAACGACTCCCGTGCTTTGGTTTTGTTGTGAATCAATTAAATTAGTGATCAACACCCAGCAACTGCCACCAGCGGTTGCCACCGAAAGGGTCTCACACTCTTTCACTATGACCACCTGTAACACCCTAATTTTCACTTTTGAGTTTAAATAAAAATTTGCTTAGCAACCATTGTTCTTGTTTAAGGAATATAAGGTGTTTGTGCTTTTTTGGACATTTAATCATTTTTGTTAATTAAAATAATGAAATATAGAAGTTTACTGTTGCATACATGCTGGAGCATCTATTTTTGGTTGCTGAATTCAAACCTGTGTTTGAATTTTTGTTTGTTTTCCTTTTTCAAAAAAAAAAAGAAAAAAAAACCTTTCCTTTCCTTTCCTGCTCCCCTGCGCACCCCACCTGTCAAAGTCCGGCGGAGGCCCTTCAACTCTGTCGCCCGGTCGCCGTCGCGCCCGCACCCCGCAGCCCGCCGTGGCTTTCCGGCCCAACGCGGCCCAGCTGCGCTCCGCCGCCTGCTACCGCTGACGGGCGGGTCCCGCCCGTCATCCCCGACCTTGGATCGGAGACCGACCGGGGCAGGGACCCCGACCCCGAGTCGGCTTCGCGCGCGCCCTGGCCGCGGGCCCGCACGCCTAGGAGCCCCCCGGCTCTATAAAGCTCGCCGACTCGCTCGTGCCGCTCCTTTTCACCTCAAACCCTAGCGCTCGAGCTCCGCGCCGTCGCCGCAAACCCTAGCCGCGCCGCCACCGTGGAACCGCCCGTCCGCCGCCTTTCCGTCGCCGAGAAGGTCGCCTGGAGCTTCGCCGGAAGGTGAGGAACCCGAAGGTGTCGCTTGTTGTCGTCCCTGTGTTCCGCATCGCCGTAACGGGGTCGCCGGAGTCCGCGCCGCCGCGGTCGACCGCCCCGTCGTGCTTGGTACCGTCGCCGCCGCTCCCGCGCCCGTCCCGCCGTCCCTGTTGGCTTCGCCGCGTCGCCAGCTACGTCCCGACGTTTTCCGCGCAACGAATCGGGCCCCCAGCTCGATTTGGCGATCGCCGGCAAGGAGTCGCCGCCGGCAGGGAGTCGCCGCCGGCCGCCGTCGCGTTTTTCCTGCCGGGGCGCTACTGCCTGTTTAGAGTCGATGCCGGCCGTCCATCGTCGGATCTGCGGCTCAGATCCAGTCGGCCTGAGTCAAACCGGTCAACCCAGCCTTGACCTAGCGTTTTTGCAAGAAAGCCCCGTGTTTCTTTAGATTCGCAAGCCGGTCCTCCCACCGTTCATGTTTTCTCGCGGATAGGTCCAGGTTTCTTCGTTTTAGCCCAGAAAGTTTAGTTTTCTTTACAGTTTAGTCCCTGATCTTGTTTAAGCTATATCTTAGTCGTTTTAGCTCCGTTTTTAGCGTTCTTTATGTCCATGCGATCGTCTCGACGAGTAGAACAGTTTTATGCCTCTGTTTTGTTCTGTTAATACTGTTTGGTGATTGTTTCTGAATTTATTCTATTGTATGCTTGTATGTGAATGTGTGGAGCGTAGAGTACGAGCCGTTCGAGGATTTCGCTGCCGTTGAAGAATTTCAAGATCCTGAGCAGTTTCCGGAGCTGGTAGAAGGCAAGTCCTTGCTGCATCCCCGTTGACCCTATTACAACATGCATTTTAATTACACTGTATTTATTTATTGCTTTGCATTAATATGATGGGTCCGATTATTTAAGGTTCGCCTAGTGTTGTTTATCCTATGCCTTGATCAACTTGGGTTTACTTTATGTTGGGTAGCACTTGCTAGAGCTTTACCTTGGTTTTGGGAGGTTTAATGAACGATCATTAATTGGATTTATTTATGCTACTCATTCATGTAATGCAAGAACACTTTATGCCTGTTAATCGGAATATGGAGCGATCACCCAGGAAAACAGTACAACCACAAGACATATGGCTCTGTCTTGGCTTAGTAATTAGAGAACTTGGTGTTAGGTATGCTTTACCTGATAAGGGTTGGGGGTTGCCGGTAGTTGGTGTATAGCCCGGCCCTCAGGCTGATCTGCTCTGTGGTAGCTTCGCAGTCTTGAGAGAGGTTTATGCATTGCGCTGTCAAGTAACCTAGCGAGCAGCCTGCACTAGGGGATCTTTGTAAAGGCCTCGTAGCGTCCCTATGCAGCCACACCTTGGTAGTGTGGTATTGTGCCTATTTTTGCACAGCATGGTTGGGTCTAAAGTTCTTCGGGACTTTTACGCGACTTGTGGGTAAAGATGTACAACCTCTGCAGAGTGTAAAACTGACTAGTTAGCCGTGCCCACGGTCAAGGGCGGCCTGGACCCTCACATGAGTAATTTATGAAAGATGGAACTTTTAATCTTGTGCATTGCATCCTATGGTTCCGTTGCACTTGTTAATTGGGTTTGGTATATACTTACACTTGTTAGTAACTGTTGCTTAATAAAACTTGACCAACTAAAATGCTGACTTGCTTTACAATCATCAGCTTCCACCATAAAGCCTTGCATGTTGTTATAGAGTTTTCCCTTGTTGAGTACGACATGTGCTCATGCTTGTTGTTTCTATATTGCATCTACACTACCCGGCTGCTGCTCAGATGGACGCTTTGAGGACTACCCTGGAGAGTTTGATGAGTTCTAGGCGTTCGATCCTCCAGTCAGCTGCCTGTGGAGGGCTTCTACGTTTACTTTTCCGCTGTTAGCTACTCGAACGTGTGTTAATTTGAGACATTCGGTCATGTAATAAATGTTTAATACTTTCTATACACTTTTACACTGTGTTTTGGTATTCACTGAGTCGATGCATGTGTGTAACTTGATCCTGGCGCACATGTATTCTATGCATTCGGGTTTGCCTTTAAATCCGGGTGTGACAAAGTGGTACCAGAGCCGTGTTGACTGTAGGACGGTAGCCTAGTTAGAACTGGTCGAAAACTAAGGATTATATAATATTAGAAGCCACACATTGTTTAGTTTGCTTTATTCTATTTATTATATCTATTCTTGGTTTAATCTCATCCTTGATTATCTTTTTGTTATCTTAGCTTGATCTTGTCATCTCTAGTTAATCAGCACTTGTCTCCTCTATCTTTAGATGGTTCGCCGACTGAAGACTACTCGTGCTGGTGCCTACCGCTTTCCAAGGTACCTGGAGGACCAGGACTTCTACTGCTACTCCACGGAGAGTGATGAGCACCAGGGCGACACTGAGGAGGGAAGTGGGGCGAGCTCTGCTTCAGTGCAAACTTCACCACCCGCTTCAGTCATTGAGCTGTCGGAGGATGAGCCAGAAGAGGAGCAAGCTGAAGATCAGGAACAAGGAGGTGACCCAGATGACCACTCAGATCCTGAAGGTTCAGATCCGGAGGATAGTGATGCTAATGATCAACCTGCGCCCGAGGAGTGGAAGGTGGTCGTTTTTCACCATGATGGGGGGCATGCACGCTTTCCGTCTAAGCTGAGGAGGCTTTTCCACCGTCTCCATCAGCCGGTGACGATCGACTACGTTGGGCTAAGGAGGACACATCCCCGTTACCCAACACAGTGGGAGGTGTTAGTGCGCATTCTGGAAGATGATCCACAGGAGGGCGGACAGTACGAGGTTACTGTTCACCATGCCTTAGCCACCAGGGCTACCTACGCTGCGGGGAGAGATGATGCTGCTAGGAGGGCTCTTTCTGCATGGTGTTATGAGGAGGCTCACCATCTCAATGACACTGTGTGGGGTGACTTTCCTCGCCGAACTGCTGGAGCCGTGGGCAGCACTATCCCAGTGACTAACGCGGACTTGGGACCGCGCTATGCAGCTCAAGTGGGACTTGTTGCAGCTCTCAACACCAACCTTGATGACACCAACATGGAGCTGCAAGACCTTCGTGATCAGCAAGATGAGGATCGAAGGGAAATCAAAAGGCTTAAGGCAGTGATTGCGGAGCAGGATGATGAAGAGGTGGAGGAAGATGAAGAAAGATGGCCTGCAATGTCACCAAGACCCAGGAGGACAAGCTATGGGTCACTTAGATCCCGCACTCGGATCATTTGGCCTTAGGTGCTAGGTGTCCTTTTATTTTCAGTTATAGAGTCTGTAATCGTTAGAACGAAATGTTGGATCGGTGTGTTAGCTAATGGTGTGTTTGGATGCTTGATTTGTGATCATTCGTGAGTTGGATCTTTGTGTGATTGCAATGTGTTGTGGATTAATGCCACAATGACATTGGTTTAGTAATGAAGCTTGGTTAGTGGGTTTAAGTTCTGTTCTAATCATCTTTTATCTTGCAATATCATAATTCTTTATCTATCTTATTTTATCTATCATGAGGATTATCGTAGTGCAAAATCTGTTCACGTCACTTCCTGACACAGCAGTAGTGTTTTATTTTTATCTCGAGCTACAGAACTCCAAATCCAGTAAAACCAGTTGGGTTAGTTCACAAATTTTATATATGATTTTCTGTCAAAAATTCAGCATTATCCAATATATAATCTAGGAGTTATGAACGAAACACTAAACCATCAGAATCTGTCAAATCCTGCTGACACAGCTGACTTCATTATTTAATATCTCGAGTTGTGGAACTCCGATTGAGGCAAATCCAATTGGAGTAGTTCAGCAATTTGATACATCATATCTCAGGAAAAATTTGTGATTTTTGGTTACCTGTACAGCGAGATACACCTGTTTCTTTACAGCTATCAGAATCTGTCTTAATCTGGAAATCTGCATTGTTTACCTTTTTGAGCTTTTCTCTCAGTGCAGTAATCTAAATCAATGTGTCTAACACTCAGATGGTGAAAACCAGGTCCGGATCAGGAGTTGACCAGCCTCCAGTGACACGCCAAGGACGAGGCAGCAGCTCAAGCAGTGCACCACAGCCAGGACAAATGGATCCGGCCATGCAGCAGTTCTTCCAGACTCAGACTCAGCTCCTCGAGAACCTGACCAACACTGTGGCCAATCTGCAGGCTCAAGTCAACAATCCACATCAGCAGCAGGCGCCCATGAACAAGCACAGGGAGTTCATGAGCCATCGTCCGCCAGTGTTCACGCATGCTGCGGATCCGTTGGAGGCTGATGACTGGCTGAAGACTGTGGGCAAGATGCTCACTACCGCGTAGTGTGACGACAGGAGAGAAGGTCCTATTTGCTGCAGGACGACTCCAGGGGACAGCAGGAGCATGGTGGGATGCTTATGTTGCTGCTCATGCTACACCAGACACCATCACTTGGCAGGAGTTCACCAACAGCTTCAGGAGCCATCACATTCCTGCAGGGCTGATGAAGCTGAAGAAGAAGGAGTTCCTCTCTCTCAAGCAGGGGGGAATGTCAGTGGTAGAGTTCCGGGACAGGTTCATAGAGTTGTCTCGTTATGCACCAGAGGAGGTGGCAGATGATGCGAAGAAGCAGGAGCGCTTCATGGAGGGATTGGCTGGACCGTTCCAGTACCAGCTGATGTCTCACACCTTTCCGTCCTTCCAGCACCTGCTAGACAAGGCCATCTGCTTGGAGTCCAAGCGCAGGGAGTTGGGGGAGCTGAAGAGGAAGGCCACCACTCCAGGACAGTCCGGGAGCAGCACTCGCCCCCGCTTCACTTCACCGCTGGGTGCGCCGTTCCGTCCAGGAGGTCCGACAGGGAGTTATGGCCAGCAGCATCAGCAGCAGCAGTACCAGTATCAGCCACAGCAGCACCAGCAGTTTCAGCGCTCCGCCCAGCAGTTCCAGCGCCCAGGACCACAGACTCCACGCCCTGCATTCCACCAGAACCGTCCGATGACTCCGGTTGGCACGCCCGTGAGGCCCAGTGCACCTCATACCCCCGCGGGTAACAGCTGCTACAAATGTGGGGAGGTTGGTCACTATGCCAACAACTGTCCCAAGAGGACTACTCCCAACACCCCCGTGCAGAACCAGCAGATGCAGCAGATGAGGAATGGGAACCAGACCCCGCAGAGCAACAAGGGGCAACAAAGCTATTCGCGTGGTAAGGTGAACCACGTGAGTGTTGAGACTGCCCAGGAGAACCCACAGGTGGTGCTTGGTATGTTCCTTGTCAACTCCATCCCCGCCTCAGTCCTATTTGATTCTGGAGCTTCTCATTCTTTCATATCTGCTCAATTTGTGGCTAAACATAGTGTACCCATGCAACATATGAAACAAACCATGCTAGTTAACTCACCAGGGGGGGATATGAAAGCCATATACATATGTCCTAATGTTAATCTTAGAATCATGGGAGTAGACTTTCTGGCACAGCTGATAGTTCTGGAGTCAAAGGATCTTGATATTATTCTGGGTATGAACTGGTTGGCTGGTCATGATGCGACAATTCAGTGTGCTAAGAGGACAGTTCTTCTTACTGGCCCCAAAGGAGATAAGGTTGAGCTTGTGGCTGATCCACCGTCAGGTGCAGGAGGTTCTGTGCAGTAGTTGGATGGCAAGCCTTTGGAGGATATCAGAGTGGTTTGTGAGTATCCAGATGTGTTCCCAGAGGAGTTACCAGGTATGCCACCTGACCGTGATGTTGAGTTTGTTATTGATCTATTGCCTGGTACTGCTCCTATTTCTAAACGTCCATATAGAATGTCTAGTACTCAACTGTTAGAACTTAAGAAACAGATTAAAGAATTGTTGGAAAAGGAGTTTATTCGTCCTAGTTCATCACCTTGGGGGGCACCAGTTATCTTTGTAGAGAAGAAATATGGTACTCAGAGGATGTGTGTGGATTATCGGTTGCTTAATGAGGTTACTGTCAAGAACAAGTATCCGTTACCCCGCATTGAGGACTTGTTTGATCAGATGAGAGGTGCTAAGGTGTTCTCCAAGATTGATTTGCGTTCTGGTTACCATCAGATGAAGATCAGATGGTCGGATATTCCTAAAACTGCATTCACCACTAGGTATGGGCTTTATGAGTATACTGTTATGTCTTTTGGGTTGACCAATGCACCTGCCTACTTTATGTATCTGATGAACAAGGTGTTTATGGAGTACTTGGATAAGTTCGTTGTGGTATTCATTGATGATATTCTGATTTACTCCAAGACTGAGGAGGAGCATGAGGAGCATCTGAGACTTGTGTTGCAGAAGTTGAGAGAGCATCAGTTGTATGCCAAGTTCAGTAAGTGTGATTTCTGGCTGAAGGAAGTCTCTTTTCTTGGGCATATCATCACAGATGGAGGTATTTCAGTCGATCCAGCTAAGGTTGATGATGTGTTGAAGTGGGAACCGCCGAGGACAGTTAAGGAGATCAGGAGTTTCCTTGGACTTGCAGGGTACTATCGACGGTTCATCGAGGGATTCTCCAAGATTGTGAAGCCTCTCACCACATTGTTGGAGAAGGATAGGGAATTCAAGTGGACAGATGCATGTCAGGCCAGTTTTGAGGAGTTGAAGAGGAGGTTGACTACCGCTCCAGTACTTGTGATGCCAGACTTGCAGAAGGGCTTTGACATCTACTGTGATGCGTCTCGACAGGGCTTGGGTTGCGTTCTTATGCAGGAGGGACATGTTATAGCCTATGCATCGAGGCAGTTGAGGAAACATGAGCAGAACTATCCTACACATGATCTTGAGTTGGCAGCTGTGGTTCATGCTTTGAAGATCTGGAGGCATTACATCATGGGAACCAAGTGCCAGATTTACACTGATCACAAGAGTCTAAAGTACATCTTCACTCAGAAGGACCTTAATTTGAGACAGCGTCGATGGTTGGAACTGATCAAGGACTATGATCTGGACATACAGTATCATCCTGGGAAGGCTAATCTGGTTGCAGATGCTTTGAGTCGAAAGGGACAGGCCAACATGGCATTAGCATTCCAGCTGCCTGAAGAGTTGATGAAGGAGTTTGAGAAACTCAATCTGGGGATGGTTGCTCATACTGAGGGAGTTACGTTGGAGGTAGAGTCTACTCTGGAGCAGCAGATACGTGAAGGGCAGTTGGAGGATGTGGAGATTAGAGAGATCAGAGAGACCATGGAGAGGGGCAAGGCCCCGGATTTCACAGAGGATGATCAGGAGACTATATGGTTCAAGAATAGGATCTGTGTGCCTGATGTGGGAGACCTTAGGAAGACCATCTTGAGAGAGGCCCATGATTCAGCTTATTCCATTCATCCCGGCAGCACTAAGATGTATTAAGATCTTAAGCAGAGGTATTGGTGGTATGGGATGAAGAGGGATGTGGCCGCTCATGTAGCATTGTGTGACACGTGCCATAGAGTTAAGGCAGAGCATCAGAAGCCAGCTGGACTGTTGCAGCCGTTAAAGGTGCCCGAATGGAAGTGGGAAGAGATCAGTATGGATTTTATAGTGGGGTTACCACGGACACCAGCTGGGTATGATTCGATATGGGTAATAGTGGATCGATTGACTAAGGTAGCTCACTTCATTCCTGTTAAGACTACTCATTCAGGTGCGAGATTGGCAGAACTGTACATGTCTCGGATTGTGTGTTTGCATGGTGTACCTAAGAAGATAGTGTCTGACAGAGGTACCCAGTTCACATCTCGTTTCTGGGAGAAGCTTCATGAGTCCATGGATACAAAGTTGAACTTTAGCTCAGCCTATCATCCGCAGACCGATGGATAGATTGAGAGGACAAATCAGATTTTGGAGGATATGTTGAGAGCTTGTGCTCTTAAGCATGGAGGTAGCTGGGATAAGAGTTTACCGTATGCTGAGTTCTCTTATAACAACAGTTATCAGGCTAGTCTGAAGATGGCACCTTTCGAGGCATTATATGGGAGAAAGTGCAGAACACCCTTGTACTGGAGTCAGACAGGCGAGAGTCAGTTGTTTGGGACTGATATCATTAAGGAGGCAGAGAGGCAAGTTCAGATCATAAGGGAGAACTTGAGGATCGCCCAGTCCAGGCAGAAGAGTTATGCAGACGGGAAGAGGAGAGATGTAGCTTTCCAAGAAGGCGATTATGTGTACTTAAAAGTGTCACCCATCAGAGGTTTGTGCAGGTTTAAAGTGAAGGGAAAGTTGTCCCCTCGCTTTATTGGACCCTTTCAGATCTTGCAGCGAGTAGGGGAGGTAGCATACAGACTTGACTTACCAGAACAGCTCTCAGATGTGCATGATGTGTTTCATATTTCTCAGTTGATAAAGGGTCTCAAACCTCATGATAAGGAGCCATTACCTATGGATGGGTTGGATGTTAAGGAAGATCTCACCATTACTGAACGGCCTATCAAAATCTTGGATACTTTGACACGAGTTATGAGGAATCGGGTGATTAAGATGTGCAAGGTGCAACGGAGTAATCATGCAGAGGATGAGGCAACTTGGGAAA
This sequence comes from Cenchrus fungigraminus, assembly GCA_036936925.1. Taxonomy (NCBI): domain Eukaryota; kingdom Viridiplantae; phylum Streptophyta; class Magnoliopsida; order Poales; family Poaceae; genus Cenchrus; species Cenchrus fungigraminus. The sequence goes on along the minus strand of CM072774.1, from coordinate 96,669,674 downwards.
GAGAAGAGGAGTTGAAGGAAGATTATCCCCATCTCTTTGATCCATCCGAATCTCGAGGACGAGATTCATCTTAAGGGGGTAGGATTTGTAACACCCTAATTTTCACTTTTGAGTTTAAATAAAAATTTGCTTAGCAACCATTGTTCTTGTTTAAGGAATATAAGGTGTTTGTGCTTTTCTAGGCATTTAATCATTTTTGTTAATTAAAATAATGAAATATAGGAGTTTACTGTTGCATACATGCTGGAGCATCTATTTTTGGTTGCTGAATTCAAACCTGTGTTTGAATTTTTGTTTGTTTTCCTTTTTCAAAAAAAAATAGAAAAAAAAACCTTTCCTTTCCTTTCCTGCTCCCCTGCGCACCCCACCAGTCAAAGTCCGGCGGAGGCCCTTCCAGTCTGTCGCCCGGTCGCCGTCGCGCTCGCACCCCGCAGCCCGCCGTGGCTTTCCGGCCCAACGCGGCCCAGCTGCACTCCGCCGCCTGCTACCGCTGACGGGCGGGTCCCGCCCGTCATCCCCGACCTTGGGTCGGAGACCGACCGGGGCAGGGACCCCGACCCCGAGTCGGCTTCGCGCGCGCCCTGGCCGCGGGCCCGCACGCCTAGGAGCCCCCCGGCTCTATAAAGCTCGCCGACTCGCTCGCGCCGCTCCTTTTCACCTCAAACCCTAGCGCTCGAGCTCCGCGCCGTCGCCGCAAACCCTAGCCGCGCCGCCACCGTGGAACCGCCCGTCCGCCGCCTTTCCGTCGCCGAGAAGGTCGCCTGGAGCTTCGCCGGAAGGTGAGGAACCCGTAGGTGTCGCTTGTTGTCGTCCCTGTGTTCCGCATCGCCGTAACGGGGTCGCCGGAGTCCGCGCCGCCGCGGTCGACCGCCCCGTCGTGCTTGGTACCGTCGCCGCCGCTCCCGCGCCCGTCCCGCCGTCCCTGTTGGCTTCGCCGCGTCGCCAGCTACGTCCCGACGTTTTCCGCGCAACGAATCGGGCCCCCAGCTCGATTTGGCGATCGCCGGCAAGGAGTCGCCGCCGGCAGGGAGTCGCCGCCGGCCGCCGTCGCGTTTTTCCTGCCGGGGCGCTACTGCCTGTTTAGAGTCGATGCCGGCCGTCCATCGTCGGATCTGCGGCTCAGATCCAGTCGGCCTGAGTCAAACCGGTCAACCCAGCCTTGACCTAGCGTTTTTGCAAGAAAGCCCCGTGTTTCTTTAGATTCGCAAGCCGGTCCTCCCACCGTTCATGTTTTCTCGCGGATAGGTCCAGGTTTCTTCGTTTTAGCCCAGAAAGTTTAGTTTTCTTTACAGTTTAGTCCCTGATCTTGTTTAAGCTATATCTTAGTCGTTTTAGCTCCGTTTTTAGCGTTCTTTATGTCCATGCGATCGTCTCGACGAGTAGAACAGTTTTATGCCTCTGTTTTGTTCTGTTAATACTGTTTGGTGATTGTTTCTGAATTTATTCTATTGTATGCTTGTATGTGAATGTGTGGAGCGTAGAGTACGAGCCGTTCGAGGATTTCGCTGCCGTTGAAGAATTTCAAGATCCTGAGCAGTTTCCGGAGCTGGTAGAAGGCAAGTCCTTGCTGCATCCCCGTTGACCCTATTACAACATGCATTTTAATTACACTGTATTTATTTATTGCTTTGCATTAATATGATGGGTCCGATTATTTAAGGTTCGCCTAGTGTTGTTTATCCTATGCCTTGATCAACTTGGGTTTACTTTATGTTGGGTAGCACTTGCTAGAGCTTTACCTTGGTTTTGGGAGGTTTAATGAACGATCATTAATTGGATTTATTTATGCTACTCATTCATGTAATGCAAGAACACTTTATGCCTGTTAATCGGAACATGGAGCGACCACCCAGGAAAACAGTACAACTACAAGACATATGGCTCTGTCTTGGCTTAGTAATTAGAGAACTTGGTGTTAGGTATGCTTTACCTGATAAGGGTTGGGGGTTGCCGGTAGTTGGTGTATAGCCCGGCCCTCAGGCTGATCTGCTCTGTGGTAGCTTCGCAGTCTTGAGAGAGGTTTATGTATTGCGCTGTCAAGTAACCTAGCGAGCAGCCTGCACTAGGGGATCTTTGTAAAGGCCTCGTAGCGTCCCTATGCAGCCACACCTCGGTAGTGTGGTATTGTGCCTACTTTTGCACAGCATGGTTGGGTCTAAAGTTCTTCGGGACTTTTACGCGACTTGTGGGTAAAGATGTACAACCTCTGCAGAGTGTAAAACTGACTAGTTAGCCGTGCCCACGGTCAAGGACGGCCTGGACCCTCACATGAGTAATTTATGAAAGATGGAACTTTTAATCTTGTGCATTGCATCCTATGGTTCCGTTGCACTTGTTAATTGGGTTTGGTATATACTTACACTTGTTAGTAACTGTTGCTTAATAAAACTTGACCAACTAAAATGCTGACTTGCTTTACAACCATCAGCTTCCACCATAAAGCCTTGCATGTTGTTATAGAGTTTTCCCTTGTAGAGTACGACATGTGCTCATGCTTGTTGTTTCTATATTGCATCTACACTACCCGGCTGCTGCTCAGATGGACGCTTTGAGGACTACCCTGGAGAGTTTGATGAGTTCTAGGCGTTCGATCCTCCAGTTAGCTGCCTGTGGAGGGCTTCTACGTTTACTTTTCCGCTGTTAGCTACTCGAACGTGTGTTAATTTGAGACATTCGGTCATGTAATAAATGTTTAATACTTTCTATACGCTTTTACACTGTGTTTTGGTATTCACTGAGTCGATGCATGTGTGTAACTTGATCCTGGCGCACATGTATTCTATGCATTCGGGTTTGCCTTTAAATCCGGGTGTGACACCACCCATCATGTATATATATATACAAACAGATCAATAGAAACACAGAGATTTCACTCTTGTCATTGGTCTCTCATTCTACTTTTAATAGGTTTATGAGCTCATGAGCCATGGAAGCCTAGAAGACTGGATTCACCAACGTAAACAACATGAAGATGGAGCTGGGCTTAATGCTGAAGAGTTGCTCAACATAGCCATTGATGCAGCAAGTGCGCTGGAATACATGCACAGTGACTGTGGGGGACAGGTTGTGCACTGTGATATCAAACCTAGCAATGTGCTGCTGGATGGAGAAATGACTGCAAAAGTTAGTGACTTTGGTCTAGCCCGGTTGTTGGCTCCATTGCAACCAGAACACCAATCGATTTCCAGTATTCACGGACTTAAGGGCTCGATTGGATATATTCCACCAGGTACTCTCATACTATTTACTTTACATATAAATAGTATAAATGCCCACATTTAATAAACTTGTTGTACACATACAAAGAAAAGTGTTACTCTCCTTTCCAATTATAGTTTATTTTAGCTTTATCCTAAGTCAGATTTCTCTAACTTTGTTCAAGTTTGTAAAAACAAAAGCATAACACTAAAACATCGAATTTGTTTCACACAATGAAATGTATTAACAATGCATTTATGTTATTATACATTTCTATAACTTGGTCAAAGTTGTACGACAAAACTATATAGTGAACTATAATTTAGACAGATAAAGTACTAATCTGTGCAAATTTGAACCTGAAGTACTTTTTCCATGTTAAGAAAAAGCCGTGCAGCTGCATGTATTTAAACAAATAACACTATCATCTGTCATTCAGAATATGGGTATTGGAGTAAACCATCAACAAGAGGTGATGTCTACAGCTACGGCGTTATGGTCCTTGAGATGATCACCGGAAAGAGCCCTCTCGAGCAGAGCTTTGGAGGTGACATGAACCTTACAAAATGGGTGCGAGATAATTTCCCCCATCGAGTTCGAGAAGTAATTGATAAGCGACTCATCAGTACTACAACTGATGCCTGCTTTGAAGGGGTGCAGGATAGTAGTATGGAGCAGCCGCTGTTGAACTTCCTGTTAATACCCATGATGGAAGTGGCCTTATCTTGTGTTGTGGAGTCTCCAGATGAACGAAGCAGCATGCATGATTCTCTCTTAAGGTTAAAGCAAACGAAGGTGACTTTCTTGCGCAATCGCAGCACCATCAATAACGCCAGCCAAGGTTGATAGCTATAAGTCCATGGGCAAGGCATAGTGTATCAAAGTTTCAGGTTTTGTATCTGTTTTATCACAAATGGTGATCCCATTGTCTTTCTAAAATAATTGTCCTACAGAGAATGCTATAATGTATTGCCTTACAGAGCCAAAGCTGATGATGGTGTATGGTCCTACAAAACTGAAGCTGATGTAGGAACTAGGCATTTTCTGGTTCATTTTAATCCTCACAGATACATAAAAAATGGTGAAGATCATGAAGGGATAATTTTTTTTTTAACCAGGACTCCTGAAGCAAAAACTCTTAAGCACACTAATGAATAGGCGAAACAAAGAATAGTGTGTTGGAATCGACATTATAAATCACTATACTATAGAGTAACTCATCGGTGCCAACTCGAGACCTCATTCATACCGGCTAAGAGCATCTCCAAGAGCCTCTGTAAAAAGGATTGAATAGCTAAAATTAGCTATACTGAAGAGAAAACACCAGATCCAACAGCTCTTCTATTTCCCTTCCCTAGCTATCTCGCTAGCTATCTTGAAGTCTTCGCTAGCTTTCTTTGCCTAGTCTAGCAGCCTCGTCATCCGCATCCGGTCCCACTCCCACACCCTCCACCTCCTCCTTCCCGCACAGGGCAACCGGAGCTCGGGAGAGCCTGGCCAGCTTCTCGCCGCTGCCCCGCGACCTCCGGTCCTGCGGCCTCCTGCTGGTCCCACCGGCCCCGCTGCCTCCCGCTGGTCCCACCGCCTCCTGCTGCTCTCGCCGGCCCCGCCGCCTCCCGCTGGTCCCGTTGCTCCCGCCGACCCCACTGCTCCCGTCACCGGAGATGGAGGGGAGCGGCGCCTCAAATGTAGAAGAGGGGCGCTGCCGGGCGGGATCGAGGGAGGAACTCGGGTACGCCGCAAGGAGGAGCTTGGTGGCGCGCGCGCGGGGGCGGGGGGGGGGGGGGGAGCTCGCGCGCGGAGAGGAGCTCACCTCGGCCCGATTCGCCACCGCCCGCACCACCACCTCCACTCACCCTACCTCCCCAGCTGCCCAGTCGCCGCCCTCATCACTTCCAGTCGCGCCGCCGCTACCGTCTAACCTTGATGCCCGCCGACGCATGCCGTCAGCCGCCTCCGGCGCCCATCCGCCGATCCTAGGTGAGGAATTGGTTCCCCTCACCTTGAGGATGCTCGCCGGCCTCATCTTCCTCGTCAGAACCTCGCCGCCGGCGAGGAATCAACAAGTCAAACCGGAGGCCGGCCGATTTTGACCTGGATGTCTCTGTTCATGGGGTCCCTTGTCAGTGGCTGTGGAGTGGGGGAAGACTGCGAGTTGCCCTCCCTGGTTTGAATTATGGACATCACGGTTTACAAAGGCTGTTGGATTTCCAAGCATTTTAAGAGCTTTTCTATATTATACTAAGGAGCTGAAACTCTATATTTAGCTAATATTTTACCTAATCTATTGGAGTTGCTCTAACGACCCTCAGAATGAAGCCGATGCGTAAATGTGCACGTGTACCCATGCTGACCGGTTGCCATTTCATTCCCACACTGATGATCGTCTTCCTAGTGAAAAGGTCGGGTGAACATTCCCGGTGTAGGGGTTGCCGTTGAAAACCTTACTATGTGCCGGGTGCATAATGAACAGCCTCACATAACTTCATTTTCAGCCATCTCATCCATGACTTGCATCTGTATCTATTGTCCATCTCTCTTGAATGTCCACTTCAGTGTCATTCTTTCCCGGGAAAAGAGCAGATCATGGTCCATTCGCCAGGGGAATTTTACTCTAGGTGTGAATAAGACTGAAAATGCTATCCAGCCCGCACTTGAGGCAAGTAGCACAAGGGATGATGGTATGAAAGCAAAAAATATTTCTTTCACTACTAGTGAATTGACCTTTGATCCTGAGCCTCCAAGACCATTAGTACCGGGTACTTTTGCACCCGGTACTAATGGAAGCATTAGTAACGGGTGGGATGGTAGGACCTCAGAGCGCTCTCCGTGACCCCTTTTAGTACCGGGTGTAAATTTCACCTGGTACTAAAAATTACCCTTCGATACCGGGTAAAGACAATACCCGGTATTAAAAGCCCTCAGACACATTAATGCCAGGTGGTGTGTCCACCTGGTACCAAAAGGGTCCTTTAGTACCGGGCTGACACACCACCCGGTACTCACCACCGGCCTCCGCGTATACTCCAACCGAACCCTTAGAAATATCATGTCTCCCGACCTCTCACCCAGCGCCCTTGTCTTCTCTTTTTTCCTCATCTCACCCTTATATCTAACTGCCTCCTCTCTCTCTCTCTCTCTGCCACACGGGCACGGTGGCCAGGCCAACGGCGCGCGCTGGCGGCTGGCCTTCCCGATGCACACGCACGGGGCCACGCGGCGGCGCCTTCGGCACGCGGCGCACGGGGCCAGGCCGGCGGCGCGCGCGGCCTCCCGGCGGCCAGCGGGGGCAGAGGCGGGAGCGGGGCCTAGCCTCCCGACACGCGGTGGCGAACGGCCCTCCCGGCGCAGCGCAACGCAAGACCTAGGCCAGGTTCCTCTTCTTCTCCCTTTCTTCATTTCTCTTGTATCGATTCTTGAGTATTCTTGTATTGATTCTTGAGTATTCTTGTGATTATTGATGTTGTTGTTGTAAGAAATGTGATTGTCAATATATATGATTGTGAATTTGTGTGATTATGAATAGATGATTGAGAATATGTGGTGATTGTGAATTTGTGTGAATATGTGATTGAGAAGCAGTGGAAAAAGAAAAAGAAAAGAGAAAGATAAAAGAAAAAGGAGGACGGGAACGGATGGGGACGGCAGGTGCCGGTGGTGGTAGGTGGTATACCTTCAGTACCGAGTCTCCAGATTACCCGATGCTAAAGGACATTTTAGTATCGGGTAAAATGTGCGGTACTAATACCCCTCCTCTTTAGTATCGACGTGACAATACCGGTTCAACACCCAGTACTAAAGGGGGTTGAGACCCAATACAGAAGGTTGTTTCCCAAGCGGTGTTTCCATGCCTTGAGGATGATAAAGTACGCAGAGTTAGAATAGAAATATGCAAATAGAAATATTTTTTTCATGCCGTGAGGACCATCCCAAGATACTCTCACAGTTGCAAGTCACAAGTCACCTTTCTTCGAGCGAAATATACATGGATATATTATCCAGCCTTTGAACCCATGAAGGAAGTCCAACTCTTTTTGACAATTATTTTCTAAAGTTTGACCTAACCAAATAGCTTTTAATAACAAAATTACTATAAAATTGCAGATCTCGTTGAATCATATAATTTTATATAAAGTGTGTCTCCATCCGAGTCTGTATGACAATATACGATTTTTTTAATACAAGCATAAATTCAAATTACAAAGGATGGAAATTATCCGAGGATACTCTCTTATATTGTGATGACTTATGAACGATATGGATGATTGTTTCTCTAGTAGTAAACCATAACAAAAGGTTCAAATAGGTAACCTAGAAATGGGACGGATACCGGGGCACACCATGTGTGTTGTTCATTGTATCAATGGAAATTCAGAAATGCAACGAAGGACAAGGTAAAGCATAGCCCATTTATACTACGTTGCACTACTAGGCATTAATCCAACACAATCAGAAGACGAACAACAGTCCAGTTGTTCACCAAAGAAGCCACAGTTAAACAACTCATCTTCACATGAGTTTGGCCTTCAGCAGGCTGATAAAGAAGATAAAGAGATGGGGAGATGGGGACAAGTCCAGCTCCAAGCTTGGGGCCATTGAACAAGAGGTCTCTAGTGAGCAAAAAATGGAAAGAGAGGCTACAAGGAGACAATCCAAGAGATATGATCAAAATGAAGAAGAAGCTTTAATTTCCGTTATCACCTGTTGATGTTTCAAATCGACTGCCGTTCTTCCTCTTTGACGGATGCTTTGCCGTCGTGTTCTTGCTCTTTGGTAGATACTTGCCACCTGCTTCGAGTTTGGCGGATGCTTTACCGCCGTTCTTCTACTCTATCGGATGCTTTGCCGCCGTTCTTCTTCTCTAACGGATGCTTTGCCGTCGTGGTCGTGTTGTTTGATGGAGGCTTTGCTTCAGTTCTGTGCTTCGAGTTCGGTGCATGCTTTGTCGTCATCCTTCTGCTCTGGCGGTTGCTTGGCCATCATGGTCGTGCTCTTTGGTGGATGCTTTGTCACCGTTTCGTGCTTGCTCTTCCTCGGCATACATGGCGACAGTGTACCCTCTTCTTGCAGGTTCAGCTCGGCGTTTTGCGGCTTTGGTCCACTAGTCGTTGCGGTCGCTTCTGGTTGTTGAGGTCGCTCTGGCGTTTGCTGGCTTACGGATGCTTCCGGCCTGCAGAAGGTTAACATCATCAACATCATGGGTTGCTCGCTGTCTTTCCATCAATTGGCTCCCATTCACGTTTTGACGGTCGACTGCGTGAAGTTAGTTCTGGAGGCTTGTGAAAGCATTGCCTGGCTTTCGCTGGGCCGACGACGGTTGCATTTTCTTAATGTAGCTCTCCTCGCTGGAGGCGTTGTTTTGGCCTCCGTCCATTTGGTCTTGCCAGGTGAAAGCTTGGTCTGCTCCTTCATAGGCAGACAGATGATGGCGGCGTTGGCGTCATTCCCCTCTTGGGAGGCATCGTCTTGCATGATATTCTCGCTTCCTCTTCCGTTGGCGCCTGGTTGTGAGTATCTCGTGATGTGCTTGCGCTCTTGATGTACTCTATCCTGCAGTTTTCGAGTGTCATTGGTACTGTTGGTAGTGTGGTTTCTCTTGTTGGTGTTCCTTTTGTCCGGGTTGGTCGTTGTAGTTGACCTTTGTGCTTGGTGTTGTCGTTCTTTGTAACATCGCACCTTGAAGGTTCTCCTAAAGTTGCTTAACTGTAATTCTCTTCTTCTTAATGAAAATGTGTTATGCACATCTTAGAAAAATAATAAAAAACTCGGTACTGAAAGGTCCCACAGGTAACTTCAAAAGAAAAGCATGTTACCCGGAATCGTTTTAGAAATTTTTAATCAATTTTTTGGGATTCCGAGCAACCTAAATCTTAATCTAATTATATGTACGTGGAATGAACATAAATGTTCAAAAGTAAACCAATATATATTTCTAAATTACCTATTTATGCCATTGTTAATATAGAATTACTAAGTTAGGGTACACATGCACGACAACTGTGGCCATGTAATATAGAATCAGCAGTTGATGTTTCAAATCCATACTAAAAGGTCCCACAGATAACTTCAAAAAGAAAGCATGTTACCGAGAATTGTTTTAGAAAATTTTTAATCAATTTTTGGGATTCCGAGCAACTTAAATCTTAATCTAATTATATGTATGTGGAATATACAGAAATGTCTAAAAGTAAACCAATATATATTTCTAAATTACCTATTTATGTCATTGTTAATATATATACATGCACGACAAGTGTGCCATGTAAACAATTATACATGTATAGGAGGAAACGATTAAAATTTTTTGACTTTTATGTTAAACACAATGTATAAAGGTACGGTGCATACAAAGTTAAAAAGTATTGTATGACTCTGAAGGGAGACCTGTTGTCGTAAAATTGGCTTGGAAAGCAGCGTGGAAAACAAACAAGAATGCGATGCCAGTGGAAAATTCAGGCGCGCGCCGTGGCTGGTGCATCTTTCCAACAAAGTGGTCCATGATGACTCCCGTGAAAAGATGTTTGCCCATTGGCCAATCGGCCTCGATTATTACAAAAATTAGGTGTGGGAGCCCCATCCCCTGCTTGTGCACCATCCATATATCCGAGAACCCCCGAGGAAGAGGTAGAAAAAATCAAGCAAGAAAGGAAAGAAGCGGCAGGCAGCTTCGCAGCTGGCCAGCCATGCTGCTGCCTGCCAGCACTGTAAATTTCATGTGTCAGCACAAATCGTTTGTGGCCTAGTGTGTGGCTCTGTCGAGTGCCGCAAGAGGAGTGAGGATAGTGGAAGGGATGCAGGACTTCGGGAATGGCGGATCTCTCCCCGTATGGTCCACCAGGTGGCTCCAGCTCCCAGTACGGACAGCCTAAGAGAGTTAGTTTGGAGGTTTTCTTTGTTGGTAAAATATTACTGTCTCTGTTCTTAAATATACGACGTTTAGAACAAGCAAATTAGTTCATTTTTGAACTAACTAGCTTGTCCTAAACAACAGATATTTAACGATGGAAGTAGTAATTTATAAAATGATAGATATATGCAATGGACAATATTTTCATTTTTCGTGAAAACATAGCGAGCTCAACGTTTGGCGGGCCCCGTACACTAATTCTCTGCGATTTCTGTTCACCCATGTGTGTGGCAGTGTGTCTACGGCTGTACGCTTGTTCAACGCAGTTTATGGTTGTTGTGGCTCAGAGAGGCAGAGCCGAATAGGCGCAACCAATTGGCTCGTTACAGGTGTCATTTCCTCCGGCCATGCAGTAACTCAACAGATAAGGGGGCTTGTGCCCATGCTCGAATCGTCGAATTGAGCAAGTCTGTCTCATCGATCTCACCTCCACGCCTGAGTGTGAATAGATGGGCATGGCGTTCATGGCGAGTGACAGGATCAAGGCGTCGACCAGGCCGAGCTTCGTCACTCCTCGCAGCTTCTTCAACTGGGGCAAAGGCGCCGGAGGAGCCGAGTCGCCGCCGCAGCTGAAGTTCCAGTACCACGACGTCGAGCTGCCGTTCCCCATGTCGCTCGTGGCGAACACGCACCTCAGAGGTAATTATCACAATCTCATGGATTAGATTCGTTTTGGTTAAACCGGCGGTCAATTCCGATCTTAATTTTGTTCTGAGATCACCAATGTCCAGGCCGTGAGCTCAAGTGCTGCTACAAGGCCACCGTGGACGGCTTCAGCGCGACGGACTTCCACCGGCGGTGCGACTTCCAGGGCCCCTGCGTCATCGTCGGCTACACCGGCGGTGGCTTCAGGTTCGGAGGCTTCAGCCCGGAGGGGTACCGCAGCCCCAAACGTTTTCCTGCCCATAGGCGTATCTACCCACCCTCACACCGTCCGTTAGATAACGTTCCAAGATTGGTGCTGCTGGCGCCTCATCGGCCGCCCGCCTTGCTAACAAGAGTTTTGTGTGGTTAATAGCTCCCCGACGGTCAAGGAAGGCGGAACCCGTTTCACACTCGCGCGCCTATCTGGCATTTGACTAATGTGCAGCGCCGGGGCCACGCTATGTCGGTTGGGTACGAGATGGAGTACGCTCGAAGGTTCGCCTCGATTCGGCATTGTGACCAGTTGTGTTATGAGGATACTGTTAGTTCGGGCAAACAAAGTTTTTGTCATGAGCGGATGTCATGGATTATGGGGTCGGATTATAGATAAATTAGATTTATTCGCAGGTTTATTTATTCGGAGTTGACAGCAGCAGGTCCACCAGAGGTCGTTTTGACACTTTGGTGTTCGTGTCAAATAAATGAGCAATTTCATGATTGATCCGACTAAATCGTACGATTTTTTTTTAATTTGAATACATATCTTTAAAAGATTACAAAGTTAGATATGTACTATCATAGTTATCTCACTTACATGTGAAGTTCACATGAGTCAATAACATGTGAGCTTAATGATATATATCTAACTTTGCAATGTTTTAATGATACGATTTAATTTTTCTTTTTATTTTTTGAAGACACTGATTCTGCATACCGAGCAGCATTGTCACAGTGCTAATATTAAAGCTGGCGAAGACATGCCAGATTACGTGACCACGTGGTGGCGCGCATCGGTAGGATTTTTTCACCGGTCATCAGTTGGTCACCCACCCACCCAGTCCAACCTCCCACCTGACAGCACACACAAAAGCAAAATTTTAGAAACTATTGGAAAAAATCTTGGTAAAATAATAGTTGAGATCAAAAAGTTATGAACAAAATATTTTACAAAATTTCAAAATACTTTTTTCAAACTGTTGTAATTTTCGGGGTTAGGGTTTAGAGATTAGGGTTTAGTGTTTTTGGGTTTAGGGTTTTAGGGTTTAGAGTTAGAGTTTAGGGTTTAGGGTTTTAGAGTTTCGGGTTTGGGGTTTAGGGTTTTAGGATTTATGATTTTAGGTTTTGGGTTTGGGGTTTTAAGGTTTTAGGATTTAGAGTTTAGGGGTTAGGGTTTAAGATTTTAAGGTTTAGAGTTTTTGGGTTTAGAGTATGAATGTCCATGGGCGTCAGACCGTGTGTGAGGGTTTAGGATTTAGGGTTCGAGCCCGATTCCACTGCAGCAATGATCCTCGAAATCATCAAGATTTGGTTGGATTGGATTGATTCGTCGTAATTTGGAGTTTTTGTGATGTGTTGCGACGGCATGTCGGGGAGTAGGAGGTGAGGTCGTGCGTCGGCTATGGCGGCAGTGTTCGTCGAAATGCTGGGTGGTTGGCGATGGTTGCAACAACGATGTTGGGTGGAGCGTGACTGGGTGAGAGGACGATGTTTGACAGGGTATGGTGCAAGAAGTATTGTGGTATTTACCGTATGGTAGCGGTAATGTGACAGGGTGGTACGCTTGTACTGATGGGAAAGACTTCTTTACCGTAGCAGCACATTGAGCGTGGTTAGATTCTCTTCCAAATTTTTTTGGAAAAAAGAATCTTGTATGCATGGAGCACTAAATTAATTTAATGATTCTCTACGGTAATCATTCTCTAATCGTGTGGTCAAAGCACTTATTAGAATCCTCTCAGAAATTTACATAAGGGTGTGAAGATAATTTTGTAAACTGCTTTTATTAATATTCGTAATTAGTTTAATTAGTGATCAAAGTCGTATGTAATTTTTTTAACACGTCGCACAGTGCTCCCAGGTAGGGATGGATCCGGATACCAATTCGGATATCATTTTTTAGCAGTTCTTTTTTGATTTTAGCTAAATTAGGCATAATATTTTGTATCAAAAATTTATATTCTTGTTCTTGGCATTGTGCTTGTTAAGATTCATACAAAATAAACCCCAAATGTGTGCTATATTTTAATCAAATGATGAAAAGAAATTCGGATATCTATTCGGATTCGGATACGGATGTTTTTTCACCTTTTTCTCTATCGAAAGCAAATAATCCATAAAAAAATTGTAGCTATTTTTTTATTTTTTCCAGTAATTAGCTGGTTATAATGCATAAAAAATTAGCACCAAATTTATTTTATTGTGATCTAAAAGTATCAATCTATTACACAATTCAGATGTTTTGGATCTATCCCTACTCCCAGGCCGCTATGCAGTGCATGCCAGAGGAACTGTGTCGGGCAGCATTGAATGCCCCTCTCCCTCGCTGCAAAGCAAAGCTGCTACTGCTCTGCAGGCCGGTGGTGCACAGCCTGCGAAGACCCGCGGCAGTCGGTGGGACGGTGTGAACGGTTTGACCTATTAGCTCCGTTTTTGCAGTGCTGTCATGTTAAAACACTCAACCTATGGTGCGCCAGTCAAATCGTCGACCAATCTCGTCGCAATACGTGGCTGCACCTGCACCGCACGTTGGGGTGGGTAGCTACGCCTTTGGACAGAAAAACCTCGTCCCCGCAGCACGGACGACTACTACGACACGCTGGACGCCTTCCTCTTCTACTGGCCGGAGGAGGAAGAAGACACCGAGGCAGCGCCCGCGTCGGCGCCGCCGGTGGTGCTGCCGAAGGTGGGCGGGAGCGGCGCGGCGCTGTTCGACTACTCCCGCGGCGGGCCGCAGTTCGGCGCCGACGGGCTGCTCGTCGGCCCGCCGCTCACCGCAGTGATGGACGTGTTCACGGGGCCCGACTCCAGCGCTGGCGTCGGCGACCTCCGGAGCGCGCGATCGCGGCTGGGGCTCTCGTACGCGAGGCGCGCGGACGGGAAGGAGAGCCTTTTCGGCGACGAAGGCAGGGCTGAGGTCGCGGAGGTGCTCGTCTTCTGCAGCCCGGAGATCGCGAGCCTCTACTGAGATGAGATTAGCTGCAGAGAGGTTAAAGGTTAGTCTCAAAACACAAGGAAGAAAATTGTAAGACAATCTATCTATCTATATCATCTGTACTATAAAGATCGAAAACAACTGAAAACGTTTCTCACCCAACTCGGGTCCGCCTTACCCCTCACGCCGGACCCACCCGTCATCTAATTGAAGGACCGAAAAGGTGAAAGACCCATAGAAATCGCAATTTGGGGATGATTCTGCCAAAATCATAATTTTTTTGTCACCCACGCCCACCCTACCCGCCCGCGTGTACTCGCTGGGCCCACTGAGCGCTGTCGCTGGTGCACGCGCGGATGGAGACGGCCTTCTTCGGCCGCCTCGAGCAGCGCGACATCGTCAGCACCGGCCCCGGATTCCTGGAGAACTCGTGGTTCGCGGAGTTCGCCGAGATGGTCCGCCGCGTCTGTCGGGCATACATCCCGGGTACCCGCAAGGAAGGAAGAAGGCGGATCCTACTAGAATTCCCTTGTAATCCTAATAGGTCTCGTACTGTGTAATCCTACTAGGATTCCTATCTTGTAACCGACTAGGAATCCGACCCTGAACTATATAAAGGAGGCTCTGGGTACCTAGGAGGACAGACTCAATCCCTCCGGGGACAGAGAACCTCTCAACACCCAAACGCATGACGCAATATACAACACCCCAAACAGGACGTAGGGTATTACGCAATCTGCGGCCCGAACCTGTATAAATCTGTGTCTCGTGTCCGCGCATACCTTCGGGTTCCAGATCATGGCGACCCCCACCGCACAATCTACTACCGCGGGTACCCCCGTGGTAGGTTTGCCGGGATAAAACACCGACAGCTGGCGCGCCAGGTAGGGGCTGGCGTCATGATCATCAGGCGAATTTGGAGGACATTATCTTCAAAATCAATCTACTCTGCGACAACAAGTCGCCGAGTTTCAATTCAAAGCAAGTCGTTCCACGCGAGCGCAAGACAACACTCTGTTCCGAAGCAGAGTCGACGTTTTCATCCAAGTCGCCGACTCGATGAGATTCTTCGTAATCCGTGTCGCGATCGAGATCAAGATGACGGTACCGTCACAATCCGCAAGGCGAACTCGAGTCCGATACGGAGATCGAAGACTTCCACGAGACCTGAAGATAATCGCTTGGCTCACACAAGTGATATATGCGAGTATGACCCGCCCACGACTACTGGTTGTCCGGCTGTGTCGGCTCTACTTCAACTACGCTATGTGCCACGAGTACTCATCTTCCACTCGCATCGGCTCTACTTCAACTACTCGAGTACCTACATCGACGTTTGGCAAACGCCAACTCGTCGTCGACTGCTTCAACTACTCGAGTACCTACATCGACGCTTGGCAAACGCCAACTCGCTGTCGACTACTCATCTCGACTAGTTTCAACTATAGAACTAGTCGAGAACGGCTACCACGCCACCAACAACTAGTCGGATCGGCCTCCAACTAGTCGACTTCACCAACAACCGTCGCTGCTCCATCGCTGACCGCCATGGTTTCGTCGACACTCGTCCACGAATCAAGCTAAGTCATTTATTTAAATGATTATTCTTTTTCTTTGGCTTGTTTTGCGCATGGAGGACAACATGCCGAAGACTACTTTGTGCACGCCTCTCAAACGGCTACTTGCCAGCAGAGCTACACCATGTCGACAATTCTTGGAGTATTATTCACCGACTGCCACAGGCCTGGTAAACTCCAAGGAGGCACTGCGCATGACACACGCTCTTCACTCCGCCACGCGGAATAGTCTCAACGACTACTTATTTGTGTACGCTTTTCAACGGGAACTACCCTCCGGAGCTACACTTCAAAGTCCGCTCCAGCGGCAAAAATCGACTCCGATCGCCTCTACAATCCGCTCCGGCGGCAAAAAGCTAAGTCATTTATTTTAAATGATTATTTCTATTTATTTGGCTTGTTTTGCACATGCAGGACAACACGCCAAGGACTATCCAATTGTGTATGTTTCTCAACGAGAGCTACACTATGCCGACTACTCTTGGGAAATATTGACAAAGTCACCACGGGCCTGTTTCATCAATTCGGGGGCTATCCCAAGGAGGCAACTTCTCAAAGTCCGCTCTGCGCGGCACCACCCGACTTCGGTCGATCTCAAGTCCGCAAAGGCGGCATAACCCGACTTCGGTCGATCTACCTGTAGTCAACGACTATGGATCATCTCCTGGCTCCGCGCCAGAGGGTAGCAGTATGTGGCCCTAATGGGTAACCGTACCGCGGCCCTAAGTACTCAAACTCGTACCATGGGTAACCGTACCGCGGCCCTAATGGGTAACCATACCGCGGCCCTAAGTACTCGCACCTCATACTACGGGTAACCGTACCGCGGCCCTAATGGGTAACCGTACCGCGGCCCTAATGGGTAACCGTACTGCGACCCTAAGTATTCGCGCCTCATACCATGGGTAACCGTACCGCGGCCCTAAGTACTCGCGCCTCGTACCATGGGTTCAGTACCCTAAGTACTGCTTGCTTGTAAAGGTGGCACAACCCGACTTCGGTCGATCTCAAGTCCGCAAAGGCGACACAACCCGACTTAGGTCAATCTCAACTCCTCGCACCTCGTACCATAGGGTTCCGTACCCTAGGTACTACTCGTGCCTCGTATCATAGGGTTCCATACCCTAGGTACTACTTGACTAGTGCTGAGCTACGGACTCCTAGTCTCTCGGGTCTCTGCCTGTGTGCCGACCCTTAAGTCCGCTCCGCACGGCACAAAGTCGACTACTCGGTCGCATCTCAAAGTCCGCTCCACGCGGCAAGCTTTGTATTATGGATTTCGTACAAGCTTCATCCTACGGGTCTCTGCCTCTGTGCCGACCCTTAAGTCCGCTCCGCGCGGCTCAAAGTCGACTACTTAGTCGCATCTCAAGTCCGCTCTGACGGCTCAAGGTCGACTACTCAGTCACATCTCAAGTCCGCTCTGACGGCTCAAAGTCGACTACTCAGTCGCATCTCAAGTCCGCTCTGACAGCACAAAGTCGATTTCAGTCGCATCTAAAGTCCATTATGATGGCACAAAGTCGACTCCGGTCGCGTCTAAAGTCCGCTCTGACGGCACGGCTACTTGCCTACTTCTCAAATTACTACTCGAAGACAACTCGAGTAGTTTATATTACTTCTTCAGCACGACGACTCAATGCCAAATTACTACTCGACGTGACTCATACAAACTCACCTAGCGCTTAATGCTCGGGGGCTGGACGCTGCAAGAGTACTCGGATGATGACTTCCGCCAATACTGAAGACTCTCGGACTGATTATCAAATCACTTCAAGGCTCGGGGGCTACACACTACAAAACTACTCGGATGATTAATTCCGCGAACATTGAAGACCCATGGATTGATTTCTTCGATCATTCTGAGGCTCGGGGGCTACTATGCTACACCCATCAACTGCTTTTTTCAAGACGGAAGATGCAGATTCAAGTTTGACCCTCAGCTTGATTCTTCGATTCAACCTAAGGCTCGGGGGCTACACTCCATATGGAGTGCGATTTTTGCAAATCGCACTTCCATATAGATCAAAATTTCAAGACAAATATGGGTATTTTTGGAGACTTCCTATGTTAGAACTCGGGGACGTCCGGGAACTACTCGGGGAGGATCTGAAAGTACTCAGAGATAAGCTAGATCACATTCCACTCTTTCGGCAGTTCAAGTACTATTGAAGACTTCAGCTAGCAGTACTCGAGATGATCAAGAACTACTCGACGAAGCTTCAAGACTACTCGAACTCGTTGTTCAAGACTACAAAGTGCTCGGGGACATGTCGGGCATACACCCCGGGTACCCGCAAGGAAAGAAGAAGGCGGATCCTACTAGAATTCTCCTGTAATCCTAATAGGACTCGTACTGTGTAATCCTACTAGGACTCCTATCTTGTAACCGACTAGGAACCCGACCCCTGGACTATATAAAGGAGGCTCCGGGTACCTAGGAGGACAGACTCAATCCCTCCGGGGACAGAGAACCTCTCAACACCCAAGCGCATAACGCAATATACAACACCCCAAACAGGACGTAGGGTATTACGCAATCTGCGGCCCGAACCTGTATAAATCTGTGTCTCGTGTCCGCGCATACCTTTGGGTTCCAGATCATGGCGACCCCCACCGCACAATCTACTACCGCGGGTACCCCCGTGATAGGTTTGCCGGGATAAAACACCGACAGCATCTGGCTGCTCCACTGCCTCTTCTTCGCGTTCGACGGCGGCGCCGAGGAGGACGGCGCCTCCATCTTCCAGGTGTGCACGGGGGCACGGTTCTCGGAGGTGTACATGGAGAGCGTCAGCGACGGGCGCGCCGACGACACCGCGGCCGCCGTAGACGACCGCAAGATCGGGTTCACCGTGCTGCCGGGGTTCAGGGTCGGCCGGACATTGATCCAATGTCGGGTCTACCTCACGACGCAATCCCGTATGCGCCCCTACACCTCCTGAGGTGGCGCCGGCCCTCTCTCCCCTGCGGGCTAGGGCTCCTCCCCTGCGCTCGCGCCCTTCCGCTCTTGGCCGGCAGCGCCGAACCCTCCCTCCCCGACCAGCTCCTCTGCGCACTCGTCCTTCCCGCAATGGCGGCAAACTGGCCTCCCCTGCGGGCTGCGGTTCCTCCTCGCCCCTCCTCCGCTCCTGGCCGACGGCGCCGCCAGTCCTTCTCCTCTCCCGGCCCCGGCTGGCGCCGCACGTCCTCCTCTCTCGGCAGTCGGTCCGCGCCCCTCGCCTCCCTTCCAATGAGCTGGACCGCGGGGCCCGACCGCTGGGGAGCTCGATGGCGGCGGATCCCGCCTCCTGCATGCGCCGCCCGCCTCCCTCCCCGCTGAGCCGTCGAGCGCCCGCCTCCCCGTCGCAAGCCCGACTCGCTGTCATCATCCGCGGGCGCCAGCGATTTGCGTCGGAGGAGAGAGACGACGCATTTTTTGCTTCGCGGTTGGCCGCCTACGCATTTTGCCTGTCTTGTTTGCGTGTGCTGTTGGAGGCCGTTATCCTCCCAAAAAACATTGTGCCGGATGCATTTTTGCATTTGCGTGGTGTTGCTGAAGTCAGTCTAATCGTAATATAAATGGTACTTTGGAGTTCGAAATGTTGCATCCGTGCATTGCGCCATTGCCGTAATTGTTCTTGCTCCTCCCTGCCATTGTCATGCTGAATGCAATCTGAATGCCATGTTTGCTGGTGGATCTGGCTCATCCGATCCAGTTCATCAGGTTGTTCTTGCCATTGCAGGAACCGGAATCTTGTGGTGGATGTGAATCTGACCACGGATTGCATTCCCCGCATTGCATGCCCGCCGATCTGATAGTTGGCTTGGCTTGTTCATCGGGGAAGAAGAAGGGAAGTGAGGAGAGGAACAAACAATAATGGTTTCTTTTGGACGTTTGTCGATACGGCTTTGGTGTGTTGGAACTTGTGATTTGCCATTTTGCAGTTGGTATCTTCAATCAAGCATTGTCGAACTCTAGGGGGAGCTGGAATTCATGCTCTATATGTCACCTATCTCCAACGAGCTTTGGATCCCCGTTAGGTTCGTTTCAGGCACTACTGGTTGCTTCAGTGGGTTTTCTCTAGGACATTTCAGAGCAGTGTCATTGGACATTAACACAATGTTTTTAATTTTAGGCGCCAGAGAGTGGATAAGCTTCATGGTCCAGCTGGAGGGACCTGCCTCTTTAGAGCCCGTTCAGTTGGGGAAAATTTCAGGGGAAAATTTTTGAGAACCCCTTTCAAGGTCTATCTATACTATAAAGATCGAAAATAATTGAAAACGTTTCTCACCTAATTCAGGTCCACCTTACCCCTCACGTCGGACCCACCCGTCATCTAATTGAAGGACCGAAGAGGTGGAAGACCCATAGAAATCGTAATTTGAGAGATGATTCTAAAAAAAACTAATTATTTTGTCAGCGTTATGTTATTTACCCACCGTATAACCACCGGTTTGAGAAAAGACCATTTTTTTTTCATCCCGCACACAACTCGTACCGAACCAGGAACCATCGTGGTCCATCCCGCGCACAACTCCTACAGGACAACCAACACTTAGGCCCCGTCTGGAACATGGGAATTTCACAGGACTTATGTAGGAAGTAGTTGAGAGGAACCAAACCAGAGGAAAGTGTCTGGAACAAATGAATCACAGCTTCCGTTCCACAGGAAAGGATCCAACATCTGTGCAAAACGCAGGAATCAGAAAATCCGTCACAACTCAATGGAACGAGTCTTGTTGCTCTCTCCCTCGGCTTCTCCTCCCTCCGGCGCTCCTATCCTCCCTCCCGCCATGGCTATGCCATGGAGGAAAATTTTGTCGCGAATCGCCGAGATGACCAATCCGCGGGAATAAGAAGAAGCTCCGGTCGTAGGAAGATGGCTCCGCCCCATCCTCCTCCTCCGCTTCCACCCCAGTGGAGAAGGCTCGGCCCCCCGGCGGAGAAGGCCGGCGTAGAGCTCGGTCCCTGACGGTGCGGAGCACGAGCCCCCCTGGCGGTAGCAGCGGCCAGCGGGCAAGCGAGTGGCCAGCAGGCGGATGACTACTAGCTGCTGGGCAGGCAGGCGGGCGAACGACGAGCAGTGTATGGGCGAACGGTGTATGGACGGACGGCCGGCGGTGAACTGTACTCCTACAATCGATTCCCATTCAGTCCAGCCATATAAGGCAGAGAAAAGGATAAGCGGTATTTTTGTCCTTTCACCGGCCTGAAAATGCAAAATGAATTAAAAATTAAGGGGCGGACGGTGGCTGTTTTTTTAATTCGTGTTCGGTAGTGCTTGTTCTTTCTCTTTTGTTTAGCAACTTGTAACCGAGGGAAAATAGAGATCCATTACATTACTTTATTTTTTTCATTCTTTTCATAATTTGATTCATGTATTTCAAATCCTGCATCCCAAACAGCCATCTTCATCTCATTCCTTTGTTTTCCATTCCTCTGTTTTGCCATATACGCTACATGTCATTCCTGCATTTCCTTTCATTCCTGCGTTTTCTATTCCTTCGTTTCAAATAGGGTCTTGTTTTTTCCATCCCGCACACAACTTGTACAAGGCCAGCACTTTGTTTTTTTTTCATCCCGCACACAACTCGTACGGGACCAGGAAACCATTGTGGCCAAGCTTTATTTTTTTGCATGCAGATCGGGTCCCATTTTTTTGTTAACTGGGTTCACAAAATTAATTTTGTTGCCACAAATGGAAGGAAGGTCATCGACGGCCAGATCAAGCTGGATGAGAATATGGCCCGGTAATGGTGCGGCCCAAGAAAGTTTTGTATAAATTTTGGCATAAGCTCGCTCGCTAACTTCAGCACTTCGATCTATGGTTCTATGTGTGTTGCTACGGACATACTAATTTGAAAAAAATAATCATCTATCTATTATCTATATTATAAAGATTGAAAACAATTGAAAACGTTTCTCACCCAATTCGGGTCCACCACACCCCTAACGTCGGACACCCGTCGGGTAATTGGGGACGTGTATAGAGTATAGACCCATAGAAATATTAATTTGGAGAGTGTTTCTTTCAAAATCATAATGTTTTTGTCACTCGACGTCGCCTTACCCACCCCGCGTCGGAACCACCTGCACCGCACCCGCGTCGGACCCACCCGCGCCGCGTGCCCCGCGCCCCACCCGCATCTGGTCCACGCACTGCCGCGCGACAGCTCCCTCGCGCGGCGCAGGCCAACCCGTACCCTGATCCAATTCCTGGTTTTCCGATATAATTCCTCAATTTTATTTTTGTTAGCACTGTAGATGCCAGATGAAATTACCCATTAGAATAATTTAATATTTTTTCTTATTTATATCTAACACACCTTTGACCATTCTTTGTTTTGATTACATGGGAGGAGATAATTGGCATAGTCAAATACTTATTTCTCTTTTTTTAAATCATATATGTATGTTAAGTGTTGCCAATTAGTCCATAATCGCTTTCCCTGATCAGACTCCCCCGCAAGACAACTGTTTTTTTTTGTTTTATCTAGTTGTTCTTTACAAGAGAGCACTAAGATACAAATTTAGCTTTGATTTTGATTATCACAAGCTATTATTGATAAAGGCAGCTCCAATTTATGGTTCTAAATATCTAAATTTACCAAAATATCAATAAATACATATTGTTGTAATAATATATCAGTGCTACTCTATTTTATCAAAGTAAAATGTAAATTATATTTTTATCTTTTTAAAACACATGCGTGTCGCACGTGCATCTATACATGTAAAAATAAATGAAAGACTAAGTTTCATTCTTCTCAATGCCAATCCGTAATATCTTCTGTCGCACGTCGCTGTCGCACGTACATCCACACTTAAACCTTGTGTTGTCTTAATGCACACCAATCCGTAATATCTTCTGTCTGCTTAAAAATT
The DNA here is from genome assembly GCA_036936925.1 of Cenchrus fungigraminus. Taxonomy (NCBI): domain Eukaryota; kingdom Viridiplantae; phylum Streptophyta; class Magnoliopsida; order Poales; family Poaceae; genus Cenchrus; species Cenchrus fungigraminus. Next base: position 96,647,328 of record CM072774.1, on the reverse strand, counting down.
TGATGTGGGACTTGGAATCTATCTTCAAAGGCGACGTCTTCAAAACCGACTATATCTTAGGTAATGAAGGTCAACTCAAAGGACTTCAAAGGCGACGTCTTCGAGAAGGACACGGCATCATAGACGCTATCGTCACCCCTCCGGCATACAGAGCACAGTTTTCACATAGAAGAAGACCATTAACCTTGCAGAAGCAACACAACAACGCATCAACAGAGAGATACAATGCCCAACCGACGCATTCTTCCTGTGCGGGGAGGAGCCGACGGCGAAGGACACTACGAGATTCCCTTAAGACACCGAGTGCCCCAGGCACTCGGTGAAGTGTTTGTCGAGTGTTGCATTCCGGGAACAAAGACTCGGCAAAGGCGGCTTCGTCGAGTGTCCAAGCACGGGCACTCAGCGACTGTTTCCCGAGTGCCGGCGTGACACTCGGCGAATAATTTCTGAAAAAATAAAAAAAATGCCCCGCCGCCGTGATGCCCGGTAGGCAGCACCGCTCCCTGGTGTCCCCGCCGCCATGGTGCCCGGCAGGCCGCGCCACCGCGGGTGCCCCTGGTGGCCGCCGCCACTGGTGTCGTGGTCACGCCGCCGCTGGTGCCCCCGGTGGCCGCGCCGCCACAGGGCGTTGTGGCGACGCCTACTGGTTCTGCCGCCTTGTGCTGCTCCCGTCCCCCGACGCCTCGATCCGGCGGGGGAAGGAGAGGAGCTCCATCCGGTGGCCTTGATCCGGCTGGAGAAGGAGCGGAGAGGGCCGGGGACGGGCTCCGGCCGCCGCGGCCACGGCGGGAGGAGGGGACGGGCAACTGCGACGGGAGAAGGAGGGATGGGGGCCGGGACCGGCGGTCGCGGCTGGTGAAGTAGGGAAGGGCCGAGACCGGGGGCGCGGCTGGAGAAGGAGATGGAGGGAGTGGCGTCGGGGTACAGGGAGAAGATGGGGGAGGAAGGAGGGAGAGAGATAGTGCGGGAGGGAGAGGATGGGGTCCCCTTATCCGCTGGTGGGAGGAGCTGACCAATGGGAGACTATTATGCGAGGGAGATGGATCTATGACGTGGCAGCTTTGCCAAGTGTCCAAAAAAGCACTCGGCAACGAGCTTCTTTGCCAAGTGTTTTTCTGGACACTCGGCAAACTTTTTTCTTTTTTTTATTTTTCAAGTTTCTTCTTGTTCTTCTTTTTCATAACGTAAATTGGAATTAATATGAATTAATTTAACAATATCTTGTCAAATTCAATCAATAATATGTATTTAATTTTTCTACTCATATAATTAAATTATTTTATGCACTTATAGCCCAAATTCAATTTATATCAATTAAAATTCTATAATGGCATTTCCTCTGGGATGCTTCGATTTCTAAACATCGTATGTGATAATTTCTTCGAAACCTTCTCAAATTTTTACCACAACCCCCACGTATGATATCATCGCATCATGACAAATCTCATAATTTTTAGACTTCATTTTTTAAAAGAAATTAAAACCATACAACCACACGTTCGTAGTCATGTTTCCTTAACAAGATGTTCAAAATTTCTTTTCATTTCATAGGTTAGGTCTCAAACGGGGATGAATAATACGAATATCAATTTTCTACTCATTTTGTTCTATTATTTAATTTACTTGTAGTTCAAATTTGATTTGATTCAAAAATTTGCTAGAAATGCAATTAATTATTTAAATATAGCGAAAAGATACAAAAAATTACCAAACTTTAATATGGAGTACCACATGTTATATATGAAGAGTAGAAAAAGTTTGAGGTGTAGAAAAGAAAAAAAAATTATTTGCCGAGCGCAAAAAAACACTAGGCAAAACCTTCTTCTTTGCCGAGTGTCGGAGCAAAACACTCGGCGAAGCCTTGTTTGCCGAGTGTCATTATTTCGTTAAGTATTTTTTTTCTACACTTGGCGAAGAGGTGTTCGCCGAGTGCCCGAGAGAAAACACTCGGCGAAGATTTGGACACTCGGCAACTTAGGATTTTCCTGTAGTGCCGGGACACTTTCCACGATTTCTTTGATCTCGCAAACGTCAAAGAATTGGTCTCCATGGATTCAGTTTCTCGAGATCGATTCACCGATCGACCTCATCAAGATCCGTGGCGACATGGAAACCAACCTGAGGGCACCGTCGCAACCACCGGCGGCGAGGCCGCGCTGGGTGATGCTGAACCCCAACGTCGACAACCACAAGGACAGTGGTCCCTCCACTGCTGACGCTGAGACCACGGCGGCCTCCTGCACTTCCTCAGGCCAATCCTTCAGCGTCTCCTTCGTCCTAGCGCCGCCACCGGCGAGCTCCCGCTACTACTGCGACTGGATCGGTAGCGCGCCCGGCAACCGCGATGAGTCCAAGAGTCTCCGCACATCGCAGTGCACATCGACTCCGTGCTCATCGAGATGTCACTTCCAAAGAGGCGGCACGGTCTGATGGTCTCCGAGACTCCAACTCGAGCGACTACTTCCTGTACGAGACAGCGGCACCGCCAGGCTGCCGTCGTTGTCGCTACTCCCTGGCTGCCACGTCTTCGAGCCGCAATTCTGCAGTCTGTTGTTGCTTTGTCTACTACTGAAGCTGAGTACATGGCTATTACTGAAGCATGCAAGGAGTTGATTTGGTTGAAAGGGTCGTTTGCTGAGTTTTGTGGAGTTGATTCTTACATTAACCTGTTTTCTGATAGTCATAGTGCAATTTATCTTACTAAAGATCAGATGTTCCATGATAGGACAAAGCACATTGAGATCAAGTACCATTATGTTCGTGATGAGATCGAAAAGGGTAAGTTAAAGGTATGCAAGATAAGCACTCATGATAATCCTGCTGATATGTTCACAAAGCCAGTTCCTGTTGCTAAGTTTGAGCTTTACTCAAGCTTAGTTGGTATAATGAATTAAGCTCAAAAGGCTATTTGGAGCCAGAAGTATTTGTTTCTTGTTGTTGTGTTCAGGATGAAGGTTCGTTTTGTGCTGCAAGAAGGAATTTGTCTCAAGGTGAAGTTTGTTGAATAATGAATCAAAATTCAGTTGCACAAGAAGGGCCGACTTCTGACGGAGCGTAGCGGAGGCCCGTTGCCGGAGGTTTGGACCGGAACGAAGCGGCTGGGGGTGCGAGGGGGCGAAGCCCCCCGCGGTATGGTACGGGTTATATAACCTGTTAGGGTTTTCCCTTTGAGATTATTCTCTTATCTCTTGTAAGCCGTCGTTCGGCGTTGTGATCTGACTCCCAATATAGTGAAGATTTGCTGGTTGGCGCCCGTGGTTTTTCCCTCTCGTGTTGGGAGGGTTTTCCATATTAAATCTCGTGTCTCCTTTGCGGTTTGATCTGTTTACTTTCATTGTTTATTTGCCGTCGTTCATAACAGACCCAACTCCCCGCGGCGAAGAACACCCGCGCTCCCTGACCAGGGGTGCCACCGGCATGCTGCGCAGCGACGAGGGTGAGCTCCTTGTCACTCTGCTCGAGGTGATCTACGATGAGGGCAGAGGGCAGCATGACATGGCCGAGCTCTGTGTTCTCCGGCCTGGCCGCCGCGAGTGGGAGCTCGAGCAGTTGCCCATCGAACACCACGAAGGCGGCGGCAACAGCAACCTGCCGCAGTGGCCGGAGTTCCAAGCGGCCGTGCCCGTCGGTGTCCGGTTCATGTGCTGGGTCGACTACGCCCGCGGCTTCTTCCTATGCGACATGGCGGTGGCTGGCTTCAGCAAGGTATGGTACATGCCGGTGCCCGTGCCGCCGCCCGACGGGTATCGCAGCAGGGCGACGACACACGGTCTTACCTGTCGTACTGCCGCAACCTCACTACCGGCGGCGGCCGGACGATGCAGTGAGATTCGTCAGCGTTGATCCCCGCTGCTGCTGCGGCGGCAATGGCAGGACCACGTGACCCTAACCCTGAGGGTGGAGGGCGGGCCGATGACGTGGGTACACGGCGTGCTCGATTGCGACGAGCTCTGGCAGCTCCCAAACTACGGGCGTGTCACGGACCTGGAGGATAGCGAGGGGGGAGGCCGGCATCACGCATGGCGAGGGTTCGGCGGCGTCGCCCGAGCAAGAGACGGAAGCGAGAGGAGGAGGAAATGGTTTAGGGTTTTCTCTTGTTCATTGTTGGGTCTTCCGGCTCCTCAGGCAGGCTTAAGTTACATGCTGGTCGCAGGGGCCTGAATATTACATGGGCTTTCGGCCCAAACAGCACGCAGGCCGGTTACCATTCGCCATATCTGGCCCAGGATGGTTGGGTCATTACATTCCCTCTCCCTTAAGCACAAGGTTGTCCTCAAGCTTGATCATAAGCAGTGCGATCCCATTGAGCATAGAACAGCTACTCACCGCGACTTGCTAAGGTCACAGCATTGAGGTTTTCCTAGGATGTCCAGGTGGGAGGCATATTGCTCCATTGAACTCGTCCAACTGTGATGCACTTGTTTCCCACTTTCTGAAGCTTCTGCTCGAGTACCTGCACAGGAGTACAGACAGAGGTTGCAAAAATGCAGTGCATGTCTGAATCAGGATACACAGTTGTGTCTGGTGGAATGGCCTTCTTGAGTTGAGATACATGCACCACGGGATGGATTTGGCTTGATGCTGGCAGTTGTAATTTGTATGCAACAGGCCCAACCTTCTGAGTGATCACATAGGGTCCAAAGAATTTGAAGCTAAGCTTTTTGTTGGAGCGCCTTGCGACGGATTGCTGGATGAATGGTTGAAGTTTGAGATATACCCAATCACCAATTGGAAACTGTCGTTCCTGTCTGTTTTTGTCAGCTTGTTGTTTCATACGGTGCTGAGCTCTGTGTAGGTTATCTCTGATTAACTCTGTCATGGCTTCCCTCTCTTCCAACCACTTCTCAAGATTCGGCACAGTGCACTGGGAAATATCAGAGATGCCAAAATGTCGAGGAGGGTGCCCATAAAGCACCTAGAATGGCGTCTTTCCATGAGCAGAATGAGGGGTTGTGTTGTACCAAAATTCGGCCAATGCTAACCACTGAGACCACTTTGTTGGGCAAGAATTAACCATGCAGCGAAGGTATGTCTCAAGGCATTGGTTTAGACGCTCAGTTTGGCCGTCTGTTTGTGGGTGGTGTGAAGAGCTCATATTTAGTGTGGTTTCAGAGAGGCGGAAGAGCTCTTGCCAAAAAGCACTAGTGAAGATATGACCCCTGTCAGAAATGATCATTTAGGGCAACCCATGGAGTTTATACACATTGTTCAGGTAGAGTTGAGCTATTGATATGGCTGTATATGGATGGGAAAGAGGTATGAAGTGCCCATATTTAGTGGATTTATCGATCACTACCAAGATTGTATCATACTGTTTAGATTTTGGGAGGCCCTCTATGAAGTCAAGGCTAACAATTTGCCATGCTTGGGTTGGGACAGGCAATGGTTGGAGAAGCCCAGGTAGTTTAGAGTGTTCAGGTTTAGCCTTTTGACATACCTGACAACTGGAGACATAGGATGTTATATCTTGCTTCATTTTGGGCCATGCAAAGAGTGCCTTGATCTTGTTATAAGTTGCATGTATACCGCTGTGCCCCCCAATTCCACTATCATGGAGAGCAGCAAATACAGCCTTGTGTGCTTCTGTGTGGTTGCCCAACCAGACTCTGCCTTTGTATTTGATTACTCCATCGACTAAAGCAAAACCTTTGTCATTGGTGCCATTGACACTGAGTTCAACTAACAGCTGCTTTGTATCTTCATCTTGTTGATAACCCTCAATCACTGTTTCTAACCATTTTGGTTTTGTTGCTGAAATTGCAATCACTTCATCATGAGTTACTTTCCTTGAAAGTGCATCTGCCACAGTGTTATGAATGCCCTTTTTGTATATCATTTTGTATAGCAACCCTATTAATTTCACAAAGGCTTTATGCTGAACTCCATCTGTCAGCTTCTGCTCTCCAAGATGGATGAGACTCTTTTGATCAGTAGCTATGGTAAAGGGTTGATGATGGAGATATGCTTTCCATTTGTCCACAGCCAGAATGATTGCTAAGCATTCTTTCTCATAAGTAGACATTGCCTGTGACTTCTTGCTGAGGGCCTTACTCAAGTATGCAATGGGGTGGCCTTGTTGCAGAAGAACAGCCCCCATTCCTTTGTCACAGGCATCAGTTTCTATTGTGAACTCCCTGCTAAAATCAGGTAAGGCCAAGACAGGTGTTGTTATGAGAGCTGTCTTCAGGGTGTCAAAGCATGTTTGCATTTGTGGAGTCCACACAAATTGTGTGTTCTTCTTGAGTAAATCAGTTAAGGGTCTACTGATGAGTCCATAATTCTTTATAAACTTTCTGTAGTAACCTGCAAGTCCCAGGAATGACCTTAATTGCTTAGTATCAGATGGTGTCCCCCATTGCTGAATTGCCTTCACTTTGTCTGGGGATGTGGCCACTCCTTGTGCACTGATGACATGCCCCAAATATTCAATCTGTTGCTGGGCAATTGCACATTTTGATCTCTTGAGAAATAGGTTGTTTTCCTCCAAGAGTGTAAAGACTTCTTTTAAGTGCTGATTGTGCTGTTCCAGAGTTGGGCTGTAGACCAAAATGTCATCCATGAAAATGAGAACACATTTTCGCAGCAGGTTTGCAAATATGGTGTTCATAGCTGCCTGAAATGTTGCAGGTGCATTTGTGAGCCCAAAAGGCATCACTTTGAATTCCCAATGCCCACTATGTGTCTTGAAGGTTGTTTTGTGCTCATCTTGTGGTAGCACCCTTATTTGGTGGTACCCTGATTTCATATCTAACTTGGAGAACCAGGCAGCTCCATGCAACTCATCTAGCAGCTCATCCACAATGGGAAGTGGATACTTGTTTTTGATGGTGATTGCATTCAAGTGTCTATAATCCACACAGAATCTCCAAGTGCCATCTTTCTTCTTGACCAAGAGAACTGGTGAAGCAAATGGACTAGAACTAAGTTGGATGACTCCATTGGCTAGCATCTCTTTCACCTGCCTTTCTATCTCGTCCTTTTGGGTTGGACTGTATCTGTAGGGCTTGACATTTACTGGTTTGACTCCTTCAATCAGTGGAATAGCATGATCAAAGGGTCTTTGCGGGGGCAGATTCTTGGGTTCTTGAAAGAGGGACTCATGTTGTTCCACTGTTTGTTGAATTTGCACAGGGATCTGGTTATCTACTTGCTGTGCCTTAGATGCAACAGGTGATAATTGCACTAACTGGGCTACCACTCCTTTTCTCAGCAGCCCTTTTAGCTTCTTGCCTTTAAGAGGTAGGCATGTAGAAGTGCAGTCCTTTACACCATTCAGAGTAATCGTGGTGCCCTTGTATGTGAATCTCATCCTTTTTCTTCTCCAATGCACCCACATGGGGCTATGTGTCTCAAGCCAATCCATGCCTAAAATGACATCATAGCATCCTAGAGATAGCACTCTTGCATCTGATACAAATTCATGGCCTTGAGTCCACCATAACAGGTTCTTTACTATGGTGTCAGAAATCATCTTGCTGCCATCTGCCACTGACACTTGAGTCCTTGGAACAGGAGAAGTTTGCAATTTGAGTTTGTCCACTAGCTTGTCACCCACAAAGGTTCCAGAATTCCCTGAGTCAATTAGGATCAGCACCTCACGACTATTCACAGTGCCTTGCAGCCTCATTGTTTTCCTGCCTTGTATGTCTGCCATTGCACAATAGGATATGGTGAGCAACTCTTCATCACTATTCTGGCTGTTGTTGTCACTATGGGCTTCAGTTGATTGCTCCACTTGACACATTTCCCACAATTCATCTAGCACATGTAATGGTACTTGTTTGGGACATCTGTGTTGGGGGATGTATATTTCCCCACATCTCATGCACAATCCTTTTGCTCTTCTTGTTGATCGTAGTGCAGCCACCTTGTCTTCATATCTGGGTTTCTGTGACAAGTCCCCTTGTGGCCTTTCACTGCCTGGCAAGGGACCCAACACACCTGGAGATGAGGAATTCCTAGTGACTTGAACTGTAGAAGTCTTGACAACAGTCTTGCTGTATTCTCGAGCTCGAGGTTGGAACCTTTTTGATGAGGCTTCCAGTATCTCTTCCTGCATGAGGGCAAGTGATAATGCAGCATCAGCCGTTCTTGGTTTGTGTAAAGTTATAGCATTGCTTACTGGGTATTTTAAACCATCCAGAAATTTTTGCACAAAGAACGCCTCTACCATATTTTTGTTATGCACTAACACTCTATATGTAGCTTGCTCAAATCTAGCAGCATATTCTAAGACATCAGAGGTTTGCCTAATAGAAAGAAGATCCCTCATGTAATTGTGTTGCAGATCTCTACCAAATTTTTGTTCTACAGCTACACATAACTCCGCCCAACTACCAATTGTATGTTGTGCTTCATAAGATTGCAGCCAAAGTTCAGCATTACCCTTAAAGTTGATTGTGGCAAAAGATACCCACACGTGCATAGGAACATTATACATAGCAAAGTACTTCTCACATTTTTCTCTCCAAACTTGTGGGTGCTCTCCCTCGAATCTAGGAAAATCTATCTTGGGTAGCTTATAATCTCTAGGCTCATACTGATGCTTAGGAGGACCAAACATGGAATTTTGTCTACCACTATTCTCAGGGATATCATTATCTGTAGTAAAGAGTTTGTGGATTTGATTCTCACCCTTGACCAGGGTGGAACCGGGTGCTGAGGACATCGGGTCGACACCCTGGTGGAGTATACTCTTGCCGTGGCTAGTTGCCCATCCCTCTTCCTCGCACAGCGGGGCCAATGGCGGAGCCTTGAAGAACGTGGCTTCCAACGCCGTGATGCGCGATGTGAGATTGTCGATGGAGGCTTGGAGATCCGTGGCAGTCCTCGCCGCCGTGTCCTTCCATGTGACGAGCTCCTTGAGATCGAGGTTGGTCTTGACTTGTTCGACGCCGATGGTGCGGACGTCTGCGGCTAGCTGTCTCAGTTGCTCTTCCACCGTTGCCATGCGGTAGGTTAGGGTAGGGGGTCTGGATTTCTTTAGTTGGAGGCGGGCTTGGGCTTGGATTATGGCTTGGGCGAGTGGTGGCGAGGCTGGTGGTGGTTGAATTAGCTGTGATTGGAGAGGCTGTGGAGGTGGGGGTGGTGGTGGTGGTGTGCCCTGTTTTTCGGCGGCGGCGGTGGTGGTGGGTGAACCTGGGGCCGATCTGTGGATGCGGTTGTTTGGAGGTGGTGCCAAGATGGCTGCTCTGGCTAAGGATGGTGCTGCGGCAGCGGTGGTGGTTCGACGGCCGTTAGATCTGAGGCGGGGCGACGGTGACGGTTCGGGGCGGCTTCAGATCGAACACCGGCAGGGACTGCGCGGTGGCTGGCTCTGATACCAGTTGTCACGGACCTGGAGGATAGCGAGGGGGGAGGCCGGCGTCACGCACGGCGAGGGGTCGGCGGCGCCGCCCGAGCAAGAGACAGAAGCGAGAGGAGGAGGAAATGGTTTAGGGTTTTCTCTTGTTCGTTGTTGGGTCTTCCGACTCCTCAGCCGGGCTTAAGTTACATGCTGGCCGCAGGGGCCTGAATATTACACGGGCTTTCGGCCCAAACAGCACGCAGGCCGGTTACCATTCGCCATATCTGGCCCAGGATGGTTGGGTCGTTACAGGGTGCCTCCCGCGTGCGGCCCTGAAGTACCCCATCGTGAGCTTGGACAATCCTGATGTCGTTTGCTTCGTGCTCTACGGAAACCACTACCTCACGGCGGATAAGACGGTATGGCTGCTAGAGATCGACACTAGGAGCAAGACGCCTGCTGTCAGTCGTCCTCCACGACACCAGTGGCTATTTTTTAGACTCTCGTGTACCAGCAAAACTTCGTTGGTAACAATCTTCAGTTGAGCTTGATAAGTAGCCTCACTAGTTCCATTCCAAATATTAGAAGAGACTTAGCGAAGTTTGCAAGGTGAATTATTGTTCAATAGTGCTTTTACTTCCGTACGATCCCGTGTATGAAAGAGATTCACTACTAGATAATCAACTTTTTATCCCTAGTCTCAGTACCGGTTAGATTTTGACCCGGTACTTATTAACATCAGTACCGGGTCAAAGTGGTACCTCCCCTGGTACGCCCCGTGGCTCTTTTAAGTACCGGGTGAAGGATTCACCTCGTACTAAAAATTTAGAATTAGTACAGGGTACGCCCGGTACTAAAGGGTGAGACTATAGTACTGGGTAAGCCTTCACTCGGTACTAAAACTCCCCTCCCCGCACTCCTTCCTTTATTTCTTTCTCATCTCCCTTCCGCACCTCTCATTCTTCGCATCTCCTTATCTCATTCTTCTTCCCCCACATCTCTCTCTCTCCCCCTCCGCCTCTCCCTCCCTCTCACCCCCCCCCCTCTCTCTCTAAGTTGCACATATTTAAGTTCATATTTAAGATGACAAATTTTTGTTGAATCCTTGGTAATTTTGTTAAGAGTAAATTGCACATAAACACTTATATTCATCAATCCGCCAGTCAGGTCAACAATTAAAAAATTGGTATGCACCTTCTCCATTATTCTATTGTTAGAATAAAAAGTCTAAATTGCACCTATTCGAGTGCATAGTTAAGACAAAGATGAGAAGAGGACAAATTGAACGAGCAGATCAGGCGATCAGACGTGGGATGAATGTGAGCCTTAAAAACTCTCTTGGAGAGCAAGACCTATATCTCAATTGTCACCCTCACATAGCTCCTAACAGCTAAGATGGCATAAGTCAACTCGTGACTAGCTCACCACAGGAACGATTAGAAACACTCAAAGCGTAGCAGAAGCAAAAGCAAAACGAGACGACGAAAAGCTTGTAGAGATTAAGCACAACCACTACTAAGCATGCTCAAATTAATTTCTTGACAGATTGATAAAGCACTTAATTAAAATGATTTAACTTCATACAAGCAAAATGATTAAACAAGTGTTCATGTACTCACTCGACATGCAAAGAAAAGCTAATTAGCATGCAAAGGATAGACACTTAATTACTTCTCACTGATCTGACAAAGTGCTAAAGCAGGCAATAAACAACCTGATCTAGACAAGCTCACGTATGTAAATTGACTAACGAAATAAAACAAAGCAGCCAAGCTGGCCAATTACTACTGTGCTGTCGCTGCTAAAAAAACGCTGGGCCGGAGTTTACCTGAGTCCGCGGCACAAATCTTATCCAGCTCCGGGAAGCCCATATGCTATGTTTGAGATTCGTGTGAAAATTACCATCCGTTGGATGTGCTCTAACTCCTCTTCAGTCCTCCATCGGTCCTCACACCGCCACCGTCGCACCGCCGAGCCGTCCTCATGCCGCCAGATCGTCCTTGGCTCCTCGTGCCAGCCTAGGAGCTCGGCCGCGAGCTCTGGTGGCGCGCCGGCCGCGTGTGCCGCTGCCGGGTCGTCCTCGCGCCGGCCGATCTAGACGCCGCCACCGCCACCGCCACCGCCGCCGCCTGCGTCTCCTACGTCAGCTACGTCTCCAAAGGTGCTCCTCCTAACTGCGAACCTCCAATCTCCTCCGGAGGAGGGTCGCCGCCGAGGAAGTCCTCGAAGTCGAACAAGATTTTCGGATCCTCCTTTGCTGTGGAGTCAGGTGTGGCGCAGGAGGTGTAAACTTTATTTAATAGAATTAGGTAAGCACGTATCTGTTTGGAGATAGAGTTAGGGTCGTCACCTAGGGGTTACTGAAAAACGGGTGCCTGAGTATGTGTCGCTGCCGGTGCAGTCCAACAGAAGGTCCCGGTCTGGTCAGAGATCTCCCTGTAAGATTTGATGTTAGTCTACAACACATACAAAACAACATTCTTGCAAACTAGAATGAACAAAAGAAGATGTACATGCGTTGTAGAAACAGAAGGCTACGGCACTTACATGGACGGAGCTGACAAAGTGACGCAGTACGGTGGCCGTGTAGAGGACAACGACGTCGGGTACGAACGAGCAGTGGAGGCGGAGCTGCAGGACGACGAGGGGTTGCGTGCAACCAGAGGAGCATCGTCGCCGAGGTAGTTCACCGCGCGACAAAACCTCCCGGTGACCTCGACCATTCTCGCATACAGCCGCTGGTGCTCCAAGGCTTCCATGTCGAACGACCTCCATTACGCGTCCACTGCCATCAGGTGCACCTCCTGAATCACGTCGTACTGTCCAACAAAAGATGAATTAGTATGAACCGAACCAAACAGAATCTAAGATGGATGAATTTTACTCACAAACTTACCGCGGTGTCGAAGTTCACATCCCGTCGGATGGGGTACGTGGTTGTCAGCCTGACTGGCGGCTCCGGTGGCGTGGCTGGCACGTGCGTCACGCGCGTTCGAGTCCTCGACATGTACCGCTGCAGGTACGCTTGGAAGGTCGCGTCGTCCTGGGGTCACTGCTCGGGGACGACGTTGTCCTCGTCGGTCGCTTGAGCCCAAGCCGTACGTGAGGGGCCAACCTAGGCTCCCACTGTACCCCAGTGGTTGCTCCCTGTCAGATGGTGAGATCTACACAGTCCACAGGGGGTACCCACATGGTTTATTTGGAGGTAGAGAGGGATCGAGAACTAAGAGCGCTAATGGTTATGCAATGATGCACACGGAACACAAAGAACACAGGATTTATACTGGTTCGGGCCTCCGGAGAGTAATATCCCACATCCAGTTCTTGGTGGATTGTATTGCTTGATGATCGGAGATGTGGGCGAGGAAGACAATCTGATCTACGATGGTCTAGTATGGTCTCATCGTGATCTGCTATGCTCTGGTCTGCCCTCGAGGGGGCGCCCCAGGCCGCCTTATATTGGCTGACGACCTTGGGCTACAAGTCGGTTTCCATCTATCCTAGTCGGTTACAATATGGAAAGCTTATCCGAGCTGCCTTAATCCGTCTGGCTTGCCTTGACTTGCACGTCAAGTTGTCTTCATGTCCTTGGCCCACACGTCAGTCGGCGGGTCTTCTGGCAGGCCGAACCCATCTGTCGGGGACGGCTGAGACCCTGGTCGGTGGGGACCCCTGGGGTAGCCCCATCTCTCAATCCCCCAAGTGATGTGTAGGCGAAGCGACCTTGAAGGGGTCATGACGAAGCTTGAACAAAACTGGCTGAAGTCTTGACACCATCACGGTCGGAAAAGGGTGCACGTCGATCCAAAAAGAAGAATAAATCTTGTCCTCATGTAGACCGGCCGACCTGATGTAGGTCTGAAGAAACGGTGTAGAGACGCCCAGACATCCAAACATAGCTGCGAGGTGTCTGGCGGAGTTGCAGAGGTGCGCCGACCTCAGGGAGGACTCAAGGTTAGGAGACCTAGAACGGTAACTGAAATGTGCCGACCTCAGGGAGGTGACAGTGGAACTGCAGGGAGGTCCTCCGACCTGACGAAGGCGACAGTGGAGCGGCTGGGAGGTCTTCTGACCTGAAGCAGGCGATGGCGGAGCCGCCGGGAGGTCTTCCGACCTGAAGCAGGCGACGATGGCGGAGCCGCCCGGAGGTCCGCCGACCTGAAGAAGGTGACGACGGAACCGTCGGGAGTCTGCCGACCCGAAGAGGGCGACGAGCCCCTGAGTGTGGAAGCTGGATGAGTCGCGGAAGCACTGAGTCACCTCCCGCCATGAGCCAGAGAGGTCTGAGTCGCCTCCCGCACTGAGTCGTAGAGCTGGTCCTATTAAATAAAATAAATACCAGGGCGGTGTATCAATCTCTAAATACAATGAAAAACATAGCCTGAGCTAAACATGTGTATGTTTTGTGTTAGCTTTTTTATCAAAAGCATTCCCCTTATCGTGCCAGGCACGCATTATGCGAACTCGAAAGCTTTGCAGCTGCAATGTGTTAACCCCGCTAGCCACTGCTCACGGAGAGGATGACTTACCTCCCTACACGGCTCAGCGGGGAGGCTTAGGTGTAGGTGGTGCGCGGGGGTAAGGTCTTGCAACCATAAAACAACGAATGCTCATAACGAGTAAAAAGCAGTTAAAGGAAGAATACACAGAAGTAGATTTAGGACCCCGCAGGTCTGCTGACCCTTAAGTTGGCATAGCCAAGCCCCCGAGCATGTCGAGAGGGAGGGGTCGACAAAGCAGAAACAAGCATGTAAAGCAGGTCGACGAAAGTCACGGAGACATAGAGAAATCGAGACGATCGACGAAACATACGGAAACCGTAAAATGTTTAATTAAAAATAGCACTTAGCTTAATTCACATGTAGCCGAGGTCGGAATGTTGTCGTCAGCGTGAGCTGGAGCTGTGCCGAACCATCGAGGTAGCTAGCGACGCGATCTGGAGTCGTATCGACCTGTCAAGATAGCCGGCGACGCGACCTGGAGCCGTGCCGACCTACCGGCAACGCGACCTTGGAGTCATGCCGACCTGGAGAGTTGATGCGCCGAGCTCAAGATGCCGAAGAGGTCGACGGCCTGTGTGGCGCCGAAGGTCGACAATATGACGACGAACATCAACTGTCGCAGGAGCACCAGTGCGTGGGGTCGCAGTACGGCCGTCTTGTCGATGCCGCTACCGGACATGCATGGACTCTGACCCAGGCGATCCGTCATTGGCGCTGGACAAGTTGAGCACATGGATGACCATGCATGCATCAAGAAAAGGAAGTAATAGATTAGTATCAATCTCGCCAGCAATCGCGGGAATCAACAATAATTAGAACTGGAGATGTTATAAGAAGGAAAGCAAATAAAGGAAAGAAAATAATTCCCTGTTTATGTAGACTTCTTGTAGTTGTAGATGCGTTTTTTTCCCACATACAGCCGTACATGGAATCTGCATGGGCCGCCTTCGTGTGCTGCCTGCTAGAGCTGGCGTAGGGACCAGCAGGGGCGGAGCCAGAAATCCACCATAGGGGGGCAGCAGGGCAGGTGTCATAGGTTTACCGTTTACCGATCTTATAATCGTAGTCACATATTAGCATTTTAGTCAACTGGTTTAAAGAAACACTTAATTTCTAAGCGGGTTTTATGTACTTGTTGGGCTCTAATTTGAAAAGACATCCTTAATACATGAACTGATGAATACTAGTAAGTAGATAATGGAAGATTAGCAAGCATGAACTAATGAATACTAAGTATCTAATGGGAAATTAGCAAGTTGGGGGGGGTGCCTGGCCCCCCTCAGTCCCCCCTCCCTCCGCCCCTGGAGACCAGGTCCTATGCGACAACATTGATGATTGCAGATCGGACACGGAACACCCACGACTGGATCAGTCGTGTCGCTCTGTGCGTGGTGGCCATCACTGATGACGTGTATGTGACGTCGAGCGGCACTCGGTCCGATCTGCCACCGAGCTTGTCATAGAACGCATCTGCTGACTCCACCGTGATTGGATCACGAGGTCGTGGGTGGGTGGGTGGGCGCGAAAAAATTTCTGGCGCACCATCTGCAGAACGAAGACGCCGACCTCGCGATTAGATCGGAGGGTGCCGGCAAGTAGGTCGCCGCGAGAGAGTCCTTCAGGATGTCGAGGAAGATGATCGCCAGAGCGAGATGCCATCGTGATACGCTGAAGCCCTCGATCACCCCTACCTGGCGCACCAACTGTCAGATGTTGAGATCTGCACAGTCCATGGGGTACCCACATGGTTTATCTGGAGGTAGAGAGGGATCGAGAACTAAGAGCGCTAATGGTTATGCAATGATGCACACGGAACACAAAGGACACGGGATTTATACTGGTTTGAGCCTCCGGTGAGTAATACCCTACATCCAGTTCTTGGTAGATTGTATTGCTTGATGATCAGAGATGTGGGCGAGGTAGATGATCTGATCTGCGATGGTCTAGTATGGTCTCATCGTAATCTGCTGTGATCTGCCCTCGAGGGGGCGCCCCAGGCCGCTTTATATTGGCTGACGACCTTGGGCTACAAGTCGGTTTCTATCTATCCTAGTCGATTACAATATGGAAAGCTTATCCGAGCTGCCTTAATCCGTCTGGCTTGCCTTGACTTGCACGCCAAGCTTTCTTCATGTCCTTGGCCCACACGTCAGGTCGGCGGGTCTACTGGCAGGCTGGACCCACCTGTTGGGGACGGCTGAGACCCTGGTCAGTGGGGACCCTGGGGTAGCCCCATCTCTCACTCCCTTTCGCGACTGCCTATTACAAAAGTAGCGAATTTTTCAGTATTTGAATTTACTTATGCGAACGAAAACGTAAAGAATTTGTGATAACTTGCGCACACTAGGAGTCAGGCTGTGTACGACTAGCAGAGGCGAGTCCTGGTACAGGCCGAACTGCCTCATCCTGTGGCGCACGTTTTACTTCTCGATGTGGATGTCGTACACCACCAACGTCGTCGTACGTCCTCCAGTAGTGCTGGTCTTGGAAGCACAACGACGAGAGGTCGTCAGGTTTGCGCTTTGCGATAGCGTCCGCTGTGTACGACATCCACCTGACCTCGGCATCCGTCAGCGCATCGATCTGCCCCACCAAGTCCTCGTATGACCTCCTGGTCTGGTGCCCAGCCCAAGAGAGCTGCACAAGACACCAAAAGTTAGTTGTATGAACGATTAATTTTACTGAAAAAGTGACGAAAATGTAGGGCAACAATCATTACCTTCAGCAGGCACCACAACGAAACCATGGTGGGGCGGTCGGCGTCATGGTGGTCAGCGGGCAGCCGGTCATATGGCCTCAGGTCGACGCTCGGCCGACCCACGGGAAGGCGCTCGTACGACCAGAGCTGCGCCAGCAGCGGAGAACCGAGGATGATCCCCTCCTTGGTCGTCCCTTGCCCATGCTAGTACACAGGCCCCTATAGGTCGCCGCCAAAACAGCGGCGCCCCAGCTGATCGGGGGGACCTACTCCACGTCGATGTCGGCGGCCAACCGAGAATGGGGGATCCGGTACCTTCACACCGCCTCGCCGTGGGATCCGTAGAACATCACGTACCCAAACAGCCATATCTGGTAGGCCTCGAGGTGCCTGGCGACTGTGTAGTCGTCCACATCATCTCTCATGTACTCACCCTGCACAAAAGGGAATTTGTTAAATTGCTTGCACATTTATGAAAATATAAAAAATAAAGAGATCGAGGTACGTATGCTGAACTGGTGCAACCACTTCTAGGTGGGTCCGTGTGGGTTGGTGAAGGGCTCGTACGGCTCGACGGTGCGGGCATTCCGAACCATTGGCAAGAACCGAGCAAAGATCTCATCGCGCCACGTGGCGGGAATGTCAACCGCCCCCATCACCTACCTGGCACACGGTAACCCAAGCAAGAGGGCCACGTCCTCAAGAGTGATCGTCATCTCTCTGACGGGGAAGTGGAATGTGTGCGTCTCAGGCCGCTACCGGCCCAGCAGTGCGCAAATGAGCTGGTAGTCAAATCCGAACCGCGTGATGCGATCCTGCGCACGAAGCATTGACCGCACCATGTCTCCCTCGACCACCGCGCTTGCAGAAGAAGTCCTGTTTTGCGTAGCCTGGTCCAGAAAATGAAATAGGTGTTAGTGCAATTAACATTATCAACAAATATTAATAAATTAATATTTAGATTAATAGTGTAGCGGCAGCAGGTGCCCCGGAGTCTGAGCACGTACAGTGCCAAGTCGTCTACCGCAAATAGCGGACAGGTACGACCGGTGTTGCTTGTCGATCGACGCGTCCAACAGCTCAAGTGTAGGAGGAGGCTGCTGTGTAATAGCTGAAAAAAACAATTTCCAAAATTACAATAGCAATATCAAAAAAATCTAATATTTCTAAAGAAAATGTAGAATTTCTAAACTATTTTCTAGTATTTCTAAAGAAAATATAGTATTTCTAACATATGTTCTAGTATTTCTAAATAAAATGTAGCATTTCTAAACTATTTTCTAGTATTTCTAAAGGAAATCCAGAATTTCTAAACTATTTTCTAGTATTTCTAAAGTAAATGTAGCATTTCTAAAGAAAATCCAGAATTTCTAAATTGTTTTTTAGTATTTCTAAAGGAAATCCAGTATTTTCTAGTATTTCTAAAGTAAATGTTGCATTTCAAAAGAAAATCCAGAATTTCAAAACTATTATTTACAATTTCTAAATGAAATCCTGAATTTCCAAACTATGTTCTACTATTTCCAAAGAAAATTCAGAATTCCTAAACTATTTTCTAATATTTCTAACGTAAATCCAAAATTTCTAAACTATTTTCTAGTATTTTTAAAGAAAATGTAGTATTTTGAAAACAAATCTAAAATTTATAAACTATTTTCTCGCATTTCTAAAGAAAATCCAAAATTTCTAAACTATTTTCTAGTATTTCTAAAGAAAATCCAGAATTTCTAAACTATTTTCCAGTATTTCTAAAGAAAATCCTGTAATTCGAAAAAAATCTAAAATTTCTAAACTATTTTCTAGCATTTCTAAAGTAAATCAAGAATTTCTAAACTATTTCCTATTATTTCTAAAGAAAATTCAGAATTTTTTAACTATGTTCTACTACTTCTAAAGGAAATCTAGAATTTCTAAACTATTTTCTAGTATTTTTAATGAAAATCTAGCATTTCTAAAACAAATCTAAAATTTCTAAACTATTCTCTAGTATTTCTAAAGTAATTCCTGAATTTCTAAACTATTTTCTAATATTTCTAAAGGAAGTCCAAAATTTCTAAACTATTTTCTAGTATTTCTAAAGAAAATCTAGCATTTCTAAACTATTTTCTAGTCTTTTGAAAGAAATCTAAAATTTGAAACCATTTTCTAGTATTTCTAAATATTTTCTAGTATTTCTCAACGAAATCAAGAATTTCTAAACTATTTTCTAGTATTTCTAATCTATTTTCTAGTATTTCTAAGAAAATCTTGTAATTCTAAAAAAATCTAAAATTTCTAAACTATTTTCTAGCATTTCTAAAGTAAATCAAGAATTTCTAAACTATTTCTTATTATTTCTAAAGAAAATTCAAAATTTGTAAACTATGTTCTACTACTTCTAAAGGAAATTCAGAATTTCTAAACTATTTTCTAGTATTTCTAAAGAAAATATAGTATTTCTAAAATATGTTCTATTATTTCTAAAGAAAATGTAGCATTTCTAAACTATTTTCTAGTATTTCTAAAGGAAATCCAGAATTTCTAAACTATTTTCTAGTATTTCTAAATTAAATGTAGCATTTCTTGTCTGTGTTGAGATTAGTCCCGACACTAATTAGTGAATTGCGCCGTGATCGGCCTCTCGATGGCTGGTGTAAATGACAATTACAGAGACACGGGTTTATCCTGGTTCCGGCCGCGAGGCCGTACGTCCAGCAGGGTGTGCGTGCGCACTGTATTGATCTGCACCGGGGCTGCTCGTAGAGGGGCGGCTACAAGCAAGTCGGGAGAGGAGGATAGGCCTCCAAGTCCCTGCTAGTCGATTGAGGCTGAGTGCCAATATCGTGAACGGTGGAATGGGGGTTGAGCGGTTTCGTACGTTGCCTTTGTTGTCCGGTCGTCTTTTTTTTCGTCTCCCTTTGCCTGTGCGTCTGCTTCCTCCTTTTATAGGCCAAGGGGAGGCAGTTATAGTTGGGCTGCATAGTGCTATGTACAGTACGTGGGATGTGACGGTTGTCCTTGTGCATCTTTGCGCATGTCGCGGATTGATGGCGAGCTCCGACTTCCGCGGGCGACGTGGCGACTCCCGTGCTTGCCGGATGCGGCTTCGAGGGTGACCTTGTGCCTAGTCGTCGTCCGTACGCCGGTCGAGGCTGCGCCCATGCCTGTTCGAGGGTCTCGGTGCCGGGGAGAGCCCTGGTGGCACAGGCGCCGGCGTGGCGAGGTCTTGTCAGCACAGGGCGCCACAGCTCGGGGGATGGCTCCACAGCGCTGGGACTGGCGGAGAAGTCGTGTCTTGCGGGATTCGCGCCACTACGCCTCCCGGCGTGCGCGCTTGGTCGCCGCCCGTACCGTCCTCGAGGGTGCGCCCATGCCCCTTCGAGGGGCTTGCTGTGGGGGGAGGACGGGAGCAGGTGGCACAGCGCCACAGAATGACGCCGGCGTGTCCGCACAGGGCCGCACAGTACCTGCACAGTGTAAGGAATGGCGGCATAGTGATGGGGTTTGGCCGCACAGTGACAGGGTCAGAAACCCAGACGGTGTCAGCGGTGCGGCGTGGGAGTGGATTGCCTTTTGACCATAGCGCCCGCGGAGGGCGTGGGCAGTTAAGGCCCTTGTCGGGCAAGTTGAGTGGGGCGCTGTGGCTCGAGGGTCAGCCTCGAGCGAGGCGGAGATTGGCTTGAGGGGCGTCAGGCCCTCGAGCGAGGCGGAGGTAGGCTTCGAGGGTCGCGCAAGGGGGTCGGTGGCCGGCGCGACACGTGGCTTCTCGAAGGAGGCTTCCCTTCGAAGGAAAACCCCAAGTAGTCATGCGAGGCGGTCTCTCGCCCGACTAGCCGGGTAGTCGTGCGAGGTGGACCTTCGCCCGACTAGCCGGGTAGTCGTGCGAGGCGGACCTCGCGCCCGACTAGCCGGGTAGTCGTGCGAGGCGGACCTCCGCCCGACTAGCCGGGTTGTCGTGCGAGGCGGTGGTCAAGAGCCGGGGCGGGAACTAGTCAGAACTAGTGTCGTGTTGGGTCCTCCCTCTGCGTACTCCTGGCGGTTGGCACCACCTGTTAGTCCTGCGAGGGATTGTTAGCAGTAGTTGCGTTTTGAGAGGGTAATTTTCCCCTTAGTTAGGGGACCCCGTATGACCGTCCCCGACAGTAGCCCCCGAGCCTTTGTCGGAATGGTGATCAGTCCACAAAGGCTGGTTGCCCCATGTGAGATGTTTCCCTTTGAACGCGTACGGGTTTTCCGTGGAGGGCGCGCTAGCGCACCTGCGGGTGTAGCCCCCGAAGCCTTGGAGGAGTGTGTACACTCGTGCAAGGTTTTATGAACGTTTGAGCGACAGGCTCGGATCGCGTTTGTTTCAGCGGGCCTCGGCAATGTTTCAGCCGGCATCGGCGATCTACGCGTCCGAGGCCGCGTTGATCGCGCCTGGTGTGATTGCTCGTTGTTTCGGGGGTACGACCTTCCACGGATCTTCACGTCCGAGTAACGCGTCCAGAGGGTCTGGACATACTGCAAGGAGCCCCCGAGCCCTGGCCCGAGCAGGGACGATCAGGGAGAGTCCTTGTCTTTGTGTTACGACCCTCGTCACCCTTCCGCAGGGAGGAGGGGTGAAGTGATCCATGCTTCCCTTCGAACGGGCCGCGAGTCATGGATGCTTCGTTCAGCTGTTAACGGGTAGTTCAAGTGGACGTCCGTGCCCCGTTCGATAAGGGTCGGCTCGTGGTCCAGAGACACGTCCATGAGAGCGCTTGCAGAGGTTTGCTAGGTGGGGCTCGGTCCCGTTCGATTGGGTCTGAGGGCGCGGAAGCTCTCCCTCGATGGAATCCCCTGACTAGCTGCCTTTGTCTGGCCTTGAACACGAACTATGGGGCGCCCCCGAACCTTTCGTTCAGGGATAGGCTCGCTCGCGCACGCCCTGGTCGTCCCTGACTCCGTTGATCTGAGACGCCTGTTCGAACATTTCACCGGTCAGGGCTCGAATCTCTGATCAGTAGGGCCTTGCGGGGAGCGTCGTGCGTCCCCGTCTTGGTTGATCTGCGGCGCCCGTCGAACCCTCGCAGGGCCAGGCTTCGAACCACTGATCAGTAACGGCCTCGACAGGAGGTGCATCTGCGGCGCCTGTCGAACCCTCGCAGGGCCAGGCTTGGAACCGCTGATCAGTAATATCCTCGTTGTGAGGCGCATCTGTGGCGCCGATCCGTACCCTCAACGGGTTGGTCTCGAGCCACTGATCAGGAATAGTCCCGGGGGGAGGCGCTGGGTGTCCCTCGAACCTCGCTTTCGAGTGCTGTCTCGAGCAAGCGTGTTCGAGGGCACCCCCGACCTCCTCGAGCTGAGTGTCCATTCGATTCCTCTCGAGGGGTCAGGCCTCGATCTTTTAGTCGGTAGAATTCGAGGTGTTGCCTTCTCTTGGAAGGAAACCCCCGTCGCTTGGTATTCGGACGCGGGCCGGGTTGCAGCCACTTGCGTGCGGACGTGGCCGTCGTGGCATTTAACGGGCACGCCCTTTCAGGCGAGACAGTTTGAGGTGACATGCGGCGGTTCGCTGTTCACCGCACCGTAATGATGGCCTGCACGCGCGCGCGTTGGTTTCGGGGTGCTGGGGCCCTGCCGTGAGTGACGGGCGGCACCCACCGCATTTAATGCGGTTGCAAGCTGCGCTCCGCCCGCCTGGTTCCTCCCTACTCTATATAAGGTAGGGATTGCAGGGGAAGGATTTTACCTTAGCCATTTTCGCGTTCGCCGCTCCTCGCCCTCGACTTCCTCTGCCCCCGTGCGCTCCGATGCGAGTGACCCAAGTGCACCCATCCATCTCGATTTCGTCCTCCAGTCTTCGCCTTTCTCTGGCGATGGTGAACTACACGGAAGCCGCGCCATGGAGCCGATCGATCATGGACGAGCACACCCTCAAGGGGCTCGTCGCCGGCGGGCAACTTGCGGACAACATCGACCCGGCGAGGCCAGCGTGGATCGTGCCGCCGCCGCAAGATCGCGAGCCGAACCCCCCGGAGGGGTACGTGGTCAGCTTCGCGCGCCTGCACGAGTGGGGCTTCAACGCGCCGGCGAGCAAGTTTATGCGGGGGTTGTGCCACTATTACGGGGTGGAGCTCCACCACTTCGCCCCCAATGCCATCTCGCAGGCGGCGACCTTCGTCGCCATCTGCAAGGGGTTCATGGGGGTCTGTGCGTCGTGGGACCTGTGGGTTCACCTCTTCCGGGGTGAGCTCCACACGGTCGCCACCGCCACGAGGGGCACGCAGCGGCTCGTCCGCGCCGGCACTCTCACGTTCGCGCTGCGCGAGCGGGGGAAGGACCTGTACCCGCCCTGCACCATGACGTCCAACAATGCGGACTGGGAGAAGGGCTGGTTCTACCTCCGCAACGGCGGCGCCAGACTCCCGCCGTACACCGGGAGGGTGCTGGCAGAGTGCCCGGAGAGCTGGGCGTACGGGGTGTCCGACTCCGTGCGACGGGAGAAGCTCGGTCCCTACCTGGAGGCCCTGCGGGCTCTGACCCAGGCGGGGCTGACCGCCGCGGGCGTCATCGCGCACTTCCACCGGCGGCGGGTGATCCCGCTCATGGAGCGGGCGCTCCCCATCTAGGCGATGGCGGAGGGCGCGGACCCAGATGCGCTGGCGCGCTCGCGGCTGTTGGCCGAGCCCCTGCCCGAGACGTACGCGGCCGCAAGGGCACGGCGCGCGGTGGACAACCGGAAGGTGCCGTGCGACCGGGATGAGCTCCTGTGGTCGCTCAAGATGCGCCCGGAAGACGGCTACCTCTCGCTGGTAAGGGCTTTCCCCGCCCTTGTCGATGTCGAGTCGACAGCTTTCCGTTGCTGATCGTTGGTGTCCGTCGTGGTGGCAGGGGTTGGTCGCCAAGGGTGCCTACAGTTCGGACCCGCCTACGCCCAACTCCCGCGCGGCCAACCGGACGCGACAGCAGGAGGAGAAGGCAAAGGCGGACGCGCTGAAGGCGAAGAAGAAGAGGAGGCAGGATCGCCTCGATGCGCACAACCTAGAGGCGATGCGGCGGGAGAAGGAGGGCCGCTCCCCCCCGACAACTCCAGAGAGTACGGATAGCGAGAGCAGCAACGGCGGGGAGCCGCCCGTCGCTGCGGGTGAAGAAGAAGCGCTCTTGGCCTCGACGGCCAAGGGCAAAGAAGTTGTCGGGCAGCCCGCGCCCTCGACGGCGCAAGCTCGCGTCGTGCCTGCCTCCGCGGTAGGCGCGGCGTCGGTTGGTGGAGGTGCCCCCTCGAGGGGTGCCCCCGATTCGGGGGGTGCGCCGTCCTCGAGTCCCTCAAAGAAGCGCAAGCGTCAGGCGGCAACCCAGCGGTGAGTTGCGTGTCGATTTTGTTTCGTTTAGCCCAATTTTTGTTGGTCGGGCTCTTGAAATTTTCTCCTTTCCCCTTGCCCCCCTCTCTCTCTCTCTCTGCCAGCCGCGCGGGCGTCCCGGGCGCCCCTATGCTCGCGCCTTCCAAGGCGCTCAAGACGGGGGCCCATGATGCACCGCGCACGATGGGACCCCGCTCGGCGAGAGCGCCATGGACGGAGACGGCGATCGCGTCATCCCTTCGGGCGGCGATGGTGCGGGGGGTCGAGCAAGGGAGAACACAGGCTCGCGCCGTCGGCCTGGAGGCCGGAGGCCGCTCGGGGGGGGGGCGCCCCCTCGAGCCGGCGTGGTGGTGACGGCCCTGCCCGCGGCGGCTCCTGTCGAACAGGAAGATCTGCTCCGCGTCAGGGACACATTCTTGGAAGCAGGCGGCGACGTTGTCGACCGGGACGAGGAGGAGGTGCCTGTGGGCCAAGCGGTGCTGTCGGCATCGGCAGCTGCCACCGACCCATTGGAGGAGGCAGCGCTCCGGCTCGGATTCGGGACGCCGCAGGTGCGGCCCGGGGGCCAGCGACAAGCTGGCGCATCTTCGTCGCGCCAGCCTACTTCTGGCGAGGTCCCCGAGGCATGGTGCGCTGGGCTTAATCAGCCTGGGGTCCCAGAAGAGCTGGTGCAGGCCGCGGGGGTGGAGCAGGAGGAGTGGCAGGAGTTCTACCAGATCGGGGTCGCCCTGCAGGCTTCGCTCCGCCATGCCTTCTCGCTCCACGCCAACGACGCGGCGCAAGCCTTCCAGGTAGGCGTGATCGTGCTTTCGCCGTTCCCCCTTTTCTTGTTGATGCCCATGTCTCATCTGGATTTTCCTCTTCTCTTTTGTCAGCGTTTGCGGTTGCAGGCCGGGAACAAGATCTCCTATCTTGCCGACCTGCACGCCAAACTCGAGGAGGTGTGCCGGGCGAATGAGGAGCTGGGCCCGGAGGTGACGCGTCTTCGCTCGCAATTACACGAGCTGCAGGCGGGCGCCCTCGCACGCGAGGACGCTCGGCTCTATGCGGAGCAAGACCGCGACACTCACCGGGCCGCGGCGGAACAGAAGGCTAAGGAGGCCGAGGGGCTCGGCGCCGCGCTGCAGGAAAAGGAGGCGGCGCTGAGTGCGAAGCTGGAGGAGGTCCGACAAGAGCGTGCGGCGCTCAGCGAGGTGCAGGCTCAGCTCGCCCAGGCCGAGCAAAAGGACCAGGAGGCCGAGCAGCTGGGCGCCGCCCTTAAGGAAAAGGGCGACGTGCTGGAGGCAGTCGAGGTCCAGCTCCGGCTGGAACGCGTCTCGCGCGAGGAAGCTCAGACCCAGCTCTGGCTCGAGCGCTCGGCGCTCGAGGGTGCGAGGTCCAAGCTCCAGTAGTGGGACGCGTCGCTGGAGGCGGCGAACTCCCAGCTCCAGACCCGGCGGGCTGTGGTCGAGCAGCTCACCGGGGCGCTGGTGCAGGGGTGCTGCGACACCCAGGCCCTGCAGTGCCTTCTCGAGGAGAGGGACGCCTCGATTCTGGCGCTGCGGGGGGATGCCAACGCTGCGCGGGCTGAGCTCGAGGAGGAGCGGCGGCGTACCAAGGGTAAGTCGCTGCCCCCGACCTTTTGGTTTTTTCCTCGAGGCTTGTTCTGATGTTCATTCTTGTGTCGCAGGGCTGCAGAGGGACTCGGTTGTCCCGTCGGCGGAGACGGCGGCCCTCCAGGTTGCCTATAACACGGCTCAGGACGAGCTCTAGGCCCTGGAGGCCGCCGCCCTCGAGGCATGTCGAGAGGTCGAGGGGGTCGAGGGCCAGTCTTCAGGCAGCTCGACGGCGAGCCGTTTGAGGTCCCTGGGTGGCCGTGTCGTCGAGCGCCTCCAGGGCGCCCTTCGACTCGGCGTCCAGAAGACCCTTGGACTGGTCTCGACGCACTACCTCATCGATTTCGACGCGCTGCAGGAGGGCTACATCCTCGCCGAGGGGGTCGAGGAGGACGTCGAGCTTGATGCCATCAAGCAGGCGGACGCCGCCGTTACGGAGCCTGCTGCGGCGCTCGCCGATCTCTTCGACGTGGACTTGTTCCCTAACGCGGACGACGATGACGTTGCCGCTGCTCTGAGCCCCCGCGTGCCCTGAGGAATTGGGCTTCGATGCCCGTTTAGTTTGTATTTGGGATTTCGGCCAGATGCCAGATTTTTTGTATAAACAATTTAATGCATGATGCACAAGTTTTGTTTACAAGTTCGTTTCGTATGCTATTGCATTTTCCTCGTGTCTTAGAGAAATTTCGGCTGGGAAGTTCGCGTTCGTGATCCAACCTAGTGTAGGGTAGTGAGGGGGATGCCGTATCCTCTCGGAGGCGTAGGCGGTCCCGCGACTCGACCGGCCCCGCACTTAGTCGGTTCACGCCCTGCTTCTACTTCTCTAAGTTCTTGAGGCGTAACGCGATAACATTGCGAAAAAATTAGGACACTTCGGGGGAGGGGTGCCCCCCGTTGTAGCCCCCGAGGGAGACTTGGTTTGTTTCCAGACCCTATGCCGAGGGGAAAACCGAGTCGCCCTGTTTTATTCACGATTTTGTTTACAAATCCGAGTATGAGATGCTCGATATGTACAAAAGAGCATGGAAACTTATGGATAGAAGCGACGTAGCTGCTGGATGTTCCAAGCGTTGGTGAGGACTTCGCCGTCCTCGTTCACGAGCTTGTACGTGCCGGGCTTGAGCACCTCGGCGACGATGTAGGGCCCTTCCCACGGCGGCGAGAGCTTGTGTCACCCCTGGTTGTCCTGTTGTAACCGCAGCACCAGGTCGCCCTTGCTAAAGTCTCGACGCCGGATCTTTTGTGCTTGATACCGCCGGAGGGATTGCTGATATCTCGCCGAGTGCAGGATCGCCACATCTCGGATCTCGTCCACGTGATCTAGCGAGTCTTCGCGAGCTCGTTGGTTTTGCTCCTCTTGGTAAGCTCTAAGCCTCGGGGACCCGTACTCTAAGTCCGTGGGGAGGACGGCCTCCGCGCCATAGACAAGAAAGAACGGGGTGAATCCCGTGGCCCTGCTCGGGGTTGTCCTGAGACTCCATATAACCGACGGCAGCTCTTGGACCCATTTTCGACCAAACTTATTCAGTTTGTTGAAGATCCTGGGCTTGAGGCCTTGTAGAATCATGCCATTGGCGCGTTCCACCTGGCCGTTAGTCTGTGGATGTGCGACGGCTGACCAATCCACGCGGATGTGGTAGTCATCGCAGAACTCCAGGAACTTTCTGCCGGTGAATTGTGTGCCGTTGTCAGTGATTATGGAGTTGGGTACCCCGAACCTATGGATGATGTCCGTGAAGAACTGCACGGCTTGCTCGGATCTGAGTTTGCCGATGGGGTGTGCCTCAATCCATTTTGAGAACTTGTCGATCGCCACCAACAAGTGTGTGAACCCGCCGGGTGCCTTCCGCAGGGGCCCGACTAGGTCAAGTCCCCACACGACAAAGGGCCATGTAATGGGGATGGTTTGGAGGGCGTGAGCCGGGAGGTGTGTTTTGCGAGCGTAAAATTGGCACCCTTCGCAGGTGCGCACGACCTCGCTGGCGTCGGCGACCGCCGTGGGCCAGTAGAAGCCTTGGCGGAACGCGTTGCCGACGAGGGTGCGCGGCGCCGCGTGGTGGCCGCATACGCCCACGTGGATGTCCCGGATCAGCTCCCGACCCTCGGGAATGGGGATGCATCGCTGCAAAATCCCCGAGGGGCTGCGCTTGTACAACTCTTTGTCGACCACGACGAAAGACTTGGCTTTCCTGGCGATGCGCCTTGCTTCGGTCCGGTCCGAGGGTAGTCCTCCCCGGTCGATCCAGGAGAGGTACTTGCTTCGCCGGTCTTGAGAGGATGGTGCCTCGTCGATCTCCATGGCCTCGGGTTCATCCGCCCAAGATCCCTCGAGATCGAGGGCCTCGAATCCCTCATTCGAGGGGGCCTCATCCATGGGCTTGATGCCCGTGGATTTCAAGGGAGCCCCCCAGGGTTTGTCGGGGTCCTGGGCCGACTTGTTGAAGTCGACGGATGGTTTGGCAAGGTCGCGGGCGAATACATTCGGGGGAACGGTGATTCGCCCCGATGCGATTTTGGCCAGCTCGTCCGCCTCCTCGTTGTACTTGCACGCAATGTGGTTGAGCTCGAAGCCATAGAACTTATCCTCGAGCTTGCGCACTGCGTTGCAGTACGCCTCCATTCTTTCATTGTGGCAGCTTGCTTCCTTCATCACCTGGTCGACCACCAGCTGAGAATCTCCCCGGATGTCCAGGCGCTTGACGCCGAGTTCGATGACGATTCGGAGGCCACTGAGGTGGGCCTCGTACTCCGCCATGTTGTTGGTCGCGGGGAAGTGCAAACGTACCACGTAACGCATGTGCTCTCCGAGGGGCGAGACGAAGAGCAGACCCGCGCCTGCTCCCGTTTTCATCACCGACCCATCGAAGTACATGGTCCAGCATTCGGCTTGGATCTGGGGCGGGGGCAGCTGAGTGTCGGTCCATTCAGCGACGAAGTCTGCCAAGACTTGTGATTTGATCACCTTTCGTGGCGCGTAGGTGAGACTTTCACCCATGAGCTCCACTGACCATTTAGCAATTCTACCCGAGGCGTCCTGGTTGCGGACTATCTCTTCCAGGGGGAAAGACGAGACCACGGTGACAGGATGGGCCTCGAAGTAGTGCCGCAGCTTGTGCCGCGCGAGCACCACCATGTAGAGCAGCTTCTGGATCTGCGGATACCGCGTCTTGGTTTCAGACAGCACCTCGCTGATGTAGTACACCGGCCTTTGGACAGGCAAGGCGTGGCCCTCCTCCGTTCTCTCTACGACGATGACCGCGCTGACCACTTGGGTCGTTGCGGCGACGTAGAGGTACAAAGGTTCGCCGTCCTGGGGCGGTGTTAGGATCGGAGCACGTGCGAGTGTTGCCTTCAGTTTGTCGAGTGCCTCCTGGGCCTCGGCGGTCCAGGAGAAGCGCTCGTGCTTCTTCAGGAGTCGGTACAGGGGCAAGCCCTTCTCACCGAGACGCGAGATGAAGCGGCTCAGAGACGCCAGGCAACCCAAGACCTTCTGCACCCCCTTTAGGTCTCTGATCGGCCCCATCCGATCGAGGGCCGAGACTTTCTTGGGGTTGGGTTCAATGCCCCACTGGGAGACAATGAAACCTAGTAGCATGCCACGCGGCACCCCAAAGACGCACTTCTCGGGGTTCAGTTTTACCCCGTTCGCCCGAAGGCAATCGAACGCCTTCCTGGTTTTCACGACTATGTCATCTACGTATGCCTCCATGGTCCGCCCGATGTGATCCCCGAAAACGTGCTGCATACATCGCTGGTATGTAGCCCCGGCATTTCGGAGACCAAATGGCATTGTAACGTAGCAAAACATGTCGAAAGGTGTGATAAAAGAAGTCGCGAGCTGGTCGGACTCTTTCATCTTTATTTGGTGATAGCCGGAGTACGCATCAAGAAAACATAAAAGTTCGCACCCTGCGGTAGAGTCTACTATTTGATCGATTCGTGGCAAAGGAAAAGGAACTTTGGGACATGCTTTATTCAAACCAGTATAATCAATACACATCCGCCACTTCCCATTCTTTTTCTTAACTAACACAGGATTAGCTAGCCACTCGGGGTGGAACACTTCCTTGATGAACCCGGCCTCTAAGAGCTTCCGCAGCTCCTCTCCAATCGCCCGGCGCTTCTCTTCGTCAAAGCGTCGCAGGCGTTGCTGTACAGCCCTGGAGTGAGGTAGGATGTCAAGGGAGTGCTCGGCGACCTCCCTCGGTATGCCCGGCATGTCCGAGGGGCTCCACGCGAAGATGTCAGCGTTGGCGCGGAGAAAGTCGACGAGCACCACTTCCTATTTAGGATCGAGGGTTGAGCTGATCCTCAGCCCCTTGCCCTCGGGGGCACTGGGGTCGAGGGGTACAGCCTTGGCGTGCTCGACAGCCTCGAAACTGCCCGCGTGCTTGCTGGTGGAGTCGAGGCCCTCGTTGGCCATTTTCTCCAGATCTGCCACGCGCGCTTCGTCAAGCGCGAGCGCCTCTGCACGCTCGACGCACTCGACGTCGCACTCATAGGTGTGCTCGATCGACGGACCCACCGTGATGACGCCCTTGGGCCCCGGCATCTTCATCTTGAGGTAGGTGTAGTTCGGGACCGCCATGAACTTGGCGTAGCACGGACGCCCAAGGATGGCTTGGTATGCTCCCCGGAACCCCACCACCTCGAAGGTGAGCACCTCTTTGCAGGAGTTAGCCGGTGTGCCGAACCAGACGGGCAGGTCGATCTGCCCGAGGGGTTGGACTCGTTTGCCCAGCGCCACGCCGTGAAACGGCGACGTACTGGGCCGCAGCTGGTCCAGGCCGATCCCCAGGAGTGCCAAGGTGTGGGAGTACAGGATGTTGAGGCCGCTTCCCCCGTCCATCAACACCTTGGTGAACTGCGAGTTGCCGATGATGGGGTCGACAACAAGCGGGTACTGTCCCGGGTTCGGGATATGATTCGGGTGGTCGTCGCGGCTGAAGGAGATGGTCTCCTCTGACCAGTCAAGGTAGGACAGCACGGCCCTCTCTGCGTGGAGGACCTCGTGCCGCTCGTGCTTGCGCTGGCGGGACGACATGTTCACCGTGGGCCCCCCGAAGATGAAGAAGACGTTCTCCACCTCGGGGAAACCATCGGCGCCCCCGTCGCCCGCATCTTTCTTGGCGTTGTCTTCCTTCGCGGCGACGCGGCTGTAGTACTTCTTGAGCATGTCGCACTGCTCAAGGGTGTGAGCGACCGGGGTCTTGTGGTACGGGCAGGGCTTCTTCAGCATGTCGTCGAACACGCCAGGCCCTCGAGGGGGGCCTCGAGGGCCCTTGCGGGCGTGGTCGACGGCATGGACCTCGTTAGAGTCCTCGCCGTGCTCCTGAGTGCGCGCGGCGCGCTGGGGCTTTTTGCCCTTCTTGCCCTGCTTCTGCTTCTTCCCAGGGTCTTTGGGTTTGCTGCCCTCCGCGGGAGCACCCTCTGTCCGCTTGCCCTTCTTGCCGTCGAAGATCGCTCCGACTGCCTCCTCTCCAGAGGCGAAACTGGTGGCGATGTCGAACAGCTCATTGGTGTCCTCGGGAGGGTTCCGCCCCAACTCGCGCACCAGGTCCCGGCAAGTCGTGCCCTCGAGGAAGGCATGTACGACCTCGGACTCGCTAACGTTCGGGAGCTCGGTGCGTCACTTGGAGAAGCGGCGGATGTAGTCCCTCAGGGACTCGCCAGTC
The DNA here is from genome assembly GCA_036936925.1 of Cenchrus fungigraminus. Classification (NCBI taxonomy): domain Eukaryota; kingdom Viridiplantae; phylum Streptophyta; class Magnoliopsida; order Poales; family Poaceae; genus Cenchrus; species Cenchrus fungigraminus. The sequence continues at coordinate 96,616,271 of CM072774.1, read as the reverse complement.
TTCTGGGTGCAACCCCGCAGGTCCCAGGAGTTCCCAGGGCGCACGTACGTGCCCTGGAAGTTCCCCACGAAGGTCCTGACTAGGTCGTCCCAGGTGTGGATTTGGCTTGTGGGCAGGTGCTCGAGCCATGTTCGAGCAGAGTCTGCGAGGTGCAGTGGTAGATTGCGGATGATCATGGCGTCATCGGTGGCGCCACCTAGCTGGCAGGCTAGGCGGTAGTCGTTGAGCCATACCCGGGGGTCCGTTTCCCCCGAGTACTTGTCGACCGTTGCCGGTTGCCGGAAGCGCGGGGGGATTCGAGCCGTGCGGATCTCCCGGCTGAACAAGCGGGTTCCCGGGGGTTTCGGCGATGGGCTCTTATCCTCCAGGCTGTCGTAACGGCCGCCACGTCGTGGGTGGTAGCCGCGCGCTACTGCGTCGTCTCGCCTCTTCCTATTCAGGACGTTGCGGGCGTCGCCGTCGTCGGCCTTGCCACGCGTGTCAAGGATCCACTCCTTGACGGGTATCCTGTCCCGGTTTGCTGGCTGGCCTGCTGCGCCTCCTTGCGGAGCATGGACCGATTCCTCCTGGTCCCGCGCATCACCGCCAGCTCGCGAGCTGGACTGGTGGCGCATGCGGGACGCGGAGCTCTTGGCCTGCTGTACAGCGGCCTGCTCGATGAGGGCCTGCGCCTCGCGGTGCAGGTCTCGTGCCTTCGGCGTTGACGGCTCGGGCATAGCCCGAAGTAGGGTCGCCACTGCGATGAGCTTCTGGCTGGCCCTAGGTGGTGTCTGCGCGTTGTCCGTATCGTCGTCGGTGTTGATGCGGGCGTGGGCTATGCGCCCTAGCTCTCGGGCGCGTTCGCCGCGCGCGGAAGCCTCGCCCGCGATCGTAGCCTGCAGCATCCGAACTTGCCGGTGCTCTTCCGCGAGCTTTGCTTCCAGCTCATGTACTTGCGCCAGCTGCGCTGCATGCGCTGCGTTGTTCGGTGGTGGTGGTGCCGGTTGACGACTCGGCGCGGGGTTACGGGGGATCTCCGCGTCGCCCGCTCCTTCTGCTTCGCCGCCTTGCTCGATGAGAGCCACGATGAAGCATTCACGTGTGGGGTTGTAGCTCCCCTCGCTGGAGTCATCAGAGCAGGCGAAGCAGTAGTCCGCCGTAACTTGGAATTGTCGGAACGCCTCGGGGTCCCGGAGTCCGGAGTAATCCCACCCCGGGTCCTCGTGCCCGCGCGCCCCCCTCGGTGTCGAAGTCACGGTACGACTCGTCCGACGTGGTGGTGATGAGGTTCCGGATCGACATGAGCTGATGACCCAGAAGGTCCTCATACGCGGTCATGTCAGTACTGACTGATGAGGCGTACGCTGCTGTGGCGTTGCGCATCCCGTAGGGAAATTGCGACGCCGTGGTCGCGCTTCCCCCAACAGGACGCGCCGTCGAGTTCTCCGGTGGAGGTGCGTCTCCTTGCGCCGCAGCATCGAGCTGAGGCGTGTCTGCTTCGACCCGCTGGGGGGAGCTGGCACGTTCCGCCCGGCGTCGTGCTGCACGTTCCGCCCGGCATCGGCCCCGGCCCGGTCTAGCGCCAGGGGTGCAGATCGTCCCGGTTAAGGGTACGCATGAGGTAGCCGTTGCCCGTTACTTTGAACTGCAGGCTCCCGAACCAGATTTCGAATCCGGCTGGGAGTGGGTCCGAAGTTCCTTGGGGGAACCTCATCGGTAGCGACTCGGTGTGGATCGCCATCAAGAGAACTGCTTGCTGAGGAGTGATCACAGCGCGAGCCCCTACCTGGCGCGCCAACTGTCGGTGTTGAGATTAGTCCCGATACTAACTAGTGAATTGCGCCGTGATCGGCCTCTCGATGGCTGGTGCAAATGACAATCACAGAGACACGGGTTTATCCTGGTTCCGACCGTGGGGCCGTACGTCCAGCAGGGTGTGCGTGCGCACTGTATTGATCTACACCGGGGGTGCACGTAGAGGGGCGGCTACAAGCAAGTCGGGAGAGGAGGATAGGCCTCCAAGTCCCTGCTAGTCGATTGAGGCTGAGTGCCAATATCGTGAACGGTGGAATGGGGGTTGAGCGGTTTCGTACATTGCCTTTGTTGTCCGGTCGTCTTTTTTTCGTCTCCCTTTGCCCGTGCGTCTGCCTCCTCCTTTTATAGGCCAAGGGGATCCAGTTACAGTTGGGCTGCATAGTGCTATGTACAGTATGTGGGATGCGACGGTTGTCCTTGTGCATCTTTGCGCATGTCACGGATTGATGGCGAGCTCCGGCTTCCGCGAGCGACGTGGCGACTCCCGTGCTTGCCGGATGCGGCTTCGAGGGTGACCTTGTGCCTAGTCGTCGTCCGTACACCGGTCGAGGGTGCGCCCATGCCTATTCGAGGGTCTCGATGCCGGGGAGAGCCCTGGTGGCACAGGCGCCGGCGTGGCCAGGTCTTGTCAGCACAGGGCGCCACAGCGCGGGGGATGGCTCCAAAGCGTCGGGGATGGCTCCACAGCGCTGGGACTGGCGGAGAAGTCGTGTCTTGAAGGATTCGCGCCACTGCACCACCCGACGTGCGCGCTTGATCGCCGCCCATACCGTCCTCGAGGGTGCGCCCATGCCCCTTCGAGGGGCTTGCTGTTGGGGGAGGACGGGAGCAGGTGGCACAGCGCCACGGAATGACGCCTGCGTGTCCGCACAGGGCCGCGCAGTACCTGCACAGCGTAAGGAATGGCGGCACAGTGACGGGGTTCGGCCGCACAGTGACAGGGTCAGAAACCCAGACGGTGTCAGCGGTGCGGCGTGGGAGAGGATTGCCTTTTGACCATGGCGCCCGCGGAGGGCGTGGGCAGTTAATGCCCTTGTCGGGCAAGTTGAGTGGGGCGCTGTGGCTCGAGGGTCAGCCTCGAGCGAGGCGGAGATTGACTCTAGGGGCGTCAGGCCCTCAAGCGAGGCGGAGGTAGGCTTCGAGGGTCGCGCAAGGGGGTCGGTGGCCGGCGCGACACGTGGCTTCTCAGAGGAGGCTTCCCTTCGAAGGAAAACCCCAAGTAGTCATGCGAGGCGGTCTCTCGCCCGACTAGCCGGGTAGTCGTGCGAGGTGGACCTTCGCCCGACTAGCCGGGTAGTCGTGCGAGGCGGACCTCTCGCCCGACTAGCCGGGTAGTCGTGCGAGGCGGTGGTCAAGAGCCGGGGCGGGAACTAGTCGGAACTAGTGTCGTGTTGGGTCCTCCCTCTGCGTACTCCTGGCGGTTGGCCCCACCTGTCAGTCCTGCGAGGGATTGTTAGCAGTAGTTGCGTTTTGAGAGGGTAATTTTCCCCTTAGTTAGGGGACCCCGTATGACCGTCCCCGACATTTCTAAAGAAAATCCAGAATTTCTAAATTATTTTCTAGTATTTCTAAAGGAAATCTAGTATTTTCTAGTATTTCTAAAGTAAATGTAGCATTTCTAAAGAAAATCCAGAATTTCAAAACTATTTTTTACAATTTCTAAATGAAATCCAGAATTTCTAAACTATGTTCTACTATTTCCAAAGGAAATTCAGAATTCCTAAACTATTTTATAATATTTCTAACGTAAATCCAAAATTTCTAAACTATTTTCTAGTATTTTTAAAGAAAATCTAGTATTTCTAAAACAAATCTGAAATTTCTAAACTATTCTCGCATTTCTAAAGAAAATCTAGAATTTCTAAACTATTTTCTAGTATTTCTGAAGAAAATCTTGTAATTCTAAAAAAATCTAAAATTTCTAAACTATTTTCTAGCATTTCTAAAGTAAATCAAGAATTTCTAAACTATTTCCTATTATTTCTAAAGAAAAAACAGAATTTTTAAACTATGTTCTACTACTTCTAAAGGAAATCCAGAATTTCTAAACTATTTTCTAATATTTCTAAAGAAAATTCCAAATTTCTAAACTATTTTCTAGTATTTTTAATGAAAATCTAGCATTTCTAAAACAAATCTAAAATTTCTAAACTATTTTCTAGTATTTCTAAAGTAAATCCAGAATTTCTAACCTATTTTCTACTATTTCTAAAGGAAGTCCAAAATTTCTAAACTATTTTCTAGTATTTCTAAAGAAAATCTAGCATGTCTAAACTATTTTCTAGTATTTTGAAAGAAATCTAAAATTTGAAACCATTTTCTAGTATTTCTAACTATTTTCCAGTATTTCTCAACGAAATCAATAATTTCTAAACTATTTTCTAGTATTTCTAAAAAATCTAGAATTTCTAATCTATTTTCTAGTATTTCTAAAGAAAATCTTGTAATTCTAAAAAAATCTAAAATTTCTAAACTATTTTGTAGCATTTCTTAAGTAAATCAAGAATTTCTAAACTATTTCTTATTATTTCTAAAGAAAATTCAAAATTTTTAAACTATGTTCTACTACTTCTAAAGGAAATCCAGAATTTCTAAACTATTTTCTAATACTTCTAAAGAAAATGTAGAATTTCTAAACTATTTTCTAGTATTTCTAAAGAAAATCTAGTATTTCTAAAATATGTTCTAGTATTTCTAAAGAAAATGTAGCATTTCTAAACTATTTTCTAGTATTTCTAAAGGAAATCCAGAATTTCTAAACTATTTTCTAGTATTTCTAAAGTAAATGTAGCATTTCTAAAGAAAATCCAGAATTTCTAAACTATTTTCTAGTATTTCTAAAGAAAATCTTGTAATTCTAAAAAAATCTAAAATTTCTAAACTATTTTCTAGCATTTCTAAAGTAAATCAAGAATTTCTAAACTAGTTTCTATTATTTGTAAAGAAAATTCAGAATTTTTAAACTATGTTCTACTACTTCTAAACGAAATCCAGAATTTCTAAACTATTTTCTAAAATTTCTAAAAAAATTCCAAATTTCTAAACTATTTTCTAGTATTTTTAATGAAAATCTAGCATTTCTAAAACAAATCTAAAATTTCTAAACTATTTTCTAGTAGTTCTAAAGTAAATCCAGAATTTCTAAACTATTTGCTACTATTTCTCTGAACTTGATGCAAATCTATCCATTATGCTCATGTTTCCCTGCAAAAACATTATACTTCGAAATACACATGCAAGAGTGAACTTGTTACATCATTAGTATGCCTAGAGGTGGATTAGTTCTAAATCAAAGCCCAAACTAAGGTGTAACATGTACTTTAGGTGTACCGAAATTGACCGCCAACATCCCCCCACGCTTAGATCTTGCTCGTCCTCGAGTAAGTTACTTACAAAATTTAAACATCCAAGGAGTTGAAACATGCTTCCCTAAATCTTTTCTTTGCAAGTTAGTTAATCCTTCATCTTTAATATGAGAACATGAGAACAATATTCATTAAGTAAGCATGGGCGTTTAGGAAATTGCCATATCAAGACTTACCCCACAACTCGTACCTTTCACTGGAGGTCCTCAACTCCAACCATACTTACTTTCTCACTTCCATCGGAGGGTTTTTGTGAGCCTTTTTAAATAAAATTCCTGTAACAAGTATTAGACAAAAATCTTTCTCCAAGTCCTCACATGTCTCTCATTTGAGGTGGCTATCCTAGATAATTTTATGAACTCTCACCTCCCAAAAGTCTCTCATATGTATTTAAAGTGGAGCAATAGGTTTGGCTAGCGAAGTTAACATAAGTATTATCAAGCTAGGAAAGTCCTCTAGTAGTTGTTCACCTTTTGAGCCAAAGATCATATCAATAAATCCAGAATGTAAGGGAATCAAGGATGAGAAGATTTAGAATGGTGGACATGTGCAAGGGCAAAAAGAAATATGACTTCAAGGCACTAATGATGTCCTCGTTGTCGGATTGCACATGGTTGGAATAAAGAAGATTCGTTCCTAACAACGCACATCCTTCCTTGCACTTTCTTAATCTTCACTTGATTTGCCTCCTCCTTACTCTTTCCTTGTTTTACCTTAAATCTCTCCCTCTTTTTTTTCTATTTCTTCCTCTTTTCCTTTTCTTTTTCTTCTTTTCTTGTCCCATCTTTTTAGCATCTTCACCTCTTTTCCGAAGCTTTTTGCTTGTCTCTTTTACATGAATCACAATCTGAATTTTAAATAAAAACCTTGCTAGGAACGGAACGAATCTTCAGACATAGGTTGTATTCAATGGTTTAGATGAATAAAAAGATTTTATGGGTTTGGTGTTGAATCCGGCGAGAAACGGAACTTCCAATGTGAAAGTCTCGTTACCGAATATACGACGAGGCTAGCAATAAAAGGTAAACAACGAGAACATGATCATTGCTCAAAATTAGAACTTCCAAGAGAGAAAAATCCTAACTTAATTCATCATGCCAACGACACTTATGGTGGAGCAAAAGTGATATAGGCTATGTATAGGATATATTTTGACTCTCGACTTGGAAAAAGAAATTCCTAACCTTTATCACAAGACTTTTTTTTAGTATTTTCAGAAATAAAAGCCTCCAATTTTAGTGATAATTGTAGCATGGTTAAAGTAAGGTTCTAGATCAAAGTTGAGCATGGAAACTTTAAAGGCAAACCTCCCACTAAGCGCCACGGCAAACTTTCATGCCTAATGCTCATGATCGGATAAAAAGATAAGAGAAAAATAAACAGGCAAAGGAAAGGATTAACTTGCACGAGACAAGGGGTATAAGGACTCTTTTTATTTTATTTTATTGACTCAACACTAAATTACTCTCACACCAAACCATCTAAAAATTTAAAACACCTCAAAAACTTTAAAGTAAACTAAGACTCTCAAACTGAACCTAAACGTACCACTAGAGCAAAAAGTTTAAAAAGACGCGCTAGCTCCCCCCCCCACGCTTAGATCATACGACGTCCCCGTCGTATTTTACAGAGAGAAGAGAAGGGAGAACAAGCACTACGCCTAATGGTGTTTCCCACAAGACGAACACTTCTTCTTCAAAGCTCCATGAATCCCGAAGAGCTTCCTCACGTTGTGGTTAAGGAATTTGAAATCATCATCCACCAAATGCTCAAGGTCTTCAATGCGCTGACTCATTGCCTCCATAGTGTGAAGGCAATCATCAAGGGAAGCATAGAGGTCCGAGATTGCATGACAGCATGGCGCGCAACAAGGATTGTGTTCGTCAGACGGGTTGGGATCTTCACCTCCATCGTCTGGGTCTCCACCGTCTTGCTCATGATGATCTTCGGGCTTTTCTTCTTCTTCCTTCGACACCTCCTCCCAGTAATAAAGATCGTTGGCGTCAGGTCCGGCGGCTGCCCACGAGCTAGGGCTACGATCATCTTCGAAATCGCTGTCACCATAGTCCAACGGCTCGGGGGTTGTCTCTTTGTAGCTCTTCTGTTTGATGCCCAAAAAAAGCTTTGAACGACGTACCGGAGTAGCGGGTTCCTCCGGGTGGCGGCTAGCAATTGGCTTGGTGGGAACACGGCCGCCACAACGGATCCTCGCAGTCCTCTTGACCTCCTCCTTGGGTACCTTCTTCAAGATGCAACGGCGAAACTCCTCTCCAAGGTTGCGAGTCGGCGTTGGAGGGGGAGGGCGTCTTGATTTCCATCGCTATCTCGGCCGTCCTCTTCTCCTCGCTGCTCCTAAGGCTCAACATGGTTGCTGCGTTTGGCTTTTGTGGTGGAAAAAGATTGCAAACTTGGGTGAATCTCGACCTCCAACCCTGGGTCCTTAAATAGTCCAGAGAGGTTTGCCCAAGACCCTACCTTTCCTAGTCGGTTACTACCTAAAATCGTCGGCACGGGATTAGAAACACCCAGAACGAGTCCCAGTCGAAAACGAACCGAAACCGCCGCGGAAACACCACAGGCCGGCCGGCCTGGGCCGGCCTGCCTCGTTTCACGGCCCATTTTGGCCCAAATTTTGTGGGGGCCCCTGTTATGCGCAAATAAACTCGTGTGGCACACAAGTCCAGCTAAAAATTCACAAATAGAATGCGAGAAAAATATAAAAAGAAACATAATTTGTTTATTTACAAACGTACCTTGTTTTGCGTCCTAGGCTTGACGCTCGGGCTCATCCTCCATAGTGAAGATGTCAACGTAGTGAAGGGGTACGATGTCGGGCTCAAGAAAAACCTTAAGTCGTTGTCCGTTCACTATGAATTGATCTCCTCTAGCATCCATTATTGTCACCGCTCCGGAAGGTAAGGCCGAGTGCACCACATAAGGTCCGTCCCACTTGCTTTGTAACTTCCCTTTTCCGAAGGTCTTAAACCTTGAATTGTATAGGAGGACCTTATCTCCTTCTTTAAACTCTTTCTTTTGAAGTCTTTTATCATACCATCTTTTCATTCTTTCTTTGTAAATGCCCGCGCTTTCATAGGCCTTGAGCCTCATTTCTTCTAACTCACTAATTTGGATCCTTCGCTTCACCCTTGCAGCATCTAAATCCAAGTTCATCTCTTTGATCGCCCAATATGCCTTGTGCTCAAGTTCAACCGGCAAGTGGCAAGATTTTCCATAAACAAATTGGTACGGAGTCATACCTATTGGTGTCTTGTGCGCCGTTCGATATGCCCATAATGCTCCATCCAACTTTTTCGACCAATCTTTACCTCCTTTCTCGACGGTTTTGTTGAGAATGCTTTTCAATTGCCTATTTGAAGTCTCAGCTTGTCCATTGGTTTGCGGGTGATATGCCATGGCCACTCTATGTTCGATTCCCATCTTGGTCAAGCACTTTCTGAAATTACTCCTAGTAAAGTGGGATCCTCCATCACTTATCAAGATCCTCGGAACACCATAGCGTGGAAATATAATGCTCTTGATCATCATCATAGATTCTTCCGTCGAGGCCTTGCGACAAGGGATAGCTTCAACCCACTTTGATACATAATCGACCATAACAAGAATGTGCTCATAACCATGTGAGTTGGTAAAGGGCCCCATGAAATCAATCCCCCAAACATCAAATAGATCTATTTGCAAATTATAATTTAAAGGCATAGCATTCCTTTGAGATATATTGCCCGTCCTTTGGCATTCCGGGCAGGTGGCTACGAATCTTTTTGAGTCTTCATGCATTTCTGGCCAATAAAATCCACTGGCCCATACCTTAGCCTGAGTTCTAAAATGCCCATAGTGTCATCCGTATTCCGCGGAGTGGCACTTCCTTAATATTTCCTCTCTTTCTTCTCTTGGTATACACCTCCTTTGTACTCCGTCTGCTCCAAGCCTGAATAGAAAAGGTGAATCCCAAAAATATTTCCTGCTCTCAGCGATCACCCTTCTTTGAGCGTTCCTATTTAAGTGATCAAGCGGCATTTTTCGGATTGCTCGAATGATGTTGATCATCCAACTATCCTTGTCAATTATCCGATATAAATGATCATCCCTCATTTTATCCTCAATAGCCTCCTTGTCATCTTGCTCGCGGTTCATCCTTGACAAGTGATCGGCCACAACATTTTCCGACCCCTTTTTGTCCCGAATTTCGACATCAAATTCTTGTAGGAGAAGGATCCAGCGAATCAACCTTGGCTTAGCATCCTTTTTAGACAAGAGGTACTTTATTGCTGCATGATCGGTGTAGACAATCACCTTCGAGTTCACAATGTAAGATCTGAATTTTTTCGAAAGCAAACACTACCGCTAGCAACTCTTTTTCTGTTGTCGCATAATTTAGTTGAGCTCCACTAAGAGTTTTACTAGCATTACTTGCCTCTCTTTCGTTGTCCCAAAACCGCTCCTACGGCGTAATCACTTGCATCGCACATAATCTCGAATGGTTGACTCCAATCCGACGGTTGAATGACCGGTGCACTTATGAGAGCTTTCTTCAGCGTTCGGAATGCCACCAGACACTTTTCATCGAAATTGAAAGCCACATCTTTTTGAAGAAGCTGAGTTAATGGCTTAGTGATCTTCGAGAAATCCTTGATGAATCTTCTATAAAACCCGGCATGGCCCAAGAAACTCCTCAAAGATTTTATATCCGTAGGTGGCGGAAGTTGCTCAACCGTCTCCACTTTAGCCTTATCCACCTCGATACCTCTTTCGGATATAACATGCCCCAAAACTATTCCTTGCTTCACCATAAAGTGGCACTTCTCCCAATTGAGCACTAAGTTGACCTCCTCGCACTTCGTGAGAACCTTATCCAAGTTGGCTAGACAATCTTCAAAAGTTTTTCTGTAGACGGAAAAGTCGTCCATAAATACCTCAACAATTTCTTCAATGAATTATGAAAATATTGCCATCATGCAACGTTGGAAAGAAGCGGGAGCATTGCACAAACCAAAGGGCATCCTTCTATATGCAAAAGTTCCATATGGGCAAGTGAAAGTTGTTTTATGTTGATCCTCCGGGTGGATAGGAATTTGCATGAACCCCGAGTACCCATCAAGATAGCAAAAGTATTTATGATTTGCTAATAGGGATGGATATCGAGCCGGCTCGGCTCGGCTCGGCTCAGCTCGAGCTGGCTCGTTAGGGTAACGAGCTCGGCTCGGCTCGACTCATTATCCTAACGAGCTGCAGGTCCAGCTCGGCTCGACTCGTTTGGCAGCTCGAGCTGGCTCGTTTAGCTCGTCAGCCAGCTCGATAATACTCTGTCCAGTGTCTACGGATGGATGCCAAGCCAGGCAGCAATAGACAGAAGGGGATGTGTTCATGGAAAAACCAAACTGAAACAATGCCAAAGAAGTTTGCAAATCAAATCGATATTGGTGTGCTTAAATAAATCCCCAAACATACCAATGCAGCCTAATTGAGCTAACAATCGTACAATAAATCCCAAAATTGCTAGCGGATAAAGAATCCAATCAGAGTATCAGACCACAACTCAATTAGACTCCAATTGAATCGAATAAAGAAATCAAATCCAAGACGCAAAGAAAGCTTGTGGTTTTTGCGTCGCTGGAACATATCCAGACGGTGCGGCCGCGCGAGCCGTCTGCAGCACTCCCCGCAGGCGATGTTGTGCTGCCGCTTTGGGCTTCTCATCCCACATGCCCAGGTAGCACGTACCTCCGGTCTTCAGCTCGATGGGATTGAGATGCATGGAGTGAAGATTCTAGAAGGGATGGAAGCTCGAGGGGGCACGGGCAAATGGGGGCCGAGGGTGGCGGCGACTTGGCGAGGCCGCGAGGGTGTGTCCGGCCGGGCTCTGCGTGTTGCCTAGGGTTTGAGGTGTTGGTGATTGTTGGGCCGGGTAAACGTTTGTTATTGGGCCGGAGATAGTTGTGCTTCGGCTGGCTACTTCAGCTCGTTTGGCTCGCGAGCCAGCTCGAGTTGGCTCGCGAGCTGGCTCGTTATCGTAGCGAGCTGAAATGCTAGCTCGGCTCGTTACAAAAGTATCAATGAGCCAAGTCGAGTCGAGCCACTAACGAGTCGAATCGAGCGAGCTAACGAGCTTCGAGCTTTTTGTCCAGCCTTATTTGCTAACCTCTCAAGCATCTCGTCGATGAACGGTAAGGGGAAGTGATCTTTCTTCGTTGCTTTGTTTAGTTTCCGATAGTCGATGCACATCCTCCATCCGGTCACGGTCCTTTGTGGTATCAATTCAATCTTCTCATTCTTCACCACGGTCAATCCTCCTTTCTTCGGCAAACAATGTACGGGACTTACCCATTCGCTATGCGGTACTGGGTAGATAATTCTGGCATCCAACAACTTGATTACTTCCTTCTTCACCACCTCCCGCATGCCATGTGTTAACCTTCTTTGATGCTCCACAATGGGCTTGCATTGTTCTTCCATAGTATGCGGTGAGTGCAAAAGGCTGGGCTGATTCCCTTGAGGTCATTTATCGAATATCCGATCGCCTTCTTGTGTTTCTTTAATAATTTCAGCAACTTGTCACTCTCCTCGGGGCTTAATTCGTCGCTCACAATGACGGGGTAGGTCTTGTTTGGTCCCAAAAATTCATACTTCAATCCCTTGGGCAAAGGTTTAAGATCCACTTTCGGCACCTTGGGTTCTTTGGGTGTTATTTCTCCAATATCCTCAAATTTATCCTCTTCCAAGCTTCCATCTTGCGGTTCTAGTCCTTTGGTTGCCTCCGCTAACTCCTCATCTTGTTCATCATTTTGTTCATTCTCCATTGCTCTTTGTAGCGGATCCCTAAAAGACTCGACAAAACGAAGGCTCCCTACCTCTTCATCATCAAGAGGTAAGGGAGGGGCGATTCTAGAAGCGGGCAGAAAATTATATGTGTGTTTACTTCCATCAAGATTAATTGTTATATTCCCTTTTCCGGCTTCTAAAACGGCATTAACCAACTTGAGAAAGGGTCTACCAAGGATTATGTGATCATGCTTATCATAGTAGACATCGACAATAAAGAAATCGGTTGGAATGCATTTTTCAGAGATAGTAACTTCGAGGTTATGAATAATTCCGAGAGGTCTAACCATCCTACCATCTCCCATGATTAACTTGGTAGTAGTCAGAACTAGATTGGTATTTTGATCATGAATTTCATTGAAAATTTTAGAGGATAAGACACTTACTTGTGCTCCGATGTCGCATAGAGCCTTGCAATGAATTCCATTAACCTTGCAGCTTAAATGTGGAGTCGTCTTTTCCTCTTAGTCGGATGCTATAGCGTAGACTCTGGCTAGGCGGGCGAATGGTGATGCTTTGGGCTTGATTCCCATGATCCGTTTCACCTCGGCCATATGGTCTGGGTCCACTTCTTCTTCGCTAAAGAGCTTTTGAAAGACTTCATCAGCAATCTCTAAGTCATAGGATTGCTCCGCTTGCTTCTCCGGTGGGAAGTCCACTTCCACAGCTTTCGCCATCCCCTTTTGGTTAGGATACGGTCTCCTCTTGTCAAACACTTCTCCAAAATCAATCGGAACCCAATCCATTTGCTCGAACTCCCTTAGTGACATTGCGCTTGACAAACTTCTTGCGCTTGCCTTGCTTGTTTCGGCGTGGTTGCTTCCTTGGGTAGTTCTAGCTTCTTCTTGTTTGGTTTCTTCAAATTTTTCCGGGACTGGCTCTTCTTTCTTGTCTTCCGGGGCCGCTTTTCTGAGAATTTCAGCAGGCATCCTCACACTTGAATTGCATTCCAGCTTCCCCGAAAGTCGTGTTTCCCAATCTCTTCGCATGGCTGCCGCCTTGCTGATTTTATGTAGGAGTTGTGCAGCCTCTGTGAGTGTTTTCTCCATGAGATCCCCTCCTGCACATATTTGAACATGTTCCATGCAACTAGGGGTTAGGGAAAAGAAAAAGGTATGCAATAGTACATCACCGGAGAATCCGAGCCTCGGTCCTTGTTCAACTAGTTCGTTGAAATGATTCCATGCTTGATCTATCCCTTCTTCTTCTCCTTGCGTAAAGGTAATCACTTCCCTCCTTATGTGTTAGATCTTGCTTATCGGAAAGAATTTCTCACAAAACTTTCTCGTCAATTGATTCTAATTCCCTCCAACTTCAAAGGATGCAAATGAATACCATGTCTTTGCTTCATCGGCACGTGAGTAGGGGAAGAGATTCCACTTGAACCAATCATCGGGGACTCCTTCTTGTCGTACCGTGTTACATAACGTCGTGAAGCGCTGAATGTGTCTATACGGGTTATCCGTCTCTATCCCTTTAAAAGGATTGATTGCCACCATCTCGATGATTTGAGCTTTGATCTCATACTTTGTTGCTTGGAGTCTCGCGTCCGACTCTTGCACCTTGATGTCTTCGCATCGTGGGCTGGCATTATCCCTCAATGATCTTTCCGGTTCTCCCAAAGGATGTTTGACGAACACCATCTAGACAATCAAAAACAAAACAAAAACAAACGAGGTTTCTTTCTAAAAGACGGGGGTTAGATTGTTAGTAATCAACAAAATTAATACAAAATTAAACGTAGCAAACTGGCTTGCTCCCCGGCAACGGCGCCAGAAAAAGGTGTTTGTTGACGGTTCAATAACGCGCCAAGGTTCACCGCAAGCGCACGGGTCACTTGTAGCCTTTTTCACCTAGAGTATCCCCCCAAGGTTTTTTGTCAATCCACGGAGCAAGGGAATTGCTAGCGCCTAACCAAGTACTAATCTTAATTGATTAAAGAACCTTAGAAAGTAGGCTTATCTAAAGTAAAGCAATCTAATCTATGGTTATCGAGAGATAGGAAGTGCACAAGTTATGAAGAACATTTGCCCATGGAGTTTATGGATACTTAAAGATGCAACCGCCAAACGAGATAAAACCGATCTAATCTATCTAAGCACGTGAACAAGGTAAACCCTTTTCCCTCCCTTCGTACTGTCACTACGCGAAGGTAATCAAGGTAAACCCTAGATGAACACGATATGTTGATGCGATCTACGGGAGCGAAAACGGCCGATGCACCCAACAAGCATGGTAGCTAACCTTAAGCATTAAAGCATCATCAATAAGGAAGTAATAGATTAAGATCCAAACAAGAGTCGGCGATTACATATTAAGATCCTTTACAACCCCATGGACAAATGATAACTTTACCCCATCAAGATGCTAAGTATGGTACCGATGAACATGGTAGACGCCTCTGATGAAGATCGATCCTCGTTGTCCTTCAACTCCGGGGGCGCCGTGGCAGGGCCTCGGCGTCCTCCTCCTCTTGTGGCAGCCTCCCTTGGACTCTCTTGAATTCTCCTCCGAGAAACTTCTCCGAAAAATCATCGCGAAAAAGGAACTCCCTCTTGTGGACGACCTCCTCGGTATTTATTGGCTTCCCTACGCATGTGACGGCGCCGCCAGGAGATTAGGGTTGCATCTACTTGTTGCTAAAGAAACAGGAGACCGAACCGAGCTCGAAAGGGGGTGGGCCGACCGTCCTGGGCCCACTTCAGCCCGGCTCGGCTCCGGTTTTCTCCTCGCGGCTTCTTTTGGTATTCTCATCCTTTGTTCCTTTCCTTGCGGGGTTTATACGTCATTATCCCTGCGATCAAGGTGATGGGTCTTGTCGTGCGAACTCCGGTCTTTTCATCTTGATTCTCAGGAACAATCTGTCGTCGTGTCTTGGTCCACGCTTCCTTTGGGGGTAGTTTCATCTTGTATTTGCATGTGTGCGGAGCACCGTAATTCACTCTCCGAACTTGATGCAAATCTATCCATTATGCTCATGTTTCCCTGCAAAAACATTATACTTCAAAATACACATGCAAGAGTGAACTTGTTACATCATTAGTATGCCTAGAGGCGGATTAGTTCTAAATCAAAGCCCAAACCAAGGTGTAACATGTACTTCAGGTGTACCGAAATTGACCGCCAACAGCTATAGACAACGAGTAAGAGAGGAGAGGAACAGGGAAAATGAGGGGGAGGTGGCGGTAGGGGGGCAACCGCCGTTTTATAAGCCCCCTCCCTCCGCAACCGCCGTTTCAAGTGGCAGTTGCCTGGGGCGGGCCCACCGCCAGGCTCCTACAGCCGTTTGAAATGGCGGTTGGGGCCCCGCCCCACCTACCGTCAGCGGTTGCCCCAACCGCCGTTTGAAATGGCGGTTGGGTGCCGCCGCCATTTCAAACGGAGGTATCTGTATATTTTTGAAAATTTTGAATCCGGACATTTATTTTTTAGGATTCTTGAAAAAAATATTTAAAAATTCAGCTTCCGAAAGCCCATATGCTATATGACTTTCGGTGTTTGAGATTCGTGCAACTAATAATACCCGTTGGATCCTCACATCTAAACCCTAACTCTCTCATCCACTTCTCCCAACCCTGTGACATCACTGCGTCGTCCCGACCGCGCACCATCATGGCTGTGTGCCGTCCCGATCGCGCATTGCTGTCCACCACTTCTCCCAACCTGGGACCGCCGTCGCTGTGGTCGTGTGCTTCGCCGCCAGTCTCGAGGAAGAAGATGTTGATCTTTCGTCCAAATGTTTAAATGTTGAATCTTGTTTGTTTAAATGTTGAATCTTGTTTGTTTAAATGTTAAATCTTGTTTACTTAGATGTTGAAAAATGTTGAATGTTGTAAAAAATATTGAATGATGAATAATATATTTCGAAATGTTGATTTAGTTTCAAGAAAATGTTGAATGTATTTTTTGAAATGTTGAATTTAGTTGGACTTTGTAATTGGGCATAATGGACTTTAAAACCATGTTGCTTATCCAGCACCGGGTACTTCCACACTTAGAAGTGCAACAAAACAAAGATGAAGCCACCAGTTGTGCTAAAAATGCTCCTATGTCCCTCCGGTGCTCTTATCGGTAGTGGTGGAGGAGAGGGCCTCGTCCTCTTTGCAGATCTAGTTTTAGGTTTCCTTCCAGATCTGTTTCTTTGGCGACATCGATGAGGTGGCGGCGGCAATGATGCTGTGGAATAAGGTCTCTTCGGCCTCTCCCTACCTCGACGATGTCCGATTGGGCGGCGACGAAGGGCCAGTAAGAGTTGTTTCTGCCAGATCTGTAGGTTCTCTCCAGATCTTTGCTGATGGTTTGCAGATGGTGTGTCAATCAGGAGATGCAATTGGTGGTATTTTGTTGTGGCGACTTCGACCTCTTCTTTCGGTTTGTTATGCGACAAGATCCAGTTTCTTCAACCCTCTGGTTTGGTGGTAATGGTTTGCAAGTCTGCGTTGCTTAGGATGTTCCCCCAGCCGATGTTCTTTTAGCGGTTCCAAGATCTCGTTGTAAGCAGCGAGTGGCTTTTGCGGTCTACAAAGCCCTATGTGGTGATGACGTTTGCAGGTGTCCCTTTCCTTTGCTGTCTTTCCAGTGCTTTTTTCAAGCTCCAACGGACGATGAACAATCGAAGCAAGAAGATGACCAAAGAGATCTTCAGTGTAATTTGTATTGGAAAAATTGGATCTATACCATTGAAAGATTATAAAGTTAGATATATACCATTAAGCCCACATGTCATTGACTCATGTGAACCCCACATGTAAGTGAGATAGCGATGGTATATATCTTTAATGGTACAGATCCAAATTTCCTTTTTGTGTCGAGTTATCCTTTTCCCTCTGTACCTTCAATTGTTTTCCTTTATATGAATCAGATATGAGACACCTTTTGATGCCTTTCTTAGAAAAAATGCTCTAACTAGTTTGCAAATCGGTGTAACATGTGTTATGCTAAAAATGCTCTAACCAGTTTGCAAACCGGTGTAACCTTCCTTGGGTGCATCTTACTTACAATGTTTTTATCGAAGACCTGAAGCGCCTCATGTCTGCAATCCAGTTGGCTCTTTTTGGTGGCGTGATGTAATGTCTCTTGCCGACAACTTTCGCATGATTGCATCCTGCTAGGCACACTCAGGCTACTCTTGCACTTTTTGGAAGGATTGCTGAGATTTTGTTGTTCTGCAATTTATTCCCGCAACTGTTCTCCTTTGTCAGGGATCAAAATATTTCCATTGTGAAGTTTTTGAACCAGGATGCTTATGAGAATTTCCACACGCCTCTCTCCATAATTGCTTCCTCTCAGTTACAGGAGCTTGCTGTCCTAAGACTATCCGCAACGATATCCTCTAAACTTCACCTTTAAAAGCAATATTTAAAGGCTCCTCCAAAATATTCTACCCTCTAAATCTCTTTCCACTGCAACGGTACCTCTAAACCTCACCCTCCAAAGGAATATTCTAAAAAAAATCTCATCTCATCTTTCTCCTTTCCTCTTCCCCCGTCCGTGCCCCGGCAGTGGAGGCGCCGCGCGCGAGGACGGAAGCCGTCGTCGCCGCTCTGCCCCAGCGCTCTCCTCACTCGGGCCTGCGCTCGCCGTCGTCCTACACCTGCGCGCGCCCGCATCTACGCTCGTCGTGGCCGTGGTGGTGGCCTTCCACCGAGGGGCGCGTCGGCCAGGTGACCCTGTGCGGCCCCGGCGTGCGCGCCTCCGAGGGCCGGGCCGGCTGCCAGCGCACCTCCCCGCGCCGTCAGTGGCCAGGCCAGAGCGTCTCCCCGTGTCGCGCGCGCACACACAGAGGAGGCGCCAAAGATGGGGCCTCGATGTCGGCCGAGGCGCCACACACCCATCCAACGCCGCCGACGCTCCCGCTGCGGCGGAGCTGCTCCGCGAGCTCCCCGGAGGGGTCGCCTTGTCCCTAGGACTTGCATAAGCACCACCGCCACGAGTAGTTCGGGCATCGGCGTCGCTGTGGGAGAAGCTGACGTAGGGAGGAGAAGCCCCCTGCGCCGGCCGGGCCCTCCTCCCTCTGCCGTCGTTCACCATTCGCTGTTCGCTCCTCCTCCCTACGCGCTGGCCGCCGGCCACCACGGGCGCAGGGCTTCCCCGGTCGCCGCGCGGGCCGCCGGCGTAGGGGCTGGCGGGGCTCCTCTTCCATGGCGGCGGCGAGGCGGCCTTCCCCGCTCCCTTCTCGCGGCGCCGGTCGACGCCATCGACGGCAAGCTCGGCTTGGCGCTCGACGCCATGGCCAAGGTCGGTGGTGGCGGCGTGGAGGAGCCCGACGCGCCCGGTTCCACGGTGGTCACCTCCTCCCCTGGCGACTCGCGTGGTGCCATTCTTCGCTGCGGTGTCCACTATCATGGCCTCCGTCGACACGCGCGCCGGCGCACCGCCCCCGCCACCCATGCGTCAACGCGGGCGTGAGATGGGTTCTGGCGGAGGCGAGCTCGACGAGGAGTGGCTGGCGCGACTGCTGCTGGAGGGGCGGCGCACGGGACCCAGGGCGAGGCCTCCTACGAGGAGCGGCGGCGCGAGGTCGGGGTGAAGCCCCCGCCGTCGCCTCACAAGGCTTCCTCAGTGGCCGCCGCCTGCGCCGCCACTGCGGCCTCCCACACGCCGCAATCGACGAACCAAAGGGTGGGTTCCCAGGGCCGACCCGTCTTCCCAGCGCGCCAGCAAGCTTCCACTCCCTCCGGCTCCACACCATCGGCTCGGACCGTACGGCGCCGTGGGGAATGGCACGAGCAGAGCAACAGAGAGGAGGGCGCGGGCGTTGGGGGAGGAGGAACCAGCCCCCATGTTTGGAGGGTGCCGGTTGCAACTGGAAATTTGGAGGGCGCTTTAAGGGTCACCGCTGCAGCTCTTACGGGCGCAAAATTCCCTAAAAATAGCGGTTCAGGATGCTTTAGAGATGACCGCTGCGGTCAGTCTAATCCAGTCACTTCCCATCCAGGATCAGCTACATGACTGTTGGTCATATATTTGGGGTACAGGTGAATTCTATTCGAAAAAGGCATACTTATCGTTAAAAGGCTCACAACAGGTCTCTCCTCTTTTCAAATGGATGTGGAAATCATGTGTTCGAGGCAAGCACAAATTCTTCTTGTAGCTGCTTTTGAAAGATCGACTTAACACAAGAAACCTTTTGAGGAGAAAAACTTGGTACTGCAAGACTACAGCTGTGTGCTTTGCACTTCAGGTTCTGAAGAAACCCTGTATCACCTTTTCTTTGGTTGCACTTTCTGTCAATGGTGCTGGAGGTTTGTTCGTATTTCTTGGGATCCAAAGCTCATGACAATGGATATGATCATCAAGGCTCGAAGAACCTTTAATTCTCGCATCTTCAGGTAAATATCCATGGTGGCTTGCTGGTCTATTTGGCGACATAGGAATGAGATCATTTTTGACAATGGCACTTTGTCTCTTAGAAGATGGAAGTGTATCTTCAAGGAAGAATTTAGCCTCATAATTTGTCGAGCTAAAACTTCCCTCAAGCTGGAGCTTGATAACTGGTTTTGTAGTTTTTCTTAACTAGGCCGACCACCATGTATACATCCTTTTTTCATATATATATATATATATATATATATATATATATATATAATCAGTAGGGGCCTCTCCTGCTGTTTGGTTCAAAAGACCGATGTAACCTATTCTTTCATGATTTTGTAAAATAAATCAAAATCAAAGATTTAAACTTAAAAAAATCCGAGATTGGTGTTTGGAAAACCATAGAACCCAAAGATCATAGCAAGCATCAAAAGGAAAAGCCAAACTCTTATATGAAGCTGATTCTCAAATAAAAAAAAACTCTTATATGAAGCTTCTACTAAGTCCCAAAGACAATAGGATGTCAACGATGCCAGTCCAACCTAATAATTACAAGCACTAAAAATCTCCTCCAAAGCTGAAGTTCCCTGATTTGTAATCGGCTATGAAATAATTTTCATACATTAATAACATTTTTCATCATGTGGATCATCTATACATATGTCGTGGGAAGCTTATTTTGATAACCTCTATCCTTGCTCACCATGATCTTTAGAAAATTCATTGATACCAACAATAAATGAAAATCACTTCTATATAATAACCTTTTAATTTGATCAACAAAATTGATCTATGCCAAAAAAAAAAAGGAAGAAGTGCATTGCGTGATTAAACAAGTCTAAAGTCAAGAAAAATGGTAGATTGGACAAAAATTCAAATTTTGGCACTAGACACAGAAAAGATAAACATTGAAGAGTCGTCATCAAGTTATGTCGATAAAGTCATCCCCAATGTTGAGCATATTTCAAACAATATAGTTGAACAACTATCAAGTTTGGTTGGGAGGCAAGATGATATCAAAATGACCGCTTTTGCGAACAAACAGTCTATCCGGTTCTGCTATAAATTCTAGTAAAATATAATATGTCACATCACGGAGCAATGTGATGAAGAAGAAGCCAACATTTGAATAATTGTTTCTAACTACCAGAAGATAGACGAGCAAAAGCAAAATAATCAGTTAGAAGACAATCAAAGGAGAAGTTCTTCATCATCAAGAGCAAAGAAGCATCAACAATCATCTCATGGGTCTTCATCATTTATTCTGTCTATGCATGTGCCATGGAGTTCAGGTATTGTTATTTTGATTTGGTTCTCATATTGTGATTATCAACATCCTTCTTATACCTTACAGGAAACCATGATTTATATGATCAGCCTCCGCGGTCACATCAAGATTTCTATATTAAATATGTTTAGATGTTTAAAGTCAGAATAGTAGTTTCATACATATCATACTTGCTACAATCTTATTTCAGATACATTAGCATCCATAAGCTTTAGAAACCATCGTATGAGGGATGCATTGTTTAGCATCGCCCTCAATCAATTTTGATCATTGTAAATGTCTTTTGGCACACAAGCTTTGCCCAAAATTGGGGGCATTTGTTGACGGTCGAAATTGACAGACTTGGATGAAATTGTCTATAACCAGTCATACTGGTGTTATCAAACTGCTTAAATTACAAATTGGAGTCCATTGCATAACTCTTGTTGAAAACACTCAAAATGCGTACATAAAACGTTCGATTTAGAGTTCTGACGAGAGTTATGACCATAGTAAGATATGCACCGAGGAAAACAGGTTCGTCGAGAGGTTTGCCAAAGTTGTCAGACAGGTTTGGTCTCTATAAACTAAGTTAGAAGTTGTATTTTAACACATTTGTACGAATTTCAAGTACAAATGGAGAAGATTTTCCCTCCCTAAAAATGTAAAGGTTAATGGTCATCAGAATTGAATCTAACTGGCTAAACCGATTTGATGCAGAGGTGGTGCACGAGTAATTAGCACAGAAACAATTATACTTTATTTTTCGATAACATTTTTTTTCAAAACTGCAACACACTAGTGCTGGCAGAATTTGTAACTCCTTGTATACCGCATTTACTCATATTCTTTCTAAAAACTAAGATTTTGCAGCAAACCACCATAATTCTCCCAATTATTACACCAGCAATACAATTACATTGTTACCATTTTTTCCACACATCTAAAAGGGCAAAAAAAAAAACTTTCGCAAAAAAAAGGGGAAAAAAACTCCGCTCAAAAAATGGAGACAACAAGTACAGAAAACTTTTAGCCTTATCTCCGTTTGCTCCCGCCAAACCCACTGGTTATCCCCAACCGCTGAAACCCCGGCGCGGCCAACCATGGCCGCCTCCGCTCCCCTTCGCCTCCTCTCCCCCTCCAGCTCGCCGCGGCCGCTCCAAGACCCTAGCCCCAGGCCCGCGCCTCCCCTCCACTCGTGGCTACCCCGCCGCCGCCATCCTCGCGCCGTCCGCTGCGCGTCGTCCCTGCCGACGCCGCCGCCGCTGTCGTCGCTCGATCTGCCGCTCCTCCCGTTCCAGCCCTCGGAGGTAAAATCTTGGGATGGTGTGCTTCTTTGGATGCTCAGGTTGGGTTAAAACTGATTCTGTAGTCTGCCATTGATGACGTGGACGTCGATTATTTGGCAAAGTGGGTAGCACATCGAGTGTGAGCAGTGGGTTTCATGTGTTTCCTGGAAGATTAACTTTGCTAGTGCTTGCCAAAGTAGCAATTTGGGGAGGATTTGTATACCAGTGTTTCGGTGATCTCAGATGGGTTTGGTTGTCCAAATTAGTGAACCACAGAACCAACCAGGATATCTTTGCTATAGAAAATTACTTTCTAGAACCTGAACCCCAGAACCAATTGCCTCGGGTCTGCCAGAAACTGCCTTGAAAACATGTGGCGAGGTTTTTTTTTTTTTTTTTTTTGAAGTTTTTTCCGTTGTTCCATATGAGCCATGGATATGGAGTTATCCACCAATGCCAGTATGTTCAGTCTGCAAAGTGATGGTGCTATCTAGTTGGTTGGCTTGTAGCATTAGTTTTTTCCTCCCCTTCAAGATGGTAAGAAGATGCCTGCTACTAGCAATCGGCATTTTGGACAGTGCTGCGAGGAAATATATTTTCGTGCAGTGAATGAATTATATAATGTTATCGTATTGTGTTGATTCAGTTTATCTTTGTTGTAACTGAAGATTTCTGACCAAATATGAGGACTCATTGTGGATAACAAGATCTGAACAGTTTATGACCTACAAATTTGCATTATTTATTTGTATTCATTGAATTTTTTCGTAGCATCCTATGAGTTTTTTGCATAAGTAGTCTCAGTTCCTTTGATTAGTTACTTTTCATTGCATATAATTCTGCACTTTGCATTATCAGTAAAACCTAATGAAAATGTTATAGGTGCTGATACCATCTGAATCCAAGACTCTGCACTTGTATGAAGCAAGATATATAGCATTGCTAGAGGAGGTATGAACCCTTTGTTCACTCCATAGATTCTTATTGCTTCATATTTGATTTCTTTCTGTATGAAGTAACCGATTTTCTCTTCCACTAAAACATCCTTCAACTGCAATTGTGTAATCTACCATATAACAGAGGCACACTTTACAAGCTTTTACATGATATCCTTAACCAACATAAATGTTATCATTTCTTCATCAAGTATTTTTTTTGTTTGGTTTATATATCAAATTTGTGACCACCAAATTTTTTTTTAGATCCCTTAATTTTGTTTGGATCCACAGGGAGCAGACATAGAAACATGGTATGAAGAGAACAGTGATATGGTTTAATTTTGCCTGGAAAATTGCATACAATTCCTAGTTAAGAAGTATCCCAAACTGTATCGATGTGATTTTGGTACATCCTTGTTGACAGACAAGATCTTTGTATTCTTTCTTCAAATAGTGTCAATTCAAACCATGTGTGAGTATTATGCAACATCATTACTGATTTTTTTTTTTTTGTAAATATTTACTTAACAGGCCTTGAACAAGAGGAAAAATTCTTTTGTTCACTTTGTACTTGATCCAGTTGTAGATAGCTCTACTAAAGCTTCATTTGCTGTAAGATATGGTTGCTTGGTGCATATAGAAAGTGTAAGCTCTTGTCCTTCATGTAGCACCTTTGCTTACAGGATACAAGTTCCACTCTATTTCTCTGGTCACTTTTTGTATTGATGGTCTGTCTTTAGTGTAGGTTCAAAAGCTGGAGCTTGGAGCACTGATATCAATTAGAGGAGTGTGTCGTGTAAACATTTCAAATCTTTTGGATGTAAGCTCTTTCCTTCTTTTTTAAAATAAAAGAAATGTTATTCCAATTCTGATGTTCACATCTTATCATGCATATTGTCAAGTACAGAAGTACTGTTGAGTAATATCTACGCATACTACTTCACATATTCTATAAATTGTGTTTCTAATACCTTCAAAGTTCAAACACCAACTTTTGCTTCATATACGAAGTTATGAACTGGTGAAAAATGTCTTTGAGAGGCGGGAGATATAAAGCTGAATTCTAGTGTTATAGTTGGATGCCCTCATTGTCACTATGCCTTGCACTGTGATGTTTTAGCAAACCATCATTCCAATTCTGACTGAGACACGTAAATGCTCTGGTTCTTTTAGTTTTTTTCTTGAAACTATAAGATAGTAGATCACAATGATTTTGCACTACTTCTGAAGGATTTGACATGGCCGTGAACAAATTACAGAAACCCTGAATGACATCTCTGTCTTCATTAATCCAGATGGAGCCCTATTTTCGTGGTACTGTTTCTCCATTGATTGATGAGCATTATGAGTGTATTGGATTAGGGACAACAATTTCCAAGCTAAGAGAATCTATGTGCAATTTACACAGCCTACAAATGAAGCTGAAGGTTCTATCACTATCTTAAGTCCATTCAGCAATTTACAAATGTTAAATAGTGCTTCTTATCGTAAACTTGGTTTTTCAACACTTCAAATTTAGGTGCCTGTGGATGAACCACTGCAAACTAACATCAGGGCGTCTCTATTGTGGTCGGAGAAAGAAAACTATGAAGAGTATAATGAGTCTTTCATCCCTGGATTCCCAGAACGTCTCTCATTTGCTGCGTACCAACAGTTTCAGGTGAAGTTCCACCCTCTTCTCAACCACTTATTAGTTCAAAATCTTCAGGTCTTGTCGTATCGACCAAACTTTCACTGTTCGTCTATATCGTTGAAAATTGCCTGTCTTTCATACAACAACCAACCAAAGACATCATGCACACATAAAATAACTGACAGTAGACCTGATACATGGATGCATACATATCTGACACTAAAACTGTAAACTTCAGGTATGTCAGATGCTGAACTTCTCTCGCTGCAAAAATACAAGATACAAGCAATGGATTCAACAGACACTCTTGACAGACTAAACAATGCAATCAAGTACGTAGAACATAATATCGGGATGATAGCCGCAAGGCTCGCAATTCAGAATATATGATCATCAGTGCCATTGTTCAACTCATATGCTAAATGATGTCCATGATGCTAACTCCTTTGGTCAAAGACTCTGACCTCAAACCTTCTCCAATTTCCTAACTGGATACCAGGAAGGTCTGACACAATCAGATTTTCTGGACAACGATGATGTACATTCAGAGAGCAGTATCAAGATGAGCACCATAATGCGAAGTTCCACATCACTTGGGTCGGATAGCAGAAAATACCATAAATTGTTCAAATAACTGTTACAACCTTATTCCACTGATAAATCATACAACTGTTTACTAGGTATCAAAATAAAGCATTAAACTGTTTGATCAAATAAATCCAAATATCAAAGACTGCAGCTTTGGTACGAACTCTTAATAATGTCTAAACGAGAAAAGAAATATGTTTAAGCCAAACAGTTTCCTGATTGGATTTATGTCGGCAGCAGATAAATGATATGCATAAAAAATAAGCCTGACAAGCAATTAGAGCTTTCACGAAGCAACCTTGCTATTTCCTGTAACACCGGCATGAAGATCAAGTACTCTCTTGACCTACTTCTTTGGTTCTTTTGGATCTTCAGCCAAGTTGACGCCAAAGAGAATGATGGGGCGAGGTCCGCGGTTGCCAGGAACTATCTCCTGTGGTGGGTTCTGCTCTTGATTCTGCGAGGGAAGTGCAGGAGAGGTGTTGATGCTGAAGAGACGGATGGGGCGTTGCTCACCGTTGCCAGGTGCCACAGCTACCTCTTCTGGTGGATTCACTTGATTCTGCAAGGGGAATTGAGGAGAGGTGTCGGAGCCGAAGAGATGGATGGAGCGATGCTCACCATTGCCTGGCGCCATAGCCACCGCTTGTGCTGGATTCTCCTCTTGATCCTGTGAGGAGAATGCAGGGAAGGTGTCGCCGAAGATGTGGATGAGGCGGCCTGCATGGTTGTCAGGCGCCACCTCAATCCCTTCTGGTGCATTCTCCCCTTGATTCTGCAAGGGGATTGCAGGAAGGAAGCTGCTGGTAGTTGCAGGGAGTGACCATGACCCAGTGGCAGCAGTAGCAGCTGAGACGAGACCTAGCACAGGATTGCCGGTCATTGCCATCCGTTGCACTGGATTCAGCGCTGGAAGTGCAAGGATGGTGCTTCCAGCAGAAGCAGGAAAAAATGACCTGTTGTGCACGGCGTTGGCAGTGCCATGGACCTCTTGTGGTGGATTCTCCTCTTGCTCCTGGGAGGAGAATGTGCGGATGGTGCGGCCTGCACAGTTGCCAGGCGCCAACGCAATCTCTTCTGGTGGATTCTCCCCATGATTCTGCAAGGGGATTGCAGGAAGGAAGCTGCTGGTAGTTGCAGGGAGTGACCATGAGCCAGTGGCAGCAGTAGCAGCTGAGACGAGACCTGGCACAGGATTGCCGGTCATTGCCATCCGTTGCACTGGATTCAGCGCTGGAAGTGCAAGGATGGCGCTTCCAGCAGAAGCAGGAAAAAACGACATGTGGTGCACGGCGGTGGCAGTGCCATGGACCTCTGGTGGTGGATTCTCCTCTTGCTCCTGCGAGGAGAATGCGAATGCACAGTTGGTGCGGCCTGTGCGGTTGCCAGGCGCCACCCCAATCTCTTCTGGTGGATTCTCCCCATGATTCTGCAACGGGATTGCAGGAAGGAAGCTGCTGGTGGTTGCAGGGGGTGACCATGACCATGAGCCAATAGTGGCAGCAGTAGCAGCTGAGACAAGACCAGCAGGCACAGCAGGATTGCTGGTCATTGCCATCCGTTGCACTGGATTCTGCGCTGGGAGTGCAAGGATGGCGCTTCCAGCAGAAGCAGGAAAAAACGACCTGTGGCGCACCGCGGTGGCAGTGCCATGGACCTCTGGTGGTGGATTCTCCTCTTGCTCCTGCGAGGAGAATGCGAATGCACGGTTGGTGCGGCCTGCGCGGTTGCCAGGCGCCACCCCAATCTCTTCTGGTGGATTCTCCCCATGATTCTGCAACGGGATTGCAGGAAGGAAGCTGCTGGTGGTTGCAGGGGGTGACCATGACCATGAGCCAATAGTGGCAGCAGTAGCAGCTGAGACAAGACTAGCAGGCACAGCAGGATTGCTGGTCATTTCCATCCGTTGCACTGGATTCTGCGCTGGAAGTGCAAGGATGGCGCTTCCAGGGGCAGGAAAAAACGACCTGTGGCGCGCAGGGTTGGCAATGCCATGGACGGGCGCAGCGTTTCTGTTCATCGCTGTCGCTTCCGAGGGCTCCACAGCATTTGCCGGAGGGCGAGGCGGCGCCGAGGAGCTGCTGGTGTTGCTGGCCGAACCGATCACCAGGCCACCATAGCGCACCTTCTTCTCCTTGGACCTGTGACGATTGACGTGGCCTCCCAGCGCCTGAGGGGTGTAGAACCTCTCACCGCAATGCTCACAGCTATACGGTTTGCGCGGGTCTCTCTTGCTCTGACCTCCAATGGCAATAGCTTTGCCGTAGTCATAGCCATTGCCATAGCCGCCACTGATGTAGCCAGCTGCAGCCTTGCTGTGACCGGCATTGCTGTAACCAGCCACAGCTTTGCCGTTGCCACCATTGCTATAGCGAGCTCCGGCTTCATGTAAGGCGTTCTTCCCCTTCACCGTATCAGCTGCAGTTGGAGTGGCAGGAGCTCGTGGCAGTGGCAAAACAGCAGCCACATTTTTGGCATTGACAACATTCTCGTCGTCGCTGCTGTCGTCTAAGACTACAACCTTGGTGACAGCTGCACGAGCTCGTGCCATTGGCTGCACTGGCGCCTCATCAGGTGCTAAGCTTGCAGTTGGACCAAACCTGACGGCGATGACAGGATTGGGGTTCCCAGCAGGGTCACCGCCGGTGATGTTCATGGCGTTGTCATTGTCACTGCCGTCAACCTCTATGGCTGTGTTGTTGTGAGCAGTAACAGTAGACTCAGAGATGGTTACCTCCGGGTTCTCGGCTGTGGGGACGATAGCTTGATGGACGTGGCCGTCGTTGTGCGCCCCAAACACGTGGGCCGCCTGGTGGGTGCGCAAGGACACGAGGTCCTCCCTGCCGCCCATGCCAACTTGCATTCCCCGGCGCTGGATCTCTGTGACCGGCGACATGGTTGGATCTGCCAGATCTTCACCAGCGGTGTGGATAGAGCTCCGGCCGCCGTGCGAGGTGGCACCCTGAACCATCGGAAATGGAAGAGGGGGCTCGTCGTGGCAAGACTCCATCTTCATTGTTGCCCGTTTTGGCTTTCGCTTCTTCCTCGCCTTCTTGGGCGTGGGCACCTCCTCTTCTGAGGAGGAGGCACTCCGCGGCCTATGCTCCCACCTCTTGTGCCCTTGCATCTTCTTCTCTCGACCAAAGGTCTTGGTGCAGTCGGTGCACGGGTATGGCTTCGGGGGGATGCCAAGATTGGATCTTGCCGCATCTCGAATGAGGCAATATGCCTCACGCGACAGCGATGGTGGACTGTGCTGCTGGACAGCTGGATCCTCCCTCCTAGGACTGCCCATCGAAGGTTCGGAAGGAGGCTCCACGTCCCCACTTCTAGAAGATGTACCCTCATGGGGGCATTCGGGGAGCTTCTCATGGGGCGGCTGTGGTGATTCAGATCCACAGCTCTGAAGAGCAGCGGCATTCTTGCCGGCTCCTACAGTTCCACCCTCTTCTTGATTGGGCCGATGCATAGGGCGGAGACGGAGGCGAACAATCAACCGCCGCCCCATGGATTCATCCTTTGGTGGTGGAGGCGGTGGCGGAGGTGGAGGTGGAGGTGGAGGAGGAGGCGGCGGCGGCGGTTCCTCACTTGATGACATGGATGGTTGGTGGGAGAGGGTAGGGTTTTTGACTTTTGTGGCGAGATGGTCCCCTTTTATTAGCGGCACTGGCGATTTGGGATTTGGAATACTGGACTTGTAAGGTAAGCATTAATTAGCTTATTTCTTGAAAAAAAAATTGAGAGTGGATTATTAGGATTTAGCCTTGAAAAGTAGGAACCATATATAGCATGTCTTTCGCTTTGGAATTTGAATTTTTGTTTTGTTTGATGTTTATGCATGGATCTTACAAACACATTTCATAATTTGAAAAAGTCTAAGAAATAGTAGTAGTCAAAAAAGTGCACTTTTTCCAAATATTTCGATTTATAGGGATCCCTATCTTTCTCTATCCACAGATATACCTATCTATATAGAGAGTTTTTTCTAAAAATTGATCTAGACTATCCTCTATCCGGATAGATATGTCCCTATGAGCAACTAGGCCGATCTTTTTTTTATATGTTTTGGCTACTTTGGTTTCAGCTCCGAAGAGGAAGGTTTGCATCTTTCAATCTTATATCGTGAGGGATGTGACCTATGTTAGGTTCATAAGATACCACAACTTTTAGTGTTCTATGGTTCACTTCCGAATAATGAGTACATGAGTGAAACATAAGCCGTTTGCTATAATTCTTCCTGACGGAACATGCATCCACATTATTCTCCTAGAGGATACCAACTCAAGGACCAACTATCCCTCTTTTCAGAAATCAGTAGTCTGTATACAAAGCCACGCATAAGTTGCTAGTGCAACGCAGCCATGCCCGACTGATAATATAACACATAACACATAAGTTGTGGGTGATGATTCTGAGGAATTTAAAACCACACTGAAAAGGTGCTATATATAGCCCTTTGAAAGAAACTTTGAAGTCTTTGTTTTTAATTATCCCTCCGAAATGTGCATCTATTCAATTAAAAGTCCTGAATTATGATGTATCGCACTAGAATTTTGTTCAGTTTCTAAGTTTAAAAGTACATAATCTGTAGTTGACGGTACCAAAGGTCTCTAGCCTAGTAGGTTAGAGGGACTGAGGTATGGTCGCAACTAAGAGATCTGGGTTCGATTTGTTTGTTGGAGCGAATTTACGGGACTGGTTTAAAAAATCCCCTCGCCGGTGAAGCCGGAGTTCGGAGATATTTTAATCCGGGATTAGGTTCCTTTCTCTTAATGAAAACCGTGGGGCTAAAATTAGACCTCCACCTTCACAGCATCATGTTTTACTCAAACAAGACGAATTTTTTAGATGTTTTTTATAATAATTTGAGATGTTGTTTACTTAGAGGTAACAAACGACCGTGGCGATCAAGGCAAGCACAAAGCGGCACTCAAGTGCTAGTGATCAAGTTCGGGGATTTTTTAAGTCGAGATTAGGTTCCCTTCTCTTAATGAAACCGTGGGGCGGTCTTAACCCCACCGGCTTAGTTTATCTGTAGTTGACGGTGCCCAAGGGTTCAATCAGAAGTAGAATTTCGTGTTTGGGGTGATGTAAAGGAAACGTGACTCTGTTCGAGTTACGCGGACTTCGAGAGAGCCCTTATCCCTTGCTACAGTAAGGAGGGTGAAAACAGGCGATCTCTGGGCGACTGCAGCTGCCGGCGGCGATTCCGGCGGTCTTCCTCCTCTCCGGCGGCCGGCCTGGCGTCGGAGAGGGGCATGGACCACGGAATCGCCGTGCGGATGTGTATAGGGTAGATAGTAGTAGCTTATCTAAGCTTAGGTTTTCCTCGCCGTCGATGTCTGGCGGCGGAGTTAGGGTTTCATCGTCGTCGGTGTTAGGCGACGGAGGTTGGTTCCGGGAGTGGCGGCCGGTCGGTGCTGCTTCGCCGGTGAATAAAGTTTGTATCTGGGGATACCGGCGGCGGCTGGATCTTCTCCAGTGTCGTCGTTGTGAGGTATGACCCCTTTTCTTTTGCTGCGAAAGGGAAGCGGATCTTTCCTTTCCCTGCGTTTTTCCTGGGTTGCTGCTGCATCGGCGACCGCAGGTCCTTTTTCCGACCGGTAATTTGTTGATTGCCGGTGCGGATCCTTTTCTTCTTTCGTTTGCGCTGCAAGGATGGCTGTGTGTGTTCAGCGGAATCAAGGTGCCTGGGATGCTCCGAGGTACTGGCTTTTGCAGCAGTTTCCAAGTGTTTGGAGTTCTTCAGTGCGGCGGGAGAAGAAGCTTTTCCGGCCATCGGCTTCTTGGCTGGTGGTGGCGGATGGTGATGTCTCTGTTCTCCTTTGTCGATGGAATGGTCGATATCCTTTCAACGGCTTCGGTGCGTCGTGGATCTACTACGGCGACAGCTCTTGCGACATGTCCAAGGCTTTGGAGTTCCATGGCGAGGAGGACGGTGGACTCGTTTGGATTCCGGTGGTCTGCAGTCGCCGGCGTTCAAGTGGAGGAAGGAAGCTTCTGGGTGTGTGTGCGTATTTATCTTGTACACCAGGGTGTTTCCTGCAAATACGCAGGGTTGTACTGTATGTCTGCTTAATACAGTCTTCCCTTTCGCAAAAAAAAAAGGAAACGTGACTCTAGTTCTCACGCACATCCCCCACTTTTCCCAATTAATACACAGCTATATTTGCTCAATTTTTGGGCAGCGAATTAGACACGAAACTCAAACCAGACCTCCACCTTCGCAGCATCATGTTTTACTCAAACAAGACGAATTTTTGAGATGTTTTTTATAATAATTTGAGATGTTGTTTACTTAGAGGTAACAAATGACCGTGGCGATCAAGACAAGCACAAAGCAGCGCTCAAGTGCTAGTGATGAGGTTTTACATCAAGCAAGTATACAGCGTAAATTTGTGACAAAGCATACAATGGAAAAAACCGATGACTTCACTGTGCAAAATCCGACTACAGCAGTTTGCTTACACAACCCCAGCACTGCCATTTTTTATCTTGTTCAGTGTTCACAAGCAGAACCCAAAGGATGTGCCACCTCGAGAGCTTCATTCATTCATGTGTTCACAAGCAGAACCCAAAGGATTTGCCACCTCGGGGGCAAAACTCGAGAGCTCCATTCATTCGTGTGCAGGATTACAATCTCGTTTTGCCACCTCCCGGAGTCAACTTCGGAAGTGAGACTAAACCAGGTACATACTCGATCAGATGGCGAGATCTTCGCACAGCTATGTGCTATTGAATTGGCCTCACGTCTTACAAAAACAATCTAAAAACAATCTGAAACAAAGTAGATCTCATGCTTCATGCCATAAACCAACCACCTGTGATCTGCCTTCATCCGATGGTTATTGTAAAAGCTGGACTAGCAATGTGTTATCGTAGACCAAAGCCACAGCTATGCTAATATACAAAAAGTCTTTTATGGTGCACAATATCATGTGGTAGTATATAGAATCCCTTGCCACCAGAGTTTCCAGCACCAGGTGGCTTCCATACAGCCTTTTGGCTTTGTGTGTGGTTGATCGCCGGTAGCATTCAGACCTAGCAAATCTTCCAACAGGATAGTCACATGCTTCGCTTGGATTCCATTGCACCATGTCTCCGAGCATTCACCAATCCAAACACTGCTGCCTCTTCCAATGAAAAGACTGCGCCTGCCAGAAAGTCCGTTGTCCAAGACTGACGGTGGAGCCAAGGTAGCTTCATTCCCACAAGCTCTCTCACTGCCATCCAGAACCTCATGGCTAGTGGGAAGAAAAAAAACAAGAAAAAAATCCATAGAGTATAATTCATGTAAACTACAATTTTACTCATACCAAAAAACCGGTTATACTCCATACTACCACTTGGTAGTATTGTGCACCGTACCCTCCATGAGGTGTTGGCTCCTACTTTGGAGGGCATTGGCCATATTACGTATTGAAATTGAGAATATGAACGATATCCACACTCCCGTCCTTGGAAGGGCAAACCCGAGAAGCCTCCACAACCGTGTCTAGATAACCCTCGAACATTGGCAAAATGGATTCAGACCGGAACCATTTATTGGAAGCATGAAACCATGAAGTATGATGGTGTGTGGAAAGATTGGGGTGTGGTCCGAGCAATATTCGAAGAGATTTTGCGCAAGAGGTGATTTAGATATAGATCTCCCAAATAACAAACGAGGCAAAAGATCCTATCAATGCACTCAAGCATTAGATGGAACCGCTCATTTTTTTTCGAAAACGCAGGAGAGCTGCGCTTCATTGCATTAGAAAGAGAAAAAGGTCCACATACATCTCCCACCTCTCATACGGGGACCAAATATGAGAGATGGGTGCTAAAACAAAAACCAGACTAGCCTATGGGGAAAAAATAGAAACATGACTAGAACACCTTGACCAAGGACCTAGATTACATTAGCCAAACCTAGGCCCTGCAGCTTTTTAGCACCGGCCAAACACCAAAGGCTATGTTCATCTTTGAAAGCTCTCATTATGGTGCTAATTGAAGGGGTTACTCCCTCAGAAACACAGGCATTTCTGTGATTCCATAGCAGCCAAGCTCCCAGAATAATGAGAGAATTCACACCTCTCTTGTACTCTTTTTTCACCTTCTTCAACAATTTACGCCACCATTCCGCAAAGCTGCACTCCTGCTGTCTGGGAATATAATTCCCAAGATTTGGAGGTTGTAGAAGGTTGAACCACACCTGTCTTACCACCACACATGAGACTAAAAGATGTTGCACTGTCTCCTCCTGATCACAAAGAGGGCACCGATCAGGGTGGGATAGTCCTCTCCTGGCCAGCCTATCCACTGTCCAACACCTGTTCCAAATGGCCAGCCAAAGAAACTCTTTGCACTTGTCTGGAGCCCAAGATTTCCATAATCTTTTCCATGGTTAAGAGGCAACAGACCCCAGGAAATAGGATCGGTATGCAGATTTACAGGAGTAACATCCCTTCGCATCCAGTTTCCATATGTGTCTGTCTTCTTGCTCATTTAATACAATACCCTGGACGCAATCCCATAGCTTTAGAAATTCCCTGATTCCAATCCATGAAAGACCTCCTCGAATTGCAGCTACCCAACCATTGTTGGTTAGGGCATCAGCCACAATATGCTTTTTACGGATCCTAGGAGGCACACTTGCAAAGACCAAAGGTGCCAAATTCTCAACCGAAGTACCATGCAGCCACTTGTCTGTCCAGAAGACAGTAGTGCTTCCATTACCCATCTCTGTCTTAACTGCAATAGTAAACAGGGCTAGGGATTTGGGATGCGAGGGAAGTTCCAAATCAGTCCATGGACGATCCACTCGGGTTTTCTTGTGCCATTGTCATCTTGCTTGCAGCGCCCATACCATAACTTCCAAGTTACTAATTCCGAGTCCACACAGATCAAGAGGCCTCATAACTTTCTCCCAAGCCACAAGACAACAACCTCCATTCCCCTGCTCTCTTCCTTTCCAAAGGAAGCCCCTTCTGATCTTGTCAATTGCCTTAATGAACCATTTTGGAACATTGATGGAAATCAAAACATATATAGGTACAGCTGAGAGCACAAACCGAACCATGGTAATTCGCCATGCCCTGTTCATCAGAGATGCTTTCCAACCTAGCAGCTTATCTGCCACTTTTTCAATCCAAGGCATAAGATCATTTTTCCTCAGTTTTTTGTGAGACAAAGACAGACCCAAGTAGGTAGAAGGAAAATCAGATATGAAGCAATGTAGGGTATTACTCACAGCCGACAGGGAGCCCTCTTCACATTGGATTGGGATGATGCTACTTTTGTGAAGATTTGTTTGTAATCCATAGGCTATACCAAAGACATTGAGAAGATCCCTTGTGACCTGCAACTCCTCATCAACCGGTTTTATAAAGACAGCAACATCATTAGCATACAAAGAAAGGCTGATAGGATTACAAGTCCTACCGGGGATTTCCCTTAGCAAGTAAGGATGATTGGTGGTCGGAGGGCGGCAGCGAGGACGGCACTGGGGCGCCGTTGGGGCTGCTGTGCACACGAGGAAGAGGAGGAGGTGGCTAGGGTTTGGGGGCGCCCGGCTCTCTAAAGGAAGCCAGAAACAATTGACTTGTTTCTACTTAATTTCCAACGAAGTGTTTACAAAGTATTTATGACCCACGCTAAATTATAATAAAACCCTTAACGACTAAAAATAAAAGATGGCTATCGGCCCACGGCCCATACGCGCAGCCCACCTAGCCACGTTGGACCGTGCGCCGCCCGAAGTATCTGCCGGTCATAACATCTCTCCCCGACTTCATCGAGGACCTACCCAAGGTGGCCGGCAGCTCACCTACACCCAGGCGCCGAAGCATGTCCTGCGCGTCCGGAGCCTGCGCCGTCGCGCAGTGGATGTCGTCGATGAAGGCGAACGTCGGGCCCGAGCGGACGCACATGGCGCTGAGGCTGGTGGCATCCTCCGGTACGTGCTCGACGTTGCGGCGGGACAAGGCGTTCGCCATCGTGTTGAGCCGCCCGAGTCGGTACTCGACCGTGAAGTCAAACCCGAACAGCTTGCTGATCCACTGGTGCTGGGGCACGGTCGACAGACGCTGGTCCAGGAGGTACTTTAAGCTGTAATCGTCAATATGAACAAGAAATTGACTCCCCCACAAGTAAGGGTGCCAATGGCGCACCGCCTGCACCAAGTCGATGAGCTCCCGCTCGTAAGCCGCCAGCTTAAGATGGCGTGCTGCAAACGGGCGACTGAAAAAGGCGACAGGTCCAGTGCCCTGGTGGAGGACAACGCCAAACCCAATGCCAGACGCGTCGCACTCGACGATGAAGATCTTGTCGAAGTTCGGCAACTGGAGGACGGGTCAAGTTGTGAGGGCACATTTAAGCGCCTGGAACACGTCTTCCGCCTCCGAGTCCCAGGCGAAGGCATCCCGGCACAAGAGACAGGTAAGGGGCACCGCGATCAAGTTGAACTCGCGGATGAACTTCCAGTAGTACCCGGCTAGCCCCAGGGAGCCCTTGGGGCCGCGAGCTGAGCATGGTGGTGGCCACGCTGAGACTGTCACCACCTTGTCTGCGTCCATGGCAACGCCGTCCGCCGAGATGATGTGGCTGAGGTAGGCCATGGAAGGTGCCCCGAACGAGCACTTTGAGCGCTTAAGGTGGAGATGATGCGCCCAAAGCTCGTTAAGGACGATGGCGATGTGCTGGAGATGCTCTGCCCACGACGAACTGTATATGAGTATACCATAAAAAACCAGCACGATCCGTGGGTACGGGCGCAAGACGTCGTTCATCAGGGCCTGAAACATCACCGGGGCGTTGGAGAGTCCAAACGGCATGACCAGGAACTCGTAGTGGCCATGGTGGGTGCGGAAGGTCGTCTTGGCAATGTCATCCGGGTGCATGCACACCTGGTGGTAGCCTGAATGCAGGTCTAGCTTGGTGAAGAAACAATCCCCATGGAGCTCGTTGAGAAGCTCATCCACCACCAGGATCGGGAACTTGTCCTTGGACGTCCTGGCATTGAGGGCGCGATAGTCAATGCAGAAACGTCGGGACTTGTCCAGCTTACGGACGAGGAGGACCGGCGCGGAGAACAACGAAGTGCTCGGGCGGATGATGCCCTAGGCGAGCATGACCGCGCACAAATGCTCCAGCTCGTCCTTCTGCAACCGAGGGTACCAGTACGGATGAACTGCGACGGGAGCGGTACCCGGTAGGAGGTGGATGCGGTGGTCGTATGACCGGGCCGGCGGGAGGCCCTAGGGCTCCTGGAAGCTGGCGGCGTGCTGCTGCAGGAGCCGGTCCAGCAGTGGCCTGCTGGTGTCGGCGGTCACCAGAGCCACGGCCGGCCGCGGAGGAGCTGTCGGGGCGGCGTCGGCCACGTCGTGCCACAGGACACGACTATCCCTTCGTCGAAAGGCGACTATCATGGTCTAGAGATCCCAAGTAATGGGCCCCAAGGTCCGCAGGAAGTCGACACCGAGGATGAAGTCGAAGCAGCCCATCTTGAAGGACCGGATTGGCGACCAGAGAGGGGAGAGTGAATGGGAGCCGATAAAAATTCTCCGATGAGAACTCAGCCTATGCCCCAAAATCACTTCCAAGAGCCTCTACACAAACTTGTCAATATCACGTGGTCACAGCGGACCTACTGACCCTAGGAACAAGTCTGGAACAACCACACGGAAGTGAACGAACAAACTCGCGAAACTCAACAGAAGACAAAAACAACTTTTTGTCAGCCCAGACTGAAACCGGTGCCACCGGGTTTCACAAAGGCTGTGAGAAAACCAAACTCGGTGCCACCAGGTTCAGCAAACCGGTGCCACCGGGATTTCTAAGGAAAAACCAAAACCGAAGCAAACGGACTCGAAATGCGACGAAAATTTAACCCTAGCCTTCTCTAGCCCAAAGAAACTTTTCCACCAAAAATCTCCTCAAAATTCCACCGTTGACCAAACCGGTGCCACCGGGTTTCCAAAATCGGTGCCACCAGGTTTTGCCTGGGCAGCTCGGGAAAATCTCCTCTCGAATCGATCTCTTGACTCGCGCAACCACTTGAGCTGAGATTTGGGGAGGAGTAGATTTACTCCATGAACAAGTGACTCCTAAGAGATTAAGTCCCCAAACCAAGCATCTTGTGCGGAATCGAAGATTTCGGGCAAAAGCTCAAGAACAAGAGAAAGAGATGAAGAACTCCAAATCCGAGCCGATTCGTGGGGTTTGTGGGCACAAGATCACCAAGAGTATGGTCACACAAGACCTATACATGATCCCCACAAAGAAAACCCACTCAAATCGCTCTCAAATCCGACGAACGGAAAATCCACCAAAAAGACCCCGAAAATCCATAAAAAGAAAAATGGACGGGATTAGAGGGGAACTCAAGATTAGCACCATGAATCTTCTTCACATAGCAAGGAAAGATTCTTTACAAGGGCTAGCATCCACCCGTCATCCTACCCTCTTGATGATTTAGAGTTGAAGGACTAGCTAGCCTATGGAGAGAAGAAAACCATAGCAAGTGCTAGGGAGGAGAGAAAATAAAACTAGGGTTCCAAGAGTTCAAGAGTTCGCTGCCCACTTCCTCCACTTGCTATTTATCTATAGTCCCATGGAGGTGGCAAATGACCCATCTACCCCTACAACTTGAAATTAACATACACACCCCTCAGGGGCAATTTCGTAATGTTGCAGGTATCTCCATCGAGCGGACACGCATCCACCGCGGCCTTGCTTCCCTCCGACGCAAGCTCCGTGATCACGCCGCGTGTCCCCCGCTTCGAAGCTTCCCGTCACACCCGGATCTCGTCTCCGCTGCGCCGGGCCTTCGGGCTCGGTTTTGAGGCCCAAACCAAAAAACCGTCGTGGGCTGGTTTTGTGGCCAAACCAACAAACCCCGCGTACAAGGCATAGCCTCACCATGCCAAGCTTCGAGCATGTCAAGACTTTCACCTCCGGCACCCGGACGGTCTACTCGGTCTTGCCTCGTTCCTTGACTTGGCCGCCACCGTTGCATCGACTCATGTTCATGACATCGTCTTGCTCTTCTTGCACCATGCGGACCGCACTTGATCCCGTCTGGCCACCGGGTCCCTCAAACCAAGCCTACTTGTCTCTCCACTCCTCGGAGGCCACTCTGGCTAAGACCTTTCGCGCTTGTTCTTCACCTGCACCAACGCAAATCAAGTCGCATCCAACACCTGCAATACTAGGCCAAGACTCAGTCCACACCACGTTGTCAATCACTCATCACTAAGGAGCGACCATCCATTGGTCCTCGGACACTCCTGGTCCTCACATCTCAGTGCTGACGTAGGTGATGGAGAATGTGTCGCCCACGATGGTCATAGGCACGTCGCGGGCGACGCCCGTGCAATGCAAACAGTCGCCATTGGTGACGGTGACGCGGAGCTGCTCCCCGCTATCGGGTGTGAAATCAAGCGTTGCATGGTCGCGCCCTAGAGGAAGTTATGGGTGGAGCCCGTGTCGAGTTGAGCCAAGAGCTGTTGTCCCTTGATTGTCACGGGAACCACCATGGTGTTCTCCGTGCGGATGCCTACCAAAGCGTGTAGAGAGACCACCAACGTGTTGGCCATCACGTCGATGGGGGCGGCCGCCTCTCCCGGTGCCTGCGGCCTCCCCATCTGTCGGGCCACCGTCGTCTTCCGTGTAGTCGCCCGACTCCAAGTAGAAGAGCCGCTTGCACTGGTGACCGCGGACGAATGGCTCGTTGTAGTTGTAGCACAATCCTTGGCGGCGGTGCTCCAGCTGTTCCGCCGGGGTGAGACGGCGAAACTGCTGTATAGGCGGTTGTGCAGCAGCAGGCGCCGGTAGGGCCCCTCCTGTGGGAGCCACTAGCTGTGGGAGCGCCAGGCGAGTGGCCGGCAGCGGCAGGGGGCGTTGCTGCTGTTGGCGGCCGGAACGTTGGGAATCCGGCGGCCGCATCGCCATCATGGCAGTGGCGCGAAGCTCAAACGACCGCGCCAAGTACACCACCGTCGAAAGGTCGCAGGGGGCGCGCAGCTCGACGTCCACCCAGATGTGGTCTGGGAGGCCCCCCATGAATAAGTCGGTCTTCTGGATGATGTCGTGGTTCCTCGCATGGCAGAGGACCGCGTTGAAGCAATCGGCGTAGTCCTGGACGGTCGACGTGAACTGTAGACGCCCAATTTCCGCCAGGCGAGAGCCCGAACAAGCGGCCCGAACTGTAGATGGACATCTCCTTGAAGCGCTCCCACGTCAGGCGCCCTTCGTCCTACTCGAGAGCGAAATACCACATCTGGGCCGCACCTCTGAGATGGTACAACGCCAGCCACGTGTAGTCCGAGGCCAGGGAGCGTTGGCCGCGGAAGAACTGCTCACAATGGGTGAGCCAGTTCAGAGGGTTGTCAGAGCCGTCGTATGTCGGGAACTCTAGCTTGTAGAAGCGGGGAGTGGTCTGGCCCTGGCTCTCCGACGCTAGGGCCAGATCAGATGACGATGTAGCGCCACCGGAGGGGGCGCCTATCACAGACGGAAATAGGGTCCCGATGACCCCGCTGTAGAGGGCGCTGGGACGCCACCCTGAGTGGTGTTGACCGGCGAGGACAGCGACTCTGCCGTCGTACGGGGAGGCGGCAAAGAGAAGACGACTCCCTGTGTGGAACCCATTACCCACAGAGCGATCCATGACGGCGACGGTGGGAAGGATAGGTGGTGGAGCAGGACGTTGGTGGAGACTGGCGTCGTGGAGTTGGTGCCAGCAAATAGAGCGGGCGGCACCGGAAACGCCGTCGTGGTCACAGCCGGCGCGGTCAAGGACGGTGGCGGTGGAGAAGGGCCCATGAGGAACGCGCGCATCTCGCGGACATCGTTGGAGAGGTGCAGGATCGCCGCCGTCAACTGCTCGTTCGTCATGACAGGGAGCGACGTCGACTCGCCGAGAGGCATCGACAAGCCGGCGTAGGGTGTTGCCATCAGTGCCACCGTGGTGGACAGCAGCGGCACGGTCGTGACCGGCGGCGGCGTGGTGGGGGCCGGTGGCGGCGTGGTGGTGACCGGCGGCGACACGGAAACGGATGGAGGGGGTTTTGACATCACTGATACCAGGTTGATAGGATTACAAGTCCTATCGGGGATTTCCCTTAGCAAGTAAGGATGATTGGTGGTCGGAGGGCAGCGGCGAGGACGGCTCTGGGGCGCCGTCGGGGCTGCTGTGCGCACGAGGAGGAGGAGGAGGAGGAGGAGGCTAGGGTTTGGGGGCGCCCGGCTCCCTAAAGGAAGCCGGAAACAATTGACTTGTTTCTGCTTAATTTCCAACGAAGTGTTTACAAAGTATTTATGACCCATGCTAAATTATAATAAAACCCTTAACGACTCTGAAAATAAAAGATGGCTATCGGTCCACGACCCATACACGCAGCCCACCTAGCCACGTTGGACCGTGCGCCACCCGAAGTATCTGCCGGTCATAACAAAGGCGTTGTCCAAAAATTCTTGGGGACAGAGGCTGAAGAAGTCCTCATGCTTTCACAAAAAGACTATTAAGGACCTCCATGAAAAGGATGAAAAGTATGGGAGATAATGGATCACCTTGTCAGAGTCCACGTTGGTGCTGAATACTTTCTCCTAGTTCCCCATTCAGCAAGATACGAGTCGAGGAGGTTGACAGCAAGTTAAAGATCAGGTTGCACTACAACAAACCAAAACCAAAATGAGAGAGCACCTCCGACAGAAACGACCATGATACGGAATCAAAGGCTTTCTAGATATCCAATTTAAGAAAAAAGACTAGGGACTTTTTGCCGATGGAGGACCTTCACAGTTTGCTGGACAAGAATAAAATTATCATGGATACTCCAGCCGCGAATGAAAGCGCTCTGTGGTGGCCACCATAGAATTAAGATGGGGTGCTAAACGATTAGCAAGAATTTTTGTCACCAACTTAGCAAAGCTATGCATTAAGCTGATCGGTCGGAAATCCTTGGCCATAGCTGCATCCAATTTCTTGGGAATTAGTATCATGTAAGCTCCGTTTAGAAGTCCAAGA
This sequence comes from Cenchrus fungigraminus, assembly GCA_036936925.1. Taxonomy (NCBI): domain Eukaryota; kingdom Viridiplantae; phylum Streptophyta; class Magnoliopsida; order Poales; family Poaceae; genus Cenchrus; species Cenchrus fungigraminus. The sequence goes on along the minus strand of CM072774.1, from coordinate 96,575,237 downwards.
CCCCTGGCATTGCCTTGCTGCAGGGTGATAATAGCAGCCATAAAGTCAGCTTTGATCACAGGCCAACACACCTTATAGAACCTGCCGGTATAACCATCAGGGCCTGGTGCTCTGTCAGATGGCAAGGTTTTGATAGTAGCCCACACTTCTTCAGTAATGGGGCTGACAAGCATGGACAGATCCAAACCCGGCCTATGGAAAGCTTGCAGGTCCAGAGATGAGGAACGAACAGCCACATTCCCAATCAGATTTTCATAGGTGTGCATAATCGCCTCTTGAGAAGTGGTCACAAAATCACCATCAATCAGCTTGGATATATAGTTCTTCCTCTTATGTAAAGCAGCTTGCTTATGGAAGAAGGAGGTATTTGCATCACCCTCCTTAATATATCTGTCCCGAGAGCGTAGCATTGCAATAGTCCTTTCAAAGGAAGCCAAACTCAAGCAGTAGCACTTCAGCTCTCTACGCAGCCAGTCTTCTTCAGGTGACAGTTTCCTCATGTCTTGCGCCATTTCAAGCCGATGGAGCACCTCTCGGGCTAGGGCCAATTGCTCATTATTATGACACCACATATACAGATAACCCTGTAGGTGTCTTAGTCCCATGAGTTCCATCTTATCCACTATTAAGCACCACGAAGTGCACCAGGAACACATTTTCCGTTAGCAATTTGAGCTTGAGATGATCAAGTGTTTCTCAAGCAACACTGCAGCCCACCCAAATGGCTGACCGGCCAGCGAAATTCTGCCTTAGATGTGTGCAGCGGGGAGAGAGAAATAGTCCAGCTTTCCAAGAATTGGGTGGCCGTCTTCAACATCCAATTTGCTCTCCAGCACACGTAGCAGCGACATGCGCTCCTGCAATGACAACTCACGAACAACATAGTTGACCACACTACTAAAGGATCAACCATCTGTACCGGTCAGCAGCCCCCTTTAGTATCGGGCAGCTGACTGGTATCGCTTGGCCAGTACACCCGGTACTAAAGGGTCATTTAGTACCGATCAATATTATCGACCGGTACTAAACTGCTATCAGCGCTGCGTGTTTTGGAAAGCAGTTTAGGACCGATCAGTAATAAGACCCGTACGAAATATATAATTATATTACTTTCTGATTCCCTTTTATTTGTATTCGTATTCGTGTGCAGTTTACATTCGCGTGTAGCAGTAATATTAGACATAGATATTGATCTAGCATATATATTACAGATATTACACTTAGTACATATACTTGTTTTTCATAATTTATATACAACTCAAAAGTTGCAAGTGTTCCAAATATGCATTACATGTTGTTATCCGTCTCTGATTGGATGAACTTGACCCACGTTTGTTCCATCGTAATGAAATTCTCCCTTTGGATTTATAACCTGATCCAAAAGAAATCTACATAGTTGTTCCTGAATAGCCTGATTAGATCTTGGGAGAGGAGCTCCCTTCTCATTTCATTCATCTGTCACGTGCAAAATAACACCATCAATTTCAAGAAATTAATATATGTGCAAAGTGCAAAAGTCAACAATTGAATGTAGTACTATTTGTTGTTCATTTGAATTTCTCTGGCTAACCATAAAGTTGTGGATGAACTCACAAATGTCGTCGTATCCACATAAGTTGTTGCCATCTTCCTGTCTCAAACACTAGATATGAAAAAATAAGTTAAAAATAAATATCTTTCTAAATACATGAAACTTTATAAAAATAAATATCTTTCTAAATACATGAAACTTTATACTAATTAATGTCTGTATAAATACATGCAACTTTTGTAAATAATTTTATAAATACATGAAACTTTATACAAATTAATGTATGTCTAAATACATGAAACTTTTAGTCAATAATTCAAAATAATATAAGGTTCTATATTTCACTAATTCAGAATAATATAAGGTTCTATATTTCCTATCTAGTTTCTATATAGACGGTACATTTCGTAGCTAATTTCTATAATTGTTAATCATTGTTCTAAATTTAGTATACAACAGAAACTAAAATTGTTAATCATTTTCCTAAATCAAAATAATAAAACTTTCTATATTTCTATAATTTCTAGCAAATTGTTGTAGTTTCTAGCTAATTTCTATAATTTCTAATCATTTTTCTATCGGTGGAAGAAAAAGGCAGAGACGCGCAGACTTGCTTGGATTAGGGACCAAATTATTTAATGTCGTGGCACTGGTGCTGCTCCAATATTACATCGGGACTGACATGATGAGTCTTCTTGAGACAATATATGCCACTCCTGAGAGAGGCACGTCAGTCTATGGTGACTCAAGATGGATGTGGCTCAAAGATAGTTCGGAACACAATGAACCCAAATAAATTATTTGGAGCTCAAGAAAAAAGAAACTAGAACCCTCTAATAAATAGATTTAGCTCTAGAAAAACGAGAATACATTTCAGAAAATAAATTGGAAAATTCTCGAAAGAAGCTGATCAACATCTAAATGCATTTTAAAAACATTTTTGCACTCAAGAAACACTAGGATGCATCGGCATGACTATAACGCACACATAGAACCTTTTTTTTTGATCTCATAGCACGCAGCAGGAGACCCGAAACGTCGCCCCCGCGTCGCTCCCAGGAGCGGCACGGGCGGCTCCACAGCCCCCCACCGCCGGCGTCCGCGCCCTCCCTCCCTAGCCTCGCTGCCGCCTGAGAGGGTTGCCGGAAGTCCGACCACCTCAAGGACAGCGGTGGCGAGGAGTTCCTCGCTGCTTCTCCTGTCTTTCTCTTCCCCTTTTTTCTAGATCTAGATCGAGATTTTCTTCCCAGTGGTTGGCGGCGTGGTGCCCTGCGTGGGGACCTTGCTCCTCGTGGCGGCACGACGGCAGTGGAGGCCGGCTTCCCGGTGGTATGAGGACCTACCGGCGCGGTGCCCCGCGCGAGCGCTCGACGGCTGGGGCCGCGGTTCCCCGTTATGGGGGTGACGGCGGCGGTGGCCGGCGACCCATCGGTGCGGGGGCTCGCGTGGGCGTCCTGAGGCTCCGAGTGTGGTGCTCCGCGCTGGTGCTCGCCGGCCAGTGCCTTGGCTCCCTAACGGAGGCGATGACCCGGCGGCCGGCAATCCGGTGGTGCGGGCCCTCGCGCACGTGCTCGGTGTCGCGCAATATGGCGCGGGCCAGCGGACCGGGGCGTTCTTCCCAGATCGGGATTTGAGTATCCCGGACCCAGGGCTGCCTGCCGTCGGCGGCAGCCTACGGTTGCGTCGCCGGTCAGGCATGTTGACGGACCACACGGGCGTGGGGCGATGGCGTTGGGGGCGATTAGTCCTTGGTGCTGTCTCCGCCCAGTCCTCGGCGTATCGTGGCTCTGTCCCTATCGTTTTCAGTTTCTCTGCAGGTTGGTTCGTTGCTGGTCTATCCTTGGCGGCGGTGACAGCCTATGTGGGGGTGAGGGCGACGACTGGCCCCGTCGGGGCACCATCCTTTGCATCCGTGATCCTAGGTGGGATGTAGCTGAGGAGTTGGTGGACGACTACAAAGGCACATTAGGCTCTTGGCAGATCTTTCGGGCGAAAGCTCTACTCGATCTTGAATCGATCGACGACGGCGGTGGTTGTGCATCGTTCCCCTTCTTGAAGGCATCGTTTGGAAAGGTCTCGTCATCTTCTTCTCCAGGTGAAAACCTTTGAACTGCCATGTTGGTTCTGGCGGCGGTGGCAGTGTATTGATGTCGCTTCCTTCTTGGGGGCGTCGCTATGGAGTTGTGGAGCCTTGCAGTGTCATGGTCAAGAGCATGTTTATTGTCGTAGTACCAACTCCGTCATCAGGTCTCCCTAAGTGGAAGAGTGAGATGATAGATTGTTGCTGATCGGGAGTGGCACAAGTTGAAAGCAAGAGGAGAAGGAAGTTCGAAGCTTAGTCTTTGTTCTCTAGCTTAGTCTTTTGCTTTCTTTTGTGTTATTTGAGTTTCTCAGGGTTGAGAGTTTAGAGTCTAAGTACTCTTTGTATTTTGTTTGGCTGTGTATATCCATTCCTGGATATAGAGGCCGGATTGTTATCCGTTATCTAAAAAGAACCATTTTTTAATTTAAAAAGACAATCAACTATTTCTTACACTAATTTTTTGTAAATAAAATAAATGTTGGAAATTTTTAATATTATGAGAAAATTGTTGTTTAATTGTTCTTCCTATTCACATATGAAATTTAGAAATTTCAGGGTGTGACATCAAAGCACGTCTAAATCCAAACTACACGTTAGACATGTGTTACAACTGATCAATCTGACGATACAACACACCTAACAATGCTCGGTTCGCACTAAAACCACCATTCAAACCCAAAATCTAACTTAACCCTAAGCTTCTCAAATCCTACCAAAAACAATCAAATCGAGAAAAACTACTTGGATAAAGTGGAGGAGGTACCTTCAAGGAGCAATTTTCCTACGATTTTAGTGGAGGAATGACTGGATCTAGAGGAGGAGTGGGAGGGGCGACGCCATGGGAGAGAGGAGAGGGCTCGGGTCAGGTGGGGAAGTGAGGAAGTGAGGACGAAGAAAGAGAGGGGCCAGCAGACCCGCTATATAATGGCTGAGTCGCGCCACGATGCCTGATGCGACTGAGTCATGACTCATCCCATCATGTCAGTGGCCAGCTCGACCAGTCTGCGTGTCGTGCTAGCATGAAGGGCTAGTTGCGCCACATGCTTTGGCGCAAGTCGGTTATGGGTAACGCCACGCGGCCTGACGCGACAAAAGAAAGCTACTTCTTGAAAAATTAGTTTGGAAGAGATTATTTTGAAAATGTTAGTTTTAAAAAGGTTAAAATAAAAATCATTTAATCTCTCCCAACCCTCTCAAATTCCCTACAAATCATTTTCAATTGAACAAGATCTAAGGAACACAAAAGGTCAAGTCTGGATCTGTTTTTCCAAAGTAGTAGTCTATACTATAAAGAGTGAGAGAATTAATGTCAATTCTCATTCAGATTAGGCCCACCGTCCCTCTCTCAGAGGTACCCACATGTCATTCTTGCCCCACATGTCAATCCTCTAGAATGGAAAAAAATGGATGATGAAGGCGGGAGGAACATTTCATCATCGTTCCCTGTTGAAAATCGCTTCCAAGGCCAAAACTTTTTTCACCGCGGTCGGTCTCACTCCATGTTTCTATCCACCTGTACTCCCGCACGCAATCATGGCATTCTGCAATTCTCTTCTTTCCTTTGCTTCAAGTGTCAATCACGGAAGAATTTTCCTTATACTCCTTTCCTAGCAGGCATGGACGTGTTTCCTTTTGAAGTCCCTCGATCACTTCCTATTGATCAATTGATTGATTAGTTTCCTAATCAATATATCATTGATTAGTTTTTTTGAGCCCCTCAATCACTTCCTCGATTAAAAGTAAATCAATCATTGATTAGTTTCCTAATCGATCAATCAATTATTTGCTCCGTACATTAGGCAACCGCGGTAATGTTTCCTTTTGGAACTCCTCAATCACGTAATTTTCAATTTCTTGCTTCTTTTTGGCGTCACATGTTCAATTAGACACAACCAACGCGTGTTTTTTATCATCGTAGTAGCTATAAATCCATTTTATGCTACCAGCTCCTCCCGGAGGTTCTTTTTCAGCGAGAGATGGGAGGTTCGGCGAAGCGTGGAGGTGGCAGTAACCCTCGGCACCTTGGTGGAATCCACAAAGGAGATCCTTGTGTCTAGGGATGAAAGTGGTACGGATATTATCTGTATACTATCCGACCGAAAGGGTCAAGCACTCAAATGGTAAAGATCGTATCCGAATCCGAACATTCAATATCCGTAATTATCCGTACCGTATTAGTATCCGAATATTCAAAGTTGGATTTCTAAGATCCAAATATGATGAATATCAATATTCGGCATATCATATACTGTATGTACCCGAATTCGATCCGAGAATTCAATCTGAGAGAGAAAAACTATTTGTATCTGGGTCCGCAGTATCCGTTCGTATCCGATTTGTTTTCATCGCTACTTGTGTCCACGAGCTTGACCCCCTGCACGGTGGCGCACTACCCTTGAGGCGTCCCTAGAGGTCCTTCCAGTCCCGCTGTGCCCACTCCCCTTCGGCAGCGCGCCTGTCCATACCTCCGGATGCTGGTGAAGGGGGCGCCCTTGGCAAGGGCTGCATGCTCCCGTCTCTCCTGACCTCCACCTCCAAGCTCCCTCCCCTCTTCGACGGCACAGCCAGTTGGGTTGTCCGATCCAGAAACTTCATTTGTTTCACAGTTCTTCGTCTTCTTGTGAGCATAAACAAATCACAAGTGTGATTGTTAGTTTTATTTGTTTATTATGTGTATTTATGGATTTAATATCATGAATAATGTCTTCATACGATCGCAAGTGAAATAGATAGTAAGTGTGACCGTATTTATGTGACAGTCAAATTTATTTTTATTTTATTTTTTAGACCCGTATTTATTTTATTTTACTTTTTAGACAGATTTATTTTTATTTTATTTTTTAGACCCGTGCGTGTCGCACGCGCATGAGTACCTCTGCGCACGGCGCAGAGGGTACCTCTGCCAGTAGACTAGCATAAATGAACAAAGTTGAGACACTGTAACCCGAACCTACTTGTAACCAGCGTGGCTGAAAAATGGATTATGGTACCTTTAGCTGCTAACTATCCATAATTTTGTTTCTACGCTTTTTTTAGGGAAACGGTAGGGGAGACTTCTACCTTTTTTTATATATGAAGAGAAATATGTACAATTTACAAGGCCCAAAAAAGTAAAAGGAGAAGAATTACAAAAGACTACTGAACCAAATATTTATTAATCTTCTCCTTTAAGCTGCGGTTTACCCCTTAGAGTAACGACATTCATATCCTTCACAAAAGCTCTATGCTAGCTAGAGAAATACAAAGACTCCCCATCAAAGATGATACAATTTCGATGACACCAAATGGCTCAGGTGGCAATGATCACAACCTCTCTAAAGATGACTGAATTAAAAACCTCTCTTGCCCTGAGAAACATCACCCAGAGATCAAGAGTAATGTCCCATGTAACACCCAAATAAGCCCAACATGCCTGACTGAAGGAACAACCAAAGAACAAGTGAAGAATATCTTCTTCCACAATTTCCACACACAAGACACAATGCTAAGATTCCAGATGCATATTCTTCCTGCGTAACAAGTGCCTGGTATTCAATCTGTCTTTAATTAACAACCAAAAGAAGAATTTGTGCTTGTGTTGAGCCTTTGATTTTCATAGCCATTTGAACAGAGGAGAGGCAGGGTAGGAACCATGCAGACTGAGATAAGCCCTTCTGCTAGAGAAAGAGTTAGAACCCCGGATATAAGACCAAACATCATTGTTATTGGGATTTAGTGCTAGCTGCTACTAGACAACATTTCAGTGAGCTGAGAGAAGGCTTGCTGGGATAATGGCAGCCATAAAGATCTGGCAATTCCCAGCTGAGAAATTGTGAAACAGAAGAAGTCTTCTTTCTAACATAAGAGTAAAGTTGTGGGTATTTCCACTTGAAAATACCAAGATCCCAAAGATCATTCCAGACTGAAACAGTGTCACCTGTGTCACCTTTCTGAACTTTGCAGACGCTTATGCAGACACAACTCTGAATCTACCTCAATTCGCCCCCCGTCAGTAAAAAAAAAAATTCTAAACTGACAGACCAAAGTCACTTGAATCTACGAGTTCAAAAACTAAATCGTTGGAACAACCATCACTTGTTTGGTTTGATCTCAGAAACGAGAAATCCTTTGCGAAATACATGAAGGAACAGAGAAAGAAGGCACAAGAACACTGCATAGCTTTCCTCAGACGGACAATAATAGACATATGGATAGGATAGCTCTGGTAAACATGCAAAATTGATGAGACCCGTGTATAACGAAAGGAAAGGATATACGGTTTTATTTTTCACAAGATGGAATACAGTATAAAGATACTAGACACGTACAATTAAGATTACTGGAAACACGTTTCTCACGCTAGCTGCTACTATAGGGGTACATTGCAATGCAATAAATACAGAGCAGCAGATTTATTATTCTTCGTCAATTCATTCTCCTTGGCATGCATGGATGCTCAGTGCTGGCCGGGGAGCTTCTCCTTGACCTTCTCCATGAACCCCTTCTTCTCATGCGCCCCCTCGGTCGTCGTCGTCGTCGTCCCGTACGTGTCGGTGGTTCCCGTGCGGCCAGGCGCGTAACCGCCGGTCGCCGTGGTGTGCTGCTGGTCGTGGTCCTTGTGCCCGCCCGGGAGCTTCTCCTTGATCTTCTCCATCACGCCCTTCTTCTCATGCGCCGCCCCATGGGTCGCCGTCGGCGCGTACGTCCCGCCGGTGGTGCCGGTGCCGGTGCCGGTGCCGGTCGGCCCAGTATACCCAGTCGCCCCGCCGCCGTATGCTCCGGGAGCCGTCGCCTGGCCCTGATTATTGCCCTTGTGGACTCCGGGCATTTTCTCCTTGATCTTCTCCTTGAGGCCTTTCTTCCTACGACCGCCCATGCCGTCGTCCTCAGATGACTGCAAAGATTGTTATATATGTTTGGTCAAAAATAAGTACGCGATGGAGAGCAAGAGCACCAAATTGAAGGGAAAGCAAGAAACTCACCGAGCTAGAGCTGGAGCGGCGGAGGATGCCGCCCGTCGTCTTGTGCTCAGCGGCATGAGGAAACGCCGCGCCGTGGGTTCCCGTAGTGACGCCGTGACCTGCGCCATGGGTCCCCATTCCACCATGGGCGCCACCGCCAAGGACACCCGTGTCGTGCACTCCGGTGGCGCCACCGTGCGTACCGTAACCAGTACCACGGGTCCCCGTGCCCGTGACTGCGTGCCCACCGGTGTGACCGCCGCCTACACCCCTGGCGTCATGGATTCCGGTGACTCCTCCATGGGTACCACCATGAGGTCCTGTTCCTGTGGCCCCATACCCTCCCGGGCCCCCGGCATCATGGACGCCGGTTCCGGTAGCACCGTAAGCTGGCTGACCTGAGCCGCCATAGCCCCCGACGTCATGCGTGCCGGTTCCGGTGGGGCCATACCCGGCCTGCTGGCCGTAGCCCCCGGTGCCCGCGGCGCCGCCATACCCGCCGGCCTGGCCCTGAATCGGGTTGCCGTACTCGTCGACGCGAATGGCCGCCGGCTGGCCGGCGTGCTGCCCCTGCTGGTAGTGCGCCATTGCTCTCTCTCTCTCTCTCTCTCTCTCTCTCTCTCTCTACCGGCCTCTTGCTTCTGGCGTCACTTAAATTTTGGCTAACTTTCTTTGCTGATGAGCTCACTGGTCAAAGCTTCAAACAACTCTAGATGAAGGATGGGACGAAGCGGAGGGTTTATTTATAGGGCCGGCGCGCGTGTAAGCGATGTACGTGTTGGGGTTGGCAGTTGGACACGTCGTGAGCAACGTGTGCGCGCATGCAGCGAGTTGGGTGGCCGGCGCCTAGAAGGCCGAGTGGACGCGTGGGCTGGCCGCCGGCCCGCTGGCTTGTGAGTTGTGAGTTGTGTGACCGTATACGTTTTTGTTTCTCGTATTCTGGATATATTTTCAAAGGGCTCCTCCCGCGGCCGGCGGTCGGCCAAGAGGGTGCCAGTGTGCCACGCGATGGGGTTTGGTCCGTTTGGAGACTGAGCATCGAAACTAGCGAATGACTCTGTTGAGTTAGTTGGTAGTGATGATTAGTTGTGAGGAAAAAAAGAGAAATGTTATAGTTCGGGTTAGGGTTAGGGTTCAGGTTAGGATTCCGGTTTTAGGGGTTCAGGGTTGCCGGAGAATGCTGCTCACCGCTGGCGACAAAGGGAGGGCCGACGATGGCAGACCGGCCCGCGCGAGGAAGCGGACGACGGGGTGGCGAGGCATGGCGGTGGGGGCGCCGCTGGTCGGGTGGCGGGGGAAGGCGGTCCGGCAGGACCTAAGCGAGGGCGTCGGACAACGAGCGCTACAGGGGTCAGAAACGGTAGCGGCCCGCTCCGACGGACCCTAGCTCGCCCACGCCGATCGGGGTTTGGGAGGGGCTGGGCGGCAGGTGGCAGCCGCGAGACGCTCGAGGAAGGAGTCGGGAGGCACGCCGTGCGTGGGGAGGGAGGAAGGAAGAGATAAGGTGGAGAGAGAGTGAGAGATCTGAGACTAATTGGAGATTCAATGGTCAAAAAAATCGTGTGAGGGAGACCTCTATTTCACCTGGTTGAGGATAGAATACTCCGAAAAATACTGTTGACTGAAGTGTTGATTTGTTGTGAGAAAAAATATTGTTAGTTGATGGCTAAAAAGCTGGCCGAAAAGGAAGATGTTCTTTGCGATCGTGGGCCAGTCCGGCCCGTCTGGGCTTCGGGGGGATCGGCACAGGGGCCACAACGGGCGGCCGGTGACCTCGATCACTCGTACGCCTAGCCCAGATCGGGAATCTATACTAGGGGGTATCGGACAGTTTTTTTTATCAGTGGTAATCTATCGGTTCGGACCGCAACGGACCGGTTGCGGTTACCGATCCGGTAGAAATAGTTAGCCGGATTAGTAAGATCAGTTACCGATCGGTAAGAGCGATTAATTCAGTTGAACCGGTACTGATAAAAAAACACTTCGGTGGTGAGCAGGATACTGACAGTGACGCGCGGCCGTGTTTATGCATATACTTTCGAACCGTTAAAAAACTTGTCTAAATTTATGTCTTCTTTAAAATGTACAGTATCGTATAAAAAATCATCTTATGGTGTCTATGCGTGGTTATTTAGTATGCTTAACGACGTGTTCTATACACGGTTAAAAGCATGTCTACTATAGACGATTGCCTAATACGCTTATGACTTTGCATATGCATGGTTATTTATGGTTAAAAACGTCTCTAGTTTCGTATCGTTTTGAGACAACTTCAACAGCTTGTTAAAAAATATCTTTATGCATCTCTTAAGTCTTAACATTGAAATCATGTCAAATATCATTCAATTTGACTCATTTTCAAATAGTGTAAAAAAGCATCACTATGTTCCAACGCTTTTAATCGACGAATCTTTTATAAATTTCATCAAAAGATTAGATAAGTTTGAATTAAGACAAAGCTATGATTCATAATTTGAAATGGAGGAAGTACAATACAAGCAAGCCGCACATGTATAATTTTTATTAAACGAACGTGTTACACGAAATTACAATACAAGGACCACACTGTAATAACACCCACAATTCACAAACACAAAGATGCATGGTGTAAATAAGCTCCCAAGTACAATCACACTGCATGATATAAGATTATTTGACGTTCAGCTCGCATTATTTTTGGATAAAGATCGATCAGATATTTCGCAGCTCAGTGGTGGCCGGGGAGCTTCTCTTTGATCTTGTCCATGAGGCCCTTCTTCTCGCCTTCGCCTGCAGTGCCAGCAGCTGTTCCATGCCCTGCGGTGGTGCCGGCGTGCCCTTGCTGCCCATAGGCGCCGCCGCCGGCCACCATCTCCTGGTTCTGCTGGTTCTCCTTGTTGCCACCGGGGAGCTTCTCCTTGATCTTCTCTTTCAGGCCCTTCTTCCTCCTCCCGCCCATGCCGTCGTCCTCTGATGACTGCACGAATTATACGATTGGTTGCACTCGATCGGTTGCAGAAGACATCCAGGTAGAGGTAGGTATACAGGCGGTATGTTGTATATGGGAGTCGTCAAGAAGGAACATACCGAGCTGGAGCTAGAGCTGCTGCCGGAGCGGTGAAGGATGCCGCGGTTCCTGTGCTCCTCCGCTGATGGCTGCACGTGCCCGCCGGCGTGGTCCCCGGCATGGCCTTGCTGGTGCTCGACCACTGGTGGTGGGTTGCCGTAGCCCTCGGCGCCGGCGGTGGCGGCGTGGACGTGCTGCCCCTGGTGGTGCTCCATGTTATCGATTACGCTGGCAGATTTGATCTCTGCAGGTCAGTGTATGTCGAGCTTTTGTTCTTCGATCGAGAGCAACTTGTGATGCAGCGAAGAAGTGCAGCGCCAGGGGGCAATTTATATCCTGCCGCGAGGGGATTAGAATTAGAGAATTGGTTTGGGAGTCCAACGAAGTGTGGGTACGCGTGTGCAACCATGAGTGCCTTGGCAGGCGAAGATAGTAGGTGTTGGTTGGGGTGGTGGTGCCACGCCTGCACGCGCCAGGTTCTCGAAGGGTGACGGGACTAGCTACTAGGCGATGAACTGATTGATTATGATGACACAGGTCCCGACAGGTGAGCATGGCAACATGGATGTCGGCTATCGTATGCTATAGTACGTGGAAAAGTGGAGGTTTAGTTTATCATCATCACTTTATCTTTTTGCTACCTAATCTGAGGGTAGAAACACTACTGGAAAAAATGCACATTTGTACCGACTCCAAACCCTCATTTGTACCGGGTATGGAACCGGTATATTCCATCCGGTACAAATGGGGGGGGGGCACATTTGTAGCGGGTGAGATACCCGGTACAAATGTTCTCATTTGTACCGGTGTGTGTTCAGCCCCGGTACAAATGTGCCTCCCCCCTCCGACGTGGCAGGGGGCGCATTTGTACCGGTTGGAGACACCAACCGGTACAAATGACCCTTTTTTTGTTTTTCTTTTTTATTTTCTTTTATGTTTGTTTATTCTATAGTATTTGCTTAATGTACCAATACGAATCCTAATACGCTGTAATATAAAGTCGTGTGGCATATAAAATATTATATTTGAGATAATATTGTACATGCATTCGTATATATTTATTTGTATAATATTATCTCTAATATTATATGTATGTATACGTATATATGTATAATATTATCTCAAATCCTGAAATTGAAGAAGTTTGGAGAAAATTAATATTACACATGAGCATATTGTGCATACTGAAATTTATATTAATAATATACATTGGATCAATTAATGTTAGCAGAGTTTATTTTTTCCCCCTTGTTGGCTCTTGTTGCTTCCAGATGCTTTGTCTTTACTTCCAGATGTCTCTTTGTTTCCATGACTTATCCTTTCCTGGGTCTCTCCCGTTACAATAATAGATGATAAACCTGCATAATGCTCTCCCGATGGACTAATAACCTCATCTAGAAGAAATCCGCATAATTGTTCTTGAATCAATCGGATTTTTTCTGTCTCGAGGAATCCTTCCTTGATGGCTTCAATCTACCAAATAATATGAACAAATGAATAACAACCGGAGAATATGAACAATACATAAGAATTTCATGTAGTTGCAGTTGTGTGTGCACGCACCTTTTCGTCGAATGAGCCACGGGGAGCGAGTGATGAAAAATGGTGCATCAACTCGCATACATAGTATCCGCATAGATTGTTGCCGGAAGGTTGTGTCAGGCACTGCACATATGCGAAAACAAAGTTATGACATTTTTTATTGCATTGTAAGAAGTGAATAAGCTAAGACACATACTGAGAAATCATAGTGGACATAAATGTTCTCTTTGAATTTTTCGGGGGACTTAGCACTGAGACAAGTCCATGCAAGTTTTATCATATTTATGAAATCTTCGTATTTGCTTCTATCTGTAGTCTTCCTCAAAGAGTCGAAGATGAAGACCTTGTTTAGAGGCATACAGAAAGCAAAGAGAATCCAGTGGAAGTTGTCCATAGATGTAGAAGTATTAGTTTCTTGAAATATGAAATGTAATTTGAAAAATTAAAAGAGATGAGTTACGCTTTGCTCACCCGAAGTTGTATGGTAGAAGTATGGTACCCTTGTTATGGTATTTGTCTAGAAACATGAGTACATTATCAAATGTATCTATTTCAGAGCCTTTGACATTAACCTGATTTATCATCAAAGGATCAATGTGGCCGACATCCATGATTCCTTTCCTCCTGCACTGTTGCATCTCATAGCTGTATGATACAAATAAAAATATAGAAGTTTAGATATGGTACAATGGCTAGATCATTGATTTTCAGCTTTTAGTAGAATAAACACTTACAGAGTCCAGCAACTGACGAATGCGATGTCAAGTGCATCTTGATTGAATAGGAACCAGAACTCCTCCATATGAATAGGGAACATGTCTCGGCCACAGAAATGATGATGGTCCTCAATGCGAACTTCGAGAAATTTCATCCCGGTGGATGCCACTCTCATGTGCCAGTTGTGCAATTCATACATCCTCGTTGGAAGATACGTTAGCAATCACGGCCACATAAGCGGTTCTCCAGGCACATACTTTGGTCTATTTGCCCCTTCATGCGGTGCGATTTCAGCCACCCCTTGAAGTTGAGCAGGAGTCAGACCTGCTTCTTTAGCAAATTGAAGCAGTTGTTGCTCATACGTTGAAAGCACCTTGAGGGGGGGATAGATTTTTTTGACTAGGTCCCTAGTTGTGGTACACTAGATGCAGCTATCTTCGCCCTCTTATTGCTGCATTGAGTTTTGAGCACTTGTCGGTCGTAGTCAGTCAATGGAGGTGGCTCTGGTTTTCTTCTTCTTTCCTCCTCCATTGACTTCATGAAATAATGAAATTTGACCTGGTCAATTGGTTTCTCAACGGGAGGCTTCTTAACTTTGAATATTTGTCTATCCAATTCTTGCCTCACTGACGCATCAAGTTCCTCATCTGTCTTCTCGTAAGCTAGTTTCGGTGGAGGCTTCTTCTGCTTTGGTTTGATCTGCTTCTTTGGAGGAGGGGGAGGAGGAGCTCATCGCTTGGTACCCTTGCCCTTAGCAGGTGGAGAAGGAGGTGGACTCTCGCTTGGGTCCCTGTCAACTGCAGAACTCATGCTGCGCTCTGCCCTTGCAGGTGGTAAAGGTGGTTGCTGATCTTGGTCGGGCTGTGATGTAGGTGAAGAGTCAGCAACAGGAGGAGGAGGTGCCGGTTGTGTAATCTCTATGTGCTCCTTGGGCCAAAAAACCCAACCGTGCACAGTATCTCCAAACAATGTCTCCCCGTCAGGTCCCGGTATCTCCAGTTCAAGGTCCTCCCAACTATCGACCACTCGGTCCACAAAAACTTTGGCGTACATTGCAGTTGAAAGATCTACATTCATGAATGTTTCCCCTGGTGCTGGTTTCTCAGCCACACCGTAACCTACTAGAAGCATCTTATTTCTTAGTGGAGCGAGAAGCTTGCACGCTGACCTCACAGTGATGTCATCCACAGGGTAGCGATGTGTGCTTCCCGATGAGGCTGGTGGTCTTGCTTCCTTGGCTGGGGCTGCTGCTTCTGTGTTTGTTGGTGCTGCTTCCGTTGAAGCGACGCTACTTTTCCCCTTAGCAGATAGGCTCATTTCATCAGTAGGACCTTGCTGATGAGATGATTGTTTGCTAATAGCAAGAGCCACATGCTCGTCAATGATTTGCTCCATTCTTGTCTCAGTATTGAATACGCGCTCTTGCAACTCTCTTAGTTGTCTAGCCTGTTGGTCCTTAGCCCTTTTGCGACTTCTATATGAGTCAATGTTCTCACTCCATGTGACATTCCATGGAACTACACCTTTGCCTCGGCAATGTCCACCGTGTTCTCGAGTGCCTATTGCAGCACTAAGCTCGTCTTTCTCTCGATCAGGCACAAATGTTCCTTCAGCAGCCATGCGGATCAAGTCAACAAGCCTTGCCGCTGTCTCTCTTATTTGGTCGCCCGGTACTAATGTTCCATCTACAGGATTGAGCGTGCCACCATGTGCATAATAATAATTTCTCGCTCGCTCGGGCCAATCTAGAGTTACCGGTACGATTCCACGTGCAATTAAATCTTCTTCCATCTTGTCCCATTTGGGCATTGCCACCTTGTAACCTCCAGACCCAAGCTTATGAAATTCTTTCTTTTTAGATGTATTGGCGGTGTTGGTTGCAATCAAGTTGGCGGCATCTTGCGATTGCTTGTACCGTACAAATGAATCCCGGTGGTCTCTTTACTTTGCATTTCCCTTCTTCGTGAAATCGGGTGTTAGTCCCTTCTTGATGTAGTCTTTGGTTAGCCGCTTCTTGTACGACTGAAAGGCTATAGCACCCTTCTACATGGCCCAAGTCTGCACTTTTGCCAGATTTGTACCTTCTGGAAATGAGAAGTGTGATTCCACCTCGGTCCAAATCATGTTCTTCTCTGTGTCCGGGACCACATTTTGTTGTACATCCTCATGTTCAGCTTCATCATCATTCTGAAGTTCAGCTTCAGCTCCTTTCCAATACCGAAAGCTTATTGAGATCTTATCCCTAACAAGAGCTCCAATGTGGTTTGTCAACTTGACGACATTATCATGTGGAGCTAATGGCACGCCTTCGTTAGATACTTGCGTGATGATGAAACGGCCCTCTATCTTCTTCTTTGGGCCGCGTGGCCCACGAGGCTTTTTGCTGCTCGATGTAGGTTCCTGAAAATTAATGAACTATTAACTGGTTGCTATTAATTTTAATTAGTAATTAAAGCGTGACGTGGTACTAGTTTCTACTAATTATACATCTGATTGTTGACCATCGTTATTTGTCTGGGAAATTGTTTGCTCTTCCCCAGCGATGCCATCACCAGCCATGTTGAGGTAGCAGTCAGCCTCCCGCTGATCTTGTTCATTTGCTGGATTGTTCGAACCATTGTTGTTAGCAATCATATCCATTAACATTTCCTCTGCGTGTTGCTCCTCCGCTATTGGATCCATTATCACTAAAAGAATATGACATCAATAAATAATAATTAAACCTCTAATGAAGAAACTAATTTTCTAATGAAGAAACTAATTTTCTAATGAGGAAACTAATTTCATAATGAAGAAACTAATAAAAAAGATGCCCGACTCGCTCGATCCCCCTCGACTCCCGCCTTACACCCAACGCCCGCCCGACTCCCGACTCCTGTCGTTGGGCGGGACTCGGTAGTCGGACGAGCGTCGGGAGTGAGGTAGGAGTCGAGCAGGAGACGAGCGAGTCAGGCGAGTCGATAGTCTAGCGAGTCGGGAGTCTAGCGAGTCAGGAGTCTAGCGAGTCGGGACTATAGCGAGTCAGGCGAGTCGAGCGAGTCGGGCGAGTCTACTAACGAGTCGGGCGAGTCGAGCGAGTCGGGCGAGTCTACTAACGAGTCGGGCGAGTCGAGCGAGTCTACGGGCGTCGGGCGAGTCGTGTTATCTAAATCTAAATTATAAATTCTAAATCTAAATCTAAATCTAAATTTGAATTCTAATCTAAATCTAAATTTAATTCAAAATCCAAAATCTAAAATCAAATCTACATACATACATATATATATAAATACAACATTAACAAAAAAAAATGCTGACGTCAGCCCGGCCGCGGGCTGACGTCAGCGACGAATCCAACCACGTGGTACGGTGGCACAGTGGAGGCCGGCGGTGGCGGTGGCGC
Organism: Cenchrus fungigraminus; assembly: GCA_036936925.1. Taxonomy (NCBI): domain Eukaryota; kingdom Viridiplantae; phylum Streptophyta; class Magnoliopsida; order Poales; family Poaceae; genus Cenchrus; species Cenchrus fungigraminus. Next base: position 96,557,996 of record CM072774.1, on the reverse strand, counting down.
GCGGTGGCCCCTCGGCGTCCCGGGCGGTGGAGCGCAGCGGCGGCGTACTGCTCGATCGGGGGCGACGGCGTTGGAGCGCGCGGGCGGCGGCGGTGGAGCGCGCGGGCGCCGGGGTCGGGGCCGGGGCGTCGACGGTCGGCGAGGGGAGGTCGCGGCCGGGGTTGGAGAGGGCCGCGTTGCGCGCGGGGAGGTCGCCGGGACGGCTGAGGTCGGGGTCGGCGCCGGCGGGGGTGGAGGGAGGGCGCAGCGGGGCCGGAGAGGGCCGCGCGTCGGGGTCGGGGCCGGCGCGGTGGGGAGGGAGAAGGCCGGGGTCGGGGTCGGCGACGAACTCAGGGGCGGGGAGGGAGAAGGCCGGCGTCGGCGTCGGAGAAGAGGGCGACGGCGGCGGGATCGAAGAGGAGAATGGGGAGAAGGGGAAAGAAGAGTAGAAGGGGAAAGAAGAGGAGACTCGGGGGCCTATAGCTACCTCATTTGTACCGGGGCGTAACTGGCCCCGGTACAACTGTGCTCATTTGTATCGGGGCCAGGTCATTTGTACTGGCCCGGCCTAGCCCCGGTACAAATGAGCTTTTCGTTTCGCGCCCGAACGAAAAGCTCATTTGTACCGGGGCTAGACCGAGCCCGGTACAAATGAGATTTTCATTTTGTTTCTTTTCCTTTTCCTTTTAATTTTGTTTAAATAACCTAAATTGATAGTTTATTTATTATAAATCATATACAACGCATAAAATGGCAGAACAAACTTAGTGTTCTTACTTTACATATATACTATGGAACTATACATTTAGCAATCAAAATGACAACTTTATTATCATTAACGAGTAATATCTTCTAATGGGTATTATTTTTTCCTTCACTTCAACAACTAAAAATAAATTTATTTTTTTATGCAAAATCCTCCTTAACTAGAACATCCAGTGTTATTAATATGGTAATCATGATTTGGTCTTGCTCGTGTATATTTCTACGACAAATTATTATTTTATATTTAATGAAGCTACAAAAAGTGATATAGTTCCTATTTTTATTAAGATAAAACTATTTAATGGGAGGACAAAGTTACGACACTAGTTCATATTCCCCATCATAGCCAAATATTACAATACTTTGTTACATGAGCACAAAGTTATGAAACTTATTATACATCATCATGTAAGGGAACGTTAATAATCTTCCTTTTGACGAATGTCCCTTGGTTGTGATCGCAACGTAAGTATGGAGTGTCCTCTTAGGCTAATAGGATGCTTGGGTCAACCTTGACTGAAAATGAAGGAAGATCATCAAACTGATCATAATCTTCTGAAATGTCAGTCTTATCCTCAACTCCAACGATTTTTCTTTTTCTCGGTAGAACAATGTGACGCTTTGGCTCATTATCAATCGGCTTATCACCACCCTTTTCAGCACCCTTTTTTTAGGTTTGCTTGACATCTCTTTCACGTAGAAAACTTGAGTCACATCATTGGCTAGGACAAATGGTTCGTCTTTGTATCCAATCTTGTTGAGATCCACTATTGTCATCCCATAGTTGTCTGTCGTTACACCTCCTCTAGTATTTTTTACCCACTGGCACTTAAAAAGAGGGATTTTTAAAGGTCCATAGTCCAATTCCCATATCTCTTCAATGACACCATAGTATGTTTCTACATTTCTATTGTCGTTTATTGCATCTATACTGACACCGCTATTTTGGTTCGTGCTCTTTTGGTCTTGGGCTCTCGTGTAGAATGTGTATCCATTTATCTCGTAGCCTTAGAACGTAAGCACCGTGATAGATGGACCTCTAGCCAACCATTGGAGTTGCTCTTCAATAGTTTTATCACCAATTAGTTTTTTCTGCAACCACGTTCCGAAAGTATCAACGTGATGACGTGTAATCTAGCCCCTAGTCTTCCCTTTGTTTGAGTCCCATATAATGGACTTGTGCTCCTCCATGTATGGAGCCACTAGGGATGATTGTTGCAGGACAGTGGAATGTGCTTTACGATATAACATATCATGCATATCCATCCGAGATTTCTTCCCTAGTGTGCCCTTTCCCCTGAGTCTCCCCTCATGGCGTGATACAGGGAGTCCAATCGGAGCAAGCTCATCAATAAAGTCGATGCAAAACTCAATGACCTCCTCTGTAGCATATCCCTTTGCGATGCTTCCTTCAGGACGGGCACGATTACGGACATACTTTTTAAAACCAGACATCAACCGCTCAAAAGGGAATATGTTGTGTGAATACACAGGCCCCAGGATCAAAATCTCTTCAACAAGATGGACTAGAAGGTGGGTCATGATAGTAAAGAAAGACGGTGGAAAGATCATCTCAAAGCTGACGAGGCATTGCACGACATCTTTCTGCATCTGCACTAGCTTGTCTGGATGGATTGCCTTCTGAGAGATCTGGTTCAGGAATGCACAGACCTTGACGATTGTCAATCTCACATTCTCTGGTAGAGTACCCCTTAGTACAACAGGCAGCAATTGTGTCATCAACACATGGCAGTCATGAGCCTTCAGATTTGTGAATTTTTTGTCTTTGTAGTTTATTATTCGTTGTATGTTCGAGGAGTAGCCCATCAGGACCTTGATACTATTCAAGCAATCAAACATCATCTTCTTCTCTTCCTTGCTTAGTGTGTAACTAGCAGGAGCCAAGTAATTTCCATTATCTCTCTTTTCGGGATGCAGACCATCTCGTTGCTTCATAAGTTTGAGATCCCGACATGCTTCAATTGTATCTTTTGACTTTCTGTATACACCTAGGTGGCCAAGCAAGTTCACGCAAAAATTCTTCATCACATGCATCACATCAATTACATTGCGAACCTCAAGGACTTCCCAATAAGGTAGCTCCCAAAATATCGACTTCTTCTTCCACATGGGTGCATGTCCATCCTTATCGTTTGGAACAGATTGGCTACCAGAACACTTCCCAAACACTACCTTCAAATCTTTGACCATTGAAAATACAAGTTTACCATCACGGTGCAAGGGCTTCTTACGTTTTTCTCCAACACCTTCAAAATGCTTTATTCCTTCTTCTCTTAACGGGTGCGTAGGTGGAAGAAATCGACGATGGCCCAAATACATAACCTTTTTACAGTGTTTTAGATACATGCTGCAGGTATCATCTAAACAATGTGTGCATGCTTGGAATCCCTTGTTTGTTTGTCCTGATAGGTTACCAAGTGCCGGCCAATCGTTGATGGTTACGAACACCAATGCTCATAGATCAAAGGTCTCCTTCTTGTCCTCATCCCACACAGGTACACATTTTTCCTCCCATAACGTTTTAAGCTCATCAATCAATGGTCTTAGGTACACATCGATGTCATTGCCCAACTGCTTTGGGCCTTGGATGATAATTGGCATCATGATGAACTTTCGCTTCATGCACATCCAGGGAGGAAGGTTGAACATACATAAGGTCACAGGCCAAGTGCTATGACCACTACTAAACTCACTGAATGGATTGAATCCATCCGTACTTAAACCAAACCGAATGTTCCTTGTGTCCTTTTCAAACTCCGAAAATTCTCTATCAATTAATCTCTACTGCGCCCCATCAGCGGGGTGCCTGATCTTTTCATCTTGTCTACGTTCTTCTTTGTGACAATGCATCAACTTTGCATTCGCCTTGCACCTGAAAAGACGCTTCAGCCGTGGTATCACTGGAAAATACCACCACCTTCGCAAGAATCTTCTTCTTCTTCTTCCCCCCCCCTCAACATCATAAGGATCATCTCGTGGGATCTTATAATGCTGCGCTTCGCACACGGGACAAGCCTCTGATTCCTCGTATTCTTTACCTCGGTATAGGATACAGTCATTAGGGCACGCATGTATCTTTTGTACCTCCAAACCCAAAGGACAAACAACCCTTTTAGCTTCGTACGTTGACGCCGGCATTTCGTTCCCCTCGGGAAGCATGTCCTTGACGATCACCATTAAGTCATCAAAGGCCGTGTCAGAAATTCCGTTTCTAGCCTTCCATTGCAGCATTTCCAATGTGCTACCCAACTTCTTGTGCCCATCTTTGCAATCAGGGTACAACGGTTTCTTGTGATCTTGTAACATACGTTCAAATTTCTTTGACTCCTTCACCGTTTCGCAATCTTCCGTTGCATCACGCAACACCTGACCTAGATCGTCGAGAGGATCATCGGCCGGACCAGCTCCTTGAGTCTCGCCCATGTAATCCTCTCCCATTGGTTCATCTGCAAAGGCACCACCTTCAATCCAATCTGGAATCTGATCATCTTCTTCTTCGTCATCTTCCATTACAACCCCTCTTTCCCCATGCTTTGTCCATACAAAATAGTTTGGCATGAATCCCCATTTGAATAAGTGATCGTGAAGACTCTTTATCGATGAGAAATCCTTCTAGTTTTTGCATTTTTTGCATGGACAAATAATGAAACCAGACGGGGGCTTATTTGCTTCTGCCACATCTAGAAATCCGCGCAACCCATTAATGTATTCTGTGGAGATTCTCTTGTCCGTGTACATCCATTGCCGACTCATCTACAAAGTATATCACCAAACAATCATTAGCCATCCTTCTCACATGAATACAATCTTTAAAGTACTTATATCCAATCCACAAGATACAATACAACAAACTTAAAGTGCTTATTTCTAAATTTATTCTAGCATTGATAGTTTTCCGAAACAAATACTAGCATTCTAAAAGTAATATTCCTAGTATCTCTACTAATTCTAAAAGTATTTCTAAAAATATCATTTCTAAAAGTAATTCTAAAATAGTATTTCATCCACCTACTTTTTCTAAAAGTAAAGGCAAACTCATTTCATCAAACTATTATTTCTAAAAGTAAAACAAAAAAATCACATTTCAATGAAAATACCCAGTATTACTTTTTTTCTTATGAATAGATATATAATATGAAAATATAATGAGTAAACTAATTTTCTAATGGGGAAACTTATTTTCTAATGAGGAAACCAATTTTATTATGATGAAAATTAATTTTCTAATAAGGAAACTAATTTTCTAATGAGAAAATCAATTTTCTAAGGATGAAAACTAATTTTCTAATGATGAAAATATAAATATAAATAAATATATCGAAAAAAATTCTATCATCACATACAACATCTCATACATCTATCATGACACCTTCTTTCTATTAGAACATAGACAAATATGAATCTAAATACAAAAAATCAACATTCCTTGCTCATTCAAAATTTCATGAAATACTCTACGTACAAAGCATAAAACTAAAAATGGCAACCGTATATCAAGGGAGGATGAAGTAGCTAACCTCTACACCACTTCAATGAGTGAAATCGTGGAGAAATCGTCGCAAATCGGGCAAAAGCTCCCTAGGGCGCCATGGGGGAGGGGGAAGCTCGAGTTGGAGTGAGGAAGAAGAAGAGTGGGGAGAGGGCTCGGGCAGGGGGAAGGAGGAGGAAATATAACCGTTACACATTTGTACTGGGCGGTGGCTCGCACCGGTACAAATGTGGGCACATTTGTACCGAGCGGTGGCTCGCACCTGTACAAATGAGAAACATTTGTACCGGGGCGAGCCACCGCCCGGTACAAATGTGCCCTGATGGGGGCGCGTCGCCCCCGCCCCCCCCCCCCACCCCCACCCGGTACAAATGCCCTCATTTGTACTGGGTGGCAACAGAACCAGTACAAATGTGAATTTGGGCCAGGGACAAATGACCCATTCTCTAGTAGTGAAAGGAACACGTCTTGGTTATAGGAAGGTTGTTTCATCATACTATTACTATTACTCTCTCTGTTCCTGTTTATAAAGCGCACATGCATAACAAGATTTAAACTTCACAATCTTTAACCAATAATTTACCCATCAATTTTTTTTGTCATGTAAATTTTACATGGTTGGATTTTTAATCGAATGTACTTTCCAATGAGTACAAATTCATAACCATAAATAATATAATATAAAAGAAATGAAGGGTCAAAGTATGATTTGAGAGACCGTGCCATGTTACCTCGCACCGTATAAACAAAAACCGAGGGAGTAGTAATGTACTCCGCTACCAAAATACTATCTGTTTTTGTTTTTCTAGATATATACATTTACTATACATTTCTAGAAATATATAGGTGCATATCAAAAACTTGTACCTAGTAAAGTCAAAATAAATACTCCCTTCACAATCCACATCAAAATATTTGTCATCATTTAATTTTTTTACAATGATGACCATTCATTTTATTCAAAAAACTATGTAAGTATCCACTTTGTTATTAGGTTAAGAGTGTGTTTGGTTGAGTGTTGTTCAAAAGTAGTTGTTAGCTGTGGGCTGTGAAAAAAGTTGTTGTAGGTTATGAGTTGTGAAAAAGCTAGAAGCCGTTTGGACCAAGGTGTTAACAAGCACACTTCTTCCATTTTGAAATTTGGTTATTTTATTTTATTTTATTCATATGTTCAATTTTGATCAAATTTATGAAAAAATGCATCGATATGTTAAGGTAAAATAAGTGTATTATTTAGTATTATAGATGTTATAATGTATTTTTATGTAAACTCGATAAAAGTTAGAAGAGTTTTACTTCGGTCTATATTTTGTAAGGAGGAGTAAGGTTGTTTTGGTAAACTGCAAATTTTATTCCATACGTTCTATGAAATACTTAATTATTGTGTGCTAGGGGGTCATAAATACTTAATACTTAAAGGAACCAATTAATGGGCCCTTTAGTGGCCTACTTCTCCCCAGGCCTTTTCTTGGTGGGCTGCTCGTGGTGGGCCTTGCGCCATTTGGGGTCGTGCGAAATGACAAAATATAAAGGAAAAAGTCATTTTACGTCCCTCATCTATCGCTGAAGTCTGACCTTCATCACTCATCCGCAAAACCGGGTATCTGAGGTCCCTCAACTACCAAATCCGTTTATTTTTTGTCCTCGACTGTTTTGAGGGTGGTTTTCGCATTATGTCGCCGCAAAACCGGGTATATGAGGTCCCTCAACTATCAAATCAGTTTATTTTTTGTCCCTCAGCTGTTTTGGAGGGTGATTTTCGCATGATGTGGCGTAGGGTCACACATGTCAGGTACAAGTGACGCTGAGTCGACCCATGTGTCATGTGGCTTTTTTCTTCCTCTCTTCTCTTGCTCTGCCACACGAGCTCACAGTGCCGTCTCGCTCCATCGCAAGAGCCCGTCGCCGTCCCGCTCATCTTGCTCCACCACACGAGCTCGCTGCCGTTTCGCTTCTCTCACTCCGCCTCACGTGCTCCTCTCCTCTTGCTCCGACGCATGAGCCCACCGCCACAAGATTGCTCAATTTTGTCAGATCTGCTGCAGGATCCACCATGGGGGTGGGATCGAGTGACTAATCCCCATGGTCGGGCTCCTCCACGCACCATGGGAGGGTTGTGCTGACGATCGACGAGGACACGCTTCCCACTAGCTAGCTGTTGTTGGAATCAACAACTCTGGAGCTCTTCTACCGCCCTCGTCACCTCCTCCGCCGTTCTGAATCAGGATGGCGATATAGAGAGAAAGCAGTGTGGAGGAGAGGGGAAGGATGATAAATATATGAGAAAGGGGAGAAGATAGCCACATAGTATAGGTCTCACCGCCATATATACCTGACATGTGGGTCCCTTCATCACATTATGCGAAAACCACCCTCCAAAACAGTCGAGGGATAAAAAATAAACTGAATTAATAGTTGAGGGACCTCATATACCCGGTTTTGCGGTCTAATCATACGAAAACCACCCTCAAAAACAGCCGAGGGACTAAAAGTAAACGGATTTGATAGTTGAGGGACCTCAGATATCCGGTTTTGCGGACGAGGGATGAATTCACACTTCAGTTATGGATGAGGGACGTGAAAGTACTTTTTCCAAATATAAATCCACGCATCATCCATCATCGGCGGCCCGCCCTGGTCATCCGTCCGAGCACTGCGCCGCCACCCTCCCCCGTCCGGCCGTCCCAGCTCCCGCGCCAGAACCTGAGGCAGGCGCGGCGGCGATGGAGCACGGGTCGCTGACGGACTCGACCGCGTCGACCTTCTCCATCATGGAGGAGGACCACACCCTCGCCAACTCCGCCAGATTCGTCCTCAACCAGGAGTAAGTGGAGCCAGCTGCCTTCGCCTTTCCCCCTTCATCATCATTATCCAGTCTCTGAAGAATCCGTATTTATCCCGTTTGTGATATGTGGAACACTGCGGTTGTGCTTGCCATTGTCCGATTGAGGCAGTAGAACGTCCTCCGAGCAGAGCAGGAAGCGCGCAGTTCCTATTAACGATGGATGGAATGGAAGGATGGTCAGTAGATTGTCTTGGAGGCCTGTTGGTGGAATTGAAGGATGGTCAGTAAATTGTCTTAGAGGCCTGTTGGTGTTTGTACCTCGGTTGAATAGGGAAATCTAACACCCATCTCAGTGAGAGCCGGGTACAAAATTGCAGTAGCTGACCATTCTTCATGAGGGCCATAATCAGCGATTCCCTATCTTTGGGTCTTCAATATGACTTTACATTTACATTCTGCCATAAGGCACTAGAACAGTTAGTCAGTACCTGATTTTAGCAAAATTATGGCTACATTATTTCTTTTTCTGTTAGTATTGGAAGGGAGAACTTCTGGTGCTGCCAGAATTTCTTCTTTTTATCATGTTTCCGGTTTTGGGGTTCACAAACCAGATCGACCTTTGTTTGTGGTTCATGGATATGAAACTTAGTTGGAAGGGAGAATAAGCTGCTGCAAGAATTTGGGATTCAAAAACTAGGTTGACTTGTCTTAGTGGATCATGACTGAAACTTTGCCATTACTTTAGAGTATGTAGCTCAGGCAAACAACTGTTATTACCAGATGAAAACAACCGTTTGTTATTAAGGGATTTTTGGTGCGGCCATTTAATCCATGATGCTCAGGGGGACAATACAAGAAGCAAAGTAGCAGTAACATTGGGATGCATTTGTCATACTGCAAACTGGTTTTTATGCCAAATGATGGTATTACAATCATTTTATACATTTCTGGGTTGCAAGAGGGGTACCGTAATTCTTTGTCCTGATCACTAGAAATCACAAATATTAGAAAAAAGGTGCACATGGTTCTAATTTGTGAATTACTATCTTGGTCGCTTGATATAGTTATCAACTATCATTTGTATTGTTTTGTGTTTGCATCAGTTTTAGATGAGTTTTCAGTCACATTACTGTGCTTTGTTCGATGACAAGTTACACACCCTAAGGTTTAAAGATCTGGACATCTCAAGCATAAAGTAGTAGGCGTGAAGTTTTACTTTTTCTGTCATGCATGGCCCTGAGTCCCAAGACACCCTTAAGGCTATACTTTTTTGCATAAATGTACCAGGTTTCTTTCTAAGTTCCATACATACACCAAGTCCCAGACACCCAGTCAACATTTTAGTGCCCAATCATTCAAATTTCATTACTAAATATAGGACATGTAAAATATTCAAGTCAACTCCAAAGAAACATACATACAAAATGATGTCATCATTAAACCATTTGTCACATTGCAGTTTATTATTAAGAAGTGTTATGGAAAACTTTCAGTCAACCTTGCAGAAAAAAATTGATATGGATACCAGAAATGTTGTATATTTTGTAATTTAAGGCTACTAGTTATGTATATCTGACATTCTTTCTGTCTTCACAGCCCAAGGGTAGCATTTTGTGGATATAGCATCCCTCATCCTGCTGACAAGAAGGTCAACATCAGAGTTCAGACAACAGGTACCATGAAGTGGAATATTATCCTGGCATTCTGTTGTTTCCTTTGACCATTGTAGAATATACTGAAGGTTGAAGTCACTGTATTGATGTTCTCAACTTAATGCTTATTTAGTGAATTTGCAAGAATCATATTCGTTTTCCTGGCAATTTCCTACAATGATGTCTATTACTCTAGTACCTGTACCTTACATATATGGGGTTTGTTGCTTTTTTTTCTAATACAACAGTATTAGTGTGGCAGCTATGATGCAGTGAATCATTTGTCATATTCGACACTAAGATGTGTTTGGGAACTTGATGAGTGTTTATTCCCAGAATCCCGGAAATTACAAATTTAATTGCTAATGCAATATTGATGCTTCAGTTTACATTCTACTCTACTTAGATGACAAAGTGATGCCATCTCATTGTCATTAACTGATAGTTGAACAGTTTTGTTGCTTCCCTGAAGAGGATGCTCAGACTCCTGACTTATGTTTGTTCAATTGGCAGGAGATCCAGCAAAGGATGTATTGAAAGATGCTTTGCAGGATCTGATGGTTATGTGCCAGCATGTCAGAGGGACTTTTGACAACGCAGTGGCTAGCCATAGAGCAAAGGAACCAGCAGAACAAATGGACATTGATCAGAAATAGAACTGCAAATATTTTATGGCTTTATGCCGAATTGCTAAAATCACCAAACGCTGAAGCTTTTGGAGGGGTCGGAGCTCATTGTCAGTTTGAGAGGTGTCTGTTGTAATTGCTGCATGGATGGGCTTCCTTTTGTGCAACACTAAAACTCTTGCAATTTTTTACAGAACTAATTTCACCGATATTTATCATGACTTAATTAGTATGTATTATGATAACTTAAGTTTCCGGAAGGGTACATTTCTGTTACTGAGTCATATGGATGCTCCAATATCAAACTCTTCAACAAATATACTTACGGTTTTCTCGAATGGAATAAAAGCACCAGCTACCATGATCGACTTTACCATACACAACACAGTTACAGACTAAATTTTACAGTCTGCCAATGAATTAAATCGAAGGAAAATTCAGGTTTGTTGCCCCTGCTTCTTTAGTTTCTAAAATTTAAAACCATACCTAGCTCTTGTAGAGACAACATACAGCTTGGTCATGAACGGTATGAGACCAAATTTCAACAATGAACAATGTTTCATTGAGAGCAAGTGGAAAAACAAAATGTTTCATTGAGAGCAAGTGGAAAAACAGAATGAAGACGCATAGCACAAATTGAAATAGTTGTGCAATTGACAGGATTTTCATAGGAGATTTGCAATATCAAGGACAAGCTGAACTCTGAAGAACGCTAATACTTCTTTCGTACTAGCTTATTGAGTACTGATAAATACTAACACAACATACATTTATCAGAGATGTGGCACATTTTAAAAGCAACTTATCTGATGCTGACTAGTGCTCCACATTCCACTGATAAGGCAGAACTAATCCAAACATGGCTACAATGCACGAAGATTAGAACCCTAGCATGCATAATGGTACAATGATGCACAAAAGGCATCTAACTAAAAATAAAACCCTAAACACCACCGACTGGTCGAGCATCAACAATGGACGCATGCTGAGGATGACCGCCAGGTGCATATCCCGAAAGAATAAAGATCAGATCCATAGCTATGAGCATTTTCCGGTGTTATTCACGCAATCCAAGCGCACTTCTCCTTTCTTGATGGAGATGACAGCCACACAGTGGTGGCAACTGATACAGAACCCACAAGAACGGAAGGATGAAAATAATCAAGTACGAAGAGACCCAGAGAGAGCATCCCGTCCTGAGTTGGGGTCTTTGTGTTTCAGAGATAAGTTGGCAAGCTGGGCATCAAGGTCTCTGCTATTACTACGAACAAGGACAGGAGACTGTTGCTGCTGCTGCTGCTGCTGCTGCTGATACAGTGATCTGAGACGACCAATTTCCCGCTCAAACATCTCCTGTTGAACTGCGAAATTGAGAAAGAATGTTCAGACAATTGATTTTTCTTATTAGAATAAAGTTCTTAGCTGGCATTCAGTATCAACAAAGCAATGCACTGCTCCTGATGAAATGAGAAGCAATGAAACCAAGATACTTAGTTCTGATTGGATACCAGTTAATTAGTCCCTTTTGCTAAATATAAGCCCTTGTATTTTTGTTTTGGAGCCAATTAAATTTTCAAGATACAATTTACTGTTTGACTGAAAAGCGGATATAACAAGTCAACAACATATTGAAGGCATATGAAATATAACCACTGACATGTTGAATTGTTGATTATGTATTTGACTGGCCACATAATGGACGGGTAGAAAGCAATATGCATGGATAATTGGATATATAAAACAGTTACTCATTTGGTTTTTAAGTATACACCATGACCTATGACCCTAAGTTCAGCATGTATATTGGGGCTATTGAGAGGTCACAAAGAAGTATGTATACTTGAATACAGAATTTCAGCTGTTATTAGTTTCGCCATGCTTCTCCAAATTGTACAATTCCTTGCAATCTTGGTAAAGGTTGCAAACTGGGTTAGCCAAGTTTAGCTTGGCTAGGTAGTAGGTAGTTCGGTTTTCTAGCTTTTAGTTACAGGTTCCTGTTTAGATGGTAAAATTTTGGTGAAAAGTGATGAATTTTTGCATCGGGAAGCGTGTTCTGTGAGAGGTGGCACGGTCTGCGATGTGAAAATTTTGGAAATTTTTGGGAACTAAACAGGGCCTAATCAAACAAGCATGGTATGTCAACTGAATCCAATACAAGTTAGAAAACAAAAATTCTCAGAATAGATCAGTCAAAGGTTAAGCCACAGATGCATAGACATCAGTCATCTAACTGAGGAAACAAGTCAATCATATATGCCTCACTTTGATGTCTGCATGTCATTGCTTTTTTATTCTTTTGGTTGCTTCAATTGATAAGACATTGTTCCAAAAAATATTTATCCACTCTGTAGATGCTTAATACGAATTACTGTTACATGTCCTCTTCAGCATCATAGGATGCAGCATGGGAATAAAACGGAAAAATAAGAAAAACAACTAAAGCCACTATCCAGTTAACTGAAGAATTATATTTGACTCAGTGTCCTAAGCTAGAATGTATATCTTGTCACATTATTAATATCTCAGGAAAACTTAATGCATACTGAAATGATTCGTGTGGAGAGCAGAATTCAAAGATAAGGGAAAACAAATTACAAGGGAGAATACTTACAGCGCTTAATTAGTTGCTCCTGTGCTAGACTCTCCAATCTCTGCTTCAAAGCTTTATTTTCCAGGTCTAGGATAATATTCTGCTGGGTAAGAAACTCCATTTCAGCAGACACTTCTACCCCTTCTGACTGCATCATTCAAACATTGGTTTCTTTATGTGACATATGACACCAAATTTTATAAGAGAAATGAAATCCATTCATGCAGTAAGCTCACCTGTAATGCCTGAACTCGACCCTCCAGCTCTGCAATATACTGAAGCTTGCGGACGCGGGACCTCTGAGCATATTGCCTGCAACCAATTGAAAAGCACACCTTAATGCATAAAGAACACACAATCATTGTAATCTGAACAAATAGGATCGATTGAATTGCATGATGTCCTAATTTAAATATTGAATTATATGATTCCATATTTCAATTGCCAAGTACAATATCCTTGCTTTCAGCCAGTGCAATAAAACTTGCCACATCCTTGCTATTATTATAGCTGGCAAGTGAGGACACGTTAATCCAAGACTTCTCAAGTTGCAATATGGAAAACCTCAACAGACAGTTTCTCAATTATGTTACCATGGGTCAATTCTAAACTACTGTCCATTGGCCATGCATGTACAGAAAAAACAGATTCCTAGCACATACACATTTGCAATCTGTAGGCCTGCTCCATGCCACTTTTTCACTAGGTTACAACACATGTGGGCAGTGAAACATAAGAAATGAATATACATTTCGCACTACATTGTGCCCACAATAATTCAATGCTCTGTTGCATAGAGAATAAATTTCAACAAAAAGGCCACTGACTTCCTTAGGATGAAAATTGTATTCTCAAGTTCAAGAAAACATCAAATAACAACAGCTCCACTATTCTTAGTGTATGCTATAAAAAATGTCCGTTTGAGGGGTGATCCTTTTGTGTTTGTGCTTAAAGTAACGGCGAAAAGACTTGTTGCTTCTAGATTATCTTAGTGATATTGTGATTATTATTGTAATAGCATACAAGTGTGAAAACATAAATTCACATTCAGCAGTAATCAAACTCACTGTTTAGCCCGCTTGTTGTCCGCCTCTGACTGTGCATGCTTCGGCAGCACACCTTCCTTCACCCCAACCTTTTGATCATGACCAGCATCACCGGGAGTTCTCTTGTCCATGCCATGGTCATGATCCCTCAACGCGTTAGGTGGCCCATGATGCCCCCCAACCTTGTCTTTCGCCGGCATTGGCAAGCCACCGCCGTGCCTGAAACCAGCCAAATTCGGCATGCCTTGCTCCCATGGCCGGCCATGTGCCCTCCCGAAGGAGCCTGGCTTGGCATAGTACTCCTGAACGCCACCCCATGGCGCAGGCTGCCCACCTCCTCCCCCCATCGCCTCGAAACCGTTGGCATAGGCGCCGGCACCAGCAGCTCCTCCGTCGAACAGCGCAAAGGAGTCGCTGGACGACCTGCGGTGCCCGGCCCGGCCGTGCTGCCGCGCCACGGGCGTCTCGGGCTCGTTGAGCAGGTCGTCGAGCCACGACGGCGGCTGCTCCTCGATGAAGCTCTCAGACGACGTGCGCTGGTGGTGCCCGTGGCCACGGTGGTGCGCGGCGGCGGCGCCCTGCGGCCGGGCGATCGGGCCACGGTCGTACGGCGACGGCGCCGCCGCGGCCGTCGGGAACGGACTGCGCGGCGGCAGCAGCGCCTGCTTGTGCAGCTTCGCGTTCGCCATCATCATGCGTTCCGGCCTACCAAACTGCAAAAGGAAACATAGAACACAGCTCATCTCAGACCCGACGCCAAGATTCTGAGCAAATTCGACGCCGAACCACCGCGAGCTTGCTTCCAATTCAGAACGGCGGATTGGAGCAGAGGTTCAGCAGTAAACTACCTACAGATCTCAGCAAATACGCAAGCAAAAACAGTAAATTGGTCGGCTCAAATTCGCATCAAAGATTCGATTTTTCCTAGTACAAGCATCAAATCGCCGAAAGAAAACGGTCGAGATCCACAGAAGAAGAAGCAGACACACAACAGCTGCGCGAAGAAAAGCAGCACGACAAGCAAATCGAAACAGACAGACGAACTGGAGCGGATCAAGAACAGGGCCAGACCTGGCCGAAATTCAGTGGGAGAAACAGCCCAAAACCCATGAAAAACGCTTACCAATTCGGCGGCTGCTCCTCCAATCACCCCCTCCTCGAACTGGACCTGATACTAATCTCGAAGACACGGATTTTTCGGCGGAGTGTTCAAGAGAAGAGAAGGGAGGGGGGAGGGGGGAAGGAAGGAGGAGAGGGGAGGTGGAGAAGAATGGAGAGAAATCGTATAGTGGCGGGGGAGGAGAAAATCAATAAATATTGCGCATCTTTTTTCGGGGTGGATCGTGTTTGGGGAAATGTCGGGAGGATCATTAATTTTCGGTAAATTGGAGCCGTTGGATTTGATGATCGGACGGTGGTCAATGCTGATACGGATATTCTGTAGTGCGCGGATGCCGGTGGTCCCACAAGAGGCGATATAAATGCTACGGATACCCAGACGTGTCCACACGAGGAATTACACACCTCCACTATCAAAATAAACCTACCAAGAAATGAATGCCGGAGCTTCTTGCATTATTTAACAAGAAGGGTATATGTAGGTTACATTTATGAAAATGATTCTTATTGATTGGGAAGATCTCATAGTAGTTTGAACTTTGAATCTTCTGATACGGAAAAGTTTAGATTTTATTATATGTCCTGGATTAAATAGTTAGGTCAAAATAATTTACGGATTAAGATTAAGTCCTAAACGGGCAAATTTGAATGCTAAAGACTTCTCCATGCGAACAAGTGCCAATATATTACCTCTACAATTCACTAATGCGTAAAGAATTTACATGTCCAGTGCGTCATCGATGCAACGTTACGTCACCTTTTTTGAAAAAAAAACTCAATACCATAAATCCACTTAGAATTCTCCGAAAGTGCTAGTGTAAAAATCAAATAAAAGCTAGAGATAGCAAAGCCATTTTCTCTCTCTTTTTTTCCGAAAACTGGCAGAGCCGTTGTTGGTTTGGTACGTGTAACAAAGCAAATAAAAAGTGTCCTTGTTTGTGCAGCCCATATTGGGTAGTGGGGCAGCCAGCGTGAGTGAGCAACCAGAAAACAGCCAGTGCCAGCCAACAGCAAGACAGCTCAGGGATCCATCCAGCTGCGTGCGACCAGACCACAGCATGATTCGGGTGGTGGTGCCCTGCCGTTTTTAATTCCGTGACACGACGATAATAATATCTTTATTTATTATCCACCCTGATCTTGTTTTCTCTCCTCTTGCTCCCTTTTGGCCGTTTATGCTAGAGATCGATCATGCCGTTGGCCTGAATCCTGATTGGGAGAAAGCCCAAAAGGAGGAAGCTCATGTTGGCTGCAAAAGGGAGAACATAACACACTAGAAAATTTGCAACATGATTGAGCAAGGCATTTTGCAATTTGTTTATGTTTGCAATAATTTTAACAAACGGACGCACACACTAAATGTTTTGGATGGGAAAAATAGCCGGCAAAGGCAGGGAAAAAGGGCGCGTTGTCTGCTGTCCATTTGTATTGTACCTATGTGCGCGTATGTGTTTTATTTTATCACAGCCATGTAAAATGCCTCCAGATGTGTAGAGGTTACAATGATTGAAACCTACGAGTCACGATCTTTGTGACAGTAATGTAATTTAGGTAACCTGCTAACTATATATATTGATTTGGTATTCAATATTCTCTCCATTCCAAATTATAAGTCGTTTTAGTTTTTCTAGGTTCATAGATATTATTATGTATTTAGACATACGCTATATCTAAATGTATAGCAAAAAATTATACTTCTAGAAAAGTCAAAACGACCTACAACTAGGAACGGAGGGAGTATAGTTTAGGCTGGTTTAGAGGACGAGCACTAGCGCCTTGCCCATGGGTAAGCCACCAACCCGCGTTCGATTCCCTCCAGACGCGGGTTTACCTCAGCGGAGATTTATTTAAAAAAAAAACCCTCGTCGATGAAACCGATGTCGGAGATTTTCTAAGTCTGGAGTTGATTTTTCTTCTCTTAATGAAAACCGTGGGGGCGGTCTTACTCCCACCGGCTTAGTTTTGTATAGTTTAGGCTGGTTTGTTCTCCTGCCAATAATCATTTCATTATTAGTTGCACCTCAAATGCCATTAACATAGTCCGGCCGGTGGCTGAGGATAATGGCCCCAGGCCAACTGCTTCCGTTCCTTTAATTTAGGAATGACCCAACTAATCAAGGAGGCAATAATCACTGTGGTGCTTCAGTGTAAAGATGATGTAAGCCTCATCGGAAAAAAATTTGGGTGCGCGGGGTGCGCACCGCGCCGCCCGTGCGCACCCACGCGCATCGTCGTTGCCTGGCCATCCGACGTCCCGCGCGATATAGTCCTGGCCATCGTCGCTCGGCTTCCGTCCCATGCGCGCGGCTCGCTCGGCTCCCTCACGATCGATCCCGAGTTCTACATCTGCAATATGATCACGGGAAAGGCGTCATGCCTCTCCGTCTATCCCGACAGCGGCACCTTTGACCCCTGCAGCGTGGGGACGATCCACTTCGGTGATGACTTGATGGTGTTCGAGCTGCAGACCATCGACTCCCCCAGCTCTGGTTCTACTCTGCTGCCACCGGCCAGTGGACCGCAAAGGAGGTCGCCTACGACGAGAGAGTCAAGCGCGGGAGCCGAGAGATCGATCGCGAGGGAGCCGTGCGAGCCGCGTGCATAGGACGGAAGCCGAGCGACGATGGCCAGGACTGCATCGCGTGGGACGTCGGATGGCCAGGCAGCCGCGATGCGCGGGGTGCGCACGGGCGGCGCGGTGCGCACTCCAGAGCTTCTGATCCAATTTGAACTAGGGTCGTTTGGAAGTTGATCAAATCAGTTCGAGAATAAGTTCTCGTGGATTCTGACTCCAAATGGGGATATATGCTAGTAGTTTTGATTGCGCCACAAGGATCTTACAGGTTCCGCCACAAGGATCGGAAAATTGCGTTTGCGTACTGTAACTGTGTGTATTTAGACTGACCGCAACAGTGCCCTCTAAACCCTTCTGCACTCCTAAAATAGGGGTTACTAGGATCGTGCCCGTGCATTGCTACGGGCTATGAAAAATTTCAAAAGCGAAAAACATGGTACTAAACAACTGATATTGATAACATATTATTTTATGACTCACCAAGATTCATAAGTATAAACTTTTACATACTAATGTTAAAATGAGCATGGCACATATAGCATTGAAAATTTTCAGCTTCCATAGCAATGCACGAACACAGTATCAATAAAGGTAAGTGATGTTCCACATTGTATATAGCATGTAAGTCACTTCTGACTAACAACACAGAATTTCAGATCTACTATTTATTGTGAAGTTATCAATAGAGAGCACATTTACACACAAAAAATATTATTTACACAAATTTTTACTTCTTCAAGTGACAAACTAACACACATATAGATAGAGAGCACTCAGCTCACTCTATTCCATCACCAAAATTACCAAATTCTTATAGATTCAGCCCTGCCAACCAGGCTAGTGAATGTCTCTATACCTCCACAACTTATTGCAACACAAATCTCCATAGTAAAAAAAAAAGGGCCACGTTGAAGTTAAAAATCGAGAAGGTTATTGCACTTCAGATTGGATGATCTGGACATCTAATGCTTTCAGAGTTGATGAGGAGCCAGCCATGTCATTAACAATGTCACTTAATAGTTACCTGGATCAATGATCTTCAAATTATAATAAATAATAAACCTAAAGAAATGATGTTGAAACATCTAGAAGGAATGGCAAATAGTATTCTTCTTGATATCGTACAACCACAAAACAAAGGTGTCCATCCATACTGCAAAGTGTCTGTGGTTAGTTCATGGGCAACATGAGAGAATAACGCAAGAAAGTTCCAGAATTTAACATATATCAATTGGACGATTTATGTCAATATTGTAGAGCAAATGAGTCTTTATTGTGGCTAACTGCATGCTGTTTGGACATCATAATGCATTTGGATTGCACCATCATGCAGCTCAAAAACTGCAAATGTGGTGAAATAGAATTGACATAGGTAACAGCTTAGAGGGAAAGTACTACCTATGGAAAATAGTCAATTATATGACTGCACCAAACCAAAAGGAATCTATGAGCATGACAATTCATCACTACAGTGATGATTAAATGAGCATGACAATTCATCGCTACACCCGTCGCCCGCAGGCTAGCTCTTCCTGCCGCCGTCATCGTTCTTGGAGGGCGCCGAGGTGCAGTCGAGCAGCAGCTCGGTGGTGATGGAGCGTTGGTGGGCATGGGAAGCGGCAATCGGCGAGGGAGCGGCAAGCTGCTTGCCGGCGCGTCCGAGAGTGGGAGCAGGGAGAAGGAGCAGCGAGGGGCAACGTGCTCGGTGGCACCATGGCCGAGCAAGGCACTTCCAGATGCAAGATGAATTAATTGAAGATTTGAAGGAGTTGTCGCTCAATTGGAGCTGGTGCGTATGTGTGCTTTCTGCTCTGCTTTTGCAATCGGAGGTGTCAGGCATTGGTAGAGCTCGGGGGCTTGGCTGGAGATTTGGACGAGGAACGGCGGGGGCTGAGTGGCTGACTGCTAGTACGGCTGCGGCGCGTGCTGCCTTGTCGGAGGACCGCATCTTCGACCCAGAGGAGCCGGTGGCCTGGTGATGCGTCGCTCGTCTGGGCTCCGCGCGCTGTCGCTCGCCGGTCGAGCCGTCGCGTCGTCGCGCCGGCCGTTCCCCTAAGAATTCAAGCACGCGTGCGCAGGTGCAGGGTGCTGGGAGGCTGCTGTGGCGAGGAGCGGGTACTGGGCGGCGGCGGCGGCGCCGCGTGCATAGGCCCAGGTGAGAAGCAGGTGCTGGGCGGCGTGCACAGGCCAGGCGAGTGTAGGAGCAGAGGGAAGGATGAGATTGTGTGTGATTTTAGGGGGTATTGCACGCGACCTGCGAGGAGAAGGAGGAGAGCGTCCCACAGCGGAGTCCCGCACACGGCCGGAGTGGGCGTCGCGGGTCGCGGCTGCGGCGACGACTAGCACTCCGCCACAGCCGCGCTGCTCCCAGCGGCGTGGGGTCCGCGGGCGGTGCCGCCTGGCCCGCGCTCGCGCGCATCGCCTCCTACTCCCGGCTGCTTCTTCCCGGCGAGGCCTGGTCCGCAAGGCGGCGCGGCCCAGGTGCCCGGGGAGAGGCACGACCGGCGCTGGGGGAGGCAGAGGTCGAGGCGGCGCCACCGTGCTTGGGAGAGGCGGAGGATGGAGCCGGCCGGAGTTGGGGGAGGTGGAGGACGGAGCGGGGGGAAGAGATGGAGGCGGCAGTGGTGTTTGTGCGGTTCGGGTGGTGGGACCCAGTGAATGGAGGATGAAAATAGAGGTTACCGCTGCAGCATGGTGTCATTTGGAGGGTGAAATATTTTAGAGGACTCTTGAAATATTGATTTTGGAGGTGAAATTTAGAGAACATTGTTACGGTCAGTCTTAGAGAGGGAAAAAATATGAGCATAATTTACAGTCTGTTTAAGTCCAATCGGTATGAAGAAGATGAGGACAAGCTATTTGGTTGGATGTCACCGTTGGAGTATGTTGGCTCATCAGTGTCACAGCAATGTAACAATCTAGCTCGGTTCCTCGGCTATTGTCTTAGTGACTGACTTAAACCCATCATCTGAATATTTCTAGATTGGCTCACAATCCTTCATAACCAATCTACAAAGATTGTGCGTAGGAAATGTCTTGTGTGCAATTTGCTCTGGTTGCTCGGCTGTTGCTCTTTACACGTGGAAAGGGCAGTGGATTAGGTTAGGACCCACTCCTGATTTCAAGTGCCATCTAGTGTTTTGCTTTCCGTTCTTTGATAGACTGGTTCCACGGTGGGCCACAACAGAAATCACAATTCCGCGATATTCAAACATGGTTCTTTTTTTGAAGCAAGGAATAATGAAATATCAAACATATTACTTTATGTGAAATGTAAGAAAAAAAGAGAAGATGTTAAGGAGAATTGGATTTTTAAAATAGATAGCAAGAAACAGTAACTAACATGTATTACATGTCAGTATACCACATATAGTTTTCAAACCGCACACATACATACCATCATGCATCTTAGTGGGTATGTATTTTATCATGATTTTATTTTGATATGCGCGTAACTTATTGCGTTCTCTAGCTATCCTTGTATAAGTTTGCCAACATTTCTACTAGGAATTATCTATTGTGCTTTATATAGTTCAATTTTTTTTCCAGAAAATGTACAGCTAGTTAGATAATTAAGCGCAGATAGTGTGTAACCATTGCTGCAAATTTAGGGGATAAATATATATGATTCTTAGAGCAACTCCAGTGGAGGCCTCTAAATTGAAGCCTACAAAACCCATTTACAGCCCGGATTGCAAAAAATAAAGGTCTGAAATTACCTCTCAACTCCTGTGGGAAATCAATCCAGACCTCTATTTTGCTGTGAACCCGGTCTGTCAGCATATAAAAAATCAATGGGTGGACCCCTCCATGCCGCCCGCGCACAGGTCAACAGCCATCCTTCAGTCAGGCTTCTCTTTCCTCGTCTCTGACTCCTCTTTCATCCTCTTTCAGATCCCGTCGGGGAGTGCCGGTGGCGCGCGGGATGCAGGGAGAGCGGCGGGGCAGCGTCTTCGGCGGAGGGAACAGAGGAAGCCTGTGCATTTCCACTCCGGGCAAGTGGAGCGAGCTCCGCTCGCGACGGCTAGCTCATCCCGGGCAGCGCAGTGAGGGAGGTCCACACGGTAGCGGCGAGCAGATCCTCAGTGCGGTGCACGGCTTCCTCCTACCGCGGCAGCACCAGCAAACCCGGCGCAGCGCACAACGGCGGCAGTCGCCTCGGCGGCGGCGACGAGTTGGTGGTCGAGGTCCTCCCGAGGCCAAGCTCCTCCGTCCCGCACACGACGGTGAGCTGCTCCTGCACGAGGTCCAAAGGCCTAGCGGCAGCGTGCCTCGCGGCGCGCCAAGTCCGGCGTGGCGGCGGCGTCCTCAGATCCGGCGTGGCGGCGGAGCTTCTCTCCCCCCTCAGACCCCCGGCCACAAAGCCATGCGCGTGCAGGTGCTGCCCTCGATGACCTCGCGAAGATGGCAGTGGAGGCGTGGAGCTCGTTCCCTTCCTCCTCTGGCGGTACGAGTAGGGGCGGCTGGCCTCGATCTGCCCGGACGCAGCCGCTGGTGGCGGCGCCGGGGGCTGGCCCCTTCCTTCGCCGGCCTGCGCCCCTGCTTCGCCGCCTCCGCCCTCTCGCGATCTTGCCCAAGATCCCACAAGACCTGGTGGATCCGGTCGGTGAAACTGCCTCGTCGCCGTCGCGCACTGGAAGTCGCAGCCGGAAGGCAGCCCCTCGAGTGCCACCATTGATGAAAAAGACAGCGACACCGATGTGTGCCTCCATCTCCGCACTCGAGCGCGCATCCATGGTCGATGCATCGTCGGAGCTCGAGGGAGAGGATGGTGGCAAGGGCGTCCTCCACTTCTCTGCCCGCATGCAGGGGCGCAGCCGGAGCCGAGATTTGGGGCGGTCGGGTTCGCCGCCGCCGGCCCCAAGCCGCACCCCGCCCCGCACCGCCGCTAGAGGAAGAAGATGGCGACTAGGCGGAGGCCTTGCGCCGGTCGTGACCCGAAAGAGGGGTCCGGGCGGAAGACGAGGACGAAGGCATGGAGCAGGATGTGGAGGATGAGGAGATGGGGGCGGCCGGCGAGGGTGCGAGCGTGCGGGGCGTCAGGAACGCCGGCTCCCGCAGCAGTGCCGCGGTCCTCGCTGCCGTCAGGAACGCCGGCTCCCGCAGCAGTGCCGCGGTCCTCGCTGCCGTCAGGAACGCCGGCTCGGAGAAGGCGGCGTCGGCCAAGTACGCGGCCTGGGAAACGGCGGAAGCGGAGGGTGGTGCCACTGTGAGCCGGAGGCAGCAACGGCGGTGGGGGTGGTGCGAACTGCGAAGTGAGAGGAGGCGGCGGCGAGATCCGCGAGAGAGACAGGGAGAAGGAGAAAAATTAGAAAAGAAATAAAAATGGTGGGACCCATCTTTTGGAGGGGGGAATTGGAGGGCCTCTAGGAATTGAGGTTTGGAGGGAAAATTTGGAGGGCTATGCAAAATGCAGACCCATTT
This sequence comes from Cenchrus fungigraminus, assembly GCA_036936925.1. NCBI lineage: Eukaryota > Viridiplantae > Streptophyta > Magnoliopsida > Poales > Poaceae > Cenchrus > Cenchrus fungigraminus. The sequence goes on along the minus strand of CM072774.1, from coordinate 96,534,925 downwards.
AGAGGCTCTGCTGGAGTTGTATTTTTGCATCAAACCTCTAAATTTTAGAGTAGAGACCCAGGCCTCCACTGGAGTTGCTCTTAGCAGCTGTTTCATACCTTGCCTAGATATAGCAAACAAATTAAAGTCCACGACATTCCATCGTGGAACGAGTCCACGTACGCGCATCTATAGGTGTATAAAGCATATGATGAGAGGATAACCCATGTTGGAACCATTGTGGAATGCTCTTTTCATGACGGTTGGTTTGGAGCACTCGAGTTTGGCGTCAAGTCTTTATTCCAACACGATCGCGATGCCGTTCTCAGCCAGCATCCACAAGCTCTCTGTTTCTTGGATTTGGATGCCCTCTCCTTGGGAGCTTCACACAAGACACAAGTTCTGCGCTAGTTGCTAGCTACCAGTACCACGATGTCAATCACGCACATATTGACTTCAATTACCGGGAGCTCCGTTTTTTATTTTCTATGGAAGGATGGTCATGGTTTTTGAAGAGTTGTGTGGTTGTTCTACCTGTGGGTTAACTCGCTGATTTGGCATATTCCAGCCATACAAGTTTTTGGTGTTAAACTGAAAGCAGTTTTTTCATGCCTGATGGAAAGAAATAGCAATATTAATTCCCTCATTTGAGATTTGGTGCCTATTAAAACTGACCTCTAGTTATGAACTTTAAGTCAGATTATTATACAATTTGAAGATCCTACATGCCTCGGTGATGCTTTTACAAAACTAAGCCGGTCCGGTGGGGTTAATACCGCTCCACGGTTTGCATTAAGAGAATGGAACATAATCTCGGCTTACAAAATCTTCAAACTCTGGCTTCACCGGCAAGGAGATTTTTTAAACAGACCCGTAAATTCGAATTCGCTCCAGCGAGGAATCGAACTCGAGTTTCTGGTTGCGACCATACCTCGGTGATGCCTTTACAATCTTGCATGTGCATCCAAACACCACCTTACATGCGACCAAGATTTATAGAAAATATAAATTGAAACATGATACATGCATGGTGTTTATTACATTTCTTCACGGAAAGAGAATAATTTGTGTCCATGCATTATTATTCCAATTTACCCTCAACCTCAAGAAAAGAAAAGAAAAAAGCGGCACAATTCTTGTGGTAGTGCGGCTGAAATTGCCCGCAAGGCTGCTGTCAATCGGCAAGTAGCGGACGAAAGCGTAACGGCTTGATTGTGACAGTGCGTGTCTCCCTTAAAAAAACGAACATTTGTGTCAATTGGCTTGATTGGCTAGATCTATAATTCTAATTAATTTGGCTTCATTAGTTACCTCTCTCTGGTTCAATAAACTTTTCGTCGAATTTGTGTAAACTTATAAGATCTCGAAACTATATATTGATCAGAACTGATATTATTCACATATTAAATGTTCGGTTTCGATAGTCAACGTTTCATACTCCCTCCGTTCTTAAATATATCTGCTGTTAATCCTATTTCTGAGTGGCACGTGCAGCCACCTAGCTTTCTTTTATCTTCACTCTATAGTGATTGTAATCAGGGTGATTAATGAATGAAAGCTATGTTTCTCAAAAAAATATATATATGACGTTTATGATAAGCAAATTAGTTCATTTTTGAACTAACTATATTGTCATAAACATCATATATTTATGGACGGAGGTAGTATGTTTGATCGGGTCTTATCCAAAATGTCAAGTGTATTCTGACCGTAGAGAGTATGCAGCCAATAGATTAATTAGCCAGTTTACCAATTCACTTGGAGCTTATTGGTCGACACAATGACTAGACTACAACATGCCCGTTGTCAATAGGCATCAAGTATTCAGCAAGTGGCCGTAGTGTTATGAACTAATGACTATATATTTGCTTTCATGGAAGGAAATGACAAAATACAAGGAGCAGACAGAGACAATTACAGTGCTCTACCTGACAGGCTAACACTTGACAATGACACTGTGTGTGTTGTTCAGTGATGTTGATTAACCTAACGATGGGTGTAAAACTCGGTTGAAGGCTTAACCTTTTGGGCTATGTGATTCACATTTCGTCAAAAGGCTTGTTTGTTTTACATAAGCAAAAAAGTCATATAATTCCCAAGCTTTCATTATTTTACTTTGTTTACATTGCATTACAATTATGGGATTTAGGTGGATGGATGAACGGCAAACACAACAGATTGCATGGTCTGGATTGTGGGAGCCCAACGCATCAAAATAGGAAAAGAAAAGGAAAAGTCTTTGTCTTGGGCTGTTTTCTTTTGGGCTATTCTTTGGCCCAAAATATGTTTTTTCATTACTGCTATGGATCCTAATCCGTCTATAACAAAAATACTACTCCTTCCGTTTTCAAATTGAAAGTCATTTTATCTGCTTTTGCCATACACCTAGATATTTAGTATGTCTCGATATGTAACAAAGTCTATGTATTTATTTAATCTAAAATAACCTAAAGTTTGTAATGTATAGAGCATATAATATCAGGGAACTCATATTTATTCATATCAACTCCAAGAAGCTGGGCAGAGGGGAACAGACATGGCTAATTTTGTTGTCGTATGAAAAAAACTAGCAAATATGTCTGTGCATTGCACGAGAGGCAAAAAAGCATCAAACGTCTTCATACATATGGCGCAAAAAATTAGCTGATAATTTGTTATTATTTGTTAAGTTTTGATTGTTTGTTTGTGAAATTTCAATTAATAATATTTATCGTATGTTTATTTAATGAATAAAGTTATACTTATAATAAATTTTTTAGCACAATATTAGTTATAATAACTGACCCACTCAAATCTAACTAACTCTGCAAATGAACGTCGTCGGTCCAAATCAGACCCCACTCATTGGACGTCATGTATATCCTTTCTAAAGCGGTCGCACATCTACTTGCTGTTGTTCCTTTAAAAAAAACTAATCACCGCCATCTGCTTGGCTCGCTGCCTACCGGGCTCCGGAGGCCGACGCTGTCAGTCCCTGCTCAACCGCTCTCTCCTCCTCTCGCCTACTTAACATCGTCCACGCCTCCACTCCGCCCGCCGCCTGTCTCCGCACGTCCCTCGTCCTCCGCATCTACTCCCAGCCGGTTCATGTGCATGTTCTCCCTCTGCCAGATACTGACGCGGGGTCCGAGATCAGCGGCATAGGTGCAGCATGAGCACGTGGAGGAAGACCACAGACTTGTGGGATCGCAGGTGTGGGCACCGGGGCGCGGTCTTGCCTTGTGGCTCGCGATCTGTGCTCCCTAGTGAGCAGATGCACGCCACCCGTTTGGTCCCTTGAAGCTGACCGTGGGAAAGCCACGTAGATCGATGTCGGTCAACGCACCCCGCTCAGTGGCGTGGCAGCAACAGCCAATTTTCTTCGTCTGTCCGGTGCCATGTGGCCGTCGTGGCGGGAGGAGGTGGCGTACAGGGCCGGGTCGATGGGGTCCGCCTACTCACATGGCCTCCAGATCCAGGGCCTTCGCGTCGGCGTGGACATCGAGGAGCGGATCCTGTGCCGCCGTAATGCACACCTCGGGGCTCGGCGGCGTACAGGGCCAGGTGCCCAGGTCGGTGGGATCCACAAGACGAGCGCGCGCAGCCGCGCACTCCATGAAGGCTTCGATAGGCCGGCGCGCGTAGAAGAGCGTGGCGGACGACGAGACCAGCAGGGAACGAGTTTGAAGGGACTTTTTTGCAAATAGTCAAAACTACGACTGTATAGCTTCTAGTACAGTGGGTTGATTAATAACAAAGTGAGTGACTTCTTTGACAAAAAAATATGGTGGATTGACGGAAATCACCGCACTTTAATATTATATAGAGGACGAGCCATGCTGGTCAGGCCCAAAGAATTTTCTCATTTATTTTAACGCTAAAAATTTGTAGTGTGCGGCATGAGCCAAGAAAAGCCCGAGCTTGAAACTATTTGGATAGTGGTACGTTAGCAAAACCATCTGTATCTACTGCTACTAAGGCTATAAGGAACATATTTTCAAAGTAGAGTCATTGGAGAAGTTCTTATACATAAATTCGTATAGAAACTTATAGAAAAATAATCAGAAAATTTCTACATTCTTTTAGAAACAAAGGTATTTAGAAAACCGGATACATGAAAGACATGAAAATACTAAAAAAATCTACCAAAATGGGGGGGGGGATACATGATGGTTTTTACCTCATCCTGTGTTCCCTTTGAGTCTCTATCATTCTACCCATCACTGTAGATTTTGATCTAGAGAAAAAGGCTTCTGTTCCGGCCAGTAGACGAATCTACCTTCCAGAGTTGATGTGATGACCAGGCCCTGAGGGGGTCCGGACAGGGGCTTCTCCACTTGCGGGTCCGTGAAGTACTCGTCATCTGAGTCCGAGTAGTACTCGAATTCGTGGATCTTGTCAGAGCTCTGAGCCTTGGGTAGCGCTGCTTGGTATGCAGCACCGGCGTTGCGGAGCCCAAAGGGGAATTGGCATGGAGGGGAGTCCGAGTCACACGATGGCTCGGAAGCCAACTCGCACGGTTCGGACCGGGCGGTGGTGGACATTTTGGACAGCAACGACTTTTGGACATTTTCCCGCTGAAAAATGCACTTCCAAATCTGTGGTTATAATCGTTGTGTGCATGAAGAAAATAACACTAAGTGTCTGTGGTTATATTCGTACGGTTGAACATTATTTTTTTAGTATTTTAATGATTCAATGTTCATTTAAATGGACCGCCCCTCTCCATGTTTTCGAAGCTTAGCCTCTCGTGGTCATTAGCAATACTAGAAGCTCCACCCTATATACTTCTCTAATGAATTGTTGGCAGTTGGCACAAACAAATCATGAGACGATACAATGGATGGAGGGGAAAGAGGGAAACAAGAAAGATATATAGTTGATCAACCTAATAAGGAGATAAAAGAAAACAACTAGCGAACTCGTGGTCCCATACATGTCATCCAAGGGAATTAGCTAGGGGGAGTAAGTGGGGAGGAAAAGATTCGAGACATGCTTTTGCCAACCCCCGTTTAACACATTGCGTCACGAGTACTCAAGTGTGTAACAAAATTTTCTTACAAGATACATGTGTAACGAATTTGTATGGAAAGTAAATAGAAAACTTGTGGGCTCATACATTAGATCCATTGGAATTGGCTCGGAAAAGGAAAGCGTAGAGGGAAGAAAAGATTTAATGCACGTGCTTGCCACACGCTCTCATGCATTGGCGTGACTCGTTGCACGAGCGCTCGCAAGCTTAACAAAATTTCATGTGCAAAGCACATACTCAATAAAACCACATGATCCTCCAGTACCATATTCTGAGGTTTAGTTGATCTCTTAAATTCGAATACGGCCCCGTTTAGTTCACCAAAGATTTCAAATTTTTTTGCATCGCAGACCGTGTCACCTCTCACAGAACACGCTTCACAATGCAAAAATTTCACCACTTTTCGTCAAAATTTCACCATCTAAACGGAGCCTACAATGATAATCTAGTTAGATTCTCTATCACCCACTTTACAACTTGGTCCCTTATGACTTAGGTGTTATATAACTTGACCCTAGCAATAAGTTTTGTTATGATTCATTTACTAAAAAAAGCTTTATAATAACAAAAGGACCTAAACGAAAAACCCCCATGGTCTGCGGTCTGCCTAGGCGCCGCGCCGCCGCCTTTCCTTTCCGCTGCCACCCTCCTCCCTTTTTCTGTTGCTGCCGTCACCGCTCCCGTCCGGTCTGACCCCGCTGGCTCCGTCAGATCCTCGCCACGTGGCGAGCGCACGCGCGCACGTGGTGCACCGGGTCCATCCGGACTCTCCCATAAATCCTCGCCCACCAGCGACCTCGAGCCCCCGACTGCTGTTCCCCTCGGCCCGATTCGGTTCGGACCCCCAGCTTCTCCCCACACCCCTCCTCCTCTGTCCGCCCGTCGCATGGCGGCTCCCAAACCCTAACCCGGCAGATCCCCTCCCCGACCCAACGACCCCAGCTGCTCCGGTCGCCGCCCGCCCCGCTGTGCCCGCCGGCGCGGCGTCACCGGCCCGCTCCCGCCGCACCCCGAAGGGAGAAAGGCTCGCCCCGACCTCGGCGACCTACGCGAGGTAGGGTCCCGTCCAGCCCGCTCTGTTTCTTCTCCCCCACCCCCCCTCTCCGGAGGGGATTGCGCTCCCGCGGCACGGCGCGCGCTGGTCCTCTGCGGCGCCGGGAGAGCACGGGCGCGGGGGAATTGGGGCGAGGGGCTCGCGAACCCTAATAGGTGGTTCCGTGCTGGCTGGTAGGTGTCCGCCGCGGAGGCTCCGGCGGGTCCCGCGCTCCGTGGCTAGGGTTTTTGCTCGGCGTTTCCTATCCCTTGGATAATTCTTGGAATGCCTGTTGCTCGATTCGCTTCGAATGGGCAGAGTCGCCTCTACCATTGTTTTTTTGCTGGATATTTGCTTAGGGGCCGGCTTGCGCTGTCTGTGCACCAATTCCTTGAATGCCTTCACAATATTTCTTTCCAGCAGCTTGGGGCGTGTCTAAAGATGCTTTCTTAATCAGAATATACAAGTTGTCTGAGTAAACCTTCTTGCTGTCAGGTGCAAATCCAAGAGAACCGATCGCAGAATTATATGAAGTAGCCGACGTTGGATGACCTTCTCTATGGATTTGAACGCTTCGCCATTGCCCGAAGATGACGAGCAGCAGCCTTACGAAGAGGTGCCTGAGGTTGAGTATGCTCAGGAGGAGCATGTTGAGTCCGCTGTCGCGACAATGCGCAGGGTATGCAGCTATCTTTTTTTTTATGTTGATGCCGGTTCCACGTGTCATGCTCTGGGCATCTCTGGTTGCTAATTTATTACGACACATGTTTCGTACGCACATGTGCAGTGCTTGGTTGACATTATTAGCTGAATAAAATGGCCTTTACAAAGGGAGGAGGATGTTAATATATTGGTTTACTTGCATTTTTCTTAATTCTTTTCTTTGTGCACATGTCATGCTGTTGTTATTGAAAATAGTGAGTCCATAGCTAAACTGATCAAACAGTTTATTCTAAACTTTTCATATTTAGCATGCAAGCTTGGCATAATAGATCCCTTTTTTATTTTTGCTATTCTTGACAGGAACGTGAAGAGAGACGCAGGAAATTGAAGCGAGAGCAGCGAGATGATGGGTCAAGGCTGCATTCCCAGCAGATTAGGAATGATTATGTTCCTCAACCCAAAAGACATAGTCGTATAAAAGAGGCACCTCAGGGTACGTAGCATTGCAATTTCTGAATAATTAGGGTTGCTGATACAGTTGAATGTCTGTTTTTCTTGTGTTGATTTGGCATGTATTATGTTTTTTTTGCAATTTCAGGCTGGTTGGACTGTCCTGCATTTGGAGAGCCAATAGATAAAATCATACCATCCAAGGTTCCTCTTGACGAAACATTCAATGAGTCGGTGCCGCCTGGAAAGCGATACTCCTCAAAACAACTAGTTAACAAACAAAGAAAAGCTGGTCGCGATGTAAGTATTGTTTGCTGGCTTGTTCTTGCAGATCATACTCTAGTCCCTCCTACTGTACTTATATTATGTGAAGGTGTCCCATGTTTGGTTGACTTCTGATTTTCCTGTAATTTGGTTCATTGACATCAACCCCTCTAGAAGTAAGTTTCTTTTCTTGTTTGTAACCTAGTGTTCTAAAGAGTGTTAGGTGATAGGAGGGCTAGATCTACATGGTGGGGGTTGCTAATTGTCTGGTGCTGCAAAGGTGTGGCAGGGGTAGACTCAGGAGGCCACCTTTTTCAGAGCATTGTGCAGTTGCCTTCCCTTGTTTCTGTTCTTCTTTTGTGTCTTCTCATTTCTCATGCTAGCAGTCTGCGTCACATCATTTTTTTCACTTCCTTGCCTTTGCCATATATTCATATTTCTCCCTTGCATATATGTCATCTTTGCTTGATGCTATGAGATCGTTCGAGTGTCGTAGTCACCTTGGATGCCCCTAAATAACAGAAGAATGCAAAAGGGTTGAATCATCTTACTAGCGTAAAAAAAGAACAATTTTCTTCTTTGTGATGTGCACACCAGTGTCATGTTCCAGTTGATCTAGAGGGCACTCGTGGGGGTTAAGGCGTCCCTGGCACTTAGCCAAAAGAGGGCAGGAGTAAAGGGGAGGGAGCACGCAAGGGAACCTGCTGGCAGCATAGCTCTCCCTCTGCTTCCTTGCCGGCTCCAGCACAGTTGCCAGTGTATCCTTCCATTCACTCAACTGGAAGGGGTTGGTGGCTGAAGCTCCATCTGGATAGGGGTGGTACAGGGATGGGTGATTCAGGGGTGGCGAAGATGCGGAGGTGCTTTGGGGTGGTGTGCTTTGTCACGCTTGCAGACTGTGTTGGGGACCAGGAGGCAACGGCGATATGCAGTGGGTGCCATCAAGAGCTAGGGCATATCAGGGTTGACGGGTGTGGTGCTATATGGGATTTTCGCTTGGATTGGGCTTAACTTGACTAGTGGGCTTACATGCTTGTGGTTCTGGGCTTCTGGCCCATTGATGCTCCTATTTTTACTTTTTTATGCGTCTAATACTCTCTCCGTCCCAAATTACAATTTGTTTTTCTTTTTCTTAATACATTACTTTTGCTATGTACCTATACATGAGTATATATTTAGGTGCATATCAAAAGCTATGTACCTAGAAAAGCTAAAACAAATTGTAATTTGGGACGGAGGAAGTATATATTTGTGTGTAGTGTCCGCCTTGGCCTTACTTGCAGCTTCACCTTAAGCACCCAGGTGATAAAAGGGGTACTGCCTAACATTCTAGATCTAACCCAAATAGAACTGCTGCTTCACCTGAAGCACCCAGATGATAAGAAGGGGTACCGCCTAACATTCTAGATCTAACCCAAATGAATAGAACTGCTGAGATTTGAAGTTACTCCTAAAATTCTACCATCATTCCGTTTGTCCAAACACCCCTTTTAAGTCTTGTATAAATAGTGGCATGTGTTCCATATGTGCACTGGCAGATAACAACCTATGTCTGGCAGGTAGTGTTTGTTCGACTTCTCTATACAGTTACAATAGCAGTTTATTTTTTCTATATACTATTTCAGTACTTCTTATGTGTATACATTCCCAGTATATATGTATTGCTGACAGAACACAAATTCTGTATTGACTTTTAGTTTTCCTTTTTCAGATAGGTCTTGTGATTGATTTGACAAATACCACTCGGTATTATTCACCAGCAGAATGGACGAAGCAAGGTACTAAGCATGTCAAGGTGAGAGCTCTTAATTTGAATGCCTTCTTGTTTCTCAAAGACCAATCTTAACTAACATATTTTACTTTAGATTCCATGCAAGGGAAGAGATGCTGTACCTGACAATGAATCTGTTAACGTGTTTGTCTATGAGGTAATCACCAGCCTATTGATGCATATCTCTCCAGAAGCAGTATATTACTCAGAATGTTTACATATTTGTGACCCCTCTTTTTTTTTTTGGGGGGGGGGGGTGGGAGTGTGGCTTAGTTGTCACAAATATTTCTTTCCTTTTCAGAGCCAAATATTTCTTCCCACACTTGGGCACCATCAGTTTATGTTCTCCAAGCTGGTTCAGTTATTGTACCTTATTTAATTCCCGTTTGCTTATTGTGGATGATTAATCGGGTCGTGTGTGTTGTTAACACGTGCCACTTTTCCATTTTCTGCTCCATGCACATCACGTTACGAACTTCAACAGGGTGTGCACCTCAATTTTTTTTTCATTTTCGTATTGTTGGATCCTCTGCCAAATTGATTTGGACGCTGCATATCCATTACCACTTTCTTTTTCCCTAAAACACGCTTGGGTGTAAATGGAATAGATAAAGTCTCCCAGTTGTCACCAATATCTATGGTTAGCCCCCTTTTTTTGCTTAAAACATTGACACATATTTAGATCAGTTTGAAAGATCTTCCTGTGAGCCATCTGTGAACAAATTTTGCTGTTCTTTCAGGCAATGATGTTCCTTGATCGACAGAAGCAATCAAAGAACCCTAAATATATCCTGGTTCACTGTACCCATGGTCATAATCGTACAGGTTTCATGATTATTCATTACCTTATGCGCACACAAGTCTCTTGTGTTGCTGAGGTAGGGAAACTAGATTCTGAATGTTATTTCACTTGAAATTCATCAGTGTTTCTTGACCACTTCGTTTTTTTCTAGGCAATAAATTTATTTGCTCAAAGGCGACCACCTGGCATATACAAGAGGGACTACATTGAAGCGCTGTATTCATTTTACCATGAGGTCCCTGAAAATATGATGATACCATGCCCTCCAACACCAGAATGGAAGAGACCTGATGATCTTGATTTAAATGGCGAAGCTAAGCAGGACGATGACGATGACAATGGTGATATTGAACCACCAAATGTATGTGTTGTCTTCTCCAAAGTTTCTATAGAACATTTGTTTCTACTTCAGGTTTATGGAATTCCAATGGTTATTGTGTCCTTGATATTAAGTTACTGTTTGGTTTCAGTACTAAACAACAATTTTTTGCATTATTTTGAACTTCTATTTCTTACTATCATGACCCCTGGTATGCTGTAGAATCAAACCGAGGAGAAAGTCATCATCACTAATGACGATGTGTTAGGGGACGCCGTGCCGTATGACCAACAAGAAGCTTTGCGTGTCCTATGTTATCGGTTGCTTGAAATGCCCCTTGTAAGTATTATCATTTCTACTACTACCTAATATGTCTTGATTTCCAGCTCTTCATCTGGATACAAGTTATAATGATAACATGGACTACCATAACCTCTTGTAGAATAATGTTTCGAAATACCAGCAATTCCATCTTCGCTAGCTATTTTCGATCTCCAGATACTAAGTTCAAATTTGGCATTGCGAAGATCCATGGATACGTACAGTTTATTCATGTCAGTGCAATTAAGATGCAATAATATAATTTGCTCATTTCACATGGAGAATGTAACTTTGTGGCATGCTGACAAGATATGTGTTAGCTTCATATTAAAATACATGGCAGGATATTGATGATGTGTTCCAACATGATCTGGAATTATGTCAAGTTAAGCTCATTTATGTAGTTACAGTATTTTGGAAACACAGGGAACTTATAGTATTTGGTGTTTACTATAATGTGATTAAACTTATTTCAGTGTGTGTTGGTGCATGTTTTGTAACTTAAATTTAGGTTAGTTTATGCATGTGTTGCTGCTCCCAAACAACTAGTGGTTTTTTACATTATTTTTTAAACTTTGGGTGCTCTGATCGCCTTTATTTGATTATAGGTAAGAGGGCACACACAATTTCCAGGTTCACATCCAGTCTCTCTTAACAGGTGAGTAACATTAACCAGTAACTCAAATTTCTCTTACATATTTTTTTGTGCAGTCCATTCTTTATTCCCGTCGTAAATACAAATTATTGTAAGGCACTATTAGATCATATAAATTAATAAAAGGTCCTATGGGATATGTAGATACATTAAGAGTAAATTGCACCCACCATACAATAACTTGTATGGTTGTATCACTCTGATCCAACAAATAACAAAATATACTGATAGATACACGAAGTTGTCAATTGTGTGCATATACGGACTTATGTACGCCACTTAGATTTATTTTTTTAACATGGCGCATGACATGTATTTTATCTTTTGTCCCCTTTTGGATCTAAGTCCTAACCATGCGTGCAACTCTTGTTCATTGACAAATAAAAAGATTGAAAACATCGGTGAATAAGTGCACATTTTTTTAAATAAAATTTGATGACAAGATCAGTCTGGAGCTGCGGGCCTGTTTAGCAAAGCTCCATGCAGCTCCGAATCAAAAAAACATCTCCGCTCCAGAATTTGCTAGCCAAACGGTCTCAGCTTCAGCAACTCCACCACAGATCTGCTACTAAAAAATGGTGGATCTGGCTCCCACCAAATCCAAGTTTCGTGGAGTTGTGAAAAATTACCCACCACGGCCACCGATAAGTGGAAAATGACCGAATCATTTCTGTTTTTTGCCGCACCTTTCTTCTCCCATCACCACTCGTGGCCTCCACAAGAGCCATGGCCGAGCCTGGCGGTGAGGCCGCGCGCCTGCCCCGCCCCAGTGACGAGGCTGCGCCGTCCCAACGATGAAGAAGATGGATTTTTTTACTGACACGTGGGTCCACATGGTAGTGGGATGAGGAAAAATCTGGAGCTGTACCAAATGGTTTTGGGAATCCCAGATCCACGGTGGAGCTGCACGGATCTGTGCATCTGGAGCTGGTTTTTTGAGAGCTGGAGCTCTGCCAAACAGGCCTATGTCTAATATACACTTAATCAGATCTCATTTTGGAAGCGAAAACATGAAAACAATTTGGACACAGTTCTCTTTTTAACTTTGGTGATTTACCGTACACTTCAGAAAAAACAATACCATTGGCATTAAAAAAAGGGTAAAGAAAAATAGTAAGTACTATTAATATAATAATACTAGGTTTGAACATGCAAAGTGATGGAAATTAAAAAAATACCAGAGGCTTTGTATGTACTATGCACCCATAATATACTATATCAAAGTTGGATTGACACATGACTTTGATTAAAAAATGTACACTTCTCTTAAAGTGTTTTTTTTATCTTTTCACATATAATCAAGAAATAATATGCTGTTCGCATAATTACAATCTAGATGAGAAGGGAGAATATAAATATGGGCGTTACGTGCATAATCGGCCACATCATGTGCCACAGCGGCAAAATACATCTACGAGACATATGTGACTGTATATGAACACATTTAACAAGTTTTTGTATCCATTCACACTTTTAATTACTTGTTGGATCAATTGGTGGGTACAATTTGCTCATACATTAAATAAGCTTAAAGTATTGCATAATGCAGGGGTTTTCGGGGTTCTCTCACACTTGTTATAAATTCCTGTAATTAAATGCTGTTTGATGTCATCTTTCGGTGCGGCTATTGAGTCTTCACTTGAAATCAAATCATAGTGGTTTTCAACCAGACAAACGTAATCAGATCAATCCTGTACCGAGTTCATGAGCTCAGTAAAGTGTTTTTTTCTGCCAGCATAGTCATTAGTCCTTTTACCACAGATAACAGTTTATTACAAAATTTCTATTCGGAGCATTATGGGCCCAACTTTTAGTGTATATGCACCCAATATGTTTCCTTTTTTAATCTATAGATGCTCTTTTCTGCTTTTTTCAGTGAAAATCTACAGCTACTTAGACAACGATACTACTATGCTACATGGAAAGCTGATGGAACACGCTATATGATGCTTATAATGAGAGATGGATGTTTCTTGATTGATCGGAATTTCTGCTTTAGAAGAGTCCAGATGCGCTTTCCCCGCAAGAGCCTTGAAGTAAAGATTTCCGTTGTGCTGGCAAAATTATCATTGAGCATGACTTTTTCTGCAAATATTTAACATTATTTCTTTGTTATAAAGGGTCTGCATGATATGACCTTGATTGATGGAGAAATGATTATAGACACAGTACCCGAATCAGGACTGAAGAGAAGGTACTTGGCATATGATTTGATGTCACTTGATGCAGTGTCCAAAACCAAGGTAAATATGGCTTCAATATTACACATAAAGTTTGTTGTTTTTGGCTTGCTTTTGTATCTATCAAACTATGGTGTCTGACTTCAAAGTAAAAAGAAAAAAGAGAGATCCTCCTTGATCTTGGAAGCTAACCAATATGTCCACCATCCATGTTTTGCTCTTATCTTCGTCATAATCATCTTTGCTTAGTCACTTTTTTCCTTCGGGCAGATGGGATTACAATGTTCATGTTGCCACACAATCCATAAACTGTAATGAGGTTTTATTTATTTTTACACTGTAACTACTATATGTGAGCTCTTATTGTACAGTAGGGTAAAAAAACATGAATTATTATCGCCTTGTTGGGACCATCTTTGTTGAACTTTGGAAATTTGTGTATGCAGTTGCCATTTTCTGAAAGGTGGAGAATGCTGGAAGACGAAATTATACGGCCACGTTATCATGAGAAAACGCAGTTTGAGAGTGGTGCCAAGAGCAATCCATTGTACAAATATGACATGGAATTATTTTCGGTATCAGATTCTAGAACATCCGAGTTATAATGTTCAATTTTCGTGAATCTTATGAAGCAAATTTTCATTTTTTTTATTATGTGATGCTACCAGGTTAGGAGGAAGGATTTTTGGCTGCTCTCCACCGTAAAAAGGTTGCTTCAGGAGTTTATTCCAAAACTTTGCCATGATGCTGATGGTCTAATATTTCAGGTAAGGTTTGTCTTCTGTTTGTTTACTTAAGGAGATGGTAAATTTGTCAGCTTTGTGCCTGTATTCATGTATCATGTTTTTCCATAGAGGCTAGTGTAATCTGTGATCTTTTAAACAAGATGCATCTGTTCAACTTTCCGTGATCAAGATGCCTCTGTTTGAATTGTTACTTTTTGTTTTGCTGTTTGCACCATGGTTTTTAAAGCGGTAAGGCGAGGTGAGGCGACACGCTACCGCTCAGACGTCTAGGTGCTTAAGGTGTGAGGCGAGGCGACGCCTTACACACCCATATACACATACATCTTACCTGTAAAAGAAAAAGAAAAACAGAGGACCAATGGACCTAAAGATGGAAAGAAGGCCCATCAAATCAATTAACTCCCCCACCTTATCCCTAGGCTCCCAGCCTCCCACCACCTTATCCACTCCACCGCCGCTGCCACTCGCCCGCCTCTGCCTCCTCCTCCGCCGCCACCCACCCCTGCCTCCTCTGCCGCGGGCTCTCCCCGCTGCCACAGGCCGCTTCAATCATACACCACACGATGCAAGGATAGGAGGCGGTGGCGTGGCTCCATCCCCCGGCGGCGCAGCACTGAATTCGGTGGTCAAGGCGACGGATCATTAAGCGACGCTGACGGCCATACTTTTTTACGTCAAGGCGATGCCTTAAAAACCATGGTTTGCACCTAGAAAGTTGAAAAGATTCATCTGTGGTCGCTTAAACAAGATGCATCTGTTAAACTTCTATCCCGCTTACAAGTGGTTTCATTCAGAGTTCTTTCATGTTCATGTTCAGTCATTTAGTGATTCACTTGTCTTGGGTAAAACACTTTGTTTTGGATGTGTAGAAACCTGGACCAAATTTTATGGAACACTTTGTTAACTATTTATTTATTTCGTGGTTTGTTAACACTTATTTTCGGAGTTTTTTCAACTACATTTTGCTTTTACTTGGCTGATATGCTCCAATTGGTCTTGCAGGGCTGGGATGATCCATATGTAACTCGTACTCATGAAGGTCTTCTAAAGTGGAAATACCCTGAGATGAATTCAGTTGATTTTTTGTTTGAGGTTCTGATACGTTTTCAACTATTTTGTTTTTAAATTAAATGATATGAGTCACAATGAAGATAGTTTTTTGATATTGAGGTTTGCTTTGTCATATCTAACTGTTGCAGCTTACGAATGATAATCGTCAGCTGGTTTTCCTTTATGAGAGAGGAAAAAAGAAACTTATGGATGGTGCTCGGATATCTTTTCCAGGTAGCATGCACTTCAACTTTCACGATGACTTTATGCTGTCAGCTTAAGTTGCTGGAATAATGTTCTTTTCAACAAAATTAAACAAAATTTTAGGGGTATTATCCTTTAATATCATTTGTTTTCTTATTCTTGCTCATGAATTTCCTTTTTATGTTACTCAAAGTATTTTACTTTATATGTTGTATATTTACTGCTTATTGTGTGAAACTCATGCAGAAGAAATAGATCCTCCCTCTGTTGCTGGGAGGATTGTCGAGTGTTCTTGGAATAAGGAAGAGCAGTGTTGGGCCTGCATGCGTATTCGAGCAGATAAATCGACACCAAACGACATCAACACATACAGGAAGGCATGTTCTCATATACTCACTACATCTTTTGTTGCATGTGAATCTGGGCTGATCCTTGTTGAAAAGTCTATGAATTCATTTGAAATGGTTTGCTGTTACTGTGAAATAGTTGTTCCAGAATATGAAAACACTTCATCAGAGTTAAAGCTTTACCTCTGCTGTTCTTTTAGTACTTGAGCATCATATTTTGCCATTGGGTTCGTTTGGGATGAGAAAGTATAACTATTGCACTATTCTCATAATTTATTTACAATACCCACAGGTAATGAGGAGCATCACCGATAACATCACTGAGGAGAAGCTTCTCGGAGAGATTGACGAGATCAGGCGCCTCCCAATGTATGCCGATAGGATAGCGCAGGCTCATGCGAAGATGCAGGCTCATGCGAAGATGGCACAACATCGGCGGAGATGAAGAACACCAGATTAGAGTGCTAGTCTCGTTGCAATAGTGCTGGAGCTCTCTCTGACCGCCTCTGGCCAGCGGCTGGTCCCCGTAGCTGTGTAATTAGTAGAGGTTTCAGTAGGGCCCCTATGATGATGGCTGGCTGGGTCTGGCCAGCCAACTAATTCTTTGCACCTCCGCATTTGTGCTTCCTCCCCACCCACCTGTGTATAGTCGTAGCTGCAGTGTAGTTGCATGTAAATCGTGTATTCTATGTTCTATATTCTCTCCTATGGTTTTTATTTTTTCATGGGTGTAGAATAGCGTTTAACAAGAGGGAGTGTTGGTCTAGGTAGTGTATGCTTTACCAGCTCTCTCGGTGTTGCCTTGTGCTAGAATAAATGTAGGGTGACTTGGTTGGCATCTCTTGCTGCGGGAAGTGGTTCCTTCCTGGCGATATTATGTGGTTCATTCGTGGCGCATTGTAGAGATCTGGATGCTGCTCCTTTTGTGCATCCTATCCTATAATTTTTTTTGGTTGATTCAATTGGCACGTAGCATTTGTGCACCATGAACCTCTCCGGGACGTCTTTTGCAATTGCGCCAGCGCAGCATATTTAAGAAAAAGTTCATTTTTGGTCATTGACATATAGCTGAAGTTTGATTTTGGCCATTGAACTCGAAAATCAGGAATCTTTGACCATTAAACTTTACAAACCGTGTGTAATCGACCACGGACCCCTGGTTTTAGGTGGTTTTGATTGTCATGTTGGACTCCGTCGCCACATCA
Organism: Cenchrus fungigraminus; assembly: GCA_036936925.1. Classification (NCBI taxonomy): domain Eukaryota; kingdom Viridiplantae; phylum Streptophyta; class Magnoliopsida; order Poales; family Poaceae; genus Cenchrus; species Cenchrus fungigraminus. Next base: position 96,517,925 of record CM072774.1, on the reverse strand, counting down.
CCCCATCACCCGCCACGTTGGACACCTCCATCACATCACTCTGCCGCCACGTTGATTGACTCAGGTGCGGCCCAACCGTCAGGTCACGGGTAGGGGTGGTAATGAGTCATGGTCCTAATGCATTCTTCACAACTCAATTCAGCCTTTATTATTTTTAATTCCAAATTGTATAGTAACATGGTCTGGCCTTTACTTGGCCCGATCATTAAATTAAATTTGCTAGACTAAAATAAAAAGTCCGTTACCACCCCTAGTCACGGGCCCTCCTTATCTCTTCGTTAGGTCACCCGACGGCATCTTGTTCCCCAAATCGTCGGCGCGCAAGGGGGCGGTGTGGCGGCGCGTCTTGGATCCTACGGCGCTAGGGTTTGAGGAGGGGGCGGAGGGAGGGACGGTACGAGAGCCATGGCCAGGCCGTCGAGCTCGTCTTCCTCGACGGGTACGCATGGAAGTTTGGGTGAGGAGTCTCCAATCCCGTACAGGCATGGTCCCCTGCAATACTCGCCTCCAACGATGTGCTATTGCGGGAACAAGGCGGCGCGGTGGATTTCTTGGAGCGACGCGAACCCGGGCCGACAATATTTCACCTGCTACCGTCAACAGGTGAGTACATTCACCTGGATTTATGTGGTACTTGTCGATTTGGGTTTTAATTTGAAACTTCATTTGATTTCCCCCAAACGCACAGGTTGGCGGATGCAACTATTGGTTTTGGGCAGAAGATCCCCATCTTGAGTTCATCCAGGACCTGCTCCGTGATCTGAAGAATGCAGTTAAGGGGCTAAAGAGACAATAGGGAGTTGATGACTTCGTTATGCAGGTATAATGGTTGAGGAGCAGAAAGAGCTGGTCAGATCTTTGAGGGTAGAAATGGAAGCTAATGCAAATGACATGAAAGCGGATCATCAGGCAATGATGGAGAAGCATGCAATGATGGAGAAGGAATTACTCATGTACAAGTTCCTGATAAAGTGTTGTGTTATGCTTGTTCTAGTTTCAATCTGGATGAAATGGCTATTCAAATGAAAATGTGTTTCATTGTGTATGTCAGATGAATGAAACGAGCTGGCTTTTGAATGCAAATGTCAGATGAACGAAAATGATAATAGTTGATCTCTGATTTGCAATGACAAATTGTTGATTATGAAGTTGACATAATGAAGTTCACATGGCAACCAATATGAATTCTTAGGAAACAACCAACAGTTTGGCATTGCAAGCAAAAATTGGTAGAATTTAAAGTTCAAACACACCACTAAGGAGCTAATAGTTTGGCATTACAAAGCACCATAGGGAGTAATAAAAGTTCAAACACACTGGGTCTTCCACTGTCTTCTCTAGGACTTTGCAGAAGTAACACTGGGGCTGCTGCTGGGCGTCTTCTGACTTGAAGCTTCTTCCTTGGAGGTTCCTGGGCATGAACTTTGTGCCTTGCCAGAAGTCAGACTAATGGTGACATTGGTTTTGGCTATGGACATAGGCACAGATGCATGCAAATTCAGTTCAACTTTCCCAGTTGATGTTGTATGCACTCTAGCTTTAGCAGTTGATTCAACAAATGGCTTGGATCCCTTATTCTACAAATAGACAAATGCATCAGTACATGTCATCTATTTAGTATGGTGGCAGGAAATGAGAAGTGCTTGAACTTACCAGTTTTTTTGTTGAAGTACTACCCAAGCTTCTAGATGCAGTTCCTGCACTGGTAGTGCTTGCCTTCCTTTTTCTAATTGGAGTTCCTGAAGCGCTTTGCTGAGTGGAGACCACCAAGGGTGATTCCTGGTGTGCAGGACGATATGTTTGTAGCAGCAGTACTAGGCTATGCACTGGCTGAATTGTCACCAGCATCCCTTGGAGCATTTCTTTTGTCACAAGTTGACCTATTATGGCCGATTTGCTTGCATTTCCTACATCTGATGATTGTGCCAACTCTGGAGAGTTTTGCTGCTTTTGGTTTCTCATGCTCCTCCCTTTTCCTCTCCTTCTTTGGCCTCCCTGGCATGTTTACATAGCCAGGAGCTTGTAAGGGTGGCCTATCTGATTCAGGCCAATTTTGCATACCTTCAACTGGTATCAGGCAATAGCTGTTGGTTTTGTTGAATTCTTCAACCGTGTAGCACTTTGCAATGTAATCATCCAAATTGTTTGTCTTGAAGAAAATACATGAAATGGCATGTGCACAGGGTAAACCAGACAATTGTTAGTACCTACAACTACACTCTTTCTTCTCTAGATCGATAGTGAAGCAGTTGTTCCACTGTTTGACTTCAAATTGATCTTGCCCATTACATATTACATGGCAAACACCAGAGAGTGTGATGTATGAGTTAATTTTCTTCAAGATGTTAGGGCATATGACTGTGTTCCAACTCAGTGACTTGGATCTATTGCTCTGGATCCTTACCATGACTTTCCTTCTAATTGTCTCTAGCATGGTTATTATAGGAAAATATCTTGCTTCTACTATCCACTTATTGAAAGTCTCACACATATTTTTATCTACTGAGTCACAATTAGAACTTAATTTGAACCATGCTCTACTCCAGTGATGAGGATCTGTATTCATAATTGCCTTAGCCCCTGCAGGTGTATGTTGTGTCAATCTAGCTTTAGCAAGGTTGAATAAACTGACACAAGGAGCCTTGGCACATGCCCAAAATTTCTTTTGCCATTCCTTCTTCTTGTGTTTCTTCCTCCAACTATCATTAGTCTCTTTCTCTACAACTGCCCAAGCCACAAGATACATCTGGTTATTGGCATCCATTCCAATTGTACACAACAACTCTCCATTTGTTGCCCCCTTGAAAAACAGCCATCAAGCCCCACCACTTTCCTGCAACCTGCAAGGAATCCTTTCCTCAAAGCATCTAGGCAGATGTACATCCTCTGGAACACATCATCTGTAGCATCTGTATCTTTCTTAACAATTACAGTACTTCTTGGATTACTTCTCAGCAACTCAAGCTGATAGTTGCACATCAGCAAACATTTCTTCCTGGACTGTTGCTTTCATTGCCTCTATACTCCAAGTTGGGTTGGCTATGATCATCTTCTCATATTTCTGTGCAATCCTTGCAGCAGTAACCAACCTATTGTCCCTCCTAGGTGGACAAGTATGCACATCATTGATACTTGCTATCTGCCAACTAGAGCACCTTGTAGTAACTGAAGCCATACACCTCCACTGACAAGTAGACCAATCACACTTTGCAATGATCATGTCTGTCTCATTCTTTATGAACCTAATGAACCTTCTCTCCACCAATCCATGCTTGGTGATAGCCTTCTTAAACCGTCTCTTCCCACTGAACTTCACCCCTAACTCAAATTTTGGACTTGGATCCTTCTTATTGTATCTGGGGTACTTACTTTTATTGTTGACAACCTCACCTTCACTTAGCTCTTCTACAGAATCTTCTTCACCAGAACTGTCCTCATAAGAAGTTGCATTACCATCATCTTCTATCTCATACATCCCTGACACTTCTTCGGGTCTATCCAGTACTACATCATCTAGATTTGCTGCTTCACCAGCCTTCAACTTTGTCTTGAATTGTTTGAACTTTTTCAAACTTTCTGTTGCTTCCTCATCCTCCCCAGATGCTTTATCACTAGGTAAGTACTCACTATCACTGTCGCTTGAATCTTCATGTCGAAGCTCTTCAGATTGGTTGTCATCACGAGTTTGCTGAACACCTACATCTTGTGCCACTGAAGGTTGAGATGATGCCTCAACTACTGCATTTTGCTTCACAACCTTGCTTGGACTGTACCATGCTCTGACAAATTGAATATCTCTATCTCTTTCCTCATTGGTTTGAGTCAATCCAGTGACCTTGTTAGGTGATTCATGCACCCGACCATTTTCGGCTTTTCACCATCACGACAAGGGCCAAGGAGGAGTCAGCACACGCACAACGCACATGGCCTAACGATGTAGTGTGGCCATGCGCACGATGCGGCCATCTACTAACAGATGAGGCCGCCAGCTATATACCTGGGGAGAAGATGACTGAAACAAAAAAGGAAAACAGATTAACTAGCTAACTGAAACAAAAAAGGAAAACAATCTATATTACGCTAATGCCAAGATTTTTTTCTTTTACTCGTATTAGGATCGTGTCCGTGCGTTGCTACGGGCAACAAAACATTTGTATTGCAATACATAAAGTTGTCAACGTGATAATAATAATTTGAAATAAGCATATAAATATGGAATATGTGTTTTAAAAAAAACATAGTTACTAAATTAAACAAATCCAAATCTTCGTGAGTAATAGGTGACAAACCGTGCATTGCAACAGACACAAAAAATCAGATGAGATAATAGGCCTTCAAACAAATGACATGAACCTAAAACACACATAAGGATTGGTATATATGTTCACGGACCAATGTAAGATTTTTCTAAGAGCTATAGTAAACTTTGGATGTTCAAGTAAAATATAATGGAGACTTCAGATGAGATAATAGGTCTTCAAACAAATGACATGAAACTAAAACACACATATAAGGATTATTATATAGGTTCGCAGACCAAAGTAAGATTTTCTAAGAGCTATTGTAAACTTTGGATGTTCAAGTAAAATATAATGGAGGCTTCAGCCACTTCTCACTGAATTCAACACTCAACCAGTCCAGCACTCTGTTGAATTGATATGTTTGAAGAGAGAATCAGGTTCGGACTGTAAGCACTGCATATCAAAATGATTTGCTTCAGGAAATAATAGAGGATTAACACATCTAATTGCCAAGGACGAAGTGCATACAATTTATCTGATATTCTGATGGAGGCCTTGCCATGACATCAGGGCTTTATGTGATTATAGTCATTATCGGATAGTGATACTGACGTGTCAATCAATTGGTACAAAGCACATTAGATCAAATGGAGAAGCTGAATTCTACTTATATCATGGGTGATGACGATCACATTGTGTCAGATCACACCATATGTTCAAAACTGAAAATGGATTTAGAAGGATATTGCTAGAAATACCATGAAAATGACAATACCCTCCAGGTTCCAGTCCACCCCATCTCAGGCCTCCTTATTGACATTGAGCCTATTCAAAAATGAATGTCCAGTTGCATCCAATTCAGCTCAAGGAATCCATTTACGTCGAAGCAACAGGCACCTCAAGAAAGTTCAGTAACAGATGCAGTTTCGGTCAGGTTTTTGTCAGCAATTGAGCCAGTAACGTGAACTAAATACTTAATAGAAATGATAGTTATATATTGAATATGATTATATTTAAAACTGGCCACACAAATGCACATGCAGTTTGGTAGTTAGTACAAAAGTTGATTGAACTTTACATACAGAGAAAAATTCACCCCCAAAAATTTTCTCATTCGAGTTACCTTGCGACATCAGGTGTCATGTTCTGTCCCTTAGTACATAATTTTCCTGAAAGGAGAATAAGGCACAGAAATGAGTACTTGACTCAGAAACATGATTTGACTAATGATGTAATTTACAAAACCAAAGCAGGGTAGCTGTATTTGTTCACTAAGTATTTTCTACCACAAACATGAGATATGTATTGATGAACCTATTGCAACTCCCACAACGAATGCCCTGTTGTTATGGGAAAAATCTATTTCAGATTGCCCTGTTAGCAGAGCTCGGGTGTGGAGCTACTTACGTCACCAATTGAGTTGTACATACCGTGGTGCTCTTTGGCTGAAAGAATAGATAGCTAGTATAGGACACAAGCATGATGCATCTTCTGAACCTTGAAAGAACTACATATTTTCCATACTGAGCTTCTGAATGTGTGAAGTGAAACACTGTTGAAAACATTATTAGGCCAAGGATTACAGTCATCAACATTAGTCCTGACTCCTGAGTTTACCTGTTGATGTCTGCAATGATAAATACAAGTCAATATATATTACAGACATATACTGTAAGTCTCATTATTGCTGCTATGGGTGCTATATTTAATTCTGAATATATATTTGCTTGTCTATTGATCTGAAGTAGCAATATGAACTTCAAGGAAGAAAAGCAACCACTCGACTACTGACAGCAGTAAACCAAGTAAGAGGGCCAGCACATATGCATTCCACAACTTAGAAATTAGGCATTTGTAGTCTTCTGCTTGTGAAAAGCCTGCCAATAGCATTTGCGCAGAAATGAAGATAACATAAGAAATAAGCAAGAAAAATGGACTAATGCTTTTCTGAAACAAAGAAATGAAATAATTAGATTCATAAGGGAACAGTAAGACAACTTCACAGAAATTGATAAAGGAACTGATTTATGGTTTCACTTATCAGGATTGATTGTCTTCTGGTGACCAAGAAAACGGCAATAACCCGTTTCCCGAATAGGATGGAATAAAGACATCACTCTCCACCGTAACAATGAAATCCAGGGCTGCCGTTTGAGTAGCATATTGGCTGAAAGGCCATAGCACACGACATATGTTGCTCAAGAAAGTTGCTGTTTAGCCATGGTAAGTATTAAGTTTCACGAAATCAAGTCCAGCTGGAATGTGCATCAAGTATGACTTCAGAAGTACTGAAAGGTCTGAATCAGGGATCACAAAATTTTATCTCATACTCTGATCTTATACTTAAACAAAATAAATAATCTTAAGCAATTTGAATAGTTACCAGGAAATTGATCCATACAAAAAAAAACTCTTCTAGAGAGAAATTTAAGAAGCTAATTAGATAGGTCACACAAGTCAAAATCTATTAGGCCTCTCACCACTATTGGCTGAAACCTAAATGGTTGTCTTTGAAGGGGATACAAATTCTTTGAAATGGCTCAGCACTTATTCTAGCAGAGAATATGATAACAAAGGCAATCAACATCATAGAATGAAAGAATAATTTATCAGTTTGAAGTGTGGCATTTCATCGAGCACTTAAAGTGCAAGTATTAGATAGACATCAAGCACAACAAAATCACCTCGTGGCACAGCAAAATCACCTTGGGTTTCTATAGTCGGCAAGCACAAAACAGCAAAAATAGGCGACGGCGTCCTGCTGGCGCTGATGCCTTAGCATCCTCGCTCCTCAAGGTCGATCTCGTGCAGGTGCTCTGCATCTGCAAGAGCAAGGGAGCACGTGTCGGGGCGCTCGAACCAGAGCGCGGTGTCGCCGTGGTGATCCATCGTGGACGCGGAGTCACGACGGCGGCGGTGGCGCATGGGTGGAAGACAATGGCGATAGGAGCAACGACGTGGATGGCGAGATCGCCAGGAAAAGACGATCGCGGCGGAATCCTTGGTGGTGGGATCGCCCGGAGAAGATGATGACGGCCTCCTCGGGCAGCGATGGCTACAGGTGGCGGCAGGTGCGGGCGTCCACGGTGGCAGCGTGGAGGGTGCGGGCGGTTGGAGAAGTAGGCGCCACCGGTGCGTGATGCGCGGCGGATTCTGGCGGGCGGGCGCCGCAGGGTGGGGTCGATGGCCCGACGCGGCTGAGCGAGGAGGTGCGCTTGAGGGGATGGTGACGGCGGCGTGGGGTGGGCATGGTGACCAAGGGGGTAAGGGGTGGGCGCGAGAAGAAAAAGGGGAGGGGGGGGGGGGGGGGGGGGGCGCCAGATGGGGCAGGGAGCGAACGGCCCACAAACAAAATCGAGGATCGCACGGTGGGAATGTTGCTCGCTGCGTGGGTCAGAGGCGGCCCAGTGGCGGGCAGAGCCATGGTGGGAGTTTTTTTTTTTACGACCGTGTTTTTCTTCTGTCTAAATTTTTTAGAAGTAGAGATATCTTTCGATGACACATCTTTGGATCTGGCGGTCACGCGGCCAGATCTCTACAATGCGCCACGGGAAGCGTCAGCAGGTGAGACGACAGAGACGGTGGTGGTCCCAGCCTAGGAGGCTCCGCGTATGGCGTATGGCCACCAAGGGCAAAACTGACATTCCACTTTCATTTCATGCCACCATACAATGCTACATCAGTACAAGGATGTGCTTGAACAAAAAACAAGAGTCGAGAGACTAGATTGATCCTTTTGAAAGTTGAAGGACAAACTTAACCCCTCGTGAAAAGTTGAGGGACGATTTTGGCTATTTTGCCTATCTAGAAAAGTTGAAACGATCTATAGTTTGGAACGGAGAGAGTATTTGTCTAAAGAATGAGAAAGATCCAAGTCTTATTGCCAAGCATGGATTTCTCAAGAATGTCTTTATTACTCCCAAATGCACACCCTTCTAAACAACATGAGCCTCACCAAACAATTTTATTGTATCGTACAACATTAGGGTGCTCCACGCATTTGTGTCGTACAAAATGAGCCTCGTTAGTCACTGTAGCACCTTATTTAGCAAACTGAATGAAGCCTTTGATGTCGAAACCTCCATCAGCTTCAGTTTTTGTGATCACACCCTGCAAATCAATATAAAAAAAACGTCAAGTCAGCCCTAAGCATACCAACCAATGTTCATGTGGGGCCAATATCAACATTTCTGGACACAAAGAACCATTTCATAAGTGGGAAGAAGCATACCTTTTCTGTTATGATGGCAGTAATCAGATTTGCTGGAGTAACATCGAAAGCTGGGTTCCAGACTGAAATACCGGATGCGGCAACTTGCTTTCCAAGACCACCTTCAGAGTTAAGCAACTCCTTCGGTGACCTTTCCTCTATGACAATTTCTTCCCCAGATGGGAGGGCAAGATCGATGGAAGTTACTGGCGCTGCCACATAGAACTGGACACCATGATGCTTTGCAGAGATGGCAAGGTTGTATGTGCCAATCTTGTTGGCCGTGTCACCTTGAAATATTATGAAGGTAACACAGTCATCAGTAGGAATATTTAGTTCCTTAGTTTTACAATGGTCTGAGAAATGATGTGGATATTTACCATTTGCTGCTATACGATCAGCACCAACAATGACTGCCTGAACACGCCCTTGTTTCATCAGTGCAGCAGCAGCAGAATCTGCTATCAGTGTTGCAGGTATTTTCTCATGAACCAATTCAAAGGCGGTAAGCCTGGATCCCTGGAAATTGATAGCAAATCAGCGTATAGAACAACATTGAAAAGATTTATCTTAAAAATAGATGTTGAATAGTAAGCAGCTATCTCTATTGGCACATATAGGTCCGTTGCCAGAATAACTAGTTACCCCTGTTGGAATGTTTGACTGAACTAAATTGATATTCAGCGATCCATTCATTTTGAGTTTATGCCAGAGATGTAATAGCACTACACAAAATTCACATCACGGGGCAAAAAACAGACATGTTTAGTTATAGTTTAATGGTAATGCAAATAAAAGAACATCTACCTGGTTAAATGGACGAGTTTCAGTGCAAAATGCCTTCTCTAAGACTCCACCAGAATGAAGAGCGCGAATAACCCCAAGGGCAGTTCCATAACCAGCAGTTGCGAGACTGGATTAGAGAGAAAGCCAAATTAAGTATAATTGCATAAGGAATTTGGGCATTGCACATAGAAAGAAAAAAAGAAAGCATCTTGGGTTAGCATTTACCTGCCCGTATTACAATGGGTTAGAACAGAGATGTTTTTTGAATTTCCAAGCTGCTTTTGAAGAAATTCGGCTCCATGTGAGCCAATAGCTTTATTATCCGCCACATCATCAATAAGCATGGTTTCTGCGGCCTCAATGTAGACCTAATTGTTCAAAGGAATATAAAAACAGGTTTTAGCAAGTAGTCCGCCCAACCCTCACCAAATAGAACAGTTTGGGGGTTTTTCCCCTTCATTGCTGGAGTGAGTCATGTGAACCAATGCATCACATTCTATAATAGGCATGTTACAGCTTGATAATTTTAAGCTTGTTGTTTTGACTCTATGGTTCCATGTGAAAGTTTGCGGGAAAATTTGAAGTGCCACAGCTCCAAGAAGTGTTGGCCCATACAATTAATTTATCACTATACACTGGTGCTATCTCCTAACATAACTTCATCAGGTTGGTTACTTCTATCTTTAGATTAAGAAAATACAAGTTGGAGGGCAGATTAGGTAGACAGTATTTTCGTTCACCACATAAACATTGTATTCATAGTGGATTATTTCTGCATGTTTTTAACTATTCACAAGCAGAAGGATGTACACAAATTTCATATCTATGTTGGCACCTGAAATATAGCCTTGGCATCTTTCGCAGTTTCAGCCGTCTTTGATACCAAAGTCTGAAGCTTTGTAGCAGCATCAGATAGGTTCACAGCAGTTGGGCGGCTGATACAGAAATATATAATAAAATTAGATTAGATATGCATGGTTAGAAGTACACATGCTGTTAAAAAAGATACCATGAAAAGAAGGACCAAACTTGCCATACACAAGTAGGAAAGAGATCAGTTGAACTATGCTTACCTGGATACAAGGTATTCCAGTTTCTTGGAAACAAAAGAAACTGCTTCTGCAGGCGTACCAGTGAAATCTAAACCAGAAACTTCCACAGCTAACGCTAATGCCGCTGCTATGGCTATTGCTGGAGCACCACGGACAACCATGTCTCTGATTGCATTCCTGAATAACATTATGGAGTTTAAGGCCCGTTATAATAAAAGTAGCATTTTTCCCGAAGGAATAATAAAAGAAACATTATTAACTATAAAAAAGAGAGAGTACAGATTCACAGGCGCTGGCATCTATATACTCTTATCCTGAGATATGCATCACTGGTTACAGTTAAATGAGGTAGTAAGCTTGCAACCAGGAGAGCATAACGCAAGCATCACTAATTACATTTCACTGAGGCAGTAGGCTTGAAACCAGGAAAGCATAAAACAAAATTACTGGAATGTACTCTCTAATTACTGGAAGTTACAGTTGCAAAAGAATAAAAGAAGGGCGAAATAATGATGCTGCAGAATTTGACCATGGCAATAAGATCGATGGATTTAGACTTGTAACAACTGCTGAAATTAAAGGCTCTGCTCCAGATCAAATATTTACAGACATGACATAGACACTAGAGAACACAAATACATGCATAACAGATCGTGCCCACTGATGCTTGGTAAACATACAACTTCTTGTCTAGCGATAACCAGCAATTAAATTCATCCAGATCAAATATTTACAGACATGACATAGACACTAGAGAACACAAATACATGCATGACAGATCGTGCCCACTGATGCTTGGTAAACATACAACTTCTTGTCTAGCGATAACCAGCGATTAAATTCAGATGGATTTAATTACTGTGAAACAGATGTGGATTCGTCAGCATTTCTGATCGACTCATATAATCCCTACAGTACTCCACACTGTTCAGTTTCTTTATCAGACAACATAAGTTGTGCCTCCACAACAACTTCCCCCTCTACCTTGTCAGGTCACCTAAAGTTCACTTCTCAACCAGTCCAAAGAGTTGAAAAGCCTCACTTTCAAATACAAGGCTAATAAGGACCCCAAAAGCTCGGAGCTTTAGTACCATGCTCCAATTTAAAAGGGAAACTTTTGGTGTCGACCACTCAGTCTCATGCTTGCTTCTGCAGGACACCACTGGGCTTTTCAGGTTCAGTAAAATAACAGCATAGTACAGTGTGCTGATCTTTTTTTTTAATTAAAAAAACAAAAAGAAATTCCGAACCCGAAACCACCGTCCTCCCCTCCTGACCGTCAGATACTCTAGCGAGAACTCCTCTGCTAAGCAAACGGTTGCTCACTTGCTCTGCCGACACCCATAACAACGAAGAACAAGGAGATGAACCGAGAAGACAGGGAATCTCAGTCTCACCAGCCATCGGTGGAATCCTTGATGTCGATGTAGTCCACCTCCAGCGGCAGCTTCCTCTGCGTCGAAAAAGCAAAGCCAACCCCGAACGAATCAAACCCAAGCCACGAACGAGAACTCACCTCCACTTCACACTTTGTAGCAGAGAAGGGAAATAAAGAAGAGGAATCGACGACGGAGCAAAGAACCGAACCTGATCGAGGAGGCGGAGTGACCCGCGGGCGTAGACGATGGACTGCAGCGCATCGGATCCCACCATTCTTGGAAGGGGAAGGGAGGAGAGAAAGGCACGCGCAGCCGGCGTCCGGAATTGGGGAAGATGGGAAAAGATTCGGAGGGGGGAGGCGGCTGGCTTGGGCTTGGCTCGTTCCGTGAGCCCGTGAACACTGCTGCCGTGTTCGTTTGCGCGCATCGCCTGGCGCCCGGGCTAAAAGAAGGAAAGGAATGTCTCGGCACACTCTTGCCCCGAGGCCCTCGTGCGGTATTTTGTTTCGCGCGTCCGTCCATACAGGAGGGCGTGGTGCTCAAACGGAGTCGACGCCGCCGCCCGCCGGGCTACGCCGCCGACGCAGCAGCCGTCGTAGGTGTGCGGCGCGTGACGTGGCGGCACGAAGCATGGCGTATTTGGATCTTGCAATGCTGAAAAAAGAAGAGGTTTCGAGAGTGTAAACCACTTCTTTTTGTTCGAGAGAATTTTTTCAATACGTGATGGGTCATGGGTTTCGAATCTAAGGAGACGGCACGAGTCATGCCATGCTTGAAACTCCACGATATGTTGGAATGTGACGGGCGGATTTGCAAAACGCGTACGAGTTACGAAATCAAACATCTTTGATGAGTTTGATCGATTGTTTGAGACCGGCTTGGCCTTTTTTTTTTCTTTTTTACGAGATCGTTTGATCAATCAATTATCGGATTTGTATAGTGACGTGGGATTGGGGAAGATGCATATGTGCATGAACAGGAGAGGCATCAGATCAGGAGCATTCTTTTCTAGCGGATGCCGGATGGTATGACACGAGTGGAGCAGAGGAGGATTGGATTCCACAAGACGCATGCTGCAGGTGGAAAGATGAGGTGGAAAGGTGAGGTTTGGTGAGTACGTGGGGCACTCAGCGTCTCAGCCGGACAGTAACATTGGCGAATTTCAGGATCTAGATTCAAATTTGATGAACTTCTCAAAAAAAATGATGAACCTAATCAAGGGAAGATAATGTTTTTCAAAATCCACATAAAGCTCAGTGAGAGCTGCCCACCTCATGATTCGAAAGTAAAAAAAATTCTAGTAAATAGTCCGTTTGGTTGGCTTCAGCTTCACCTCACATACGTATGCGTGCACCCACGATACAAAATGCGAATTATTTTTTGAAAATAAAAAATAAAAAAGGAATAGGGAGTTGTTTTCTTGAGCCGAAACCGTGATGATGCGGCGCGAAATCAAAACCGGCACAAATCGTTTCCACTTTTGTCTCTAGCTTCGCAAACACATCGTGGTCAAACACTGATATGTCCCAAATCATAGTCGAATAAAATTGCGCATTGTGGTTAACATTGTAACATTTTGACGAGAAAACGTAAAGCAAGACCACTTGGTTAATTGTTACCATCTCATTTTCATTTGGTTTGATATCTGTTTTGTGTTTTCCAAAGTTTGTCTTCGAAAAAACTAGGAAGGCGATACCCCAATCATTTATGGCCCCACCTGCCAGTGATCCTTATGGCCAGCCTCACCTCCACGGCCCACCCGGCAGCCTCACGCGGTCGCAGTTACAGTAATCCCAGGAAAATCGAACTGACTCGCCTTCGCCTCGCAGAAGATAATGGAATTCGCCGGGCCCACACCATTAGCTTCGCCGGACCCACATGTCAGTGGCGCAGCGTTGGAACCACTAGCCTTACTAATCCTCCATTTCCCCATCCCCACATAAACCCCAAAACCCTCCAGAACCTTCTCCTCCGTCCTCCCCCGCCGCCGAAACCCTAGCCTCCGCAGCCATGGCCCTCGCGCTGCGCCTCCGGCGGGCCCTCGCCGCCGCCACCACCGCGGCGCCCCTCCTCCGCCCGTCCGCCTCCGTCGCCCGGTCCCTCCCCCTCGCGCCGCCCTCTGCCTCCCCGGCGGCGCAGCCGCTCCCGCGGGCGCCGTGGCGGCTGCTCCCCGGCGGCGCCGCCGGGTTCCGTTCCACGGCCGCCGCGGCGGCGCGGGGCGGTGCCGACTACGGTGCCGACGACGCCAAGATCTCCCCCGACGAGATCCTATTCGAGGGCTGCGACTACAACCACTGGCTCATCACCATGGAGTTCCCGGACCCCAAGCCATCCCGCGAGGAGATGATCGAGACCTACCTCCAGACCCTCGCCAAGGTCGTCGGGAGGTATGATGCGCTGCGTATTCCCCCGTTTTCCTTTTGATTTCGTTACGGAATGCGTGGCTTTGCTACGGATTGGGCTTGGTGTCGGGGCTGCTGGCGCCGAATTGGTCCTTATGGCAGTGATGAATGAAATGTGATTCTGAATTGTGTGATTGCTTCATCTCGTTGTGGTACCCCTTGTTGGAGACAGGGGATGAGTCGGGTGTTTGATCTAAAGTGCTGCACATGTTGTTGTCCTTGCGGTGCTGAAGGGACTGATTGTCCTGTGTTTCGTTTTGTTTCGCACTTAGTATTTACTATGACCAGTTCAAAGTAAGCGATGTGTTAGAATGCACCAGGTTAATATTTTCTTTTGAGGACAGTTAAGATTGTCAACTTCATTTTTTTTTACTGGACATCATATAAAAGATGATATATATCTTTTTCTCAAACAACATAGAACTTTGTGTCATTTTTATAGAAGATGATATGATAATTTTATCTTGAAAAGTTGAGTTTACTAATGTAAAGGGACCATGTTTTGCCTTTAAGACCATGTCAATTCACAAGACATGCTGTTCTGCTTGTGCTGGAGATCAGATACTGTAACTGTCAATGAGGTTGAATTGTGTTCTATTCAGATGATGGTACTAATGAGAAGTAGTACCATTTACTTCTGGTATGATATGGGAAGTTAAGGAGGTCTTATTGGATTTAAATTATGGAGGTTTTACATTGCACATGGTTGACTTGACGGACAATGTTCATGCTAGTTTTTCCTAGAGTTGCAATGAACTTACACATCAGAAGTGGTGGTTACATGAATATATTAGTTTTTATTAATGTGGGATTAAAAAGTTGCCCCATATAGTGTGATAACAATCCAACTTTTTTTTCCTGTTTACAGTTACATGAACATATTTGTTTGTGTTGATGTGGGATTAAAAAGTTGCCCCATAGCGTCAAAACAATCTAACTTCTTTTCCTGTTTGCAGTTCTCGACTTAATTAGTTCAAATACTTCCAGGTGTATTTTGGGGGCATAAAGTACTGTAGGTCTACATGAGAGTTTATGTTGAAACCAGAAAGTATTATATAAGGGCCCACCTGAAACTAATGCCTACATCTGAACTGTTGCACTGCTCTTTTTTTAGGAACAGTTTGATTTTATTTGTCATAACTGGGAATAGTTATAATTAAAAGGGAAGATGGATGGATTCCACTTGGGAGGACAAGTAATGATCTTGTTTTTTCAAAAATAAATTTCACTTAACAAAGATGTATGGTCATGCACTGTCAAATCATGTACAGAGTGTTCTTGGTGATTTGGTGTTTTTCTAGTTTCTGCAGCATCATGCTTATGTTACTCTGCATTTTACCAGCTGGAATGTTTATGCCAGTGATATTTTTTTGGCTAACTATGCACCCCCCCCCCCCCAAATGCAATATTTGCACTGACTTTAAATTGTCAAGTTATTGTTTTTTTATGCCAAGGCCATTATTGTATATGCTTAGTGGCATAGCTCTTAACTAAAGTCTTCAACTTGTTTTATAATGTAATTTACCTCATTTTCTGGGCTTTGGTTTTTTAGTTATGAGGAGGCTAAGAAGAGGATGTATGCTTTTAGTACAACAACCTATAATGGTTTTCAGGCTGAAATGACTGAGGAAATGTCAGAAAAATTCCGCGGTGAGTGAAGTATAGCTAATTTATTTTATGTTTTCTTGCAACTGATACGATTATGAGTTGCATAGTATTTATCCTCCTTGTTTTGGTATTTGGTCAGGTTTACCTGGAGTAGTTTTCATTTTACCTGATTCATACCTGTATCCAGAGACAAAAGAGTATGGAGGTCTGTTCAATTCTCACTCTTTCTTTAATTAATTTGCCACTTATTAACTAGAAATGCCATGATTTAATTTTTTACTGTATGTAGCACATGATACTTGTTAGAAATTCATCCTGTATATGTATTTATTTCACCAGGGGACAAATATGAAAATGGTGTCATCACTCCAAGACCACCGCCTGTTCATTATAGCAAACCATCAAGGACTGACAGGAATCGTAACTACCGGGATGGCCCTCCCCAGCAAGGAAATTACCCGAACCGCCCTCCACAAGGAGGTTATCATAATAGCTCACCACAGCAAGGAAACTTCCAGCCGTACCGCTCACAGCAAGATGGAAGAGGCTATGCCCCACAGCAGAATTATGCACAAAGTGGACAAGATGCTAGAGGTTTTGGGGGGAATGATCATGCAGATCGTTCAGGGTACAATGGAGCACCTGGTGGCTTCCAAGGTCAAGCACCTCAGTACCAAGGGCCTCTAAATCCCGCTGGTCAAGGTCAAGGTTACAACAACTCCCAAGAGCACAGGAACTTTTCTCAAGGGCAGGGAGGAGGTCTCAGGTCTGGTGGCCCTTCAGCTACTGGTTCTTACGGCCAACCATCAACACCCAGATCTTATGGCCAACCATCAGCGCGTGGAAACTATGGTCAGCCACCTCCATCAGCACCTGGAAACTATGGCCATCCACCTCCATTAGGGTATCCTAGCGGTACCAGAGTTCCTGGTGTGAACCCTAGTTATGATGGGGACAGCAGACAGGGGGCAGGACTGACATATGGTGGAGATAACTGGCAAAGACGTTCTGATCAGTATCCTAGCCCTGGTGAAGGACAAGGGAATTGGCAGGTATGAGAGCATTTGTTATACAAATTTCCAAGGTTCAGCTAGGCGCTAGGCGGAATCTAGGCGCTGACCCATTGCCTAGCGCCTAGTCGCTGATAGTCGCCGAGTACTCGGTGCCTAGCCACGATTAGGTGCTGACCCATTGCCTAGCGCCTAGTCGCGCCTAGTCGCCGAGTACTCAGCGCCTAACCGAACTATGCAAATTTCACTTATAAGTGCTATTACATTTTGCATTGAAATAAAGCAGTTTAGACGGCACATTGCAACTGTTTTGGCTAGTTCTAGATTGAACCCAATAGTGACTATGCCTTCAAGTTAAATGATTATTTAGATTTATGAACTATGAACTAATTGACTGCTTTACAATTTCCATACCCTTCTATTTGTTGTATTGCTTTTGTAGGGTGCTGTAATAGAAGTGTTGGAATACATCAAACCCAGTTTTAACAAAGTCTAGCTACAACTAATTCTGCAATAGCTTTTCTACCTATGGACTTTCATTCTTTTTGTAGAAAATAGTTTGATCTGCTTTTATAAAAGCAAGCAAGAAAAACATTTGTCTTGCAGTCATCCATTGGGGTTATTAGCTCAGACTGCATGACTCTTGCTCAAACTAAGTTTTTAAGCACACTTAAAAGTCTACATCGATGAAAATAAATCAGGCACAAATTAAAACTCTTAGGCATTGTGATATGTGCTGAACTCTATTCTACAAAGTGATAGCCTGTTTGTATCAGGCGCATGCGAAAACAATTAGTCACCAATTGAATATGAATGTACACCATCAATTGCTGATTACTGACACTTGTTCTCTTGTGGTTGTGCAGGGTAGGCAGTAAGAGCTTAATTGTTCCACTGAAGGCAAGCGCGAGACTTGGAATGTAGAAATCCCCACCTGTAAAATAAGCGACTGTGGCACATTACTTTCTCTTTTGGTTTGCATTCAAACATGAACTTATGGGCATGTGTCATTACAAACGTTATGGATGCAAACTTATGCTTTGTTTGTTGGGCCAGATATTTGACATTGTTAAACAAAAATGGATGTGGAACATTCTTTTGTCTCATCTTTCCAAGTTCTGCATTTAATCAATGTTTTTCCCGAGAATATCTTCCGGTGAATATTGATTGTAGGGATGCCACAGTAACCGGTGAAATCACATCATATGCTTATTATCCATGTTAATCCTCGGTGAAGCTGTCCATTTTGTACCGCTGCCAGAGGCGCAACAAATTGAACAGAGAGGGGGATCTTTTTCTGAGATGCGTTCATGCATTTACAATGACATGCTGTTAGACTATCCGCAACAGTATCCTCTAAAAACATCTCATAAACTAATATTTGGGGGTTCTCTTAAACAATTTGATGCCCTAAATTTCATTTTGCTGCAGCAGTTGTCTTTATTTACTACCTCTATATCCATAGGTCCCACCACCTCACCGTCTCCCTCGCCATCCGCCGCCCGTGGCGTTCCCAAACAGCTAGTTGCCCTTCACCAGTCGAGAGCGTGCACAGGCTGGCGCGCTACTCTGCTCCGCGGCAGCAGCTGCCTTGCGGCCGTGCTCGCGCTGGCGGCTCTCACGTCGGCGGGCGAGAGCAGCGTCGCCCTCGACTGGCATGTCGTCTTGCACATCCAGAACAACTCCACGTCCTCCTCCGACCACACGAGCGGCCATGGAATCTTGGTGTGGAGGCAGAGGTGGAGCTCCAACTAGGGTCGGCCAGGCCGAGGCCCTGGTCTTGACCCACGGAAGCCCACATATCTCATGTAATTTTGGCCTACGAAACGACTAGGGCACACCAGCGCAGCAGGCGAACAGCCCGTAGTCCACCCCCGCTGCCGCCGCTACACGCGCAAGCGCCTTCACGCCTCGGCGGCTCGGCCTCGACGCCTCGCGACGGCCGCGGCCCCTGGAGCCTGCCCCGAGCCGGCGAGCCCCCGACGGCGACTGCGCGACGCGCGCCCTGTGCCCTCGCGGGGATCCGGAGTCCCCATGCGCGGCGCGCCGACGCCGCCCGCCCCTCGCCGTCCCGCCGCCCGCCGGACACAAGACTGGCTCCCGGCGCCGCTGCTACCTGCGGACTGCGGTGGTGCGCAGGCCATTCCCTGCCCGCCTGCGTGGTCGCCGGCCGCCGACGCTCAGTCCGCCCGCCGCCATGCGCCCTCTTCACCATCTTCAGACTTCAGAGACTGGTATTCATTTCTTCTCCCATCTTCAAGACTTCAATTGACCAATTCCCCATTAATTGAAAACATTGTGGTATTGCAAATTTGCAATTTCATATTTGTAATTGATATTACAATGAAGAGGAGTAGAACATTGTCATCCTTGTAAGAGGGAAAAATTTTAAGTGGAAGAGGGAAAAATCAATAAACTAGCCTTGTAAGGGCAGGGGATACATGATGGGGTTCACATCACAAAACCTTGTGTCGTCTTGAACACATGTGGGATGCTGAATTTTGACCCTAGTCGTCAGCGAAAGCTGGCTCCGCCACTGCGTGGAGGCATTGTTGTGGCCACGGGAAGCTGGAGCTTTGAATAAGGATCTCGATGGGCGTGGCAGGAGCTTCAATTTGGACAGCAGCGACCTCAGTCTCGGATGCAGGCACTTCAATTTTGCTACGGACATGGGGGAGGATGGTGACGAACGCGGCGGCGGGGACGGCACCCAGCCGAACCATCTCGGTTCGGGCGCGGCGCGGCGCTGCATCGCTGCGCAGCGGGAGACATGCCCGTAGCCACGGAGCTCTTGTCCAGCCCGCCCTCCTTGTCCACGAGCACGCCGGCGAGGTCATTCTCGCCGTCTTTTTCCCTCCGCCGACCGTTTTCTCCTCTTTTCCCTATCAAGAACAGAGTTGCGCCTCCTTTCCGATGTGTCGAGCATCACCACCTCTTGTTCCAATTCATCTTGAGATCCGGACGGGGCTGGCGGCTGCATCGACCATGCGGGGTCGTCGTCGCGCCACCCTCTCGCGGCCTGATGGATGCGCCCGCGGCTCTCCGCGCCGGCCCCGCCGGCAGCGGCTCCGAGCCCCTGCACCACGATCTCGCCTCCGAGTACGGAGTTGCTGCAGATGTGGGGGCGGAGGAGATCTCACGACGTGGGGTCGCTTCCGAGTACGGGACGGAGGCGGACGACACGTGACGACGACGGGGAGGCGGCGGGCGACGTGTTGATGGAGAGGTGAAGGAGGCGGACGGCGGGGTTCCGCGCCGCCTCGGATCCACCGTAGAGCTCGAGGAGGAGAGAGCAGGGGAGAAATAGGTAGGTGCACGGGAGGAGACGGGCTGGGGAGCCCTTCTCCTCTACCACGCCGGAGCTGGACCTGCGGGTCGCTACCGCCGCAGCCATCCTCGGGCTCCTCGAGATCTCCGCCGGGGAGCAGCTGCGGCGCACTGGATACCGGCGAACGGGAGTGGGAGCCCGCCGTCTGCGATCGATGTTGCCGTTGGGCCCTTGCTTGCCGCTGGTAGACGGCAGCGCTTGAGGCCTCCAGCGGCGGGAGGAAGGGTCGGCGTTGGGAGGGGAGAGACCAGGAGGAGCGAGAGGAATGGGTGGGCGGGGCAGGAGAAATTTGTATTCGTGCCATCCTCAAAAGTGGGCTTCACTCTTTTGCCATCCCGCAAAATGACTTCGCTAAAATGCCATTCTCAACTGAGCGCACACCGCTGAAATGCCTTTTTGACCAAAATACCCTCACCCTTCTTCTTCCTCACCCCATCGCCGCAGCCACCCGCCCATGCAGGCCCTGCTCCTCCTTGCTTCCGGTCAGCGGCGGCGGCGCGGGCACCCGACGGCCTCCCGGAGGCGTGGGGTTGGCGGCCGACGGCTCCCTTTCCTCCCTCATCCTTCTTCCCTTCTCCCCGCGTGGAGATCCCGCCGGGCGCCAGTCATGGAGGTGGTGCCCCGCGCCGAACTTCCTCCTGCTCATGCCGCCGACTGCAACCTTCTCCTCCACACGGCGGTCGCGCCATGGCCTCCTCGTCCCCGTCCTCTCCAAGCTCCTGCGTCCTGGATGGAGCCGCCGCCGCCTGGATGGAGCCGGCCCACCGCTCTGGGCGTCGAGAGAGGAGAGCGGCCCACCACTGGCGGGGCAGGCCCTAGGGTGTTCGCGGCGGCGGATCGTGGCGGGGAGGTCTCCTTCGCCGGCGCACCCATGCATCGGGGAGGGAGGAGCAGGGGCGATGGCTGAGGCCCGTAGTGAGGAAGAAGAAGGGTGAGGGTATTTTGGTCCAAAAAGGCATTTCAGCGGTGTGCGCTCGTTTGAGAATGGCATTTTAGCGAAGCCATTTTGCGGGATGGCAAAAGAGTGAAATCCACTTTTGAGGATGGCACAAATGCAAATTTCTCGGCGGGGTAGGCGGCTTGGGGAAGATACGGTGTCCCCTAGATTTGCTTGATGGGAGGGGCCTCCGGAAATCTGGAGGATGCTTTTCAGGGTGCTGCTGCAGGGGTTATGAGTGGATGGATCCTCTATATTTATAGGTTTTTTTGGGAAACCTCTATATTTATAGGTTCGGGATGGGATAGAGAGCACTGCTGCAGATAGCCTTAGGGATGCAGGCGGGGCGGGTCTTTAAACGAACCCGCATGGCCACCCCGCTAAATTACGCTTCGCGGCGCATGCGATGCAGCTGCAACTTCCTTGCGGTCACGCATTTGCGAACATGTAAAGTCCAGCAGACAACAAAGCAAACCCACCAAAATCCGCAGCTTCTTTTTGTTTTGGCAACTGCGCTCGTTAGGCTAAGTCCAACAAGGTAGTGCAAAAATGAAAGGCAAATGGGCCTTTGCCTCGCGTCAACAGTGATTGCAACTTCCTCTACAGGACACCGTCTCCAACAGAGAGAAGGAAATCGCATTCGCATCCATCCCCTCCGCCTCCGCCTCCGCCTCCGTGTCCTCGTTTCCTCTGCCTCTGCGTCCACGGCGCCTCCGCGTCCATGGCGCCTGAGGACCTGTGTGGTTCGAGGAACGGTGGATGGTCACTTCCTGGTGTGATGAATGATTGACAACATTGTGCGGACTGACTCTTGGCTAAGTATTGCAGGTGCAGGTTGCGGCTTGATTGGTGCTGGTGCTGGTGAAGAACAAGCGCGAAAGGTCATTGCCGGTGAGGCCTCCAGGTGTGGAGTAGACAAGTAGACTTGGTTCGAGGGACCTGGTGGCCAGCGGGGTCAAGTGCGGGCCGCATGGTGGCAAGAACAGCAAGACGAAGTCGTGGACGATTTCTTGGTTGAGCCTCAAAACCAAGGTCGAGTCGGGACTTTGTGGGAGCCGAGTCATGAGTGGTGATTGGTGGAGGCTACACCAAGTCTGCGGGGTTTCCAGTGGTTCACCACAAAACCACTGGGTTCCTTGGTTCATCCACAAAGCCAAGACCGAAGACCGAAGAGCAGCAGCATCAGGCCGGTCTGACCGGTGGGGTGCACAGGTCTGCCCCGTGTGCGACGACGCCTTCCGGATTCTTCGAAGCAGAGGACACGCGTCGGGATCGTAAGGCTTGCATCGAGGCTAAGCAAGTTTGCGGTCGCCGGGCATCCGTCCGATGGTGCTACGACGAAGATCCCCAAAGTGCCCCTCGGGGGCGTGTATCTTAGTTTTATGTCTTAGGGGTAGTTTCGTCTTTCGGTTGTCTCTATATAACCCAAGTGGTGAGAGGATGGCAGCCATCTCTTGGAACCCTAGCTCATTTGCTTTTGCTATTTTCCCTTTCTATTTTCCTTAGGATTTTTAGGACTAGCTTGAGAGCTTCATGGTGAGATCCTTAGAGAGGGATGGATGATCGGGTGGCAAGCTAGACCTTGTATGAACCTTCATGGTATGTATAGATGATTCGGCGTGGTTTCTCAAGGCCTTGTGTTGTTTCTCTCATTTTCCTTTTTGGTGATTTTCGGAGTCTTTTCTTGGCGATTTTCTTGCGGTGGTTTTGAGGCCTTTCTCTTTGGGATTTGGTTAGGGATTTATGCATGAACCCTTCGTGGTTCTTTTCTTTGTGATTCCCCTCTCAAATCCGTGAGTAAAGGTGCTCGATTTTGGGGTTTTCTTAGGTTTTGGGAAAGTGATGTTCTTGGTGGAAATCCTTCAATTCCTCTTGATTCAACGAGTTTTGGTGGACCAAATCGTAGCTATGGGATGCCCATGAGGTACTCCTAGTATCCCCAATGTCTTGTGCGAATCCATGGAGCGAATCGGGGGATCGGGAAGGTAGTTTGGAGGGGTTGACCCGCGGCTCACTATTCATCCCAAGCGCCCAGACCCTGACCGGTTTGACCGGTGCCTTCCACCGGTCTGACCGGTGTAGCCCCTGTTGGGTTTTGGCTCGGGTGAACGTGCTGGTGTGTTCTTTAGTCTCTAGGCTTGCTGCTGTGACGAGTTTGGTGCTGTTTGGAGCTCGAGAGGTTGTTTTCCCAGATTTGGGGTTTCCTGCCTAGGACCGGTCTGACCGGTGTGCTGTACCGGCCTGATCGGTGCAAGGGCTTGTCTGTGGAAATTGTCAAGTCTTGCTCGGGTGATCCGGTTTGGGGTCTAGGGTGACCCGGTGTGCCTCTGGAGAGTGTCGGGTGATCCGGCGGTCTAGTCCGGGTGATCTAGCCGGGACCGGTCTGACCGGTGGTAGTGACCGGTCTGACCGGTGTGGTCTGAGTGCTACTTGAGTGTTTGTTCCGCTGCATTCTCGAGTAGGTTTCGGTGGTTGTTGGTTCCTAGGACCAGTAGCACTTCAGTGGCTACGTGGTCTTAACCAACTTGGGTAGTTGAGTCGGAGAAGTGATTTGGTCAAGCCGTGTTCATCTTGTTGGAGAAGACATCTCCCTCGATTATCGGCTCCCATTTACTCCCCCTCTCTGGTCGCCAGTTCGGTCCTTCAGCGCCTCCGCCTCCGCGTCCATGGCGCCTGCCGCTGAGGTGAGGAGGCCAGCTGCGCATGTGAACGCGTCTTTGCCTGCTCCCTCTGCCGGCCTGGATCGTGGCGACAGCGGGCTCGGGCCAGCGGCGGCGGTGGCGCCTTCTTCCCCAGCTGCTCGCCGACGGGCTCGGGCCAGCGGCGGCGCATCAAGCTCCTTTGCCTCCCCCGCTCCTCCGCCTCCCACTGCTCCTCTGCCTCCCCGCTCCTTCGCCTCCCCTGTGCGTCCGCGTCTCGGCTCCTCCGCGTCCGTGCACCCCACCGCCGCGGCCTCCACCTCGCCTTCTTCATCGACTCTGGCTGCAGAGCAGGGCCCGCGCCGCCGTCCTCTTCTCCCGCCACTGCCCCTCCCCTGCTCCTGCTCAGGGCCGCTGTCCCCGCCGTCGGCCCCTCCCCTGCTCCTGCGTGCGGGCCGTACGCCGCCGGCACAGGGAGAAGATGCGGAGGAGGATGGGGCCGGAGGGAGGTGCGATGCAGCGTGGGAGGATGGCGTCGGAGGGAGGCGCAGTGCTGCGCTGGAGAATGCATTCCAGGAGAGAGGAATGGCAAATTTGCATCGCCTCTCTCCTCCGATGCAGTTTACCTCCTACGTTTGCGTGGTCTGCTGGAGAGGTTGCATTGCGTGAACAGTAGTAGTAGGAGATGCAAAAATGCTTTTGCATGCGCTCTGTTGGACTCAGTCTTATATATGTTTCCTAATTCCTCCTGAGGCCCGCGACCATCTGCCAGGCTGCGACCAAATGCGAAGTTGATTTCCAATCGAAATTGCTTAGACAAGCTTCTCCGTACTGGCTTCGATTTCTAAACGATTTGCATGCTGAGCACATGATGGAGGTTTGCAGAGCATACATGCTGTATTTTCACTCGTACTCCATCCGGTTTGGTACCAGAAGTCGTCTAAGATAGTGACACGGTTACCAAAGCACAACTTTAACTTCTACTTTTTATAAAAATATTTATTGAAAAGTTATATGTGTATATTTTTATGAAAGTAATTTTCAAGACATCTATTTATATGATTTTCACATTTTGAAACTCAAATTTTTTAAAGTTATTCATTATTTATATTCCCATACCAAACCGGAGGGAGTATTTCCAAAAAGGGTTTTGCATCCCTTGTCCTATCAGGCGCTGCTTGCTTCCCCTGTTTTGAAAGAGCGCTGCCAGAATTTGCATTTTTGACTGTTGGATGCTCGTTGACATTTGCTACAGATTGGCACCTATCTTTAAAATGATGCTACCTTTGATCGATCCGCATTGAGCATCTCGATCTGGATGAAAGTTGCACGAGAATGAGATTTCGAAGGATTTTGGGTGAAGTCAACTACAGGAGGAAATCTAGCTGCGTTTTTCCAGGAAAGTTAAAAATCCAGCTTTTAGGTAATGGCGACCTTCAGCATAATTCAAAATGCCGGAATCTAAGAATTTGCCCCTTTGAGAAGAATGATAAAGTAGTCAAAAAGTGCAGCAAATACACGGGCGAATCAGGTTGCTGCTCCTGGTTTTGCTTACAAAGTCATCATGTACTTGGCACGTCCATAAGGTAAATTAATGGGACAATGTTGTGAAAATCATGCCATAGCTTAGCTGCTATAAAAAAATGGCATATATTTAGCATTCTACTGAAGGAAGCTTTACTAAAATAAAATTTTGACCTCTGAAACATACGTAAGAGCAACTCCAGCAAAGCCCTTACTTGAGCCTCTACTCAAAAAGTAGGGCCTGAGAACAAAAAAACACTCCAGCAGAGCCCTAACTCCACCCCTATTACTGTTCACAGCCCCTACTCCCCCTCGCCCCCTTCTCCCGCGGGTGAAGAGAGAGGCTCCTACTTGGCCGTTGCCGTCGTTGCTTCCTCCCGAGTGCGCACGGAAGCCAACGGACGCCGCCACCCCTAGGTCCTCGAATCGACCATCCATGCCCAACTGTGTGCCGCTGCCTCCTCGCCCAGCCGGAGGTTGAGCTCCTCCTGCGCCGTCACCTCCGCGCCGGCTGGAGTTCGAGCTCCCCGAGCTCGAGCGGATCCGAGCCTTCACTGGCGTCCGGCGCGCGCATGTGGCCAGGGGCTCTGCTCCTTACCACACGAATCGAAGCTGCAGGATCCCGCCACCGGTGATGTACCACCGCCCGCCTGGAGATCCGGCACTGTCAGCTCGAGATCTAGTGGGGCGGGGGAGAAGGCGGGTGCGCCTAGCCAGAGCTCGCGCTGCAGGGGTGAAGGACCGATTAGGCGAACCAGAGAGGGGGGGAGTGAATGGGAGCCGATAAAAATTCTTCTCGAAGGAGATGGGAACTCTAACAAGACGAACACGGCTTCCGAAACACTTCTCCATCTCAACTACCCAAGTTGGTCAAGACCACGTAGCCACTGGAGTGCTACTGGTCCTAGGAATCAACACACAACCTTCCGAACCAAAGCTCCCAACACACACAGCGGAAACTTGCACGGCTTGCTGCCTGTGCTACACCGGTCAGACTGATGGCCTGCGCCGGTCAGACCGGTGGCACCGGTCACACCGGTGGACAGCGCCGGTCAGGCCGGTGGCTACAGCAACCGCACAACAAATGTTCCAGGGAGCCTCAGTGACTCCTTTAGGCCCTGGAACAAACACCACCACCAAAGAACAACTTGCCAAGAAGGAAAACCCCTCACAAAGCATAGCAAGACAACTCCAAACGGGCCAAGAACTGGACAGCAGGACCACGGGACAAAAACCACACGGACAAGGCTGTTCCCCGAGACAAATCCCACCAAGGGCTAGCACCGGTCAGACCGGTCAAGAGCACCGGCAGACCGGTCGTGCCTGGGCAGCTCGGGATGAACAACGCCCGCGAGTCAACTCCCCCAAATCCAACTCCCGATCTCCTGATTCGCTCCACGGATTCGCACAAGACTTTGGGGATAGTAGGAACACCTCATGGGCACTCCATAGCCAAGATTTGGTCCACCAAAACTCGTTGAATCAAGAGGAATCGAAGGATTTCCGCCAAGAACGCCACGAACTCTAGAACCACGAAAACCCCAAAATTGAGCCCCTTTACTCACGGATTTGGGAGGGGAATCAAAGGGAAAAGAACCACGAGGGGTTCATGCATACATCCCCCACCAAATCCCAAAGAGAAAGGTCTCAAAACCACCACAAGAAATTTGTCAAGAAAAACCTCCGAAAATCACCAAAAAGGAGAAACGGGAAAGACACAACCAAGCCTTGAGGAACCACGCCGAATCATCTATACATACCAAAGAGGTTCATACAAGGTCTAGCTTGCCGCCCGATCATCCTTCCCTCTCACAAGATCTCACCATAAAGCTCTCAAGCTAGTCCTATAAAAATTCTAAGGAAAATAGGAAGAGAAAATAGGAAAACCAAATGAGATAGGGTTACAAGAGATGGCTGCCATCCTCTCACCCCTTGGGTTATATGGAGGCAACCGAAAGACTAAAATACC
Source organism: Cenchrus fungigraminus (assembly GCA_036936925.1). Lineage (NCBI taxonomy): Eukaryota > Viridiplantae > Streptophyta > Magnoliopsida > Poales > Poaceae > Cenchrus > Cenchrus fungigraminus. Next base: position 96,490,840 of record CM072774.1, on the reverse strand, counting down.
CTTACTAGCTAACTAGGGATACATGCCCCTCAAGGGCAAATTTGGAAGTCTTTGTCTTCGCACCATCGGACGGATGCCCAGCGACCGCAAACTTGCTTAGCCTCGACGCAAGCCTTGCGATCCCGACGCGTGTTCTCCGCTTTGAAGATTCCGAACTGCGTCGTCGCACACCGGTCAGACGGGTGCTCCTCACCAGTCAGACCGGTACCCACCGGTCAGACCGGTCAGACGCCTCCGCCAATCACCACTCATGACTCGGCTCCCACGTAGTCCCGGCTCGACCTTGGTTTTGAGGCTCAACCAAGAAAACGTCCATGACTTCATCTTGCCGTTCTTGCCACCATGCGGCCCGCACTTGACCCCGCTGGCCACCGGGTCCCTCGAACCAAGCCTACTTGTCTTCTCCACACCTGGAGGCCTCACCGGTAACGACCTTTCGCGCTTGTTCTTCTCCTGCACCAACACCAGTCAAGCCGCAACCTACACCTGCAATACTTAGCCAAGAATCAGTCCACACCACGTTGTCAATCACTCATCACACCAGGAAGCGACCATCCACCTGTCCTCGAACCACACATGGCTCTCAATCGCCCCCTTGATGAGTGCATTGACAACACACACGTTTTGGTAACCAAGGGAAAAGAAAAAGAAAAGACACGACTAAAAGAAACTCCAACAAGCGATCGAAAGCCAAAGAAAAAGCAAAGAGCAACATCACTTGAAGAAGACAAGTCTCGGACCCCTTAGGCAAGGGCAACGGCTCGACACATCCGAGACAAAACATGCTCAAGCAAAGAGCACAAACCATCAAACCAAAGCTCGAAAACCACAAAGAGCTCCCCTGCACACATGCAAGCTCCCCCTGAACCAATGCACCTCCCCGTGGACGAATGCATGCGAACCACATCACGAAACAGAGCAGCTGCAACAGCTCAGCTCTGACCGGTCAGACCGGTCGACACCACCGGTCAGACCGGTGCTCAACATGTGAACAGGACCAGCACTCTGACCGGTCAGACCGGTGACCTCAACCGGTCAGACCGGTGCACAACAGAGCCCAGAAATGGCTCGAAACAACCTGAAAACCTTCCAAATGCATTCAGTAGGCCAAAACATGCTCAAACTTCTCCCCCTTGTTGACAATGCATGAATCAAGCCAAAAATGTAAAAAATGTAACCTAGAGTTTCTCAAATAGACAAAATTCAACATAGGATGCTACACATGTCCAAATGAGTAAGTTAGATACTCTATAGCTTCGCAATGACATCAACTACATGATCACCAAGTTTCACAACCATTGGACGAAGCTAAGATAGAATTGAGCAATTTTGCGAAAATTTACCCTCTCATGAGCAAAGTCCTAAACATGATCAAAACATATCAAAATGGCAAAGCCACACAAACTTCATGCTAGGACAACCATTCTAAGCATAAGACCATCATAAACACCCACAAGCACCTCATGTCATGTCAAAGCCACCGAGCCATGTGCCTACTTCTAGATATGAGACTTCTCATTGGTAGGCATCATGCAACGGTTTAGCACCCAAAGCAAATTAAAATTAGTACATATGACATGGGAGCACATTTTCCAAGTAATTTACATTTCATTTTCAGATTTGAAATTGGTACATGAAATGTCTTTGCGACAAAAAGGAACTTATGCCCCTCCACAAGATGAAGCATGGGGGCTAAACATTCATGATGGCAAATGAGCCTTTGGCCCCATATGATCAAAATAAGCTATCCAACCACAAATTAAGCATAGCCACGCCACAAAAACATGTCAAAATCATATAAAGGCATTTACTCATAAGAGAGCATACATATGAGATTTTTGAAAAACATAGCCATCAACCAGGGATATAAACCAAGATTATCAAGAGCTAAGCCAAACTAACCATAGCTTACCAAACTAGCTCACAAAGACATATATATCATTCCATGGTGAACAATGTATATAGGAGAAGTCTTTCCTAACCAATGCAATGATACAAAATGCATGCAACCTAAGATACAAAGATGCCTATACATCATGTTACATATGCCATGCCAAATGCAAGAAATGCACAAAGGAAAGCTATACATATGCTACAAAGAAGCTCCCACACTCCAACTCAAGAAATCAAACACACACCAAGCTCCCCCCCGCAAACGAGTGAAAGTTGCTTGATCTAGGGGTTTGGTGAAAATATCAGCTAGCTGGTCATGTGTGGGTACATGGATCAAGGCGATTTTTCCTTTCTCTACGTTGTCTCTCAGAAAATGATACCTCACTTCTATGTGCTTGGTTTTGGAATGGAGCACTGGGTTCTTTGCAACGCTTATGGCACTGGTACTATCACATTGAAGTGGGACATGGGTATACTCCTCACCAAAGTCACTCATGGTGTATGTGATCCAAAGGAGCTGAGAGCAACAACTAGCTGCGGCCACATACTCTGCCTCGGTAGTGGATTGAGCCACACTCGACTGTTTGCGGGAAGACCAAGACACCAAAGAAGAACCCAAGAACTGACAAGTCCCAGAAGTGGACTTCCTATCCAACCGACACCCGGCAAAATCCGCATCTGAAAAACCATGAAGTCCCAAAGAAGAAGACGCAGAGTACCAAAGGCCGAAGTCGGGAGTGTGTCGCAAATACCTGAATATGCGCTTGACTGCTTGCCGATGCAAAGTCCTCGGAGACGCTTGAAAACGAGCGCACAGACATACCGAGAATTGGATGTCCGGCCTCGTCGCCGTCAAGTAGAGGAGTGACCCGATCATGCTCCGGTACTCCTTCTGGTCCACGTGTTCACCTTCCTCGTCCGCATCAAGAGCTGTAGTCGTACTCATAGGCGTCGCCATGGCCTTGGAGTCCTCCATCTTGAACTTCCTCACAATGTACTTGGTGTACTTAGCTTGGTGCACAAATGTTCCTTCCTTTGATTGCTTGATTTGTAGCCCGAGGAAGAACTGCAACTCACCCATCATACTCATCTCGAATTATCTGCTCATGTCTTCTGCAAACCTTGCAACAAGAGAGTTAGACGAGCCACCAAAGACAATATCATCCACGTAAACCTGCACAATCAGGATATCTCTGCCCTGCCTGAGGAGAAACAAGGTCTGATCGACCTTCCCCATCTCAAACCCTCTCTCAAACAGGAACCCCCTCAACCTACCATACCAAGCTCTAGGCGCCTGCTTCAACCCATACAGCGCCTTCCTCAACTTGTACACCCGGTCGGGGTACTTCTCACTCTCAAACCCCGGTGGTTGCCTCACATACACCTCTTCCTCCAACACACCGTTCAGGAAAGCACTCTTCACATCCATCTGATACAACTTGAACCCTTTAGCCACGGAAAAGGCTAGAAGGATCCTGATCGCCTCCAAACGAGCTACAGGAGCGAAAGTCTCCTCGTAGTCGATCCCCTCTTTCTGACTGTACCCCTGAGCAACAAGTCTTGACTTGTTTCTCACCACTTCTTCTTTCTCTCCCTCTTTATTTTTCCACACCCATTTTGTCCCAATCGGCTTACACCCTGGGGGAGGGTCAACCAACACCCAAACTTGGTTCCTCTGAAAATTCTCCAACTCCTCATGCATCGAATTAACCCAATTATGATCAGATAGCGCGTGTCCAATGTCTTTGGGCTCAAAGGTGGCAACAAAAGCAGCATGAGCGAAATGAGTATTGTTCCGAACCCTCGACCGTGTAGTGCGTTCATTCATGTCGCCGATGATTCTCGAAGCTGGGTGATCCACTTGCACTTGCCGGGGAGGTTCTCGCCTTGATGCTACCTCCCCCTCAACAGCAGCTTCGCCTTGATTTGGGTTTGTCGTTGTAGGTGTGGGAGAGAGCCCGTTCTCGATCGTCGTCGAAGTAGTAGGTACATGTTCAGCCGTGGACACCACACCGCCATCTTCATCATCTCCATGTTCATGCTCCTCCTCTTGAAAGATCTCCTCGCCAAGTTCGTCGTCACCTGCACACTCAAAAATAAGCTGACTACGTGGCTGTGTCTCGTCGAAGGTTACCTCGCAAGTCTCCACGATTTGGTTAGTTTCAAGATTGAGCACACGAAATGCTCTAGAATGAGATGCATAACCAAAGAAAATGCCATCGACAGACCTAGCCTCGAACTTGTCCAACTTCTTCCCTTTCTTCAGAATGAAGCATTTACAACCATAGACATGGAAGTGACTCACGTTGGGTGTGCGACCATGCATCAACTCGTAACAGGTTTTCTTCTTGTGAACCCTGAGGTAGATCCTGTTCGACACATAGCACGCGGTATTGACCGCCTCAGCCCAGAACCTTCTCGGAGTCCTATGCTCGTCGAGCATCGTCCGAGCCATTTTGCACAAGGTTCTGTTTTTCCTTTCCACCACACCATTCTGGGGAGGCGTATACGGACTCGAAAACTGGTGTTCAAGACCCAAGTCATGGCAAAAGGTTTCGAAGTGAGAGTTTTTGAATTCCGAGCCATTGTCACTGTGGATCGCTCGTATGGCATCTCCGTGCCTCTCGTTTCTTAACCTCAAGACAATATCTCGAACAAAACCAAATGTCTCCCCTTTCTCCTCAAGAAAGAACACCCACGCATACCGAGAGTAGTCGTCCACCACAACAAGAACATACCACTTCCCACCCGCAGATCGCACACGAGCTGGGCCAACAAGGTCCATATGGAGCAGCTCGCATGGACGCTCAGTCATCACATCGGTGAGAGGCGGGTGAGAAGAGGCTACCATCTTGGCATGCCTACACGGCGCACAAACCAACTCTTTCTCAAACCTCAATCGTGGCAATCCTCGGACCAAATTGAGTTTACTCTAGCGAGACAAAAGATCAAAGCTCAAGTGACCCAACTTCCTATGCCACTTCCACAACTCACTCGAAGAACCAGCCAAAAAGCAACGCTCCACACCAGAAGACTGAGAGAAATCAGCTCGGAACACTTGACCCTCGGGAACGACCATGCAAACAAGGTCCCCTCGAGAATCTAAAATCCGAGAACCACCAGGCCGAAACAACACCTCAAAGCCCTCATCCAACAACCGGGACACGGAAAGCAAATTGAACCCCAGCGATTGAACAAGAGCAACACGCCTGAGAGTGACCTTGTCACTTACCTTGATCTCACCTTCTGATAGCACACGCCCTCGCCCATTGTCCCCAAAAGTGATGTATGTCTTGGACTTCACCAGGACGAGACTTGAGAACCATCCCTTGTCTCCGATCATATGCCTCGAGCAACCGGAGTCAATCAACCAAACGTTCCTCAAGTCTCCCACCTGAAATTCAAAAATGAGCACGTGAGTGAACAAACGCATCAGCACAGGGGTTAGTACCAAAAGAGTAAAACCAGTGCCGAGCCATTTGCTCCAAAGTGGGGTTAGCACAAACCAAATCATCACGCCTATCAAAGCTACCACCACGGTAACCACTTCGAGGGAACCAACCCTCTCTAGCTAGAGGAGGACGAAAGCCACGAAAAAAAGACCGTGGACCGTTCCTCCTCTCCATCTCAAAGCTACGACTCCTCCTACCCCCGTATTGAGCACGAGGTGGAGAACGTCTAGCAAACTGACCACCTGCAGACTTTCCATACCAACCACCAGAACCACGACCACCAGAACCAAACCAAGCATCCTCACGAGCACGAAAACCAACTCGCTGTCTGTCCAGACCTGCACCTGTCTGACCGGTGTAGCGCACCGGTCTGACCGGTGTAGCTCGGCCAGCAGCACCACCTGCTGCCTTCCGGTCTCCCCAAGCCGGAACCGTCCTCACAATCACCTTGGCCCTGGGCATCTGCATACGAGGCTCAGGTACACCATTAGAGGGGTAGTACCTGTCCTTGTTAGCCCACTCTCTAGCCATTCTCTCCTCACGCTTCCTTTTGAAGCAAAACTCGCCCTTGTGACCATCTCTCCCACAATACCCACAATGGAACTTCATGGGCTGTGGCTTAGGCTTAGGCTTGGGTTGGGGCTGTTCACTCGGTTTCTCACCCTTCTTCTCTCCTTCCTCACCTCCCTTTGGACTCACAAACTTCACCGGTTTTTGGAAATCATTTGTTGGGTAAGGGAATATGGGTGGATCTGGAGTAGTATCAAGTTTGTTTCTGAGATGGTTAGGCTTGGGCTCAAACTTGTTATTGTGTCTGTTTAGTGGTGGGATAGGGATCTCTCTAACTCTCTCAACTCCCTCACCACTGTTCTCTCCAAACTTGTCAGCCCCAAGTGCCTGACCATCATAGCGTTTGAAAGCCGCTATCATGATACCAAGCTGAGGCTCCTGACCCGACAACCAGCTCATACATTTCCTCAGCTCATCATTCTCATCCTGCAAGCGATCAACATAATGTGCAAGCTCCAAATTTTTAACCGCATGCAATTCACAAGTAGAGCAAGAAGTGGGAATAGGCTCTTTCAACTTAGCCTCAAGCGAAATAGTGTAAGCATGCATCTCATCAATCTTTCCATGCAAAACAGGGCAAGAAGTGCAAAGCACCTAGCAAAGCAGGTCTAGACTTAAGCTCAGCCACTTCAACCCTAAGCATATCTAGTCCATCACAAGTAGAAGCATGCTTATCCTTAAGAGCAGTAAGATCAGCTAGGTACACAGAGCAATCACAGCAATCAATCTCATCAGAAACCACAGGAGAAGCCTTAAGCGAATCAATCTCAAGCTTAGCATCTAGGTTCTGGGTTTCTAGCTCAGCCACATGGTTCCTAGCTTCCTCTAGTGAAGCCCTAAGCTCTTTCCTCATCTTCTTGGCCTCTCTAAGCATGTGATCGCGATTATCAAGCAAGTCAACCAACTCCTCATTCTCCTTACGCAAAGAAGAGAGCTCATCACATACCTCATCCTCGGAGTCGGAGTCTGAGTCGCTCTGGTGACTCTTCTTGCTGCGGGAGCTACGAGCCATGCCGCAGAAGCCATCTCGTGTGAAGCAACTCAGCCCGCTCAAGTTCTTGGATGATTTCTTGTTCTTGCGCCGATCACCTTCGTCTTCACTGCTACTCGAACTCGAGGAAGAGTAGGCGGAGCTGGAGTCGACGTCGCTCGCTCCGACCATCGCTCGGGCCTTCCTGCCGCGGCCATCCTTCTTCCTCGACCGTCGCTCATCCTTGTGCTTGTGATCGTGCCTTGATCGGTACTTGCCGTCCCTGCTCGACCGGTGCCTGTAGACGTCCTTGTAGACGTCCTTGTTCTCCGTCTTCTCCGGGCAGTCGGCGACGAAGTGTCCTGGTTTGCCGCACTGAAAGCACGTCCGTGCTGTCCTCCTTGTGTTCACCCGGTTCTCGTGCAGCCTCTCGAACCGCCTGGTCAGCAACGCCAGCTCGTCCTCTCCAAGCATGTCGAACTCCTCGTCTGGCAAATACATCAAAGAAGATAGAGAGTACATCCTAGAGGATGCGTTAGCGTTAGACTTAGCTCCTTTGCCACCAACGAGAGCGAGACTATGAGAATCAGTCGGGCTCTCGATCTTGGCTGTCATATCACGGTCCAACTCAACCGACTTGAGCTTCGAGAATAGCTTGTTCACGGTCAAGGTGTCATACTTCTCGGACTCAACGATAGCCTCAAACTTCCCGTCCCATACGGTACGATCCAACGAGTGCAAGAGCTTCACGGCTCTATCATGATCATCGTATGGGAACACAGCCACATTGGCTCTCATGTTGTTCACAACGACCGTAAACCGCTAGAAAAGGGCATCGACGGACTCGCCGGGGAGATGAGTGAAGTTCTCGTACTCTCTCCGGTAAGTCGCGTACATCCGAGCCTGAACCTGAGCATTCCCAGCATGTGCATCCTTCAACTGCTCCCAAATCCTACAGGCTAAGTCCTCTGTCTAAACCCGATCAAATTCAGGCTGACACAGAGCACGAAACAAGTAGTCGACCGCCTTGTTGTTGGCTTCGAACATATCCCTCGATCCTGGAGCAAGGAAGTTCATCGGATGAACATAAGCTGTGTTCACCGTGACGTCCCAAAGGATCTGACCCTTTCCGCGAAGGAACACTGCCATCCGCCTCTGCCACATCTGGTAGTTCTTCCCATCGAAGTGCGGAGGACCCGAACCCCGTTCCTGGTACGCCATCTTTGGATCTTAGACTGGTAAGAGTCAATGAAGACCCGAACCGGCTCTGATACCAATTGAAGGACCGATTAGGCGAACCAGAGAGGGGGGGAGTGAATGGGAGCCGATAAAAATTCTTCTCGAAGGAGATGGGAACTCCAACAAGACGAACACGGCTTCCGAAACACTTCTCCGTCTCAACTACCCAAGTTCGTCAAGACCACGTAGCCACTGGAGTGCTACTGGTCCTAGGAACCAACACACAACCTTCCGAACCAAAGCTCCCAACACACACAGCGGAAACTTGCACGGCTTGCTGCCTGTGCTACACCGGTCAGACCGATGGCCTGCGCCGGTCAGACCGGTGGCACCGGTCAGACCGGTGGACAACGCCGATCAGGCCGGTGGCTACAGCAACCGCACAACAAATGTTCCAGGGAGCCTTAGTGACTCCTCTAGGCCCTGGAACAAACACCACCACCAAAGAACAACCTGCCAAGAAGGAAAACCCCTCACAAAGCCTAGCAAGACAACTCCAAACGGGCCAAGAACTGGACAGCAGGACCACGGGACAAAAACCACACGGACAAGGCTGTTCCCGAGACAAATCCCACCAAGGGCTAGCACCGGTCAGACCGGTCAAGAGCACCGGTCAGACCGGTCGTGCCTGGGCAGCTCGGGATGAACAACGCCCGCGAGTCAACTCCCCCAAATCCAACTCCCGATCTCCCGATTCGCTCCACGGATTCGCACAAGACTTTGGGGATAGTAGGAACACCTCATGGGCACACCATAGCCAAGATTTGGTCCACCAAAACTCGTTGAATCAAGAGGAATCGAAGGATTTCCGTTAAGAACGCCACGAACTCTAGAACCACGAAAACCCCAAAATTGAGCCCCTTTACTCACGGATTTGGGAGGGGAATCAAAGGGAAAAGAACCACGAGGGGTTCATGCATACATCCCCCACCAAATCCCAAAGAGAAAGGTCTCAAAACCGCCACAAGAAATTCACCAAGAAAAGCCTTCGAAAATTACCAAAAAGGAGAAACAGGAAAGACACAACCAAGCCTTGAGGAACCACGCCGAATCATCTATACATACCAAAGAGGTTCATACAAGGTCTAGCTTGCCACCCGATCATCCTTCCCTCTCACAAGATCTCACTATGAAGCTCTCAAGCTAGTCTTATAAAAATCCTAAGGAAAATAGGAAGAGAAAATAGGAAAACCAAATGAGCTAGGGTTCCAAGAGATGGCTGCCATCCTCTCACCCCTTGGGTTATATGGAGGCAACCGAAAGACTAAAATACCCTTACTAGCTAACTAGGGATACATGCCCCTCAAGGGCAAATTTGGAAGTCTTTGTCTTCGCACCATCGGACGGATGCCCAGCGACCGCAAACTTGCTTAGCCTCGACGCAAGCCTTGCGATCCCGACGCGTGTCCTCCGCTTCGAAGATTCCGGACTGCGTCGTCGCACACCAGTCAGACCGGTACCCACCGGTCAGACCGGTCAGACCCACCGGTCAGACTGCTCTGGAGCTGCTGCACCTCCGTCTTCGGTTCTTCGGTCTTGGCTTTGTGGATCAACCAAGGAACCCAGTGGTTTTCTGGTGAACCACCGGAAACCCCGCGAACTCGGTGTAGCCTCCGCCAATCACCACTCATGACTCGGCTCCCATGTAGTCCCGGCTCGACCTTGGTTTTGAAGCTCAACCAAGAAACCGTCCATGACTTCATCTTGCTGTTCTTGCCACCACGCGGCCCGCACTTGACCCTGCTGGCCACCGGGTCCCTCGAACCAAGCCTACTTGTCTTCTCCACACCTGGAGGCCTCGCCGGCAACGACCTTTCGCGCTTGTTCTTCTCCTGCACCAACACCAGTCAAGCCGCAACCTGCACCTGCAATACTTAGCCAAGAATCAGTCCACACCACATTGTCAATCACTCATCACACCAGGAAGCGACCATCCACCGGTCCTCGAACCACACATGGCTCTCAAGGGGCTGGCCGCGGCGCTCCCGACTCCTCCACTCCAGTCCGTGGCCGATCCACAAACTCCCTCCTCCGCGCCACCGGACAAGCTTGTCGGGCCGTCCCTGCTCTTCCGCGCCTCCAGACCTCCTCGGAGAAGAGAGGATTCAGACGGGAGGTTTGCTGATGGACTGACGCAGCTAGAAGATAAGGTGGAGAAAATAGGGGAAAAAATAGTCACTGACTAGTAGGTCCCACATATCATATGAAAAGTAGGGGCTGAGAAGTTGGGGCTATTGCTGAAGTTGGCAGCAAAATCTACAGCCCCTGAAAAATATGAAGGCCCCTATCAAAAAAGTAGAGGCTTGAAGCAGGGGCAATGGCTGAAATTGCTCTAAAACTAATATAAAATGAGGAAAGAATCAGGGTTGTAGTTAGAGCATCTGAGGAAAGTCATCTGAGGTTCGACTTTCCGTTGAAACGAGCAAACGGATCTTGAATAAAAAACTATATAAAAAAGAGGAGCTTTCCTGCTGATTTCGATAGCAATAAAAAAGCAACGAATTATCAATGCTGAGCACTAAAAGGGCGGTCCAAAATTTCCGCGCACCTTCATCCCCACTGTCACCATTACTGGTTTTGAACCCGTCGAGACTAACACCATACTTTTGATGCCATTATATTTGAACGGAGCAAGAAGAGTATGAAGGACCGGAAAGGCGAACCAGAGAGGGGGGAGTGAATGGGAGCCGATAAAAATTCTTCTCGAGGGAGATTGAAACTCCGACAAGACGAACAAGGCTTCCAAAGCACGTCTCCGACTCAACTACCCAAGTTGGCCAAGACCACGCAGCCACTGGAGTGCTACTGGTCCTAGGAACCAACAACCACCTACACCTACTCGAGAACGCAGCGGAACTAGCAACTCGAGCACCACTGTCCTGCACCGGTCAGACCGGTGAGCAGCACCGGTCAGACCGGTCCCTGCTAGAGTACCCCAGCAGATCCTGAGAACTTCCACAGAAAGCTCCTACACCAGTCAGGCTGGTGTAGCACACCGGTCAGACTGGTCTAAGCCAGGAAGCCCCAAAATCACAAACCTGACCTTAGAGCTCCAAATCGAACCAAACTCGAAACAGCAGCAACACGGGACAACAGGGAACTCACCAAGAAGTTCACCCGAGGCAAAACCCACGAAGCCTCTCACCGGTCAGACCGGTGAGCAACACCGGTCAGACCGGTCAGGCTGGGACGCTCGGGATGAACAGCACCCGCGGGTCAACTCCCCCAAATTCAACCCCCGATCTCCCGAATCGCTCCACAGATTTGCGCAAGACTTTGGGGATAGTAGGAACACCTCATGGGCACTCCATAGCCAAGATTTGGTCCACCAAAACTCGCTAAATCGAGAGGAATCGAAGAAATCCCACTAAGAACGCCTCTAACCCTAGAGCCAAGAAAACCCCAAAATCAAGCCCCTTTGCTCACGGATTTGGGAGGGGAATCAAAGGGAAAAGAACCATGAAGGGTTCAAGCATACATCCCCCACCAAATCCCAAAGAGAAAGGCCTCGAAACCACCACAAGAAATTCGCCAAGAAAGGGCTCCGAAAATCACCAAAAAGGAGGAACGGGAAAGACACATCCAAGCCTTGAGGAACCACGCTGAATCATCTATGCATACCAAAGAGGTTCATACAAGGTCTAGCTTGCCGCCCGATCATCCTTCCCTCTCACAAGATCTCACCATGAAGCTCTCAAGCTAGTCCTAGAAATTCCAAAGGAAAAATGGAAGAGGAAAATAGCAAAACGAAATGAGCTAGGGTTCTGTGAGACATGGGTACCCCTGGGTCCCTACCGACCAGGCTCACGGTCGTCCCTGACAAATGGGTTCGGCCTACCAAAAGACCCGCCGACCTGTCAGTAGGCCTGCCCGACCTGACATGTGGGCCCGAAGACGAGAAGACAGCTTGACGTACAAGACAAGACAGTTCAGACAGATTAAGGCAGCTCGGATAAGCCTTCCGTATTGTAACTGACTAGAGATAGGTTTCCCTGTTGTAACCGACTTGGACTCCGGTCCACCGACCTTGTCCGTCGCCCAATATAAGGCGGGCAAGGGCGCCCTCCTGGGGACAGACCACCTCCACATCGACGCAAGCCAGGTCATCATGTAATCTCGCCACGCCAGCAATACAAACCGAAGAACTGGACGTAGGGTTTTACTCTCCGGAGGCCCGAACCAGTATAAAATCGCCTTGTCCCTTGTGTCTCGCTGTGATTTCCGTGTGCTACGCTAGCATAACCATCACGTTCTTAGCTCCCGATCTCCCCGCCGAACAAATAAACCACCGGGGTTGACCCCCCTTGTGGACTGCTCAGATCTGAACCTCTGACAGTTGGCGCGCCAGGTAGGGGTGATCGTGAGCTCTTCGTGTAGCGTGATGGCAACTCGCTCCGGCGATCATCTTCGGCGACAACACGAAGGATATCTCCGCAGCGACCTGCTCGCTGCCACCCTCCGATCTAATCGCGAGGTCGACTTCTTCGTTTTGCAGATGGCGCGCAAGAAAATTTTTTGGCAACCCACCCACCCTCACCCAACGCCCATCGACGGATTCATCGTCACGGATGACTTGATTCATCAAATCGACGAGATTAAATTCGCCACGGGCCGACCTCTGGGTGCGGTACCCTAGATGCAACTTGGCCTCGTCAACATGCATCGCGAATCACTATGAATCGGCGCCCGGTGACGACTCCGTCAATCCGACCTGTTGGCTTGATTAACAGCACCGCCGCCCAAACCAGACTCGCCGACTCGGCGGACATCGAGGGCGAGTGCCTCCTGGGGATACGGCGTCTAGCTGTATGCGGCCAACACAAAAAAAAATCAATCTGCAGTACTGCTGCTAGGCATCACCACATTGATTTTTGGAGATAGCAAGAAGCAAGATGTGCAGCTCACCACGCACGCGTGTAAGGGAATCAAGCAAGCCACGTGTTCATGCATCTACAAGCAATAGCTGATCTCCCTAGGCGATCTGCATGGCGGTGACTCTGTACGCCTCAGCCTTCTCCCTGCGAGAGTGCTGTTCGACGTCATGCACCACCACGATGACGACTACGACTTCAACTCGACTGCTCCAGCTCACGTCGCCGTCCACATGCCGACCTCAGCCACGACAATCTTCTCGGCTACACCCAAGCTAAGTGCCAGCTTTAAATTAAATATTTTACGGCTTCTACGTGCTTTTGTCTGCTCTTCCGATCCCTCCCCCTCGACATGCTCGGGGGCTTGGCAATGCCAATACGTAGGTCGCCAGACCTGAGGGATCCAATTTTTATCTTGTGCTATGTTCCCCTCCCCCTCGATATGCTCGGGGGCTTGGCCATGCCAATCTAAGGGTCGCAAGACCTGAGGGATCTATATCTTTTATGTGTGTTCTTCCTTTAACTGCTTGACTATCGTTATGAGTATTCGATGTTGTGTGGTTGCAAAACCTGGGTCCTCGGCCCCACCCGGTGCGTCGGCTACATCTAAGGCTCCCTGCTGAGCATTGTAGAGGGGTGAAACACTTTGCAGCTTCAGAGCTTTCGAGTCCGCATAATGTGTGCCTGGCACGATAAGGGGAATGCCTTTCTAAAAAAACATAGCACAAGAATGTTCTGCTCCGGCAAACATTACACAACTTCTACTTGTTTAGCTCAGGCTAAATTTTTATCATATTTATATTCGACAGATTGATACACCGACCTGGTGTTTATTTTATTTTACAGGACCAGCTCTTTACTCCGGCGTCGTCTTCGTCAGGTCGCTAGACCTCTCTCCAGCTCTGGCGTCGCTTTTGGTGAACCTTCCTCCTGCTCCATCGCCGTCTTCATCAGGTCGCTAGACCTCCCTTCGGCTCCGTCGTCATCTTCGTCAGGTCGCTCGACCTGCCTCCGGCTCTGTCGTCGTCGGATTGAGGTCGGCGGACCTCCTTGCAGCTCTGTCATCGCCTGCTTCAGGTCGGCGGACTTCCCGACGTCTCCGTCGCCACCTACTTCAGGTCGGCGGACCTCCTTGCTGCTCCGTCGTCACCTTCATCAGGTCACTCGACCTCCCTGCGGCTCCGTCGTCGCCTTCGTTAGGTCGCTAGACCTTCCTCCAGCTCCGTCGTCGTCTTCGTCAGGTCGCTAGACCTTCCTCCGACTCCGTCGTCGTCCTCGTCAGGTCGCTAGACCTTCCTTCGGCTCCGTCGTCATCTTCGTCAGGTCTCTGGACCTCCTTGCGGCTGCTTCGTCATCTTCATTAGGTCTCTGGACCTCCCTGCTGCTTCGTCGTCGTCTTCGTCAGGTCGTTAGACCTTCCTCCGGCTCCATCGTCGCTTTCGACAGGCCTTCCTCCGGCTCCGTCTTCGTCAGGTCGTTAGACCTCCCTACGGCTCTATCGTCGTCTTCGTCAGGTCGCTAGACCTTCCTCCTGCTCCGTCGTCATCTTCATCAGGTCGCTGGACCTCCCTTCGGCTCCATCGTCGCCTTCGACAAGACCTAGACCTTTCTCCGGCTCCGTCGTCACCTTCGTCAGGTCGCTAGACCTTCCTCCGGCTCGATCGTTGTCTCCGCCAGGTCGCTCGACCTTCCTCCGGCTCCGTTCTCATCTTCGTCAGGTCGCTAGACCTCCCTACGGCTCCTCTGTCGCCTTCGCCAGTTCGGAAGACCTCCTCAGTGACTTCGTTCTTCTAGCTCCAAGAGCTTCTGTAATTTTGCATCCTACGTTCTGGTGGACGGTTGCATGCCCACGACATGGCTGGAATTCTACTCTGCGGATTCATAGCTCAACAATGCTCGGTGCTTGCCTCCTTTAGTCTTATGGTGCTATTTATAGCCAGAGCCAGGCCTTGTGCGGCCGGTGAAGTGATGACACTGCTACCACGTGATTAAGAGTGGGTAGTTTGTCATTTTCTGGGTGGCAAGAGAATCTCCGGCCATTGTTGACCCGTGACCCTGCAGTCTATGGAGCGATAGGCCTGACTCAGCGTCAGAGGGCCCAGCGCCTTACTACATCTACGGACGACGACGACGATTAAATGCACCCTTTACGGCTCTGCGTCTTCATTGCACCCGCTAGGCTCTGCGTCCTGATGCACCCGCTACGGCTCTGCATGTAAACGGACCTATTCCAATCAGCCTATATTTCTATTTCCTGAGCAGAATGGTCATAGGTTCGATTGAAGACCTTCCGGGATAGGCGTGCCTCGCTGCTCTGCCAGATCCGTCTGGGCGCCTGGAGATCGGAAGCTTCACGTCTACGGTTTCGTCGGGCCCCTGTGGTCGGTGTGCCTATTGCTGAGGTCGTCAATACCTTAGTACCATGGCTCTGCTAGATGGCTAGCAGCTATGCTGGTCGTCTGGGCACAAAAATGACCTCCATGAGGTCGGCATGCCTTAATACCTAGATCTTGCAATACCTCGGTATGTCTACGGCTCTGCCAACCTAGCTGGGCGCCCTGGATACGTGACCTTTCGAGGTCGGTGTGCTCTTATAGCTCTGCCAGCCTACTCTGGACACCCAGGATTTTACATCGAGAATGAAGGCCTCCCTGGGGGTGCGCGCCTAATGGCCCTGCCAAGTATCTCCGGGTGCTTGGGCTCTACTGATTTGAGACCTTCCTGAGGTCGGCATGCCTCGGGTGGCTCTGCTAGACTCTTTGCAGCTATGCAGGATATCTGGGTGTCTCTACACGCTACTCGCTAAAGATCAACATTTTTCTACGGCTTCATCGTTGACCGTTTCGACCACTACAGAAGACTTCTTCATACGACGCGCCTTTCAAGATCCTGCTGGGTATCCTCGGATACTGGACATTGTTGATTTAAGGCCTCTTCAAGGTCGGCACGCCTATAAGGCCTCCTCGAGGTCGGCCCTGCCAGACTCCTTGCAGCCATGCAAGGAGATCTGGGTGTCTCTACACTTCGTTCGATCAAGACCATGATCTTGTTTTCTTCTCTTTTTTGAGCATCAAACCAGCCATGCTGCCTGCTTCAATGCTCGGGGACTACTCTACGAGTGCGTCTTCGATGCCCTCTTGTTTTCTTCGTCGCTCCGCCTATTAGAAGGCTACTTCTTTTAGGTCGGTGCTCGACCTCGCTACGCTTGGGATACTACAAACAGGTCGGCTGCTAAGCTGGCTAGTTTTTTTCTTTTGGACCGACGTGCACGCTATTCGACCTGTCGATGGCTTCAAGACTTCGTCATGACCCTCTCGAGGTCGCTGCGCCTACACATCGTTCGGGAGCTTGTGAGACATGGGTACCCCTGGGTCCCTACCGACCAGGCTCACGACCGTCCCCGACAAGTGGGTCCGGCCTACCAGAAGACCCGCCGACCTGTCAGTAGGCCTGCCCGACCTGACATGTGGGCCCGAAGACGAGAAGACAGCTTGGCGTACAAGACAAGGCAGTTCAGACAGATTAATGCAGCTCGGATAAGCCTTCCATATTGTAACTGACTAGAGATAGGTTTCCCTGTTGTAACCGACTTGGACTCCGGTCCACCGACCTTGTCCGTCGCCCAATATAAGGCGGGCAAGGGCGTCCTCCTGGGGACAGACCACCTCCACATCGACGCAAGCCAGGTCATCATGTAATCTCGCCACGTCAGCAATACAAACCGAAGAACTGGACGTAGGGTTTTACTCTCCGGAGGCCCGAACTAGTATAAAATCGCCTTGTCCCTTGTGTCTCGCTGTGATTTCCGTGTGCTACGCTAGCATACCATCACGTTCTTAGCTCCCGATCTCCCCGCCGAACAAATAAACCACCGGGGTTGACCCCCTTGTGGACTGCTCAGATCTAAACCTCTGACAGGTTCCAAGAGATGGCTGCCATCCTCTCACCACTTAGGTTATATGGAGGCAAGCCGAAAGACTAAATTACCCCTAAGGCCTAATACTAGGATACACACCCCCGAGGGGCACTTTGGGAAACTTTGTCTTTGCACCATCGGACGGATGCCCGGCGACCGCAAACTTGCTTAGCCTCGACGCAAGCCTTCTGATCCCGACGCGTGTCCTCCGCTTCGAAGTCTCCGGACTGCGTCGTCGCACACCGGTCAGACCGGTGCTTCTCACCGGTCAGACCGGTACCCACCGGTCAGACCGGTCCGATGCTGCTGCACCTCCGTCTTCGGTCTTCGGTCTTGGCTTTGTGGATCAACCAAGGAACCCAGTGGTTTTCTGGTGAACCACCGGAAACCCCGCGAACTCGGTGTAGCCTCCGCCAATCACCACTCATGACTCGGCTCCCACGTAGTCCCGGCTCGACCTTGGTTTTGAGGCTCAACCAAGAAACCGTCCATGACTTCATCTTGCCGTTCTTGCCACCATGCGGCCCGCACTTGACCCCGCTGGCCACCGGGTCCCTCGAACCAAGCCTACTTGTCTTCTCCACACCTGGAGGCCTCACCAGCAACGACCTTTCGCGCTTGTTCTTCACCTGCACCAACACCAGTCGAGCCGCAACCTGCACCTGCAATACTTAGCCAAGAATCAGTCTACACCACGTTGTCAATCACTCATCACACCAGGAAGCGACCTACCACCGGTCCTCGAACCACACAGGCTCTCAGAGTATACATACTTTTGAAATATGGTGAGAATCACGAGCATACATGTACAATTTAAGCTCAAACACTACAACCCTGATTCTTTTGTGGAACTAAAATATAACATTGTGCATGTTCTTTCAGTAGTCTCATGGTTTTCACAGAAAATGGTGATTTTTGGCACCACAATTCTTAATTAACACTGAATTTGTACATATCATCGTTGCCAATTGAAACCACACTATTCTTGGATGAAATTAGATATGGTGATGACGCAAGCGTGACATGTCCCTTTAGTTCTCTTTTAATCGAGGAATGCGCCTATTCAGATAGCGCTGACTTGGATCCCTATCCTGTACATAGAAATTCCAAGGCACTTCTCGTCTAAGGACTTAAAATTCTTATGGATATCTATCCCCATCATCGATTTTTGACCTGCCATGAATGACACATATCTTTGTTGCCTTCTGAAAAATGGAAACAATAAGAGATGTCAGATGCCATTCACCAAAATGTGGTGCACATCACCGGACTCCTCTCCTTGTCCGCACTATAAATACATGGCGTTTGCAGCTAGAGCTGCCACACAGTCACAGACACCAAGCTCAACATATATAGAGCTACCAGCCATGGCTGAAGGCCTGGAACAGAGCAGGTGGAGAAGAAGAAGAAGAAGAGGGCGGCCTCACATGGAGATGGAGAGCCCCTTTTGGTAGCCAAGAATGACTTGCCTATGCGCGCCTTCTGTCGGCACATCCATCAGCGCCGTGGATGGTGCGATGTTGGCTTCATCGGCGAGTCTTCTTGGCTAGCCAGAGGGCTCTCGCCCACCATGCCAGGCCTCCCTCTTCAAAAGTTCCACCGAATTTTGTTCTCTGCACAGGGAATTTGGTTATGTATCCTAATCCCTCTGTTTCAATTCCGACACGCCTCTCATTTCCACAAAAGTATTGTTAATTGTAGATATGCATTTTTTTCTTGTTTCTTCAGTGAAGTTTGGATTTAGATCATTCTGTGTGGTACTGAAGATTGGAGAACATGGTTTTAAAGTTCATCACACAAGACATCAGAGGAGGGAAGCATATGCATGCAAGATTATCAAATGAAAATTTGAATGCATTTATCTTTTGATTTCATTTTTATTGAGCAAACAATATGAATCTTACTGGCTGAGTTGCAATACCAATCATCCGGCTGCTGTTAAATTCATAGAAAATAGAGAATTGCCTTTGCATGACTACTGAATATACTGATGATGTGTTACTGCTTCTGTAGGTGATCATCAGTTTTGTCAGTTATGCAGTGCCAGCCACCAGATCCAAGAAACTTCTGCCAACATGCACGGCCACGAGGGCACCAGGAGTTGGCTTCTGCGTGTGCGGAAGCGTACGAGACCCTGATCGCCACACGTGTAGCACACTGCACGCGCGGCTAGTTCCAACGTGTGCCTTTTCCGTTTGCATGTTGCATTGCACAGTGTGCGTGCGTCAGAGGTTGTATCTTAATTACCAAAAAACATTTTGACTATCGTACTTCATTATTAGTACACGTGGTTTGGGCTAACGCGATGAATTTTTTTTTGTCTTCAGTAAGCACACTTTGTCTTTTGTAAAAAAGTGCAAAAAAGTAAATTTGCGTCCAATTAAGGAAATTGTTGAATTTTCTCTACTGAATTATATTTGTGAGAAAAGCGTAGTTGTAAAAGGAAAAGCTTTCATATTACTCTTAGTAAATTGTGCAAAATGTTAGTGCATCATTGTTTACTAGGTGATACCCCGCGCGTTGTTACGGGAATTTTAACAAATTTTGAAGATAAAATTTGAAAGTAAAAACTAAAGTGATTGCTTCGCAACATTCTACTGCAAACAACACATTGGATATATGGATGCTATTAACCGTAGAAAATCGATAGAAGAAATAAGTTGATGATTTTAGTGGATAGTGATGTGGACACCTTGCATGTTGAGAGAAGACATAATGGATGGTGACGTGACGCGATGAGGTTTGAGAGAATTTCTTAGTGGGGAGCTCTTATATAGTTTTGTATAATGATTAACAACAATGAGATCACTCAATCACACAAAAAAGAATCATATATAAAGATATTCAGCGTCCAAATGTACACTTTCATTGTTCATAGAGATGCTTCCCTACTCAAGATAATGCGTACGTCTCCAATTCTGAATGGTTGAGACCGTTGACTTTTATTTAGGATATTTGTCCATTTCTTTTTTTAAAAAAAAATCTATTGCACAAAGGAAAAAGTAAAAAATCTTTCTTAAAGTACCTTCAATGATAAACAGGTTAAAAACACAAATAAAAACTCTATTGTTTCTTTGAATAAATGAACGGCCAAACATCATGTCCAAAAAGTAACTATGTAAAACATTTAAAGCACCTTTATTGCCAGTACTCAGCTAGTATAAGCGAATTGAGCATAGCTCAGCTAGTACTTGTGGTGGAACCTATCCACCAGGATTCGAGTCCTCGACTCGGTACTATATAGTGCTTACATTTTTCGGATTTAGAGTGTGTTTGGCAGTCCGGCTATGCCAAACCGACTCTGAAGCTGCTGCTCCACCACACAACGACTCCATCGTGGAGCTGGGCTCTCAATTTGGAGCTCAAGAATTATGTTTAGCAGAGACAACGGTTTCAGCTCCGAAAACAGAGAACTTGAATGGATTGCTCCCTTTTACCCTCCGAAACAGAGATGTGTTTTTTTTGCCATTCTGAATGCTACACAATACATGGTCAAGGTGTAGTTTTTTTTTTGTTTTTGTCGTTCCTGGATGCTACACAGAGATGGTGCATGGCGTTGGTCATTTTTTCCTGTTTGCAATTATCAAACAAACAAGCCATGCATTTGATCAAACAAATATCCCATCAAACGAGAACTAATTAATAACTTTGATCATCATGTATGTGCACCCAATGGTCTTTCCTGGAGAAAGTGATTGGGTACTCCGACCAACGCAGAGGTTGCAAAGTTTCAGTGTTGACTTGGCCGATCTCCCTTGCGTTCGATCGTATCTGTCTGTTGCTTTTGGCCGCCTGACGACCACCAACGATGAAGTTGATCTCCCGGTTGGCGGTCTGGAACGCGCCATTGGGGTTGCCCCCTTTTGGCGGTGGTGGTGGAGAACGCTCCTTGTGGTTGTTGTCGTTGCGGTTGTGGTCGTCCTGGCGACGACGATCATCCCGTCGGTCGTCGCGGCGTTCGTCACGCCGGTCGTCGTGACGATCATCCCGCCGGTCGTTGCGGTTGTCTTCGCGGCGATCATCGCGGCGGTAGTCGTTGCGTTGGTCATCGCGGCGGTCATCGCGGCGATAGTCGCGGCGATAATCACGGCGATCCCTGTAGTCGTTGCGACGGTAGGGTCGACAGTCACGGTAATCACGTCGATCAGGTTGACGGTTACGGTTGTCGTAGCGGCGGCTGCTGTTCTAGTCGTCGTTGCTGCCACTCTTGGTTTTCTTGGGCTCCGGGGGTACCCCCAGAGCACGCTTTAGCTGTTCGCACTCCCGCATGGTGTGCTTGGCATCGCGGTGGAACTGGCACTGGTCGTCCATGACCATGTTGAAGTCACCTTCAAGGAAGGTGGAGGGTCTGGGTGGTTCAGTCGCATAGACGTCGCTAGATCGCTTGCGTGACCTGCTCCCACCGTCGTCGTGGTCTTCCCCATTGAAGTCATGCATCACCGCATCTTGAGTATCGACGAGCTTGTCGACATAGGCCATGAGGTCGGCGATGGTGTGGGCGTCAGCTTCGTGGATCTTCTCAAAGAGCTTGATGTTGGTGACTCCCTTCTTGTAATAGGCGATGACGTCTTCGTCTTTGACACCTGCGAGGGTGTTGCGATTCTCGAAGTAGCGGTTAGTGTACTCCCGGAGGGTTTCGTCACGCCTCATCCGCACTCTTGCGAGGTGATGTGTGTTGCCAGGATGATTGTAGGTCGCCTGGTAGTTGGTCGTGAAGAGCCGTGATAAGGTCGCCCATGAGGTGATGCACTCTGCAGGAAGATTGTCGAGCCACAGAAGTGGCGCTTTGCCCATCACAAGGGGGAAGTACCCTGCCATGTGGTCTTCGTTGCCTACAGAGGTGCGTGCCGCGATGCTGTACATCTTGAGCCAAATACTTGGGTCAGAGCGACCGTCATATTTTTCAATAGCTGGCTTGAAGTCTTTGGGGTATCTGATCGTCCTGAGACGTCGTGAGAACACCGGAAAGTTGTTGACCGCTCCAGGACTGGTTGATGGGGCATAGGCCGTTGGAATGATGTAGACGTCATCTGGAGGACCATTATCTTGGTCGTACTGGGCACGTCGTAGAAGCTCTTGGTCGTGCATCTGCCGAAGTTCTGTTGCTTGAACAGGATTATTGGCGTTGAGGGGATCAGGGACCCCATGGTCGCGATCGTAGTTAGCACGACGTGCTATCTCCACTTCATCTCGTATCCGTCGACGCTGACTGCTCTCAGCGTGGTTGGCTTGAGCTGGTGGAGGCTGAGCTCCAGCGTTCTGCCTTATATTGGCCGCAACGTTTTGTTGGGCGCCGGCAGCATTAGCTGCATTGTTGGCGGTGTTGCCTGCGGCGTTAGCGGCGGCATTGGCTGGAGGGTTGGCTGCGGCGTTAGCAGCAGCGTTGGCGGCAGGGTTGACCGGCTGCACCACTTCATTTTCACCTCTTCCCTCTTCAACCACGGGTTGAAGGGGGGTGTTACTGCGACGTCGCTGGTGAGGGTGCTCTGATCTACTCCTGGAGTAGGAGCTTGCAGCCGATCTGGTGTATCCTGGGCTCCTTTCTTCGACCTGGGCGGTGGCGACGCGGATGTGAGCTTGAAGACGTCGTACTGCAGGAGTGTCCTCGAGCTGACCTAGCGCGGCAAGAGCTGCTCCCAGGTTTGCTTGAGGAGAGTTGTAGACTTCGTGACCGTCTTGCTCAAAGTCCCTCAGGAGGTCTCTGGCACGCAGGCGGTTTCGATGAGGTTTGTTACGTTGTTGATGCTGCTGAGGAGCTGCTGGAGCTTGCGCCCCGACATTACCTGCTGGTTGGTTGCCGGCGCCTTGTCCGACGTTGCCCGCATGCTGACCTGCACCCGGGGCAGCTGCAGCTAACTCCTGCTGACGACGTGTGGCTCTTGCGGTGTTGGCGTTCTCACGCTCTATGCGCTGTTCGTCTGTCTCTCCATCTTGAGGCGGTACATCTGCAGAGACCACCAAGACCTCGCGGTCTGGGACCTCAAACACTTCTCTCGGATAGTTCGGGGAGATGGTCGTACGGGCGATCTGAAACGCGAGGCGGTCCGGAGACGGCTCGCGATTGATCTGGTGGCGATGAGTCGCGGTAAGAGGTCGGCGAAGCTTCTTGAGCACTCGGCACTGGCGAGCCGTGTGTTTGGAGTTTTCGTGGACAGGGCAAGGGTCATCGAGGCGGCCTCTGCGGTTTCCACGATCTGGTGTCTGCAGACCAAGAGGCATGCTGGATGAGGATGGAGGGATCCTGCGAGGGCGTTTGACGCGCTCGCAGACCTTGATCGTGTCAGAGAGCATGCCTTCGACACGATCGAGTCCCGTGATCAGGTCACTAGGAGTGGGTGGGTGGGTTTCCGCCAGCAGATCTGTCCCGACCTGCTGGTTGGAGGTGACCGCATTGCCCTCGATGACGAGGCAGGCGGCTGGTGCGGCGGATTCCGTCGGCATAGAGCCGAAGCAGATGTCGACGGGATTGGCGAGGATGTCCGCCATGCTCTCCGGGAAGATGACGCCGTTGGTCGAAGCCATCGAGTCACACGAAGAACCTTGGATTCCTCCCCTACCTGGCGCGCCAACTGTCAGATGTTTAGATCTGGACAGCCCACAGGGGTGTTAATCCCGGTGGTTTAGTTGTTCGGCGGGGTGGAATCTAAGGCTAAGAACTCGAAGGTTGCGCACGAGCACACGGAACACAGAGAACACAACGAGTTTATACTGGTTCGGGCCTCCGGAGAGTAAAACCCTAGGTCTAGTTGTTGGTGTAGATTGCTTGGGGGATTACGTGATTGTACAAGGGTCGCCCCGCCCGCCTTATATTGGCCAGCGGACAAGGTCGGTTCCCAGATTCCTGGTTGGTTACGACCAGGGGACCTAAGTCTAGTTGATTACATCACTTGCCATATCTGTCGATCTGCTTTGATCGGAATCCACCGATGTCTTGTCTTGCACGCCAAGTCTTGTGGTCGTTCTGGATAAGGTCGTCTGGGGAATCTTCTGGAAGGTCTTTTGGAGGTCGTGTGGGCCGCCAACTAGGTCGGTTGGGCCCACTGGCAGGTCGGCGGGTCTTCTGGTAGGCCGGACCCACTTGTCGGGGACGGCCGTGAGCCTGGTCGGTGGGGACCCAGGGGTACCCATGTCTCACAATCATGTTGACACATACAAATTAATCAAACGCTAGTTCCAACCAAGAGCGAGAGTTGAGGCAAGTTCATCCCGAAAAGTATCCATGCAATTCGCACTGGCTTCCGGAGTAGATGTATCTGATGCATTTGCTGGAACGGCAAATCATTTATAACGATTCAGTATTGTAGGCATAAAATTAGGATCACGATCAAACCGAGCAAAGTCCGCATCATCACTGTTATGCTCATGAATGAAATTGTGGAGGACCATACAAGTGACAACTATCATTTTTTTCTCCCACATGGGGTATTTCTTTGTTCTATATAGAATTTCCCACTTCATTTTCAATAACCCAAAAGATCTCTCAATCACATTGCGAATAGATGAATGTTTGCGATTGAACTTTTCCTTCGAGGTTCTAGGTTCCATACCTCTATGCCACTCAGGCATATGATACCTCTGACCCTTGTATGGAGCTAGATAACCTAGGCGATTAGGATACCCAGCATCGACAATGTAAAATTTACCTACAAATGATAAACAAACATAATTTGATACAAAAAATTAACATACAAATGATACCTATGCAATTAAATTAATTATTGACATTTTTTACATTGTGGAGGATGTGGAAAGAATTCCTTGTCAACACTCAATGCATTGTATAACACACTTGTATTGTGCATAGATCCTGGTTGGCCTGTTGACACATATGTGAATCTCATATCAAAATCACAAATTGCTAACACATTTTGGGTGGGTATCCCTATCTTCCCAATGTACCTCACTTGCTCATCTGGTGGAAGTGAGACACGAATATGTGTGCCATCAAGTGCTCCAATGCAATCTTTAAGATATGGATAGGCTCGCTTGTCATCCCTATCCTCCTATGGATCATTTGAAAATTTGGATCTTTTGGCCTAATGAAATCCTTTGCCGTGCCCATCAAACAGAACAAAAGCTCTTCAAATTTTCTACTAATAGTTTCACCAAAGTGCTTGAATCTATCTTGAACTCTGCTGTTGGACTCATTCCCCGCACAAGTGAATAGCAGAATGCCTAGACTCTCTTCAGTTTACATGTGTAGTGATGGTTTCAACCCGTACCTCTCAACCAATAACCCATGAAGGTCAAAGAAAATTTCTGTGCTCATAAGCAGTTGCCTAAGGCATTCTCCTGGAATGTTGAAAACCTCCAACATAAACCCCATTCCACTCGTTGTAGATGTCCTTGGAGGGTTTTTTTAGTAAGAAACATGTCAACATATATTTGTCCCATCATAGCACCTCCTAAGATCATTTCCAAAAATTCCTCAGTCTCATCATCACTACATATTTGCAAGAATTTGTCCCAAGACATAGATAAATGATTTGTCCACAAGACACATATACAAAATTTGTGCACAAGACACATAAATAAAAAATTTGTCCACATGACATAGATAGATAATTAACCAAGCCCATAGATAAAAAAATTGTCCACATGACATAGGTAGATAATTTATCCACAAGACACATAAATAAAAAAATTGTCCACATGACACAAATAGATAATTTGACCACAAGACACATAAATAAAAAATTGCCCACATGACACAAATAGATAATTTGACCACTTGACACATAAATAAATAATGTCTACATGACATAGATAAATGACACTAGACTGATCACTTTCCGAACATCAAGTCAAACTTCCTCTTTAGCCAATTCAACCTTGCCTCCTTGGTGGTCATAGTCATAAACATTTCTCTCTATTCCTTCTTCACAAACAATTCAGTTGCCACAAAGTGCTCATCAGTCCCGAGGTCAGCCCCACATGCAATGACATGACCTATGACTTCATCAATAGTGGTCCCTCCTAACCTAGAAGACACAAAAGCCTGAGCAGTATTTGATATCTTTGAAATATGTCCTTGTATAACAAGTCCAGTGCTAGTCTTCACTTTCCTGTTAGGTTTTTCAAGAATAATTTGAGCCTTTCTCTTAGCTTTGCCAGGTGTAGGGGAGACATCCAAAACCTCCTAATCATCACTACGAGAATCCTTGAAGACACTGAGTGCCCCAGGCACTCGGCGTTGTATTCGCCGAGTGTAACACTCAACGACTAGCACTCGGGAAATAATTACTCGGCGAATAGGAAGACGCCGAGTGTCAAAGGTCGGGCGCCGAGTGTCCTAAATAGCACCCGACGAACGTTTTTCAAAAAATATGTAAAAAAAGAACACTGACACTCTCGGCCTGCACCACCACGTCACTACTGCCGACGCCACATCACCACCGCCGACGCCATCACCACCACGACCACCGTCGCCCCCACGCCCGTCGCCGCTACGCAGGCCGGCTGCGCGCGTACCGCGCCACGCCACCGCGCAGACATGAGGGGAGGAAGGGGCCGGCGGTGCTTGATTCGGTAGGGGATGGAGGGGAAGGGGCCATCAACGCTCGATTCGATAGGGAATGGTGGTGAAGGGGCCGGTGGCACTCAATCCGGTGAGGGAGAGGAGCGGCGCTGGATCCGTCGGGAGGAGGTAATAGGGCCGGGGATGGGCACCGCTAACTGCGGCGGGATCTGGTGGCAGGTCGTCGACGGCGGGATTCGGGGCAGGCCGCCGATCTCTGCGCACGAGGGCCGGAGGCGGGGGCCTGAGCTTGCAGCAGTGGCGGCCTCGGCTCGGCGTCGGCTAGGCAGCACCGTCGCACCGGGGAAGAGAGGCGGCGCCATCGCACCAACGAGGAGGGGCAGCGCCATCACGCCGGGAAGGAGGAGGAGGCTCGTGGCGGGATCGACCTGAAATGCGAGAGGGAGAGAGAGTGAGTGAGAGAGAGAGAGAGAGGAGGATGCCTTGTCCACTGGTGAGAGGAGGGGGACCAATGAGAAGAGTTTATTTGAGGGAGACAAATTGATGACGTGGTAGCTTCGCCGAGTGTATAGAAGAATCAGTCGGCTTTGATTTTATAGATGCCGAGAGCCAAAATAAAATACTCGACGAAGGTTTTTCTATGTTCTTTTTTCAAGTTTCTTCTCCTTCTCCTTCCTTTCCATAACGTAAAATTAAACTAATATGAATTAATTGAACAATATCTTGTCAAATTCACTCAATAATATGCATTTGATTTTTCTACACATATAATTTAATTATTTTATGCATTTATATCTCAAATTTAATTTATATCAATTAAAATACTATAATGGCACTTAATACATTAAAATTATCAAACAGATCTGAAAAATTACCCAAAAATTACATGAAGCAATCTTGGTTTTCTGTTGCTCGTACAAAAAATTTTGTAGTCAAATCACAATTCGACTATCACTTTGACTCCAAATCTTATTGAATCCAGCTCAACTCTAAGATTCTTTCTATGAGATGCTTCGTTTTCTAAACATCGTATTTGACAAAATGTTATAACCTTTTCAAAATTTTACCACAGCCTTCATGTATGATATCATTACATCTTGACAAATCTCATGATTTTCGGACTTCATATGTATTTTTTAGAATTTAAAAACAATTTGGCCACAACCTCATGATCATGTTTAATGAACAAGACTTGTAAAATTTTCTTTGATTTAAGGAGCAAGGTCTCAAAATAGACTAAGTATCATGAATAACATTTTTCAACTAATTTTATAGCATTATTATAATCACTTTAAGTTCAAATTTGACTTATTCAAAAAATTCCTTTAAATGAAATTAATAAGTTTTATCACAAATAGATCGAGAAATGTATCAAATTTGAGTATGGAGTACCTAGTACTGTATGAGAACTAAAGAAAAGTTTGAAGACAAGGAGAAGAAAAAAAAATCAAATTTTGCCGAGTGTCCTAGTTAGACACTTGGTAAACAAGTGTACGTCGAGTGTTTGGCCCAAACACTCGGTGTACACTTGGGTAGATGCCGTGTGTCTAACTAGGACACACGACGAATAGATAACGCCGATTGTTTTGTGTTCGGCACTTGATGAATAAGCCTAGACGCCGAGTGTTTTTCGTGTACACTCGGCGAATAAGGCTAGACGCCGAGTGCTCGACGGAAAACACTCGGCGTCTTCCGCCACATTCGATGTCTTTCGAATTTCCCGTAATGCATCCTCCTCACCATTCTCCTCACCATTTGCTTCACCATTTTCCAAATCAATATGATGGGAGGCATCTACACTAGGTGGTATGATCGGGTTGGAAGACATAGGATTCTAATGATCTATCTCTTCATTTATGATGCTCCGAAACATCAACTTCAAATGATCTTCATTTTGGAGAGGCCCATTCTTAAATTTTCGAACACCAGGTATCTCCTACATATTTAGGCTACAGTAAGCAAGTGTATTTTATTGAAAAAAGTAGAAATAAAAGCAAATATTAGGTGCTCACAGATTTGTTTTTTTCCACCACTCAGCATCCACGTTGATAGTTCCGTTGTCCCAATTCCAATCGGTTCCAGTTTGGTCCCTCATCAATTTTCTCCATACAGTCAAATCATTCTTCAACTTGTCCCATTTGTTCTTAAGCTGATTTTTTTTCAACATGATACCAGTACATTGGAAAAACCTCTGAATCACCTCGATATAGCTCACATTATTCAAGTGTGTTTGGTCTATTTCCTTTTTTTTGTTCAGCGAACAACGAGCAAACAAGACTGGTAAACTGATCGTTCCAATCAATATGATCTCTCTATGCATGATTTATCACAAAAAAGTTTAATATCTAGAAATTAAAAAGTTTGTGAACACTGCAAAGACAACGAATTATACATGATTATCATCTATGGCCCTTTTGGTTGATGCAACACGTCTCTCCTAGGCTCTGCACCAGACGTAGTTGAGGCTTGAGACGCCAAGAACGCATCACCAACGGATGAGCTCGATTCAAAACTAGTAGCGCCCACCCCGACCGCGGTACTGCCCAGCCTGGTCGCGCCAAGGCCGACCGCGGTACTGCCCAGCTTGGTCGCGCGAAGGCCGACCGCGGTACTGCCCAGCCCGGCCGCGCCATTGCCGACAGCGCCAAGGCCATGGCCGCCATTGACGGACACCACCGCGCCTAGGATTGCAGAAGGAGGTCGAGGAAGTCCAACACGGCGCGACGAAGGTGGGGGAGGAGGCGGCGGATGGGACATCCCGTGGATTCCAGAGCGACCTTCGCGTCATCTCGACAGGGAAGAGGAGGCGGTGATGGGCAGCGCAACGAAAAAGTCGCGATGGGGTGGGGGGTGGGGGGACGACGCTAAGAGTCGCGATGGGGAGAGGAGGCGTCGGGGGAATGAGAGAAAAAAGAAATCAAACCGGTATGTTGTGTAATTGGCGCCAAAGGTGGGTAATTTCCACTCAACTCCACGAGTCATTGCAAAACCGGCGTTTGCAGAGCACCCCCTAAGGGACTCCATGGAATTGGTGGAGTTGAGAGCTAGATCCATGTTTTTTTTGGATCTGGAGTTTCTGGAGCTGAGGTGTTTGACTCGAAAAAAATGGAGCGGTGCTGTTTTTTTTATATCCGGAACTGTTGGAGCCCTGGCAAACACACCCTTAATGGACACTATTATTTTATTGGTAGGCAACATGCCCCTCAACAGTGAAGCGCTAGTGGTGGCTTCGTTAATTTCGACAATTTGTGAGCCGAGTCTTTCGAAGGTGCTCATAGAAATAGGGTTGTATGCGTGTGTTTGTAAGAGCAAGTGTGCATGCGCATCTGAGTGTCAGTACTGCGTGATTTGAAAGAAAAAAGAGAGAGAATAATATAAGTACTTGTTGTGTTCATTAATCTATCTTTTTTAGATAGTGTTCATTTATCTATCTTTTTTTCTGAGGAATTCATGTATCTGTCTTTGTAAAATCCGTATGTGGTAGTAAGAAACCTGTCTATATTTCTGATTATTATTTTATACTAGCATAGATACACGTGCGACACACACGTGTTTTTGAAATTACATAATAAAGAAAATATATTATATATTTTTATAAATAATAATAATAAGATGTATTTTCTAGAATATAATAAGCAATCATTTTATTCAATCATGGAAATTAAAATAATCCAATAACAAACCTCATTCGGTAGTAATCTTCCTTTGTACTTCTTGTGCACAGGCTAACTAACTTTTGTTATCATGGAGATTTCTTTTGAGGTGACACGGATATGAATGACCGGCTTATTAACATATCTTTTAATTAGTTAACATAATTCTGAAATAATATCCTGTGCTCATGAAACAACTGTCAACTTCTGGTTGTATGAAAGTATTCTCCAGAGTATGGAGATTTCTTTTGAGGTGACACGGATATGAATGACCGGCTTATTAACATATCTTTTAATTAGTTAACATAATTCTGAAATAATATCCTGTACTCACGAAACAACTGCCAACTTCTGGTTGTATGAAAGTATTCTCCAGAGTAGAAATCGACACTTGGGCGTGATTTCCAAGGACTCTCTGGAAGAGAAATGATCACAGCCTCACAGGCAAAGTCTTTCCTGTTCATTATGCAGGGAACTGTTACATGTACCGGCTCTGTTGTCCAAATTTATTCACTTAGCTGATAGTTTGTGGTTCTAATAGACACGTAATGTCATAGGAGATTTGTCAACATTTTAGCCAACGTCTATTGATGTTTAATTGAATTGATTTCATAACATTTTCGTCAAATCCTTTTTGAAATTTTTGTAATTTTGTAGTGTACTTTCATTATTCCTTTTCAGTATCCGTATTTTTCTCTTCTATGCTTAATAGCACCCATTAGTTATGGGTATGCAAACGCATGCATGGAAAGGGGTGAGTAAACGTCCAATTATATTGAGAGTTTACCTGTATGCCATTAAAAAAATTACTATAGACCTGTGTGCCATTGAAAAGTTCGTTCGCACCTGTGTGCCATCCATTTGAACTTTTGTGTCCTCCATGCCATTCCGTCCACAACCCGTTAGCTTTTTGCTGTTTGGGAGACCTGACATGTGGGTCTGAGCAGGTAAAATGTCCATTTTGCCCTTTGAGTCACTGCAAAGTGAGCCCCACCTGTCAAAGCTTTTTCAATATTTTTTGTTTCTTTTTTTTGTTTCTTTTTATCCATATCCTTTCTTCCTCCTTCAGTCCTTCATGCCACGCCGGAGGAGCCACGCCGCCACCCCATGGCCTGGGCCACGGCCGCGCCGCTGCCCGCCGTGACCTCCCCAGCCGCCGCGCACCCCCAGGCCTACTCGGTGACTCCCCCAGTAGCAGCGGCCGGCTGGGTGAGCTCAGGGCCGGCGCGCGCGGGGAGGGGTAGGGCGGTGCGGCGGCGTCCTTGCGGCGAAGGGCGCCCCGGATGTCAGTGGGAGGTGGCGCGGAGGAATCCGCCTCGGCCTCAGCCACGGAGGCGGAGAACGCGGCGGAGGCCTCGGCGAGGCGCGCCGGGATGGCGGCCTCCCGGGTCTCGAGCGCCTCGAGGGATTCGGAGGTGGAGGCGGCGGCGGCTAGGCTTCCTCGAGGGCGGCGAAACGGGAGGTGAGGTCCTCGTCGAGCGAGGCGAAGTGCGCGGGACCAGGCGCCCTGGCAGTCGGCGAGGAGCTGCTGTTGGGAGTCGAGGTGGGCCAGGAGGCGCCGAACCTCGCCGGCGGTGGCGGAACCCTCGGCGGTCGTTGCCATGGTGGTGACTGCTATGCAGGTCGGCCGGTCGGGAGGCTTCAAAAGTTCTGATGGGAGTGGAGAAGAGGAGGGGGAACGTGGAGGAAGAAGAAGATTGTTGGGCCCACCCGGGGGTATAATGGTCATTTTGCCTGTCTATTTGACACCGTTACCAGCAGAATTGGACGGAATGGATGGAGGACACAAAAGTTCAAGTGGATGGCACACAGGTGCGAACGAACTTTTCAGTGGCACACAGGTTCATAGCAACTTTTTTAATGGCATACGGGTAAAACTCTCAATTATATTGCTCCCTAGCAAAATTCAAGCACCAATCCCCTCTGTGCTGGGCTGCTGCCTGCTGGCTAGTTCAACTCTCTCGGCTGTTACTCCCAGTAGCTTATACCGTTATACGTGTGCGGTTCGACACTTGTTCCCCGCGGGTCACCTTTGTTCCAGCAATTAAGGGGCGGTTCAACCCCAGTATCCTGAATATGTGCAAAATCTTTCAGGGACCTATTCACAAAAAACCAGGGGTCTTCTTCTTGCTCTGTCCATGGCGGACAGGGGCTCTTGACGGTTCAAATCGACGACAATCAGGGTGTCCTAGGGTTTAGGCGAATCGCGGAACGGAGAGAGGAGGTGCAGGGGATCGCAAATATGGGCTCACCGACGGCGGGGGAAGATGGCAGCGTCTGAAATTTTGTGCACGACGGACATAGATGGTCGGCCCGGGTTTCCATAGGCGCGGCGCTCCAGTATGTCTCTGACGACGAGAAGGGGCTCCGTGGACGCGGCTCGTACCCGACGGCATGCCAAGCTGGGAGGCGTCAGGATGTAGACCAAATAATATGTTATTGCCTGGTTGGTGTAAGGCTGGCCGACCGTGTCGGAGAAAATCGAACGTTTTCATGTACCCCGTACCCGCTACCCGGTGGGTCTCCATCTAGAGTATATAAGCTCAGCAAAACCCTAATCAACCTTTCCCCACCCCATCCGCCGCCGCCACCCACCCCTTCTCTCATCCATGCTCCAGACAGCCGCGCCATAGATCCGATCTCCCCGTTCCCTACCCCATCCCTGCGACGCCACGTATGAGGCTCTGGCCGCCACCTTCCGCCATCCTACACCCACCCTAGTCGCGACTGTAGGAGGCGTCCGTGGCTCCGCACGACGAGGAGCAGGGCTGCAGGAGCCATGACCGGGGGACAGCGCGACGACGAGCAGTCGCGACAGGGAGGACAATGGGGCGGCGGTTGGCGACGGCGGGGCAGCGAGATTAGGGAGCGACAGCGCATCTGTAAGGCACCGGTGTTGGTTGCGGCGGCGGGGCACCAGTGTTGGTAGTGGCGGTGGGACGGGAAAATGGGGTAGCGGCAGCGTGGAGGGGAGATGCGACGCCAACATGACCTGGCGGGTGTGGGTTACCCGATGGGTACCCATTACCCATGCGGGTGGCGGGTGTGGGGAAAATCGAGACCCGCCACGGGTGGTGGGTGCGGGTGCGTGTCGTTTTAACCCTAACGGGTGTGGGTGTGGTCGGGTGCAAGGTTCACAAAACCGTTACCGGTTCGGTTTTTTTGCCGAAAAACCGGACCGGTCAACCGGTGAACCGACCGGTTAACCGAGAAGTGCATTTTTTAGATTTGGTTAGGGGACGTGAACCGACCGGTTTTGCTACCGGGCCGGACCGGTAACAGCGGTTACCGCGCTAAACCGGCCGGATCCCAACGGTTTTGTAAACCCTGGTCGGGTGCCCCCCACCGGGTTTCACACCCGTTGCCATCCCTAGTTGTTGGTGTAGGCTGGCCGGCCGTGTCGGGGAAAATCGAACGTTTCCGCATCGGATCGGACGGAATCCGCGAGTCACCACGGCGGGACCGTATGGGTGTGCCTGCCTACATGTATCAGGGGCTTGCAGGCGTGTATAGCAAAGCCAACCCAAAACAAGCTAGGAGACGAGCGAGCCCGGCCGACCGGCGGAGAATCGACTCACCGTTGCCGCCGTTCTGCCGATGACGACGGTGGTGCTCCTGCCGGAGCAGACGACGTGGGACTTGGAAATGGGGCCCATCGCTGACGCGGAGCCGGGCACCACGGCGGCCCGCCGCCGGCTGGAGGAGACGACGACTGTAGCGTTGGAGGGCACCGCCGCTGGACTAGGGACCGACGCCGCTAGCACGTGCTGCTTGTGCTGCCTCATGATGCTGACCTTCGTATTCATGGGTGTCTGCATCGTGGGCGGCACACCTGAGTCCAGCTTCTCCTCCCTAATCTTCCTGATATGCGTCGTCGCGTACAATGACAACGAGGTTGTGGTAGACGAGGATGAGGCTAAGGTGGTACAAACGATGACGGGCGAGGTTAGGTACTTAGGTGGGGTGTGCGCGACGGGGATGACGACGTGGTCGGGGAGATGCGAGGACGATGAGGTGACAGCACGACCGGGACGAAGACGGCAAGACGTGTAATGTTTTCTCCCGTTGCAACACACGGGCATTATTGCGTTTCAACCTAGCATGACCGTCACGAATTTTTGAACCTGTGGACAGTGGACTCGGGGGCGCCGGGCGCGCAAGATCTTCGATTTTAGCTTGTAAATTAATTTGTTCCAAGAGATCGGGCCGATAAGAACAACAAAAAGACCATCATTAAATGTACAAAATGCAAAAAGCATACTTGTATTGTTGTAGTATATGGATAACGTATTATTAAGAGTTTTAAATACTCTTAATAAATTGTGCAAAATGGTAGACCATCATTATTATTTATTAACAACAATGAGATTACTCAACCACACAAGTAAGAATCATATACTCTCTCTCATTCAATTTATAGTTCGTTTGACTTTTTGACCTCAAGTTTGACTACTCGTCTTTTTTTAAAAAGTGTAAAATATCATATTTTTTGTTGTGATTTATTTATTAATAAAAAAATACTTAAGAATGATTTAAATTTAACTATGTTTGTACATACTTTTAAATAAGACGGCGGTTAAATTTGGGGTTAAAAAAGTCAAACGACGTATAATTTGGAACGGAGGGACTATAAAGATATTGTTGACACCTTTTGCGAGATCAACAAGCACGCAGGGCAGTCAGCCCGCCTGTGTAGGGCGGTTAGACCGGGGTGCCGGGATGAACCGGCGGTAGACCTACGAACGTCGGCTCGGGAGGGACCCCGTCGGAGCTGATGCACGTAGGGTTGCTCTAGGGTCGGCAGGCGACCTAGAATGCCTTCGAACGTCACGGAGACGAAGGAAGAACATCAAGTAATAGATTGGAAAAGTTTAAGGCAAAGGGAAAAGGTAAAAATATAAGAGTAGATTGATTTGATCGATTGGATGCTCTCAATCGGCCGTGGCCCTTTATATTTATAGGGAGGGGAGGTCTTGCCCTATTAGGAGTCGAAACCCTTACAAAATCGTGTCAAAATACAAGTTCTAACTCGGATTTTGGCTAGACGGGGCGGTCTAACCGCCTACATGACGTGCAGATCTTCCAGAAGTCATATCTCCTTCATCTGGACTCCGAATTGGACGTTCCATATATGGATCTTGATCTACTCGACGAGAACTATCCAATGGTGAAGTCTAAATTGCCTTTTGAGGACTTTTACCAGGACGGTCTGACGGGGTGGGACCACCGGTTAGATCGGCCTACGTAGTCTTGCCAATTTTAGGTGTCAACATATGCCCCCTGTTTTATGGCAAAGCTTGCATGCCAGAAAACATCTATAATGATTAAAATTGGTAGAAAACGATGATTAACAATTCATCATCCATATTTTTCTCCTAATGGCGATAATTGGTTTATCAGCCATGAACTTGCTATGAACTCATGGAACAACTTGCTTTGGCCTCCACACCTGCTTAGTAGTTGCTGACCTTGCCGGTGTAACCACAATAGGTTGCTCCATTGATCATTGCTTTCGCATCCGTTGCAATCTCCTTTTTTGCGTGCGGGATAAGCCTGAGGGACACCATCTCGGCTGCATACCCTTAAAATTTTGCTCATCGCTACCCTCACCTTGCTTGATAGTAGCACATACATTATTTTTGACCAGATTGCTGTTGTAAGTGATCGGTCTTTGCAATGTACCATAATTTGGATGTGCAATAGAATATTAAATCATATATGGTTTCATGTACATACTACTATAATCAGTAGGTGAGTAATAACAAGGATAATACCAAGAACATGGTGTAACTGATCCAACAAAATGATTAACAAAATTACCTTGTTGATGATGCGTACTTTCTTGCTTCTCATGTCTTGGTGGTGCTTTGTTGCCCTTAGCACCTATTGGATGATTTCTTCGCTTCCTTGCAGCTCCCTTCCTCTTATATTTGGCCAGGAATTCTCCAAAACTCGGCCTTATCTTTTTCTTGGGAGCATCTCCATTGTTTCTGGAAATAGCGGTCAGACCACCCTGGGACGCGGTTAGACCGCCCTGTGACGCGGTTAGACCACCCCTGGACCCGGTTAAACCGCCCTGGGCAGTGGCCAGACCGGTCGATGCACCGTTGGCTTTTTCTACAGTGCCTTGCCCCCCCGAGCGTTGAAGCCTTCGCTGCAATCTTGGGGGTCTCCTCTAGTGACAGCTTCTCATCGGGCCTTTGCTCTCCAATGATTATATTCTTCCCCTTAGCATTCTCGGCTTGATCCGGCCGAATGAGTACCTTGGGATTTAGCAACTCAAGAGTATTCATAAAAGCATTAACAGGGAAAGGATTTTGGTCGACTTGCATCTTTTGAAGTACTAAACGACCTTCATTAATGGTCGATTGTATTTGCCGACGAAAACTATTACAATCATTAGTTGCATGAGAATAAAAATGATGAAATTTACAATATGCATGCTTCTTTATTTCATCAGGTGGTGGCGAAGTGTGAGATATTTTAATCTTACCCAATTTTAATAACTCATCAAAGATCCTATCACACTTAGCCACGTCAAAAGTGAATTTTCTTTCATCTTGCCGACTCTTATGGGCCGGCTTGAGAGAAGCACAAGTATTTGCTTTATCATCAGATGACCATGTAAATTCAACAGCATATACTTCTTTACTCTCATCATCCGAATAATCAGATGCATAATAAATAAGATGATTAGACTTTTCATTGGTTTTTTGTGAATTCTTAGATTTCTTAAGTCGGTTTTCATTAGCTAAAGCTTTTTGCAACAACCGACTAACATCTAAGAAATCTTGACCATCTAGCTTCTCTTTATGGATATCAAGCAAACCAGAATAAGCAAGATCAGCTAGGTCTCTATCAGAAATTGTCAAACTATAGCATCGGTTTCTAGTGTCTCTAAATCTTCTAATGTACTCAGAAACAGATTCATCAGATTTTTGCCTAACCGATACAAGATATGATAATTTCAACTCAGTTTCACAAGTAAAGAAATAATCATGAAATTTATTTTCTATATCAGAAAAAGTGTAAACTGAGTTGGGTGGCAAAGAAATAAACCATGTAAATGTAGCAACCGATAGAGATAAAGGAAACAATTTCATTTTACAAATATCATTAGAAGCAGCTGAACCACGTTGTATAGTAAATTGGCCTATATGCTCTAATGTACTTCTACCATCATTCCCACTAAATTTAGTAAACTCTGGTATTTTAAATCCCTGTGGGTACGAGATATACTCATAATTCTCAGGATACGGTCTTTGATACGACCGACTCTTAGTTTTAGGCTATGTACCAAAAGTTTGCCTAAATATCTCGAGCATCTCTTCTCTAAATCCCTCCATCCCCAAAGCGGTTCTAGGTCTAGCTGATCCAGGATGTGGTGCTCGATTTACAGTAGGTTGTGGTGTGCTATATGTTGAGGTTTGGTTCGGCATTGTGTTAGGAACATGCTGCAACGAACTATTAGGAATATATGCACTTATGGGTGGCTTGCCATATACAGCCGTATGCGGCATTATGGCATTAGTAGCAGCCATTGTACTCCCTCCACTAGTTGAAGCACCAATAGTGGTACGACTATGTATTTGGTGGATTGGAGGTACACCAATGGGGACTTTGGGTATATGCAAATCTGAAAAATCATCTAGCGTGCTATCTTTAGAATTTTCGGTATTAGAAGTAGATGCATTAATATCATTACCAGAAAATTGTTTACCAAATTTGGCCTCTATACGATCTAAACGAGAATTAATCGTATATTCAAATCTACTCATGGCAACAAATTTGTTATTTAAGCTAGCACTAACAGCCCCATCAATCATATTAGAAATATCTGAATTATCTTCAGGAGGAGAATTAGATTGTACCTTGAGCGCGGGAATATTGATGATGACATCCTTGTCCTTCTTGACATTCCCTTGTCCATCCACGGAGAAGTGCGAGATGTATTGCTTCATGGCTTCTTCTTCCAACTCCAGGATCTCCCGCTCCTTTTGTTCACGAATCTTCCTCCTGACTTCAGCAAGTGCTTTCTGCTCTTCAGCCGATGTTTGCTCAACATTCGGCCTTGCAATGTTTTGGGCGTCAACCTCAAAGGCTACAGGCAGTTTACCGGCCATGGCAGCCGATTGATCTTTCTTGTTCCCCAGCGGAGTCGCCAAATCTGTTGACACCTTTTACGAGATCAACAAGCGCGTAGGGTGGCCAGACCGCCTGTAGGGTGTAGACCGGGGTGCCAGGATGAACTGGTGGTAGACCTACGAACGTCGACTCTGGAGGGACCCCGTCGGAGCTGATGCACGTAGGGTTGCTCTAGGGTTGGCAGGCCACATAGAACGCCTTCGGACGTCACGAAGACGAAGGAAGAACAACAAGTAATAGATTAGAAAAGTTTAAGGCAAAGGGAAAAGGTAAAAATATAAGAGTAGATTGATTTGATCGATTAAGATGCTCTCAATCGGCCGTGGCCCTTTATATTTATAGGGAGGGGAGGTCTTGCCCCATTAGGAGTCGAAATCCTTACAAAATCGTGTCAAAATACAACTCCTAACTCGGATTTTGCCTGGACGGGGCGGTCTAACCACCTATGGACGCGGTCTAACCGCCTACGTGACGTGCAGATCTTCCAGAAGTCACATCTACTTCATCCGGACTCCGAATTGAACGTTCCATATATGAATCTTGATCTACTCGACGAGAACTATCCAATGGCGAAGTCTAAATTGCCTTTTGAGAACTTTTACTAGGGCGGTCTGACCGGGTGGGACCACCGGTTAGACCGGCCTACGTAGTCTTGCCAATTTTAGGTGTCAACAGATATTTAGCTTGGAGTTTTCAAAATGTACAATATTTTTCTTTGACTAGTAAAGTGTACGTGCGGCGGCATGCATGTGTTTTTAAAATATCAAAGATGATGGGAAAAGGTTGAGAGCGCCCCATCCAAAAAGCTAAGGGTTGAAACAAGGAGAAGTACCGAGACAGATTAACTTTTACTGATAGAAAATCAAATAAATAATACCAATATACCATTTTAAGGGGAAAGAATGGATGTCATTGTGCGCAACCAGTTTCTGTATTTCTTCAACAAAATACCAATATTGTTTGTTGTTTACCTGATTCTTCAAACATTCTGCAACCGGCACTAAGACAATTGAACGGACCAGCAGTTGACAATGGGAAACATGTCTTCATGGAAACACCAAGAAGATTCAATGGCTTTCCGCAAAAAAAAAAGATTCAATGGCTGGAAAACAGGAGATTAGCATCACAATTCGATAGCTGTAATCAATAAATCGAGCACTCACAAATCAGATATAAGTGACAAAAAATAATAGCACAAATAACAATAGAAAAGGATTCTTAAGTTGTGCGGATGTGGACAGGGATGATTGTTCTCACCTGTGAGGCAAAACTGAGCAGTGAGCGATGACATTTACATGAAGCTATCAGAGGCGTGTCATCAAGTTCTTTAGACAAATAAAGAAACAGATTCACAATTATATCACTATAGGAAGATGCCAATAGACTCATATTACCAACATATAATGGACTAAACCCTTCCGCTGATGTAGTCATGCATGACCAGAAAACCATGGCACTATGGCAGTAGTCTTGAATTATAGCTAACATTTAACCTGAACGAAATCTATTTAGCAGTAAAAAATTCATTAATTACACAAACCTTGTGCTCATGAGTGTTACAATTAGTAGGATAACGAAACAAGTAGAGTAAATCTGATGAGGACCGGAGCGTCCGAGGACCGGTGGATGGTCACTTCTTGGTGTGATGAGTGATTGACAACGTGGTGTGGACTGACTCTTGGCCGAGTATTGCAGGTGCATGTTGCGGCTTGATTTGCGTTGGTGCAGGTGAAGAGCGGGCGCAAAAGGTCTTAGCCTTGCAGGGCCTCTGAGGAGTGGAGAGACAAGTAGGCTCGGCTGGATGGACCCAGTGGCCGAACGGGATCAAGTGCGGGCCGCATGGTGGCAAGAAAAGCAAGACGAAGTCGTGAAGAGGAGCCGGTGCAGGGTAGCGGCTCACGACTGGAGTCTGCACGCGGGGTTTGCGGCGGTTCAACACAAAAATGTCGGGTTACTTGGTTGAGCCACGAAACCAAGACCGGAGGCTCGGCGGGCGGAGACGGGATCCGGGTGTGCCGAGAAGCTTCAATGCCGGGGGACACATGGCGGGATTGCGGGGCTTGCGTCGGGAGGACGCGAACTGCGGCGAAGGCGTGGCCGCCTGATGAAGAAAGATCGCTACTTGACCATCTTGCCCTGAGGGGTGTGTACTTCCTTTATGTTCTAGGGGCAGCTTGGTCATTTGCCCAACCCGGAGAGACTTCATATATATAGCTCTAGGGTTTCAGGGCAACTCATCCTTTCGAACTGCTTCTCATTTTCCCTACTCTTTAGGCTAGATTTTCTTCACCGTTTTGTAAATAATCTGACCTCCGGTGTATGGAAGCATTCATGGTTGCGTCGATTTCCTTCTCGTGGCTCGAGTGATTTTCGTGTCTTTTTCGGGCTATTTTTGTGGGATTTTCGTGCACGGCTTGTTCCTTCAATTCTGAGGCATTTGTGTTCGGATTTCTTTGTGGGGATCATGGATAGATGCCTTGTGCATCTTTGTGCTTGATCTTGACCCCTTAAACTCTAGATTTGGCCTCCGATTCGAGGATTTCGGGTGGTTCCCTAGCTTTGTTCTTGAGCTCAGTGTTTGATCGATTCCCGGTGATTTAGGGTGTTTGAGGCTCCAAGTTTTTTGGTATACCATCCCCTCGGGATGCTTCTCCTTTCCCCAAAATCTTGTCTCAAACCGTGCAGCCGTTTGAGAGATCCATGGAAGGCTAGGGAGGGTTGACTTGCGTTTTCGTGCTTCGGTTCGCTATCTTCGAAGGCGGCGGACCGTCCGCGGCAGCCGTGCGGACCATCCGCAGCTTCTAGGGTTCGTCGCGTGCTCTTCAATTCATGAGCACGAGACGTTTCGATCCGCAAAGAGTCGAGGATTTTGTTGTGTGTAGTTTGCGGACCGTCCGCGAGCAGGTCACGGACCGTCCGCCGGATCAGTACGGACTATCCGTATTTTCCGGGGAGCTACTAGAGGTTCTGTTCATCAATACGGACCGTCCGTGCTCACCCGTCAAACCGTCCGCCAGGCTCTTGCGGACCGTCTGCCCCGGGCCTCGCAGATTGCCTAAGTCCTTTGCTTCTAGTGTTGTGCTTCCGCTTTGGATTGGTTTGGGACTTGTTTCTATGGTTGGTAGGTTCGTTGTGATTATGTGACCTTGGAAAGTTCGTGTGGGAACCCTTGCGTGGGATTTCGGGGCATAGTCGAGTTCATCTCTTCGGAGAAGAATTTTTATCGACTCCCATTCACTCCCCCCCTCTCTGGTCACCTAATCGGTCCTTCAATTGGTATCAGAGCCGGTTACGGATCTTCGTGATTCTAACCAGTCTAAGATCCAAAGATAGCGTACCAAGAACGGGGTTCGGGTCCTCCACACTTTAACGGTAAGGATTACCAGATATGGCAGCGTCGATTGTCTGCTTTTCTTCGTGGCAAAGGACAGATCATCTGGGATGTGACGGAGAACACCTCCTATGTCCACCCCCATCAACTTCCTTGCCCTAGGTTCTCGAGATATGCATGACGCCAACAAGGCGGTCGACTATCTCTTTCGTGCCCTTTGCAAGCCTGAATTCGATCGGGTTCAGGCAGAGGACTTGGCGTGCAAGATTTGGGAGAAGTTGAAGAATACTCATGCTGGGAATAACCAAGTTAAGGCTTGCTTGTTTGCGACCTACCGGAGAGAGTACGGGAATTTCACTCATGTCCCTGGTGAGTCCATCGACACCATGTTCCAGCGGTTCACTGTGATTGTGAACAACATGAGGGCCGATGTGACCGTGCTCCCGTACGATGATCATGACAGGGCGGTGAAGCTCCTGCACTCGCTGGATCGTACCGTGTGGAGTGAGAAGGTCGAGGCCATTCTGGAGTCCGACCACTATGAGACGCTCATGGTGGATGAGCTGTTTTCCAAGCTCAAGTTGTCCGAGGTGGACCGTGGGGTGCGAGCAAGGATCGAGAACCTGAAGGACTGAACTGGCGACCAGAGAGGGGGGGAGTGAATGGGAGTCGATAAAAATTCTTCTAGAAGGAGATGACTTCTCCAACAAGATGAACTCAGTCGGTTACCCAAAATCACACGCTCCACACACGACCTTCCGTTTGCCAAAACCACGTAGCCACTGAGGTGCTACTGGTCCTAGGAACAAACACTACCTGCAGGCACAGCTTCTACACACACACACGACAGCAGAAACAACTCGGAAGCTATCTATCTGGGAGGGGCGGTCAAACCGGGTATGGGGGGCGGTTAGACCGCCTGCCCCTGACAATCAAGAAATCCTCCGAAAGCCCTCTTCCGAGCTCCAAAACTCTCCACAATTTCAGCCACAAGATCCTCTGGTCAAGGCTAAGCTAGCTACCAGAAAATCTCAGCGAAAACAAGAACTTCACCCAAAAGGCCTAGGGCAGTTAGACCGGCTCACGGGGGCGGTCTAACCTCCTGTACCCAGCAAGAATCACAACCCAAGAACTCCCTGCAAACAGCACCAAAACAATCCAAGATTTCACCAGAATGCTCCTCTGATCAAGGCGAACAAACTCACAGAGGAAAATCCAGGAAAACCAAAACTTCGACCTGGGAAACCTAGGGCGGTTAGACCGCCCCCTATGGCGGTTAGACCGCCCCTCCTAGAAAACCTGGCCGCGGGTCAACCCTCAACTTCCCATCGCCCGATCTCCCGATTCACCCCACAGATTGCTGCAAAACTTCGGGGATAGTTGGGTTACCTCCTGGGCAACCCCTCCACCAAAGGAATTCCACCAAAACGCTCTGAAACAAAGGGAATCGCAAATCTTGGCCCTCTAGGTCATGAACTCGAGGAACTCCGAAAACCACCAAATCGAGGCTGATTCAAAGGAGTTCCTGGGGTAAGGTCACCAAACAAAGAGGCACAAGGTCCTCATACGTGACACCCAACAAGAATCCCGCAAGAAATCACCCTCAAAACTCCGCCACAAAAATCACAAGAAAGAGCTCCGAAAATCACCAAAAAGGGAAAACGGGAGAGACATCACAAGGCCTTAAGGAACCACGCCGAATCATCTATACATACCATGAAGGTTCATACAAGGTCTAGCTTACCTCCCAATCATCCATCCCTTTCTCAAGATCTCACCATGAAGCTCTCAAGCTAGTCCTAGAAAATCTAAGGAAAATAGGAAGGGAAAATAGCAAAGGGAAATGAGATAGGGTTCCAAGAGTTGGCTGCGATCCCACAACTCAAGTGTTTATATGGGGCAACCAAAAGACTAAACTACCCTTACTAGCATACTAGGGATACAAGCCCCTCAAGGGCAATTTTGGAAGTCTTCAGTTCAGCACCATCGGACGGATGCACATCCACCACAAGCCTGCGTAGCTCCAACACAACTCTTGCAATCATGCCGCGTGTCCTCTGCTTCGAAGCTTCTCGGCGGCTGCGACCCGGGCGGTCAGACCGCCCCATAGGTGGTTGAACCGGCCTGGGTGGCCGCACCTCCTCGTCGAGTCT
Source organism: Cenchrus fungigraminus (assembly GCA_036936925.1). Lineage (NCBI taxonomy): Eukaryota > Viridiplantae > Streptophyta > Magnoliopsida > Poales > Poaceae > Cenchrus > Cenchrus fungigraminus. The sequence continues at coordinate 96,447,169 of CM072774.1, read as the reverse complement.
TCGGCCTCGGTTTTGTGGCTCAACCGAGTAACCCAGTGGTTTTGTGGTGAACCACAGCAGACCCCGCGAACTCAGTGTAGCCTCCCGCCAATCTCCACTCATGACTCGGCTCTCACGTCGTCCCAGCTCGACCTTGGTTTTGAGGCTCAACCAAGAAACCGTCCATGACTTCGTCTTGCTGTTCTTGCCACCATGCGGTCCGCACTTGACCCCGTCGGCCACAGGGTCCCTCGAACCAAGACTACTTGTCCGCTCTACACCTGGAGGCCCACCGACATGGATCTTTCTCGCTTGTTCTTCACCTGCACCGACACTAATCAAGCCGCAACCTGCACCTGCAATACTTAGCCAAGAGTCAGTCCACACCAAATTGTCAATCACTCATCACACCAGGAAGCAACCATCCACCGGTCCTCAAACCACACAGGCTCTCAATCTCCCCCTTGATGAGTGCATTGACAACACACACATATTTGGTAACAAGAGAAAAGGAAAAAGAAAAAGAAAGAAACGACCAAAAGAACTTCAACAAGCGATCGAATACCAAACGAAAGGCAAAGAGCAAGATCACTTGAGAAGGAAAGTGTCGGTCACCTTAGGCAAGGGCAACGGCTCAACATAACCAAGACAAAAACAAGCTCACGCACGAAGCAAAGATCACCAAAGGCACACAAGGCCACAAACCACAAACTCACACACGAGCTCCTCCTGAGGCAAAGCATACTCCCCCTGAACTAATGTAGCAATGCAACATGGGAATGCAAACAAGGAGCAAACACCTGCACCTCTACCCAGGGCGGTCAAACGGCCTGGCTAGGCCGGTCAGACCGCCTGGGGGGCGGTTAAACCGCCCCAAGAAACCGCCCTACACACAAACTTTTCCGAAACCTGCACGAACCACTTTGAACAATTTCCAAATGCTCCCAGGTGCACAAATCATGTACAAACTTCTCCCCCTTGTTGACACTGCATGGATCAAGGCAAAATTCGGAAAAATTCAACCTAGAGCTTCTCAAATAGATAAAATTCACCACAAGATGCTACACATGTCCAAATGAGCAAGTCAGATACTCTATAGCTTCGTATGAACATCAGCTACAAGATCACCAAGTTTCACAACCATTGGGCAAAGCTAAGATAGAATTGAGCATTTTTGCGAAAAATTACCCTCTCATGAGCAAAGTCCTAAACATGAACAAAACATGCCAAAATGACAAAGCCACACAAACTTCATGCTAGGACAATCATTCTAAGCATAAGATCATCATAAACACCCTCAAGCACCTCATGTCATGTCAAAGCCACCGAGCCATGTGCCTACTTCTATACATGAGACTTCTCATTGGTAGGCATCATGCAACGGTTTAGCACCCAAAAGCAATTTAATTAAGCACATATGACATGGGAACATATTTTCCAAGTAATAAACATTCCATTATCAGTTTTATATTTGGTACATGAAATGTTTTTGCGACAAAAAGGAACTTATGCCCCCCCACAAGATAAAGCAAGCGGGCTAAACATTCATGATGACAAAAGAACCTTTGGCCCCATATGATCAAAATAAGTCATCCAAGCACAAATTAAGCATAGCAATGCCACTGAAACATGTCAAGATCATATAAAGGCATTTACTCACAAGAGGACATACATGTAGCATTTTTTAAAAACATAGCTATCAACCATGGATATAAATCAAGATCATCAAGAGCTAAGCCAAACTAACCATATCATACCAAACTAGCTCACAAGATCATCCATAGCACGCTATGGTCAACAATGTATATGGGAGAATCTTTTCCTACAACGATGCATATGATACAAATGCATGCAACCTAAGATTCAAAGATGCCTATACATCATGATACAAATGCAATGCAAATGCAAACATGCACAAAAGGAAAGCTATACATATGCTACAAAGAATCTCCCACAACCACTCAAGAGACCAAACACACACCAAGTTCTCCCCGCAAACGAGTGAAAGTTGCTTGATCTAGGGGCTTGGTGAAAATATCGGCTAGCTGGTCATGTGTGGGTACATGGATCAAGGCAATTCTCCCTTTCTCAACATTGTCTCTCAGAAAATGATATCTCACTTCTATATGCTTGGTTTTGGAATGAAGCACTGGGTTCTTTGCAACGCTTATGGCACTGGTGCTATCACATAGAAGTGGAACACGGGTATACTCCTCACCAAAGTCACTCATGGTGTATGTGTGAGGACCGGAGCGTCCGAGGACCGGTGGATGGTCGCTTCCTGGTGTGATGAGTGATTGACAACGTGGTGTGGACTGACTCTTGGCCGAGTATTGCAGGTGCAGGTTGCGGTTTGACTCGTGTTGGTGTAGGTGAAGAGCGGGCGCGAAAGGTCTTAGCCTTGCGGGTCCTCCGAGGAGTGGAGAGACAAGTAGGCCCGGCTCGATGGACCCGGTGGCCAGCGGGGTCAAGTGCGGGCCGCATGGTGGCAAGAAAAGCTAGACGAAGTCGTCGATTGGAGTCGGTGCAGGGTAGCGGCTCATGACCAGAGTCTGCACGCGGGGTTTGCGGCGGTTCACTAGAAAACCGTCGGTTTACTTGGTTGAGCCACAAAACCAAGACCGGAGGCTCGGCGGGCGGAGACGGGATCCGGGCGTGCCGAGAAGCTTCGATGCCAGAGGACACACGGCGGGATCACAGGGCTTGCGTCGGGAGGACGCGGACTGCGGCAAAGGCGTGGCCGTCTGATGAAGAGGAGTGCTACTTGACCACATTGCCCTTGAGGGGATTGTATCTTAAGTTTAAGTGCTAGGGGTAGCTTGGTCATTTGCCTAACCCAGAGGGACTCATATATATAGCTCTAGGGTTTCTGGGCAAACCATCCATCCGGACTGCTTCTCATTTCCTTGCTCCGTAGGCGTAGATTTCCTTCACCGTTTTGTAGAGAATCTGTCCTCCGAGTGTATGGAAGCATTCATGGTTGCGTTGATTTCCTTTTTGTAGCTCGTGTGTTTTTCGTGTCTTTTTTGAGCTATTTTCGTTGGATTTTCGTGCGCGCCTTGTTCCTTCGATTCTGAGGTGTTTAGTTCGGATTTGTTGGTGGGGATCATGGATAGATGTTGTGTGCATCTTTGTGCTTGATCTTGACCCCCCAATCTCCGGATTTGGCCTCCGATTGAAGGATTTCGGTTGGAACCCTAGCTTTTTGGTAGAGCTCAGTTGCGATTCGATTCTCGACGATTTAGTTCGTTTGAGGTCTCAACTTTTGGGGTATAACATCTCCTAGGGACGCTTCACATCTCCCCCAAATCTTTCCTCAAGAGCTCAAGCCGTTTGGGAGATGCATGGATGAATAGGAGGGGTTGACCTTGCGTTTTCGTGCTCGGGCTGCTGTTCTCGTGCCTGGCGGACAGTCCACCTGGGGCACGCGGACGGTCCGCGAGGAGCCGACAGATCTGGTGTTCGTCGTGTTCTTCACGTGTTCTTCCGTGCTCGTGTTTTGATCCGTTTTGTTCGGTGCTTTTGGTTGCTCGGAGTTTGCTGGACAGTCCGCGAGAAGAGTGCGGACTGTCTCTTCCACGCGGATGGTCCGCGGGTAGGGCACGGACAGTCCGTTATTCGAGGTGCAGTACTGGAGGTTCGGGTGGTATTTTCGGACGGTCCGCCCTGTGCTTGCGGACGGTCCGCCTGACCCCCGCGGACAGTCCACCCCCTCCATGTGGACGGTCCGCCCCAGGCTTTCCAGATTGCCTAAGTCCTTTGCTTCTTGAGTTGCGCTTTCGTGTTGCTTTGAGTTGGGGTTTGTTCCTAGGGTTGGTAGGTCCGTTGTGACTACGTGACCTTGGCAAACTCATGTGGGAATCCTCGGTTGTGATTTTGGGGCATAGGCCGAGTTCATCCTTCGGGAAGAATTTTTATCGGCTCCCATTCACTCCCCCCCCTCTCTGGTCGCCCAATCGGTCCTTCAATTGGTATCAGAGCCGGTTATGGATCTTCGTGATTCTAACCAGTCTAATATCCAAAGATGGCGTACCAGGAATGGGGTTCGGGTCCTCCACACTTTGATGGTAAGAACTACCAGATGTGGCAGAGGCGGATGGCTGCTTTCCTCCGCGGCAAGGGTCAGATCCTTTGGGATGTCACGGTGAACACAACTTATGTTCTTCCTATGAACTTCCTTGCTCCAGGATCGAGGGATATGTTCGACGCCAACAACAAGGCGGTCGACTACCTGTACCGTGCTCTGTGTCAATCCGAATTCGATCGGGTTCAGACAGAGAACTTGGCGTGCAGGATTTGGGAGCAGCTGAAGAATGCTCACGCTGGGAACGCTCAGGTTCAGGCTCGGCTTTTGCGACCTACTGGAGAGAGTACGAGAACTTCACTCATCTCCCCGGTGAGTCCATAGATGCCATGTTCCAGCGGTTCACGGTGATTGTGAACAACATGAGGGCTAATGTGGCCGTGCTCCCGTACGATGATCATGACAAGGCTATCAAGCTCCTGCACTCTCTGGATCGTACCGTGTGGAGTGAGAAGGTCGAGGCCATTCTTGAGTCGGAGAAGTATGAGACCCTCACGGTGGACGAGCTGTTTTCCAAGCTCAAGTCGTCCGAGGTGGACCGTGGGGTGCGTGCAAAGATCGAGAACCCGACTGACCCTCATAGTCTGGCTCTTGTGACTGGATCAAGGACTAACGCTAACATGTCTTCGAGACATTTTTCCTTGTCTTGTCTTGTGTCCATGCCAGATGAGGAGTTTGACGTGCTTGGCGAGGAGGATCTCGCGTTGCTGAGCAGATGGTTCGAGCGCATGTACACGAACCGGAAGAACACTCGGAGGAGCTCGGGCATGTGCTACCAGTGCGGGAAGCACGAGCACTTTATTGCTGAGTGCCCGGAAGCCATGGAGGTCAAGCCCGAGCACAAGCACTATCCAAGGACCGACCACAAGCACCGCTCGAGGGACGACCACAAGGGCAAGAACAAGTCCGAGCGGAGGCCGATGAGGAGTGGTGGTCACAAGAAGAAGGAGCGAGCGATGGTTGTCGGAGCGAGCGACATCGACTCAAGCTCCTGCTACTCTTCATCGAGCTCAAGTGATGAAGATGAGAACCGGCACAAGGGCAAGCGGTCAAGCAAGAACATCAACGGCCTATGCTTCACCGCTCAAGGCTTTTGCGGCATGGCACATAGCTCCGCAAGGAAGAAGAGCAACAAGGATGACTCGGACTCTGACTCCGAGGAAGAGGTAAACAATGATCCATCCTTCTTGGTAGCGGAGAATGCTAGGTTGAATGACTTGCTTGACAACCATGATGATGTGCTTAGAAAGACCAACAAGGAGTAGAGGGAGTATAGGTCTTTGCTTGGAGAGGCTAAGGTGAAGGTGGTTGAGCTAGAGTCTTTGCTTGTTGATGCTAGGGCTCGAATAGATTCTCTTAAGTCTGCTCTGATTGTGATCGATGAACCTGAATGCACTGATTGTTCCACTTTTCTTGGTGATTTGACTGTGCTTAAGGAAAAGTATGCCTCCAAGGTCAAGGAACTAGATGTGCTTAGGGTTGAGCTAGATGAGAAGAAATCTAGGTCCTCTTTACTTGGTGCTTGCACTTCTTGTCCTGTTTTGCATGAGAAACTAGATGAATCGGTTGTTTATGCTAGATCTCTAGAGGCTCAGCTGAAAGGTCCTATTCCTACATCATGCTCTACTTGTGAAGTAAATGCTGTAAAGAATTTGGAGCTTGCACACTATGTTGATCGTTTGCAGGATGAGAATAATGAGTTGAGAAAGATGATGGGTTGGTTGTCTGGTCATGAGCCTCAACTCAGGATGATGATTGAGGCATACAAGCGCTATGATGGGCAAGCGCTTGGGGAGGATAGGGTTGGTGAGGGAAGTGGTGAGAATGAGGGGAAGATCGGAGGTATCCCAGAACCACCAAAAACCTACCATAAAAATGCCTATGCTCCTAAGCCAAACCCTCTTAGGAACCGACTAGACACAACCCCAGCTCCACCCGTGTTTCCTCCACACACAGACAACTTCCAGAAACCCATCAAGTTCAAGAGTGACTTGGGGAACGAGTTCTTTGGGAAGAAGGGAGAGAAACCGAGTGAGGAGAAGCCAGAGCCCAAAGTGAGCCCAAAACCAAAGCCAAAACCAAAACCCTTCCATTGTGAGCATTGTGGGAGGGATGGGCACCTTGCTGAGTTTTGCTTCCGGCGGATGCGTGTGGAGAGGTTGGCTAGAGAGATGGCCAACAAGGATAGGTACCGCCCTTCTCGTGGTGTGCCTGAGCCTAGGTTGGTGCCAAGGGGCGAGGGTATAGTGCGTACCATTTACCCTCGGGAGAGGCGTGAGTTTGTGCCTCGAGGTGAGCCACCACATAGAGAAGGTGGTAGGCGTGTTGAGTTTGGGCGTGGTGAGTTTGCTGGACGTTCCTTCGCTCATGGCCAATACGAGTATGGGGGGAACGATCGCAGTTTTAGGTCCCAGAGGAGCTACGGGCCACGGTCTCCACCTCGTGGTATGTGTAGTCCTCCAAGGGGGCGTGGGGGTGTTCTACCTAGAGGAGATAGGATGGATTTTGCTAACCCCACTTTTGAGCAAATGGCACGGCACTGGTTTGATTAATTTTGTACTAACCCCAGTGCTGAGTCGTTTGCTCACTCTCGCTCTCGTTTTTGATTTGCAGGTGGGAGGCTTGGAGGGCTTTTGGTTGATCGACTCTGGTTGCTCTCGACACATGACCGGAGATCGAAGGTGGTTCTCCAGCCTCACCTCGGTGATGACTAAAGAGTACATCACTTTTGGGGACAATGGGAAAGGTAGAGTGCTTTCAATGGGCACGGTGAAGGTGAGCGAGTCTGTGACTCTTAGGTGTGTTTCTCTTGTCAAGTCTTTGGGGTACAATCTTCTTTCAGTTTTCCAGCTTCTTGATGAGGGTTTTGAGGTCCGTTTCAAAATGGGCGCTTCGCGTGTTTTGGATTCTCTAGGTGATCTTGTGTGCACGATCATCCCCGAGGGTCAGATTTTCAGAGCCGACTTTTCTCAGTGTGTTGGCTCTTCTCGTTGTTTGGTTGCTGGCGTTTCGGCGGAGCTTTGGAAATGGAATAGGAGACTAGGTCACTTGAGTTTTGACTTGTTGTCACGCTTGAGTGGGCTAGGTTTGGTCCGAGGATTGCCTAAGTTGAAATACCAAAAGGATTTGGTATGTGCTCCGTGTAGGCATGGCAAGATGGTCGCCTCCTCTCACCCGCCTCTGACATCCGTTATGACAGAGAGGCCATGCGAGCTGTTCCATATGGACTTGGTTGGTCCAGCTCGTGTGTGCTCGGTGGGTGGGAAATGGTATGTCCTGGTGATAGTGGACGACTATTCTCGCTATGCTTGGGTCTTCTTTTTGGCTAACAAGGGGGAGACGTTTGGTTTTGTACGGGATCTAATCTTGAGGTTGAAGAATGAGAGGAATGGAGATGCCATTCTAGCTGTCCGTAGCGACAATGGCTCTGAATTTAAAAACTCTCGTTTCGAAACCTTTTGTCGTGATTTGGGTCTCGAACATCAATTCTCTTCTCCCTATGTGGCTTGTCAGAATGGTGTGGTTGAAAGGAAAAATCGTTCCCTTTGTGAGATGGCTCGGACGATGCTCGATGAGCATAGGACTCCGAGGACATATTGGGCTGAGGCGGTGAATACCGCGTGCCATGTTGGGAACCGGATTTTTCTTAGGGCCTTCTTGAACAAGACGTGCTATGAGCTCATGCACGAGCGAGCACCTAGAGTGAGCCATTTCAGGGCTTTTGGTTGTCGGTGCTTTATTCTCAAGAAGGGTAGGCTTGATAAGTTTGAGTCGAGGTCTTCCAATGGGATCTTTTTGGGTTATGCTAGTCATTCTCAAGCATTCCGTGTGCTCAACCTTGATACTAACCTAGTCATGGAAACTTGCGAGGTTACCTTCGACGAGACCCAGCCATGCAGTTCGTCTGTTTTTGAGTGTGCAGGTGACGACGAGATTTGCAAGAAGATCTTCGAGGACGAGGAGGATGATGCTGGAGAGGATGATGGTGATGATGGTTTAGCTCCAGCCGAGCATGTACCCTCTACTTCCACTACGACGACTACGGTGCAGGATGGCCTAGCCCCTACACCGACTACAATCCAGCAAGATCAAGTGGAAGCTGCAGCTGAGGGGGAGGTGGTCTCCAGGTGAGAGGCACCGAGGCGCGTTCAAGTTGATCATCCTCCCTCAAGAATCATCGGCGACATCAATGAACGTACGACACGGTCAAGGTCCAGGAATGTTTCTCACTTTGCTCAATCGGCTTTTGTTGCTACCTTTGAGCCGAAAGACATTGGACACGCCCTATCTGATCCTAATTGGGTGAACGCAATGCATGAAGAGTTAGAAAACTTTGAGAGAAACCAAGTTTGGGAGTTGGTAGAGCCACCACCACATTGCAAACCTATCGGGACAAAATGGGTGTGGAAGAACAAAGAGGGTGAGAACGGTGAGGTGGTGAGAAACAAATCGAGGTTGGTTGCTCTGGGGTATAGTCAGAAGGAGGGGATAGACTATGAGGAGACATTTGCTCCTGTAGTCCGTTTGGAGGCGATTAGGATTCTTCTAGCTTTTTCCGTGGCTAAAGGATTCAAATTGCACCAAATGGATGTGAAGAGTGCCTTCTTGAATGGGTTTTTAGAAGAAGAGGTTTATGTGAAGCAACCACCGGGCTTTGAGAGTGCTGAGTTTCCTCACCGGGTGTATAGGTTGAGGAAGACGTTGTATGGGCTGAAACAAGCTCCCCGTGCTTGGTATGGCCGTTTGAGGGGGTTCTTGTTGAACAAGGGGTTTGAGATGGGCAAGGTTGATAAGACTCTTTTTCTCCTCAGGCAGGGCGATGATATCCTAATTGTTCAGGTGTACGTGGATGATATTGTCTTTGGCGGCTCGTCTCACTCTTTGGTTGCGAGGTTTGTAGAGGACATGAGCAAAGAATTCGAGATGTCTATGATGGGAGAATTGCAGTTCTTTCTCAGGCTTCAGATCATGCAGGCGAAGGAGGGAACCTTTGTGCATCAAGCCAAGTACACGAAGGACATCCTCAAGAAGTTCAAGATGGACAACTCGAAGCCCCCGTCGACACCGATGAGTACGACTACAGCGTTGGATGCGGACGAGGACGGAGAGCCCGTTGACCAGAAGGAGTACCGGAGCATGATCGGCTCCCTCTTGTACTTGACGGCGACGAGGCCGGACATTTAGTTCTCTGTGTGTCTGTGCGCTTGTTTTCAGGCGTCGCTGAGGACTTCACACCGGCAGGCCGTCAAGCGGATCTTCAGGTATCTTCAATACACTCCTGAGCTTGGTCTTTGGTACTCGACGTCCTCTTCTCTTTCGCTTCTTGGGTTTTCGGATGCCGACTTTGCGGGGTGTCGAGTCGATAGGAAGTCGACTTGGGGAACGTGCCAGTTTTTGGGCTCTTCGCTTGTTTCTTGGTCTTCTCGCAAACAGTCTAGTGTAGCTCAGTCTACCACAGAAGCCGAGTATGTTGCTGCCGCTAGTTGTTGCTCACAGCTGCTTTGGATCACATACACGCTGAGTGACTTTGGTGAGGAGTGTTCCCATGTACCTCTCATGTGTGACAGCACGAGTGCCATTAGTGTTGCCAAAAATCCCGTGCTCCACTCCAGAACCAAACATATAGAGGTGAGGTACCACTTCCTGAGAGACAATGTTAAGAAGGGAAACATAGACCTCATCCATGTGCCAACCGAAAAGCAGCTTGCCGATATCCTAACCAAGCCTTTGGACCAAGCTACATTTGCCCGTTTGCGAGGGGAGCTTGGTGTTGTTTTTCCCTTTTGAGTTTTGGTTGGAGGGTTTGATGTACATACTCATGTTGCATTTTCATTTATGTATCATATCATGCTTGCGTCTTTGTATCATAGACTGCATATGTATCATATAAGATGTGCTTCTCCTATATACTTGGATCACCATGATGTGCTGGATATGAGATTGTGACTTTACTAGTGATGCTTATATGATGAATAGCGATGCTCTTGATAGTTTTGGGATGTATGTGCTTGTGAATGGCTTTCTTTTGTAAAAATGCTATATATGATCCTCTCTTATGAGTTGAATGCCTTTCATGGTAAATTTGTGCACTTATGGCTATAGCTTGCTTAATTTGTGCTTGGGACCTGTTGACATTCCTTAGCCTCACTACTAAGTTTGCACTTACGGTGACGACGCCAGGAATGCTTGAGGCACTCGCAAGCGTCGCTACCGGGTTTACACTCCTAGTAACGGGGCTAGGGAACGTCTTTGGTAAAACACACGATCACAGAAAGGTCCGCAAGCGCACGGATTACCGTTGTAGCACTTCACTCGGTGGTATTCGGGTTATCGTATTTATATTTTCCCAAGGGAGGCACTATGGCAAAGATAATCGAATAAACGGTGCAGAAATACAAGACTTGGTAAAGAGCTATAGCGGGGGTAACGAATAAAGATATTCGGGGATAACTTGACACACACAAGGAGATCTTGATAAAAGGATAGAGAGGACCTAGTGAGCTGGGAGGACAACGAGACGAGAAAGGATCCTAACACAATCTATCTATTCTTGTCAACTCTAGGCAAAGAAATAAAGCAAAGGATAACCAAGGCAAGCTAAACTCGACAAGCTCTTCTAGTGCTGCATGGGCATGCAAAGCCGCGCTCTCAGACTGGGATGAGAAGGGAGAACGACGACGCGGTGAATCCTGCCGACCCGAACTAACGTGGTGGACTACAAAGCCCGTCCGGAGCTGTCACCTCCTTAGGGTACCACAACTATTCCGTTGAACGGGACACCAATCTAAGACTAAGGTAAGCTCTGAGCACCGCGCTCACAACGAACCAAAGAACCTTTCCCCGGATATCACGAAGGAAGGTCTCTCTCCCGTGAAACACCGGAGATCAAGCGAAGAACGACCACAACACTATTGGGTTCAAGAGAGCTATGCTAACCAAGACTAAACTAACTTTAGTCTAAACCAACAATAAAGCTTCTAGAGCAAAGTAAAAGCTGAATGTAATTGACTCGAAAGGTAAGATAGAAAGATAACTTGAATTGTACTTGAGTCTAAACAAAGAAAGGATACAAGAGTAATATCGGAACTCTGAAGAAGACTCCTCCGGAACCCCGAGACTAGCTCGACTCGACTCTAACTCCCAAGCTATACTAATCCTACTCTAAGTGAACAAAAGAGGGAAATGGAGATGCTCCTGCGTTGTGTGTCCGTTCCAGCGAGTGGGAGGTGGCTTTTATAGGCAAGGAAGGTCGGTGGAGCACAAAGGGGCCACATGCCAGGTGCGGCCGGCTCACCACGTGCAGCCGGCCCTGGGATGTTCCGCCTCTCGCCTTGGACGCCCCTGATCACTGCTCCTGAGGCGGTTGTAGGTCGGCTCCTTGGGTCGGTTTTGCCCGGCATGCGAATGGATAGGTGCGGCCAGCCCTCTAGGTGCGGCCGACCCATCTCCGTGCCGTGTGATGCACCGACTATGCTCAGGGACGCCTAGGATCGCCTCTGAATGTCGGTTGTGGCGGTTGAGTGACCGGATAAGTGGACCCATTGATCCAAGTGATCCTAGCCACCACCATTTGATCAAACCGACATTTCCTTAGTGAATCTCGTTCGTCCAAGTTGTGCTCGAGGGAGAGGCGGTGCTTAGGACTAGGGACACGCCACGGGGCAGGGCCGGCCGCACCAGGCAGGGCCGGCCGTACCTGCCAGGCTGGCCGCACCTGCAGGGCCGGCCGTGCCTGGTGGTTCGGCCGTGCCTAGCACGTGTGGTGTGTTGGTCCCAAATTCTCCCAAAATGTGTACCTGCCTATGAAAATCACAACACAACTCATGGAACTTTATTAGTACTAAAAATGTGCATGAAACTTGCCATATATTCCTCTCGAACCCGAGGTTTTGACGGTCGAATTTTTGTTGTAAGGACCGTCAACAAACTCACCCAAGCTAAACGTTTGCTCGTCCTCGAGCAAAGCCTAGACTTGGCCTTGGCGGATCAGGAGTTGCATGATGTTACCACTCGACAAGTCCCTATGCACAAACTCATGCTCTTCTTTCTATTTGAAAAGATTGGTACGAGAGAAACTTAGCCTTATCTTACCCTTGGGGCTTGTAGCTTTCCACCTTGCCTTCGGAGGTTGTAGAGTAGAATGGTTTTTGACTTTGCATCTCTCACTCTTCTTCTTTTCTGGGTCCTATCTCGGAGTTTTTGAAAATTTTGCAAAGAAAGACAAGGCTCCTCGGATGGTTCCCTCGATCGCTCAAGTGGTATTTGTTACCTTACCAAAGGCTTTAAGAGCCTCAACTCCCTACTCTATGGCTTGTATGTGGAGCTTTGGGTAGGATAAGCATGAGACTCACTTGTGCCACATGATGTTGTTGAGCCAAAGACCGGATCCAAGAAGAAACTAGTCATGCAACTTGATCGAGATGTGCAAGTGTGTGGAATATTTTTGTTTGTTTTTTTCTAAGTACTCCTTGCTTTGAGATTCTCCTCTTCATTTTATTTTGGAGGGGGATCATGCTTCATTTTTTTCTATGCTCTTTGATTGGAGCACATATTTTTTTTCTATGCTTCTTGAGCATATACCCCTTTTTTTTATGACCCCTCTCTCCTTTTACAAGAATACAAGAAGAGAAATCTCTTAGGAACTTTGGAGTATTTATTTTTGGTGGATGGATGGCATGTTTTGCGTAACTCCCGGTGTAGGAGTTAGCTTGTATATGTGGGTGTACGTGATCTCGATCATGAAAGCATGAAAAGATTCTAACAAGGGTCACAACAATTTGGCAAAACTCAATGGGTCACAAGCAAGCATATGTAGAAGGTTTGTACTTTGATATCGACATATGGCTTTGGTAGGTGATATGACCATTGAGGAACTTATCTTGTTTTATTTTCAAAAGAAATCATCCAAGATTTTCACCATACTATGAGATAGAGCAGGATCAACATTGTCTCACCATAGCATACTAGTCAACACCCTAGGTTTGGTCATAAGTATTTGCTTCCCACAAAGTTTTATTTCAGGCTCTTGTCTCAAAGTATACCAACAAATTCAAATGCTCATAGAGCGCAAGGTTGTACACTAGGTTCTTGCAAAGTTTTAACATAGCAACTTTTCATCATTTCCAAAGCAAGGATATAGACAAAATTTCAAGCACATGGTTGAAGCAAATATTTTTGTTGTTTTCTTTTATTCAAATGCGATAAACAAGATGTTGAAAATTGGTTTGGATGGACATACCTTCCTTGATTGAAAATGGGGTCTCCCCCAAGCTAAATTTTGGCTACCTGGTTGGCGTGTCTTCATTTTGGTGATGAGTTGAGCACTTGGAAGCTTGTAGTGGTTGACTTGATGGATTTGTGAAAAATCATAGGTACGGCCGTACCACTAGGTTCGGCCGGCCCTACTATATTTTCTCCAAGCACTCGTGTCCCCTTCTGTAAACATCCTGCACAAAAATTTTGTCGAGGGGAGGTACGGCCGTACCTCTAGGTTCGGCCGTATCACCAAAAATCTCCAAAATTGCTTTTCTATGTCTTGTTTACTTATTAATGCAACGGTGAAATCAAATATGAAAATTAAATATGCTTGATGCACGAAATAAAGTGATAGAAGGGAAATATGAGATAAATACCGGTTTACCTCTTGGTGAGGGCTCGTAGTTTAGAGTCCGTGAGCGGGACTCCTCCGTTTGCTCAATTGATCTTGGATTCGTCCGGTCCTGGAGTGGAAGACTCGGACGATGCTCTCTTCACACGCCACACCCTCTTTGTTTTCTTTGGTGGCGCTGAAGTTGGTGAGGCTTTTGTGGGGGTGTTTTTGGTTTCTATCTTCTTTCCCCCCTTATCCTTGTTGGTTTCCTTTGACTTCTTGGGTTGGTGGCGCCCTTTTGAATGCTTTCACCTTGCGCTTGGTTGGGGCTACCTTCTCTTCCTGCACATAGTTAGAAATTTTTCTATCGACCATTCGTACCTGTGAGCATTGCTCCACCTTTGGTTTAAAGGTGAATCGTTCTTCCTTGCCGTTGATGTTGAGGCGGATTTCTCCGTCTCCTACATCGATGTTAGCATTGGCGGTGCTCAAGAAAGGTCTCCCGAGGATTAGAGGCGTCCTTGTATCGACATCCATGTCGAGGACGACGAAATCCATGGGTATGAAGAAATCCCGAACTCTCACCGGAATGTCCTCTGCTATCCCCGCCGGGTAGCGGACTGATTGATCCACTAGCTGCAAGCACATGGTTGTAGGAGACAAGGAAGTATAGTTAAGTTTGTCGAATACTACCTTAGGCATGATGCTGATGCTGGCTCCAAGGTCGCATAGTGCATTCTCAAAGTGTTCGGACCCGATAGAGCAGTTGATTGTAGGGCACCCGGGGTCTTTCTTCTTTAGAATGACCGCACTACACTCCTCCGTAAGCTTGACCATATCCGTGGTGGGTAGAGGTCTTTTATTGTTGATGATGTCTTTGAGGTACTTGGCGTAGGTTGGTACCTGCATAGCCTCAAGAAACGGTATGTTGACATTGAGTTTCTTGATTACCTCAATGAACTTCCCGAATTGCTCATCCACGGTAGGCTTCTTGATTCTTCGGGGAAATGGGAGTAGCGTGGTATCGACGTAATCTTGGGGTGCCGTCGTCCTTAACTTTTCCTCATTGGGAGCTACTTTCACGGTGTCCTCTTCTTCTTCCGGCTCGGTGATCACTTCCTTCTGTTTCTTCTCTGCGGGGTTAGGATATGGTGGATCCCGAGTGGTCTTACCACCTCTCGTAGTCACCGATTTTAAATTCTCTCGGGTAGGCTCGGGTTGCCCCGGGATGCCACCCGACTCAGAAGAAGGTAAAGAAGCAGCAAGCTGAGCAAGTTGAGTTTCTATCATTTTATTAAAGCTTAGCTGATTCTTCATAGTAGTGGTGAAGGATTCTGTGGTGGAATTCAGATTTTCAAGAACTTTATCATTGGCGGCTAGCTTCTTGTTTAAATTTTCATTAATTCTAGCTTGGCCAAAGACAAGATCTTTAATGGAGGGCTGATTATTGAAATTGTTAGAATAGTTACCTCCATTTTGATTGTTGAACGGGAAGTTGGGCCTCGAGTTCCACCCTTGATTGTTGTAGTTGTTGTTGCGGAACCCATTGTTGTTGCCATTGTTGATGAAGTTGGCTTCTTCCCTTGTCTCGGGACAATCATTTCCCGAATGACCCACATTACCGCAAACCTCACACGTCATGCGAGCGTCCACAATCTTGGCGGTCTCCATATTGCTCGGTGCCTCCAATTTCTTCATGAGGAGGTCCATCTTGGCGGCGAGCATGTCGATTCCATCGACTTGGTGTACACCGTGGGTACGGGGTTGGAGACGATCTCCATCCCAACCTTGATTTGCCACCATCTTCTCGATCAATTCCTTGGCGGCGGGTACTTGTAACGAGAAGAAGGCTCCTCCAGCGGCTGCATCTAGGTGCTCACGGGTGGTATGCTTGAGCCCGTGGTAGAAGGTTTGAATCAAGAACCACCCCTGCATGCCATGATGCGGGCACGCGGTGATGTATTCCTGGAAGCGTTCCCATGCTTTCGGGATACTCTCATCATTCTATTGCTGGAAACCCGAAATTCTTGAGCATACGGCATTGGTTTTGCCCACCGGGAAGAACTTTGCGAGAAATGCCTTTGAGCACTTATCCCATGTGTTGATGGCCTCTCGCTCCGCATAAAACCATTGCTTCGCCTTCCCGAGCAATGAGAACGGGAATAGGCGAAGACGGATTGCATCATCCGTCACTCCACGGATAGTGAAAGTCCTACACACCTCCAGAAAATGCTGGAGATGTGCATTGGCATCTTCATTAGGCTTGCCGGAGAACGGATTTGCTTGCACCATGTTGATCAACACCGGCTTGAGTTCAAAGTTTCCGTCTCCCACCGTTGTGTTCGGTCCGGTAGGGACATTGGTGTTGGATGGGGCGGAAAACTCGCGGATCGTCCTCTCGGCCATCGGTGCTGACGAGGTGCTGTCTACGGGATCGACGGTGTTCGTCTCTTGATTTGAGTGAAACTTCTGAGGAATGAGGACACGAGGTCGCACTCGCCTCACAAGTGACTCCGGATTGCCGTTAAAGTTGGACGGTAGGTCGAAACCGGTCAAGCACTACTCTGCGTACACGAGAGTAGAGCAAGGGTGAACCCGCTTAAATAGCGGTTCACTGAACCTTGATAATTCTACCACTAAGTTTAAACGATATCTTATGCCTATTGCCTCCCCGGCAACAGCACCAGAAATGCTTGTTGACGCTCCTTAGCCTCACTACTAAGTTTGCACTTACGGTGACGGCGCCAGGAATGCTTGAGGCACTCGCATGCGTTGCTACCAGGTTTACACTCCTAGTAATGGGGCTAGGGAATGTCTTTGGTAAAACACACGATCACAGAAAGGTCCGCAAGCGCACGGATTACCGTTGTAGCACTTCACCTAGTGGTATTCGGGTTATCGTATTTATATTTTCCCAAGGGAGGCACTACGGCAAAGATAATCGAATAAACGGTGGAGAAATACAAGACTTGGTAAAGAGCTATAGCGGGGGTAACGAATAAAGATATTCGGTGATAACTTGACACACACAAGGAGATCTTGATAAAAGAGGGAACCCCGAGACTAGCTCGACTCGACTCTAACTCCCAAGCCACACTAATCCTACTCTAAGTGAACAAAAGAGGGAAATGGAGATGCTCCTGCATTGTGTGTCCGTTCCAGCGAGTGGGAGGTGGCTTTTATAGGCAAGGAAGGTCGGTGGAGCGCAGGGGGGCCACATGCCAGGTGCGGCCGGCTCACCAGGTGCGGCCGGCCCTGGGATGTGCCGCCTCTCACCTTGGACGCCCCTGATCACTGCTCCTGAGGCGGTTGTAGGTCGGCTCCTTGCGTCAGTTTCGCCCGGCACGCGAATGGATAGGTGCGGCCGGCCCTCTAGGTGCGGCCGACCCATCTCCGTGCCGTGTGATGCACCGACTATGCTCAGGGACGCCTAGGATCGCCTCTGAATGACGGTTGCGGCGGTTGAGTGACCGGATAAGTGGACCCATTGATCCAAGTGATCCTAGCCTCCACCATTTGATCAAACCGACGTTTCCTTAGTGAATCTCGTTCGTCCAAGTTGTGCTCGAGGGAGAGGCGGTGCTTAGGACCAGGGACACGCCACGGGGTAGGGCCGGCCGCACCTGCCAGGCCGGCCGCACCTGCAGGGCCGGCCGTGCCTGGTGGTTCGGCCGTGCCTAGCACGTGTGGTGTGTTGGTCCCAAATTCTCCCAAAATGTGTACCTGCCTATGAAAATCACAACACAACTCATGGACCATGTTCTTTTCATTTGGGGTCAAAGACCCATCTATCATCATGAATGTTTAGCCTACATGCTACCTTGTGGAGAAGCCTAAGCTTCTTTTTGCCGCAAAGGCACTTCATGTACCATGCTTAATTTGTAAATCATGAAAATTGGTATATGAAATGCTTGAGCTTGAAAAATATTCTTCCATGTCATGTATGCTTTAAATTCCTTATCTTAGGTGCTAAACCGTTGCATGATGTTCACCGTTGAGAAGTCTCACATTTAGAAGTGGACACATGGCTCGGTGGCTTTGACATGACATGAGATAGTTTGTAGGTGTTTGTGATGATCTTGTGATGAGAATTTGTGACCTTGCATGAAGTTTGTGAGTTATGTGTTGTTTGTGCTCTTTTTGATCATGTTTAGGTCCTATGCTCATGAGAGGGAAATTTTTGTGAAAAATGATTTATGTTGATCATGGCTATGTCACATGCTTATATGTCCCTATCTATCTTGTTGGCGATGCTTGTACTATACTTGTGGCTATCTTGCTTGTCTATGTCTCAATTTTAGCATGTTGTAGTGCTCTTTGTCTATTTGAGAAGCACATGCTTGCATTTGTAGACTGGATTCATGCATTACCAACAAGGGAGAGAGATAGTACCCAATTCTTGCTTTGTTGCTTTGGGGAGAAAGTTGCATCCAGGGGGGAGTTTTGCATCAAGTGGGAGAAAAATTGGGAGAAATGTATTTGTTCCGGGGGAGCTTGCATTCATGTGCTTTGGAGCTCTTTGCGCCTGATTTTAGTTGTGCTCTTTTGCCGATGGTGTCGAGCCCTTTTGCCTCACCTTAAGGAGTCGGCAATTTTGGAGCATTTTATCTCGGTTGTGTCGTGCCATTGCCCTTAGGGGACCGAGTTTTTTCTCTCTCAAGTGATCTCGTTTTGGCTTGTGTTTGGCTTTTGATCACTTGTTTGAGTTTCTCATTCGTTTCTTTTCTTTTTCTCTTTTCTCTGAATTGGTTACTATGTGTGTGTTGTCAATGCACTCATCAAGGGGGAGATTGAGGACCGGAGCGTCCGAGGATCGGTGGATGGTCGCTTCCTGGTGTGATGAGTGATTGACAACGTGGTGTGGACTGACTCTTGGCCGAGTATTGCAGGTGCAGGTTGCGGTTTGACTCGTGTTGGTGCAGGTGAAGAGCGGGCGCGAAAGGTCTTAGCCTTGCGGGGCCTCCGAGGAGTGGAGAGAC
Organism: Cenchrus fungigraminus; assembly: GCA_036936925.1. Taxonomy (NCBI): domain Eukaryota; kingdom Viridiplantae; phylum Streptophyta; class Magnoliopsida; order Poales; family Poaceae; genus Cenchrus; species Cenchrus fungigraminus. The sequence continues at coordinate 96,428,538 of CM072774.1, read as the reverse complement.
AAGTAGGCCCGGCTCGAGGGACTCGGTGGCCAGCGGGGTCAAGTGCGGGCCGCATGGTGGCAAGAAAAGCAAGACGAAGTCATCGACTGGAGCCGGTGTAGGGTAGCGGCTCACGACCAGAGTCTGCACGCGGGGTTTGCGGCGGTTCACCAGAAAACCGTCGGGTTACTTGGTTGAGCCACAAAACCAAGACCGGAGGCTCGGCGGGCGGAGACGGGATCCGGGCACGCCGAGAAGCTTCGATGCCAGAGGACACGCGGCGGGATCGCAGGGCTTGCATCGGGAGGACGAGGACTGCGGCAAAGGTGTGGCCGTCTGATGAAGTGGAGTGCTACTTGACCACATGGCCCCTGAGGGGATTGTATCTTAAGTTTAAGTGCTAGGGGTAGCTTGGTCATTTGCCCAACCCAGAGGGACTCATATATATAGATCTAGGGTTTCTGGGCAAACCATCCATCCAGACTGCTTCTCATTTCCTTGCTCCATAGGTGTAGATTTTCTTCACCATTTTGTAGAGAATCTGTCCTCCGAGTGTATGGAAGCATTCATGGTTGCGTTGATTTCCTTCTTGTAGCTCGTGTGTTTTTCGTGTCTTTTTCGAGATATTTTCGTTGGATTTTCGTGCGCGCCTTGTTCCTTCGATTCTAAGGTGTTTGGGTTCGGATTTGTTGGTGGCGATCATGGATAGATGTCTTGTGCATCTTTGTGCTTGATCTTGACCCCCCAATCTCCGGATTTGGCCTCCGATTGAAGGATTTCGGTTGGAACCCTATCTTTTTGGTAGAGCTCGGTTGCGATTCGATTCCCGACGATTTAGTTCGTTTGAGGTCTCAAGTTTTGGGGTATAGCATCTCCTAGGGACGCTTCACATCTCCCCCAAATCTTTCCTCAAGAGCTCAAGCCGTTTGGGAGATCCATGGATGAATAGGAGGGGTTAACCTTGCGTTTTCGTGCTCGGGCTGCTGTTCCCGTGCCTGGCGGACAGTCCGCCTGGGGCACGCGGACGATCCGCGAGGAGCTGACAGATCTGGTGTTCGTCGTGTTCTTCGCGTGTTCTTCCGTGCTCGTGTTTCGATCCGTTTTGTCCGGTGCTTTTGGTTGCTCGGAGTTTGCCGGACAGTCCGCGAGAAGTGTGCGGACTGTCTCTTCCACGCGGACGGTCCGCGGGTAGGGCACGGACAGTCCATTATTCGAGGTGCAGTACTGGAGGTTCGGGTGGTATTTTCAGACGGTCCGCCCTGTGCTTGCGGACGGTCCGCCTGACCCCCGCGGACAGTCCGCCCCCTCCATGCGGACGGTCCGCCCCAGGCTTTCCAGATTGCCTAAGTCCTTTGCTTCTTGAGTTGCGCTTCTATGTTGCTTTGAGTTGGGGTTTGTTCCTAGGGTTGGTAGGTCTGTTGTGACTACGTGACCTTGGCAAACTCGTGTAGGAATCCTCGGTTGTGATTTTAGGGCATAGGCCGAGTTCATCCTTCGGGAAGAATTTTTATCGGCTCCCATTCACTCCCCCCCCTCTCTGGTCGCCCAATCGGTCCTTCAATGTGATCCAAAGAAGCTGAGAGCAACAATTAGCAGCGGTTACATACTCTACCTCGGTGGTGGATTGAGCAACGCTGGACTGTTTGCGGGAAGACCAAGACACCAAAGAAGAACCCAAGAAGCCAGTGTCTATTTGAGAAGCTCATGCTTGCATTTGTAGACTTGATTTATGCATTACCAACAAGGGGGGAAACTTGTGCATTCCAATTCAGATTGCATTTGAGGAGAGGGGTACTCAATTCAGGGGGAGAACTTGAGTTTGCATGCATTGGTGCAAGGGGAGCTCCTTTGTATGCTCTTTGGCCCTAGTGCATGTGTTTAGGGGGAGCTCGTGAGTTGTATGCTTTTTGCTCTTTTGCCAATGGTGTCGAGCCCTTTTGCCTCCCCTCGAGGAGTCGGCTATTTGTGTGCTTTTGCTACATGATTGGTGTTGAGCCCTTTGTGCCTCTTCTTGAGGGATCATGTGTTCTTATCTCGGTTGTGTCGAGCCGTTGCCCATGTCTTTGGGACCGAGATTTTTCCAAGTTGATTTGGCCTTGGTATTTTTCTCATGCCAAGTGACTTTGATTCTTTGCCCTGGTGTGGTTTTCGTTCACTTGGATGAGCCTTTCATCCTTTGTCTCTCAAACCATTTCTTTGTGATTTTATGTTATCAACACACTCATCAAGGGGGGGATTTGTGAAAATCAAGTTGATATTACCTTGATTTGATAGTGATGAGAGGTTGACAAGTGCTTTGTTAAGAGCTGAAATTGGTTTGATGGTTTTAGGGACTGCATGTAGCTATTGTGGTTCTTGGTTGACTCTTCGGTGTTTAGTCTTTGTGCTTCCTTTGGTTCCGAGAGTTTTTGGTTGGAGCTTGCTTTTGTCCCTTCTCATTTCAAGTTGTCTTGTGTTTGCTTTTACTTGGCTTTTGGGCACTTGAATGAGTTTTCCTTTGCTTTCGAACCATCTTTTGTCAATGCACTCATCAAGGGGGAGATTGAGAAACCAAGTTGAGATGTGCCTTGGTTTGTATATGATGAGTGATTGACTAGATGATTTGAGGCTTTGTGTGTAGGGATGTGTTGTATGCGTTGTGTCGTGTTCATTGTGTTATGTGTGTTTACCATGTTGTTTTAGTGGTGTGTTGTCAATGCACTCGTGATGAGTGGTGACAATGTTGTGTGGACTGACTCTTGGCCGAGTATTGCAGGTGCAGGTTGCGACTTGATTTGTGTGGTGCAGGTGAAGAACAAGCGAGAAAGGTAGCGGCAAGTAGGCTTGGTTCGAGGAGTGGAGAGACAAGTAGGCTTGGTTCGAGGGACCCGGTGGCCGACGGGATCATGTGCAGGCCGCACGGTGGCAAGAAAAGCAAGACGAAGTCGTGAACACGGAGCCGGTGCAAGGTAGCGGCCATGTCATTGAGTGGGGCAAGACCGAGTAGACCATCCGGGAGCTAGAGGTGAAAGGCTTGGCGGGCCCGATGCTTGGCGAGGTGAGACTGTGCCTTGCTTGCGGGGTTTTCGGCAGTTCACCAGAAAACCGTCGGGTTCCTCAGTTGCTCCACAAAGCCGAGCTCGATGGTTTGTTGGTTTGGCCACAAAACCAACACCGAGCCGAGATGACGTGGCTGACGAGTCAAGATGAGCTTGGCGTGGAGGCTACACCGAGTCCATGGGGTTTGCGGCGGTTCACCACAAAATCGTTGGGTTCCTTAGCTGCCCCACAAAGCCAAGACTGAAGGCTTGGCTGGCGGAGACGGGATCCGGGCGCGTCGAAAAGCTTCGAAGAGGGTGACACGCGGCATGATCGAGGTGCTTGCATCAGGAGGACGTGAAAGCCCGATGGATGCGCGGTCGTCCGATGGAGAACTTCATGTGTTGACCAAAATGCCACTGTGAGGGCTTGTGTTGTAACTCCTAGTGTAGGGGTACTTCGGTCATTTTCCGGAGGACCTATATATAGGAGGAGTGGCTGAATTTCAGCCATCTCTTTGGCTAATGGTGGGAGTCCTCTTTCATTTTGGGGTACTCTTGGGAGAGAAGGAGAGAGAGGATAGAGTTGGCTCTTTGTTTGAGCTTATTGCCATCCAAGCATTGATTTGCTAGGAGTGGCTTGTAACTGAAATACAATACAGTGGAGTAATACAAGTCCTCATCTCGCGCACATAGATGTCTCCCCCTGTCTCCCGAGTCTTTTCTTTTTTGTGTATTTTCGGGTGATTTTCTGGGGATTTTCCGTTCGCCTTTTTCGTTGCGATTGAAGTAGATTTCTTGAGGAAAATCGGTGCTAGGACATGTGTGACTAAGTCTATGATCATCTCCTAGCAAATCCATCACTTGAGCACCACAGATTTGGTTGTTCCCCTTTTCCCCCGTTTTTCTAGGGTTCGACGTTTCTTGCAAATCTGCTAAGCAAATCTTGAGCCACTTGGGCGGATCTTGTAGCTACTGAATCACCACGTCTCAGTGGCTCTACAACTCATGTTTCGTTTCGGTTCGTGGAGTATTGAGTGCGGATTTTCGAATCGAAGTTGGGAGCTTTTCTTGGAGTTTCTTCTCTGGTGTCTGTTCGTGCTCTCTGTTCTTCGAGCGTGTGCAGCAGCTGGTGTTGGAGGAGCGCGACTTGCAGCAGCTCAGCAGGTCCAGCACGGAGAGTGGGCTAGGCTAGCAGCTCTCCATGTATGAGTAAAAGTTACTTCCTCCTATGTGCTTGTTTCTGTTGAGAGAAGTAATTTTGTGTCGCAGGAAGTAAAATGGGAGGGCTATCCCCCAAATCTCTACCTAATATTAAAGCAAGGGTTGCTTCTGCCCCTTTTTTCGTCCATCCTGATAGGTGGGGCCCACCTGTCAGAGGCTCTCCCTCGCTTCCCCCACCGTCGCTGCCTCCCGTCCGCCCGAGGCAAGCGCCTCTCAATTGAGCTGTGTTACATCCGAGAAAAAGAAATCGAGTTGAACACAGATCAAACTGACCATCGACTCACAATAAAGGATGAAATGCATCTATTCTGGCTCAAACCATTTTTACCTTTGTGGGCCCACTCGACAGGAAATCCGAATCTAGAATAGAGTAGAAGGAAATCGAGGATTGCGAGTAAAGCAGAGAAAAGCGAATCACAAGTTCACCACAAAGATCATGCCGTACCGAGAGTAAAGCAAGCAAAGAGATTCACGATACATAAAAAAGAATCCATCAAATCGGGGACTGACAGATCAATCCAATGAAGCAAATAAAAGATGAATCTACCTATTGAACTTTCGAACTAGATTGAATGGAGAGTGGATCAGACATAGCTGCCAGGAGCCCAGGATAGGGGGCAGCAGTTACAGATTCACAGGAGTCAGGAGCAAATGCCAGAGGAGAACAACACTACGTGAAAACCTCAAATAGGTCACGCAGCATTTGTAACGAACCCTTAACACCCGTTACATGCACCTACATCCATAACGGTTGTTGTTTGGTGCCCGTTACCCATATGCGCGACAGTCCGACCCCGGGGTTTGCCTCCACAATGCCCGTTACCAATGTGGACTTCTGGTAACGGGCTTCTTAAACGCCCGTTACATGAATTCGTTGTAACAGACGTTAAAGCGAGTCCGTTACGAAAGTTAAACCTATCGGTAACGGGCTCGTAAAATCCGTTACCGATCAATGCCCTATCGGTAACGGGCTCTTTAAGTCCGTTACTGATCACTGCCGTATCGGTAACCGCCTTTAAAGTCTGTTACTGATAACTTTTGTACTGGAGACGCATGATTGTTAGGACGTGTTTCCTTTGATGGCGACCCAATAGGATATGCTTGTTTCTTAAGATGCGTCTCCTTTGGTTGCCACCTAGTGTTGCCTTTTTTCTCACATCGGAGACGCGCGTTGTTATTGCGCATCTCTGTCTTCTCCTTTCGACACCACTCGCTCTCTCTCCTCAGAAGGCCACTCACGTTCTGACAACACTCGCTCTCTCTCCTCTGATGTCCCCGCCGGCCTGCCCCATTCGCCGCCGCCAGCTGCGCATGCCCTGAGGATCGCGCTCTCTCTCTCCTCAGAAAGTCGGCGCTGCAGCAGGACAGCCGGCCGCGTGCGCGACGGCGAAAGGGGCCAGAGGACGTCGACCGTAGCGTCATCCAAAGCAGACGCCTCCGTGTCCCCTCCCCCTCGGGCTTGGCGCCATCCTCTGCGCTGTCACCGCGGCCACGACGCCGCCTCTGATCCTCCTCCTCGGCCGCGCTCACCTCGTAGAAAGTCCTCGTCAAGGTGGAAATTAATTGCCCCCTTTTATTGAAATTCTTCAGCTGTCCTAATCCTCTTATATTATCAGGTTTTTTGTGTGATGAATTATGCTCATTTGGTGTATGGAAATTGTAGATGGCGGCTGCTGCTCGGGCTTGGATGTACAGACAACCCCAAGAAGATTGGGAGAATTTCTTAAGCGGGGTCAATGGTTTTCTAAATCAAGCAGAGGCAGATATGAGAAACCGTGGTGTTCAGGCAATGCTTTGCCCCTATATAGATTGTCTGAACTGGAAGAAATTCGGACAACGGGAAATCATTTTTCATCATTTGGTCATACATGGTTTCACAAAAAATTACACATGTTGGAACAAACTTGGTGAGGAAGGCCTTAATGAATTCGAAGCAGGCTGCCTAAATGAAGGTGAAGTGCGACACCATGCTACCGGCCATCATGATGAAGACCTTGATGAAGGTGGAGTTTTTGAGGAAAATGAACCATTCCCACCTAATGTGATGAGGCCTGAGGATATCACTGATCAAGAAGTTAGGGGCTTCGATGATGGCGAGGTGTTGCAACATGTGCACAATGTTGATCAAATGTTGCGGGATGTTGAGTTTCAACGAGTGTACACAACTTCTGAATTAGCGAGGCTGAAGCAGTTCATTGAAGATTCAAAGAAACCCCTCTATCCTGATTGCCAGAAGTACTCTCGCCTTTCTGGTGATCTAAAACTTCTGCAGCTTAAGGCAGATCATGGTTGGAGCAACAAAAGATTCAAACATCTATTGGATGTGCTTAGAGACATGCTACCTGAAGAAACCAAATAGCTGAGTCTGTCTATGAGGCGAAGTAGATAATCTGTCCTCTGGGAATAGAGGTTGAAAAAAATCCATGCATGCAAGAACAGTTGTGTATTGTTCCGTGGAGATTATGCAGACCTTGACAAGTGCCCCAAGTGTGGCTGCGATCGGTACAAGAGGAAAAAGGATGATGGAGATGATAAAAATGCTGATGATGAGAACAAGCCCATGGAGATCAGAGGCAAGAAGAAGAAGGCTAACAGAGGGGCTCCTGTGAGGGTGGCATGGTATTTTTGCATCATTCCTCAGCTGAGAAGATGGTTCGCAACACAAAAGGTGGCCCAACTCTTGCGTTGGCATGAGGAAGGCCGAAAGAAGGAAGATGGTAAGTTTAGGCACCCCGCAGATGCAACACAATGGGGTAACATTAATAACCACTTTTAGTGGTTTAACGAAGACATAAGGAGCATACGGTTTGCTATGAGCACAGATGGCGTGAACCCATTCGGTAACTAGAGCTCAACACATAGCACCTGGCCTGTCGTGCTATCATTGTACAACCTTGCACCCTGGCTATGCAAGAAACAAAAATATATGGTGCTGACAATATTGGCCTCCGGGCCAAAGCAACCTGGAGACCGTATTGAAGTCTACTTGAGGCCACTAGTTGATGACTTGAAGATACTGTGGTGGCCTAGTGTGAAGGAGGTTTGGGATGAGTTCAAGCGTGAGAAGTTCACAATGCACACCATGTTGTTCACCACCATCGATGACAACCCAGCTCATCGCAACCTCTCTGGCCAGAGTAAAAGGAAAGGTGCAGCTTGCCCACACTGCTTGGAAGATACTTGCACAGTGTGGCTAAGACATTCAAAGAAATACGTATTTATGGGGCACCGTCATTTCCTCGGCAAGAAACATGCATACCGGGCCATGGATTGTTAGTTTAATGGGGAAAAGGAGGATCGAGAGGCGTCATTGCATGTGACTGGAGATCTGGTCCACTTGAAAGTCAAGGACGTCAAAACTATCGAGGAGTTACCCAAACTGATTGAAAAAACCCTTGGCAAAAGAAAGAAACGAGATGGTGAAGAAGAAGAAGAAGGAATGTGGAACAAGAAATCAATTCTATGGGAGCTAGAGTATTGGCCGATGTTGGATGTGCGTCATTCGATTGACAACATGCACGTCAAGAAGAATGTGTGTGAAGCTACTTGTGGAACATTACTACAACAGAAGTCCAAAGGAAAAGATCATAAAAATGCAAGGGAGGATCTTAAAGATCTGGGCATTAGGCCGAAGCTCTATGCAGAGGAAACAGAGACGGGAACGGACCTTCCCGTTGCTGCAACTACCTTGTCAAAGGCAGAGAGAAAATAATTCTGTCAGTTTTTGCATGATTTGAAAGTATCTTCAGGCTACTCATCAAACTTCAAGAGGCTAGTGTCGGTGAAGGACATAAAAATTAATTTCAACTTGATGAAATCTCATGATTGCCATGTGTTGATGACATCTCTTCTTTCTGTTGCACTTAGAGGTATCAAGACAGAACTGGTTCGTGACGTGGTCACGAGCTTATGTTTATTCTTCAATGCAATAGAACAGAAGGTGATTGATGAGGAAAAACTATTGGACTTAGAGAGGAGGCATTTCAAGACCCTATGCCAGCTTGAAGCTACCTTCCCACCATCATTCTTTGATCTCATGCTGCATCTAACAGCACACCTCGTGAGGGAGATCTGGTACCTTGGCCCATCTTATCCTCATCATATGTTTCCATATGAGAGGTTCTTTGGATTCCTGATATCATTGGTACATAACCGGTTATTTCCGGAGGGAGCCATTGTTCGTGGCTACGAGACCATCGAAGCAGTGGAGTGGGCCATGGGTTATATGGACCTCCAAAACCCATTGGTGTGCCTCGCTCGCGGCATGAAGGTAGGCTTTCACGTGTTGGGACCCTGGGGAAAAAGTCAGTCACTCCGGAACCAGATGCCTTCCAAAAGGCTCATTTCACCGTGATACAACAGCTGCACCTGATTACACCGTTTGCCAATGAGCACAAGCGACAACTACGTCAAGACAACCCTGACCGTGGTAGGGCTTGGCTTGCAAAGATGCACATGCAAGGTTTCAGCAGGTGGCTCCGAGATTATGTCAAGACATGCAGCAATGCTGTAATAACCAACGAGATAAGAAATCTAGCATCGGGGCCATTGTTCACTGTTACAAAATACCAAGCAATGGATATCAATGGATACACGTTCTACACCATGGCCCAAGATAAAAAGAGCGTCTATCAAAATAGTGGTGTGCGTGTACGGGCCGTCGTCGACGACAGTGATGATGATGATGACATGCAGACAGACACATATTATGGTCAAATAGAGGAGATATGGGAGCTTGATTATGTAGGATTGAAGGTAGCCTTGTTTCGGTGTAGATGGGTCACCAATGGGAAGAGAGCTGTGAGCAAGGACAAATATGGTTTTGTTAGTGTTGATTTCCGGGTCTTTGGTTACAAAAACGAACTGTTTGTCTTCGCCAACGATGTTGAGCAAGTGTTCTATGTACCTGACCTTGCAAAGAAGAACTGGTTTGTGGTTCTGCCTGGAAATGAAGAACACCGTACTTGCGAAGCGACCATAGTGAAAAAAATCCATATACAGAAATCAAGGAAGAAAAAGCAAGCCTGATTTCTGCGAAATCCTTTTTGTAATGCAGGATGTGTCTATTGGTGGAAATGGAATCCGTTTTGTAATATATAGGATGTGATGTATTGGTGGAATTTGAATCCTTTTTGTAATATATAGGATGTGGTGGAATTTGAATCCTTTTTGTAATATATTCTGCCTAAGATACTGTATATATTCTATTTATATTCTGTTTTAGTTCAGTAAGTATGCTACAAGCTGCTGACATTATTATCATCAGTAATGGGCGTTAATATAAAAGAGACACGGATTAGCCAACTCGTGTCGCCTTTGTTATGGGCAAGAGATGCAAAATCACACACACACAGATTACATCAAAAGAGACGCGGATTAGCCAACCCCCGTCGGCTTGTTCTTCTTCATGCTTGCAAGTGAGTAGGTAAATCGTACAAATAATCAGACTGCACACAGATAATCACACAAGCATGTCTCTTAAGATGCAAAATCACACACACAGATTATAGTCATCATTGATACATCAGAAGGTTACAAAGCGGCCATCTATGTTCATCATCACTAGGCACTACCAGGATGAGGAACATAGATCTAAACTAAGCAAAAGAGATATACTTCCGTCGGCTTGTTCTTCTTCATGCTTGCAAGTGAGTAGGTAAATCATACAAAAAATTGGACTACACACAAATAATCACACTAGTAGGTAATCACACAAGCATGTCTCTTAAGATGCAAAATCACACACACAGATTATAGTCATCATTGATACATCAGAAGGTTACAAAGCGGCCATGTATGTTCATCATCACTAGACACTACCAGGATGAGGAACATAGATCTAAACTAAGCAAAAGAGATACTCCCGGCGGCTTGTTCTTCTTCATGCTTACAAGTGAGGAAAATACAGCAGAAGGGGAGAACATATCCCTTCAAAAATCCTCCTCCTGGAGGAGGGAAAGCAAAAGGAAACGTAGGTTTGACGAGATATGCTTCAAATTCTGTGACTTTACTGTCGGTTTCTTCTTCATGCTTACAAGTGAGCAGAAGAGAAAGATACAACAGATCAAGGGTGGAAACATATCCCTTCGAAAATCCTCCTCCTAGAGGAGGTAAAGCAAAAGGAAGCGCAAGTTTGACGAGAAAGATACAGCAGTTGGGTTCTGAGCTACTCTCCCCAGACCTTAGTAGTGATCTTTCCGTCGGCTTGTTCTTCCTGATGCCAGAGGTTCTAGGCTACTCTCTCCCAACAACTGATATATCACAAGGATTTTTCTAGCAGCTGTGCTAGAAGGATGAGCAACCCAATTACCCATATCACAAGAATTCTTCTAGCAACTGAAAGAACGAGGAGGAAGAAAAGAGAAAAGCAAAAGCTTGCGCCCTACAAGATCTATTCTTTGTGCCATAGCTAGATCTATAGAAGAACGAAGCAAGTGAGGAGGACCGATAGGTGTCGGTCCCTTTTTTATAGCAAAAACAAGGAAGGGATAAGATCGGTTGTCAAAAAAAAGGAAGGGATATGATCAAAAGCACAGGAAACGGGAAGGTTCCCAAGAAATTGATGCCAGATCCGGTCAAGGGGGAAACAGTCGCCCAGTCAATGGCTGATAGCAGAGGTAGTGATTCCAATGTAGGATTAAAGGATACGCGGATTAACCAAACATCGTCTCCAATGTAGAATTAAAGGATATGCGGATTAGCCAAACATCATCTCCAATGGAGAATTAAAGGATACGCGGATTAGCCAAACCGTGTCTCCATTGCATACTTAAACCGTGTTTGGAAACAAGTCTCCTATATCTTCTCATTCCAAAATAATTTAGATCCCCTGCCCCTTCATCTACCCATGAAAAAACAGCAACTGCCTACTCGTCATCGTCACCATTCCCGGCTGTAGATGAATAGCATGCCGGGAAGAAGCAGGCGGCACCGGCTGTCGCTGCTGGACCTCCCTCAAGACCTCCGTATTGAGATTGCGGTGCGCATTGGTGCAACCTTGGAGCGGCCCTTGGCTGACCTCCATAGCCTATGAGGTACTTGCTCACCATGCGCTGCGTGTGCGGCCACCACGACGTCGGTCGGCGTTTGTCGATAGAGGAGATAAGAGATGAGATTTCTTGGGTGTGGGACCCCATAGCCTACAAAGACTTCCTTGCTATGCTGACCGATCTCGGGAATCCGAGGGCTTGCTTCTTCTCCGGGATCAAAGTCGTGTTCATGGAAAACCGGGAAAACAATGATCTCCGGCGCGCCACCGAGGGTGGGCACGATGCGGCGGCCAATCTATACGCCATCTTGCTCTACAGGGACAACTGCGGTGCCGCCACCGCCGACACCGCGAAGCGGTACATGAGGCGGGTCGCGGGCGGCGGCAGTACGACGTCGAGATGGCTGAGCAACGAGGGGTGTCTGCCTTTGCGTGAGAAGGCCGCGCGTGCGATCCACTCCTCGACGTGGCGCATTTGGGGTGAACCACTACCGCCTCCGACACAGGTGTGCTGCGATCAGCCGTGCGCAGGCAACTGCAGTGGCTACGGCGTGGATAAAAGATGGCTTGGAATTTCTCTGTTTTGCAGTGAAGCCTGTAGGCTTCGCCGCGAAATGGTGAAGTTCGAACGGAGTATTGGAATAGGAAATCAGTAGTGGATTAGCTTTTATATGTTGCTCGTATTATCCGTGTAAATTTTTGGAAGAGCAGCAAAGCCGACGCGGATTATCGGTCTCGTGTCACCAATGACTGTGGGGCCTAGTTCTATTTGAATGAAGAACCGTTCGCATTTCTCCTTATAATCTACAATCAAATGTTGTAACATGTATTTCTTCGTCGTAATTAGTCCGGATTCGATTATTTTTTTCTAAATTTTTTCTAAAATCACCATCTTTTCATTAATTTTATTGTTTAGTGTATATTCCGTTTCTTGAATAATGTTTATATGCCTTATTTTGTTCTTTGTAAGTATAACAACACATAAATAATATTTGTTTTACACAACCATTAGTGATGAAACTTTGCATTTCGTAAGCTTAAGGTGAACACAAGGTTTTGTTAAATTTTCAAATTCATATGAGTTTGAACATGTTGCAAAGTGTGGAAAACTTCAATGTTCAAGCAACATTCTAGGAAACTATGTGAGAGATGTTGACATTTGTACACAAGTATATTATTCCTTCATCGAAACATTTGAAATTTTGAAGACAAGTTTAGGTAACCAAATTATGTTGCCAAGTCAATTTGTAGATTTTTTAGAGCACATTAGATGTTATTAGAATTATTATATCATTAACATGGGACGTAAAAACGAATTATAAGAATTTTGGGCACACAAGTGTGACTGTTGATATTTTATTCAAATACTAAATGTCCAAATATGAATTGTTCGTATTTTTATGATTTTTTAGGTGCTATTTCATGGGCTCTAATATTTTAGGGAAGCAAGTTTCATTCAAAAAAAAATAGTGACGGGACCACGCGTCAGTATCAGCAGCCAATATAAAAAGATAACCATTGCCCGCCCGCCCGGACCCAACTGCCAACAAAGGCGATGCAGGTTCGCTAACCCGCGTCGCCAATGACTATCCATTGTCTCTAAGATCTAATTCATCACAACAGGTCTCCAGTTCATCACAACAGATCTCTAGTTCATCACAACAGGAGGAACACATATTATAGGAGACGTAGATGGATCTACTCGCGTCTATTAGATCGAGTTCATGACATACAAAATCCAACAACCAAACTAATTAATTAAGTAGTTAATGATTGATAAACAAACTAAGCAGTTCATGATTGACAAACAAACTACAACAACCTGACGAACTCACACACGCACACACACACACACACTATTACTATATACGGTAGAGGAGTCTATCAATTAATTGGTCGCCGCCGTCGGAGTCCCGCCGTCGGAGCCGTCGTCGTCGAAGACGAAGTGGCAGCCAGCCTGCTTGACCACGGGGAGGTTCTCGAGCTTTTCAGCCAACCCATGGATGCGGAAGGCAAGACCCTTCATGCTCGGGTCCTTGTCCACTTCATGAGACGACTTGATGTCGAAGGCCTCGTGCATCCTTTGCATTTTTTGATGAAAGAAACATCCTCTTCAGCCTGTAAATCAGCAGAAAATGCCTTAATACCTTTTGAGGAACGCGCTTGTTAATGTCTGCATCCTTCCATCTCGAATCCGCTTCACAGCATACTGGGCACACATTAAGTTTGACATACTTATCCTTGCGAAACAATACACAATTATTTTTACAAACATGAATGTGTTTCATAGCCAAGTCCCATGGCATGTATGTACTTCATTGCCTCATCGAAAGATTTTAGAAGACACACTTCTGGGAATCCATTTTGTAACAACTTCATCGTCGCATTGAATGCGACGTTGCTTATCTGATTGAAAGACTTTATATGAAGTAACTTCAACAAATGTAAATTGTGCATATGTAGATGTCGGTGACATCTTACGGTTTAGATGTTCCTTTACAAATTCATACATTTTCTCACCAAGCACCTCACCCTTGCCCAAGTCAGCAATCAATTTAGAAATTCCATCTCCAAGGCCTTCATCCTCCTCCATACCTAATATGTATTGGTTTTCCTGGACCGTTTCCTGATCACCACCATCCCGTGGAGCTGCATTATCCACATCCCCCTCAGCCCTGGCAAAATTGCAATTTCTTTAACTCCATCATCCTGCAGAATTGCATTTTCCTGAACCCCATTATCCTGAACATTTGCATCTTCATGAAACATATCCTCCAAAGCTTCTCCATGATGGATCCACCTAGTGTAAGTGGTTGCCATCCCACTCACAAGTAAGTGAACTCCAATTCGCTCTGTTGTCCATGTAGGGTTATTGAGGTATCGACGACATGAGCATAGTAATTCTTCATCGTCCTCAGCGTATCTACTCCGAAGAAATGCCAAGAAATCCTGGAGCCCTCTCTCATGCTCGGCGGTAAAACCAGTACGACCGGTTATCCAGCGTCTATCCATCAGGAAAGTATTTTGCGAATCCAACTCAAAATTGCTGACCATAGAACAAATCGAAAAGAACATTTTGCGAAAAGAAATTTGCCGGATTTAACACAAAATTACTTACCAGGTTGACGCGCTGCTGCAGGAAGTATCACCAAGGTTGCAAGCACGCCTTCACCGCAGTCCGCTTCCTCCCGACGCAAGCCCCGCGATCCCGCCGTGTGTCCCCCGCTTTGAAGCTTCTCGGCGCGCCCGGATCTCGTCTCCGCCCGCTGAGCCTCCAGTCTTGGCTTTGCGGAGCAACCAAGGAACCCGACGGTTTTGTGGTGAACCAGCGCAAACCTCGTGGACTCGGTGTAGCCTCCACACCAAACTCCTCTTGACTTGACCACCACGTCGTCCCAACTCGGTGTATGTTTTGTGGAGTAAACCAACCAAACCCCGCGTGCAGATGTGGCCCACACTTGATCCCGTTTGGCCACCACGTCCATCGAGCCAAGCCTACTTGTCTCTCCACTCCTCGGAGACCTTGTAAGGCTAAGACCTTTCATGCCTGCTCTTCACGTGCACTAACACATTATCAAGTTGCAACTTGCACCTGTAATACTCGGCCTAGAGTCAATCCACATCACGTTGTTAATCACTCATCACTAAGGAACGACCATCTGCCGGTCTCACTCAAGCTTGCACAGAATTATTGGGATATTTGTTTTCAGTTTCCGCAAGACATCCAACTTCAGAGTTTTGCAACATATTTGGCGAAAGAAGTTTCCTAATTCCGCAATAGCTGTGTATATCTATTTATCCACTAAACCGCGAAGACAAGCCGGTAAACCCTTTGGAGTAGGATATGACAATCATGAGTTTTTAGTCTTTGTAGTTTGCATGCATCAGCATATCCATCTGGGAACTTCACCGAACTTACAAAATCACAAAACGAGTTTTGTTTCTTTTTTGAAAGTACATACAGAGCTTCTGGCATTTTGCATGACTCACCATCCTCAGTTGCCACCATGTGTAGGTTTGATCTAATGTCCATCTCTTCCGAATCAACCCTAGCATTGATGGTGTCCTTTGTCTTCCAAGCTATCTTAAGCAAGGTTCCAATAGGGTTTTCGCATATGTTTTTCTCAGTGTGCATCACATCAAGGTTATGTGCCAGCTTCAGAGATGACCAATACGGCAAGTCCCACAGATCAACCCTTCGGCTCCAGCATTATCCGAATTACCACTTCCTTTTCTTACCTTGAAGTAGATGATGCTTTCCTAGTCTAACATCTTTAACCTTCTCTAGTTGCCGCGTCAGCTCCTCATGGGTAAACTGTCCTGGCTTTTCTCGGTTTTCAACAATACCATCAAAATTTGCTCTCTTTCTTCACCATGGATGGCCAATTGGAAGGAAATGATGATGCCCAGTGTAACATATATTGTTTTTCAATCTCCTTGAGAAAGGATCCTTGTCACAAGGCACGCAAGAAAAATAGCCTTTTATGACTTGCCCACACAACATGCTCAATGCTGGATAATAATGTATGCACCAAAGAATTGCAGCACACAGTGTAAATTTTCCACCACTAATACCATCGGTTGCATTGACACCCTTCCAAAGATCCTTCAGCTCTTCGACGAGAGGTTCCATGAAGGTATCAAAATCCTTTGATGGAGAACTCGGCCCAGGGATCAATAAGGCCATCATGAAGTTTGATTCTTCCATGCATACCCATGGTGGCATGTTATAGAACACAACAAATATTGGCCACATACTATATGAGTTGGTCATGTTTCCAAATGGATTGAAACCATCGGTTGCAAGACCAAGTCTAGTGTTCCTAGCATATTTTTCAAATTCTGGCCAAGTTCGATCGAAGTGTTTCCATGCCTCACCATCAGCCGGAACATCCACTTCAACTTGTGCCATCGTGCATCCTTTGCGTTTTTTGATGAAAGAAACATCCTCTTCAGCTTGTAAATCAGCGGAAAATGCCTCAATACCTTTTGAGGAACATGCTTGTTAGTGTCTGCATCCTTCCATCTCGAATCCGCTTCACAGCATACTGGGCACACATCAAGTTTGACATACTTATCCTTGCGAAACAATACACAATTATCTTTACAAACATGAATGTTTTTCATAGCTGAGTCCCATGGCACGTATGTACTTCATTGCCTCATCGAAAGATTTTAGAAGACACGCTTATGGGAATCCATTTTGTAACAACTTCATCATCGCATTGAATGCGATGTTGCTTATCTGATTGAAAGACTTTATATGAAGTAACTTCAACAAATGTAATTGTGCATATGTAGATGTCGGTGACATCTTATGGTTCAGATGTTCCTTTACAAATACATACATTTTCTCACCGAGCACCTCACCCTTGCCCAAGGCAGCAATCAATTTAGAAATTCCATCTCCAGGGCCTTCATCCTCCTCCATACCTAATATGTATTGGTTTTTCTAGATCGTTTCTTGATCACCACCATCCCGTGGAGCTGCATTATCCACATCCCCCTCAGCATCCGGCGAAATTGCAATTTCTTTAACCCCATCATCCTGCAGAATTGCATTTTCCTGAACCCCATTATCCCGAATATTTGCATCTTCATCAACCATATCCTCCAAAGCTTCTCCATGATGGATCCACCTAGTGTAAGTGGTTGTCATCCCACTCACAAGTGAACTCCAATTCGCTCTGTAGTCCTGTAGAGTTATTGAGGCATCAACGACATGAGCATAGTAATTCTTCATCGTCCTCAGCGTATCTACTCCGAAGAAATGCAAAGAAATCCTGGAGCCCTCTCTCATGCTCGGCGGTAAAACCAGTACGGCCGGTTATCCAGCGTCTATCCATCAGGAAAGTTTTTTGCAAATCCAACTCAAAATTACTGACCATAGAACGAATCAAAAAGAACATTTTGCGGAAAGAAATTTTCCGGATTAACACAAAATTACTTACTAGGTTGACACGCCGCTGTAGGAAGTATCACCAAGGTTGCACCCGTAGGAGTTAGCCGTTGTTGGGGGGGCGCAAATCTCTGCCGAAATGATTCGTTCTGGTCGCCTACTCGCCTCTCCATTCTTTTTTCCCCCTTTTGGGGCAGCGAGCTGAAGCACGGGCTTTTCTCCCGTCAACTTACCAGAATCACGCTCTGTGGTGTGGTTGGGGCTGACGTGTCCGGTGACCTGGCGCGGGTGGACGACCACGTGGCATAGGCTGCAACTGGTGTGGTGGGGGCGACCGGCCACGCGATGTTTGCGGCCAGCTGACTTGGCGCGGGTGGCTAATGGTGAGCTGGCGCGAGACCGCGGGAAAATATCGTATATATGTATAAAGTTTCAAAAAATGGTCACAGAACCATGAGGTGGTGCAGTGGTACACAATATTGAGTTGTTCCTGTAGGTCTTCGGTTTGATCCCTCGCATGGTGAATTATTTTTGCAACATTTCGATAGGGTGCTAGCGGTTGGGCTCTAGCTGTTTGAATTTACATGTGGGATCAAGGTTGGTTTATATTGCTGCTTCAACTTACATGTGGAACCAATGTTGGTTTATGACATTTTTGAAGAGCTTATGGCGTCACAAAACCAGCATGGAACAGGGAATGCCCGACTACAGTAGCAACCGTTATGGTGATAGTTTTTTTTGTCACTAAATTTGCTCAGAAGTGAAATCTTATGATGAGATTAGCCAGGAATGTCATAAATCAATGACGCTAAAATGTGGTTTCGTCAGTAGTCAACGTTTTTCTTGTAGTGGAAGTTGAGTGCTAATTTTGGACTTCTATTTTTTGCATTGAAGTCTGGAAATGGATTTTGGAGACCTCAAATTGTAGGCTTCCACTGGAGTTGCTCTTAGAGAATCTGATGCTATCTTAACCGTCATTCTTTAACTTCTCCAAAGTGAGTAGTGGCACTCTGTCCCAACACCTCCATGTCCTCCACATACCTCTCAACATCTTCCGTCCAGTTGAGTTCCATTTGTTTCATTTTTACCTTTTTTTCAGGTCTATCAACCGCGCCTCTTGCATGGACTTCCCATTTTCAAGTTGCTTATCACTGTTGACGGTTGATTATCGTATCAAAGTTCATTTGGATT
Organism: Cenchrus fungigraminus; assembly: GCA_036936925.1. NCBI lineage: Eukaryota > Viridiplantae > Streptophyta > Magnoliopsida > Poales > Poaceae > Cenchrus > Cenchrus fungigraminus. The sequence goes on along the minus strand of CM072774.1, from coordinate 96,410,240 downwards.
TGCAAGCGGACAAATCCCCCGTCGTAGTCAAGGGACCCTTCTTCCCTTAAGTGTGAGAACCCAAGGTATCGAATCCGTGGAACAATGTGCAACGCAAGGATTCAATCTAGTAAAGCAAGGAAACTCTTTCTTTTGAAGAACCAAGTTGCATCTAATCTAAGAGGTCATCGAGAAAACACATCTAATGTAATCTACTAAGAGGTAGCAAGAGAAAGCATAGAGATAACCGATCTAGAGAGTCTAGATCATACTTATGTTGTAGCTCCAAACAAGATAGATGAAGATAGAAAAATGAATCTCATAAAAAGCATCTTTAAACCGTGGCCTCCGTTCCGATTCTGAAGACGCCCACCTTTTGGAGCCATCGTCCTGTCACAATGCACTCCTATTCGTGCGGGTTAGCCTAGGGCGAGTTCGAGAAGAACAAGTTGAAAACACTTGGTTGGTCCGGTATGCACCTCTAGCCACCACGGCTACAAGAGCACCCTATGCAATCTATCTTAAGTATAGATTGAGGAAGAAGCAAAACCAAGGGAGAACAAAATCATCGAGAAGGCACTTGATCGCTAGAAATCGGATTCACTATAAAACTTCACCATGAATGATTACATGAACAAGATCACCACCGGGATCCTACCTCGATCTTGATCCTTGCTCCGGAGCTCCGACGTGGTCTTCCATGCAAGGTTCCCACGTCGGCTAGGGAAACCCTAGACAACTAGCACGACCCTCCTCTCCGAGATGGTGTCCCTCTAGCTTCTCTGCTCCTCGGCGGTAGATGACGAATGAATTGATGCGTGGCTCTTGGCAGGGGCGCTATAAATAGTCTGAAGGGCGGCTAGGTCAAAGGGGGTGCCGAACCGGGCCCGGAATGGGCTGGGCCGGCCAGCCTGGGCCGACCGGCCTGGGCCCGTTTCGGCCCAGTTTGGCCCCGGCTTCCTCCCGGTTGCTTCTCATGTCTTCTGGAATTTTCCACTTCCTGCATGTGGGCCCTTGGCGTCAGTTTCTCCGCGGTTTGGATAGGGCTCCTTGTCGCGCAAGCTTTAGCCTTTTCCGTCCAGGTCCTCGGAGTTTCACGGCTTCACGCTCCGATTCTTGGGCCACTTGGAGTCATGTTCACTTCGTGTCTTGACTTGTGCCGGGCTTCATGATCTTCTCACAAACTGCTTGATGAACTTTCCCGGGAAGTCTCCCTTTTAGCGTTAAAACCCTACGTAAACAATAAACTCCAAAAACCACATACGAGTGCGAACTTGACATATCATGAGGGTTAGGATCGTTAGTTAGGATATCAAATCAATACCAACACCGAAGGTAAACTCATGGCTAGGTTGACGGAAATTCACCGTCAACAATCACCCGATAAGTATGATTTACATCATGAAGCAGAACAAGGCTACTGCTACAGTCATGACAATCATCTTGGACCACAAAGTGTAGGTACCTTAGATATGATCAACTTTTGCCGAGTCTAGGCTGCTCAAATATGTTTAGTTTATGGATACCATCCAGGTGTAGGTACCTTAGACTATCCATTTTGGTCAGAAATGCTGGCAGACTTTTCAGATACTGGCACTCCGATTGATCTTGTATCCGTAGCTATTTGAGGCTACCAAAAGAGTCAGGTACCCTCATGAAGTCGTGATTCCTGAATTACGGTCAAGTCTAGATGCTCTAGATTTGAAAGGTTGCTGATGTATCCAAGGACAATGGAAACTGATTCATCTCACGCACATGTCGTCAACACACTCATCAAGAGGGAGAAATTTGCTTTACCTTTATGTTCATCAGCTGATACCTGTACATTGGGGTCAATGGCCTTTAATCTCATAGATGAATAATTTAACTTCAGGTGTTTTCTTCTGGTCATTGACTCCAACCATGTTTACTAATGTAGGATACAAATCAATCTTTATTGATTTTGCATGATTTTCAACCTTAAGCTCTCCTTGCTTGATAGCCGATTTTTATTTTATCAACTTTATCAATACTAAATGCAGACTTCTTAATTTCTTGTTAGATATTGTGTTGAATTTTCGTACAGTCCGGTTGCGATGAGACTTGAGTTGTATTTAGTAGTATAGGGTAGAGTTCGTGTCATACTCTATAACCCCGAGCCTCCTCATAAATACGAGAGGGAGGCTACCGTAACCATGATGACATAGCGACAGGCACACATAGGGAAGGCGGCGTGATGCCGGGATCCTAAAGTGTCCGGTGTTGCGGTTGGGGAGGAGCGCCCGTAGTCATACCTCGGGGATGTAGGCTTCGGCTGAACCTCATTAACAAAGATCGTGTCTCCGTTGTCATCTGTGATCGTGCAAGTTCATCTCGGTAGATCCAATCGTCGTTCCGCTGCATGGGAGATTAGCAGGTGGCTCATTGCCACAGAGGGTTAATTTATTACAATTGGTATCAATAGCTGTGGTTGGATTGGATCTAAAGGCTGTCCAGAAGATCACCTACAGATTTGAGGGTTATGCATCTACAAGGCATCATGCAACGTGCTGTTGGTGCGAAGAGAATACCATACAAGGTGGAGCATGGCTGTGACTCTGGTCGAAGCGGGTCGGGGATAAGTGTCGGCGTGGTTAGGATTTCTAGTCTGGTGTTATCATCGCAGATGGTACATGAGTCGTTCGTTGTCAAGATGTTGCAGACAAGAAGCTCTTGGACAAGAACACATCGTCACGTGAGCGGAAGCTGCGCCGCTTGCAGAAGATGTAAGGTTCAGAGACTTGAGGAAACTTGATGAGTAGAGGCTCTGATGGATAAGTAGGACTTCGTGACCAACTCGAATTGTTGATCTGTGGGACCGAGGTGTTCACATATGGAGTCTATGCGGTTAGAGTTTAACCAACCAGGGATACATGCACGTGGTGGCTCAGTCTGAGCAATAAAGATGCATGTTTTTGGGGGCGTGGCACATGAGGATCGGTGGTTTTTTCATCGTGTGCAGAGTATGCAGCCGTTACATCGTGTGTGGCATATAGGGTGTGGGCTCGTCAGAGGATGCTCGACACCGGATTGTCATGGCTTCAGCGATGGAGTAGCCAGCTCTGGTTGTTTGTGCGGTATCTCAGTATGTGTGGAGCAACTCAGCCAGGAGACTTAGCAGGTGGCAGTGTGAACCAGTCAGATTATGCATGATGTTTGGACGATGACATGAGGATTCTGTGATGAATCCAGGGGATGGTCTGTGGTTAGGGCGGATGATCCGACGATCAATGAGCCAAGTCAGTCAGATCAGTTTATGGTGACGTGGTGTGTTGTGCAGGAGTTAGCAAGGTTGTGCACAACTGAGCTACAAAGCACGATAGGACGTCAAAAGAAGTTGATGAAAGATTTCAACAGGCGACGAGGAGAGGTAGCGATTGGCAGACTAGACCTCAAGTCGGGTGTTGCGGGCTCGTTGGCAACGGGCGAAGGCTATCGACAATGTTCAGTCGTGATGCACATAGTGACTGATAGGAGTTCGATAGTGGTTCAGTAGGTGCTCAGGAATAGCGGAGTCAGGTGGCAGGATGACAAGGTCGAGGTGTGGAGTAGCTCGCTAGTGGTCTACCTGTGATGGATAGACTGGGCCAAATAGTTCGCGGGTCATATAGCGGACCACTCAGGATGGCTAGCGGATATTTCGCTTGGAGGGTGAACATACAGTGGTGCATGGCGGAGAGACTAGCGGCATCAGGCAAGTCAGATCATGGTCAGAGGCAATGACAAGATCAGCGATGACGACATAAGAGCGTGTCGGCTGATGGGTTGTTGTTCTCTGTGGTGTGGCGACACGTGGCGCGAGCTCAGGATGCAGATTTGCATGGGAGGAGTTTGCATGCTTCCAAATCAGCAAAGGCACGGATCGATTCAAGTTGCATGTGCAGGTTACTGAAGCATGAATCGAAAGGTGTGGTGGTACCAAAGGGCTAAACAGGAAGGAAGTATAGATGGTGATGTCTGTGCTTGCAACTGGAGTAATTTGGTTGGACATGGCTGCAGGAGACTACGGTGTAAGACGTCCGGCGTAGTATGGCAGTAGTAATGGAAGGACAATCACTAAAGCGGCAATTCTGATATGTGACTCGATAGCGATTGTAAGGTTCTCAGTATCATGGTTGCAGTCTGGTAGAGTATGGTGTTAGATTCAGTTATTGTTTAGCTAGAGATGAATCTGATTTGCTTGGCAGAGATTGTTGCGATTGAAGAGAAGAGTGCACAGTTGCAGGTGGAGTCACAGAGTCGGGACTTGCAGGGATAGCAGTGTTTCTTCGGACAGCTCTTGATAGAGCATCAAAGGTGATAGCTCAAGTCCGGTGTACATGGAGGTTCGCGCAAGACAGCTTCAAGGTGGTGGAATATTCGCAAAGGTGGAGTTTATTACATATTTTGTCGAATATTTGTACAGTCCAGTTACGATTGGACTTGAGTTGTATTTAGCAGTATATAGTAGAGTCTGTGTCATACTCTGTAACCTAAGCCTCCTCATAAATATGAAAGGGAGGCTACTGTTGTAACCATGATGACATAGCGACAGGCACGCAGAGGGAAGCCGGTGTGATGCCGGGATCCTAAAGTGGCCGGTGTTGCGGTTGTGGAGGAGCGCCCGTAGTCATGCCCCGGGGATGTAGGCTTCGGCTGAACCTCGTTAACAAAGATCGTGTCTCCGTTGTCGTCTGTGATCGTGCAAATTCATCTCGATAGATCCAACTGTCGTTCCACTGCATGGAGATTAGCCGGCGGCTCGTCGCTGCGGAGGGATAGTTTCTTACAATATTGAATATTTCTGTACCCATTCGGCCAAGCACATTTTGGCCTCATTCTTCTCATCGGTTGAAATTTCCATTTTGTGAGGTTCTTCAGAGATGTGTTATTTTTATATTGATCTCCACCCCAAACCTCATCAAACAGAATTTGTGCGTTTTTCCCTTGACGCACGACAAACATTTTTTTTCCCACCGGACGTTACCCCCGTTAGCTTGTTCGTTGTCTTTGCCGTGCGCTAGGACAAGGCGCACGGCAAAGACATTACCTTTGCCGTGCGCCGTAGGAAAACGCACGGCAAACTTATATGTTTGCCGTGAGCCATGGCAAACATATAAGTTTGCCGTGCGTTTTCCCACAGCGCACGACAAAGTATTTTTAAAAATTTTGATTTTTGTACTTCTTTTTATTTCTCCACTTCAAGAACATTATTTTGTACTCTATATTTCAATTTTATACATGTCTCGATTAATTTACTATTTTTAACAATTATGTGTCACTTAAAGAATTTTTGTTCGTATACGTCAAATTTGAACTGCAAGTGCATAAAGTAATGTAGTAAAGTTTGTGGAAAAATCATATTCATGTAATTGAATCATTTTTAAAACCTTATCCATGAAACTGGATGAAATTTTGAACATTTTGTTCGCGAATCATGAAAACCCACATGTGGTTGCAATGTTTTTTAATTGTATAAAATGCAAATAAAGTTTGAAAATCATGAGATTCGTGGAGGGCTCATGGTATCCTATGTGAAGCTTGTGATAAATCATATAGAGTGTTTTGAGCAAGTTGTCATGGATGGTGTTTAGAAACCGAAGTATCTCGCTAGAAGTTTCAGAGTGTTGAGAGCCACTTGATTCAGTTTGTAGCCTTAGTAAAATTCAAATTTGAATTTGAACTCAAAGTTTTTTATTTAGGCAATATACAACATATATTGTCTCATTTTAATTTATGGTAAATTTTCGCATCCATTTGATAATTTTAGTATATTAACTCTAATTATGAGATTGAAATAAAGTAAATGAAAAAGGCCTTTGCCGTGTGTTTTCTAATTGGCGCACGACAAAGATACCTCTTTGTCGTGCATTTTTGGTATGGCACACGGCAAACATTTTTTTCCATATATATGTCCTAAGCCCTATATCCAATTGCCCCTCAAAACAAATTCTTCTCACTTTAAATTTTTTCTACTCTATAGATGCAACATGTGATAGTTTATGGTAAATTTTGGAAATCATTTGATAATTTTAAAATATCAAATGCAATTACAAAAATTTTAATGATGCAGAAATGTTTGCCGTGCGTTTTATTGTGTGGCGCACGGCAAAGAAACGTTTGTCGTGCGTTGTTTTACATGCGCACGGCAAAGGCCCAGCACACACCGGCCCAGCACCAGCCCGACCGCAGTGAGCCGTCGATCTCGCGATCCGACAGTCGACATTAGATGAAAGCTCATATATTAGGAGCACCTCCTCCTAACCCTAACACTCTCCACCGCAGTCCACCACCTACCTCCTCCTGCACGCCCCCCCCTCCTCCTCCAACTGCCCCCCTTCCTCCTCACATGGCGCCGCGGCCTCCTTCTCCCACGGCGCCCACGCCCCCTCCTCCTCCTCCTCCCATGGCCCCGGCAGACGGCGGCGAATGGCGGCACCCGTCCTCCCCCCTCCCTCCCTCACCGGCGCGTCCGTCCTCCCTCCCTCACCGGCATGGCGGCCACCTTACCCAAGATCCCGTCGCCCCAGCGGGCGTCCCCCTCCCTTTCCCTCTCTCTGCCTCCACCAGCCGTGCACCAGCCACGGCAAGATCCGGCAGATGGGGCGAGATGCGGCGGGTGGGGCGAGATGCGGCGACCCCGGCGCCCTCATCCTCGACCTTCGTCCCGGCGCGGCTGCGACCTCCTTCACATCGGTGGCCGGCGGCAGGATCTACAACGGCGGCGTCGGTGGCCGCGAACTCCTCCGACGGCGCCACCGCCCCCTCCTCCTCCTACAGCACAAGATCCGGCGTCCCTCACGCGGTGGAGGCGGGCTCGGACGCAGTGGAGGCCCGGCGGATTCCCCAGCGCGGTGGAGGCCTTGCTGGAGCGTCGTCCCCGGCGGGCCCGTGGTGGAGTGGCCGCGGTGGTCGTGGTGGTCCGCGGTGGTGGTTGTGACCGGTGCGGTGGTGGTCCGCCGGCGGCGGGCCCCGGCCTGTAGTTTTTTTCTTTTTTAGTTTCGGCCGGCGGCAGGCTGGGTGTCACTTTTTTTTTCTTTTTTTTACTTTTGTTTGCCGTGCGTCTAGACAGGCGCATGGCAAAGTCCTCGCAAAACCGTCGGCTGCCGTCTGAGATGGGCGTGCCGTCAGGCCCCTTTGTGTTGCCGTGCGCCGTCCCTGACGCACGGCAAAGGCCCTTTGCCATGCGTGTGACAAAAAGCATACGGCAAAGCCTTTTTGCCGTGCAAAAATGTGTCGTGCGGCCTTTGCCGTGCGTTTACGAGAAAAACGCACGGCAAAGGCTTTGCCGTGCGTTTATCGGCCTTTGCCGTGCGTCCGAAACGCACAACAATCCTCGATTTTCCCCGTAGTGGTTGTTGTTTTTTTTTCGCACCTCCAACCAAAATTGTTGGAGTATCGTGTGCTGTGGATTTTGAACCAATGGTTGCAGAACCGATGTGTGGGGCTGGTAATTGGCTGGGTGCACCGCAGTGGCGGAGCCAGGATTTCAGAGTTAGGTATTCCCGTTTGTTAATAAACTAAAAAGTTGATGAATAGGAAAAAAATTATTTTAGGGTTGTTTACAAATTAGATGCAAATTGAGTGCTAGAATAATATAAGGCGGCAATAGTTTATTGTACCGCGTGCTATAAGAGAAGATGTGACGGGTGAATAAGGAATCGAGAGGTAGAATTCATCAATCTAAATAGCCCTTTAACTTAGAAATCAAGCTCAACAGAACCAGACTTCAATTGTGACCGCTTCAAGAAGACAAGTAGGGGTCGTCCGGGCTGATGCAACAATTGTTGGGAGACATAGGAAGACCTTTGGGCACCTTCGAGTAGTAGCGAACTGACCTGACCTCTAGTAGTGGAGGCAACGCAAGAGGCCGGCCTGACATTGCTCATTGGAGTTGGACTGTGCTTTAGTGCTTGGAACTAGGATATAGGTCCTGAAGTATATGTATATGTGTACAAGCTTGAAGTATACTTGATGTTTTGTAAAAATAGTTGGGTATTCCCGGGAATACACAGGAATCACTGTAGCTCCGCCCCTGGTGCACCGTTGTAGCAACTATCGATACAGAGGTGCCGCTTGATTAGAAATCTCCAATGGATATTAGCTGATGATTCTGGCTCTCGGTAGTATGGCGCTACGTAACCATGTTCCTGGGTAGAGAAATGCATCTTTAATTGCATTGTTTGTAATATTCGTCAATACTCCCGATTGATTATTCATAGCGCGTTGTATGTACTCATTGAACACCTCTGGATTCATCGTGGAAATTATCTTTGGTCCCACCAGACGTGCCAAACGTGTGTTGACGTAAAAGAAATGGGCTAGCAACATGTATTCCCACAGGCATATGGGCTAGCAATCCAATACAGTTAAATATAATCGGCTAAATCAACAATGTAGGCACAGAGCTATAAAGATCACTAAAATGTATTCTAAATAAAACTATGCGAAGCAACACCTGAAACAGATCTAATCGGCTATGTGTGATGAAATTGAAGATAAACACCACGATAAAAGCCGACAAGATGCAGTCTCAAGATGGATAAATTGTGATAAGAACTAGAACAACAAGATTAAGATAAAACTTGCTAATCTAGTTGATATCGATAAATTGTGAATAAATCTAGATGAAACCACAACGATGCACCCGGAGGTTAAAGTCTAGATGTTACTCTGTAAAACAGTACTTACAAGCTTGTCGGAGGTCAGTTGATACAACCTGACGAACTCGAAGAAACGACGTTGAAGGAAAAAAACGCAATGACGAAGCCACCGAAAAGTAATGTGAAATCGTAAAGCTGAAAAGGTAAAGGTACTGATAAAGTAGATTTGTTTTGTTGAATTGATCGTTGGATGAAACATACAATGATCACGCACCCTTTATATTTATAGGATTGCTGGACCTAAGGCTTGGTGTGTGACGACCTCTAAACCAATTATAACTTGACTACCTTAATTAATATCTGATGAAAAGGAAATACACAGACACCAAATTTCTTTGGCAGTCCTTGCTAATAAAGCTTCCTCTGTTCCGTCAAACAATGCATCTATTGTTCCCTCGAACAATGCATTATAAGAGCATCTCCAAAAGAATGCTTAAACTTCCCCTAATATCTTGTTCGGGGCAAAAAAAACAAAGAAAAAAAAACTCCTGCAGTCCCTTAAACCTACCCCGAACTATCGGGGACACGAATGTCCTGCGCCTCTGAAGGACCGATTAGGCGAACCAGAGAGGGGGGAGTGAATGAGAGCCGATAAAAATTCTTCTCGAAGGAGATGAGAACTCCAACAAGACGAACACGGCTTCCAAATCACGTCTCCGACCCAACTACCCAGGTTGGCCAAAACCACGCAGCCACTGGAGTGCTACTGGTCCTAGGAACCAACACTCAACCCTCCGAGCCAGAACTCACCAAAACACACAGCGGAAACTTGCACGGCTTGCTGCCTGTGCTACACCGGTCAGACCGATGGCCTGCGCCGGTCAGACCGGTGACGCCGGTCAGACCGGTGGACAGCGCCGGTCAGGCCGGTGGCTACAGCAACCGCACAGCAAACGTTCCAGGAAGCCTCAGTGACTCCTCTAGGCCCTAGAACAAAAACCACCTTCGAAACACAACCTGGAAGGAAGAAGAACCCCTCACAAAACCTAGCAAAACAACCCTAAACACGCCAAGAACTGACCAGCAGAACCACGGGACAAAACCACACGGACAAGGCTGTTCCCCGAGACAAAAACCCACCAAGGGCTAGCACCGGTCAGACCGGTCAAGAGCACCGGTCAGACCGGTCGAGCCTGGGCAGCTCGGGATGAACAGCGCCTGCGAGTCAACTCCCCCAAATCCAACTTCCGATCTCCCGATTCGCTCCACGGTTTTGCACAAGATTTTGGGGATAGTAGGAACACCTCATGGGTACTCCGTAGCCAAGATTTGGTCCACCAAAACTTGTCAAGTCAAGAGGAATCGAAGAAATCCCACCAAGAACACCTCTAACCCTAGAGTCACGAAAACCCCAAAATCGAGCCCCTTTGCTCACGGATTTGGGAGGGGAATCAAAGGGAAAAGAACCACGAAGGGTTCATGCATACATCCCCCACCAAATCCCAAAGAGAAAGGCCTCGAAATCGCTCCAAGAAAATCACCAAGAAAGGGCTCCGAAAATCACCAAAAAGGAGAAACGGGAAAGACACATCCAAGCCTTGAGGAACCACGCCGAATCATCTATACATACCAAAGAGGTTCATACAAGGTCTAGCTTGCCGCCCGATCATCCTTCCCTCTCACAAGATCTCACCATGAAGCTCTCAAGCTAGTCCTACGAAAATCCTAAGAAAATAGGAAGGAAAATAGGAAAACCAAATGAGCTAGGGTTCCAAGAGATGGCTGCCATCCTCTCACCACTTGGGTTATATGGAGGCAACCGAAAGACGAAAATACCCTTACTACCTAACTAGGGATACATGCCCCTCAAGGGCGAATTCGGAAATCTTTGTCTTCGCTCCATCGGACGGATGCCCAGCGACCGCAAACTTGCTTAGCCTCGACGCAAGCCTTGCGATCCCGACGCGTGTCCTCCGCTTCGAAGATTCCGGACTACGTCGTCGCACACCGGTCAGACCGGTGCTCCTCACCGGTCAGACCGGTACCCACCGGTTAGACCGGTCAGACCCACCGGTCAGACCGGTCTGGAGCTGCTGCACCTCCGTCTTCGGTTCTTCGGTCTTGGCTTTGTGGATCAACCAAGGAACCCAGTGGTTTTCTAGTGAACCACCGGAAACCCCGCGAACTCGGTGTAGCCTCCGCCAATCACCACTCATGACTCGGCTCCCACGTAGTCCCAGCTCGACCTTGGTTTTGAGGCTCAACCAAGAAACCGTCCATGACTTCATCTTGCCGTTCTTGCCACCATGCGGCCCGCACTTGACCCCGCTGGCCACCGGGTCCCTCGAACCAAGCCTACTTGTCTTCTCCACACCTGGAGGCCTCACCGGCAACGACCTTTCGCTTTTGTTCTTCACCTGCACCTGCACCAGTCAAGCCGCAACCTGCACCTGTAATACTTAGCAAACAATCAGTCCACACCACGTTGTCAATCACTCATCACACCAGGAAGCGACCATCCACCGGTCCTCGAACCACACCTGGCTCTCAGCCTCTCCGCGCATATCTTCCTGTGTGTTTGGTTGGAGAGCTCCCGTGGGTGTTTGGATGAGGACCGGCGGGAGCGAAGCGGCTCCCGGCGGAATATTCCCGCGAGATGCGAGTTGGCTCCGTCCCTCAGAATTTGAGGGACGGAGCCGCTCCGCTCCCGTTTCTGCTCTCTCGTTTCTCTCCGTCTCCCTCCCGTCTCCCTCTCTCCTGTCTGTCTCGTGAAGACCGTGAAGGCGGTTTCAGCGTGCTCTCCCGCGGGCGGAGCCCGTGATGGCAGCAGCTGAGCTCAAGCTCGCGCCTGTGAGGGCGGCGGTGTCGGCGGAGCTTGCCTGGGGCCGACGGAGCGGAGGTGGCGGTAGGGCACGGGGCGGCGGCGGCGGCGGAGCTTGCCTGGATCCCCATGGCGGGCGGCTGATCTGCAGGGCCCGTGAGGGCGGCGGCGGCCCGGAGCACGCCTGGGGCCAGCGGAGCCCGCCCGCGGCGCCGAAGCTTGCACGCGGCGGTGGAGCTGGCCCGGGGCGAGGGAGCTCGCGCGCGGCGGCGAGGGAGCTCGCCAGGGGCCGACGCTGGGCGGCGGAGGCGCGGCCTGCCGGCGCTGGGTAGAGCTCGCGCCCAGGCAGGGCTCCATCCATGGCGCTCGGGAGGAAGAGGAAGCTGTGGCATGTGGGGATGAGGACGAAGAAGAGATATGTATGACATGTGGGACCTACTAAACCTAAGCCCTATGACATGTGGGACCCACTAACGGAGTGAAAACTGCCATCCATTCGTCCAACTCATTCCTCCAACCAAACAAAAAAGAGGGTAGGAGCCACTCCAACTCAATCTTTTCAACCAAACATGAGAAGGGTTGGAGCCGTCCCCAAAATGAGGGTCGGCTCCGCTCCGCTCTCGCGGTTTGCCAACCAAACACACGGTTTGCATCGTGGCTCCACCCCCAATCCTCCTGCAGCCTCCTTTCCCGCGCGCGAGGGATCCCTTCCCGTGATTTTTTCGTCCGCCTCACCGATATGCATGGCAGCTTCCGGGACGCGCCGGTGTCCCTCGCGGCCTCGTCACGCTCCAGGCCGAGGTCCACGCCAGGAGAAGCTCGTTGTGACCATGCCTTCGTGCTTCCCTCGTGATAGTCTTGTTTCTGCGTGCATTCTGACCATGCTGCCGTCCTCGGAGACGCTTGAAAATGAGCGCACAGACACACCGAGAATTGGATGTCCGGCCTCGTCGCCGTCAAGTAGAGGAGTGACCCGATCATGCTCCGGTACTCCTTCTGGTCCACGTGTTCACCTTCCTCGTCCGCATCAAGAGCTGTAGTCGTACTCATAGGCGTCGCCATGGCCTTGGAGTCCTCCATCTTGAACTTCCTCACAATGTTCTTGGTGTACTTAGCTTGGTTCACAAATGTTCCTTCCTTTGATTGCTTGATTTGTAGCCCGAGGAAGAACTGCAACTCGCCCATCATGCTCATCTCAAATTCCCTGCTCATGTCTTCTGCAAACCTTGCAACAAGAGAGTTAGACGAGCCACCAAAGACAATATCATCCACGTATACCTGCACAATTAGGATATCTCTGCCCTGCCTGAGGAGAAACAAGGTCTGATCGACCTTTCCCATCTCAAACCCTCTCTCAAACAGGAACCCCCTCAACCTACCATACCAAGCTCTAGGCGCCTGCTTCAACCCATACAACGCCTTCCTCAACTTGTACACCCGGTGGGGGTACTTCTCACTCTCAAACCCCGGTGGTTGCCTCACAAACACCTCTTCCTCCAACACACCGTTCAGGAAAGCACTCTTCACATCCATCTGGTACAACTTGAACCCTTTAGCCACGGAAAAGGCTAGAAGGATCCCGATCGCCTCCAAACGAGCTACAGGAGCAAAAGTCTCCTCGTAGTCGATCCCCTCTTTCTGACTGTACCCCTAAGCAACAAGTCTTGACTTGTTCCTCACAACTTCTCCTTTCTCTCCCTCTTTATTTTTCCACACCCATTTTGTCCCAATCGGCTTACACCCTGGAGGAGGGTCAACCAACACCCAAACTTGGTTCCTCTCAAAATTCTCCAACTCCTCATGCATCGAATTAACCCAATTATGATCAGATAACGCGTGTCCAATGTCTTTGGGCTCAAAGGTGGCAACAAAAGCAGCATGAGCGAAATGAGAATTGTTCCGAACCCTCGACCGTGTAGTACGTTCATTCATGTCGCCGATGATTCTCGAAGCTGGGTGATCCACTTGCACTCGCCGGGGAGGTTCTCGCCTTGATGCTACCTCCCCCTCAACAGAAGATTCGCCTTGATCTGGGTTTGTCGTTGTAGGTGTGGGAGAGGGTCCGTTCTCGATCGTCGTCGAAGTAGTAGGTTCATGTTCAGCTGAGGGCACCACACCGCCATCTTCATCATCTCCATGTTCATGCTCCTCCTCCTGAAAGATCTCCTCGCCAAGTTCGTCGTCACCTGCACACTAAAAAACAAGCTGACTACGTGGCTGTGTCTCGTCGAAGGTTACCTCGCAAGTCTCCACGATTTGGTTAGTTTCAAGATTGAGCACACGAAATGCTCTAGAATGAGATGCATAACCAAAGAAAATGCCATCGACAAACCTAGCCTCGAACTTGTCCAACTTCTTCCCTTTCTTCAGAATGAAGCATTTACAACCAAAGACATGGAAGTGACTCACCTTGGGTGTGCGACCGTGCATCAACTCGTAACAGGTTTTCTTCTTATGAACCCTGAGGTAGATCCTGTTTGACACATAGCACGCGGTATTGACCGCCTCAGCCCTGAACCTTCTCGGAGTCCTATGCTCGTCGAGCATCGTCCGAGCCATCTCGCACAAGGTCCTGTTTTTCCTTTCCACCACGCCATTCCGGGGAGGCGTATACGGACTCGAAAACTGGTGTTCAAGACCCAAGTCATGGCAAAAGGTTTCGAAGCGAGGGTTTTTGAATTCCGAGCCATTGTCACTGCGGATCGCTCGTATGGCATCTCCGTGCCTCTCGTTTCTTAACCTCAAGACAAGATCTCGGACAAAACCAAACGTCTCCCCTTTCTCCTCAAGAAAGAACACCCACGCATACCGAGAGTAGTCGTCCACCACAACAAGGACATACCACTTCCCACCCACAGATCGCACACGACCTGGGCCAACAAGGTCCATATGGAGCAGCTCGCATGGACGCTCAGTCATCACATCAGTGAGAGGCGGGTGAGAAGAGGCTACCATCTTGGCATGCCTACACGGCGCACAAACCAACTCTTTCTCAAACCTCAACCGTGGCAATCCTCGGACCAAATTGAGTTTACTCAAGCGAGACAAAAGGTCAAAGCTCAAGTGACCCAACTTCCTATGCCATTTCCACAACTCACTCGAAGAACCAGCCAAGAAGCAACGCTCCACACCAGAAGACTGAGAAAAATCAGCTCGGAACACTTGACCCTCGGGAACGACCATGCAAACAAGATCCCCCCGAGAATCTAAAATCCGAGAACCACCAGGCCGAAACAACACCTCAAAACCTTCATCCAACAACTGGGACACAGAAAGCAAATTGTATCCAAGCGATTGAACAAGAGCAACACGCCTGAGAGTGATCTTGTCACTTACCTTAATCTCACCTTCTGACAGCACACGCCCTCGCCCATTGTCCCCAAAGGTGATGTACTTCTTTGTCACCACCGGGACGAGACTTGAGAACCACCCCTTGTCTCCGGTCATGTGCCTCGAGCAACCGGAGTCAATCAACCAAATGTTCTTCAAGTCTCCCACCTGAAATTCAAAAGCGAGCACGTGAGTGAACAAACGACTCGGCACTGTGGTTAGTACCAAAAGAGTAAAACCAGTGCCGAGCCATTTGCTCCAAAGTGGGGTTAGCACAAACCAAATCATCACGCCTATCAAAGCTACCACCACGAACACCACCACGGTAACCACTACGAGGGAACCAACCCTCTCTAGCTGGAGGAGGACGAAAGCCACGAAAGGAAAACCGTGGACCGTTCCTCCTCTCCATCTCAAAGCTACGACTCCTCCTACCCTCGTATTGAGCACGAGGTGGAGAACGCCTAGCAAACTGACCACCTGCAAACTTTCTAGACCGACCACCAGAACCACGACCTCCAGAACCAAACCGAGCATCCTCACGAGCAGGAAACCCGACTCGCTGTCTGCCCAGACCTGCACCGGTCTGACCGGTGTAGTACACCGGTCTGACCGGTGTAGCTCAGCCAGCAGCAGCACCTGCAGCCTTCCGGTCTCCCCAAGCCGGAACCGTCCTCACAATCGCCTTGGCCCTGGGCATCTGCATACGAGGCTCAGGTACACCATTAGAGGGGTGGTACCTGTCCTTGTTAGCCCACTCTCTAGCCATTCTCTCCTCACGCTTCCTCTTGAAGCAAAACTCATCCTTGTGACCATCTCTCCCACAATACCCACAATGGAACTTTATGGGCTGTGGCTTAGGCTTAGGCTTGGGTTGGGGCTGCCCACTCGGCTTCTCACCCTTCTTCTCTCCTTCCTCACCTCCCTTTGGGCTCACAAACTTCACCGGTTTCTGAAAATTATTTGTTGGGTGAGGGAATATGGGTGGATCTGGAGTAGTGTCAAGTTTGTTTCTGAGATGGTTAGGCTTGGGCTCAAACTTGTTCTTGTGTCTGTTTGGTGGTGGGATAGGAATCTCTCCAACTCTCTCAACTCCCTCACCGCTGTTCTCTCCAAGCTTGTCAGCCCCAAGTGCCTGACCATCATAGCGTTTGAAAGCCGCTATCATGATACCAAGCTGAGGCTCCTGACCCGACAACCAGCTCATACATTTTCTCAGCTCATCATTCTCATCCTGCAAACGATCAACATAATGTGCAAGCTCCAAATTCTTAACCGCATGCAATTCACAAGTAGAGCAAGAAGTGGGAATAGGCTCTTTCAACTTAGCCTCAAGCGAAACAGTGTAAGCATGCATCTCATCAATCTTTCCATGCAAAACAGGGTAAGAAGTGCAAGCACCTAGCAAAACAGGTCTAGACTTAAGCTCAGCCACTTCAACCCTAAGCATATCTAGTTCATCACAAGTAGAAGCATGCTTATCCTTAAGAGCAGTGAGATCAGCTAGGTACACAGAGCAATCACAGCAATCAATCTCATCAGAAACCACAGGAGAAGCCTTAAGCGAATCAATCTCAAGCTTAGCATCTAGGTTCTGGGTTTCTAGCTCAGCCACACGGTTCCTAGCATCTTCTAGTGAGGCCCTAAGCTCTTTCCTCATCTTCTTGGCCTCTCTAAGCATGTGATCGCGGTTATCAAGCAAGTCAACCAACTCATCATTCTCCTTGCGCAAAGAAGAGAGCTCATCACATACCTCATCCTCAGAGTCAGAGTCCGAGTCACTCTGGTGGCTCTTCTTGCTGCCGGAGCTACGGGCCATACCGCAGAAGCCATCTCCCGCGAAGTAGCTCAACCCGCTCAAGTTCCTGGATGACTTCTTGTTCTTGCGCCGATCACCTTCATCTTCACTGCTACTCGAGCTCGAGGAAGAGTAGGCGGAGCTGGAGTCGACGTCGCTCGCTCCGACCATTGCTCGGGCCTTCCTGCCGCGGCCATCCTTCTTCCTCGACCGTCGCTCGTCCTTGTGCTTGTTCTTGTGCTTGTGATCGCGCCTCGATCGGTACTTGCCATCCTTGCTCGATCGGTGCCTGTAGCCGTCCTTGTTCTCCATCTTCTCCGGGCAGTCTGCGACGAAGTGTCCTGGCTTGCCGCACTGAAAGCACGTCCGTGCTGTCCTCCTCGTGTTCACCTGGTTCTCGTGCAGCCTCTCGAACCGCCTGGTCAGCAACGCCAGCTCGTCCTCTCCAAGCACGTCGAACTCCTCGTCTGGCAAAGACATCAAAGAAGACAGAGAGTACATCCTGGAGGATGCGTTAGCGTTAGACTTAGCTCCTTTGCCACTAACGAGAGCGAGACTATGAGAATCAGTCGGGCTCTCGATCTTGGCTGTCATACCACGGTCCAACTCAACCGACTTGAGCTTCGAGAACAGCTCGTTCACCGTCAAGGTGTCATACTTCTCGGACTCAACAATAGCCTCAAACTTCCCATCCCATACGGTACGATCCAACGAGTGCAAGAGCTTCACGGCTCTATCATGATCATTGTATGGGAGGACGTCCACATTGGCTCTTATGTTGTTCACAACGACCGTAAATCGCTGGAAAAGGGCATCGACGGACTCGCCGGGGAGATGAGTGAAGTTCTCGTACTCTCTCCGGTAAGTCGCGTACATCCGAGCCTGAACCTGAGCATTCCCAGCATGAGCATCCTTCAACTGCTCCCAAATCCTACAAGCTAAGTCCTCTGTCTGTACCTGATCGAATTCAGGCTGACACAGAGCACGAAACAAGTAGTCGACAGCCTTGTTGTTGGCTTCGAACATATCCCTCGATCCTGGAGCAAGGAAGTTCATCGGATGAACATAAGCTGTGTTCACCGTGACATCCCAAAGGATCTGAGCCTTTCCGCGGAGGAACGCCGTCATCCGCCTTTGCCACATCTGATAGTTCTTCCCATCGAAGTGCGGAGGATCCGAACCCCGTTCCTGGTACGCCATCTTTGGATCTTAGACTGGTAAGAGTCAATAAAGACCCGAACCGGCTCTGATACCAATTGAAGGACCGATTAGGCGAACCAGAGAGGGGGGAGTGAATGGGAGCTGATAAAAATTCTTCTCGAAGGAGATGAGAACTCCAACAAGACGAACACGGCTTTCAAATCACGTCTCCGACCCAACTACCCAAGTTGGCCAAAACCACGCAGCCACTGGAGTGCTACTGGTCTTAGGAACCAACACTCAACCCTCCGAGCCAGAACTCACCAAAACACACAGCGGAAACTTGCACGGCTTGCTGCCTGTGCTACACCGGTCAGACCGATGGCCTGCGCCGGTCAGACCGGTGACGCCGGTCAGACCGGTGGACAGCACCGGTCAGGCCGGTGGCTACAGCAACCGCACAGCAAACGTTCCAGGAAGCCTCAGTGACTCCTCTAGGCCCTAGAACAAAAACCACCTCCGAAACACAACCTGGAAGGAAGAAGAACCCCTCACAAAACCTAGCAAAACAACCCCAAACACGCCAAGAACTGACCAGCAGAACCACGGGACAAAACCACACGGACAAGGCTGTTCCCCGAGACAAAAACCCACCAAGGGCTAGCACCGGTCAGACCGGTCAAGAGCACCGGTCAGACCGGTCGAGCCTGGGCAGCTCGGGATGAACAGCGCCTGCGAGTCAACTCCCCCAAATCCAACTCCTGATCTCCCGATTCGCTCCACGGTTTTGCACAAGATTTTGGGGATAGTAGGAACACCTCATGGGTACTCCATAGCCAAGATTTGGTCCACCAAAACTTGTCAAGTCAAGAGGAATCGAAGAAATCCCACCAAGAACACCTCTAACCCTAGAGTCACGAAAACCCCAAAATCGAGCCCCTTTGCTCACGGATTTGGGAGGGGAATCAAAGGGAAAAGAACCACGAAGGGTTCATGCATACATCCCCCACCAAATCCCAAAGAGAAAGGCCTCGAAATCGCTCCAAGAAAATCACCAAGAAAGGGCTCCGAAAATCACCAAAAAGGAGAAACGGGAAAGACACATCCAAGCCTTGAGGAACCACGCCGAATCATCTATACATACCAAAGAGGTTCATACAAGGTCTAGCTTGCCGCCCGATCATCCTTCCCTCTCACAAGATCTCACCATGAAGCTCTCAAGCTAGTCCTACGAAAATCCTAAGAAAATAGGAAGGAAAATAGGAAAACCAAATGAGCTAGGGTTCCAAGAGATGGCTGCCATCCTCTCACCACTTGGGTTATATGGAGGCAACCGAAAGACGAAAATACCCTTACTAGCTAACTAGGGATACATGCCCCTCAAGGGCGAATTCGGAAATCTTTGTCTTCGCTCCATCGGATGGATGCCCAGCGACCGCAAACTTGCTTAGCCTCGACTCAAGCCTTGCGATCCCGATGCGTGTCCTCCGCTTCGAAGATTCCGGACTACGTCGTCGCACACCGGTCAGACCGGTGCTCCTCACCGGTCAGACCGGTACCCATCGGTTAGACCGGTCAGACCCACCGGTCAGACCGGTCTGGAGCTGCTGCACCTCCGTCTTCGGTTCTTCGGTCTTGGCTTTGTGGATCAACCAAGGAACCCAGTGGTTTTCTAGTGAACCACCGGAAACCCCGCGAACTCGGTGTAGCCTCCGCCAATCACCACTCATGACTCGGCTCCCACGTAGTCCCAGCTCGACCTTGGTTTTGAGGCTCAACCAAGAAACAGTCCATGACTTCATCTTGCCGTTCTTGCCACCATGCGGCCCGCACTTGACCCCGCTGGCCACCGGGTCCCTCGAACCAAGCCTACTTGTCTTCTCCACACCTGGAGGCCTCACCGGCAACGACCTTTCGCTTTTGTTCTTCACCTGCACCTGCACCAGTCAAGCCGCAACCTGCACCTGTAATACTTAGCAAACAATCAGTCCACACCACGTTGTCAATCACTCATCACACCAGGAAGCGACCATCCACCGGTCCTCGAACCACACCTGGCTCTCAGCCTCTCCGCGCATATCTTCCTGTGTGTTTGGTTGGAGAGCTCCCGTGGGTGTTTGGATGAGGACCGGCGGGAGCGAAGCGGCTCCCGGCGGAATATTCCCGCGAGATGCGAGTTGGCTCCGTCCCTCAGAATTTGAGGGACGGAGCCGCTCCGCTCCCGTTTCTGCTCTCTCGTTTCTCTCCGTCTCCCTCCCGTCTCCCTCTCTCCTGTCTGTCTCGTGAAGACCGTGAAGGCGGTTTCAGCGTGCTCTCCCGCGGGCGGAGCCCGTGAGGGCAGCAGCTGAGCTCAAGCTCGCGCCTGTGAGGGCGGCGGTGTCGGCGGAGCTTGCCTGGGGCCGACGGAGCGGAGGTGGCGGTAGGGCACGGGGCGGCGGCGGCGGCGGAGCTTGCCTGGATCCCCATGGCGGGCGGCTGATCTGCAGGGCCCGTGAGGGCGGCGGCGGCCCGGAGCACGCCTGGGGCCAGCGGAGCCCGCCCGCGGCGCCGAAGCTTGCGCGCGGCGGTGGAGCTGGCCCGGGGCGAGGGAGCTCGCGCGCGGCGGCGAGGGAGCTCGCCAGGGGCCGACGCTGGGCGGCGGAGGCGCGGCCTGCCGGCGCTGGGTAGAGCTCGCGCCCAGGCAGGGCTCCATCCATGGCGCTCGGGAGGAAGAGGAAGATGTGGCATGTGGGGATGAGGACGAAGAAGAGATATGTATGACATGTGGGACCTACTAAACCTAAGCCCTATGACATGTGGGACCCACTAACGGAGTGAAAACTGCCATCCATTCGTCCAACTCATTCCTCCAACCAAACAAAAAAGAGGGTAGGAGCCACTCCAACTCAATCTTTTCAACCAAACATGAGAAGGGTTGGAGCCGTCCCCAAAATGAGGGTCGGCTCCGCTCCGCTCTCGCGGTTTGCCAACCAAACACACGGTTTGCATCGTGGCTCCACCCCCAATCCTCCTGCAGCCTCCTTTCCCGCGCGCGAGGGATCCCTTCCCGTGATTTTTTCGTCCGCCTCACCGATATGCATGGCAGCTTCCGGGACGCGCCGGTGTCCCTCGCGGCCTCGTCACGCTCCAGGCCGAGGTCCACGCCAGGAGAAGCTCGTTGTGACCATGCCTTCGTGCTTCCCTCGTGATAGTCTTGTTTCTGCGTGCATTCTGACCATGCTGCCGTCGCCAATGCGCGGTCGCTCGCCGCCGGCCATGTCCCAGTGGGTTTCTGGCCACATCCTAGCCGATTGCTTCACACATCCTTAATTAAATTGACCACCTGCCTTGCCGATTGCTCCAACCGATCTTGACGCTATCAAAACATGAGATCTTACCAAAATGCAGTGCCAACACAAACCCTCAGTTTCGAAGTATGAAGAATTCATGGTTCAAAATTCTATGAATCTAGCACCTCAATCTCCTGACCGATGCAATTTGCTCCATAGATTAACGTCTCGACCTCTCCAGCATAAAAGTCTTCCAAGTTGATTGAATCCCTTCTGCAGCCTCTGCCATGCGGTTGGTAGTGTCTGTCTTGGTAACAGTACTAACAATTTTTCTTCAATAAATAATAGTAAATGTTAATACTTTTATTAGCACCAATCTTGTTCACATGAATGAAAAGCATTGCACATGTAGGAATGTTTTGATCGTTTAGTGCAAAATGGCGCTGAAGGAAAAAAAATGTCGTCAGGTTACTATTCTTTTCATTTGTGTGTTTTTTGGGAATTTATTTGCGTTTGTGCTCGTAGACAATCATTAGTTGCTTACATTCTTATACACTTGTTGAGCATAACAATTAGTTCAAAATGATTACTAAAGAAAGAAAGGGAAGAAAGAAAGAAAAATGACAAGGCAACATATATGCAAAATTCAGGCATTATATCTGCATGGGCCAAATCCTGTAACGTAAGCAAAACGAAATGACTTTCAGTTATAAAATAGTGACGAAAAGAGTAGTTAGTGCAAAACAAGAGCAAACGCCGGATGATATATTGGTCGTGCCAAATACCTTTTACGTTGATATGAGCAACAACCATAGTCTTGGTCTTCTGATCTGTTTCACACCACCAATTCATTAGTTGGTCGCAGCGATGAATTGTTACGTTTCCGAGTTTGGTTAGCTGTTTCATGCTCTCTGGTAAAGATGTGATTCCGTTGCAATCTCTGATCTCGAGTTTGTTGAGAGAGGTGAGGCCGCCCAAGCTCTCTGGTAATGATGTGATTCCGTTGCAATCGCTGATCTCGAGTTTGTTGAGAGAGGTGAGGCCGCCCAAGCTCTCGGGCAATGACTTGATGCCATCGCAAAAGTTGATGCTGAGTTCGGTGAGAGAGGTGAGGCTCCCGATGCTCTCTGTCAAATCATTCAGGTTTGGACACGACCAGATTTCAAATTGTTTGAGAGAGATGAGGACTCCCACCCCACCCATTGAGGCAGCGCTGTCATGCTTTCGATTTTGTCCAGACATAGTGACGGTAACCTAGTGAGATGCGCCATGCCATCCTGCAATGCTTTCACCTCGTACCCCTGTATTCTCAACTTCGTATGTGAAGCAAGCTGATCCAACCAATTTGGCAGTTCTGGCCGGTCGTGGAAGCCACTCAGAGTAAGCGACTGGAGGGAGGAGAGTGCTTGCGTGATCTCTGGTGAGCTGCTCAGATCACTGCATCCTTCGATCTCTAATTCATGGAGGTCAGGGAGGTGGTGAAGCAGCCTCCACTGATGCATAGGTACCTCGCATGACTTTATATGCAGATTAGTTACCGGAGCAGAGGGGGAAGAAACACTGGTCTGTGATGCACATGCACCCTCCCCCCATGACGATAGTACGCAATCACTTCTTCCCCATATTTTCCATCGCCCAGCAATATACTTACCTCTAGGTGGACATGGTTCCAGCCTCAAGTTGGGGCAATCATGTATTTCCAATGTATCAAGTTGGGGGAACATAAACTCTCTCACTCCATCCTCATCACAAAAATGTGTAGTGTACCACACTTCGAGGCTTTCCATTTCACGCAGGGTAAAACGCTCCAGCAGAGGAAACGATGGCCTTCTGGTGCCGCACATGTCCCGGTTAATTTTTGAAATGCTATTCATTCGTTCAAGAACCAGACAACTCAAATTAGGTAACTGACCAAGTGGTGGCAAGCTGCTGCACATGGACAAATTGGATAAGGAAATATTAACAAGTCTCGGGAGATGAGAGGCAATACCATCAAACCACTCAGGGAATCTGACGCTATTGTAACTGTCTATCTCTAACTTCTCCAAAGTGAATGGTGGCACTAGCTCTCCCAACACCTCCATGTCCTCCACATACCTCTTAGCATCTTCCGTCCAGTTGAGTTCCATTTTTTCCATTCTTACCTTTTCCTTTAGTTTTATGATACGCGCCTCTTGCACGGACTTCACGTTTTCAAGCTTGCTTATCACCAGTTCTTTAACATTTACATCCTGAAGCAGAACAAGGGTGCTGCTAGAGTCATCACCTTGGACAACAAAGTGTGGTAATGTTACTAAACATTTGCTGGGTCTTGGCTGCTCCGATTTGTTTAGGCTATAGCAATCTTCCAGATGTAGAAACCTTAGACTATCCATTTCAGTAGTCAGAAATGCAGGCAGATGGCGCAGACTGTAGCAGCTCGAGAGATCTAGTGTATGTATGTCGTGCCGGTTGCCGACGGCGAGTCGCTGGCGGCGTGAGAGACGGATCGATCGAGAGAAGGGTAGAGGACCGCGAGAGGAAAGCTTCCCCTTCACGTCACTGTTTCATTTCAGATAATCGTAATGGTCTCTCCTATTACAGAGTTCAGCTAATATAGCAGGCGCCTATTGGCTTACATTCACTGACCATGCGAGCCCACGCACAGAACGCTTAAGTTTACAGTCGCTGACCCCATGGGTCCATTTCATTGCTTCACACGTCGACGGCGTCTTTCTCGTTCTCCGTCTTCTCCATTGCAGTGGCGCTCACCGTCTGGGGCACGACATCTCCCTCCTCTTCAGCTGCTGCTTGCCCCCAAGCAGCTGTAGACTTGAAACGCTCCTTGATGACGTACCAATCTTCCCACGTGGCAGATGTAGCAGGTAGTTTAGTCCACTTGATCAGCACCTATGGAACAGTGTTGTTACCTTTCTTTACCAACCTTCTGTCAAGAATAGCCTCCGGTTTCAGATCAACCGTACTCAGGTCCACCAAGGTCCACCAATGTGGAGATGTCTGAGTATACAGGAGTGTGATCCGGATGAAACGCCTTCAATTGGGAAACATGGAAGACTGGATGAACCAGACTCCCTGCAGGCAGCTCCAACTTGTACGCCGCCCTGCCAATTTGCTCCAATACACGGTAGGGACCAAAGTACTTGAAAGCTAGCTTGGGAAAGGGACGATTGACCACAGACTTCTGAACATATGGCTGAAGTTTGAGCGAAACCTGATCACCGACGTGAAACTGCCGATCAGTTCCCGAGAGATCTGCATGTGCCTTCATCTTCTGTTGTGCCCGGGCCAATCTTTCTTTCAGGAAAGTCAAGTGAGTGTCTCTTTCCCTTAAGAGCTGTGCTGCATCCGAAACGGCTTGATCTGACACAGGTACTATTGTCCCTGTATCTGCTTCATAACCATAGAGTGCTTTAAAAGGTGAACAGCCAAGTGAAGAATGATAGGATGTATTGTATCACAGTTCTACCAGAGAAAGCCAACTGCACCATTTCTTTGGTGAGTCATAAACAGCACATCTCAAATACATCTCCAAACATTGGTTCACTCGCTCAGACTGACCATCTGTCTGAGGGTGGTAGGAGGAGCTCTTGAGCAGCTTAGTGTCCATTAAGGCAAATATTTCCTTCCAGAATCCACTGAGAAAAATCTTGTCTCTATCAGTAACTATTGACTTAGGACACCCATGGAGCTTAATCACATTGTTCAGCACCAGCTTTGCCACCCCTTGGGCTGTGAAAGGATGTTTCAATGGCAAGAAATGTGCATACTTTGTATATCTGTCTACCACCACCAAAATTGTATTGTAACCTTCTGAAGATGGAAGGCCTTCAATGAAACCCATAGTGATTTCCTGCCAGGCCCCTTGTGGTATTGGCAATGGTTGCAATAGCTCAGCTGGGTGGCTGTGCTCATGCTTAGCTTGCTGACAGATTCTACATTGTTGGACAAATGTATCAACATCATTTTTCATCCCTTTTCAGTGAAACAGCCTCTTCAATCTGTGATATGTGGCCTTCACACCAGAGTGACCTCCAATAGGTGTAGAGTGCATGGCTGCAATGAGCTTTGTCTGTAAGGCTGAATTCTGAGAGATCCAGACCTTATTCTTGTAGTAAATGATTCCTTGTTGCAAATAGTAACCTTTATCATCTGGGCTTGAGATAGCTAGAGATACCAGCAACTCTCACTATACCACAACCCCAGATTACCGTTGGACGTGCGTCGTTATAAGTATGAAATTACCATCAAACCGTCCGTCGTTATAAGTCCATGTCGAACCATCGGTCGTTATATCTTGTTGTACCATCTACACATCCGTCGTTATAAAAATCTACGTCTCCCATCGCACGGGCCATCAGTATATCTCCGGTGTTGGGACGAACTATCCGTCGGTATAATTACCGGCCCTTTACATGCGCTCGCGGCCCAATTTCGTGTACACAGGCAAATTTGCTGCTCCAGCAGTCCAGCTGGACCCGAAATTTTTATCCATTCGAATTCTTCGGTCCTCACGTCCGCTGCTCCCCAGCCTGCCTGGCCCTCTCTCCTTCATCTGAGCACAACGCACAGGGGAAAATTTGGTGGTGGACACTAACAAAAGGCGGCATTTGCTCCAACACACTAAAAAATTGTGTCTTTGCCCGCCCGCCGAGGGAGGAGGAAGGCCGGCGAGGCCCGCCCGCCGAGGGAGGAGGAAGGCCGGCGGGTCCAGCGAGGAGGACCTCCGGCGTTAGGAGGCAGGGAAGGAGGTAGGAGAGGAGAGGCAGGGGTAGAACCGTCATTTCAAGTGGTCTTGTACTAAAAACGATTATAATATTAGGTGCAGTGTCCAGGACCAAATAACCACAGAATTGTAGTGTGTTGTGGCAAAGACACAATTTTTTAGTGTGTTAGAGCAAATGTCACCTTTTGTTAGTGTCCACCACCAAATTTTCCCCACAGCTATCTCTCCTTTCTTCCCCAAGATTCAGATCCAGTTCCCCTCCCTAGCGAGCACCTCGACCCGACGGCGAGGGGGCCTCGCGCTCCTCCGACCACTCCCACGCCATCTGCCTCCTGCTGAGGTCCTGTACCGCGGACCGCCATCAAGACCCTGCGCTGGCCGCCGTCGAGACCCTATGCCGCCGCCGACAAGACCCTGCGCTGCTGGAGCTGACGAGGTCGTGCGCCGCCGGCCACCGAAGATCCCTCAAGCCGCCGGCCGCCGAAGATCCCTCAAGCCGCCGGCCGCTGTAGGTAAATGCATGCCCCGTGCCCTTCTTCAAACCATCCCCATCCTTGCTATGTGGATCTGATGGACCATGTGAGGCTCCGTCCCCTCCGCCTATTCCTCTGGCCGTTCCTTTGCTGATCTGCTGCTTTGACTCAACCAGCTGCCTCCTTGACGAACTGATGAAGGATCTCATCACGAAAGTCACCAACTGAAAAGCAAGGTATATATTTCTTCCTCTACCAGTTAGCACAACCAACATTCAGTTACAGACTTGAAGTAAATCTTTCATGTCTCTAAACTCGTCCTAGATGTATTTCAAATTGCTCCATGTTTTAACATGAGAATTAGATTGTCTTAAAGCTTCATTGTTGTGATATTTTAGTATTTGCAGAATCTTAACCTTGGCGTAATTAGAATAAAAGGATGTTCCAGTAGATCTGATAGTTACAACACAACTAAGAATAGTTCACATAAAGAGATACTACCTGGGCTCTCAATATGCTTCTTCTGTTCTCTCAAATTGCATTCATTTGCTCATTTGATTTCTGAAAAAAAATTGTGTAACAAAGCTTTACAGCAGATATGCTAGGCCATCTCTCACTGATGCATATATTTTTTTATTTGCAGGAATGACCTTGACTTTGGAAAAAGGATGTTCCAGCAGATATGCTAGGCCATCTCTCACTGATGCAGATATCTAGCATTGCTCCTGTACGATATCTAGCACTTTTGAAATAACAATTACTCTGAAATAATTTATTCCTTGCATGTGCAACATCCTAGGATATCTAGCATTGCTCCTGTAGATTTGTTGAAAAAAATTTAGTAGTAGATTTGTTCAGCTGATAAAAGATTTCAAGTTAATGATAGGATTTTCTAGCAATATGAAATGTGCTTGCCGCACTTGGGATTACTCTCTGAACCATATGGATTATTACAACATTTCTCTGAACCATATGATTATTCATTGATGGCTAGCGAAATTGCTATGAACTTATTGTGATAGATGACTCACTTGTATCTGTTATTGCATAAGTTCCAGTCTTGCCCATGTTGATTTAGTGTAGGTTTTTTCTTGCTTTAGGGTACTGATCTTTACGGTCTGGCTATAGGTATAAATAAAATTGGAGAAAATCATCAGAATTGGGTGCATAGATATTTCATTTTGGTGGTATCTTCTCATGAATTATAATGATGTCAATAATAAAAAAATTCCTGACAACCCAATTCATTTTTATTTATATGCTTGGTGACAATTGTCCAACAATGGTTTTGGTGGTAAACTTTAAAAAGAGAACATAGCACATCACTGGAGGAAATCATCAGAATTAGTGCATAGATAATTCATTTTGATGTATCTTGTCATGAATTATACTGATGTGACTCTTTGCATCCAGGTTTTTATAACCAGATAGAATGAATGCTTGTTATTTACATCCATTTTTTTTTATAACCAGATAGAATGAATGCTTGTGACTATGCGGATTCTACAAGAACCAGGAGGCATTTTGGTGCCAAGTAGGATTGGCTGCTGTTGCATGGCCCATGGACATTGGAAGGCAAGGCATGTTGACAGCAAGCAGATCAACATTGTATTGGTTCCTTTGGATGTTATTTGGCATTGAACCATTCCTAGAGATAAATCATTTTGTAAGCCAAACATGTGACCTGATTGAGGAGTGTTTTGATTTTTGTGGTTGCACTAATGTTGTTCACCTGTTGAACTGTTGTCTGATTGAAATATCAAAAATTGTACAATTGTTGTTGTCTTGAATGATAATTGTGAGCATGTCAACTATTGTTTGTTGATGGATTGATAGTTGGTGCATTTGTGATTAAAGATTTAAGATAATGATGTCGTTTCTACAGTTAATGTGTGCAAAAACATGCTAACAGACATTCAGTCGGTATAAAGGCTGTGCAACTGAAGATCGGTTGGTACAAAAGTGTCCGTCGGTATAAAATGTTGCAACTGAACATCCGTCAGTATAACTTTATACCGACGCCAGTTACAGCGACTGTTAGGGTGCGTCGGTATAACTCTATACCGACTGATGGTGAGTCAGTATAACGACCTATACCGACTTCTTTGTAGTCGTTGATCTTGGGCTGTGGTATAGTGTCTTGGGCTTTCTTATCAGTGTGATATGCATTCAAGACTTCCTGCAGCCATACTGGTTGTGCTTCAGAGACTGCTTGGATGAGCATTAGGTGAGGTACCCTGGTACCCTGGATAAGGCATCAGCTGCAATGTTCTCCTTGCCTTTCTTGTACACTACTTTAAACTGAAGGCCCATCAAACGAGTCATTGCCTTACGCTGCATTTCAGAGTGTAGGTTCTGTTCACATAGGTAAGACAGACTCTTGTGGTCTGTTTTTATCACAAATTCTTGTCGCTACAAATATGGCCTCCATCTCTCCACTGCCATAATGAGTGCAAGAAATTCCTTCTCATATATAGAGAGCTTCTGATGTGCAGGTCCCAGGGCCTTGCTAAGGAATGCAACTGGTTGGTCTTCCTGCATCAGCACAGCACTAATACCTATATCACAGGTATCAGTTTCAATCACAAAGTGTTTAGTGAAATCAGGAATGGCAAGCACTAGGGCACTACTCATCATTTGTTTCAGTTTGACAAAGGCTTGTTGGGCTTCCTCTGTCCATTCAAACAACTTCTTCTTCAGTAGGTTGGTTAGAGGTTTTGCCACAATGCCATAATGCTTAATAAACTTCCTATAGTAACCAGTTAGCCCTAGGAATCCCCTCAATTCTGTCACATTTGTTGGAACAGGCCACTCCATCATGGCTGAGATTTTGCTCACATCAGTGGCCACTCCCTCATCAGATATGATGTGGCCCAGATAGCTGAGTTGAGTTTGGGCAAAAGAACATTTACTGATCTTCATATACAATTGATGTTTCCTGAGTTGCTCCAAAACCTACCTCAGATGCTCAATGTGCTCCTCCAGGGATTTGTTGTATATCAATATGTCATCCAAGAAGAGTAAAACAAACTTTCTCAGAAATGGAGCCAACACTTCATTCATGAGACACTGGAATGTAGCTGGAGCGTTAGTTAAACCAAAGAGCATAACTCTAAATTGGTAATGACCCTGGTGTGTCTTGAATGCAGTTTTGTGCTCATCCTCAGGTTTCATGCGCACTTGATGATATCCAAAGCGCATATCAAGCTTTGTGAAGTACTTAGTACCTGCAAGCTCATCTAGGATCTCATCCAGAAATGGCATAGGATATCTATTCTTCACAGTGATATCATTTAATCTTCTATAGTCAATGCAAAATCGCCATGTGCCATCTTTCTTTTGCACTAGCAACATAGGTGAAGCGAAGGGACTGTTACTGAGCACAATCAATCCAGCTGTGAGGAAGTCAGTACTTTGTCTCTCAATTTCATCCTTCTAGAGATGTGAGTATCTATATGGTCTAGCATTTACAGGAGTAGTATTAGGCAGCAAGGGTATATGATGATCCTGTAACCTACTAGGTGGAAGTGTTTTGGGGTCCTCAAAGACATCAACAAATTCATCAAGTAGAGTTTTTACCTGAGGGTTTATCAGTTGTTCTGAACTGGGTTGGACCACATCCAAAATAGCCAGTGCACCCACTTCATTACCAACCCACCATTTTGCTAGAGTCTCATGAGAAATTTCCTGTACTGGAGATATAGATGGTAGAACTCCATGCAATTGTATTTGCTTGCCTTGATAATGGAAAGACATTGTCCTATTTTCCCAGTGGCAGTTCATAGGACTGTTGGTTTTGAGCCAATCCTAGCCCAATATGGCATCAAAAGCTCCTAAGTCCAGGACCTTCATATCTGTATGAAATGTATATCCCTGAATCCACCATGGCATGCCCAAAACTTGTTTGTCAGTTATAATTGTCTCCCCATTAGCTAGTTTAACCAATTCAGTTTGCATAGAGGTAGGAGTAATGCCACATTTCTGCAAGAAATCTGCACTCACAAAACTATGAGAGCTACCACTGTCCACCAATGTTAACATGACTTTGTTCTTAACCAAAGCCCTGAGCTTCAATGTCTCCCCTTCATCAGTACCCTTGATGACATTGAGGGATAAGGAGCAAAATTCATTAGTGAGTGAGTCTTCTATCTCCAGTTGCTCTAAAACATCATCTGTTAGAGTAACATCCAGACTATTCAGTGTTAAAGCATTAACTTGAGCTCTTGGCCTTTTTGTGCACTTAGCCAAATGATTGGAATCAAAATGTTCCATACAGTAAAGACAAAGGTTATTTGCCTTGCAATAGTCTCTTTTCTGTCTCTCTTTGATGTATGGTGAAACAGCTGATTGTTGCTTAGCCTCTACTTTGTGAGTATTTGCAGTCAAGTGCTTCTGGGAAGTGGCATTTCTTTGGTATTTAGATTTCCCTCTTTCCTGAAGCTGCTGCTGGGTTTTAGCTAACATCACAACCCTCTCCATGGTGTTTGGCACTTGGGCCTGGACATCAGCAGATATGTCAGGTTTCAGACCTTTGGTGAATTGGGTAATGAAAAACATCTTGTCATATCCAGTATTATACATTTCAATCTGAAATTGCAGAGACTCAAAAGATGAGACATATTCTTCCACTGAGCCTTGTTGCTACAGTTCCAACAGTTCCTGCAAAGTATGCATGTAGTCTTAAGCCCCAAATTTGTCCTCCACTTTTCTCATGAAGGTGTTCCAATCTCCCAAATCACCTCTATTTTTCTCTACTCTCACCCACCTAGCAGCATCACCACCAATGCTCATAGATGCCATGGAGACCCATAGAAACTCAGGAATATCAAAGATATGAAAATAGCTTTCACATTTGTCTCTCCAGATCTTGGGATCCTTCCCATCAAAGGCAAGAAATGTCATTTTAGGCAAGTGAGGTCTATTGGAGTATTTGCCCTCGTGGTGACTGTTTTTCCTATCCTTGTAGAAGGGATTTTGATAATGCTCACCAGAGTTATGAGGACGTGGCTGATAGGGCTTGGCCCTGTTGGGGTCTGGGGGTGAGTCCATTGAGCTTGTGTCTGAATCATCATCACAAAATTTATCCATCTGCAATTTGGCCACCGCCTGGCCAGTAGTCTGGATCTGATGGGTGAGTGAAGTCTGATCTTTCAGGACTTGTTGGAGCACAGACGTTGCTGCTTCTTGATTTGCCTGCAACTTCTGCTCATTGCGATCCATTTCCTCCACACGCGCAAACAAGAGATCCATGTTTTCCAAAACAGTGCCCCATCGAGCCTCATCTTTTGTGGTTTGTCTCTCAAACCCCTGCCAGAACTCATCCTCTTTAGCAGCTCACTCAGCCATAGCGTCGAGGATGAACTTCGACTGCACTGAAGGCTTAGGAGGCGCCGTGATGACGCGCCGCAGGACGAATCCGTAATAAACAGAGTCACCCCGACACCCGTAACTCCTCCACTCCGGTGAGACAGCTCAGGACAAGTATGACAGAACCGCCCAAAATAATTCCGTATTATCGCCTAAGCCTGTCCACGTGGCCATTAAGCAATAATAAAGAACTATTCTGTCACCTCTGTCGGGTCATGCCCGGTAAATCACTTACAACAGGATCGCTGATATGCGCAAAGCCCACACGAAGGCGGGACCAAAGTACAAGTTCACATTACATAAAAGTTCACAAAGTTACATTATTATAAACCAGGTTTTCATACATAAAAGTAAAGGTGATTCAGAGTTTAAACAACGGAAATAAAAACTAAACACGAGATAAACATGGGAGGCCATCCATAGAGTATCACTCATCATCATCGTTCTCCCACTCAAGTTCCCAACCATCTGGAATAGGGCCAGGCCAGATGGGATTACCTGAAAACAACAACAAAAGCAAAACTGAGTATACTAATACTCAGCAAGACTTACCCGACAAAAAAATAAGACTAGACATGCAAGGCTTTTTGGCTACTGGGTTTGTTTTGCCAAAAGCGACTACGAGTTGATCCTTATTTCCAAATTTTAGCTCCAATTCTAGTATATTAACCATTCTAGGTAAGCACCTAAACTAATCAAGCAGTTGTGCAAACAATATTAATCAAGCATCAAAATTAATCCATATGTTCCATAGTACAAGATGGGGTAGCCAGTGGTTAAGCAGTCTCATGTAACGGCGAGAGACCGACGATCGATCGATTAAATCCTTGCAAGGCAAACCCAAACACACGGAAGAAGGTACACCCCAAGAAGCCAAATAAAATCGAATGCGGTGTATACCTTGACCAGGCGGTTCCCAGTGTCTCACAGTTTGGGATCAGACGCTACAAACTCTGGTACACAGTTATCCGAAGGGTCTATCCCGACCAGTCCGGAACTCACACACTATACCACGAGTAGCTAGCCCGGAGACGCAACCCAAGCGGGTAGCTACAAAGATCCCGCCCCGGTTCAGAAGGTACTAGGCTTACCGGTCCCATTCCCGACAAGTGCTTGGTACGTTCAAAAGCTTAACCAGCACATACTACTCGGTCGAGACCGATCCCATTGCTCTTACCACATGAGCGAGTCTATTTAATCATATCTTATGATTCCAACATAAGAACCCTATATCTCGCGAGAAATGAGACATCACTCGACTTCTACCGTGTTCTTAAAGCATGGCATCTATCGAGCCTATCATACAAGTATAAGAGCATAGGAACTTAAGGATCATGCATCTAGGTTTCAAAAACAACTCCTGAAACTTAAATGCACAAAATAAAACATAAATATTGAAAAGTAAAAGATATGAGTTATCCCAAAAAGGTTATATGCACTCTGGTGCTTGCCTTCTTCTACTTCAGCACTAGCCTTGGGTTCTTCTGGACTTTGGTCCAGGTCTTGATGAACACCCAACTTGTTCACTTCACCATCTATAGTCCCGTCTCCCTCCTGGGTCAATGTGTAAGTCATGTCCGGTAAATCTACACGTACACATGCATATGCATTAGGTTAGGGTGTGAGAGGTTAATTAAATGTTAACTTTGATGGTGACTGTGTACATATTTAAGCAAATTAAATTATTTAACTTCACAAAATAGCAAGGGGTGTGTCCTAATGATTTTGAACAGATCCACATCACCATATTTCAAAAATAAAACAAAACGATGACAATTTGTTATTTACTTTAAAGCTAGTAGCCTCTCATAAAAAATTCATATAAAATTAAATACACATCCATTGGTCCTAAATTTTAGTACACAGCAACATATACCTAAACTAAGCTCACATGCCAAAATTTAGCTCCAGATCACATATAAATTAATTTATATCAAAAAGACAAATTTTAGCGTAGTTCATCTACATTAAATCCTACAGAAAGATTTACAATTCATTTTGGTCTCAACTTTCTACTACAACTCATTTAGGTCAATTCTAAGCGTCTGACCAAAGCATAGGCGCAGATTCAAATTATTTTTCAAAATTTTAATTTAAACTCCTACACAAGATTAAATCCAAAACACATACGAAAACACATCCTAAAATCCCATCTACTTTGCCAGGGGTACTCATAGCCATGACAAAGCCATGAGGTTCATTTGTGCTTAGAGAAAGATTATTTAAAGGGGCTATGAAAAGCATCAAGATTAATCTAGCATAAATCTTACATAAATCATAACTGAAAATCTACACATCA
The DNA here is from genome assembly GCA_036936925.1 of Cenchrus fungigraminus. NCBI lineage: Eukaryota > Viridiplantae > Streptophyta > Magnoliopsida > Poales > Poaceae > Cenchrus > Cenchrus fungigraminus. The sequence goes on along the minus strand of CM072774.1, from coordinate 96,376,441 downwards.
AACTCATGCCGACTTTGGTCACAACTCTAAACATGCCATAAAGATCAACATATCCAGAATTCATGTCCATATCATGAGTATATTGTAAACTACAACAAAAACACCTCAAACTGAGTTTGAATTTTCATTCAAAAACTACAGAGAAAAACCCTATACAACCTTTCTAGAAAAGGTAGATCTCATCACCAGGAACCCTAAAGATTAGATTTACATTTTTCTGAATTTTCTACGATGTTTAATGGTTTTTCTAAGTTGCAGCCGAAACCCTAAAGAAGCTTATTACAACCAAGACCCTGGATTCGCAGATAGGTCCTCGGAAATTACAACTAGGTCCTCAGATGAGAATCCCAATCACAAACAGGTCTCCAGGTGCCATGGCCGGCAATGGAGGTCAAAATCCGGCGAGCTCGTCGCCGGGATGGACCGGGGAAGTGGTGGGGAGTGACGAGGGGCTCACCAGGGTTCCGTTCTGGGGCTTGGACGGGGAAAGGGTGTGGCCGGCGGGCGCCGGCGGCGGACGGCCGCCATGGAGGCCGCTGCTGCTCGGTTTCCTGGCGAGTCTCGGGCTAGGCCAGGCAACAGATGACGGTGGGAGCTCTGGAGGAGTCCAGGTGAGTCGTGTGGGTGCAAGGGAGGCGGCGGTTTTGAGCGGAGGCGGAAACCAAGCAGCGGCCATGGATGGAGTGGCCGGCGGAGCTCTCTGCTCTCCCTCGCGTGGAGGCCGCGGCTTTGTTTTTTTGTGGGCGACGATGATGGCGAGGTGAGGGGGAAGAACACTCCGAGGCGACGGCCCCCGACCGCCTGCGGCTTGGCCAGCTGGCTCGCCCACCTGCGCAGCCTGCTGCAGTGCCCGCTACTTCGCTCAGCGTGTGTCGCGGCGCAGTCGGTCGGTCACGCGGAGACCCCCCGTGTAGTGCCTAGTCGCTGCCTTGGTGACTTGGGCTGGCGTGAGGGCCCACGTCACGATTAGGGACGGGCGGAGCCGTACACCGGCGCATGAAGGGGCGGCACGCGCCCACGGCGTGGCCGTCGCGCTCTGGCGCGAGAGTGCGCACGCCTGGCGCAGAGCGCCCATTTTTTTATTTGGTTTGTGCCTCTTCGTTGACCCGAAACTCAAAAATCTTGAATAGAAGTTCAAAATCTCCAAAAACGAAAGTTGTACATCAAAAAGAAGGCTACAACTTTTACAAAGGGTGACATATGTTTTGGTGAATTGTTTGACGGGAAAAACGTGGCGAAGTTACAGATTTTCCACGGCCTTGATTACCGTTCATATGGGCTTCAAGCCTGTTTTTGGCTAATTTGCACTCGAAATTCGAATGTTCGCCAATTATGAAAGTTGTGTTCCCGGAAGAGACCAACAACTTTTATTAAGGTCTATTTTGAAGTTCCTATACAAAATTTTGAGATAAATCGAAAGTTCTAAGGAAGGGTATGGAGAGCTCGAAGGTTTGACTTAAAGAAAAAGTGTTTGACTATATCAACTTTGGTTTGATTTCACTAACACATGATTTGATTCCACTAATACATAAGTTTATTAATCATAAACATCCGGGATGTTACAACAAGTCCCTCACCAGTTCGCTCCCGGAGCAATCCGCCGCTGACGAGGGCCCAGATTAGGCCCCCATTGACGGTGAGATAATCACTCTTGAGGTAGAGTCTTCTGACACCATTGACAATGTGAAGGCCAAGATTCAAGATAAGGAGGACTGAGGACCCCTGTCAAGACCATCACTGGCAAGACGTCTTGTTTCCGACCGGTTGGGAGCTTTCTCGACAAGTCTCCCACTGGGAGAAAGCTTCTCCAACAAGTCCCCGCCTCGCACGACAAGTCTCCGCCTCGCACGACAAGTCTCCGCCTCGCACGAGGAGTCTCCGCCTCGCCTCCCACAACCTGCTCGTTCGCACGAGCAGTTTCCGTCTCCGACCAAGACGCGGACCGCGCAACGTGGCGCAGCCCCGACGCACGGACTCCCCCGCTACGACGTGTGGGGCGCCAGTTCCCCATGCCATGCAAACACGCCAGATGGCGGCACACGCGGGCGGCCGGCTCAGACAGGAGCCTTAATGCGGCACTGTTCGACCGCACAGCCCTCAACGCGCCGTCCCATCCGACACTGCAGCACGCCAACTCCGACCGAGGCACTCGAGTGCCCTCTACGTTTAGCGCTGGCCTACGATTAGGCCCTAACATGGCGAGCTCATCCTGTACTCAGACGGGTTGAGTCAGCACCAAAGTGCTCAGAGGAGGCACCAGGTGACTAAAATAAACAGCCCCGCCCGGCCACGCGGCGACCTCAACGACAACGCAGCTCAGCCCTCTTCAATGCACCCTGACGGACAGCGACGTGCGAGAAGACATTCCAGCGGCTGGCACTGTAGCTTTTACTTTGTTTCCCTTTTTTGCCCCTCTCCCTTGCGTCAATAAAAGGAAGAGGAGGACAACCGTCACAAGGGCTGACGAACTGAACTCTCACACCCCAGGGACTTGGGCTCGACACTCTCTCCCGACAAGTTTGTAACCCCTACTACAAACAACCCTAGCACGAGAACACGACAGCTCAATACTAGACGTAGGGTATTACTCCTCGGAGGCCCGAACTAGTCTAAATCCCGGCGTCTCTTGTGCTAACCATCCGGGCCCGACACACGATCGATACAAATTTACTGCTCGGCGGTTGAGAACCCCGACAGTTGCCGCGCCAGGTAGGGGCACATCGTGTGTCTTGGCGAACACCACCACGATCCGGATGGAGGGTCGCGGAGTTTCGCTGACTCCCGGGGCCACCATGCATTTTGGCTCCCTCAGCTTCGTCTACACCGGGCCGGCAGAGTCCATCATCGGGCGTACCTTCGCCCGACCAGCCCGCCCCAACGCCCTGACGGGGGCAGTGGGGCGCGCGGCGTTCGTCTGAGGCTTCTCGGGCGAGACGATCATGGCCATGTTGGGGCCAAACCCGACGCAGGAGCGTTTTAGGCTCGCCGCCTACTACCTCACCGACCTCGCCTTCCAGGCCAGCGGAGCCGAGCCACTCGCCTGGGGGGAATTCATGGAGCGGTACACCGCCACGTACCCCCGTGGACAGCAAGGCCTCCCGGACGACCCGGTGGCGGCATACATGGACGAGCTGCGAGCGTCCTACGCCGCCCCGGGCTCCGCGACAGCCCGGAGGGCACCTCAAACACCCGCGCGTGACCCCACACGCGAGTGTTTCGTCTGCGTGGTGCCGAGCTCCAGTAGCTCGACGAAAGCGGAACTCGCGCCACGCCACTGCGCCACGGACGCCCAACGCCGGGTGCGCCTTGATGAGCTTGCCGAGGCCAGATGCCAGCTCGATGAGGAGTTGGCCAACCTTCACCGAGAGCTCGGAGAAGACCGCGGGCCCCGTAACCCGCAGTCGGCCCCACAGCCCGTCCCGGTACGGGAACAACGCCGTGAAGGAGACGGCAAGTGGCAGGAGCGCCGTCCTACCGCTGAGCAGTCCAGAGCCCGCGCTCCGACACCGCCGGCTCGTAAACATGCACGCGACAACAACCGACACGCCAATGAGGGCGCGAACGTCGACGCCAACACCTTCGATGACGCCCCGACGCTCTTCAGGCGGGCGTCGCAAAACTTGGCTGCTGCGGCCATGCTGCTGCGTGGCTGCCCAGAAGCGGCTACCTCCGAGGAGAGACGGGTGCGACAGCAGCTCAAGGCCCTCCTCGAGGCGGCGGCAGCACAGCAGACGGAGAGTTCCACCTCGCGCCAGCGGTCGGCGCGTGACCGGGGGGCGGCACCCTCCGCACATCGCCAAAACCCGTCCCTCTCACGACATCAGGGCCGCGGGGATGGAGCCGGAGTATCAGCGGTCAGGCAGCGTCTCGGGCCCAACCGAGATGCCCGGAACACCATCGAAGCTCGCCGGCGGGCCGCGAGCGTCGACAACTACGGCAACGGCGACAACTGCAACCACGACGACGAGCACCGCTCGCGCCGACACGATGATCGGGGACGCGGACGATGCTACGACAGCGACGACGACCGTGACCGTAGCTAGTCGCCAAATCAGAGGGGTCCGCGGGCTTTCGGACAGGGCGTGCGGGACGTGACTTTCCCCTCACGTTTCCGAGCTCCGACCAACGTCCCCAGATACGACGGGGACACTAACCCCAGCGTGTGGCTGGAGGACTACCGGCTCGCGTGCCACGCGGGTGGAGCGACAGACGACCTCTTCATCATCAAGAACCTACCACTCTACCTCGGTGACTCCGCGCGGACGTGGCTCGAGCACTTGCCCTGCGGCAAGATCAACGACTGGACGGATTTGCGCCGAGTCTTCGTCGGCAATTTCCAGGGCACGTACGCCCGCCCCGGCAAGCAATGAGAGCTGCGCAACTGCAAGCAGCAGCCGAGGGAAAGCCTGCGCGACTACATCCGGCGCTTCTCCAAGCGATGCACCGAGCTCCCCAGCGCGACGGACAACGGCGCCATCTTGGCATTCCAGAACGGCACGACCTGCACCTCCCTCATCCACCGACTAGGGTGCCGCACGCCCCGAACTACTCGGGAGCTCCTCGACATCGCGAGCAACCATGCGGACGGCGAGGAGGCGGTCTCGGCGACTCTCAACACCCCTCAGGGCAAGGGGAAACAGGTCGTGGACCACGGCGAGGGGCCATCCTCGCACCACAAGAAGAAGAAGAAGAAGAACGACAAGCGTCGTCGTGACGACAACTTGGTCACGGCGGTCGAGCGTAAGGCTTCACGCCCCAAGAGCAACCCGACCAAGGCCGGTCCCCCAAAGGACCACTTCGAGAGGCTGCTGGAGATGCCATGCACCCACCACGAGGTCACCGTAAAGCACGTGATCAAGGACTGCCGCCTGATGAAGAACTACGTCAACGGCACGCTCAAGCCTAAGGTGGCTGATCCGCAGAAGAAGGCTGCGCCCCTCCCCGACAACGATGACGATGATGCGGGAGCCCAATACCCGGGCGAGGACGGGGCGGTCCATATGATCTTCGGCGGGTCCCCGGCACGACCCTCAAGGCGCCAAGAGAAGCTGATCTGGCGAGGGGTCTTCAACGCCGAATCCTCGACGCCGTCGTACTTGAAGTGGTCGGAGGTTCCGATAACCTTCGACCGCAAGGACCATCCCGACCGCGTACCGCAGCCGGGAGCCTACCCACTAGTGGTAGCTCCCCTGTTCAGGTCCAAGCGGATCCACAAGGTCCTGATGGACGGGGGAAGCGGCATCAACGTGCTCTACGCGTCAACGCTTGACGACATGGGCATCCCGCGGTCGAAGCTGCGGCCGTCAACCGTACCATTCCATGGGGTCATCCCTGCGATGGAGGCACTCCCGATCGGGCAGATCGATCTGCCTGTCACGTTCGGGACGCTGCAAAACTTTCGCACAGAAACCCTCACCTTCGAATCGGTGGGGTTCTCGGGTACGTACCATGCCATCATCGGGAGGCTAGCTTACGCGAAGTTCATGGCCGTGCCCAACTATACGTACCACAAGCTGAAGATTCCCGGTCCGAAGGGGATCATCACGGTGGGGACTACGTTCCAGTGCGCATTCGAGTGTGACGCTGAGTGCTTCCAATTTGCAGAGGCACTGATTCGGTACGAGAGGCTCCACGCCGAGCCTCCCTCCGAGGACCAAGAAATCCCCGAGTCGTCCAAGCGAGCGGCCTGCTCTTTCGAGCCCGCCAAGGACGTCAAGGATGCGGCCGTCTCCGACGATGGCCGTACGCTCCGTATCGGGACGGCACTCGATCCTAAATTGGAAAGTGCGCTCGTCGACTTCCTCAAAGCGAACCTCGATGTGTTCGCATGGAAACCCTCCGACATGAAGGGAATCCCGAGAGAAGTTGCCGAGCACAAACTGAACGTCAAGCCGGGATCGAAACCGGTGAAGCAACGCCTTCGCCGCTTCAACGACGAGAAGTGCAAGGCGATCGGCGAGGAGATCAAGAAGCTTCTTAGTTCAGGGTTCATCCGAGAATTATTCCACCCCGAGTGGCTTGCTAACCCTGTACTTGTAAAGAAGAAGAATAAGAAATGGAGGATGTGTGTTGACTACACGGGCCTTAACAAGGCATGTCCCAAGGATCCGTTTCCTTTGCCTCGCATAGACCAGGTAGTCGATTCGACAGCTGGGTGCGAAACCCTCTGTTTTCTTGATGTGTACTCCGGGTACCACCAGATAGCGATGTGCATAGCGGACCAACTCGCGACTTCATTGATCACTCCGTTCGGCGCCTACTGCTACAAAATGATACCCTTCGGGCTCAAAAACACAGGCGCCACGTTCCAAAGATGCATGCGACACGTTTTTGGAGATCTCATAGGATGAATCATCGAGGCGTACGTTGATGATATCGTGGTCAAGTCGAAAAAGACCGGTGATCTAGTCCCAGACCTCACAGAGGTGTTCGCAAAGCTGAGAGAGCACAGGGTAAAGCTTAACCCCGAGAAGTGCGTTTTCGGGGTCCTGAGGAGTGTGCTCCTCAGCTTTGTCATGTCGGAATGCGACATCGAAGCTAACCCCGAGAAGATCTCGGCCATCACGGACATGGGACCGATCCAAAACCTAAAGGGCGTACATCGCATCACAGGCTGCCTCGCAGCTCTTAGCCGTTTCATAGCGTGACTCGGAGAGCACAGCCTACCGTTGTACCACCTAATGAAGAAGTCCGACCACGTTGCGTGGACTCCCGAGGCTCAGGAAGCGCTCGACTCCCTCAAGAACCTGCTAAAGAGTCCACCAATCCTCACGGCTCCGGCACCTGAAGAACCAATGCTCCTATACATCGCTGCGACAACACAAGTGGTCAGTGCTGCGCTGGTGGTTGAACGAGAACAACCCGGGAGGTTGCTAAAGGTGCAGCGCCCGGTCTATTTCGTGAGCGAGGTACTTTCCGACTCAAAGACTCGTTACTCTCAAATGCAAAAGCTTGTGTACGCTGTCTTGATCACCAAGCGCAAGCTCCGCCACTACTTCGACGCACACCCCATTACAGTGGTGTCCAAATACCCGCTCGGAGAGGTGATCCAGAACCCCGAGGCCGAAGGAAGGATAGCCAAGTGGGCGCTTGAGCTGATGGGGCAGAACATCTCATATGCACCCCGAAGCGCCATCAAGTCGCAGGTGCTGGCAGACTTTGTCGCTGAGTGGACGGAGATCCAAATTCCGCCGGCGCCCATCGAGCACGAGACGTGGATGATGTACTTCGATGGCTCGGTCGTGAAGGAGGAAGCGGGAGTAAGCTTTGTCTTCATCTCGCCTCTGGGCATGCGTATGGAGTACATGGTTCGACTACACTTTCCCGCCTCCAACAACGTCGCCGAGTACGAGGCGCTCATCAATGGCCTCCGAATCGTGGTCGAGCTCGGGATCCGCCGTCTCGAGATCAGAGGAGATTCAGAGCTTGTCGTGGATCAAGTCATGAAAGAGAAAAATTGTGTTGATCTGAAGATGGTGGCGTACTGCCAGGCCGTTTGCGAGCTGGAAGGCAAGTTCCATGGGCTCGAGCTTCATCACGTGCTACGCGACTACAACAAGGCCGCGGACATCCTCGCCAAAACTACATCAAGCCACAAGCTAGTACCGCACGGGGTCGTCGCGAGCGACCTCTGTGCGCGTCGAAGGGGAAAAGCCACTAGAACCCGAAGGTCCCGAAGTCATGAAGATCGACCAGTCGCCCGAGCTGAACCTCGAGGACCCAGACTGGCGCTTCCCCATCCTCGAGTGGCTTGTCGAAGGGAAGCTGCCCTCCGACCAGACAGAGGCACGCCGCATTGCCTGAAGAGCTAAAGTGGTTCGTCCTCATCGAGAGAGAGCTCTACAAGCGGGGTGCGGCAGGCATCATAATGCGATGCATCCTAGGAGACCAGGGCAAGGAGCTCCTCCACGAGATCCACGCCGGCACATGCGGACATCACGTTGGTCCGAGAACACTTGTCGGGAAAGCTTTACGACAAGGGTTCTACTGGCCTACAGCGGTGGCGGACTCCAAGGACATCGTGCGGCGCTGCGAAGGGTGCCAGTTCTGCGCTCGACAAACCCACCTCCCGGCACAAGCGCTTCAGACAATCCCCATCACGTGGCCTTTCGCCGTGTGGCACCTCGACATGGTGGGGCCACTCCGACAAGCGCCCGGGGGCTTCACGCATCTCCTCGTAGTGGTTGACAAGTTCTCCAAGTGGATCGAGGCTCGACGCATCGTGAACGTCCGCTCCGAGGAGGCCGTAGCATTCTTCACCGACATCATCTATCGCTTCGGCATACCCAACACGATGATCACCGACAACAGCACCCAGTTCACGGGGAAGAAATTCCTCAACTTTTGCGATGACAACAACATTCGCGTGGACTGGTCTGCTGTGGCACACCCGAAGACGAATGGGCAAGTCGAAAGGGCTAACGGTATGCTGCTGCAAGGATTGAAGCCTCACATATTCAGGCGCCTCGAGAAGTCCCGAGTGAGATGGGTGGCCGAGCTGCCATCCGTTCTCTGGAGTCTGTGCACCACGCCTTGTTGAGCAACTGGCTTCACGCCGTTCTTCATGGTTCACAGGTCGAAAGCAGTCCTAACCACAGACATCGACTACGGCAGTCCCAGAGTGCGGGCTTATACCGAGGAAGGCAATCAGATCGCGCTCGAGGACGCGATCGACCAGCTCGATGAGGCGCGCGACATGGCATTGCTACACTCCGCCAAATACCAACAAGCCTTGCGGCGCTACCACGAGTGCAACATGCACGCCCGTGAGTTCCAGGTCGGGGACCTGGTCCTCCGACGAGTTCAAGGCAGCAAGGATCGACACAAGCTCTCGCCCCCATGGGAAGGGCCGTTCATCGTCGATCAAGTACTCGGACCCGGAACGTTCAAGATCCGATACGAGGACGGTCGAGTCATCTCCAACGCGTGGAACATCGAACATCTGCGGCCATTTTACCCTTGAGTAAATGTTCATATCTTATAAATCAGTGAATGAATGCCGCATGCTTTGTTCATACATCTATAAGTTCGTAAACTTCTCGGTTGCCATGTTTCTATATGTTGCAACTTCTCTAAAGGCTGAGCGGCGAGCATTTCTGTACCTGCACAGAAATGCTCTCCGCTCGGGGGCTACCCAGGGCACGATGCCCTCCATTCGTTTCTTATGTTTTTTCAAAACAAAAATCGACAACTACGTCTCGACCAATCGCACATGCGAGAGGTTTTTTGGCGGAAGCCTCAACCTTGCGAGAAGTAAAGATGGCGGCCTGCGCGGGGCTTGGTACTGCTGCTCGTTCAACGCTCCTAGCACCTACGCCTCCGTGGCTACGATACGAAGGCTTGCAAGCACAGTTCGAGTCCACAGGTTTCCATCCGACCTCTTTTCAAAAGTGCTCGAGCAACCGCTCAGGCTCCGGCCTAAAGCGATTTCAACAAAAATCTCGCGAGTTACTTTTCGAGTTTCCCTGAGTACTCGGGGGCTGCGAATGCGTGGCACCCCTTAGCGGTTTGAGATAGCTGGGCTCTCCGACTCTTACGCCCCCGCGGCTCCAGAGTGGAGCTTAGTCATCTCATAATTCCTAAGTTCTGCTGCACGTTGCTGTAGTCGTCCCTGGGTGCTCGGGAACATTCGAGCCTTAACTTCTTTGAACAAGTTCTCGATGACATAAAGTTGTTCATGACGTTACACATGCGAATTGTTCTTAATTGCCTACATTTCAATATGATACATCTAAAGTGATGGCCTGGAGCTCTCTTGGTCTTCTGGTGTGTCTCTTGGTATCAGGTCCAGGTCCTTCATGGCGGTGTCAACCATGTCGCGGGCGAAGGAGGTGCAGTCTTCCTCAAGTCGGTCGCAGTACTCGTCGGAGCTACCAGGGGCCCAGCCGCCGCTCAGCGTCATGCGGTCCAACCCTTGATAGTGCGAGTCGAACATGGCGAGTACCCGGTGCACCACCCTCTGAGCAGTCGACATCTCCCGCTCCTTGACCACCTCCGGGAGGCGCCCGACCTCTTCTAGAAGCGTGTCGGGGAGCATCGGCCCGATAGAAACTCCAAGCTTTGTCAGGACCTGGCTGAGAAGTTTCCCGAGCTTGGAGTGCTCCATGAAGCTCGCCTTGCGGGACATCTCCGACTTGCGCCGGGCGTTCTTGGCTTGCTCGAGCTCGGCCCCGATCTGCTCCCGGGCCATCCGGGAATGCTCGAGCTCGGCCTTAGTCTCTGAAAAGGTCAACAAGTGGCAATGAACAAACATGGCGCGACCTAGTCGAGAAAAGAGCGAGGCTGGATCGAAGAAACTTACTCTCAAGCTGCTCCGACAGCCGCTTGATCGAGCCGTCCTTCTCGAGGATCTTGAGCTCGGCGGCGTTCACCTCCTGTGATTTCTCCGTGAGCTTCACAGTCATCGCGGCACGATGTGTGCGCATCCCTGGGACCACGAGAAGACAAATCAACATTGACGAAAATGAACGAAAAGAAAGAAACTCACAACGGCGACATTCGGAGCCTGCTCACCATCAATGTCTTGCGCCAATTTGGAGTTGGCGTCCCGGAGCTGGGTCACCTCATCGGTGGCATCCTGAATCTTGTTGACCACCTCGAAAAATTGCTTATTGGCCGTCCGGAGGTCCGCGCTGGCAGTGGCCAAGTCTTGCTCCAGCCCGGCCACCTTCGACTCGAGCGCCGTCTTCTCCTGGGCGGCAGCTTGGGCAGCAGTTTGGGTGGCGGCCTCAGCAGCGGCGGTGGCGGCTGTGGCCTTCTCGGTGGCCTCGTTGGCGGTCGTCGTGGCGGCCCGCAACTCCTCGATCTTTGCCTCCGCCTGGGCCAACCTCGCCTCAAGGGACTCCCGCTCCGTCACGGTGTTGGTAGCCACGGCTTGTGCGGCCGTGGCGCGGTCTTCCGCGGACTTCACGGCGGCCTCGAGCGTGGCCCTCGACGACGCCTCATTCGCCACCGCCCCGACGACGGCCAGACGAGCGACCACCAGCTGCATCTCCAGCTGGGTCCTCTCTGCTTGGAGCTCACCGATGGTGCGTGCTTTCCTTCTGCCGTACTCCGCCAGCGCCTATTCCGGGCAAGAGGACATCGATCACAAGATTTGCAAGAACGGAAAAGACAAGGTTAAGCTCCCGGTCTGAAGGGACTTACCGTCGTCGCGGGAAGGATGAGCTCATCGAATGCACAACACACCCACCCGAGACCCCACTCGAGGCTGCGGCAGGCCGCAGCCTCCTCGTCTTCATCATCAGACGCATCCGCCTCGTAAGCGGCCGCCCACGTGGAGCGCACGAGGTCAGTGATCCGCGCGTCGTCCTCCTTGAGCTCCGGCAGCAGGCCTGCACCTGAGCCCTCCCCGACCTCCCGGATCTTCGGGGAGGCGACTCCCACAGCGCTCTCGGGAGCATCGTGTTTCTGTGGGGCTGGGCGAGTCGGTCCTGCGATGGGCGCCGCTTCGATGACAGGGGCGGCAAGCCGGGGCGTCGGTGGCTCCGGCGCGCTCGCTGCAGTCGTTCCCACGACCGCGGTAGGGGACGAGGACGCGGCAGGAGTCAGCTCTGTGTCGGCTGCGGGTGCTCCGAGGACCTCCTTGGCTACCTCCAATGTGGCTGGGGCTTCGGGAGCCCAGGCAGCTCCGGCCAGGCTCGGCTCTGGCTGCTCTGTCGTAGCCACGCTGAGCGCGGGTTCCTTGTCGACGGGCTCCGCCGCTCCAGTTGTGGTCGCAGCCTCGGGTGCGGCGGCCTCGGAGGCCTTGACCCCAGACTCCTCTGGGCCCGACAGCAACCGCTCCAGCGCGGCCTCAAAGATAGCCGTATCGTTGCCCGAGAGGTCAGGCCCGTCGAGGTCGATGATTTTCGGAGGGCGGGTAGCCGCGGCGTCGGCTGCTGGCACCTCCACCGCGTCCCAACCCGCCTGCGACGCTGCAGGCGCCGAAACTTTCGCCACCGCCGACACCTCGACCTCGTGTCCGCCGGCCGATGGCGGTGGGGGCACGATCTTCTCGGAAGACGCCCTCGCGGCATCACCGTCTCCAGTGGTGGTCTCGACCAGCGGCTCGATCACCGCTTGGATGACGTTCGCCTTAGGGGCCACCCGCCCCTCGGCCCAGTTGCTGGCGACTGGTGCCGGTGGAGGCGCCGCTGACTCGACCACCTCGGTTGCCATGACCAACCTGCTCCCGGCCTGCTCCGCCAACGGTTCGGCGTAGGGAGGCGACGGGCGGGGTGCAAGCTGCGGGTCGCGCGCGCCTAGCACCGCGCGTTTCCGCGGCGCAAGGCTAAGCACGCCGGTGTCGGCGCGGCTGAGGCAAGTACGAATTAGAGACAAGAAGCAAAGTGATGACGAAGAACAGTAAAATGATGAGGAATAGCGAGCGAGAACTTACATGGTGGACCGGATGCGAACCCTCTTCGCAGGCCTATGCGATGGGCTCGACTTGAGGGCTGGCCTTTTGGCCCCCGCCAGCTCGGAAGAAGGTTCCCGACACTCTGCCGGCGCGGGAACTGATCTGTCGCCCCCCGACGACTCGGGGGCGGCGCTTCGATCCCCCGACGGCTTGGGGGCAGTGCTTCGATCCCTCGGCGGCTCGGGGGCTGTCCTCCCGGCCTCCGCCGCGCTGGAGGCCGGCCCCTGACTCCCACCAGTGGAGAGGGGAACTTGCACGGCCGGGGTGCCGCCACCATGGATGACTAGAGATTGGAGGTGCCGCTAGGGGTGCTCGTATCCCCTCCTTACGGCGCGCCTGTTGCAGACGCCGGCAGGGTCGACCTCGCCTTGGACGACGAACGCCTCCTCAGGGAGTCTGAGTCCAGACGGTCGGAGCCGTCGAAGAGGTGGCAAGGGGAAGGTTCTCGCACCGCCGGCCGCTTGGGCGGATCATCCCGGCGTGGGAGATCTCTCCGCCCCTCGGAGACGCGTGAACCTCCAGGGGCCGCCTGTGAGCGGGTCACCCTCTGATCTTCTCGGGCGGGGCGGGCCCCCGGCTGCGAACTGGAACGTGCGCCCTTCTCGCGGGCGACCGGCTCCGACCGCCACGACGAGCTCACCTCTGCCGCCCGGCACGGTAGACAGGGGCGACCCGGACATGCCGCTCCAATCAACCTCCACGCTCGGCTCGTCCCCACTCCACAACGGTGACGGCGACAGATCCTCATTGGAGGAGACATTGCGCTCCCCCACCTTGCGGTGCTTGATAAGATTGTCATTCCGATCGCGCTTTGCAATCTCCTTCTCCTTGTGCCGCTCCTTGCGCTCAGCCCTCTGCCTGTCCGCGGCCGCCTGGTTGCGCTTGAAGATCGCCTCCTCCGGGAGAGGCGGCTTCGCGGGAACAAGATGGGGGCTCCTCAGCTGAAAGCAAAGAGAAGCGAAGGGAGCCAACGACCATCAGAAATCTCCGAGAAGACCCAAACCGAATAAAGATATAGAACCAGTCGGGAAACTCATCGGAAGAAGAAACCACTTACGAGCTTCTCGGTCCCCTCGTTGGGGAGCATCGGCAGGAGTCGTGACGGCGGCCACGAGTAGGACGCCTTCCCAATGGCCACCGACACGCGGCGCTGGACCTCATCAAGTGAAAGTCGCCCAGGCGCAGTCACGGTCCCTGTCCAAGGGGCCCTCTTGGCCGTCATGTCACAAAGACGGAGAGGTCGCCTCCGGAGCGGGACGACTCCTCGGGTGTGGTACTGGCCAATGACGGCTGCCAGATCGACCCCGGCATCGCGGAGGCAGGCCAGCGCCGCCCAATGCTCCTTGAGCATCTTCTCCTGCTCCACCTTCGGAGGCCCATCGCTCCAGCTTCTCGGCGCCTGGGCGATGGAGACTCCGGTGAACTCCGGCAGCGTGTGCTCGGGGTCGTTCTTGAGGTAGAACCACCCCTTGTGCCAGCCGCTGTTGAGCTAGTCAGTGAAAGGGAATGTACTTGCTGCCCCTACCCTGCTTCATCAGGAGGTTGGCGCAGCCGATGGTCGCCGGGAGGGGGCCGTCCTTCGAACACGCGAACATGAAGAGGTACTTGAAGAGGTGCCAATGCGCGCCGATCCCCAAGTACCCCTCGCACAGCGCCTCGAACACCGCCATTTGTTGGACGCTGTTCGGGTTGAGATGTTGAAGCTGAAGCCCGTACTCGAAGAGTACCGCCCGGACGAATTGCCCAGCGGGGATGGAGAAGCCACGCTCGTGGAACGCCACGAACGAGGTGACATACCCCCTCGGTGGGTGCGGCACGAACTCATCCTCGGGCACCCTCCACTCTACGGCGTCAGTGAGCGGAGGGAGCTGCCCAGCGGTGACGAGGAGGTGCAGCATCGGAAGGGACACGTTGGAACGCGACCAGTTCGACATGGCGACGACGAGCCCTCGCGTACGGCTCCGGCGAAAGGGGCGGCGGCGCTGTGGGCGTGAAGGGCGAAGGAAGTGGATGGCGATGGCAGCGGAAAAGGCAGAAGAGTAAAAGTTCCAAACCCTCAGCCGGCGCGCGGTTAAAAAGGAAGAGGCACGACCACCAGCCTTAAATGCTAGGCCCGCCACGCCGAAAAGACGCCTGCCCACGCGCGCGTACCCCAGCGTAACTGACGCCCACCTGCGCGATGCCTCGATCCCCGCTGGGCCCAGGTATCTGAACCGCCCCCACTCCGTCTCTTCAAACCGTCACATCCGCCACGTCGGCCACGACCTCCACGACTCCCACGACGCCCACGACTGCCACAACTACCTCGACAAAGGATCCCAGAACCGCGACAACGCCACTGAAGATCAAAACCCCACAAGAGAGTCTACAACTCACTCATGGGCTCGGGGGCTACATCCGGCGGATGCGCTCGCGCGCACCCACCGAGAAGACCAAGAGCAAAGATCGTCGCGACGTCTTTCGTCTGAGCCTGTGTGCGAGTCCTTAACTCCCTCTCAGGCTCGGGGGTTACTGACGAGGGCACAGATTAGGGCCCCCTTTGACGGTGAGATAATCACTCTTGAGGTGGAGTCTTCTGACACCATTGACAATGTGGAGGCCAAGATTCAAGATAAGGAGGACTGAGGACCCCTGTCAAGACCATCACTGGTAAGACGTCTTGTTTCCGACCGGTTGGGAGCTTTCTCGACAAGTCTCCCACTGGGAGAAAGCTTCTCTGACAAGTCCCCGCCTCGCACGATAAGTCTCCGCCTCGCACGAGGAGCCTCCGCCTCGCCTCCCACAACCTGCTCGTTCGCACGAGCAGTTTCCGTCTCCGACCAAGACGCGGTCCACGCAACATGCACTACAAGAAGATCATTGACTAGTGATGCAACCACATTTTAGCGTCATTGATTTATGACGTTCCTGGCTAATCTCGTCATAATATTTCACTTCCGAGCAAATTTAGTGACAAAAAAAATTTTCGTCATTACGGTTGACACTATAGCTGGGCATTCCCTGTTCCATGCTGTTTTGTGACGCCGTAAGCTCTAAAAAAACATCATAAACCAACATCGGTCCCACATGTAAGCATTATTTTAAAAACAGATTGTTCCAAGTCGTCATAAAATTCAGTAGGGTCCCACATGTAAGCATTTTTTTCGAAAATAGAGTGTTCCAAGTCGTCATAAAATTTTCCAGGGTCCCACATGTAAGCATTTTCGCCATGTCTGCGGCGTCATAAACCAACTTTGGTCCCACATGTAAGCATTATTTTAAAATAGAGTGTTCCGAGTTGTCATAAATAGTTCTAGGGTCCCACGTGTAAGCATAGGTCACGAAATGTTGCAAAAATAATTTGCCATGGCATGGGTTCGAACCAGGGACCTGAAGGAACAAGGTTGTGTTGTTTACCACTGCACCAGTCGGAGGTTGTGATAAGTACATGGGAAACTCTACTAATAGTTCATGCGAATTCTTTACTGTGACCAGGTCCCACATGTAAGTTTCAGTTGAGTCTATAATTGCGTATCGAATGGCTGGCGAGACACTTCACTCAGACTTCGCAAAGACTTTTGACTTCCGCTACGCAAATCTGCAATAGTCCGTGGTAGGAATGGCGGATCCTAGCGGTGAGGGGAAGATGGTTGCGCCACCACATCCCAACAACAAGAGGATGAGACAGCAAGACGAGGTTGGTCCTCTGGTTTGAGCCGCTATATTTTCCCCTATCTTACTAGGGTTGGGGATATCTAGATTTGGGGATCTGGAGGATTGATGAGCATATTTGGTAGATTTAGATTGCATTATCGTACCTTTAGATTTGCACTTCGATAGGTGTTAGAAGTTGATAGGATATAGACAATTCATGTTAGATTCAGTTAGTTTTCAATTTGCATCGTCTTACAGTAGGTTTTGTATTTTAGTAGCTTCTAGATGTGCTTCAAGCCACTCGTATTATGGATTTTTGTGGAGGTGCACAACTGAGTTTATGTAGGTAGCAAACAACCAGGTTTTGTGGTGTGTGGTGGTTGTTTTACTGTACACATACAAATGGGTTCAAGGGATTCAGGCTTTTTATAGACTGAGATGAGTTTATTTTTCAGATCGAGATGAGATTTCTCCAAGGATTAGTTTAGTTCTACAAGAACATCTTAATGTTATTTTAGAAGATCTGGATGCCTCATCTCGGAGGAGAACTCTATTAGGATCTCCAAAGAGATCCAAAACATGATAGAACAACTAGCTGAAAGAGAGAAACAGCTTCAGTACACACCTAAGAACAAGAAAACTGAGGGCGGAGATTATTCTTCTTACCATAGATATTGGAATAAAAGCGTCAATAAATGGGTAGGACATTGAGTTTGTTTGGTCCGTCTTTTCTTTTAGATGTTCAAGAAGTTCGTTGTCAGTTGGACTGAAATGGGTACCCTTGCCTATTAGTACCCGTTTCAGTCCAACAGACAACGAACTTCTTGAAAATTTAAAAGAAAAGACTGACCAAAAAAACTCAATATCCTACCCATTCATTGACGCTTTTATTCCAATGTATATGGTAAGAAGAATGATCTCCGCCCTCAGTTGTCTTGTCCTTAGGTGTACTGAAGCTCTTTCTCTTTTTCTACTAATTATTTTATTATGTTTTGGATCTCTTTCGAGATCCTATAGAGTCCTCGCCCTGAGATGAGACATCTAGATCTTCTGAAAGAACATTAAGAAATGCAAGAGAGTCCCGCAAGGCCACAAAATTCACGGTAGGAGGTGCAGAAGGTCAAGGAACACCTGCAGGAGACCAAACATGAGATGGAGTTATGATTATGAATGAGTAGAGATGATTATTGTGAAACTTGTATCATGATTGTGTTTTGGTGTTGGCTACCGGATCATCGTATGATGTTTGCTACTTGTTGGTGGACTGGTGATGTGAACTTTGTGGTGATGAGTTGCTATGAGATGTCATCTTATTATGCCGATTTGGTTTAATCTATTCCAAATTGATTCGAGCATACTCACCATTCGGAATTCATATGCATTGCAATGGAGGTCATTGAGAATTACAGTTA
The DNA here is from genome assembly GCA_036936925.1 of Cenchrus fungigraminus. Lineage (NCBI taxonomy): Eukaryota > Viridiplantae > Streptophyta > Magnoliopsida > Poales > Poaceae > Cenchrus > Cenchrus fungigraminus. The sequence continues at coordinate 96,358,996 of CM072774.1, read as the reverse complement.
ACGACTGGCACTGGGCGTTAACCGACGAACTTGTGTGCACACCCCCTCTGAACGGACGTGTCGATCATTGTGAATCGCAATGCCTGGCCTTATTTACTCTCGGTCACCGACCTGTACCAAGTCGAAAGGTTGAAGCTGCACTGTGCGTCAAAGATGTGGGACATGGCAAGCGAGGAAACTGTGACTTCATTTCTACGATGGGCAATTCAGGCTAACTGCACACAATTGTAGGACAAGTGCATGTCTCTCTTAGAGTGAATCTTTCCTCACAGAATACTCACATATGATTGGGCGGTTGTATGCACTGATCATCCCGAATTTATGCACAATCTCCGTAGAAGATCCAAACTCATTCGTTTCGAGCATACACACCATTAAGAATTCATACGCGTTGCAATGGAGGTAGAGGAATAACAATGGAGGTATGGTGGTAATAGATAGAGAAGGGGGAAGTTTTGATTGAGGAAACTCCGGTCTGTTGATGTTTCGCAAGGAGGACCTTCCTAGTGGTAAAAAGGGAGGAAAAGCTAAGATGTTGTTTGTTTGGATTGATCCAGAATCGGATCGTCCGTCCTTTTGATGGATTGCAGGAAGGACCTTCCTGAGAAACAATTGTGTAACTGCCCCAACAATAGCACGGAGCGGTTCTGGTAAGTTGGCGGGAGAAAAGCGCGCGCGACAGCCAAAAAAAAGTTTTCCCGCAGACAAGTGTAAATATCTCATTTCTCTCGACGACGCGGCGTACACTACTGCAACTCTGCAAGAGACTCGCCGGCACCACGCTCCTTTTCCTTGTGGTAAGGACTAGAGCTAGCGTCAGTGCTTAGATCTGTTGTTGCCCGTGGCGGGAATGGCGAATCGTAGCGACCCTAGCGGCGAACGGAGAAGCAGGTCTCACTCGAGTCAGGTCAGTCCTCTATTTCGCCATGCTACTTTGATCTGTCATACTAGTTAAGGGGAATTCTGGATTTGGGGATCTAGGTTAACAGACTATATTCATGTATTTTAAAGGTGTTTGGAGTAGACTCCGAAAGCTCCAGATCACCGACGCCTGGTCCTCGTGAAGTCATCGTTATAGATCCTAATGAAAACGAGTGTAAGGACGGGTTGCCTGTCCATCTGAAGTATGACTGGACAGGCGCCAACCCTGGGTGTCGATATGTATGCTGCTGTGAGGTAAACGATAACCTGTATCACTTCTAATAAATGTTGCTTCTGCGTTTGATGTTAGTGTGATCAATCGCTAATTATATGAACGAAATCGGTGACTGCAGACTGATGGCATGAAGTGCGCGTCGTTTAGGTGGATAGATCCTGAATGGGATATTAGGACTCTAAAAGTTCTAGAGAAACCGATGGAAATGAAGGGAAAAGCAGAAGAGGAAGCAAGGTCGTGGAAAGAAGCATGTACAACTGCTAAGGAGGAGACCAATGTCAAAGCAATTGAGCTGCAGACGATAACGCGATACTACGGGGAGGTAACTCATAACCTGTTTGAGATGAGAAAGAAAATGAGAAATGATGCTCTGTTGTCTCCTACAGAAAAGGGTGAAGCCAACAGGTACCTAAAAGCTGAAAGGGAGGCAAGGATGTGGAAGGAAGAATGTGCAAAGGCTAAGAGGGAGATTCAAGAGACTACCGCTGAGCTACAGACGGTCAAGCAGCTCCTGGATTTTGCAACACTTGTGGTGAAGAAGGTGAGGGAATTGTTGAGACAGGCCTCATATAAGAGGTCGCTCAGCAAGGACAACAATGAGGAATAATGTGATTCGTGGTGTTATTGCTAGGTAGACGGTTTAGAGGTGCTAATCATGCTTGTATTTTGGTATTTGCTACTTGTTGGTGGTGTGAACTTTGTGGTGATGAGTAGCTGTGAGATGCCATCTTATGATGTTTGATACTTGTCCGCTCTGTTGATGTTTTGCGGGAAGGACCTTCCTGATTATCGAATGCGTAACTGCTTGTTCCCTATGGTGATTGTGGTAGAAACTCATACATATGCACGGAATAATTGACGAAGAGTGATAATATAGATATTTGTACATTGAATTGCGTTACAGGTGGTACACAATCGAAGTTCCTCATTACGGATAGCTAGGCAACAGCCATGTTCCTCGCGACCAAATCCAGTCCCCACGAACCTACTTAATGCGGATTGCCGGAGTAGCGTTGACGACTGGATCAATACCTATTCCCTGCTGGTAGATTCAGTACTCATTCTTTTCATCGTGATGAAAAGTTCGTAGGAAGTACATGTGATTTGCCCTCAGGTCAGCCAAACCAGAAATGGCATGCTCTTCTGTAACAATGCACTTGCCAGGACCAAACAAGATGATCTTATTCCGGAACTCAGGAGCTCTCTCCCAGGGAATAGGCTACCAAATGTCCCCGACGAATGAATGCAAAGTTAATTCTACCACCTCAGCTTCTTTCTCCTCCAGAACAACAAAGAACAATAGGTCTTCACCTTCGAGTAGGGAAGAGTTGTCCATGCCAATGACCCATGACAACCGAAGTCCAACAGGATGGGGAGGTGCTGAAAGATCTTGCCCCAAGTAGATCCGCATGTGTTCAGAAGAACTGCACCAGAAATCTTCCGAAGGTAGTGTAGTCCAGTCGGATTGGCTACCCAAATGCCAAATGGAAACGAGCAATGACCCAAGCGCTGCAAAAGATTTATCTGGCCAAAAGAAAGTAATCACGACAAATGACTCTACACCAGCTGTTGTTTCAAGGCACAAGATACAAGCTTGGAGAGTAGCCATTTGGCTCCATTTTGGAAGTTGAGGAAGGCAAATGTGCTTCCGAGGAGACAAAGGATTCAGCATGAGCGCGTTGCACCAATCTCTGCAATTTAAGGCGACTAGGCTTCCAGATCCGCCGCAACCAATCAATCAAGTCCTTTTCCCAGCCAATGTAGGAAAGGAGACCTCAAAAAGCTGCATATCAGCAACGGATGCAAATGCCACTGCTCCAGATTCACCGATAAATTCAGATTTCAGAATCCAAGGGTCAAACGGGTGTGCCTCACCTGAACGAGCGCAGTTCCAACCCTTGCAGACAGCTTTGAACATGATGAAATCTCTTGCATCACTGATCTTATTCCTGACACTCACAACAATGTCAGGAATAAGATTTGCCTAGGGACGAGGCATCATTGATAGGATAGCCAAAGAACAAGATTGTGGGAGAACAATGGAGGAGTTACAGCTCCAACAAAGACAAATGAGTGGAAAAGGTAGTCCAGAAGGTCCGGTATACTGATGTATTGCTAAAAGGACCTTCTGGACTACAATTATTTCTTCCGGTCCGTTAACATTCCGCTGAACGGTCTTTCCTCCTTCCTCAGAATGTCCTCCCTCCATCCACGAAACAATGCAATTCTCACTTCCCGATAAGTAGATATAAGTGTAAATTTGGTCAAAATTGAATTAGTTTGAACTGAACGGATCCCACAACTACTCTAATCTTTTCGGGAGCAATTTTTTCAATAATGGCTGAATGGGTTCCTCTGGCCATAAATATCCCCCTTCCTCCCAGCGCCCTCTTCCGCTCCCCACTCTTGCAACCAACAAAAACCCCATTCTCGCACAGCGCCCTCTTCCTCTCCCAACTCTTGCAACCAACAAAAAAACCCCATCCTCACACAGCGCTCTCTTCCTCTCCCCATGGAGCCATTGTCTCCTAGAGGTGCGGCGCAAGCCACATCCTCCTCCTCTTCTGATGAAAGGGAGGATCTCCAGTGGTCTGATGAAGAGGAGGCAGAGCGGAGGCCCATTCGGGTGGTGGTTGACACATCCTATGATGATTCGGAGTTTGTGGAACAAAATGAAATCCAAGATCATGTGCCTCTGAAACATCACACCCCTCACAAGTCAGCAAGAGGTGCCAGGGGTCAGGGGCGCGAAAGCACCGCCACTCGCCGGGGAACTGTCATCTCCAAGCGTCGTCATCCTCTCTCATCCTCATCAGTCGGCGGCAGTTGATCTCTGCCATCCTCGCCGAGCAGAGGCCATCATCGACCGGCCGTCATCATCCGCCATGGAACGGTGCCAAGGCCGTGCTCGACCGGCCGCCATGGAGCGGCGACATCATCCTCTGGTGGCAGCATTGGAGGGACAGCCTCATCCGCGGGCGGCACCCTGGGAGGTCTGCCAGCATCTTCCACGGGCGGCTGCAACAGAGCGACATCCTCGTCCGTGAGCAGCTGCAACAAGGCGCCGGGTGCACCGTCGACAAAGAAGCAGTGCCTTGATTAGTGGATTAGTGGTAACTACTACTAGTAGAAGTAGGAGTAGAAGAAGCAGAACGAAGATTCGCCTTCTGTTCATCTGGTCTGATTGAATATTACTACTACTGTTTTTTCCTTGTAAGATGTTGGTTTTCTTATTGCGTAGCAGTGACAGTTTAATCCGGTCTGACTGAAAACTACAAACCGGACTTTCATCTTTTTTCTTTCGGTATTTAAGAAATCAATGGAACGGGGTCTCCGTATACAATGAATTTATACCGAGGGAGTACACACACAATACCATTTTTATTAGAAACAACACAATCCAAATACAAACGACACAAATGCATGCATATGCATTGATTACATATGAGGATGGATGGATCCACCATAGTTTGAACTACAGCGACATACTCTGAACGACATACTACTAGCATCTACCATCACGGCTCAAACTACTACCATCACCACATACTACTAGCATCTACCATCACGGCTCATATCTACTACCATCACCACTTACTACTAGCATCTACCATCACTGCTCATACTACAACCATCACCACATACTACTAGCATCTACCATCACGGCTCATACTACTACCATCACGGGCTCATGGAAATCCAGTCACTGCACGGAGTGCAGCAAAACGTGTCTCCTGGATTAGATACTCCTCCAAAGTGCGATGCCTCGCCCTTGCATCCCAAACCCAGGCAGGCAAAACGACGATGTTATGCACGTGTAACAGCAGGTCACGAATGGTCCATTGCCTGTGACCCCTGTGGCAAAAAGGGCACACCCACATTCCTTCGTGATAAACACGGGCGGGCCCGCCCTGCTGAAGCCAAAGCAACACAGACCATTTCAGGTCATGCGATTCATCTTGTTCAATGAGCACTGGCCGCGGGGGTGGCATTTCAACGGGCAACAGCAGAGTTGGCGGCCTGGGCCGTGGGTGAAAAGGTGGTGCCATGAGGTTCAGCTGATCCTGAGTTGCCGCTGCCAGTGGCTGAACTAGAGGTGGCATCACCCCCGGGTGTTGCTGAGGTGCCGATGCCAGCGGAAGTGGAGGTGCAATTGTGGTCGGGTGCTACTGAGGTGTCGATACCAGCGGAAGTGGAGGTGCCATTGGGGCCGGGTGCTGCTGCGGTGCCGATGGCAGCGGCTGAACCGGGTAGCGGTGAGGTGCTATTGCACCTGACAGCTCCCCCTTCCCCGACTCCTCCAAGTTCCATGCTCCGACCCTTCCTTGCCCGGCCATTCCCCACGTACTGCATACACAAACGAAGAACAAACCCTACATAAGCTAACAATGTGACCGTCTCGATACCATGCATACATAAAGTAAACAAGATTAGCCAACAAAATGATCTCACCATTGTATCCCACTGAAGTAGAGAAATGCAAGACGGGGAACTGATGAGTGTTGGCCTTTCCTTTCAAGAACGCTTTGCTGCACTCACCTATTTATCGAGGACTACAGCGGTCACGTGAGGTCGGTGTAGCATTGCTAAAGTTACTAAGGAAAACGTGAGATGCTCGGAATATAGTCAGGCCTACGCGTGATAGGAATCTATCTAGGTCAGAATCTTTAGTGGCGCGCATCGATTACATGTGTGGACGATGGGTATCACGAGATGAGCCCGACGTGTCTAGGTATGTGTTTACTTCCGGACTTTCCTCTCTGTAGAGCACAAGAAAGTCCTGCGGACAAATCACGCCGCATCAGCTGCATCTAATGGCTGTCTCACTGTGTCAGCTCATGCCACATCAACAACGAGACAACTCTCTACCGTTTATTTATGTAATGGTTTAGGTGTCAATTGCATCTGGAGAACAAGATTAGGCGTTGTAATCAGATGGACCGGATGGTCCTTGCGTTGCAACACGCAGGGTGCGGGATGACGTGACAAGTCCTTCTCGATCAGGTACACTGCGTGAGTCGTGACTGTGAAGGTCTACGAATGGTCTGGATTCGCACTTGATGATTCCCGCTGGCCTTGGAGACTGAGAAACGTGATGAACTTGTTGACGCGACAAGACCAAAACGGAATAAGCTGGAATTGGATTAGCAATATATCTTTTTGTGTGTGTGTGTGTAATATTAACATGCATATAAGCACAGAAGGGCATCTCGAATGGGCGTTTGGGAACGACACACTCTCACAAGTTGATCCACGTGTCGATCATTGAGAATTGCAGTTAAGCACTGGCATCGGGCGTTAACCGACGAACTTGTGTGCACACGTAGCACACCCCCTCTCAACAGACGTGTCGATCATTGTGAATCGCACTTAAGGACTAGAACCAGGATGTTCATGACCCGAACGTGGCCACACCCACTCTGAAGGGACGCGTCCATTCCAAGTGGTAACTGATGTCCATGAACGGATGTTTTGGAACGACACATTCACTCCCGGCCCACTATAATAAGAGACACTTTAGGCACGAGACGATCAATGTAGGCCATTTGTGTTAATTGCTTTAGATGCTAAAATGATTCCTTCCATGCAAGTCGACTTCTCAGTCTCAAGCCAGGAAGCGAAAGCCGAAGGAACCACAGGCAACTTCAAGGAATCCGGTACGTTCATGGTGGGAGGCCATCAACGGAAACTACGTTGCTATCCTACAGGTATGAATTATCATCAGTGGATGGATGTTCCAGACAGCATTGCCGCCGTCCTCGTTCCTCTATACAAATCCCAAATGGTACGTTCTCATTGCTGCTATGAAGATACACACTCACACATGGTGATACGGTCGCATTATGTTATTGTTTGTCAAACCTGTGACTGCTTCCACGTAGGTGCGAGTATTGTTGCGTGCGATGGCTGGAGACCCAAATGATGAAAATGATACGTTTCGAGTTCAAGATACAAAAGAAGTTTGATTCATGAATCGGGATCTAGAAGCAAGAGGATTTGAATGTCTGGTGGAACATCATGACATTGAGCGCATGACATCCAGTGAAGATCGCATACACATATCATGTGTTGTTTCAGTACTGGAGGACGACTGCATTCAAGTTCCTCCTCCATCAGTGCAAAGAAGCATATGCCAAACCGTTGCAGCCCAAGCCCCAGTGGAAGTTGTGTTCCACGTAGGTGTCGAATGCCGGGTGATACGAGCGATACGTGCCGATGTGGCGAAAGTATCTTGTGTGATGGAGGCAATGCTCTACGGCCCAGGAGTGGAGTCTAGCTCTGAAACTGTTACAATTATTGACACACACCCTGATGGCTTCTCGGTCCTGATCAAATATGCTAGTGAAGGATCACTCCCGGAGGAGGCTGATTTATGGGACGCTCCTGCCAATGCCTGGCCTTATTTACTCTCGGTCGCCGACATGTACCAAGTCGAAAGGTTGAAGCTGCACTGTGCGTCAAAGATGTGGGACATGGCAAGTGAGGAAACTATGACTTCATTTCTACGATGGGCAATTCAGGATAACTACACACAATTGCAGGACAAGTGCATGTCTCTCTTAGAGCGAATCTTTCCTCATGGAATACTCACATATGATTGGGCGGTTGTATGCACTGATCATCCCGAATTTATGCACAATCTCTGTAGAAGATTACCTGAAGGGTTGTACCAGGGTCCCCTGTAGTTTTAATGTTTTATTTAAGTGTTTGTAGTCATGTAATAAACAGTTGAAACGGTACGTTATTTTGTTGCAGTGAGTACATTTGTAATGCAAATATCGGATCATCCGTCTAACGTGAATATGAAGTAGAGTATAGTCATGTGTGTATTTGTCCATTCCATGATCCATGGTGGCACGGACAACCCAGTCAACAACTTGCCTCTCTGCGTAAGGTCACTGACGTTTGGGTCCGACACCCAAGCGATCTTTCGTTTGGGTCACTGACGTTTGGGTCCATGATCCAAAGCCTTTCGTTTCCCACTCTGGACTACAAAGGCGGGACTTGAAATTTTGAATTCCCCGCTCCTCCTTCTGGTCCTCCTCGTTTATATATAAAACAAAGAGGGAAACCAGATCTCCCAATTCCCTCCTGGTAATTTTCTAAAATCAGGGGATCTTCTCCTCGACCGCCGAAGAGACCTAGATCTACGGCGGAAGCAGCAACGGAGACCTAGCTACCGACGACGGCTTCCTCTGCTACGAGTGGCGGCCTTCCTCTTCTACGAGCGGCGGCCTTCCTCTTCTACGAGCGGTGACCTTCCTCGGCAACGTCCTTGAAGCTGCAAGATGGTTCAAACTCGTTGCTCCGTCGGCTCCCCCGAGGCTCACCCTAGCGGCTGCAGATCTGCAACAGTTACGCAGAACATCGTGCTGAAGGCGCAAGGTCGGGCTGCTAAATCGAGACGGCATTCGGCACCTTCTTCCCGTCATATTTGTCAGGTCTGCGGTCTCCTCCCTATATTGATCGATTGAATTAGATTGCTTCCCCATGCTCTTTGGCTTTCTATAATATTCTTTCATGTTTGGGTGATTGTGGATCTATTGTACCCTATCGCAAGAGTTTGTTAGAAGTCATTTTATTTGAGGTTTGTAGAAATTTGTAGATGAAATTGTTGGACTGCTTCCCCATGCTCTTTGCCTTTGAATATTGTTGTTGCATGCTTGGGTGATTGTGTATCTACTGTACCCTATCGCAAGAATTTGTTCGAAGTCATTTTATTTGAGGTTTGTAGAAATTTGTAGATGAAATTATTGGACTGCTTCTGCATGCTCTTTGGCTTTCTATAATATTCTTTCATGTTTGGGTGATTGTGGATCTACTGTACTCTATCGAAAGAGTTTGTTAGAAGTCATTTTATTTGAGGTTTGTATAAATTTGTAGATGAAATTGTTCGACTGCTTCCCCATGCTCTTTGCCTTTGAATATTGTTGTTGCATGCTTGGGTGATTGTGTATCTACTGTACCCTATCGCAAGAATTTGTTCGAAGTCATTTTATTTGAGGTTTGTAGAAATTTGTAGATGAAATTATTGGACTGCTTCTGCATGCTCTTTGGCTTTCTATAATATTCTTTCATGTTTGGGTGATTGTGGATCTACTGTACCCTATCGAAAGAGTTTGTTAGAAGTCATTTTATTTGAGGTTTGTAGAAATTTGTAGATGAAATTGTTCGACTGCTTCCCCATGCTCTTTGCCTTTGAATATTGTTGTTGCATGCTTGGGTGATTTTGTATCTACTGTACCCTATCGCAAGAATTTGTTCGAAGTCATTTTATTTGAGGTTTGTAGAAATTTGTAGATGAAATTATTGGACTGCTTCCCCATGCTCTTTGCCATTGAATATTGTTGTTGCATGCTTGGGTGATTGTGGATCTTCTGTTCCCTATTGCAAGAGATTGTTCCAAGTCAACTTATTTGAGGATTGTAGAAATTAAGGATGAAATTATTATATTGCTTACCCATGTTCTTTGGCTTTCCATATTTTTGTTGCATGCTTGGGTGATGATGGATTGGGTGTGATCGTTCATGTACCGCATTGAACTTAATAAATGAAATTGCTTCTGATTGCTAATGATCACAACCCTTATCTCTTGTTCTTGTACTTGTTTCAGCGGGCCAAAGGGTCAACATCTGTAGTCGCTCCTGTTCAGACCTGCTCCAAGGTAACAAACTCAACACCTTCTTTGTTTCCGATTGCGAATGATCTCAACCCTAACCTCTTGTTCATGTACTTGTTTCAGCGGGCAAAAGGGTCAACGTCTGAAGTCGCTCCTGTTCAGACCTACTCCAAGGTAACAAACTTAACACATTTGTTTCCGATTGCGAATGATCTCAACGCTTACCTCTTGTTCTTGTACTTGTTTCAGCGGGCCAAAGGGTCAACATTTGAAGTCGCTCCTGTTCAGATCTGCTCCAAGGTAACAAACTTAACACCTTTGTTTCCTTAGTTCGAATCAATTACAAGGTCCTAATCTGACTTGGGATCCACTGTTGCTAGATGGAAGCTACCAAGTCAATGATGCTTCTTCCCGAACAAATTAAAACAGAGGTAGCCGAGTACTCAAGAATGGGTACCAAATCCTTATGTAGTAGTGTTGATGAAGAGCGAGTTGACGCTCCCAATCAGGATGGGGTACAACTTCGACAACGGTTTGTTGCTCACCAGAAAGAGTTATGTTGCTTGAATAAGAAGACCGAAGAATCAGAATCAACTCTGAAAATGCAGTCTGCTAAAATTAAGAGGTTGCAGAAGCTAACTGAAGACAGTGAGGACCTCATTCGTCTACTGCTTAGCAGTAAAAGATGAAGAGGTTAAGATCATTAGATCAAATCTCCACTTTCTCTTGTGATTATGAACTGGATTCAGCTTTGTTAATTAATGTTCCTTGTGATACTGTTATCTTGTAATAATTTGTGATATATGATGAACAATATGGTCGTGCTTGATAATAAACAATAGTTTGCTTTATTGTATAAAGAAATATGTGCTGATTACTATTTTGCCAACCAGATCGGAGTTATTCAAAAAAGGATCAAAATTGAAATTAAATCCATTAATACTGATGCATGATTAGTTAATTTTATATTGACCTTCAGTGGGCTTAGCCCACTTTTAATTGGGCCAAAAATCATTTTTTCTCAAATTAACATGACACAGAAGGCCGTAACAATGTGCGCACTTGTTGGACTCGACCCAACCAAAACGGGCTCACCCTAATCAAATTTCGTCTGAAAAGGCTACAATTGGGCCCAACAAAATCTTTTTTGGGCTATATGAACAACGCCAGCCTACAGGAACAGTTTTGGGCTCAACCCGGCTACAAACGGGCCAAATTCGTTTTATGACGCATACGATTTGTCACAATTGGCCTGCCACATCGGATGCCACGTCAGATTCTGTCCAGCGTGGCAAAGCTGCAGGAACGAAGTTATGATGCATTGTATAGACAAATTTCCATGCGTCATTAAACTCATGACGCTGGGAAATAAGGTCTCGTCATTAATCGCGGTTTGTGACGCTCGATTAATGACGGAGCGTTTTCGTAACAATCGGCGTCATTAATCGCGATTTATGACGAGAAACGGTCTTTTTTGCGTCACTAGTCGGCGTTTTTCTTGTAGTGGTGGCGCCGCCCCGACGCACGGACTCCCCCGCTACGACGCGTGGGGTGCCAGTTCCCCATGCCATGCAAACACGCCAGATGGCGGCACACGCGGGCGGCCGGCTCAGACAGGAGCCTTAATGCGGCACTGTTCGACCGCACAGCCCTCAACGCGCCGTCCCATCCGACCCTGCAGCACGCCAACTCCGACCGAGGCACTCGAGTGCCCTCTACGTTTAGCGCAGGCCTACGATTAGGCCCTAACGTGGTGAGCTCATCCCGTACTCAAACGGGTTGAGTCAGCACCAAAGTGCTCGGAGGAGGCGCTAGGTGACCAAAATAAATAGCCCCGCCCGGCCACGTGGCGACCTCAACGACAACGCAGCTCAGCCCTCTTCAATGCACCCTGACGGACAGCGACGTGCGAGAAGACATTCCAGCGGCTGGCACTGCAGCTTTTACTTTGTTTCCCTTTTTTGCCCCTCTCCCTTGCGTCTATAAAAGGAAGAGGAGGGCAACCGTCACAAGGGCTGACGAACTGAACTCTCACACCTCAGGGACTTGGGCTCGACACCCTCTCCCGACAAGTTTGTAACCCCTACTACAAACAACCCTAGCATGAGAACACGGCAGCTCGATACTGGACGTAGGGTAGTACTCCTCGGAGGCCCGAACCAGTCTAAATCCCGGCGTCTCTTGTGCTAACCATCCGGGCCCGACACACGATCGATACAAATTTACTGCTCGGCGGTTGAGAACCCCGACAGCCGCCGCCTGAGATCGGGGACTCAACTAAGGAATTTTACATGCAAACTTGTTGCGCAACCCGAGTTAATGCCGATCTCCCGCCTTCGCCTCCACTACCAGATTCGCTTAGGCTCACGGAATTTTACACCCGAACAGTGCCGGCAACCCTCGCCGCCACGAACCCGTAGTCAATTCGTCGAACACCTTGTGCTCGCACCTTCAACCACTCAAGTTTGTGGACAAAATCGACTGCTCTAAGCAATTCCGCATGCAAATCGAATCGATGTAGCGTAGGACTAATAGGAGATCGAATCCGTGGCCGGTATAACACGACACACCGATGGATCTCAACCTGCCCACCCTGTTTTCGACTCAGATCGACGGGATACGCGGAACAGCAATAGAAGCGCGCCGAGGAATGATGAGTCTCTAAAACCACCTATCGTGCCCGTTACCGACGGCGAGTGGCCGGCGGCGTGAGAGACGGATCGATCGAGAGAAGGGTAGAGGACCGCGAGAGGAAAGCTTCCCCTTCACGTCACTGTTTCATTTCAGATAATCGTAATGGTCTCTCCTATTACAGAGTTCAGCTAATATAGCAGGCGCCTATTGGCTTACAGTCACTGACCACGCGGGCCCGCACAGAACGCTTAAGTTTACAGTCACTGACCCCATGGGTCCATTTCATTGCTTCACATGTCTACAGCGTCTTTCTCATTCTCCGTCTTCTCCGTTGCAGTGGCGCTCACCGTGTGGGGCACGACAATGTAGCTTTCTGAGGCTAAGGAAACAGTCAGGTATACTAGTAATTCTCGAACAAGACAAGTCCAGATGCTCCAGATGTGGAAGGTTGCTGATAGACTCAAGGACTACTGAAAATGATTCATCTCTCGCACAAGACAAAAAAATCTTTTGATAAATTCAGATAACGTAGTTCAGTGAGATTTCTTATGGCTTTTGACATCTGTGCAAGATGAACCTCGCCGTCGCCACAATAGCATGAGCAGTCCGACAAATTCAGATGTTGAAGCTTGGTAAGGCAAGTCAAGGTTTCGGCAATAACATTTTTCCATCTTGATAAGTCAAGATATACCAGATGTTTTAGATACCCAAATGTTATTGGCTCTTCGGATGGTAATATTTCTCTGCTATAACCTGATAAGTTCAAATACTCAAGATTGGTGAGCCTGCTAAAAGTTTTAGGTAGATTTTTGATCGAACTAATCGACGTCAACGCTGCCATATTCAGACGTTCAAACTTGGTGAGAGCAGCAAACCTTTGAATGTTTATGCATCCAAAAGCATATGAGCTGTTTGATAAGTTCAAGTTTCGCAGTTGCAAAAGGCTACCCAAATGTTTTGGTAGCTTTCCAATCCTCATGCAGCCTGATAAATTCAAATATTCAAGGTTGGTGAGGCTCTCCAAGGACACTGACACACCTGTAACATGAGAACAATCTGACATATCGAGATGCACTAACTTTGTTAGCTTGTTAAATGATACTGGCAGTCCTTCTAATAATCTGGAACAACCTGACAAATCAAGATACATCAAATCCTCCATTTCTCCAATTGACCCTGGCAGTGCCGCGATCTCAGTAGACCCACAAAGGCTGAGGTAAATTAATTTTGAGAGCTTTGTGATACAATCAGGAATCACACCATGTTGGGTCCTTGGAGCATTGAGATATCTCAACTGCTTTAAATTGGCAATAGAGGTCGGCAACTTTTCTATCGAGCAGTCACTTAAATCCAAGACACGCAGAGCAGACCAAAGTACGTGTCATCATGCTGCCCAATTTTGCCATATACCAGAAAAGACATGTACATACCCGTTTTGTCACTTTGTAAAACGCGCAGGGCTCTTATCTTTGTAGGATCCTGCGCGAATGCTTTCACTGACTCGATATGGTCATTGAGTAGCTCAAAGTGGACTCGGCTTCCTCCCGTATCATCCCGTATAACCTGGACCGTACGTCTCGGTGATGCGTTTAGGGACGCAAACCAGAAAATCTGTGTCGTTTTATACCTGCCAAGGCGTGAACGGCGCCGGCCGCCCGCCGCGGCGCGGAGGCGTGAAGCGCGCCACGCTCCACACCACTTGCTCCAGCACAAGCAAGCAAGCACGCAACAAAATTAACCGGGAGGCCCTGGCGTAACTTACTTGGCGAACCCAACCTTTTCTCTACTACAAAAAAAAAAACAAACAAATAAACGATGCATCAGTTTGCATGCCGCATCCACGAGCCCAGCCACACCAAACTCCCGTGCCGCCCACGACGTCGCCGTGAACTACATATACCGCATACCCTTCCTACACCTTAGCATCGCGGCACGAGCTAGCAATCGCTTATTTGCATCGACGACATTGCTCGATCTCCTGCCATGGAGGTGGTCCGGAGCAACGAGGTGTCCGCCCTGGCGCTCGCTGCGCACCGCCGCGCCGGCGATCGCAAGGCCGCCGTGATGACGTTGAGCAACAGCTCTCTCACCGGCGTCGTCGCGCCGAGGGCGGCGGCCGGCGCCGACGCAGGCGCTGATCATCACGGACGCGCGCGCGGCAGCGTACCGGCCGTGGCGAGGTCGCTGCCGCGCGGGTCCTGCAAGGTGGAGGCGAGCGCGCACGGTCCGGGGGAGGGAGGGGACGGCAGCGGCGGGAGAGCGGCCTTCCTGATGATGGCTCGCCGGAACAGGGCTGCGTCGCGCCGTCTGATGCCGTGTTTCGTGTCATGCGTCGTGTAAGCGTGCGGCGTTTTGTGCCCGACGTGTGCAATCTGATCGGAAGACCGGCCGGAAGAGTACCTCAATGAGAAACGTGAAGGGAGATGGTTTTTGAAAAAAAAAAGGGTAATTGCAATGTTAAATTCGTGCCGTGTATTATTGATGGACGATCTCTCTGGCTCCCTATAGAAAAAAGGTGAGAAACTCATAATTCTTGAAGAAATATAAGAAAACTTTGCTACATCTGTAATATGACACCCGGGTATTGGTATCTATGTCTTCACCATTTTCCCTATCATATCATCTCTGGAGACAAGCTAGTCTCTCCAGTGGGTTATGGGTTTCAGAGAATAGAGTTTGGGACAGGGGATCTTTCAGCTTTGGAGGGAATAGAATTTATGTTTAATACCTTACATAAAATTATTCTGAAATTTGAACATGCACCACATAACACTCACATAAGAGTCACTTGAAGAAGAACTCTATGGGATTTCTCATACATAATAGTTGTGAATGAAAATGATGCATATGTCACTACATCATAATCGATTTGTGCTGGCACATGGAAAATATATTGCTAACAAATAACAATTGACACCCACCAGCATTGTGTGCTGGCGGTTGTAAACACAGTGCTGGCGGACACTTATGTCACACGCCAGCACAGATGGCACAATGCTGGCCCTTTTTAAAGTAGTAAAAAGTTGTAGACTACAAAGTTTAATAACTTCTCAAGATGTACAACTTTTATTTGAGTTGTTTTTCTTCATTTGACAAATTAGTATAATTTTGTTAACAAAACATATCTCTCTAATATAGTTTTCATGAAACTATATGAGAGATGTATAAGATTTGTGAAGAATGTTACGGCCACTATGCCGGATGACCAAATGACCAAAATAAAAGTTGTTCATCTTCAAAAGTTATAGAACTTTGTAGTTGAACAATTTTTAATTTGAATTACTTTTGTCAAGGTAAAGTACGTCTGAATTTTTGAAATTTGAAAATTTGAATTTTTCAAATGACCTCAAATGGAGAAATATTCAAAATAAAAGTTGTAAATCCTGAGAAGTTATGAAACTTTGTAGTTTACAACTTTGTTATTTGAAATTATATTGTCAACGAAAAACTAAGTTTGAATCTCTCAAATTTGAAATTCAAATTTCGTAAACGACCTCGAATGGAGAAACTCCTGACATGATAGTTGTAGATCACAGAAAGTTATACACGATGTTGGCACGTCTGGGCGGTGGGAGCTCGACGACAGTCGGAGGGGACGGTGGGGAGAGGTGGCCGGCATAGCCGCGTAGGAGAGGGCGCCGGCGAGAGGAGGTGCAAGACCGGCGAGCGCAGGGCCGTACGGGGGAGGATGTCGGCAAGGAGAGGTGGGAGGCCAGTGGGGGAGGACGCCGATGAGGAGAGGTGGGAGGTCGACGGTCACAGAGACGCATGAAGGAGCGAGGTGAGGCAGCGAATGGATGATAACGATGCAGAAGGGGGAGAAAGGATTGGAAGAAAAGAGAGAAGGGGAAAAAGAAAAAGAATAAAGAATAAGAAGAAATAGGAGGAAAATATAGGAAATAGAAAAAAGAAAAAGGAAGGGCAGACATTTCATCCTCTTAATCATGTTACATAGCTAAGAAGTTGTTTTGCCAACGTTTCCTTTAAAACGGTTTCAACTTCAGTAGAGAATCTGCTACACCAGCACAACCACAATCGGAGTTGTTTCCGCCACAACACAACCATGCCAAATGCACCATAAGAGCATAAGAGACTAGATAAATGGCTCGTGAAACAAAATTTTGTCTAATTAACATCAAAATAGCTCTCCAAGATATTACCCATATGCAACTCGCCAATCCATCTGGCTCTCCAAATTAGCCTCCTCCCTAGACAAACTTGGCTAGCCAGTCGGGCTAGTCAAACTAGCTTGCAAGTGTGGGATGATATGTGAGACTCGTGCATCAGTGTACGGAGAAGAGAGTTTAATGTATCTGTTGGAATTTGGAGAGTGATAAATGAAAAATCTGTTGGAGTGAACCGCTCAGTATGGAGTAATTTTTATAAAGAGATAAATAGACAGTCATGTAGAAAGTCAAAAATGAAGATTCTATTGAAGATGCTTAATAATCAATATTGAATTTAAAGATGAAAACTATTGCTCCACCGGGTGTTCAATATCTTCACGTACGTATCCAAAACCAGAGGTAAGACTGTCTGCACTGGAGCCCTGGATAGCTCCTAGGGATGGCAATTCTACCCACGGGTACGGATACCCGCGGGTATCCGACCCGACGGGTAAGGGTATGGGCAGCATGTCTTACCCGCGGGCGTAGGTGCGGGCATAGATTATCACCCGCGGGCATGACACGGGCAGGAAATCTTACCCGCGGGCGCTGCCTGTACCCGCATCAAAATGCATCTAACAGTCACCATTTGGCCCATTAAATCAATACCGGCCCACAAGACCACAACAGCCCACATCTTTCCAAACCCTATCCTCCCACCTCACCCATCTCCTTCTCCACATCTCCCCTAAACCCGCCGCCGCCGCGTTGAGGGGGGCGCTCCCTGCGCCTCCGGCCGCACGCCTGTCCCGCCGCCCCTCCCCGGCGAGCCCCCTCACCGTGCCTCCGGCCGTCGGCCCTCCTCACCGCGCGCCCTCCCGGCGCCTCGGCCACGCGCCTGGCCCACCACCCTCCCTAGCGCACCCCCTCGTCGCGCCCTCCTCCCCGCGCCTCGGCCGCGCGCCTGCCCCGCCGTCCCTCCTTGGCACGCCCCTCCCTGTGCCTCCGGCCGCCGCGGCTGGTGCGCATGGTCGTGTCGCCGTGCATGGCCACAGTGCCAGTGGGTAGCCCGCGCGGTCGGAGCTGGCTGGGACACCGCCATGCGCCGCCGCGGCCCTGGACGGCCGGCGCACCGCCGCCCACCTCTCCACGATCGACGAAGCTATTGCGGGTGACGGGTTGCCCGATACCCGCGGATACCCGTCGGGCACGGGCACGGGCACGAGCACGGTTTTTTGCCCGCGGCCACACTGGCTGGCGGACACAAGCTGGGGGCGCGGGTACGCTAGCGGGCGGGTAAATGTTGTACCCGCACTTACCCGACCCGCTGCCATCCCTAATAGATCCCGCTACCCTATCCCGTTGTCCTTTTCAGGACAAAGACGTCGCAGCAGGGGACAAGAAGACTCCCGCTACCTCTCGCACTTGTCCCGTTCACGGGAAACCTGGTGGAGATAGCAGCCATCCGGAAAGCCATTGTGGCCCGGGGCCCGCATGTGGGTCGTTGGTCCGCGCCGGCAACAAGAAGGAGGGAATGAAGAGGGGGGATGGCTGCGGCGGAGAGGACGGGGCCAGCACCGCCGCTCAGAGCCGCCGTCGCGGGGAGCCTAGAGGGCGTAGGGAGCTCCCCGGCACACCGCCATGGTCGTCGCCTTCACCGAGCTCAAACCGCCTTCTCTCGAGTCGTCGTCTCCACCGAGCTCGAGCCGACGGGGCCTCCATGACGAGTCGTCGCCGGCCGGGAGTCCCGAGCACGGCCGCCACTGCCCTGCTTCTCTCGCCGTGGAGGTTCCCCACGCCACCGTGGTCGTCGTACACCACGAAGTCCTCCTCCCTGTCGCCGAGGAGATACATCGAGCAGTCGTCGGGACCACCAGCTCGAGCCCGCCGCCACGACCTCCATAGCCCGCACGACTGCGATGGAGCTCGTCCTCACAGATCCGCTGCAGAGAGGAAGGGCAGGGCTCCGCGGTGGCTAGCTGGGTGTGCCTACGCCACCGGCGGCCCGAGCCTGCCATGGATGTGTTTGCAACAGGGGAGGGAGGCCACCACCTCACCGCCCTGGATCTCCGCCAGAACGTGCCGTGTGCGTGGCGTGGTAGTAGTGGCGCAGCTGGATGCAGTTGGTCAGGTGCATGTGGCCGCCGAGGTGGTCCCTGCCGCCGATGCAGCTGCTCTCCGCCGCCTCCGACGCCACCCCCGGTCGTCGCCGGAGACGAGGGCGGGAGCTCACCGGCCTCGAGGCGGATGGTTCGCCGGGAGATGGACTCCTCGAAGAGGCGAGCGAGCCAGAGATGGCGGCGGTCGGGGGCTCGCTGGTGCCAGATCCAGTTGGCGCTGCAGCTCACCCCCGCCGCCGAGCCGCCCCCACCGCATCGCTAGGATCCACGAGGCCCGCTGAAGGAAGATCACGAGGCCCGCCGCCGCCAACAGGACCACCGGTCGGTCGCCTGCTCGCTCTACACACGGAGCTCCACGCGGCCGCCGCGGCGGAGGGAGCGTATCTCGCACGGCCGCAGCCCGCTTCCGGGGCGGAGGGAGGAGAAGAGCGTCGGTAGGCGTCGCGGCGAGGGAGGGGGAGTGCCAGCAAGGGCGGGGCGTGCTAGTGAGGGAGAGGGAGCTGGCAGAGGTAGCGAGGGGAGGGAGGAGAGATAATGAATGGGAGGGGGAGGGCAGGTTGTAAAAAAATCTGCGGGTGGGCTCCACTCGATGGTAGTTGGTATAGAGGAGAAGATGTAAAGGATGACGAGTGCGGAAGAATGAGATATAAAGTAAAGAATCTTGATGACCAAAGAAGAATATTCCATTTTAAAAGGAGATATGAAGTATGACGAGTGCAGAGAGGCTAAACAGTGGCTACTTCTCCGCACTCCCAATCCACCGGGCGCCGCCGTTTCTTCCACTTTTTGCTTGATTTAGAGCAACTCCAACAGCTGCTTTATATTCTTTTCCATCGCTAAAAAATAGAAAAGAACAGCAAAACGTCGTTCCAACAGCTTCGGTAGAATCCAAAATTGCAATCTCCCTCGCCATCTTCCACTCACAAACACATCTAGAAATATATAATGCATTATTGTACATATAATAGAGCTCAATACGTAGATAATGCATTATTATACATATAATAGAGTTCAATACGTAGATACTTAATTAAAATCTAAGATCGTTCACTTCATGACCGTCAATCATCTGGAAGTACAAAGAATAACTAATATCGATAATGTTGATTCCTAAGAACCTATCAACATAATCTAGTGTATATATGTATGCACTATCTCTAACCATGTAGGGCATGAGGGATATCTCTCCAAATATTTGCACCGAATCCGTAGATGATGATAGGATAATGCCAGCTTGCCAACACTCATGATACGAATTAGTCCCGATCTTCACGACGTGAGAGCAAATCACCAAGGATAACTAGCTAAAAACACAACCATGGTAACTAGCTGCAAGAAGCTGGGATAAGTAGTGCCACCTGACAGTAAAGCTCGAAGCCAACCATCGTCTCTATACGGCAACCTGGATCAAGGACTGCCCAACAACACTCTCAAGAAACCAGCTCACACAACCTGGAATCAAATGGACCAGGAGCACAAACTGGATGCCGATGAAGCGGCTGTGTATACAACCTCACAAAGAAGATGCAACACAAGGGGTGGATGAGGATCCCTCCATAAACTCACACGCTATGGTGGAAAAGAAGGTGCCATGTGGCTGTTCTAAAAATTCTCAAATCAACATTATTTCATATGGAGGAGTACATGGGGTATATATACTAGGAATGTCCCCCCTAGTTGGGTGTAAAAGGTCATCTTGGTGGAGAATTCCAAAAGTCTTCTGCAGTTTTCACGCAGCCACAAAATAGTGTGTGCAACTTCCACTAATTTGGTTATAACTCCTTCCTCGGAAGTCAAAAAGACGAACAATTTGTTGGATTGGAATCTTGACTTGATGGAGCTTCCAACCATGTATATCATGCACCACGAATCCTGGCAGATTGGTACATACTTGCACGAAAAGTTGAACCATCTCCAGTGTAACTCATGGCCTTGTGCACGTAACCTTTCTCAGCTTGGACGGCAGCTAATGGATTACTTACTTATGCCCATATATCCGTATCACCTCGTGTACTAGACCTGGGTGTGGTATTGTGAATGTCCATCCAATTTTTCTGAGAATTTGATGTAAGATCTCTTTCATACCTTGATCAGCGTGCATGAAACTATTATACAATGTGTCCTGATTCAATTGGCAAGCAAAACATAATGTTTTAGTGTACAATTCATAAAAAACAAATACAAACAATAACAAGTAAGATGTAGTTACATACAATGGAGGATTGACATGATGGTGGTATCCGTTTGGGCATTTCAGTAACGGGCAGGTTGTTATGTTGTAAGGCTTTAATCTTGAAGTAACTATAGTCTGGGAATACATGTCTTGTTTAAGCTTCTATTTGGATAAGTGCCTTCCTCACGGCATCAACAGCGGCAATATGTGGTTGTACGACAGTAGAAGAATTGACATGGATAACAATTGCATCACCACGTCTTTGCTCTCGCATGCCCGTGACATTAATAGATAGAGAAACCATATAGCTTCCATGCGAGGGAGTCGCTTGTTCATAACCACCATTGGAGCTTGTTCGGTCGCACCATATATAACTTGTTCCAACCATTAGATTGGTGAATTAAAAAACTTCATAAAAATGCAAATACTAAACATTATTGTTATCATTATAATAAAAACAATTACAAATTCATGAAATAGACTATCTAAGTACATACCACATTTCGGCGTAACTCGCTCTGGGTAATGGGCAAGGGTTCTTGACCGACGAGGAAGGAAGCACCAACAGGTTGCGCTGGGGCTGGTGGCGGAGGGTCTGGGACTGGGTGACCTGGCCACGACCACGACGACCTCCACAGCTGCAGTCACGCCAAAAAAATTCATATCTTGACATTGTTATCCCTAAAATATGCACGATATTTTATTTAAAATTTTCTACACAATCTCTCTAGTCTAACAAAATTTGGCATTATATTTCACAAGTGTAATATTTATCTAATGTTCTCAATCCATAAATATAACTAATAACTCTCTAGCTAGTCTAACACAATTTATTTAGTATTTGAAATTATTTGTACACAATCTCTAATAATCTACACATAATCCTAGATTATTGAATTGCAATATGAGAATAATTTAATAAAAAACAAACCAGATCCGCGCAGGCGGCACTCGTCGGGCCGGTGGGCGCTGTGGCACCCTGGCCGGTGAGGTGCGGCACACCGTCCTGACGCGCGCGCATCGCGCCGGGAAGGGGCCGGGGGCGATGTGCGTGCGGCCTGTGAGCGCGCGCACAGAGGAGGGGCTCGCGCGCGCAAGCGCTGGCAGCATGCCGGTGGGAGGCTGCACGCAGGCGACGAAGGAGGGGGAGCGCGCGGTTGGAGGCGGCGGCGGCACTCGGGCAGCCTACCGGCGTGTTCCACACGCTTCACTTTAATGGCGCATACTGGCCCGTAACGGTTATGTAAACTGTTCAAACAAGTTTCAGGAGCGGGTGATGCTGTCACCAATGGCGTAGCCAGGAATTGATTTTTTTCATCTTTGAGGGGCCAACAGTGCTAATTTATCTAAAAATTTTGATCAAAATCAAATTTTCAGTGGAGATTTGCAAGCCACAGGGGGCCATGGCCCCTGCCAGCCCCCCTGGCTACGCCACTGGCTGTCACCCGCTCCTGAAATGGCACCAATTTTCAGGTGCAGGTGACGGCGTCACCCGCTCCTGGAAACCCATTAACCGGTGCAGGTGGTGGAGCTACAGTGCTACATGTTTTTGTAGGATCGGGCGGCAATTTCGCCCGCTCCTAAAAGAAAAACGGGGCGCTCTTACCAATGTTTCCTGTAGTAGTGCTTCCTGTTAGATACTTTGATTTATAAACATGTAAAAGTTTCAACCTGAAGGTGGTATGGTCGGAGGACAAAGGCTTATTTACTAGCTGCATTCTTGCTGAACTAGCAATGCAAAGCTGTACTAGCTCCAGCACACTTGTGCTTATGGTCCACTACTGGATTATCCAAACTTGAGCTTGATGTCACACACCCATCTGGGCTGGCTCTGTAATAATATTAATATGTGCTTCATGCCTTAGTTTTTAAACACATAATTCCACCCTCTTGGGTATCACAGTCCGCCTTCATTGTTCTGTATGTCGTACCTAAAGAGAACTTGAGTATTGCTACAAGCAGTAGCAAATAAAATTAGAGAGTGTTGCAAGAAATAAATACATGAGAGAAAATTCAATTTATTATTTTATTATTGATTTGGTACCACAACGTAGCTTGAGGAAACAGATTCACAATTCACGCATGTCTAGCTAGGTACACTAGCTAGGAAAGGTACACACGGTGACATATTGGCACTGAGCAGTATCAAACCCGCTCGCATTATTACGTAGTTTATTATGAAAATCCTTTTGGTATCAGGCGCGTGCAAATGAAGACCCAGAGTAACATAAGGGCAGGCTACCCCTGGGTAGGAACCCGGGACACGATGAAGTTGGACCAACTGTCAACGTAGCTCCACACGATGACGCGGTCAAACTCTTCGATTACTGGTTCCGGGTCATTACCCTCAAGATTGTTAATGACACGCAGGTCTGGACGGTCCTGTTGGATGACTTTATCGGCAACATCGGCATGCTTGCCCAACAGGTCGGGCCGCGATTGCCGCTCCGGGATACCAGCCATGTCTCTTCCAAGTCTGCTACAATTAAGCATACAAAGCAATTTAACAAAGCATGCATGTATGAGCGATCAGCAGCAAAAGAATTATTCGATGTTGCTCTTAAAAAGAGGTTCTCTCAAACTATGCTGACATTGCGCTTGCTCCTTTGGGATGCACTGTCCTAACCCAATGTGTATGTAGATGTAGTTAGTCAACCAGGAGGAACCAACCTGCAGAGTGAAGGCAGATGAAAGGTAAGTCAAGGCTAGCTGGGACTACCTGGACTGCCCTTGTAGTTGTTTGGTTGATTGGCTGCCTCCCTATATATACACGCAGGCACTCATATATGTGCAAAATATCTAATGTATAAGCAGACTGCCGCGTCTCGATGACAACGATGCATAGAAGTATACTTCTTTTCTAGTGATATAATTAAATCATTTTTGCTATCGATATATCAGATGGCGGAGTCCTGGCTATAACATATGCCAAACCCTATGTCATCTAAGTTTGCTTTGTGGTTTGCACGTACCATGGCACTTTTTGTTGCTCACCGTGCTCCGTACATTTGTGTTTGAAATTAGCATAGATTTTGCTCATTAATTAGGAATCTAAGTTGGGTTTCTTTTACCTTGATATATTACTTTGTTTTGTGATAGTTTAAATAAATTTGTCTTTGATTAATCAATAATGTATTGTCTAAATTCAATGCAAATATAGTAAAAGGTGGATTGCATTTAAAATTCAACACTAATTCAGTCTTATCTGGATTGAATGTTCTAAAATCTGACAAATTTGACAGTGAAAACAACCAAAATGAAGTGAGCTCTTTTATATATGGTGCACAGTACGAGGCTACTTGTGTTCAAAAAGAACTAGCAGTACAAAAACATTAGATGGTCAAGATTAATTACATACTACTCAAAAATTCACCTGTGGTATAATGGTAGTATGGTACTATATACAGGAGTAGTATAAGAGTATCATTGTAATAAAAACACAAGTAGCATCAATATATACTATCTTTTTGACACTAGCGTAAAGTCTAAAAAGATAATTCCATTTGAAATATCACATTTAAAAAAAAACTAGACCTGTGGGGGGTAAGACCGCCCCCACGGCATTGTATTAAGAAGAAGGTCTTCTCACACAGGCCTAGAAAATCCTCAAACCCCTATCCCACTCATACACAGCGGCGCCGCACCACCCGGGAGATCAGGCTGGCCTTAGACCTATAAAATCAACAGTTAGATCTTACATATATAATATACCACTAAGTAGTAGTATTGTAGTGTAAAAGAACTAAACCAACTCTTGCGAAAATACATGCTAGTGTACAAAAAGGGAATGTATGAAATTAACCAACTATGATGAGTCCAGAAAATACCGATCGAAAACATTTGTAACTCATTCCAAACCAACAGAATTAAATAAGTCAGGAGTGATATAGTTTGACACAAACTCTACCCTATATATCATGCTAAATGCAACTCAACTTTCACAAGGATGGTCACATGCACTATCATAAATCTGGAACAATGGAGACGCCATCAACAGAAACGGCCTGTAGAATGAGATGAGCCCGAGCTTGAAATACCTAGTGCGTATGGGCTTTCCATCGGTGTATCCATAACTTGTGCCACATAGGTTTGACAAAAGAGATCCTAAAAGAAGAGAATAATGTGATGAAATCCAATAGATGTAACATAACGAACTAAAGTTTAAAAGATGATTAGATGTTTTCCAAACCATATCATGTTAACTGATTCATCTGACAAAACCTCTAAGTAGTCCTAGTCACATTGTTTTCTCCCTCCTAAAGCATTTATTAAAGAAATACGAGAAGTATGGCATGAAGTACCCATGATCTTTAAGCTGTTGTAGGCAGGCCTCCATGGCGGTCCTTTCAAAAGTTACCTTACTTTCTGCAGTATAGATTTTCTATTTCTCTTGGTAATTCCTTCGATCTAAGCACAGGACTACATCTCTTGACCTCCGCCTTACTTGTACTTCGTCCTTCCCAAAAAGCATGTCATTCTATAAATTTTTAGGACATATTATTAAGAGGTAAAATGACCTCAATTGTCCATATTTAGTTGCCATAGTTGGTGGTAATGTTGCACACATGCCAAATTAAGTAAAATGATATGTTTTTTTGACAAATTATGAATCTTAAAACAACCACTGGTAGAGTCGGAGCCTTTGATACGCCCCTTAGTCCCGGTTCAACTTTAGAGCCGGGACTAAAGATGTTTCATCGATGTGGCCTAAAATACTGCCTAACTACAATAATTGGCGTTGGCCTTTAGTCCCGAGTGGTGTAACCACCCGAGACTAAAGGTTGCCACTTTTGTCTCGGGTGGAAACACCACCCAAGACTAATGATTTAGTCCCGGGTGGTGTTTCCACCTGAGACAAAAGGGGCACCTTTAGTCTCGGGTGGAAACACCACCCGAGACTAAAGCCTCCACCCTCACTGACAGCTCTTTTTTTATATGTTTGCTCCTCCTCTCCCACCGGTCATTCTTTCCTTCTCTCCTTTCTTTTACTGCTTCTCTGTTCTTATCTTCTTTCCTTTCTTGAGCAGGGGGTGGCGGCCACAGGGCGTGCGGCTCCTGCGGCCCGGCGCGGATGGGAGGATGCGGCCCCGGCGGCCGACGCGGGGGGCCTCGGCGCGGTGCACGCGACCCCGGCAGCCGACGCGGGGGGCCCCGGCGCGGCCAGGCGCGGCGCACACGACCCCGGCGGCCGACGCGGGAGGCCCCAGTGCGGCGCCCCTGGCCATGGCACGGAGGGCCACGGCGAGAAGGCGGACGTGGGTCCCCTGGCCACGGCCCCTGCACACACGGCTTCCTCCTTCCTTCATGGCGCGGTTTGTCCGTGATGTATGTGAATTTGTTCTTCATTTTTTTCTAGTGAATCTATTGTGAATCGAATGGAAGTTGTGTATTTTTGCTGGTGAATGTTGTGAATCGAATCAAATTTTTGTGATGTTTATGCAAGTGGTGAAATTTATTGACTTAAATGGTGTGGTGGTTATTGTGTGATGAACTGTGAGACTGAATTGAACTGGTGAGTCTGGTGAGTTTGTGTTTGTTGCTTGCCAATTGTTCTTGTGACGGCGGCGGAGGAGGAGCTAGAGCAAGCTCGTCAGTGGGGTTGGCTGCAGGTGCACGACGCCAGCAGCCACGAGGATTTTTTTTGTTTCGTGCAAAAAACTTTAGTCCCAGTTGGTACCTTTAGTCCCGGTTCATTCACCCGGGACTAAAAGGGAGGCCTTTTATCTCTCATTATTAGTCCCGGTTGGACATGAGAGACCTATTTCTTTTACCAACCAGGACTAAAGCCCTCTCCTTACGAGTGAACATGTTTTTGGGACGGAGGGAGTAAGTTCTTTTGCCAACTTTTACCTAGTGCTCTCTAGACTTTAACTACTAGGCACATTGTTGTGCTTTCATCTAGATCTCCTAAGAATTATCAAATAGACTAGATATTTAATCTAGTTTATTCACTAACCTATTGAATGTGCAGTAGATCTGATCTGGGCTGTCGTTGTAGGCTTCTTTACTCTGTTTCTGTTTACGTCACCAGTTATCGATATATCGATATAAGCTGTTTCTTGCGAGTTTATTTATTTAATCTTGTTAGTTTTAGCTTTTATCACCAAATTATCTACCCAGAGTTTGTGTCGACATCGTCTATTTGCATAATTAAACAAAGCCATTCATATTCGAGTCTAGGTTTTATCTTGACGCTTTTGGAATCTTAGCCGATAGCCGACTTGCCCATATCGAAATTATAGCCGATTTGGATCATGCACGGGAGCTAAGTAGATCTGTCTCGTGTTGATCAAACTCAGCATCTACCTGTTAGGATTTTGCGTCAACAATACGCCATAACGTATGACCCCTCGAAGTATACAAGCACCAAGTGCCATGCCCATATGCCTACACAATGATCCATACGCATGACTGCGAGGGCCGACTTGTAACATCCCGCCATTCGAAGTTGCAATGTCGAGCCTTTCCAATAGGTGAGCATATAGCACCCTACCAGGGTCGTGGATTAGGCGGCGCAACCTGCACGTCAATGCCGGGCCGCCCATCTGAAGGGGCCGCCCATATCTAGCTCACTAATGACTAATTGTAGTAATTAACAACTAACAAAGCCTATAACCCAAGCTAGGAACCTACTTAAGCAGGAAAATGGAGGGACACTGTCGTGACGATTTCGCTTCCCTCTCTCGACGCTGCAGTTGCCGCCTCTCCTTTCCTTGACGCCCAGACGCCTGCTCGCCTTCGGTCTTTCATGGAGACCGCAGTCGGCCAGTCGCCGCCGCTCGCCGTTCACCAGGTGAATAAGTGATAACTGATCTGCAATCTGTGTTGATCGCCGTTCATAGGGCCACCATTTGTGTTCGGCACTATGGCCTCATAATCTTAAGTACGAGCCCGCACCCTACTTACACTTTTGGTCCTCACTTCGTGTAAAAGTTTCAACCCAAGATGGAATGGCTGAAGGACAAAAGCTGAAGCAGCAAGGTGGTACTAACAAATGCTCACTTGTGCTTGTGATCCACTACTAGGTTATCCAAAATAATTTGAGCCGGATGTCACACCCATCTAGGCAAGTTTTGTAATATATTTTTATATGTGCTTAATGCCTTAATTTTCAAACACGCAATTCAACCCCCTTGTTTGTCACAGTACTTTCACACATGCCTTCATTCCTCTGTATGTCCCACCTAAAGAAATATTGAGTATTACTACAAGAATCTATCAATCAAGAATAACAACGACCACATGTGAGCTACAAAACATGTAGTAGCAACTAAAATTAGGAAATTGTTGCCATAAAACAAATGAGAGAACATTAAATTTATTATTCCATTTATTGACTTGGTACCACAAGCTTGATTGAAACAGATTCACAACATTCACGCAGGTCTAGCTAGGTACACTAGCTAAAAAAGGTACAAACGGAACGGTGACATATTCTCACTGAGCAGTATCAAACTAGCTCGCATTATTTAGTTTATTGTGAGAAACTTTTAGGTATCAGGCGCGTGCAAATGAAGACCCAGAATAAGGGCATGCTATCCCTGGGTAGGGACCCGGTTCACGATGAAGTCTTTTTTTTTTTTGAAAGAGTCAACGGGGGGTCAAGAAAGTCCACCTGAACATTTTCATTTCTTCAAAGTAAGATTACAAGATCAGGCACACATCCTTGTCGCCAAGGATGGTGATCAGGGTACATAGTTCGACAGAAGAAGAAAGAGAGCCACAAAGGATTACAAATCGCAGCACAAATCCACCAAGCCGGAAACAAAACAAGAAAAAAAGGGGGCACCAAGGGCTAGACCCACACCAATCTCAAGGAGACAAGAACCGAGCAAGCACCGAGGAGAGCCACCACGCAAGGATTTTGCTCACCGACAACACCATCTCTGCAATCAACGTCAAGCACCTTAGGAAGCCCAGTTCACAACAAAGGAGGCTGGCGATGGGCGAGGATGACCTCGACCTGAATCACTCCTCACCACAAGCTGGAGAACCGACTGATGCTCTGCGTCGAGGTTGGACATGGCCGCCCGCAGGAAAATAGGAAGCCAACAAATTCAGTGCACTACAACGCGCACTAGGGGGAGGAATCCCCAGAGGGGAGTGCATCAGAAAATTAACGACCAATGCCAACCGAGCAGGAATGGGCAGAGACAAAGCAAGAACCACCAGCAGCAGAACTCCAGTAGAGCATGGAGATGGGTCGGAGGAGAGTGGATGGCAAGCCGTGCGGAAGTGAAGTGAAGCACTCCCCCGCGCGCCGAGCGCGGCACTTTCGTTGCACGACAACAGGCACCGAGGTCCAAGATCGTGCGGAAGTGAAGATCCTCCCCGCGCACCGAGCGCGGCGCTTTCGCTGCAAGATCACTCGAGCCCCCAGACAGAGGCACCACTGACCCTCCCCGTTGACCGAAGCGCTGCCGCATTCGAAGATTGCGGGATTGGTCAGAAGAGGTCACGCCAGGGGCGCCGTAGATCCAGATCCAAGGATAGCAAGTAGGAACGGCACGCCGGCAGCAGCCGGTGGCGGCCACAAATCCTCTCCCACCGACCAAGGCGCAGCCGCACTGCCATAGGCAAGCGGAAGAGGTCGCTCATAGGGGAGGGGGACGACACGAGGATGAAGTGCAGAAGGCACCCCTCGCGCACTTGCTTTGCCGCGGCACTGATTCTCGTCCAAGGAAGCGCAGGGACGGGGTGCACCGCGGGAAAGCTGCAGAGGGCTCCGTGCCAGCAATGACGCCGGCCAAGGGGTGGCGCCGGCGCCCAGCGGCAAGTAGGAAGCGAACCCGGAGCCCTGCCCGGCGAGGAGCCCCACACCCGTCCAGCGCCGTCACCACGTGCCTGCCTCGCCCCCAACCCCGTCACCGGCAGGAACTCCCGACCGAGAGGCCAGCGCAGGGGAGCTGAGGGCCGGCGGCCGGGGGGAAGAGGCAGGGGACCGAGCCGAACCACCAAAGGGCAGCCAGGCAGGGAGGCGTGGCCGGAGAGGCGCCGGAGAACAAGGGGAAGGGCTTCACGATGAAGTTGGATCCGCTGTCGACGAAGCACCAGATGATGACGCGGTCAAATTCTTCGATTACTGGTTCTGGGTCATGACCTTCAAGATAGTTAATCACACGCAGGTCCGGTCGATCCTGTTTTATGACATTAGTGGCAAATTCGGAAGTCTTTCCCACCAGGTCGGGCCATGATTGCCGCTCCGGGATACCAGCCATACTCTCCCGAATACGCTGCAAATCAACAAGCATACAAAGCAATTGAACAAAGCATACATATATCAGTGATCAGCAGCTAAAGGATTTAGGCCTTTCTGGTTTCCTTGAGGGACCTTTTTTTTTTTGGTGAATTAAAGATTAGACCCTACCTGCAGTTTGGTTTCCTCGACTAAAGACCATCAAAGTAGATGCAAAAAAGACCAAAGTATCCTTAATTAGTGCCAAGGAGAAATGGATCAGGGGGTGGTGTGCGGTGGGAGGGGGCAGCAATAATGAGGGGCAACTCCTGTCAAATGCAACTTTTAGTCCCTATAAGCTCCATCCTGTGGGCTTATGAGCTTAATTTCAGTGACTAAACATTAGACCATTTTTCCTTCTAAAAAAACAGACCATTTACTCTTTTTCAAAAAAAACAAAAACTTTAGACCATTTTAGTCACCCTGTTTGACAATTTAGGAACTAAATGAGTTTAAAGTTTAGTAGTCACATAATTTAAGCCAACACAAACCGATGTTCCTCTGTCCTAAAAAAAATCGATATTCCTCTTAAAAAGAGAATCTCACGACTATGCTTTGTGGCACTCTCAATGGAGTACTGTCCTAACCTAATGCATGTAGTTAGTCAACAAGGAGGAACCAACCTGCAGAGCGGAGGCAGAAGAAAGGGCCAAGTCAAGGCTGGCTAGAACTACCTGGACTACCCTTGTGGTCTTTTCGTTGATTGGCTCCCTATATATACACGCAGCCACTCATATATGTGCAAACCATCTAACGTGTATATACACGCAGGCACTCATATACGTGCAAACTATGTAACGTAAGCTGACGGCCCCGTCTCGATGACAACGAAGCATACAGGTATATTTCTTTCCTAATGATATAATTATCGTAATGCTCAGGAACGAGCGTCCGACGCGGCCCAAAAATCGGACGCCCTCCCCACTGCTATTTCGGTGCGGGTCCCGCCACACGCCTCGTTGCCTTATCCCTTCCCTTCTCCAGTCTGGTGCAGACCGATGCGCCATTCTCATCCCTTCCCCTCGCTCCTCTGATGCGACCAATGCGCAGGGGATGCTTGGAGCTCGAAGGCGGCGCGGGAAGGGAAGCTCGCGCGGCGGTGCTGCTGGGCGCGGTCGGGCGCGGCCTGATGATCCCCGCGGCTAGGCGTCGGGTCACCGCGCCCTCCACGACCGGGGGAGTGGCCGGGCAAGTGACCAGGGCCGCGGCCAGGCGCTAGGTCGCCGCGCGCCTCCACGACCGGGGGTGTGGGGCGTGCGACCGGGGGGCCTCGGCCCGCTGCTCCCCCGATGGGCGGCCGCATCCCAGGCGGATGGGGATGGAGCTCCCCCAGAGGCGTCCCCGCTTCCCGTGGAGCCACCGGCGCGGCCAGGCGCAGGTGGAGCTCCGTCCCCGCCGGTGGGCCGCCCCGGCCAGACAGCGCGGCCAGGCGTAGGCCTCCTCACGCTAGGAGTGGAGGGTCGGCTGCAGCGCGGCAGGCCCCGCTTCATCTCCCTCGTGTCCGAGGACGGCAGCGAGAGGACCTCTGGCTTGCGCTCCCTCGCCGAGGGCGAGGAGGTCGAGTTCTCCGTCTATGAGGGCGACGACAGCCGCACCAAGGCCGTCGACGTGGCCCCAACGGATCCTTCATCAAGGGCGGCTCCTGCGGCAGTGGGGGAGGCTTCAGCTCCCGCGGCGGGGCCGGATGTGGCGGCGGCGGCCGCAGCTACGGCGGGCGCGGGGGGAGCTCTTGCCACCGCCGCGGGCGCGCGCGGCGGAGCTCGACGGGTTTTGGTGCGACGTGCGGCGACGAGGAGACGCGACGTGCGGCAGGGTTTTGGTGCATGTTGCAAGCGTGTGTCTCACGAGTTTCAGATGTCTCACCAGGATGTTGCAAGTGTTTTGTGTGGATGTTGTAAAAGTAGATCTAGATGTTTTAATGTTGCGGATGTTGATCCCCAACACAACGTTTGATTCCTGATGTTGCAACTATTTGTTTTCGAATGTTGCGGATGTTGAGTTTCGATGATGCAGACATGTTGGGTGTTGTGTCGAGGGGGAGGAGGGCCCCTGAAGTTTGATGTTGCAAACATTAATTTTCGATGTTACGGATGTTGAGTTTCGATATTGCAGACATGTGATGTTAGGTGTTGTGTCGAGGAGGGAGAGGACTCCTGATGTTGGATGTTGCTCGCAACATAGTCGCAATATAGTCGCAACATGGTTGCAACATGGGGGAGGAGGGAGGAGACCCGCTGATGTTTGAATGTTGCACGCAACATGCTCGCAACATTGCTCATTAGACTTTATGATCCAACGGCTGATGGCCGAGCATCTAAAAAATCTGACGGCTGCGGACCCGTCCGATGGCTAGCGCCCGGAACGGACGTCCGGGCGCTAGCAGTTCCGTATAATTATATAACTTTTGCTATCTTCCAAGCTATAAAATATGTCAAATTCTGTCATCTAATTTTGCTTTCTGATTTACACACATTTTTTGTTGCTCACCCGCACCATAACTTTTTGTTTAAAATTAATGTAGATTTAGCTCTTTAATTAGTAAGGTAAGTTTGGATTTTACATTAACGTTGACATATATTACTTTGTTTTGTGACAGCTTAGATCATTTTATCTTTGATTAATCAATAATGGATTGTCTAATTCAACGCAGATATAGTAAAGGTGGATTGTATTTTCAGTATTAACTGGATTGAATATTCCAAAATCCGACAAATTTGACAGTTAGAATCATCTATACATAACCTAATTAACAACAGCACACAATGTGTGCCATATCGATCAAGAGAGGAAGGTTATGCACTTCACTTGTGCGTACGTATTTGTTTTTTCCAAACATTCATCTTGTCATATTCAGGAATGGATCGATCCATGATGCCCAATGACTTCTAGCTCTGTGTAGCTAGTAATAATTCAGATGCAGTATACTAATTTGTGGCTGAATCAGGAACTTATATGATCCCTGCAAACAGAAGAGGAACAGGAGAAAAAGGGCAACAAATGTTTCATTCATGTGGTATTGAACTGGCCATTTCCTCCACATGTCCCATCGATCAACAGTTCAACACACTTCTCAAACACGATGAAGTCCATAGACACTGTTGATCCTGATGTATATATTTGTATTGTGGTTGTGTACACCTACTGTATTCGAAAATACAAGCTTATTCTATAATCTATATACAAGTTCCTTTGCGCTATACAAAACATGCAGAGGAACCGAGATCTAAGAGAGAAAAAGAAATTGCAGGTTGCAGATTCAGCTATACAAAAATTACAGGAAAAAACGAATTGTATACAGCAAGGAGGAGTGCCTGTCTAGCTATTTTTGTGCAGACTGTCTTGAGGTATCATTATCTTGATTTCTATGCTAGCTGTAAGGAGGATTACAGTATTTAGTATTGGCGATCTGACAGGATGGAATCACTCCAAGAAAGCATGAAGTCACGTGCAACAGACGGCAAATCTGCACAAAAATGTAAATAGTACATTATATTTCTAGCAAGGAGAAATGTTCCCGTATCGACATGATCAAGTAAACAGAATTTGATCGAGTTACCTTGGATAACCTCACGGGCAAGTGAAGGCATATCTATTTGATCTTCGACCAGTCTGTACACATCAACAAGCTGCGGGAAGAAGGAAATGAGTTGCATTCATCCATTGAGCATTATGCAAATATATTTTATACGGATACCAACAATTTGCAGGATGATCGAACAATCTATCTATAGTACCTCTTCTACATGCAACTTGGAGTCTTCAGTGAAAGCTAGTATCAATTGTCTCCTGATCCCAGCATCAATAAGGAACATCCGTGCTCCGTCTTTAATTGTTTCACTGAGATCAAGTTTGCTCTCCAGTTGACGACTTCTCATAGCTTGCCTGTGACAGTTCATGGGATCAGAAAACTTCTAGGTCGAACAAACATATGCAGGATGGCAAGGCAGTGGTTCTAATACTCACAAACTACTCTTTTTCAGTGCAGGATTGCTGCTCATCTTGGACACATTCTCCTTGGCAAGAACTATAAGGTTTTCTAGTCGTTTCCACTGGAATGCTCCATCTTTGAATAATACCTGCAAAGAAAAAAGGTTGAGGAAACAGTGCTAAAAGCTGAAAATGGTATAAAGAATTGTAGAATCTCTGAATTAGATACATAATAGTGCACTTGAACATCTATCTGAATCTACGCAACTTTTCCTTTTTCACAGCAGAAGTTTCATGACCTTTCCCTTACTACCAATGCTTAATTTGACAAATTGGTTCAGATATTTGTTGCATTAATGTCAATAGTGTCTAAACAAATTACCTGAATCAGGCGTTCCCTCAGAGCAGGGTTTGGATCTGTCAACAGACGCTTTGCAACATATGGATATGCAACCTAAATATGAATAAAAATGGAGAAAAGGATGTGAGTAAACACAGATGTAAATTGATGTTTTCATGAGAGCTCAAAGGTGGCCCATGACATACCTCAAGAAACTTAAAATCAGGCTTTAGGGTAAAGCAAATTCCTTCTTGTGTCAACAATGAACGGATAACTAAAGAAAACCTTTCTGGAATGCGGATTGGGTAGTTGTACACAAGCTGATTGAACTTCCCTGTGATTTTAATTTTTATTAGAAAATGAAGTATATCTTTCCTAAGATATTTTTTAAGATATCTTAACATATAGCATGTGACACACTTAAACTAAGCACTTCACACTAATGGTAGGAAAAAAATTAGTAAACATGAATGAGCAACCATGCAGAAATGCCGTAAAAGACAATATTGGCAACTCATATGACCAAGTGGCAAACAAATAAACTGACAACACTTTAAGATTTGTGAAACCAACAATTTGTGTAAAGAAAATGAAACAATTAAGCTTCCATTTATCGGCAGTCAATACAATGCTAAGCATATCAACATACCAGTCACACTCCGGAAATTGAAGTCTGCCAAGCCTTTTCCAGCTGAGTTTTGCCAAATGGCTTCCAGAGCTGGAACAATTGGGGCTACATCTGTTCCACTAGCAAGAAAACCCAGCCTAGTGAAGTCATTTGCCATTTCAGCATAGTCTTCATTAACAGCATGAACAACAGCATCTATTAGGATTTGTTTATTTTGCTGCACATAGGACAAACAATTAAAGACAACATGTTAACCACTTTCTGTTTCCTTGTATAATGTGCAAATGCAAGACAGTGCAATCATGAGTTCACAACAGAGAAGGAAACCATTTAATGAAAAGACATTTGGATGCAGCATTATCTGATACAAAGTAGGCAATGTATATATAGACAGACAAAAAATAAAACGCAACAATGTAACAAACTGTAAATGCAAAGAATTCTAACACTAGAAAAGAGCATTAAACAAACCTGGCTAAGCACAGCCACATTGCCAAAGTCAACATAAGCAATACGACCATCGCGCATTGCGAAAATATTTCCAGGATGTGGATCTCCATGGAAAAGACCAAATTCAAGCAACTGGCGCAAGGCAGCACTCACTCCTACAGTGAGAAAGCCTTCCACATCAATTCCAGCTTCTTTTATAGCCTGCATGAACGAATTTTGAATTACTGCTGCAAACTATTCACCATGAACTACACAGTTGAAATAAGCAAGCAACAATACAGATGGTCAAACCTGTGGGTCCGTACATCTAATTCCATCTATCCACTCCATCACCAGAACACGAGAACCTGAAAGCTGCTTATACACTCGAGGTATCTTGACAGTTGGATCATCCTTAAAATTTTCTAGGAAATCCTCGATATTTGTAGCTTCCTAATATGTTGCAAATGGGAACTAAAAGAGTTAGCCTTCTATAAACTTATCAAAAAGAAAGAAAGCATAAGGAAGCTGTTGTTGATACAGAATCAGCGCACTTCACATTAGCAACAAGACAGCTGTAATAGCTAATTCGCTAAATTTACAATGACAGTTAAAGGCTATAAAAATGCTTACGAGTGTGTAATCAAGTTCTTCCAAAAGTTTTTCACCAAATTCATCAACAATAAGCTCTGCATTGCACCCTAATTTCTGAAGACTAATCCCATTCAAAAATGAAGCCAAAGTGCGGAAGAGGAAAAGATCTCGGTATATTATTGGTTCAATCCCTGGTCTCTGAACCTGCAATTTCAATGATAAAAACCAAAGATATAAGTATGGTTCCCAGATCATATTTAAGTAAGTATTTGGTTCAAGACACAAGGTGTACAAAGACCAAAGAGTATTATACTCTTGCTTTTCTAAGGACCAAAGTTAGAGAAAACAATGTGTTTAGTTAGAAGAAGAATGGTAAAGGTAATAAAAAAAGTAAACAAACAACAGAAACAGAGTGAATATAGGAACCTTGATAGCAACATCCTCGCCAGTTTCTCTAAGTGTAGCACGGTAAACTTGGCCCAAACTAGCAGCTGCTATTGTCCCTGATGAAATTTTGCTGAACAATCTCTCTAGAGGCTGTCCAAGTTCCTCCTCAATTATGGCAAAAGCTACCTATCAAATATCCAGCAGCAACCACAACTTTATTGATCACCCTGGTTCATCTGTATAAACTCTAATATTAATAATCTGGAAGAACTAGTATCTGCTGTAACAATATACCTGGTTAGGGACTGGAGGAACATCATCTTGCAAGATGCAGAGTTCATTCATATAATCCTCTCGAATAATATCAGGCCTGTTGGCTAGGACCTGAAGAACAAAATCAAAGCAAGTTAGGATAATTGTGTAGGAAAGATAGGACAAGTGCATTCATATTGTACAATGAGATTTATCCTTTGTCATCAAGGATAAATGATATGACCTGTCCTGCTTTTATGAAAGATGGCCCCAGATCACATAGAAGATTGCGAAGCTGGCGGGCACGATATGGAACAATTTCTTCATCCCGTCCAACCAAGAAGTCATACACTAGAGATGACCAGTAAAATCCAAGTTTCCAAATGATCTCCACTCCCCGACTAGCTAGGGATAGTATGGAGCCTCTTGAATCCATGACTTTTTTCCTGACCTAGCAGTTGTAGAAATGCACACAATTAAAATAACTTTTACCAAATCAATCCTGTAAACATAAATGCATGAATATTTCGGTACATTTTCTGGAGTGTACTTCCGGAATGGGATACAAACGCCACGTTCGATATCAAGTTGCTCCAATGCACTGCTGGGTTTGTCACTCGATGTACTTTTGGTGCGTGGAAGTTGGGCTGTGTTTTGAGATGAGAAAGGAGCACTAGTTGACGCAGCATTCGTGACATAGAGGGTCGATTGCCTTCTCCTTATTGGCACCAAGGAGGTTGACTTCGCAAATCCATGGTATGATGCTCGTCTGTTAGGAGGTAATGTATGCGACCACTGTGCTGAAGTCCAGATACATGCTGTGCATAGCTCCATGCTTGAGCCTCAAGTGCTGATATCTGGACGAGATGGCAAACTGCATCAGCAAACTTTAATATTACAGACCCTACCTAAGCAGCATCATTACAGCACTATACTTTCCAAAAGTAAACCGCAAAAGAAAACAAATCAGTCAATCTGTTTCTGGGGTTATTTTATTTTATTTTATTTTTGAATACCAGCTGCAATCCATGGTTGCCCTTTCTTTCTTTTTTGTATATTGTCATCTGCCTAGACAACATTTTGACCGTTAGATTGTTGAGGTTCAGAGTATAGAAATGACAACAACTGAGCACCGATTAGGAAAGCTCTCTTGGCTTCCATGGACTGTATTCCAATTCTAATATGTACTCATACCAGTTTATTACTGACAATTTCCCCTATGCAGATGCAGATTTCTTCATTCTTCTGTGCTGCTACCTTGCCAAGCAACCAATTTGATAGGCAGATATGCAACTAATTTGAAATCACCAACATCAGGTACACTAAGTATGCCGTAATCAGGAAACAGTAAATTTCAAGCACGATATATACTAGAATAAAATTGCAAACAGGTGCTTACTGCTTAGCCATACACCACTAAATCAACATCCAAAAAAACCTATTTGCCTAAAGATTGGAAAGTGGGAGTAGCGAAGAGAAGAAGGACCCGTCCGCCCGGCTCGTTCCCCAGTTGACGCGCCGGCGCCAACGCAGGTCTCCCCTGCCGGCACCGACGGCGTGGCCCCCAAACAAAACAGAAAAGAGAGAGCAGCAACACGACCTAACTGTTTCTATTTGTAAGGAAAAGGAGCTGCGAATCTCACCTTCGGGACTCTGCCGACGCAGTCGCGGGCGTAGGAATCGGAGGAGAAAGCTCACTCCTTTCCGCAGCTCCCCACTGATTCCTGGGGGAGGCGAACTCGATAGATTCCTCCGGCGCCGAGCCGAACCGCGCGCGTGCACTATCTCTCTCGCGCGCTGCGCTCCTGTTTACCTCGAGACCCACGCGACTCGATTTGGGCGTGGGGGGAATGGTTTCCTTTTTCCTTTTCTTGGTCCCGTTTCTGTGGTGCCGAGTGGAGCAGCACGCGTTGGCGTGGCCACGGCGAGGGATGGACTGTGGAGTCAATGCTGGCCACTCAATGTAACTGCGTGGCCACGTCACGCGAGCCAAAATGTGGGGGTAAAACTTTTGCTATCCACAGCCGCCACAGGTACGGTGCGCCCGCCGGCCTGATCGCCAGCGTGGACCACCGGGGATTTCCAAAATGGGGAGAAAAAAGGGTTTTGGACTGAACCTGGAGCTTCCGTAATTAAACACGCCATGATCTTCCCTCTCCCTGGGGGACGAGAGTGACATCTCTATCTGCAGATTTCTTTTATTGGTTTGGAATACTGAAAAAACATGAAAATGAAAATTGAAACTTGAAGGGAGCGGCAGCTTTGGGTGTGGCGTTTATTCTATGTTATCTGCAAGTGACGGATTACTTTTCAACCTCCCAATAATTGTCTGGAGCAAGAAAACAAATCTATAAAAATAGTGCGAGCAAGAATCGAGGCAGGATAAGAGCAACTTCAACAGTCTCTGTATTTTTTATAGTTAGATTTGGAGATTTTGACCATTTGTAAAAATAGAAAACTTCATAATCTAACAAGTCATCCAACAGACTCTTTAAAATGAGACTCTTCATGTACTACAATACCAGCAGGTCCCACATGTCATACTACTTATCTTCTTTCTCCCCACCTCCTCACTCCAGCCTCTCTCTCTCCACTCCTCTCTTCCCCCAAGATCCCAGCGCTCCTCCGTCGCCGCACCAGTTGCTTCTCCCCCAACGCTACTACTCCGCCGCCCGAGCTCCTCCTCTGCCCGGCGCACAAGCTCCTCCGCCGCCCGATGTCCTCCTCCGCCCGGCGGACAAGCTCCTCCGCCCGAGCCTCCTCAAGAGTTGTCCCAAATCCGGTAGCCTCGCCGCCCGCCTCACACGCGCCGCGCGGATCCGGCAGCCTCGTCGCCCACCACACACGCGCCGTGCAGATCCGGCAATCCGCCTCATGCCGGCGGCCCCTCAACGAGCTCCTCCCCGTCGGATCCACCTCACCGCGCTCGTAGTCCCCGCCAGTCGACTCGGCCTCCCCGCGCCTGTCCTCGTTGCCAGCAGGCTCCACCTCCGTCGCGAATGCGCCCCGTCCTCCCCTCCTGACCTCCTCCTCCCCGCCGACCCCACCACACCTCCTCCTCCACCGCCTGCCGGCCCCACGAGACCTCCTCCTCCGCCCTTGGCGCCGACCCACCTCCTTCACCCCAGTCGCGCGCCCAGGGCAGCAGCAGGCGCAGGGGAGATGGCGGCACCCACCGTGGCCGCGAGGGGCTGTGCGAGGGCGGCCGGTGCTGAACGACGACGACGACGACTGCACAAGACCTCCTGGTTCCGGCGGCACAGGCGGCGACAGCGAGCATGCGTGGCTGTGGGCGAGCAGGATTGCGATTTGGCGCGAGGAGGAGGGAGGGAGATCACCACATGCCGCGGATCCCGGGGATTTGGCGAGGCGGAGAAGCTCGCCACAGATCGCGAGCCGTGGGGGCACTGAAGTTGTGAAGTTTTTCATTTGAGCTTATCTGCATTATCATCATTAAATGTGCATGATATGTCATAAACGTCTCATGGTTGAACTCATTAATAGTTGCTAGAGGATTAGAGTGACATGGAGTTATACGTGCATGTCTTGGTGGATGTATGTTTTACGTACCAACTTTTTCATTTCATCTCATATGCATACAAAACTTATACCAAATTGTTGGCCTCGATGGGACATTCAAAATTGAAGTTACGAAGTTTTCCTTTTGAGGTCATTTAGTAGGTCAAAAAATATTTTCCTTAAAAAGAAAATAGGGGCATGGATTTTCAGGTGCGGGTGACCCTAACACCCGCACTTGAAAACCATGTTTAGGTGCGGGTGGCGCCAGCACCCGCACAGGAAAATCATTTCTAGGTGCGGTTGACACCAAGACCCGCACCTAGATATGATTTTCAGGTGCGGGTGTTGGTGTCACCCACACCTAGAAATAATATCTACTGCCTCTTTGAGGAGTTAGACCATTTTCAGGAGACGCGCGTAGAGGACGTCGGCAAGCTGCCAAAATTTCCCACGTGCCGCCGGCCTTCGCGCGTTGCCGTCCTCTGTCCGGTCCGCTCCGCTGGCCCGCGCGCTGCCATCGCCGCTCCTGGCCCGCGCGCCGCCGTCGCCGCTCCTGGCCCGCGCGCCCCGCCGTCCTCCGTCCGGTCCGCTCCCGGCTCGCGCGCACCCCCGACCCGCTGTTGTCCTCTCCGTCCGGTCCGCTCCGGTCCCCTGTGCGCCCCCGCCGCCGTCCTCACGCTCTGCCGCACTCCGCCGCCGTCCGGTCACGCCGACGCCTCCCAGGCGGCCCGCGCGTCGTTGTTGCTCCCGCCGGCCCCGCACGCGGCATCGCGCGTGCTCTTCCTTGGACCCCTGTGGGCGGTCCCGGCAGCCCGTGCCTCCGTCGTCTGTCCCCGCTGCCACCGGTCGCCGCGCGCCTCGATCTCCGCCCGACGGTACGTCGTCGATCTATGATCCCCGCCACCAAGCATCTATCATGTACTCTTGTATGTTGAGATATATAGGTGTTCATGTCTATTTTTATTTTGGTCAAATGCATGGTGTGTATATGATGTGTCCCTGTGAAATGTGAATAATGATGTGAGGTATTCGATCTCTGCATATAGTTTGAGCTAACAATGTCATCGTCAAGTGGTGTTGGTGGTTGCCGTGGTCGTGGCTGTCGTGGCTGTAGTCGTGGTCGTGGCCTTCGCGGTGTTGTTCTTTGCCTTGGCCTTGGCAGTGTTGGTGGCGGTTGCTTGGAGGACCCATTGCCTCACCATCGAGGCCTTGATTGTCCCTGCGAGATGGCCGTGCCACTTGGTAATCAGACACGTGGAACAATAGCCAACGTGGTAATGATCACTATTTCCTTTATATTTATATATGTTTTAACACTTCACATGCAAAATCTCTAATTGTAGTTACATATAAATTATTGTAGCTTATCAACAATGTTAGATGGCTTAAAGATATTCTCGACGATATGGGTGGTACTCCTCCTGTAGTGCAAACGGAGGAACTTGGGAATAACTCCACAAGACTGCATATCTTTTTCTCTGTACCTGCTCGAGGTGTAGATTACCAGTATTTGCCAATAGGAGGGCCACATCCAATGGTGCCCGTTGTAATAGCGGGTGATGTAGCATTTTATTGGGTTACCCAAGAGAGGACCTTTGTGGACATATGTTTAGAGGTGCTTCAGAATATCGGGCGCTTCGTGCCAGACTTATCATATTTAAAAATAAAGCAGCTCGAGACAGGTGAAAGCACAGTTGTTCAGACTGGTTAGAGGCTTTGCAAGGCTCATCAAGATGTGGTATAAAATATCTTTTTTATTCATTCTTAATTAATTTGTTTGTGTTACATATATTGTTAAGTTTCATATGTTTATTATCTCATCCCGTCATCTTATTGTGTAAGATTATATGTCTGGTTCAACCTATGCCTCAATGAGCTTCTGAGCGATTCTTAATCAAGTTGTGGAAAAAGTTGGGTTGGATTACTATGGTGTGCAGCCGTGCTTCACCAGAGATTGGAAGCATCAAGCAACTCTAACTTTCTACAGGGCAGACCAACCCGACGCTCCACCAATGTTTGATATTTGCAGCGCTGTGTGTGACAGTTATCCGGAAGCAGAGCTAAGTGCATTAGCACACGCTTGATCTTATTTTGATGGAGTTCTAGGCTGGACCATTGGAGACATTAACTGTGTTCCGTTTCTACAAATACGTGCCATATTAAGACCTATGCCTTAACTAGTGGTTTATGTACAAACTTATTTATAAGTAGTAGTGGTTGATGTATGAACTTATTTATAAGTAGTAGTGGTTGATGTATAAACATATTTATAAGTAGTAGTGGTACGGTTGATGTATGAAGTTGGATTTCTAGAGTAGTAGTGGTTGATGTATCACTAGTAAATTAACATTGTCGTGTTCAATTTGAAGGGGTTAATCGTTTTGAGAACCGAGAAAATTGCGTGAAAAAATTGTCGGGAACATTTTTTCTACGAACCGACGAAAGTTTCACCCGCACCTGGAAAAGCATTTCCAGGTGCGGGTGACCCCGCCACCCGCACCTATAAATGGATATTTCCAGGAGCGGGTCACCCCGTCACTCGCACCTGTAAATGCTTTTCTAGGTGCGGCCATTTTGCTCGCTCCTAGAAACCACTATTTCTAAAAGTGACAGTTAGGAGTGGGTTTCGCGCCCGCACTTAGAAATGGGATTTCACCCACTCCTAAAAACCATTTCTGTAGTAGTGAAGTATCGTAGCATTGAGTAGGGTTCTATAAGATTTTGAGTCAAAGTGATGGTGAATTATGATTTGACTACAAAACTTTTTGTATAGACAATAGAAGAAGGTTTGCTTCATGTGATTTTTTGGTAATTTTTTGAAACCATTTGATAATTTTAATGTTATAAAAAGAAGAAGAAGTAGGAATAAAAAATAAAAAAGTTTTCCGAGTGTTTTATACAACACTCTGCAAACAGCTTCATTGCCGAGTGTTTTTCCGGACACCGGGCAAAGAGTGCCATGTCATCATTCTGAATACCTGCAAAGATGCTCTCCTATTGATCAGCCCTTCCTCCCATCGGATAACTCCCTTCCTCCCCCTTTCTCTCTCCCTCCCCTTCTCCTGAAAACATGTCGTGGCCTCCTCCTCTTCTCCCGTAGTCGTCACCGCCGGTGGCCTTCCTCCTCGATCTCCTTCTCCAGCCACGCCGCTGGTCCACAGCCGCACCTCCATTCCCAGCGCCCACCCCTCCTTCTCCCATCCGTGGTTGCCGGGTCACATCCCGTCGCCTCATCCCTCCACGACCGCGGCGGGCAGTGCCCGTCCCTAGCCCCCTCTCCCTCCTTCCCCCGCCGGATCAAGTCTGTCGGATCGAGCTCCTCTACCCCCCAAACCAGATCGAGGTCGTCGAAACGAGCTCCTCTCCCTCCCGTATGTCTAGGCGGCACTCAATCCGGGCGTTGCGGCCCGCATGACCTGTGCAGTGGCCGTGGTGAGGCTCCTCCCTTCCCTCCCGACACCGTCCCTCCCCTCCCTCTTCTTCCACCGCCGCCGCTGGTTTCCAGCCCTCACAGGAGGCTGGATCTCCCACGGTGGTGATGTACTGCACCTCGAGCACCAGCGGCGGCCGGCCTGTGCAGTGGTGTGTGAGGGAGCGTGGTGACAGCAGCAGTGACGTGCCCGAGGCCTGAGGGGGCATCGGTGCTTTTTTTAATTTATTCCGAAAATATTCGTCGAGTGCCAGATACAACACTCGGCAAAGCTTCGCTGAGTGCGCGACAAAATACACTCGGCAAAGCACGCTTTGCCGAGTATCGAGGGGTCGAGTGCCTTTCGCGAGTGCAACACTCGGAAAAGTTTTTGCCTATTACATTCGTGCTTTGGCCGAGCGTTTCTGGCACTCAGCGTCTAGGACTTTCCCGTAGCGTGCTCACTACTTACTGTCTCACCCGCAATCACCACATATATATATCAGGCCCGTCCCTACCATCTATTTGCGCTGTTCCTTTTCTATGTGATAGGAGCATTTGTTCCCTCTTGAGTTTTGTGGCTGTTTTGTAGCCTTATTGTGCAATAATAGTACTATGAACATTGAACA
This sequence comes from Cenchrus fungigraminus, assembly GCA_036936925.1. Classification (NCBI taxonomy): domain Eukaryota; kingdom Viridiplantae; phylum Streptophyta; class Magnoliopsida; order Poales; family Poaceae; genus Cenchrus; species Cenchrus fungigraminus. Next base: position 96,314,838 of record CM072774.1, on the reverse strand, counting down.
GTGATAATTTTTTTCTTTAGAGTTAATAAATCGTTAACAAAGATGCACATCCACTACCGGCCGAAAGTTACTACAGATACCTTAATTCGTCTCTACGTCCTAATGCAGCATTGATCATTTCAAGCACCCTGCAAACCAAAAGCACTAGTAATGGTGTGTATGTGTGTGTGTATTACCACTTCTGTCTTAAATAAACCTGGAAAATACTATATAATACCAAACTAAGTGGGAGAACATAAGAAAACACAATTTATTATTATCCTTTTATTAATCTGGTACCACAACCATAGTATGATGGAAGCAGGTTCAAAGCATGCAAGCAGATCCAGCTTCCAAGTGCAGTACAAAAGCCAGAATATTATCAGGACATGATGACCCCAAAACGCAGAGTTACGAGACAGAGCGCCGACAACAAACACAATCAAGGTAACAGAAAAGAAAAACAGCCACATAAAAACATGACCAAGTCGACTAATCCTTGCAAGAGAAAAACACGAAGAATACATGCACATCACAGATTACCTAACAATCTGAAGCCAACGAAGGTCGAAAATTAGGATGTTATGCAAGATTATGCCTCCAAGAGCTAAGTGATGCCAACACTGCCATATTTGTCTTTCCACAAAGGAGTAGACCAAGTCTTCACCCGGCAATTCCACACAGCATACACCAGACCTGAAAGAGAGCAAATGCGATGGAAAGGGAGCGAGCAATCCCCAACAACCTCGATGAGGAACATCCACAGGCACAATCAAAGACAATCAAAGGAGCGACCATTTGGCGTGGTGAACCTAATATGATAAGAAAACTCCACTCACCACACAACAACAAACCTAACTAATGGGGCGATCAATACAACTAAAAGCTACGACCCCAACTACCGATAACCTTCAAGATTATGAAGAGGCAGGGCAAAGATCTCCTACACATATAATTGCGAAACAAATAGAATAGCACCATGGTTTTCCCAAGCTGGATAGCAATAAGGAGGGATATGCAAGACAATGCCTCCAATGAAGGAATGAAATCAAAGACGTTGCCTGTGTCGGTCCATTGAAGAAAGAATTGACCAAGGTTTCAATTAGCGTGACCAATATGTTGTTGATCACCTCGACGACACCACCAAGAGAGTGAGAGCTACACTGTACCCACGGATGTAGCAGCTACCAGCACAGGACAAAAGCAGGCAGATCTAGGCTCATGACACCTGCAACCAAGCACTGACAACACACCTACGAAGAGCTAGCAGAAGGTTCAAGAAGAGGCCAGCCTGACAAAGGTGGCTATTAAGCCGCGAACATATAGAACATCACAAGCAAGCACAGATAATGCCTTCCCTCTACCCAGCAAAATCCGATGACGATAATCGAGGGTGACCCTTGCAGGAGGTGGCCTCCATGGGTGGCGGCGGCACCTCGAAGCAACATAATGACTTGATGGGGATGAAGACAACAACCTGCCAACCTGGCCAGCAAAGAAGAAGGTTGGAGGAGGTATAGCCCCACAAGCAACCACCATCGGCAACTGATCATCACGAGCAACACATCCGTGTCAGGAGGGGGAGCAGATTTGGTGGACACACACCGAAGTAGACCACCAAGGCAGATCCGAAGACCCTGACCTTGGTAAGCAATGAAACATGTGTTGGAATTTATGTGGGCTTGTCCCAACAATTAATTCTGAAATTCCTAAATAAATCTCAAAAGCCCATACACATGAGTGCATAGGGGAGTAGTGGAATCCTTTAGTGCCACCTTGCTAGTGGAAGGTGGAGGGAACCGACTTAAAAATGGAAGTTGTTCTCATCTTCTAAAGACTAGTATGAGGAGGAGAAAGGAAGTCCACACGCGCTCGCTCGCTCGCGCACGGCACCTGCGTGAATGGTCCGCCGAAATCCAGCTTCTCGCCTTGCGGGAGCGCGGTCTCCTTTTGCAGTTTTAGTTTTTGGTCTTTTGGTTTGCTGAGTCTTAAACGGACTCAACTTAGAGTCCTACTTGTGATTGTGTTTCACGAGGTCGGTTTCCCGGACTATATAAGTAGACCACCGGTCACGCTAAAACGTATCAAATCAACAACTAGAGTTTTGCCTCTGCTTACTGCTGCGCCGCCGCCGCCAAGACTCCAGCCTGATCGTTCGCGTGCACCTGCGACCGGGCGAGCATGTCTCTGGAACCGTCGTCTTTGCGATCCTGCACCGGGAGAAGGCGAATAAGGTTTTTGGGAAGCGCTCTTCGCGCGACTGCTCCCAAACGACTACTGACTGCTCCCAAACGACTACTTCATCTACTTCTCGGTGGTCTACTGTACGACTACTTCCTGGGGGTCGTTCGAGGGACTACACTGCGTACATCTTCCTGCATCGACATTGTACGACTACATCGACTGAGGTCCTCCCACGATTAGTATGGCTAATCCAGAGGATAACGGCGCATCGGTTGCCCCCGGCAACCGCCCCGCCTTTGGGTACACTCTCATCTTACTATGGTTTTATTTGTTCATCATGATCAATCTTCCTTGTCTGTCTAGTGTACGAATCGTACTTACACTAGTTGCTATGATCAGTGATATAAGTTATCTACACATGCTTAATCTAGTTGCTCAGTTCGTCATGATTTATATTCTGATTTTAATCTGAAAATTGCCTAATATTTCAATAACATGACCTAGTGCTGTGGGGTGAAGGGAGGAGGAGGAGACGTAAGGGAAGGGGTGAGGAGCATGGGTGACCGAGAGACAGGTGGTGGAGGCAGCAGGAGGCAATGACAGTGAGGTGAGCGCCTGTCGGTGTTTTAGACCGGCAAACCTACCAAGGGGGTACCCGAGGTAGTAGATTGTGCGGTGTGGGATCGTGATCGTGAGACCTGTAACTCGAAGGTATGCGCAAGGACACAGGACACAAGATTTATACAGGTTTGGGCCGCCAAGGTGGCGAACCCTACGTCCTGTTTGGGGGATCAAGTATGGCGCCCTGCGCTTGGTGTTGGGTTGAGATGTCCTCCTAGGTACCCGGCCCTCCTTTATATAGTCTAGGGGCGGGTTCCTAGTCGGTTACAAGTTAGGAGTCCTAGTAGGATTACACGGAACGAGTCCTAGTAGGATTACAGGGGAATTCTGGTAGGAGTCCGTCTTCTTCCTTCCTTGTATGAGTACCCGGGGTGTATACCCGACAAGCCCCCGAGTACGTTGGAGTCGAGAGTAGTAGTTCGAGTAGTCTTGAAGCCTCTTCGAGTAGTTCTTGAGCGTCCTCGAGTACTGCTTTAAGAAGTCTTCAATAGTACTTGAACTGCCACGAGGCTGGAAGGTGGTCCAGCTCATCAGTCTTGAAGTCGAGAATATATGGAAGTGCGGTTGCAACATCGCACTCCATATGGAGTAGCCCCCGAGCCTTGGGTTGAGTCGCAGACTCTAGCTGAGGGTCAGTCTTGATTCTGAATCTTCCGACTTGAAAAATTGAATGATGGGTATAGCATAGCAGCCCCCGAGCCTTGAAATGATTAGGTAATCAATCCAAGGGTCTTCAGTGTTCGTGAAAGCCATCATCCGAGTACTCTTGTAGCGTCAGCCCCCGAGATAAGAGAGTCGTATGAGCCACGTCGAGTAGTTGTTGGTACGGAACCTCCGAGCTTGAGAGCGAGCGAAGTCTGCTAGAGTTGTTCTAGAGTAGTAATTTGAATGCAGCCCCCGAGCTGGAGAGTTTCCGAGTAGTAATTTGGCGTCGAGCCGTGGAGCTTGAGAAGTAGCCGTGCCGTCAGAGCTGACTTTAGATGCGACCGAAGTCGACTTTAGATGCCGACAGAGAGGACTTTAGATGCGACTTGAAAAACCGAAGTCGACTTTAGTTGCCGCACGGAGCGGACTTTGAGGTGCGACTTGAAAACCGAAGTCGACTTTTTAGTTGCCGCATGGAGCGGACTTTGAGATGCGACTTGAAAACCGAAGTCGACTTTAGTTGCCGCACGGAGCGGACTTTGATATGCGACTATAGAAGTCGACTTTAGATTGCCGCGCGAAGCGGACTTTAGATGCGACTATAGTAGTCGACTTTGTGCCACGCGGGGTGGACTTTAAGATGCAAAAAACAAAAAGCACTTCCGGAATGCAAAATCGAACGAAAAATCAGAGAAAACGAATAGTTGTGCCGCCGGAGCGGGCTTGAGCACCTGAGCCATGGATTTCAGACCCAAGGTACGGTTGCCGTCGGAGCGGGCTTGAAGGTGCGACCGGAGTCGACTTGAGTACCTGGGCCATGGATTTCAGACCCAAGGTACGGTTGCCGCCGGAACGGGCTTGGGAGCGACCGGAGTCGACTTGTGCCACCGGAGTGGACTTGAGGTTGCGACTATAGAAGTCAACTTGAGTACTTATGGTACTAGGACCCATGGTACAGAGCGCGAGTACTTAGGGTACGAAACCCATGGTACAGGGTATGAAAACCACGTGCAGCTAGGTACCATCGTCGCCAGGACGCGAGGGCCACTTACAGCTAAGTTCCATCGAAACTTACACACGCAGTATGCCGCCGAAGCAGGCGAAGGTGCGACCGGAGTCGACTTTAAGTTGCCGCGCGGAGCGGACTTTAGAAGCTGCCTCGTTGGGATAGCCCCCGAGTTGATGAAGTAGACTCGTGGTGACTTGATAGATATACCCCAAGAGTAGTCAGCAGAGTGTAGCCCTCGTGAAAAACCCGCCGAGAAGCGTACACCGATGAGTAGTCGGCATGTTGTCCTACATGATGAGGAGAACAAGCCAACAAAAGAAAACAGTAATCATTTAAATAAATGACTTAGTTGTTGCTGCCTGGGCAGACTGTTGATGCGACCGGAGTCGAGTTGTGCCGCTGTAGCGGACTTTAGATTGCGGCCATTGGCGTCGACTTGTGCCGCCGTAGCGGACTTGAGATTGTGCAGTTCTGAAGGGTAGTTCCCGTGTAGAAGCATGTACAGACGGGTAGTCCTTAGCGTGTTTGTCCTGCGCATGGAAGACAAGCCAAAGAAGAAAAAACAATCATTTAAATAAATGACGTAGTTGTTGCCGCTAGAGCGGTCTTGTAGATGAAGCCGTGGCGGTCGGAGATGGAGCCACGAGGATTGTTGCTAAAGTTTGACCAGTCAGAGTTGATTCCGACTAGTTGTTGGGGCGTTTCTGTCGCTCTCGACTAGTTTGGAAAACTAGTCGAGATGAGTGGTCGACGCGATGCGGCCGGAAGACGATGTCGCGGCGGTGCGCGGCGTACTCGAAGTAGAGCCGGTGTTGCCGCGAGACAAGTAGTCGCGACGCACGGCGTGGCTGAAGTAGAGCCAGTGCGACCGGACAACAAGTCGAGTGGCGGCGCACGGAGTAGTCGGGCCGCGAGACGGAGCGACCGGGCGCACGGCGAGAGCCAGTGCGACCGGACAACAAGTCGAGCGGCGGCGTACGGAGTAGTCGAGCCACGAGACGGAGCGACCGGGCGCACGGCAAGAGCCAGTGCGACCGACCGACGAGAAGTCGAGCGGCGAGACGGCGCGTGGTCGACGACGAGCCGCGCGAGGAGCCGAGGCACCCGATCGCACGACATAGGTGAAGCAGTCGACGACGAGCCGCGTGAGGCAAAGTAGTCGACGACGAGCCGCACGACGAACCACGCGACGTGCCGAGGCACCCGGACGCGCGGCGTAGGCGAAGTAGTCGACGACGAGCCGCGCGAGGCGAAGCAGTCGACGACGAGCCGCGTGACGAGCCGCGCGACGTGCCGAGGCACCCAGACGCGCGGCGTAGGCGAAGTAGTCGACGACGAGCCGCGCGACGAGCCGCGCGACGTGCCGAGGCACCCGGACGCGCGGCGTAGGCGAAGTAGTCGACGACGAGCCGCGCGAGGCAAAGCAGTCGACGACGAGCCGCGTGACGAGCTGCGCGACGAGCCGCGCGACGTGCCGAGGCACCCGGACGCGCGGCGTAGGCGAAGTAGTCGACGACGAGCCGCGCGACGTGCCGCGCGACGTGCCGAGGCACCCAGACGCGCGACATAGTTGAGCGTGTTCTGCCGACGCGCGAACAGAGTACGAAAATCGATTCCGTTTTTCGACAGAACTCGGCGACTTGCTTTGCATTGCGACTTGACTTGCTTGTCGTCGAGTAGATTGATTTTGATGATGAAAAGGTCCTTCGAATTCGCCCGGTGGTGATGATCACCCCTACCTGGCGCGCCAGCTGTCGGTGTTTTAGACCGGCAAACCTACCAAGAGGGTACCCGAGGTAGTAGATTGTGCGGTGTGGGATCGTGATCGTGAGACCTGGAACTCGAAGGTATGCGCAAGGACACGAGACACAAGATTTATACAGGTTCGGGCTGCCAAGGTGGCGAACCCTACGTCCTGTTTGGGGGATCAAGTATGGCGCTCTACGCTTGGTGTTGGGTTGAGATGTCCTCCTAGGTTCCCGGCCCTCCTTTATATAGTCCAGGGGGCGGGTTCCTAGTCGGTTACAAGTTAGGAGTCCTAGTAGGATTATACGGAATGAGTCCTGGTAGGATTACAGGGGAATTCTAGTAGGAGTCCGTCTTCTTCCTTCCTTGTATGAGTACCCGGGGTGTATACCCGACAGCGCCCCCGCCCCCCCCCCAACGGACTGGGTGAGGTCAGATCAGCTAGCAATGGTTGAAAAACGTGACAACAAGGTTTATTTGCAATAGGTACAATTACCACAATGGGGGTATTGTTGTGAGCCATTGCAATTTATATTTGCGGTATTAGATGCATTGGAATGCTTTTCTTTTTCATGTTACAATACATGGTAATTGCATGCAATTAAAGTGTTGCAGTAAACAATTTTGTGATGGAAATGAATTAAAGACACTTTTTTGTTATGATATTCTGTGGCTGAAATAAATTAGTACTCAGTCAAAAAATCAGCATATGGTCGCAGTACGTGCAAAGCCTTGGTTTGATGGTTGCTCAAACGGTCCCAAGTTGCCGCATCAACCACAGGAAGAGTGAGTTCATGGACTATGCCACTTTTATTTGCAATTGGATGTTTCTGACTTGCATGTGCCGTATGTATAGATTTTATCGACTCGTATGGACCTGTATAGACTTGTGACTTGGTTGTGGACTCGTTACTTGCATTTGTGGACTATGCGATGATTATCATGATATTTGAACTTCCTGTGATGATTATGGTGTGCCTGTGATGATTATGAACTGCCTGTAATGATTATTAACTGTCTATGGTTATATATAGTCCATGGTGGTACCATATATGAAACTGCATTAATCAAAACAAAATAAAAGGAGTTTGTCGTGAGTAAATGTCAAAACTCACGGCACAAGCCGGGAGCTTTGTCTTTTGCTTTTGGCAAATAGGGCATGACGTGGCGCCTGGGAAGCACACCTTTGCCGTGAGCCGTGAACCTGGCTCGCCTGGGAAGCACCTTTGCCGTGAGCCGTGAACCTGGCTCTCGGCAAAGGCTGGTTCCCCGACGCCACGTCATTCCTCCATGTTGTGAGCCGGGTGTTAGGCTCACGAGACAAGGGGACGTCACCGTGACACCTAACCCATTCTTTGTCGAGAGTCATTTCCGCTCACGGCACACTTGTGTTGTGGGTCCGGGGCCCAGCTCTCGGCAAAGAGCTCTTTGCCGGTCAGATAGTGCCAAGAGCACATATGGGTTACACCCTCCGTCCTAGATTATAGCTTCGTTTAGACTTTTCAAAGTCAAAATTTTCAACTTTGACCAATAATAACTTTGAAAATAATTTATTTTACATAGAAAAGATTAAATATTTTGATAGTTGGTTTCATGATAAATCTACCAATATCATTTTTGTGTTATTAGCATTTATGACTATTTCACTATTCACGGTCAAAGTTGAAAACATATGACTTTGAAAAACTCTAAACGAAGCTACACACTGGGACGGATGGAGTACTAGTATTCTAGCATACATAATTCCTCTATTCTAATGTTATATATTATCAAATCCCATATAATTCCTAGTGGCTACACCGAGTTCACGGGGTTTGTGGCGGTTCACCACAAAACTGTCGGGTTCCTTGGTTGCTCTACAAAGCCAAGACCAAGACTCAACGGGCGGAGACGGGATCCGGGCACACCGAGAAGCTTCGAAGTGGGGGACACGCGGCAGGATCGTGGGGCTTGCATCGGGAGGACGCGAGACTGCGGTAAAGGCGTAGCCGCCCGATGGGAATATCCAAGTAATTGACCATATTTCCCCTGAGAAGTGTGTATCTTCCTTTATGTTGTAGGGCTAGCGTGGTCATTTGCCTCAACCGAAGAGACCTCATATATATAGCTCTAGGAGGTGGATGACAACTCATCCATCCAAACTGCTTCATAATTCCCTTGCTCCATAGGCTAGAATTTTCATGCATTTGTATAGAATCTGACCTCTGGATGTATGGAAGAATTCGGCATTGTGATGATTTCCCTCTCTTAGCTCTTTATGATTTTCGTGTCACTTTCGGGGCTATTTTGGGGGATTTTCGTTTGTCGCTTGTTTTGTCGATTTGAGGGCGTTTCTCTCCGGATTTCTTTGAGGGGATCTTGGGTGAGTGCCTTGTGCCTCTTTGTGGATGATCTTGACTCCTCAAATGTCGGGATTTGCCTTCGATTCGTGAGTTTTCGGTGGAACCCTAGGTGGTGGCTTGAGCTCGGTTGTTTTGCGTTTCCCGTTTGTTGGAGTGGTTTGAGGTCCTAAGATTTTAGGCATAGCATCTCCTAGAGAGGCTTCTCATCTACCTAAAATCTTGGCTCAATTCATCCAGCGGTTTGGGAGATCTGTGGTTGGGAAGGTGGAGTTGACTTTGTGAGCAGCTTGTTTCTGGGTCTGTTCGTGCCCGACGGACAGTCCGTCTGGTAGGCACAGACAGTCCGTGAGGAGCACTGTTTGTCATGTTAGTCCGTGTTCTTCAGGGAAAGATTTTCAGAAAATTAGGAAAATCCACAAACAGTCCGTGAGTCTTGTTTTTGCCGGGGTGTTTCTGGTGGTTTCTGGTGGTGTTTTCGGACAGTCCGTCCAGGCCTGTCGGACGGTCCGTCGTGCCGTGACAGACAGTCCGTGGTGCCACTTCGAACGGTCCGCAGGGAGAGGTTCGTCTCTGGTGGTTCTGTTGGCAAATACGGACGGTCCGTCCTTGACCCACGGACGGTCCGATCGTGAGCTGCGGACAATCCATCCCAGGCCTCGCAGAATAGTCTAAGTTCTTCGCTTGTTGTGTTGTTCTTCCGCTTTGCTTTGAGCTTGAACTTGTTCCTAGGGTTGGTAAGTCTGTTGTGACTACGTGACCTTGGCAAATTCATGTGAGAACTTTTGGTTGTGATTTTGGGACTTAGCCGATTTTTCTTCAGAGAAATTTTTATCGGCTCCCATTCACTCCGCCCCTCTCTGGTCGCCTAATCGGTCCTTCAGTACACTACCCTAGGTCCCTAGCAACACATGTATTTCGAAAAATGCTCTCCATAAGCAACACTTTCAACAAGTTATACTCAAAAATTTTACAAAAGAACTCATGTTTTACATATACTCACAAAATTTAAACTCAAAATCCAACTCGTACATCAAGAAACAAAAAGGAGAAATCCAGCCAGGGGAAGAATGAACCAAATAAATAGTTTAGAAGAGTAAGATGTGCTTAAATTTTGTTTGGTTGGGAGTTGGTTTGGTGGGTCCGCGCGCGTGTGCGGGGGGGGGGGGGGTAAGCAAGCAAAATAAAAAGTCAATAGGTGAGGGAACTAAAATGTAATTTTTCCCCATTCTAAAAAGGGCATATCATTTTTAATAGAAAGCTGGTTGTTTGCCTCTTTGGATTAGTTCTTCAATGCTTGGTTCCAAATTTATTTGAGACCAACACACTGCCATGAAACTGAAATATTCACTGAACTCTTTATCAATTTCAACTTATTGTTATATGAACAATATTCCTTGGTAGTGGAGTTAACTGACGCTCCACCATATCCCTGATTAGCTCCAAATAAATCCTGCCACGCTAGCTTATGACAAACCAGCGGTGATAGGGTATTGTCACCACTGATTGTAGTATCACTGTTGGTTCATGTTAAAAACTGGCAGCGATGACTTATCACCACCAGATCGATTGGCGAAAACAACCGGCAGTGATAAGGCGGTGGTGATGATGTTGTTTGTAGTAGTGTAAGTTCATACATATTTGTATGCATTTAGAGAGATACACTATATTTAGGTGCTTAGGCAAAGCTATACACCTAGAAAATATTAAAAATGACTTACAAATTGGGACCGATGGAGTAGGAAATTAAATGAGATAACACACGATTTATTATTGCATTTATTTTGATACCACAACCAAAGTACAGTGGAAATCAAAGGATCCAAGCATATCTAGCTAGTAGGTACGATACACTAGAAGTGCTTGAATGCATGGCTGTTCTTATGGATCTCGCTCGCATTATTTAGTTTATTCAAGCTTTGTATCCAACACAAATGAGAGAGCCGGAATCGCAGGACAGCAGGCTACCCCTGGGTGGGGATGGGGGCTACGATGAAGTTGGAACCGACATCAACAAAGCACCAGACGATGACACGGTCAAATTCTTCAATTGGTGGCTCTGGGTCATCACCCACTATCATGTTAACTAGAAAGCCTCGCGGCGTTGCCGCGCATGGCCAGTGGGTGGGACATTTTTTTTATACAAGTATATTTACATTGTTGTTTGTTTGCGTTTTTTTAGATCAATTTCTTATTTTGACCCATGATGTCTCCACTTGTGGCACATTCTGGCTTTGTCTCTTGCCCGCTATGTGGAGTGTGCTACGGGAGAAGTGGTTTCTATTTTGGATGTCACCTGGTATATTGAGTGATATATGTGGTTGCATTGTGGTTGCATGTTCGACGAAGATGTTATTAAGGATTTGAGCAAGGAGCACGATGGTTATGGATTTGGACTCAGATATGAAATGATGTGTTGGATGCATGGTTGAGAAAAAAGCGAAGCTGATAAATATTATTCCATGATATATATAGTTTGAGTCCTTAAACGCCATGTGTTTAGGGAGGAGGCAGTAGATAGCGTGACAATTGGACAATTTTTTTTTTGCTTTAGCTTAAAATGCTTCTTGAGTGGTAACAAACATTGTTACGTCTATGCCTGTGAGAGTAATAATGGAACTGATTTTTTGTTCAATTATTATTATTATTTGTCCAATTATTATTTTTTGTCCATTTTTTAAGACTATCTTGTCCAATTTATTGATTGTTGATTCTACCCGTCGGTTAACCAGTATGCATTGCGGTCCAATAACAGATGATTTCAGCCCAGCCCAAATAACCAACCTAACCCTACTTATATAACCTTGCGCTCCCAACCCCCTTCTCAGTCCCACTCTTCCACCGGCCGCCGCCGACCCCATTCCTCATTCGTGGTCGTCGCCGGCGCTGCCTGCTGCGCGGCGTCGTGCCGGCCGGTGGACGCATCCGGGCATCCACGCCGCAAGCAACCCCGTCCGTCAATCCCGTTCCGCAGCAGTGGTTCCACATCCGGCGAAACAGGTTGGGCAGCGCGGGGGCCATCTAGCCCCGCGGGCGGGGAAGTGTCTTCACCGCGGGGGCTGAGGGGCACGGCCACACAGGGACTCAGGGAGCGGGACGCCATTTGCTTGGGCTGCTGATCTGCTGTGCATCGAGGAGTACGGCTGCAGCAAGCTCCTGCTCTGGCACCTTTGTCTTATCTGTTCTCTATCAATCCAGTACGAGTACAGGCATCTTTTATTTGCTTCGCTGAATTGATGTTCGTTGCTTTGATTTCTTGGCAATCCTCGCTTCGATTTGATTCAATTTTGATCATGATCTCCGCGAAAATCATAGACGGTGAAACATTTTGTACTTACTCTGCGTCCACCATTGCTTCTTTAACTGGCCATCTAGATCCAGTGCTCCGATTTGTCGATTGTGTTAATTTGTAATTTTGGATCTGTGTAGTGTTGATATTTCGATGTTCTCCCGATTCTCTTTCGCTCCCTCTCTCTAACACGCCACGGGCGGCGCGGCGACTGCCGGCCCGCGTTCCTCTGCCGGCTCTCGGTGCAGGTGAAGCGAGAGGGCGGCCCTGTTACTGGACTGCGGGTTGATTTTAAGAAAGATGAGGGTTTTTTGTGCAAAATGACTGCTACTGGCTCGATCCAACCCGTTCGAGCGCTCGATCCGACGGCCGGGAAAAGCTGACGACGTGGCCAGCCTCCTCGGCCTCGGTATTAGCCAAGTTTCGTAGGTAAAAGATGACACGCAGGTCAGGTCGATCATGTTGGATAACTTTATTGGCAACTTCACAATGCTTGTGTAACAGGTCTGGCCATGATTGCCGCTGCGGAATACCCGACATAGCTAGCTCGCCTGAATCCTCTGCGAATTAACAAATTAATATAAAAGAGTAAAAATAATGTTAATTAGCATTAACTTCGTACATAGGTTTAACATCCTACATGATGAAATTAGTAGACCAAGTATAAACGAGCAAAAAAGCAACTGAACAACACATGCAGTGGTGATAAGAAGAGACAGGATTTAGTTCTTCTCCTGAAAAACTGTTAGCAGTAACTTCATATATAGGTTGTGGAACTAGGCTGACATGGTACACGACAAAATTAGTATACCAAGGAAAGTAAACGAGCAAAAATGGTGCTCGATCGTAATGCACTATTATATGAGGTTAATGTATAACATATGCAATCAACCGTAAGGGTTAACACCTGCAAACGAACCTGTGCAGAATTACAGGGAGAGGAAAGGGCAAAGTTGAATCAGGAGTTGGCTGCACGTACTACTGGTCTACTGCGCTTATGATTATGTAACTCTGATAGGGTGTTCTATTTATACAAGAACGGATACGTACATAAGATCTATATATGGCGCAGGCAGCTTAATTGCTTTCTCGTGTTGATGACAACCTTGTGACGTATTCACTTGTGCAATTAAGCGGCCGTGCATTGCGTACATCGATAACGCATGTCTCCCTCTGCAATCATCTTGTTTACGGATAACTAGAAACAGCGCATGAGGCTATAGCTGTCGAATAATCAAGACAAAATTAAAGAAGCATATACCTGCTGCACTTGCGTATCCACTACTACAGAAAATATTTGTAAGAGCGCTTCCTTTTTTTTACAGGAGCGGGCGGTTTTGCGCCCAATCTAATAAAAACATGTATCACTGCAGCAGCTAGACCCGCACCTAGAAATCATTTTTGGAGTGATGACGCCATCACCCGCACCTGGAAATATTCTCATTTCTAGGTGCGGGTGATTTTCAGGTGCAGGTGATGATGTCACCCGCTCTTAGAAATGGATTTCTAGGTGCGGGTGATGACATCACCAGCTCCTGGAAATGGTCTCGTGGAAAAAAAATTCATAACTTCTTGATATGATGTCGGATGAAGACAAACTTTATATCAAAATTGTATAGCTCGACGAGACCTAAAACTTTGTTGTTGACAAGTTTTTCATTTGAGATTGTTTGATATTTCAAAATATCCATTTAAGTACTATGAGATTGTTTGCAAAACTTATATCTCTTATATAATTTCATGAAACTATATGAGATGTGTATAAGATTTGTGAAGAATATTACTACCACTATACCGGATGAGGAAATGACCAAATAAAAGTTCTCAATCTTCAGAAGTTACAGAACTTTGTAGTTGAACCATTTTTAATTTAAATTACTTTCGTCAATGAAAAGTACGTCAGAAATTTCTCGAATTTGAAAATTTGAATTATTCAAACGACCTCGAATGGAGAAACATTCTAAATAAAAGTTGTAGCTATTGAAAAGTTATGAAACTTTGTAGTTTACAACTTTTCTATTTGAAATCATATTGCCAATGAAAAACTAGCTATGAATCTTTCAAATTTGAAATTCAAATTTAGTAAATGACCTCGAATGGAGCAAGTCTCAACATGAAAGTTGTAGATCTCAAAAAGTTATGCAACTTTGTAGTTGACAAGTTTTAAATTTGAATACGTATAAAGTCTCAAAAAGGCAATTTACACTCGGTATGGTATAATATGAGTAGAATGAAAACTGGATATGAATGCATATGAGTGTGTATTGTAGTGGTAGAGGAAGCTTTGCGCGGGGGAGATGTCACGAGTCCGAACCCCGTCGGCCGCGTACCATCGCGACTTTGCGTGAAAAATGGCGAGACTTGCGACTTGATGACAGGGACGGGCGGGTGGCTGCCTAGCAGGGTCCTTAAAAAAACTTTTTTTGCTATTTGTTTTGAGCTTTTTAACGCAACCATGTTTTTGTTTTTAATTGATTAGCAGTTGCGGGCCACCCCGTCACCCACACCTGAAAATGGTGTTTCCAGGTGCACCTGGAAAAGCTTTTCTAGGTGCGGGCATTTTACCCGCTCCCAGAAACCTCTATTTCTAAAAGCGGCAGCTAGGAACGGGTTTCGCGCCCGCACCTACGAATGCGATTTCGCTCGCTCCTAAAAATGGTTTTCTATAGTAGTGTATGATATGTGGCTGTCGTGTTACTAGTTTTGTAGCATTCATAATTCTTTTGTACTAATGTTGTATTATCAATCGCATGTAAATGTAGTAAAAACGTCAGCGGATTGTATAATTTGTATTGAGCATCTTGAACTATAATGTTTCGTCTAAGCTTCTCATCAGTACCAAACATTTACTGATTATAGAGCCAAAAATCTGCTGTCATTAGACCGTCACTGGCATCGTCAAGATAATGCTTGGACGACGCTTGCTAGCTACTCGACAGCTTTCCGGCATCTCCTGAATTCTTTATTACTTTAGTTTCATTTCTGCTTGATCCTTCCGAGGCTTGTCTAGGCCTAGTTAAAGAGAACTTGAACAGAGAAAATAATAGTTGTTGCTCCAAGGTTTGGTTTCTGCTTGATGCTTCCAAGGCTTTGTGCATGCATTATTAGGGAAGTAGCACTACAAGAAATATGCCGACTAGTGATGCAAAAAAGTTCGTTTCTCGTCATAAATCGCGATTAATGACGCCGGTTGTTACGAAAACGCTCTGTCATTAATCAAGCGTCACAAACTGCGATTAATGACGAGACCTTATTTCGCGGCGTCATGAGTTTAATGACTTGTGCAAAATCGTCAATACAAAGCGTTATAACTTCGTTCCTGCAGCTTTGCCACGCTGGACATAATCTGATGTGGCATCCGATGTGGCATGCCAATTGTGACAAACCGTATGCGTCATAAAACGAATTTGACCCGTTTGTAGCTGGGTTGAGCCCAAAACTGTTCCTGTAGGCTAACATTGTTCATATCACCCAAAAAAGATTTTGTCGGACCCAATTGTAACTTTTTTAGATGAAATTTTATTAGGGTGGACCCGTTTTTGTTGGGTCGAGTCCAACAGGTGCACACATTGTTGCAGTCTTTTGTGTCACGTTAATTTGAAAAAAAAAATGACTTTTGGCCAAATTAAAAGTGGGCTAAGCCCACTAAAGGACAACATAAAATTAACTAATCATGCATAAGTATTAATGGATTTCATTTCCATTCTGATCCTTTTTTAGACTAATTCCGATGTGGTTTGCAAAATAGTAATCAACACATATTTCTTTATTCGATAAAGCAAACTGTTGTTTACTATCAAGTACGACCATATTGTTCATCACATATCACAAACTATTAGAAGATAACAGTATCACGGGATCATTGATTAACAAAGCTAAATCCAGGTCATAATCACAAGAGAAAGTGGAGATTTGATCTAATGATCTTAACCTCTTCATCTTTTACTGCTAAGTAGTAGGCGAAGGAGGTCCTCACTGTCTTCGGTTAGCATCTGCAACCTCTTAATATCAGTCGACTGCGTTTTCAGAGTTGATTCTGATTCTTCGGTCTTCTTCTTCAAGCTACATAACTCTTTCTGGTGAGCAATAAACTGTTGTCGAAGTTGTACCCCATCCTGATTGGGAGAGTCAACTCGCTCTTCATCAACACTACTACATAAGGATTTGGTACCCATTCTTGAGTACTCGGCTGCCTCTGTTTTAATTTGTCTGGGAAGAAGCATCATTGACTTGGTAGCTTCCATCTAGCAATAGTGGATCCCAAGTCAGATTAGAACCTTGTAATTGATTCGAACTAAGGAAACAAAGGTGTCAAGTTTGTTACCTTAGAGCAGGTCTGAACAGGAGCGACTTCAGATGTTGACCATTTGGCCTGCTGAAACAAGTACAAGAACAAGAGGTAAGGGTTGAGATCATTCGCAATCGAAAACAAAGAAGGTGTTAAGTTTATTACCTTGGAGCAGGTCTGAACAGGAGCGACTTCAGATAATGACCCTTTGGCCCGCTGAAACAAATACAAGAACAAGAGGTAAGGGTTGAGATCATTCGCAGTCAGAAACAAAGAAGGTGTTAAGTTTATTACCTTGGAGCAGGTCTGAACAGAAGCGACTTCAGATGTTGACCCTTTGGCCCGCTGAAACAAGTACATGAACAAGAGATAATGGTTGAGATCATTCGCAATCAGAAACAAAGAAGGTGTTAAGTTTGTTACCTTGAAGCAGGTCTGAACAGGAGCGACTACAGATGTTGATCCTTTGGCCCGCTAAAACAAGTACAAGAACAAGAGATAAGGGTTGAGATCATTAGCAATCGGAAGCAATTTCATCTATTAAGTTCAATGCGGTACATGAACGATCACACCCAATCCATCATTACCCAAGCATGCAACAAAAATATGGAAAGCCAAAGAGCATAGGTAAGCAATATAATAATTTCATCTTTTAATTTCTACAAACCTCAAATAAGTTGACTTGGAACAATCTCTTACAATAGGGAACAGAAGATCCACAGTCACCCAAGCATGCAACAATAATATTCAAAGGCAAAGAGCATGGGGAAGCAGTCCAATAATTTCATCAACAAATTTCTACAAATCTCAAATAAAATGACTTCGAACAAATTCTTGCGATAGGGTACAGTAGATCCACAATCACCCAAATATGAAAGAATAATATAGAAAGCCAAAGAGCATGGGAAAGCAATCTAATTGAATCGATCGATACAGGGAGGAGACCGCAGACCTGACGAATAGGTAGGGAAGAAGGTGTCGAATGATGTCTCGATTTAGCAGCCCGACCTTGCGCCTTGAGTACGATGTTCTGCTCAACTGTTGCAAATCTGTGGCCGCCAGGGTGAGCCTCGGGGGAGCCGACGGAGCAACGAGTTTGAACCATCTTGCAGCTTCAAGGACATTGCCGAGGAAGGTTGCCGCTCATAGAAGAGGACAATTCATCACCACAAAGTACACACAATCTATGAACCGTCTAGCTAGTAGTAATACCAGACATGTTTTATCGATTGTCTGCAGCTCAGTCAGAGTTCGATTGCTTTTTCTTTCAATAGGGCATTCTCCGCTAACAATTGTTGAATCTCTTTCAGCTGGTCATTCTCCTTCTGTAACAATTGATAAACATGGTCCCTGCATTTGGTCAGCTCTTCCATCAGGGCAATGTTCTCAAGCCGTAATAATGCCATTTCATTCAACCGGGCATGCTCCTGTTGCAGCAATTGATAACACTCTTCCATGCATTTCTTCATCTCTTTGAGCTGGTCATTCTGCTGCTGTAACGATTGCTCATACAAGTGCTTGTAATTTAGATCCTTTTGCAGTGACTTGAGCTCACTAACTTGTTGTTCTTGCAGGTCTCTCTTCACCTTCTGCAGCTCAGCTAAATCAGCTCAGCTTCAGTGGATTCAAGCACCTCCAGAAGATAGAAAAATACAAGAACCTATCAATCCATCAAACGATGCAAACTGAAAACTAACTGAATCAACTTCTAATACCAATTGCAATTCAAATATGAGTGTATGACGAAATATGAATCTATTGTATATGGTCATCCATCCTCTAGATCCCCAAATCTAGAAATCCCCATCCCTAGGTCGATAGGGTAAAATATAGTGGCTCATACCGAGGACTGACCTTGTCGTCCTGTTTCATGAACTCGTAGCCAGGAGGTGGCGCATAAACCACCCTCTCATCACCGCTAGAATCTGCCATTCCCACCATGAGCCGTTGCAGATCTGCGCGTAGCAAAAGTTGAGAGTCTTTGCGAAGGCAGTGAAGCGTTTCGCCTGCGAATTACTGATTTATATTAAAGATTCAAAAAAATGCTTACATGTGGGACCCAATTGAATTTTATGATGACTTGGAACACTCTACTTTTAAAATAATG
This sequence comes from Cenchrus fungigraminus, assembly GCA_036936925.1. Lineage (NCBI taxonomy): Eukaryota > Viridiplantae > Streptophyta > Magnoliopsida > Poales > Poaceae > Cenchrus > Cenchrus fungigraminus. The sequence continues at coordinate 96,296,631 of CM072774.1, read as the reverse complement.
CTTACATGTGGGACCAAAGTTGGTTTATGACGCCGCTGACCTGGCGAAAATGCTTACATGTGGGACCCTGCAAAATTTTATGGCAAGTTGGAACACTCTATTTTCGAAAGAATGCTTACATGTGGGACCCTTCTGAATTTTATGATGACTTGAAACACTCTATTTTTAAAATAATGCTTACATGTGGGACCAAAGTTGGTTTATAACACTGTTGCGGAGCTTATGACGTCACAAAATTGGCTTGGAACAGGGAATGCTCGGCTACAGTACCAGCCGTTATGACGAAAGTTTTTTTGTCACTAAATTTGCTCAGAAGCGAAATATTATAACGAGATCAGCTAGGAACGTCATAAATCAATGACGCTAAAATGTGGTTGCATCACTAATCAGTGATTTTCTTGTAGTGCTAAGGCATAATAGTCCACCTCTGCGATTGAATATTAAAAGAAGAGGTATCAATTATATTTGACACCCACTGCCCTGTGTGTTTAAAAATAGATGAAGATGGTAGCTATTGTTTCCTTAAATGCAAATTCATGTGCAATTATTCGTAGATGATGAATTTGGAAGGGGTGAGGCTGAAATTAGTATACCTAAAAGATGCCAAAGAGGTATCAGAATGTATCCTATCTGTGGAGGAGGAAAACGAATAATGTGGTCATGGTGGGATGCAAGAAACAAAGCAAATGTCGGTGAACAGAGAAAAACATTGGAACTAGTACATAAAGCAAGAAACTTGACATGGGAGATCTGTACTATACTGAAGAAAACAGTTGAGAAGCATCCTAAAGAAGTATAGAGATTGTGTCCTCCAACCCATGAATTTCTAAAAGTTAATATTGATGGAGCTTTCCTTATGGGGCATAAATAGGATGGATGGGGTTTCATTGTCATAGATGTTCACATGAAAGTTGTAATGGCCAGAGCGGGGAGATTAGGATCAGTGCACGATTCTTTTCGTAGGCTCTAACTCCGGTAGGCGTAGCTTCTCGAACACATCTCTTGGCATGACACTCACACTTGCTCCAAGGTCGCATAATGCCTTCTCAAATTTGAACGAACCAACGGAACATGGAATCGTCGGGCATCCGGGGTCTCCTTGCTTCTCTAGTCCGTTTGCAATAGCAGCGCTACATTGCTCGGACATCTTGACATGATCTACCCTAAGTGTTGCTATCTCATACTTGTTTGCAAGAATATCTTTGAAGTAGCGAGAATATGTAGGAACTTGAAGGGCGTCCAATAGCGGTATGTTGATGCTTAACCTACGCACAACCTCCACAAACTTCTCAAAATGATTATCAAGTTTACCTCGGAAGTAGCGTGGCTTGAGTTGCGGTATCTTCGTGTCTTCTCCCGGCATCTCAAATTCGGGCTCTTCGGTGACGATCTCGGTAACCTTCTCCTTAGCAAATTCCTCCACCTCGGTAGATGGTTTAGGCTTTCTTGCTCCCGCGGAACGCTCCAGATCTTCGGTCTCCTTCCCCGAATGAGTTTGAATGGCCTTCGCCGTCTCGGGACCTTGAGGTTGTCCCGGAAGCTTCCCTTCATTAGCGGATAGGCGCCCGGCAAGTTGTCCCACTTGCGTCTCGAGCATCTTCATCATGTTGAGCACTTGATGGTTGGAGCTTCCGACCTCCGTCACCTTGCTATCGATGTTCTCCAACACCTTATCTATGGCCTTGAACTTGGTGACGGTGTCCTTGTTGATCTTAGCTTCCTCGTCCATGAAGTCCTTCAATTGTATACGAAGCGGAACCGAATTCGGAATGGATGAGCTTGCATTAAATTGAGGTCTACCTTGCCCGTAGCGGAAGTTCGGCAAATCTCCCTTCCTCATGTAGTCGAGCATCTTGGCTTCCTCCGGGCAATCCTTTTGGACATGGCCATATTCTCTGCACTCTTCACATGTGGATCTTGCTTCGGCAGCCTTTAAGTCTTGAGCTTCTTTCTTCTCTATCTCCACCTTCTCTAACCTCCGCATAAGCGAATCGATCTTGCCTTCGAGTAGGTCTTCTTTCTCCACTTGCAAGACTCCTTTGACGTTCCCCGTGGGTTGAAACAGAAGTAAGCGTCCAGATGACGCCTATGTGTCATTGTCCGCGACCTTCTTGAACAGAGTGAAAGCTTGGGTCGGTGTAAGCTCGATGATGGATCCTCCCGCCGATGCATCGATGATTGTCCTTGACGCCATGGTAAGTCCTTGATAGAACTTTTGAACGAGATCTTCCTTCGGGAACTTGTGATGTGGAACCGCCCGAGTGTACTCATTGAAGCGCTCGAATGCCTCCGATATGGTCTCCGTAGGATATTGAGCAAAGGTAGCAATCTTATTGCGCAAGCTTTGAGTCTTACCCGGTGAGTAGTATTCCTTCATGAAGGCTCTCATCAAGGTGTCCCAATTTTGCACCGTCTCCGCCGATTGAGAGTAGAACCATTGCAAAGCCTTCCCGAGTAGCGAGAACGGAAAGAGCCTTGCCCTCATTTGATCTTGAGTCACCCCATCCATGTTGAAGGTTTGACAAAGTTGAACGAACGCTTGGAGGTGAAGGTTCGGATCCTCTTTACCGGTGAAGGGTGAATGTTGCACCATGCGGATCGTTGAGGTCTTGATCTCGAACGGTCTTCCGATCTCCGCGAGGTTCAAGATTGGTAGGTCGACGATGTCCGGGGTGCATAGCTCCCCGATCTTGCGCTCCGACTGCGGTTGTTCTCCCATCGGTAGCGGTGGAAGTTGATTCTCCCTAGGGTTTGGAGGTGGTGATTCCTTTGGAGACTCCGACGATCCTTCGGCCTCTGCTTTTGGATCTGCAAATTCCAGCTTTTTAGCTTGTGCTTCACGTCTCCTTAGCCTGTAAAGTTTTTCTGGATCATCCACAAAATTTTCGGGTTTGTTGGAGAGGTAGCCGTCCATCTCCTGTTAGGGTTAGCAAACAAAATATATACAAAACAAAAATAAAAACAAATCTAAGAAAACTAGGGTTAGTCAAACTAGATTAGATTGATTTTGAGGATGATCAAAAGTTAGTAGATGCAAAAAGAAAAACCAAAAGGAAACTGAAAATATTCACAAAAAGCAATAAAAGATCGAATCTTGATCACTTGCTCCCCGGCAACGACGCCAGAAAAAGGGGCTTGTTGACGGTGTATATGCGTATCCAATTTCGTTTGGACTTGCAAGCGGACAAGTCCTCCGTCATAGCCAAGGGACCCTTCTTCCCTTAAGTGTGAACCCAAGGTATCGAATCCGTGGAACAAATGTGTGATGCAAGAACCTATCTATTAAAGCCAAGAACACTTAGATCTTCAAAAGGGAATACTTTTGCATCTAATCTAAAGATCATCAAAAGAAACGAATCTAATCTATGAAAACCGGAGGTAGCAAGAGATAGAGAGGGATAGGTAAAACCAATCTAGAGAGATTGGATCAAGCTTTTGTTGAAGTTCCGAGCAAAGAAGAAATAGCCAAGTTGAATCTCATAAAAAGCATCTTTAAATCACGGTTTCCCGTCCAACTCCGAAGACGCCCACCTTTTGGAGCCACCGTTCTGTCACAACGCACTCCTATTCGTGCGGGTTAGCCTAGGGCGAGTCCAATGGACAAGTTGAAATCTCTTGAAAGGTCAGGCATGCACCTCTAGCCACCACGGCTACAAGAACACCCCCTATGATCTATCTCGAGAATAGATCTTAAAGTAAGAAAAGCCAATTGAAATCAAAGTCGTAGAAGAAACACTCGATCGCTAGAAATCGGATTGCAACTTGATAATTCAACATAGTACATGATACATAAACAAGATCACCACCGGGATCCTACCTTGATCTTGCTTCTAGCTCCTGGAACTCCGACGTGGTCTTCCTTGCAAGGTTCCCACGTCGGCTAGGGAAACCCTAGACAACTAGCTCGACCCTCTCCTCTCTGGAATGGTGTCCCTCTCTTCTCTGCTCCTCGGCGGCGAATGACGAATGAGATGATGTGTGGGCAAAGAGGGCAGCGAATGGGGCCCGGCCGGCCTGGGCCGGCCGGCCTGGGCCCATTTCGGCCCATCTCGCGGCCTCCTTTGCTGGTGATGCTTCCCGAGTCTTCTAGAGTATTCTCCCTTCTGCATGTGGGCCCTTGACGTCAGTTTCTCCGCGGTTTAGATGAAGCTCCTTGTCCCGCAATATTCAGCATTTTCTGTTCAGGTCCTCAGAGTTTTCCGTCTTCACGGGTTGGTCCTTGGGCTTCTTGGAGTCATGTTCACTTCATTGCTCGACTTGTACCGGGCTTCAAGGTCTTGTCACGAGGTGCTTGATGAACTTTACCCGAAAGTCTTGCTTTCAACGCTAAAATCCTGCATAAACATCAAACTCCAAAACCGACATGCACGAACAAACTTGTTATACCAAGGGGGTTAGTACCAATGGATAAGATATAAAATTCATGCCAACCCCGAAGGTAAACTCATGGCTAGATTGACGGAAATTCACCGTCAACAGCGGCCTCCGAGGCCGGCGTGCCCCTGCGCGCCGGCACGAAGGAGGGAGGCGGCAGGGAGGGGAGCGAGCCGATGCGGAGGTCCGAGGCGCCGCTGCCGCCTAGGCTCCTGGAGGCGCGGGTGGCGGCGTGCGCCTGGCGCCCGCGCCACTCGACGGCCGGAGGGGTCGGGCCCGCGCGCTCGCGACCTGCGGGGCGGTGCGCCCGCGCCTGTGCGCACGCGGCGGCAGCGGGGGCGGCACGCCTGGACGGTGGCGGCAGCGGTGGGGCTACGGGGCCTGCGCGCATTGTGCCTGCACTCCGCACGAGAGCTGCGCCCGCAGCTGCTCCTGGCGGCGGCCGAGCCCGTGCGCCCGCGGCAGATCCGCCGGGGGAGGCGAGATTCAAGGAGAGAGGGGAGGGAGAAGACTGGCGACCTGGCAGGGGAGGTCGGGAGGATAAGGTCGGGGGGAGGCTGTGGGTGGTGGTGGGGCCGGTGGGGTCCGACGTGCAGAGAGAGGGGTTGTTTTGGTGGCGGGGCCAGGGTGCATCGGGCGCGCGCAGAGAGAGAGAGGGATGACGGGGTCGGGTGGGGCCGGGCGGCTTTGCTGTGCGCCTCAGTCCGAACGCATGGCAAAGGCAATTTGTTTGCCGTGCGCTTTACAAAAAGCGCACGACAAAGCCTTTTTGCCGTGTGCCGACGCACGGCAAACATTTTTTCTATAATTTTATAAAATTCATAAAAATTATCAAATAGATTTTAAAAGAATCCCAAAATTAACACAAATTAAGTTATGTTGTCTATTACTTATAGAAACAAGATTTGAAATCAAAACTCAATTTGAATGTCGTGTCACCTACAAATCTAATCATATCTTTTGCAACTCTATGAAATTTCATCGGAGATGTTTTGGGAACAAGGATCGTACATGAAAAAATGTTCAAAACTCATTCAAAATTTTACTATAATCTTCACATATTATATCATGAGTTATTGACAAATTTCATAAATTTCAAATTTTATTTGTTTTTTTTAGAATTTTTAAATCATTAGGACACATGATCATTGTTGTGTTTCCTAGTCATAATGTTCAAAATTTCTTTTGATCTCATGGAAAAAGTCTTAAATTGAGCTCTATAACATGAATATCATTTTCCCACTTATTTTATTCTATTATTTGTAGCACTTGTCATTCAAATTTGACTTCTTTCAAATAATTACTTGAAATGCAATTAATTAGTTCAAAATAACAAATGAATACAAGAATCTACCAAATTTTAACATGATGTATCACATGTTATATGTATAGAGTAGAAAATGATTTCAAGGTTAGGAGAATTTTTTTGAGGAGCAATGGATTTGGGACTTAGGGAAAAATATTAAAGGTAAAAAAAATACTTTGCCGTGCTCATAAAAGACAGTGCACGGCAAACTCATTTGTTGAATGAAAAAAACAGCTGGGAAAAAAGAAAGAGACAAAAGCTTCCAGAGATGCTCTCTCTCCAGCCGTTGACGACGAGTGGACGGGTCGTTGCGTAGCTGCTGTGCCCCGAACCTCAGCTACCCGTGGATCAGACGGGTCACATCCCCAGACGGAGCGGTTCGACCCTCGAACCTTGGCTTCGTGGGACGGAGCGGCGGGTCGGCAGCAGGAGCGCTCCGCTCCGCACCGTTTGCAGGTATACACAAGACCAGCAGATTACAGTACAGAAGAAAACGCTATTAATAAAAATAATAAAAGCTTAGTTTTTTCCTTATTTTTTCCCATCCACAATAGTACAAGACAAGCTAAAGAAAGCTATTTAAGCTGTGTGGTTCAACTACGTTGCGTGCGACTTTAAATAAAAATGACGCTAGTATTTCTGCTGCGCACAGATTTTTCATATTACACCCCAGGTGCCGATAGGGATATTTTCGGCTGTCGTTCCGTTTTTCCATTACAACAAGTTGAAGTCACTGAAATTAGTTTCCACGTCTTTGTATTTCCCATGATATGATTCTTGCCGTTAACCCAGAAATGATGTCATTTGTCCATGTAATACCATCATGGAAAACCATATCCTGTGCGAGGTGGGACCCACCTCATCGCCTTCCCACCACACCTCGGAAGCACGAGCACCTCAAATAATACTCCACGCCACAGACTCTGACAAACACATTCCTCATGGCAGCATCCACGGCCTCGCGCCCCTTGACGCCTCTCCATTACCGGAGCGGCGGCCGGCGGCGCTCGAACGCCGTGGTCATTTTTGCCGCCGCTAGCTCGCCGGACGCCGAGCCGGCGCAGGGGAAGAAGAAAACGGTGGACACGAGGATACACTGGTCGGATCCGGACGAAGGCTGGGTTGGCGCCAAGGCCAACAAGGAAGGCGACGGTGACGGCCGCCGCGGCAAGAACGAACCGCTGGGAGGGAGGTTCTCCGACTTCATCAACGCCGCGTCCGAGTCTCACTACCAGTTGAGTCCATTCCCAATCCATGCCCCTTCCCTTCCATCCAAACTGAAACTCTAAACACAAGTCCATCCTCTCTCCGAATTGTGATTCAAATTTCCAGATTCCGTCCATCTCAGTTGTTGTTTCTTCGCTGAAATTGTTATATTCAAGGTTCCTGGGGATAGCGCCGGATGCGGACCTTGAGGAGATCAAGACGGCGTACCGTCGGCTGTCCAAGGAGTACCACCCGGACACGACGACGCTGCCGCTCAAGACGGCGTCGGAGAAGTTCATCCGCCTGCGGGAGGTGTACAACGTGCTGAGCAAGGAGGAGACCCGGCGGTTCTACGACTGGACGCTGGCGCAGGAGGCCGAGAGCCGGCGGCTGCAGCAGCTCCGGTCCAGGCTCGAGGACCCCTACGAGCAGGACATCGAGAACTACGTGTCCGTGCCGGACATGGTCGACCGCCTCGGCGGGAAAAACATGAAGCTCAGCGACCAGGCCATGACCGCACTCACCGTCGATATCGTCATCATCATCATCTCCCTCTGCTGCATCATCTACGCCGTGTTCTTCAAGGAGCAGTACTGACGGCAGCGTATCAAAAGTAGCAGCAGCAAGGTTGTGCGTGTACCACATACAGAACAGTATATAGGTAAGTTAACATACTGATAGTACCACAAGACTGTCTTCAAGGATGCTACATACAGTGTCACGATGTAATGTTAAATACAAAATGGTAACAACAAATAACTCAAGGTATTGTGCCAACAATCCTATATTTGTATCCTCATCAAACCATAATTCCAGTATAGGTCTCTGAGACAATCTTGGTTTATTTGGATGAAAAAACCCAAACATATGAAATCTGAAAAGGGGCAAAATCGCCATTGCACACACTGTACTCTCTAGCAATCTTTGGTTAAAGAAGTGAGAAAGGACTGGAGCTAATCCCCATGCATCACATGAAACAAATAGCATGGGTTGTGGGTATCTAATGCTTAACCTTCACACTCGATAATCTTGACAACAGAAGAATCGCCAATCTTTTCAAAGATTATCACCCTGTCGAAAGGCTTCACTATGCCGACTGACCGGCCATAGTTTAGTGCAAGTTTGATCCCATACTCTTCCTTTGTAAGCCCACCAGTTTCGGCCTGTTGAAGAGTTTAAACTGACCTGATTATAACTATGTTTTTGTAAATATTACTCCAATGTTTAACAATAACAAATCCATACATACCTCATCAGTACTCCCCATCAAAGGGTACACGCCTCTCACTGCTAAACATTGCCTTGCCTGAAAGTGATTCAACAATGGTCAAACATAAGTTTCCAGAGCCAGCCTCATGGTTAAGAAAAACACTACGAAAGTACCAGAGTCAATATAAAATCCATAAGGTGTGCAAGCTAGTCACCTGAGTTGTGCCATAAGAACGCCACTTTGATGGATCAGACCCTTCACGTGGGAAGATAACTGCTAAAACTGGCATTGTTGGCCTGTACTTGGAAACTAACCTGCAGACAGATAAGCATGAAGTGAATTGAGTGCTTCCTTCGATGTGAACTTGTTTAGTGAGATGTTGATCTTGGAGTAAATATAGAGCACCTAGCAGCTCTCCTAGAGAATGTAAACACAATAATGGCAGCAGCTTTAACTTTAATCGCAGAACCAACCTAAAATAGCAAACAATGGTTCATCATTAATATTATAGATTAGAAATTATTCAGAACCAACCTAAAATAGCAAACTACAGTTCATTAATATTATAGATTAGAAAATATTTATTTGTTCCCAATGAATTCATAGTACTTACCGCTGCTGATGCCACAGATTCCTCATGGGGCATTGGCTCACCTACATGCCTCATTACTTTCTTGAATTGAAGTGGCTGGTTATACACAGTCTCAGCCTAGAAAACTCATAACTGATTAGTCAAATATTTTGGATTGCTCTATTACAGTTCTTTCTTACAAATAGGTAGATACATACTTCTGCGCATATTCTGCCGACTGTACTCACTGCATCAACAGGATAGAGCCCTCGAAGTGTCTCCGCACCAAGCAAAATACCATCAGTTCCTGAAATTTGAACAGCACGAGGAATGAGAAAGGAATTCATAAAGTGGTTGAAATGTAGTAAAATGTTGACAGACCATCGAGGACAGCATTTGCAACATCAGTGGCCTCTGCACGTGTAGGGCGTAGGTTGTCAATCATGCTGTCCACAACTCTAGTGACGATCACAGGTTTACCCTCCAGGTTGCATTTATGAATAGCTGTCTTCTGGAACATGAAAACCTGAGTCAAAAGTAACATGTTATGATGTGTCAAGAACAAAATGCAGTCATGGCATTTACTTAAATCTTGAACAGAAAACCAAATGTTGCGCAGTATTTACTGTTCTAAAGCTTATAATAACAATTAAATGAATAACTTGATCTATAAAATGAATAACTTGATCTATAAAATGAAAAACTTTTGCACCATAACATTAGAGATTGTCACATACTCCCTCCGTATCGAAATACTTTTTTTTACCAACTTTGTCCATTCATCTTATTCAAAAAATTATGTAAGTACCATCTATTTTGTTTACTATATGCTTTACTATTGTAGTGATACATATTTGCAATAATTTTTTGAATAAGACGAATGGTCAAAGTTGTAAGAAAAGTCAACAACGACAAGTATTTCGATACGGAGGGAGTAGTAATATCAACGTGTTACTTAAAAATTACCATTGCAAGGCAACACTGATAACAAGAATCTTGAAATATCTGATAACATGACAGATTGACAGGGATAGACAGTGTGAATTGAGATTTCATAGAGGTCAGAACATACGTTTTCTGGTGGTAGGTCAATTCCAAGGTCTCCTCGAGAAAGAATGATGCCATCAGCCTCTTTGAGAATTTCATCAAAATGATCCAAACCCTAGCATGAAATGCACAATGCAGTAATCACAGCATAGCAATGAAATAAACTGATAACAGTATCTTCATAAAAGTATGATGATTACCTCAGAATTTTCAATCTTTGCATATATTTGTGTGTCAGGAAGATCATGTGATTGTAAAAAGGCTTTAAGCTGCACATAACAAATATCTAAAGATAAGCAAGGTCTCTATAAAAATCATATGTTAATTCAATAGCTCAGATATTGTATGCCAAAAGGCAAGCACAGTTTATTGTGGTAAAAAATGCATAATGTGTGCTCCCAGATTAAGGTAAGTGCAGTTACAAACTGACATATCCACTAAAAACTATGCAAAGATAGAACAAACTGATTGAAATATTATCCATTTTTATATACAAGCCTCTGTGTCACAGGCTCTTCACTTCCACACTATTTACCCCATGTACTTCAACTAACTGAGATGAGCATCAATGTTGTTGATTACCTTCAGAGATGAAACTACATGTGTGCATGGTGGATGCTCCTTGACTAAACATAAAGATTCAATTGGCTGGATATACAATGTACTAGAAGAAACCATACAAAAGAAAACAAAAGCAGGTGGCCAATCAACTATTACTGAATGTTTAATTCATTAATTCAAGCATGGGAGAACTAGGAAAGAAAATTCACCTCCCTGACATCCTCAGCAGAGCGGGTATGGGAAAGAGAAATAATATCAACACTGTTACGGGAACCCCAAGTTGAAATCACCTATTGCAAGAAAACAGCACTCAGGACAATCTTCAATAGATATAATAGCATTAGTATGCCCTTACACAAAACTTGGAAAGGGCTAACAAAGCAACATTTACAGAACTGAGGATTATTTATTTCTCGAACATACAGAACTGAGGATTTAACTTTACGGAATGTGATTTACTGAATCAGCAGCCACAAATTGCATTGATGTGAAGATTGAAGACACATGTCTGTTTATAAGTGTATCATGCTCACATGAGGCTTGATATCTGTGTTTACATGCACCATGATAGAAGCGCAAATTATTCTATTCTTGCAGTATATAACTTGTAAAAGCTAAACCAGCAAACATAATCAGTTTCTTTCAAGCAACCATATAATTTCTGTGGCTGAATTTTGGCAGGCCAGTGCGTCAAAGGCAAAAGAAAATATACAAAGGCATGAAATAGGACCATTTCTTTTATAGATATTGAGCTAAACTTAGTGATGACATAAGGAAATTATAAGAGGTGGTCGACATTACTTGTTTATCATATTCACTCAAAGTTGGCAAACTGATGTGGACTTGTGAAGCATGCAAAGTGAAAATGGGGCCTGCAAGTGTAGCTGTGTTCTTCACAAGACAATTCACATTTTCACCAGAAGTCTCCAAAACCTGCAAATTATCGTATACAAGAAATGTTGGTATTGCGAAATGGCTTTTATTTAACGAAGAAATTAAATATGCACACACCTCTAACCACACCGATGTTGTTTCACTTCCTGTGAATAGATATTGACCCATAAAAAGAGTATCACCCATCTTCACAGCCTGAGAATTCACAGAAAGAATAATTCAGAACGATGCAATATTCTAGGAATATAAATAGTACAAATCAAATAGAAATATCAAATACAGGGTATTTTTATTCCCAGAGCAGAGAACTAAATGTCTTTCTTAAATTAGACCAGATTATTCACTTACTTTTGCAAGATCAGCAAATTTAGTTGGTAGAATCTCAGCAGAGGGAGCTTTAGAAACATCTGGAGTTATGGTAACATGATTCCCAGCTTTCAACTCAATTGGCGCACCAGTGGAATTGTGAACCTGAATTTCTGGACCCAGAGTATCCAGCATTACCTATGCATAGTAATTAGTAAGTCATGTTAGATGCCTCTAGGATACAATTGAAGACAGTCTGATAGTCTACCACAATAGTAGATACACTGAGGGGGGGGGGACCAAGAACAGGGAATAGCATTTTGTTTTCAGAATTGTAAATTTTACCAAGCAGTCAGGGGCAGAGCTGGGCCAAGATCATGCCTAGGGCCACTCAATGGAGATAATTTGCTACCTGGGCTGGGCCTCTATTAGCTACAGTAGCATTACCTGGAGAATTTGGGCCAGCACCATGGCCATAGTGGCCCTAGGTGCTTATCCGCCACTGATGCAGTGGTAGGTATGCAAAATGTGATTTGTTCATATGCACAATGCATATTAGAACAAAAATTATTCACAGCTACATTTGAAAGTAAAATGAATTTTTAGTTTATATACATAAATTGAATTCAAATGACAAACCATGATGCCATAAAACTGCCTTGGAAGGCAAGACATATAAGCCTAAGAAATAAGTTGCAAATTAAAAAAACAGTGACTAATGAAGTGACAAAGGATAATTAAGCGACGTCAATTCCACTAAAATTCCAGTTACCAATTAATTCCCCACACATGGCAATCATGTATAGATATGTTAAGAACTAAATCTCAAGAGGAGTCAACTTACAGGGCACAACTTCTTAACATTCTGCGCCGCTTTTCTCAGGTTGTCAAGGGTCTCCTGGTGATACTCAGCATCCAACCATGAGAAATCGAACCGTGCAACTGAAAAATGAAACATACACAGGCATCACAATTATTAGTATTAGTTAATCCAATAGTAACCAACAATATCAGAGCAAGACTCACTGCAAACAAAACCAGACACTAAAAAGATGTGGTCAAACTACTCTAACCTGACATTCCAGCAGTGAGGCATTCTTGAATAACCTCGACTGAGTGCGACTTGGGCCCGAGCGTCCCAACAATCTTGGTGAGGGATGGGAATACTTTCTGCACAGGTGCACGAGGCAAGGATAATAAAGAGATATATGTTATCCTCAATAGCAAATAAAATATAAGTTATCACAAGTCCTCGCCCTAATTAAGGAGTACTTTATAATCTCAATTTCAACTTTCACACCATTTCAACAAATTTAATGCCGTCAAATATTGGTGAAGGCAAATCAACCCGATGACAAAGCCCCGGGCTGCCCCTATCCCTGACGCGAATCACACACATTATTTACCAAATGTATCCCCGCATTTCCACGGAACTGTGGCCGACCTCTCCGCGCACCAAATCGGGCCGAACCAACCAAACAAACACCGCGATTCAACAATCACGGAATCACCACATCTAGATGCAGATGTTCCAACCGGCCACACTAGGTCCGCGCGGACGCACGGACGACTCAACGAGAGATCCATCAAGTGACGGAGCGAGGGAAATGGATGTTAGGAAAGGGGGGTGAGGAGGAGCAGGCGGCGGCGCTTACGGGCTTGGCGGGGGTGAGGACGGAGGCGAGGCGGAGCGGCTCCTCAAGGAGCATGTGGCTGGCGCCCTGCATCTCCTCTTCCGGGAAGAATCTCCTCGCTGCTCTAGGGTTTTGCGGCCTGCGCCTCCACCCACTCCGGCTCGCGCTCGATGCGATCGCGCCGCGGCTCGAGCAAGACGATGACGAGGACCAGAGAGAGAAGGGAGAACCCAAATCGTGGGGAGAAAGAAAGAAATGGAAGGAAAGAAAAAAATCTCAAAGGGGGCGAACACGTGGCCTTTCGACTTGGCTTCCCTTTTTGTTTTGAACTTCTCCGACGGTTTGAAGCGACAAAAGTCTCGCTGGGGTCAGGGTCACTGGCTCGTGGGCCCCGAGCCGAACTCCGGCGTCCCACTGGAAAGGTGGGGTCCAAAGTAGTGTATGGTCCACTGTCAGACGGTTTTGGTGGTGTGGGTGACGTGATGCGCGTAGCAGAACTGCAGAAGTTCACACGCGGGCCGGGCAGGATAGGGAGTGGTGTGGATACGCGCCATGCTGCGAAGAACGGCCGATCGGACGGCGAGGGGCGCGTCGCAGGGCGCGAAAAGGCGAGCCGATGGGCAGCCAGGCGTCGTTGGTCTGGCGTGGTCGCATGGAGAACTGGGAACGAATTTCGGTCGTCGTGCTGTGCGGGGGGTTTGTCGAGGGGCAGGACCGCAGGAGCCGGATTCAATCTCTTCTCTATGCTCCTATAATATATAATAAAAAGTATAAAGTGGAAAAAAAACATGGTAAGTAATTCTCACGCGTGTCTCTCTGCTCGGTACCCTTGCGGTCTGTCATTTTTGCCCTTCCGTTTTTACCCCCAACCCCCACCCACGACGTCCCCCGATCCCTTCGCGCCCGCCATCACCCCCATTTTCGTCGCCGCCTCCATCTCCTCCTCTCTCCACCCCCGGCGGCGCGCCCCGCCTGCGCCCGCGCGACTCCCAGGTGGCGGTGACAGCCTTCGCTCGCCTCCTCTCCGCCGCCGCCACCGCCGTCCCTAGCCCCGATCCACCCGTGCCCGAATCTGACTCCATCACCCACACGGGATCCATTTGACGTTGCCTGCCACGCCGCCTCCGTCTTTCCCTCTGCGTCGCGATTCCGCGCGGCCGCCGGCATCCTCCTTCCTCTCCGTCGGATCCACCGCCATCTTCCCTTCTCTCAGCCCACGCCCCCATCTCCTCCTTCCCCTGCCACCTCCATCTCCATCTCCTCATCCCTCCACCCCCGCCTCTCCTCCTCCCTCCGCCCGCACCTCACCCGCGTCCTCCCAGATCCACCCGGAATCCATTTGACGTCGCCTGCCATGCCGGCGGCGTCGCCGTCGTCTGGTCGAGGAGGATACGCCGTAACCACTGTAAGACGCCTAGAGACCCCCTCCCCCGCCCCCTCTATCGTGGGCCCGTGGACTTAGCAGGCGCCGTTGCTTATGGACGTCGCCATCTTCTACATCACCTAGGCACCAGCAGCGACACATTCGAGCGATCGTCTCCGCACCACTTCTCTGGTACATGCTTTCAATCCAATGAACTGTTTTTCGTTCTCCAATAGGTGCTTTCAATTGGTATTGGTAACTGCTAATTCCTGAGGATGAGGTGAAACTGATTTTCATGATAGCAGTTCCTTTGTTTTCATTGTCACGATATTCAATTTCCTTCATAGGTGGTGGCCCGATTTTCATGGTTCTCTGTATTTGAAATCAAAGCAGAGGATGTGGAGGCCGAGGTGGTCGGGGCTGGCGGTGCGGAGCCGCTTCTCGACCTGTGCTGCGGCAAGAAGGAGGACGCTAAGCCCACGATCCGGGTCAATGAGGTGGAGGTGTCTGGCTGCCGAAGCGTGGGACAGCAGGGCTAGCCCCTGATGGACGCCGTGGCTGACAACGCGAGGGGTTTCGTCGCCTGGATGGCTCAGGAGAACCTTGCCGTGCCCTGCGAGGACATCACGGCCACCTTCCTCATCTCCATTCACCAATGTGTAAGTGTGCTTACAGATTGCATTGATTTTGTTCGGTTGTATTGTAGTAGGCCTTGTGTGTGACGAGTTTCGGGTTTTGTGTCAGGATTCTCACAGGTCAGGTCAGGGAGAAGCAAATGTGCTTCAGAAGAGGTACGGGAATGGGATTAGAGAACTAATGTTGGCAGTGGCGGATCCAAGATCCAATTCTTGGGGGGGGCTCAACTTCTTATTCCTCCTCCTCTTTCTTCTCTTTTCCTTCTTCTTCCTCCTTTTTTTCTTCTTCCTCCTCTTCACCTATGTATGGAATTTGTAGGGGGGCTTGGGGGGCTTCCATGGAGTTCATGGGGGTAGGGGGGCTCCAGCCCCCCTGCCCCCACGGTGGATTCGCCCCTGAATGTTGGGGAGTGAGCAATGAAGGAGAAGAGAGCCAAGAATGTGTCCGTTCATCTGATCCCTCTCGAGCTGAGCGAGCTGGCGGCCCGAGCTCTCCACCCGGCGGCGCCCCCTCTCCGGCGCGAGCTCCCCCGGCGGCAGCCACTCTCCGGCTGAGCTCCCTCGGCGGCGCGCGCTCGGCCCCAGCGGAGCCCGACGACGGCAGCGAGGCGAGGCAGAGCCCGACGGCGGCGAGGCGGGGCGGACAACGAGCTCCCTCGGTGATGCGCGCTCGGCCCCGGCGACGACGAGGCGGGCGAGGCGGACAACGGACGGCGGCACTCGGCGGGGAGGGATGCGGACGGCGCTCGTCGGGGAGGGAGGTGTCGGTGTTTTAACCCGGCAACCTACCAAGGGGAGTACCCGAGATAGATGTTTGTGGCCTCGCCGAGATCAGAAACTCGAAGGAGAGACACGTGGCACACAATTTAGACAGGTTCGGGCCGCGAGGTGCGTAATACCCTACGTCTTGTATGCTGCGTAGCTCTGGATTGATTGGGTGTGTTTACAAGATGATGCAGATGAAGAGATAGGGGTCCCTGCCTCGCCTTATATAGTCCGGGAGGCAGGGTTACAAGTCGGTTTGACAGAGTTCTAGTTGTGTACGGTTAGGAGTACTCTACATAGATCCGGACATGTCTAGCTTCCTAACCGAGTACTAGTCCTCCGTATGCCTTGCGCTCCGCGCCATCAGCTGCCGTGCAGCCCAAGTCGAGTAGTCCCAGGGGCCCACGGAGTAGTCGGTCCCAATACCTACCTGAGTAGTGGGCCCAGGGATGTCCGTACGACAAGTCCCCGAGTACTTTGTAGTCGAGCAGGATATCTTCGAGTAGTCTTGATGGCCTTGGCGAGTAGTCCTTGAGCGTCCCCGAGTTCCACAAGCCGAAAGTCCTCAAGAATGCTTGAATTATCCCGAGGCTGGAAGGTACTCCAGCTGATCTTTGAGTAGTCTTGAAGTCTTCTCGAGTAGTCCCCAAGCGTCCCCGAGTGCTTCTCTCGAAGGTCTTCAATAATACTCGTGTTGTCTTAATGAAAAACCATATGGAAAATGCGATTCGGAGAATCCCATTCCATATGAAATGTAGCCCCCGAGCCTTAGGTCGAATCGCAGATTCAAGCTGAGGGTCAATCTGAAGTTCTGCCAATCTTATCCTGAAAAATCCGGAGAAAAAACCGAAGGACACGTGGCACGGAGCCCACGAGCCTTGAGTCGAGTACTTTCTCTCGAATTGAAGGGTCATCTTGACTGTAGAATATGTCCTGAGTGGGATCTTGATCTGGTGTAGCCTACTGAGTCCGTCAGATGTAGTCGAGCCCCCGAGACTGAGAGCGTCGAGTACTGGAATATGAAGGGTCAGGCTGCCGCCGCTGAGTCACCCTCCTGGAGCTTATCCGCCCGTTCAGAACTGAGCCGCCCGATGGCTTATAAATAACCAGTGAACCCATTAGGGTTTTTTCACTCCCAGCGGTTGCATTCCCACCGATTAGATCTGAGTGACTGCCCCCCTGCTCCTCTGTCACCGCCGCCGCCGCAAGGTAGATTAGATTTACGCTCGCTCACCGCCGTAGACCACCCTCCTCCGCAGCCCCCGAGCGAATGCGAGTGAAGACTCCCGTGACTTGGAGGATGAAGTCATCTCTGGCGAAAAGCTCGAAGACCGGTGCGTCGAAGAAGAGGAGCCGCGATGAGGCCGGAGACGCCGGCCAGTCGTCGTCGCCGCCGCCCTCCACCCCTCGCCCCAACCCGGCGAAGGAATGGAAAAAAGCGAAGCTGAAGACCGAAGACCTCCTTGCCCTTGTCAACAGCGGATTCCTTCGCGAGAAGGAGATGGATCTGTGGCGCACCGCCACTGGCGACCCGTACCCAATGGAGAAGAACCCGAACGAGATTCCGATGTTCGCGCAGTTCGTGGAGCGTGGACTTGCGCTGCCGGCCAGCGATTTCTTCAAGGGAATGCTCAGGTACTACGGCATCGAGTACCTCAACCTCAACCCCAACGGTATCTTCCACGTCTCCATCTTCGTGCGCTTCTGCGAAGCATTTGTGGGGATCAAGCCCCACTGGATCTTGTTCCGGAAGTTCTTCCGGGTGAAGCCGCAGCCGAGCACAGATGATCCGTGAGTAGTCGGAGGCGCCGGGATTCAGATGCGCGAAGACGCCGCCGGCCAGTAATTGCTGTACAAGCTTATCGACTTCAATCAAGATTGGAAAGCGAAGTGGTTCTACATCAGCAACCACCACCCCCGAGCTGCCGAAGCCCAGCGGCCGGCAACCGAAGCACGCGCCGTGGTGGAACACGGAGCCCACCATGCAGGAAGGTATTCAGCTACCTCCGTTGCTGAAGAAGATCAAGGCCTTGCGGGAGGCCGGGCTGAGGGCCGATCACGTGGCCTTCAGTTTCATGAAGAGGAGGGTGCAGCTGCTGATGGCGCGAGACACCCTCGGGTACCAGTACACCGGCGACGAAGACACGTCCCGGATGCCTGGCGAGGAGATTGAAGATGATGTCATCATCGAGAGGCTGGGCAGGATCTTCAAAGATATGCCCCCGTATACGCCGTGCCCGGTGCCAGAGTACTCTGCGGCACGGCCGCCAAACCAGGTCAGTAGTCGTGGCTAGAGCCCCCGAGTACTGATTTGCTTGTCGTAGTCGTGCTTATACTTGCTTGGTGTTGTAGGACGATGTGAAGAAGTACGTCTCCGTCCCGCCCTCCCCTCCACGACTTGAGGGACAAGCGCAGGGGAAGGCGGAACCCAAAGCGAAGGAACGCCGTGAAGTCGGTGAGGGTGACGATGTCGTCATCATTGAAGACAGCTCCGATGACGAGGATGAGGAAACGCTGCAGCAGTGGTTCCAGCTCCGCTCGAGGTTCAGCCGAGCTGGGATGCCGCACATCCCGGTCATCGAGAAGCCATCCAGCCTGGAGGCCAGCTTGCCGGCGCCGCCTAGGAAGCCGCGCAACGTGGCGCAGAAACGCGCCGTGAAGAAGTTGAAGCTGTCTGAAGCCACCAGACAAGAGGTGAGTACCCCGACTAGAGTAGTCGAGTACTGGCAATGAGTAGTCTGTTGTTGACCGTATGACATGTACTATTGCAGGACATCCCCTCCTCGGACCCTGTCGACCAAGGTAAGGAGGATGTCTGGGAAACTGTGGGGGCGACAGCTGAAAGAAATACTAGCCCGCCTCCAGCTACTGAAGATGTTGTGCCCGAAGAGGCACAGCAGCAGACCGGCACCGTGGAGCCGCAGGCGTCGGTTGAAGAAGGACAGGGCCCTCCTCCAGTTGCGGCCGTAGCTGTGGAGCAACCAGAGGAGACTCCTGTCGAGGCCGAAACCGCTAGCGAGGCTGGCATAGTGGATATCGCCAGGATACTAGGCGCTCTGACCGTCACCGTGGTGTGGTCAACTCTGTAAGTTCCCTGAACTCTTGAGTAGTCACGCAGTCGTTAAGCTCGTGTTGTTGACTGGATACTTCATGGTGTAGGAAATCCACGGACTTGTCATGGGATGGGGGGAGACTAGCACTCCGGCCGATGGAGAAGACCGCTCGGCGGAGGTGTGAGAACCCACGCCACCACCACAGGCTGATGCCGCGCGGAGCTGATGCTTGAAGAGGCCACCCTGGTTGAAGGTATGCTTCCTGCCACCACGAGTAGTTATTATGGAGGGTAGTCATAGCCGATAATCGACTTGTTGAATTGATCCTGGCAGGAGCACAAGCCGAGGGAGCTGCGATCCCTGAGGCCATTGCCATTGAGGCGGCTACGGTGGAGACGGTGGCCACAGAGCCAGTTGTTGAGGAGGCGGCAGCCACAGCCCCCGGATCGGGAACTACAGTAGCCCCCGAGCCGAGCGCGGAAGCGCGGGTTGATCCACACCTCGAGGCGAGTACTGACGTCGTTGTCCGCGAGGCGGTGATAGAAGAAGCTGCGCCGCTTCACTCGGCGCCCATGCCAAAGACGGGATCTTCAAGCCGTGGAGGTCTCGAGTTGTTGGAGGACAATCTGGTTGACCCGGCCGTCGTGTCTCTGAGCATGGAGTCATGGCGCCGCACAGAGCAATGGGTCAAGGTACGTTACGAGTACCCTGAATAGTCTTGTTTTGTTGAGTACTGAATACGGTGACACAGAAGCATTGACCGTTCTGTCTTGCGCAGGATGTGGTGGAGAGGTCCCGCCAGAAGTCTGAACTTCTGAAGGGGTACGGCGACATAGTTCTCCGCGCTGAAGTTTTGGAGAAGGAGCTGGACAAGTCGAAGAAACATGCAGCATTGCTCCAATCCAAGCTTGACGGTGCCTTCGCCCAGTACCACAACGAGGTACAGGAGATGCAGGCGAAGAGGGACGACCTGATCCGGAAGAACAAGTCGCTGCGCCAGAAGAACAAAGGTATGTCTTCCGCTGAGGCCACCGAGTACTTATTGTAGTACTTGTGAGCATTCTGACACTGTGACAAGTTGTCTGCAGATCTTGAGGCAAAGTTCGACCAGCTGAAGGCATCTGAGACGGACCTCAAGAATATCGTGTACCGTGAGACCGACAAGAGAGAGGTACTTGAGTATGAGTACGCCAAGTTGCGCCATGAGTGCATCACGCACATGGAGCTCCGTGAAGCCTTAGACCGTGACCTTGTGAACTGTTATAAATCTCTGCAGAAGCTGAATGAAGACTACGAGAAGCTTCAAGGTCAGCTGAAAGAACTCGAAGAAGCCGCGTTGCCCATCGTGAGGCTGCTGGTGCCACATCCGGGCGGACCCAAGATAGCCCCACTGGTAGACAGGCTGAAGGAAGCCCCCGGTTGTCTGGCGACGTATGTCAAGCATATGGCGAAGTTCATACCCAACTAGGTGCTTGCGTACATGAAGTCGTACTTCCCGAAGGCGCCGGTGGATGTGGTGGCTGGCGGTCTTGCCGCAAACTGCACAGATGAGCAGTACAAGACCCTCTTGGAGGAGATGGCGCCCATTGTGGAGCAGGTGGCGGAGAAGCTCAATCTCCAGTAGATGTACCTGTAGAGGTAGCTTAGGGTAGTTGAATGTAAGACAAACAAAGTAGTCAGAGACTTGTTTGAAGAGCTATGAAATTTGCCCACTGCTTGTATTTGTGATAAGTACTCGTTGCCGCCACTTGCAGCGAAGTGTGCGGAGTACCAAGCTGTGAGAGAAGTGGTGAGTAGTAGTACTCAGTAGGATCTGCCTAGTTAGAAGGCATAGTAAACAAGTTGAGTAGAATCAAGCTTTATTACTGATGAAGAAGTACACCTGGATGGCCAGGGCCGTTACAAATGAGTAGTCGCCAGGACCCGTAGGCCGCCTACGGCTAAGTGATTGCTAGGGCCCTTGAGCCGCTTACAGCTGAAGATCCGTTAGTAGCCGTATAGGCTGGATCTAGAGAGTACATGGTCTGTAGACCGCCGCCAGAGTCCTTCTGCTCTGTGCGGCCCAGGATCCGTTAGCAGCCGTTGATGCTGGATCTTGGATAAGAGTAGTCCGAAGACTTGTGCTAGGACCGAGAGGCCGCTTACAGCGAAGAGTCCGTGAGTAGCCGTATAGGCTGGACCCGTAGATGAGTAGTTGAGCGACTACGTGTAGAAGCGACACAGCTGGTCGACGTTCCACGAGTTGCTGATGTCATCGCCTTCAAGTGTTTGGAGGCGATATGAGCCTGGTCCGGTCACCTTGGAGACTGAGAAGGGACCTTCCCATGGCGAGCTGAGCTTGTGTAGTCCGTCCGTGTTCTGGATGCGACAGAGGACTAGATCGCCGACGTTGAAGGAGCGTTCCTTGACGTTGCGATCATGGTAGCGTCGGATACCCTCTAGGTACCTTGCTGACTGGACGAGGGCAGCAGCGGGCTTCTTCGAGGCTGTCGATATCAGCCCGTCGACTGTCTTCTGAGATGCATTCGTCGTATTGTTCTACTGCCGGGGATTCCCACATCACGTCGGCGGGTAGAATAGCTTCGGAGCCGTAGACCAGGAAGTAGGGTGACTGCCCTGTTGGCTTGGTAGGTTGAGTACGAAGCCCCCAGAGTGCATTGGGTAGTTCCTTGATCCACTTGCCTCCTTTGGTGTTAGATGCGTCGTGCAATCACTTCTTGAGGGCATCGAGTACCATCCCGTTGGCGCGCTCGACTTGACCGTTGGCGCGCGGGTGGGTGACTGAGACGTATTGGACGTCGATCCCGCTGTTCTCGCAGTATTCCCAGAACTGATGGTTGTTGAAGTTGGAACCTAAGTCTGTGATGATGCGATGGGGTAGCCCGTAGCGATGCACGAGTTCATCCAAGAAGTCGAGTACTCTGTCGGCCTTTGGGCAGGCAACCGGCTTGACTTCGATCCACTTGGTGAACTTGTCGATGGCCACCAAGACTCTGTTGAATCCTCCTGGCGCAGTTGGCAGAGGCTCAATCAAGTCGAGCCCCCAGCAGGCAAAGGGCCAGGTCGGTGGTATGGTGACTAGCTTGTAGGCCGGGACATGTTGCTGCTTGGCGAAGAATTGACATCCTTGGCACCTTCTGACGAGTTCTTCAACGTCGGCCAGAGCTGTGGGCCAGTAGAAAGCTCGTCGGAAGGCTTTTCTCACCAGCGTACGAGAAGACGCGTGGTTGCCGCAGACGCCTTTGTGGATCTCCTCCAAGATGTCCTTGCCTTCATCCCGAGGTATACACTTCATGAGTACTCCAGAAGTGGTACCCCACCTGTAGAGCTTGTCTCTGACTAGTACGTAGGTCTTGGCTCGACGGACGAGTTGTTCGGCCTTATTCTTGTCGGAGGGGACCTTCTGCTCGCGGATGTAGTCGATGAAGGGTTGTCTCCAGTCCACGTCGATCATCATGACCTCCTGACCGGGCTGTGGTGGCCCAGGGTCAGTGGTTATTGGTGCCGGCTCCAGGATGGATGGCGCGTGAAGCTCGTGGACGAAGACTCCGACGGGTACTTGTGCGCGAGTAGAGCCAAGCTTCGACAGGACGTCCGCTGCAACGTTGTTGTCGCGGACGACGTGGTGGAACTCGAGACCATAGAATTTGTTCTTGAGCTTGCGGACTTCAAGACAATAGGCGTCCATGTTCTCCTTGTTGCGATCCCAAGACTTGTTGACTTGGTTGATGACCACTGCGGAGTCGCCGTAGACTAGTAGTCGCTTGATGCCCGGTGAGATTGCGAGGCGGAGCCCATGTAGTAGGGCTTCGTACTCGACTTCGTTGTTTGAGACCTTCCAGAAGATCTGCAGGACGTACTTGAGTTGTTCGCCCATTGGAGAAATCAGGAGTACTCCTGCGCCCGCGCCTTCGAGCTTCAGTGAGCCGTCGAAGTACATCACCCAGTGCTCTGGCCGCTCTGTAGGAGTTGGTAGCTGATTCTCCCGCCATTCTGCCATGAAGTCGACTAATGCTTGAGACTTGATAGCGGTGCGTGGCTTGAAGTCGATGTTGAGGGCGCCCAGTTTGACCACTGTTGACGGCTGTTAAGTGCTTACTTTAGCCGTCAATTTACTCATGAATAAAGGAGCAAGAGGCATTTCTTACACGCATTTTAGTTAAGAATAATGTAGTTCCACTTGTCCTTGGAGATTATGTGATTGCAGGAAAATAAGCATAAAAGAAGTGGCAAACTCACCTTCTATGATTCATGCCACATCACCTCAAGGAATGGCTGCCACCTCAGGTGCCATGCATGCAAGCTAAGCCACCTCAGGTGCCACGCATGCACGCCATGTCACCAATCCAAGAGAGGCAAGCCCCGACGAATCAGAGCGTGACACATGGACTTCACATGGATCCATGGGCCCACCAGAGCGCCTAAACCGCCTCAAGAACACGTGTACACCGGGGACCGACTTAAGGACCCACAGGACAACCACCCCGAGGAAGCACACCCCGAGTGGGGCCCACCTGGGATCGGCCGACCCTAGGATCGGTCGAACCGACCTTGGGTCGGTTGATCCTGGGCTTCCACGTGGCACTTGTCCATTGGTCCTAGAGGCCATCCCCAGGGTGTTTCACTCCGTCTTGCGTCGGTGCTCTGGCCTATAAATAGAAGGGGAGGGGGTTCATTTCTTACCAACACATCTTACTCCTCCTCTCTCACTTTTGGTTTCTAAGGCTAGGAGGTAGGCTAGAGTAGTTCTACTTCAAGTTCCAAGTCTACTTTGGGATCTAGGTATGAGTCCTCTTGTATCTTTATTTTATTGTATGACTTTGATCTACTTCAGTTATTCAGCTATTTCATATAAAGTTGTGCTTGTATACATGGGTGATTTGTTCATATTTTCTTCGCTCGTTCATCATTTAGAGGCTCCTGTTCTTGATGAACAAGGCCTTTCGATCCAGTTGATGAGCGACTTATACATGTTTTCGGTGTTTGTTCATAAGTTAGAGGCTCGTGTTCATCACGAACACGACCCTTTGATCTTGTTGAATGGACATAGGAAAGCACAAATCCGTTTGTGTGCTTAGCCTAGTTTGATCTAGTTAGATCCCGTGTTCGTGTTGCATGAAGTTCGTGCTCAAGCTACGGTGCTCGGTGTAATTGGCCGGTTTATCTGGTGGCTCTGACCTGGGTCACAATAGCCCGGGCCGGTCAGGGTCCTGCTAACAACGTAAGCGTGGTGCTTGGGTTGCGTAGCTACGTTGCTTACGAGTGTATCCCACGGTTTGTCTTGGGGTAGGCCGCAGTGGTGACAGCCGTTGGACCCTTCTGGAATCCCCCACGTTCGGATACGCTGTAGGAGTCTAAAGTCTAACAACCGGAGTCGTGCGTAAGCGACGCGGGAGGTTAGCTCCCCGTTTGTACCTGGGTGCTTGAGCCAGCATCATGCGATGCTAGTGTGTGTCTAACTTGTCTGACTAACTTCGTATGTTTAGTACCTTAGAACCTAGAACTAACTCGTATGTTGCCTCCTAAGCCTAGGACCTTTAGAGAGAGTGTGTTTGTGTGTTCACACTACTATCATATCTATCATATCTCACCCTTGTACTTGAGTGTCTGGTTTGTCCCCGTCTATGATTTATACTCCTTGCAATAGTGTTGAACTAGTTAATCCGCCCAGCCTTCCTTGGATTCGATACCCTTTGGAATACTCCTTTGGGGAAATGCTACAATGGTACTTCTGTGCGCTTGCGGACTCTTGTAATCGTTAGGATTACCATCTGGTTATTTCTGGCATCGTTGCTAGGAACCCATAACTTAGCATCGAGGTTAAGAAATACCAACAGCTGCCCATTTGGAGATTCTTCCAGTAGCATCTTGATTATGGAGTATGTCGCCGAGCGGATAGTCGGTGACGATGGTGATTGAGTACTCCTGGAAGTAGTGTCGTAGCTTTCGCGAGGTGATGAGTACTGCATAGAGTAGCTTCTGGACCGGTTGGTACCGTGCCTTGGACTCGGATAGGACCTCGCTGACGCAGTAGACTGGCCGCTGGACTGAGTAGGCGTGGCCTTCTTCCTGCCGCTCGACGACGATGGCAGTACTGACCACGTGAGTAGTCACAGCGAGGTAGAGCAGTAGCTGCTCCTTTTTGCGAGGAGCTGTGAGGACCGGTGGCTTTGACAGGAAGTCTTTAAGCTGCGTCAGAGCTTGATTAGCCTCCACAGTCCACGCGAACTTCTCTTGGTGCTTGAGTAGCTTGAAGAAGGGTAGTCCCCATTCTCCGAGCTTCGAGATAAATCTGTTCAAGGCCGCCATGCACCCGGTCAGCTTCTGGACATCCTTGATGTAGGTTGGAGCTTTCATATTGGTGATGGCGGAGATCTTCTCGGGATTGGCTTCGATGCCGCGATGGCTGATGATGAAGCCGAGTAGTTTCCCCGAAGGTACGCCGAAGACGCACTTGTTGGGGTTGAGCTTCCACTGGTACTCTCGCAGAGATGCGAAGGTCTCTTCAAGATCGGCGATGAGCGTGTCGGAGTTTCTAGTCTTGACGACCATGTCATCCACATAGGCTTCGACGTTCTTGTTGAGCTGCTTCTTGAAGCAGGCCTGGATAGCTTGTTGGTAGGTAGTGCCGGCGTTCTTCAACCCGAACGACATTGTCGTGTAGCAGTAGGCGCCGAACGGGGTGATGAACACGGTCTTCTCCTGGTCCTCTTCCTTGATAGCAGTCTGGTGGTACCCGGAGTAGCAGTCGAGGAAGCAGAGCAGGTCGCAGCCCGCCGTGGAGTCGATGACTTGATCCATCCGCGGCAACCCGAAGGGGTCCTTGGGGCAATGCTTGTTGAGGTCGATGTAGTCGACGCACATCCTCCACTCATTCGTGTTCTTCTTGCGGACGAGGACGGGGTTGGCGAGCCACTCAGGATAGAAGACTTCTCGGATGAAGCCAACTACGAGTAGTTTGGCGAGTTCCTTCTTGATGGCATCCCGTCGGTCGTCGGCAAAGCGGCGGAGGTGTTGTCGCTTGGGGGTAGCTTTAGGGTCGACGTTGAGTGAGTGCTCAATCAGCCTCCTGGACATACCTAGCATGTCCGCTGGCTTCCACGCGAAGATGTCTTGGTTAGCCCGAAGGAAGCTGACGAGCGCGTCTTCCTATTTTGGGTCGAGCCCTGCGCCGATCATGGTAGTCTTGCTGCTGTCGCCCGTCCCGAGGTCAATGGCCTTCACCTGTACTTCCTCTGTTGGTTGAGGCTTGTTTGCGGTGTCGGTCTTCTCGGGTATCTCGAGTTCGGTTGGGGCAAGCTTCTTGGACGCAGCGAAGATTTCCATCATTGCGTTGGGTACTTGATTGGTTGCTGCGAGTACCACGGCTTCGGTGTCGCAGTCGTAAGAAATCTTCAAGTCCCCTTGCTGCGCGAGTACTCCGGCAGGACTTGGCATTTTGAGTACCAAGTAGGTGTAGTGGGGGACCGCCATGAACTTGGCGATGGCTAGTCTGCCGAGGATGGCAAGGTAGGAGGTTTCGAAGTCCGCAACCTCGAACTTGATGTACTCGGTGCGGTAGTTCTCCCTTGTCTCCCCGAAGGTAACTGGCAGGACCACTGAGCCAAGTGGAATAGCCGCGTTACCCGGGACGATGCCGTAGAAAGGCGACGCACTCTTGGTGAGCATGTCGGTGATGTCGAGCTTCATCTTCTTCAAGGTTTTGGTGAAGAGGACGTTGAGTCCGCTCCCGCCGTCGATGAGTACCTTGTTGAGTCTGGAGCCCGCGACTACTGGTTTCAGGACGAGTGGGAAATGTCTTGGCTCAGAGAAGCTTGTCTATTGATCCGTGCGGGAGAAGGTAATGGGTACCTCCGACCACCTTAGAGGTGTTGGCACCGCTGGTTCAATGTTCAATACTTCCCGTAGAGTGAGCTTTTGGGATCGTCTGGTGGGTAGTCCGCCGAAGAGGACATTCACCGTCTTGTCAGGTTCTTGGAAGTCGCCATTGCCTTCGTCGACTTTCTTCTTGCCCTTCTTGTCGTGAGGAGGCTGTGGCTCGGGAATATCCTTGAGTGCTCGCCGGAGTTGGTAGCACTGGTTGGTGGTGTGGTTACCATCCAGATGCCACGGGCACTTCTCTTTGAGCAAGTCTCTGAAGCTGCCGGAGGTCTTTTTGGAGTTGTCCTTCGGAGGGTGCTGTATAGCCGCGACTGTGTTGTCTGGCTTGCGCTTGCAGTTAGGACCCGAGTAGTTGTTGTTGTTGTTGCGACCCCCTTGATCCCTGTTATTGTTGTTGCCGCTCGTGTTGTTTTTGCTCTTGCCGCGAATGGAGTCGTACTTGGCGTTTGCCTTGTCCTCTTCGTCAGCCCATGAGGTGATCATATCTTTGAGCTTGGTGATAGAACTCGAGCGACGGCGACCGAAGTCTTCGAAGGTGCGACGGTGGTAGAGCCCGTCTTGGAAGAGGTCGATGACTTCTTTGTCGGTGATGTCGACTACGGTCGCGCGCTTGTCGAAAAAGCGGCGCATGTACTGGCGGAGCGTCTCGCCTTGCTCCTTCTTGACCATCGCCAAGTCCATGCGAGTACCCGAGCGCCCCATGGCGCCCGCGAAGTTGCTGGTGAACTGGGCCTTTAGCTGGTCCCACTGGTCGATCGAGTTCTTGTCGAGTGACTCGAGCCATGTGAGTGGAGCCTGGTCCAGACAGAAGGGGAAGTAGAGGCACTTCGCGTCGTTGTCGCCACCAGCGTTTTCAATGGCTAGGGCATAGCACTTGAGCTGCTGAACTGGGTCTTGCTTCGCGTCGTACTTGGTGATCCTGAGAGGTTTGAATTTCTCGGGAAGAAGCAGATCGCGAAGTCGTGAAGAGTAGGCGGAGAAGCCGTCGCTGTCGTTGACTTCGGTAGTCTTCTTGATGCGGCGGATCTCGTCGATCCTGTTGCAGGCGTCGTAGCCGCCGCGTGCGTTGCTGGTGGTGTGGCTGTTCGCGTGGCCTCGGCCTCCGCGATCGCCACCGCCACCAGCTCTTCTGCCGCCGCCGTGGGAGGAACTACCGCCGCTGCTGCCTCCGCCACCGCCGCCGCCGCCCCCACCGCTGTGGCCACCATGTGAGGGTCCTCCCGCAGAGGATCTAGAGTGGTTGGGGTTTGGTTGGTGTTCGCCACGGACGCGGTTGCGTCTGCCATCTGCTGGGCTGCGACTAGTGGCTTCGTTGTTTCCAGCTCCGGTGGTTCTATTGTTGACCCGCATGAAGTAGGCGTCCTCAGCAAGCTTGGCGATGAGTTCGCCTGCGCGGTGCCCCTGAGCTGTTCGTGCTATCGTGGTGATAGACATGAGGCATTGCTCAGGGGTGGTGTGTACCCGGTTTTCGACTTGGTCCAGAGCCTCTGCGAGGTTCCTGACGGGAAAAGCTTCTTGAAGGCGCTTGCGTCGATCAATTCATTTTCTGTTGCGTTCGCGCCGGGCATTCTTGGCGTCAGTAGTCTCATCTGCGGGTGCATTGGCTGATTCCTCGTCTTCTGAAATGTCTTCAAGGTACCGATCAACTTGGTTGTTGGAGGTCCCAGCTTTCCCGGCTGCCATGAATACTTCACGGTCAGGTGTGCAGAGTCCGGAGTCGGTAGTCGCCACCTCGGTTGGTGTGTGCTCTTCTTCGTTCGGAGTCAGCGGTGTCCCCTCCTGGAAGGGGAGTGTCTCGAGGTAGGCGACGCAGCGTGAGTTGTCGTCGGTCAGGTCTGCGGGCTTGCGGTCGGGCCAGTAGACGAATCTGCCGGCGGGAGTGGACGTGATGACCAAGCCAGCAGCAGGACCTGACAACCGTTCCTCAATGGCGTTGAGCTCGGACTCGGACTCGATCGGATCGAGACCGAAGTCAAACTCGTAGGAGGAGTCCGAGTTGTAGTCGGGGACGGTGTTAGAGTCCGAGGAGTACTCGGAGACGATCTCCTTGCCGGCCCAACGCGAGGTGAGTGCTTCCGCGTAGGCTTTGCTAGAGTTGCAAAGGCCGTACGGGAAGTGCTCATGGGGGAGGACCGGTTCGCACGATGGTTCAGGAGCCAGCTCGCGCAGTTCGATCCAAGGCGACGTCAAGTTCGAGTTGGAGGTGGATCCGGGCTCGAAGTCGGCAACTTGGTTGCAGAGCAAAAATTCGTCGAATTTCTCGATGAGTTGACCCGTGATGGCTTCGGGAAGCGTCACGAGTCCAGTCTCCGGGTCCGGGGTCATGGTGAGGTGGCGCTGGAACGATCCAGCACCATCAGCGGTGCAGACCCAGGAGCCGAAGACGAAGGTGTCACCGCGGTTGAAGGCGGCGGTTGGCTTGATGACGATTGAAGCCGTCGAGTTCGCCATGTGATCTTCGGCGAGATCCCCTACCTGGCGCGCCAGCTGTCGGTGTTTTAACTCGACAACCTACCAAGGGGAGTACCCGAGGTAGATGTTTGTGGCCTCGTCGAGATCGGGAACTCGAAGGAGAGACACGTGGCACACAATTTAGACAGGTTCGGGCCGCGAGGTGCGTAATACCCTACGTCCTGTATGCTGCGTAGCTATGGATTGATTGGGTGTGTTTACAAGATGATGCGGATGAAGAGATAGGGGTCCCTGCCTCGCCTTATATAGTCCGGGAGGCAGGGTTACAAGTCGGTTTGACAGAGGAGTTCTAGTCGCGTACGGCTAGGAGTACTCTACACGGATCCGGACATGTCTAGCTTCCTAACTGAGTACTAGTCCTCCGTATGCCTTGCGCTCCACGCCATCAGGTGCCGTGCAGCCCAAGACGAGTAGTCCCAGGGGCCCACGGAGTAGTCGGTCCAAATACCCACCTGAGTAGTGGGCCCAGGGATGTCCGTACGACAGGAGGCGAGCCGAACGACGGCGAGGCAGGGTCCACGGGGAGGGAGGCGGCCGGGCAGGGCAGATCTTTTGCCTTGGCTGTTGGAAGTCGCAGGTTTTGGGATGGAAACCCATCCACTGTGCAGGAGCCAAATCCATGGAATGGGTAGCCCTTTAAAGTAGTATTGTTGGAGATAGTCTTAGAGCAAGGATAATGGATACGCCTGCTTGCGGACTGCAACAAGCTCCAGCTCATCCGAGCTTCCGGGCAGTAGTGGAGGGCCCCACGTCCATTTAATGTGTTGCTGCAGTTGAGGCACGATGTGGAGGAAAGGGAGTGGCTAAACAGTGCATTTCGCCCGCTCTGGGCCGGCGACTCGCAAGTCGTCTATTTTTCTCTCTCTTCTGCTATCTCTCTCACACACACGTCGGATGCTGCTAATGTGTGTTGGTACTTCGCCCGCTGAGGTGGCCCTATTATACTTGCTCTTAGCTTCGTCAAGGCACCTGGTACCTTTTGCTCCATCCCAATCGTCTATCTGTATATCCTCCATCCAACGCTTCCGTCCTTTCCCAGCAAATGGGTCCAGGTGCCAGTGAGCGAGTGACCTCATACTATCTTCTTTGATTCGCTGGTCGGATGCTGCTCGACGCCGCCGCCAGGCCCTGACGACACCGAGCCTCACGTGGTACCGCCGACGATCTTGAGCTCGCAACAGGAGTTGGTGTTGAGCACGACCTTGTGCGCAATGGGGTTGAGGAACAAGCTGCTGCAGATGAACAGTAGGTTCACACCGCCGCTGCTGCACGACGGCAGATCCACGCCGCCGTCTGCGGTACGGCCGGCCTTCGGCCGCGGCACGTGAACCTCCAACGGCTCGACGACAGTGCATCGACTCCTTGAGCGTGAACCACACTGTCGGTAGCAGTGCCTTCCCCCACCCCGCCGCCTTCTCCTCAACCAGTCAGCCACACCGTCGGTAGCGGTGCCTTCCCCACCGCGGTGGCCTTCTCCTTCTCAGCCCGCGCGGCACAACCACCGCCATCTCCGGGAGCAACACTAGCCGCAACACTCCTGCGCCGCATCCTCATGCCCATCACGTCGCGGAACAGTGGCGCGTAGGAGCTCCTCCGCGGGCTGGCCGGGTTGGCGGGCCATCCCAATCAGATCGGAGGAGTTGTCGATCCGTGCCGCCGAGGTTGTCCGCGGCACACCCGAAGATGTTGTCGCCAACAGAAGTAGTACATGAGCCCAATTCCAGCTCTGGTGCCGAGCAATGGTAGGAATTTGGGCTGGGGAGCGCCTTGCAGAGATTGGAGCTGCAGGTCTCGTTGGCGTAGGTGGCGGACCAGGCCGGCGTGTACAGCGGCATGGCTGCGGGAAGGACCTTCGGCTTCGGCGGCTACGGGGGGATCGGTGTTATTGGCACCGTCGCTGACGGCAAGCCGAGGAAGACAAACAGGGGGTCGCTCGCTCACTGGTAGCTGGACCCATTTGCTGGAAAAGACGGAAGCGTTGGATGGAGGATAAACGATTGAGATGGAGCAAAAGGTACCAGGTGCCTTGACGAAGCTAAGGTACTGAATCCGGCTCCCGAGGGGCGAGAGCAACTCCGGCAATGGTCTCTAATCAGAGCCCCTACCGTATTCAATAGGGGTTGTCTCTAACTTTTTTCGGACTCTAATTTTATCCCCAACTCCAGCAACAGCCCCAATTTCGAAGCCCCTACTCTCGCCTATCATGTGGGACCTACTCGTCATAGTCTCATATCCTTATCTTCTTCCCTAGCCTCTCCTCTCCCCCATTGCTTCCCTCCCACACCTCGTGCTTCCTGTGTCCAGACCCCAGAGGTGGGGAGCAAAGCTCCGACTGAGCGGAGGGGAGCCTGAGCTCCGGTCGAGCATGACGACGACGGCGTGGGGGAGCTCGAGCACCGGGCGAGTGCGATGGCAACCTCTAGCCAGGAGCAGAGGAAGGTCGACCTCCGGTCGGACGCGGAAGAGATGGCACCGGATGGAGCTCATCCTCTAGCCGAACTCGGAGGCAACAATGGCCGAGAGAGCTCGACCTCCGGTCGCACGAGGCTTGCCTAGGCCACTCGAGGCGGCGTCCGCTGGGCTCGCCCGTCGCCGTGTGAGGCGGCGCTCGTGGCCGTCGGTGTCGATTTGGGGCTCGATTTGGCGGTTTAGTAGGGAGGGGGACTTCTGGACCCGCCGGGGCCCTACCCTCACACCGCTACGGCTTTGCTCCCGGAGCTCTGCCTTCGCCGCGCGCGCTGCTGCGCCTCGTGGGGTCGCGACCCCTGCCCCCGTGCGTGAGGGAGCCGCCGCCAACGCCACTAATCGGGTCCACGTGAGATGTTGTCGCTGCCGCTCACCGGGCCCACGCGAGCCACTCCCACCACTGGTTGCTTGTGCGCGCACCGCCTCGACTCATTGCGGCCATCCATGCATGGGGATCTGGTAGTAGGACCCTTCGTGGTGTCACTGACACCTAGGCGCGCGGTCTTTGCTCATCAGACTTCGCCGCCCCTGCCGCTGTCGCCCGCGGACCGCGCCGCCCTCGCCAGTTTAGTGCAGATTTGATATTGCTATGCTATGTCTGTTGAATATTGATGTTCAACATAAATAGCACATAAACACAGGATCTCATAGCCTAAATCACAATCAATCTGCTAATGCGGAATTAGGTGGAATAATCTTATACCAGCGTTAGTAGCCGCCATGGATATCTCCTGATTCGAAGTAGTCGGTGCGGGTGTCAGCGTAGAAGTAGTAGAGTCCATGAAGAACGCTGACTCAAGAACTAGTGGTGTTCTTGATCGACAACTTGATGATGTCACCGAGTAGCGCCTCCCTTCTGGACACCAACGGCACTGCCCCGGACGTGGACGAGGAACTAGGGCTTCTACCTCATCCAGCTCCCTTAGCGATCGGTGTTTGGTCTTTACGCTAAAGCTAATTGATTTGATGCATTGGAGGCTTTGCCTGACCATTAGTTTTATATGGAGCTGTGGAGGCAGGGCCTAGAGTCCGTTTAGGAAACTAACCGCGTGCCTGCTGATCACGGACGCGAGTCCATCTCCCTCACGTAGGGGAACACGTGGGGAAGAAGTTCCTCTCAGTTGAGACCGAGAAGAGCACGCTAACACATTATTTCTAACATTCTCCCACTTGATCGAACAGTTTACAACTTGTTCGCATCACACTAATGTTCACACTCAGTATTACAGTAAAGACTGGACCAATGCGTCATCAATAGCATTTAATTCGCTACCGGGACCCGTTACCCACAGTTTCACAGAGGCACCTTGTTAGAACGCTTATACATTATTGGGAGTTCGTAATGGCCCTAAATCAAGACCTAAAGACTATCCACCAGACCCATGTCTAGAACATGTTGCTTAAATAGATTAGGTGGTATGCCTTTAGTGAGCGGATCCGCGAGCATCTCATTAGTTCTTATGTGCTCAACATTAATAGTACGATCTTGGTCTCTTTCAATAACAATATGATACTTAAGGTCAATGTGTTTGGAAGCACCACTTGACTTGTTGTTCTTTATGAAAAATATTGTTGATTTATTATCACATTATAACTTTAGCAGTTTTGTAATGCTGTCTATAACCTTAAGGCCCGGAATAAAATTCTTAAGTCGCAAAGCCTGTCCAATCACTTCATAACATGCTATAAACTCAGCAGTTAACTCTTGCTTAGAGCTTTTCCAAGAAATAGCTCCTCTTACTAGAGTGAAGACATATCCTGATGTAGACTTTCTACTATCTTCCCATCCAACAAAATCAGCATCAGAATAACCACCGCCCGCCACCACCGCCCACCACCACCACCCGGTCGCCGCCACCACCTGTGGGAAGAAACAGAGAGGAGGGAGATGAGAGAGAGAGGGAGAATCTGGTTGACGCAGATCCACCGCCGCGGCCACGCAGATCCGCCGTCGGCCTGCCGCGGTGCCGCAGATCCACCACCACCTCGAGCTCCTCCACCACTACCGCGCTTGGATCCGCGCCACCGCGCCGGGGGAGAGCTCCGCCGCTGGGTCCCTACCGCTAAGGCTGCCACCACATCTCGCCCCGCCGCCGCTCCTCTCTGCCAGGCCGAGAGGCAGCGAGCGGAGGGGGAGAGGAGGGGCAGCGCGCGGAGGGGGAGAGGAGGGGCAGCACCGGATGCGCCGCCGCGCCGGTGAGGTGGCTGAGGACGGGCGGGCGGGAGGACGCGACGGGTTGAGGGAGAGAAAGGAGAGTTGGCGGCAGCGGTGTGAGGGAGTGGGAGGCGAATTAGGGTTGTGGGGGGAGGGGAGGGGAGGGAGCGGTTTATATACTGGAGGCGGAAGGGAGGTTGGGCCGGCGGGCAAAAGGGGCCACGCCCGGTGGTTCGTGGGTCGGCAGGGAGCTTTGCCGAGAGGCTACCAGCCTGGCTCTCGGCAAAGATGGCTCTTTGCTGAGAGCCTGTCTCTCGGCAGAGGTAATTTTACTCAAAATTCATTTTAAAAATAGCAAAAAGATGTGAAAATTTTTCAAAACTTAACATGACACCAGTTATGTTGTATATTACTTATAAAAAAGTTTTTGTAGTCAAACTCAAATTTGAATTTCTCTAAGATTCCAAACCTAGTGATATTAGTTCAAATTCTTAGAAACTTCTCGTGAGATGTTCCGATTTCCAAACAGTGTATTTGTTCAAGTGTTCAAAACATTTTCAATTTTTTTTACCACAACCTCCACATATGATATCATGAGCACTTGATAATTTTCATGATTTTCAAACTTCATGTGAATTTTATACAATTTTAAAACCTTTCTACCTCACGATCTTCATCATTATCAGAGTACCAAATGCTGAAAATTAGCTTCATTTCATGTACATGGTATTAGAGATGTCTCATGAACAAGAATATCATTTTTTCACCACTTTTACTCTATAATTTAATGCACTTGCAGTTCATACATATATGAAAAAATTGCATAGAATCATATAAAATTGTTAAATATAGCAAACAGAGTTAACATTGTGTCAAATTTGAGCATAAGTTTTGTATATATGTATGTTGATGGTACAAAAAGGTTGGACTTAAGAAAGTGATTGTTTAATTTTTCTGCCGAGAGTCCGTGGCTTTGCCGAGAGTTTTGTAATTGCCTCTCGGCAAAGAAGTCTTTTTGCCGAGTGTTTTTTCTTTACCGAGAGTTTTTTAGTTAGCTCTCGGCAAAAAGCCTCTTTACCGAGTGTTTTTTCTTTCAAAGCCTTTTTTGCTGAGACTTTTCTATTCGGCTCTCGGCAAAGACTCGGACTCTAGGCAAAGACTGCGATTCCAATAGCGGGGGAAGGCCTCTGCGACACGATGGAAATGACCAACATTAAGTTTTGTTTCAGGCGGGTTGGATTAGAAGACTAATTATAATGAGTAGTTACATAGGACACTCCCAACTCAGACTCTACTATAGAATCCAAATTCATTTATTAGCCTTTATTTATATTTTTTTTCTGGTGTGACACTGTAGTTATTGAAGAGAGAGAAAATAAGAACGTCTTTTCCTATCTGGACGTCGCGTCTGCGAGTCCTTCGAGGCCGCAGGGACTCCACACGACTCGCGTTCGGGGAAGGCAGGGTCGAAGCCATGGGAACCGGATCCACACTATTGAAAGTATGTAAGAGGGAGGTAAAAGCAGCATCGCCGTTCCCTCCACATCCGACGGTACAGCTAAGAAAAGGAGGAGCAGAGTCTGTCGTTCGGCAGCGCCAAGTCCCAGTCCGGCGGCGCCAAGCCGGCAAGCCCCGCCGCCGCGCCATCCAAGTCGTCAGCGTCGTCCACGCAGCCTGTCACCGCGAGGAACACCGGCACGTCTATGTGATACCAGCTAGGAAAGGAGGAGCAGTCTGTCGTTCAGCTCAAGAACGGCTCCAGCCGGCCAGAAACAAGCTCGTCAAGGAGTCGTCGTCTTCCTGCTCACCGAGTTGTCGCCGTCTTCCTGCTCACTCGATGAACCCGCTACCGCATCGTGCCGCAACAGGCCTCCAAGGCTCCAAGGTCCAAGCGCTTCCTCCAGCGGGCCCACGCCGTCGCATCCTGCTCGCCATGGGCGTGGCCTGTGCTCTGCCACGGTCCGCAATGGCCGGCCGCCGGAAGCACAGTGCGGTAGGTGGAGTGCGGGGTCACGAGAGAACGTCTGTGTGTGCGGGTTGAAGGTGTTCACATTCAATTCGAGTTTCTCGTTGTCGGATTGATCCAATTCCCCGTCACCATTAACCATGGTGAGTACGGCCGCGGACTCGGAGGAAGTGCTCGCCTTCACGTAGGTGCTACTCGGCTCGCTCCCGAGGATTGTCGGCGGTGGGGCATGGGGTCGTGGGCGCCTCCGGAAAGAGGGGTCGTCAGTGGAGGAGTTGCGGACACCGACGACCGGCGTTGGCCGTCGCGGCCTCGCACGCGGCACGGATGAATCTGCGAGTGCCGGTAGGATGGGGCACGGCCGCAAGCGCTTCCGGGAAAGAAGGGGCCCCTGGCGCCGGAGGTGGGGAGGAGGTTCGCCACGACTGGGATGGCGCGGCGGCGGGGCTTGCCGGCTTGGCGCCGCCGGACTGGGACTTGGCGCCGCCGAACGACAAAACTGCTCCTCCTTTCTTAGCTGCTACCGTCGGATGTCGAGGGAACGGTGATGCTTCTTTTACCTCCCTCTTACATACTTGCAATAATGTTAGGATCTGGTTCCGAAGCGGCATGGACCCCGTACACCGCCGCTGCTCCTCTTCCCCTCGCGCGCCACCGAGCGACCTCCGTCCCCCGCGCTCCTGCCTCCTGTGCGCTTCTCCGTCGTCGTCGTCAACGCGTGCCGCCGCCCCCTCCCCCTCCGCGTCAGGTAAACGCCGCCGCAGATCCGCAGCCCGAGTCACTGACGAGCTTGCTGGCTAGGAGGGAGGTGCCGCCCAAGATCGTGCCTTGCCTGACTCCTCCGCTCCCGCCTTACCTCACGCCCGCAGAGGCAGAGGATGCATTCGGGCCTCGTCCCCGGGCGGCACGGGCGAGCCAAATCGGCTCTCCTTCACGGGAAAGGTTCGCCGTGGACAAATCGAATCTCTTTGCCATCAAATCGAGCTCCACCATGTCTGAATCGTGCTCCCAGCTGCTGCGTCGAGCCCCGCCGGCCGTCGAATCGAGGTCCCCTGCTGCCATGTCGAACCCGCTGCCCGCGGCATCGAACTCCGCCACGGCCAAGTCGCTGCCTCATCGAGGCCGCGCATCGAGCTCCACTGGCCGCCGAATCAAGTTTACCGCTGCCATGTCAAGCCTGCTGGCCACTGAATCGAGCGCCGCTGCACAGAGCTTTGATGTGGCCGCATCGTGCTGCAAGGCAAGCGCTAGCAGTAGCAAGGGAACAGGGAAGCGCACCCGTGGCTCCAGCGGCGTGCGGTGGCTCACCAGCCACGCCCGCGTCCGGGACCGTCCAGCGGAACACGCCCCGGTAGGCACCCACGTCGTCTGCAGCGCCGGCCACCGCATGTTTGCAGGGGTGCGACACGTACAGCAGGTCCCCGCGCACCGCCGCGACAGGAAGCTCTACCAGGACGTCTTGGAGAAGCGAGACACGGACGCGAAGGGCCGCGCAGCAGCAGCAAATGAGTAGCTTCGCCAGCGCCGGCCACCCGTCGTCGATGCGCCCGGGTGCGAGTGCCGACACCGGGGCGCCGCCCGTCAGCGCCGCCACCATATGCGGCTCGCGCGAGACGCAGAGCTCCCGCCAGAGCACGCGCTCCGCCATGGAGGGGAAAGGAGAGGCCCCGCCGCCGCCCTCCCCGCGAGCCAGCCCGGAATCCAGCGGCGCGCTCAGGCGGCAACGCGGCGAGAGGCGGCCCCAGCGGTGTGACTTTTTTCTTCTCCAGTTCAGTCAGTTGTATCCAACTGTATCTGTATGCGTCTGGTGATATTGTTGAGGTGCATGGTCACAAGATTATTTTGTGCCTACTAATAAATATTTTTATCTATAGAAACTACTGTTACAAAGTTGCATTAGGATCATAGTTTCTTGTTGTAGAGTCGTTAAGTATAGACTCCATAGGTAGAGTCTGTGTTGGAAGTGACCTAATTAATAAATTAAGACATGTCGTCGCGAGTATAGTACGTCTGAACGACGTTCTTGTTGGTTGCATTTTTGGTGTTAGCCGCCCCGCCGGTTCATGTCCTCGGGCATGGAGTATATTGTTTAATTTGCAGGCTTCCTGAGCATCGACTGCGGCCTGGATGCCAGCTTGGGGAGCTACACGGACCCCACGACAGGTATCGACTACGACCCTGACGGCCCGTACATCGACGCCGGCGCTGGCGAGAACCACAGGCTATCGGCCGACTACGATAATTGGCAACCCCGTTACCGAACGGTGAGGAGCTTCCCGTCCGGGCAGCGGAACTGCTACGCTCTGCCCACCGTGTCCGGGACGAAATACCTGCTGCGGGCGGAGTTCGTGTACGGCAACTACGACGGCAAGAGCAGCTCGTCGCTGGAGTTTGACCTGTACCTGGGGACCAACTACTGGCGGACCGCAACGCTGCTGGAGACTGCGGAGGTGATCTTCGTCGCGTGGGCGGGCTGGGCGCCGTTTTGCCTGGTCAACACCGGCCGCGGGCCGCGGCACGCCGTTCGTGAACAACTGAACATCGTGGAGCTCAGGCCGCTCGTGGGTGAGCAGCTCTATCCGCAGGCCGCACCCGGCCTCTTCTTCACCATGTACAGACGGATAAACATGGGGGAAATCACCAAAATAATACGGTATGTTAAACATGTATATATGCATCTTATTCATTCCTGTGGAACAACTCTAGCACTATATACTGAGGCCGATATTAAACCGTACACTACCGGAATCCGGGTTTCACCGTGCGTCGGCCAAGCTCAAAAACGCGAGAAAATTCCTTATTTGCCACTAGAATTTGTAATCCTTTCTTATTTGCTATTGTAAAATTTTTTGTTCCTTATTTGTCATTGCCTCAAATCTGCATTACCTATTTGTCATTGACGTCCATTCCTCCGTTACAGCTCGTGAGCTACAATATGTCAATTTTTTTCGAAAATTCCCAAACTGCCCTCACCTCTCCAATCTCTCTTGTTCTGATATCCCAGCTCCAGTGACGGCCTCACGCGTAAGCTAGAGGAGCGGCAGGGGTACGCGGGCGCGAGCCTCGCCGCTCGTGAGCGAGAGAAGTGACGAGGGTGCTGGTGCCGCGGGTGCCAGCCTCGCGTGTTTGGGAGGAGCGCCGGGGATCTCGCCGCCTCGCATGGAGGAACGCCGGCTGCACGTCCGTGCGCCACGCCTTCGAGTTCCACGCCACGACAGTGTAAGGAATCGGATGCTCGTAGCCTAAGAGGGGGAGGGGGTGAATTAGGCAATCTAAAAATCTTAACCTATGGTTTCACTACTTTTGCATAAAGATAAATTAGAACATACTATTTAAATGTGTAACTAGGGTTGTTCTAGTGTAAACTCCCATCCCAAAACAAGGTTTACAACCTATAGTCAATCCTAGCATGATACTACTCTAGGAAAGTAAGGCAAGCAAAGATTGCAAGAGAGTAAATGCGGAAACGTAAAGAGGGATGAGAGGAAGCAAACTCTTGACACGCGATTTATCCCGTGGTATCGGTAGGCACTAAGCCACCCCTAGTCCACGTTGTTGAAGCACTCACACAAGAGTATTGCTTCCCGGTCACCAAGTCTCTCCCAAGAGCACCACTTGACTCGCCACAAAGGCTCGCCACTTCGGCACTTGCCAAGCTCCCTTGGTCACCTTGATGCCGCCTCCACTAAGGAGCTTCACCACCAAGGAAGGGGGTCTCCACGTCCCCCGCACAAAGTGTCCTCGCCGCTTCACACCAAGCCGGAGGGTCGAAGACGATTGCTGGTGAGCCACTTAGGCCCCAAGGCTTCCGGCGAACCTTGTACAACTTGATCCACTCAAGAATCACCTCACAAGGTAGGCACACCTTGCACTCACTCAGCTCTAACCTAAGCTTAGCTCTAAGCACATACACTAAGCATATGCAAGTCTATGGATGAGCAATTAAGCACTTGGATGGATTAGATATGATCTTCTAGGTGTCTTGCACTCCTCTGCACTTCCACACAATCCAGCCACCTCAAATGTGTGAGTGGAGGGGGTATAAATAGCCCAAGGCACCCGAAGGGCCGTTGGCTAACGGCCACTGAAAAAGTAAGCGTCAGATGAACCGATGCTATCCTTTTCAGGGCGTCGGTTCATCCGGTGCCCCTCCCACGTCGCTTAGCCGTTGAGGTTCTCTGACAGAACTACTCCGACGCTATGCTCCGACGCACCGTCAGATCATCCGGTGCTGAAGACCTCGCGGCAAAAACCTTACTGTTAGCTTCTTCAAGACCGTCGGATGAACCGCTGCTGACCCGTCGGTTCATCCGGTGCTACTGCGTTGATCTTGGCGCGTCTCTGTCTTGTTTAAACTCGACCACCGGATAGACCGACGGTTCCCTCCAATGGACCGTCGGTTCATCCGACGCTGCTGTCTTCGCGGTTTCTCTTCTCCAATTCATCCGACGCAACTAGGAAAGGGACCGTCGGTTCATCCGACGGTATCAAGTTAACTCCAGTCGTTGCGCGGTGTACCAAGTACTCCGACGCTATGCACCGATGGTACCGTCGGTTCATCCGACGGTGTCTTTTTCCTTCCTTTTCTTCGCGTCTTCAACTTGGATCTTTGCTTCAACTTAACATACTTAACATGCCATCACTTATAGCCTCTAAATATATACGAAGTCCTCATTTTTGCTATAAGTAACTTAACATGTGCATGGTATGTTAACTTGTGGTATGACATGTTAACTTGGGCATGGTATGTTAACATGTGGAAACATCCATGGGACCTAGGAATGCCTACAAAGACATACTAGACAATATGGTTAGTCCCATTACTTGTGTTAGCTTGAATCACCAAAATCAACTCGAACAAATGGCAAATGGAGCCATGTTCGCTACAGGCGGTGCGTGCCCACGTCGACCACGACAAAGCTATCAGATTTCCGCCTCCAGCGTGCGTATGCCGCGTCCGGCCACCTCGACCTCACCGTGGCGCTCCTCCGACGCGCGGCGGACCCGACCGCAGTCTTCTACACCACTGTACACGCGCACTACTCCCGCGGCCTTCACCTTGTGGCGCTCGCGCTCCTCTAAAACATGATGTCCTAGGGCCTATTCCCCACCGTGCATGTGGTAGTTGAAGCCACCGCGATCGTGCAGGAGGGGCCTCACGTGTGGTGGTTGATGCATAGAGTACTCTCCTGCTCTCCTAAGGGCAAAATCTTTTTTTATGTCCAACCCAACACCGTCATCCCCTCAACTGCACAACAATGGCAAATAGAGAATGTAAATTTGAGACGATGGCAGATAGGGAAGAAAAGTTTTTACAATGGCAAATAAGGAAGTGTTACAAATTTCAGTGGCAAATAAGGAATTTTCTCAAAAACGCATGCCAAAGCCTTTGCTGTGCATTTTTGGCCTATGCGTACGACAAAGATCACATGACAGCCAAATGCACGGCAAACAGTCTTTGCCGTGCGCCTCTTTATCATATGCTCGACAAAAAATCCTTTGTCGTGCGTCTTCCATGGAACACGGCAAACGAAACAAACGAACAGCGCGAATGCGAGCCGACCGTGGAGTTTGCCGTGCGCTAAATCCAATGCACGGCAAAGGATTTTCAAAAAATAAAAAACATCATGGGCCGCCCCTCCTGCCATCACAACCACCACCACCACATTCCCCACGCCGGGAAGGAGGGCCACGCTGCCGCGCCGAGGGAAGAAGCCGGCCGCCGCGCTATGGAAGGAGGACACCAGGATGTCGTCGCTGCCACCACCACCAACGCTACCGCCGCCACCTGTCATAGAGAGAGGGAGATGTCAGAGAGAGGGAGAGACTGCCTGGAGCCCAGTCGGATCTTGGAGAGGACGCCGACCGCCATGGAAAGAGGGAGGGGCGCCGACCGCGGATCTTGGAGAGGTAGATCTCCTTTCGTGCACCGACGGAGGGGGAGAAGGGAGGCAGAGCGGGAGGGGTGTTGCGGCGGCACCTTCCACACTGACCCGCGCCTTGTCGATCCGCCCGTCCGTCGAGGAGGTGGAGGCGGACGTCAAGGAACGGACCGACCCAGCCTCTATCCGCGCGTGCACGCCTACCGCTGCTTGGGGGCGCCACTCGCCGCGCACGCCTTCCCGCCGTTGGCCTAAGAAAGGCCGGGGTGGAGAGGAGGCCGCACGCGGTCCCTCCCCTTCTCTTCTCCGGAGCTCGAGATCCGGTTGGCGGCGAGCTGAAGCTGGAGAAGTAGGGGACGACAAGCTGGAGAGGCGGAGGGGGCGCGAGGTGGAGGAAGCAGAGGGGGCTGCGATCGGCTGGAGAAGGGGAGCAGGGGAGGCCTCGGCCAGTATATATGAGAGTACAAGGCTTGGGGTGCAAGACACCCTGGATACATATGGCAGTCTAAGATACGAATATCTAAACTACCAATTACACTCTAACATCCACCCGCAGTCACAGCGGGAGCACTGCAGACGGTGAGATTGGAGAAGAAGCCGAAAGCAAAAGCCGACGGACTGACACCCCCCAGTTGGAACGTCGGTGCGGTGCAGAGCTGCGACTAGAGAGAAAACCGGCGAGTAACTCATGCGGATGGTAGCCCTTTGTGCCGATGTCGATGAAACCGAACTGGAGGGTGAATAGTCGTGGTCGATGATGTCGTGCGTAGGGTAGCCGTGGTCGACGTGGAGTTGTCGAGGTTGCCGAGGGTAAAGAGCCACAAAGGAAGCCGCGGACGCTCGAGGAGGTGTCGTGAGGACGGTGGCGCAAAGGGGAAGCCACCATGGACGAAGACGGCGACACGTCGAGGCAGTCGAAAAGGGGGTCGATGCCGAAGTCGATGCAGTCAGGAGCCGACGGCCGAGACGTTCCAGAGTTTGCCAGACTCGGGAATGCCTCGGGGACGATGGCACACACCGGTGTTGCCAATACCGTACGTGCGAGGGAGGGTGCACCACCAAGTGCTGTCGTCTAAGGGGCCAGCAGAGAAGGCCTCCACGACACTCGCTGGCGTACAATAGCG
Organism: Cenchrus fungigraminus; assembly: GCA_036936925.1. Taxonomy (NCBI): domain Eukaryota; kingdom Viridiplantae; phylum Streptophyta; class Magnoliopsida; order Poales; family Poaceae; genus Cenchrus; species Cenchrus fungigraminus. The sequence continues at coordinate 96,253,760 of CM072774.1, read as the reverse complement.
GGGTAGAAGGTGCCGATGCAGCCCGCTGTTGTCGGAGTAGACGAAGGGGTAGAACGAGACGGCGACGCTGGCGACGAGGTGGAGCTGGACGAAGCGAAGAGGTGTACCCGGACGATCTAGCACAAAGCCTGATGATCTAGATGACGCGGCGGCGGAGCTCGAAGGAGACGGCAAAGAACTCAAACAACTTGATGAAGACCATGCGTGCAAGACGCGCAATGACGTAGACGTAGATGATGTCGAGGACGTAGTCGACGGCGATGAAGATGCAACGACAGAGGACCAGGGAGTGTTGCGCTACTGCCCGAGAAGGCGATGCAGCTGCAACCCTCACGTCGGTGGAGGTGCATGCGTATTGAAGACACCCGTCCCGGAACCGTACGTGTCGTGACTGCATGCTAATCGGCTGTTCAGGCCGTGGGCGCACGTACGAGATGACGGACGACGAAGTCGCGCGGATCAGAGTCATGGCAGAGAAGTCGGGGACGACCGGTGTGAAGACCGTGTTGCGGAGGGGCCTGGCGGCGCTGCGGGAGGGGCCCACGCGCACCGCACACCAGCCCGGGCGACACGGGTGATGAATAGCCGGTGATGATGTCGAGGAAGAAGCACGCGGTCGACGGGCGGTGGGCGACTCAATCTCGATCAATGATCGAAAAAAAATCAGAGAAATTAAAAAAGAAATAATCAGCATCGTGTAGACCTCGGGTATGCCTAGCACGGACAGGGATTCGGCGCCTTCCCTTCATCAAGGCACGGCGAGCCTTTGTTGCCCGATCGAAAACGACAACAAAATCATTGTAGAAAATATACTGTAGAGAATACTGTAGCACGAGAACTGCTTGATTGTTTTCCATATGTTACTGTAGCACAAGTACTGTTCATATGATCCGGCCGTCGCTTCTCGATCGGACGGTCTAAAGAGGGCCTAAAGGCACACCGTGCCTTGATGAAGGGAGGGCACCGAATCCCTGTCCGCCTAGCACATGCACGTCATCCTGATCTAATCTCTTTCCTTTCCACCCACGGTCAACAAGCAACAACAGTCTGTGCTGCCGGCCGTGTGAGAGAAAGAGAACAGAGGAGGAGAGAGACGGCCGGCAATGGCTCCTGTCGGCGGCTGTGGAGGGTTCCGCCTGGTCAACGGCGCATCTAGCCGGCGGCATTGAAGCCCGCACGAGGTAGTCAGGCAGAGGAGACGGGCGGAACGGAGCCGCACGGCCGGGTGCGGAGCAAGGCGACGGAGCCGCCGATCGAGGACCCCGCGCGACGTGAGATCTGGGCGGGGAGGCTGAGCCGTGACCCGACGGGGCGGGTGGCAGGATTTGAGAGATCGATCGGAGGCCTGACGGGGAGGACGGGGCGGCGCCGCCACGGGACCGGTCCGCGACGGGTGGAGGCGCCTGCGGAAGCCCGAGCTGCCACCACGGCAGCGCGGGGAAGGACACGTGCCCCGTAGTTGACCGCGACTGCCACCATGGCGGCGCGGATCGAGGTCGTCGACGACGGGCTCCAGGACGGATGATGAGGTACTGTCGATCTGCTACTACTGCTAGACGCGAGGACGGCGGCGAATTAACTCGATCCACCGCGGCGGAGGGCACCGCCCCCGGCGGAGGTCACGGAGAACCTCCCCGGGGGTGCGCTAGGAGGTCGTCGAGGGGGCGCCTGAGAGTTGTGCTGTGGAGGACGGCCGACGGCACAAAGAATGCAGGGGCGCAGTCGGCGGCAGCGGAAGATTAGTTTAGGATCTCAAACCCTAATCTCGTGATATCATATTGAGTTGCATGCATCAACCAGTTCAACGCAAAAGCTTAAGTTGATGAGGAAAGGTGGGCAATTCACTTTTACTCCAACACTCCCCCTCACGTGCAGGCTCCCAGGCCGCATACGTGGATAATGGAGTGGGGCTGTAATTATTTTAATTAACGCGCCCGTCAGAATTCGAACTCGAGGCCTCTAGCTCTGATATCATGTAGAGAGATGGGATTGGTATAACTGGATGGATAGATTGCATTGAGACCTCGGCCGGTATATATGAGAGTACAAGGTTTGGGGTGCAAGACACCCTGGATACATATGGCAGTCTACGAATATCTAAACTACCAATTACACTCTAACAATAATCTTCATGTCGAAAGTCAACCTCCGATCGCGAGATCGACGGCTCCCAGCGACCCAGGTGGTGGTGGGCCAAAGTGTTAGCGAACCGAGATTAATTCACTGTGTGAGCCAAAAAAAAGTTTAGGTACACAAGATAAATATAGGTATGAGTTGCTACATAAGTGTGACTTATATATTAAATAAAAAGAAAACACATATTTAGATTAAAACTTTTGAAAAACTTCCTTACTAAAACTTGTATATCTTTTGGAGATGTGTAATTGATATATTAAGTTTATCTTCACCCGAAGTTGTATGAATAAACTATGAAAAATTTGGAGGGTGGGAGGTGTTTTTTTATCATCTTTGTCGTGCGCCAGGACAAAATGCATGGCAAACATTCCTCTTTGCCATGCGCCAGGCTAAGACGCACGACAAACACTCTTCTTTGCCGTGAGCTTTCTTTTTTTGCGCACGACAAAGTGCCGTGAGTTTTCTTTTTTGACGCACGACAAAGTCTAACATCCGCGGATGATGCTAACGGTCGTTGCCCAGGGAGGGGAGGGGTTAGAAAAAATAGGTTTGTCCTGCGGCAAAAAAATTGCATAGCAAAGATTTTAATTGCCATGCACTAAAAAGGAAAACACACGGCAAAATTGGTTTGTCGTGAAAGCGCATGGCAAAAGGAGCGGTTTGTCGTGCGCTCGATATGTCTGGGGTGCATGACAACTTTTCGATTTTCGGTAGTGGTAGTCTGCGATAGTTTCGATAATTTGTTGTGTGCTTTCTTTCGGCAAATAACAAAGTCATGATTTTGCGGTGTGCTTTCTCCTAGCACACGGCAAAGTACTAATATTTGTTGCTGTTGATTTTTTCTTTCAACTTTGACTATTCGTCTTATTCAAAAAATTATCGCAAACATGTAAAACGATAAGTCAAGTTTAAAATACATATAATAATAAAGTATATAGCAAACAAAATAAATTGTACTTGCACAATTTTTTGAATAAGACAAATGGTCAAAGTTGTAGAAAAAAGTCAATAGCGACAAGTATTTCGATATGGAGGGATTAGTAAAATTTTTTTTCTCTTCTCACGTCCGCATGGATTCTTTTTCTTTTTGTTTCCCGTTCATTTTTTTTGTCACATCACAAAAGTATGCTTTGCGGCATAGTCATAACTCATAAGTTTGCAGTGTGTTTTTTTCTTGACACAGCAAACTTTGTCGTGTGCTTTCTGTTAGCACACGACAAAGTAACAAAATTTATTTTCTCCTCTCACCTTCAAATTTTTATACTCTCTACATACAACAATGGGTACAAAATTTGGTATATTTTTATATTTGTTTGCTATATTTAACTAATTATTACATTTTAAGCAATTTTTTCATTAAGTCAAATTTGAATTGCAAGTGATTCGAATAATATGATAAAATGAATGAAAAATCATATACATGTTTTTAGCCCAATTCAAGGCTTTTCTCATGAAATCAAAAGAAATTTTTATCATCTTGACCAGGAAACACGACCACGAATGTGTGTCCGAATGATTTTAAAACTTTTAAGAAACAAATGAAGTCTGAAAATCATAAAATTAGTCAATATCTCATGATGTCCAACGTGAAAGCTGTTGTAAAAAATTGAATGAGTTTGAACATTTTTACAAATGATGTTTACGAATCAAAACATTTCCAAAGAAGTTTCATATAGTTGAGAGGATGTGGTTAGATTTATATACAAAGTGACGTTGAAATTTAAATTTGACTTCAATTTTTTTCTATATGTAATAAACAACACAGATTTTTACGATAATTTTTTATAATTTTTCAAATACATTTTATAATTTTCATTCATTTGATGTAATTATAAATGTATAGTTTGCCACGTGTCAGGGTGAACCACACGACAAAAAACACTTTGCCATGTGTCATCGTCAGGACATGACAAAGAATCCCACTTAGAAGCCCCACCAAAGCCCTGCCACATAGGCCCCATCCCACCACCTCACTTCCCATGCGGCCTCACGCCCCCCTCACCCCCCGACCTCATCCCCTCGCGCACCCAGCCTCGCCCGCCTCGTCCCTCCCTCCTCTCCCTCGCTCGATCCCACCCTCGCTCTCCCGGTGCCCCCCTCCCTCTGCGGTGAGGGCTCCTGTGCCGGATCCCAGCCACTGCCACTGCTTCGGCTCCTCCACCGCCACCGCTTCGGCTCCTCGGCCGCCACAGCTTCAGCCTCTCTGGTGACTAGATCCAGTGGCGGCTTCCCGAGCTCGGGGCTCCTCGCGGCCGCGGCGGAGGAGGAGACGACGGCATGGCAAAGAGACCCGTCGGGCGTGGCCAAGCCAGGCGGGATGGCCTTTGCCACTGTCATCGCTTTGGCTCCACCGTCGCCACAGCTTCGACCTCTATGGTGAACAGATCCCGCAGCAGCGCCCCGAGCTCGGGGCTCCCGGTGGCTGTGGCAAAGGAGGAGACGACGACGTGGTGAGGGGGACCCCTCCGGCACTGCCAAGCCAAGCGAGTTGGCCTCTGCTCCCTTCTCTATCTCCGGCACGAGATCGGCAGCAAGCGGCACCACCTCTCCTTCCCCCACAGATCCGACGACGTCCTCTTCAGCGACAACGGTGGTGGTGGCACATGGAGAGAACCACGACCTCCTCTTCCCCGAAGATGCATGGCGGGCCTCAGACGGCCGCGGGATCTACGGCGGCGGCAAGCTTGGTGGCGCCGCCCCTCCTTCCATTTCCGACTGTGGCGTGGTGGTGGTGAGCTTGATGATGGCAACATGCGTGGTGGTGGTGGTGGTGGGTGGAGCGGCTGCCAGCGTCTCGAGAAATATGCGGTGTCGAGGGATGTGGTGGTCGGATATCGATAGCGGCGACAGTGGTGGCAGCAGCAGCGGGTTGAGGGAGCCTCATGGGAGGACACTTTTTTTTTAATTTCTTTCGAAAATGTTTGCCGAGTGTCAACTTTGGCGCACGACAAAGAGTTTCGCCATGTGCGCGACAAAGAGCTCTTTTGCCGTGCCCAGCGTTGCCGTGAGGTTTTTGCACGGCAAAAAGGGGGATTCCGGTAGTGAGTCCTTTAACTGATCATATGAGAATCATGTTCAATCCATATAAAAACCAATGTTCTATTTTTTTTCCTTTATTTTCGTCTACATTAATGTTTTTGCATTTATATTAGTAGCTATTTTGTACTATTTGTTTGTCTGATGCTTTGCTAGTAAAGCATCAGATTTTTCACTGTAGTCTGAGAAATATCTCTTTACTAATTTGCTTGACCAATGTGTTGATTTTCGACATCAGCACATCCGTAGCTGATCGGATAGGTCATTTCTTGCGTTTTTATCGGATTATATGTATAGTTATTATCAACCATAACCCATTCTGACTGACGATGATTTAATTTGGTGAAGGTTTCCTGAGGATCAATACGACCGTTTTTGGTGGCCAATGGCGAACGCTAACCCACGGTGGGCGAACCTGTCGGCCCCTGCAGGGTCTACCGTCTATTCAGGTGGGCTCGGATTCCGTGCCGTCGGCCGTTCTGCAGACGGCCGTCGCGGCAGCGGGCAACGACACGGCGCTGACAGCCATAACGTGGCACGATGACAGCGAGTACTCGTACGTTCACGTTGTACGAGCACTACGCCGACGACCAGAACACCCAGCTTCGACAGTTTCTTAGCTATACACGGGAGGTACCGTATCCCAGCCGTTCACGCCCCTGTACCTGACTCGAAGCACTCTGTACACAACCTCCTTCAGGGCTCCCGACGGCAGCTACAACATCACTCTGGTTGCGACCAACATCTCCGCGCTGCCTCCCATGATCAATGCGCTCGAGATCTACCTTCGCATCCCGTACAAGAACCCGATGACACTCCCTAGTGACTGTAAGTGCCTCCTCTCTCTGCTTACTTCCAATCCAATCACAATTGTAAAAGGGCCTTGCCAAATGTTGGTACTTGCATTGGGCGCGCCATCCGTCTTGACCATCCATCCGTCATGACCCTGCACGCCCAACGTGCTCCAGGTTATTGGTCATGGCACTGATGAAGCCAGAATGTCTTCTTTGAGTTGATTCCTCCCACCCACATCTTCCTCCCTTGTATATGATGCAATAATGGTCCCGGATGTCACGTATCTGGGTGAACACCCAGTTCCCAAATTAACATAAGTCATGACCATATTTTTTGCATGCCAGTTGACGCCATCATGGCTATCAAAAAGGAGTATGGAGTGACCAAGAACTGGATGGGTGATCCATGTTTCCCAACCAATGATACATGGGATGGCGTGAAATGCGGCAATGCAGATGGCAACACTACGAGGATAACATCATTGTGAGTTTCTGGAACATATTATTTAGCAGGTTCCACACCATGATATTGTTTGTGTTAGTATATTACTAGCGCATTTGATTTATGTTGAATTGCGAATTCTCATGCAGAAATCTATCCAACAGCAATTTGCATGGCGCGGTATCTAAGAATTTTGCGCTGCTCACCGCACTCCAGAATTTGTAAGTGCTACTGCTATCTAACAGACTAACATCTGCTTTCTCACACTGTGCAAATGTTTCAGGGATTTATCTTACAACAACTTAAGCGGCTTAATACCTGATTCCACACCAAGTTTGACATCCCTAAGAGTTCTGTAAGTATATATTTGTTGCAAATAATTACCATTCCGAGGACTTTACTAATTAATCGCCTTTCACTTTCTACAGAAATGTATCCGGCAACGAGCTCAGTGACGACTCCCTATGTAAAAAATATGCTGGGTCACTTATTTTCAGGTTTTCATTGTTTTCTTGATGTTTCCTTTTCTCATTAATATGCTTGTGAACTTTTGGATATTATATCTGTTTCTAGGATCTCTAACTAAGTGAGCAGTCAAAGACAACTCCCCCTCCCTGGGAGTAAATTCTGACCCTGTCTTATTTATTTCAGACATGATTCTAGTAAAAGTACGTGTAACAAAAAGATAACTGCATCAAGGAAAAAGACGGTTATATTAGTTACTTCAGTTGTGGTCGCTGTGCTGGTTGTATCTGCCACTGTTCGGGCATGTTTGGTTGTGACCCTGAGTGCATTGCCTGGGCATTTGAGCTGCCTGTAAACTGCCTGTTGTCGAGAAGGTTTTTGCCTGCCCCAGGCACTCGTGATCCCGCGGCGTTTGGTTGGTGACTTGCCTGGTGAAAGCGTAAAACGAGAAATCTGCAAGCAAAAATCAGTTTCTTTGTAGAGCGAAGAGGAAGTCTACTGGTGTGCATCCTGTCACTCTATCCTGTATTACCATGCATGTGTATTTTCATTTTATTATTCTTATGTCATACTCGTGCTGTCGTGCAACCAGTTTCTGTAGAAGATCACACAAGAAATGCACAACCCGAGATTGCTCCAAGAAGTAGAACGGATCAAGGGGATCACCTGCAAGATAATGAGAACAGGCGGTTCACATATAAGGACCTGGAAAAGATCACTGGTAATTTTAAACAGTTCATAGGACAAGGAGGCTTTGGAGTCGTCTATTTTGGCCATTTAGAAGATGGTACCAGGGTTCCCCAAACCGGTGGGAACCGGGCCGGTTCGGCCGGTTCCCGGTCCTACTGGTCCGGCCCGGTTCCTAAAATGGCCGAGAACCGGACCCTAACCGCACTTACAGAACCAGGCTGAACCGAGGAGTCTGGTTTATCGACCGGTTTGCCCGGTTTGCCGCCCGGTTTTTTTTGGGTCGGCTAACCGGACCGGGTCCGGTTTGGGGAACCCTGGATGGTACAGAGGTTGCTGTCAAGATGCGTTCCGAGTCTTCATCACATGGGCTAGAAGAATTTTTAGCTGAGGTACCAAATTCTGAGTCAGCAGGAATGAGGTTTTTTACGGTACACAATACCACCGTATACTACCGGTTGAAAAGGACTCGTATGTAATAGAAAAGGACCTATATGTACGGATCCGACGATTGAGATTAATTCTGTACCACCGATTTTTTTAGTGTGGTATGGGTGGTATTCATAGGTGGTTTGAGTAGTATATGGGTATTATCGAAAATATACAAAATAATATTGTTGTAATATATGAAATCAAGTCTTTTTATATAATCTTGGCAGCGATGAAATTTTTTCCAAATAATATACATCGAGCAAATTATCATTTTACCCATAGTAAAAAACTGAAAAAAACCGATAATACCACCGTATTACTTTTGGGTGGTATTGTGTACCGTAAAAGACCTCGCAGGAATTTGGCATGCATGTAAATCAACTGCATGAGCCACAGCACATAAGGAGCTTATATGTCAATTAATGTATCTTTCCTGTTTCTGTCATCTGGTTACATAGGTTCAGAGCTTGACAAAGGTGCATCACAGGAACATCGTTTCTTTGGTTGGTTACTGCTGGGAGAAAGATCATTTAGCACTTGTTTATGAGTGCAGCGAAAAATCCTTCCCACAACGAACAGGTGCACCTGCCTTTATCGCAAGCCGTCCAAACCGCGCCAACATTCGTGCAAAACGCGCCTCGCTCCGCTGTGCGTTGACCGGCGCCTGCGGGCCTCGCGAGGCTGCCTCCCAGGTCCCAGCCTCCAGGCAATTTCTCCGTGCTGCCCTCACCCGGCGACCCGGGTCACCTCCGTCGTGCTCGTGCCGCCGCCACCTCCGCGCCCATCTCCACCGCCGCCGTCGCAACCTCCTCGATCCTGCCCGCCATGCCCACCGCCGCAGCCTCCGCGGCCATCTCCAACGCCGCCGCCGCAACATCCTCTGCCCTGCCCGCCATCTCCGCCGCGCAACTCCGCCGCCATTGCCACAAAATCCCCACCGCCATTGCCACAAAATCCATGCCCACCAGCACCCAACCTTGCTCTGCCGCGGTATTCGCCGCATCTCGCCGGTGATGACCATCCACCCCTCTCTCCCATCCTCTCTCCCTCTCTGCTTCCCTATACCCAACCTTTTCCCCCAAACCCTAACCTTCTTGTTTTCTTGATTTTTACAAGATGCGTGTGTTCTTACCACTCGGATCTGCAAGGTTTGTATATTCTTTCCACTATTGGAGTAATTTAATTAGCACATGCTGTAATTTCACCAAAACTTAGCTACATTTTTTCAATCAGGTCTGAACAACACAATTTCTAGTTAATTTTCTTCATTATACATTACAATATACAAAGGCATCACCTGTTCTCATTTTTTAGAAGATGTAATAACCAAAATATTCAGGATGGACTTGAGGTGTTAAAAGGTTCAGAGTCTGTATCCTCTTGAAAACTATTTTCTGGGTAATCAGTACACCATAGGCATTGTGCTTTAGTTTGAATAGAGTTCAGATGACATGCTTCAAGAGGATACAGAACTCTGCATTATGTTGTTCATATAACAATCATATGAGTTCTCTCCATTATGTTGGCTTGACATACCGTTCTCTCCATTGTGTTGTTTGAGCAAGCAACATGAAAACTGTGTTATATGATTGTTGATTTTATTATTTTTGTGCCCTTCCTGGTTCTCTTTGCATTTAGCACTCCCTGTATCTTTGTGTGGATAATGAGATAAGAATGCTGGAAGTGCTATTTTATATGAATGTGTTGAGATCATAATGGACATCGAAGCTACCAATATTGCAATCAATATTGGCGATGATTGAGACTTGTAGCTTAGCATCTATTAAACTAGGCTCCTGGCATCTACCAACACAGTTGACTGAAATGATAGATGAGCAACACTTGGTAAGAGTCATCTACCAATTCAGTTGTCCATGCTTTATTCAGATGTGAATTTTCAGAGAGATGTGAAATATTGTTCCCAAATAATAGTTTTTTCTTTTGGTGAACTAACTTCCTTTAGTAGTCCAGATTATCCTATTGGTCTTGTTGATAAGTAACCACTGTAACAAGGCTACCTTTTCAGTTTCTCTTCAGTTCGTAACAAGTAAATGTGAACATTTTTTTCTCTGCCCTTGCATATGCAGGAGATTAATAGGTTTAGAGTACATATTCTTTTTGAGTTTGTTCCAGAGATTTCATATTCCTTCTAATCTTGATTGTAGGACTTATATGTCTCAAAAACTTCACTTTCAGTAATATGCACTGATCATCCATTTGCACATTGCAGTTTGGACACTTGCTTGAAAAAAGAACAAAAAACGGTTACATGCCACTGATTTTTGCTTCAAACAATCTGTACTGCTCCACACTCTTAAATATCAGGTCTTCTTTTCCACTTGGGTATGCTCTCAACTGTACACAGTAGTTTTTAAAATTGGTATCTCAACATATTAGTATGCATTTTGAAGGGGTCTAGATATGTGCTGCTATTACTGCTGAAGGAGCTCAGCTGTTGATATGATTGAGTAATTCGTAGTCATTTTGTTGAATATGGTGGCATTGTGCAGATCTGAGAAACTAGATACAGATTTCACCAAAACTTAGTTACATTTTTTTTCAATCAAGTCTGAACATGCATATAATGTGAAAGAAAGTCACATATGGAGCTGATACATCTATAAGAACAACAAAATTTCGAGTTAATTTTCTTCATTATATATTACAATATACAAAGGCATCACCTGTTCTCATTTTTTTAGAAGCTGCAATAACCATAATATTCAGGATGGACTTGAGGTGAGGTGTTAAAAAATTCAGAGTTCTGTATCCTCTTGAAAATTATTTTCTGGGTAATCAGTACACCACAGGCATTGTGTTTTAGTTTGAATAGAGTTCTCATTCAACTGAAGCAACAAACGTGTTTTTTTATACTACATTCAATTCAAACTTGTGAAGGTTAGTTCAGTTTGCTTCTATTTATTAAACTTAATGTACACACAATGACCAAATGGCATGCTTCAAGAGGATACAGAACTCTGCATTATGTTGTTCATATAATAACAATCATAGGAGTTCTCTCCCTTATGCTGGCTTGACATACAGTTCTCTCCATTACGTTGTTCAGATAACAATGATAGGAGTATATGTAAGTATCACTGAGTACATTCTGCGGACAAAACAATATAGGAGATACAATTGGCTCGGCTTTACTTTAAATTTAGTTAATTTGGTTACTGAGACCTCGAGCAAAGCGCAAACATCCTCGGTGGGCTGTCCATGTGAAAGGTAACATTTTCTTTCCCACCTTGTCATCTGTGAATTATGTCTAGACTACCACCTATTCACCTAATTACAAAAAGCTTGTAACACTTAGCATCACTCGTTACTATTTTTTACCAAGCAAACTGAAAATCTGTGAGCCTTTTTAGACACATAATGTTTTGATGATATTATGTTTATGACATGTGGGACCATTCAATTTTGTTTACCAGAACATATCAATTATGGGTATTAATTTGTTCGTAAAATCATAAGCAACAAGATGGTTTAATCTGACTAGAAATTAAATGCACCATTTGTGAAATATAATCAATTGAAGTTGTACCATGCTCCACTTTTTTGAAATTTGACAAAAATGCGTTGCTTGCTATGCTAGCAGCCCAGGCTGTTTGCTTGCTATAAAAAAAAAGCTAGCAGGTTCCTGCAGGGCGTAGGCAGACAAATATAGTACCCTCATAGTACTGGCCCCTTCAGTTAGTATAAAATTTTGAGACCTCGTTTCAAGATTTATTAGTAGTATTAAATATAAATTAATTATATAACTAATTCCATTGATGAATGATAAATCATGAGATGAATTCATTAAGTCTAATTAATTCATCATTATAAATTATTTATTGTAGCATGACGTTATTTAATCATGACATAATTAGGCTTGTTTGATTCGTCTCGTGATTTGAAGAGGAATTATGGAATGAGTTTGGGTTTTTTAATTAATTCATGTTTAATATTCCTAATTAGTGTCAATGCGATGGATAGTTGGAGAATTGTTTAGGTGTGTGGCGCACCGCGCACCTGCCTACATGCTGTCAAGCAGTACTAGTACCCTCACCAGTTGGAAAACTCAAAATTAAGTGAGACAACTTTGAGATGTTCAACACTGTACAATAAGTCAATGGTAAAGCAATAGCATCTGATTACCATCTCGCTGACTACATGGAGTAGATGTGATGGGATTCCAATTCTAGAAAGAAGAAAAATCTTAGCACCAGGAGGGGTAAATAAAGGATCTAATGTGCCTTCAGCATTAGATTAAATATAGTTAGCTTATATTTGCTTTAATTTTTGCATCACAGGTTCCATTTAGTTTATTTACACATTTCTAACAAGGATCGTGATAACAACTATATAATAAGCATATAGAATTTGTTTAGCATAAAATAAGTTTTTATGAGACATACATTATGTAGGTCTCATTTTTCTTCTGTGACCAGGGGATCATAATTCATAACACCAGATGCCTTCATCCCTGTAGCGAACCTGATTTTGGTCCTATCTTCCAAATACTTATATCCAACCTTACATGGTTTCCTGCAGTAAACATTGTGTAGAGAAAGGATTTTATAAATGTAAAAGCAAAATTTCTATGGGTAGTAAAACATATCAGGTATCCAATTACACACCCAGTGATAGGATTAACTACTGGGGCATTTGAAACATGAAGTTTGGCTTAAATGGAGAAACTATCACCTCTGTGCCCTTCACATTGCTTAATGTGTTTCTTAACTTGAAATGGTGATAGCCAATTTATATACATAATTCCTGGTGTGCAAGAGGGCTACAAGGTACAAGACTATGAAAATAATGTTTTTTCCTTTTGCTAGTTGCAGTTAACAGTACCTATAATCAAAGAACCATCACCCATCCTATTGTCTCAGTAAATGAGAAAGGGATGCAAATATGTTGAATATCAGAAGCAATACTAATTTATTAACAGTTCATATTTCAATATGTTGAATATCAGAAGCAGTACTTATTTATTACAGTATCTCATTTCAGGTTTCCATATTTTCAAGTGAAACATCTAAGAGCTTAAAATAGATAACAACAATAGGAAACACATGTTTTGTTAGAAGAGAACTCTGAATCTATGAATAACAAATAATCAGAAGGAGGTTGGTGTAGTAGAATGTCCAAATTTTTGTTTGAATGCGAATGTGCAAATTGACACTTAACAATGCAGGATATGGTACCATAACTGTTGCAAGAATTTTCTTTTACCTGGACTCAATCGAAAGAAAAAAAAAAGCAATCAGAAAAAAAAAATCAAGAACAAATCTGAAGGAGGTAGAGAAGGAGAACGTACATCTAGGTTGCAGAAACAAGCAGATCCGGCCCACCGCGGGCGCATCCTGCTGCCGGTGAGGCTTTTGTCAGATCCGCAAGAGGGTGCGGCGGCGGGGTTGAGGTAGGGTAGACGAAGGGGGGTGCGGCGGTTGTGTTGGAGGGAGGGTGGATGAAGGTGCGGCGGCGGCGTGGTTGGAGGACGGATGGGGGAAGGGAGTGCGGCGACGGCGTGGTTGGAGGAGACGGAGGGATGGGGGAAGAGAGTGCGGCGGCTGAGGCGAGCGCGTGAGCGACGAGGTGGAAGAGTGCCTGACGAGAGCCCGTGAGGAGACTCGTGAGGGAGATGGTAGGAAAAATGCCTGAGGCGAGCGCGAGGCAGGAAACACCAGGCGATAGCGAGGCAGGCGGGGCGGAGGGTGGAGTTTGACTTGCGCGAATCGCGAAGCAGTAAGAGCCACAGGATAAAGGAAGTTGCACCTGTCGGTTGTGGAAAAACCGCTTTGTGCATGTCCCAAGGCAATCTTTTCGATCATCTGAGAGGTTTGACTTCCTAATTTATCTGACAAGACCGTGTAACATTTTTTTCTTACGGTAGTTCTGATAACAAATCGAATTGTGTTAACTTTTCATGTCTGCATTTAAAATAGTTTTGCATTCATTAGTGGCCAAGTTTGACCAGTCAAATTTTAAAGCTTCATTCATTCCAAATAGTGGCACTATTGATTAAGAAGCGAACAGATAGCAATGTGACTGTTTTAAAATGGCACCTGCAATATCTTCTGAACTTGACATGTGAAGTCAGGCGTTAACACAGTTGTGCTCTGTTAATACAATGAAGGTAAAATTGCTGCAGCTGAAACCTCCATGAGCTGGGCAACACGTGTACAGATAGTGCTCGAAGCTGCACAAGGTAGGCGCCAATGAAACATATAGCCAACTCATTTCTTTCAAGCAAATCTGCCATCCGTTCTTTTCCATTTTGACCTCCTGGCATTATTCCTGTTGTGTAGGTCTGGATTATTTACAAAGGATGCAGCCCACCAATAATTCACAGGGATGTGAAGAGCAGCAACATACTCTTGGGTCAGAATCTGCAAGCTAAAATAGCAGATATGGGACTTAGCAAAACATATATAAGTGATGGGCATACTCACATTTCAGCCACGGCAGCTGGCACTGCTGGTTACATGGACCCAGAGTATGTCTCTCCTCCCTGTGCATGCTATAATTAACATGCATTTTGGTAGTACTTTTATACTTTCGTTCGTTAGTTGTTGCTTTGTATTCCAATGAGAAGTAGTAAAAACTAAAAACTAGTTGAATTTCCCAAGTGTATTTATATACATAAAAGAAATTTAAACCAGCATTTATCTTTGTCATACAGCACTAATGTCCTTGGTTACTGCTATTTCTTCCAGGTACTACTTCACGGGAAGGCTCACCGAGAGCAGCGGCGTGTACAGCTTCCGAGTGGTCCTGCTCGAGGCAGCCACCGGGGAGCCTCCACTGGTACCAGGCCAGGGCCACATCGTCCAGCGCGTCAAGCAGAGGGTCTCCGCCACCGGCGACATCGGCTCCGTCGCCGACCCGAGGCACGGAGCCGCCTACGACGTCAACTCCATGTGGAAGGTGGTCGACACCGCCATGGCGTGCCCGGCGGACGCCGGCGCGGGGAGACCGACCATGGGCGAAGTGGTGGCTCAGCTCAAGGACAGCCTGGCGCTGGAGTATGCTCGCGGCAACGACGACCACAGCGTCCCGGCGAGCATCGCCGCCAGCGATAGCGCGTTGAAGCGGGTCAGAGTTTGGTTCGTTGCCTGGGGACTGGGGTGCTGCTTCTCTGCTCCACAACAATACGTTTCTCCAACGGGTTTGCCATAGACTAGTACTATACTAATATGTGTTTGCCAGCCAGCTATGCACATGTGTGCAGTTAGAAGGTTTAAACGTCATTATATAGAACGGCGTACGGGACTATATATGATTTAATTTGTTGGTTACTATTTCAAACCATAGTAAAATGTACATAGTACCGGCATTTTGATTTAATTCGTTCGTTTCTACTTTTATTCCATAGTGATATGTACAATTGTATCTACAGTGTCACACATACATAACATATAGTCTATCTATATATACTATAAAGATCGAATAATATTTGAAAAACTTCTATCACCCAATTCAGACCCGTCTTACCCTCACGCCGGACCCACCTGCCAGGTAATTGGGAGTGGATAGGGTAGAACACCCATTGTCGGGGTCCCATATTAGGAGTACTCAGAGACAGCGAATCAATGACGATGGCCCCTGAGCCAAATAAATCGCTGCTTCACCCGATCCGATCAATCAGGAGCGCGAAAATGTGATTCACCCAACTCCGGCTAAACACGCATGTGATGCTTTGGTTTTTATTTAACCCCACATGCAAACTCGCTGTGTGCATACATCTAAACACTCAAGTGCCTACATCACCTATATGCGTGGGCACTCAAGTGCCTACATCACCTATATGCATGCACACCTAAACCACTTGAGTACCTACTCTACTCCTACAAGGCTACAAGCCATACATGCAAGTCACCTGCATGCAAGCCATGCATGGATAGGTCGGGAGCTCCCCCGCATGAGCTAACTCCTCCGACCTACTAAAACTCCGCCTCGCACGACTGACTTTTGCTCCGTCCGATCTACTGAGTCCCGAGTCTTCGCAGCTAAGGAACTCCCCGAAGCTCCCAACTTGCCTGACAAGTTTACTGTACTCTCGAAGACCGTGTACTCTCTCTTGTTACCTTCACACGTAAGTCTCCTCTTGGCATATAAAAGGGAAGGCACCGAAGGTAACTGGGGGGATTTCTTTTTTCTCACTCCACTCTGATGGAGCTCTCTCTCACTATTCTTCTTCTTCCTCTAGCCAAACTTGGCTCCTACACACACTCGTACGCAGACTTCTACTGCAAGAACCATGCGCACACACCACAGAGACTTGGGACCAAGCTCCCTCTCTCGCCAGTTTGTATCGCGCCACTACAAACCAGTGCAAACAACATGAGCAGCACGAACTGGACGTAGGGTATTACTCCACGGAGACCCGAACGAGTAAAAATCCTTGTGTCCCCGTTTGCACACCATCCGAGACTCAATGCGCAATCCTTGATTTTATTTGCCGGCGGTTTCTAAACCACGACACCCATAGAATCGCAATTTGGAGAGTGTTTTTGAAAAAAAAAGCTAATTATTTTGTTACGGCGGTTGCCTATACCCACCCCTGTACCCACCTCCGGGCCCAGCGCCTACCGAGGCGGAGGGGACGACTGCGGATCCGTTGTACGGCCGCGTCTCCCCAAGGCGGCGGGCGCTCGGTTCCCGCGCGCCCACCTCTGCTCTTCCGGTCGCGCGCGAGGGAAACTTCCCGACGAAAACCACCTTGGCCCGCCCACCCGCCAGCTCCGCCTCCTCTTCTTCCATCGCCGCAGTGACTTCCATGCTGTAGGTGCCTAGGTACATCTTAGATTCATCTGCAGGCTCCTGGGTCCAGCAGCTTAGAGATCCACATGAGGCTTTCTGGCGTTTTCTTCTTCCCGGAAGAAGTCAAGCAGTTTTGGGGCCTTGGGGGATTTTTGGTTCTTCGCGTTTGACTATAAATTGGTTCAGATTTCTTGAGGAAATTTGGTGCTAGGACACATGAGGAGATCCTCCAAGCATCGATTTGACCTATCTCTCTCACGAGCATCTCTAATTTCGGATTTGCTTCGGAAATTTTCCCGTTCCTACCTTCCAGTTGCTGCACATGGCTTTTTCAATTTCCCAATCTTTGCTTCTAATTTTTGCATTAATAGATGTTGCTCGAAATGAGTGGTGCATGGCAGCAGCGCAACGGTGAGACCACGAGATCTAGATTGCAGCTGATGGATTATGCGTCCGCCACGACTCCAAGGTGTTTGACGAAATGCCAGTAAAAGTGCATTTGAACAAGAACAAGACTTGTGGAGACTCGTGATTCTGTCATATGATAGCTGCAAGCAAATTAGTATTGATGAAGTTACTTCATATATACTCTCGCATCCATTGTCGTATATAGCAAATCTTTGCATAATAGTATACCTGTCTGTACAACTTGGTTTGTGGATTCACTACTGTTGCAAGTGTATAACAATATGTTTGGAGTTTCATTACCAGCAGCCTCTGGTATTCAGTCCAACAAACTTGTGAATCCCAAGTGTTGTATGTTAGTTTGGCCTGTTTATTTCCTGTTAGTTTAGTTCAACTAGACTTGTTTATTTCATTGGAGATGGTCTCGTTTAGTTCATTAACAATTCTACTTAGGCCAACACATAGCAACTCAAGAAAGATTAATCAAGCACATATGACAACACTATGGGAAAAAAAGACAAAAGGCGTTGTAACTATATAATATAATTATTATACTAATGATTCCTAAAAATTATTGTAATCATTTTTATCTTATTTATACTTGATAATATTCTAACAAATAGACACAAGTATACACGGATACATTTATAGTTGATCTTAGGTGCATGCAAAGTATTACTAAATAGCTTAGAGACGGATCATCTGTCCGTGGATTGTACAAGTTGTCTTTATATCTGTTTGGATGATAAATTCGAGGTTCTGGAGACAGCCCACCGTTTGTGGGTTGTACATACCCAAGACGAGGGGAAAAAGAAAGAATAATGTATGTATTGACAATGACAAGTGGGTCCACTATTTATATGATATAGGTGAGGCCCTTGTTTTATTTATATATATGTCAAATGCACATATTGAATAAATTGGCTTCAGGAATGTGAACGCAATGGGCTATCAAACTGCTATAACTGTTGATGAGAGAGGCACCGAAGAAAATGGAACCGTCTATCCGCTTTCCGCGCTCCACGTCTCCCTGGGCGATCTGCGAGGCGATCGTGAAACTGATCGGGATCTAGCCACCGCCGGCAAGGTCCCCCGCTCCGTCATGGCCTTCAGGTCCGCAGCGTCCCCGCTCATATCGCCGGCGACCTTCCAGTCACCGTCGACCACCGCAAATAGTTCCGGTTAGCTTGTTCCGCGTCGGAGGCCACCAATACCCTAGTGCTGCTGGGGCTAGAGCGCCGCTTAGGAACTTGATTTTCTTGTGCTGCAGTGATTCTGTGGTCACACTCATTTTTTCCCCGGTTACCTGCTGCCGCTATGGCGTCTCCGGCAAGTAGTACTAACCGTTCGGGACCTTGCAGATCGCCGGAGGACGAGGCACATGTAGCCTCCCTCCTGGAGAACCTTAACCTCACCTTGGAAGAAGGGGAGGTTGCTGCTTTCAGCGACAATGAAGGGGATACGGACGGGGTGCAAGAGTGGGCGCTGATTGGCAAAGCCTTGTCGCCGTCTGCTCTCCACATCAACACCATCACCGGTGCAATGCGGCCGTCCTGGGGCAACCCGCGTGGCCTCAGATTGCGCTCGGTGGGGGAGAAGGGGGAGAATCTGTTCATCCCCCAGTTTGGTTGCATGGAGGACATGAAGAAAGCTCTTGACGGTTCGCCGTGGATGATTGGAAAACACGCGGTAATCCTTCAGATGTATGATGCTTCTCTCAAACCCTCTGACGTTTGTTTCTCGAGTATGGAGTTGTGGGTGAATATTCTGAATTTGCCTTTCCGATGGATGGAGGAGAAGCGGGGAACTCGAGCTGCAGGGCTGATTGGCAAGGTTGTCAAGGTGGACGTTGGTCCTGATGGCAAAGCCAGTGGCCCGTTTCTACGAGCTAGAGTGGCTGTTGATCTACAAAAACCACTCAGGAGGGGTGTTATGCTGAAAACAAATAAGGATTCAGCACCGGATTGGTTTGACATCCAGTATGAGAAGCTCCCATTCTATTGCTACTCTTGCGGTTTTCTTGGACATATGGATTTGGAATGCCCAACCCCAGCGCCGAGGAACTCCTTGGGTAAGTTGCCCTACGATGTCAGGCTGCGTGCACCTGAGGAGAAAAATAAGAAACCCCTTAGTTTCGGTGCGGCAGCGGCGGAAGCTTTTGGCAACTCATCTGGCTCCAGCAAGCGGGCCTCGCCGCCGCGCCGCAACCCTGGCCGCCAGAGTGGTAGTGAAACTCGAGCTCCAGAACCCAGGGACTCACGCAGTCAGGGTGTTGGTGAAGCAGTGCATCACTCTGAAGATACCCAGCAGGAGAAAGGGAAGGGAGCTCCGGAAAAGGGACTGCCACACCGCAATCATGTTCGCCGGGGTGGCAGGGTACCACGAGTTCCAGAGACCAAAGGCTCGTGCAGCCGGGGGGTTGGAGAGGGTGTGTACCGCTCTGAAGTTGCCCAACAGGGGCAGGTAGTAGGTGCTCAGGAAAAGGAACAACCCAAGAACCCATGCCAGGACAAGGAGAAGGCAGGTTTTGAGAGCCCACGTAAGAGGAAATCCAACGCTGATGGTTCGCGACTTGATCTGAATGTGCCGGTGCAGGAGGGTGTGGTTCCTACCGGCTTGGTCCATGACAAGCTTGCTCAGCTTGGCACTGCTCTCGGCCGGGCTGATGCGACAAGGGATGGGCAGAAGAAGCAGAGAGTTTCAACAAACAAAAATGCAAGATCGGCGGCGGCTGCCGGGAGCAGCCCCTGCCGTGCACAATGAATCTCTTGAGTCTGAACTGTCGGAGCTGTGGGAGGCCCGAGGCAGTTCGTGAGCTCCGCAATCTTGTGGAGTTTAATCATCCCAAGCTGTTGTTTTTGTCAGAGACGAAGATGACAGCTAAGAAAGCCGAAACGGAACTTCGCCGACGTTTGGGTTTTGCAAATGCTTTGGGCGTTAATTGTGTAGGGCTTAGTGGTGGCCTTGCATTAATGTGGACATCAGATGTGGTTGTTGACCTGAAATCATACTCCAAATACCATATTGATGTGTGGGTGAAGGAGAGTGACCAGGGCCAACAATGGCGTTTCACGGGTTTTTATGGTGATCCATCAAGATCCAGAAGGAAGGAATCGTGGCGAATGTTAAGATTCTTGAGAAATCAATTTGATCTCCCCTGGTTATGTGCCGGGGATTTCAATGAGGTACTGAATGACCATGAACAAATTGGAGGGAATGAAAGAGAGGAGTGGAAGATGGAGGGTTTTAGAGAAGTGGTGAGTTACGCGGGCTTTACCGATCTTGGCTTCTCCGGTCTCCCGTACACCTGGGATAACAAAAGGGACAATGCAAACAATGTTAAAATCCGTTTGGACAGGGCCTTGGCCGATGACAATCTTCTGTCCTTGTTTGGGGATCCTTCTGTTCTACATGTTCAGACTACAGAGTCTGACCACTGTGCTCTTCTGATTCGCCTAAATCAGACTGTGCAAGCTAATTATCAGAGACGTGAGCGGCCCTTTCGCTATGAGAATATGTGGGAGCGACACAAAGAATATGATGAGACGGTCATGAATGCATGGATTGGCAACTGCAACTCCCTTACAGATGTACAATCCTCCTTAGGGGAAATGCAAAGCACATTGACAGTCTGGGACAGAGATCACTTTGGATCAGTTAGGAAAGAGTTAACACGACTCTGGCGCTGACTAGAAGATATCAGAAGGAATAACTTGCAAAATGGTCCCTCACCAGAGGAGTGGCCCATTGCTAGGAGACTATCAGAATTGTTAGCCCGAGAGGAAGTCATGGAGAAACAACGCTCCCGTGTGGAGTGGTTATAGGAAGGCGATCGAAACACAGCTTTCTTTCAAGCAAAAGCTAGGCAGCGAAGCAGGACAAACAAGATCAAAGGCCTAAAGCGGCCGGATGGCTCTTTATGCACGTCTCAAGAGGAATTAGAGGCATTGGCGGCCAGCTTTTACCAGTATTTGTTCACAGCACAAGGCTACACCGACCCTGAGGAAGTGGTGCATTTTGTGCCAAGGAAAGTCACTGATGGTATGAATCAGGTGTTGGACGCTCCTTTCATTGCTGAGGAGGTTGAGAAGGCCCTTTCCATGATGAGACCAAACAAAGCTCCGGGTCCAGACGGATTTACAGCAGGTTTTTTCCAACGGCATTGGCAGCTAATGGGCAATGATGTAAGCAGGGCTGTACTTACCTTCCTGAATGGAGGTGATATGCCAGACGTGGTCAATGACACAGTTCTAGTACTGATCCCAAAGGTACAACACCCACAGGAACTAACACAATTTAGACCCATTGCTCTTTGCAAGGTCCTTTACAAAATTTGCTCCAAAGTAATTGCTAACAGGTTGAGGCTTGTTCTTGATGAAGTCATCTCGGAGGAGCAATCTGCTTTTGTGCCAGGCCGTTTAATCACTGACAATGTGCTCGTGGCTTATGAAAGCATTCACTATCTCAAACGGAAGAAAGGAATCACAGGGGCCTGTGCAGTAAAACTGGACATGGCCAAAGCATATGATAGGGTTGAGTGGTCATACCTAAGAAGCATCATGCTGAAACTCGGCTTTAGTGATCAATGGGTTGGTCGGATCATGAAATGTGTGGAGTCTGTCAGATTCTCTGTGAAGGTGAATGGCCACTTCTCAGAATTGTTCTCCCCTACGAGAGGAATTTGTTAGGGCGATCCACTTTCACCTTACTTATTCTTGCTATGCGCGGAGGGTTTATCTTGTATGCTGAAACACTCTGGTCCCAACTATCTGGCCAAAGGTATCAGGGTGGGGATCCATGCTCCGTGGGTCTCTCATCTTCTCTTTGCCGATGACTGCATGTTGTTCACACAGGCAAGTACTAGAGGGGCACAAAGATTAATGGATATCCTTCAAGCGTATCAGCGGGGTTCAAGCCAAATGGTTAACATTATGAAGTCAGCCATCTTTTTTAGCGCCAATTGCCAGGACGCCGTGAAAACTGAAGTTAAGCAAATAACTGGAATTCACACTGAAGCCCTATGTGAGAAGTACTTGGGCCTCCCTACAGCAGTAGGAAGAAGCACAAAGGAAGCTTTTGAACATATTCCTGGGAAAATCAGGAACCTCATGGGGGGATGGAGTGAGAAAAAGTTGAGTGGTGCAGGGAAAGAGACGCTGATCAAGTCCATTGCACAAGCTATACCAACGTACTCTATGAGCTGCTTTCTTCTCTCTCCGGATACTTGCAAGAAAATTACATCAGCTACTTCCAACTACTGGTGGAGTGGAATGGCAGATAAGAGAAGCATCCATTGGAAGAACTGGCCAGATCTCACTTTGCCAAAGAGCTGTGGAGGGATGGGGTTCAGAGATGTCAAGAATTTTAATCTGGCCATGCTAGGGAAACAAGGTTGGAGGCTCATGTCAAATTCAG
The DNA here is from genome assembly GCA_036936925.1 of Cenchrus fungigraminus. NCBI lineage: Eukaryota > Viridiplantae > Streptophyta > Magnoliopsida > Poales > Poaceae > Cenchrus > Cenchrus fungigraminus. The sequence continues at coordinate 96,231,194 of CM072774.1, read as the reverse complement.
ATTCACTATGTGCAAGAGTGCTGAAAGGAAAATATTTCCCACAAAGTGACTTTCTGTCAGCTAGGAAGAAAAAGAACTCCTCCACATGGCGTTCAATCTTGGCCGGCAGGAAGGTGCTTGAGATGGGCTTGATTAAACGGATTGGAGATGGTATTTCCACAAATATTTGGCATGATCGATGGATCCCTTCGGCTGTTGGATATAAACCTATATGCATGAAAGATGGAGCTACAGCCACTCGGGTCTCTGAACTTCTGAGTGCCAGTGGGAGATCTTGGGATGCTGAAGCTTTACACCAAAATCTCCTACCCCTTGACGTGGAAGCTGTCAAACTCATTCCCCTAGGACGGGTGCAGGATGATTTCTGGGGTTGGTCTGGGGAACGACATGGTATGTATACCGTCAGATCAGCCTATCGACTCCTAGCTGCAGCAGAGGCACAAGACAGGGCCTTTGCTAATGGCCGCTCATCGCATTCAAATGCGTCAAGTGATCCAAGTTGGAAGAAACTCTGGAGGCAAAAGGTGCCACCTAAAGTGCGAGTGTTCTGGTGGAGAGTCCTTAATGACTTTATGCCGAGCCGAGCAAATCTCCACAGGAGGCACATAGACCCTATTGCAAACTGTGAGAGCTGTGGTGCTGAAGAAGAAACTACTCTCCATGCTTTGGTTGAATGTCCTTCTGCGAGGGAGTTCTGGAGGAATTTAAAACAGGTTGAAGGAATCAAATTGCCAACACTCTGTCCAAGCTCATGGGCAGCTGATCTGCTAGATGATAAATTCTGTAAGGAGAAGGATAGAACGGTGGTCATGTGTGCAATGTGGTCCCTCTGGAATGCTCGTAATGACAGGAATCATGGCAAGTCACCGATCGATCCTAAATTGGCAATTGACTGGGCATTGGACGCTTCCTCTCTGTTGTTTGTCTGCAAGGAACAGGCAACTGTGGCCCGTCCGGCAAAATGGATTCCTCCGTCAGATGGTGTAGTAAAGGTGAATTGTGATGGAGGTTTCTGTGCTGAGGACAAGTCAGGGTCGACAGGGGTGGTGCTGAGAAACTCTGCTGGCCTTTTCACAGGTGCTTTGGCCAGATGGCTACCGGTGGCATCATCAGTGCTTGTGGCAGAAGCAGAAGCTTGTAGAGATGGTGTGCACCTGGCATGGATGAAGGGCTTCAGGAGGATAATTGTTGAATCGGATTCTCTCGAGCTGGTATCTCTTTGGAAGAATAGAGGGCAGCAAAGATCGGAGATTGCAGTCATTCTGGAGGAGATACAGGAACTGTCGATGAGCATGGAGCTGTTCGAATGGAATCACACTAGGAGATTAGCGAATTTAGTAGCGCATACTTGTGCTAAACATGCTTCTGCTGTTTCTCCTTTTTCTGTATGGCATGATGAGCCACCTAGCTTTCTCTTACCGTCACTTCATAGTGATTGTAATCATGATGTTTGATTGAATGAAAGCTAAGTTCCCAAAAAAAAAACTGCTATAACTGTTTTTTACTGCTTACATCAAGTGGAATACCAGTATAGTGATTTGTTTTTCAGGATCATGTCATGGTCACCTCTTACCTGCATGGCTGCCTTGTGTTCTTAATTCCTTGAGATTTTCATTAGTGAGTTGGGATATAGTCGAGAATGATGGATTCTATCCTTAGATCTGTGACCATCAGAGGATGAAAATAAATCTAAGTGTTTAGTTTTAACTTTATGGCTCATCATCCATGTCTTTTCTTTCAAATTGATGATTTTGCGGTTGATTTATTATCACCATCTGTATTTTTTTTTGCCTGAACGTGAAATCATGCCATTGTGCTCTTGTAAGCTATTGCACCAAGAAAACATACTCTAAATTTTATATATGTGAAGCCTGCGCATTTATGTACCAACGGCAAATCTAAGTTTTAGTCAAATAAAAAAATTGGTACTACTTCACTGAATAAAAAAAATAACTGATCAATAAATTTTTTACTAGAAGCATGTGTGTCGCATTGTTGATTTTTAGATCATTGAAAACTTGTTAATTTTAAATCGTTGAATACTGAAATAAATATTTGATAAACACGTGCGGAGCGTCATTGCTAGTAATAAAAATAAAAGATAGCCCGGATAGCTCAGTTGGGAGAGCCGGAGAGCGTCGGATTGAAGATAACCCGGATAGCTCACAACAAGTTTTATTTTGTACGACCTTCGTTCGACACCATTGATTTTTTTCGTTCGTTTGATTATTCGTCTTTTCTATAAATATTTTAGCAAATCGATAAATCAACAAGTTAAATCTAAAGTACATTGAATAATAGATATAATGATATACATTTTACTTTAGTTAACTAATTTGTTCAATATATATTGATGGTCAAAGTTGGAATAAAAAGTCAACGGTGTCATATATTTAAAAACGGAGGGAGTACAACTTTCCATCCTAAATCTTTTTAACTTTTACCTTTGCCAAACCAATATTCTATTCTCTTTTATAACCTTCTTAGCCCAATAATTCACCCGCAGACCTGCTTAACGAACGAACTGAAGAAATATGCAGCTGTTTTGCTTGCTGACACTATAAAACAAGTGTCGACTAGTTTCACACTGAAAAGTCGAAATACTCATTTATGTGGATGTCCAATTGTCCATAACCCCTGCACCATCAAAGCTACAAACCTCCTACTTCAATGTTGTAACTCTCCTAGCATCAATTCTTGTAACTCTCATGTATGGCTACATATATGCCGGAGAGGTTGTACTGGTTAAATACATAAGAGAAGAATAAGAGAAGAACACATTACTTTCTCTCACTTTATTCCCCACATGTTTGCATACCAATTCTTGATTGATAGAAGCTAGTTATTATTTAACAAGTTATTAGCACGATTGTCTCTAAAGGCTATCAAGATCTAGGTAAGAAACCTTTTGTTGTGTGTTGGACATACACCCCGGGTACCTATACATAGAAGAATACAGACACATACCATAAATCTCTGTAATCATACTAGGACTCTTACTATGTAATTCTACTAGGACTCCTACCTTGTAACCGACTAAACACCCGCCTCCTGGACTATATAAAGGAGGGTCAGGTACCTAGGAGGACAACACATCATAACCAACACCACAACACACCTAGGAGGGCACCATATACACACCCCCAAAGAGGATGTAGGGTATTACGCTATCTCGGCGGCCCGAACCTATATAAATTTGTGTCTCGTGTCCTTGCCTTTACCTTCGCGTTCCAGGTCTCATGATCCCCACCATACAATTTACTACCTCGGGTACCCCCTTGGCCCCTCGGTAGGTTTGCCGAGTTAAAACACCGACAGCTGGCACGCCAGGTACGGGTGATCGTCGAGATCATCAGGTGAATTCGAAGGACCTCGCCATCAAAATCAATCTACTCCACGGCAAGCAAGTCGGCGAGTCGCAATTCAAAGTAAGTTGTTGGGTTCCAAGATCCACTGCAGCGGCTCGTCGTGTCCGTGTTGAATTCAACTCCGACACAAAGACCGTCCAGGTTCGAATCGGAGTGGAGCAATTTTGCATGCTGCCGCAAGCAATCAAGACACTGAGACAGAGCTCCATCGAGAATCAATTTCCATACTTTAGTACGGAACGGAACAGAGTATCCCTCGAGCTCTGCCCCCTTTTTCCATACGGACAAGAATTCAATTACCTGAGTCTCTCTACACGCACTCAAGAGATGCACCAGCAAGGATCCAAGATCCACGCTTGGTGCACATGGCAAGACGTACGCGAGAACAACTACCCCGACTATGCTATGCGCCACGACTATGTCATGCGTCCGGTCGCATTGTCTCGCCACTCGACTTGTCGTCAGGTCGCATCGGTTCTACCTCGACTACGTCGTACACAACAGCAACGTCACCTCTAGCCGCAGCGGCTCTACTTCAACCATGTTGTGCGCCACGACTATGTCATGCATCTGGTCGTATTATCTCGCAACTCGACTTATCATCGGGTCGCACCGACTCTACCTCGACTACGTCGTATGCCACGGCTACATCGCCTTCAGCCGCATCGACTCTACTTCAACTACATCGTGCGCCATCACGACATTGTCTTACGACTGCACTGGCTCTACTTCGACTACGCCGTGCGCCATCACGACATCATCTTACGGCCACACCGGCTCTACTTCGACTACACCGTGCGTCATCACGACATCGTCTTACGATCGCACCGGCTCTACTTCGACTACGCTGTGCGTCGTCACGACATCGTCTTCCGACTGCATTGGCTCTACTTTAACTATGTTGTGCACCGCGACTACTCATCTTCCGGCCACACTGGCTCTACTTTGCCTATGTCGTGCGTTAGGTCGCTTTGTTTCACCACCCGACTTGTTGTCCGGTTGTACTGGCTCTACCTTGCCTATGTCGTGCGTCCGGTCGCATTGTCTCATCGTTCGACTCGTTGTTGGGTCGCACTGGCTCTACTTCGACTACGTCGTATGCCATGGCTACGTCGTCGTCTCGCCGCCACGACTCTACTTCAGCAATACCAATGCGTCATCGACTACTTCGGCGACTCACCTCGGCTAGTTTCGGCTAGAAAACTAGTCAAGAGTGGTTGTCATGCCCCCAAAAACTAGTCAGAATCAACTGTGACTAGTCAACTTTAGCAACAACCGTCGTGGCTCCATCGCCGACCGCCACGGCTTCATCGACACTCGTCCAGGAATCAAGCTGATTTCAATCACGTCTACGGTCCGCTCCTGCAGCAACAATTAAGTCATTTATTTAAATGATTGTTTTTTTCTTCTTGGGCTTGTTTTGTGCATGCAGGACAACACGCCGAGGACTAATTATTTGTGTATGCTTCTCAATGGATTTTCGCGAGAGCTACACTATGCCGACTACTCTTGGGATATATCGACCAAATCACCACGAGCTTACTCCATCAACTCGGGGGCTATCCCAAGGAGGCAACTTCTAAAGTCCGCTCCTGTGGCATCTAAAGTCCGCTTCGCTGGCATAAACCCTCTCCAGCGTTACCAAGTCGACTCCGGTAGCACCTTCGCCCTCTCCGACGGCATAAGCCGGCTCCAACGGCACAACCTGACCTCAGACAATCTTAGAGCCCGCGGAAGCGGCACAAGTCGATTCCGGTCGCATATCAAGCCCGCTCCAGTGGCAAAAACCGTACCATGGGTTTCAAATGCACGACCCTAAGTACTTGTTGGTATTTCTTATCGTCACTACTAACAGCGTGTTGTTAGCGTGAGTGAAAGAATCACTTGGGTACACCTTTGTTTACGAATGAATCTGCAAGCGGACGGATATACCGCTATAGCACTTCACCTAAGTAGTATTCCAAAGGGTATCGAATCCAAGGACGGAAGAGACCTAGCTCTAGGCCTAGCTGTGGTCTAAGGACCCCACTCTATAGGATAATATTAGGTAGAAAGGATCTGGTAGGTAGAAACAGAGTCTAGAACAACACCGCGCCGCGGACTTTAGAAAGGTGTACGAATTTCGACTGCGGCGGCCTGCGCCCTGCTCCGACGACCCTGCTCCAGGCCGGCGGGCAGAGCAGCTTTGGTCGCAAAAGCTTGCAAGGAGGTGGGTGGGAGTGGGACACTCGCGAGCTCTAGAGGAGGATTCAGGGCATGTTTGATTTGGACCGAAATGAGTGGCCCGAGCTCCCTAGGTGCAGGCCCCGTGTTTGATATTCTGGGCCCACTCACGAGCCAGGGCGGCAGGATGAAAAAACATTCTCCCTCTTGGGGCTCCTGGGCAACGCCCGTGAAATTCATTTTTCTGCGGCCAGGCTCGCTTCATCATCTTCGGCCGGTTGGACTCACCTCCCAGCTCGCGTGACACTCTCACCGCCTCTTCTTCTTCGTCACGTACCAGCACGACGTGGTGCAGTGAGCAGTAGCCAGGCCACCTGGCGGTGCGGCTTGGAACCTCGGCGAGCTCCGCATCGACCTCGCGACCATCTTCTTCTCGGACGCTGTTGCCGCAGCCGGGGCCATGCCCATGGTTCCTCCCCGCCATCCTCCATGGGAGCTGCCGCATGGCCTCCGCGAGAAGCAGCACATATCGGGGTCGCTCACCTATTCCTCGTCCTCTACCTCATCTGCGGCCGCAGCGGCGACCGGCTCTGGCGTGAGCGGCGCCGTGGGGGACTTCTCGACGCACCAACACCAGGGACCCACTCCTCCGCCTCATGCCCTCGCTCCGCACGCTCACGTCACGCCTCGTCCTGCTCCCGCTCGCGCTCTCCTTGCTCAGCATTAGCCAACGCGAGAGGCCGGTGGGTGCTCGTGGTGGTGCCGGGCGGCGCCTTCAAAGTGTTCGATGGAATGCCAAGGAGATACGGAGGAGAGTAACGCTACCCCTTCCTAGATGCAAGGTGATCCAATCCATTTGTAACTCATATCAAACACAATCTCAAGTCAGCCTGACTCAATAGAAACATGACAATCAAACACAAGAGTTGTAGCATAAGAGCCAGGCTAAAGTTGGCTAGAGCCAGGCCAGCCAACTAGGCCGGCTAGGGTCAAGAAATCAAACACGCCCTTAGTAACCGGCACTAAAGGGCAAGGGAAAATACTGTAGCAGAAACAATGTTGCACTAGGTAGGAGTATTTGGTACAGTAGCACGGAGACTGTGCATGTCGATCTGATCATTGATCTTGTGACAGACGACTTTCAAATGGTGGTAAGGCACCACTACAGTGCTCGGTGACTTACCTTCAGCAAGTCACTGAATCTCAATCCCCTCTCGAGAGAGAAGGTGAGCACGTAGCGGGACCCGCACAACACGGGGACGCGTTGCGGATAAGGTCCAAAAGCTAGAGCTATTTTATTCTTTTCCTATCAAACTTAACGGTGTAAATTTTTGTGAATCTCACGGTAGTGTCATAAAAGGCATTAAATTTGAAGCCGGTGAGAAATAAGGAATATTGAGATTTTGGATGTCAAGTAAGAAATTTGTCTATCTTGTAGTGCCACACGTGGAATTTTCATAAGCTGTTGTCGTCACCAGGTTTCATAGTCATAGTGCAGAGATTCTTGGTAGCTCACAACTGAAGCAGTATATTATGATTCTTTGAAGTTCAGCTTTCGGTGTTTTAACTTGTAAGTGTTTTAAGCTGTCGTAAAAAACAACATGTCAAAATATATAGTTCATGTCAAGCCCAAATTTATACGCATGGCACGGTTGGTATTACCACAGACCATGGAAAAGATGCTGAAGTAGGATAAGAGCGATTGGCTTCAGCAGTACAGTAAACCTGCAGAAAGGGAGATCGTTGAGTTTATGTTTTCCTGAAGGATATGTTCACAGAAACATGTTAATATCTCATTCCGCAGGTTCCTAGCAGGGAACAGATGAGACAATGCATCTGGGACTACCATGTTTGACGCTTTATTAGATATAAGCAATAGGGTAATGCATGTAGATATATGATATGATTATAAACCATAGCCTACAGGGTATTATAGTTACAGCAATTGATCACAATTATGACTCAAAAGGTTAAAAGGAAAACACGCACTTGCAGATTTTACTGGAGCTTATATGCACAGGTAGCAGACAGCATAGGAGGCTTTGGAAATGTAATTCTGATACGAACAAAAAGGATTCAAAGTTATTACAACTGCAGTTACAAGAAACTCAACTTATTCTCAACAAGGAAACCAAGCAGAACTGAATTATGCAGCCAGAGAGTATATTGTAGAATCAAATGGACTTCTCTGAGAAACGGTACAAGGATTATTGATGAGAATTAAGTAAGGCTCCCCCAGGTTCTCCGTAGTCCACCATTAATTGAAAGAAGTCGGTTTGTAATCAATTATGAGGGCCTTCTCCAATACAGGCAAGAACTCATTTGCGAATTCAACATGTGCAGGGTGCTCAATGTACTCCTTGATTCCTTCTGTGCTTTCAAATGTGGACTCAAAAACATGCGTAAACCCTTGATGCATGTTTTCTATGCTCACATCAGTTCCCCTGCAAATCAAAGTGCTCATAACGAAGCATACAGCTTGAAACGATGGAGTAGCAATTATGCATTAAGCAATAAGAAATACTATGACATTTTTTACAGTTTCACTTTCACATGATCTTGCACATGCACAAACTATTGGGACTTGAAAAATGGATACGTTCAGGACGGTTACCTGGAGAATACATGTAAATCTCACACTAGGAAACATCATAACTGTTCGTTGTAATATGTTCTAGCCTCTAGGATAAGAAATAGTTGCAATAGTAGGTATCTAGTTTGGCTATTATTTAGTTATAAATCGGCTATGGATATCTGGACCAGGGAACTATGAGAAATCATAGGGCTATCGATCGCAGTAGGTGATCTGCTGATCGCCCACGGGAAACCCAAATTCCCAAATCATGTTTCGGTCGAGATAAACTAAGCCAGACACTGGCAGGCAGCCATTTGCTCGAGCACCTTGAGTGCGTGGTCTCATGGAGTCTCAAAGGGACGGCGCCCGAGCAGGTAGCTACTAGTCGCCCACAGGAAGCAGAGGCATACCGCATACACAACAGTGAGCAGCCAGCATGGAATCGTGTCGAGATCTCAAGTCGTCCTGGAGGTTGGAGGTGGGTGCAGCGTGCTTTACCAGTGGAAGGCCTTCATGGAGGGGACAAGGCCCACGAGCGCGGCGTAGCCCCGGATGAGCCGGTCCAGTCGCTCCGGCGTCACCTCCTCCTTGAAGCGCGCCAGCAGGATGTGCTTCACCGCGCCGCCGCCTCCACCAGCCGCCATGCCTCTCGGCTTCTTCGCTCGAGGCCCCTCACCTCCTCTGTTTGGTCGTGGTAGGTAGGAGCGGTGGTTTGCTCTTGCTCTGCTGCTTGGCTTGGCTTCTTGGCCACTGCTCGAGTAGAGATGATTTGGTGACTAGATCGTGGGCACCCGACTGAAAAAAAAAACTCGTGACGAGTTCATTAATTAATTCTTCTACGGCAGGGGCCAAACCAAACAGTCTATTACATATGCCGTCCGAACGTGGCTCGACGTCGTTTTCCACGTTTTCCATTGTTTAAGGAAGGAATCATGATCGGCATGTGTAGACCTGTAGGCTGTAGTGGTGAGTGAGCTACGGCATGGAGACCGCCGCGGACTGCCCTGGTGGCGTCGTCTGCGTGACCGGCGGCAGCGGGTTCATCGGCTCGTGGCTTGTCCGCCGCCTCCTCGACCGCGGCTACGCCGTCCACGCCACCGTGAAGAACATCCGTGCGTCACGAGCTCTGTTTCCTTTTGGATCCAATTCCCTTGTGTTCTTGGTCTTGGATCTTTGATGTCCCTGCTGGTGGACTGTTCTTGCAGAGGACGAGCGCGAGACGAAGCACTTGCGGGCTCTGGATGGCGCGGCCTCGCGCCTCCGGCTGCTCCAGATGGACCTCCTCGACCCTGCCTCCGTCCGGGCTGCCGTCGAGGGCGCCCGCGGCGTCTTTCACCTGGCCTCCCCGGTGACACTGCAGCTACCACAAGATCCTGAGGAAATTAATTCTTTCCTTGTTCGATCAATCCCCTTCCATGGTTTTACTGGGGAATCGGTGATGAATTCCCCAATAATGGACTTGTACTGAATCATTCTATTCTCCCATGGGTTTGATTGCAGAAAGAGCTGCTGGAACCGGCGGTGAAGGGCACGCTCAACGTCCTCCGTGCCGCCACAGACTCCGGTGTCGGCCGCGTTGTTCTCATGTCGTCAAAGGCGGCCATGTCCCCGAATCCGGACTGGCCTGCCGACAAGGTCATGGATGAGGACTCCTGGGCCGACGTTGACCTCCTCAGGAAGCGTCAGGTGCAGATTTGATTTGATTGTTGTGTTCCAGGAAATTTCTGATGACTTTCTTGCAGACCCTATGGTTCGATCAGACACATCAGACTTTACAAAAACTAACTGTTTTCTTCGATGTGAATTGAAGCTTTGGTACAACGTGTCCAAAACGCTGGCCGAGAAGGCAGCTTGGGACTTCGCTGCAGCTGCAGGGGAGGAGGGGTTGCAGCTAGTCGTGATCAATCCAGGGATGGTGCTGGGGCCTTTCCTGACACCGCCAGTCAACGCTAGTCTCCATTGGTTTCTGCAGCTTCTCCAAGGTCAGTCATACATTTCAGGCATGCAAATCTGCATCAGACAAACACACAACAAAAACTAGTAGAGTCCTAACTCCTAATTATGCAAACTACCCAGGCAAGAGGATGGAGATGGGCTTGTACATGGGCTGCGTTGATGTCAGAGACGTGGCACACGCTCTCATAGTGCTGTATGAGAGCCCGTCGGCTCGGGGTCGCCACTTGTGCATGGAATCTGTTGAGCGTTTGGTTGATTTTACCAACAATGTTGCTGATCTTTTCCCTGAAATCCCAGTTCACAGGTCAAAATTTCCGCAAACACCACCACTAAAACATTAGATAGTTAAAATGCAGTGTTTTCACTTTGCTAATCCGTTCCCTTTTTTCACAACAGAAACGAGGAGGACAAACAGGGCTGGGTGGTGAGGGCAAAGGACCCCTCCAAGAAACTGATCGATTTGGGTGTCCGTTTCACTCCATTCGATGTAACCATCAAGGACACTGTGGATTGCTTCAGAAGCAAAAGGCTCCTATAGGCTCCGACGAACATCTGCCAGTATTTCAACAAACTTATGTGCCACAGCTGAAGTGAAATAAACTTTCAGAATGATGATAGACATGTCATCCTAGTCAGTACTCAGTATATGCGTCTTCATGTTTTTAATATTTCCTCTGCTTGGACTGAAAACTGTAAGGGACGATCAAATAACATCTAGTATCTAGAAATCAATTCTAGAAAATGGAACCGAAGAAAAAACAAAGAAAAAACATTATTCACTAACACGTGAGTAAAGGAAAATGTGATGTGTTGATCTCAGTCTTTTTACCGAATTAAAGTTAAAGCATATATTCACTATACCACAGCCCCAGATCACCAACTACATTGGCGTTGGTATAAGTCACTTTTGCAACTTACCGACCATCGTTATAGACATACAACGACGGACCCTATCTGTCGTTATAAGTGGCGTCGGTACAAGTGTATAGCGACGGATAGAAGTTATAACGACGGATGCTCAGTCGCCCCATTTTATCCCGACGCACATTGTTATAACGACGACATAAGTAGCTATACCGACGGACGGTTCGATGAGATAATTGAAAAATAACAAAAAAAACATATCAACAAAAAAGGTGCATATTGAACCCAAATTCAAATATTCATTCACTAGAAACATCTCAGGACAGCAAGCTACATATAGTTTCTCACACACCCATAGGTGTTTTAAGACCTACACAATCATTTCGAGAAACTCAACAACAAATAGCAAGGTTTGGGTCTAACAGCAGGCTGTATTGTCTGGCACTTGTGTGCTAAATTGCTTCCGGACTGACTCAAAATCCAAAAGGAATTGCATGCATCCGATAGAAGACAGTAGTTTGAGTAGTTAACAGGGTCTAACACTTCCTGAAAAATAGAATTACAATTATCAGTAAAGTGCAGACATGGTATGTGATACAGAAAGCATGTTGTGTCAAGTCCATATCCACAAAGATCATACTGATCACCATTGTTAAGCATCCAAAATGTAGAGTAAGAGGGGACATAATCAGAAGCTTAAAAGTTAAAAGTAGGCAACATTGTAGTCAAGAATCAGAAATAAACCATTACCCACAAGGTTATTCACTCAATAAGTGTCTTAGCTATAGAGGCCAGATGCTACGAGCGCCTTGAGAAAGAAACAGATTGAAAATTTTGGAATTGAGATTTGGAATAGAGTTCTCAGCCAGTTTCACCAGACAAGAAATTTGTACCATCATACTATTTATTGACCTATTTACAGATAAGATTTGTGTTTGGAAACATCGATTAACACACAAGTCACACATGCATCCTGGGGAACCACAATCCTTAAGCAACAGAGTGAATGGCAATTACATAAAGCATCTGCAGAAAATTAATGAGACAGCAAGCAGAGCTAAGGTATACCTGAAATTTCAATAATTACTATGACCAATGCTAGGCCACAGGTTTGGATGTCTTTGTCACTAACCTTCAGCTGCCAGAAGAAGCACCAATTAGAAGCTACTTTAAATCAGCCTTGAACCCCTTCCATTTTAGGATATTTACTGTTAGGATATTTACATTCTTTATCTAGATACATACATAGTAAAGCAAATCTAGACAATATTTAACTAGACTTGCCCTGTTCAGGTTTAGAATCTAACTCAAATTTCTCAGAAAATAAAATTTAAGTTTGGAATATTTATCACTGGATTGGAAGCAAATCAGATTATTTCAAAATTAACAAACAAAATGCTGCATACTTTGGCAATTCACATGTCAATGTCTACACACACATTAAAGGAGGACATAAATTACCCTTTGAACAGTGAGAGAAGGAGAACATACAAATTCAAAAGGCAGGTTGCTACCAATATTCTTCAAATGGCTCCAAGGTGTACACATGAGCTCCATGCAAAGGTACAAGGTCGGATTCCCTAGAAAGTAAGCACATCCATAAACATTGAAAGTTGTTGTTTCCTACTATTATCTCACAATATCATACAGTTCATATATATGCTGCAAGTTTTCTAGCCATCAATCAATAATCCATATGGCTCAGGGAAATGATGTAATAATCCATATGGTTCAGACAATAATCCAGTGCTGCAAGTAAGCACATTCCAGATTGCTAGAAACTTCTAACATTAATTTGGAATCCATTATCAGTTGTCATTGCTACCAAAAAATTCACTAAGCCTCAACATGACTACATAAAAGCAAGATGCAATGCAACAACCAGCATATGTTCGTACCTGGAGCACGGCTTAGGGCATCAGCTCTTCAATGCAACAACCTCCTTCAAGGTTAGCAAGATCTGGTCGGCCTGAGGGGGCCAGACATGGTCACCTTAATCTCGATACCAGCACCTCCACACAAATCCGTGGCTAACTTAATGTGGATGAAATTGGGTGACAAGAGTAACTCACCAGCCGAAGGACGAATCAAAGCCCCATGGAATGGGGCCTGGAGGTCAAATCCATAGTTTAGAGGAAAATCGATTTGATTTGGGAAGGATCGTGGCACCGTGGGAGGATTGCATCTGCACGAGGTCAAAAGCTAGCAGTAGAGGAAGGATTTGAGGCGGAGCAAGGCAGATGCGCAGATAACAATGGAAGGTTTTGGGGACGGAGCGGCGCAGGGTTGGGGATAGCATGGGGCTGCGACGTTTTTGGAGGGAGCGGCGCAAGTCTGGGACAGAGAGCAGGCGGCGGCATTCTTGGAGGGACGAGCGCGCGAGCACCGGCGTTTTTGGAGACGGCGAGCGCGGGCGCAGGGGGTGGATTTCGTGCAGAAGCGCGCGGCGGGGGCGTGAATTGGGGGAGCTTGCAAGAGGGAGAGGGGTGGCCAGCAGTTGGAGTATTGGAGAAGGGGAGCTAGGGTTTGCCGTCCAGGGGAATTTGGAGGCTGACTGCTGGGCCGTTGATTGTGCGTGAGAGTTGGGCTGGCCTAGTGCGGGAGAAAAGGAAAATAGGCCTTGTCCATGTGTACCGACGGATCATTCGACTACACAATCTAAATTTCTATGCCGACGGAGCATTATACGCTACAATGCGTAGTACCGACGGACGGTTAGCCGCATAGCTATACCGACGCACAGTTTGATGGCATATAACTACTTATAACGACGCACATCCGACGCTACTAAGGGGTTGTGGTATAGTGATTGGAGGTAATGATCCGTAATAACCTCTTGAAGATTAGATATACAAATATACTCACGAATAAATGTGGCCAACTATATAGTATACTATATGGTATATACATACTATATACATAGTATATATAGGTATATACATACAATCTAGAAAAACAAAAAAGAATAGTAATTTGGGACATAAGGAGTAGCTTACAAAACACTGAGTTCATATGGAAATATGGAAAGCCTAGTTTTATCAGTTTTTTGAGCTCAGAAAGTTAAACACACAGTATTTTAAAAGTTAGAGTAGCCCATTAGAACTAAAAAAACCAATAGCTGTTTTTCAGAAAAGCTCAAAAGCTGCATCTCAAATAAGCATGCCCTAGGTCTTCCAGATCAAATATGACCCGGGGTTGACTAGGCTTTCAATTTAAACCAAAACGGACAGCGAACAGTGTTTACCTATTGGAATTTCTAAGGATAGTGATCTGCCACTGCCACCGGAACTTCACAGGAAAAGAGCCTTTCTCTAGCATTTCAACGTTATCTCAAGATTCCTAACGCAAAAGGCAAAACAATTACAGGGACTAAAAATTAACACAGGGCACCATGAAAGAAATTTTCTAATTAAATAACGCACGGCTACATGCTAGGTACATGTCGATCTTGAGCACGGCGTTCTTGGTGGTGAGGTTGAAGGAGTGCGTCCTGAGCAACGCATACCCGGTGGCGCCGCGGAACCTGCCGGCTCCAGCGACGACCGGCAGCTCCCTGACCTTGTCAGGGATGGCGTCCCTGCCCTGGACGACGACGTAGCTGCCGTTGTGCCTCCCCGCCGTGAACACCATGGTGAGGCAGTGCATCACCGCCACCTCGTGCTGCGATGCGAAGAGGTAGAACCCCTGCGCGCGGCCCACGGCCGGCGACGCCGCGCCGGGTCCCTCCGTCAGCGGGTCGTCGATGACGTACATGTCGCCGAAGCGGGTGGTGGGGTCTCCCGGCAGCGGCGTCGTGCCCCTCGTCACGGGCACCACCGTCGCGGGGCTCCCTGGCGACGGCGTGGGGATGTCGTGCATGTAGAACCGGAGGTGCGTGCATGTGGTCGGCGTCGGCCTGGCGGCGGCTGCGAGCGCCGTGGAGATGATGCGTGCTAGTTGGAGCTGCAAGGTACGGGTCTTGGCCATGGTGAGAGGTGGCAGAAGAGAGGGGCTAGACCTACACTTCGATTTGTGAATGATGATCTGATGCCTATTGAGCTGACAGACGCAGTTTTATTTGGGTATCCTTCCATTCAATTGGTCCAAAGGAAGTTGACCGTCATCAGTTCCAATAAACTCCGAGTTGGATATAAGAAGCGTAAATGGTACTCAATCCATTTATATACTGACACGTCTTTACAATTATAAATATCATGTTATAAGAGATGTTAGAGGTCAAATCACAAACTTAGGGAAGAGATGTTGGAGGTCAAATCAATGCATATCCAAACTTAGGCAAGTCTAAGGGTCATCACATTACATAAGCTTTATTATGACATGACATCAAATTAATGAAGGGAGAGAAGATCACAGGGTCATGGTAATAACCCTAGGTGGTTTCAGTTACCAATACTCATGACCCTGCATTGAGAGAAGATCTCAGAGTCATAGTGATGACAAAGCATGATTTAAATACTTCATTCTATCTCTGAAACTGTGCACATGAACATGTGCATTGAGAGTGAAAGGGTCATCATGCTGAAAAGCTGATGTGGCAGACTTGGTAACTGTTCCTATGACACTGCTACTGAGATTGGCCTTAAGGACTCGATCAAATGAAATGTCATCCTATATTTTGAAAATCATGGAGTACATCGTCCGAGGTCGACATCTAGAGGGAGTGTGCAATTAAGGTAGTTGTATCTTGGGGCGTGCACAATAGTCAACCTTGCAATTTTTTTTCAAACAAATTCGGGGGGAGAGATCCCCACCTACTTTCATTGATCGAAACGACCCGAGAAGGGGTGATTACAATGAGTTTACAAACGACCCCGAGGGGCGATCATCTCGACGAGTCGAGTAGAACAACATGATATCGGCAAAGCCGAAAAGAAAAAAGAGTACAAGAGAGGTTAGAAGGGAACATTACAGCTTCAAGCCCAACATGATGAAAATCGACCAAAAAAAACTAGTTTGCCCAAGCACTAAGCTACTTACTTGCCGAATTCGCACCATACATTTTGTGAACTTCAACTTCCGTCTTCATCTAACCAAGGTGAGGGAAACTTTCACACACCATGGCCGTCTGGTCGCCACTCTTGTTGACGCCCTCCGACGCCCAAGGGAGAATGTGAGAAAGCTTGAAAGGGGGAAACCGTCTAAAGAGAACGAGCTCCCTGGCCTCGCTAACCCGACTTCAAACAGGTGAAGAAACACACAAAGAACATCACAAACCGAACACAAAAACACCCACCCACTATGAACCAAAGGACACCAAAGCATAGTTGATTTTGCAGCCAATTGCCTCACTCCACTGACGTTGCCAAGGCAATCCCGTGCCGGTGGTACACGAGGCTGCCCGCAAAAAGCTAGAACAGGGACTAGCTTCTCAATTTGCCAAAGAGCCAAGACACCTCCAATGCCCAGTGGGGGAAGGAAGCCCCATATAGGAGGGAAGAACTTGACGAATGCAGCCACATTCCACTGAGAAGACATGGTGATGAAGAAGTAAGGAGCAGAGCAATCGAGCTCGCCAGATCCTAGCGACAACCACCGAAGCAGATCAATAAGCATGAAGAAAGGAGATGAGAGAGAGGAGGATTAGCCACGACCAAGCCCCGAGCATGGAAAAATACCGCCAGAGCGACGCCTCCAAGGAGGGGAGTGGTGCCCAAGAGCGTCACCGTCGCCAAGCCGAACCAACGGCCCAAAGCTTTCGCCGGCGCATTCACATCCCAAACACCACTAGCCGGCACAACAGCGACACCACATACACCGCCAGTATGCAGTAGCTGCAAAGGTGCAGAGCCGGACGTCGTAGCGATGCGATGGCCGCTTGAAGCCATCGCTGCAGGGGTTATGACTACCGTCTGAAGAGCTGTCGCTGCAGTCAGCCAGGGGGGCGCTGTCACTGCCGCCACAGACTTCACCTGCTGCATAGCCACACCGCGGCCGAAGGAGGCCGCCTGCCGCAGCCCCGGGTCGATGCCGCCGCCGAGATCTAGATCTCGCGAGAGAAAAGGCAGTGACGGAAGGGCGCGACGACCGCGGTGGAAGACAGGAGGGGAAGAGGTGCGAAGAAGAAAAGTGGTGGCTGGTGGCAACCTGGGTCGCCGCCTCGCACCGTGCCGACACGAGCTCACCGCCATGGCTCGGTGTCGTCCCCGACCGGATCCGCGCATGGGAGACAAAAAACGCCCCACCGCCGCGTTCCCAGGGCCGCACGGGGCATCCGGCAGGGCCCTCCAGCTGTGGTGAGGGGGACCGGGGGGGGAGGGAGAGGGGGGTTTGGCCGCCGCCCGAGTCGCGCTTGCGATGGACGACCCGGGGGGGGGGGGTTGTGTACCTTGCAAATTCAGTTATTCAATTAGTGACAAACTGGATATACTCGGAAAGGAGCGGTATACAAGCAACAATGTAGGGGCTGTCCCTTTAAAAAAGTGGGTCTGTTTACAAGCTATAGCTGGAATTGCTCTTATAAATTCATACTGCATATGGTGCATTGCATGCAAGGGACCGAGACAGAGAATAGTTCCCATGAGATTCGACTTGATGTTACCTTTCTTTGTCTAAATTTGCATAGATTAATGCATTTATTGACTCATGCACCACATGCATCCCATGATTGGAATTTGCAAGATTTGTTTGTGCTTTAACTCAGGTTTTCTCAGAAATTATTATAGGAATAATAACTTTAGGCAATGAGGTAATAGATACTCTTTCAGTAAATCGGGGTTGTTTTATCTGTGTATAAAAGTTCCCTTCTAGGAGAACTAGTATTAGAGCAATTCCAACTGACATTGTAAATCATCTTAATGGGTAAGAAAAAGAAAATGACCGTAAGGGCATGTACAACCCGTCTATAGAGGGCGTCTGTTGAGCGGTATATTTGCAAAAACCACCCCGCACCTCCTTGTCGACGGGCTCAGCGTCGCTAGACCAGGCGACGCACGCATCCCGTTCTCGATGCTCTGCAGATGCGCGGCGCCGGGCTGTGGAGGCCCGTCTCCACGAAACGACACCGGCCTTGGATACCGCGCTCCCCCTCCCCCGCCAAAAGCTCCGCGCGCATGCTGCTCTTCGCGCCAAACCAAAGCAGCAGAGGGAGAGGGCGGGGGAGAAGCACCGACGGGAACGAGGGGCAGATGCTCCGCCGCGAGCGCGGGAGCCCTACCTACGTGCCGCTCCGCCCAGCCCCGCCGCCGCGCGGGATCCAGCGGTGGGGGAGCTCGCGCGCCTACTAGAAGCTTGCTGCCACTAAATCTGATGCCATCTTGGGGTGGCCAGAAACGAAGCCAGTAGTGCGCGTGGCCCTCAAATCCTGCGAGCTTGGTGGAGGAGCAAGCGCCGGTAGTGCAGAGAAAATGAGAGCAGGAGGAAATCAGAGAGTAGAGAGAGTCGGATTGCTTCTTGCAGGTTCTCTCGGTGGAGAAAGCGGTGAGCTAGTGGATATGGTTGCTTCCAACAGAGAGAGAAAATGAGAGTGGATGGCTTTTCTCTTTTTTTTTTGACAACAATGAAAGTGGATGGTTTTTTTTTTGAGAAGGAACATATATTGATCTTAGCGTATTACACCGGCTCGTTTACAAACAGAATCCGAAAGAAAAGGAAAATTATAAAGAAGTTCAAAACTCCTGTTCATCTTCCTCGAAGCCTTCAGCGATTCGTTCGTCGCCGCCGTCGAAGCCGCTTCCCAATCGTCGCCGGGCACCAGAGCCAAACTCCACAAAGTGGAGGCCGTAGAGGAGGGCTTACTGCTAGGCGAATCAGCCGAGTACGTTGCCTCCCAAGCGCATCGGCCAACTCCAGTACTCACGACGCATCCTTCGTTTCCATCACCGGCAACCCGAGCAATGCTCAGATTTCCTTCAAAGATCATCTTCCTTGAGATTCACAGGGTCAACAACATCATCACCTGAAGAAGACGACGATGCGCCGGCCCTCGACTCCTGGACAGGTCTCCCCAGCCTCTCCGTTGACGTCGGAGTAGATCGCCATCGGAGAACGGAAGAAACTGGGAGAAATTATTCCTTTGCAACGCCGTCGCTTTCGCATCGCCGGCGCCGCCAGGAAAACCAAACCGCAGAGGAGCCACGCTACTCCGGCAAAACCTAACTCCACCACCGAGCATCGGCGGCGAGCAAACCCTAGACCTAGTTGGACTCGACTAAGACCCTACGAAGACAGAAGATCTATTGAAGAGACGGACCCCCACTCCTCGTCACCACCGGCAGCGAGGCCGGAGGCGAGGGAACGGGGGCCGCAAGCGGCGGCGGTGACGGAGTCGCCCTCGGCGGACGGAGCGTGAGGCGACCTCTTTTTTTTTGTGCCTCATGAAAGTGGATGGTTGTGGTGGTGAAAAGAGCAGAGGAGAGGGATGGCGCAAGGTGAGGTAGCCTCTAGAATTTTCACCCCGCGTCTGGTACTAGGATTTTGAAGAAAAAAAAAGGAAAAATGAGAGAATAATAAAAAATAAGAAAGAAAACAAATATTGTAAAAAATATATATTGCACAAATGACAACTCTAATCAAGCTTTGCAATTAATGTGAAAGGTGAATCAAATTGCCACACCATTGTACACACAAATGCATTTGTAGTTAATCTTAACCTACATCCAAAGTATTAAATAGCTTACAGACGGTCATTCTGTCTATGTGTTGTATGACCTGTCTATACATCTGTCTGTACGTATAATTCGAGGTTCTACAGACAGCTTCCTATCTAAAAGTTGTACATGCCCTAAACCACCGTTCCAACAGACTCAACACATCCTTCCCTCGATATCTCTCACGGAATACCGTCGCGTCGACCTCGCCCCCCTCGCCATCCCGCACCCCGCGCGCCATCGTGCGTCCCACGCTTCCATCCAGTCCCCTCAGCCTCCCAGCCTGGTGCCAAATATTCTCCCGGCTTCATCTATGACGTTGATTTTTTTAGCACAAAACAGCATATGCTAGAACAAATTACATCATGAATCGTACAGGAGTCAAATACCTCAAATCGATTTAAACCATGTGCAGCAGCAGACGGTAAGTGGGTGCAGCAGCGAATGGAGATGCATCGTGGCAGGCGGCGTACTGCTGGCTTGTGGACCCGGTACAGAGTTTTGAATGTAACCATTCAGTTTTTAGCTAGCCTCTAGTAGTACTTCATAAGATTAGTGGATTTTCTATTTTTACAAAGGGTTAAAATCTTTAAATTTAGCTAACAAAATACAGAGGTTGTTGGAGTACCTCTTTTGATTCCATTCCTGTATGCTATGAGCCCATTTCCCCTTCTATGGACCAGTATCTGGTGACTGTTTAGCTACTACTCCATCTATCCTAAAATATAGCTAATGAAGGATCGGAACGGCGAACCAGAGAGGGGAGTGAATGGGAGCCGATAAAAAATTCTATTCAAGAATTCGACATATGAACCCAAAATCACTCGGAGACCTCCGTGTACTTCTCTTGTCAAATTCACGTAGCCACTGAAGTGCTACTGGACCTAGGAGCAAGATTCAACCAACAACCCTTGAAAACTCACAGCGGAAAACAACACGAACACGGCTGCTGGAAGCCAAAACCGGTCAGGCCGGTTTCTGAAACCGGTCAGACCGGTTCTCTAGGACTTAGCCTCTCACATGCAGGGGAACCGGTGAGGCCGGTTTGGCAAACCGGTGAGGCCGGTTTTGTACAGGAAATCCCCAAAAGACCTACGACACCAAGAAACAGCAAAACCACCTCAGGAATCTTCCAAACTTCGAACAGGAAAAGCCATAACTTGAAGGAAACTCTCCTGTCCAAAACTCCTCACGACAGCCCACTGGGGCCAAACCGGTCAGACCGACCGGTTTTGCCTGGACAGTTGGGAAGAACTCAGCCCGCGGGAAAAACTTAACCTTCACCTTGCCCGATCTCCCAATTCGCTCCACGGATTCAAGTGAGACTTTGGGGATAGCTGGGGTACCTCATGGGCTACCTTTGGCTAGAAGCTCGGTCCCCAAAACCTACTCAATCAAGAGGAATCGAAAGTCAACCCTCAAAAACACCTTTCCAAGAACTCCACCGAAAACCACCAAATCGAAGCCGTTTCGGGGGGATTGCTGGAACAAAATCACCAAGCAAAGAGCCACAAGGTCCTCATGTGTGACATCCAACTAGAATCCTGCAAAGAAACGCCTCCAAAACTTCACCACGAAAATCGCCAAGAAAAAGCTCCGAAAATCACCGAAAAAGGAAAACGGGAGAGACAACAAAAGCCTTGAGGAATCACGTCGAATCTTCTATACATACCAAGAAGGATTCATACAAGGTCTAGCTTGCCTCCCGATCATCCATCCCTCTCTAAAGATCTCACCATGAAGCTCTCAAGCTAGTCCTAGAAAATCCTAAGGAAAAAATAGGAAGGAAAATAGCAAAGGGAAATGAGCTAAGGTTCCAAGAGATGGCTGCCATCCTCTCTCTACTTAGTTTATATGGAGGCAACCGAAAGACGAAACTACCCCTATTACATAAACTAGGATACACGCCCCCGAAGGGCACTTTGGGAAACTTTGGTCGTAGCACCATCAGACGGATGCCCGGCGACCGCACTTCGCTTAGCCTCAACGCAAGCATTGCGATCCTGACGCGTGTCATCCGCTTTGAAACACTTTGGTACCCTGCGACCCCAAACCGGTCAGACCGGTTTTGGCCTGACAGCCACACCGAGTCTTCGCCTTTGGCTTTGTGGCTCAGCCAAGCAACCCAGTGGTTTTTTGGTGAACCACTGCAAACCCCGCGAACTTGGTGTAGCCTCCGCCGATCACCACTCATGACTTGGCTCCCACGAAGTCCCGGCTCGACCTTGGTTTTGAGGCTCAACCAAGAAACCGTCCACGACTTCGTCTTACTGTTCTTGCCACCATGCGGCCCGCACTTGACCCCACTGGCCACCGGGTCCCTCGAACCAAGCCTACTTGTCTGCTCCACACCTGGAGGCCTCACCGGCATCGACCTTTCGCGCTTGTTCTTCACCAGCACCAGCACCAATCAAGCCGCAACCTGCACTTGCAATACTTAGCCAAGAGTCAGTCCACACAACGTTGTCAATCACTCATCACACCAGGAAGCGACCATCCACCGGTCCTCGAACCACACAAGTCCTCAATCTCCCCCTTGATGAGTGCATTAACAATACACACATTTGGTAACCAAAGAGAAAAGGAAAAAGAAAAGAAACGAACAAAGAAACTCAAACAAGCGATCGAAAGCCAAACAAAGGCAAAGAGCAAGATCAAAAGTCTTGGTCCCCTTAGGCAAAGGCAACGGCTCGACACAACCGAGACAAAAACAAGCTCACCACAAGGGAGCAAAGACCATCAAAGCAAAGCTCAAAACACACAAGAGCTCCCCCTGCATATATGCACACTCCCACTGAACTTGTGTCTGCACTGGGCTCAAACCGGTCAGGCCGGTTTCCTAAACCAGTCAGACCGGATCCACGAAACCGGTCAGGCCGGTTTTCAAACCGGTCAGACCGATTAAACTCGGCAGAAGCTCACCCCCAAAGACCCAAAATGCAAAGGAAAGTGCACAAACTCCCCCTTGACAGCTGGGATAGGTTCTAGGGATGCAATGCAACTTTTCTCAACCAACATTTCTCCCTCTTGTTACCAATGCATGAATCAAGGCTCAAATTTGAAAAGATGCAACCTAGAGCTTCTCAAATAGACAAAATCCACCACAAGATGCTACACAAGTCCAAATGAGCAAGTTAGATACTCTATAGCTTCATATGAACATAAGCTATAAGATTACCAAGTTTCACAACCACTGGACAAAGCTAAGATAGAATTGAGCAATTTTGCGAAAAATCACCCTCTCATGAGCAAAGTTCTAAACATGAGCAAAACATGTCAAAATGGCAAAGTCACACAAACTTCATGATAGGACAACCATTCTAAGCATAAGATCATCATAAACACCCTCAAGCACCTCAGGTCATGTCAAAGCCACCGAGCCATGTGCCTACTTCTAGATATGAGACTTCTCAGGTAGGCATCATGCAACGGTTTAGCACCCAAAATCAATTTAATTAAGCACATATGACATGAGAGCACATTTTCCAAGCAATTTACATTTCATTTTCAGATTTGTATTTGGTACATGAAATGTCTTTGCGACAAAAAGGAACTTATGCCCCTCCACAAGATAAAGCAAGCGGGCTAAACATTCATGATGACAAATGAGCCTTTGGCCCCATATGATCAAAATAAATTATCCAAGCACAAATTGAGCAAAACAAAGCCACTAAAATATGTCATGATCATATAAAGGCATTTACTCACAAGAGGACATACATGTATCATTTTTTCAAAAACATAGTCATCAACCATGGATATAAACCAAGACCATCAAGAGTTAAGCCAAACTAACCATAGCATACCAAACAAGCTCAAAAGATCATATATAGCACATCATGGTGAACAATGTATATAGGAGAAGCATTTCTTACAAAATGCATATGGTACAAATGCATGCAACCTAAGATACAAAGATGCCTATACATCATGATACAAAATGCAATGCATAAGCAAACATGCACAAAAAGAAAGTTATACATATGATACAAAGAAGCTCCCACACCCAACTCATGAAATCAAACACACACCCAGTTCCCCCCGCAAACGAGTGAAAGTTGCTTGATCTAGGGGCTTGGTGAAGATATCTTCTAGCTGGTCATGTGTGGGTACATGGATCAAAGCGATTTTCCCTTTCTCAACATTGTCTCTCGGAAAATGGTATCTCACTTCTATGTGCTTGGTTTTGGAATGAAGCACTGGGTTCTTTGCAACGCTTATGGCACTGGTGCTATCACATAGAAGTGGAACATGGGTATACTCCTCACCAAAGTCACTCATGGTGTATGTGATCCAAAGGAGCTGAGAGCAACAACTAGCAACGGCTACATACTCTGCCTCGGTAGTGGATGGAGCAACACTCGACTGTTTGCGGGAAGACCAAGATACAAAAGAAGAACCCAAGAACTAGCAAGTCCCAGGGGTGGACTTCCTATCCAACAGACATCCGGTAAAATCCGCGTCCGAAAATCCATGAAGCGCCAAAAAAGAAGACACGGAGTACCAAAGCCCGAAGTCGGGAGTGTATCGCAAATCCCTGAATATGCACTTGACTACCTGCCAATGCGAAGTCCTTGGAGACGCTTGAAAACGAGCGCACAGACATACCGAGAACTGGATGTCCGGGCTCGTCACCGTCAATTACAGGAGTGACCCGATCATGCTTCGGTACTCCTTCTGGTCCACGTGTTCACCTTCCTCGTCCACATCAAGAGCTGTAGTCATACTCATCGGCGTCGCCATGGCCTTGGAGTCCTCCATCTTGAACTTCCTCACAATGTCTTTGGTGTACTTGGCTTGGTGTACAAATGTTCCATCCTTCGACTGCTTGATCTGGAGGCCGAGGAAGAACTGCAACTCACCCATCATGCTCATCTCGAATTCCCTGCTCATGTCTTCTGCAAACCTTGCAACCAAAGAGTGAGACGAGCCACCAAAGATAATATCACTCACGTACACCTGAACAATCAGAATATCAACACACTGCCTGAGGAGAAATAAGGTTTGATCTACCTTCCCCATCTCAAAGCCCTTAGCAAACAGAAACCTGTGGCTATCGTGTACAGGGACTCGGGTTTTCCTTACTGAAAATCCAGGCTGTTACACTCTCAACCTACCATACCAAGGCCTAGGCGCCTGTTTCAACCCATAGAGCGCTTTTCTCAACTTATACACCCGGTGGGGGTAACAATATGCTAATGTGTAATATTATTTCCAAAGTTCTTCAATTTCAGGATTTGAGATCATATATTCTACAAGCATTCGTATATATTTATTTGTATAATATTAGAGATAATATTATACAAATAAATATATGCAAATGTATGTAGAATATTATCTCAAATATAACATTTTATATGCCACACGACTTTATATTACAACGTATTACGATTAGTATTAGTACATTAAGCAAATACGTTAGAGAAAAGAAACATTACAAAAACAATAAAACCGTCATTTGTACCGGGTGGTACCACCACCCGGTACAAATGCCCCCTGCCATGTCGGAGGGGGCAAGGGACATTTGTACCGGGCCGAGGCTCCACCCGGTACAAATGTGGGGCATTTGTACCAGGTATCTCGCCTGGTACAAATGCTAACCCTCATTTGTACTGGAAGGTTTGTACCGGTTCAATACCCGTTACAAATGAGGGTTATGAACCGGTACAAATGACCGTTTTTCCAGTAGTGCTCTCACATTAATTGTCACTGTTAACTTTTGATCATAATATTTGACAATTCGTCTTGTTCAGTGCAAATATGTAAAACATCAAGTAATATTTAAATACATTTGTTCGCACCCAAAATTGGCACAAAAGCCAATCAGGATGACACCGCTGGTCAGACCGGTGTCCCTGGGTGGTCTGACCAGTCGTGTCCTGTAGCCGATCTGGCAACGGCCACACCGGTCTGACCGGTCTAACTGGTGGACCCCGAGTCCGAGTAGAATTGAGGAATCCTAGCGAATTTCGACTTGTAAAATGTTTCCTTGCAGGGCGAGACCTCCCCACCCTATAAATATAAAGGGCCACAGCCGGTTGAGGGCTATGACCCAATCGATCATATACTTTCTACAACTTTTATCTCCAAACCCTAGCTTTTCCAACCCTTGTGCTTTCCTTGTTTATCTTGACGGTGATCAAAGACGTTCTGAGTGGCCTTACCGACCTCAGAACAACCCTAGGCACGCCATCTCCGATGGGGTCCCTCCCGAGGCGGCGTTCGTAGGTTTTCACCACGCCCCTGCGTACACCAGTCAGAGCTGTGCCCCTGACCGGTCAGACCAGTCAGGACAGAGGCTCGGCGAATTCAGGATTTCGACTGTTGCGCGATATAGCGTTCGTGTGTCTTGAGCAGTAAAAACGTCAACATATTTTGGCAACTCCGTTGGGGAAGAAAGATCATGTTTCTAAGACCAATCAATCTAACCCTAGCACAATGTCTCGGTGCGAGCTCGATATGAACAGTAGTGTCACCGTGTCGCTGGAAGATCTCCCTCCAGAGGAGCAACAAAAGTTCAAGGCGCTACAAGAGTACATGCAAGTGCAATTCCTAGATGGCGTCAAGAAGGATCGTTCCGATAAGGTGGCAAGATTGAAAGAGTTCGAGCTGCCGGCGATCAAGCTAAACGACAACAATGTTGATGTAATCCCCACTGTAAGGAAAAAACCCCACCTGAATCTTCTCCTATGAAATCTACAGTAGAAAGTGATGGATTACTTGCTTCTTATATTGCTCGGTTAGAATGTTTAGAGGATCTTGAAAAGATAGGAGTTTAAGCTACAATAATAAAGAAACTAATAGTAGTACTCCTAAAGCTAATCCTCATGGGGTTTATCCTAGCTTAGCACCTTTGCCTGTTGTTAATAATGCAAATTATACATATGGCATGCCACCAAATCCTCCATTTGGTCAAAACCAGCAGTTTCAACCGCACAAGCCAAACATGGCCGCACCGGTCGAACCGATGCAGGGTACCGATTTGACCAGTCAAACCAGTGCGCTGGAGATGGTGCCTGATCAGCCTATGCCACTTTCTGTCGTGCCAAATTTAGTGGTTCATACATATTCTAATACAATTAGTAACACTGGACCTCATTATAGTATGACAATAAATACATCAGCCTCCAAAAACATTATTCCGGACGATGTATTTGAAAGTTATAGGCTAGCTCAAGCTAAGATAACTCCCTATTTAAATAAGATGAATTTGGAGAATCCAGAGCCACCACAGCCAAATAATCCTAATTGGGCGGAATTTAATAGATTTAAGGAAGATTTGGCTAATGTGGTAAAGACCAAACTCGATGTTGATATTGGTAATACTAATTTGTATCAAAAATCATATGATCCTGAGTTTGATAGATTTCCTCTCCCACGTGGTTGGCGTATGCCTGATTTAATTAAATTTAGTGGTGATGATGACCAAACCACATGGGACCATATTAGTCAATACACTCCACAACTAGGTGAAGCTGGTGCCTATAATGCTTTAAAAGTGCATTTATTTTCTTTATCTTTAATTGGCACCGCTTTTGCTTGGTTTTCTTCGCTTTCTCCCGGTTCTATTATATCTTGGGATATGCTCGAACGTAAATTTCATGATCACTTTTGTAGTGGGAGCATGCAATTAAAATTGACAGATTTAACATCGGTTAGACAAGGGAGAGATGAGACTGTCTCTGCCTACATTAAAAGATTTAAAGAAACTAAAAACCATTGCTTTAATTTGTCAATTACTGATATGGACCTTGCAGACATTTGTCTAAAGGGTTTAAGGTCATCTATTAGAGATAAAATAGAGGGTTCCGATTTTCTTTCGGTTGCTCAAGTTCAAGTAAGAGCTTTAGTTGTTGAAAACCGATTGAATAAAGAAAAGGATAGCTTTAAGTCACGTCGTTCTAATGTGCATCTTATTGATTATGATTTCGATAGCTCGAACGATAGTGATAAACAAGTCTATGCTTCTGAATTTATTTGGACCTCTAAGGAAAAAGCTTATTCTTGTTCATCTCTTAAGCTGGCTAGTAAAGGTCGGCAAGAAGAAATTAAATTTACTTTTGATGTTTCCAAATGTGATTGTATATTTGATGAATTGCTTAAATCTAGAAATATCAAATTAACTCATACTATTCCTCCACTTGATGAGTTGAAAAGGCGTGCATATTGCAAGTTCCATAATTTTTTTCTCATGCCACTAATGATTGCAATGTGTTTTGTCGACAGGTTCAATCGGCCATAAACGAAGGTCATTTGACTTCTGAGATGCAAGTGGATAAAACTCCTTTTTCCATCAACACCATGGATTTGCAGTTGCCTAAGGTATTGGTTCAGCCGCATCAAGCTGAAACAACTAAAGGCAAGAACGTGGTAGTCGGGGAATCTAAGCCCAACTTGAGAGGAAAGGAGCTGGTTCGTAAAGTTGAGTATGAGAAGACTCTTGACGGTAAAGAGACCTTCAAGGTTACTGTGAGAGCCTCTAGACATGGGGGGCAAGGGTCGTCCACACCCGCTGATCAAAGACTGTCTGAGCCATCTCTGGCCAGACCGGTCAGACCGGTGGAGGTGACTGGTTAGACCGGTGCGCCCCTGGGTCATCCGAGGATGATCAAACCAAGCCATCTGGAGATTGGAAACTGTAAGCTTAATGTAGCAAAAAATTAAGGGAGTGGTCCTAAGCCAAAGGTCACTTTCGACATGCTATTTGATAAGTATTCCAAACAAAAGGCCGTTACAAGTGATCGACCATTAAAAAAAGGATGAGGTCACCTACACACCAAGGAGGTTCGTCTTCACCTCCAAGGGCTGCTACAAGACTCAAGGGTGAATCATCGCAGCAAGGGCAACGCTTTACTCCACCTTGGGCGTCATCAAATTCAGTTACACGATGCCCGATTTATGACGACAATGGAGTGATGTGGGTGCCATATCAACAAGCCTTTCATCCTGGATGGGGAGGACCAAGATCAGCTTTAGACAGAATCTCTAGGCCTATCCAAGATTGATTGGCTGCTCGCCATTCTGGTCAGGGTCATCAGACCCGACCGGTCAGGCCGGTCGCTGGCACCGGTCAGACCGAGTCTACAGGCCGAAATAGAAGGTGGAGGTGCAGAGGATGGACATTGATCCAGAAAGGACTACAAATCAAGATATTATTCAGATTGGATCAATGGATGTTCCCATTGGAGAAAGTGGCAACAGACCGATTGTTCCAAACAATAAGGTTGTGATACCAACTCCAGGGGTATTTGCTGCTACTAATGACCATGAGGCCAGTGGGAGTTGTTCCAACTCCAAATACTTCTTGCCAAGGTGGTGTCCTCCCAGATTGACTCTCGCACAAAGGAGGAAGCTTCAGTGCCTAAGATTTCAAAAGAAGAAGGAGAAGGAGCCAGAGAAGCAGAGGGATGAAGCTTTCAATCAGTACAGGCCCATGGTACCTCAAGGAAAAGAGTGGAGAATCAAGTCCAACTCCCAGCCAGAACCGGTCAGATCGGTGGAGGAGTCGGTCAGACCGGTCACAGCGGTCAGACCGGTGGCGGGCGTCGGTCTGACCGATGACCCAGAGATGCCGCTTGATTTTTCTTCCTTGTCTCCTATGGTTTGTGATGACAAGTCCGCATCGGAACCTACACCAGAAGACGATGAGGAGCTTGTTGATTACAGTTCTTCACCCGAGCGCATGAATTTGGATATTAATGTGATTCATATGTCTATGGATGGTTATTTGCTCTCAGAGGAAGACGTCGTGCATCTCGACTTTGGGCCAAAGGAAGCTATTTTCCAGAAGCCTAAAGTTTCTGAAAATCATCTGAAGGCATTGTACATGAAGGGTCACATCAATGGGAAGCCTATCTCTCGCATGCTAGTGGACGGAAGAGCGTTTGTCAACATGATGCCGTATTCTTTGTTTAAGAACCTGAGAGGTTCAGATAATGAGCTGATCAAGACCAACATGACCGTCAGCGGTGTGGGAGGAGGCGAGCCGATGGGAGCTAAATGTGTCGTCTCTATCGAGCTCACCGTTGGGAGCAAGAAACATAAGGTAATTTTAGCTTGATCCTTGGTCGTGATTGGATTCATGCAAATCAATCTGTGCCTTCTACCTTGCATTAATTTTTAATTCAATGGGTAGGCGACGCGGTAGAAATTGTTCATGGTGATACATCAGCTTGTGTTGCAGTGGCTGATAGTTCTACCATGAATAATCAAGAGAATCTTAAGTGCTTAACTGGTTTAGATTTATCTGATTTGAGGCTTATTGATTCTACCAAAGATGACTTTGCTACTGTTGTTATGAAGTCGATCGTTGATCAGGCTACAACATCTCTCTTGATTTGATGGATGCAAATCTAGAGTGGTTACAACAAAGGCGAGAGCACTATCGGGCGCATAAGAACGATATGTGTGAGGCCATCGAAGACTTTGATGATTGGAGCAAGTTGGGTCAAGGGTTTACATCAGCTGATCCTTTAGAGGAGGTAGATATTAGTGATGGCACTATACCTAGGCCGACATTTGTAACCAAAAATCTTGATCCTTTGTTTAAATCTGAGTTAATAAAGTTATTAAAGGAGTATGTTGATTGCGTTGCATGGAATTACAATGAAATGCCTGGTTTAAGTCGTGATTTAGTTGAGCATCATCTACCTATTAAACCTAGTTTTAGGCCTTATAAACATCCTCGTAGGAATTTTAATCCTGATATTTATGACCGAGTGAAAGAGGAAGTCAATCGGTTGCTTGATGCTAAGTTTATTAGGCCTTGTCGTTATGCTGATTGGATTTCTAATATCGTGCCTGCTGAGAAAAAATGAACGAAAAAGCTTCGTGTTTGCATTGATTTTAGAGACCTTAATAGTGCTACTCCTAAAGATGAATATCCTATGCCTATAGCTGATTTTCTTGTTAATGTTGCATCCAGACATAGAATTCTTAGCTTTCTTGATGGTAATGCTGGTTACAATCAAATCTTTATGGCCGAAGAGGATATATCCAAAACGGCTTTTATTTGTCCTGGTTTTGTTGGCTTATTTGAGTGGGTTGTTATGACCTTTGGATAAAAAAATACGGGTGCTACTTATCAAAGGGCTATGAATTTAATCTTTCATGATTTGCTTGGTATCATAGTAGAGGTTTACATCGACAACATTGTTGTCAAATCGGCTGGAGAGAATTCTCATTTAGCTGATTTAAGACTTACATTTGAAAAAATGCGTCGTTATTAATTAAAAATGAACCCACTCAAATGTGCTTTTGGTGTATCGACTGGGAAGTTTTTGGGCTTCATTGTGCATGAAAAAGGCATAGAGATAGATCCTAAAAAGATTGAGGCGATTCGGAATGTTAAAACACCTACTTGTAAATAGGATTTACAAAAGTTCTTAGCCAAGGTAAATTATTTGAGGAGGTTCATTTGTAATTTGTCCGGGAAGGTGAATGCTTTTACTCCTTTACTTCGGTTGAAAAAAGATACTGACTTCACTTGGGGGGCAAAGTAACAAGAGGTATTTGATGAGATTAAGAGCTATTTGACTTCGCCGCCCGTTCTTCAAGCACCCAAGAGTGGAATTCATTTCAAGTTGTATGTAGCGGCTGAAACGGATGTCATTGGAGGTGTTTTGACTCAAGAGACCAAAGGTAAGAAGTACATTGTTGCGTATGAGAGTAAAAGATTATTGGACACCGAAACAAGGTACACTTTTATTTAAAAGTTGTGTTTATCACTATATCATACCTGTACCAAGTTGAGGCATTATTTATTACCAAGTACTTGCATAGTAGCATGTCAAACCAACATAATTAAATACATGTTGCATAGACCAATTTTAAGTGGTAGAGTTGGCAAATGGGCTTATGCTTTAGTTGAGTATGATTTACATTGTGAGCCATTAAGTTCAATGAAAGGTCAAATTGTTGACGACTTTATTGTTGAACATAGAGTAGATAAGCAACTTGATTTAAATGTCAGTTATGTTACTTTTACTCCATGAAAATTGCATTTTGATGGATCAGTTGGCAAAGATGGTTGTGGTGTTGGAGTTGTCATTATTTCGCCAAATGGGGCTGTTTTTGAAGCTCTTAACCGATTGGATCATGATTGTACTAATAACCAAACCGAATATGAGACTCTTCTATTCGGACTGGAAATTTTGCATGACATGGGAGTAAAACATGTGGAAGCATATAGAGATTCTTTATTAGTGGTGCAGCAAGTTTCCAAGGTATGTCGATGTCTAAATAGCTTTTTAAATGCTTATCTTGATTAATGTTTAGACATCATATCTTGTATGGATGAATTTGTTATTTATCATGTGCCACGAGAGGAAAATCCTAGAGCTCATGCTTTGGCTCAGCAAGTATCCGGTTATAATGTTCGAAAAAGAAATTTTCAAGAACACAAACCGTTGCTTACAGCCGAGTGTTTCGCTCTGGAGGCACCGGTCAGGCCGACGTAGCCGACCGGTCTAACCAGTGACACCAGTCTGACCGTTGTCCTCGACCGGTCTGACCGGTCCCCTAGTAAAAACCCCTCTTCTGTTTTTGATGACAATAATTAAGTGGAGAATTGGAGAAAGCCTCTGGTTAATTATTTACAAAATCCTAGCAGTTCAGTTGATAGAAAAGTTCGACGATGGGCCCTTAAGCTTGTTCTTGATAATGGTGATTTATATCGTTGGACCACAGATGATTTGTTTTTTAAATGCTTGGGTCCTGATCAAGCTAGGTTAGCTATGGCAGAAGTTCATGAAGGTATTTGTGGTACTCATCAATCGGCTCCCAAGATGAAGTGGCTCCTCAGGCGAGCTTGCTTTTATTGGCCTACCATGATAGCTGATTGTTTTCGGTATTGCAAAGGTTGTGAGGAGTGTCAAAAGCATGGAGATGTTCAGTTGGTGCCTGCTGCGTTGATGCATCCGATTATCAAGCCTTGGCCTTTTAAAGGATGGGGATTGGATTTTATTAGCAAGATTCACCCTCGTTCGTCAAAGGGACATTGTTTTGTGATTGTGGCTACCAATCACTTCACCAAGTGGACTGAAGCTATTCCTTTGAAAAATATGACACATAGAGAGGTGATTGAGTTTATTACCGGACACATTATACATAAATTTGACATTTCACAAACTTTGACTACGGATCAAGGGACTTCGTTCATATCTAAAGAGGTACGTGAGTTTGTCAATTCTTATGGTATTAAATTGCTCAATTCATCTCCATATTATGCTCAAGCCAATGATCAAGCCGAGTCTAGCAACAAAACTTTGGTGAAGCTCATCAAAAAGAAGATGGAAGACAATCCTAGAAGATGACATGATGTATTATTGAAGCTTTATGGGCTCATCGTATTTCTAGACATGGTGCTACTAAAATTACTCCTTTTGAGCTTGTGTATGGTCAAGAGGCCGTTTTGCCCGTTGAGGTGAATCTAGGTGCATATAGGCTTGCAAAGCAAAATAATCTTGATGTTGAGACATATTATGCTTTGATGATGGACAACATTGACGAGGTGACCGACAAGCGTATGGAGGCTTTGGAGGAAATTGAAAAAGACAAAAGGCAAGTTGCTAGAGCATACAACAAAAAGGTAAAAACCAAATCTTTTCAGGTAGGTGATTTAGTTTGGAAGACGATTTTACCTCTTGGAACTAAAAGTAACAAGTTCGGCAAGTGGTCTCAAAGTTGGGAAAGTCTATACAAGATTGTCAAGGTTTGTTCTGGAAATTCTTATATGGTGGAAACTTTGCAAGGACAACAACTTCCAAGGGCTCTCAACGGGAGATACTTGAAGAAATTTCATCCAAGTGTTTGGCAAGACGCTTGATAGGTTATGGACGATTTAAAATAAAATCGCTCTTAGACCAAAAAATGTCCGGTGAAATATTACATCGACCTTAGAATTATTTTTTAGACAGCGAACTTTACTAAAAAACAGGGAGGCATAAGTTCGCACCCAAAATTGGCACAAAAGCCGATCAGATTGACGCCGCTGGTCAGATCGGTGTCCCTGGGCGGTCTGACTGGTCGGGTCCTGTAGCCGATATGGCAACGGCCACACCGGTCTGACCGGTGGGCCTGACCGGTCTAACCGGTGGACCCCTAGTCCGAGTAGAATTGAGGAATCCTAGCGAATTTTGACTTGTAAAAGGTTTCCTTGCGGGGCGAGACCTCCCCACCCTATAAATATAAAGGGCCACGGCCGGTTGAGGGCTACGACCCAATCAATCATATACTTTCTACAACTTTTATCTCTAAACCCTAGCTTTTCCAACCCTTGTGCTTTCCTTGTTTGTCTCGACGGCAATCAAGGACATTCTGAGTGGCCTTGCCGATGTCAGAGCAACCCTAGGTGCGCCATCTCCGATGGGGTCCCTCCCGAGGCGGCTTTCGTAGGTTTTCACCGCGCCCCTGCGCACACCGGTCAAAATGGTGCCCCTGACCGGTCAGACCGGTCAGGACAGAGGCTCGGCGAGTTCAGGATTTCGACTGCAGCGCGATCTAGCGTTCGTGTGTGTTGACCAGTAATAGTGTCAACAACATTTGATGATGAAGTAAGCAGAAACAAAATAAATGATGTATACATAATTTTTTTTAACAAGACGAATTGTTAAATGTTGTGATCAAAAGTAAACCATGACAAGTAATTTAGGACGGATGGAGTATACGATGGTGCGGTACATACACATGCCGACTTTACACCCTCACGTACATGTCGACCAAAAGCACAGCGTTATTGTCGCTGACGTTGAAGGAGTGCGTCCGGATCTGGCCGTACCCGGTGGCACCGCGGAACACGCCGGTGCCCCCCACGATTGGGAGCTCCCTGACCTCGTCGAGGATGGCGTCCCTGCCCATCAGGGTTATGGAGCTCCCGTTGTGCTTCCCTGCCGTGAACACCATGTTGGTGGAGAGCAGCAACTGGTCGACAGACAGGGACGCCGAGAGATAGAACCCCTGCGCACGCCCGATGGTGCGGGACGCCAGGTCAGGCCCCTCCGTCAATGGGTCATCGATCACGTACATGTCGCCGAACCGGTTGATGGGGTTGCCCGTCGACGGCGTCGGACCCCTCACGATGCGCACCACCGTCGCTGGGCTCCCCGCGGACGGCGTCACCGTGTCATGCATGTAAAACTGGAGGTGCGTAGTCGTGGCGCTGTGGGCAGCGACGACGATAGCCAAGGCAGCCAGCGCCAGCAGGAGCTGAACGTGGCACGTGATGATGCCGGCCATGTCACGAGAGAAAGAGATGGAGATAGGAGGAGATCGGGGAGAGGTAAATCAAGGGTGCAGTGCTTGGATCGATGAAATGTGATATCATGGGTTTGATGTATATATAGTGTCAGATCAGTTGATTCTGATCCATCATGACAAGCATACATAGCCAGTGCGCTGGGCGGTCCTTGTAGCAGAAGTTGACGTACGTAGTTTTATTTGGGTCTCCTTTCATTCCATTGGTCCGAAAGAAGTTGACTGTCATCAGTCGTTCCAATAAACTCCGAGTTGGATATAATGGTACTCCATCCATTTATATTGTTTCATGACATAAACTTTGTAACTAACCATTGACCAAAAATTAGTACACACACCAAATCTATATACAATTGTGACGAAAATGGTTTTTCATCTGTTTAACATTTTGAAAATATTTCATATAATGATGACTTTACACTTTTAACCTTCATGTTACACAAGAGATGTTGTTAGAGGTCAAATCAATCCTAGCTTAGGGACCGGATCAAGTGAAATGTCATCCTATATTTTGAAAATTATGGAGTACATCAACCAACATCTAGAGGGAGGGTGCAACTAAGGCAGTTGTATCTTGGGACGTGGACAATGGTGTGTATAATATAGAAAGTCAATGTTGCAATTTCAGTTAGGTCAGTCTCAATGAGAGTTTCATGGAGTATTTCATGAGCATTAATTATCATGCCACATCATCAATTTGGCTTATGTGACAAGATATTTTTGAGGAGAGAGAAGTGAGAGTTTCATCATATGTGAGAGGAGTGTGATCACCATGAAACTCCTGTGGCACATTTACCTAGTTCACAGTTTATGTAACAGTACAATGAAACCCTACACTGAGACTGGCCTTATGGATACTTAGCCTTATGGATACTTAGAGGATGAATGCATAACTGAGGGCTACACAAACAACAAATTAAAGTAGGGGCAGTCGCTACTTAATGAAGTATGGATCATTTGTTTAAAAGGTATTGCTGGACTTGCTCTTATAATTCGAGTCATATTAAACATGTAACCCTATTCATACTGCGTGCAAGGGACCCAGACACATAGAAAAGTTCCCATGACATTCTACTTGATGTTACATTTTTCTCTTTAAATTTTTAATAAAGATTCATGCATATCATCTTCAGTTTTGTTAATTTGATTAGTTGATTGGGTTTTGTGAAATTTGTTTGTACGTTAACTCGCAGAATTTCTCACAAATTATTATATGAATACCTTTAGGCAATGAGGCAGAACATTCATCGACACTAACATTTTCTTCTATGAGAACTAGCATTATGATCAATGATGATATGAACCCAGTTCCTCTTCCATACAGGGT
Source organism: Cenchrus fungigraminus (assembly GCA_036936925.1). Lineage (NCBI taxonomy): Eukaryota > Viridiplantae > Streptophyta > Magnoliopsida > Poales > Poaceae > Cenchrus > Cenchrus fungigraminus. The sequence goes on along the minus strand of CM072774.1, from coordinate 96,195,104 downwards.
TTTCTGGTGCCATCGAAGTTTAACATAGAGTTGCACGCAGACCCGGACTATGACTTACTCCCTCCGTACCATAAAAAGTGCAATCCTAACTTTTGAAAAAAAAATCTCACAAAGAATGCAATTCTAGAAAATAGATCTAATTACCTTCCTAATTAAGTGGTCAAATCTGATTTGCATGGCAAAACTTACTGTATTTGGCAAACGAATGAGAGTATTAGAGTCTTTTCACTCCTTCACTAATCTGTACTAAAAAACTAAAATTACACTCTTTTGTGGGACGGAGGGAGTATGGGACTGGGCGTATTCGCTGAGGCAGGTCCACCTGTAACTGGCTCCCCGTGCAGTAATGAATGTTCTGGTGGAAACTGTAAAGATAGAAACTGTGACGCATGCAAAATTTCTGATAATATGGGTGGTCGCGCTGGCACTGGTGTGTTTAGATTGGAAAATTAGGTGAGGTGAATAATCAAAATTTGGATAGGTTTATCTAAAGCTAAGGTTTTGGCATTGACTAAAGGGTTAATTAGATCAGTGCCATTATAAAAATCGTGTTTTTGAAGGACGTCGTTACTACTCAACTAACCGCGACAGTGCCATTACAATTTCTCACTTGTTCGAACCATGCCATTATGTACGTGAAACACCATATCGGGCCCACCTGCAGGCGTATAGAAGGTTGTGTATTCTGGTATGGACAATATTGCCCCTTGCTTTCCTCTCTCTCATTTCACTGATGTGTGGGACCCACACGTCAGGGTTGTCTTCAATCTCCCGCCATAGCAGCCCCCTTGGCTGACAGCGCTTCCCGCCGCCTCCCGCGGGTGGCCGGCACTCGCCGAAGGCCGGTGAGTACGGAGCCGCGTAGCGCCGTCACCGCCCGCAGGAAGACCGGAGCGCCTCCGACATTGAGCTCCGCGGCCGGACCAAGGCGACACCACCCCGGGCTCCGTGACGCCAAGCCACTTGACTGCCGAAGCTTCTCATCTTCATCTCGTCGCCGAAGGAGCTCCACACGGTCGCACCATGCCGCCGCCGTCCAAGTTCCGTTGCCGGACGCCACCTCCAAATCCGGCTGCCTCCTTCCCTCCCTGCCATAGGTGAGTACCTCCTCGAGATCCCCTCGCTCTACTTTCTCCGTTCTGCCTTTCCCCCGAGCTCCTAGTAGCCCAAAACACCGGGATTTTGGCCGGCCAGAGCCCCTCCGTCCGACCAGCATGACGCGGCGCATGGCCACGGGCCGATGAGCTTAGGTCGCTGCTGCGGGGCTCGGTCGCACTGGCTGCGTGCTTCGCGCACCGCCCGTGCGGCGAGCTTCGCTGTGATTGGCTTCGACACAAGGCGCAGCAGCTCGAGGGTCGCGTAGCCAAGCACAGGGCGCAGCCAAGCCAAGCACCCGGAGGTAGACCCGGATGGATCGGACGGAGGTTGAAGATAAGGACAAAGAAGACATGCCCCCCCCTCTTCACTCCAATACACCTGCAAGTGGGAAACTGTAATGACACTAGCGCAATTAGTTGAATAGTAATGGCATCCTTCAAAAACATGATATTTATAATGGCACAGATCTAATTAACCCTTGACTAAAACTACCAATTGTTGTGTGCTTCTACAAGGTCTATCTGAAGCTAAGGTTTTGGCATTGACTTCTGTGCCTGCAAAGGTATATCTACACTTTTATCATTTTTTTTTGCGGGGAAAGAGAGCCTTCATTGATTAAACCATAATAGAGTTACATTCATTACATACATATTGCACGATACACTCAGGAATGTCCCTTAACCATACTGCTGAAGAATTTACCCGGTGACCGTGTTGACTTAACTCATGTGCAACTGAATTTTGGCTTCTCTTCACATGTTGGAACTTAACCTGATTTATCCTCGACATATATTCCCTTATATCTGAAATCCAAGGAGCTGAACTTGAACGATTCCTTTCATCTGATGACAAGCTTCTTATACAAGTGATGTTATCTGATTCCAGAATAATCGGCCCTTGGCACCATTCCACAACTAACCTTAAGCCTTCACAACAAGCTGCAAATTCAGCCTCTTCCACAGATTGACAATCAAAGAATAAACGCCAAGCAGAAATTATAACTTCCCCCTTATGGTTCCTTACAACAGCACCAGTACAAGTTTGCCCAGTGGCCACTATAAAACTTGCATCGACATTTAATTTCAGCCAGCCTTGATCAAGTGGATTCCAAGTAGCAACTAGTTGGGATGTTCTTGCAATCTCATTTGCTGCTAATTCTTTAGATTTATTTGATTCACCGATGGTCCTTTTACCTTTTACATCTTCCGGAAACACATCAGACTGCTGAATTGACAAATTATTCAACATTGATTCAATTAATCTCACTGAACCTTCAATAGAGAAGGATGTGCCTCCATGTGTGAGATCATTACGTACCGACCAATTTTTCCAAAGAGACAAAATTAAGGCGGGTCTAGCATTCTCAGGTGTATTATCAAGGGCGATTAGAAACCACTCAGGACCCGAGTATTGCAGTTGAGAGATTTCTAGAATAGGCCACTTATGACGAATTTTTGTTAAAAGAGCACTGGCCCGTGGGCAACCTGCCACCGCATGGGCGACATCTTCAGGCACAAGTCCACAAATTGTGCATGTATCATCCTCAATAATATGCCTTGCCTTCTTATTTGTGTTAGAAGCAAAAGCATTCGAGGCAAGTCTCCAAGCAAAAACACGCACCTTTGGTGGAACATCCGCTTTCCAAATATTTCTCCATAGCTTCTCCCTTTCTTTTGGTACAGTACTCGAAGCCATCTGGTCCTGGCATTGAAGCTGCAGGGCCAATTTATAAGCAGACTTCACCGAAATCAGCCCTGATTTCTCAAAGTGCCAAGCAAATTGATCAGATACTTCAACAGTCGGAATTCTTATCTTTAGGATAGCATCAGCATCCACCTGTTGGAAAATATTTCTAATGAGGCTGCGATTCCACTCTCTATGTTCATTCTCAAATAATTCAGAGACCCATCTAATTCTTGGTCTTCTACATTTTGTGACCACTTTCAGAGATATTTCTCTAGGAATCCAATTATCCCGCCAAATCTGAATATTACAGCCATTTCCAATTCTTTGTATAATACCTTTTTTTAGCAGCTCCAGTCCATACATAATTGAACGCCATGTGGGAGAAATGTTTCCACCAAAAACAGTATCTAATAAATTCCCCCTCGGATAATATTTGGCCTTTAATAACCTTGCACACAAACTATCTGGGTATAGTAATAATCTCCATGCCTGCGGGGCTAACAAAGCTTGATTAAAAAGACGTAAATCTCGAAAACCCAATCCACCATTGATCTTTGGTTGTATCATTGTCTCCCAAGAACACCAATGTGTCTTCCTTCGACCATTCTCTGCACCCCACCAATAATTCCTTATAATTTGCATAAAGTCATCACATAGCGTCAGGGGCAATTTGAAAACTCCCATAATATATGTTGGCAAGGCTTGAGCAACAGACTTAATTAGGATCTCCTTTCCAGCTTGAGACATATTTCATTCGCTCCAGTCATTCATCCTTTTCCCAAATCGATTTCGAAGAGGTTGGAACCGACCTTTCTTCATTCGCCCCTCGGGTGTAGGCAGGCCAAGGTATTTAGCCTCACCTGCTACATTATGAACTTGCAGCTCGCCACAGACACTGTCCATGGCATCTTGAGGGCACATCGCTCCAAACATAATCGAGCACTTTTCGGGATTGATTAACTGACCGGTACTAGATTCATAACATCTTAAGACTTCCTTGATTATTCTGGCCTGTTCACCTGATGCTTTAAACAACAACAAGGTATCATCAGCAAAAAGCAAATGAGATATACGTGGAGCCCGACGACAAATAGAAATAGCCTGTAACTGTCTTTCAACAACCGCTCTTTTCATTAACAAGGATAGACCATCTGCCACAAACAGGAATAAAAATGGGGAGAGAGGGTCCCCTTGTCGAAGGCCACGGGATGGAGTAAAAGATCTCTGCAAGGATCCATTGAATTTAACAGAATATTTCACTGATGTAACACACTCCATTATCCAAGAAGTCCACTGTTTTGAGAAACCCAACCGACTTAGCATACCTTCCAAGAACACCCAATCCACTCTATCATAGGCTTTAGACAGATCAAGCTTGTAAGCACAAAAAGACTGAGCATACTCATTACCATTATGCATTGCATGAATACACTCAAAGGCGATCAACGCATTGTCTGTAATCATTCTTCCTGGCACAAAGGCGCTCTGCTCCTGCTCAATTAGGACATTCAAGAAAGGTCGCAATCTGTTCACCAGACATTTAGAGACCACTTTGTAAAGTCAGATGGATTGTCCACTTTTGGAATTAGAACTATTGTTGTCTCATTCACACCTTCAGGCATTTTACAAGTGTTAGAAAACACTTTTACAGCAGCCAACACATTCTTTTTAATGACCTCCCAGTTATTGTGGAAAAATCTACACTTTTATCATTACCTCAGCTAAATTACATGTCATCCCATTATTTCTTCTGCATTATTTAAACTTTTTCTGGACATGGTTGATGTCACTTTGGCATGTCTTTGCCTTTATATTAATTGCAACCAACGAGGTTCATTGAACTTAAGCTTTATGTTAACTGTGAGGATAATTTCATGTTTTCTCTTGCCCATGGCCCAGTTTATTTTCAAAAGGGATTTAAGATGGCGCCCTACGTTCAGCAAGTTAAAAACTTTGGTCCTCAATGCATACTGGTTTACTCCTGATGACTTCCAACAACTGGTTTGCATTCTTGAGCACACACCAGTTCTAGAGAAGCTTATTCTTGAACTCTGTTTTGAGGTATACACTTCATAAAGGGAAACTATTTGGTTATAGGATTATTAGATTGACCTGCTGATGATGATTTGTTTTTGTCCACTACAGATGCCAAAACGTGAAGTATAAAGGGAACTGTCAGTCACATGGAGGGATCAACTGCCATTTTAAAACACCTTAGAACAGTTGAACAGGAAGGCCGGGAGCAGGCAGGAAGGCCGGGGGATGGGGGAGCAGGCGGGAACCACGGGGATGGGGCAGGGGCTTTTTTTTTTTGTTTTTGGAAAATATCTTTAGCTTCGGTTGGTATTATCAACCAGGACTAAAGGACCCTCTAGTTCAGATTCTCTTACCCGGGACTAAAAAGTGGCCTTTTGTCCATCCAGCTTAGTCCCGGTTGGTCTCTAAGTTTCTAAGATCTTTACCAACTGGGACTAAAGTCCGGTTCTCTGCTACTGATGGTGCATGTTACATGTACCCCACATTCAAACTTATCCATCTAATTCTCCTAGTAAGCTTCCATGGCCAATATAGGCTGATAACACTTCATTGAAACTTCAATTTTATGTTTTATCAACCTTCTCTTTATAATTTATATTTAAGTAGTTTTGTTATCTACTTGCTATTGTATTAATATGCAGCTCAAATATTTAGTTTGATATCCTTACATTATTTGTATCTTTTTTTTCTAGTCCAATCTTTGTTTTTATGGAACCTGTGCATGGCTTCCATATGCCAGATTTTGTTCAATGTTTCCTACATGTAGTTCATTGTTAATTTGTAACTGTTTAGTGCCTGAATTTCAACATGTCAACGATTTTTTCTACAATTTTTTTAGGTCTACAGTAATACCTTGATGACATAATCATTCTTGTCGTTTATTCTGTTCTCACTTCTTATTCTCGCTCTCCATACCAACCAGTTCATTGAGATGTGTAAACCAAAACCTTGAATATGATTGCTAATTTTCAAAGAGCAAAGTCGGTTCTGTTATAGAAACACGGGAGCTTTGAACTATTATCAAATGTCACTTTAGCCCGGTGTATTCTTGTTACAAGTAGAAATTGTTGTGGTTCAGTGTACGTAGAAAAGCAATGTATCAAACATTTGATCCGTGTCTTGTTTCATATATAGGTTAGTTCAACAAATTAATCAGATTAAAGGTGCGCCCTGGTAATGTGTTTGTGGAAGTTTTTTCCAGGATTTTAAGCTTTGTTAACGAATAAGATATCTTATATCATCTATGTAGGAAGTACCAGAGTCTAAACTGACTGAACATTTCAATTTTTGTACCGGTTTGACCTTGGAGACGAAGAGATCTCCTGTCCCTCCCTGTTGACAAAAGCAAAGCTAAAGCTCGCTGTCACAAGGTTGCCATCTTGTGTCAGCTGTTGATTTGCAGACATAGGAACATCTTGACTTGCTTGTTCAGAACTTCGAAACATCTTGATGACCAGACATATCCATTGCATGCTATTTCCTTTGTATTCTGGACCATTTTTCGAGCCGGTAGTTTCCCGTCTCTCATAGCATGATCCATAAGGGCCCGTTCAGTTGTCCCATAATGTGGTCTGGAACGGTACATTCCACCTGTCTTTTTCCCCCAACCAGATTGAAACCAGCTGTCCAGCTCGCGATAAAAATGCTGTTCATTTTGGACCGGCCCAGGAACAAAGCAGGGGCAGGAACGACTGAAACCGCACCACCAGGGCTGGAATCATTATTCCCCACCTCGTTACCTCTAGATCCCATCTCTGCTCCAACGCTCCCTGCTACTTCAGTTTGCATGCCATAGCGTGAGGAGGTGGCGGCAGGAAGCTTGATCATATTCTGCCGTGTTACTGTTAGGTCTAGAATCAGTTAAATGCTTGGTATGTGTACATGCCGTGAGCAGTCCTGGATTGATCCCTGACTACCGAACATCAAAAGTGAGAGAGGTGGGTTGATTCTACTCGGGAATTAACCCAGACCTGCTATGAGTGGCAAAAGTGGATCGACTGATTCCACGCCTGGATTGATTCTTCTATTGGATTGGATCCCTAACTACCGGACGAGGCCTTAGTAATCTTTTTTTAAGAGGATTATGGCAGGCAAGTAGCTGGTCTAAACTTTTATATTAATATGTCAAGTTGTTGCCTGCAAGATTTGCGAGTGATATTGTTAAGAGGAGAGAGGCCTAAACTATATTACATACTGATGGACTCCATTAGGCCGATATTCCAGATGTTCCAAGTGATGGCTGTGATTATGGTCCAATGGACTTTGCTGAGAGAGGCGTCGTCTTGGAAGTTTGGCATGTGCCCAGCCTAGAGCACTCCAAACACGGCGTGCCTGGACACAGCGCAGCAGCAGTGGCGAATCTAAAATCAGAGGTAAGGGGGCTCATGTACCCATCATTTTTCTTCTTCCCTCTCGTTTTCCTCTCTCTTCTTCCTCCTCCCTCTTTTCCTTCTCCTCTTCCTCATCCATGATCACAAATTGTTGGAGGGGCTTAGGAGGGACTACATGAGATTTCCAACAGTAGGGGGGTTTAAGCCAGAAGGAAGTGATCCTAGTCTTCATGCACGCCGACACTTGTTGAGAGTGCACGGGTCAAGTCCGCTTTGCTGCTGCCCCTAATCTCTACTCCTAAGAGCAACTCTAGCAAGGGCCTGCAAATTAAGGCCTCCAAATCCCTTTTGCAAGTCCAACTGCAAAATAAAAAGGTCCAAAATGAACTCTCAACTCCAGCGGGGAAAGCAAATAGAGGCCTCTATTTTGATGTGGGGCCTCATGTGTCATACACAGAGAGAGGATCTCATCCCGCTGCGCACGGAGCTCCTCTGCCCCTGCGCCACCGCCGTCGCCGCCACCCCGCCCCACCCCGCCCCTCGCGCACCTCTCCTGGCCTCCTGGGCTTGCGCTCGCCGCTCGCGCAACGGGGAGGAGAGGAGGAGCAGCGCCGCCGCCCACCGCGCCCACGTCGGCGAGCTCGAGATGCTGCGCCCAGGGCAGTCACCAGTGAGCGATGTCGCGCCCAGACTAAATGCATACCCTATCGGGTACCTCGCTGTGCCCTGGCGAGCAAGATCCAGCCGCCATGCCACGACCGGCGAGCTCCAGCCGCCGCAAGCACCCCCCGCCCTGCTCGCATCCCCGCCCGCTGCGAGCGCGCGTCGCCGGACACGATGAGCACCACAGAAGCCCGCGCGCTGCGCTTGTCGGCGTCGTTCCAGCCGAGCATCTCCACGAGCCGCTCCATGACGGCGGCCGAGGTAACCCGGCACAGCGCGTCATCACCCAGCCGCGGGCTCCAGTCGCGGTGGGAACCACCGACCGGGGCGGCGGGATGCGCGGCGTCGGCAGGGGCCATGGCGGGTGGCGGTCTCGGAGCTCGGGAGCTTTCGCTGGCCGGCGCGCGGACAGTATTGCCGTGACCGCCAGCGCCGTGGACGCGGCCAAGATGCCCGCCGGGGCAGAAAGCTCCTCGCGCGAGCGCGTCTGCCGGGGCAGGTTGCAGCCTCACATGGACGGGCGGCCGGAAGGGGGAGAGAGCCTGGCGCCGTCGCGAAACTCCTCTGATTCGCCGCCGTCGGTGAGGGAGATGGCGCGGTCGGCGGTGCGGAGCCGCAGTGGATCCAGTACGCGCGGCGGCGGCGGCAAGGATCTGCGCGCGTGCGCTTTCGACGGCGCCGACACGGCGAAGGACGTGAGCGCATCCTGGGGACGGCGAGGCCGACGGCGACGGATTGAGCTCCTCTAGCACGGGCACAACCGGCCTCGGCATCCTGCACCGTAGCTCCTTCGGGCGACGGCGGGGAGCCCGTCCCCGCGGCGAGACAGGGAGAGGAGTGGAGAGGGGTAGAGGAGAAGAGAAGAAACAAAATAAAATAAAATAGTGGGACCCACTTTTTGGAGGGGGAAGTAGAGGCCCTCCAGGAATGGAGGCTTGGAGGGGAAATTTGGAGGGGCATGCAAAATGGAGGTCCATTTAGAGGCCTTGCTGGAGTTGATTTTTTGCACCAAACCTCCAAATTTTGGAGTAGAGGCCCATATGGAGGCCCTTGCTGGAGTTGCTCTAAAAAGAATGAAGAGGAGAATTTTTACGGTCAACCTTCCCACCCCGCGCCCGTGCGTCTGCCGCTCGCGCGTCTGCCAGCCCCCGCGCGTCACGTGCCTCCGCTCACCCTCCCTTCCACACCTCCGCGCAACGTGTCTCCTCCTTCGCTCCGCCTCCTGCCCGAACCATACCTTCCTCTCCTCCTCCCTGTCGCCGCCCTCTCTCTCTGGATCTCCGCCGCGGCTCCGCCTCCCGCACCTTCCTTCTCCTATTTTTTCCTCAGCTGCCGCCGCCTCGCCTCCTCCACACGGCCGTCTCGCCTCCTCCTCCGGGCGCCCATCCCTCCTCCATCGCATCTCCCCGTCGGATCTGCCCCCGCTTCTATGGCCGTCGTCCTCGCCTCTGCCATCGTCGCACTCGGCGTGGGCTGGGATCGGAGCAGCGTCCGAGGGGGAAGCCGGATGTCTACGATGGGGACAGGCTCGGCTAAGGCGTCTCGGGCGGCGCCTCCACCAAAGCTTCAACGTCGCTGCCAGCTCGACGTCGCGCCTTTGTGTCGATGCAGCCGCCGGATCGACGCCGTCGCCCGCCCCCTTCCTCCATGCGCCACCACGCCGGATCCACGACGGAGGAGCCCGAGGATGCCAATGGCCCCTCCTCTCCTATTGCTCTTCGCCATCCCCGCTCCCCAAGCCGGCAGCGAGCCTGGCCGCGGCCCCTCCATCTGCTGCCACCTCGGGAATACGGGTGTGTGCCCTCTGCCTGGCTGCCCCACAGCCAGCCCCGCTTCGATTCCGGCACGCCACAACTCGTGATCCCCGTCGGCTCCGGCGCGCCCGCAGCTCGTCTCCCCGTCAGCTCCCGTGTGGACTTCCTTCCCCAGGGACGTCAGCTCCCAAGGTATGAAACCCTAGCTGCTGTATTATTGTTCGAAACCCTAGCAACCACTGTGTTCCCAATCCCATCTCTTCCTCCCTTGTTCCCTCAAACCGCGACGTTTTCCCTCAAAATGCTTTGAACCAAGTAAGTTCTTCAATATCTTTTTCTGACTTTCTGAGTTGATATTCATTTCCCTGTGGGCCTTTATGGGTTATCATTTTATTATTACTTACTATTAGTCTGCAAGAACTGCCCACAGGCATGAGTTTTCTAGTGGGCACGGGAGTGCAATGTCATCCAGTTGCCATTTGCTTGTGGCTTGCAGGAGTGATGTTATATATATTGTGGCAGATCCATGTAGTGGTTGTGGAAACTTGATTTACTTTGCTGTGGGGTTGTGGTAAATCTGAGCCGCACAATTTAACATAGGGGATTTTTACGGTGGACCATACCACCCCATATCACTCTTGAAGAAGGACCAGTATGGAAGGATCAGACGGTTGAGATTAATTGCATACCACCACAACCTACACCTGTGGTATGAGGTGATATGCATAGGTGGTATGGGGGTATTATTTGAAGTTTTTCTCGGTGGCATAAATGAAATATATGATTTCTTTTTTTTAATTTTTTTATTTCCCTCTTAAACACCTTATCATCATTTTGACTCATTTCGTTTTGAAGCAGAGAGAGGTCTCGTGCGGTGGCCGGTGGCTGGGCCGGGTGCCCGGGGCTGCGGCAGCGGCGCCGCCGGCGCCTGCGCAAGCCGCACGACGCCGGGGTCCTAGATCCACCCGCGGCCAAGTGCGAGGCGGCTTAGGAGGAGGGATCCCTCGCGACCGCCGCAGCGAAGTGCGGGCTGCGCCGGGTGCCCGTGGCGGCGCCGGCGGCGCCTGCGCACGGGGCAATCGATCTGTTCCGTCCCGGCGCCAGTTCGGGGGGTTCGCCGCCGAGCTGTTCAGGGAGGCCATGCTGGCCGGCGTGGCGGACGTGGCGCTCGTGCACGCCCCCGCCACCGCGGTCGGGATCGTCGGGGTGAGGCTCGCCGCCACCGTATCTGCTCCTCTTTGCCGAGCTACAACACACTCGCCCCCTCCCCCTCCTTTTTCTTGATTCGATCTTTGGTGTATTAGCTCCAAGATCCAGGTACTCCTTGGTAGGAAACGGCTTTGGATGTATGCATGCTCCTTTTTCCTGACTTGCAATGGATGTATGCATGTTGTGTTGTGTGCAGCTTCATATGCATGGTGGATAGCATAGCAGAGTAGAATTTAGTTCTTGTGAGATCTTTTTACATAATACACCACACTGGATTGGATCAGCAAGCCTGTCAAAGCAAGCAACAAAGCACCTAGTAGAGTTTTACATTACATGTACATATGTATTTAGTAGTAATGCAATGTGGATAGGAGACCACTAATCTGTTGCTGCTACCTGCTTCCCCAGCTTGTGGCCATGCCTGGCATCTTCTCCTATTTATGGCTTTGTTTCATAGTAAAAAAGCTAAACTCTTTAAAGTAAAGTAAAAAGAAGAAGAAAAAAGGAACTAAACAAAGCTAAACCTATTAGTTTTATAAATTCTTGACAGTTGACACTCCCAAGATTGCGCACCTCAACAAAGCTAATATTGTCTTTTTTTCCTCAACAAAGCTAATCTTGAATTAGGATTTGACTAGTGTATGCCGTATCATCAATATATCAAAGCATTGTTTCAGATTGACAGATTTGTGTGACAGTTTGACCATCGAACTATTTCTTATCAAATGTCTCATCAAGTAGTAAAATTACAGTGGTACTTATCAGTTATCACATCATCACATGATGAAAGTTAGTTTGAAATTTATAGAAAATATCATGCAGTTTTGTCAATCCATATCATTAGACATAGAGCACAAGCAAAGCATCTCAGATTCAGCTTCAGACTTTCAGTCATTCAGTGTGCAATCAAGTTGGTCAGGTTAGTTCTCTTTTCAGTGCAACACTTGCATACAAAATTCTTTTCACCCCAAAGAAGTGAAATTGCAACCATCCCTTTGTCTAATTTACCTGTAACTCCATATTTGAGTAACTCAGCTAGGACAGAGAATTTTGTGCTTGATTGTGTATTTCTGCTAACCTTACTTTTTTCAGAATATGTGAACAGTAAAGTGTTGAAGAAGATGAATAGGCGAAAGAATGTTGGAAGGAAGGTCCTTGGCTTATTTTACTAGCTAAATGTCTTATACAATAATTTGATCATGCGGCAACAATTAAGTTGAGCGTAGAGTTTTGTAGCTAATTAAGTAGATGCTTAAAACATGCAAAGAACATCTGTTATTCAGAAAACAACCAAAGGAGGCTTGTAACTTTTTTGTCAATTGCATGAGCTGGATGTAATATGCCTTCCTTATGTTGAATTAAGGCAGCTTGATGTATTCCCTTTGTGACGTGTGATTTTGCTCTCATGGTTTTTTTTCTATGATATTTTGGATTTGTTCATGGATTTTTGTTAAATGTCTATTGTTTATTTTTTGGACGTTTTTTCTAAATTTTGTTTAGCTTATGGAGTTCCAAAAGGAAAAATATCTTGATTATTAAAAAATCCCGGACTCCCTGTGTCCCTGGTTCCAAACAGCTCGAAGGTGGAGAGGGGCATTCCTTCCCTCGCGTGGGGAGGATTGACATGCACAGGGAAATCAGGGTAGGGGATGCCCAGCTCTGGGTTGGGCGGCCCTGTGCTCCCAAAGGGGGCCTGAGAGGTGTAGCAATCCCTTTGACAGGTTTAGTTTTGCGTTTCTTTTCCTTGGGTCTCTCCTCCGCATTCGCTCCTGTCCTAGTAACAGAGTCGGCTTTTCCTGGAGTGTGTTCTATCGAGCCTGATTGGATGCTCTCGGACTCTGAAGCTTCAAGTCAAACAGCTTCCCTTTGGACATTTCTCAGTGTGTTCGTACCTCTTGGTATACGATATTCATTGGACTCAACATCAGTATCCGGTTGTGTGTGATCTGATGGTTTCCATGTCTGCATTTTAAAAAGGGAAATTGGTCTGTGGCACATCCTCAAAAGCCAGTTTGGTACGTTGCACATTTTACTTCTTGATTTAGTCTCTTGCATACCCTGGTTGGTTTATTTTGTGCACAGCACATTGGCCCCATTAAACAACTCCTTTTGCAGCTTGGGAGGTGAGAGAGCATCAGGTAATAAGACTCAAATGCCCCTAGCTTTGTAACAGAGGCAAAGCCACCTCCCATGCCATCGGCCAACCTTTCACCCACAAAAATGCAGTCAACGTATTTGAGAGATAAATTTGCATGAGACAAACTACATATATAATAAGTGACTATTATGTCACAATTGTTAACATGTCACAAAGTACATCAATTTGGCATGTCAAAAGATATTGATCGTTTATCTATTCAGTTTACTTCCACAGTCTATACACACACAACCACACATATCAGAAGTTCATGAGATTGTCCAGTGCCATTCTCTCATGCACTTCAGCCTCCTCCATTGCAATTTTCCTAGCTCGGCTGTGAAAGAAAATTAAGTCTGGCTATTACTTCTATGATCACTTCCTTTTTCTTGGCTGTCCTTTTAGGTGTACTCATGCTAGCTGATACTTTCTCCTATAGAGTGAAAAAAAAATGAAGTTCAAAAATTCAATAGGACATACATAATTAAACGTAATCCTGATACTCCAAATTGTTCAACGAAAACAAGGATGCCCTTATCTTACCCATCAGGAACCCATGACAAATCCAACGCCTTCATTGGAGATCCCGTGCTGTTTAGCCGGCCCACACCACGCCCAGGATTTGGGGATCGATTCGACGACATGCTTGGGATGAAAACGAAAGAGATCCTAATTAAGTTTGACCAGGGGTATTTTGCGACCGGCGGCGGCCTTTCCTTCGTCACGCGCCCTCACGAGCAACGAGCAGATAGCGGATAAGCCCAGCCCGGTCTCGTCTTAATTAAGTTTGACCAGGGGTATTTTTGTCCCTTTACTGTTATTCTCACAGCTCATGGTGTTGTTTAATTCAGATGGTGTGCCTCAGGCAAAAAATTGCGTGGACGGTGTCTCACAGACTAAAATCAACGAGTCGGATGTGCAGCGCACCAAACCAGCTTTTGGAGATGTGCCACAGACCAATTTCCCTTTTAAAAAACACAGATAAGAATTAGTAATTAGTAATTATTAACAGCCAACAAGAAAAAAATCCTTCTAATTCACTCGGTTAGAATACAAAAATCAAAGCACAGCAGCACTGTAATAATTTAGCATGATGCCTACATCAACATAAGATGCATCCAAATTCAACAATCATGGGAAATGGTTGTGTTTAAGTGCATATAGGAAATCTGAAATTCATACTACCTCAAATAAAACTTCGTGGCGATATGCATCACTATGTCAATCCAATATTGTAGGCTTGTAGCTAACAGGAAGAAACATAGATGCAGGTCAAAGCTCAAAGAAACAACTTACATGATCAGATTGGTCCCCTGCAGTATGCAGGTCCTCAATTTTTCTCTTATTTGGCAATGCAACACATTAACCCCTCTCCAGCAGACTCGTACTTGCCATCAGCATAAGCAGGGCAACAAGTTAAACTTTAAACAATACTGTCAAATAGAACAGCCATGTAAAGGAAAAAAAAAGAGAAAAGAGTTTCAAGAATATATACCATCGCACTGGGTTTGCAAGAACAATCTCACTTTGAGTTATAAAATGTAAGCCCTCACAAGATCAATAATTATGCCTGGTTTAGAACAGCAGAAGATCCTGTTTAGCTCAGAGAGACAATGAATGGCTTACTAAGTCATGCAAGGAAACATTAACTACGTTATCAAAGGTTTCTCGAGAAAAAAAATGTTATCAAAGGCATATATGTATGGAGCAGATTGACAAATGGCTTAGTGTGAAAAAAAGTCTCTGCGTCTATCTACTATCTAATGATCCTGCACATCTGAACTCAGTCAGTTTTTTAATTCAAACAACAAAAACCGTTAACATCTGAACTCAGTTTCTATGTCATGTCGTCATTGCATCGTCAGCATATCCACACAAAGGTTAAAAAAAATTCCATTCCCCAGTCCCTAAACCTACAAATTACAGCACCTACCGAAGTCATCAATTACAGCAATCCATGAACAGAAGATGTTCAGGAGATTACATATCTGAGACGGAAATACCTGCTTATTTTCAAAAATTACCCCACATCTCATGGCTTGGCTTCCACAGTAATCACACTAGGACACTAATCATCCAATAATTACCCACTTTAAAAATAACCAAATTAATCTATGATCACAGATTTACAATAAAAAATTGGCTAACAAATTTCATATTTACAAAGCCTGATGACTAAGAATTACCACCTACTCAGGCAGGATAAGAAGATAGTCAAATTATATAACTGTCAATGATCAGAGCAACATAGAATTCTTCAGAAGATTCTTTTTAACCACAGGTCTATCTTATATTCAAAACTATCTGTTTTTGTTATATGGTCTCAACTTCTTAAGAGATAACCAAAAAAAAAGAACTACAGAGGCATGCATTTATCTAGACAGAGTCTAGGAACTGTATTTTGGCTTGACCAAACCAACAAGTTGTTCAACATTATTGGATCCATAAAATGCATGCTAGGCCATGTTTTCAAACAGAAAAAAAAGCCTTGTTCCCAAAAAAAAAACAGAAAAAAGCCTTTTTTATTAAAGACTTTGATTGGCTTGAACATGCATACAGACTTTAATAGCAAAATGGTATACTGGGAAAATATGAAAAACTCATCATACACTGCATTTATAGACCACAAAAATGCAACATGAATTCCACCTGGACATCGCTAATATAGTGCAAGCTTCAATCAAGAACAGTCATGGGCAACAAATTTTCACAGCAACTTATCCCAACATCCCCCAGCCAATTTGTTCTGCAAACACAGGGAAATGGAAACAAATGGTGAAGGAGGAGGAGGCGACCTGTAGAGGGACGAGGATTAGGGGCGGCGGCTGTAGGAAACAGGGCAAATGGCGAAGGTAGCGGCCACGTAATGGAGGAGGAGGTGGCGGCCACAAACTGGCGGATGCGCCAGCGGAGGCGGCCACGAAATGGTGGATGCGTCGCCGGCGGCGGGGACGCGTCGGGTCTGGTCCGTGGCCGGCTCGGGCTCGCCGGCGGAGACGGGGACGCGCGGGGTCCGGCGCCATCGGGGGGAGGCGGGGAGGTGCGTGGTCCGGCGCCGTCGCGGGGGAGGCGGGGACACGCCGGTCCGGCGCCGTCAGGGGAGGCGGGGACGCGCGGGGTCCGGTGCCGTCGCGGGGGAGGCGGGGACGCGCGGGTACGACGCCGTCGGGGGGAGGCGGGGACGCGCGGGGTCCGGCGCTGTCACCGGCGGAGGTGGGGACGTGCGGGTACGGCGCCGTCGCGGGGTCGGGGAGGGAAAGGGATCGAGGGAATGGAGGCTGGTGGCGCTTGAGGACGGCGGGTACGGCGCGGGATCGCGGGTTGAAGGTTCAGACTGTGCTATTGAGGGACTCTCATGGCTCGACTCGGATTCCTCTCCGTAGGGTCTGAAGTTAAAAGTGCGAAACCAACCGGGAAGACCATCCAGGAATTCCCTAGCTTTAGATGGGTTCCTATGGAGAAATGGCTTTCTTATGTTGATACAATAGGTAGAGCTCTCGTTGAGACCATCATAAAAGATGCGAAGCAACTGATAGTCAGGTATCGATAAGGGAGGTCCAGAATTCGCTAAGCGTGAAAATCTATACCAAGCTTTACCTATTGATTCCTTCTCTTCCTGCCGAAAACAACGGATATCCTCCTATAGAGTAGTGAGATGAGACGGAGGGAAAAACTTAAGGCAAAACTTGTCTCTAAGCTCTTCCCAACTATCGTTCACGCTACCGACAGTGTAAGTGTACCATTGCTCCGCCTTCCCTACTAGAAAGTATGGGAACAACTTCCACTTGATGGTATCTAGTGTCATGTCCGGAATGGTACGGCAAGACCACCAAAACTCGAAATGACGCAGATGGTAATAAGGGTTCTCGCGTGGTAAACCAGAGAAGGTAGGGTGCCGAACCCAGTCGATAAGGTCAGGAAGGAACTCTAAGCCAGATGTAAGGATAAGGCGCAGAAGGTGGTGGCTCTGGAGGTTCATCCCTGGAGGTTGAGAAGCTTTTACAGGAGCGCATCTCGATGGGTAGCGGGGGTAAAGGTAGAAGAAAACGAAAAAGATAGATACGAGGACCACTAGGTTCGAAGATAGATACAACAACCGTTCCCCGGCAACGGCGTCATAAATGCTTGTTGGTATTTCTTAACCTCACTACTAGTTGTGCACCTAGCGTGAGCGTAAGATCCACCTGGGTGTACTGACGGGTACGGAAGAATCCGCAAGCACATGGAAATACTGTTGTAGCACTTCACCTCAGGAGTATTCCCAAGGGTATCGAATCCAAGGAACGGTGTGTACTACCTTCTACCCTAGGAGATCAGTCCAAGGACACAACTCTATAGGATGAGATGAAGATGGAAAGGATCCTGTTGATAGTGGGCAGAGTTGAGAACAGTCTCTCAGTTAGGAACTCTCGTTTCGGACACCGGACCCACCTGGCTATAACAGTCGGTTCA
The DNA here is from genome assembly GCA_036936925.1 of Cenchrus fungigraminus. Taxonomy (NCBI): domain Eukaryota; kingdom Viridiplantae; phylum Streptophyta; class Magnoliopsida; order Poales; family Poaceae; genus Cenchrus; species Cenchrus fungigraminus. Next base: position 96,177,738 of record CM072774.1, on the reverse strand, counting down.
CGGCAAATGGTTGCCTACACCTGTATCCGGACGTGGGGGATTCCAGAAGGGTCCAACGGGTGTCACTACCGCGGCCTACCCAGAGACAAACCGTGGGATACAGGGCAATCGAAGGATAACCCATTGTCTGGACACCATGTCTACACCACCGGTTACTACTATAGCACGACTACGTCTGCCAGCCCGTAAAAACACTATAGCACTCCGTACGAAGACGGAGCGACGAACCAACGAGGGAGAGACCAGAACTCACTCAGGTAACCGCTATCTATACAAGGATCATGGAAGGACTTTGGTCTAAACTAGAATGCAGGAGCATCCACTTTACTCTAATTGGACTAGCAGGCATACAAACGGAATTAGCAACTTATGAACAACACCAGAAGATCAAAGGCTAAGCTCATGAAGAACACAAGCCTCTAAATTATGCACAAGTGAAGAACACAAGAACTATTCAGCTATGCATGAATGCTACTTTAGTCTAAATAGGAATTGCGGAAATACTCACTTTATTCTAAATGAAGAACGAAGCATCCATAGAGATACAAATCCCTCTCTCACTCTCCTACTCTCTAATCTATCAAGGAGAGGCCTCTCCTTTGAAGGGAAGCTCTCATCCTTAGGTGAGATCTCTATTCTTACCCCCTCTCCTTCTATTTATAGGCCAGAGCATCGGCGAGAGAACACCCCGAGCACCCCCTGAATGCGCTTAGGATCCACCGAGGAGACGACACGTGGAAGATGGGCGCGAACAGCCTTAAGGTGGGGTCGGCCGATCCCGGGTCAGCTCCGATCGCGCCGCCTTTCGTCTGGGTGACTGCCAGGGGGTCCCAAGGTCGGTATGGGGGTGTTTGCGGTGTTTCTAGCCCGTTTCCGTGGGGAAGTGGGCCCTTGGATCCGTGTACTGGCTCGTGATTGGTCGAAGGTGTGTTTCCTTGGACCAATGAGGTGTCATGGACACGTGGGCGCCTGCGTGGCAGCACGTTGCCACGTGGCCTGGTGTGGGTCCCACCGGGCCCACATGATGTCTTGTGCATATCTCTCTCATACGGGCTCCGATGTATGCAAATGATATATCCATTTCGATCGTCTCGACGAGCCCGCCACAATGGACATTTGGAACTGTTTATGATGATGCCATATTCATGCCATTAATTTACTTGCTCTCAATTGTATCATTCCATGTGCATTTCGATGTGTACTGCAACAAAAGATAGAAACACCAACACTTGTGGAAATTGTCAGTATAAACCCCTATTCTAGTGTTGATGATCACTTTCCGTTTATTCTATGCAGGTATTGACGGCCTAAAAGTGGTACTTGATAGCCGTCAACAGTCGCAGGCGCAGATTAGCACAGTGATGTCTGCGAATTGTTTTTTAAATGGTTTCAAAAGCATATTTTGGTAATTTTAGTCCTATTTTGGTACAATTATGTCTCTACTTAAATTGAACCAACGAGATATTTGTTTAGAGATTAGAAAAGTGACAGAAATGCTTCTGAATAGTATGTTTTTTCATGAATTTTATTCATGTATTCCGCTACAAAAGTTTAAATTGTTGTTCCTTTTAATTTAATTTGAAGATTAAATTAAAGGGAAAAGTTGAGTAGAGAAAAGAAATGTAAAAAAGGGGAAAATTCTTCTGATGGAATATTAACAAGGCAAAGTTGTGGCAAGTTTGTCAAGGTTTTAACCTCTACTCAATTTTGAACCAACGGGAAAATTTAAAGAAAAGTTTAGAAGTGTGATTGCTTCTGAAAAGAAAGAAAAGTTTTCTGCTGCAAAGTGAAAGTTTCACCCTCTAATTAAATTGGAACCAACGGAAAAATTTAATTAGTGGAGTAGAAAGATATTTATTTAAAGTTAATTATGGTATTGTTATTTCCTGACCAACGTTGATGATAACAATATTATAATTATGAGTTTTATGTTTAAAGTTAAAGTCTCTAATGAATTTTGTATCAAAGTGATAAATTCTCAGAGAATAAATAAAGATCAAGAAATATTGCTTTTTTATCTCTTGTTTCTGTTGTATAATGAAACTTATCCTTCAATTAAATTGGAACCAACGAGAAGATTTAATTGAAAGAACAATTTTGAAAAGTTTCCTTGTGGGTTATATCCACGTTAAAGTTAAAGTCAGCTTCCGCTGTATCAAGTTCAAGATAAAGTTACAATAGTTTTGGTTGCCAATTTTTGTACAAAGTTTAATATCTCTACTCAAATATGAATAAAGAGGATATTTTAGAAATACTTTTGATAAGTATTAATTCTAAATATAAAGTTTCATGATGTTGTCATTTTCTGACCAACGTCGATGATGGCAATATGATGATATGATGGATTAATTCTAATCAGTCGATGATGACTTGGAATTAATATAGATGAATGATGCTTTATTCTATTTTCTGCCCAATGGTGGTATAGAATAGAACATAAAGTTTTAAAGGTTCATAAGCTTAAAGTTTGGATTATTATTGAATATTTTCTCAGACAATAGAACTTTTTGCTTTCATTCATGAAAGCATTAAGAAAAGTGAGCTGAGCACTTGTGACTCAGGAGATGACAAAGAAAGAATGCCATAATATGAGGGACTATGTTCTCTTTAAAGAATGGCTTCAAAAGAAAAGATTTTTTGATATTAATCCAAGAAAAGAGATAGATCATTAAGAGTCTTGAGAAATGTCTTTCATGTACTCTCTGTGATGAGGAATTTATTTCCAGTTTAGTCATCATGACAAAAGTTGCAATAATTCATATGCATATTTAATTTGACCAATATTGGATTAAGCATGTGTGTGTTACAGTTTGTTCAAGTTTATTTCTGAATTTGATGATTGAATGCGAGCCAATCCTGGCATGTATGTTCCTTCCAGGAATTACCTAAATGGAGGGGAAAGTTTGTGATACTCTCGTACGTTGAGAAAAGTTTGTAATTATACCCGCATGGCGGGAAAAGCTCTGAGAAAAATACCCACATGATTGGCTAAAGTTGGCATAATGCTTATGTTAGACAATCCTATGTGGCGGGAAAAGTTTTGGCAAAGGACTCATCCTGCATGGCGGGAGAAAGATATAACGACTCAAGTTCTTATAGTGTATCCCACACTGGGAAAGAGAATTTTAGAGTAGCTCTTATGCTATCCTAATACTTATAGTGCATATCGTACTATAGTCATTAAGCACTCGATGAGTTTAAAGAGAATAGAAAGTAATATGCGAACCTAAAGATAAAGAATGATATACAAACTTGAGTTTTCAAAAGCATTGATATAAAGGACTATTGAGTTCTTAGAGTGAAATGAGGAAAAATGTACTCCCATATATGAGTTAAGAAATAACCTTGTTTTGTATGATATAATCATGTAGATAAAGGAAGTAATGAAAGTTTTCTCAAAGTTTCCTCACTGATAATAGTTCTGAATGGTTTTCGAAATTGTGGCAAGAAAGTTCATGCCACATTTCGAGGGGGAGAAAGGTGAGAAAGGTAAAAATCCCCTATACTTCAGGAAATGTAATGCATACTATGCATTTAGAGTGTGATCTATAGAAGATAAATGTGATTGTCTGGGGGAGTACGACAGTCATAATAATGATACCCCTAAAGAAAAGGAATAGCTCAAATCCTACACTTTTATAAGTCTGATAGGATGATAGCGATGTGACAAAAACGGTGAAAGAACAAACCCAAATGAGAAAGTTTAAAGATACACTATTTTTTATAATAGATGGAAAGATCTGGGGGAGCCATTTTGTTGGCCATCAGGATGAAAGAAAAGGCTGATCTGGGGAGCCATTTTATTGGCAATTCAGATAAAAGAAAAGGTTCTTTTATTTCTAACGAGACACATTGTCTTCTTGGAATAGGAGAGCAATCAGGGGGAGTGTAGTGGCTTGAGAAATTGACTTCGAGGAGAAGTGGGTATATGTGCTCACTCCAATGATTCAAGACCTATTTGTACATGGAGAGAGCTGTTACAGCCCCATATGGTAGATGTACCAAAAGTTCAGGCACTCAATGTGCCAGAGGTTGAGGCCTCTAGTAGGTCTCAAAGAGTCAAAAGTTCAAATATTACTGATAACTGCAAAGTTTGTAATATAGAAAAGTTCATATGGAGGTTGACTTTACCTCATATAAAGAAATCATAAGAAGCGCTTGTTCGGTGAAATGAAACTGATGAATCCCGAGGAAACTTGGGACTTGAAAGTAATTCTCAATGGAGCCAGAACAATAGGCTGTAATGGGTCTACAAGTCGTGACGTGACTCCAAAGGGAATATATGAACACGCAAAGCGCATCTTAAATCAAAAGTTTTGTGCAAAGAGAATGAATGGAATACAATGAATCTACTGGCACATCATGATCTGAGTTGCATCAGATGAAAGTATTACATGGCACAACCTGAGGGTTTTTGCCATAAAAGTAAAAGAAGATAAGGAATGCTACCTAAAGAAATCATCCATGAACTACAGCATTGTCACACCCGGATTTAAAGGCAAATCCGAACGCATAAAACACATGTGCGCCAGGATCAAGTTACACACATGCGTCGACTCAGTGAATACCAAAAACAGTGCCAAAAACGTAAAGAAAGTATTATGACTTTATTACATGACCGATAGTCTTTAATCTAACACACCGAGTAGCTAGCAGCGGAAAAAAGTAAATGCGGAAGTCCTCCACAAGCAGGTGACTGGAGGAGCGAACGCCTAGAACTCGTCGAATCCACCAGGATAGTCCTCAAAACGTTCGTCTGAGCAGCAGCCGTGTTGTGTAGATGCAATATAAAACAACAAGCATGAGAACATGTCGTACTCAACAAGGGAAAGATACTATAACATCAAGCAAGGCTTTATGGTGGAAGGCTTGTGGTTGAAAAGCAGGTCAACATTTTAGTTGGTCAAGTTTTATTAAGCAACTATTACTAACAAGTGTAAGTATATACCAAAACCCACTTAAAAGATGCATAAGAACCATAATATGTAATGCACAAGTTTATAAGGTCCATCTTCCATAAAGTTAATCATGTGAGGGTCCAGGCCGCTCTTGACCGTGAGCACGGCTAACTAGTTAATTTTACACTCTGCAGAGGTTGTACACTTTCACCACAAGTCGCGTAAAAACTCTGAAGAGTTTTGGACCCAACCATGCTATGCAAAAGTAGGCACAATACCACACTACCGAGGTGTGGTTGCATAGGACGCTACGAGGCCTTTACGAAGATTCCCTAATGTGAAACAACCCGCGAAGGTTCCGAGTCGTTGCAGAGTATAAAGTCCCATAGTAGGTACCGTGTCTTAGAAAAGCTCAACTCCCTACTAGAGCGAGTCTATACCCCACTGGCGCTCCCCCTTGCCCTTATCAGGTAAGGTCATCCCAACACTAGAGTCACTAGTTAATTAGCCAAGGCAGAGCCATATGCCTTGTGGTTGTACGGTTTTCCTGGATGGTCGCTCCATGTTCCGATTAAACAAACATAGTGTTCTTGTATGACATGAATAGCATAAAATAAATCAAGATTAAAAGTTTGTTCCATTAAACCATCCAAAGTATGCTCTAGCAAAGCTACCCAACATAAAGATAACACCCAGTTGATCAAGGCACAAGGTAAACAACACTAGTCACACCTTAGCATGGGTCCCATCACATTAATGCAAGCAAAAGTAAATAACTGTGTAATTAAAATGCATGTTGTAAAAGGACAAGAGGCAATGCAGCAAGGACTTGCCTTCAACCCAAGCGTGCTGCTGCTCAAAGCCTCCTTGATCTTCAACGGCAGCGTACTCCACGAACTGATCGTTCACTGCGCTCCACACAATAACATACAAGCATACAATGCAAGTAATTAAGAAACAGGGCATCAATCATAGCAAACAGAGACAAAAACAACAGAAAACTAATCTACTCGTCGAGACGATCGCGTGGACATAAAGAACGCTAAAAACGGAGCTAAAATGACTAAGATACGCCCTAAACAAGATACAAGGATCTAACTGTAAGAAAACTAAACTCCAGGGCTAAAACTGAAGAAAACAGGACCTATCCGTAAAGAAACTTGAACTGCGGAAGGACCGGCTTATAAAATCTAAAAGCACAGGGGCTAAATTGTAAAACTGCCAAGACTGCTCGGGTTGACCGCGACTTGACTCGATTGGATCTGATCCGATCCGTCGGATCCCGATCGGACGGCCAGGAACGCATACAAGTAGCAGGTGGTGGCGACCGGCGGGCGTCGATACAGCAGCGGCGGGCTCGCCGGCGAAACACGAATCCGAGCTGGGGTGCACGATTCGACGCACGGACAACACCAGGAGATAGAGCGCAGCACGGCGAAGCCAACTAAGTCAACAAGAGCGACTCACCGACGAAGACGACGGCGCACGGCTCAAGGGCGGACGGCGGCGGTGGCGGATCTCCGGCGAGGTCGTCCCGGCGATGTAGGGGTCGGTGACGCAAACGCGTGGCACCGGTGGCTTCCACTCGTCCAAGCGAAACTCCCGAGGTGCTCCTCGACGGCGGAGAGGCGGATTGAAGCTCGGCGGCGGCTAGTGTTTGCGGTCGGCGGCGCGGAAGCTCGGGTGGCGGCTAGGGTTTTGGTGGGGGCTCCGAGGTGGCGGCGGCCGCTTTAAATAGGGCCGGGGTGGTCCTTGGCGTGCGGGTCACGCCTAGGGAGGCATACCCGAGGCGGTCTCGGCGGCGCGCAGGAGTCCGGGTCAGGGACGGCTGAGGTTGGGGATGACAGGTGGGGGCCACCGGTCAGCGGCTGCGGCGGCGGGCGCGCACGCGGGCTGCGTTGGGCCGGATGTGGCGCTGGGCTGTGGCTGCTGCGGCACAAACGGCAAACTAGGCCGAGAAGTTGAGGGGGCGGAGACAGACTAGCGGCGACGGGCCGAGCGGATTGAAGCAGGCCGGCTGAGCGAGTGGCGAGCGGCTGCGGGAGAGGAGATGAAGGGGCGGCTGCGGACTTCTGCCGCTGGGCTTCAAACAAAAACGGGCCAGAATGGAAGAAGGGAGGAAGAGATGAAAAGAAAAGGTTTTCTATTTTGAAAAGCAAACAATCAAATGAATTCAAACACAAATTTGAATTCAAACACTCAAAAACAATGCATCAGCATGTATGCAACATTAAACTCCTATGATTAATTTGTTTTATTTTGGAAATGATTAAATGCCTAAAAGAATTTAAAGAAAACCTTATAGTCCTTAAGAGCAATTAAAGGTTGCTAATAAATTTTATTAAAATTCAAATTTTTGAAAATCAGGGTGTTACAAGCATTCAAATATAAAAGAATTTGTTTTTAATTTTGGGTTTAAAAGAGAATAAGAGGACATCATTTGTACAAAGTTATAGAATGGGAAATTCATTTCCTGATCGTGCATGTGATTGACATCTTGCATGGTAGCAATGATGTTAATCTACTGTAAAAGAAGAAGAAGAGTTTCTTGTCCTCAAAGATCAAAAGGGAAATTCTCGATGAATGTCTCTCAATTATAAGGATCGAGATTTACCGAGATAAAAGAAAAGGGGTATTAGGACTTTCGCAAGAGGCATACTTAGAAAAGTTATAAAGATATATAGTATGCATGCGAGTAAACCTACGCCTGTTCCCTTCGTCAAGGGTAATGATTTTGGGAACTTTTATGTTCCAAGAATCAATATGAAATGGATTACAGGAATATGGTACCATATGCTTCAGCTGTTGGAAGCTTAATGAATGCAAAGGATAGAACTTACCCTGACATAGTTCATATATCCGGGTTGTTTTGGCAATGTCCAATCCAGCTATAGATCGCTGGAATGGAATTAAGTGTATCAGCCTCATGCTAAGTTGAAAAGATCAAGTGCTCTCAAAAGGTTGTGAGTACAAAGATAAATTTGTGAATTGTGTAGCGAAATCCACAATTGTCGCTAACTTTCACACTTGGAGTTTTTGTGTGGAAAAGCTCCAAAGGGTAGTACAATTATCATCAATGTGATGTAAAGATGTGGTATAGCATGATACGAGGCTGAGGGACATGCAAAATGGTTAATGGAACCTGTACCCGGAGTTGATAATGGTTGACAACAGCAATAACCATTGAAATAGTTCACTCCTATGACAACAAGTCAAGTGTGATGCCAAACATATTGACACAAAGTTATATGTTGTAAAGGAGTAAGTTCGGAATCACATTAAAGATATTGCATATATAAAAGACAAGCAAGTTCTTGAGGATCCTCTTACGAAAAGCTTACCACCCAGTGCGCTTAGAGAACACAAATGCGACATGGGTTTTATGGCATAGTTTACGATTTCGGACAATAAAGGGCCCAAGGCTAAAGAATTTGTTTCAGTACAGAGATGTGTATTGTAGCTGTTGAATCTATTGGGGATTGACAGAATCGAGATTGACCGTGACGATAAAACATGCTCTATACACTGATCTGTAATGGAATGAGAAAAGAAGTTAAAAGTATATGGTTAGATCAAGGGGGAGAATATTAGATTGATCTCTCCACGGCCCATTGGGACTTTGACTCGCGTCCTGATCGGGGACGCCCAGCCTGTTAGAAGGCTGGTGGGCCCCTGTCGCGCAGCGCTATAAGACGGAGTGGGGGCCACGGGCTCCTGACACGAGGTTCGCCGCCACTGCAGTTTCCCCACTCCAAACCCTAACCCGATCTAAGATGGAGGCGCTGAAGCGACGGGATGCTCCACCGTGCCACTACAGGACCTCGCCGCCGCCGTCCCTGCCTGCACTGCGCGTCGCTGTCTTAGCGCAGAGCTGCACCGACGAAGCAGGGACTTGAACAGAGGTTCAAGGTATGTCATTCACAGTTTATCCCGCTCGATCTACTCCTAGACGATCCGGCAAATCTATCATATATAGGTTATATAGATGTATCACTCAATTGCTGGAATGGTGGGCATTATTGTTGATTGAAAATAAAGGGAAATGTATGAGCTTGACTTGCGGTAAATTAGTAAGTGTAGACATCTAAATGCTTATAGTTGATATTCAAAAGAGTTGACATCTCCAAATTAAATGCTCTGAAGAAAATATAAATATGAAACTCTTAATATTGATTCAGCATTGTTCATTTCTGATATTCTAAATGTGAAGTTATTATTTGAATTACTCACTCCATACTTAAACATTTAACATTTAGGATAAGCCAGTAAATATAAAATTTTCAAGTAGTTAGCTTATCCTAAACGTTCTATCCTTAACTACCATACGTCCCAGAGATGACCACAAAGCCAAACTCATCCGCATGAAACCCAAACGCACACATGTAAGATTCTGGTATCGATAGACATACACATGTCGACCTTACACGCTCATCAGGTACATGTCGACCATGAGCACAGCGTTGTTGTTGCTGGCGTTGAAGGAGTGCGTCCGGATCTGGCCGTACCCGACGGTGCCGCGGAACCCACCGGTGCCCCCCACGACGGGGAGCTCCCTTACCTCGTCGAGGATGGCGTCCCTGCCCATCAGGGCGACCGAGCTTCCGTTGTACTTCCCCGCTATGAACACCATGTTGGCAGAGAGGAGCAGCTGGTCAGCCGACCGGGATGCCATGAGGTAGAACCCCTGCGCGCGCCCAACGGCACGGGACGACGCCAGGTCGGGCCCCTCCGTCAATGGGTCATCGATCACGTACAAGTCGCCGAACCGGTTGATGGGGTTGCCCGGCGCCGGCGCCGGACCCCTCACCGCGCGTGCTGCCGTCGCTGCGCTCCCCGCGGACGCCGTCACCGTGTCGTGCATGTAGAACTGGAGGTGTGTGGTTGTGGCGCCGTGGGCGGCGACGACGGCAATGGCAGCCAACGCCACAAGGAGCTGAATGTGGCGCCACAGGTGCGTGACGCTTGCCATATGGGTCCAAGAGAATGAGATGGAGAGAAATAAAGCAAGGGTGCAGTGCTTGGATCGATGAAATGTTATATCATGGCTCATGGGTACCATGCATAGTGTCAGATAGTTCAGTTGATTTGTGATCCATCATGACTAGCATATAGCCAGTGCGCTGCGTGGTCCCTGTAGCAAAAGCATGACTTGATCGATCGCCAAGCAAAGCACGAACGATGGACAGGTTTGAAAGAGCCTTTGCACCTGCAAGCTTGTGTGGTTGTGATGGCACGGTGTAAGTGTGTCCAGTCCAAATCGGTGGTTGGTAAGTTCACGGCAGATCTAACCACCTATGGACGCTTAGATTCTTGCAGCGGTGTAGGCTCGGCCAATGAGCATGCTTCTCTGCATTTTTTTATAAGACTACGTATATTCATTTTTTATTTATTAAGACTCCGATTTGAAAGCAACAATTTGAAGTTCATGATTCAACCTACTCCCTCTATTGTTATTAATTATTTGACTTTCACTGGCTCAAATTTGAAGGAAATGGTGGTAGTAATCAGTGGCAGACCCAGGTTAAAATTTAAGGTATCCTAGAACATAGTCTGAAACTATCTGTTGTGTATATTCTTGAGCCTTATCAATGAACATGAACTCATAAACACCCTTTCATCCCTACATAAACACCTTCTAGGTGTTTAGGTCCTCGTGCCGTCGTGCGCAAGCTGTAGAGCTAAAACTCAAAGCTGAAGAGTCAAATGGGAAAAAAAAAAAAGAGAACGGAATGGGAATTGATCCATTTGATAGCATCCAGCTAGCTTTGGTTGGACCCACTAGGATGGCCCAATACTAAGAAGGCCCATCAGTCCAATAGCCTACTCTGTCTGTCTTCCCCAAAGGATCCACTGACGAGTCGCGAGACAGATTGGTCTGTTCATCTCCGAGCTCGAATGTTGCTGCGCCCAAGGCAGGAGGTCGTGGAGGTATAGGGAGGGGGTTTGGCGCCGGCAATAGGTAGGGCGGCCGCCCTACCTTGCCCTATTAGTGGATCCGCCATTGGTTCCATTTCATTTCGACCGGATCCGATGGAGATAATTTCTAGAAGACTTGAAAGATTTAATTTCAGGTTTTCACCAAAAGCAATAATGGGTGTGAATGATTGTCCTTGTCAAACAAAGGCATAATTAATTGATGCTTTTGCCAACTGCAAAACATATATACTGCTTTTAAGATTGAGTGAGCCCCACATATAACTAAAAATTACGACTCCCTCCCTCCCAGAATATAGTTTCGTTTAGACTTTTTCAAGTCAATTTTTTTAACTTTGACCGTGAATAACAAAATAACCATAAATGCTAATAACACAAAAATGATATCAATAGACTTATCATGAAACCAACTATCAAAATATGTAATCTTTTCTATGTAAAATAAATTATTTTCAAAGTTATTATTGGTCAAAGTTGATAATTTTGACTTTGAAAAAGTCTAAATGAAGCTATATTCTTGAACGGGGGGTGTATTCAATAAGTTACTATTTTCCTTTAAAATTCTAGGCCATTTTAACAAATCCAGATTTGTAGTTGTTAGTATGCATGTATCTATACACAAGTATATATTAAGATGCATAACAAAAATTATGAACTTTGAAATGCCGAAACGACCTGAAATTTGAAATGGGGGAGTACACAGTAAGCACAACACAAACACTTTTCAATAAAGTAAGCACACAAACAAATAAATTCCACAACAATGCTATATTTTTATTAGGAAAATGTGCGAAACATAAAGGTGGTTAGAATTAAAAAATAGTTGGAGGATTACTACACTGCCACAATATTATCTAATAGAGCGAACAGAACAATAATATAGCACTCATGTATAGTCCTCGGTTCGAATTTCGAATAGAAAAGTAAGTTGTAAGGAATACAACAAATAGTGGTTCTGACACAATTCTGTAAATAAAGGATAGCCTTGCGTTTGCATCTGCAATGTGGCTAGGTTTATTTATTCTAACTTTCAACAATACTGACCACCATCACTTGTCATTGCTATGTCCTTCACAGCAAAGGCCATTATTTGAGCTTCTTGCTACTATTTCTATTAGGGATAGAACCCATTGATTGTCATACCTCCATCCACCATGATTGTCTGGCCAGTAATGTAAGTTGAACCAGGCATACAAAGAAAAGCAACCAGGGAAGAAATATCCTGTGGTTCTCCAACACGCCCAATTGGGGTTCGCCTCACAATACTATCCTTCAGTACCTTATCTAAGAAAATCTACACAAGGAGCAATAAATGAGAGGATGGCTCTCTTGTTGATCAAATATTAATACTGCAGCAGAAGCATATACACAGAAAAGCAACAAGAACAACCTAGCACAGATTTTTCATGGAGAATATAGCATCTTAATTCATTGTGTGGCTGAATAAATTGTTATCAAGGATGGAGAAAACTTACGCACTGGAATATTAAGTTTACATTTATATTTCATCTACATGGAAAGAAGTTATTAGTTCTTATCTGTTTGATATTGCAGTGGCACCATGTCAAGACATTATCTCTTCATTTTGGGATACATTGACTTGTTGACCTATTATAAACCAAAGCTCCAAGTGGATCGAGAACATTTCTAAAAAAACACATGCATAAAAAAATAGCATCAAACCAAATAAAAATTAAACTACTGATATTGCAGCCAACTCATATATATCATGAGGTATCATCATGCATGCACCTATTTGAAGTTCAATATCACCATTCTAATATATTCAAACATATGGTCCAATGTTCTACGCATTATTGATTATTCTAAACCAAAAGTGTAGCAATGGATTAAAATGAATTCGACAACATTACTTACAAATTAAGATCATAAATAACTTACTTGTGTTGTAAGTGAAGTCGAGATGTACCCTGGAGCGACAGAGTTAATTCTAATGTTGTCCTTCGCCCATTCACATGCCAAATTCTTCGCTAATTGGTTCAGTGAAGCTAATAAAACATCAAGATGCGGTTATCAAATAAGATGTCTTGAAAAATTTATCTTCAATGCATGCTCAATGAAAAGAAATATTAATAAATCTAGAGGTATGTACCTTTAGTCATACCATAAATTGGTCCGCTAAATAAGGCTACCACCCCAGCAATTGAAGATATAAAAACTATGCTTCCTGACCCAGATGCTTTTAAAAGAGGATGAACAAGTAGGCACAAATGATATGCAGCTTCAAGATTAGTAGCCATCAGAAGTGAGTATTCCTCTGTAGTATGCTCCATGGCTGGTTTCCTTATGGCTATCCCAGCATTGTTTACCTAATTTAGGAAAACATGAAAAAATTAACAAATTGAACATTCCAACAGTAGAGTGAGAAAAATGTAGTTGATCTGTGCAGTGAAATATGTATTTGCATTTGTAAGAAGCAAAAGTAAACTACAAGGGAAAACTATAATATGGAATTGATATAGATGGCAATAAAGTAGGCTACAATTGCAAGACTAAATATATAGGTTCAGTCCATTTTCTTTTCTCCAATAAAGTAGCCTACAATTAATATAGCTGCTCTTTTTAGTTATAAGTGCATTGTGCATTCCAATGAATAATCTAAATATGATGTTCATCAGCAGCTCCATTGCACCTTTTTTCTTCAATTTTCCTTGGGTACGCTACTTATATGAAATGTGTGATCTTTTCAAGTACCAAACTGAGTAAGAAATCCTTAGTTTGGTCTTTGGATAACTTTTGCAAATTCGTGTAAATTGTCATTATTAGTTGATTCCTTCCAGCTGGGCAAGATACTCAGGAATGGTAAATAGGAGGAAAGAAATTGGTATCCATGCAGGCTTCTGACGAACATCAAGTTGTTTCCATCAGAAAAAGCTAAACGTCCGGCACGATCACTTCAAGTTGATCGTTGAGAAAGTTAATTACTTTCATCGTGAAACTATATTATTAAGGTTTTTTGGATTTCACCACCCATATTGCATTGTCCAACAAAGTTTACACTACTGGAAAATTGAGCATTTGTCCAACACGTTAGTACCGAATGCAGTTTTCTCCATTACTACGCATGGTGTTAGTACCCGTCGTCACACACAGTGCCACCAGAGCTCCTATTGTACTGGTTTGGAGCTTAAGCCGGTGCTACATAGTGGCACGTGGACTGTGTGGCTGACAGAATTCCTAGGAAGCAATTTAGTTCCATCTGGTGGCTTCAGTTAGTACTAAAATGGTGAGAATGCCATTTAATTAGTACCAGCTAGTAGCCTCAACGAGTACTAATTGAAACCAGTTAGTACCGGTTCAAGCTACCAACTGGTACTAATGTTATTTCTCTATATATAAATGAGCTACAACTTCTTCCCAAGAAAGCTCAACTATTTGCTCGACTTCATTTCTCTTCACTCGACTGGCTTCTTCACTAGACATTGCTCTGGTCATAGTATTCTATTCTTTTTATGTTACAAAGGCACTTATTGCATTATTACGCTGAGAATAATGGGGAGTTTTTTTAGAATGAGTTTTAGTCACAAATTGAGTACATTGATGATCTTGTAGAATAAGGGAAATGGATAGTTTTTTAGAGTAAGGAGAATAATCGAGGGTTTCTTAGAATGGATTTTATATTAGAAACGGAGGACTTTTTGTCTTTTAGAATGAGGACAATGGAGAGTTTTTTTAGACAAAATATTATAAAACATTTACTCTATCTTTATCCTACGAAATATTATTGATCAAGTTCTTCATCTAATACGAAGCTATTTGTGTATTTTTCAAGTAATACGATGCATATGGATCAGAAATATGGTTGTCACAAAGGTACCTCCTCTCTTCCGATAACAGAGAACAGAAGAACTTGGAGTCCACAAGGTCTAGCTGAAGATCATAAATGAATCTTCAAATAGTTTTCCAAACATCTTTTGGAGCCAGATTTTCATAATATAAGTATGGTGGTCAATTAATAGCCAGTTCATACTTAGATATGTTCTGGCGTTGACCTATCAGCTTTTGGTTGGTTTTGGATTGCCAAAATGGGCCATACTCAGTGAACAAAGTCTTTTGCCTGGACAGGCTAATGGGCACCATACTTCTTTTATGAAATTGTGACACTTGCTCTAGAAGACGTTTGGCAATCATTTTACGTGCTCTAAAAAAGGCAATTATTTTAATTTTTCTTTATGATATTCAATTATAGTAGGTGGACTCCAAGATCTCATGTTGCACCATCATTTTAAGATCGGTATATCTTTCTGTCTTCCAAATTAATGGTGGTGATGTAAAGCATCCTAGGTTCTAAGTATCTCATTTCAGTTAGAGTAGGTGGATGTCAAAGATCTTATACTTTTTTTTGTCTACGATTTCATGTATATAATTTACTCTAGTTAATACTCTATTTGTGTCATGATCAACAGTCATGATGCGAATGATCATTGTTTGAAGTATGCAGGGAAAGGGAAGGAAAAGAACTAAATGACTTATCCGGATCTCGCATAACTTAGTTTCAGTTTCCTGTCCCCATCTCTGTCGCTGTTCCCTATCGCTCCGTCCCCGGCTACGTCGCCATCACCGTAACCCCCGTATCCCTCACCGCCCCCACTCCATCCCCATCACTGTCAATGTCGTCCCTATCCCCAACCACCGCCACCAATCCCCAATTCTGTTGCCCACCGCCGCCACCCCGCTGCTGTCCCTTCGTCCTTGGCCAGCCATCACTGCACTACTACCTCTCCTGCGGGCCATGCCGCTGCGCCTCCTTCACGCCCTTCCTTGTTAGATTTTTTCAATAATTTTGATTTTGATGGGTTAAAATGATTTTTCTACCTGAATGTATCAAAATAGCTATGACTTTGCTTGATTGTATACCAGTATGTAGTAGCCCATAAACCCCGTGCACGAATATTTTTTGTTCCATTGCTAGTTGAGCAAGTGTATGTGGAGCCAACTTTATAAGCTATTGTTCTCTAGGCGTACTGCATAGCACTTTTGGGTAAAATTCTATTCATGTGCAAGAAAATGTAAGTAAGGTGCTATGTGTTTGCATGTCCATCCCACAAAAGGGTTGCACAGTGCGGCTTTACAGGACACGGTGTCAACTAGCTAGTCACTATATATATAATTCGTGTTGATCCAATCCATCAAGTATTAGAAAAAATATCGATGATTGAAGAATATGAATTTCTATACTCATGATCATTCTCACAAGGATGTCAAGCTTTCCGCCGAAGTGGGTGGTGACATCGTGGATAAGACGCTCCCGCTGATCATGCAAGCTGACATCGCATACAGAGCCAGTAACGGGAAGGCCCCTTGCCCCCCACTCCTTCAGGCACTCACCCAGCTCCTCTTCCTCCCATGAACATGTGTATACGGTGGCTCCTAGTGCCACAAGCTCCTCCACCACTGCACGCCTACACACCATTCAACACGTGCAAATGTATATAATCCTATTATCAAACAATCCTCCTCGAAGATTAATTAGATTGTTGTCATAAAGAAGAGAGTAGCGAGTGATACCCTATGCCACGGGTGCCTCCGGTGACAAGTGCCTTCTTGCCTTGGAGTGACCATCTATTCAGCTTACTTACCTTCTCATCTGGTGAAGTATACGTCGTGGCTATCTTTTTGCAAGGTGGTGCGGGGACAGCTGAAACAAATGACGTCATCTCTCTCTCTCTCTCTCTCTCTCTCTCTCTCTCTCTCTCTCTCCCCCCCTCTCCCTCTCCCTCTGAGCCTGCTTGATTCGTTGAGATTCTCAACATGCATATGGGGCATATATATATATAGGAAGTTGAAGGTAGAATCCATCCCTAATGGTCATCATCTTTAATTGACCCATCTACCACGAAGAATAATTGTGCCATATTGTCATCAATAATGGGCGCCACATCAAATCTTTCGTCTTTACTGAAGAGGCCCTGACATCATTCCTTCCAGAGGCCGATAAAGTGAGCATCACTGAGCTGGCAGATTCACGAGATTGACAAAGTCAGCACTGGTAGCTCGATATCGACGGCACGTCACCTACCACTAAAAACACAATGTCGATTAAATCTTGGAATAAATCTAGAAAAATGTGCACATCAGAAACCGAGTCGAGGACTTGAACCATTTATTTACAATAAAGATGAGCATTAGTATTGGGTTTAAATTTTGTAGCTCCTAGAGGTCTTAGGGTATGTACAACAGTTTAGACAGTCATTGTCTGTAAGATTTGCCACATCACACATAAACGACTAAATGGACAGCTTACAAGAAGTTTGTTTGTTTGATTGTCTACAAACTATTTAATGCATGTATGTATCCATGATCAAGCATGAGTAGGAAACACTAGTAGAGAAGGTGGCTTTAGTCTCAGTTGGTAAGGGCCTTACGTACCTAAGGGACCAAACCTGGGACTAAAGGAGGGCCTTTAGACCCGGTTGGTATTACCAACTGGGGCTAAATGTATTTGTGTAAAAAAATATATTGAAAGTCCCCGGGAGCCTCTTACGTCACAAGTCACACGATTTTTTCACGTGAATTATGTGTGTGCGTGGTGCGGGGATTCGAGCACACGACCTCCAACCTCGCACATAGCTTCCTTACTGTCGTCCCACCTACACAACACATTTGATATAGTAGAGGATGCAATCCTGTAACTCGTGGAGGCCCTTTAGTCTTGGTTTGTAACACCAACTTAGACTAAAAGTACCCCCCACCTTGTGTCTTGATTAGTAACACCAACCTAGAAGTCCCGCGACCCTTTTGTCTCAGTTGGTGTTATGAACCCATACTAAAGGAACACCTTTATTATGAGTTGGTGTTACGAAAGCAAACTAAAGGGTCGGGGCACTCCGACCAGTCGCGGCCACGTCGATGCAAAGTCATTAGTCCCGGCTTAAATTTCAACCGGGACTAAAGGGGTGAAGCAAAGGTAAAACAGACAAGGAAATGTGACTTGGCAGTCAAAATTAAGCCGCCAAGAAACATTGTAATACTTGGAAGGTCTAAAAAGCAAACAAGGAAATGTAATTTCATGGTAGTTTTTTTAGCTGCCAAGGAAACGACCCCCAAGGAAATAGTGCATTTCCATGGCTATTTGCCTATTTTTGTGATCTGCCAAAAGGAAACGGTCCATTTCTAGCTATTCTTGATAATTGCCAAGAAAAATGGTGGATTTCCTTGACTATTTTGGTGAACCACCAAGAATATGATGCATTTCTTTGGCTCATTGGCAAAACCGTCAAAAAATGTACTTTTCCAGTGATTTTTGGTGAACTTGTCAAGGAAATGATATATTTTCTTTGCTGTTTTGGTGAGCCGCCAAGTAAATTTAACATTGACTTGTTTATCCATATTCTAAACCAACTTGCACATTTCACATTATGTTAAGCGAATTAATTGCAACACATCACATTTTAGAATATAATATAATTAACCTTAAGAATACCCATATTTTTCACAGTAGAAATTTCAGATTGTGTAGGAGACCAAAATCTATGTAGTAATTGGAGCCAAGCAATTAATATCATAATTTTTTGCGATGGCACGATAGATGTAGTATCTAGCCGAAGACGATAGATCCTCTATCATGCAGTAATATCATAATTTTTCGCCATGGCACGTTTTTCATTGGAAATTAAAGGAGGGGAGTCATACTCCTAATAAAAGCTCCACAATGCTTGTCTGAGTACACAATAGCCCAATAGGGGCTTCCTCAAGTCGTACATCCTAGTATTTATTAAGGCTCACAATGTGCATGCTCTCTGCCAGACATTTGACATGTGCATCACGAGCCTCCGACATGCGTATCCTGCAGGATGATCGCCATCTCCAGTAGTGATTTGCTTCACCCTCTTTTTTCATGCATTGCCTTGCAATTCTGTTTTATGTTTTTGTTTATTTTTTGAAACCAAAATTAATATACTCCGCTTAGATTGATGCATGAAACTTGTTTAAGAGCAATGTCGATCTGCGACTTGAGCTCACCCATACTACTAGAACGCTAGATTCATTCCCATCTCCGTGAATAATCCTAGCAAATTGGTTGCTGTCACGGTAGTGCCTTGTCATTTTCGCATTCGGTAATGCGTTACTCTCACACCTACAACCTACAAACTTTCCAAAAAAAAAAAACCCTACAACCTACAAACATTTTACATATGCATCACATTCTTGCAATATTAAGGACAGTTATCGTGAGGTGACACATTTATATTACAAATGGTTTTATTGAGCGGTCTGTGATGATGTGCCTTCTTTGACCTTTCTGTACCAGTGCATCATTTATTCACGTTAATTCCAGGACGCTTCCTACGGCTCAGAACAGAATTTGGTTTTTGGCTGTGGCTTCTGCCCCCAAAGCCAAAAGCCAACCAAAATGTTTGAAATGGGCAGCAGCTTTCCCATAAAGCCAGCCTTGTAATAGTAGTTCATGTTTCTTACACTGCGGAACGAGCTTTTGTGAGTGGCTATGAGAAGTACACAAAAATTATCCACTACCATCAGTAAGTCGTATCAGTTTGCTCTTTCTTTCCTTCATTTCTAGCACCGTATCCACGGTACCCTCCCACCTCCGCCCCGATGAGTGCTATCCCCATCCGGCCTTCACCAAATGTCCAGTATTGGCAAATGAATGGACCATCTCCGCGACCCCTCTCCACCGGGGTGTGTGCGAGCTCCATAAGCCCTCCTCCTCCACCGGCGCCTCCGATCCTCCCCGACAGCCCTCCTCTCCCGGTGGCGGAGGCCCTCCCCAAAGGGCGGATCATGGACTACTGGCGGAAATGGAGGTCACACACTACGCCAAAAACGATTTGTCCTGGCGGCTAAAACCGGTCTTTGCTGGCGGGCGCAGCACCCGCCAGCACAAAGGGGCATTTCTAAGTTGCTGGCGGGTGCCCGCCCGCTAGCACAGAGAAGTTTCTGCTGGCGGGCGCTTATGCCAACTGCCAGCACAGAGGCTTTCTGTGCTGGCGGTTCTTATGCCGCCTGCCAGCACATATGCTTTCTGTGCTGCTGGTTCTTTATGCTTCCCGCCAGCACAAAGGTTTTTCCCCATTTTGCTATATAATTCCCCATAATCGTTTATTATTTGTATATAATTCACCATTTTCGTTTATTATTTGTATTTGGCTGCTATATTTGCGGTTGGGGATTCAGAAATCGGATGGAAACCCCGAACACGTGAGAGAGGAAACTTAAGAACCAACACGAGAACAAACTTGTGAACCGGGAGACAAGGGATCTCCGAAAGCTTGTATCTCTCCTCAAAAGTTGTGAACCCCTTTACACGTGCCCCCTGACCCCCTTTTATAGGGAGACGAATGGACTTTTACATTCCGAAATTACCCTCGGATCTAGCGAATATTCCAAATGGGAGCATGTACATAAATGTCTTTTACATCCCGCAATTCACGGAGCTAATTTCAGATATTTGCTAACTTGCCATCTGTTCACACCTCAACCTTGGACTTTTGATGCCATGCCTTTGACTCGGTCTGCTCGCGGCTTTTGCCTTCATTCGCGAAGATCTTCTAGCATTCTGATTCCTGCTTCGGAAGTTCGAAACCGTCACCGAAACCAAGTTTCCTGAACCGCGATGATCTCCGAAGTTTCCCTTGCCCTGAAATGACGAGAACAAATTCACGAACTCGAGTCCCTTCGGTAAACATTTTGCCCGAAGGTTTCTGGTTACAAAGTTTTCCCATTCATGATTCGCGGAAGTTTTAATTCATAAAACTTGAGACTTAGTTCCTCAGAAATCTTGGAAATAGGCACGCCACCTGGCTTTTTCCCACCTATTCTACCGAATTCGTGAGAGTCGCATAATCTCCGAAGATTCGAGGGTGAAAGGTTTTTATATACCCAATTCCCCAACATTTGCCTTATTTTTTAATATTTATATTTGTAGGCCAAATTCACCTGAATTTATTATTATTTGTTTTTAACCGCCAAATCCAAATATGTCTGTCAACCACATAATCCAAACTAAAATATAATAATATATACATAAGTCACATTACTAAAAAACATCGTACATAATAGATAACCCTAGAACACCCATCTACCTAACATTTCCGCATTGTCCAAACTCAACACTCCTTCATTATCGAAGAATTCTGACAAATCTCAGGTAGGATGAGCCTCGCCATGTCCGCACAAATGTTGTCGATTTGCTTGTCGCCAAGCTACCCCCATGATCCCTCGATGGTAGGCATCTGCACGTAAACACAATAAATGAAGATTATTATGCATTACCATTAGGACGATAATTAGCACATGGTTGTGTACAAACAAGAGGCTTACGTCTTCAGGATTCATCCAATATCTCCTATTATTTCTCAAAACCTCACACACGTAATATCCACATAGTACACTGCCAGGAGGTTGTTTGTAGCACTGCAAACAAATAAAAAATGATCGGTACTTATTAATAGAAGTGTACAACTCTGATAAAAAACCAAGTTGTTATTATGTTCTTACCCATTTGGCATGTCATACCAACAATTTTTTCCTATTTGGAGGGTGCTGCCCACCATTGAGTCCGTATAGCCTATACACACTTTAAGGATACAAAGACAAAAGTTAGTAATACAATTTAAACTACAGCCGATACACGCAATACTGATTATTGCAATGAGTTATCTTACTTTTTTACAATGTCAATGAATTGTCGGTAAGAATCCTCTTTATAGTGTAATGAGTCGTAGATCCCCCATCGATCCATGCTTCAGACAGATGTGTAAGTGTTGGCGGTCGATTTCCGTCAACCAAGAACACTTGTTATGTTATGGTTTGAACTTCATTTTGGAACTAACCCGCCACTAGGCATACTAATGATATAACAAGTTCACCGTTGGATGTGCATTTTGGAGTATAGTGTTTTTGCAGGAATTCACGTATTAAATGAGGAAAGATGCAACTAGTTCGGAGAACGTTTTGCAAGTCAATCAATGAGCTCCGACCATGTGCGAACTTGCCTCCAAAGGTGGCAAGGACCAATGTGCTTGAATGGAGAACTCCCGAGGACCGAGATGAAAAGACCGGAAGTTCATGCATAAAGATCCCCCTATCTTGATCGCGGGGATGACGACCTCAAAATGACACAAATGAAGGGGCCAAGTGCAAAATGTCAAGATGAGCCGCGGGGAGAAGGACGAGCCCGAACCGGCCCAGAAAGGGCCCAGGCCGGTCGGCCTGGTCGGATCGGCCCAGCCCGTTCTGGTGCCGGTTCGCGCCCCCCTTTCTTCGGTGTTAAGTTCGTGGAACCCTAATCGCGTGGGCAAGCCGCCATTCGTCAGAGACGCTATCTAGTTCCTCAGAGCCACCAAGGAAGAGGGAATCGACTACGAGAGAGACCCTTGGGGGAGGACACTCGGGAGAGAGCATTGCCAAGCCCAAGGGAGGTCGCCACGAGGAAGGAGGACGCCGAGAGCTTGCACGGCACCGCCGGAGTTGAAGGACAACGAAGATCCATCTTCATCAGAGGCATCCACCATCTCAACGGTGCCATGCCTAGCGTCATGATGGGGTAAAGTCTTCCGTTTGTCCATGGAGTTGTAACGAAACTTGAAGTGTAGTCACCTATCTTGTTTGGATCATATGTCTATCATACCATTTGTTGATGATGCTTAATGTTTAAGGCTAGCTACCATGCTTTCGGGGTTGCTCCCGTAGATCGCGTCAACATACCGTGTTCATTAGGTTTTAGTACCGATTACCTTCGCGTAGTGACATGTACGAGGGAAGGGAAAAGTCTAATCCTTGATCACACACCTAGATAGATTGGATCGGGGGTTTACCATGTTTTGGGTGATTGCATCTTCAAGTGCCTAAACTCCATGGGCATACGTTGTTCATACTTGTGCACCTTTAATCTCTCTTTAACGTAATCTAGGGTTAGTTTGTCTTTACTTTATAGATTAATCTTTCTATCATAAGTCTTCAATCAACTAGATTAGTGTTAGGTTAAACGCTAGTAATCCCCTTGCTCCTTGGGTTGACAAGAACCTTGGGATCTCCCGTAGGTGAAGAAGGGCATAGGAGATCCGTACGCTTGCGGATCGAAACTTCATACGAGTTTCACCTATCAACAGTAAGTAAATGAAATGGTCTCTGCATTAAATTAAAATAATTAATATAAATAAACCACAGAATATATCTATTTATATATATCTAGTTATTAGAATGATCTTACTGAAAATCCTAAGCACACATGATAGAATCCTTATCATGGTTTTTCTTCATTATCTTTGCAATGTATACAACCGCCTCATGATGCTTAGCTGTCTTGTATTTCTTTATTAAAGCATCTTTCTCCTCTTGTGTTTTTGCTTGTTCATCGATTTCCTTTCTTAGTTGATCCGACATTAGGAACGTGTGTTGCGGCTGGCTTACTTGTTGCGGGTCCAGGTATGCTACCTTCCACCTCCCTTTTGTCTTCCTTTCATCCAACACTTGCATCCAGCAAAAACTTTTGCTTAGGATGGTAATAAAAATACATATGGATGTGAATAAATTTGTATGTGGTATAGTGATGTTGGCTTAAATGCACCAAATGGTGATAAGAATGATGTCGAGGCGTTCACGACGGTACATCGCGTGCAAATCGTTGAAATCGATTACAAGCTCCCGTGGTAAAGTGCTACTGAACACCCATGTTGGGACATTTGCGGTGAATGTGTGAATGCCTTGTTTCATAGCGTGCATGATCCATCCATGCAGCCTCATCAATTCTGACGACCCTTCACTCAGTTGCCACCAATAACAAAATGGTTTGCCATGCTCATACCTGTCGGGCACCTCATCCGACCCCAAAAAAATTAGTTGCTCCTCCTTTTGGTTTCGAAAAGAGGCATGGGTTACAATGTTTTCAGCTGGTACCTTCTTGAGTACTTGAACATCAGATGATTTTTTACCAGATGCTGGAGCCGGTTTAGGTTTATTCTTCAGTACTTTCAAGAACAAGTCAACATCAGATGATTTCGTCTTTAGTTCATATGAGTTTATCATCCGGTGTATTACTAGCCTCTTGGTTGGTGGAGATGGCGGAGGAGACGGTGGTCTTGGAAAAGTATCCCCATTATCTACAGATTTCAGTGATGATGCCCCTTCATCGAGAGTTTCTTGGATGGGTGATAGTGGCATGTTGTTCTCATTGTTACCTTCCTGCTCCCCACCCATCGTAGGTTGTTCCGTGTTCTCGACGACTGCAGCATCTGAATCTGGGGGGGGGTCATTCTTGACTAGCCTGTAAGGGATTTGGTGGTGCATTAAGAATGATATCTCGGTGATGCCACAATATGTATTGGCTCCTCGCATCACCGCGAAGCTTGATCCCATCATCAGTAGGGATATCAATCTCGCACGACTCATCAAACACCGAAACAACTTGCACCCATGTGTACTCTGGCGGTGGTGGATTCGGAAACACATGACCCGTTAGTGCCATGGCTGTTGCAACTTCTCGAAACTTATCTTGTTTTCTTCCATATGGAATAACCAACTTGCATGGTGTATACTCTACAATGTCATCTACAGGATACTTGGTGTTAGCAATAGGACCAGCACTACTTGGAGCCGCGACGGTTTCGATCTGGGAAAGCAGCAAGTATGTAGGGATGAAAACGGATCGGATACGGACAGATACTGCGGATACAGATACAGATAGTTTTTCTTTCTCGGACTGAATTCTCGGATCGAATACGGATACGGATAGTATATTTTTTGTCGAATAGTGATATTCATTATAATTGGATCATAGAAATTCAACTTTGAATTTCCGGATACTAATGCGGTACGGATAATTACGGATATTAAATGTCCGGATTCGAATACGGTCTTACCATTTGAGTGTCTGAACCTTTCGGTCGGTCGGTCGGACGGATAATATTAGTACCACTTTCATCCCTACAAGTATGGAAGAACCTGTCTAGGACCACTGGATATTGCATTCTCTGCACTAGGCCCGGCCGCAACTCTTGCTTGACAATTTCTCTCATCTTGTCTTCAAGGCCCTTCTTATAATGGTCTCGCTTCTTATAACTTGCTCGGTGTTCACGAAATGCTTTACCCCAGGGCAAGGTAGATGTAATCCCTCGAACACGGCCAGAGTGCTCAAGCATTCTGATCGCGGCGGTTAGCATATCTTTCTCCTATCGGACCTGAAAAGACCTTTCTTTTGCATTTTCGCAAGTTCTTCCAGCTTCTCATAAATTTGTTATGTTGTGGGCTTCTCAAATGTAACCTTGCCATCAGGTGCTACAGTCGGAATTCGAGCAAGGCACTAATTCCTGTTGCGTTCATCCATGCCTTCAAACAATGCTAGTAAACCAGCTACCCTCCTTTCTTCTTCCTCCTACCTCTATTTTGCCAACTTGGCAGCATATCCTCCCGAACCCAAGTGATGGGGGTTCTCAGCAGCTTTCATAGCCTTCTCCTTTTGTTGGACACTCAGAGCTACTGCTTCTACCGTCTTCTTTTGTTCTATGAATTCTTCCCACACTGCTAGCGGAATGTTACCATACACAGCCCTAGCATCCTTGCCTTCCTAAACAAATTCAGTATTAAGCACAGACCTCCAATTCCTAAGAGCTCTTCCACATAGGCCCTCAGCAAAAGTTCTAGCTGCGTTATCCGTTCCTTCCGGAAAAGCTAACTTTTCTTTCACTTTGGCCCATAACACATCCTTTGTAGCCTTAGGCACATTCTTCCAATTACTAGTTGTGATCCAAGACGCCAATTGGTCCCTGACAATTGCACCAACGATGTTCCGAAACCTAGCAGCTATCCCCTCTGGTTGGACGGGCTCACCTTTGTCACCCAATTGTTCTATCACAAGTTGTCCTCTTTCAGGGATCTGGTTTCTTCTTCTTTTCCCACGTTTCCTTTTCGGGTTACTACTAGAAGTAGTAGTACCCGAAGGTTGTGGTGCTGAAACTTCTGCCTCTTGGGCAACAATGGTAGATGCTCCACGACGTCATGGCGGGGATCGCTCATCGTTCTACACATAAAACATTATTTAAAGTATATCTTAATTTGAAGAACAAACATTATTTTTAGTCACTGTGCATGCAGACCTCATTATCGCTTGATTCGTAATCAAAATCATCGTCATTGGGACACCCACGAGGCTGTGGTTCGCTTGGTTCGTACTCAGATGGAGTTTCATAGTCTCCAATTATAGCACTATCACCGGAATCCTCCTCACTGGATTTGACACTGTTAACAATTGATCAAAGATAATTTACAATTCCTCCATACATATTAATACATTATATTAGGTAATGTTTTTTACAATAAAACTATTTAAATTAAACCCATAGTCCTATAATAGAAAAATAAAATTTCCAATACATACATATTTATACATTTCTATTATAGGTATTTCAATTAAATCCATAGTCCTATGATATAATTTACAATTCCTCCACACATATCTATACATTATATTAGGTAATTGTTTTTTTACAATAAATCTAGTTAAATTAAATCCATAGTCCTATAATACAAAAATAAAATTTATAGTTCAATAATTGTATAGTCCATATTTGTATAGTACATAGTCCACAGTCCCATATACAAAAATTTCTAGTTAAATAATCCATAGTCCATATTTATACAATTCTATTATCCATAATCTATAGTCCATATTCTATTATAGGTAAATGCATTTGAAAAACAATGAAAAAACAAACCGATGCTCCTCGGGGGGAGCGGTCATCGCGACGCCGCCGGCCCCGTCCCCGGCCTCGATGTGTCCCGAGGAGACGAGGGCAGGAGACGCCGCTTGCGGAGAAGAGGAGGAGGCGACGGCATCCAGGAGACTGTTGGTGACAGTTGGTGATCGGGGGAGTCATCGGCAGCGGTTGGGGAAGTGGGTGGCGGGGAGGACGTCATCCTGCTCGGTGAGGAGGGGCGGCGGCACTCGGGGACGATGGCGGGGCGCTCCGAGAGGAGGTCGGTGACAGTCGGGGAGGATGGCGGGGCACTCGAGGAGGAGGGGCGGCGGTGCTCGAGGAGGACGGCCGGGCGCACGGGTAGGAGGGGTGGCGGCGCGCTCATGGATGATGGCAGGGCGCTCGGGGAGGAGGTCGGCAACGGTCGTGACCTCGCGGAGGACGGCGGGGCGCAAAGGGAGGACGGCAGGGCGGTCAGGGAGGAGGGGCGGCGGCGCTTGGGGAGGACGGTGCGGAAATTTGGCAGTCTGCCTGCATCATTTCGTTTTCACGCTGGGGACTTAGAAAAATTTTAGGCCTTGGCGCTACATATAAGGGAACTCAACACAGGCGGGCCACATTAGCCATCAGCCAGCAGTGCGTCTCAGCACTGGCAGCTGCTTAAGACAACCACCAGCACTGATGCTCACTGGTGGCGGTTGTCTTAAGTGCCCGCCAACACAGTGGATTTCAAAAAACTGAAAAATTTGAAATCGTGCCTAAAAAAGTTCAAAGTTGATTGAAACTTCCAAGAGTGTCCTAAAATGTTTGAATTTTAAATATAAGAGGTGTTTTGTTTTGAAAAAAGTTCTGGTTTGAAAAATATAGTTCAAATGGGACTCTAGTGTCAAACACCTAATGAGTTATAGGTTGTTTGACCCTAGAGTCCCATTTGAACTAACTTTTTCAAATTAGAACTTTTTTGTACTATATTTAAATTCAAACATTTTAGGAAACTCTTGGAAGTTTCAATCAATTTTGAACATTTTTAGGGACGATTTCCAATTTTTTCAATTTTCGAAATCTACTATGCTGGCGGGCGCTTAAAACGCCTTATGTTAAGTATGGGTGCATCGTCCACTTGCCTGCGGATGCCTACTTGTGCCCGTATCGGTATAGATGATGGGCGTGCATATGTGAGCATTCTGAATGAGAGATCCTGTTGCCTCAAACCGATGCTGGAAACTTCACATATGTTCCTGAAGATTCTACCTACTAGGTTGTGCTGGCTCCAAAAGACTGGTGGCACTCCTAATGTGATAATCTTCGGTGCTTGGATACTTTCGATAATTTGTGGGGTTACAGATCGCATTGAGCAGTTGCGGATTGTGTAATCAATCGGTACTTCAATGGAACCATACCCGGGTGTCATTGGTAAGTTCGAAATGCTATGATCTCCAATTTCAAGGGTCTCATGAAGCAAAATCTGATCGGTTAACTCGAATGAGCCGGTTAGCACCGTATAATCACAAAGGAACCGGTAGAAATTTTGTATCCACACCCGTCTGCTCTTGTAGTGCTTCCATTACCTTCTGGCAATTGAGGCCACTGTGGGAATGTGGAGAATCACTCTTTAAAAGTACTATGATTCCTTGAAATGGTGGATCATCGAAATTAACCTCAGACGCCTCAAAGATCGTCATGCGGCGATGGTGGAATTTTGCCATCAGTTGCTGCTCTGATTTAGCTCTGAGGGCCTCTTCTCCGGCAACTAGAAATAAGATTGATGAGTAACTATCCACATGAATATTGTTGGGTATTTTAGCGTCACACGAATAAATCCGCAAGCTCACGGATATCATTATAGCTTTCACCTCAGAGTATTCCAAGGGTATCAAATCCAAGGGAACATGTGTGTACTAACTTCGTACAGTCGGTCCAAGGACACACCCGGATAAGAGGCAAGGATAGAGAGGATTCCTAAAGATAGCACTATAGATGAGATTAAAGGTCGAACTCTGGATAGAACTTGGCTTAGGGTACCGATAGCCCTGACTTAACAGGCGACTCCGGTACGCGGATCTATGTGGAAGGAGCTCTGACTATATCCAGCTGCAGAGGATCAACGAGGGCCAGAAGGGCTGTTACCACCTCCTGGACTGCCTCTACCTAACCTTGGGATAAGCCGAACGGATGATAACCGGTAGCGTGTCACAATGTCCACGCTGTGGTTACTGCCGTAGCCAACGCACTACGACACCCTATACTAATAGAACTACGACCACGGAAGAGAAATGATCTCACTCACTATAGGTACTACTAGCTTATACTAAAGGCATACGAGAGAGCACTCGGTCCCGTACTATGCTTCCAACATATACGAACAACTTGCAGCAGATGAACGCATAAACCCAGGATCTACGCACTAGCAAAGGAAAAAGGCTACTCATGCAACCTAGCATAAACTATTAGAAAGGAATCACGAACACACTTTATTATAATCAGAGCATGCAAGCATATCCACTTTATTCTAAATGACGAACACGCATATAAATGGATATGAGCACTTATGAACCTATGCTACAAGATCGAAAGGTTGTGTTTGCGAAGAACACGAGCCTCTAAATCAAGAACAAGCGAAGAACACAAGAACATGTCACCTATGCATGAATGCTACTTTAGTCTAAATAGAAAATGCATAAATACTTACTTTACTCTAATTGAAGAACAAGCATCCATAGAGATACAACTCTCTCTCACTCTCCTATTCTCTAATCTACCAAGAAGAGGCCTCTCCTTTGAAGGGAAGCTCTCATCCTTGGGTGAGATGGCGTGTCCCTATTCTAGCCCCCTTCACCTCTATTTATAGTCCTATGGCCACTTTTCTTCTCCCCTCTTTCCAGCCTTCCTGCGGCGCCACCTGGCGAGGAACAGTGCGGGACACGCTTCCCTAAGGCGGTGGAGTGGAAAACCGGGAGAAAACCGGACCCAAGGCACGTGAACCGGAGCTGAACCGGCTGGCTGGGCGCTGAACCGATGTTAAAAAGGGGAAAACCAAGGGCTAACCGGCGGACCGGCCAACCGACCTCGCGGGAGCCAGCCAGCAGCCACCACGCGTCCCGGCCGAGGGCGAACCCGCCCGCGTGCACGCGCGCGCATCCGCGCAGCGCGGGGCAGCCAACCAGCGTCGGCCACATGGCCTGGTAGGGGCCGCCTGCGCGTGTGCACGTCGTCAGGTCTGGCCCAGTGGCCGGCTGCCACGTGTCGGCGTCCCGGGTGTCTCCCGCGTGGGTTGCATGGCGCTGTAGTGTGGGGCCCCAGGTGACGTCAGCTAATTTGTCTTTTTCCCATCTTCTTCATCCGGACTCCGATGCATACAAATAATATATCCATTTTGATCGTCTCGACGAGCACGTCACAATGGTGGAGTCCAATTTGGCATTTGACACTATTTCCAATGGCTCCCTATATAAGCCATTGCTTTGCTTGTTCTCGGCTGCGCCATTTAGTACGTATTTCGGAGTGTCCTGCAACAAAGTAGAGAAACACCAACACTCGTGGAAATTGTCGGTATAAAGCCCTATCCTAGTGTTGATGCTCACTTTTTATTTATTTTATGCAAGAGTTGATGGTGTAAAAGTGGTACTTAACAACCGTCAACAAATATATATCCCAATTTACACATGATAAATCACTCGACTATTCTAATCATGGCAAAAGCATATCAAGCATTTATCAGGGGTGTATAACGATGACATAGAGCTATGACAAAGGATCAGTATGATTTGCTCAACAATTTGATTTAAACATATCTAAAACAGAGGCACTAGCTAGATAACAAAATAAATTCATAACTACAGATCCGTAAGAGGACTATGTGCCATTTTTCTACACAAGGACAGTCTCCACCATTTTTCATCTAGACGGGTCATACAAAAAAACCCTGCATGTGTTTGTTGCATTCCAACGGGCAATTCATCGAAAACAAGAATGTTCTTCACAAATTTGATCTAACATCACTAATTCATCACAAGCTCAACACAAATTTGATACAACATCTCTAATTTATCACTAATTTTTAACTAAAATACTGAAATCGTCGGGAGGCTATCAAACCACTCACCACGGGTGCATGTGGGCTCCAAGACGGCGTGGCCTCTTCACCCTCGGCGTCCTCCCTCCTTCTCCCCCTCGGTCGTCTGCTACCCCTCCCCCTCGGCCTACTCACTCTCCTCCTTCTACCCCTCCTTCTCCTCGTGGTGGCCAGGGCAGGGGCGGCAGGTGTACCGGATCCAGTGGCAACAGCGGCAACAGTGGACCTGATCCGGGGGAGGGATCCACGGCGTGAGGAAGAGGTGGTCGAACCTCAGCGAGTAGGGTGGCCGCGCGGCGAGGAGGGTGGCGCCGTGAAAATTTGGCATCCTGACAGCGTCATTTAGTTTTTGCACCGAGGACTTAGAAAAAATTCAGGCCTATATATAGGAGCACTCAACACTGGTGGGCCTCATAAGCCGACCGCCAGCAGTGCAGATCAGCGCTTGTGGGCACTTACGACAACTGCCAGCAATGAGCATCAGCGTTGGCTGGTGTCGTTAGCGCCTGCCAGCAGTGAGCATCAGCGCTGGCGGGCGTCTTAAGTGCCCGCCAGCACAGTGGATTTCGAAAATCTGAAAAAAATTGAAATCATCCCTAAAAGAGTTTGAAATTGATTGAAACTTCCAACAGCCTCCCAAAATGTTTGAATTTAAATATAGGAGGTGTTTTCTCTTATAAAAAGTTTTGGTTTGAAAAGGTTAGTTCAAATGGGACTCTAGGGTGAAACACCTAATGAGTTATAAGGTGTTTGATCCTAGAGTCCGATTTGAACTAACATTTTCAAATCAGAACTTTTTTATAAGAGAACACACATCCTATATTTGTGAATGAATGACTTGAAAATGGCACAAAATTTAAAGTCTTACAACAACATTAATTAATAAAGTCTTACAAGTGATACATCAAGCCAGACTAATAAGAAGTACAAATTTATCCTTTAACAATTCTCCCTTCACAGTCTGTACGTAACCATGGCTTCTCCGATTTAGGAATGTTGGCTTCAATTTTTTTATTCTTTTTTCATGATCTTTGAACAAGACTAATTCCTCAAACTGATTGTAATCCTCAACGTCAACTACACCTTCAACTCCTAGAATTCTTTGTTTTCTAGAGACGGCAATGTGCTTCTTTACATTCATAGGATCAGCTATGTAGAAAACTTGTGCAACACGCTCGGCAAGTACCCATGGGTCATCTTTGTAACCTACATTGGCAAGGTCTACAAGTGTCAACCCATAATTGTCATCTGTAACTCCATCCAGGTGTTTGACCCAGTAGCACCGAAACAAGGGGAACCTGATATTCTCTCCATAGTCAAGGTCCCATATTTCCTCTATGAAACCGTAGTAAGTGATGTTCTTTCCGGATTTATCAATTGCATCTATGCGAACACCACTATTTTGATACGTGACACTCTTGTTGTCTTTTGCCTTGGTATAGAAGGTGTACCCATTAATTTTGTATGCTTCCCATGAGGTGGCATTGCTTGATGGACTAGCCGCGAACCTGGTCAATGTTGTGTCGTCTATGGAACTTCCTTGAAATAGATGCCCATGTTCCTTTAACCATGATGGGAAACGACGCTTTTGCTCTTCGATGGCCCAATCCTCGGACCGACTATCATTTTCTTCACGAATCTCATTTTCGTGTTGCACGATCAATGGCTCCACTATTGCAAGTTGTTGTAGAACACTTGCATGTCCTTTATCCAGTTGTTGGTTGTCCTCGTCAATGAATCTTTTCCTTCCAATGGTACCTTTCCTGGACAATCTGCCTTCATGTCGAGATTCCAGTAAACCGATCACTCTCTTATCTTTTATGTAATCTATGCAACAATCAACACTCTCTTCTGTATGGTAGCTCTCGATCATGCTTCCCTCTGGAAATGCCTTGTTTCTCATGTATCCATTGAGAATCGACATGAACCGTTCATACGTCCATATCTGATGAAAGTACATAGGTCCTAGTTCAGTAATTTGCTCGACCATGTGGATCATTAGATGTTCCATGATATCAAAAAATGAAGGAGGGAAGCACATCTTGAGCTGGGCTTGAGTTTCCAACATAAAAAGTTGAAGCCTTGCCAACTCTACACAATCTATGACTTTCTGCGAAATGACATTGAAAAAGTAGCACATCCTTGTGATAACCATCTTATTAAGAAATACTATTTTGATAGGTCGGATCGCAATCACGAGAAAAACAGTGATCATCACATGACAATCATGAGAGTTACAACTAGTAAGTGTCATGTCCTTCAACGAGACTAGTGATCGGATGTTGGATGAGAATCCGGTAGGCACTTTCAGCCTGCGCAAGCACTTGCACATAGCCAACCTCTGATGTCGTGTTAAGTTGTAGCTAGCAGGTGGAAGGTACTGCTTACCATTAGGACGTTGTTGTGGGTGGAGCTCTGGCCTAATTTTTAGGTCAACAAGATCCTTACGTGACTTCAGTCTGTCCTTTAAATTACCTATTAAGCCTAAGAATCTGATTGTGCTTTCAAACACATTCTTCTGAAGATGCATCCCATCAATGGCTTGGCGCACTGCCAATTCTTCCCAGTATGGCAAATACTTAAAGAATATAGACATATTCTTGAAAGGCACGTCGACGTTTTCTGTAGTTTCAGCCTCCTTCCTTCCCCTTTTTGAATTATCACCAACACCATCTTTTGACTTCTTACCAAGTTTGAATTTGACCTTCTGACACATTTCAAATACGGTTGTACCCGTGGCCGGTTGTGGGGCAAAAGAGTCTGCCATCTTGCGGTACTTGTGAGTCCTTATTAGCCAGCGTTTGTGCCCCATACACACTGTCTTCATAGAGCATTTCAGGTACACATATATTATACCATTCAAGAAAACTACACAACTTGTCTTTCCTTTTTTCTGACCCGACATAGAAAATAGAGCAGGGTAATCATTACTGGTAACAAAGATAATTGCCTTAAGTGTGAATGTCTCCCGTCTGTACTCATCCCACATCTGAACCCCATGTTTCCAAAACTTCTCCATTTCTTCCAACAATGGCTCCAAGAAAACATCTATGTCGATACCAGGTTGCTTCGGTCCTTGGATTAGAATGGTAAGAAAAAGGAACTTTCTCTTGTGACATGGCTGGGGGGAAGGTTGTATATGGTCATCAACACTGGCCATGTGTTGTGCGTGCTGCTTCTTTCACCAAATGGATTCATGCCATCTGTACTTAACGCAAACCGTATATTTATTTTTTCATCTCTAAAATCTGAATGGTCGGAATCAAAGTCCTCCACTGCCGAGCATCAGAAGGATGTCGAAGCTTCCCATCAGACTTCTCTGGGCCATCAGCGTGCCAAGTCATTAGTTCAGCGGTCTTTGGGTTCGGGAACAATCGCTTCAGACGGTCCTCCACCAGCAAGTACCACATCACCAAGTCATGGACTTTACGTTGACTAGCAGTGTTAGCACCTATACTAGACTCCTCCTCCACTTGAGCACCTACACTTTTCTTTCTACCCACCTTCTTCTTCGTGCCTTTAGAGGTAACAACACATTCCGCATCAAAATCGGCATTACTTTTGTAACGGCTAGCATCGCAATTTGGAGACTTCTGTAGTTCTGCATAGTCACTGCGGTACAATATACAATGGTTCCTACACGTGTGTATTCTTTGCACCCGCATCTTCAATGGGTTGATAATCTTCTTTGCTTCATATGTGTTTTTTGGCACCAAGTTAGGCTTCGAGAGTAGCTTGGCCAACAGTGTAAGGAGTTCATTAAAACTATTGTCCGACCACCCGAATTTTGCCTTCACAATCAGAAGATGGAGCATGAAATGCAACACTACCCACTCCTTCCCACAACCCTCATACATACGGTCCTTTGCTGCCTTCTTTAGTGTCTCGAAATTTTCTAACCCTTTAGCACTCCCTACAACACCTCCGGTTCAATGTGGTGCAACATTTCTTCCATATCCACATCACATTCCTCGTCCACCTGTGGTGCATCTATTTGATCACCATTTTGATCTCCACAGTCAAAAGCATCATCCATCAGGACATGATCATTTTCGTCTTCATCTTCATCACGCACTTCATCATACCTGGTGCCGATGTCTGCATTGTTGAAAGTATTTTCTGCTTCACCATGGTGGGACCAATTTTTGTATCCTTTCACAAAACCGCTCTTTATCAAATACATCTTGATGGCATTAATATCTACCCATACAAGTTTGTTGCAATAGTCACAACACGAACAACGTATTTGCTTTGTCCTGGAAATTTGAGCATGCTTCTGCGCAACCTCGAGAAACTTTGATAACTTTGTAAAGAATGTAGACAAATGTCTCTGTATGCCATACATCCATGTTCTATGTTCCATCTTACAAACTAATTTTTTTGATATATTTAAATATATGGGTCACAATACTTAAAAACTCAATTAAACGCATATCTATTATAAACTCACGTATAAACTAAACTGAATTCTACAATTTTTTAAACAAATTCAGTGATATATATAACTCAATTAAACTCAATTATGTAAACTTGCTTCAATTAATATGTAAACAAATGAAACGAAACTAAATTCTATATGAAACTAATAATAAAAATGACAAACATAGCATTGCAATGATTATATTAGGAACATATAATTCTATTTAAAAAATAAATCTATAATTCATTTTCACTCTCTTCACTCCCCTCTCTCTCCTAGCTAACTCGAGGTCTAGATTTTGATCTCTAAATAACCTACAAATGATGGATAAAAGGTGAAAACTAAGGTTAAAATAGCATAAACTCACCTTATATAGCCACCTCCTGCAAGGAAATCAAGAGCAAAATCTTCCCCCCACCCCCTATATTTGGTGTTTTTGGAGCTTTTCTAGAGCTCCTCTCGGGCAAAGCGCCAATGGAAGGTGGCTGGGAAGAACAAGCTGCCGGAAGCTTATAGAGGGCACAATGCTTGCGGGCGACATAGGCCACCCGCCAGCACTAATGGTTCCATCTGTGCTGGCAGTGGCTTATGTGGACCGCAAGCACGGTGTGCTTCTATGCTGGCAGACAACATAAGCCACCTCCAGCACAAATGACCTCATCTTTACTGGCGGTTGGCTTATATCGCCTGCCAGCAATGTGCCTTCACTGCTGGCAGTCGCAACCCTGGCGCCCCTGTACACCACTGTGCTAGCGGGTGCCAATTGCGCTTGCCAACACGCTAATTTCCATGTGTCAGCACAAATCGTTTTTTGCCTAGTGTCGCAAGATCTGTGATTCCCGTTGATGTTGAGCTCAGTTGCGCTTAGGGCTTGGTCTTGGCTGGAGATGGGATGGTTGTAGTGCCATGGGTGAGAGTAATTTGTCAAAGGTAGGGTCCACGTGGACCACGAATTTTGCCGAGAAAGAAGACATGAAGCGAGATGGGGAGGAGGTTGGCTGGCTTGGGGGGAAGGGATTGTTGTCGTCCGTTGCGAGCACGGCCTGCTCCTCGAGCCATGTATCTGGAGTGTTGTCGCGGCCCGGCAAGGTGCGGCATTGTACCCTAGGCCCTGTCAAGGAGGAACAAGATGATGAGGACAAGTGGGGTCCTCATGTCAGGGGTTGAGTGGGTTGGACTGTGAATGACATGTGGGATCTACTTGGGTGTTTCTAAAAAGTAATAGTTGTTTCACCACCGCCTTTAATTTTAGCTTTCTCACACCTCACATTAAACAATACCTTTTTCACAAATTACAGCCTACAACTACTTTTTCAAAAGTCACAGCTCAACCAAACACAACCTCAATAGTGAATACCTGAGGCCAGTCTCATATATAGTTGCATTCCTTACCTTGATAGTGAACTTGTAACTATATCACAAGTATATGATGAAAGTCCTCTCTCCTCATAAATATTGTGCCACTTCTGCAAAATTGGTGATATGGTATGAAAAGTAATGCTCATAAACTTTCCAAGGAACTCCCATTTAGACTGGCCTGGTACATAAATGACATAAAAAACTTAGGATCAACATGCATTTTGATTATCCCATCCGGAGCAATGCTCTTATAAGTGTGCCCTTTTCTTTTCCCTGACGTTAATCTTCTCGAGCCTGACGCCACTGTACCCTAGTGCCACAACAATCTCTGGCCACCCCAATCCCTGGCCACCACCCCTCCCTACCAGTGTCTCCTTCTCCTCCACGCTCTGCGCCTCCGTGCTTGTTGCGGCCCCTTGACCGCGGCCCATACGTATGTGCTTTCCATTTCATGGCCTTTGTTGGATTAAGTCTCCCATAAAAAATTGATGGTGGGGGAGCACAACATAAAGGTGGGGTCAGTCCTCACACATCAGGCTATAGTCTTTTGGGTTGAGTTAGGCTCAGAGCCTGTTATTGTGGGCTCTGGTGGACCTAAGACCTCGCGAGGCGTCGGCTTGTGGGTATAGCAGGAAGGGTGGAATCCGCTGCGCACTCTAACAAGTGGTATCAGAGGCGAAGGTCAGAAAAACCTAGGAATAAAACAGGGGTCACATGGTGATGGGGGAGCCCGCGAACATCTCTAGAGGGTCACAAAAGATGGTTCTGACTGGATAGTTGGACTCAGGGCTTAGATAACGTCTTCGAGAGATCACAATATGTGATAGAGGCGATTGTTGGGTTTAGTCTCATATAAGAAATTGATGGTGCGGGAGTGCAATATAAATGTCGGGGTGGTGCTCACCCATTAGGCTAGTCTTTTGATTTGAGTTAGGCTCAGAGGTTGTTGTTGTTGGCTCTAGTGGACCTAAAGCCTGGTGAGGCGCCGACTCTAGGTATAAAGGGCCGGGCTGAATTCTGCTGCGCACTCTAACAATCTTTCCTGCATACGTTGTCGTGCGTGAGAACGGTATGAGGGGACACAGCCAACACAAAGAGTGATTGAAAGAATCTCAGTTGGAGATTAGGAGAGCGCGGGTGCCCGCCAAACCAAAGCACATTTTTCATTAAGTGGAGAGAATTACAGGAAACACTTCAGGAGAGACCCCAAAGCGTAGAGTTACAAACAAAGAAAAGTACATGACCAACTAAGGAGAAACAAAAGATAACTTGAAAGAAAAAGAAGCACCACACCACAACTAAACCAACACACTGGAGGCCACCTAGAAAGTCAAATGCCAGCATGGTAGAAGGGCACCAAGGACACAAGCACATCATCGCTAGCCTAACATCCCGGGTACAACATAGTCTAAGCGTAGAGGTCTTGCAAGACGACACCTTCAGGAAGTAAGTGGCGACACGGCCGCGGCAATCATCCTCCCACCCCGTAAGGGGCAGGCCAAGTCTTCACCTGGCAAACCAAAGGGTTGGAAGCCGCAACAATACCCCCAACGGGGTAATTACGGAGAGAGCGCAACCATTGTCGGCACTAGCAA
Source organism: Cenchrus fungigraminus (assembly GCA_036936925.1). Taxonomy (NCBI): domain Eukaryota; kingdom Viridiplantae; phylum Streptophyta; class Magnoliopsida; order Poales; family Poaceae; genus Cenchrus; species Cenchrus fungigraminus. Next base: position 96,139,786 of record CM072774.1, on the reverse strand, counting down.
GGGCTAGATAGGGCTTTCGCCATAGACCTCCAAACCCAATGCACGCTAACACCGGTAACCGAAGTGAGAGATGAAGCGATGGAAATAAAGCGGGTATCCTTGGCGAAGACAGTGAGGAGCTCCCGCGGCACTGTCCAGAGGCGAGAAATGACGACCAAGGTGACCATGCCGTCCGGACAGGCAGCGCCGAAGAGCAGGCAGCCACGCCTATCGGAAAGGCAGCGGTTTTGGGAGGGAGCGGTGGAGGGCGGCGACGCCAGCAGCCGCGGACAGCGGCGAGAGGGCCCGGGTCGCTGGCGGTTAGGGGCAGCGCGTGATCCACCGACAGCAAGCCTCGGCCACATGGTCAACCATCTAGGAGCTGTACTGCTCACACTTTGAAAATGATGTTGTGGGATTGTAGAATTCATTTCGAAGATTACTAGTCGATTGCCAATTTTTAAATGTATAAATATTTTGTTATTTGCATTTTAAAAATATACCATTACCATATTTTATTCGCGCTAGCATCTCGTAAATTTAGGTACAAGCCTAGAGCTGAACAATCTAGCTCAGCCTCTTAACTAGTATATGTAAAAAATGCACAAATGAGACATCAAAATCAGTGATATGAAAACAAAACAAGCCTCTAGTATAAGATCAGTGACGGGTAAACAAGGCCTCCTGACTCCTGAGCTGACCTTTGACTTGATCGGATCCAGCGCCGATATAATTAAACCACCGACACTTTCTACACACAAACAATGATAGCGTCGGTGTTTGGTGACGCCAACGAACCATCAGTGTGCGTCATTTTTTCTTTGTTTATTTTGAGGTAAAAGCAAAAAAAAAAAGAGCAAGATTACAAGCGACAACATGCATATGGCCACATGCCTAATAATGGCATTCCTAACTGTTACATGGTATCAAGTGAACCCAACACATATAAAGAAGGCGAAAACTAAACATGCTTGATCTTGACGATGACCTACCAAATGCAGTGGCGAAGGAAGAACAACAAAAAGCATATCCAATTAGTACTTGAGACGTAACCATACCCATCCATTAGGGTACTAGTTCATCCCATAATTTAGTTTCCACCCTTGCAGGCTGCTTCGCACTCGTTCTGGCACCGCTCGGAGACTAGTTTGAGGCAAGGGCGGTAGTCAGGCTTCTCCTTGTCGTTGCAGTTCTTCTCGCATTCAGTTCTGCAGTTGGGGTCGCATGCCTGTACGCCTTCAGAAGGGCACCCAAGGCCGCTATTGCACGCGGACTCGCATGAACGTTTGCAACCCATCAAGCAGTTGTAGGGGCATTGGGGAGAGCCGCCATGCTCCAAGTCACGGCAGCTTCCCTCAGCTTTCTCTTGGCACGTGGAAGGGCACTTTGAGATGCAACTGCTCTGGGTGCAAGATGTGTCTGCTGCTGCCATCTTCCCCATCGAGGACATAAGGACCACGACGATGAATATGGCAGCAACGGTGGCTCCCCTAAGAGTAGCGGCACACTTGAAAGCCATATAGTATCTTTTTTGTGTTGGAGAGGAGACAGAATGTGGAAGACCTATGACTGAGCTCAGAATCCTTTTCAACTAGAACTAGAAGTGCACTGTTGCTCTATGTTTGGCTGACTCATTCGTTGGTAGTAGATGCTATTTATAGCCTTCAAAATGCAACTAGGGAGTTCAGATATATAGAAAAAATATATGGGAACCCTGCAACTGTACTTTCGCATAGTTTGGCAGATAGGAGTAAAATACTGACTTATCCTGACAACTTGCACCATTTTAAATTCTTCTATCTAGAAAAGAAAGGGGGAAAATCTCGTTCCATGTTCTATTTTGACTTCCTGTCATTGGCCATGTTGTACTAACATGCAAAGGTAGAACTCTGTTTTGGTAACCTTTTTTATGCTTCGCAAGTGTTCAATTAAAAACTTCAATAAAATTGTACTTGTCTTAGGGTAATTTGTGCCTTGATACCGAAAATAATAAAGTTTAAATAGTAAAAATACATTTTTAGAAATGCATATGGTACGTACTGTTGATAAAAAAAATGTATTGTATTGAGGGTTTAAACTTACATACTTAACAATGAGTGTAGGTGTAGTAAGTAGATAGTGACAGTACAGACGTACAGTAGTCCAATCGCTGGAAAATTAAATGTTATTCGGATCCTATAAAACCATACAACGAAATATTTGCATTCGAGAGATAGTTTCAAACTTTTTTTTTTGCTTATGTGAACCCCATTGGGGTAAGTATTATGAAATGGAAAGGGTCGAATACTTCTTTTTTATGATATAAAGTTATCGTGCATATAGGAGATATTCTTTTCAAAGTTTGGTTTATGGTTCACAGTTAGAGTATTTTTTTTACATATAAAACAAGTAATTTCCATGTTACATGAGTAAATTCCAGCATGGATACGTTTATACAAGAATCTAGCGACATCGTGCATTGGCACATGAACAAATAGTGAGCACGCAAGCAGTGACGACATCGTGCTTATTATAATCAGCTTGTGTGTCACATGTTTTTCCAAATGCTCTTGACGAGATCAAGTTAATTAGTTGTCCACATAGCCTTATTTCTATTTATTCATGTGGTTTAGTCAATAGCAGATACTGAGGCAGCTGCGCGTTTGCTAGTCATTTGTGTTTTTGTTCACGGATCCAAGGAAAATTGCTTATCTAAGACTTGGAAAAAGAAAACCTAAATTCAAAGAGTTCAATGCAAGATGCGAAAATATGTTGAAAAGGTCTAGGTGAATCAGCAGCTAGAAATATTGTTCTAAATTCTGAAATCATTATAAAAATATTGCTCTAAATTCTGAAAAATACTTCTTCATGGTTATTGTTGATATTACTTCTTAGAGGCCGAAAATTACTTATTTAAGCTGGTTGTCCTGCTGCTAGTATAAAATCGGTTATATGACTGAATGTTTATAATTCTTTTTTGATATAACAAGTATTTTTTGTAACTGAATGTTATATGACTGAATGTTTAAACTTCTCTGTAACAGTGTTATATAGCTGAATGTTTAAAATTATTCTTTTTTATAACATCTGTTACATGACTGAATGTTAAAACTTCTTTTTTTGATATAAAAGTTCTGCATATTGGTGTAATTATTTTGTAATTTTGTTTTATGGTTCAGTGTTTGAGTATTTTTTTCTCAATAGCACACAAGAAATTTCCATGTTACAGGAGTAAATTCCAACTGATGGATGTGTTTATATAAGAATCTAGCAACATCGTGCTTTCGCACATGAATAAATAGCGGGCAGGTAGGCACCGACATCGTGCTTTTTATAGTCAGCTTGTATGTCACATGTTTTTTTGAAAGCTTGTATATCAATCAAGGTTGACCTTATCTTGTTCATTAGCTGTCCAGATAGCCTGATTTCTGCTAGTTCATGTGGTTTAATCAAGCTCACCCGTTAAGAATGGATTGAAAATTACGTATCTAAGAGTTCATGATGCCAAAATATGTTGAACTAGGTGATTTCCCGCGCGTTGCTGTGGAATTGAAAGAGTTTTTCGATAAACTATGAATTATTGTGATTGTTTAGTTGCTCATAAAAATAATGTACTTGCAGATATTATACCCTGAGAGTCATATGAGCTAACTGTTGATAAAAATCATGTACTTTTATGTTACTATTGAATAGATAAGAGAAAAAACCTTCTATAATTCAAGATGATGTGTACCACGTAAGAGAAATAACAATTAATGCATATTAGTGGAATTTGATGATGTGGCTTCATGAGATTTGATAGAAATATCTTAGTGGGGTGCTCCTATATAGTTATACTAGGTGATTCCCGATCAAGATCCTCTGATGTAGTGGAAAACTACCTCAGAGAGAGGTAGATGCGCTCAGAGGCGTCCGATCTGAAACGGACGACCCAGATCCATAGCTACAGTACCAATAAACAGCAACTAGAGGAATAAGAAAATCAGTGAACAGTATTTTCGGTGCACTGTTGCTACAGTCTACCTCGCGATCCTGTAGTACCAGAGACAGTTCCTGTTCGCCTCTGAGGTAGATTCAGGAACTGCACAGGAACTGGATCCGGTGATTCTCCGCGCGTTTCTGCGGGATTTGAGAGATTTATTCGATCATAGTATGACATGCAGATAACTTATGTTTAATAGTGATACCTCATCATGCTGCGATAATTATTTTTAAGATGATTTTTGAAAGTAGAAAATTAAGATGACTGTAAGGCAACATTCTTTTGCAAATGACATTATAAATGAAAACATGTTCATTTTATCGGTAGAGAATTGCCCTTAAATTATGGATCCTTCATGTATTCTACTGTGGGAATTTTGTAATGTGGTACTCGTAAGACTTATAAATTGTATGCATGGATGTTATTAGTCACAAGAAATCAGCAAGAGAAATAAATAGATAGTTCTAATGGATGGTGACATGACGCTGACGTGCATTGCTTGGATGTTGAGAGAAATGGTTAGTGGGGTGCTCCTATATATAGTTACTAGGTGATACCTGCGCGTTGCTGCGGGATGTTTTTGGTGAAATTTGAAAATAAAAATACTAAAGTAAAATTTGGAAGAAGACACACTAAGATGATTTCGTATTCTTACATATTGAGAGAAATAGAAATCAAATGTTTGTATATACTTTAATATAGATAGATATATAGATTTTTTAGATTGGACAGTGCAAACAATTCAGATGATGTGGTTGCACCATACACGAGAAGTATATAGTTTAATATAGATATAGAATTAGCAATCAATGCATCTTGGTGGGGTGCTTAGTGGAGGATGACATGGCGTAGCAATCAATGCATCTTTGTGGGGTGCTTAGTGGAGGATGACGTGACGTGTTGGTGGAGGATGACGTGGCGCATTGAGGATTGAGAGAATTCCTTAGTGGGGAGCGCTAATATTGTTTTGTATGATATACTAGGTGATACCCCACGTGTTGCTGCGGGACCTTTTGTTGAAATTTGAAAAATACAAATTCCAAAGTGATTGCTGTATGGCAACACATTTGAAAATAAAGAATAAATGGAAGAAAAGAAATTCATAATTGACACTGTGCGCACACGTATTTGGGCGGAGACAATAATCTCTGCATGTGCGCCGGGCTGTCGGCCCAATAACTGAATAACGGGCCGCCTTACGGCCCACGGTCTCCTTGCGCGCACGCGTTTTGTCACATGGCCCAACTTCACTCGCCGGCTGCTTTTGGTCGTCCATCACGATGGACGGCTGAGTGCCCTTTTCAGCCGAACAAAAATGCGGCACTAGTCATCTCCCTGAAACCCTAGCACACACTCCCCCGGTTCTCTCGTACCGCAAGCGGCGGCAGTGGAGGCTTGGCTCATGGCCGGCGCGCTCGCCGACGACGGTGAGGGCGAGAGCCGCCAACTCGAGGCCGCCATCCATCTCCCCATCTACTCTTTCTTTTTCCCTCCCCTCCGCCCTAGCTTCGCGACAACGAGATCCAGAGAGAGAGAGAGTTCCCTAGCCTTGCAACAGCGAGATCCAGAGAGAGAATATCATGGTGGCCCGGAGGAGGAGTTGCGCCACCGCAGACCCCCTCGCCGGCGCGCACATCCACCCGTGGGTGAGTCCAAGGCGTGCTCACTGTCTCAGGTTCACTACAAGAAAATCGTTGACTAGTGACGCAACCACATTTTAGCGTTATTGATTTATGACGTTCCTGGGTGATCTCGTCATAATATTTCACTTCCGAGCAAATTTAGTGACAAAAAAAAACTTTCGTCATTACGGTTGGTACTGTAGGCGGGCATTCACTGTTCCATGCTGTTTTGTGACGTCATAAGGTCTGCAAAAAGTCATAAACCAACATCGGTCCCACATGTAAGCATTATTTTAAAAATAGAGTGTTCCAAGTCGTCATAAATTTTAGTTGGGTCCTACATGTAAGGATTTTTTCGAAAATAGAGTGTTCCAAGTCGTCATAAATTTTTCCAAGGTCCCACATGTAAGCATTTTCGCCATGTCAGCGGCATCATAAACCAACTTTGGTCCCACATGTAAGTATTATTTTTAAATAGAGTGTTCCAAGTCGTCATAAAATTCAGTTGGGTCCCACATGTAAGCATTTTTTCGAAAATAGAGTGTTTCAAGTCGTCATAAATAGTTCCAGGGTCCCACGTGTAAGCATTTTCGCCAGACTAGAGGCTAGGTCACGAAATGTTGCAAAAATAATTTGCTATGGCATGGTTTCGAACCAGGAACCTGAAGAAACAAGGCTGTGCTGCTTACCACTGCACTACTTCTTGGTTGTGTTATGCTAACAAGAAACATTTTCCTTATGGTTGTCTCAGGTGAATCTTTAATATAAATCAGTAATTCGCAGGCGAAACGCTTCACTGCCTTCGCAAAAACTCTCAAATTTTGCTACGCGCAGATATGCAACGGCTAGTGGTATGAATGGCGGATTCTAGCGGCGATGAGAGGGCGGTTTATGCGCCACCTCCCGGCTACGAGTTCATGAAACAGGACGACAAGGTTAGTCCTCTGGTTTGAGCCACTATATTTTCCCCTATCGACCTAGGGATGGGGATTTCTAGATTTGGGGATCTAGAGGTGCTTGAAGCCACTAAAGCTGGGCTGCAGGAGGTGAAGAGAGACCTGCAAGAACAAGAAGGCAGAGAACTCATGGCGCAGCAAGAGGCTGTAAAATACAAGGAGCTGTGTCAGGAAATTCTAAATACAACTATGCAAGAGATGAGGAAATTCAACGAGATGGCTGACCAATTGTTACATGAATAATTGCAACAGACCAACAACTACAAGGAGTTGTATGCCCATATGTTACGCTTGGACAATGCCTTATCGAAAGAAATAGGTGAGATTCTTGACCAAGAGTCGAAAGATCTAGTACTGGACAGGAAGGCAAAACCTGAAGAGGAGGCAAGGTCATGGAAGGAAGGATGCGCAAAGGCTAACATCAAGCTTAAAGCAACTACCACGGAGCTAGAAAACGTGAAGGGAAAGCTGAAACATGCCATCGATGCGATGGAAGTGTATAAGCAATCGGTTGAGCAGCTAGTTATCGAGATCGAGAAGGAGAAGCAATCGATACAACAGAGTGTTATCCAGATGGAGAAGGAGAAGCAATGGATACTGCGCGAGAAAGATAAAAATAGGTAGTGCTTGATTATTATGAAACTTGTTCTTTGTTGATGTTTATTTACTGGTTGTTCCTCCTGATCATAATACATAGTGTTATGAAACTTGTTGGTGCTTATGTTTTCTTTAGGTCAGCCAAGCGAAAAAGGGATCAACAATGGGAAGGATCCTCAGAAGCTACTGCCGCTGAGCTGCAGAAGGTGAAGGGACAGCTGCAGGATGGAGCTATGGAAGGAGAATCAACGCCTACAGATGTAAATTGATGATCAGTTCTTATCGTTATGATTACAAATAGGTGGTTATGATTATTTTGAAAATTGTAATGATGATCATCCTATGATGTTTGCTACTTGGTGTTGTGAACTTTGTGGTCATGAGTTAAGAAACTTGTTGCTACTTCGTGTGATGATCATCCTATGATGTTTGCTACTTGGTATTGTAACTTATTGCTACTTGGTGTTGTGAACTTTGTGGTCATGAGTTGAGAAACTTGTTGCTACCTGATCATAATATGATGTTTGCTGCTCGGTAGACGGCAAAGTTTTGGTCTGTTGATGTTTTGCTGGAAGGACCTTCCTGAGGAACGATCGCGAAACTGTTTGTTTCCTACTGTGGTTCCAACTCGTCATAAAAATTAATAAGGTCCCACAAGTCAGTCTGATAAAAAAACATAGGAAAATTAAAAGGATACTATGTCAATAGTAGGGGTCGAACCCGCGGCCAATGGCTATATCAACCGCGTACCCTGCAAGGGGCTTGCCAGCTCGCTCCTGTGGGTCGTAGTGGCAAATAACTAGCCTAGAGGCCATGGTGCGCAGATCTACAACCGCGGCGGGAATGGCGGATCCTCGCATCGAAGGGAGGAGAGTGAGCTACGGTCAGGTCAGTACTCTGTTTTGTGCCTCTGCTTTCCCCTCTCGTCAGAGGGAAGTGATATTTGGAATCACTACAAAAAAATCGTTGACTAGTGACGCAAATTTATGACGTTCCTGGCTGATCTCGTCATAATATTTCACTTCCGAGCAAATTTAGTGACAAATTTTTTTTTGTCATTACGGTTGACACTGTAGCCGGGTGTTCACTACTCCATGCTGTTTTGTGACGCCATAAGCTCTGAAAAAACGTCATAAACCAACATTGGTCTCACATGTAAGCATTATTTTAAAAATAGATTGTTCCAAGTCATCATAAAATTCAGTAGGGTCCCACATGTAAGCATTTTCTCGAAAATAGAGTGTTCCAAGTCGTCATAAAATTTTCCTTGGTCCCACATGTAAGCATTTTCGCCATGTCAGCGGCGTTATAAACCAACTTTGGTCCCACATGTAAGCATTATTTTAAAATAGAGTGTTCCAAGTCGTCATAAATAGTTTCAGGGTCCCATGTGTAAGCATAGGTCACGAAATGTTACAAAAATAATTTGCCATGGCATGAGTTCGAACCAGGGACCTGAAGGAACAAGGTTGTGCTGTTTACCACTGCACCAGTCGTTGGTTGTGATAAGTACATGGGAAACTCTACTAATAGTTGATGCGAATTCTTTACTGTGACCAGGTCCCACATGTAAGTTTCAGTTGAGTCTATAATTACGTATCGAATGGCTAGCGAGACACCTCACTCAGACTTCGCAAAGACTTTTGACTTCCGCTACGCAGATCTGCAATAGTTCGTGGTAGGAATTGCGGATCCTAGCGGTGAGGGGAAGATGGTTGTGCCGCCACATCCCAGCAACAAGAGGATGAGACAGCAAGACGAGGTTGGTCCTCTGGTTTGAGCCGCTATATTTTCCCCTATCTTACTAGGGTTGGGGATATCTAGATTTGAGGATCTGGAGGATTGATGAGCATATATGGTAGATTTAGATTGCATTATCGTACCTTTAGATTTGCACTTCGATAAGTGTTAGAAGTTGATAGGCTATAGACAATTCATGTTAGATTCAGTTAGTTTTCAATTTGCATCATCTTAAAGTAGGTTTTGTATTTTAGTAACTTCTAGATGTGCTTCAAGCCACTCGTTTTATGGATTTTTGTGGAGGTGCACAACTGAGTTTATGTAGGTAGCAAACAACCAGGCTTTGTGGCGTGTGGTGGTTGTTTTATAGCCAAAGAACAAGGTTGTGGGAGAATAATGGAGGAGTTACAGCTCCAACAAAGACAAATGAGTGGAAAAGGTAGTCCAGAAGGTCCGGTATACTGATGTATTGCTAAAAGGATCTTCTGGACTACAATTATTTCTTTCGGTCCGTTAACATTCCGCTGAACGGTCTTTCCCCCTTCCTCAGAACGTCCTCCCTCCATCCACAAAACAATGCAATTCTCACTTCCTGATAAGTAGATATAAGTTTATAAGCTTAAATTTGGTCAAAATTGAATTAGTTTGAACTGAACGGATCCCACAACTACTCTAATCTTTTCGGGAGCAGTTTTTTCAATAATGGCTGAATGGGTTCCTCTGGCCATAAATATCCCCCTTCCTCCCAGCGCCCTCTTCCGCTCCCCACTCTTGCAACCAACAAAAAAACCCCATTCTCGCACAGCGCCCTCTTCCTCTCCCAACTCTTGCAACCAGCAAAAAAACCACATCCTTGCACAGCGCTCTCTTCCTCTCCCCATGGAGCCATTGTCTCCTAGAGGTGCGGCGCAAGCCACATCCTCCTCCTCTTCTGATGAAAGGGAGGATCTCCAGTGGTCTGATGAAGAGGAGGCGGAGCGGAGGCCCATTCGGGTGGTGGTTGACGCATCCTCTGATGATTCGGAGTTTGTGGAACAAAATGAAATCCAAGATCATGTGCCTCTGAAACATCGCACCCCTCGCAAGTCAGCAAGAGGTGCCAGGGGTCAGGGGCACGGAAGCACCGCCACTCGCTGGGGAACTGTCGTCTCCAAGCGCCGTCATCCTCTCTCATCCTCATCGGTCAGCGGCAGTCGATCTCTGCCATCCTCGCCGAGCAGAGGCCATCATCGACCGGCCGTCATCATCCGCCATGGAGCGGCGCCAAGGCCGTGCTCGACCGGCCGCCATGGAGCGGCGACATCATCCTCTAGGGCGGCATTGGAGGGACGGCCTCATCCGCGGGCAGCGCCCTGGGAGGTCCGCCACCATCTTCCACGGGCGGTGGCAACAGAGCGACATCCTCGTCTGTGAGCAGCTGCAACAAGGCGCCGGGTGCACCATCGACAAAGAAGCGGCGCCTTGATTAGTGGATTAGTGGTAACTGCTACTAGTAGAAGTAGGAGTAGAAGAAGCAAAACGAAGATTCGCCTTCTGTTCATCTGGTCTGATTGAATATTACTACTACTATTTTTTCCTTGTAAGATGTTGGTTTTCTTATTGCGTAGCAGTGACAGTTTAATCCGGTCCTACTGAAAACTACAAACCGGACTTTCGTCTGTGTTCTTCTGGTATTTAAGAAATCAATGGAACGGAGTTTCCATATACAACGAATTTATACCGAGGGAGTACACACACAATACCATTTTTATTAGAAACAACACAATCCAAATACAAACGACACAAATGCATGCATACGCATTGATTACACATGAGGATGGATGGATCCACCATAGTCTGAACTACAGCGACATACTCTGAACGATATACTACTAGCATCTACCATCACGGCTCATACTACTACCATCACCACATACTACTAGCATCTACCATCACGGCTCATATACTACTACCATTACCACTTACTACTAGCATCTACCATCACTACCCATACTACTACCATCACCACATACTACTAGCATCTACCATCACGGCTCATACTACTACCATCACGGGCTCATGGAAATCCAGCCGCTGCACGGAGTACAACAAAACGTGTCTCCTGGATCAGATACTCCTCCAAAGCGCGATGCCTCGCCCTTGCATCCCAAATCTAGGCAGGCGAAACGGCGATGTTATGCGCGTGTAACAGCAGGTCACGGATGGTCCATTGCCTGTGACCCCTGTGGCAAAAAGGGCACACCCACATTCCTTTGTGATAAACACGGGCGGGCCCGCCCTGCTGAAGCCAAAGCAACACAGACCATTTCAGGTCATGTGATTCATCTTGTTCAATGAGCACTGGCCGCGGGGGTGGCATTTCAACGGGCAACAACAGAGATGGCGGCCTGGGCCATGGGTGAAAAGGTGGTGCCATGAGGTTCAGCTGATCCTGAGCTGCCGTTGCCAGCGGCTGAACTGGAGGTGGCATCACCCCCGGGTGTTGCTGAGGTGCCGATGCCAGCGGAAGTGGTGGTGCCATTGGATCCGGGTGCTGCTGAGGTGCCGATACCAGTGGAAGTGGAGGTGCCATTGGGGCCGGGTGCTGCTGCGGTGCCGATGGCAGCGGCTGAACCAGGTGGCGGTGAGGTGCTATTGTGCTCGATAGCTCCCCCTTCCCCGACTCCTCCAAGTTCCATGCTCCGTCCCTTCCTTGCCCGGCCATTCCCCACGTACTGCATACACAAACGAAGAACAAATCCTACATAAGCTAACAATGTGACCATCTCGATATCATGCATACATAAAGTAAACAAGATTAGCCAACAAAATGATCTCACCCTTGTATCCCACTGAAGTAGAGAAATGCAAGACGGGGAACCGATGAGTGTTGGCCTTTCCTTTCAAGAACGCTCTGCTGCACTCGCCTATTTATCGAGGACTATAGCGGTCACGTGAGCTTGGTGTAGCATTGCTAAAGTTACTAAGGAAAATGTGAGATGCTCGGAATATAGTTAGGCCTATGCGTTATAGGAATCTATCTAGGTCAGAATCTTCAGTGGCGTGCATCGATTACATGTGTGGACGATGGGTATCACGGGATGAGCCCGATGTGTCTAGGTATGTGTTTACTTCTGGACTTTCCTCTCTGTAGAGCACAAGAAAGTCCTGCGGACAAATCACGCCGCATCAGCTGCATCTAATGGCTGTCTCACTGCGTCAGCTCATGCCGCATCAACAACGAGACAACTCTCTACCGTTTATTTATGTAATGGTTTAGGTGTCAATTGCATCTGGAGAACAAGATTGGGCACTGTAATCAGATGGACCGGATGGTCCTTGCGTTGCAACACGTAGGGCGCGGGATGACGTGACAAGTCCTCCTCGATCAGGTACGCTACGTGAGTCGTGACTGTAAAGGTCTACAAATGGTCTAGATTCGCACTTGATGATTCCCGCTGGCCTTGGAGACTGAGAAACATGATGAACTTGTTGACGCGACAAGACCAAAACGGAATAAGCTGGAATTGGAATAGCAATATATCTTTTTTTTGTGTGTGTAATATTAACATGCATATAAGCACAGAAGGGCATCTCGAATGGGCATTTGGGAACGACACGCTCTCACAAGTGGATCCACGTGTCGATCATTGAGAATTGCAGTTAAGCACTGGCACTGGGCTTTAACCGATGAACTTGTGTGCACATGCAGCACACCCCCTCTGAACGGACATGTCGATCATTGTGAATCACACTTAAGGACTAGAACCAGGAAGTTCATGACCCGAACGTGGCCACACCCGCTCTGAAGGGACGCGTCCATTCCGAGTGGTAACGGATGTCCACAAACGGACGTTTTGGCACAACACATTCACTCCCGGCCCACTATAATAAGAGACACTTTAGGCACGAGACGATCAATGTAGGCCATTTGTGTTAATGGCTTTAGACGCTAAAATGATTCCTTCCATGCAAGTTGACTTCTCAGTGTCAAGCCAGGAAGCGAAAGCCGAAGGAACCGCGGGCAACTTCAAGGAATCCGGTACGTTCATGGTGGGAGGCCGTCAATGGAAACTACGTTGCTATCCTACAGGTATGAATGATCATCAGTGGATGGAAGTTCCAGACGACATTGCCGTCGTCCTCGTTCCTCTGCACAAATCCCAAATGGTACGTGTCTCATTGCTGCTATGAAGACACACACTCACACATGGCGATACAGTCGCATTATGTTATTGTTTGTCAAACCTGTGACTGCTTCCACGTAGGTGCGAGTATTGTTGCATGTGATGGCTGGAGACCCAAACAATGAAGATGATACGTTTCGAGTTCAAGCTACAAAAGAAGTTTGGTTCATGAATCGGGATCTAGAAGCAAGAGGATTTGAATGTCTGGTGGAGCATCATGACATTGAGCACGTGACATCCAGTGAAGATCGCATACACATGTCATGTGTTGTTTCAGTACTGGAGGACGACTGCATTGAAGTTCCTCCTCCATCAGTGCAAAGAAGCATATGCCAAACCGTTGCAGCCCAAGCCCCTGTGGAAGTTGTGTTCCACGTAGGTGCGGAATGCCGGGTGATACGAGCGATACGTGCCAATGTGGCGAAAGTATCTTGTGTGATGGAGGCAATGCTCTACGGCCCAGGAGTGGAGTCTAGCTCTGAAACTGTTACAATTATTGACACACACCCTGATGGCTTCTCGGTCCTGATCAAATATGCTAGTGAAGGATCACTCCCGGAGGAGGCTGATTTATGGGACGCTCCTGCCAATGCCTGGCCTTATTTACTCTCGGTCGCCGACATGTACCAAGTCGAAAGGTTGAAGCTGCACTGTGCGTCAAAGATGTGGGACATGGCAAGCGAGGAAACTGTGACTTCATTTCTACGATGGGCAATTCAGGCTAACTGCACACAATTGCAGGACAAGTGCATGTCTCTCTTAGAGCGAATCTTTCCTCACGGAATACTCACATATGATTGGGCGGTTGTATGCACTGATCATCCTGAATTTATGCACAATCTCCATAGAAGATTACCTGAAGGGTTGTACCAGGGTCCCCTGTAGTTTTAATGTTTTATTTAAGTGTTTGTAGTCATGATTTAAACAGTTGAAACGGTACGTTATTTTGTTGCAGTGAGTACATTTGTAATGCGAATATCGGATCATCTGTCTAACGTGAATATGAAGTAGAGTATAGTCCTATTTGTGTTTGTCCATTCCATGATCCATGGTGGCACGGACAACCCAGTCAACAACTTACCTCTCTGCGTAAGGTCACTGACGTTTGGGTCCGACACCCAAGCGGTCTTTCGTTTGGGTCACTGACGTTTGGGTCCATGATCCAAAGTCTTTCGTTTCCCGCTCTGGACCACAAAGGCGGGACTTGAAATTTTGAATTCCCCGCTCCTCCTTCTGGTCCTCCTCGTTTATATATAAAACAAAGAAGTAAACCAGATTTCCCAATTCCCTCCAGGTAATTTCCAAAATCAGGGGATCTTCTCCTCGACCGCCGAAGAGACATAGATCTGCGGCGGAAGCAGCAACGGAGGCCTAGCTACCGACGACGGCTTCCTCTGCTATGAGCGGCAGCCTTCCTCTTCTACGAGCGGCAACCTTCCTCTTCTATGAGCGGTGACCTTCCTCGGCAACATCCTTGAAGCTGCAAGATGGTTCAAACTTGTTGCTCCGTCGGCTCCCCCGAGGCTTACCCTGGCGGCCGCAGATCTGCAACAGTTGCGCAGAACATCATGCTGAAGGCGCAAGGTCGGGCTGCTAAATCGAGACGGCATTCGGCACCTTCTTCCCGTCATATTCGTCGTGCCTGCGGTCTCCTCCCTGTATTGATCGATTGAATTAGATTGCTTCCCCATGCTCTTTGGCTTTCTATAATATTCTTTCATGTTTGGGTGATTGTGGATCTACTGTACCCTATCGCAAGAGTTTGTTAGAAGACATTTTATTTGAGGTTTGTAGAAATTTGTAGATGAAATTGTTGAAGTGCTTCCCCATGCTCTTTGCCTTTGAATATTGTTGTTGCATGCTTGGGTGATTGTGTATCTACTGTACCCTATCGCAAGAATTTGTTCAAAGTCATTTTATTTGAGGTTTGTAGAAATTTGTAGATGAAATTATTAGACTGCTTCCGCATGCTCTTTGGCTTTCTATAATATTCTTTCATATTTGGGTGATTGTGGATCTACTGTACCCTATCGCAAGAGTTTGTTAGAAGTCATTTTATTTGAGGTTTGTAGAAATTTGTAGATGAAATTGTTAGACTGCTTCCCCATGCTCTTTGCCTTTGAATATTGTTGTTGCATGCTTGGGTGATTGTGTATCTACTGTACCCTATCGCAAGTTCGAAGTCATTTTATTTGAGGTTTGTAGAAATTTGTAGATGAAATTATTGGACTGCTTCCCCATGCTCTTTGCCTTTGAATATTGTCGTTGCATGCTTGGGTGATTCTGGATCTTCTGTTCCCTATTGCAAGAGATTGTTCCAAGTCAACTTATTTGAGGTTTGTAGAAATTAAAGGATGAAATTATTATATTGCTTACCCATGTTCTTTGGCTTTCCATATTTTTGTTGCATGCTTGGGTGATGATGGATTGGGTGTGATCGTTCATGTACCGCATTGAACTTAATAAATGAAATTACTTATGATTGCTAATGATCTCAACCCTTATCTCTTGTTCTTGTACTTGTTTCAGCGGGCCAAAGGGTCAACATCTGTAGTCGCTCCTGTTCAGACCTGCTCCAAGGAAACAAACTCAACACCTTCTTTGTTTCTGATTGCGAATGATCTCAACCCTAACCTCTTGTTCATGTATTTGTTTCAGCGGGCAAAAGGGTCAACGTCTGAAGTCGCTCCTGTTCAGACCTGCTCCAAGGTAACAAACTTAACACCTTTGTTTCCGATTGCGAATGATCTCAACCCTTACCTCTTGTTCTTGTACTTGTTTCAGCGGGCCAAAGGGTTAACATCTGAAGTCGCTCCTGTTCAGATCTGCTCGAAGGTAACAAACTTAACACCTTTGTTTCCTTAGTTCGAATCAATTACAAGGTCCTAATCTGACTTGGGATCCACTGTTGCTAGATGGAAGCTACCAAGTCAATTATGCTTCTTCCCGAACAAATTAAAACAGAGGAAGCCGAGTACTCAAGAATGGGTACCAAATCCTTATGTAGTAGTGTTGATGAAGAGCGAGTTGACGCTCCCAATCAGGATGGGGTACAACTTCGACAACGGTTTGTTGCTCACCAGAAAGAGTTATGTTGCTTGAAGAAGAAGACCGAAGAATCAGAATCAACTCTGAAAATGCAGTCTGCTGAGATTAAGAGGTTGCAGAAGCTAACGAAAGACAGTGAGGACCTCCTTCGTCTACTGCTTAGCAGTAAAAGATGAAGAGGTTAAGATCATTAGATCAAATCTCCACTTTCTCTTGTGATTATGAACTGGATTTAGCTTTGTTAATCAATGTTCCTTGTGATACTGTTATCTTGTAATAGTTTGTGATATGTGATGAACAATATGGTCGTGCTTGATAATAAACAATAGTTTGCTTTATTGTATAAAGAAATATGTGCTGATTACTATTTTGCCAACCAGATCGGAATTATTCAAAAAAAGGATCAGAATTGAAATTAAGTCCATTAATACTGATGCATGATTAGTTAATTTTATATTGTCCTTCAGTGGGCTTAGCCCACTTTTAATTGGGCCGAAAGTCATTTTTTGTCAAATTAACATGACACAAAAGGCCGCAACAGTGTGCGCACTTGTTGGACTGGACCCAACCAAAACGGGCCCACCCTAATCAAATTTCATCTGAAAAAGCTACAATTGGGCCCAACAAAATCTTTTTTGGGCTATATGAACAACACCAGCCTACAGGAACAGTTTTGGGCTCAACCCAGCTACAAACAGGCCAAATTCGTTTTATGACGCATACGATTTGTCACAATTGGCCTACCACATCGGATGCCACATAAGATTCTGTCCAGCGTGGCAAAGCTGCAGGAACGAAGTTATGACGCATTGTATAGACGAATTTCCACGCGTCATTAAACTCATGACGCCGGGAAATAAGGTCTCGTCATTAATCGCGGTTTGTGACGCTCAATTAATGATGGAGCGTTTTCGTAACAACCGGCGTCATTAATCGCGGTTTATGACAAGAAACGGCCTTTTTTTGCGCCACTAGTCGGCGTTTTTCTTGTAGTGAATTGGGGATTTCGGTTGAAGCATGATTGTTGTTACAAGTTGATTGATAGGCTTTAGTTTAGAAAGTGCAAAACTAAGCATTGATTTCAAGTTGCAATGAATTTTTTTGAAGCATCCGTGTACTCCAGCATCTTCTTTCATTGGTAGTTACTGCTCGGAGACATCTTCCTGCAATAGTAGCCATTGGCATCCTAAAGACAAGTGCAAACACGGGTTGAGAGCTGTGGTGAAGTATGCTTGGACCTTTCTCAACCCTGACCGCCGGTTTGCTGGCTACCCAAAGGTAATGGCTAGTTGGCTACCTGTTTATGTGGTGCCTGTGGTCAACGGCTATTGCTAATGGGTCGTTTAATTTGCAGGAACAAAAAGAGCAATGCGATTACTTCTGCTAGATTGATCCAGAATGGGATGAAAGGTCGTATGCTGTTATGCTGAAGCTCATGAAGAAGAAAGCGAAAGCTGAAGAGGATGCAAAGCAGTGCGAGGGGGAATTGGGAAAAGCTAACTGTGAGCTTAAAGAGATTAGGAATGAGCTCAAAATAGCGCGATAAAAACTTCAGAAGGTTACCGCCGAGCTGAAGTCAATTGGGAATTATAGGCACAATGTCAAACTCGCGCATGTGCTGCTTGCTTTATTTGTTTTTTTCGCGGGAATGGCGGGATTGATGCTCGGTGGTAAGGCTAATTAGATGTCTCAATCATGTATTCTGCAAGTGACACTTTTGTATTGTGAACAATGTGTCGATCATGTATTCTGAACATTGTGCCCTATGCTTCTGAGCATTGTACTGATAATGTATTGCCAAAATCTACCGAGAAATGCGCGGCAGTTAGTATCCACCACATTGTACTGACCATTTAGTCCGACCTGTTCACATTTCCAAGAACGTAATTTCCATTAGGTTCCCCAACAGTCATAATGAATTATTATTGTTATCCCGAAATCAACAGAGCAGCAGCGAAGGTTGTTTTGGGTGGCGAAGGAGCGGTGAATTTACTATAAATGCGGAGAAAGGAACGGTGGATTTGTTGTAAATGTGGCATTGATCGACTTCTTCCGCCTGGGGTACAGAAAACATTTTTACAATTGCATCTCCTCCTCTCGAAAGGAAGATCCGTGAGAGTACAATGCTCTCTTTCAAGTCTCTGTATCAATTTGAATGTGCATTTGACCTGTCACTCTGATGTTTGATGAAACTATTTTCAGGACGCCCGTAGGTCAGTAATCATGTCGTCAAGGCGGTTGCCGTTATCGCTGGTGGTGCTCCCTACAGAGGTGAACATTGACATCGCCGGCCACCTCGCTGCGACCTCGGAGCGGCCCATGGATGACCTCCGTAGCCTACGGGCGACCTGCCGGGAGATGCGTCGCGTGTGCAACAACGCGGCCGTTGGTCGGCGCGTGGCGCTAGAGCGATTTGCCGTCGAGCTGCAGTGGAACGACCGCAAGGGCTATGACGCCCTCCTCGATTGCCTGACCTGCATAAGAAACCCGGAGGTATGCTTCATCTCCGGGATGGACATCCTGTTCGGGGAAAACTACAGCTCCCGGTCATCCATCGCCAAGCTCGAGGAGGCCGCCCAGGCCGGGCACAATGTGGCGGCCTACGTAGCCACCATGGTCCTCTACAGGGCCAATGGCGGTGCCGGTGATGATGACACTGCGAGGCAGTACATCAAACAGGTCGAAGGCGAGGAAGAATCGGCGGCCGCGACATCGATGATGATGCGGACGAACAAGGGTTGCCTGCGGTGCCGTGAGGCAGCCTCAGAGGTGATCCAGCGAGTGACATGGTGCCGACGTGCAACGCTGGTGCCGCCAGTGGCGCGCGGCAATCATCAGTGCGCAGGCCGCCTGTGCTTCAAGATGAGCTGGGAAGAATGGTCACATTTTTGTAACAAGGAATGTAGAATTCACGCTGAATGTGATCTGTTCTTTAGCAAAATAATTGGATATCTGCATCCAAACAAATTACCCTGACATGTGAGAGTGATTTTGGATATATTTGTTTCTAGATCAATCCACTGATATCTGTTTCTTTCTCTCTTCCTTGATTCCCGTGTAGCAATACTCGCACACGCATTGACGTGATGGAAACCAACTTCTGGTCTTCCCACATTTATTTACCACAACTGGTAGTTGGAATAGTTCATTGCAATTTAGAGAGGTGGAAATCAATATTGGACAATTAAAAAACAAATAATGTGATCTCACTTTCTCAGAAACTACGAAATCCGTAATCAGGTTTGCCCAATTCAAAACAAGCAACTTTTGCCAGGAAAGGAATGAAAATTTTTGTCCGGTCTGTTAATGTTTCGTAAACCCAAACATCCGGTCCTGCCCGGGTTATATTGCCTATCTCATTGCATGCTTTCATTTTGTTGTTACCAAGCATGACTCGTCAAAAAGGAAGAATGACGTCGTGGTTCAAACTCTAAGTCAGCTTGCTTGTCTTCACGATTCTTTCCTACTAACCAAGTCTTTGAAAAACAAATCTTTCCTAGATGGGGTAGTGTACACTAGATAGAGTAGACACCATCTTACTGAAAGCCAATTTGTTGCCCATCGCTTCAAATTGCTCTACCTAAGCTATGGCTCCACGTTCGAATTGTGCACGTTTTTGGCTCTCCCTAACAAGGATGATATCATATCTCACCTTATCCATATTTAAAACAAGCATCTTTTTGCCATGAAATGATTAAAAATATTTCTCCAGCCTACTCATGGTTCGTAAACCGAAACATCTGACCTCGTATACCAGAATAACCGGTCTCGTGGGAACTTTCGATCTCATCATGTTCAAGTAAATTAAGTTTGCTCCAAGTTCAACGAGATTGCAAGTTACGCGCCTAGGTCATTTGCCTGACACGATCCCCCATGAGACCCTGCGCCTTTCCCTTGGCAAATGAGATCTATTAATATATACTGGAAAACACTTTTGCATCTCCTCCTCAACGAAAGAAAACCCCATCGGCATCTCCTCCTCTCGGCACTAGAAGACCCCATCGGCATCGCCACCTATCGGTGCAAGTACCGTCGTCCTCTCTCCCAATTCAATCGATGTCTTTGTTCTTTCGCCTTTTCCGCCTCTTTGAGCAAACTAACTTCTATGTGCATTTCAGAGCATCTCCCCAATGGCCAGCGACAATCATCGCGTGCCTCCTGTGGAGCTCGCTCTCCTACCATCCACGCCGGCTAAAGCTCCGGCGGGGCCGAGATGCGGCGACTGCGGCAGGACAGAAACGCCGCAATGGATGGCCGGGCCGATGGGGCCCGACACGCTCTGTGCCGACTGCGGCCTTCGTCGATGGCATGCCGGGCAGCGGTGGGACAGGTGTTCTCTCCGCATCTATCAAACCACGATTCCCGTCTCACCGTCGCCACCAAAAGCTGGCGTGCAGTGGGTCGAGTGCCCGAGAGGCCGGGTTGGTCGCACGTGGCAACCGTGGCCCTCCACTCCGCCATTGATGTCAAGTGCACCCGCCGCTTGGACTGTCCCGGAGAGCTCAGGTGCACGGTCGTTCCCGTCCCTGCTCCACATGCCGGTGGCGTTACCAGCCGCTCGGCCATTGATGTCAAGTGCGTCCGCCGCTTCGACTGTCCCGGAGAGCTCAGGCGCACGACCGTACCCGTCGCTACTAGAAGCTGGCGTGTAGTGGGTGGAGTGCCCGAGAGGCCGGGCTGGTCGCACGTATACCTGAGCATTTTTGGCCCGGCCCGGGGCCCGGCCCGCGCCAGGCCCGCCCACGGACCTTACTGGACGGGCGTGGGCAGAGATCTTGAAGCCCGCGAAAAAAATCTTGGCCCGAGCCCGGCCCGACATGCTGTTTTTAGCTATTTTACAGTGTAAAATACGCTGGCGGCACGCCCAAGCCCGGGCCCGGCCCGAGCCCGAGCCCGGCCCGAAAACTGAGGCCCGACACGTCCCATGGGACGGTCATGGGCAGGATTTTCTCGGCCCGAAAAAACCAAATTTTTTTTGGCCCGGCCCGTGAAATGCTCAGGTCTAGTCGCACGTGGCAGCCGTGGCCCTCCACTTCGCCATTGATGTCAAGTGCGTCCACCGTCCCGGAGAGCTCAGGCGCACGGCCGTTCCCGTCCCTGCTCGATAGGCTGGCAGCGTTGCCAGCCGCTCGGCCATTGATGTCAAGTGCGCCCGCCGCGCCGACTGTCCCGGAGAGCTCAGGGGCACGGACGTTCCTGTCCTTGCTCGAAAGGCCGGCAGCGTTGCCAGCCGCTCAGCCCCGATGTTGGACCCGTTCCTGCTCGACGGCGAGGCGGCGCCTTTCATCCTCGACGACCCAGACTGGATGAAAAGATAATTGCCAACAATAACAAGTGTCACTTTGCTGTAATGCTTATTAGTGTATGATCAGAGAACTCTGTTTCCTCCTATGGAATACTTTGGATGGATGTTCGTTCAACAAATAATTTAGTCCGGTCTTGTCACTTTTTCTTAATAGTAACATCCGCCCGTTGCCATCCTCGTGCCACAACTTCCCATGGAAGGTGGTTGCCATCATCAAGAGATCACAGACGTGTTTGTCATACGGCGCGGGGACCCGCACATCAGCCCCTCAACGGTGGAAGATGAATGGAAGCCACTCAAGAATCAAGACTCAAGAGGCGCCCGTTGCTTACTTTCTCACCGAAGCGGCACAACTTCCCAGGCAAGGCGAGTAACTCCACATAAATCGCCATTCCTACCCCCCACCATCGGCGTCCTCGCCAGTTCCGAACCACACTACCACTTCCCAAACACTCGCGCCTCACTCCTACCCGGCCGACGCAATGAAGCGATCAGGCTCCCCGTCGCGCCGGCTATCCCCCACCGGTTCCCCGTCGCGCCGGCTATCCCCCACCGGCTCCCCGTCGTGCCGGCTCTCACCCTCGCCCTTCAACCGATCCTCCGGCGCCACATCCTCTTCGCGCGCCCGTGACTGGGTGCCGCCGCGCGACAACCAGCACTTCGCCCGCATGTTCACGGAGGCGCTGTGGGGCCACATCCACGGCACGCCGCCGCCGCGCTCCGACACCGCCAACGTCGACCCGCCGCCGCCGAGCTCCGACGCCGCCAACGTCGACCCGCCGTCGCTCGTCGGCGGTTTCCCAAGAGCCGCGGTGGCTAGGCTCGCCGGCGGATTCCCAGCGTCCTTCACAAGTGAGAATCTCATTTCCTTTTCTTTCTAGTCCCCTAGTAGTATTTTCGTTGGCTTAGAAAGTAAATTGCTTCGTGTATTGTGTTAGTTCTGAAATTCTTCTCTTAACCTTGCCGCTCTAGATGCAGTCACTGATTTGGAACACAAGTTAATCGACGAGCCATGCGTTGAAAGTAAATTGCTTTGTGTATTGTGTTAGATTGGAGATTCTTCTCTTACCTTGGCCGCTCTAGATGCAGTTATTGATTTGTAACACAACTTAATAGATGAGCCATGCTTAGAAAGTAATTTACTTTGTTTATTGTCTTAGATGTTAGATCCTTCTCTTACCTTGACCGCTCTAGATCCAGTTCCTGATTTGTAACTTTTTGTGCAGGGCCTAGCATCCCACTCCTGCATTGCTGAGATTCAATCACATGTCGTGGTACGTAACAAAACGCATGATAATCCTGCTACTTTATTCTTACGATTATTCTTAAGTTTATTTGCTTGCTTCGTTTAAGGTTCAAGTTTGACTTCTCCTTTCATTTTAGGCTCAAATGTTGAGGACAATCCTTGCGGTTCAAATATCAAATTCCTGTCCCTCCAATGTGAAGTCAAAGCCATTCATTGATTACATGCCTCGAGATTATCCAGCTTTCGCTACATGCTCAAGACCTGAAGTTTCGTTGGGAGGGCTCGATGCAACTGCCGACCTTGGTGAAATCTTTGTTGAACAGGACCAAGTTTTGACAGACTTGAAGATCAAGGCAGAAGCATCAGATGTAGCAATGAAAGTGCAGACTGATGAGATTGAGAGGTTGAAGAAACAAGTAGAAACTACAGAGACCCTCCTTCGTCAACTGCTAAGCTCGCGCTTTGGGTAAGGCCACTGTGTTTCTTAGTCTTCTGCTTGTGGCCTCCCAGCTAGTTGTGCTGGTTTGTGAGTACGGAGCTTTGTTATCTTAGTGGGTTCTATTTCAATACCAGCTTTATTTGTGAGCATGGAGATATCATGTGTATTGGTTTGTGAGCTCCTACTTACAATCTGCTTGTGGTTGTTTTGTGTACATTGATAATAATGTGTCATGTGTGATCCGAAACATTAATTTGTATCAGTGGTATGGAAATATTATCTGTGATGTCAATTACTTAATTGATTAGCATGTAATATGAGATTGAATTATATTTAATTAAGCGCAACCTGGAGTGCAACCCAAAATAACAGGAAAAAAAATATGTGGGCTTGCCCCATCGACCCATTATTTTTTTACGAATTCAAAAACGATTTATTAATAAAATGGGCCGTATCAAAAATGACGTCAGCAAATGGTGGGCTGGGTCCAATATCAGTTGGGCCTTAATCATTTTATGACATCATCGAATATTGAACTCTATCCAATCAGTACTGGACTCAAAACAAATTAATGACGAATGCAATTATTGGGCTCGGTCATACTAAAACCGGGCCTAAAACATTCTATGACGACCTCGATTATTGGGTCGGTCCAACCAGAATTAGGCCTAAAAGTGTCTATGACGACAACAATTATTGGGCTCCATCCAACCATAAATAGGCCTTAAACATTCTATGACGCAAACAATATTGGGCTCCATCCAACCTTAATAAGGCCTAAAACCAATTTATGATGAAAGAAATATTGGGCTCCGCTTAATATTAAGTGGGCCAAATTCAATCTATGACGACAAGTTATTTGGACCTTGGCCCGTCAAAATATGGGCTGAATTCACTTAATGACGAAACGGTTTGTCACAAAATGCCGTGCCACATCAGATTTTGGTCCGACGTGGCAGGTACCTTATGACGCCTTTGTGTTACGAATTTATACGCGTCATTAAACTCATGACGCCGGGAAATAAGGTCTCGTCATTAATCGCGGTTTGTGACGCTCGATTAATGACGGCGCGTTTTCGTAACAACCGGCGTCATTAATCGTGGTTTATGACGAGAAACGACCTTTTTTTGCGTCACTAGTCGGCGTTTTTCTTGTAGCGGTTGTTGGTGTGCAGATCGGGAGGTGGAGCAGGTGTGCCGCTAGCTTGAGTGGTGGTGTAGGAGGGGCATCACCTGGAGGGGAGTCAGGGGCTTGGGCAATTTATGGCAGTGGGGGAGGCGAGGCGGCGGCGGTGGGAGGTGAGGCAGTGGGGAAGTGAGGTTGTGGCAGCCGTTTCAGGTGCTTGCTGCGTGAGGGAGGCGATGAGGAGGCTAGGAGGCGGGGGAGCTGTGGTGGGGAAGTGAGGCAGTGAGGAGGGGAGGGGGCTGCGGAGGGGAAGCAAGGTGGCGCTGGCAGTGGGATTCACGGGCGGCGGAGGGGGGAGGGTGGGGGTTGAGTGGGGAATGATGTGGCTAGGCTGAGAGCTGAGAGAAATCAAGACGAGACTTGTAGTGGGTACCGACTATATAGTTGTTATAGATATGATATGATAAGTTCATGGTGAGTTAACAACTAGAACTGTATTTACTACTCTGAAATCATTATAAAAATACTGTTGTAAATTATGAAAAATACTTCTTCGTGGTTATTATTAATATTACTTCTTAAGTGTTCCAAATGGCAGATCCAGCGCCCCCCCCCACCCCCAAAATTTCTGCCATGGTTGAAGAGGATAGGATAGATTGAAGACCATAGGTGAACTGGAGGTTGACGGAGTTAACGAGATGATGGGCCAGTGGGCTATTATGTGTGAAATAATCTGATTCCCTCCAGCACAATGAAACAGCCCAGCAATCCCCTGGCTTTCTCTCCTCCCAACCAACAGGCCCACCACGTGACAGCGCAGGAGCGACGCTCCGTCCTCCCGTCCGTATCTTGATTCATGACTGGAGAGCGGCGGCGGCGGCTGTCTAAGCTTAGACGGCTAGGCGGACGGCGAGGCGGCGGTCGGTAGCCGGTGGGCGAGGCGCGGCCACACGGCTACGCGGGCACACGCGCGCGGTGCACGGGAGTCCGGGTTACGGCACGACGCTGCCGGCAGGGGCGGGCGGCGGTGCGGCGCAGGCAGGCTCCAGCGCGGCCGCTTGAGGTCGTGGCGGCCAGGCAACCGTCAGGAGCGGCACGGCCGAGCCCCGCGCGACCGCATGGGGGCAGGGCTCGAGCGTCGATGGCACGAGGTTGCTTTGAGGTTGGAGCCTGCAGATGCTAGGTAAAAATGAAAATGTTATGTTGATTTCTTAATCATGAATTTTTTTAAAGATGCTAGTCTCATTTAGTTTTTGGTAGATGCTAGTCTCGTTTATGAATTAGAATGCGGGTGAATACAATTTTTGGATATTTAACTGGTGAAACTGTATTTAGACTTGTAGAGAAATCCTCCAAACGTCCTCCTAGTCCCACAAGCTTCTGATAAAAAACGAGCTGTTCTAGCGAGATTTGTAATATGAGTACCTTTACGCTTTGCCGAGATGTAAGGGGTCATTTTAGGATTCCATTTCTTAATACCATGACCAAAATGAACTCCCGCTTCTATCATCTCTTTCAAATTGATGTTCCAATATCTTCTTGTCATTTTTTCCACACTTCCTTTTTCTTTTTTCTTTTTTTTTCGTCTTACCATTACGGAATTAATTTCTTTTTGAAGATTAAGAAAGTGCCGAAATAGCTTGAAATAAATAATAATTGTTCCGATGGAACCTTCTACTCAGAATTGACCATTGATACACGGTATAAACATAGCCTTAATGAATTAACTGACTTCTTTTACTTATTAAAATACAATTAAAATACAAAATCTAAAATCAGACCTGTTAGCATTCTAAGGGCAAAGTATAGTTTAAATTAAAGTAAAAAAAATTGCTTTATGTATACTTAAATCGTATAAATAGGGGTAAATGACTTAAATCATATAAATTGGGGGTAAACGGGGCTTCTGATGTTTCATAGAAATTGTTTGTTACGTCAGAATCAGAAGAAACTAATTCTGTATGGAGAAACAAAATATCTCTCATTTCCGACGCGAATAGATTTTTATTTTGAATTTCAAAATAAAGGTTCTTGTCTTGTGGGGAACCATGCACAAATTTTTGGAATCCGGTACCAACAGGTATAATCCCCCCAGAACTACATTTTCTTTCAAGCCTTTCAACCAATCAATACGACCTCGTAGGGCAGCTTTTGCTAAAACTCGAGTAGTTTCTTCAAAACTTGCTTCAGATATGAAACTTTGGGTATTCAGGGAAGCCCTTGTTATTCCCAATAAGATTGCCTGATAATAGATTGATTCATCTAAAGCCCGCCCTGCTCGTTCCGCTCGCAATAGTCCTATTAATTCTCTAGGTAAAAAAACATTAGACATTCCATCTTCGGAAACCCTTACTTTTGATGTTACTTGCGTATAATAATCTCTATATGTCTATTATGGATCTGTACCCCTTGGGATCGATAAACCTTTTGTATCTTATTAATCAAAGAGATACGACTTTGGGCTACGGTTAGCTCAGCTCCAATCAAGAATCCCCAGGGAACCCCAAGAATTCTTGGTATACGTTCATTCCAATCCTCAATTCTCCTTTCGAGATTCGGCGATAGTGAATCCATTGAACGCGCTTCGAAGATTTGTTCTACTTTTGGAAGACCCTGCGTTATATCACTAGATCTCGATTTTTCATATATAAACGTAACTAACCTATCTCCTTTGTAAAGGATTTTTCCATACTGACCATGAACAGTTGCTCCTATAGTGGCCAAATAAGGCTTAGCTGCTCTTAGAACAAAGGAGTCTATATTAACAATGAAAATTTGACCTGATTTTTTTATGTGCGATTTAAATAGACATACATTTTCACAAATAAATTGTCCAAGGGGAATTATTGCCGATGTCTCTTCCCACGAGTCATGATAGAGAAAGTGCCAATTCAAATGGAATGGCTCCAATATGATGTTACTGTCGAAAGTCGAAATCCTTTTATTTTCGTCTATTAAAGAGTATTTAAGTCCTTGAAGTACTTGGAAGGTTTGTTTATTTTTTAACAAGATCTGATTATGTGTTAATAAATAGTAAGATGAAGAAAAATTTGATATACTAGGTACAATAGCGCCTAAGAGCCCAAAAATATCTCGAATAGGAATTCTAGGATTCGATTCTTTTACCGCATTGGGATATTTTGAATTCTTGAATAAACCAATTCGAGAACAGTTGGATGCCGACAAAATCATCAAAGATGGATATTCTTTATTTCGATTTAACAAGGTGCCAATAGCTTCTTGATGTTGGCTAAGTGATTGAACCTTCGCCTTGGAATAAAAGGAATTGGTATTGGTGCGATCTAACCTATTAGATTTCGTTTTCAATCTCAGTTGAAAAGACCGAATTTCACGAATTTTTGACTGAAATTTAGATTAAAGAAGTGAATTTTTCATTGAAGTGAATGAAATTCGGAAGCAAATAGTGATTTTGGTCGCCATATAAAAGATTGGAATCGGCAAAAAGTTTGAACCCTGATCTCACACCATCGCTTATGGTTTGGTCATCAGCGCCCCCCCACCCTCCCCCCTCCCCCCCAACCACCACCACGTCAAAATCCTGGCTTCGCCACTGTGTACTTCGCTAGTGTTTGTTTTGAGCCCATCCCTACCCCCCGCCCCAGCCATTGCATTCTCATTTCTCATCTTGTCATCTCTTCTTCCCAAACTCCATTCTCTCATTTTCTGTTCCGATCCCACTCCCTCTCTCTTCTTATCCTTTCCCTCTTCCCCTCTAGAGACGGAGGCCGGTGGGGTGCGGGCTCGCTCGGCCTCCAGCGATGGGAGCCTCAATACGATGGGCTCGACCTCTGATGTGGTGGCACGTGATGGCCACGGGCCCACAGTGACAGGACCATAGCCTCCACACCTCCACATTACTTTGTTCTTTTTAGGTAGAGATAGCAACACATAGAAAACCTAGTGCACATCTACATTGACATTGTGTAGGTTTCTATATGTGGTTTTTGAGGCTTAGTTTTTAGAACACCGAATTCACCCACTCTTAGGGTGGTCCTTTCAAGGAGGCTGTGTGACTATGTAGGAGGAAAGAGGTGTTGGACCAAGCTATCAAGGTGCGCCCAGAAGATGAGATGGCCTAAAGGTTGCAAGAAGAGCAGCAGAATGTGAAGGCCGAACGGATGTGTTATTTTCAATCGAGTGATTCCTTCCGTCATCCAGCGGCGAAAATTTTAACCGGCCACCAATTGAAGTTTGTGAATCCAAACCAACAAAACCAAAAACAGAAAAGAAAATGATAATTTTGGTGATTCAGTGTCGGTTCAGTTCGGTTTTCTGTTTAATTTCCAGGGTTAAAGTTCTCAGCCGCATTATTCACAATGAGGTGCAAAATACTATAACACTCGTAATCTCATATGATTGAGTTGCTTGTTCAAAATCCGAAATGAGATCAAGTTAAACATCTAGGATACAAATAGTGGTTCTCATATAATTTGGAAATAAAAGCCTAATGATGCACTTGCATGGCCAATCTAGCAAGTTTTTTTTTCATACATTCAGGAGCACCACCAGGTGTATGGCCATTTCCTTACAAGACAAGTGAGTTTTTGGCTTCTAGTTGGTTTTCGGATAAAACCCATTAATGGTCATGCCTCCATCAACTAAGATTGTCTGGCCAGTAATGTAGGTCGAACCAGGCATACAAAGAAATGCAACCGTTGACGATATTTCCTCTGGTTCTCCAACACGACCAATTGGGGTTCGCCTCACAATATTATCCTTTAGTTCCTTATCTGAGAAAATCTACATAACATAAACACAATATGAGAGAAGGCCTCTACTTATCATGCAAATAAATTCATATTGTTTTCATAAGAATTCAGATGGAAATAAGAATTATTATATCAAAAATGTAGAGCTCGACGAGATCTAAAATGTTACCATTTACAGATTTAAATATTAATATTTCATATAAGATCTTCATTCTGTTATAAGATCTTCTTAAATCCAGAATTTTGAATTTGTCAAATGACCTCAGATGAGGGCATAACCTAAACTAAAGTTGTACGTGGTGCACAACAACATCTGTAACATTGCAGTTGACAATTTTTTATAAAATAATTTGGAGTTTCAAATATTCGATATACTTTTTAAACAAGTTAATATTAAACAGTACTAAACTTTGTATAGCAAAATTTGATTGTGCAGTGTGGTGGAAAGGAAATTTCACATGAAGCTTGTGCTCTCATCATGTTCATCGGAGTGAGCGCGTATATATCAAATGATATGTGACTTGTGATGTTGGGCCCGTACAATCAATTTCTAGGGATAATGGGCTGCAACATGGCCCACCCCTAAAACCCCCTGACAAATTCTTTATTGCTAGCTGCAAAAAGCAGGAGAAGATACATCACCCTTTATCAAGAGAGCTTTGTTCCGGTACTCGGGTATTACCAGTTGTACAGATATTTTCCCACCAACTAATTTAATTTGGTTAGTACCCGGTAGTATCGGGTAGTACCAGTATAAAGTCTACCAAAATGGTACTACCTTATTGGCACTACCGAGTACTACCACTGTTAGATTTCACCAGATGGATGACTCACATTAATTACAAGCATCCTAAAATTCCCCTTATGAAGAAGCAACATGAAAATTCTTTATTACTAGCTGCAAAAAAAACAGGAAATTTCTTTATTAATTGAATCAAATGCATTCATGTAGTAACGTTCGGAGTTGAATGACGACTTCACTAACGACAACTAGTGTGACTGAGTAAGATGAATGATCTAGAAAATATCTTACTCCTTCTGTAAGTGAAGTCGAGATGTATCCTGGAGCCACCGAATTAGTTCTTATGTTGTCCTTGGCCCATTCACATGCTAAGTTCTTGGCTAATTGGATCAGCGAAGCTAAAAAGACAACCAAAAATGGTTATACATTCAAGATGCCTTTATCAAAATTATCTTCAGTAGAAGCTCAAAAAATTGAAGGAGCATCATATCTGGAGACATGTACCTTTAGTCATACCATAGATCGGCCCGCTAAACAAGCCAACCACTCCGGCAATTGAAGATATAAAGACAATGCTGCCTGACCCAGATGCTTTTAGAAGAGGATGGGCTAGTAGGCACAAATTATATGCAGATTCAAGATTAGTGGCCATCAGAAGTGAGTATTCGTCGGCAGAATGCTCGATAGCTGATTTTCTTATGGCTTTTCCTGCATTGTTGACCTAACAGCAAGAAGAAAGTAAGATACAAATCAGCGGGGAACATTCAGACAGAAAGAGGAAAATGTAGTCTCTGTGGTGAGCAATGCAATTGCACCGGTAACCATCAAAAGAAAAGTACATGAAAACCATATCATCTTTTTTGAATAAAGGAAAACCATATCATCGAACCTGTACGATAATGTTAAAAAAAATATCGACGGCAAGAGAATAAGCCAAGATCAAACGATGAGTGATTAGTTTAGTAGTTTGTGCTCACGAGGATGTCAAGCTTGCCGCCGAAGTGGTCAGTGACCTCACAGAGTAGACGCTCCCGCTGGTCCTGCACAGAGACGTCGCAGACAGAGCCTGCAACGGGAAGGTCCATCGCCTGCCACTCCTTGAGGCGCTGGCCTAGCTCCTCCTCCTCCAAGGAGCATGTGTATACGGCCTCTCCCAGTGTCAAGAGCTCCTCCACCACTGCAAGTCTACAAAGTAATCCTCGTGTGTGAAACAAGTACTACTATAGGAATCATCACTACCGACCCATTATTACTATCGGTTTTCAACAATTCGGTGATGATAAGTGGAAACCAGTTAGTGCATCGCTGGGCTCAAACCGAGTAAGTGCTGTTATCTACTGGAGATCCCCCTGAGATAGCCAACGGTATTCGTAGAGAAGACTGGTGATTTTATATGAACCGACTGCCGGTTTGTATTACGAGCCGACGGTAATAGTTATCACCATCGGTTCATACAGCAAACAGTGCGTGGTGATATAGAGGTCCCCAAATCCAAAGTAAAATCAACTTCAACTTTTAACTTCCGCGCGGGGAGGCAGGATGCGGCGAGGCACGGCCAGTGGGACTGGCAGCTTGCAGTTTTTTATCTTTTTATTGACATATCTGTTGGTTCCCTAGCCGGTAGTGATGCAGTACGCATCACCACTGCTAGTGTTGTAACGGTTCCCAAACCGACGATAAAGGCTGGTTAAGTACTGACGGTGATCATGCAATATGTTTACCAGGGTTATGAGATGACGACCGTACGTACCCGATGCCACGGCTGCCTCCTGTGACCAGGGCCGTCTTTCCACGGAGTGACCATCTATCTGTCACGGCTATCTTCTTGGTACCTGGAATTTCAGGCTGGTTCCTGCGGACAGCTGATTCAATAGTCATCTCTCCCTCCCTCTGCCTCTCTCTTTCTCTCCGGCTGTGGTGCTTGATTTGTTGAGATTCTCAACATTCATATGGGGCATATATATAGAAAGTTGAAGCAATCCATCACTAACGGCTAGCAGATAGTTAGCATATTACAATCAGATGTTGCCAATTGCATATACTAGCGAATCGTGGTGTGGAATTATCAACGATGCAAGTGCATGTACCAGCTAATCGTAGCATCATATCGACGAGCCAGTGTGGAGGCACCATGTAACCATGCATGTTCAACGATATCAATTCCCGATATGGAGTACTAGCTCGAATATACCCTGACATTGACAACTACGGATTCATATTATTTCTTATATTAAAATCACAACGTGGATACCGACTGATAACATCTACGGATTTCTTTTTTATAATAATAGCACAACGTGGATACCGAGATAGGAAACCAGAGAGACCTTTATCATTAGACTACCAATGATTCCCGCACGTTGCTGCGGGACTTCAAAGAGTTTTTCGATAAACTACGAATCATTGTGATTGTTTAGTTACTCGTAAAAAATAGTGAACTTGTAAAGATTACCCCGAGAATCATTATGATTATTTAGTTGCTTGTAAAAATATTGTACTCATAGAGATTACCTCAAGAGTCATATGAGCTATCTCCTGATGAAAATCATAAACTTTTATGTTACTTCTGAATAGATAAGAGACCTAAAGATGATGTGCATCACGCAAGAGAGAAATAGCAAAAAATGCATCTTAGTGGGGTATTAATGCATCTTAGTTGGAGGTGATGATGTGGCTTCATGAAACTTGAGAGAAATCCTTAATGGGACGCTCATATATAGTTATATATATGATGATCCGCAGCCCTTACTGCAACCCATCCGGTGAAGGAGATTAGCCTAACAAATAGAGTAAAATTAGCTACGGTGGCATGGGGTAAACCCTGTGCGGCAAGAGACAGTAAAGCCCACACTACGATATAGGCCCTGTTTAGTGCGTAAAAATTTCTCCAACTACCTGTCACCTCAATCATCAGACACTGATTAGAACTATTAAATATGGATTAATGGCAAAACTCATTTAATAACCCTCCTAATTTTTCAAGATGAATCTAACGAGCCTAATTACGCTATGATTAGACAACCTCATGCTGCAGTAAACAATCTCTAATGACCGATTATAGCTAGTCTTAATGGATTCGTCTCTCAATTTCCCGCCCATTTATGTAATTAGTTTTATAATTAGTCTATGTTTAATACTCCTAATAGGCTTTGAAAAAGGACTCCAAAAATTTCTACAGAACTAAACAGCCTTATGTTACGTTGAAGGACCGATTAGGCGACCAAAGAGGTGGGAGTGAATGGGAGTCGACAAAAATTCTCCGAAGAAGCGCCGGCACAAACCAAAATCACAACCACAGATTCCCACACGAGCTTGCCAAGGTCACGTAGTCACAACGGACCGACCAACCCTAGGAGCAAGTCCCGACTCAAAGCAACGCGGAAGCAAAGAGCGAGGGACTTAGGCAACCTGCGGTGCACCAGGCAGACCGTCCGCGGGGGCCGGGCGGACTGTCCGCGAGGTCATGGCGGACCGTCCAAAATAGCTGCCCGAACCTCCAGTAGTGCACCGAGAAAAACGGACCGTCCCTGATGGACCTGCGGACCGTCCGCCTCGTCACGGACCGTCCGACACTCTAGTACGGACCGTCCGCTAACTTCGTCCACCAAAAACCAACTGGCAAAACGGATCGAACGAAAGACGCGCAAGAACACGTGACGAACACGAAGAACAGCCGGGCTGTCAGCTCCTCGCGGACCATCCGCACTGAGGCCGCGAACCGTCTGCCAGGTGCGCAGACAGTAGCCCGAGCTCAACCCTTTGAAGGTCAACTCCTCCTTCCCTTTGCCTGATCTCTCGAATCAACCAATGGATTGCTACCAAATCATAGGGGAAGATGAAGCACCTCTAAGAGATGCTATCCCTAAGAATTTGTGGCCTCAAATCCACTGAGATGAGAGGAATCGAAATTCTACCGAGCTCAACACAAAGCCTAGGGTTCCAACCGAAATCCGCGAATCAGAGGCCAAATCCGGTGTTTGAGGAGTCAAGATCAAGCACAAAATGCACAAGACATCTATCCATGATCTCCTCAAAGAAAACCGAACACAAACGCCTCAGAATCAACGAATCAAGCCGCGCACAAAAATCCCACAAAAAGACCCGAAAAAGACATGAAAATCACTCGAGTCAAGAGAGGGAAATCGACGCAACCATGAATGCTTCTATACAACGAGAGGTCAGATTCTCTACAAAATCATGAAGAAAATCTAGCCTAAAGAGCAGGGAAATTAGGAAGCAGTCCAGATGGATGAGTTGCCCTCTAACCCTAGAGCTATATATATGAAGTCTCTCTAGGTTGGACAAATGACCAAGCTATCCCTAGAACTTAAAATGAGATACACACCCCTCAGGGGCAAGATGGTAAAGTAGCAAACATTCTACATCGGGTGGCCACGCCTTCGCCACAGTATGCGTCCTCCCGATGCAAGCCCCGCGATCCTGCAGCATGTCCCTCAGCATCGAAGCTTCTCGGCGTGCCCGGATCCCGCCTCCGCCTGCCAAGCCTCCGGTCTTGGTTTTGTGGCTCAACCAAGTAACCCGACGGTTTTGTGGTGAACCGCCGCAAACCCCGCGTGCATACTCCGGTCGTGAGCCGCTACCCTGCACCGGCTCATGTCCATGACTTTGTCTTGCAACCATGCGGCCTGCACTTGATCCCATTCGGCCACCGGGTCCATCGAGCCGAGCCTACTTGTCTCTCCACTCCTCGGAGGCCCCGCAAGGTTAAGACCTTTTGTGTTCGCTCTTCACCTGCACCAACGCAAATCAAGACACAACCTGCACTTGCAATACTCGCCAAGAGTCAGTCCACACCACATTGTCAATCACTCATCACACCAGGGAGCGACCATCCACCGGTCCTCGGACGCTCTGATCCTCATACGCCACATCATGCATGCACATAGGCACGACTGCATGAGGGCCGACCGTGGCCTTGGCTGGTGGCAAAACGGATGGAGGTGGGAAACGGATGCGCCGGTGACCAAGGTTCCGTCGAGGGGGGGGGGCATGGAGAGAGGGGCACCGAAGATGGGAGGATCTGCTGGAGAGGGGAGATACACATGAGTTTCCTAATGTCCGGTAGCAGGGAGAGCCACTATCTACCAAGCAGTGAGAAAGTTTCAATCGGGACCACATATTTGGTGGAGTATATGCTGTTAATTTTGGTGAAATAGATCACGTACAGGACGGAATGCAAAGTGTTGTCATATCATGCATGCAAGCTTGAGATCAACTCCCTCCGTCCCAAAAAAAACATGATGGAATGCAAAGTGTTGTCATATCATGCCAGCATGAGATCAACTCCCTCCGTCCCAAAAAAAACATGCCGCTTTATAAATTATCAAATAGATTATCATCTTTGATGTGGCTACCGAGTTATCTTTATACATTATATGCACATGGAAAGATGGTACATATGTACTTGGGATGGTCAAATTGGGACTACAAAGGGATGTGTACATAACTCCTCGTAATAAGGAAATAATTGGGGAGAGACATGGTTGATGAGGAGATGGACAATCTTAGATATGAACATTCATGTCAAAGATAAGGTGAGCTCTTTCCTTTGTATTAATTTTAGTTATTTTGATAATAAATTGCTACCTAAAGATATAATTATAATTAGGAAAAATGAAGAGGGTCATAAATTACTTGAAGAGAGGCACAGAGGTGCAGAGGCGACTACCAAAGGACGTCCAAGACAAGTTGGAGGTTCATACTATATCAAGTTTGAGTTCACCTTAGAGTACAGGAGCATTCTGCCTTAGAATTGACACCCAGATCACATACGGAGTCCGTTTTGGACGTTCTATAAATGCATGGAAAGTTGAGAAGATACCATTTCCAATGACACCGATTCATGTCAAAATTCCATCTAAGTTAGCGGGAATCATCGAAACAACTAGACATATAGAATCTGCGATTGTGTTGTGCCACATTTTGTCGGACCTTAGGACTTATAAGTTTGCTTGAGACTTAGGCCTAAGTTGCTGTGCGCCCTAACCAGGAGGAGAACGCCCCAAGGGTGCCCTAGGTCATCCTCCCCCCTTGGCCCCCTCCTCTTAGATGGAGTATAAAACTCAGTAGCCACCACCTTAGATTGTTGGGTTTTGCTTACATTCTTTTGCCAAGAACAGTTTTGCCATTTATCGGTTTGTGAGACCCAAGATTCTAGTGCTTAATCCAAAGATTTTATGCAATTGATCAAGTTGTCATCTTCCTTTCCCTTGCTTGTGTTCTTGATTCGCATGTAGGGGATAGCCTTCGTGGTGAGGTCAACTAGCTAGGATGCACACGGTTGATAACTAGAGGAGAAGTGATGATGCGATTGCAGGGTTCGGGTCATGCCGATCAGAAGCTAGATCATTCGTGTCATGTCTCTACCAAATCAAGACTTATCCTCACCTGACAGAAGATCGGACACCCTAGTTTCCATCACATGATACCCTAAGAGGGGGTGGATTGGATGTTTTAAAACCTAAATTTCCAAGCACAAATAAAAATATTCAAAATTCTATCTAGATGTGCACTAGATTTTTCTACATGTTGCAACCGTAAAAAAGTTTTACACCGTAAGTTCCAGACGTCCAATCCTATAAACTACACATGGCAATTTTAGGTAATTTAAATGTGAAATGTAAGTACAATACGAAATGCAGAAGTAAATGAGGTAGAGATGGCAAACTCCTCGTGTGATGACAATGTGACTTTTACCAATGTATTGGAAAGTAAAACTTTTCACTATAGTCCTTATTGTTGGAGTCCCTCTCAAAAGGACTGGCCAAACAAGAGCATGATTTACCTTAACTCCATAGGATAGCCGACGGGCCGTCCCCATGCCCAAGTCGGTCTTTGCCTAGGCTCTCGCACATACTCCTTTCTGCTCTTCAACTCGTAGAGCTTCGGCAAAACGCCCAGGGCGTGTCTTCCCTATCACAAGCACTAGTGGCCACTCCACAAACGCAGTTGAGGGTCTCGCAACACTAACACAACTCTTTGTGCGTGCAAACACCAATACAATGGAAGTGTGCAAACCTTGCCTAATACTTAAAGTAGTACACAAATAGGACTAAACTAGTAGTAATCAAGGCCTAAGCCAAATATCACCTGTTTGATATGTGTTTGTGAGGTCGCCAAGAGGGACCCCAGTACGTGGTGGTTCTGACTGGTGCGCCATCGTCAGAGTGCGGAGACATGTACTTTCAAGAAAAATAAATAAATCAGGAATGTCAAGAGCACGTGAGTGAGAATCGGTCGCCGTTGCCGGCAGTGCGGCCTGGCTCAGAGTCAGAGGTGAACACAGGATTCCGTCACCGGAGGCGCGGACGACAGGTGCGCCATGGCCAAGGTGATCCGATAGGGGATCGATACTGCTATTTGTTGTTACTAGCAGTTAAGAATTTTATGAAATCGTATAGAAATAGTTTTTGAAATAAGATAATTGAATTTTATATCCATTTCCATTTGAATTGGGCAGGTATATTTCAAATGCTGGAGGCTCTCATCATATCTGAGCAAGTGCTGCAATGAATTTTCTAGATCACTTGAGCTTGTGAGGCTACTACATTGACTCGGGCAGTCTTCAACTATGCCTTTGAGCTAATCTCTCAAATTGTCTCAGGGGGCACACTTTTTTGTACCTAAAATGTGTGCACAAGTACATCTTATTTATAATGCATAATAGATTATATTAAGTTATGCACAACTATGATCTTGGTGATATATTTATTCTATATTTATACTTGACTTCACATTATTATTATCCTATTGAATTCAATCTGCATTGTAATATAAATATTTTGTTGCCCATAGCAACTCACGGTCAGATTCCTAATTATTTGAAAGATAAGAAAAAGTATTGGTTTGAAAACGATTGCGCTATGCACATCTGCTTGATAAGCCATACCTACCGTATCACACGAGATTAGGCTAATATATTGTCTTTGTACACTGCCAGCGCGAACATATAGTAGATTTGGCATGATAGTTGAACAATCAGTTGCCAATAACGAAAGTGTCATGTGGGCAAACCCATTATTGAACGTACGTATACATATACATTATACGTATATATACCAAGTAACACGAAACACACACCCACGGATAACAACGTAGTAAGTGCCAAAAGAAAACGTTGAGGTGGTAGCTCTGCTAGTGCTGCACGTAGACGTTGATTTCCTTAACGCTGCCGCCGGCGATGGTTTTAGTACGGTCAGTTTAACACTACGTGAAAAACTTACTTCGGTAACGGGTATAGATGGCCTTTAGTAACGGGCAAAGCGCCCTTTACCGATCAAGTGTTACAAATGAGCGAAGAAAGGTAACAGGCTGATGCCCGTTACTGATAACACGTATTCGTAACGGGCATCAAACAACGACCGTTACCACAACTAGTCACCGGTCACGTGAAATGACTGTTTCTCTGGGCCCACATGGAACTTTGGTAACGAGCACCAAAATAGAGCCCGTTACATGAACTCAACATCGGAGACACGTGCTGTGAACCTGCGTCTCCTCTGTCTCGACGAAATGAGACGCGTCCATTTCACGTGCGTCTCAGTACAACTAGTATTCGTAACGGGCATCAAACAACGACCGTTACCACAACTAGTCACCGGTCACGTGAAATGGCTGTTTCTCTGGGCCCATAGAGAACTTTGGTAACGGACACCAAAACAGAGCCCGTTACATGAACTCAGCATCGGAGACGCGTGCTGTGAACCAGCGCCTCCTCTGTCTCGACGAAATGAGACGCATCTATTTCACGCGCGTCTCATGTCTCTCGACTAAAGGAGACACGTGCTATGAACCCGCGTCTCCTCTACCTTGACGAACGGGCCAAGTTCTAGGGCCCACCGGTCAGTATTGGTAATGGGCTTTTACGCTGCCTGTTACATTGTTGGCATGTTTGTAATGGGCGTTCCAAATGAAGTTTGTAACGGGCTTTTACTCTGCCCGTTACATTGTTGACATGTTTGTAACAGGCATTCCAAATGAAGCCTGTTACTCACTGATCAGTGTTTGTAATGAGCTTTAATTAACGCCTGTTACAGATACGTAGGCCACCCCTACAGTAACCTGCCTGCTTGCCGGCTGTATCCTGGAACCAGCCAAGGATTTGGCAGCCATCAGAGGCTGCATCCTGCCATCCTGGAACCAACCAGGATATGACAGCCACCACAACAAGGAGACATCACAAACGCATTCTCACATCACAGATATAGACAAGCAAGATCACATTTATAGACAAGCAAGATCACATCAAGTTTCAAGTTACTCATCAGGGCTTGTTTGGATGGAGTCATGAGAAAACTGCCTAAACCGGGCAACATCTGACACCAACCAAGCAAGCCAAGCAGGTTTCTCAAGCAACAACACCTGACTAAAGAAGACTAGATGCAGCAAGTTTCAAGTTTCTGGCTACAATGAACTCACGGTACACAATTATAGAAGTTGCCCTTTCGGTCGATGGTCTCCTTAAGAATGTACTCGCACAGCATCTCCTGGACCCGCTTTAGATCTTCTGTAGAAACATCTACGATAGCTTTGAAATCCTGCAAAATGCAATCATTATGAGAATACAAGTAGAAATCAGTTTCTAAAATCAAACAGAGAATATGAGCAGAGACAAGGCTGAGCATTATTATCTACTTACAGCAGCCTTCTTGATGTCAGGTATGTCATCGAGTAGTCTTAACATATTGAATGCCACATGGAATCCACACAAAGAGGACCGCGATGGCTGCTGAGCACACTGCATCGAGGTACCAAAATGACAAGTTAATGCAGTACCAAATGGGTAAGAAGGGACCATAAAAAACCTCAGTCTTACATCGAGATTTGGTTTGTGCTTGAGTTTTGTGGTTTTTGGCTTTTTTTTTCTTTCCTTTCGTCACTCCGTCCTATGCACATGTACCAAAGGCCCTACATGATCAGTAATACCGATTAGAAACTCTAAGAGATTGAATTTTTGTGAACAAAACCTACGAGATACTGACCAGTCCACAACAGCTTTGAGGTCTGTGAACTTTCGTGCAGGATATTGTTTAGAAGAATCTAGATACCAAACCTCTTTGAACTTCATACAGATGATCAATGTTACCCAGTGGCCAGTGTAGTAGGCACCCACCTTGTAGTCGTTGTTCATTGCATTTCCGATTGGTTTTACAACAAGGCCAGAATGCTGAGAAATATTTGTGGAAGTGAAAATATCTGGATCCAAAAACCCAACACTGATCTGCATCTCCTCTACCTTGTCCATCATTTTTCTACAAAAAATCAAATTGTTAGCATGCATGAACTTTGTGGTCAAAATTAAAGAAATATTTTTTTAGGTTTTAAGGGACTTACAATGTCCACAACCTCAAGAAGGTAACATCCAGAAAAGCCAGGGTTATAAGGTTATACACGCCACTAAATGCAATGTTTAACATTAAAGCACCACCACCTTGAAAGTAGTCTTGATCCACCTTTGCTGTAAAGGCAAGTTTATCCTTACTGTGGTCCATGAAGTAAGCATGCAACCTGGCACAATTTGGT
The DNA here is from genome assembly GCA_036936925.1 of Cenchrus fungigraminus. Lineage (NCBI taxonomy): Eukaryota > Viridiplantae > Streptophyta > Magnoliopsida > Poales > Poaceae > Cenchrus > Cenchrus fungigraminus. The sequence goes on along the minus strand of CM072774.1, from coordinate 96,099,587 downwards.
CCAGTAGCCTCTAAGTCCGAATTTGACATCATAGGTACACCAGGCTTGTATTTTGGTTCCTGTTCTGTCCCAATAATACAGTTAAGAATCTCATCTTTAGACAGAGGTTTCCTGGCCTGGTTCTCCTTATGTAGTGGAGATTGCCTGGGCTCCTCCTCCTGTTGCAGAGGCTGTTGTTGCATCTGCTGCTTAAGGGGAGATTGCTTGGGCTCCTCCTCTTGCTGCAGAGGCTGCTATTTCATAGTCTTCCCAGGGGTAGGTGCCGCAAGCCCTCGACGAGCATCTACTACTCACCAAGAACCTGCAGCATCACCTCGGGCCTCTACAGCATCACCTACAAACTCTCCATGACTCTTCACTGAGGCACAGTACAAAGAGTGGGGAAGATACCTACACTTTGCAAGCGTTCTTCTCGCTCCAAGCTTCTATAAACTTCGCATCCTATGCTCTGGTGGATGGTTACATGCCCATGGCATGACTAAAATCCTACTCTGCGGCTTCATAGCTCAGCAATGCTCGGTGCTTGCCTCCTTCAGCCTTATGGTGCTATTTATAGCTAGAACCAGGCCTTGAGCAGCCGATGAAGTGATGACACTGTTACCATGTGATTGAGAGGTCCTGTAGACATGTGGATGATTAAAAGCGATGCACTTTTTCCCTACCTCACGACGAATTTGTCGTTTGTGCATCAATGATGCCCGAGGCCGCTGCAGCGTCACATGGCTACAGTACACCTCTTGGTCAGTGGGCAGTTTGTCATTTTCTGGGTGGCAACAGAATCTCCGACCACTGTTGACCTGTGACCCTGCAGTCCACGGAGAAGATAAGACTGACTCTGTGTCAGATGGCCCCGCACCTTGCTACAGTTACGGACGACAACGATGATTAAATCCTACCTTTACGGTTCTACGTCTTTATTGCACCCGCTAGGCTCTTCGTCCTGGTGCACCCTCTATGGCTCTGCACGTAAACAGACCTGTTCCAATCAGCCTATATTTTTGTTCCCTGAGCAGAATGGTTGTAGGTTCGATTGAAGACCTCCCGGGGTAGGCGTGCCTCGCTGCTCTGCCAGATCCGTCTGGGCGCCTGGAGATCAGAAGCTTCACATCGGAAATTTCGTCGGGCCCCCGTGGTCGGTGTGCCTAAAACTAAGGTCGTCCATACCTTTGTACTATGGCTCCGCTGGATGGCTGGCAGCTATGCTGGTCGTCTGGGCACCAAAACGACCTCCTTAAGGTCGGCGTGCCTTAATACCTTGGTCTCGAAATACCTTGGTATATCTACGGCTCTGCCAACCTAGTTGGACGCTCTGGATGTGTGACCTTCCTGAGGTCGGTATGCTTTCGTAGCTGTGCCAGCCTGCTCTGGACACCCAAGATTTTGCGTAAGGAATGAAGGCTTCCCTGTGGGGTGCGCACCTAATGACCCTGTCAAGTACCTCATAATACTTAGGCACTTTTGATCTGAGACCTTCTCGAGGTCAGCATGCCTCAGGTGGCTCTGCCAGACTCTTTGCAGCTATGCAGGATATCTGGGTGTCTCTACACTCCATTCGTTCAAGATCCATATATTATCATAGCCTCACCGACGACGATTCCGGATATCACAACTTCAGCTACGACATCATTGACGACCTCTTCATGCGATGATGATTTAAAGACCTTACTGGGTATCCTCGGATATTGAGCATTGTTGATTTAAGGTCTCTTTGAGGTCGGCACGCCTATAAGGCCTCCTCGAGGTCGGCCCTACTAGACTCCTTGCAGCTATGTAAGGAGATCTGGGTGCCTCTACACTTTGTTCGATCAAGACCATGACTCAGTTTTCTTCTCTTTTTTGAGCATCAAACCAGCCATGCTGCCTGCTTCAATGCTCGGGGACTACTCTACGAGTGCGTCTTCGACGCCCTCTTGTTTCCTTCGTCGTACCGACCTGTTGGGAAACCTGTTTCTCATCAAGTCGTTACTCGACCTATTTTTTCTTCTTCTCTTTCTTTTTTGGATCATCATACTGGCCATCTTGCCCGCCACGATGCTCGGATACTACTCTATGAGTGCGTCCTTGACGCCCTCTGAATTTTTTCATCGTCGTTTCGATCTATTGGAAGTCTGCTTCCTATAGGTCGTCACTCGACATCTCTTCGTTCAGAAAAACTACAAACAGGTCGGCTGCTAAGCTGGCTAGTTTTTTCTTTTGGACCGACATGCACGCTATTCGACCTGTCGATAGCTTCAAGACTTCGTCATGACCCTCTCGAGGTCACTGCGCCTACACATCGCTCGGGGGCTTGTGAGACATGGGTACCCCTGGGTCCCCACCGACCAGGCTCACGGCCGTCCCCGACAAGTGGGTCCGGCCTACTAGAAAACCCGCCGACCTGATAATGGGCCCAACCGACTTGGTTGGTGGCCCACACGACCTCCTGAAGACCTTCTAGAAGATTCCCTAGACGACCTTATCCAATCCGATCGAGTAACTTAGCGTGCAAGACAAGGCAGAAGACGTCGGCTGCGCCTCTAGACAGTCCGAAGATCACGGGATTATGTTGTAACTTTCCTTAGATTGGTTTCCCTATTGTAACCGACCAGGACTCAGGGCCCACCGACCATGTCCGTCAGCCAATATAAGGCGGGCAAGGCCGGACCCCTGAGGCCAAGTCATCCCAAGTCGCAATCCGCCCAAAGCAATACAATCAAGAACTGGACGTAGGGTTTTACTCTCCGGAGGCCTGAACCAGTATAAATTCGCCGTGTCTTTCGTGTTTCGTGTGCTCGTGCGCAACCTTCGAGTTCTTAGCCCTAGATTTCACCCCGCCGAACAAATAAACCACCGGGGTTGACACCCCTGTGGGCTGTGCAGATCTAAACATCTGACAGTCTCCGTAGTTTCTGTTGATGTGAGCGTTGGTTTTGTGAGCTGGAGTCCCCAGCAGTCAGAGTTTGTATCCGCGTTTGTACCCAAACTTACTTGCTTTCTATAAAAAGCTGGGATGTTTCCTTTGTCAAAAAAAAAAACTAAATGTTCGCATCAATGATTGCTATCGCACTAGCATGTGGACGTGAAGCCTTTAGTCTCGGTTGGTATTACCAACTGGAACTAAAAGGTAGGGGGGCGTTAACAACTACTCGAGGCCACGTCGACGAAAATCCTCTAGTCCTGGCTCCAAGTTTCAACCAGAACTAAAGCCCTGTACCAAATGTCAGTTCTCTAGCTATGTGCCTTATCATAATATATATGAGCCCAAAATAAATGATAGAACTAGCTGCATCCGCTGCTGCCTCCCATCTAAATCAGAAACAACATGGACACACACCGGAATCACTTATTTGAACAACGAAACAAGACACACATCTAAATCGCATGCTAGCTCCAACCCTTAGCCGGCCGTGCCTCCAGCGCCCCTCGACGGCCACACCCACCGCTAAGGCCGCCGGACCCGCGGAATGCCTAGCCCGAGCCCACCGCTACAGCCAGAGCATGCCGTACCCACGCCTGCCGCTAACTGGAGTAGGCCCACGCTGAGGCAGGCTGCACCTGCCGCCAACGTCGAGGCAGACCACGCTCAGGCCCGCGTCGGGGAGGGCCACACCCCCACCTGCTGCTGTGGCCGCGCCCGTGTGCTCCAAGCTCCGTGGGCCGCCGGCCTGAGAAGAGAGAAATGTGTGAGGGAGAAATGAGAAGAGGATATTGTTGTGTAGATAAATGCATACATAAAGAGATGGAGGAGATGGATGGGCCGAGTGTTAGTGGCGATGCCAAAGTTCACCCGGTACTGATGGGGGACATTCAGTCCTGGCCCAGTACTAAAGGTTGCCTGACCATTTAGTATCGAGTGATGTGAACGCTCGGTACTAAATGGAGGCCTTTAGTACCAGGGGTCGCCCACACCTGGAACTGAAGGGGGAGCTTTGGGCTCCTACATTCCTACCCGGTAATGATTCATCCATTAGTATCATGTGCGAAACTAACCTGTCGATTCTCTATTATATTAGTGCAAGAACAGTTTCATCACTCATTATTTGTGAGAACCCAACTTTGTATGTTGTTATTAGCAATATTCAGATTGCAGCTACCTTGTTTTTCTTGTGTTCTTTGATTTGCATGCAGGAAATCCTTCACGACGAGGTCAGTCATGGTTGGTAAAGATAAAGAAGTGTTGTCTTGAAAACGATTACACGATGCATATTGGTACGCTGCACGATAAGGCTACAGGTATTATGCCATACCTACCGATCACACAAGACCTAACTTATCGTGCCATACGCCCATACTACCTTGTTGGTACACTGCCAGCGCGTACGTATACTTAAGATTTGGCATGATAGTTGAACAGTCAGTTGCCAATAACGAAAGTGACATGTGGGCGAACCCATTATTGAACGTACGTATACGTATACCAAGTGACACGAAAAACACACCCACGCATAACAACCGCGAAAAACATGCATGTTGAGGTGGTAGCTGTGTGCTAGTGCTGCACGTAGACGTCGATCTCCACGACGCCGCCGCGGGCGAGGTCGTAGTCGTAGTTCCTGGTGAGCATGTACCCCCTGGCGAACCGGAACTTCCCCGTGCCGCCGATGACCACCGACTCGCGCACGGTCGCGTCCATGTCGATCCGGCCGTTCGCCGTCACGGAGCTGCCCTGGTGCTCCCCGGCGTCGAGGACCATGTGCATGGTCAGGTGCGACACGATGCCGCCCTCCGACACGCGCACGGCGAACCCCTGCGCGGTGCCGACGCGGGCGCTGTCGCCGCTCGGCCCCACCGTCAGCGCGTTGTTCAGCACCACCACGTCGCCGAACTGCCGCGGCGACGACAGCAGCCGTGACAGCGTCGTGCTCGTCTCGGTGGCGGTGGCGTTGTCGTCACCGCCGTCGCTTGGCAACGACGACGCGGGTAGGAGGGACCTGCCCGCGACGATCCGTGCGGCGGTCGGGCGCGGGCCGGTGTAGTCGTCGTGCATGAAGAAGTGGAGGTGCGTGGTGGCGGTGCTACTGCCAACCGTGTCGGAGCTGCGGATGTAGGCCACAACGGCGAGGAGGAAGGCGACGGCGGCGCCGAGGATGGCGGAGGGGAGGGAAGCCATGGCCCCTCGATGAGGGATTGCTTGCTTGAGTCCTTGAGGCTAAGGTTTTGCTTCCTGCCAGATTGGTAGTGTGTGTATGCTGCATATCCGTCATCCGTGCTTACATATACTATACACCAGCACAACTGGTCTCTCTCAACCCTTCTAAGACTTTTCATCCGGACGTGTGAACGTATGGTACAGATAATTGCGACCCTGTCTTTTCGGAACATGAGGAATATTAGCATTCAGCTCTTCCAACATGTGCTATTTCAGAGTAGAGTACGTCTCAGCCATACAAAAAAGACGTCTCCTTATCAGCCACACGAGGATTGATGAGATACCTTGCTTTTGGCTACGGCTGCTCTCTACTGTGCCGGTTCAAATCGTCTCTGTCCAAAGGTAATTGATCTTTTCAAGATCAAATTTTAATTTATCGGAAAAATATTTTTTTGATTGTATGAACCAGGCTGTTTCTGGTTGAATGGTTTCTTTCAACCCTTGAGGACACATCGTGGATGTCCACCCGTCTTTTTACGACTAAGTGATACCCTACACGTTGCTGTAGGAATTTTTAAAATAAATTTCTAAGGTGAAAATTGAAATTAGAAACACTAAGATGATTCCATTGCAACATTCTATGACATTTGAAACTATAAAGTGATTGTGTGACAACATTCTTTTGCAAACGATATTATACATGAAAACATGTTCGTTTTGCTGATAGAGACCTGCTATTAAATGATTGATCCTCCATATATTTTTTGTGAGATTTTTTTAGTGTGGTACTTGCAAAGACTAACAAAATTGCACACATAGATGCTAATAGTCATAGAAAATCGACAGAATTCATAAATAGATGGACCTAACAGATGATGACATGTCATATGATTTAATGGGTCTCTAGATGAAGTAGATAGCTCGCATGTCGAGAGAAAAATAATCTATGACTCTTCATGAGGTGCATCTATATAGGTTATATAGATTGACACTCGAACTTTGCTACGGTGGAGAGGTGGTCCCGCCATAGAGTGATAATGACAAGCACAAAATTAATCGTTTACATGGTACAGTGACTATGACGTAACAGAATCACCACATTATTGTTTATCCATAAAGAACATGTAGTCTGTACTCTGTACGTAACAGTAAAATGCAACGTTTAAACATGTAAGGATATATACACAAGGGGGACTATTACAGAAAGCTAGTTGCTTCACAACTAGCTTATCAGCACCAGACGGTGATGGTTTTTCACTACCCTATCATAATACTAGTAAAATGCACGTGCGGCACCCACACGTCTAAAAAAATCATAATAAACAAAAAAAATATATTTTCCAAACGAAGGTACATGGACATATTCAATAACAAAAATATAATCACATACCAAAATAATTACGCTGGGATGCATCCCACAAATGAGAGAACTCAATGAACCGTTGTCTTTCTAGCGACCGACACGATGACACCACTCCCCCACCCGTTCTCAATGCTCTCCCTTGCGCCGCCCTCTCCATCGTCTTAGATGACCCTTGTCATTGGATCTGCTTCCATCAGCCGTGGTAGAACGAATTCGGTAAGAGTCGCCAAATTCACCCCCACCACCCCAACATCACCCAAATTGACCTTAGAAAAACTGTGACACACCCTCGACTCCACTGACAACATGATATCTCCCACCAATAGATGGTAACACCCCCAACCACCTCGCTTCTCTGCCGACAAACCACCACCGCAGACGGATACCTTAAAAATGGAGACAATTTAAAAGTTTCAATGTCATTCATACATAAGAGTATATGTTTGTACCAATTTTAGACAGTGTGTTCTATAAGACCACATGACGACATGTCTCCTCCACTGACAACATGATGTCTTAACTCTGAATATGCAAAATCCAAGGCAAGTAGAACTCAATATTTCACAAGTGCATTTATTATCCTTAACGGAGAGGAACAAAGAACTTTGTGCTAGCCAATAGACACAAAGTGGAAATACATACTGGATCTCAAAATATAGATACACCAGCTAGGTCCTGTATGTTTTCCCTCTTTATGGTCTAAATGAAAAATATGATTGACTATGAATAATGAACCAAAATGTTTTTTCTAGTTATTTTTCCTAATCAATTTCCCAATTAATCTTCAATGGAAATAAAGAATAGAAGTACACATGCATTAAGCTTCTATTCTCAGAAACCAAACAAATTGAGGGTACTGATGAAAAAATTGGTTATGTTTGTATGATGGGTTTGTAACCGATCTTAATTATTTAGACTCCATCTCTTGTAATAACTGGGAAAAAATGGCTTTTAGAGGAAATTAAAGGAAGCAGAGTACTGTACTCACGAGACACTCAACATCTCTACCATCCGTTGTGCCCTTTGGCACATATGTGCCAACAACTGTGGAGTTCCATTCCCTGATAGATAAATACATGAGGAAATAGCCTGCTTTGGAGAATGACTTTCTATATCCGAGACAGATCACTTCTATTCACAAAAATAAAGAGAAAAACCATTACACATAACAAACCAAAGATATCTACTTAATCACTACATCACTACAACTATATAACTCACCAGTTCAATTATTTGCTAAAGTCAAACAATATAACATCCCAACAGTCATACAGACACCTAAGTACACCTAACAAAACGTACACGACAAACCAACTATATTTTGAATCCAACGAACCAAACTGATGCTACCACCTCTTCTCTCACTCACTCAATTGCATCCAACGGCTCACCTCCTCCAGATCAATCACTCCTCCCACGCGCGCATCCCCTCCTCGCTCACGCACGCGCGTGGCCCCCGTGCTCGGTCACAACACTCCCACCCGCGCCTAGAGGGAACCTGAGGAGACGGGCACGCGAGACAAGGAGACACAGGCGGCGGCCGTCCCCTCCCTCATCCATCCCACACTTCCCCCTACCCCCCCCCCCCCCGCGCTGGGTGACAGGGAGTCCGTGGACGAGAGACGCCAGCTAGGAATGCGGTTTGGCGGCGCCGGCACCCGCTACGTTATGCACGGCTGCCGGTGAGGTCTACGGACGGACTGCAACGACCGGTGAGGAGTGGCGCGGGGCAAGGCTTGGCGGCCAAAATTTGGCTGTGGTGGCCCCCGCATGACTCTGGCGGTAGCGGGAGTGGCGGCGCGCGTGGGAGTTTGCCATCTCCACCGTGCTCCCGGCCGTACGGCCAACGCATCTAGGGTTTCACTACTGCCTACTCCTTTGCCAACACGCGAAGCAGGTTGGTGGTTGTCCTCAAAATCTCCTCTCGGCGCATCAATCGCTACTCTCTGACCTACTTCACAGGTTGCGACATCGATGGTGGTTACACCGGTGCCAGTGGATGCGAAGATACTAGCCAAGGTCGACGAGATCCGCCTCTTCCATGACTGCATCAACCGCAGCACATCCCATCTACCCCGGGTGATGTACAACGTCATCTCCCATAATTTTCTTGCTTTTGCCTCTTCTCACCGAGAAAATGGCAAATTTGGGGCTCTAAGCATCGCCCTTCGCAGTTTTGCCATTCCTAACATCGACTTCGTAAAAATAAGTCATGAAACATTGGCCTCTTGTAAATCATGTCATTAGGTTTATTTTGCCTCTTTTGTAATTCATTTTCTTGTATTTGGAGCAGGATTGGACGATTTTGTCCTTCTTTTCTTTTTTTTCCGTGTGCCTGCATACGGTGGCCCCCCCTGGCATACGTACAAGCGGAGGACTTCTGACATCTGAGAAACATGTCTTCAGTTCCAAGTCTGCCGTCAAACTCTACCAGCCGCCATAAATTCCAGTGTCCCGCCGCCCGTCCTCGCCCGCCGGCGACATCCTGGCCACAGCCACACCTGCCCTCGCAACCAGGGCCGGCGGCCTGGAGGCCAGCCAGCCAAGGGCGGCCTCCGCTCGTACGTATGCAAACACGGGCAAAAAAGAAAGGAATGGCAAAATCGTCCATCATCCTTCAAATACAAGGAAAAATATTAAGAAAAAGGGGAAATAAGTCTAATGTTATGATTTACAAGTGGCCAACGTTTCAAAGCTCATTTTTACAATGTTAGGAATAACAAAACTGTGAAACGCGATATTTGAAGTCCCAAATTTGCAATTTTCTCCTTCTCACCAGCGGGGATGCATCTGCCAAGTCAATGGTCAGATCCCCTTGAAATGAACGTGTCAATCGATTTATCATAAATCTTCAATATTTGCAGTGCGGAAACAAAAGCATCATGTCTCAGCAACTCATTTAAGTACAGCTAATAGAATCGATCTAAATGAGATTATATAAATAGCGGTCCAGCCTTGTGCTTCAGTGGATGCGTGCATGCTCGGGTTATCCAATTACATGTGCCTACAAAGAAATTATAGTTATCCTTTACAAGTAGTATTTAGATTTACCTGTTCAGTTATACCGAGTATGGTTTGCTTTCATGTGACAGCTTAGTCACAGTTTGTTTTCTGTCTTGTGTTACCTACATTTTTGTTTATCTGAAGGTAGGATAGCTTTAATAGGAAGCATCAGTCCATTCTTTTCTTATTGTTACTCTGCTCACCAGATGTTTGATAGAGTGCTTGTGATGTATGAACTCCACTAGTATTTCTATTTTGAGAATAATTTTAGAAAATCTATTACATATTTTTCTTCCTGGTGGCAAGAATGGATTATATACATTGGCAAAGCAGGGGAAAAATGATATCAGATAGGCGTCAAGGGATGAGCTGCATCTCCTCCTTAACTCTGAGTTATGGTTATGTGCTCTAAAGCAAGGCAACTGTGCAGCTAACCAATTCTGAGTCAATTCGTTAACTTGGATTATTAGGTTTTTCTTATAGCTTGATCTAGAGAGTAGATTATTTTTTTCAATGTTTTCACGTGGAAAGAATAGCAGATGATAGTTTTCCTTCTTTTTCTCCTGTTCTGATCCACAACGCATAACGAGTGGAGTAAAATTTTAATTGGCAGCCAACGGACCCATAGCTCATGTATTTGATTATGAATTTAATTGTCACACCTCAATTTGAAAGCAAATTCGAATGCATAGAATACATGTGCGTCAGGATCAAAGTTCACACATGCATTAACTTAGAGAATACCAAAACATAGTGTCAAAGCGTAAAAGAAGTATTATAACATTATTACATGACTGAATGTCTCATAAACGAACCAAAAGCGAGTACTAGCAGCGGAAAAGGACGTCTCCACAGGCAGCAGACTGGTGGCACGCTCGCCTAGAACTCATCGAATTTCTCTAGGAAAGTCTTCAAAGCGTCCATCTAAGCAGCAGCCGGGTTGTGTAGATGTAATATAAATAACAACAAGCATGAGCACATATCGTACTCAACAAGGGAAAACACTATAACAACATGCAAAGGCTTTATGGTGGAAGCTTGTGGTTACATAGCAGGTCAGCATTTTAGTTGGTCAAGTTTTATTAAACAGTATTTACTAGCAAGTATAAGTGTATACCAAACCCAACTAACATATGCACTAGCACCATAGAATGAAATGCACAAGTTTAAAGTTCCATCTTCCATAATGTTACTCATGTGACGGTCCAGGCCGCCATTGACCGTGGGCACGGCTAACCGGTCAGTTTTACACTCTGCAGAGGTCGTACATCTTTACCCACAAGTCGCTTAAAAGTCCCGAAGAACTTTAGACCTAACCACGCTGTGCAAAACTAGGCACAATACCACACTACCGAGGTGTGGCTTCATAGGGACGCTACGAAGCCTTTACAAAGATTTTCTAGCATGGGCTGCTTGCTAGGTTACCTGATCAGTGCAGTGCATAAACCTCTCTCAAACTGCGAAGCTACCATAGAGCAGATCTGCCTGAGGGCCGGGCTATACACCATCTACCGTCAGCCCCCAACCCCTTTCAGGTAAAGCATACCACATACTAAAGTTTCTAATTACTTGGCCAAGACAGAGCCATATGTCTTGTGGTTGCACTGTTTTCTTGGGTGGTCGCTCCATGTTCCGATTAACAAAGGTGCTCTTGTATTAATGAGGGTATAACACAAAGTAAATCCATATTAACAATTGTTCCATTAAACCACCCAAACAAGGAGATGCGCTAGCAAGTGCTACCCAACATTAAAATAAACCCAGGCTGATCAAGGCATAGAGGTAAACAACACTAGTCGAACCTTAAATAATAGGACCCGTCATATTGATGCAAGCAATAAGTAAATAAATGACGTAATTAAAATGCATCTTGTAATAGGTAAAAGGGAATGCAGCAAAGGACTTGCCTTCTACCAACACTTGCTGCTACTCAAAGTCTTCGAGGTCTTCAACGGCAGCGAACTCCTCGAATGGATCGTTCTCTACGTACCACACATTCACATACAAAGGAACAATACAATACAATAAAATAAGAAACAGTACACCAATCATTGCAAATAGAAACATAAATAGTAGAAAACTAATCTACTCATCGAGACGAACACATGGATATAAAGAACGCTAAAAATGGAGTTCAAACGTGTAATCTATAGCTAAAACAAGCTACAGGGGCTTATCTGCAGGAAAACTAAACTTACAGGGGCCTATCAACAAGAAACCGATGGCTAAAACCTAATTCTACAAAAAAAACATAAGGTTTGCGGCGCAAAACACAAAGGGTGTACCTCGGGCGCTAAAACCAGAGAGCTCGGGGTCTAAAGCATAAAAAACAGGACCTATCCGTAACGATCTTTGCATGCGGAAGGGCATAGCTGTAAAACCATAAAACAGAGAGGGCTCTTTTGCAAAAAGGCGTGGCGTAGGGCTGGGTTGACCGGTATCCTCCCGGTTTGACTTGAGGTTAGATCTGATCTGGGCCGTGGGATCGAGATCGGATGGCTGCGGTGGCGCGCAAGCGCGCGAGCGGCGGCGCACGACCGAATTTCGGCAAGCTCGCTCGGATTCGAGCTAGGGGCTTCGGTTTTGAGCATGGATAGCACCGGGATGAAGCGGGCAACACGCAAGATGGATCAAGGGCACCAGGATAGGCAGTCGGGCAACGGTGACGACGCGCGGCTCGGCAAGGCGGTCGGCGGCGCTGTGGCTCCAGTGAGCGCGCGCGAACGACACAAGGCAGAAGTGTCACACCCGAATTTGAAGGCAAACTCGAATGCATAAATTACATGTGCGCCAGGATCAAGTTACACACACGTAATGACTCGGTGAATATCAAATACAGTGTCATAGTGTGAAAGAGAGTATTATAACCGTTACATGACCGAATGTGTCATAAACGTATCATCAGAGCGAACAACTAGCAGCGGATCTTCAGAAAGGAACTCCACAGGCAGCTGACTGGTGGCACGTGCCCCTAGAACTCATCGGGAATCACCGTTGAAACCTTAAATATCTTCAACTCTGAGCAGCAATCTGGGTTGTGTAGATGCAATAAATAAACAAACGTGAGCACATGTCGTACTCAGCAAGGGGAGAATATCATAATAAACATGCAAGGCTGTATAAGTGGATGGCCAAAGGGTTTAAGCACTTTAGCATTTTAGTTGGTCAAATTTTATTAAGCAACTTACTTACTAGAAAGTATAAGTGTATACCATCCCACAATTAAAGTGTAGCATCATCATCATAAACATAAAGTAACAACAATTTAAATTCATCTTCCGATAGATTAATCATGTGAGGGTCCAGGCCGCTCATGACCGTGAGCACGGCTAATCAATTAGTTTAAACACTCTGGCAGAGGTTGTACATCTTTACCCACAAGTCACGTAAAAGTTCAAAAGAACTTTAGACCCAACCACGCGATGCTGATTAGGCATCATACCACACTGCCAAGGTGTGATTGCATAGGAACACTACGAGGCCTTTACAAAGATTCCCTAACGTGTAGCAACCCACTAGGTTTTAGGACGAAGTAGGGCATAAAGCTTCCTAGTAGGTACCGTGTCTTAGCAAAGCCCAACTCCCCGCCAGAGCAGGTCTATACCCCATCAACACCTCCCCATTGGCCCCTTTCAGGTAAGATCACTACAAGGTTTCTAATTATTCAGCCAAGCCAGAGCCATATAGCCTTGTGGTTGTACTGTTGTCCTGGGTGGTTCTCCATGTTCCAATTAAGCATGTGGTCTTGTAATTAACTTACCATTAATGAACATATAGCATAAAGGGTAATATGTTGTTTATCACCAACCCAGTTGAGCAACTAAGCAGCATCTACCATCAAGATTAATTAATCAACCCAGTTACAAGGCAATGGTCAAAAGAAACTAGGCATAATCCTTAATAGGAACCCATCAAAATTAATGCAAGTAAATACAGTGATTAAATGCATGTTTATATAAGATAAAGTGGGTATGAGCAAGGACACTTGCCTTCCACAAGATCCAGAAACTGCTCAGAGTCTTCAAAGTCTTCACCTTCAGGAAATCCCTCGAACTGCTCGTTCTGTACGCATCACACATTCACATGCAAAGAGACAATACAATAAAATAAGAAATAATACACCAATCATTTTAAATAGGAACAAAAGCTACACTAAACTAATCTACTCGTCGAAACGAACACATGGATATAAAGAACGCTAACAACGGAGTTAAAACGGGCAAACTACGGCTAAAACAAGATCTAGGGACTTGCTGGCAAGGTTTAGGAACTTCCAGGGACATAACTGCGAGAAACTGGGGGCATATACAGAATTATGTAAGTAAACCCGAGCGCTTACACGGAAAATCCGCAGGATGGATTGGATTGAGAGAATCTAAAGATTTTGAGGGTCTTTCTGTAAAACTCGCATGACTCAAACTTTTCTAAGGGGATTATCCTTTTCTCTAGGGACCTAATCGCAAAACAAGATCTTATCATCTTCTACATCTGGTTCGTGACGGACAGGAGTGTGCTGGAGCTCCTGGCCATTCTGGTCGCCGGCGGTGGGGGCGGCCTAGGGCTCGGACGAGGTGTGGAACGGAGAGAGAAGATGAAGGGGAACTCGTGGAGGTCCTCACCTGCGGCAGGAAGTGGCGGTAGCGGCCGGATTTCGGTGGTGGGCGGAGCTCGGGCGCACCACGGGCAGCAGCGGACTGCGGCTCGCTCTAGTGACGCCGCGACTCCAAGAAGAGGTGGCGGGTGTGCGTGCAGGTACAGGGATGCGGAGGACAGGCGCGGGCCATGCGCACGGGCGAGCAGAGAGCTCGAGAAGGGCCTGCCATGGAGGTTGACCGGAACATAACAGAGAAAAAGAGGGAAACGGGGATTAGATGGAGACGACCACGAAACTGTAGATTGAACGGCAAAACGGAAAGGAAACAACGAGACGAACGCGATGGTGTGCTCACCTTTGGCTAAAGATGAACGATGGTGACGGAAGAGCTCGCCGGAAAGTTCGCTGGAATTTAGCAGATGCAAACGTTCGGCGACGGTTGCGACGGTTCCTAGGAGCTAGGGTTATCGAAACTGGATGAGGTTGGCAGCATTGGAAAGAGGACAACAAGGAGATCATTGGGAACTATTTATTGGCCGAGATAGGGTCCGATTTATTTCCTTTTTTTCGAATTTCGGAAATTAATTTTGGATTAAAAACAATTCCAGGAAATCCTGAAATCATAATTAAATCACGAAAATTTTAGGGAAAATAGTAGAGATGATTTGGGACACGATGAATCCAAATAAAGTATTTGGAGCTCATGAAAAAGATTTTGAAGCCTTCTAATAAATAGAATTAGCTCAAGAGAGAAAAGAATAAATTCTCAGGAGGATTTGGTCAGCACCTAAACATATTTTAAAACCTTTTACACTCAAAAAAACACCAAGTTGCATCGGCATGAATGCAACACACATAATCATTTTATTTGATTTTTTTAATAAAAACAGTCAATGGCCTTTTCCTATACTATATTTCATGTAAAGAAAATAAATGTTGGGAAATTTTTAAAATTGAGAAAAATTGTTATTAATTTTTTTCTTCCTATTCACGTCCTGAAATTCGGAAATTTCAGGGTGTGACAACAAGGGTGCACGGAGACAGCATAGGAGGCTTCCTCACCTCCACGCGAAGCTCCAGGTGGCCTTATGAGGACCGGAGCGTCTGAGGACTGGTGGATCATCGCTCCCTGGTGTGATGAGTGATTGACAACGTGGTGTGGACTGACTCTTGGCCGAGTATTGCAGGTGCAGGTTGCGGCTTGATTCGTGTTGGTACGGACGGTCTGTTTTTCGGGGTGTGCTACTAGTGGTTCGGGATGCTTTTTCGGACAGTCTACCGCGTACCCGCGGACGGTCCGCCTGGCCCCCGCGGACGGTCCGCCCAGTCCATGCGGATGGTCCGCCCCAGGCACTGTAGATTGGCTAAGTCCTTTGCCTCTTGAGTTGCGCTTTCGCTTGTGATTGTTTGGAGACTTGTTCCTTCGTTTGGTAGGTCTGTTGTGACTACGCGACCTTGGCAAGCTCGTGTGGGAATCCTTGGTTGTGAATTCGGGACTCAGTCGAGTTCGACTCTTCGGAGAAGAATTTTTATCGGCTCCCATTCACCCCCCCCCCTCTCTGGTCGCCTAATCGGTCCTTCACCTTAACGACGGCAGCGAGGCGACGGCCGAGGAGATCAAAAGCGGCGGCGCACTAGGGTTTCATGACGGCAGAGCTGGAGCTCTGCGGCTAGGGTTTCGGGGGGGGAAGAGCTAGCGCGTGGCGGCGGTACCCTTTATATAGGCCAGAGGGCTCCTTGGCGTGCGGGCCAAGCCGTGGAGAGGCGCGGGGCGGGGTGCGGCGCGGCCGGGGTCGGACTCGCGCCTGAGTCTGATGCGGCACTGGATGGAGAGATGACGGCCGGGGCCCACTTGTCGGTGACCGCGAGCGGTAGGAGGCGGTGGTGGGCAGAATCAGCCCAATTAGGCCGGCTGGGCTGCGGGAGAGGGGGAGGTAGAGCGAACGATGCAGAGAAGTCTGAGGACCTCTGCCAGACTTTTGCTTCTGCACCGCAACAGAAAAGGAAAAGGGTTTTGTCTCTTTTTTATAAAAGGATTCAAACAATTGAATTCAAATGTTAATTTGAATTCAAGCAACCAAAAATAATGCACCAGCATATATGCAACAAACATCAAGTTATTTATTTAATTTGGAAAAACAAATATTGTTTTTGTTGTTTTTTTACTATATTCCCTGTAAAGAATTAAATGTTGGGAAATTTTCAAATTAAGAGAAAATCGTTGTTTAATTTTCTTCCTATTCACATCCTGAAATTTGGGAATTTCAGGGTGTGACAAATCTACCCCTTTAAAAGGAATCTCGTCCTCGAGATTCGGACGGACCAAGAAAGATTTTGAGAATTGTTAGATAGAATCGATATGGGGGCAGTGTTGATAAAGAACATACCAAACACGGACTTTGCATTTACGTGGTTCAATCTAACACGTGCGAAGTTCTGCTGTCCCTTGGAGCTCTGCGGGGTCTTGTTTCCATTCCTCATCTGCTGACTCTGCACTGGAGTATTCTGCACGCTCCTCTGGGGGAAATTGTTGGCATAGTGATCAATCTCTTCACACTTAAAGTAGGTATTACCAACAGGAATGTTGGGCACACTGGGTCTCACTGGGGTTCTCGCTGGGGTGGTCTGACTAGACTGCTGGTTATTGGGGTGTAGGGTCTGTGGAGTGGACTGCTGTAACTCTTGCATGGGGTGCTTGAACGGTTTACGTTGCAACTGATTCTGCCCAGAGTTACCACCTGAACCTCCAACATGGGGTGTTGTCTTCTGCTATGGAATGAAATGGGGGCGAGTGCTGCTCCCTGACTATCCTAGAGTGGTGGCCTTCCTCTTCAGATCTCCCAACTCTCTGCGCTTTGACTCCAAGCAGATAGCCTTGTCCATCAACTGCTGGAACGACTGAAAGGTGTGAGACATAAGCTGGTACTGAAGTGGTCCAGCTAATCCCTCCATGAATAGCTCTTGTTTCTTCCCATCGTCAGCAACATCCTTAGGCGCATAGTGAGACAACTCAATGAACTTGTCCCTAAATTCGTCCACTGACATTCCTCCCCGCTTGAGAGAAAGGAACTCCTTCTTTAGCTTCATCAGGCCTGCAGGTATGTGATGGCTCCTGAAGCTGGTGGTGAACTCCTGCCAAGTGATGGTGTCTGGTGTAGCATGGGTGGCAACATAAGCATCCCATCATGCTCCTGCTGTCCCCTGGAGTCGTCCTGAAGCATACAGGACCTTCTCTATGTCATCGCACTAAGCGGTATTGAGCATTTTCCCCACAGTCTTCAGCCAGTCATCAGCCTCCAACGGATCTGCAGCATGTGTGAACACTGGCGGATGATGACTCATGAACTCCCTGTGCTTGTCACTGGTCCCCTGCTGCTGCTAAGGTGGATTGTTGACTTGGGCCTGAAGGTTGGCCACAGTGTTGGATAGGTTCTGAAGAAGTTGGGTCTGAGCCTGGATGAACTGCTGCATAGCTGGATCCATCTGTCCTGGCTGTTGTGCACTGCCTGAGCTGCTGCCTCTCCCTAAGCGTGTCACTGGGGCTAGTCAACTCCTGATCCGGACCTGGTGTTCACCATCTGAGCGTTAGGAGCATTGATTTAGATTATTGCACTAAGAGAAAAGCTTAAAAGATAAAGCAGTGCAGACTTCCAGTTTAAGACAGATTATGTTGGTCACAAAAGAACAGATATGACTTGCTGTGTGGATACCCAAAAATTATGATACATTTACTGGAAGCTGATGTATGAAATTATGGAACTATTCCAACTGGATTTGCCTCAAACGGAGGTCTGTAACTCGGGATACAAAATAATTAAGACGAGTGTGTTAGCAGAGTTTTACAGATTCTGTTAGCTCCAATGTTTCATTCATAACTCCCAGGATATATAATAAATAGGGCTGAAGTTTTGATAGAAAATCATATATGAAATTTGTGAACTAACCCAACTTGTTTTGCATCAATCGGAGTTCTGTAGCTCGAGATAAAATTAAAACACTACTGCTGTGTCAGAGAATGACGTGAACAGATTTTGTACCAAGAAGATCTCCATGATAGATAAATAAAGATAGATAATGGATTAAGATTAAACAAGATTAAAGATGGTTGGGACAGAACTTAAACCCAACTAAGCAAACTTTATTATTAAACCAATGTCATTGTGGTTATAATCCACGACACATTGCACTCAAGCAAAGATCTAAATCAACCATTAACACAAGATCAAGCATTCAAACACACCACTAAGCTAAGCACACCTAAACGACGATCGTGACTAACGATTACATAAGTATAAAGCCTAAGGATCCTAGATCCTAAGGAAGATCTTCAGTGCGGGTGTCGGGAGAGTTGTAGCGGGGCCTCTTCGGTGTTGGAGAGAGGTGAGGTTCTACGCCAACATCTCGGATCACACGGGGGTCTACATTCTTCAGGGTAGCCTCCAGCAGACGCTTTTGTGCCTCCAGTGTACAGATCTTATGTTGAGCTCTTGCTAGCATGTTGTTGGTGTCATCCAAAGTGGTGTTGACGGCAGCTAGCAACTCGCAGAGGTTGTCCAAGGGGGGCTATGGCCAGAAGCCGAGGCAATGTAGGTCTTGGCTTCCCCACTTGCTCTGTAAGGTGTGTACAAACTGGGAGTGTGTGCCAACTCAGCACACTCCATGTGAGAGAGAACATAGAGTGCTCTCTTAGCAGCTTCAGCAATCCCAGCATTCATGGTGTCCCTTGTAGCAACATCACTGTGTCTGGATACCTCCTTAGGTCCATAGTGCAGAATTATCTCATAAATGTTCATTGTCACCTTCCAGTGAGGCTCAAACCAAGGATGGGTCCACATCTCACACTGGTAGGTCAGTTCCACACCATAACCCAAGCGATACACAGTCCTCCTCAAGTTGTCAGCCATTTGGATGCCTCTCCCGTCTTTCTTGTACGAGCTCACTGTCCAGATTACTTCCTCAGCAGGCTCAGGCTGTGGTACAGGTGGTGCTGGGGCAGGTGCGACTGCAGGTGCTGCCACAGCAAGCGTCGGGTCTTCCTCTAGCTCCTTATCAATGCCACCATAAGGCTGGTAGTAGTGATCCTGGTCATAAAGGTACTGGGGAATGGAGCTCGTGCGGGCAGTTCCCTTGTCGCGAACCATCTAAAGATAAGGCAAAAGGTACTGTTCAGAACAGGTTCTACAAGCTAAAGAAAGTGCAGGAACCAGGAGTGTAACTGATAGAGGGGAAAACAGAATAAAATAAAACAAGTGGAACAATAAGGGTGAGGTAGAAGCAAGGATAAGCAGATTAAAATAGATTTTTTATAAAGCAAGCATTAAGTGTGTGGCTTCTAAGATTATAAAATCCTTAATTTTCAACCAGTTTCTAACTAGGCTAACGTCCTACGGTCAACACAGCTTTGGTACCACATTTTCACACCTGAATTTGAAGGCAAATTCGAATGCATAGAATACATGTGTGCCAGGATCAAAGTTCACACATGCATCGACTTAGTGAATACCAAAACACAGTGTCAAAGCGTAAAAGAAGTATTATAACATTATTACATGACCAAATGTCTCATAAACGAACCAAATGCGAGTACTAGCAGCAGAAAAGGATGTCTCCAGAGGTAGCATACTGGTGGCACGCTCGCCTAGAACTCGTCGAACTCTCCAGGAAAGTCTTCAAAGCGTCCATCTGAGCAGCAGCCGGGTTGTGTAGATGCAATATGAATAACAACAAGCATGAGCACATATCTTACTCAACAAGGGAAAACACTATAACAACATGTAAAGGCTTTATGGTGGAAGCTTGTGGTTACATAGCAGGTCAACATCTTAGTTGGTCAAGTTTTATTAAACAGCTATTTACTAGCAAGTATAAGTGTATACCAAACTCAATTAACATATGCATCAGTACCATAGAATGAAATGCACAAGTTTAAAGCTCCATCTTCCATAATGTTACTCGTGTGAGGGTCTAGGCTGCCCTTGACCGTGAGCACGGCTAACAGGTCAGTTTTGCACTCTGCAGAGGTCGTACATCTTTACCCACAAGTCACGTAAAAGTCCTGAAGAACTTTAGACCCAACCACACTATGCAAAAGTAGGCACAATACCATACTACCGAGGTGCGGCTGCATAGGGACGCTACGAGGCCTTTACAAAGATTCCCTAGCACGGGCTGCACGCTAGGTTACCTGATCAGTGCAGCGCATAACCCTCTTTCAAACTGTGATGCTACCGTAGAGCAGATCAGCCTGAGGGCCGGGCTATACACCATCTACCGTCAGCCCGCAACCCCTTTCAGGTAAAGCATACCACATACTAAAGTTTTTAATTACTTGGCCAAGACAGAGCCATATGTCTTGTGGTTGCACTGTTTTCCTGGGTGGTCGCTCCATGTTCCGATTAACAAAGGTGGTCTTGTATTGATGAAGGTATAACACAAAGTAAATCCATATTAACAATTGTTCCATTAAACCACCCAAACCAAGATATGCGCTAGCAAGTGCTACCCAACATTAAAATAAATCCAGGCTGATCAAGGCATAGAGGTAAACAACACTAGTCGAACCTTAAATAATAGGACCCATCACATTGATGCAAGCAATAAGTAAATAAATGATGTAATTAAAATGCATGTTGTAAAAGGTAAAAGGGAATGCAGCAAGGACTTGCCTTCTACCAACGCTTGCTGCTGCTCAAAGTCTACAAGGTCTTCAACGGTAGCGAACTCCTTGAACGGATCGTTCTCTACGTACCACACATTCACATACAAAGGAACAATACAATAAAATAAGTAATAGTACACCAATCATTGCAAACATAAACATAAATAACAGAAAACTAATCTACTCGTCGAGACGAACACATGAATATAAACAACGCTAAAAACGGAGTTAAAACGTGTAATCTATGGCTAAAACAAGCTACAGGGGCTTATCTGCAGGAAAACTAAACCTACAGGGGCCTATCAGCAAGAAACCGAGGGATAAAACCTAATTATACAAAAAAAACATAAGGTTTTTAGCGCAAAACACAAAGGGTGTACCTTGGGCGCTAAAACCAGAGAGCTCAGGGTCTAAAGCATAAAAAACAGGACCTATCCGTAACGATCTTTGCATGCGGAAGGGCATAGCTGTAAAACCATAAAACAGAGAGGGCTCTTTTGCAAAAAGGTGCGGTGCCGGGCTGGGTTGACTGGTATCCTCCCGGTTTGACTCAAGGTTAGATCTGATCTGGGTCGTGGGATCGAGATCGGACGGTTGCGGTGGCGTGCAGGCGCGTGAGCGGTGGCGCACGACCGAACTTCGCCGAGCTCGCTCGGATTCGAGCTAGGGGCCTCGTTTTTTAGCACGGATAGCACTGGGACGAAGTGGGTGACACGCAAGATCGATCTAGGGCACCGGGACAGGCGGTCGGGCAACGGTGACGACGCGCGGCTCGGCGAGGCGGTCGGCGGCGCTGCGGCTCTAGCGAGCGCGCGCGGACGACACAAGATAAAAGGGTGCACGGAGATAGCACAGGAGGCTTCCTCACCTCCATGCGAAGCTCCGGGTGGCCTTAACGACGGCGGTAAGGCGACGGCTGAGGAGATCAAAAGCGGCGGCGCACAAGGGTTTCGCGGCGGCGGAGCTGGAGCTCTGCGGCTAGGGTTTTGGGGGGAAGAGCTGGCGCGTGGCGGCGGTGCCCTTTTTATAAGCTGGAGGGCTCCTTGGCGTGCGGGCCAAGCCGGGAAGAGGCGCGGGCGCGGGGTGCGGCGCAGCCGGGGTCAGACTCGCGCCTGAGTCTGATGCGGTGCCGGACGGAGGAGGGAGATGACGGCTGTGGCCCGCTTGTCGGTGACCGCGAGCGGTAGGAGGTGGCGGTGGGCAGAACTGGGCCGATTAGGCTGGCTGGGCTGTGGGAGAGGGGGAGGCAGAGCGAACGATGCAGAGGAGTCCGAGGACCTCTGCCAGACTTTTGCTTTTGGGCCGCAACAAAAAAGGAAAATGGTTTTGTCCCTTTTTTATAAAAGGATTCAAACAATTGAATTCAAATGTAAATTTGAATTCAAGCAACCAAAAATAATGCACCAGCATGAATGCAACAAACATCAAGTTATTTATTTAATTTAGAAAAACAAATATTGTTTTTGTTGTTTTTTTACTATATTCCCTGTAAAGAATTAAATGTTGGGAAAAGTTTTAAAATTAAGAGAAAATCGTTGTTTAAAATTAAGAGAAATTCCCAAATTTCAGGATGTGACAAATCTACCCCCTTAAAAGGAATCTCGTCCTCGAGATTTGGACGGACCAAGAAAGATTTTGAGAATTGTTAGATAGAATCGATATGGGGGCAGTGTTGATAAAGAACATACCAAACACGGTCTTTGCATTTACATGGTTCAATCTACCACGTGCAGAGTTCTGCTGTCCCTTGGAGCTCTGCGGGGTCTTGTTTCCATTCCTCATCTGCTGACTCTACACTGGAGTATTCTGCACGCTCCTCTGGGGGAAATTGTTGGCATAGTGATCAATCTCTTCACACTTAAAGCAGGTATTACCAATAGGAATGTTAGGCGCATTGGCTCTCACTAGGGTTCTCGCTGGGGTGGTCTGACTAGACTGCTAGTCATTGGGGTGTGGGGTCTGTGGAGTGGACTGTTGTAACTCTTGTATGGGGTGCTTGAACGGTTGATTATTACGTTGCAACTGATTCTGCCCAGAGTTACCACATGAACCTCCAACATGGGGTGTTGTCTTCTGCTGTGGAATGAAATGGGGGTGAGTGCTGCTCCCTGACTGTCCCAGAGTGGTGGCCTTCCTCTTTAGATCTCCCAACTCTCTGCGCTTTGACTCCAAGCAGATAGCCTTGTCCATCAACTGCTGGAACGATTGAAAGGGGTGAGACATAAGCTTGTACTGAAGTGGTCCAGCTAATCCCTCCATGAATAGCTCCTGTTTCTTCCCATCGTCAGCAACATCCTCAGGTGCATAGCGAGACAACTCAATGAACTTGTCCCTAAATTCGACTACTGACATTCCTCCCCGCTTGAGAGAAAGGAACTCCTTCTTCTTTAGCTTCATCAGGCCTGCAGGTATGTGATGGCTCCTGAAGCTGGTGGTGAACTCTTGCCAAGTGATGGTGTCTGGTGTAGCATGGGCGGCAACATAAGCATCCCACCATGCTCCTGCTGTCCTCTGGAGTCGTCCTGAAGCATACAGGACCTTCTCTATGTCATCGCACTAAGCGATATTGAGCATGTTCCCCACAGTCTTCAGCCAGTCATCAGCCTCCAACGGATCTGCAGCATGTGTGAACACTGGCGGACGATGGCTCATGAACTCCCTGTGCTTGTCCCTGGTCCCCTGTTGCTGCTGAGGTGGATTGTTGACTTGGGCCTAAAGGTGGGCCACAGTGTTGGACAGGTTCTGAAGAAGTTGGGTCTGAGCCTGGATGAACTGCTGCATAGCTGGATCCATCTGTCCTGGCTGTTGTGCACTGCCTGAGCTGCTGCCTCTCCCTGAGCGTGTCACTTGGGCTAGTCAATTCCTGGTCCGGACCTGGTGTTCACCATCTGAGCGTTAGGAGCATTGATTTAGATGATTGCACTAAGAGAAAAGCTTAAAAGATAAAGCAGTGCAGACTTCCAGTTTAAGACAGATTCTGTTGGTCACAAAAGAACAGATATGACTTGCTGTGTGTGTACCCAAAAATTATGAAAAATCTACTGGAACCTGATGTATCAAATTATGGAACTACTCCAACTGGATTTGCCTCAAACAGAGGTCTGTAACTCGGGATACAAAATAATTAAGACGAGTGTGTTAGCAGAGTTTTACTGATTCTGTTAGCTCCAATGTTCCGTGCATAACGCCCAGGATATAAATTGAATAGGGCTGAATTTTTTATATAAAATCATATATGAAATTTGTAAACTAACCCAACTTGTTTTGCATCAATCGGAGTTCTGTAGCTCGAGATAAAATTAAAACACTACTGCTGTGTCAGAGAATGACGTGAACAGATTTTGTACCAAGAAGATCTCCATGATAGATAAATAAAGATAGATAAAGGATTAAGATTAAACAAGATTAAAGATGGTTGGGACAAAACTTAAACCTAACTAAGCAAACTTTATTATTAAACCAATGTCATTGTGGTTATAATCCACAACACATTGCACTCAAGCAAAGATCTAAATCAACCATTAACACAAGATCAAGCATTCAAATACACCACTAAGCTAAGCACACCTAAACGACGATCGTGACTAACGATTACATAAGTATAAAGCCTAAAGATCCTAGATCCTAAGGAAGATCTTCTGTGCGAGCGACGAGAGAGTTGTAGTGGGGCCTCTTCGTTGTTGGAGAGAGGTGAGGTTCTACACCAACATCTCGGAAGAGTTGTAGTGGGGCCTCTTCGGTGTTGGAGAGAGGTGAGATTCTACACCAACATCTCGGATCACACGGGGGTCTTCATTCTTCAGGGTAGCCTCTAGCAGAAGCTTATGTGCCTCCAGTGTACAGATCTTATGTTGAGCTCTTGCTAGCATGTTGTTGGTGTCATCCAAAGCGGTGTTGACGGCAGCTAGCAACTTGCGGAGGTTGTCCAAGGTGGGGCTGTGGCCAGAAGCCGAGGCAATGTAGGTCTTGGCTTCCCCACTTGCTATGTAAGGTGTGTACAAACTGCGAGTGTGTGCCAACTCAGCACACTCCCTGTGAGAGAGAACATAGAGTGCTCTCCTAGCAGCTTCAGCAATCCCAGCATTCATGGTGTCCCTTGTAACAACATCACTGTGTCTGGATACCTCCTTAGGTCCATAGTGCAGAATTATCTTATAAATGATCACTGTTGATGAGGACATCTTCCACCACTATTACCCGTTGGCAAAGACACAACATAAATGGGCCATGTGGCCCAGTTGTAGTCGGGCGGCGACCGTGTGAGCCTCATTATCCCACCTTGCTTAGCTTGGGAGGAGGAAGCCACCTTAAAGGGGAGAGCCACCCTTCCCTAATGGACTAGTCTTTTGGGGCGATTAGGCCTTTCTCTGAGGGGTGCGCCGAATGACGGTGCTAAGGTTTGCATCGAAATTCGGGTGCCGAGGCCAAACTGCGTAATCGGTGCATCAGGCTTACCATAAATCCAATCCCACCTGGGCCGAACTCATCATTTGGTATCAGAGCTGGGCCCATGTTGAGAAGGGGAGAATGATGAGGACATCTTCCTCCACTATTACCCGTTGGCAAAGACGCAACATAAATGGGCCATGTGGCCTAGTTGTAGTCGGGCGGCGACCGTGTGAGCCTCATTATCCCACCTTGCTTAGCTTGGGAGGAGGAAGCCACCTTAAAGGGGAGAGCCACCCTTCCCCTAATGGACTAGTCTTTTGGGGTGATTGGGCCTTTCTCTGAGGGGTGGGCCAAAGGACGGTGCTAAGGTTTGCATCGAAATTCGGGTGTCGAGGCCAAACTGCGTAATTGGTGCATCGGGCTTACCATAAATCCAATCCCACCTAGGCCAGACTCATCAACTGTCACCTTCCAATGAGACTCAAACAAAGGATGGGTCCACATCTCACAGTGGTAGGTTGGTTCCACACCATAACCCAAGTGATACACAGTCCTCCTCTGGTTGTCAGCCATCAGGATGCCTCTCCCATCTTTCTTGTACGAGCTCACTGTCCAGATTACTTCCTTAGCAGGCCCAGGCTGTAGTACAGGCGGTGCTGGGGCAGGTGCGACTGCAGGTGCTGCCACAGCAAGTGTCGGGTCTTCCTCTAGCTCCTTATCAACGCCACCATCAGGCTGGTAGTAGTGATCCTGGTCATAAAGGTACTAGGGAATGGAGGTCATGCGGGCAGTCCTCTTCTCGCGAACCATCTAAAGATAAGGCAAAAGGTACTGATCAGAACAGGTTCTACAAGCTAAAGAAAGTGCAGGAACCAGGAGTGTAACTGATAGAGGGGATAACATAATAAAATAAAACAAGTGGAACAATAAGGGTGAGGTAGAAGCAAGGATAAGTAGATTAAAATAGATTTTTAATAAAGCAAGCATTAAAAGTGTGGCTGCTAAGATTATAAAATCCTTAATTTTTGACTAGTTTCTAACTAGGCTAACGTCCTACAGTCAACACAGCTCTGGTACCACTTTGTCACACCCGAATTTGAAGGCAAATTCGAATGCGTAGAATACATGTGCACCAGGATCAAAGTTCACACATGCATCGACTTAGTGAATACCAAAACACAGTGTCAAAGCGTAAAGGAAGTATTATAACATTATTACATGACCGAATGTCTCATAAAGGAACCAAAAGCGAGTACTAGCAGCGGAAAAGGACGTCTCCAAAGCCAGCAGACTGGTGGCACGCTCGCTTAGAACTAGTCGAACTCTCCATGAAAGTCTTCAAAGCGTCCATATTGTAACTCATGTGAGGGTCTAGGCCGCCCTTGACCGTGAGCACGGCTAACCGGTCAGTTTTACACTTTGCAGAGGTCGTACATCTTTACCCACAAGTGGCGTAAAAGTCCCGAAGAACTTTAGACCCAACCACACTGTGCAAAACTAGGCACAATACCACAATACTGAGGTGTGGCTGCATAGGGACGCTACGAGGCCTTTACAAATATTTTCTAGCACGGGTTGCTCGCTAGGTTACCTTATCAGTGCAGCGCATAAACCTCTCTCAAACTGCAAAGCTACCATAGAGCAGATCAGCCTAAGGGCCGGGATATACACCATCTACCGTCAGCCCCCAACCCCTTTCAGGTAAAGCATACCACATACTAACATTTCTAATTACTTGGCCAAGACAGAGCCATATGTCTTGTGGTTGCACTGTTTTCCTGGGTGGTCGCTCCATGTTCCGATTAACAAAGGTGGTCTTGTATTGATGAGGGTATAACACAAAGTAAATCCATATTAACAATTGTTCCATTAAACCACCCAAACCAAGATATGTGCTAGCAAGTGTTACCCAACATTAAAATAAACCCAGGCTGATCAAGGCATAGAGGTAAACAACACTAGTCGAACCTTAAATAATAGGACCCATCATATTGATGCAATCAATAAGTAAATAAATGATGTAATTAAAATGCATGTTGTAATAGGTAAAAGGGAATGCAACAAGGACTTGCCCTCTACCAACGCTTGCTGCTTCTCAAAGTCTTCAAGGTCTTCAACAGCAGCGAACTCCTCGAACGGATCGTTCTCTACGTACCACACATTCACATACAAAGATATAATACAATACAATAAAATAAGAAACAGTACACCCATCATGGAAAATAGAAACATAAATAGCAGAAAACTAATCTACTCATCGAGACGAACACATGGATATAAAGAACACTAAAAACGGAGTTAAAATGTGTAATCTATGGCTAAAACAAGCTACAGGGGCTTATCTGCAGGAAAACTAAACCTATTGGGGCCTATCAGCAAGATAATGAGGGCTAAAACCTAATTGTACAGAAAAAACATAAGGTTTGCGGCGCAAAACACAAAGGGTGTACCTCGGGCGCTAAAACCAGAAAGCTCAGGGTCTAAAGCATAAAAAAACAGGACCTATCCGTAACGATCTTTGCATGCGGAAGGGCATAGCTGTAAAACCGTAAAACAGAGAGGGCTCTTTTGCAAAAAGGCGTGGCGTGGGGCTGGGTTGACCGGTATCCTCACGGTTTGACTCGAGGTTAGATCTGATCTGGGATGTGGGATCGAGATCGGACGGCTGCGTGGCGCGCAGGCACGCAAGCGGTGGCGACTACGCCGGCGAGCGGCGGTACACGACCGAACTTCGGCGAGCTCGCTCGGATTCGAGCTAGGGGCTTGGGTTTTGAGCGCGGATAGCACCGGGACGAAGCGGGCGACACGCGAGATCGATCTAGGGCACCGGGACGGGTGGTCGGGCAACGGTGACGACGTGCGGCTCGGCGAGGCGGTCGGCGGCGCTGCGGCTCCGGCGAGCGCGCGCGGACGACACAAGGAACAAGGGCACACGGAGACAGCACAGGAGGCTTCCTCACCTCCACGCGAATCTCCGGGTGGCCTTAACGACGGCGGCGAGGCGACAGCCGAGGAGATCAAAAGCGGCGGTGCACTAGGGTTTCGCGGCGGCGGAGCTGGAGCTCTACGGCTAGGGTTTCGGGGGGAGAGCTGGCGCGTGGCGGCGGTGCCCTTTATATAGGCCGGAGGTCTCCTTGGCGCGGGGGCCAAGCCGGGGAGAGGCGCGGGGTGCGGCGCGGCCGGGGTCGGACTCGCGCCTGAGTCCGATGTGGCGCCGGACGGAGGAGGAAGATGACGGCTTGGGCCCGCTTGTCGGTAACCACGAGCAGTGGGAGGCGGTGGTGGGCCGAACTGGGCCGATTAGGCCGGCTGGGCTGCGGGAGAGGGAGAGACAAAGCGAACGATGCAGAGGAGTCTGAGGACCTCCGCCAAACTTTTGCTTTTGGGCCGCAACATAAAAGGAAAAGGGTTTTGTCTCTTTTTTTATAAAAGGATTCAAACAATTGAATTCAAATGTAAATTCGAATTCGAGCAACCAAAAATAATACACCAGCATGTATGCAACAAACATCAAGCTATTTATTTAATTTAGAAAAACAAATATTGTTTTTGTCGTTGTTTTTACTATATTCCCTGTAAAGAATTAAATATTAGGAAAAATTTCAAAATTAAGAGAAAATCGTTCTTTAATTTTTCTTTCTATTCACATCCTGAAATTTGAGAATTTCAGGGTGTGACATTAATTGTGAGCTGAATGAATCGCATCATTGCTGCAGGTTTTCAGCTACACCTCCAAGGACGCAGCGGCGGAGGAAGGCGAGGGGAAGAAGTTGCAGACGGACCAGGCAAAGGAGCTCCTGGCCAAGTACGGCGGCGCATACCTGGCCACCTCCATCTCACTCTCGCTCGTCTCCTTCACCCTCTGCTACCTTATCAGCACCGGCGTCGATGTGTAGGTCCTTCTCACCAAGGTAAGTAGCTAGCCAAAGCTACTAAAATAGCCACCTCTCAGTCCAGCCGCTCGCCTCGAGCCATGGTCGCTTGCTAGCTGTACATGTCTTCATGGCTACAAGTGACCAACGGCTCAGTGAGGGAGACAATGTTCCTACATGTATATATGTTCCACAAAAAAGAGTTGAGTTCTCGCTTCTTATCTTTGTAGGTTGTATTATAATGGCCTTTTTAAAAATCTGCTTTTACTCTTATTTGTAGGTGATATATGTTTTTTTGTATGATGGCCTGTTGACCATGCTGTTAGTGTTCTTACAGACATGTGGGGATCAAGCTCTGGTAAGTTCAATCAAGATGCCATCAACCAGATTCCTTTTCTCATTCTATCGAATATTCATTCATTTGGATGTTCCACAAAAAGAGTTGAGTTCTCGCTTCTTATCTTTGCAGATTGTATTATAATGGCCTTTTTAAAAATCTGGTTTTACTCTTATTTGTAGGTGATATATGTTTTTTTGTATGATGGCCTGTTGACCATGCTGTCAGTGTTCTTGCAGATATGTGGGGATGAAGCTTTGGTAAGCTCAATCAAGATGCCATCAACCAGATTCCTTTTCTCAGTCTATCGAAAATTCATTCATTTGGATGTTTTATTCAGGAACTAATTAAGGGACATTGCAACAACTGATGCAGTGAAAGGGGTCAGTTGTTGTTGGTCCATAAATGAAATTTCAGTAAAATCGGACTGGTTGACCATTTTGTACTTTGTAAGCACTGTTCATAGGTAAAATGAACTGATCTTGCCTTTCCTCATACCTAATACATTATGAACTGGAGGCAAGCCAATGCCTCTACAAACACTGCATTCAATTTTTAGACGAGGAGAAAGGGATTCTGAAAAGTTCATAATGGAGATGGTGCAGGACAAATTGTTTCAGGCACGCATCACATTTCTTTTTTTCATTCAAATAGTGTTGTTTTAGCTTGATCTGGTTTCTTTCTTTGTAGAAATGGTGCACCTCTGACAGTTTTTGTTCTTATGGCATTGTTTCTCAGCTTGGACATTAATTAGAGCCGCCATGATCAAGGTAATTCTACTTTCCTGCTGATTGTGTGTTGCCAAAGTTCCTGTCGCAGCACATTGTAAACAACCTTTTTTTAGCTTTGAGTAGTTTATGTGGCTGTGTATGTGTTGAAGTAGTTAAGTGCATGATTAGGGAACAAACTAATCCAAATGATTTTTTTTTTTTGAAAATTGCTTTCAGGTGTCCTCACTCAAGTCTTTTCATGGTAGTTTAACTCCTCCGTGAATCATCAGAATTAGGGGGCTGCAGAATGTGTACGTAGGAGGAAACAAAATGATACAGCACAACATGAATACCTTCAGTAATTGGATGGTTTTGAAATATACAAAATTTTCTAATATGTTTTTTCTCATGTAGCTTTGTAATAACTGCTTATATCATTTATTTGAGTGAATTATAACCCAAGTTCTATTTGTGCAGACTGATATGCGTTTGGAAAGTCATACAGAAGCATACCTGCTTGCTTTGTTGTTGGACACAAAATTATGTGCCATTCATGCCAACAACTGATGAACATTCAGTTGGCTAGAAGGATCCGTGGAGAGAGGGTTTAGTTTCTCCGGCTAGGAAATTAACAATGCTTGTTACTTGAAAATTAAATTAAGTGTTGTATTCTCTTGTTTAATTGTGTGTCTTGTATACCAATATAAAATCTACCATTTCAAATTGTACACTTCATGGGAGCATAATTTCTCTTTGCATTTTCTTTCAAAATAAGATTGAAGTAGTTTCATGTTATCTGAAACCGTCGTGTTAGCACGGGCAATATACTAGTACTCTCAAATAAATTTTGTCTTCCCAAGTCAACTACTATAAATCTTTTGCAGCCCCCTGTTTCCATAGTTCTTTTTAGAGGATGAGATCAACATCAAACATTGGCAGAAAGTGGCATTAACTCTCGAATGGGATCCATCTTGCACACTGACTAAACAAGGTTGGTGATCTGCTCATTATGCATACTAACCATCTGTTGAATGTACTGATTGCTCTATCTGGTTCTATACAGATTATCAAAATGCACATGGTGATTACAATGATGGTATCCAGAAGATGTAGCTTATGGTTACCTCTCCAAATAATTACTGTGGACATTTATTGCACTCAGCATATGTGAGCCTGCCCAGCAGCCTGTCGTCCGCCTACACATTGTCCGGCAGAATTGACCTGCTCCATTGTCTGGCAGGTATTCAGACTTTCTCAGTGTGAACCAATCCTATTCCATTGATTCATGTCTACATGGAGTCCATCTGTTTTTGTGTATAATCCTGTGTGAATAATGACCAAACAATTTGCCGGTTATACTGCAGATTCAGTCTATTCAAATATTAGTTGTGTATCATACTAATGTTGCTGATTTTGTTGTTGGTTGATCATTCATCGGGACTACCATGAGCAATGATGAAGACTATCTGTGCCAAGGAGATGGACATCTCTGATCAGCACCTCAGTCCATGCAAATGCTGATGTATATCAATAATGCTCTACAGAATGACACTCGGATTTTATTAATTCAGTTCATACTGTTGCTATTCTGTGAAGAGTTCATACTTTTGCTACTCAGTGAATAGTCTTCACTAACTTATGCTTATTCATTCTTATTTATTAGGAAATGACAGTGTTCTTTTGCTTGTATTTGCAAGGCTGCTTGGAATTTGGCATGTTGGGGCACTCAAGCCTTATGAACTTTCTATACTAAAATAATGCGAGGTAAACTTATTCGTGCATTCACAAGATACATGTACCAGATTTTTTTCAAGCTTATACAAAATTGATCACAACCCTTGTGTTCTCAGAATAGGTTTAGAATAGTGTACAGATCTTTTCCAAGCTTATTTAGCTAATTTGACTATCATGTTGTGACAACAGTTAATGAAATGGTGTTTCTTGGTTCGACCATATGAGGACATCTATCAACCCAGTGGCGGAGCCAGGATTTATAAGTTGGGTATTCCTCAAAGCTGAAAGCTGTGAAGACTGATGAGAGCCGGAGAGAGCTGTGCGTGTTGGTTTGCTACTTTACTCTGAGTTTGGAGCTTGGGCTACTGCCGGAAGCTGAGAAAGAGCGAATGTAGCCAAACATAGACTATACACAAGTATATACCATACGTACACTAAATCGTTTGCTGAAATTGTTGGGTATTCCCAGGAATACACATGCATCCACATGGCTCCGCCCCTGTATCAACCATCATCGACATGATGTTGCCTCCTGACCTTCTGTTTTGACAATCAGCGCACACAACTATGAATATAATTGTTAAATAATTCATTTGCCTACTTTGAAATATGTATATTGATCATGCACATATATTTTAAGTATCAATGTTAGTGTAGAAGGTTGTGGTGGGTCATCTGGAGTAGCATGCCCACTATTTCAATACAAATTTTTAGTTCACAATGATATGTATTTAAGGCAAAAGTATTTCCCTCTGATCCATTGATACTTCTTGTACAGATATTTCATATGAATATTTTTTATGTTTGTGGATGGAATTTGTGTTCCTCGTAGCAACGCACAGGCACTTTCCTAGTTTTATAATCAATATTGCGAATATGTCAATGCTAGAACAATGAAAGACAGGAACAAACCTATGCATCATTGTTCAATGAAACATTGCCTTGGCACATGAAACTCTGCACCATACCGCTCTCCTCTTTCTTCATATGATCTATTGTGCCTCTGAAGTTCCCAAACTCAATTGGAATATGCTGACATCACATAACTTACATTAAAGGTAAGAAAAAAAATTAGCACACTCAGCATGCCATGCAGGTTATGTTTTCTCAAAATACTAACCTACTCATACATAGTAAACATAGACACATTTGATCTTAGTGTGTTAGCATCTATCAAAAACAGCTAGCTACCAAAATAGTACTGAGGCACCATATGTCCCAAAAACAAACATATTTCACAATGGTGCCAACAAATGGAATCTAAAAGGAAAGACAGATATGGAAAAAAGACCAACAATTCTGATATAACTGCAGCCAGATGCCACCGTGTGAGGGGACATGCGTGGAGACCCCCTCCCTTTGTGGAGAAGCTCATTAGTGGAGATGTCTTCAAGGTGATTAAGGGACTTGGTTGATCCTTAGTGGAAAGTTAAGGAGCGCATTGGGAGAGGTTTGGTGGCCGGGAAACAATACTCTTGTGTTAGTGCTTCACAAGGACTAGGGGTGGTTTAGTGCATGTCTACTGATACCACAAAATAGATCATGTGTCAAGAATTTGATTCCTCTCATCCCCTCTTTATGTTTCTGCAATTCATACATGCAATTTTGTGTGCCACTGCTTTCATAGAGTAGTATCTTGATAGGACAAGCTATAGGTTGCAAAACTCTTTGGGATGAGGGTTTCGCACTAGATCAACCATTAGATGCACATATAGATAGCATGATATAGTTTACATTTTAAGCAATTAATGGATGTTATAGGGTTTAAGGTTTAAATTTGTCTAATTCAGCCCCTACCTCTATTATAGGCTATGAGGATTGATTTCTTACGGTGTTGCTACCATATGACAGGTTCATGTACTAAACCACTATTGTAAGCTTGGTGTTCCGGCACCTTGGGACCTTGGTGGCTCACCGACAAGTCGACTCTCCGGTTTGGTGTGGAGTGGTGATGACAACCATGTTTGAGGGACGAGAAGACCCCTATTTCATGAAGAAACTTCGTAGTGATGAGGATGTAAAGGTGACCAGAAGAGAGGGAGCGGTGATCCTTGTCAACTTTGTGGAAAGCATCTCATTCGGATTGGCAAGACCCTTTGTGGTGAGCCCAAGACCTTGATCGAGAGAGACTTGGTGACTGTCGAGCATACACCCTGGGTACTAGCAGGGAAGCAAGAAGGTGGACTCCTACCAAAATTCTTTTGTATTCCTAGTAGGACTCATGCCGCGACTAGAAACTCGCCCCCTAGACTATATAAAAGAGGGCTGAGGTACCTAGATCGACACACACCATGAGACCAACACCTCAACACCAAGTGCAGGGTGCAATATACACACCCCAAATAGGACGTAGGGTATTACGCTATTCTGGTGGCCTTCTGTAAATCTGTGTCTCATGTTCTTGCTTTAACCTTAAGGTTCTAAGTGTCGCAGTCTGCCACCGCACAATCTACTACCTCAGGTACCTCCTTGATAGGCTGTTGTCGTATTCTCAAAAAAAAAGATAGGTTGTTGTCGTGCATACACCCCGGGTACCTGCAAGGAAGGAAGAACACGGACTACTAATAGAATTCCCCTGTAATCCTACTAGGACTCATACCGTGTAATCCTACTAGGACTCCTACCTTGTAACTAACTAGTAACCCACCCACCTGAACTATATAAAAGAGGGCTAGGTTCCTAGGTCAGCCAACCAACACCACAACACCCAAGCGCAAGGCGCTATACACACACCCCCAAACAGGACGTAGGGTATTACGCTATCTTGGTAGCCCAAACCTGTATAATTTTGTCTTGTATGTCCTCGCTTTAACCTTCGGGTTCCGAATCTGGCAATCCCCCACCTTATAATCTACTACCTCGGGTACCCCTTGGTAGGTTTACCAAGTTAAAACACGGATAGCTGGTCCACTGTCACACCCAAATTTAAAGCCAAATCCAAATGCATTGAATACATGTGCACCAGGATCAAGTTTACACACATGCATCGACATAGTGATAACCAAAAGACAGTGCATAACGAAAGTAGAGTATTAACTTTATTACATGACCGAATGTCTTTAAACTAACACACGTTCGAGCAGCTAACAGCGGAAAAGTAAACACGGACGTCCACCACAGGCAGCTGACTGAGGGAGCGAACGCCTAGAACTCGTCGAATTCTCCAGGGAAATCCTCAAAACGTCCGTCTGAGCAGCAGCCGGGTTGTGTAGATGCAATATAAAATAACAAGCATGAGCACATGTCGTACTCAACAAGGGAAAACACTATAACAACATGCAAAGGCTTTATGGTGGAAGGATTCTGGTTACATAGCAGATCAGCATTTTAGTTGGTCAAGTTTTATTAAGCAGCTAATACTAGCAAGTATAAGTGTATACCAAACCCAATTAATAAATGCATTAGAACCATAGAATGCAATGCACAAGTTTAAAGTTCCATCTTCCATAGAGTTACTCATGTGAGGGTCCAGGACTCCCTTGACTGTGGGCACAGCTAACTAGTCAGTTTTACACTCTGCAGAGGTTGTACACTTGAGGACCGGAGCGTCCGAGGACCGGTGGATGGTCTCTCCCTGGTGTGATGAGTGATTGACAACGTGGTGTGGACTGACTCTTGGCCGAGTATTGCAGGTGCAGGTTGCGGCTTGACTCGTGTTGGTGCAGGTGAAGAGCGGGCGCGAAAGGTCTTAGCCTTGCGGGGCCTCCGAGGAGTGGAGAGACAAGTAGGCTCGGCTCGATGGACCCGGTGGCCGAACGGGGTCAAGTGCGGGCCGCATGGTGGCAAGAAAAGCAAGACGAAGTCGTCGACTCGAGCCGGTGCAGGGTAGCGGCTCGCGACCGGAGTCTGCACGTGGGGTTTGTGGTGGTTCACCACAAAACCGTCGGGTTACTTGGTTGAGCCACAAAACCAAGACCGAAGGCTCGGCGGGCGGAGATGGGATCCGGGCGCGCCGAGAAGCATTGATGCCAGAGGACACACGGCAGGATCGCAGGGCTTGTGTCGGGAGGACGCGGACTGCGGCAAAGGCGTGGCCGTCTGATGAAGAGGAGTGCTACTTGACCATATTGACCCTGAGGGGATTGTATCTTAGTTTTAAGTGCTAGGGGTAGCTTGGTCATTTGCCCAACCCAGAGGGACTCATATATATAGCTCTAGGGTTTCTAGGCAAACTATCCTTCCGGACTGCTTCTCATTTCCCTGCTCCATAGGTTTAGATTTTCTTCACCGTTTTGTAGAGAATCTGATCTCCGAGTGTATGGAAACTTTCATGGTTGCATTGATTTCCTTCTTGTAGCTCGTGTGATTTTCGTGTCTTTTTCGGGCTATTTTCGTTGCATTTTCGTGCGCGCCTTGTTCCTTCGATTCTGAGGTGTTTGGGTTCGGATTTGTTTGTGGGGATCATGGATAGATGTCTTGTGCATTTTTGTGCTTGATCTTGACCCCTCAAACTCCGGATTTGGCCTCTGATTGAAGGATTTCGGTTGGAACCCTAGCTCTTTGTGTGAGCTCGGTAGAATCTCGATTCCTCTCAATTCAGTGGGTTTGAGGCTACCAATTCGTGGGTATAGCATCTCCTAGAGGCGCTTCAACTTCACCTATGATTTGGTAGCAATCCCTTGGTTGATCTGGGAGATCGGGCAAAGGGAAGGAGGTGTTGACCTTTGGAGGGTCGGGCTCGGGCTGCTGTTCCCGTGCCTGGCGGACAGTCCGCCAGGGGCACGCGGACGGTCCACGAGGAGCTAGAAGATCTGGTGTTTGTCGTGTTCTTGGCGTGTTCTTGCGAGCTCGTGTTTCGATCCGTTTGGTCCAGTGCTTTTGGTTGCTCGAAGTTTGGCGGACGGTCCGCGAGGAGAGTGCGGACGGTCTCTTCGCCGCGGACGGTCCGTGGGTAGGGCTCGGACAGTCTGTTTTTCGTGGTGCAGTACTGGAGGTTCGATGGCTATTTTCGGACGGTCCGCCGCAGACCCGCGGACGGTCCGCCTAGGCCTTGTGGACGGTCCGCCCGGTCCGTGCGGACAGTCCGCCCTGAGCCTCGCAGTTTGGCTGAGTTCTTTGCTTCTCGAGTTGCGCTTTCGCTTGGGGTTTGTTTGAGACTTGTTCCTATGGTTGGTAGGTCCGTTGTGACTACGCGACCTTGGCAAGCTTGTGTGGGAGTCCTTGGTTGTGAATTTGGCGCATAGGCCGAGTTCATCCTTCGGGAAGAATTTTTATCGGCTCTCATGCACTCCCCCCCTCTCTGGTCGCCTAATCGGTCCTTCAACACTTTCACCACAAGTCGCGTAAAAACTCCGAAGAGCTTTGGACCCAACCACGCTGTGCAAAAGTAGGCACAATACCACACTATCGAGGTGTGGCTGCATAGGGACACTACGAGGCCTTTACAAAGATTCCCCAATGTGCAGCAACCCACTAGGGCATTAAGCTCCCTAGCAGGTCGATACCCCATCATAAAAGAACAAACCCAACTCCCCGCTAGAGTAGGTCTATACCCCAACAACACCTCCCCATTGGCCCCTTTCAGGTAAGATCGCTACAACATCAAGGTTTCTAATTACTTGGCCAAGACAGAGCCATATGTCTTGTGGTTGTACAGTTTTCCTGGGTGGTTCTCCATGTTCCAATTAACAGGCATAGTGTTCTTGCATTACATGAATGAATAGCAGAAATATTCCATTAAACCACCCAAAACCAAGGTATGCTCTAGCAAGTGCTACCCAACATAAAGTAAACCCAGGTTGATCAAGGCATAGGGTAAACAACACTAGTCAAACCTTAAAGCATAGGACCCATCATATTAATGCAAAGTAATAAATAAATAACGATGTAATTAAAATGCATGTTGTAATAGGATAAACGGGGATGCAGCAAGGACTTGCCTTCTACCCAAGCTTGCTGCTTCTCAAAGTCTTCGGGATCTTAAACGATAGTGTACTCCACGTACGGATCGTTCACTACGCTCCACACATTTACATGCAAGCATACAATGCAATTAATTAAGAAATAGTACACCAGTCAAAGCAAACAGAAACAAAATCAATAGAAAACTAATCTACTCATCGAGACGAACACATGGATATAAAGAATGCTAAAAACGGAGCTAAAACGTGTATTCTACGGCTAAAACAAGGTACAAGGACCTATCTGTAGGAAATCTAAGTCTACAGGGGCTAAACAGCAAGATACTGAGGGCCTAAACATAAATTCACATAAAAACCTAAGGTCTGCAGTGCAAAAAGGTAAATACTGGACCTCAGGTGCTAAAAATAGGAAGCTCAGGGACTAAACTGTAAATAAAAGGACCTAACTGCAAGGATCTTTACACTGCGGAAGGGCATACTTGTAAAACTAAGAGACACAGGAGCTTTCTTGCAAAACTACATGGCGCGGCTCGGGGTTGGCCGGTATTGACCCGGGGTGGATCTGATCTGATTCGTCGGATCTCGATCTGACGGCCGAGGACGCGTGCAAGCGCGCAGGCGACGGCGACTGGGCGGCGAGCAGCGGCGCTGTAGCGAACATGGCCCCATATGCCATTAGTTCGAGTTTGATTTTGGTGATTCATGACAACATGATCAATGGGACTAACCATATTGTTTAGCATGTCTTTGTAGACATTTCTAGGTCCCATGGATGCAAAAATACCGCATGCCAAATTGAGAAAAGGAAGAAAAGGAAGGAAAATGACACCGTCGGATGAACTGACGGTACCATCGATGCAAGCATCGGTGTCCTTGGTACACTGTGTAGCAGGCAAAATGAAGATGACACCGTCGGATGATCCGACGGTCCAGTTTCTAGTTGCGCCGGATGAATTGCAGAGGAGGAGCAGCAAAGACAGTAGCGGTCTGAGAGAGGACACCGTCGGTCTATCCGATGACCAAGTTTGAACAAGACAGAGACACGCCAAGACAAACTCTTCAGCACCGGATGAACCGACGCCTTGGTCAAGTGGAAGCATCGGTCTATCCGACGGTCACGAAGCAGCATACAGAGACATTTTGGCCGCGAGGTCTTTAGCACCGGATGAACCGACGTACCGTCGGTGTATAGCGTCAAAACAGTTGTGTCAGCAGAGCTGCAACGACTAAGTGACGTGGAGGGCACCAGATGAACCGACGCCCTGGAAAAGCATAGCATCGGTTCATCCGACGCTACCTTTTTCAGTGGCCGTTAGCCAACGGCTAGCTGAGTGTCTTGGGCTATTTATACCCCCTCCACTCACCCATTTGAGGTGGCTAGATTGTGTGGAAGTGCAGTGGAGTGCAAGACACCTAGAAGATCATATCCAATCCATCCAAGTGCTTAATTGCTCATCCTTAGACTTGCATATGCTTAGTGTATGTGCTTAGTGATAGGCTTAGCTTAGAGCTGAGTGAGTGCAAGGTTGTGCCAACCTTGTGAGGTGATTCTTGAGTGAATCAAGGTGTACAAGGTTCGTCGGAAGCCTTGGGGCCTAAGTGGCTCATTGGCAATCGTCTTCGACCCTCCGGCTTGGTGTGGAGTGGCGAGGACACTTTGTGCGGGAGACGTGGAGACCCCCTTCCTTGGTGGAGAAGCTCCTTAGTGGAGGCGGCATCAAGGTGACCAAGCGAGCTTGGCGAGTGCCTAAGTGGCGAGCCTTTGTGGCGAGTCAAGTGGTGCTCTTGGGAGAGACTTAGTGACCGGGAAGCAATACTCTTGTGTGAGTGCTTCAACAACGTGGACTAGGGGTGGCTTAGTGCCTACCGATACCACAGGATAAATTGCGTGTCAAGAGTTTGCTTCCTCTCATCCCCTTTACGTTTCCGCATTTACTCTATTGCAATCTTTGCTTGCCTTCACTTTCCTAGAGTAGTATCATGCTAGGATTGGCTATAGGTTGCAAACCTTGTTTTGGGATGGGAGTTTCACACTAGAACAACCCTAGTTGCACATCTAGATAGTTTGTTCTAGTTTACTTTGAGAAAAAGTAGCGAAGCCATAGGTTAAGGTTTTTAAGATTGCCTAATTCACCCCCTCCCCCTCTTAGGCTACGAGCATCCAATTCCTTACAGGCGCGCGGCGGCGCACGGCGGCGAACTCGCCGGCGTAAGCCAAAACGAGCTGGGTGCTCGATTTCGTGCGCGAAAAGCAACAGGGTGAAGCGCATGGCACAACAAACATAACCAGGGCAACGGCGCGGGCTTACAGGCGGTGACGACGGCGGACGGCGCGGACGACGGCGGCGGCGAAGCTCCGGCGAGGTCGTACGGGCGATGGAGAAGACGGCGACGCGAAGAAGCGGCACCGGCGGGTTCCTCTCGTCCACGCGGTCCTCCGGAGCAGCTTCTTGGTGGCGGAGAGGCGGCGGTGGCTCGGGTCAACGGCGGCGGCGCTCGACTAGGGTTAGGGTTCGGCGGCGCTGGAGCTCGGGGCGGCTAGGGCTTCTGGGGTTTGCTCAGGGGTGGCGGCGACCGCTTAAATAGGGCCGAGGCGGCTCCTTGGTGTGCGGGCCATGCCTGGGAAGGCGTGCGCGAGGCGGATGCGGAGCTCGAACTTGAGTCCGGCTCGGGCACGACGGAGGTAGGGGATGACACGCGGGCCCCGCGTGTCAGCGGCTGCGGGCGGCGGAGGGCGAAATGGGCCGGCTGGGCCAAGAGCTGTGCTGGGCTGCTGAGCTGAGGTGCAACGGCGACCCGGCGAAGGAGCTGAGGGGGCACGGCCGAACTTCAAGCGACGGGTTGAGCTGAGCTGAAAACCGGCTGGCTGAGGGATGGTGAGCGGCTGAGAGGAGGAGTTGAGGGGCGTCCGCCGGACTTCTGGTGGCTGGGCTTCGAAACCAAAAGCGGGCCAGAAAGAAGAAAGGGAGAAAGGGATAAAAGGAAAGGCTTAACTATTTTTGAAAGGCTTCAAACAAATGAATTCAAATTCAAACTTGAATTCAAACAAGCAAATGCAATGCATCAGCATGAATGCAACAATAAACCCCTATGATTAATTTATTTAGTTTTTGGAAATAATTAAATGCATAAAAGAAATTAAAGACAACCCTATAGTCCTTATGAGCATAATTAAAAGTTGCTAGCAAATTTTATTAAAATCCAAATTTTTTGAAAATTAGGGTGTTATTACATGCGCCAGGTAAGGGTGATCGTCGAGATCATCGGGCGAGTTTGATGAACCTCAACCATCGAGAACGAGATCAATCAACTCGGCGCAATACGATTGCGGTCTGTGCTACCACACTGTTGTGTGGCACAATGCAATCGTCGAGTCCGGAATGGAGAAGGACGTTGAGTCAACCCTGAAGCCACCGGCACTAGGAACAAGGCGCCGTACGCGTATGGCCCTGTCAATGTTACGGACACAGTCTCCAAGTCAGAAATCGATTCTGAACTCGAAATCGAAGCTGCCGATCAAAGCACATGAGCCATCAACTCCGTGATTCTCCGTGATCAAGAAGAAGCGCCGCACCTCGTCGAGTCAGAGTACTCCCTCCGGTTCCATATTAGAAGTCGTTTAGGACAATAACACGGTCACCAAAGCACAACTTTGACTTCTCTTTTCTATAAAAATATTTATTGGAAAG
Organism: Cenchrus fungigraminus; assembly: GCA_036936925.1. Taxonomy (NCBI): domain Eukaryota; kingdom Viridiplantae; phylum Streptophyta; class Magnoliopsida; order Poales; family Poaceae; genus Cenchrus; species Cenchrus fungigraminus. Next base: position 96,058,309 of record CM072774.1, on the reverse strand, counting down.
TTATATATATATGTATATTCTTATGAAAGTAATTTTCAAGACAAATCTATTTATATGATTTTCACATTTTCAAACTCAACGACTTAAAAGTTATTCATGATTTATATTCCCAATGTTTGACTCACACCTTGTCCAAAATGACTTCTAATAGGGAACCAGAGGGAGTAGCTTGCTTCGTGCTCCTATCACCGAGTTTACAAGACCAAATCAGCAATGATTACGCACAAGAAGATGAAGCACGACATCGACTACTTCCTCTGTTCTTCCGGCGGTCAAAACAATAGTTTCACTGCACACACGCGTGAACACCACGGAGGGAATTGGCTCGTGGCTACATGCACATGAAGATGCACCTTGATATCTCAAGATCAACGCTTGATGCACACAAGAGATGTACACGGGTACTGCTACATCAACGCTCGTCGCTCGACTACACCAAAGCGCCATGACTACTTGTCCTCTGGTCGCATCGTCTTTCGACTATGTCATGCACCGTGAATACTCATCTTCCAGCCGCACCGGCTCTACCTCGACTACGTCGTGCGCCACCGTGACACCATCTCCTGGCCGCACCGGCTCTACCTCAACTACGCCGTGCGCCGTCGCGACATCATCTTCTGGCCGCACCAGCTCTACCTTGACTACGCCATGCGCCACCGCAACATCATCTTCCGGCCGTACCGGCTCTACCTCGACTACGCCGTGCACCACCGCAACATCGTCTTCTGGCTACATCAGCTCTACGTCTACTATGTCGTGCGTCGTCGCGACATTGTCTTCCAGCCGCACTGGCTCTACCTCAACTATGTCGTGCACCGCCACGACATCGTCTTCTAGCCGCACCGGCTCTACCTCGACTACGCCGTGCGCTACCGCGACATCATCTTCCGGCCGCACCGGCTCTACCTCGACTATGTCGTGCATCGTGACTACTCGCCTTCCGGTCGCACCAGCCCTGCTTCAACTATGTCGTGGGTCGCCGCGGCATTGTCTTCCGACCGCACTGTTGGGGGTCAGAAAATCGGATGGGACCCCCGAACACAAGTGGAGAGAGATTCCCGAACAAGAATACGAAAATGCTCAGGAACGCGGAGACAAAGGATCTCCGAAAGTTTATCCTTGCCTCAAAAGTTGTGAATCCCTTTACACGTGCCCACAGACCCCCTTTTATAGGGAGGCGAAGGGACTTTTACATTCCGAGATTGCCCTCGAATCTAATGAATATTCCAAGTGTGAACATGTACATGAATGTCTTTTACATCCCGTGATTTGCGGAGCTAATTTCACCTATTTACAAGCCGGCCACTCGTTCACACCTTGAACCCGGACTTTTGATGTCACGTCCTTGACCTGGTCCCGTGCCGACCTTCGATCCTTTATTCGCGAAGAACATCAGGTACAAAGATTCCCGACTCAAATCTTCAATGCCATCGCCGAAGGAGTGTTTCCGGAACCTGCAGTCATCTCTGAAGCTTCCATTGCTGAAGTGGAGTTTCTCGAATCTGTAAAGACCTCCGAAGTTTCCACTGTCCTGAAACAAGGAGCAGACTTGCGAATTTACGTCATTTCAGCGATCCTTTCGCCTGAAGACAATAAGTTAGCGAACTCTTAGAAAACCATGAAAATGAATACTTCGCTCGGCTCTTTCCTGCCTGTTTCCTCAAATTAGCCGGAGTCATGACATCTCCGAAGTTTCGAGGGTGAAAGGTTTTTACCCAATTCCCCAACACTAGCCCCTCGGGGAAGCGGGTTGACTCCGACGATCTGTTTCCACGAAGAACTTCCAGAATTTCGGTAAAAAACGTCACCCTTGGAACGTCGGAGTGTACACGCATCCTCCCTGAAATGCGCAACGGTCATCTCGATACAACTTCTCGAAACTACCCCCTTTCCCCTATAAATAGAGACCCTACACGGTAACATTATTTCACCGCTTTCCGAACTTTCGTGGCATTCGCAGCGCAAAGCCTTTCGACTCAAAATCCCTGAAGTTCGGCAACTTCTTCGCTCTTCTAAGGTAGTCTATTTGTACCTCTTATTTTTTGAGTGCTATCTCTTTTTTCGTAGACTTTTTCGTTAGTTGTAAATTAAGTGTCTTCATTACTAAATGTCGAAGTTAATTTGAATGAACTCATTGCCTCAAAGGTTACAACCTATCCCCCTGCTTTTGTTTTCGGCAAATCCAAGGTTACGGCCGAACTCATCAAAGAATACGAAGAATCTGGATTTTTCCCTCCCGGTGATGGGCGTCCTCCTTCTGATGAAGAAACTCATGCTCCTGAGGCAAATGAAGTTGTTGTTTTCAGAGATTTCTTCACTTGTGGCCTTAGATTTCCTTGTGACGCTCGGCTTCCTTCTATTCTTGAGAAGTTTTCTGTGAAGATGCATCAATTGACACCCAATTCTTTTCTGGAGCTTTCGAAGTTCTTCTGGATCATGAAAACTTTCAGATGCACTGCTAGTGCTGATATATTCGCACGTTTGTTCGAGCTTGTCACTGAGAAGGATATCCTCAAGCTTAGTGATGGAAAATTCTACGAGGCTCATTACGGGTGCTGTACTTTCAATACTCGGAGAAAGAATGTGCATCAGGATCTTACTCGCATTCAGCTTGCCCCTTGTATTAAGAGCAACTTGCCCGATGACTGGCGCTCATACTGGTTTTACGTGAAGGCTAACATGTCCAAGGTCCCTGATTATACCGGTCCAGCACATCCTTTTTATTCACCCATGTCCCCCTTGACTGCCGTTAGCACTGCTGCCTTCGACCGAAGGGGTAATAGTTTCAAGAGTGCCGAAGATGGCTTCTCTCTGGCTAGTACGATCCTTGGCGGTCGTGATGTTATTGAGGAATTTGTCGCCGCTCGTATTTGGCCCTTGTCACATGGCTGGAAACCTTCTGAGATAATTCATTTGAAAGTTGACTGGGCTTCTCAGAGAGTGCCTTTTCCACGATTCGGTCTCTGACTTGAGGGTGGACAAAGTCTCAGTGACTTCATTCTTGAAGTTGAAGCCAGGGTTGCTGAAATGGTTGGCGAATACACGCTGAACGAATACAAGGCTTACAAACATGTGGTGAAACACAAGAGAAGGGTGAATCGTGTTTTCTCGGAACTTAGTGCGGAGATTGCTCTCCGCTCCCGCCCACCGGGTGTAGATAAGAAAGTTCCTACTGTTGTTGTTGCTAGCTCTTCAGTTGCTGCCCCTAAAGCTCGAAGAAAAAGGGCTTCGCAAAAAGAAAAGGCTAAAGATGGCGCTGGCGACACTTCTTCTCCTGCTATTTGCCCGTTAAAGACTAAATCTTTAGAATCCAGCAAGGGGAAAAGAAAAGCTTCCGAAAGTGCTTCCGACGCTCAGATGCAAGCGGCCTCTAGTCTTACGAAGCTGGGCAGGAAAAAATCCAAGAAGGCTATAAAGAAAGTTGTTGCCACTGTTGTTCAGCGCGTTCCTTCGACGCTTTCTGATGAGGAGATGATGGATGAGCCCCGCCGAACAGGTTTCTTTTCTTGCTTGTGCTGTGAATTAAGATTATGTGTTCGTCATGCTTATACTTCGGGTTCTGAGAACGAACTTGTTGATATTGGAACTTTTTTAGACATTGTTCCTGAGGCTCGGGCCACTCCAGATGATTCCTCTGCCCATGCTCCCGCTGAGGCTGGAAGTTCCAAAACTCTTGTTGCTGAAGATGAAGCCTCTCCAAAGTTTGCTGAAGATTTGGAACGTACGGTGGATCGGAGTGGCGGTTTACTTGAGGATCCTCCTTTGATTGGGACTCGCGAAGATATTCCCGACGAGCAAGACCCCACACCTTCAGTCGCTGCTTATAACGAAAGCTTTGGTACGTCTTTTTGAGGTGAACTGTTAAGTGTTGGTGGTCGAGTGATTGGTGCAGATTGCTGTAGTCCTAGGTTCTCAGTGTTGTGGAGGTCTCCTAAATTTGTAAGTGAAACAGGGGGAGATGCTTCAAAGAAAACACTCCGCTTGACTGACAAAGCAATTGTCACTCCTGCAAAGAAAACTTCTTCATCTCTTGAGAAGTCTCTGACGATTTCTGATTCTGCTGTCGAAGGGTCTACGAAGATGTTTGACTCGAAAGGTTTGTTTTACTAACTCTTCATTTCATGAGGTTTTCTTATTCATTGCTCATTTATCTCAAGTTTCTTCAGCTCTTTCTACCTTTCTTGCTGACTTTGCTTTTGTTTTTGCTTTTGTTAACTCTCAGCTTTTAAAGAAAATTTGCGAAAATGTTCGACCTCGGACCTTTCTAAGTTCAACTCCGTTCTTAGCCTAAAGACCGCACTTGTTGGCCAGATAGTTGCAGAAAGGTTCAACGAAAATGAAGAACTTGCCTCTAAGCTCAGTGATGAATCTCAGCACTTGAAACGCGACCTAGACAAGGCACAGGCTTCAAATTTTGAACTGGAAAAGCAGATTACTAAGCTAAAAGACTCTTTGAAGAAATCTCAAGAGGAGAAGAAAGTTGCTGAGACTGCTCTTCACGACTTGAAGAAAGATCATGAGAAACTTGGCAAGACTCGTGAAGATGACCTTAAAATGATTGAGAATCTTCGTAATGATGTTGATAAGAGCACAAACACTATTGATGAGCTTCGTGGCACTAATACTGAACTTTCAATGAAGAACACTGAGCTCGCGAAAACTCTCAGCCTGAAAGAACAAGCTATTCTAGATCTTGAGAAGACTCTATCTGAGCGGAACGAGACTTTGAATAAGGATGTTGATGAAGTTAAGCGAAACTTGAAGCTCCTGTTCGAGGAATACAGGGAACCTTTGAAGCAGTTTGGCACCCGTCCAAACCCATTTCTTGGCAAGGATGATATTTCAGACATGATGGACTGGTTCCTGAAAGAGTTCCAGGCTCTTCCAAGTGTTATCTCAGGGGCTAGCGATTTCGCTGCTATTTTGTTTCGTCGAAAGCCTGCTCAAGCTTCTCTCTGATTTTGATTGCGTTGACCTTCCAAAATTTCGTAGAGGACTCTCATGATTCCCAGATGCTGTGGGTACTTCAGCTATCCGAGCTGATGCAGATGTCCATGCTCTGAAAGTGAAATTCGTGAAGGAATTCTGGATTGCTAGCGGAAAAGAATTTGCTAAGAAGATTGCTCGTGAGAAGCTTGACGAGGTTATCTCTCTAAATTTTGTTGAAATTCTAGTGTCTTGTAGACTTCTTTCTTCTTGATACTGATGACTTTTTTTGTTTCTTTTTCAGCTGATTCAGAAAGAAGCCCGCGCTGAAATTGAGAAGTCCCCGGAAGCAGCTTCTGAATCTGAAGGAGATGATGACACTAACGATGGAGAGGGTGCTTCAGGAAGTGAGGGAAGTAGCAGCGGCAGAAGTAGCGGTGGTGACCAAGATGACGGAGAAGAGAGTTCTGATCAGCGCACCAGTTCTCCGAAGGTTGATATTGTTGGATGAGGCAGATCTTATCTGAACCTTTGCTTTTGCTGTTTTAAAAGCTGCGAATCTTGTATATTCATGGGCTATGGCCCTCTCTAAACTCTTGTCTTGTAAACTTTAACCTGTGTAAGGAATCAGATGCTCGTAGCCTAAGAGGGGGAGGGGGTGAATTAGGCAACTTAAAAACTTATCCTATGGCTTCACTACTTTTACACAAAGATAAACTAGAACATACTATCTAGATGTGCAACTAAGGTTGTTCTAGTGTGAAACTCCCATCCCAAAACAAGGTTTGCAACCTATAGCCAATCCTAGCAAGATATTACTCTAGGAAAGTAAAGGCAAGCAAAGATTGCAATAGAGTAAATGCGGAAACGTAAAGGGGATGAGAGGAAGCAAACTCTTGACACGCGATTTATCCCGAGGTATCGGTAGGCACTAAGCCACCCCTAGTCCACGTTGTTGCAGTACTCACACAAGAGTATTGCTTCCCGGTCACCAAGTCTCTCCCAAGAGCACCACTTGACTCGCCACAAAGGCTAGCCACTTATGCACTTGCCAAGCTCCCTTGGTCACCTTGATGCCGCCTCCACTAAGGAGCTTCTCCACCAAGGAAGGGGGTCTCCACGTCCCCCGCACAAAGTGTCCTCGCCGCTCCACACCAAGCCGGAGGGTCGAAGACGATTGCCGGTGAGCCACTTAGGCCCCAAGGCTTCCGGCGAACCTTGTACACCTTGATTCACTCAAGAATCACCTCACAAGGTTGGCACAACCTTGCACTCACTCAGCTCTAAGCTAAGCCTAGCACTAAGCACATACACTAAGCATATGCAAGTCTATGGATGAGCAATTAAGCACTTGGATGGATTGGATATGATCTTCTAGGTGTCTTGCACTCTCCTGCACTTCCACACAATCCAGCAACCTCAAATGGGTGAGTGGAGGGGGTATAAGTTGCCCAAGGCACCCAAGGAGCCGTTGGCTAACGGCCACTGAAAAAGTAAGCGTTGGATGAACCGATGCTATCCTTTTTAGGGCGTCGGTTCATCTGGTGCCCCTCCCACGTCACTTAGCCATTGAGGTTCTCTGACAGAACTACTCCGATGCTATGCTCTGATGCACCGTCGGATCATCCGATGCTGAAGACCCTGCGGCCAAAACCTTACTGTTAGCTTCCACGAGACCATCGGATGAACCGCTGCTGACCCGTCGGTTCATCCGGTGCTACTGCATTGATCTTGGCGCGTCTCTGTCTTGTTTGAACTTGATCATCGGATAGACCGACGGTTCCCTTTAATGGACCGTCGGTTCATCCGACGCTGCTGTCTTCGCGGCTTCATCTCTGCAACTCGTCTGACGCTACTAAAATAAGGACCGTCGGATCATCCGACGGTGCCTGTTGACTTGAGGCTTCTCGCAGCGTACCAACTACACCGACGCTTATTCCGATGGTACCATCGGTTCATCCGACGGTGCATTTTGCTTGTTTTTTTGCATCTTTGACTTGTTTCTTTGCTTCTTTGTTTGTGGTTGCATCCATGAGACCTAGATATGTCTATAAGGACATGCTAGACAATGTGGTTAGTCCCATTGCTTGTGTTAGCATGAATCACCAAAATCAACTCGAACAAATGGCAAATGGGGCCATGTTCGCTACAACCTGCGCAGGTCCTGCAAGGTGGGCCTGTGCAGGACATCGTACCTTTGCGTATCCATCGCCAAGATCAAATAGTTAGTGGCGAATCTTGGCGTTTGACAAAGAATCCCATCCTGGATGCAAGTTCTCCGATTTCTGGACTTATTGCTGTCAATATTTCTCGATGCGTAGTTTCCAACTAAGTTGGTTTTTTTCTTTACTGTGACTGTTATGCACTTGCGACTGAGGCTTCAACTTCGCGTTCCTTCGTGAAGACGGAGCCCCTTAGCCCCGTAAGCGGCGATTGCAGCTTTGCTTATGCTAGTGATGTTGCAGAAAACAGTGGTCGTAATCCGGGGCGCAATGTCGAACTACCTTTTTGAATTTTCAGCTCTTCGAAGCTGTGTAACTGTACTCTTATGAAATTTCGTATGAAAATAAGGCAATAAACTCATTTTTTAAGAAAAAACGTCACCCTTCCCACCTTGCCGCTTTTATGTGAAATTTCATGCATGTCTCCTTTCGCGAACTTTGACCTTCTCTTAATTCGTTAAGCTTGAACTTCAGATTATAAGTCGACAAAACTTGCTTCGAGAGTTTTGTGGACTTATGACTAAGCGGCAGACTTGCCCAGGTTGATATTGCAACTTTCAATTGCTTCAACCAGTTTGTGCACTTGTTATTCTTATGAGGGCAGCTGAGTCCCTTAACTTAGAAAATAGTATTTTCAGCAGGAAAACTTTCCTGAGTAGACATCACTTCGTAAATTTGTTCGCGGATGTTTACCACTATATCAGTTCATTCTTACAACTGAAAAATTATGGATCGAGTATTACTTCACAAACTTTTTCACAAAAATCTTATGCGAAGACGTTCGAACTTTCCGGGCTAGAACCTTCTGTTGTCTCCGCCCTTTTGGTAGGATATCCCTTTACTTTGGGATTTAGGCCACAACTTGTTGTTGTCTCAGGCCTTTCGGTAGGATGTCCCTTTACTCTGGGATCTAGGCCAGAACTTGTTGTTGTCTCTGGCCTTCTGGTAGGATATCCCTTTACTCTGGGATTTTGGCTTTCACGGAGCCCTCGGCTATCAAGGAGCCTTTTCACAGAACTTCTTTTTCACTTTTGGAACTTCGGCTGTCAGGAAGCCCTTCCACGAAATTTTTTCTTTCATACGATGGAATTCTCGGCTATCACGAAGCCATTCACAAAACTTTTCTTTCATACTTTGGATTTTCGGCTATCACGGGGCCTTTCATGAACTTCTCTTTTACATGATGGAATTTCGGCTATCACGGAGCCTTTCATGAACTTCTCTTTTACACGATGGAATTTCGGCTATCACGGAGCCTTTCATGAACTTCTCTTTCACACGATGGAATTTCGGCTATCACGGAGCCTTTCATGAACTTCTCTTTCACACGATGGAATTTCGGCTATCACGGAGCCTTTCATGAACTTCTCTTTCACACGATGGAATTTCGGCTATCACGGAGCCTTTCACGAACTTCTCTTTTACACGATGGAAATTCGCAAGGCACAAAAACTTTGGGGGAAAACTCTTTTCATATATATCACAAAGAGTATTTACATAGGATCCGCCTCGTTAAAAACCTTGCCCCTTGATTTAGGGCCCCCTTTGCAAGGAAAAGAGTACGGTCCTTTTTATTCTATGGTAAATGCGTGAAATAAATATTTTTGTTCCCGAAACCACTTATAGCTTTGTGGTTGAGGTTTTACAATTTTTTATAGAATTTAAATTTGCGAAAGGAAATGCTGAAAACTGAATCTAACTACTTTCATGACTTTTAAGGGTAGTACCTTTTTAGGTTGTCTGCATTCCACGAATGCGGCAATTCTTTGCCAGTCTGATCTACTAAACGAAAAGCCCCTGGCATACTAGTCTCTTTTGCTATGTATGGTCCTTCCCAAGATTCCTGAAGTTTTCCGGGATTCTCCCAATTCTTCTTTCTCTTTAGCACTAAGTCACCAGTCTTGATGTCTTTCCTGACTATTTTCTTATCTCTCCATGCCTTGGTCTCTCTCTGATATTTCTCCATGTTCTCTGAGGCTTCAAGAATTGTGAGCTCAATCATGTCCTTCTCTATTTTCATTTCAACTTATTCCATTTCTTTTGCCTTCTGAACTCTCAAACTTTCATTCTTGATTTCTTCCGGCGTCATTGCCTCAATCCCAAATAGCAAGCGAAAAGGTGTGAAACCTGTTGCCCTCGACACTGTTGTGTTGTGAGACCAGATTACCCTTGGCAACTCATCTATCCACTTGCCTTTTCTTTGATCATACAGGCACTTCTTGATTCCTGAAAAGATCAGCCTGTTCGCCCTTCTACAGCCCCATTAGACTGCGGGTGGTAAACTGAGGAATACTTCACATGGGTGCCCAAAGTCTTGCAATATTCCTTGAAGGAGTAGCAATCGAACTATTTTCCGTTGTCCACTGTTAACTCTCTTGGCACTCCAAATCTGCAGATTATGTTTTGCCAGAAGAATTTCTGAACTGTTGATGCAGTGATGTTCGTCAATGCCTTCGCTTCCACCCACTTAGTGAAATAGTCGACTGCAACTGCGGTGAACTTGCAGTTCCCTTGAGCTGTTGGCAACGGCCCAACCAGATCCATCCCCCACCTTTGCAGAGGCCATGATGGTGGAATTAGGTGAACTGGCATGGATGGTAAGTTGTGCTGATTCGCTGTTTTTTGGCAGGCTTCACATTCCTGAACCAGCTTCTTTGCATCGAGGTTTATGGAAGGCCAAAAGAATCCCTGCTTTATTGCCTTTCCTGCTAGTGCTCTTGTGCCTATGTGCACACCACAAAATCCACTATGGATTTCTTTGAGAAGTTCTACACCTTTTTCGGATGTTATACACCTTAGCCATGGTTCGGTTACTCCAGACTTGTATAGCTCTCCATCCACTACGGCATAGCCCCTTGCCCTTTACCTTAGCCTTTTTTCCTCCAATTCGTCCTGTAGTTCAAAATGACCCCTCAAGTAGGCCATGATTTCAACCCTCCAGTCATGACTTTCTATGTTGTTCACAGTTTTTGGCTTCGGGTCTTTGATGGATGGTTCTCTGATGATTTCGAAGAACACATCTGGTGGTATCGCTTGCTTTTGTGCTGCTGCTTTCGCTAGCTTGTCTGCCTCGTTGTTGTCATTTCTTGAGATGTGCTGGACTGTGTAGCCTTTAAAGTGCTTCTCCATTTCTCTAACTTTCTCAAGATACTTCACTAGTATCGCATTTCTTGCTTCGCTTTCTTTTTCAATGTGTTCTTGAATCACTTTCAAGACTGTTTTGATGATGAAAGTTTGCTGACCCAAGGCCTTCATTTTTCTCAAGGATAGCAGTAGAGCTTCATATTCTGTTATGTTATTCGTGGAAGGGACGTCATCCGCGAAATCAAGGCGAGCGGCATATCTTATCACGACTCCGGCTGGAGATGTCACAATTGCTCCTATTCCAACCCCTTTATCACACCAAGCTCCATCATAGTGTACCACCCATGGTGTGGTTATATCTTCGCCAAAGTCTTGGGATGGCGATGTCCAGTCTACGACAAAATCTGCTAAGACCTGCGATTTGATCGCGTTTCTTCTTTCGAAGTCCACAGTGTATTCTGATAGCTCTGCTGCCCATTTGATGATTCTGGTTGATGCTTCCTTGTTCGTGAATTGGTCGTTCAATGGTTGGTTCATGATTACCCTTATTCTGTGTCCTTCGAAATAGTGTCTTAGTTTTCTTGGTGCCATGACAACTGCGTATGCTATCTTCTCTAGCTCAGAATAGAAAAGTTTGGATCCTGAAAGAGCTTCCGAGGTGAAGTACACTGGAATTTGTTTCAATTTTCCCTCTTCTTCTTTCTCTTGCACTAGTACAGCGCTCACGGCTGAATTGGAAGCAGACAAGTACAGCAGAAGTGGCGATCTTGGCTCTGGAGGACATAGCTTCGTCATGTTTGACAAGTAATCCTTGAGTTCTTGAAAGGCTTGCTTCTGAGATTCAAATCACTGGAAGTTCTTGGAGCTTCGGAGAACTTGGAAGAAAGGCAAGCTCCTCTCTGCAGCTCTGGGTATGAATCTGTTAAGGGCGGCCACTCTCCCTGTCAATTTTTGCACATCTTTCACCGAAATGGGGTCTTGCATCTCGACTAAAGCCTTGATTTTGTCAGGATTTGCTTCAATGCCCTTTGTCAAAACCAAGCAACCCAAAACCTTTCCTTTGTGAATACCAAAGACGCACTTCTCGGGATTGAGCTTGAGGTTTGCTGCTCTGAGATTCGCGAAAGTTTCGTGCAAATCGCTAATGTGGTCAACTCTTTGGACGCTTTTGACGATTATATCATTGACATATGCGAGAATATTTCTCCGAAGCTGAGGGTGTAGCACTATTGCTATCATTCTCGAAAAGGTACAGCCTGCGTTCTTTAGCCCCTCTGGCATTCTCACAAAACAGTATGTTCCGAACGGTGTGATGAAGCTTGTCTTTTCTTCATCTTCTTTCCGGACCCTGATTTGGTGGTATCCTGAGAACATGTCCAAAAGTGAAAGCATTTCACTGTTTGCGGCGTCATCAACAACCTTGTCCACTCTTTCTAGAGGAAAATCATCCTTTTTGCAAGCTTTATTCAGATCTGTAAAGTCCACACACATTCTCCACTTCCCATTTTTCTTTTTCACTGGCACGGTGTTAGCTAGCCATACAGGGTACATGACCTTCCTGATCACTTTGGTGTCCTGAAGCCTTTCACTTCGGCCCCTACTGCTTTGGCTTTTTCTTCAGACATTTTCCTAAGTTTTTGCTTCTTCGGAGTTATTTTTTCATCTATGTCAAGGACATGTTCAATGATATCCCTGTCAACACCTTGCAAATCTTTTGCTGACCAGGCGAAGACATCTTTGTTCTTGTTCAGGAATTCAACGAGCTCTTTTTCTTCTTCGGGACTAAGATGAGCTCCTATCACCACTGCTCTATCTGGCATGTCATCCAGATACACTTTCTTCGTTTCGCCATCGACACTTATTTCCACTTTCTCTTTGTCTCTTTTGGCCTCAACATACGGTTCTTTCTTTTCTTCGGTGGAGTTCAAGTGGTGCACATTACTTTGACCTGGTGTGTGGCCTTTCTCTATGTTTCTGGCCTCTTGCTGATCACCGAACACTGTGATGACTCCTTTTGGTGCCGGGATTTTCATGCATAGGAACTGTTGCCTTATCACGGCATCAAACTTATTGATGAACCCTCTGCCAAAGATTGCAAGGTACAGGTGATACATGTCGACCACGTCGAAAATGAGAGTTTCAGTTCTAGCATTGTCAAGATCTCCGAAGGATACTGGAAGAGCTATCTTTCCCGCTGGCTTGATTGGCTTTCCTCCGAAGCCCAACAGTGGGTATTCTGGTGGCTGTAGCATGTGTGGACTTAAGCTCATTTTCTCGAAGGTTTTCATGAATAGAATATCAGCTGCACTTCCGTTGTCGACCAGGATTTTGCCGATCACCCATCCGGCGATATTCACCTCGATGACCATGGCATCATTGTGATCAGTGGATTTCAACTTGAAATCTTGTTCGGTGAATGTTATCGGCACCTTGGCCCATTCTGGGCGTGCTGCTAGACCGTCGTTGATGACTGTGTTCACAGATCCAAAGTAGTTGTTCCTTTGCCTTTTTGTTTCAAATTCCATGGCTGAGCCTCCAGTGATGGGCATGATAGTTCCGAAGGAGGGTAGCGCTTTCGGGTTATTGCCTCGTGAACTTGACTCTGGCTTTACTGAATTGGCTGGGGGTGGTGGCAAAATTTCTTGGATTGGTTGCGGTTGCTGAATGGCTTGGATTGCCTGAGACTGAGGAAAGAACTGTTGCGAAGGCTGCCATGACGACTGTGTCTGTTGAAATTGCTGAACTAGGATCTGGCTTGGCTGAGGACCCATCAGTTGTGGCTGCCAGAAGTTCTGATGGAACTGATTTGGCATTGTGGAGGCAATGGACATCATGATTTTCTCTTGCTGAATTCTTGCTACATTCTTTTTGGTTTCTGGGCAAGCTTCGGTGCTATGGCCTCACCCGTGATATCTGCAATAAAAGGATGGATCTCTTGGATCATGATTTTGGACTTTCGGAGGTCCTCTTCCTCTTGATGGAAACCCCCCTCTTGTACTTGGCCTATTGTCTTGGTTGAACTGTGGTGGGGGATTTTCCACGTTGTCAATGTTTCGTGGTGTTTGGAATTGAGGTCTCCATCCGGTTCCTCTATTACCTTGTCTTGCCTGGTTTCGTTCAGCTACTCTTCTACGATGATCTTCATCGGACTTAATGTATTGTTCCAGTTCGTCGAAAAGTTCTCCAATGCTTTGGGGTTCTTTTCTGGTCAAGTGTGAAGTTGATGGTCCTGGGGTCAGACCTTTGACGAGTGCTTGGATTGTTGTTTTGTCATCTGCTCCCGGAATTTGGGATTTTTGTTGCATGAATCTTCTTACGAAGCTCTGCAGTGGCTCCCTGTCGCTTTGCTTGCAACTAAAGAGATCCGATGGCTTTGCAGAAGTTTCATGAAACACTTGAAATGCTTGAATGAACTTTGTCTTGAGATCGATCCAGCTGCAGACTGAGTGTGGAGGTAGCAGGGAATACTAGTTGAGAACTGGGCCTTCGCAAGTAATGATAAAAGATTTGGCTAGTGCCACATCATCTCCTCCTGCTGAATTTACCGCTGCTTCATAGCTCATAAGGAACTGTCTAGAGTTTCCATACCCATTGTACTTCGGGAGAGAGACTGGTTTGTACTTCGGGGTCCACGGTGCTGTTTGCAACCCAAGTGAAAGTGGCGATTCTGGATCTGCGAACTGCAAGATTCCGTTGCCCGTGAAGAAGTTTTCTCTCGAGGTTCTTTTGTGCTGACCAGAGCTCTGATGTGGCGAATCATGCCAGAGTGAACTGTTTTCTTATTCCTTCATTTCATCGATCTCCTTTTGCATTTTCTCCAGCTGTTCTTTTGCTTGGTTAAGCTTCTCTAATTTCTCCGAAGCTTTTCTTTTTGCTTCTAGCTGATTCGCGAATCTTTCCTTCTACTTCTGAAGCATCAGCACCTTTTTGTTCGCTGCTTCCAGTTGTCTATCCACGGCCTCGTCATCTTCCTCCTCAGCTTCTTCTTCAGCAAATGCTTGCAGAGTATGTGCCGTTTTCTCTGCTCCTGCTTTCTGGAGGGCTTCGAGTTTTGCTTGCCTTTCCTGGTCTGAGATCTGCGAAGGTTGTGCAGCAAGAGAGTTTCCATTGTCTTCTTCAATGTGGTGATCTTCGTGGTCTGCCTCAGTGGGTGTGTTCTTCTTGGATTTCTTCTGTGGAGGCATCGTGAGTTGTCTATCGGCTAAAACCACGGTGGGCGCCAATGTTGGGGGTCAGAAAATCGGATGGGACCCCCGAACACAAGTGGAGAGAGATTCCCGAACAAGAATACAAAAATGCTCAGGAACGCGGAGACAAAGGATCTCCGAAAGTTTATCCTTGCCTCAAAAGTTGTGAATCCCTTTACACGTGCCCACGGACCCCCTTTTATAGGGAGGTGAAGGGACTTTTACATTCCGAGATTGCCCTCGAATCTAAAGAATATTCCAAGTGTGAATATGTACATGAATGTCTTTTACATCCCGTGATTTGCGAAGCTAATTTCACCTATTTACAAGCCGGCCACTCGTTCACACCTCGAACCCGGACTTTTGATGTCATGTCCTTGACCTGGTCCCGCGCCGACCTTCGATCCTTTATTCGCGAAGAACATCAGGTACAAAGATTCCTGACTCAAATCTTCAATGCCATCGCCGAAGGAGTATTTCCCGAACCTGCGGTCATCTCTGAAGCTTCCATTGCTGAAGTAGAGTTTCTCGAATCTGTAAAGACCTTCGAAGTTTCCACTGTCCTGAAACAAGGAGCAGACTTGCGAATTTACGTCATTTCAGCGATCCTTTCGCCCGAAGACAATAAGTTAGCGAACTCTTAGAAAACCATGAAAATGAATACTTCGCTCGGCTCTTTCCTGCCCGTTTCCTCAAATTAGCCGGAGTCATGACATCTCCGAAGTTTCGAGGGTGAAAGGTTTTACCCAATTCCCCAACACGCACCGGCTCTACTTCGACTACACCGTGCGCCGTGACTACTCGTCTTCCGATCGCACTGGCTCTTCTTCAACTACGTCATGCACCATCATGACATCATCTTCCGATCACACTGGCTCTACTTCGGTAATGCCAACTTGTCGATGACTACTCTCTAAAGTCCGCTCCAGCGGCACAAGTTGACTTTTGCAGTCGCAATCTCAAGAACTTTCTGGCGGCACAAGTCGACTTCTTTAGTCACAATCTCAAGCCCGCTCCGGTGGCACAAGTCGACTTCTATAGTCGCAATCCCAAGCCCGCTCCAGCGGCACAAGTTGACTTCTACAGTAGCAATGACAAGCCCGCTCAGGCGGGACAGGCCAACTTAGATCGCATCTAAGCCCGCTCCGGCGGCAAAACTACTCATTTTTCTTGTTTTCCATTCATTTTTTTCCAGAAGTGCTTCTTGTTTTTGGCTTTTCATTTTTCTCTTACGAGTTTTATACTTGGCCCTGAGTACTAAAGTCGACTTCGGTCGCATCTAAAGTCCGATCGCGCGGCACAAAGTCGACTACTCTAGTCGCATCCAAAGTCCGCTCCCGGCGGCAATCTAAAGTCGACTCGGGTCGCATCTAAGGGTGTGTTTGGTTGAGCTGTAGCTGTGAAAAAAGCTATTGTGAGCTGTGAACTGTGAAAAAAGCTGCTGTGAGATATTAGCTGTGAGAAAGCTAAAAGCCATTTAGCTGTAACAGCTGTGGACAAGCTGCCCTGAGCTGTAAACTATGTAAAAAGTCTATAATACCCCTATACGCCTTAGAGGCTATTTACCCTTTAAATTATTTTACATGAGTTGATATTGTGGATTAATAATTATTTGGCTTGTTAACCAAGAATTGAAGTTACCTAATAAGAAAACAAAAAATTAGTTGATATAATACTTGTTTAGCAAATTGTTTTTTTTCGTTTCCTAATCCTTCTCCATTTTTTCTTTCTTTATTCGGTCATCAATTCCTTTCTTCCTTATCAGATCTTTTTTTCTTCCCGGTGCTCCCCTTCACCTTGACGGCGCCGCTCACCACCAGCAATCATCAGCAAACACACGTCATGTTTGTTACAACAGCCAGAGCAGCGGCGCCGACAACGAAGTGGACGACGAAAATTCATTCTCCGACCAAAGCAGAGCATACACAGCAGCTTTCGCTCTCTTTGTTCTTCTTCCCAACCAAAATATAGCAGACTAGCTTCCGCTCACCGGCGAAATTCGCGAGCTACAACCCACCTCTAACCGATTCCTCTCACCCATGGCACCACAACCTTCCCATCTCCATCCAAGCCAAGCCCTAGGCGCAGCCGAGGTCAACCTCGACGGGAATCGCAGATCTCATGACCTCCATTGACGTCAGTCGTCCAAGCTCCGCCTGCTGTCTCGAGGGAAGGAGGAGGAGGGATGCCGCCAACATGGCTCGTAGGGAGCTCACCCGTAGCCGGTTGGAGCTCGTGGCCGCGGTGGCGGAGCTCGCCCACAGCCGGCGGAGCTCGTGGCCGTGACGGCGGAGCTCGCCCACATCCGGTGAAGCCCGCATCTATTGGAGCTCACAGCCGCTGTGGAGCGGAGCTCGCGCCGGTGAAGCTTGCCCGCCGTCGGAGCGCCGGCCGCGAAGAGGGGCGGCGCCGGGGTGGTGGAGCGCTGAGGGAGCAGGAGCAGCGGTGGCGTGCTGTCGTCTCTGGATGAGAGAAGGGGTCGCGGGTAGGAGCTTGAGAAGAAGGGAAAAGAACGAGTCTTTTACCTCTATGCCATTAATAAAGTTGCTCGAAACATGTATGCCACTAAAAAGTTCCTTCACACCTGTGTGTCATCCACTTAAACCTTTTTGACCTCCACACCATTCCGTTCAGTTTCCATCCATTTTCCACCGTTAACCGATCTGACATGTGGGCCCAATCAGTCAAGATGCCCAAAATACCCCTACCTCTACCCTTCCATCCCGCAGAAGCTCGATCTGACGCCCGCGCTCCCGGCCGACCACAAGCTCGGCACCGCGCTGTTCCGCCGCACCCACACGTGATGTGCTGATGATGATTGATTGGGATGGCCCCGGCCCGCGCGTGACACATCCACTGGTGAAACAAGCTCAAGTTTGACGCGGACGGAGACGGCCAGATCTCGAGCGCCGAGCTGGCGGCGCTCTTCGAGAGCGTGGGCCACGCAGCCACTGACGACGAGGTGTCACGCATGATGGAGGAGGCAGACGCGGACGGCGACGGCTTCATCAGCCTGCCCGAGTTTGTGGCCCTCGTGCGCTCCGCCGACGCCGATGCCGCTTCTCATCTGGCGACGGAGCCAGGACGCCACTCGGCGGCGGGTATGGGCCTTATCGCGCTCACCGTCAGCGCCAGCGTGCCGTCGCAGGAAGTCTGCGACACGCTCGCCATGCTGCTGGCGCCTGCTGGAACACGAATCACAGCTCCGGATGACACGCTTCCTTAGGATTCATGCTCGAAATGGCCGACGACGTGTGCTTCAGTGCCCTGGCTCGACGGAAACTACTACCCTATTTTCATTTTCACCAATGTTCAATCTAAATTAATAAGAGATTGACGCCAGTTAATCACTCCGTGCTCATGGACATGCTCTGAGCCCCAGCGCCGGCATCCTCTGCTACTCCGGCGGGCTCCCCTTTGTGGGGCCTCCGTTGCGCTTGCGCCGGCGGGTCGACCTGCGGCGAGCTTCCGCGAGCCTTGTGCTGCGTCGGCTCCTCTGCTCGGCTGCCTTGCTGCTTCGCGGTCGTTCGCCATGGCGTCCTCGACGGGAGCTTGGAGCACGATGGTGGGTTCACGTTCACGCGACTGCCCTTCATCGCCTCCTTCACAGAGCTTCTCTCGGGCTCCGGTGACATGCTCGGCGTTGGCGCAGTCAGCCAGCAGGAGCGGTCGCTGAAGGGGCTGTTCCACCGCGGCGCCAGGGGCGACGGCGTACCGAAGTTCAAGTCCCTGCAGTCGCCCAGCCTGCCCTCTCGCCGCCGTCCTCCTACTTCGCCATCCCGGGCGGGCTCCGCCCCGCCGAGCTGCTCGTCGACTCACCCGTCCTCCTCAATGGCAGGGGCATTTTGGATATGGTAGATGGCTGGACCCACATGTCAGGTCAGTTAACGGTGGAAAATGGATGGAAACTGAATGGAATGGCGTGGAGGTCAAAAAAATTTAGGTGGATGGCACACAGGTGTGAAGCAACTTTTCAGTGGCATACAGGTTTCGAGCAACTTTCTTAATGGCATAGAGGTAAAAGACTCGAAAAGAACGAATCGGTACCATACCTGATGGCAGGCGGGTAAATAGCAGCAAAACACCTATCTCACAGCTGAGAAAACCAAGGGGAAGGCTACTGTGAGAAATGAACTATGGAAAAGTCGACTTTTGAAGAAAGCAGTTGTCCGTTCATAGGCCTTTGGTTCAACTTCCTGCTTTTTTAAAAAGCCACAGCGGCAATAAGCTGAACCAAAGGGAGCCTAAAGTCCACTCTGATGGCACGACTACTTCTCAAGTTCAGTATTACTACTCAAAGACTACTCGAGTAGTCTCCGTTACTTTTCAAGCTTGATAGCGCACACCAAATTACTACTCGAAACCAACTTCAGTATGCTCCATTAGCTCTTCAACTCGGGGGTCGATTCTCAATCATTCCAAGGCTCCAGGGCTCACTTGGCACATAATGGTCGGGAGCTGAACACTGCAAGAGTACTCCGATGATGATTTTCACAAATATTGAAGACCCTGGGATTGATTCTCAATCATTCCAAGGCTCCAAGGCTACTAAGCTACACCCATCCACTACTTTTTTCAAGGCAGAAGATGAAGATTCAAGATTGACCCTCAGCTTGATTATCTGATTCAACCTAAGGCTCGGGGGCTACACTCTATATGGATTGCGATTTTACAATCGCACTTACATATAATCCTAAACGGGAAAGATCTCAACAACAAGACTGAAGAGCTGGACCACATTCCAGCCTTAGCAGTTCAATCACTATCAAAGACTTCAATGAGCAGTACTCGTGGACGCCTGAGGACTACTCAGAGATGCCTTCAATACTACTCGAAATTACTACTCTCGACTACAAAGTGCTCGGAGGCTTGTCGGGCATACACCCCAGGTACCTGCAAGGAAGGAAGAAGATAGACTCCTACTAGAATTCCTCTGTAATCCTACTAGGACTCATATCATGTAATCCTACTACGACTCCTACCTTGTAATCAACTAGTAACCTGCCCCCTGAACTATATAAAGGAGGGTCGGCTTCTTGGGTCAGACAACCAACACCACAACACCCAAGCGCAGTACGCCATATACACACCCCCAAATAAGACATAGGGTATTATGAAATCTTGGCGGCCCGAACCTGTAAAAATCTGTGTCTCATGTCCTCTCTTTAACCTTCAGGTTCTAGGTCTATGTTGACGGCTGTTAATTGCTTACTTTAGCCGTCAATTTACTCATGAATAAAGGAGCAAAAGGAATTTCTTGCACGCATTTAGTTAAGAATAATGTAGTTCCACTTGTCCTTGGAGATTATTTGATTGCAGGAAAATAAGCGCAAAAGAAGTGACAAACTAACCTTCTATGGTCCATGCCACGTCACCTCAGCTAAGGAGAGGCTGCCACCTGGGATTCCACGCATGCAAGCCATGTCATCGATCCAAGGGAGGCACACCCCGACGAATCAGAGAGCGACACGTGGACGTCACATGGATTGAAGGGCCCACGGGCACCCAAACCACCTCAAAATCAAGTGGACACCGGGAACCGACCTGAGGACCCACAAGACAGCCAGCATGAGAAAGCATAGGCCGAAGTGGGCCCACAAGGGGTCGGCCTACCCCACAGGTCGGCCGAACCGATCTTGTGTCGGCTCATCCTGGCCTTCCACGTGGTGCTTCCTGGTTGGTCACTCACTCCATACCGGGGGTGTTTGCAGCCATTCCACGCCGGTGCTCAGGCCTATAAATAGAAGGAGAGGGGGCTCATTTCTTAGCAACTCACTTTGCAACCCCTCTCTCACATTTGGTTTCCAAGGCTAGGAGGTACGCTAGAGTGGTTCTACTTCAGGTTCTAAGTCTACTTTGGGATCTAGGTATGAGTGCTCTTGTATCTTTATTTTATTGTATGACTTTGATCTACTTCAGTTATTTAACTATTTCATATAAAGTAGTGTTAGCATGCATAGGTGATTTGTTCATGTGTTCTTCATTCGTTCATCATTTAGAGGCTCCTATTCTTTATGAACAACGCTTTTCAATCCAGTTGACAGATGATTTACTCATGTTCTCATTGTTTGTTCATAAGTTAGAGGCTTGTGTTCTTCGTGAACACGACCCTTTGATCTTGTTGAATATACATAGTAAAACGCGCATTTGTATGATTAGCCTAGTTTGATCCAGTTAGATCACGTGTTTGTGTTGTATGAAGTTCGAGTTCAAGCTACGGTACTCGGTGTAAGTGGCCAGTTATCTGGTGGCACTGACCTGGGTCACAATAGCCCGGGCCGGTCAGTGTCTAGTTAACAACGCAAGCATGGTGCTTGGGTTGAGTAGCTGCGTTGCATATGAGCGTGCTCCACGGTTTGTCTTGAGGTAGGCCGCGGTAGTGACAGCCGTTGGACCCTTTGTAATCCTCCACGTTCGGGTACGCTGTAGGAGTCTAAAGTCTAACAACCGTTGTCGTGCGGAAGCGACACAGGTGGTTAGCTCCCCGTTTGTGCCTGGGTGCTGAGCTGATATTCATACAATGCTAGTGTGACAAACTTGTATCAACTGACTTTATATGTATAGTACCTTAGAACCTAGAACTAACTCGTATGTTGCCTCCTAAGCCATAGTGTACCAATGAGAAAACGAGTTCAATGTGTTCACACTACCTCCCTATTATCATATCTTACCCCTCTATTTGAGAACCTGGTTTACTCCCGTCTATGACTTATACTCATTGCAATAGTGTTGGTCTTGTTAATTCGACCATGCCTTCCTTAGATTCGATACTCTTTGAAATACTCTTTTGGGGAAATGCTATAATGGTATATCCGTGCGCTTGCGGACCCTTTGTGATCGTTAAGATTACCATCAACATTTCTGGCGTCGTTGCTAGGAACTCACGGACTTAGCAATGACGTTAAGAAATGCCGATAGTCTGGTGATCCCGCACCGCAACATCTACTATCTCGGGTACCCACTTGGTAGGTTTGCCGGGTTAAAACACCGACAGCTGACGCGACATGTACGGGTGATTGTTGAGATCATCGGGCGAATTCGAAGGACCTCAACCATCGAGATCGAGATCAATCAACTCGGATAAAATTGGTGGAGCTGCAATGTTGACTAGTGAAAGTGCATCTAGGCCCCTAAGTGGATTTTGGTGAATTGAATGACAAAGAGATTAGAGGACTAATATATTTGTCTAAAGATTGTGAGCAGGTTTTATTTAGATATTCATGAGCAATTATTAGAGTATTTATTTGTGGATGAATATTATATGGCTCACATTGGAGAAGACAAATATATGAATGATCCTAATGCATGTGTGACAAATATCAAGCAATAAAGGAAGATAAATATTGGGATAATTTGAGAAGGTCAATTCATGGTTTCCCATACTAGACATAGCTTGATTAAAATTACAAGGATCATAAAAAGAGAAGATGGTAATTCTCTAAGTCAAGTGCAAGGCTTCATGTGTTGATTGAAAGAGGACACAAGGATGAGTGTACACGTTATGGTTCTTAATTGGAAGCTTGCATATTCGTTGTCAATCAAGATCAAGCATTTGAAGCGGGATTTCAAATGAAGTTTAATTATGGATGAAGCAAAGTGGAACTCAAAGTGGATTGGGTAAGTGATGAAGAGATCAACCGAGATGTTTAGGGCGAGGGACTAAGCAATCTTTGGGGCCGTAGCTAAGCCGCCATTAGTGTTTTACTAAGGTGAAGTTCTAGCATCCGTGGGGTCTTCAAGTATCATATCCAAACCTTAACCGAGGGAAGCAATGCAACTCATCAACATGTTATGATTGGCAATATGGAGTGACTTATGGATCCAAGTATGCATTCTTATGCTAGATGGATAGATCCTAAGTTATTAGCTCAAGTATGGACGTGCTCAAGACAAAGGCTAAGTTGAAATCTCTCAAGAGGATATTGGTTAAGTATGGCAATGTTGAAGACATTCAAGCTCAATAGGTTGATAAGGTGTTTCTATTTATTCTTGAGCATAGGTATGCCATACTATCAAGAGGGATGCAACATTAGCGAGTTGACCATGTCAAAGTGCTCATTAGTTGACCTAAGTGAAATCTAGCCTTGAGAGCCTTAGAGTGTGCTAACAAACCCTCCTAACCTAACCTGAGCCACTTCATCTCTTTGGTGAAGTGTTAGAATCCTAGAAAGGGTTTTGGGGGTGCCTCGGGCCTGACCGGTCTGACCGGTGCCGCTAGCCCAACGGCTAGTTTTTCAAACACTGGTCTGACCGGTGTGAGGCACCGGTCTGACTGGTGCCGCCCGAGGGCTAACGCTAGTTTTCTCCTTTGAGGGGTATAAATACCCCAAGCCTTCTTCAGTTGAAGGTTGCTGTTTCTAGTGGTTGTGCTAAGGTCCTAAGCCATTTCTTGCAAGCCCTAAGCCTTAGTGGCTCTCCCCAACCCTCTCTTTGTGAGATTTGTGGATTCAAGCCATATTCTTTGTGTTGGGTTGAGAGAGTGAGCTCAAGAGCGTCTTTGTGAGCTAACAAGAGCATTCTCATAGCTTGAGCACTTCGGTTTCGCGTCTACAAGCTTTGAAGCATTTGTTACTCTTGGAGGTTTGCCTCCTAGACGGCTAGGCGTCGCCGGCTAGCTCCCAAGGTTGTGGTGAGCAGCGGGAAGTTTGTGAGGGCTGTGATCTTGCCTCTTCGTGGAAAAGATCGCCTTAGTGGAAAGGAGGAAAGAGGTTGAAAGAGACCCGGCTTGTTGTGGGAATTCTCCCTTACAAGCTCCTCAATGGAGACGTAGCCGTTCATTTGTGAGCGGTGAACTTCGGGAAACAAATCCTTGCATCTCTTGTGGTTTGCCTCTCCAAGTTGTTTTTCTAGCATATTTGATTTGCTTCCGCTTCGATCTACTTGGGTGTGCTACTTGTGTGTGCAGGGGTCATTACCCTGCTTGTGAACATCTACCAAGGAAACTCACCAAGTTTGGTTCGTGCTAGAAGTCAAGAGGAGCTTGAAGTTGTTTTTGCAGGTTCTCTGTGGGTCACCGGTCTGACCGGTGAGGGGAATCGGTCTGACCGGTGCCACCTGCTGAGCAGAGCCAGGGACCGGTCTGACCGGTCAGCCTCACCGGTCTGACCGGTGACACCTGGCAGTTCAAGTTTTCGGGGATCGGTCATCTCGCCTATTCACCCCCCCTCTAGGTGACATCAAGGTCCTTTCAATTGGTATCAGAGCTTGGTGCTCCGATTCGAGCTTAACCGCTTGGAGTTCTTCGATGTTGACAACTCGTGAGGTAACGTTTGAGCCTCTAACTCTAGATGGCTCAAACTAGGCATCTTGGTCAATTCATGTACTCAATTGCATTAGGACCATGGGTCTACTTGCCAAGAAGATTGTTGTTGCTAGCATTCTACCTCCTCACCTTAGGGAAACCAAAATTGACTTGTCAAAATCATCCCTAGAGGACTTAGAGTGTTGGCGATGCAACTCTCAAGTATTTAACTACATTTGTAGTGCTTTGAGTGATGATGTGCAGGAATTCATCCTTGATAAACTTGAGATTGATGCACACACCATTTGGGAAATCCTTAGAGAAGAATATGAAAAGCCCAAATGGATTGATCAAGAGCAAACCATGGAGGAGGCACTTGAGGAGAGCTCTATGTCTTCATTCAACATCACTGAGCCTCAAGTGTCACTTCCCAAGCAAGGAGAAGGCCAAAGAAGCGAAGACCCTGTCCCTCTGCAGGGACCGGTCAGACCAGTGGCACCCACCGGTCAGACCGGTGCCGGCAGAGGCACAACCACTTGCTTTATGGCCAAGAAAGAAAAGAAGAAAAGGACCAAGGGAGGAAAGATTGAGAAGAATGAAGCTTCAAGTTCCTTGGCCAAGGAACTTGAGGCCCTCAAATCCTAGAATGCCTCCTTGGTTTGTAAGTATGATTCACTCGCTAGAAAATATGATAAGGTTATCAAATCCTTTGCTTGTGTAGCTGCAGTGGATCAAGAAAATGAAAAGCTTGAAGGAAAAGCTAGGAAAGCTCACTAGTGAGCATATGGCTCTACAAGACAATCACAAGGGACTTGAGTGTTCCAATGAGAAACTTGTAGATTCTTATGCAACACTAGAGATAGCCCATGAGGTTGTGCTTTCATCGGTAAAATTTATGCAACCTCTATCTCACACATGCACATGCTCACAAGTTCAAATTGATTTGTCTTGCACTAATGTTTGTTTGTCTCAAGCAAGCCAATCTAGCATTGAGCATGTACTTGTAGAATCTTGTGATGACCTCATTGCTAAAGAAAATGATGAACTCAAGCAAGAGGTTGAAAAACTTCAAAAAGACTTGTATGTGTTGAAGGAGAAGAGCAAGGTGCAACCTTCTCAAGATAACCGTGAAGACATGGTGAAGAAGCTTGTGAAGGGATCAACCGTCGCTAGCTCGACTCCTCAACAACATACAAGGACCCACAAGCACAAGATTCAAGAAAAGAGCAAAATTGGGCAAGTCAAGTCCCAACATCGCTCAACCAAGCACAAGGCACAAGAATCACTCTCCAAGAAGCCTAGAAGCTCAAACAAGTGGAGAGTATGCTACAAGTGCAGAGAGAAGGGTCACTTGGCCGACGCTTGCCCAAGTACAACAACGGGCAGTGGCACTGACCGTGACCGGTCAAACCGATGCACGCCACCGGTCAGACCGGTGCCGGTCAGGTCAGCCACACCTCAAGGCAACAAGGCGAAGAAGACCTCCTCTCCAAGAACAAGGCTCAGAAGCAAGCATGGACAAGAAATTGTAAGGAGTGGTGTGACCAACAAGAACAAAAGTTGCATTTGCTATGAATACCGACAAAAGGGTCACATGGGCAAAAATTGCCCAAATGGTAACTTTCCTAAATCGAACCTTGTCCATTATGATTTCCGTAAGCTTAGGAACGATAAGAATGGGACTTGTGCTATGAGGGAGATTAGTTCACCTCAAACTAGCATGAGAGCCATTTGGGTTCCTAAGCACCTTGTGGCTAACCTAGTAGGACCCAACAAGTGTTGGGTACCAAGAAATGCTTGCTGAGCTTGCAGGTTGAAAGAGATGCATTGAACACATGGCTAGAAGAATTGGAAATCACTTTTGATCTAGTGGCCATGTGGAGGGCAAATTTATATAAATCTTGAAATCAATGACATCTCGGTAACTAGTGCTCTTTGTTGAGTCTAAGTCACTCTTAGTTCTTCGTGAACACTCATGTGACACTTATCTTGTATGAGTGAAACATGAGGTAGTGACTTTGACATTTGTATGAAAGTTTATCCTCTCATGCCATTCGATGCTTTTAATGGCTCTCTAGTAGAGCATTGCCTTGTCTCTTTTGCAGAACACAAATTAGTGATGTATTCACATATTCAAGGGACAAGAAGGGCAAAATCACCAAAACTTGGGCATCGGGGGTCACCGGTCTGACCGGTGACAGGCACCGGTCTGACCGGTGCCGGCCCTGTGAGTCAAGGGGGCGGGTGACCCGGCCCCTGTGCCCGGGTGACCCGGTACGCCTCTGTCTGCTGTCGAGTGACCCGAACCCAATGGCCGGGTGACCCGGCAGTGAACTACTTTTCAAGAAAAAGGGTGATTTAGCATCAAAGGTAATGAGATACTTGACACATTTCAATTGACAAACTACTTATGTATCTTGACCAAGTTTGGAATGAGCCTCACCATATTCTTAATTGAATAAAGTGTTTTGTTTGAGAAATTCAAATATCTCTAGCACTATTTAAGGGGGAGTTCATTGCAACACTTGTGTCACTTGTGGGACTAACAATTTCTTCTAGTGATCTTGTAGTCTCATTTATTTGTACACCACTATGCAAGCTCTTAATAAGTAGTACAATCAAAAGAACAAGTAAGAGCTAGCAATTCTCAAAAATTTAATATATACACAAATGAAATGGTCTTAAGGCAAAGGTATGTTTCCATGAACCTCATTGAATACCGTAATGCATCTAGGCCATTATACCATGCTAGTGTGCCATCCTTTGCATGTAATTGCTCCAAGTGAATTTTTGTGTGCTTCTCTAGATATTTGGTTGATACCTTTGCGTTCACTCGACTTTGTGTCTCGTGGTTGAAGGTATGAGCTAAATATACTTGAAAAGCTGTTTGTTTGAAGTGGATGCATGCACTTTGTGACATAGGATAGACTTTTTGTAAAATCAACTAGCATGTGTAGGAAGTGTGCTCATTTTGAAAAATATTTGATTCTTGGTCTTTGTGACCCAATCAACTTAGTTGTGACTATAGTTCCTCTTGTTTGATTGATGGCTAGTCACAATTAAGAAGATTTTCTCAAGTCCATAAAATCTATCTTTATCTCTCTCTCTCTCTCTCTCTTGGAAGAATCAAGAATTATCAACTAAATTGGATTATCCTCCATTCTTTCAAGATTTGTCAAAATATGGATCAATATCACTTCTACATCTTTTATCCAATCCTTGTGGAGGAGTATGGAGCAAAGTTTGACCAAGTTGTGTCTCAGGGGAGCACCGGTCTGACCGGTGTGGCCCACCGGTCTGACCGGTGGCGCCCCTAGGCCACATCTTCTCTGTTCTGAGGCCTAAGTGGAAGGAAAATGGTTTATAAAATATTTGGTGGAGTTTTAAGGAGCAAAATCTCAAAAAGGGAAAAGAAGGATCGGAACTTCCGAGGCTAGGTCGGTTCTACCGATATGGATTCTCTGTCAGAATTATCAAACCGAGCCCAGACCAGAACTACCGCTGAAGCTTCACTGGCTGGACCTGGGGGGTCACCGGTCTGACCGGTGCACCACACCGGTTTGACCGGTGTCGCCCGGGAGCAACCCGTGGGGCCACAGTAAAAGTATCTATCCTTTTACCCCCGTCCTTTCTCTCTCCTCAATCATTCACCAGCATTCACCCCCTTCCAAACCGTGGAGACCCTCTGTCCTCCCTTCTTCCACCTCTCTCATATCCCATGGAGACTTGAAGATTCAACCAAGGAGAAGGATCAAGATTGGAAGGAGAAGACTCTCCCAAGGACCCTCTACTGTTTCCCCATCAAGTTCCTCACTTTCCCTTCAAGTTCCTCTCTCAAAAGGTATTCAAATCTTCGTTTTGCCCGATCTCTTTACTCCGTGCAAAGATTTGAATTTCCTTTGGTAGAACATCATCTGAGAACCCCTAGAAGACATTCCTATAGATCCATAGTTTTTCATTGGACACATTGTGAGAACTCAAGATTTGGGGTCGGACGGCTTGCACCGGTCTGACCGGTGCTCGTCACCGGTCTGACCGGTGGTGCCTGCCCAACCCTAAGTTCTGTTTTTCTTCATGTTTTCGACACTTATCTGTGTAGGAATGCTTCTAGTTCATCAATATTCATATCTTGTCATTCCAGCTGCTGAGATTGCATTTGAGGCCATTGGCTCGGTTCTGGACGGCACCGGTCTGACCGGTGCCCCCCACCGGTCTGACCGGTGACGCCCAGAACCGACCCAATTGTCCAAAATTGAGAATTTCAATTTCAATCCTTTTCAAATCTCAATCCTGGTGTCTTACATAATCTTGTTATATCATTTGTGACTCAGGACAGTGGCTATGCCAAGGATGAAGCAGTCCGAGAGCAAGAAATCAAGATTAACACCTAGAGAGCTCCCGCATGATCGTGAGGCAGGTGGAAGTGGTAGTACAGCTGGTTGGAACCTAAGAGAGCGTGCACCTAAAAGAATAAATGAGGAACAGGAAGACCTGGGTGGTGACACGGGGACAAGCAGCGATGATGATGTGGAGGATGAAACATTTGTTGACCCTAGTGCCTTTCATGTGAGGCACCACGGAAAAGGGCCAGCCACTGAGAGTGGTGATGAGGATGAGGAAGAGGACCTAGGTGGTCAGGAAAGAGATGAGAATGAGGATCCTATGGATGAGGATGAGGATGACGGTCCATGCAGGCAGAGGGTCGTCAAACCTATCTACATGTACCCACACAAAGCAGTGAACTATCATGGTACAAGGATGACAAAGAAGCTGCAGAAGTTGAGGGATGTTAATCCCTATGCTAGTGAGAGGACAGCTTCAGACAGGAGGTTTTGGGCGACATTCCAGCAGGATTATTACTCCACAGTGATAATTAAGAAGCCCAAGATCACCCACCTAGCACAGTACGTGGATTGGACGTTCATGGAGAGCAAGAATGACCCGATCTTTGATGAGATCAGCAGCGTTTGTGGGCACCAGCGAGTGAAGGATCTCATGGGCTTCAGGAAGGATTGGAACAGGGAAATCATTGCTCAGTTCTACGCCACGGTACACTTTGGTCACGTGGATGACGAGAGAGCTATTTTGTGGATGACCAATGGGAACAAGTATGGTATTCGCTTTTCCCGGTTTTTGTCTCTCTTTGACCTAGGGCGGGAGGATAAGACTTATCCGAAGTTGCATGATGATGGTCTACTTGAGCCAGAGGTGTTGTATTTCATGTATCCTAGCGATCAGAGGGCTAATGTTGGACACGTGAAGGGGCTCTACACTTAATTTTTCAGTTCTTAACAGGCTTCTGCGATCGTCCATAGCACCTAGGGATGGAAATCCCTCTGACATATCCAGGTTCATGAAGAACTTAATGATTGCACTGAGACCAGGGGCACCTCCATTTAGTGTGGGGGATTATATTTGGCAGGAGATCAAGTACCTTTCAGAGGATCCTAAGAAGATCTGTAGCTATAGCCCGTAAATCATGTATATGATCGAGAGGGTGACCAAAATGGAATTTCCAAAGGATGTCACTCATAAGCCTCTTAAGCCCAGCCCAGTGAAGAATCCCAGCATTCCTTCCCCTGAGCATGAGCCGGAAATTAGAGCGGAAGAAGGAGTAGAAGCAGGTGTCGATTGGCAGCAGTACCAGCAGCAGCCCACTGCCCAGGCCGACACCGGTCTGTCCGGTGCCTCTCACCGGTCTGACCGGTGGGGGCCTGGACAGTTTGACAGACCGAAGAAGTCTACCTCTCCACTCCGCAAGTTCCTAAATCTAATCTTTGGCATGTGTAAAAGCCAATATGACATTGAAGTGGAGCAGCAAAGATCAAGGATAGAAAGGAAGAAGGACAGGGACAGTATGAAGCATCTCCATAATCACTTTGGATTTCAGCCGCCGCGCTCACCCATCTCACCCACTCCACCTGAGGTTGAGATTCCTTCATTTGATCAGAGGGTGAGAACCATGGTTAATTCAAACATGATCAATGAGTATGGCACCATGTTCTTCGAGCCCGGCCAGGGAAGTTCCTCCTCAGCTGCACCTCCTCCTCCTCCCGGTTCCAAGGAGGTCCCTCAGCCCTTCGGTGCTCCACAGGGACCAGCAGAGTTTCCTCCACCTTCGGCGCCCCGGTTGACCCACCTCCAGCTCTAGATGCTGCAGAGGATTCAGAGGCTCCTCCGGATTGGGCGGGTCGCTTCTCTACGGAGATCTTCGGCTGGTCAGGCTATCCTCCTCCATATGGTGGTATGGATCATATTCTTCATGTCCTTTCTTCAAAAATCACCATATCTTTTGCTTTTCTCCTATGCATTATCTCATTTCCTTATTCTTACATAGGAGGGAGCTTGCACCCTGGCGGTGGTCCGGGGTGGGACTCGTGGTAGGGCCAGTGATCGGCAACAACATCTTCTCTCCAGGCCTTTATTGCTGCTTGATGAC
The DNA here is from genome assembly GCA_036936925.1 of Cenchrus fungigraminus. NCBI lineage: Eukaryota > Viridiplantae > Streptophyta > Magnoliopsida > Poales > Poaceae > Cenchrus > Cenchrus fungigraminus. The sequence goes on along the minus strand of CM072774.1, from coordinate 96,028,210 downwards.
AAAGGGGAGAAGAAAGGATTAAAGCTTCAGCATCCAGTTTAGCCCTGTCTGTCTGTGTTGCACCTGTCTGACCGGTGCAGGCTGATGAGAGCAGCCCTGTATCTTCTTGGACTTGAGAACATTTGTATGAGTGCTACTGTGTGTTGAACCTTTATTGTAATAATTAAGTGATGTTATTGCTAGATTGTGATGCATGTGTTGTATGATGTATTGTTTGTGTTGGCTAAATGGAGCAAAGTGATCTAAGCCGGCTTGCAACCCCGGCCTGATCATTTTGGACCAAATAGCATGCACTCTCTCGCTTTGTGCTCTAACTGGACCTGACTGGTCTGACCGGTCAGGGGCATCAGTCTGACCGGTGCCGCCCAGTTTGGTGTGCTGACTGGACCTGACCGGTCTGACCGGTCAGGGGCACCGGTCTGACCGGTGCTGCCTAGTCAGTACCCGTGTTCTTTGCTTTGTGCATAACTTGTCATACGCATCACGGATTTTTATTTGTCACTCACACATGTTGCACTCCACTGATTCTAAGATATAGGGGGAGCTCTCATGCGCTTTCTCCTAAATTTGTGCTATTGGTATTTGAGGCCAAATTTTTGAAATTCAACTCAAAGCACAAATTAAGGGGGACCTCTAGCTATATCTAAGAATCTAAATGCGCTTTAATATTTTATTTGTAAGCTTTAATCGAGTTGTCATCAATCACCAAAAAGGGGGAGATTGAAAGTGCATCTAGGCCCCTAAGTGGATTTTGGTGAATTGAATGACAAAGCGATTAAAGGACTAATATATTTGTCTAAAGATTGTAAGCAGGTTTTATTTAGATATTCATGAGCAATTATTAGAGTATTTATTTGTGGATGAATATTATATGGCTCACATTGGAAAAGACAAATATATGAATGATCCTAATGCATGTGTGACAAATATCAAGCAATAAAGGAAGATAAATATTGGGATAATTTGAGAAGGTCAATTCATGGTTTCCCATACTAGACATAGCTTGATTAAAATTACAAGAATCATAAAAATAGAAGATGGTAATTCTCGAAGTCAAGTGCAAGGCTTCATGTGTTGATTGAAAGAGGACACAAGGATGAGTGTACACGTTATGGTTCTTAATTGGAAGCTTGCATATTCGTTGTCAATCAAGATCAAGCATTTGAAGCGGGATTTCAAATCAAGTTTAATTATGGATGAAGCAAAGTGGAACTCAAAGTGGATTGGGTAAGTGATGAAGAGATCAACCGAGATGTTTAGGGCGAGGGACTAAGCAATCTTTGGGGCCGTAGCTAAGGCGCCATTAGTGTTTTACTAAGGTGAAGTTCTAGCATCCGTGGGGTCTTCAAGTATCATATCCAAACCTTAACCGACGGAAGCAATGCAACTCATCAACATGTTATGATTGGCAATATGGAGTGACTTATGGATCCAAGTATGCATTCTTATGCTAGATGGATAGATCCTAAGTTATTAGCTCAAGTATGGACGTGCTCAAGACAAAGGCTAAGTTGAAAGCTCTCAAGAGGATATTGGTTAAGTATGGCAATGTTGAAGACATTCAAGCTCAAGAGGTTGATAAGGTGTTTCTATTTATTCTTGAGCATAGGTATGCCGTACTATCAAGAGGGATGCAACATTAGCGAGTTGACCATGTCAAAGTGCTCATTAGTTGACCTAAGTGAAATCTAGCCTTGAGAGCCTTAGAGTGTGCTAACAAACCCTCCTAACCTAACCTGAGCCACTTCATCTCTTTGGTGAAGTGTTAGAATCCTAAAAAGGGTTTTGGGGGTGCCTCGGGCCTGACCGGTCTGACCGGTGCCGCTAGCCCAACGGCTAGTTTTTCAAACACTGGTCTGACCGGTGTGAGGCACCGGTCTGACTGGTGCCGCCCGAGGGCTAACGCTAGTTTTCTCCTTTGAGGGGTATAAATACCCCAAGCCTTCTTCAGTTGAAGGTTGCTGTTTCTAGTGGTTGTGCTGAGGTCCTAAGCCATTTCTTGTAAGCCCTAAGCCTTAGTGGCTCTCCCCAACCCTCTCTTTGTGAGATTTGTGGATTCAAGCCATATTCTTTGTGTTGGGTTGAGAGAGTGAGCTCAAGAGCGTCTTTGTGAGCTAACAAGAGCATTCTCATAGCTTGAGCACTTCGGTTTCGCGTCTACAAGCTTTGAAGCATTTGTTACTCTTGGAGGTTTGCCTCCTAGACGGCTAGGCGTCGCCGGCTAGCTCCCAAGGTTGTGGTGAGCAGCGGGAAGTTTGTGAGGGCTGTGATCTTGCCTCTTCGTGGAAAAGATCGCCTTAGTGGAAAGGAGGAAAGAGGTTGAAAGAGACCCGGCTTGTTGTGGGAATTCTCCCTTACAAGCTCCTCAATGGAGACGTAGCTGTTCCTTTGTGGGCGGTGAACTTCGGGAAACAAATCCTTACATCTCTTGTGGTTTGCCTCTCCAAGTTGTTTTTCTAGCGTATTTGATTTGCTTCCGCTTCGATCTACTTGGGTGTGCTACTTGTGTGTGCAGGGGTCATTACCCTGACTGTGAACATCTACCAAGGCAACTCACCAAGTTTGGTTCGTGCTAGAAGTCAAGAGGAGCTTGAAGTTGTTTTTGCAGGTTCTCTGTGGGTCACCGGTCTGACCGGTGAGGGGCATCGGTCTGACTGGTGCCACCTGCTGAGCAGAGCCAGGGACCAGTCAGACCGGTCAGCCTCACCGGTCTGACCGATGACGCCTGGCAGTTCAAGTTTTCGGGGATGAAAAGTTTAATTTGGTCATCTCGCCTATTCAACCCCCCCCCCGCTAGGCGATATCAAGATCCTTTCAACTAGGCACTACCGGAAAACAAGTTGCCGCTGTGTGCTTTTATAGTCGTCGTGTGCTTTATATCGGGCACACGGTGACAACATAGATCGTCGTGTGCCTCTTATGACACACGGCGCAAAACAGGGTCGCTGTGTGCCCCACAAATGCACACGACGAACAACCAATTCGCCGTGTGCCCCACCAAATGCACACGGCGAATATCCTCACGTGCGATGCACCTGCCACCCGGGAAGACAGAGTCGGCGCCCGTTATTAGTCACCGTGAGCTACGGTGAGGCTCATGGTGATAAAAAATAATCGCCGTGTGTCGAAGGAAACACACACGGCGAGCACCTCCACGTGCACCGCACGAGCCGCAAGTGTGGACGGAATTATCTCCGGTTAATAGTCGCCGCGTGCTACCATGAGGCACACGGCGACCATATATAGTCACTGTGTGTTGTAGGGGAGGCGCACGGCGATGGAGGAGGACCGACGCCTCCCCGTCCACCGTTTGCATGTGACATGCACGTGCCATTAGTCGCCGTGTGTCTTTGCTCATGGCACACGGTGATGAGGTAGGTTCGCCGTGTGTTTATTAGGGACACACGGCGAACGAATTTGCAAAAATCATTTTTTAGCTTTCAAACTTTTTCTCCACTCCAAAATCATTCTTGAGCACTTCATGTGCAAGTTTGGTGCAATTATATTAATTTTTGCTATATTTAACTAATTTCTTCATTTAAATGATTTTTTTCGATAAACTTAAATTTGAACTGCAAGTACATTATATAATGAAGCAAATTTAATGAAAAATGATGTTCATGAAATTGTGTCCTCTTTAGGGCCTAATACATGCAAAGAATTGAAATTTCAATTTTTGAATTCACGAAGTACGAAAATCCACATGCGATCACGCTATTTATTAATTGTATAAAATTCAAACGTAGTTCGATAATTATGACATTCGTCGAGAGCTCACGATATGACATAAGGATGTCATGAAAAATAATAGATACAACTTTTGAATAATTCGTTGCGTATGATGTTTAGAAACCGATGGATGTGACAAGAAGTTTCTAGAGGTTGACACTGATGTGTTTAGGTTTGTAAACTTAGGAAAGTTCAAATTTGGTTTTCACTTCAAAGCCGTCGTCCGTCATCTCCCCGTCATTGTGCCGTTAAGTTGGTCGCCGTGTGGGGCCAACCAGGATACACGGCGAACCTACCGTTAAGACCTTGGACCCCGTTATTGCGCTTTATGTCGCCGTGTGCCGAGAATTACTCACGGTGAAAGGTGTCGCCGTGTGCCCGATAAACGACACACGGCGATCAGGCCCTTCACCGGACGTGTGGCCGATGTGTCTTAGTCGCCGTGTGTAAGGCCTTTTTACACACGACGACCTTTTCGCCGTGTGTTTTAGTTTCTTCGCCGTGTGTCCGCGACACACGGCGACTTACGCAATTCTGGTAGTGAGGGGTGGCATTTGCTAGCCCGTATCATGGATAAAATTGCTATGTCGTTCCTATGCCAATCCCTTACATCTCCTCATTACATACTTGCAACATGTGTGCCTTTACTTCTAAAGAGTAGTTGCTGTCGTTCCTATGCCAATCCCTTACATTTCCTCATTACATACTTGCAACATGTGTGCCTTTACTTCTAAAGAGTAGTTGCTGGGAGGTTCTCGGTTGCAAAACATTTGTGCCTTCTCTTGATCAACTAACTATAGATACACATCTTGATAGCATGATCTAGTTTATATTTTGACACAAGTAGTGGAACTCATCATAGGCTAATTAAGAATTTTAAGATTGTCTAATTTATCTCCTCCCCTTTTAGGTTATCAGACTGTTGACGCTTTTTCTGGTCGAACACACGTGTGCGCTAGCTCGCGCGGTCGTCGGAAATCAACTCGTCGAACTTCCCAGCACGGGCCGGTCTAACCGCCTGGGGGGCCGATCTAACCGCCTTGGACAGGAAGAACGCCGAAAGCCTAGATTCGCTACTCCGGGAGGGACCCTGTCGGGAATAGTGCACCTAGGGTTGTCCTGAGATCGGCAGGCCACTCAGCACTCCCTCAACCACCGTGGAGACGAAGGAGGAGAGCAATAGGGGTTGGAAAAGTTAGGGTTTGGAGAAAATAAGATAAAATTGATAATGATGATTGGATGATTCTCCTCAATCGGCCACGACCCTTTATATTTATAGGGTGGGAGGACTTGCCCTGCAAACAATGCTTTACAATTCGGAATCAAGCCAAAACTTCTAATTCTACTCGAACTCGGGGTGACCCGGTTAGACCGCCCCCCAGGGGCGGTTACACCGCCTGGCGGCCTCGTGCCGGACCGGCCACAGGGCACTCCGGTCAGACCGCCCTGGGGACCCGGTATATTGCCATCACGACTTAAACCAGGCATTTCATTATACTTCCAAGCAAAGAAGTCGACATACTCTTTTAACAACTTTATTAATTCAAGCTTAAAAGTAGGATCAAGATTTTTGTTTACAAATGTCGGCCTAGGTATATTGCCATCACCAAGGTCTACCTCCTCAAGAGGATCAGCCGACGTAAACACTTGTCCTTACTTGCCCAAATCATCAAGATCCTCAATAGCTTCACACGTGTCGGTCTTATGCGCCCGATAGTGATCAATTCTCTGCTGCAACCTCTCTTTTGTTGAACTCATTGAGTTACATAAAGTGATTTAGCCGATTATCTAACGGCTTTATTACAGCAGGGATGAAGCCATCATTGGAACAGCTTACAAACTCATAATTAGACAAATCTAAGCCAGATAGATATTTTATGTCATCATGCACACCTATAGAATGACTATCAGCTACGACTACACAAGCAGAATTATCACCATGCACTACTTCTACCTCATCATCTATCCATTGTATTAAAATTTGGTGCAAGGTAGAAGGAACACATTTATTTGCATGAATCCAATCACGGCCAAGAATAAGGCTGAAGTTACCTTGTGTCTCAGCGACGAAGAAAGTCGTGGCGAGCGTCTTGCTTCCAATAGTGAGCTCCATGGAGATCACGCCTTTAGCTCCTATCGGCTCGCCTCCTCCAACTCTGCTGACGGTCATGTTAGTCTTGATCAGCTCCTCATCTGAACCTCCAAGCTTCTTGAATAGAGAGTACGGCATCAAGTTGACAATCGCACCTCCATCCACTAGCATCCGAGATATAGGCTTCCCATTGATATGACCGTTCATATACAAAGCCTTCAGATGATTATCAGCGTCTTTGGGCTTCTGAAATATAGCATCCTTTGGCCCAAAGTCAAGATGAGCGAAGTCCTCCTCCGTAGGCACCGAACCATCAACAAACAAATGAACCACATTAATCTCAAGGTTCATCCGCTCTGGAGAAGAACTGTAATCCACAAGCTCCTCGTCATCCTCTAGAGTAGGGACCGACGACACCTTGTCATCACAAGTCATAGGGACTGAAGAGGCGAAGCCGGGCGGCATTTCTGGAGAATCCGGTCTGACCGCCTGGTCGGTCGGTCTGACCGCCTCTGGCGGTTGAACCGCCCCCTCTGGCAGTTTGACCGCCTCTGTCTGGGGCGTCATCTTGACTCTCCACTCTTTCCCTTGTGGCACCATGGGCCTATAGCTGTTGAAGACCTCATCCCTCTACTTCTCCAGTTCCTTCTCCCTCTTCTCCCGTAGCCTCAGTCGTTGAAGCTTCCATCTTTGAGTATGAGTCAAACCGGGAGGACACCACCTTGGCAAGAAGTATTCCGGACGAGACTTGCTTCTGCTGGCCTCATGATCATTTGCAGCGATAGATCCCTTTTGAGTAGGTGTCACAACCTGATTGTTCAGCACAACCGGTCCTTTGCCACTTTTCTCAATGGGAACGTCTATCATCCCAATCTGAATGATGTCAAGGCTTGTAGTCCTCTCTGGGTCAATGTCCATCTTCTGAACCTCTTCCTCTCTGTTCTTGGGCTTATACACCTTTTTCGGAGGAAGTTGCACTTTCCTGGGCAGGGCGGTCTGACCGCCTGTAGGGGGCGGTCTAACCGGGTCGGCCTAATGACCCTGCCCGAACTGTCGTGGAGCCCAGCGATCTTGTGTATGCCTTGAGATTCGATCCAGCGCTGATCTCCTCAGTCCTCCCCATCCAGGATGGAAGGATTGCTGATATGGCACCCACATTACTCCATTGTCGTCGTAGATCGGACGAGGCGGATTTGAACTTGAAGGAGCCCAATCTGGAGTAAAGTGCTGTCTCTGAGATGATTCACCTCTGAACCTGATAGCTGCTCTGGGAGGTGATGACGGCCTCTCTTGACGTGGAGGTGATCTCATCCTTTTTTTTACCGGCCGATCACTAGTAACGGCCTTTTGTTTGGAATACTTGTCAAATAGCATATCAAAGGTGACCTTTGGCTTTGGAACACTCCCCTGATTCTTGGCCACGTTGAGCTTCCAATTCCCAATCTCCGGCCGCTTCGGAATAAGCATCTTTGGGCGGCCATATGCAGGGGCGGTCTGACCGCCCTGTACCCCCGGTCTAACCACCCTGTCCATTATAGGCTCGGTTGTTTGTTGACCAGACGGCGTGGACGATCCTTGCCCCCCATGTCCAGAAGCTTTGACAGTGATCTTGAAAGACTCTCTGCCATCAGGGGTCTTTTCATATGCCACTTCTCTTGTCAACTCTTATCCCCTCAAATCGGGCTTAGCTTCCCCGGCCACCACGTTCTTGCCTTTCGTAGCTTCGGCTTGATGTGGCCGAACCAGGACCTTGGGCTGCTGCAACTCCATGGTATTGACGGGAAAAGGTTGCTTGTCCACTTGCATCTCATGAAGCATCAAACGACCTTCATTAATGGCCGATTGAATCTGACGACGAAACACATTGCAATCGTTAGTGGCCTGAGAATAAGAATTATGAAACTTACAATATGCACGTCGTTTAATTTCATCAAGTGGAGGCATAGTATGAGAAATCTTAATGTTTTCAAGCTTAAGTATTTCATTAAAGATACGATCGCACTTAGAAACATCAAAAGTAAATTTTAGTTCTTCTTGACGACCTTTAGTAGCCGGCTTAAGAGATGCACAAGAACTAGCTTTAGACTTTGAAGGCCACACAAATTCAGCAACATAAACCTCATTCTCGTCGTCTGAACTATCAGAATCATATTCAATCATATGTACATTAGACCGACGAGGCTTAGAGTGTTCTTTTTCCTTACTCAATTTTAATTCTTGTGCCATACCTCTAACTAGAACATTAGCAAGAGTATGAAATTCTATACCTTCTAATCTATCTCTAATAGTAGGTCTTAGTCCTTTAGCAGCTAGATCAGCAAGGTCAGAATCAGTAAGAGACAAATTAAAACAACGGTTTTTAACTTCTTTAAAGCGCTTAAGGTAATCGGAAACCGACTCCTCTTTACTTTGTCTAACCGATGTTAAATCTGTCAGTTTCAATTGATAGCTCCCACTAAAGAAGTGGTCATGAAACTTTTGCTCTAATTGATCCCAAGAATCAATAGAGTTGGGAGCTAACAAAGAGAACTTTTAAAGAATTAAAGGTACCAGCTTCACCTAGTTGAGCAGTATATTAGCTAATGTGTTCCCAGGTTGTACGGTTATCATCACCACTAAATTTAACAAAGTCAAGCATACGTCAACCAGGGGGAAAAGCCACATAATCAAAATCGGCCCTATATGGTTTTTGATATAATCTAGTATTACCCATATCAACACCGAGTTTGTTTCTCATCATGTTAGCTACCTCTTCCTTAAATTGAGCCAATCATTCCTAGCAGCTAACTGAGATTGCATTGCAGCTGTTGTTAAGTTACTCACAGGGGGTTGATTAGGATTTTGCATGCGATGCAAGTCGGTAAACACATCATTAGGCACACCATAAGATGAAGCAATGTTAGGAATAGGTGGTGATGTGTGAGCTATTGTGCTATACATTGGTGGAACAGTACCATAAGTATTATTTTGACTCTGAACCAAAGTACTAGGCACAACCGACAAAGGCAACGACTGATCCAGGACCATAACCATCTGGCCAAACAGGGCGGTTGAACCGGCCTGGGGGCGGTTTAACCAGGGTCGGCTTGGGTAATGGTGATTGTCCCGAATAAAACCCCGTCAGCATACCATACACAGGAGCTTCAGGTGAAGCTTCCACTGCTGCCGACGTGGTTGAATGCAGAACCCCTTGTGAATCTACTTGAGGGATATTATCATCAGATATATTAATAACACGCTTACCCTCTATTTTTTCAAGGCGAGTAACAACACTAGCAACCAAACTATTCTGATCGTTAAATGCACGTTCAAATCTATCAGAAATAGCAGATAATTGCGTAAATAGATCAGCGGGAGGTGTTTGACTTACAGTGGGTATTACCTCAACCTTGTCTTTGTTCAACTTGATCGCCGGCAACTCGAAATCTTGAGCGATTGTCACCTTGCCTGAACGATCCTTCTTCGCGCCAGAGAGAAACTGCTGCTTGATGTATTCTTGAAGCTCTGAGTACTTCCTCTGGTCTTCTTCGCTAAGTTCCTCGATGTTCACCATGATCACGTTGTTCTTGTCGAGATCACAACGTGCTCCCATGCAAAGATCGAAAGATCGGTTGTAAAACCAGATCTAGTCCCCAGCGGAGTCGCCAAAAGTGTGTTGACGCTTTTTCTGGTCGAACACACGTGTGCGCTAGCTCGCGCGGTCGTCGGAAATCAACTCGCCGAACTTCCCAGCACGGGCCGATCTAACCGCCTGGGGGGGCCGGTCTAACCGCCTTGGACAGGAAGAACGTCGAAAGCCTAGATTCGCTGCTCCGGGAGGGACCCCGTCAGGAACAGTGTGCCTAGGGTTGTCCTGAGATCGGCAGGCCACTCAGAACTCCCTCAACCGCCGTGGAGACGAAGGAGGAGAGCAATATGGGTTGGAAAAGTTAGGGTTTGGAGAAAATAAGATAAAATTGATAATGACGATTGGATGATTCCTCTCAATCGGCCACACCCCTTTATATTTATAGGGTGGCAGGACTTGCCCTGCAAACAATGTTTTACAATTCAGAATCAAACCAAAACTCCTAATTCTACTCGAACTCGGGGTGACCCGGTTAGACCGCCCCCCAGGGGCGGTTAGACCGCCTGGCGGCCTCGTGCCGGACCGGCCACAGGGCACCCCGGTCAGACCGCCCTGGGGACCCGGTCTGACCGGCCTGCCTGGCCTGAGTCGGCTTTTGCCAAATTTGGGTGTCAACACAGACATTATTGTGTTTCTTGCCTCGATTATGTAATTGTCTCGTTGCCAATCTAGAAGTGTACAACGGACGACCATCATTTTAATTTGCCTTTGATTTATATATGGTCAAATCATATGCGAACGTATGGAATACGCCTAAGATATTGGAGCCTGGTCCCCCTCAGGCGCGCACCGGCCCTCGTCCCCAACGTCACCCTTTGCATGCGTGCCAAAGAACACAAAGAAATATGTATGTTGTAACAATTATTTCAACTCAAAAATATAAATGCACAAGACATGGTTGTTACGCGACAGGTGAATTACTAGAACTATACAAAGCTTAATAAGATTGGACATGGATCAAAGGCATGCAAACTTTGCTCATTATTTGGTGCCAGTAGCTAGCAAACTACTGCAAGTACACGTCGAACTTGACGATGCCGCCACGGGCGAGGTCGTAGTCGAAGTTGCTACTGAGCATGTACCCGCGCGCGAACCGGAACCTGCCGGTGCCGCCGACGACCACCGACTCCCGCACCTTGACGTCCACGTCGATGCGGCAGCTCACCGTCACCGAGCTGCCCCGGTGCTCGCCGGCGTCCAGGACGAGGTGCATGGTAACGTGCGACACGACGCCGCCCTCGGACACGCGCACGCCGAACCCCTGCGCGGTGCCGACGCGGGCGCTGTCGCGCCGCGGCCCCTCCGTCAGCGCGTTGTTCAGCACCACGACGTCGCCGAACTCGCGCGGCGACGGCGGGACCGTGGTGTTACCGCCATCGCCGCTTGACGACGGTGGCGAGGGTACTGCAAGCAGGGAGCGGCCGGACACGATGCGAAGGGCAGTCGGGTGCGGGCTGGTGTAGTCGTCGTGCATGTAAAAGTGGAGGTGCGTGGTGGTGGCAGCTTCGTCGTCCCTGCCAATATTGCCATAGGTGCCATAGCTGCGGAAGTGGACGCTGGCAGCGGCCAAGAGGAGGGCTGCTGCGAGGAGGGAGGGAGGGAGGGAGGTCATACTGAGGAGGAGGCTATGGCTGCTTGAAAGTGGGCTACTTGCCGCAAGGGTCCGCATATGCTCTTTCATTTATAGTATAGATATTAGCGCAGTAGCGCTAGCGCATATCATTGACAAGGTCAATGCTTCCAAATTCAAATGGTTCATCTTCAATTAAATTCAAATTTGAAACTCTAGTTTCCAGCTCATTGCACCTTATACAGAGAGTTCGTACGTGATTTCGTACAGGAAGGGGACGAGGGCCACTTTGTAGAGATTAGTGAGATTGTGAGAGGGACCACACGAGGTATACGATGTATTCGATGCTGTTTCGTTCTATCAGTGAAAGAGGCCGCTTATAGTGACGTTACACCAAAATTGTCTAAAATGTACGGAACGGAATGCAAGGTTTTGTCAAATTGTGAGGTGGAGGAGACCGGTATGAGCCCCAGGTCACTGTACAACGCCCCACTTGAGAGTTTAGTTTACCCACCCCTAAGTGCCAGGTTCACAACGGTACGTACCGCCCCTAAGTGCAGTAGCGCTAGCGCGTATCGTTGACAAGGTTCCAAATTCAAATAATGGGTCATCTTCAATTTAATTCAAATTTGAAACTCTAGTTTCCAGCTCATTGCACCTTATACGGAGCGTCGTTCGTTATTTCATATAGGAATGGGAAAGCCACTTTGTAGAAATGAGTGAGATTGTGAGAGGCACCGTACGTGCAAGACTGCAAGGGATGTTGTTTCTAGAGGTCTTTTTTTTTAGAATGTTTCTAGAGGTCTTTTACGGTACACAATACCACGTACTCAGTGGTAGTACGGTGGTATTATTATCGGTTTTTTCGGTTCTTTGCTATGGGTAAAATGGTCATTTGCTCGATGTATATTATTTGGAAAAAATTTTCCTCCTCCCTCCATTCACCCCGTCACATGTATACTACCCATACCATTTTGCATTTCCGATAATACCCATATACTACTCATACCACCTATGAATACCACCTATGAATACCACCCATAACAAAAAAAAACGGTGGTACAGAATTAATCTCAACCATCGGATCTTTACATATAGATCCTTTCTTATTACATATGAGTCCTTTTCAACTGATGGTACAGGGTGGTATTGTGCACCGTAAAAAACATCTATTTCTATCAGCGAAATAATTAAAGAGGCCGCTTAGAGTGACGTCACACCAGACTTGCTTAAAATATGTATGGAACGGAATGGATAGTTTTGTCTAATTACGAGAAGGCCCACCAAGCCTTGTTTGGGTAAAAGAATATTGGAGTGGAATGAGTTGATAATGAACTAATTTTTCCTCCAATCTCTTCCATTTCATTCCAATACTTTTCTACCCAAATAAACCTGCAAGTGTCAAATTTAGAACGGTACCATGAATCTGCTAAAGGTCCAACCCCTTGGTATCGGCAATGCACCGAGTAGTAAAGTAACATTAGGTACCGGTCGGTACCACGCTAACTACATACTCCCTCCGGTTTCATATTAGAAGTCGTTTAGAATAGCGACACGGTCACCAAAGCACAACTTTGACTTCTCTTTTCTATAAAAATCTTTATTGGAAAGTTATATATGTATATTCTTATGAAATTAATTTTCAAGACAAATCTATTTATATGATTTTCACATTTTCAAACTCAACGACTTAAAAGTTTTTCATGATTTATATTCCCAATGTTTGACTCAAACCTTGTCCAAAACGACTTCTAATAGTAAACCGGAGGGAGTAACATCTTATTCGTGCCGGCTTGAAAACCTCAGTCGTAAGTTCGTAACGGTGGACAAACCGGCACAACGAATACGACACGAATAGCATATTTATGACTACCGGTGGAAAATTGGACGGGCACCAAAAATGGATTACGCCTAGCAGTACGTGCAAAGTTTTAGTAACATGGTAGGACACTTTGGCACCAGTTGATATTACACCCGATACTAATGCTGACTTTTCACTAAAAAAATGATATCACTGCTGGTCTCATACTCCCCATCACCATCGGTTTTGGAAACCATCGATTCTCTATCGGTGGTAATGGGGTAAAGCCATCATCACCAGTTTGGAACTAGTGGTGTCACCTTATCCCGCCAGCACAGCGTCAGCAAGGGCGAGCTGCGGACGGTCGGAGTGAGGGGATGCTGGCGGGTCACGGAGGCTGCTGGTGCGGCCGGGGGAGGGGGGTGGGGGAGAGAGAGAGAGTCGGAGCCCCCACCTATGGCACCGATCGTTGCGCTGCCACGCTCCTCCATCGCTTGCTCCACATCTTGTGATTATGGTGCCACCGATGTCGTGCTACCAGGTCCAAGTGTATCCGCTATTGGCATTCTGGATGAAAGGTCTCTTTTCTAGTATACTGAACACTACTAGAGAATGGATTTTTAGTCCAGCACATTAGTAACGACCGCAATTACAGCCGTACTAACACGTGCAATTAGTACGGTCGAAAGGAACACTATCATCGCGCCACATTTATTACTGGTTGGAGTCCTCAACCGGTACTTAAATGACTGCATTGGGAACACAAAGAAGCAATTTAAAACCGGTTAGTGGCTTCAGCCGGTACTAAATAGCAATAATGACATTTAGTACCGGTTGAAACGACCAACCGATACTAACTGCTACCATGTCCCACGCACTTAGATATTTTTATCTCCTCCACCCCACACGCAGCCTTATGTCGTCCTCATCATCATCTCCAAAGCTCACTTTATCTCCTCCTCCTTCTTCCTCCCATCTTCTTCCTCTCCTCTCTCTTCTCCAGACAGTGGGAGGGCACGACCGAGGTGAGCAGGCGGCACGCGGCGGTCGTGGCTGGCCTCGGCATCCTCAGTAGGTAGCGAGCGACAACCGCGATCGGCACCGACCTAGAGGTGAGCGCGGCTGGCCCTAGCCAGAAGGCACGACCCCATTGCGGCCAGCAAGTGGGTCGAATGCACTGCTCGCGCCGCCGGGTCGGAGGCGCGGCCTCCCCTACGGTGGCACTGGTGACAGGTAGCACGCGCGTGACCTCACCTGCGGCGGCGCTGGTGCCCGGTAGCTGCTTGTGACATGTATTGTTGTGATGCTTGTGAGTTATGAGATGTATTTGAACAATTATTAGGTTTGAAAATTAATTGTCACAAGAGTAAAATTATCTGCTTCGGTCAAGCTAAACAACAAGAAACAATATATTCCAGTTTGTTTGGCTGTAAGTTGGGTTCATATCCCTTTCGCTACCTCGGTATTCCAATGCACTATAGAAAGTTGACTAATAATGATTGGAAGAAAATAGAAAACTATTTTGAGAAGAGATTAAGAGGGTGTAAAGGTAAATTAATATCTGCTGGAGGTAGGTTGGTGTTGATTAACTCGGTGTTGTCAAGTCTACCGATGTTCATGCTTTCGTTCTTCGAGATCCCCTGGGGTGTTCTCAAGAAATTAGATTATTAGAGATCAAGATTTTTCTGGCAATATGAACATAAAAAGAAATATAGATTAGTAAAGTTGAGTATTAGAGTTGTTGAGAAATAAGTATTTAAAAATAAGACTTTAGGCCAGGTAATTAAGAAACCAAGAGACTCATGGGTGTAAAGGATGAATTCCTTAGTTTAGGAAGATTCAAGTTGCAGGAGGGCACACAAATTAGGTTCTGGGAAGACATATGGCTGGGTAACCAGATGCTGAAATCACAATACCTGTCCCCCTATAATATTTCTTGTCGAAGATATACTACGGTTGCAAAAGTGTTTAACTTGTCACCTTTAAATATATACTTTTGAGGACCAGGAGTGTCCAAGGATCGGTGGATGGTCACTCCTCAGTGATGAGTGATTGACAACGTGGTGTGAACTGACTCTTGACCTAGTATTGCAGGTGCAGGATGCGGCTTGGTTGGCGTTGTTGCAGATGAAGTACAAGCGTGAAAGGTCTTAGTCAGAGTGTCCACCGGGTGATGGAGAGACAAGTAGACTTGGTTTGAGAGACGCGATGAACGACAAGATCAAGTGCGGTTCTCGTGGTGCAAAAAGAGCAAGATGAATTTGAAAATCTATATAGTTCTCCCAGCTGACCGCACGGTATATACATAAGATTCCTAAGCTCCTATAGCAGGGACCGCCACTACGTAGCGTTCTGTGGGAAGGTCGATCGGGACCACATATTTGGTGTATATGTTACTTTCGGTGAAAGTAACAGCCTGTTCGTTTGGCTGGTGGCTGATGGCTGGTGCTGGTTTGTTCTGAGAGAAAAGTACTGCTGGCTGGTTGCTGGTGGCTGGTTTGTTCTGAGAGAAAAGTAGTGCTGGCTGGTGGCTGATAAGCCAAGCGAACAGGGCGTGGTCGCACATGTTTTCAGCGCTGGTGTGTGGCTACTGTGTTATATATGTTACATAATATGCACGTGGAAAGATGGTACGTATGTACTTAGGATGCTTAAATTGGGACTGTGAAGGTACCATGATATATACCTAATATAACGAAGCACAAATAAAAACTATTTCAAATTCTATCTAGATTTGCACTAGATTTTTTTATATGTTGATATCTTTACCAAAAAAAATTTGTGCACATAAGGTTCCAATCCTATCTAGATGTCAGCATGGGGCTAATCTTTAGCACTATATATTTGAGGGTGCTAAACTTCAATCCTCTATGTTTGGGAAATAAAGGATTGAAGTGGTTGGAAGGGGGTTGAAGGGGATTTTGAAAGATTTTGACTTATAGTAGTGAAATTCCTCCACCCCAGTACCCTCCATTCCCCTCCAATCCACTAATTCCCAAACAAGCCCTTATTTGTGCCGGCTCGAAAACCTCAATCATGAGGGTGGACAAACCAGTACAGTGAAGCTAACACAAATAGCAGATTATATAACTACCGGTGAAATATTGGACTGCCACGAAAAATGGATTATGCCTACTGGTGCAAAAGACGTAATAATAACATGTGGGACCCTTTATTATCAGTTGATATTACTACATGTACTAATGCTGACTTTTTATCACCAATGCTAACAAATTTGGACCGTACCCGGTACTAATCTAATATTAGTACCAGGTCCAAGTGTATCGAGTACTGGCATATTGAATGAAAGGTTACTTTCTAATAGTGGAGTTTGTTAGTGTGAATTTGTGCATAAGTCCCCTCGATCTGGTTGGATTTCATTATACAATACGAGCAAGCACTTTGTATGTGTGAATTGCAAGTTGAGCTATCCCCTTCGAAATTCAAATTAAAGGTTCCTCTTCAATTTTATTTGTAACTTACATTGAATTTGAAAATCCAGTTCCCAACTGATTGCACGATACACATAAGATGCCTAGTCTCCTATAGTGGGGAGAGCCAATTACTTAGCGATCAGTGAGAAAGGCTGATTGGGACCACATATTTGGTGGAGTATTCTGCTTTGGTGTGGCTACCGTGTTATATTTATACATGATATGTGTTGCCGCTTTTCTGATCAACACACACGAGCGCTAGATCGCGCGGAACGTCGAAACGCTGAACTCGCCGAGCTCCTGCCCGGACCGGTCTGACCGGTCAGGGGCACCAGTCTGACCGGTGGCTGCAGAGGCGCGGTGAAAGCCTAAGATCGCCGCCTCGGGAGGGACCCCGTCGGAGGTGGCGCGCCTAGGGTTGCTCTGAGGTCGGCAAGGCCACTCAGAACGTCCCTGATCGTCGTCGAGACAAACAAGGAAAGCACGAGGTTGGAAAAGCTAGGGTTTGAGAGATAAAAGTTGTAAAAGGTAATGATCGATTGGGTGATTCCACCTCAAACGGCTGTGGCCCTTTATATTTATAGGGTGGGGAGGTCTTGCCCCGCAAGGAATCCTTTTACAAGTCGAAATTCACTAGGACTCCTCAATTCTACTCGGACTCGGGGTCCACCGGTCAGACCGGTCAGGCCCACCGGTCAGACCGGTGTGGCCGTTGCCGGATCGGCTACAAGACGCCCGACCGGTCAGACCGTTGAGGTACACCGGTCTGACCGGTGGCGTCAGCCTGATCGGCTTTGTGCCAATTTTGGGTGTGAACATATGCCCCCCCTGTTTTTTAGTAAAGCTTGCTGTATAAAAAATAATTCTAAAGTTGATGTGACACTTCACCGGCCATTTTTTGGTCTAAGAGCGATTTTTGCTTTAAATCGGTCATATCCTATCAAGCGTCTTGCCAAACACTTGGATGAAATTTCTTCAAGTATCTCCCGTTGAGAGCCCTCGGAAGCCGCTGTCCTTGCAAAGTTTCCACCATGTAAGAATTCCCAGAACAAACCTTGACAACCTTGTACGGACCTTCCCAACTTGGAGACCACTTGCCGAACTTGTTACTCTTAGATCCAATAGGTAAAATTGTCTTCCAAACCAAATCACCTACCTGAAAAGATTTGGCTTTTACCTTCTTGTTGTATGCTCTAGCAACTCGCCTCTTGTCCTTTTCAATTTCCTTTAAAGCCTCCATGCGCTTGTCGGTCACCTCATCAATGTTATCCATCATCAAAGCATATTATGTTTTAACATCAAGATTATTTTGCTTTGCAAGTCTATATGCGCCTAGATTCACCTCAACGGGCAAAACGGCCTCTTGACCATACACAAGCTCAAAAGGAGTAACTTTAGTAGCACCATGTCTAGAAATACGATAAGCCCATAACGCTTCAGATAATACCTCATGCCATCTTCTAGGATTGTCTTCTATCTTCTTCTTGATGAGCTTCACCAAAGTTTTGTTGCTAGACTCGGCTTGACCATTGGCTTGAGCATAATATGGAGATGAATTGAGCAATTTAATACCATAGGAATCAACAAATTCACGCACCTCTTTGGATATGAACGAAGTCCCTTGATCTGTAGTCAAAGTCTGCGGAATGCCAAACCTATGTATGATATGCCCGGTAATAAACTCAATTACCTCTCTATGTGTTATATTCTTCAAAGGAATAGCTTCAGTCCACTTGGTAAAGTAATCAGTAGTCATGATCACAAAACAATGCCCCTTTGACGACGAAGGATGAATCTTGTCAATAAAATCCAAACCCCATCCTCTGAAGGGCCAAGGCTTGATAATCGGATGCATCAATGCAGCAGGCACCAACTGAATATCTCCATGCTTTTGACACTCTTCGCAACCTTTGTAGTACCTAAAACAATCAGCTATCATGGTAGGTCAATAAAAGCAAGCTCGCCTAAGGAGCCACTTCATCTTGGGAGCCGATTGATGAGTACCACAAATACCTTCATGAACCTCTGCCATAGCCAACCTAGCTTGATCAGGACCCAATCATTTAAGAAGCAAATCATCTGCAGTCCGACGATACAATTCACCATCATCAAGAATAAACTTAAGAGCCCATCGTCAGACTTTTCTATCAACTGAACTGCTGGGATTCTGCAAATAATCAACCAGAGGCTTTCTCCAATCCTCCACCTCGTTTTTGTCATGAAAAACCGAAGAGAATCTTTTACCAGGGGACCGGTCAGACCGGTCGTGAACATCGGTCAGACCGGTGGTGTCAGCCGACCCAAAACCAAGGGACCGGTCAGACCGGTCGGTGACATCGGTCAGACCGGTCGGTGACATCGGTCAGACCGGTGTCACCGGTTAGACCGGTCGGCTGCGTCGGCCTGACCGGTGTCTCCAGAGCAAAACACTCGGCTGTAAGCAACGCTTTGTGTTCTTAAAATTTTCTTTTTCGAACATTATAACCAGATGCTTGCTGAGCCAGAGCATTAGCTCTAGGATTTTCCTCTCGTGGCACATGATAGATAACAAATTCATCCATACAAGATATAATGTCTAAACATTTATCAAGATAAGCATTTAAAAAGCCATTTAGACATTGACATACCTTGGAAACTTACTGCACCACTAATAAAGAATCTCCATATGCTTCCACATGTTTTACTCCCATGTCATGCAAGATCTCCAACCCAAATAGAAGAGCCTCATATTCGGTTTGGTTATTAGTACAATCATGATCCAATCGGTTAAGAGCTTCAAAAACAGCCCCACTTGGCGAAATAATGACAACTCCAACACCACAACCATCTTTGCAAACCGATCCATCAAAATGCAATTTCCATGGAGTAAAAGTAGCATAACCGACATTCAAATCAAGTTGCTTATCTACTCTATGTCCAACAATAAAGTCGGCAACAATTTGACCTTTCATAGAACTTAATGGCTCACAATGTAAATCATATTCAACTAAAGCGTAAGCCCATTTGCCGACTCTACCACTTAAAATTGGTTTATGCAACATGTATTTGATTATGTCGGTTTGACATGCTACTATGCAAGTACTAGGTAATAAATAATGTCTCAACTTGGTACAAGTATGATATAGTGATAAACACAACTTTTCAATAAAATTGTACCTAGTTTCGGCGTCCAGCAATCTTCTACTCTCATATGCAACAATATACTCCTTGCCTTCGGTCTCCTGAGTCAAAACACCTCCAATGACATCCTTCTCAGCTGCTATATACAACTTGAAAGGAATACCACTCTTGGGCGCTTGAAGAATGGGAGGCGAAATCAAATAGCTCTTAATCTCATCAAATGCCTCTTGTTGCTTTGCCCCCCAAGTGAAGTCAACATCATTTTTCAACCGAAGTAAAGGGGTAAAAGCATTCACCTTCCTAGACAAGTTACAAATGAATCTCCTCAAGTAATTTACCTTGCCCAAGAACTTTTGCAAATCCTTTTTACAAGTAGGCGCTTTAACACTACGGATTGCCTCAATCTTTTTAGGATCTATCTCTATGCCTTTCTCATGCACAATGAAGCCCAAAAACTTTCCAGCTGATACACCAAAAGCACATTTGAGTGGGTTCATCTTTAATTTGTATCGACGCATCTTTTCAAATGCAAGTCTTAAATCAGCTAAATGAGAATCATCTCCAGCCGATTTGACAACAATGTCGTCGATATAAACCTCTACTATGATGCTAATCAAATCATGAAAGATTAGATTTATAGCCCTTTGATAAGTAGCACCCGCATTTTTCAATCCAAAAGTCATAACAACCCACTCAAATAAGCCAACAAAACCTAGACATATGAAAGCCGTTTTGGATATATCCTCTTCGGCCATAAAAATTTGATTGTAACCAGCATTACCATCAAGAAAGCTAAGAATTTTATGTCCGGATGCAGAATTAACAAGAAAATCGGCTATAGGCATAGGATATTCATCTTTAGGAGTAGCTCTATTTAGATCTCTAAAATCAATGCAAACACGAAGCTTTTTTGTTCCTTTTTTCTCAACAGGCACAATATTAGAGATCCAATCAGCATAACGACAAGGCCTAATAAACTTTGTATCAAGTAACCGATTGACCTCCTCTTTCACTCGGTCATAAATATCAGGATTAAAGTTTCTACGAAGTTGTTTATAAGGCCTAAAACCAGGTTTAATAGGTAATCGATGCTCAACTAAATCACGACTTAAACCAGGCATTTCTTTGTAGTTCCATGCAAAGCAATCAACATACTCCTTTAACCGCTTTATTAAATCAGATTTAAACAAATGATCAAGATTCTTGTTTACAAATGTCGGCCTAGGTATAGTGCCATCACCAATATCCACCTCTTCTAAAGGCCTCAGCCGACGTAAACCCTTGTCCTAACTTGCTCAAATCATCAAAGTCTTCGATGGCCTCACACATATCGTTCTTATACGCCCGATAGTGCTATCGCCTTTGTTGCAACCACTCCAGATTTGCATCCATCAAATCGACAGAGAGGTTCTAGCCTGATCAACGATCGGCTTCATGACAACAGTAGCAAAGCCATCTTTGGTAGAATCAATAAGCCTTAAATTAGATAAATCTAAACCAGTTAAACACTTAAGATTCTCATGATTATCCACAGTAGAGCTATCGGCCACTGCAACACAAGCCGACGTATCACCATGAACAACCTCTACCTTGTCGTCTACCTATTGGATTAAGAATTGATGCAAAGTAGAAGGCACACATTGATTTGCATGAATCCAATCACGACCAAGGATGAGACTGAAGTTACCTTGTGTCTCAGCGACGAAGAATGCCGTAGCCAACGTCTTACTCCCAACGGTGAGCTCCATAGAGATGACGCCTTTAGCTCCCATCGGCTCACCTCCTCCCACACCGCTGACGGTCATGTTGGTCTTGATCAGCTCATCATCCGAACCTCCCAGCTTCTTGAACAAAGAGTACGGCATCAAGTTGACGATCGCCCCTCCGTCCACCAGCATGCGAGATATAGGCTTCCCATTGATGTGTCCCTTCATGTACAAAGCCTTCAGATGATTTTCAGTTGCTTTAGGCTTCTAGAAAATAGCTTCCTTTGGCCCAAAGTCAAGATGCGCGACGTCCTCCTCCGAGAGTAAATACCCATCCATAGACATATGGATCACGTTGATGTCCAAATTCATGCGCTCGGGCGAAGAACTGTAGTCAACAAGCTCCTCATCGTCCTCTGGTGCAGGACCCGATGCGGATTTGTCATCACAAACCATGGGAATCAAAGAAGAGAAACCGGGCGGCATCTCTGGGTCATCGGTCTGACCGATGACCTCCACCGGTCTGACCGACCCCTCCACCGGTCTGACCGGTGCTAGCTGGGAGCTGGTCTTGACTCTCCACTCTTTCCCCTGAGGTGCCATGGGCCTGCACTGGTTGAAAGCTTCGTCCCTTTGCTTCTCTAGCTCTTTCTCCCTCTTCTCTTGAAATCTCAGGTGTTGAAGCTTCCTCCTTTGTGTGCGAGTCAAACCGGGAGGACACCACATTGGCAAGAAGTATTTGGAGTTGGAACCACTTCCACTAGCCTCATGGTCATTAGTAGCAGCAAACACTCCTGGAGTTGATGTCACAACCTTATTGTTTGGAACAACCGGTCTTTTGCCATCTTCTCCAATAGGAACATCCATTGATCCAATCTGAATAATGTCTTGATTTGTAGTCCTCTCTGAATCAATATCCATCTTCTGCACCTCCTCCTTTTGCTTCAGCCTATAGACTTGCTTTACTGGAGGTGGCGCAACCTGCCTGGCCGCACCGGTCTGACCGGTGGTAGCGACCGGTCTGACCGGTCGGGTCTGGTGACCCTGACCAGAACGGCGAGGAGCCAATCGGTCTTGGATAGGCTTGGAGATTCTGTCGAAAGCTGATCTCTGTCCTCCCCATCCAGGATGAAAGGCTTGTTGATATGGCACCCACATCACTCCTTTGTCATCATAGATCGGGCGTGGTGCATTTGAACTTGATGACGCCCAAGGTGGAGTAAAGCGTTGCCCTTGCTGCGATGATTCACCCTTGAGTCTTGTAGCAGCCCTTGGAGGTGAAGATGACCCTCCTTGGTGTGTAGGTGACCTCATCCTTTTTTTTAACGGCCGATCACTTGTAACGGCCTTTTGCTTGGAATACTTGTCAAATAGCATGTCGAAAGTGACCTTTGGCTTAGGACCACTCCCCTGATTCTTTGCTACATTAAGCTTCCAATTTCCAATCTCCGGACGGCTTGGCTTGATCATCCTCGGACGGCCTGGGGGTGCACCGGTCTGACCGGTCACCTCCACCGGTCTGACCGGTCTGGCCAGAGACGGCTCAGACGGTCGCTGATCGGCGGGTGTGGACGACCCTTGCCCCCCATGTCCAGAGGCACTCACTGTAACCTTGAAGGTCTCTTTGCCATCAGGAGTCTTCTCATACTCAACTTTATGAACCAGCTCCTTTCCTCTCAAATCGGGCTTAGCCTCCCCGATTACCACGTTCTTGCCTTTAGTTGCTTCAACTTGGTGTGGCCGAACCAGTACCTTAGGCTGCTGTAAATCCATGGTGTTGATTGGAAAAGGAGCCTTGTCCACTTGCATCTCATGAAAAGTCAAACGACCTTCATTTATGGCCGATTGAACCTGTCGACGAAACACATTACAATCATTAATAGCATGAGAAAATGAATTATGATACTTGCAATATGCACGTCTTTTCAATTCTTCAAGTGGAGGAATAGTATGAGTTAACTTGATATTTCCAGATTTAAGCAATTCATCAAATATGCGATCACATTTGGAAACATCAAAAGTAAATTTAATTTCTTCTTGCCGACCTTTACTAGCCGGCTTAAGAGATGAGCAAGAATAAGCTTTTTCTTTAGAGGGCCAAATAAATTCAGCAGCATAAATTTCTTTATCACTATCGTTTGAACTATCAGAATCATAATCAATAATATGAACATTAGAACGACGTGATTTAAAATTATCTTTTTCCTTATTCATTCGGTTTTCAACAACTAAAGCTCTTACTTGAACTTGTGCAACCGAAAGAAAATCAGAGCTCTCTATTTTATCTCTAATAGATGACCTTAAGCCTTTCAGACAAATGTCTGCAAGGTCCATATCAGTGATTGACAAATTAAAGCACCGGTTTTTAGTTTCTTTAAACCTTTTAATGTAGGCAGAGACAGTCTCATCTCTTCCTTGCCTAACCGATGTTAAGTCTGTCAATTTTAATTGCATGCTCCCACTATAAAAGTGATCATGAAACTTACGTTCTAACATATCCCAAGATATAATAGAACCGGGAGCAAGCGAAGAAAACCAAGCAAAAGCGGTGCCAGTTAAAGATAAAGAGAATAAGCATACTTTTAAAGCATTATAGACACCAGCTTCACCTAGTTGTGCAGTGTATTGACTAACATGCTCCCATGTCGTCCGGTCATCATCACCACTAAATTTAATCAAATCAGGCATACGCCAACCACGTGGGAGCGGAAATCTATCAAACACGGGATCGTATGGTTTTTGATATAAATTAGTATTACCAATATCGACACCAAGTTTGGTTTTTACCACATTAGCCAAATCTTCCTTAAATCTATTAAATTCCGCCCAATTAGGATTATTTCGCTGTGGTGGTTGAGGATTCTCCAAATTCATCTTATTTAAGTAGGGAGCTATCTTAGCTTGAGCTAGCCTGTAACTTTCAAACACATCGTCCGGAATAATGTTTTTGGAGGCTGATGCATTCATTGTCGTACTATAATGAGGTCCAACATTACTGATTGTATTAGAAAAACTAGGGACCATCTGATTTGGCACGACAGAAATTGGCAAAGGTTGATCAGGCACCAAATCCATAACACCGGTCTGACCGGTACCCTGCATCGGTTCGACCGGTGCGGCCATGTTTGGCATGTGCGGTTGAAACTGAGGGTACTGACCAGATGCTGGATTTGGAGTCAAACCATATGCATGATTACCATTAATTACAGGTAAAGGTGCTAAGCTAGGATGAGACCCTTGAGGATTAGCTTTAGGAGTACTACTATTAGTTTCATTATTATTAAAACCTAAAGCCCTATCTTTTTCAAGATCCTCTAACCGTTCTAAACGAGCAATATACGAAGCAAGTAATTCATCACTTTCCACTGTAGATTTCATAGGAGAAGTTTCAGGCGGGGGTTTCTCACTTACAGTGGGAATTACCTCAACGTTCCTGTCGTTTAGCCTGATCGTCGGCAGCTCGAACTCTTTCAATCTTGCCACCTTGCCGGATCGATCCTTCTTAACGCCAGCCAGGAATTGTACTTGCATGTATTCTTGCAGCGCCTTGAACTTCTGCTGCTCCTCCGGAGAGAGATCTTCCAGGGACGCGGTGACAATGTTATTCATGTCGAGATCGCACCGAGCACCCATCAGGCTGAGGTCAGATTGAACGGTTTGAGCAACCTGATCTTTCGTTCCCAGCGGAGTCGCCAAAAGTGTGTTGACGCTTTTCTGATCAACACACACGAGCGCTAGATCGCGCGGAACGTCGAAACGCTGAACTCGCCGAGCTCCTGCCCGGACCGGTCTGACCGGTCAGGGGCACCGGTCTGACCGGTGGCTGCAGAGGCGCGGTGAAAGCCTAAGATCGCCGCCTTGGGAGGGACCCCGTCGGAGGTGGCGCGCCTAGGGTTGCTCTGAGGTCGGCAAGGCCACTCAGAACGTCCCTGATCGTCGTCGAGACAAACAAGGAAAGCACGAGGTTGGAAAAGCTAGGGTTTGAGAGATAAAAGTTGTAAAAGGTAATGATCGATTGGGTGATTCCACCTCAAACGGCCGTGGCCCTTTATATTTATAGGGTGGGGAGGTCTTGCCCCGCAAGGAATCCTTTTACAAGTCGAAATTCACTAGGACACCTCAATTCTACTCGGACTCGGGGTCCACCGGTCAGACCAGTCAGGCCCACCGGTCAGACCGGTGTGGCCGTTGCTGGATCGGCTACAAGACGCCCGGCCGGTCAGACCGTTGAGGTACACTGGTCTGACCGGTGGTGTCGCCTGATCGGCTTTGTGCCAATTTTGGGTGCGAACAATATGCATGTGGAAAGATGGTACATATGTACTTTAGATGCTTAAATTGGGATTTTGAAGGCTCCGTGACACTATAAGAGAGGATTAAATGGGTGTTTTAAAAACTAAGGTTCGAAGCACATATAAAAACATGTTCCAAATTCTATATAGATGTGCACTAGATTTTCTATATGTTGTTCTCTACCACAAAAGAGTTTTGCACCATAGGTTCCAATCCTATGAACTATATATGACAATTCTAGAAAACGTAAGTGTGAAAATGTAAGCACAATAAGAAATGAGGAAGTAAATGAGGTAGAGTCGTAGAGAAGGCAAACTTCCCGTATCACGACAACGCAATTTTTACCGAGGTATCAGGAAGCAAAGCTTTCCACTAATCCTCGTTGTTAGAGCTCCTCTCAAAGAGAATGCCCGCGCACGAGCATAAACTATCCATAGGTTAGCCAAAGATCTTCCCACGCACAAGTGAGTCTCCGCCTAGTCTCTCATGGATGTTCCTTGTCGCTCTACATTTGGTAGAGCTTTTGCAAAACCCTTTGGGCCTCTCCTCCCTATCACAAGCACTGGCGGCCATAAACATGGTTGTAGAGTCTCATAGGACTTACAAGTCCCAGATTACATCTCTTGGTGCGTGCAAGCATAGATATACAAAGGAGGTGTGCAAACCTCACCAAACTTTAGGCTAATCACTAAAGCAATGTGATACTAGATCTAGCAATGCAATAATCAAGACCAACGTATTGTGCTATTCGCTTGGGCCATGCTGATCCGATCCAGTGAGGTTCACCAGGCTTGGGAACCTTGATCAGTTCTAACCACACCCTAGCTTGGATGGAATGCATGCCAGTTACTCCCTCCACTTCCAAATTACTATTCGTCTAGGTTTTTCTAGATACATAAATTTTGACTACGTATCTAAACATAATTTAAATCTAGCTGCATAACAAAAACTACGTATCTATAAAATCCTAAATGAATAGTAATTTGGGACCGAGGGAATAATTTTTATCATTTTTGCAAGAAGAAGATACCTATTGACTTTCTTAGTTAGGAATGGAATTAGATAGGATACAAATCGCAAAAAAAAAGAAGATAGGGTATGGATACAAATAGCACTGATTTTAACAATTTAATTTGTATGTGAATATGAATCGTCGAATACAGTAATTCAAATAAAAGGAAAACTCTTTGAATTCAAATTTGCATAGGACAGTTTTCCACCGTCACCCGGTGGCGCGCCTCCTGGTGACTTACCTGTTGCGCTTCTTGGCGGGCCCGCTGCGCCTACTGACGATAGCACCGGCGTCGACGTGCTCCACTGCCACACCTCCTCGGACAACGCCTTCTTGGTTTCGTGTCGCCTTCCATGCCGACCATGGGCGACTCCCTGACCACGCACCGCAGCGGCCCGGAGCCCGCGATCTCAGTAGGGAATAATTAAAGAATGTTGATCTTTCTTAAAAAGTTGAAACAATTTCAGATGTTGATCGACATTTCTTTGGTAAATGTTGCTGTAACTTTTTTTTCAAAATGTTGGATCCAAATTTTTCTATAAAGAAATGTTGGTCAAACTTTTTTTTCAAAATGTTAATCCAACTTTTTACAAAAAATGTTGGTCCATTTTTTTTAAAAAAATGATGCAACATTTTTCAATGTACCATCATCTAGTAGGAGGGTTGGCAAGAATATGAGAAATTGAGATGGGCTTTGATGAGCTTTATAGTTTCAGCATCTAATCATCTTTTAGTAGGCATAATAATATAGAAGCCTGAGCGGGGCCACATTATCATCGTGACGAAAAAACTCAAAAAAAATGCCACCAGACCCTAGATAACAAAAGTACTTCCGTCATTTGAATGTCACAAATCACGTGCAAAAGATCACAACAAAAGATATGAATCTAGATATTTTATATATATATATATATTTATTTATTTATATATATATATATATATATCTAGTTGTATAAGTAATGTATGAATTTAAAATATTAAAACGATCTACAATTGAGTATGAAAAATAGGGAATGATAATGAATAAGTCAATGTTGTGGTTTTCCTTTTGGTTATAAAATAATTCATCAAGAGTAATTTGCACTTCACGTGCTACCTCCGTTCTTAAATATATGACGTTTAGGACAAGCAAATTAGTTAAAAAAATGAAGTAACTAAATTGTCCCAAACCTCATATATTTAAGGACAGAGGGAGTACTTATTAAGTGGTCTACTCACATAGCATCCGTGTTACAACTTGCAACTGTCCCAACTTAACACCCATGTTAACAACGGGGCTCACTCATATCACACTAGAAAGAAAAAGAGTAAAATGCATCGGAGGTCGATCAACTTGTAAGGTAGTGTCACTTAGGTCCATCAACTTCAAAAATGCATTTCTAGGTCCATCAATTTGTGGAGTCGTTCACTGCAGGTCCATAACAGTCCTCATATGTTTCTAGGCTGACTTGACATGATGAATTGGCTCGAAGAATCTCCTAGTTGAGGCATTTCATAGAGTAGCTTGCACACGTGATCAGCGCCACAAGTCCACAACTCCATGTAGCCGGCGAAGCCTAGAAGAGCATGCAAGAATAGCAGAGACATCACTTAGGAGGAGGCCACCACCATTCAGCTTGGGAAATTTCAAGCCTTTGTCGCCCTGCAAAGCTGCTTGGTGAAATGCTTGTACCGGGAGGTGCATCCTCGGCCATCATATCATGTCAGCACTATAAAAATATGTGGACAATTATGGACCTACGGTGAGTGACTTGACAAGTTGATAGATGTAGAAATGCATTTTTGGAGTTGAGGAACCTAAATGACACCTCCTTACAAGTTGATGTACATTTAATGTATTTTACTCAAAGAAAAAAAAACCTGTGTGACTTGCAAGTCGCAATGTATTTGGGTGGGGTCTGGATAGGAGAGGAACGCGAGAGACAAATTTAATAAGGATCGCTATATTTTTCTTGTAGATTTCTTTTGAAACATCTGTTGTAGAATTTTTTAGATTTCACTTTTAGGCTTTTAGCCGAGTGCAACTTCAAAACCAGGAGTTGATCTGCAAAGAAAAAAAAGGACGGCCTATGAAAAATGTCAAAATGGGAAGACCCAATGGTACAAATGGAAATCAATTAGATGGGCCCGTCTTTTTTTAGAAGGAACATGTATTGATCTCAACACATTACACCGGTCCGTTTACAAACAGAATCCGAAAGAAAAAGGAAATTACAAAGAAGTTCAAAACTCATTTTCATCTTCCTCGAAGCCTTCAGCGATTCGTTCGTCGACGTCGTCGAAACCGCTTCCCGATCGTCGTCGGGCACCAGAGCCAAACTCCACAAAGTGGAGGCCGCAGAGGAGGGCTTACTGCTAGGTGAATCAGCCGAGTACGCTGCCTCCCAGGCGCATCGGCCAACTCCAGTACCCACGACGCATCCTTCGTTTCTGTAACACCCTAGTGTTTAAGTAGCCTTAACAAAGTCATTAGTGGCCTAATCATAGTCATTAGGAGCTAATCAACAAGGTTGACTTTGGTCAACGGGTCAAAACCCCGGTCAAACCCCTAGATCAGTTGACCCGCTCTAGAACTTTTGGCGCGTTCTCCAATTTCCGCTTAAACACTTCAAAATCGGCCAATACAAAAGTTGTACATCTTTTCGAGGGACACAACTTTCCTAATTGGCGGCATTTCAGATTTTGAAGTTTTGAAGCTCAACAACTCAGTCAAAGGCCAAATGAATAGTGTTTTGAGTCGTGCAAACGCTGATTTTCGCGACGCGTTCCAAACCACACCTTTCACCAAAGCATATGTCGGCCTTTGCAAGTATTGTAGAGGATAGTTTGAACTTCAACTTTGCTATTCAAACTTTTCCTCGCTCAGTTCAAAATTTCTAAGAAAATCGCGGTCAAAGTCGCGTTGACCAGCCTCCAGGCGCCCTGGCGCGCCGAGGCGTCGCCGCGCACGCGCCGACCCGCCCTGCGCCCCGAGCGCTGTGGTCCCCCCGGGGCCCGGACGCCGAGGTCCCCGGCCACCACGTGGCAGGCGCAAGGAGATTGGACCACCCCCTGACCCTCGCCGCCGACGCGCCACGCGCTACGCGCTCGCGTCGGGGCCCTGCCGGGAGCGCCGCCGCCGGGATGCCTGTCCCCGCGCGCCGTGACGCTGCCTGGACCCTCCCTTCTTCTCCAGCCTTGCTTCGCCTCGAAGGGAAGCCGCTCGCCCACGCCTATAAAAGGCCGCCACCCTCTCCCCTCGCGCGCACGCGCCCCGCAGCCGCCTCCCCGAGCTCCGCCGGGCGCCATTAACGCCGCCGACGCCGAGCTGCTCCCTCCGCTCGTGTCCAGCGCCGTCCAAACACCCCAGCGCCTCCCCTAGCATCCGCGTGAGCTCCCACCACCACCAATTGCTCCGCATTAGCCGCCGTCTCGCCGGAGCCACCGCTCCAGCGGCCACCGCCGCCGGACTCTGCCGCCCCAGCTCGCCGGCGGCCTTCCAGACCCCAACTCTGGCCCAAACCGAGCTGTGGTGAGCTCCTCCTCCTCCCCTCAGCCCTCTTCCCCGGCCGACCCCCGCCGCCGGAGCCGCCGGATTCTGGCCGGCCGCGCCGCCCCCAGTGGCCGAGGACCCAATTGCTTAGTCTCCTTTCTTTCCAGGGTCTTATCTGCGAACCGAGGGCATATGTGTGAGAGGAAAACTTCAGCCAGGGGTCTAACTGCAAGATAGATTCTTAAAGGTTTAAGTCAAACTGCTGAAACTTCAAAAATTCATAGAAAATTACAGAAAAAACAGAAAAATGCCAAACAAATTTTATTGGTTTCCTTGTGAAGAACACTACAACTTTCCCAAAGCATGACCATACTTTTGAGTGCTAGTTTTTGCATGAAAAATAGAAATCAGTTAAACCTAGATCTGTTGTAGTTCAAAATACACTTGTGATCTGTAGCTGAATTTTGGATATGTTGTGAGTTATGTCATGCCAAGCTTCTGTACCAAAAGTTGCCCAAAGTTACTATGTAGATCGTTTATTACGAATTGTTTTGTATTTATGCTGAATCTGTCTTAAGGATTTTTTTAGCTAAAAATAATTAGATTTTTGTGCTCAAATTCTGCATGTTATCTTTGTATGTCTAATTACACCTCTGGTGAATTAATCATGATTTTATATCTGCCATAATTATTTATTCTTAAAATATGCTTAGTTTTAAATGTAATTGCATAACTCAAGATCTATAGTAGCTCTAGGTGTATTTTTTGCATGCCTAGCTTAGTTTTGGACCAGAGGCCATGTGTGAGAAAGTTGGAATCCATTTGATGCTTATTCATTTTTTATATGCATTTATCTTGCTTTGGTAGCTAGATTTTGTTGTGTTTGTTATCATTAATTTATAGCTCATGAAAATATGAAATAGTGTTCAGTGGCTTTACCTAGGACTTTAGTGCTTCAGAAACACCACCCACTGAATTTTATGAAGTTATTTATGAATAAAAGCATTGGACTCCAATTCAAGCTTAATCTTAAGTTAAATTGGAAAATCACCAACACCACACCTAATGACCTTATGTTTGTGTGGTAAATCATGTTAAAGACTAAATGTCACCACCCCTTGCTGTTTTGTGAATCTAAACTAATTAATTTGCATAATTATGTACACAGTCACTATCAAAAAGGAATAAATAATAAAACACCACATGTTGTTCCTTTAATAGAAAGAATATACCAAATGTGTGTTTGTCAAGGTGAATATGGCAAACCATACTCTTCATGGTTGTCATATGTTGTTTTGTGACTAATTAAATGAAAACCGTCAATTAAATCTTGCATTTGCATCCTCGTGTAGATCTCCCCGACGGTAGCCATACGCTCGTGCCGGAAGGAGGAGACGGAGGAGCTGATGGAGACGTGCACTACGTCGCTATAGAGCAAGACCTGGACCAAAGTCTAGAAGGGCCCAAGGCCATTCTTGGCAACGAAGGCAAGCCCCGGACCATTGACCCTTCTTTTTAAAAATTATGCAATTACCTTTGCTATGCTTGTGCATTTACGTTTCAGGAGTTGAATTGAAACCCTAGATGCATGATCCGTAGGTACCTATGCTCCTTTACTAGTATGCTAGGTCGATAGCTGCTATGCTATAGGACCGGTACAAGTCGAGTGATGTTCGTCACTCGCGAGAATAGGCTCTTATGTTGGAATCATAAGATCTATATAAATGGATTGCTCATGTGGTAAGAGTATGGGATTTGGGCTCCAGTCCAGTGGCTTTCGTGGGCTAAGCTTTGAACGTACTAAGCACTTGTCGGGAATGGGACCGGTAAACCTAGCACCTGATGGACACGGCGAGGGAACTTTTCCCTACTACCCCTAGGACACCTGATGTGTCCCCCTGCCTGCAACAGTGGGGTACTTGTGTGAGTCTGGGCGGTCTGGCGTGACGTTCCAGTAAGCCTTGTACCGAGGATTGTAGGTCTGATCCCGACCCGGAGAAAGATGGGAACCGTCTGGTCAGTGTATACCCCGTTTTGTTTTGTTTGGATTTTCTTGGGGTATGCATTCTTCCGTGTGTTTAGGTTTACCTTGCAAGGTTATAAATCAATCGATTGTCGGCCTCTCACCGTTATCTGAGACTGCTTAATCAACTGGCCATGATATCCCTTATTGATGGAACTTTGTGAATATTACTGCTTGAATTAATTGTATTGTACAATTCTTGATTGAATTAGTTGGCACACTTAGAAATGGTAATCAACTAGAATTTGTGCTAAAATATTGAAAGTAAGGACATACTCTTTGTTGCTTTTCAGCAAAAGAACTCCACCGGCCAAAAAGCCTCTCATGTCTAGAGTTTGGTGATGTAGTTGTCACCCGTCGGTTAAGTCTTGCTGAGTATTAGTATACTCAGCCTTGCTTTATAAAATGTTGTTGCAGGTGTTGTGTGGCCTGGAGAGATTCCACCCGGCTGGGAGCTGGAATGGGTGGATGACGACGAGTGACGGCATCACAGACGGCCTCCTGTGATGTCTACCGTATCGTAGTTTAATTTCCGCTGTTTTCGAACTCTGAACCTTTACCTATCATGTCATGAACAATGATTTGTAATAATTAAACCCTTCGGGGCAAATTTGGATTTAATTTGTGTTTGTACTCTGGACTCGCCTTCGTGTGAGTTTTAATGCATATGTTCGATCCTCTGTGTGTTACTCGAGTGATTTACCGGGCTTGACCCGGCAACCAACGACGGGATGCTACTTTAGTATCGCTTAACGACCAAAGTGGATTGGTTTAGGCGATAGTACGGTATTTTCCTGGGCGAGTTGTCACAGCTGGTATCAGAGCGGTTAATGTGCACCAGAGTTTAATTAACCATCTTAATCACATGTTTTTGAATAAAACTTGCCAAGATTGTTTGTATTTGTAAAATACGTTGGATCGTTAAGGATGGAAATAGACCGAGAGGCCCTAGAGGGAATTTTTGGGTTCTTTCAGGTGGCTTAAAAATCTATGGTTTATTTTGCTAACATCCAGCACATTTTATTCTTGTCAAAACTTACTTCTTGCACAACCATACTAGTTCATCACGTTTTGCCATAAGTGGTGGTGCCACAGGAAAGTCCTGTGAGGGATGGATGGGACCTATTCTAATGGGAACTCACGTCGCGTCTGCGTCTCATCACGTTTTGCCATACGTGGTGGTACCACATGAAAGTCATGTGAGGGATGAATGGGACTTAATCCAATGGGAACCCACCGTCACGTCTGTGTCTCGCCACGTTTTGCCATACGTGTGCGTTTCGCATTATGAATATGCGAGGCAAGGATACACTCCATTCAAACGGAGGGTGTCCGAGGTTGGATGCTGTCCATGCAGCGATAAACGCATGGGTGCCGTTTCTATAGTGAACGGTAATGTATGTGGACGCTTTCGTGAGTGCTGGCACGAAAGGTTCGATGTGTTCTGTGATTTTCTGCAGGTACACTAACCACGTTTCATAAGTCGTTGAGTGAGTACCGGTAGTCTCGACTAGTTATTATAGGGAGAAACGTAATTGTTGTCGTGCCACCGGCACTAACCTCGATTTTTGGCTTAATTGCTTAGTGAGGACGAATAGGTCGTTCTTGCATCATGATAAAAACCTACTGTATGATAAAAAGATCACATGTGTTGTTATCCTTAAGTAATGATAATAATGACAACAATAACAACCTTTAAATCGAATCTAAAGTGTTGTGGTTGGATCGTCTAGTTGACCCTGTTGTCGTGACCTTTTCTCAGACCCGTTCTGCAGAGTTTCCGTTTAGGTGATCTATACCCAAGTACTCCATATCTATCCAAGTTTCTGCTGAGAAATCATTCCATGATCATAGGCTTTCAGATCTCAAGCTATGCTCGGATAGTGAACCTAGGTCTTGACAATTTTCCGGAACACGTCACTCTGAATCTTGCACCTTTGAACCTTGTTCCTAGCTAATCTAGCTTAACCCTTGAGTACCAAATTATTGTTTCATGAACTTACCAAGTTGCCAGAAAATTTTGAAAATTTCGGGAACTTTGGTTTTGGAAGTTTGAAATTGTCATTCGATGCAGTGCAGCTGTCTCGAGTCTGACTATTTGGTCAATTTGAGTTTTTGTCGTGCATGTTCTACTTGTTGAACAAGCTTACGAATGTGTGACTAATGAAAACTCAAATTTTTCAGATGGTGGGCTCGACACGCAGCACTCCGAATGGTTTCGGTGATTCTAGTGGCCGCCACCAGCCGCCACCACCACCGGACATGACATCAATTGCCACTCAAACCGAGATGATGCGCCAGATTCTTCTACACCTGCAGCAGCAATCGCAGCAGCAGCAGTTCCATGGGAATCAAATTGATGCCCAAAGCCCAGTGACCGAGTACAAGCACTTTCTCGATATGAATCCACCGCAGTTCACTAAGGCGGAAGAACCCCTTGATGCTGATGCTTGGATTCGGGCCATTGAAGCCATGTTCCCGGTGTTCACCTTGCCATGTTCAGAAGGACGCAAGGCTAAATTCGTGGCATTGCAGCTTCGTGGTTCTGCCTTGATGTGGTGGGAACACTACAAATCCATGCAACCGCCTGGGTATGAAATCACTTGGGAAGAATTCAAAAAGGCTTTTAGAGACCATCACATTCCTAAAGCACTTATCGATAGGAAAATGCGAGAGTTATTGGCCCTCAAGCAAGGGTCAGACACGGTGTACCAATATGCGCAGAAGTTTAATAACCTCTGCCAGTATGGAGGATATCATGTGGATACAGATATGAAGAAGATGGAGCTTTTTCACGAAGGCCTTAATAGTGAATTGTCTGGATGGCTGAATCTGGTACAATTTGACAGATACCACATGCTAGTGAATAAAGCTATCTCACAGGAAGATGCCATGAAGAGGGCCCAAGCTAAGAGGAAAAGAAAGGCTAACTCCATGCCCAATAATGCGTAGCTTCGCAAGTTTCACATGGTACAGAAGACTCCATCGGACTTCCAGCAAGCATTACATTCGGGAAGATGGACGAAGCAGTCCCAGGATCGATCTCAGGAGACTTTTAATTTCCCGAACCCCCAACGACAGACCCCGCAGCTTACCGGACCTACACCCCCACCTGTGAGCAGTGTGCATCGTTGTGTCAAATGTGGTGACCCAAAGCATTTTGCTAAGGAATGCCCGACCCGTAAACAGAGGAAGCCGAAACAGTCAAATCAGGGACTAGGTCCTAAGCCAAACAAACAAGGCAAGAAGCAGAAGATCCAAATCCAGAAAGGGAAGCTCAATTTCACGTCTGAGGCTAATATTATAGAAGGAGCACCAGTAATGATGGGCACATTCTCTATCCGGGACAAGCCGATAAAAGTTCTGTTTGATTCTGGTGCCACTAATAGTTTTCTTAATGGAAAGACACGAGAAAAGTTAGGGCTTGAAGCCTACTCCATTAATAAGACCTACAAGATAACCACACCAGGGGGTGAAGTTGTTTCTAATCGTATAACCAGAAAGGTACCCTTAGTGATGGGTAGCAAGACGATTCATTCAGATCTTATCCTCTTAGAGTTGGAAGGCATTGATATTATTCTAGGGATGGACTGGATGAACAGGCACAAGATTATTTTGGATATTTCTGAGCGAATGGTAGAGATCAACTCACCAATGGTTGGAACCACGACTCTATACCTACCTTTCAAAGATGGTGTGAATCCTTGTTCTTATATGGCAATCACTTCTCATATGGAAGAAATTCCAGTGGTTCGAGAGTTTGTGGATGTTTTCCCCGATGAATTGCCGGGTATGCCACCCGACAGGGATGTCGAGTTTGTCATCGAACTTCAGCCTAGCACAGCTCCTATCTCCAAAAGACCTTACCGTATGCCACCCAAGAAATTGGCAGAATTGAAGACACAACTCCAAGAATTGCTAGATAAGCGTTACATTCGCCCAAGTTCTTCACCTTGGGGTTGCCCAGCTCTATTTGTGAAGAAGAAAGATGGTAGCTTGAGGTTATGTGTGGATTATCGACCTCTCAATGCGGTGACAATCAAGAATAAATATCCTTTACCCCGCATCGATGTTCTTTTCGATCAGTTGGCTGGAGCCAAGGTTTTCTCCAAGATTGATCTTCGATCAGGATATCATCAAATAAAGATCAGGCCATGTGATATTCCCAAAACAACTTTCTCCACCCGATACGGTCTTTATGAGTATCTGGTGATGTCCTTTGGTCTTACCAATGCACCCGCTTATTTCATGTATCTCATGAATTCGTATTTATGACGGAACTGGACAAGTTTGTGGTGGTATTCATTGATGACATCTTAATCTATTCCAAGAATGAAGAAGAACATGCAGAACATCTTCGAATTGTTTTACAACATTTGCGAGATCACAAGCTTTATGCCAAGTTCTCCAAATGTGAATTTTGGTTGGATAGTGTGAAATTTTTGGGGCACACTATTTCCAAAGAAGGCATATCTGTGGATCCTAGCAAAGTACAAGAGGTTATGGATTGGAAACCACCTAAGACCGTACATCAAATTCGCAGTTTTCTGGGTTTAGCAGGCTATTATCGTCGTTTCATGCCGGATTTTTCCAGGATCGCTAAACCTATGACTGAACTATTAAAGAAGGGAGTCAAGTTTGTGTGGAGCGAAATTGTGAAAAAGCTTTCCACACGTTGAGGCAACATCTGACTACAGCCCCAGTGCTAGTGCAGCCGGATAATTCTAAACCGTTTGAAGTCTTTTGTGATGCTTCGGGCACTGGTCTCAGTTGTGTTCTTATGCAGGAAAATAGAGTCATTGCCTACGCCTCACGATCACTTCGACCCCATGAAGTGAATTACCCGACCCACGATCTTGAGCTAGCAGCGGTTGTTCATGCTCTCAAGATTTGGAGGCATTATCTTATGGGAAACCGCTGTAATATCTTCACCGATCACAAGAGTCTTAAGTATATCTTCAAATAATCTGATTTGAATATGAGACAGAGAAGATGGTTAGAATTGATAAAAGACTATGATCTAGAAGTGCACTATCATCCCGGAAAAGCCAATGTTGTTGCAGATGCTCTTAGCCGTAAGGTTCACTGCAACTGCTTAACTATGGAATCGTATAGCGAGACTTTATGTGAAGACTTGAGGAAGCTTCGATTGGAAATTGTAGAGCAAGGAAATTTAAATGCTATTTCTACTGAGTCCAATCTATATGACAGAATCGTTTTGTCTCAACTCAATGATGAAGGCGTCCAGTTAATCAAACATAAATTAGCTGAAGAGGATCCCAAATATAGTTGTTTCCATAAGGATTCAAAAGATGTAGTGTGGTTTGAGCAACGTCTTGTAGTTCCTGCTGATCCGGAACTCAAAAAGGAAATTTTTGACGAAGCTCATCTTTCCAAATTCTCTATTCACCCCGGAAGCACCAAAATGTATCAAGATTTAAGGAAGAACTTTTGGTGGTCAAACATGAAGGTAGACATAGCTAAATATGTGGCAGAGTGTGATACTTGTCATCGAGTCAAAGCCAGCCACTTGAAATCAGCTGGTGTACTTCAACTGTTGACCATACCTTTGTGGAAGTGGGATGACATAAGTATGGATTTTATTGTGGGTTTACCCCTGACTGCCAGAAAGAAGGATTCTATCTGGGTTATAGTGGACCGACTGACCAAGACTGCTCATTTCATCGCAGTGCACACCACTTACTCCATTCAAGAGTATGCAGAACTCTATGTCGATCAAATTGTGCGCTTGCACGAGATTCCCAAAACCATTATTTCTGATCGAGGTACTCAATTTGTGGCTCGTTTCTGGGAACAATTGCATGAATCCTTGGAAACCAAATTAATTCGTAGTTCAAGTTATCATCCTCAGACCGATGGTCAAACCGAGCGAGTCAATCAAATTGTGGAGGACATGCTGAGAGCAAGCATCATGCATTTTGATAAGAGTTGGGACAAGTGTCTATCTTTAGCCGAATTCTATTATAACAATAGTTATCAAGCTAGTTTGAAGATGTCACCGTTTGAAGCTCTTTATGGACGAAGATGCCGAACTCCTTTGAATTGGTCAGAAGCCGGAGAGCGAACGCTCTTTGGCCCAGATTTAGTTAAAGACGCAGAAGAGAAGGTGAAAGTGATAAGAGAAAATTTGAATCTAGCTCAAATGAGACAAAAGAGTACCGTGACAAAGGGACAGCACCCCGACACTATGAAGTGGGTGATTACATATACCTCAAGGTTTCCCCGACCAAAGGTGTACAGAGGTTTGGAGTCAAAGGGAAATTAGCCTCGCGCTATATTGGCCCTTACGAGATCATCGAGGTATGTGGACCAGTCGCTTATCTCATCCGACTTCCGGATCGATTCTCGGCTGTGCACAATGTGTTTCATGTGACACAATTGAAGAAAGGTGTGAAGGTACCCGAGACAGAGGTAATCATGGAAGCGAATGCCTGGATCGAGCCAGATTTTTCAGTGGTCGAGCATCCGTTGAGAGTGCTAGATCAAAACTTTTCCTCGCTCAGTTCAAAATTTCTAAGAAAATCGCGGTCAAAGTCGTGTTGACCAGCCTCCAGGCGCTCTGGCGCGCCGAGGCGTCGCCGCGCGCGCCCCGACCCGCCCTGCGCCCCGTGCGCCGTGGTCCCCCGGGGCCCCGACGCCGAGGTCCCCGGCCACCACGTGGCAGGCGCAAGGAAAATGGACCACCCCCCTGACCCTGGCCTCTCGCCGCCGACGCGCCACATGCCACACGCTCGCGCCAGGGACCTACCGGGAGCGCCGCCGCCGGGCTGCCTGCCCCCGCGCGCCGTGACGCTGCCCGGACCCTCCCTTCTTCTCCAGCCTTGCTTCGCCTCGAAGGGAAGCCTCTCGCCCACGCCTATAAAAGGCCGCCACCCTCTCCCCTTGCGCGCACGCGCCCCGCAGCCGCCTCCCCGAGCTCCGCCGGGCACCATTAACGCCGCCGACGCCGAGCTGCTCCCTCTGCTCGTGTCCAACACCGTCCAAACACCCCAGCGCCTCCCCTAGCATCCGCGTGAGTTCCCACCACCACCAATTGCTCCGCATTGGCCGCCGTCTCGCCGGAGCCACCGCTCCAGCGGCGGCCGCCGCCGACTCCGCCGCCCCAGCTCGCCGGCGGCCTTCCAGACCCCAACTCCGGCCCAAACCGAGCTGTGGTGAGCTCCTCCTCCCCTCAGCCCTCTTCCCCGGCCGACCCCGCCGCCGGAGCCGCCGGATTCTGGCCGGTCGCGCCGCCCCCAGTGCCGAGGACCCAATTGCTTAGTCTCCTTTCTTTCCAGGGTCTTATCTGCGAACCGAGGGCATATGTGTGAGAGGAAAACTTCAGCCAGGGGTCTAACTGCAAGATAGATTCTTAAAGGTTTAAGTCAAACAGCTGAAACTTCAAAAATTCATAGAAAATTATAGAAAAATCAGAAAAATGCCAAACCAATTTTGTTGGTTTACTTGTGAAGAACACTACAACTTTTCCAAAGCATGACCATACTTTTGAGTGCTAGTGTTTGCACAAAAAATAGAAATCAGTTAAACCTAGATCTGTTGTGGTTCAAAATACACTTGTGATCTATAGCTGAATTTTGGTTATGTTGTGAGTTATGTCATGCCAAGCTTCTGAACCAAAAGTTGCCCAAAGTTACTGTGTAGATCGTTTATTATGAATTGTTTTGTATTTATTCTGAATCTGTCTTAAGGATTTTTGTAGCTAAAAATAATTAGATTTTTGTGCTCAACTTCTGCATGTGATCTTTGTATGCCTAATTACACCTCTGGTGAATTAATCATGATTTTATATCTGTCAGAAATATTTATTATTGAAATATGCTTAGTTTTAAATGTAATTGCATAACTCAAGATCTATAGTAGCTCTAGGTGTATTTTTTGCATACCTAGCTTAGTTTTGGACCAGAGGCCATGTGTGAGAAAGTTGGAATCCATTTGATGCTTATTCATTTTTTATATGCATTTATCTTGCTTTGGTAGCTAGATTTTGTTATAATTAAT
The DNA here is from genome assembly GCA_036936925.1 of Cenchrus fungigraminus. Classification (NCBI taxonomy): domain Eukaryota; kingdom Viridiplantae; phylum Streptophyta; class Magnoliopsida; order Poales; family Poaceae; genus Cenchrus; species Cenchrus fungigraminus. The sequence continues at coordinate 95,988,311 of CM072774.1, read as the reverse complement.
TTATAGCTCATGAAAATATGAAATAGTGTTCAGTGGCTTTACCTGGGACTTTAGTGCTTCAGAAACACCACCCACTGAATTTTATGAAGTTATTTATGAATAAAAGCATTGGAGTCCAATTCAAGCTTAATCTTAAGTTAAATTGGAAAATCACCAACACCACACCTAATGACCTCATGTTTGTGTGGTAAATCATGTTAAAGACTAAATGTCACCACCCCTTGCTGTTTTGTGAATGTAAACTAATTAATTTGCATAATTATGTACACAGTCACTATCAAAAAGGAATAAATAATAAAACACCACATGTTGTTCCTTTAATAGAAAGAATATACCAAATGTGTGTTTGTCAAGGTGAATATGGCCAACCAAACTCTTCATGGTTGTCATATGTTATTTTGTGACTAATGAAATGAAAACCGTCAATTAAATCTTGTATTTGCATCCTCGTGTAGATCTCCCCGACGGTAGCCATACGCTCGTGCCGGAAGGAGGAGACGGAGGAGCTGATGGAGACGTGCACTACGTCGCTGTAGAGCAAGACCTGGACCAAAGTCCAGAAGGGCCCAAGGCCATTCTTGCCAACGAAGGCAAGCCCCGGATCATTGACCCTTCTTTTTAAAAATTATGCAATTACCTTTGCTATGCTTGTGCATTTACGTTTCAGGAGTTGAATGGAAACCCTAGATGCATGATCCGTAGGTACCTATGCTCCTTTACTAGTATGCTAGGTCGATAGCTGCTATGCTATAGGACCGGTACAAGTCGAGTGATGTTCGTCACTCGCGAGAATAGGCTCTTATGTTGGAATCATAATATCTTTATAAATGTATTGCTCATGTGGTAAGAGCATGGGATTTGGGCTCCAGTCCAGTGGCTTTCGTGGGCTAAGCTTTGAACGTACTAAGCACTTGTCGGGAATGGGACCGGTAAACCTAGTACCTGATGGACACGGCGAGGGAACTTTTCCCTACTACCCCTAGGACACCTGATGTGTCCCCCTGCCTGCAACAGTGGGGTACCTGTGCGAGTCTGGGCGGTCCGGCGTGACGTTCCAGTAAGCCTTGTACCGAGGATTGTAGGTCTGATCCCGACCCGGAGAAAGATGGGAACCGTCTGGTCGGTGTATACCCCGTTTCGTTTTGTTTGGATTTTCTTGGGGTATGCATTCTTCCGTGTGTTTAGGTTTACCTTGCAAGGTTATAAATCAATCGATTGTCGGCCTCTCACCGTTATCTGAGACTGCTTAATCAACTGGCCATGATATCCCTTATTGATGGAACTTTGTGAATATTACTGCTTGAATTAATTGTATTGTACAATTCTTGATTGAATTAGTTGGCACACTTAGAAATGGTAATCAACTAGAATTTGTGCTAAAATATTGAAAGTAAGGACATACTCTTTGTTGCTTTTCAGCAAAAGAACTCCACCGGCCAAAAAGCCTCTCATGTCTAGAGTTTGGTGATGTAGTTGTCACCCGTCGGTTATGTCTTGCTGAGTATTAGTATACTCAGCCTTGCTTTATAAAATGTTGTTGCAGGTGTTGTGTGGCCTGGAGCGATTCCACCCGGCTGGGAGCTGGAATGGGTAGATGACGACGAGTGATAGCATCACAGACGGCCTCCTGTGATGTCTACCGTATCGTAGTTTAATTTTCGCTGTTTTCGAACTCTGAACCTTTACCTATCATATCATGAACAATGATTTGTAATAATTAAACCCTTCGGGGCAAATTTGGATTTAATTTGTGTTTGTACTCTGGACTCGCCTTCGTGTGAGTTTTAATGCATATGTTCGATCCTCTGTGTGTTACTCGAGTGATTTACCGGGCTTGACCCGGCAACCAACGACGGGATGCTACTTTAGTATCGCTTAACGACCAAAGTGGATTGGTTTAGGCGATAGTACGGTATTTTCCTGGGCGGGTTGTCACAGTTTCCATCGCCGGCAACCCGAGCAATGCTCAGATTTCCTCCAAAGATTATCTTTCTTGAGATTTACAGGGTCAGCAACATCATCACCTGAAGAAGACGATGATGCACCGGCCCTCGACTCCTGGACAGGTCTCCCCAGCCTCTCTGTTGACGTCGTTGTAGATCGCCATCGGAGAACGGAAGAAGCTGGGAGAAATTATTCCTTTGCAGCGCCGTCGCTTCCGCATCGCCAACACCACCAAGAAAACCAAGCCGCAGAGGAGTCACGCTCCTCCGGCAAAACCTAACTCCACCACCGAGCATCGGCGGCGAGCAAACCTTAGACCTAGTTGGACACGACTAAGACCCTACGAAGACAGTAGATTTGTTGAAGAGACGGACCCCCGCTCCTCGTCACCACCGGCGGCGAGACCGGAGGCGAGGGAACTGGGGCCGCAAACGGCGGCGGCGGCGGAGTCGCCCTCGGGCGGACGGGGTGTCGAGGCGGCCTTTTCAGGTGAGGAGTCGCTTGGGAGGATATTAGATGGGCCCCGTCCTTTGGCGTTTCTGTAATGTTCTTATTAGGGATGGAAATGGTGTGGATACGAATACCATTCGAATACTTTTAGTTGGATATTCACATTTTTTGCCAGATATGAATTCGGATTCGAATATAATCGAATGCGAATGCAAAACGAATAGTTCAAATTCGAATTTGCATTCGGATATCTACTCGATTTACATATAGCAAGTTTTTATTTGTTTAGTGACTTAGAAGAACAAAATCAAAAAGGGATAGAAATCAAAGTACGAACGTGTAAACAAAAGATAGCTTGTCAACAAAGAATATATTTATCTATAGTTATTTTAATAATAAATATATAAATAATAAATTAAATTATAAATAGATAATATTACAAATAAATATATTATGGTTTAGAAGAAATAAATAAAATTACAATGCATAAAATAATTTACATCATTGATTAAATAAAATAAAATATTGAAAATAATTTATTTCAACAAATACATCATTTTATGACTAAATCAAAATAATATATTCCTTTATTTTAAAACTATATTATATTAAAATGTATTAAACTTAGTTTTTATATCATTTGTAATATTAAAATTAATATTATTAGTCATTAATCATTGATGTAATTTTACTTTGTTCTTCGCGGATATGAATAATTGTCGGATAGGCACAATTATTTTGAATACGGATATGGATTCGGATAGAGAAAAATAGTGAAAACGAATTCGGATTCGTCCATTTCAGTATCCATATTAGCAATCGGACGCGGATTCGGATAACCACATTTATATTTTGGCAGATACGAATTCGGATATTTCAGATAACCGCATACCACTTTCCATCCCTAGTTCTTATGTAAATTTTTATTTTGACTATTTTGTATTTTCTTCTTGTCGACAAAAAAAATCGAAACTATTTCCTTTCCTCTTTCGGCTAAGTTGTCGCTACAGTGCTGGCCCACGTAGCCCAGCACACACACACCCACCTTTTCCACTCACCCGGCCCAACCAGCCATGTGCTGCCATTCCCACTACCACCTCCCACCACTCTACTCTGTTCAGCACGTGAACGCTGCCGCAGCCTGCCGCCCTGCCAAGTCGTCCTGGATCAGGATCCAACGGCTCACCCACCGTCCCCTCCAAACGCGTCAACACATCCGGCACGTCCACGCGTCGCCTCTCCGCCGCTCCCCCTGTCTCCGCGCAGAAAAGGCAGGTGGGGAAGAGGAAGGGGAGACGACGCCGCGGCAAAAGCAATTTCCCCCGCCCTTCCCCCAAAATTTTTTGATCTCCCTCCCTCCTCCGGCACTCCCCTCTCGACCAAATCCGCCCGGCCAAACCCTAGAGGAGCCAGCCGGCCGCCATTCCCCTCTGGAGGCGAGCGGGTTGGGGGCGCAGAGCGCCGGCGCCATGAGCCGCCGCCGCCGCGCCGGCCAGGTGCAGGCGCAGGCGCTCATCGACCTGGACAGCGACGCTGAGGATGGTGAGCGCGCCCCCGTCACCCCCGCAAAATCTCCCCCCTTCTTACCCCGCATGATGTCTGGGGCCTCGCGCGGTGATTCCCCGGGTTGTTTCGTTCGTTCGCCCGTGGTTTCGTTCGTTCGCCCGTGGTGGTGGTGGGAATTCGTCGGTACGCGGTGTTGGGGCGGTTGGCTGGTGTCTTGTCTTGCCGCGCCGCGCTTGGGTTTTGCCGCTGATTGTTTGGGTCCGATTGGGTTGCTATGGACGGGGTTTAGTGGAGTGGCTTCTTGCTCCTTTTTTATTTTAGCGGAAATGGGGGAGGGTTTGTAGCCGGTTTATGTTGCCTCAGATTTTGGGCTACAGGTGGAGGCTTGTATAGAAAATTCGCTGGCCGTTGCTGTTTGTCTGGATCAGATTACTACGCCAATTTTTGGTCTCTTGGAAATTGACAATGCTCCTTGGTTCGCTCGTGCCTCTACTATATGTGTTGTTACCGATATTTTGCAAAAAGGAAAAGAAACTCAACCAGGGGGAGACGTCCTCTGCTTTTTTTTCTACTTACAGAAGTGTACCTTGGTTTTGATCCCGATCCGGTTATAGGAGTTTCATTGACCCCTGGAGCTCATCACTGTACTATTGCCTGGTGAGAAGCTTTGGTTCTTTCAATTGCATAAAAAGAGTGAATTTAGTGCAGAGTTTGTGTAATGGCGCCTGGTGCCCTTTACAGTGTCTCTGGCTCTAAATCAAATCAGATAAAGCCATAGGATTTGCATAATCTCTTATAGTAGGTTCATTACTACATCACACCAGTTGGCAGCTTATCTTCTTGTCATGATCGGACTTAAATACCTCATTCACTTTGTGTAAATGACACTAGTTATTCGGTGCATTGTTCACTTTACTCATCTGGTGCTTGTATGTGATATTCATTTAGTGTGCAGATTATCACTGTTCTTCTTGTTGTTTTAATGTGTGACTTACAGTTGGCATGCATCTTGCACCCATAAATGTATCTGCTTTATAATACTTTTTCCGCATATAAGGCAGCAAATAGGGCCACATATGGAAATGGAATACCATCTCCCACAGACCGCAATGACCTCTCAGAAGTCACTGCTATTAACAGTTTAACATTTAGTTTGTGTTCATAGTCTGTTTCCTTTTATCTTAATAACTTCAAAAAAATTTCATCCGTATTTAGGAAGCAACAAGTTTAGTGATTCACTAGTTACCTGCTTCCCTGGCTTTTTGCCTTTTCCATTTCCTTTTCTTTTCGAAATTTAGACCCTACATGGTGTAACTGTGAAGATTGAGGATCTTAGTTTGCACAACTAGTTGCCTGTCCTCTAATTTCATGGGTGTAATGGGTGGCTATTAAGTATTAATTAAGTGCTTGCTTGGATTTGTTGGCACATGAGCACAGTGGCTAAATTATTGATTTATTAGCACATAAAAGTTATGCTAACAAAAGATTGTTTTTGTATGTTATGGTTTCAGCCATGCAATTTGGTGTTAGCTTTAGTATTAGTTCCTTTGGATGTATGTTTAACATAATATAAGAATGTATAGCCTTGACATTTGTTTTTCATGCATCAAGATGTGATTAGAGTCCGTAGTTTTCTGGTATTAACATGTTCAATTCCTGTGGTCATTGGTCAACTGCCTCCAGAATGGAATTGACAAGTATGTATAGCACTCTTATAATGGAAAGTTACAGAAATGAAACAAGTAAATGAATCTTTGAGCGATACTAATATGCCAAAATGAAGGATTAATTTTTTGTTGAAAACTTGAGAAGATCTGTTTTCCTTTATTTGAAACCAGAGTTTTGCGCTTCGATGTTAAACTGTTAAAAACCTCTACAAATCAGTGTAAACATGATGGCTTGTTTGGCTGGATGCATAGTGCTCTTATTTTCTCTTGTCCTAGCCAGTAGCCACCACCTGGAGGTGATTTCATAAGAGGTAACAGAACAATTGTGAATTTTTTTATTGCTTGTGGTTTTTATTTTTAAGGTGTCCTAGGTGAGAAAGTACTCAAGGGGAGCTGGGAGTTGCCAGCGACTAACTAGAAGCAGTTAGAAAGAGAGAGAGTCAGGGAGGGTGTGACAGAGAAAGAATAAGTGGGAAACCAGTTATCAAGGCCAATCAGCCACCACATCCGCCATTCCCATCGAATCTGACTCCAGTGGCTGTTGCGGCACTCCTGCCAGTCAGCCGCCATCAGCGGATCTGACAGGGGTCTGCAGTGGCAGTGTATCTGCTATGGAATTGCCTTGCCTCACAAGCGTGCCCAAGGCATTTGTAAGGGTGTGTTCACCATGCATCGGCCTGCCTTACCACCTTAAGAACACTGGTATACCAATGGTGAAGCCATTTGCAATATGCAAAGTAAATGCTAATAAATGATGGATGTACAACTACTCTCTTTTTGCAAGACTAACTGACAGCAACCTTAGTACATCATTTATGAAATAGATTATTCATGTGCATTCGAGTTCTGATTGAATTTGTATTGCCATTTGTAGAGTGCCAAAACAAACGTTCTCGAACAAGTAGAACGACAGCATTGAAGACATCTGGGAGATCCAAACATGTATTGCCTTCGTTTTATGATAACCTCCCCCAAAACAGAAGCTCACGCAATGCAACTAGCAGGAGGGACAAGGGAAATCAAGACAAGTTGAATACTGATATTTTTGAATTATACATGGAGTATGTGCTTCCATTCTCTCTCATTTTATTTGTTGATCTTTTGAAGAAATTTGTATATTAATTCCTGCTATAACTTTTTGCACAGGGATCTTTGGAAGCGCATTGATGAAGACAAGAAGAATGCTTATGCGTACTTTGATTCTTTATGGTTTAACATGCATTACAGTGGGTGTAATATACCCAATGTCCTTAAATGGATAAAGGCCAAGAGAATATTTTCAAGACAATATGTTTTTGTTCCTATTGTTTGTTTGTAAGTTATTTCAGTATTACCTTGTGTAATCGCTTAATGCATTGTTGTATAGGTATCAAATTTCCATTTCTTTTTTTTTACTGCAGTGGACATTGGAGCCTTCTTGTCTTATGCCACTTCGATGAGGCAAACTGCTCGGATATTAAGAAAGGACCACGCATGATAGTGCTGGACTCACTTAATACGACAGATCCAACCAGGTTGCAATCAGCCATCAGAAAGTATGCTCCTCCATTCACTATTCCCCTCCTTTCCGAATTTGCAATCAGTAATTGATCTATAGATAAGATTCCATATGGTTATGCTTACCTGCAGTATGTTTGATTAAGACACATGATTGAAATAATCAAATGTGGGAAAAGTTTTGCTATTTGTTTGGTTCGTTTTGCTTATTTTTCCTTCTTATAAACAGACCATTGTGTCATGTACTCCAGTTGGGTTTTTTTTCGCGAACTACGTAGGAGAGCTGCGTGTCGTTTCATTTAAGGTAGCACAAAGATACATGAGTCCAGGAGGGTACTCCATTTGGCTTTTGTCTCATGCTGATTATGCCATAATGATATGCATCTGAAACCAGTGAGCCTGTCCATTGCAATGGCTGAATCGTTGGAAAGTTAAACTGTGACAACAACTTGCAGATTAACCCACATCAGATAAAGTTTTGCTGCAGCACATCACAATTATCTTACCGTTCACAAAATTGCTCATCTCGACAGTTCTGGAGTTATTTTTGCTATAGATGGCTTCAACAATATTTTTTCTGAAACTGATATAGCACATAATTTTTTTTGCAAATTTGAGTTTATGCTAAGAATATGTTAATTTTAATTTCTGATACTGGTATTCTAGATTCATTGTTGACATTTACAAAAACGAAGAGCGGGAAGAAAGCAAGCAGTTCATAAACAAAATCCGCCTCGAGTTTCCCAAGGTAGAAATAGCACCTTCTTAGCCCGTATATCATTGATTCTGAAATCTTGATTTTTATGGTCCTCTCGAAATAACTTTACAGGTGCCACAGCAAAATGGGGATGAATGTGGGATTTATGTTCTTTATTTCATCCAATGTTTTCTTCAGAACAAAAAACTGGCAGAACTTCTTGAAAACAAAAAACTGGAAGAAGATTTCACCCAACTGGTGTGTCATGTGTTTCCACCTTTATACCCTTTTTTCCATCTTTCAAATGGCTTAACTAATTTGTTCTATCTATATGACTTAGCTTGATGATGACTGGTTTAATCCAGAGGAACTAGAGAACTTCCGCAAAGATATCCATTCGTTCCAAGAGTATGTTTCACCTGCCATGTTCATTTCCTCTTTTTTTTTTTGCAAATTATTCATTTCTTATTTGTTAATATCATGATCTCATTGACCTGTTTACACTTCTGCAGGAATCGGAATGGCAAAATTGCAGAGTAGAGTAGATAGCAATATGGTTCCAAGTATATAAGTTGGTATGCAAACTATATCAAGCCTTCCACTTCCACTTTTGCATGTAGCATTTCATCACCTACTGATTTATTTCTCTTGCTTATCCAGGTACCATCATCTAATATCGTAGTATATAGAAATTGCTGAGTTTCATCTTCCCCGGCGGCTCATTGAGGAAATTTGAACATTGTTCGAGAATCTGTTGTAATTCAGTTCTATGCATGGAAGAGGGAGATTTATTCTTGCCCAAACCTGTAGCTTCGCTGACAAGAGTACCCAGTCGTGCAGACTCTTGGTGTTCCCTTTCCTCAAAGAAGCTTGGAGATCACTACATTTATTATTTTCGAGCAATCGAACTTGGTAGCTATACATTATATCAGGAACTAATAGATGAGATTACCGTCACCCTTTCGGATATATTGTAGAAGTGTATACCGTGTACTAGTGTATGTGTATGTATTCGCACTCTAGAGATGTTGTATGAGACGCCTGTAATTTCTGGATTATACAAGTTTCGTACTCGTGATAAAATGGTGTCGGTGCTAGCTAGAAATTCGAGGCATGTGGTGTGGCTGTCATGTCGCCGGATCTGATGTTGCTGTAGTGCCCGACAGAGATAAGATCACATGAGATGTGTAGTGCCGGGGAGCTCAAATGTGAACATGCACCGGCATCATATACCATTCTTACAGTTGGGAACACTCTGCGCCAACATGGTTGTGTGACCAAACGGATGTTTTCGGTACCTCATTCATGTTCCTTTTTGTGTCAGGTTTCGTGTAGTCCAGTACAGTGTAAACCTTTTTATATCGAACCCATTTTTCACTACGAGGAGAGCAGGGTTACTTCCTCACTTCTCCACATCTAATTTTACGTTGTAACCAAGGTCAATACCAAGGAGATGTCCCAGTCTCCCAGATAGCTCTCAAAATCTGTCTTCATATACACATTGCAGCCAGGCAGCGTTTACAGCTAACCGTCTCAAACTCTGCTGTTATATGGTGTTTTTATTAAAACAAAAAATTCCTCGTTATGCATTATGGTTTATGCATTATTTTTGTATACGTAGTACTAATGAGGTTCCACGATAAAATTGAGCAAGGCAAAGCTCATGCTGCCAGGCCCAGTGCCTACATCCCGAGATAAAAATACGGCCACGCTGATCTAGCTAGAACATGAGCAACCTCGTTACAACATCTACTTATACGGAGTACATGAATAAAAAGAGTAGAAGCTTACTTATACGGAATACCTCGTTACAACATCTACTTATACTCGTAAACAACAGTAGAAGCTTGCTCTGTTCAAAAAAAAAAACAGTAGAAGCTTGCACAACTTGATTACTAATTAATATCTTGGGTTTATGGATTATAAATTCTTGTATGCAAGCGATTCATAGCTTCCCTGCCTCCAAATATTAATTGGTATAACCCTGGTGACCATCAGTCAACTCATTGACCGTATGACTGCAGAGCATATGTTTATCCAACGACCTCTTTCAAAAAAAAAGTTTATCCAACGCATAACCATGCAGTGATATATATATATTTTTTAAAAGGCATTCAATCATCAGCTAACTCCAAAGAACATTGGCATCTCACATTGGAATGATCAACTCCTGATGTATATAGCTGGACATGGGGATTTGTATATTTGTTCTTTCTGGGTTTTCTCGACCAGGAATTCACAAGGTATGCTTGGTAGTTTCCACCGAGCAAAGCCAAATCTTCATAAGCTTTGTCCAATGTATCAATTATCATCTGTTAGTTTTTCTCAGTCTCCACCATGAAACAGACTTGTATTTCCTTTAGTGCTCGTAGTATTTCTCAGACTGCTACTACATTGCGCTCCAGCTACACTGCCACTATTTGTCAGTTCGCATGTCGATATCACCGGGAAGGACTCCGGAATATCTATGCTCTATCCCTCTAGCTAGCCCATCCAATCCGGAAATGTCTTTTTGTAAAAGAAAATACATCACCATCAACGTACAAAACTACCACTAGCTCGAATTTGAATGTTGGAGAGATGTCATTATCCCGAACATCATGGGCTCAGAAAATGGACAAATTTTGTATTAATATAAATTATTCGCTCATATTTGAACTAAAACCCATGTCAGTTATTGAGTGTGTGTTTTAGGCACTAGCGATTGTGTGAGTGCCCAAACCGCCCATACTAACATGCATGGGATGCGTGAGCTCTCTTCAAAATTGCCGCCGAATGAACGGACCACAAGGTCCAAAGGTAAACCAAGAAAACAAACTAAAAGCACAAAATTCTCCATGTGCAGAACTCGGCGTCTGGATAGAAAGAGTATTATATATGATTGGCTTGAAAGAACTTTTATACGACCTTTAGATCCTTTACACAGTATTAGAGATTGAGGAAAAGGTCCACACTAGATTTGGGTTTAACTTTTGTTAGTTTACAAAAGTGAAATACTACTACTTATAAAAATAGGTAAGATCGTTGAAGGGATAAAATTATAGTTTATTTACACAATTGCTCCCTTCATTCAAAAAGAATGTTGTTCTCCGATGTCTCAGATAGATTAGAGGTGAATGTAGAAGACACATGTACCTTAGTTAATTAATTCAGTTTGCTTATATAAAATGTTAGAAAATATGTTTCCATTTAATCCTGCATGCATGAGATCACCATGTCAAATTATACATGCAAGATTTAAATCCTAGAACATTAATGTTTGGAAACAAGCTTAAATGGTAGAACATAGTTCATTTTAGGACCGAACGAATGAGTAAGTCTTAAACAATAATACAATGCTCTCTTCGATACGACGTTTAGAGTACAGACATAGCTATACAAAATGATACATTGACTAAAAATTTTTAATTAAAAATTTCTAGTAAATCTAGTAACACCAATCCGACAGTGTCAATATACAAAATTCTCTATACATTGGTGACTGGAGTTCAAAGTTTTTTGTAATTCAAAGTTTTTTTAAAACAAGAAAATGAAAATGCTACTAGCAGTTACCATTATTCACATAGGCCCACGTTACTGTTGTGCTTGTGCATAGAGCCACACACCCCTCTGCTCCTATGTCCGGATCTTCTGTGAGCATTTATTAGTTCATGTCGATCAAAAAGGGAGTTTTTGCATAAACAACTCCTAGTGAAAAAAGAACTACGCAAAAACCTCATTTATGAAAAATTTAGTTATGCAAAAGTCTATTAGCAATTAATTTTAAAAAAAGAATGTGCTTATTAGATACAGCATTTGCCAACCTAGCTATGAATTTTTATACGGGCTTTCTAACAAATATGCAAACATATGCATCAATTTAGGTCCTATCTGGATAAGGGGATCCAAACAGTGAGGCTAAATGTAGGCTAAAAATTAGCCAACTCCCCAACTAAAATTTTAGTGGCACTTCTGAAAATGTTAGCTCATCTCTTTCCACCAAATTAGTGTTTGCAACAAAACGCTGATTGATTGCAGTGGCGGATGCTTCCAGGGCGCGAGCTCCTCCTCTCCTGGCTGCATCTGCCATGATGGGTCTTGAATGAGGTGAGCTGTGCCTGACGGGCACACATATGTCATCGCAGTCTTCGTCGTGACCGGCTGACGCACGGGCTTGAATGCCTGCCTCTGACCAAACTGAAACTGAATGGCAGGAGCAGTGACTAGGCTCTTATCACTTCCTGGTGCTCTCCCCAACGGCTACCTGTTCAGTCTCAGGTAGGAATTATAATTCCATTTTGAGAGGAGCACCCCCTACTAGCCCTTAGCTAATTACATTCACATTTTATGCAAAATTTAGCCAAGTTTCAATACCTTTTTGCAAAACCTATGTGAAATTATTACATCGTCCAATGAGGGAATGGGGCCGGCATTCTGAGAATCAGGTAGACCGTAATGAAGATTTCAGACCATGAATAGGGATTCTACTGCTGCAACCACTATCCTGTGCCGGAGTCAACAAATAAACAAAACATGTTGGGATTTTTACCTTCAATGAGTATGTTAGAATGAGAAATCTTGTTGCTGCTCTTTCAAAAAAAAAATCTTGTTGCTTGCGAGAGATTGCTATATGCAAGTAGAAACGCCTTTTAAAAATGTTCTTCTTTTATCGAAAATATATTTTGGTATATACTAAATATCCCTTAAAATTCCCTATAAATGATTTATTTTTATGAAAAAACATTTGAATGCGCCTGGTATATATCAAACGTGGTAACATGGTAACATAATGCCGAAATCTTCTTCAATAAAAAGAACATAAGATAAAATGGAAAATCTTGATCCTCCTTAATTGACCCGTGATCAAGCCATTACCAGCTTCCATGATTAAATTGGTACATAATGAGTCTAGATACATTACGCTCTCTCGTGTATCAAACAAAAATACATTACTCTCTCTTCTTCTGCATCAAACAAAACTACAGTGGGCCCACTCGTCTTTGACTCTCTCAAGAACTTGGAACATTTCCCTCGCACATAAAAAGATACACTGCCATCGGTAACTGAAAATCAGGAGCACAAAGCGCCAGCTAATACGAAAAGAAACAAAACTGAATCCAAACCCAAACTGAACTGATAACAACCCACGAGCTAATCGCAGTCTTTTCGCGTCGTGGCCGAGGAAAAAGGTAGGCGACCCCGGTATATATCCCCCCGAGCGCCACCACTGTTTCTTCATCGCTAGCTCCGTCCTCCTAGCCTCTTCTCCTCCGTCCAGTTCTCTGTCTGCTCTTGCAAGAGCAGCAGCAATGGCGGCGGCTTCCTGGAGGGCCCTGGCGCTGGCAATGGCGGCCGTGAGCTGGGTTCTTGGCGGTGGTCTCGTGTCCGCGTACCCGGCGGAGGATTTGGTGGCCAGGCTGCCGGGGCAGCCACCGGTGACGTTCAGGCAGTTCGCCGGCTACGTCGACGTCGACGTCAAGAACGGCCGGAGCCTCTTCTACTACTTCGCCGAGGCGCAGGAGGACGCCGCCGCCAAGCCGCTCACGCTATGGCTCAACGGAGGTTAGTTACCCGACGGCCGGAAATTTGCTCTGTTTCATTCTCACTGTAAATTTTGAGGATGCTGTGCTCTTATTTTATTTTTTTGCTTGTCTGAAGTTTGATAGATTTGATGAGAAAACTGCAACCTCTTTTTTTATCCACTGTCCATATGAACGTGTGCATCTGAATTTCCTCTGATGGTGCTGGCTGGGTTGACTGTCGTTGAATTCGCTTTGATAGGACTGACCCTGCAGGGATCTTACATCACTTTGTCATGTTCCCTTGAATTTTGATGAATTTTTGTTTTTATAGATCCAATATGGGCAGTTCATGTCTCTTGCTGCAATCACCTTTTTGTGATTTTCCAGTACACTGAACTGGAATCGGTCTTTGCCAGTAATACTGTTCCATTAGAAACATGCAAATATTGCTTTTAAAATATATACATTTTTTTTGCCATATTGTGATTGGATGAGAAACTATCTCAAGTACATCTTCAACATATTTTTTTATTCGCATTCAACAGTTCGTTGCTCAGTAGGAATGATGGCTGGCGGTGTTTCCTGGACTGGAAACAAAGAAACATTACCAAAGAATCAGCATTAAAATAACTTGCATCTTGACCCCCTTTTTAAACTAGAATAGTATATTTGTCCTTTGAGGTCACCACATGTGACCTTGCCCGTTTAGAGCCTTACTCCATTGGGCTTTGTGTGTGTTGTGGTCCCTGTGGATTTTAAAAGAAGTGATGCATCATTTGATCCCCATGCAGCAAAAGACACACCGAAAGAAAGCTTCAGGCATGATTTGATTTCATCTCTCTATACAAATAAAAGTAAAATAAAGCTTCTTTCATGTAACACAAACTTAATTACAACAATTTCCCATTTCAGAAATTATCACGAGATTTTGGAATGCGTGTTAAATTTGTTGCAATTTTTCTCCTTCTTGTAGTCATACCCCCATATGATTTTCAGGTCCCGGCTGTTCTTCGATTGGAGGTGGTGCTTTCACAGAGCTAGGTCCATTTTATCCTAGAGGAGATGGCAGGGGTCTCAGATTGAACAAAAAGTCATGGAACAAAGGTTGGGATTCAGGCTATTATATTTCCATCCAGTGGTTCAGTAAGAAAAGATAGTGCTGGTCCTAACTTCAGTTTGTTCAATGCTTTTTTTTTTACCTTCAACTTTGCAGCGTCCAATCTTTTGTTTGTCGAATCACCCGCTGGAGTTGGATGGTCTTACTCAAACACTTCATCAGACTACAACACTGGCGATTTGCGGACTGGTTAGTTACTGTGATATTTGTAAATCACTTGGAAGTTTCAGCCCGGAATACTGGATTTGACTGTTTATCTGTTCAACTGTACAGCGGATGACATGTACAAATTTTTGCTGGGATGGTACAAGAAATTCCCAGAGTACAGATCAAGAGCCTTGTTTCTTACTGGAGAGAGCTATGCAGGTAGGCGAACGCGACTTCTCTTTTGCATGTCACGGCATTATAAGTACAACCATTTTCTCTATTGTGGTTCATGGGGTTGGTAAAAAAACATTGCAGGGCATTACATACCACAACTTACCGATGTACTACTTACACATAATGAGAAATCCAAGGGTTTCAAGTTCAATATCAAGGGTGTTGCTGTAAGTACTCTTGCATATCTTGCTAAATGCCTTTTTGAGTTAAACTTTATTATTAATTCTAAAAAAAAAAGAGTTAAACTTTATTATTAAA
Organism: Cenchrus fungigraminus; assembly: GCA_036936925.1. NCBI lineage: Eukaryota > Viridiplantae > Streptophyta > Magnoliopsida > Poales > Poaceae > Cenchrus > Cenchrus fungigraminus. The sequence continues at coordinate 95,973,293 of CM072774.1, read as the reverse complement.
AATTATTCTAACTCTTGTATTAACTTGAGCAGATTGGGAACCCACTCCTGAAGCTTGATAGGGATGTCCCTGCAACCTATGAGTATTTCTGGTCTCATGGCATGATCTCTGATGAGATATTTCTAGCGATCAGCCACAGTTGTGATTTTGAGGATTACACCTTCAACGAACCCCATAATGAGAGCAAGTCATGTAACGATGCCATATCTGAAGCAAACACTATAGTTGGGGAGTACGTCAACAACTACGATGTTATTCTTGATGTCTGCTACCCATCAATTGTGATGCAGGAGCTACGACTGCGAAAATATGTATGCTTGCCCCTCATGGTACAAATGTAATATTATGAATTATTTGATTCCTCGTGTGATAAGTTCCTTTGTCATTGTAGGCAACGAAAATCAGCGTGGGAGTGGATGTTTGCATGACCTATGAAAGGTTTTTCTATTTTAATCTTCCAGAAGTGCAGCAGGCTCTGCATGCTAATAGGACACATTTGAAGTATCAGTGGAGCATGTGCAGTGAGTAAGTGTTTCATTGGTACTTACATACTTCAGAATTTAGATTCTTCTGTAATCACTTGTTTTAGCTATATGGTTCCTTCCAGTAATAAAGTTCTGATTTGATGATTCTAAAGCTACCGACTATTGTCAGAAAATACACTTAGAAAGAAAACAATAACAGTGGAAGATCAGGTTGGTCATCTTTTCAACTGACATGGGTAATTTGCATCATGTACCAGTGTCCTAAACTACAGCAATACGGATGGCAACATCAACATCTTGCCTATCCTTCAAAGAATTGTGGAGCACAAAATACCACTTTGGGTGTTCAGGTGATGTAGCTCTTTCTCTTTTACTTCATATGAACAGCTTTGCTTCATGTCAAATATCTTCTGACATGATCACTCAACACTACAGTGGTGATCAAGACTCTGTTGTGCCCTTGCTGGGCAGCCGAACCCTTGTGCGAGAGCTAGCTCACACCATGGGGTTACCTGTTACAGTTCCCTACAGTACTTGGTTCCGCAAAGGCCAGGTATACCTTCTGTTCTATCACTATATTTTATTGCACTTTTACAAATTAGCTGATATTGTGTAAAAACGTGATTCTTTAGCAAATTTAAGTTCACTGACCATGGAAATATCTATATCTATTTGAATTCAAGGTTGGAGGCTGGGTGACTGAATATGGCAAATTTCTGACCTTCGCAACAGTGAGGGGTGCATCTCACATGGTGCCATTCGCACAGCCAGACCGGGCTCTTGGGCTATTTCGATCAATTATACTTGGACAAAGACTACCAAACACAACATATCCACCCATTGAATAATTGTACCTATGAAAGAAGATGGAGATAGAATCAAGTAGGTTAGTTTTTTTTCTTTTGTTGAAGTAGATTAGTTTAGAATGATGTGGGGGTGCTCAATAAGTTCTTTATTCTAATATTCTTTGTAAGGAGCAGAAAAATAACACCTCCAATTACTATGTTTATTGCCTCTACATAGATCACCTGATTGCAATCCTAAGTCTGGAAGACTGGAACACAAAGTAATTGGTGTGGCATTGTGCAATTTGCCACTGCAACCACGCCAAAATAGTTCGTGAATCGCACATTCTAAGCTCATCAGCATTTCACTAGTACAAAAAGGATGGCAAGCTTGCCAGCAAACAGTTCGTGAATCATTGAAAAGATTGCCATTTCAACTGTTACAATGCTTCTTGTACTTGGGGTTTAGCATTTCTGCGAATGGTATACCTGGCACGGTATGCTGCAAATCTTAAATGTAACACTTTGAATCTTGATCCATGAGTTATATTATCAGGAAAGGATACAAACTTCTGCAGTAAAGTTACCTTCTCAATGCTGTGTTAAGCTTGATTAACAACAGTTACAGTTGGCAGAGACTATGACCGTAGTTCTATTTCTGAACGAACTCTGCTCGATCAGTGTGCAACACCACATGGTCCAGAAACTAAATCGGCATTGGTGGGCGCAAATAATGCAATGAAATTGTAGGTTAATGCCTGGAGAAAGCACACGGCATGGAAGCTGGATGTCTTATTGCAATGGAACTGTTGTCATGGAGTTCAGGGCAAAGCTGCTGCCAAAAAGGTGCCAGGTTAAGCAATTTGCAGTTTATGATAAAAGCTTGGCATCTTCATGGCAAACTAACTAGTAATGCATCATCAGCTCCTCTTTGGGCCGCCCAAAGCATAGCAGGCCACCGTTTTTGTAGGCCGTGGCTGCGGGCCTGCTGCAGTAGTGCTTTGGGTGTTAACGGAATTTTTTTTATATTTTTTTCGACGATTTTCCGAAAATAATAGCCGTTTCAAACTTTATCAAAAGTAGCTTCGAACCGCCGTTTGAGTTCCTGCCGCCGCCGTTTCAAACGGCGGTAAGGGGTTGCCGCCAGTTCACTCTAACCTCCAAACAATAGGGCGGTTTCTCTTAAGGTAGCGGGCGGCAGGTCGGCTGGGGTTGGCGGTCAACCGCCATATCACCCGGCGGTAGGTCAGGGTAGGTTTTTTTTAATGGAAATGACATCATCTAAATTAAAGATAAATCACCGACGAAATTGCAATGGCATGCACGACACAACTCTAATCCTAACATGCCTTAGGGAATTTAGATACTGGATTACATTCGAAAACTAGTTGTACGAGAACTGGCCAGAGAGCAAGAAGCCGGCGCCTGAGGACTGCTGAGACGGCATGTAGTACCCCGGTGGTGGTGGTGGAGGTGAAGGAAGAGGGGACCAATCTCTCATCTTCGCGTGGCATTCACAAGTGCAAGTCGCACAAGGGCAGCACTGGTTGTCGGCAGGACGATCTGGGGAAGCAAGTGCTTCGTCCAGGCGACGCTGCAGGTTGTAGATGACGATGTCGTGGAGGTAGTTGATGTAATCCTGATAGGGGTCAATGGTTGGGGGATTCACCCATTGCGAGAAGCCACAGTTGTCATCATCGTCGGAGAACTGAAAAATACCCAAAAAAAATGTTAACAAACCAAGCATGGTTGATGAACAAATATCATTTCCATAGCTTACCCTTGCTAGTGGGCAGTGCCAGAAGCGACGACCGTAGTTGCCCCTGCCCTCGTAGACTTGCATCACGCAACGCTCACCATGTGAACATATTGGCCACAACACCGGTTTGTTAGGTGCGTAGCTTCTAACTTCACGCATGGAACGGAAGTCCCTCTTTTGCAGGACTGGAAATTCCCCCTTGAACTCTGGATCTTGCTCCTCCCAGAACTCAGGACCACACCCATATTCACCTCCACTCCCGGAAGCCATTGTGGTTTGTTGTGGAGAGGCATCGTAGAGAAGGGTGATATATGTAGAAGAAGGGTGAGTGGTGGATCCTTCGATCCGTGGGAAGGGAATCAAAGCAGTGACTATGAGGAAACACACCCTAGCAGTAGGGTACTGTAGCGTTGTGGGCCCTTAGATTCATGGGAGAGGAAATTTGCAGTGACTCAGAGGAAACACACGGACCCCATATTCAAGCTCCACGAGGATGAGAGGTACTTTCCGTTCTAGGATTTCGTGTTCACAGAGAAGCTCCTCTTTTGGTACTTAAAATCTTTCCCTACTACAAAAATCTCTCGATCAATTCGTGGTTTACAATTCAAAGAATCCGACTATGCTGCTACTACTCTAGGTCTACTGAGTACAACGAGGGTATTTCCCCTTTCTAATGGCATCGGGTCCAGCTTCCTTGGCCCGTCGAGCCCTCTCCCTCTTCCTCTCTCTATTTGCTTCGCGGGCCTGGGCCTCTTCACGCTCTCTCATCTGCTGGCGAACGCGAATTTCCTCCTGTTGTTGTTTGCGTTTTTCCTCTTGTTTTTCCGTCTCAATCATGCGGAACCACCTCTCTCTTGCATCACAGGCCGTTGACTCGACGTACTTCTTGTCGTCGTCAGACTGCTCGGTATCGAGCCACTGCATGAAATCACAAAGAGGAGGTGGACTCTTTTTGCAAAACATGTTAGTAAAAAATAAAAAAAATTGAAAAATGAATAATCGAGAATTGCACCAAATTCTTACTTTGGGTCTATTATTGCGGTTCAATGGCTTGATCGGGTCGTGCGCATAGTTGGCGCACATGAAGAACCGCATCCCGTAAGCGTACCCGAGAGCCTTGCACTTGACAACCTTGCAATTGTCACCGCAATAGTACATAGGAGTGTGGATCCCCTTAGGCACCGCAACCACCTCTTTACTCGTAGTGAGCAACTCCAAGTCCAAGTCAGGACCTGAGGCAGCCATTTCCAACCTGCAAAACAAGTTATTATTTGGATGTTAGCACATGAGGAATTCCAAATATTTTAACGAAATTAAAAAAATGCAGTAAAAAATATCAGAAGAATGAAATTAAGGAATACTGGTTCAATTATTACAACACAATTAAAATAGGATCCAGTTCGTACAGAACAATTACACTATTTTTACAACACCATGATTCAAACGAAATAGTATTTCAGATATTACACCACTGCAGGATGAAACACTACAACATCGCACAACATGACAGACTTCAGCCCTTCCTGCGACGGGACGACGAAGGTTTAGCTTCCTTGGTAGGTTTTGTAGTTGGTGGATTAACAACACACGGGTCTGCTGGTGGAGCATAAGGACCACCCAGAGCATAAAGACCACCATAAGGAGGTTCCTCTCCTCTTGCAATGGCATCAACAGTTTTGCGTTGCAAATAATGATGCATATCCTTTGGAGCATAAATACCATTCCATGGAGGTTCATCTCCTCTTGCAATGGCATCTGCAGTTATTCCTTGCAAATGACGAAGCATGTCTCTTTCCAACGTGCTCATTTTCTTCGGATCAGGTGGTGTTTCGAACGTGGTTTTCCCCTTGTGATGTGAGGAATCACAATTACCACCACCATTGCCATCCTCACCACCTCCGGCAGCAGCTGACGCCATCTCTAATTACTGATACATAAATTAAACATGACAAATAAATACGATAGCATGAATAAGTTGTTACAAAACATAATCTAAGGAAATACTTGTTCAATTATTACAACACGTCCGACTACGGCAAATAAGACATTATTACAAACAACTCAGAAATAAGACATCTAAACTCAATGCATTCCTTCATTGCGGCAGCTACGACGTCCACGTCCACGTCCCGAAGGTGCACTTCCACTAGCCGAAGGTTGGGCAGCATCATCCGCGTTTGACGAACTAGGTGCATTGCACGCGTATATTGTTGCAGTGCATTTCTTGTAGGTGTGTCCTGGGTTGTTGCACTTTGAACAGAGCGCCACTGAACGACCAGCTTCAGCTTCATCCATGTTGTTCCTGATCCTCTTCTTCTTCCGTCGACCAACGCCTTGGCACAATTCAGGATTTGGATCAGGTATGTATGTTGCATTTCCTTTGGGATCTTCAATGAACGAACTGATGAAGAGATGACCCTCCAGAGTGTGGTTCCAAGTGTCCAGGATGGTTTGCTTCAAGTAGTACCTAGACACGTACCGACCCCAGTGCCAACCTTTAGTTCTAAAACATGCAGCGAGCACATGACTGCAAGGCTTGTGTAGTAGCTGTGGTTTGTGGCAGGAGTATGAGCACGTCGTGTTGCCTAGAACCACAATTTGCCTCCTTCTCTCAATGCCTGTTTTCTGTGATTTGGCTTTGCACTCGACCAGATACTTCCACCTAGTATCAGAGGCACTTGCACGGTGTATAGGCTCAGTCTCTGCTCGGTGACTCAAAGCCTTCTTTTGTTTTTTGTCTAGGTACTCAGTTATTGCTATGGAGTACAACTTCTGACTATCAGCCATAGCTGCGTGTGCTGCATTTGCACGCTCATAAAAGTACTTCATTGTGCGGTACAGGAAGAACTCAATGATGCCAACTAAAGGATAACACCTGGCCCCACGCAAGACTACGTTGTATACCTCAGCAAAATTAGTGGTCTCGATCCCAAACCGTACACCTCCTGTGTCGTGCAAGAGACACCATTTCTCCTTCGGCTCGTTCTCAATCCACTGGCTGAAGGTCTTCACTGCACGTCCCCTTCTCCTTCTCACATTAGGAGCATCTAACCCAACGTCCTCAAGAGAAATTGGCTCTTGCCCCGGTTCATGATTGACTGGTTTCTTTGCTATTTCTTCTGATGCTTTCTTTGTGAGTTCATCTAGTTTTTCCATATCTCATTGAACTTCCTCTCCTGATTCTACGAGCATAACCGTTTGAACAGTTCAGTCAGTTGCTTGTTCTTGAATTGGCTGTGAAAGTTTGCTCCCATATGCCTAATGCACCATCTGCTATGAACATCGGGCCACTGGGCTGCTCTGTTTCTTTCTTCGCTACCCTCTTTGATGTCATTCATCGCCTGCAAAATTCCTTTGTGCCTATCGTGTATGACACACACGTTTGGAACCTCCTTCACCACCATCTGCTTCAGCCTCTCCAGAAATGAATACCAACTATCACCATTCTCTCCTTCCGCAAATGCAATAGCCAATGGCAACAACTGATTGTTGCCGTCTGCTGCCACCGCTGTCAAGATTGTGCCCTTGTATTTTCCTGTCAAGAATGTGCCATCTATGCAAATGACGGGTCTACAATGTCTGAATGCCTCAATGCAGGAACCCAATGCTAAGAATGACCGCTGAAGAACAAGCTTGCCTGGCCTAGCTACCAAAGGATATGTCTTGATGTCATAGTAGGTGCCAGGATTTAACACATCTATTGTGTTCAGCAAGGCTGATAAATTGTTGTAGGATGCTTCGTAAGTACCCCACCTCATCTCCATAACCTTCTTCTTCGCCCTATATGCTTTGCCATACCTGATCCTGTACCTAAATTTCTCCTCAATGGCACAGATAATGGACTTGGGCTCATAAGCTGGATTCTCCACAATCTGGGAGTACATGTGGTTAGCAACAAATCCGGCAGTCAAATTCCGGTGACTTGCATCTAACTGGTCAAGTGTACATGTGTGATCCACAACTATACTGAACTTCCAGTAATCTTTTCACTTGCCCTTGTAAGCATGCACTCTAAATGGACAGTCGGGCTTCACACAACGAGCATCATACACTGCTGGAGAACTCTTCAATACCCTAAACTCCCTATTCAAGGTCAAGGTGGACCACCTCTTCACTGCATCCTTAAGCTCTCCTGAATTTGCATACAGAGCTCCTTCGGACAGCTCATTCTCCCGGTACTCCCAAGCCATATTCACACCAGGATTTACAGTAAGCTGTGAGAAATCATAGCTCTCCCAGTCACCTGGCATAATGGATTCGTCCTCATCATCTGAGGAGTCATCTTCCAATGCACGTTCATAGTCATCGATCTCTGCATTGAACTGCCTCATAACTTCAGGGTCTTCTTCTCCCCCATCAACCACACCAATTGCTTCATCCCCCTCTTGTTCTTCCTCTGCACCACCATCTTCCTCCCCACCCTCTTCCTCCTGTCCACCCTCTTCCTCCTCTCCCCCATGATGGCTACTCTGGCCTTGACCCTCTGCTTCCTCATTCAGTTGTACATTCGGTACAAACTGGACAAGCAAAACCACCGGAGCACCAATTGTGCATGCACTCCTGACATAACGCCTCCAATTTTCAGTACATTCTAAGTGCATAAGCTCCCAAAACACTGGTTCACTTCTGTTGAACAAAGCCATCACCGACAGTTTCCATTGCTCTTCATCTTTCCTGAATGCCTTGTACAGCCAGTTGGTTATGACCCCCCAAGGTCTTTCTTCGGCTCTTGTAAGATCTCTCACCACTGTTTTAAACAGTGACAGACCAACTCCTTCGGGACCATATCTAATTTCCCCATATCCATAAAATAATTGAACCCGGACTGTCTGTGACATCCCCGATATCATATAGTGTAAAATGAGTTGGATTAACTACTAATAGTACTATGCAAGTAATTAAAGTAGTTGTGAGCAATAAGGTGTTTCTAAATTAACTACTAATAGTACTATGCAAGTAATTAAGGTATTTCCTGAATATCTACGCTAATTATAGAATTTCTAAACTATTTTAAGAATTTTTAAACTATTTTCAGAATTTCTACGCTAATTATTGAATTTCTACACTATTTTCTGAATTTTTAAACTATTTTCTGAATTTCTACGCTAATTCTACTATTTCTAAACTATTTTCTGATTTTCTACGCTATTTCTACTGTTTCTAAATTATTTTCTGAATTTCTACGCTAATTCTACTATTTCTAAACTGTTTTATGAATTTCTAAACTATTTTCTAAATTTCTACGCTAATCCTAGTATTTCTAAACCATTTTCTAAATTACTTTCTACATTTCTAAACTATTTTCTAAATTTCTACGCTAATTCTAGTATTTCTAAACTATTTTCTGAATTTCTAAACTATTTTCTAAATTTCTACGCTAATTCTAGTATTTCTAAACTATTTTCTAAATTTCTAAATTATTTTCTACATTTCTAAACTATTTTCTAAATTTCTACGCTAATTCTAGTATTTCTAAACCATTTTCTAAATTTCTACTCTATTTCTAGTATTTCTAAACTACTTTCTAAATTTCTAATATATTTTTAGAAGTTCTAGAAATATTACCAGTGGAACGGAAAAGCTTCGATGTGGTCACCTCCTTCTCTACCGGATGCTCCTTCTCTTCCGTCGACTGATGCTGGGAGCTGAGAGCTCCACCCCGGGGTGCAGCTGCTTTTATAGGAGGCGGGGCACCTACCGCCATTTGTAGCGGTGGTAGGCCTGAACTACCGCCAAAGGAAGTGGCGGTTGGACCTGCCGCCCTGTCAAACGGCGGTTGGTCAGTCAACTGCCCTTTCCTTTGGCGGCTGCTCCAACCGCCCAACCACCTGGCGGCTGGTTCACGCGCTCTACGGCCACGTCACTACCGCCGTTCGAAACGGCGGTTACAGGACCTGCCGCCAGTTCAAACGGCGGTTCGAGACTACTTTTGATAAAGTTTGAAACGGCTATTTATTTTCGGAAAATCGTCGAACAAAAATATAAAAAAAATTCGTGTTAACGAGATGAATTGGCCTTGCAAAAAAAGACCGAGTGGGCCAGGCCGCGCTCAATAGGAGTGTGGTAGTAAGGCTTTGAAGCTCATACGTTTGTCTTACATACTCCAGAAGCGCCGTTTGGATCTCGGAGTGAAAATTAGGATGCAACGGTATACATACGCTAATCACAAAATTAATCGTATAAGTCTTGAATAATTGGTTAGCAGTTGATCCTAATTAGCTCATTTGTCACTAATGCTAAGTAAACAAGGGCTAATCTTTTGAGCTAACTAGGATCAATGGATTCAACTCATCTCAATTAACTTTGACTTATACAACAAATTTACAACTACTATATGCGTCATTCTAATGTTGCTTTTTGTTTATAGGTTATAAGTGTGGTTATTGTAAATTTCGACTCAATCAATCCATCCGAAGAAAATCTTGGTTCCTTACTCAATTTTACCCTCAAACAATTACACCACTTTTTTAGGGGCATTGGCCCAACTGCAATAATCGCCTATTTGTATAAGAGATTTTTTATAATAATTGAGGAAAAATTGATGGCTCATATCGACCGAGAGCGATCGATCCGACGACAACGAAGGTAGGAGGAAACCGGAGGAAACGAGAGAAAAATGATGTGTCTATGGTCGGTGGGCCATATGCGCAAAATTTCCTCCCGTTTCCTCCGGAAATTTGGGGAGTAGTAGAATAGGGCGGTAATTGCATTGTGGTAGTTCTTTTTATCAAGGGTAAAATGGTAACTTCATAATTATGTTCTGAGTAGTATAGTTTTGATGCATGATTCAATTACTATAGTTAGATAACATGTTCTAATTAATTTGTTTAAAACAAAATTCGTCTAGGGTTCCTCATGCCACCGTACACACATGAGTTGCCGCCGCCGCCGGTGGAAGAGGAACACGCGGTCCGCCATTTCTTGGCCGGGTGAGTACGCCGCAGCGCTGAGGGACGACCACGTCCTCCCAGCGCTGATGAACGAGCGGCATTGTCGATGGTGGTGGTGGGGAGGAGGAGGGGCGGCGGTCCACAATCTACTAGAGGGAGTCGCTGCCTCCGCCGCCGCCGCCGCTAGTGGGAGGAGTCCGAAAGGGGATGGCCGCAGCATGCCCCAGTCTTTTGATTCGGCTCCAGCAGGAGTCCTTGAAGGCTCTCTCTGTCGCAACATGACGACGACATGGTGCTGGCCAACTCCACCATCTACACCACCGACCCCGCCCGCCCCTTCGCCGACGCCATGGCTGTCCGCGGCGGCTGCGTGCTCCGCGTCGAGACCTACGAGTCCGTCAAGCTCCTCACCGTCGACGCTTCGCCCCCCCCCCCCCCCCCCATCCCCACACACACCTCTCCATCTGATACTCTGCTGTTAGTTGTCCCTGTGTATGCTGTGTGTGTTTGCAGGAGCTCTACTAGGGTCGCCACATGCGTGAGGTGAGTCTCAGTGGGAACGTGGTGCGACCGGGGTTCATCGACTCACATGTCCACTTCATCGATGGTGGATTGCAGGTAATGGCTACCAATTGCTGCACTCCAATTGGTGCAGTATGTAAACTGTTTTCTCAGCATGCTAGCTTCGGAACCAAGCCTTTGCCGAGAGTCACCCAAAAAACTCTTGGCAAATAAGGTTTTGCCGAGAGCCAAACAAAAAAACTCTCGCAAAGAGACTTCTTTGCCAAGAGCCCTACAAAAAACTCTCGGCAAATAGGAAGCACTCGACAATTTTTTTTAAAAAAAATCACTTTCTTAGCTCCAAACTTTTTGTATCCTCAACATACACTTAAACCTTCTGCGCCTTTGCATGTGGGTTTTAGACGTCATTATCCACATGTTAAAGATAAGGGTACTTGTCGCATGAACTCTGATCTTTTATCTCGGTCCTCGAGAATATCTTGCAGTTGCATCTTGGTCCTTACCACCTTTGGAAGTAAGTTCATCTTGTATTCGCACATGAACGAAGCTCCTTGATTCTCTTGCATAACATCCTCCGAACTTAATGCGAACTTATCCATTAAGCGTGTGATTTCTTGCATAAACATAACACTTCCAACAGCACATACAAAAGTGAACTTGTTACATCATTAGTATGCCTAGTGGCAGGTTAGTTCCAAATCAAAACCGAAACCAATGCGTAACAAGTACCCTAAGGGTGTCATATTTGACCGCCAAGAAGGACTCTGGAACTCAACAATACATAATTGACACCCGTGCACATATATACAGATATGCTGAGTTTTCCACAAGGGATCTAACCAACTGATCTACAATCAGTTCACAAGCGGCAGAGTTTTAGAGATGCAAAGACAGAAGTTGTGTGGTTGGTAGATTTACCAGTTTTGTCATTGGTGCTGAGTTGCCAACAGTAAGTTTAGCCCTTGTTCAGTTAGGAAACAAACTTATCGAAAATGTCACATCAAGTTTATCAATGCTAATTAGAACTAAACATGATCTAATTATAAAACTAATTACACAGATGGAACGGAAATCACGTGACAAATCTATTAAACCTAATTAAATCATCATTAGAAGATGTTTACTGTAGCACCACATTATCTAGTCATGACCTATTAGACTCAATAGATTCATCTTGTGAAATGAATGTTATCATTAATCTACGTTTAATATTTCTAATTAGCATGGAAACATCCGTTGCGATAAATGAACAGTAGAAATTTACCAATCTAAACAAGGTCTTAATTGATACCAACACAATGCTACATGCATGGGTGCCTTCAGTCGTAGTAGTTAGATATGCCAGAGCTGTGTATAGTAGTACTCCGTATCATCACTATATGAGAGCAACTCTAGCAGCTTGAGTAAATTTCATCCCCTATATAAAGTTATTGGGGGTGGAGTAAAAATATTTTCATCTCTAAAACACAATTTGCTCCAGCAATTTCCCTATTCTCCTTCCCAACTCGTAGGTCCCACCGTACCACGTCATCTCCTCCTTCCCCACCCCAAATCTTCCATCTTTCGGCTTCTGCCGTCCGCCGCTCCCAATCCGGTCGCGAGCTCGAGATCAGCGGGTGACCCCAGAGGTTGTTGTCTCGGGGGAATTCTTTTGAGCCCCCCATCTTCTTCCACGGGTTCTTGGACTCGCTGCTGTTCTTTGGTTGGTCTCCTTGGATCTCTGACTCCAGCCTTTTCCCCTACAATCTCTAGTTCTTGGTTCTTCTGCTTGGAGGAGGAAGGCTGCAGGGGACAGGAGAGGAGAGGAGGCGCCATGGGTAGCTTCACGAAGCTGGCGAGGAGGGCGGTGGAGACGGACCCGCCGGTCACGGTGAAGGTGACGAATTTCTCCTGCCTCGTCGAATTCGCGTCTTGATTCCCTGTTTCTTGGTCTTCTCTGTTGATTTGTTCCTGATGGCGTCCCTTTCTCATATACAAGAAATGCTTCGAGGGGCTACGACTGAACCTACCGCTAAACATTTCCATTCCACCTGGATCATCCAATCGCGAGCAGCAGAAGACCCCAATGGGTTCGTGCGTCTCGCTGTCCAGCACGGCGGTGTCGGCGGCGGCGGAGTCCGCCCACGCGCTCACGATCAAGGTCGTGAGCCTCGACGGCTCCATGGTGCAGTTCGCGGCGCCCGTCACAGCGCACGAGGCCCTGGCCGCCACCGCTGCCGGCACGGCGACGACAGCGCCATCGTCGTCTCCGCCGCGCTGCTTCCTCTGCTGCTCCGACGAGCTGGACTTCGACGCGCCCGTCCGCGTGCTGGGCGTGCGCGACGCGCTCCGGCCAGGCCAGCTCTACTTCGCACTGCCGGCCTCCACGCTCGGACGGCCGCTGTCCGCCCAGGACATGGCCGCGTTCGACGTCAAGGCCAGTGCAGCTCTGGGGACGGCGGTCTCCCCTGACATGGCGGGAGGAGGAGGAGGCGGTGCAGCGGGGGGCACGTCCAGAACCTTGAGACGAGCCGGCTGAAGCTGGCGCAGCTGGAGCAAGAGCTCACCATGGCCCGGCGCCAGCAGGTACATCCACGAATCATGATGCTGGAGCTCCGGCGAGACGGCCTGTCACTAACCGCGGATGCCATTGCCTGAACTCCACTGCAGCAGGGCCAGGGCGTCGCCGGCGTCGGAGCCGGACTCCTCGCGCCGCCCGCGTTGCAGTCGGGCGCGCCGGAGCTCTAGCTGCTGCTCCTCGTCGAAGCCGCGCTGGCGCACTACGACGCGCTCTTCAACGCCCGGTCGCGGGCCGCACGCACGCACGCGAAGCCCCGCCCCGCGCAGACGGCGCTGCCCGAGACGGCGAGTGTGGTCGCGGAGGTTGGGGCGGCGGCTCTATCTGGTGGGCGGCGGTGGTTTCCGAGTGGGTCCCACAGAGTAGTGGATGGAGGCGAGATCCCCTCTTTAGAGGGGATGGAGAGAGGTTTTTAGTCCACGGAGAAAAAAGGGAGCTATAGGGCGTTTCTTATATGTCGCTTCAGCGATAAATTGGCAACGCATCACCGAGGGACGCGGGGGCCGCGGGGGCGGGGCCGCACTTTCTTTTTTTACCTTTCTTTTTTTGTTTCTTTTGTATGTTTCTTTCTTTTTATTATTCATTTATTTTCCTTTTTGTTTTTTATTCATATTTTTATGGAACGCCTTTTTTTCTGTTTTTCTTTTTCTTTTTTATTTTTTCTTCTTGTTTTTCTTTTTTATTTATATTTCCTTTTCTAATATTATTTTTTCTGTTTCATTTTTTCTTTCTTTATTTTTATTCTATTTCTTTTATTTTTCTTATTTCACTTTTTATTCTCTTTTCTTTTTATTTATTTATTTATTTATTACTTTTTACTTTAATTTTTTTGTTTCTATTTCCATTTTTTATATTTTTTCCTTCATTAATATTTTTATTGTTCGAGATGAGATGTAAATTTATTCTCGCTATAATAATAAGTTGTTCTGCTATAAGTATCTTGTTCGGGCTATAATAACAACTTGTTCTGACCCTTGTTGATTTGTTTTAACACTACATTTGTTTTTGTTCGAGATGACACAAAATTGTCCCAACTATAATAGCATTTTGTTCTAACAGTTGTTCTCATTTGTTCTGACATTTTTTTTGTTCGAGATGACATACAAACTTGTTCTCTATAATAATAAGTTGTTCTGGCTATAGTAATATCTTGTTCTGGCTATAGTAAAATCTTGTTCTGTCTATAATAATAACATGTTCTGACACTTGTTCTGATTTGTTCTGACACCATATTTGTTGTCTGGGATGACATATAAACTTGTTCTGACAGTTGTTCTCGTTTGTTCTGGCACTTCATTCGTTTTGTTCTAGCGATAACAGATTATATAACCTTAATTAAAAAATACGAATAAAAATGGTTTTCAAAATATAGTCAAGTGGGATTTTGTTTCGAAGTTTTTATTGTCAGAAATTTAATGGTGCGATCGGAATTTAATTTTGATGTTTGGTTTGTGATCTATAAATTTTTTAATTTTAGTCAATGTTGCATGTGGCTGATGTCATCAATTTTGCTTTCTTTTGTATGCATGCACCCCAACCTGCAGATGCTACCGCGTCATGCTTGCTTTCTTTTGCATGCATGCACCCCCAACCTGCAGATGCTACCGCGCCATGCTTGTTTTCTTTTGCATGCATGCACTCCAACCTCCGCGGCCTTCAGCGACAGGTTGCTATTTTGTCGCTGAAGTGACAAGGAAGAGTGCCCGGGCTATAAGGGATCTGCTGGAGAAAGTTTTTTCTCATTTCATCCCCTATGACTATTTTTCTTTTATTGAGGAGGAGATAGAGAAGCTGCTGAAGTTGCTCTTATATCCTATGCACATCAGCATGAATACATACAAGTTTAAAGGTTGGTGCGCGCGAACTTTAAGTTAGTGCTGCACAAAGAAAGTATTCTGAGACACAAGGAGAGGTGCACGATCTCTGTATCTCTGGTCTTACTGAAGGAAAGGAAACGGACAAATTAAAAGTAGTCCATCCGCGCCGGAAAAAACACAAGACTTGGACAGTGACTGTGTCTCACGCAGCTGCCATGCGCCGTTGGTGCCGAGCACATGCCCCGCAACAAGAGCACGAACGGGGCAATGGTGCCCCACGCGCACTGTCTCCCTGTATGGTGTCCCACGCGCACGGTCTCCCTATATGGTGTCTCACGCGCTGAACTCCATAGCATAGTTCCAGAGACACGAGCTCCAAGAGATAGAGCAACCATATGGCGGACCTAGGAGGCATGATGCTCGCCTCTGCCATCCTCAAAGTTGTGTACCGAAAGATCAGTTTGGCCATCGAAGAGCAGATCAAACTGCAGGCGGATTTCATCGAAGATCTGGAGGGTATGAAGATGACACTGGAGTCTGTGGCGGCCTTGCTAAATGATGCTGAGAGGCGGTCGATTGAAGATGAAACAGTGTGGGTGTGGTTGAAACGCCTCAAGGATGCCATGTATGGCATCGACGACATGATCGACGAGTTTGAAGCAGGCACAGAACCAGCTGCGTCAAAGGTATGCATTAGATTCTATATATCTAAGGTGTTACACATTGCACACATGCAGGACACGGAGCATATATAGAATTATAGATTGACCGTATACTCTAACCGTGTGTTTGGTTGGAGAGCGGCGGAAGCGGAGCGGAGCCGACCCTCATTTTGGGGACGGCTTCAACCCATTTTGGGGACGGCTTCAACCCTTCTCATGTTTAGTTGCAAAGGTCGGGTTGGAGTGGCTCCGACCCTCTTTTTTGTTTGGTTGGAGGAATGAGATATGGAATGGATGGCAGTTTTCACTCCATTAGTGGGTCCCACATGTCAAAGGGCTTAGTGTTTAGTGGGTCCCACATGTCATACAACCCTTTCTTCATCCTCATCCCCGCGCGGTGGAGTTCGCAGCAGCAGAAGCGTCGCCGGCCCTCCTTCCTCCACGGCAGCGCCATGGTGGGCGCGCCGCCGCCGCCGCTGTGAGCTCCTCCCTGGGCAAGCGTAGCCGTGGGCGCGAGCCGCCTGCGCGAGATCTGCCGGCGCGAGATCCGCCCTGGACCGGCTCCTCGCGTCCCGGTCGCGACTTACGCCGGCACAACATCCGCCCTGGAGCGGCTCCTCGCGTCCCGGCCGCGACCTGCGCCAGCGCGAGATCCGCCCTGGAGCTGCTCCTCTGCCGCCGGCCTGCGCCCTCCCGCTCCTCCGCCGACCTGCGCCCTCTTGCTCCTCCGCCGCCGGCCTACGCCCCAGCCTCAGCTCCTCCACCGCCGCTGCGAGCTCTGCCCTGGGCGAGCGCATCCGCGGGCGTGAGCCGCCTGCGCGAGCTCCTCCCTGGGACCTGCGTCCTGCCGCCTTTGAGGAAGAAGGTGGGCCGGGAGGGAGACGGGAGAGAGAAACAGAAGCAGAGCGGCTCCGTCCCTCGAATTTTGAGGGACGGAGCGAACCCGCATCTTGGGGTATATTCTCCCGGGAGCCGCTCCGCTCCCGCCGCTCCCCGTCCAAACAGCCGCGAGAGCGGGTCAGCTCCGCTCCGCTCCCACCGCTCTCCAACCAAACACACAGTTTTATTCCAACCATAGTCCATAGCCGTTGTGTAAGCAATTCCAACCAGCAGTGGCGGACCTAGGGTCCGGCGACCGTGGGGCACACCTGCCCAGGCTCCGCAGATCAGAAGTGCATTGCATTTTGCAGCTAAGCAGTTGAGCCGAGCTAAAAAACTCTTAGAGGCCCCGTTTAGTTGGTGAAGTGAAATTTTTAGGTCCTCGAGGTCTATTATTTTGAAACGAAAATAACTTTCCATTAAACTTTCGAGGTCTCTATTAGGAGTATTGAACGTAGACTAGTTACAAAAATAATTACACGAATGAACCGAAAATTGCGAGATGAATCCATTAAGCCTAATTAATCTATCATTAGAGATTGGTTATTGTAGCATGATGTTGTCTAATCATGGCATAATTAGACTCGTTAGATTCGTTTCGAAAATTAAGATTGGGATTGTGGAATGGATTTTGTCATTAATCCACATTTAATACTTCTAATTAGTATCCGGAGATTGATGTGACGGGTGGTTGGTGAAACTAAAAAGACAAACACCAGAGCACATCTGCGTATTGCAATTTCTGCCCAAGCTCTGGGCAATCAATAGGTCTGCCACTTCCAACCGTAGTCATGTAGACTTGGAACAATAGCCCACCAAATAGACCTTCTTTCATGTAGACTTCTGAAGCTTGAAAAGGAGGGCACGCATTAAGGGCACCTGCAATGGATGTCTATAGACTCTCTATTGAGTTGCATGCACCAACCACTTCCACCCAAAAGCTTAAATTGATGAGGAAAGGTGAGCAATTCACTTATACCCCAACACCCCCCCTCACGTGCAGACTTCTCCATGCCGTGTGGATATTGGAGTGAGTTCTAATGATTTATTAATGCACCCGCCAGGACTCGAACTCGGAACCTCTGGCTTTGATACCATATTGAGTTGCATGCACCAACTAGGTCAACCCAAAAGCTTAAGATGATGAGTAAAGGTGGGCAATTCACATTGTTCTCCAGTCTGACCGTTCGTGTTGCTAACACTACAACTGCGGGGGATGTTAGAGTATATTAGGCAACTCCAGATATGATAGTTTAGGATTGAAGTAATACCGTGATAGCCTTCCTTATCTCTAGGGGAGGTGCCTTGCCCTCCAAGCCCTATATGCTCATATATACCACTCTAGGGGCTCATTGCAATACATCGACCACATTATACGCATCCTACCTCGCTTACATGGTATCAGACGCCTAGGTTTTACATCCTGACCTAGCCACGCCGTCGCTTCCGCTGCACCCGTGCACCCCCGGGGAGATCGAGATCGATCTCCGCCGGGAGAGGGGGGGGCAGCGCCCACCTAGGACGTGCAGCGGATCCCTCGATCCGCACCGCCATCGTCGTCCACCAGTAGCAGAAGGGCGCACCTCTTCCCGTCACCATGGCTACGTCACTCGTCGTCATCGCCATGGCTCCAACTTGGGCTGCCGCTGCCTCTGCGTTGTGGTCACTCCGACTCCGATCTGGACCCACCGCCCCTTCCTGTGCCACAGGTCAGGCACCCACTACCAGCGTTGTCGCACCGATGCCAGGAGAGCAACTTGAGTGGCTGCGAAGGGGAGATCTCCAGGTCACCGCGTCGTTGGGATCGTACGATCGTCACACCGCCGGATGCGTCGCCATCGGGCCGCAGCGCCGTGGGGCTTCGCCCCTTCGCCCTCCATCACCGGCTCCCTTCGTCGCGCCGCTGGGCATCGCCCCCTTCCTCCCCCAGCCCCACCTCTACCGCTGTCAGGTGCGCGGACTTTAAAAGTCCGTTCTTTAAAAGTTTACGGACCTAGATGACCGCTTATTTAGTTTGCGGACCTAGATGAGATCTTGAGAAAAGTTTATGGACCTAGATGACTATTTTTTTAGTTTGCGGACTTAAATGAGAACTTAGGAAAAGTTCATGTACCTATAGTGAAATTTACTCTTTTGGATATATAGCTCTCTAACCAACCACCTTAGCTTAATTTTTAAAGAAAAACAACAGCCAAAGTTTTTTTAGTGGTAGATGTTTCAGCCTCACAAGTCAACATATATTATCTCTAGGGTGGCCCTTTTTTTCTCTGAATAACAAAAGAGATGCCATGCATGAGGGTCTGTTAGTTCTCTCATTAGTAAAAAAAAAAGACGCACCCAGTACAGGTGTTAGCGTCCAGCCTTTCCCAACAATGCCCAATGTGTACAAGTTGGGGCTTGAATCCTGGACCTTTCGGTGACAGGCGGTAAGGCTCTACCGCTGCACTAAGGCTGCCCTTTAGTTCTCTCATTAGTAAAATGTAAAAAATATCCTTTGTACAGGGGAAATCTTCTAAAAGTTCATTTGGAATTATTCTGGGACAAATCAAAATATTCCATAAAAAATATAAAACATTATGATAAAAAAATAAAATGTTTTGAACCAATATTCTTGTCAAGAAACAAAGTGTTGTAGATAAATATAATTGGTTTAGAACAATATAATATTGAGCGCTATTGAGAGTTGGTAAGCCTGGTTTAGAACAATACAACAGATAAGAGCTTGAATTTTGAACTAATTAAGTTCAACTTGGAACTTCATTAAAAAATTCCAACCAATAGTAGATTAAATTTTAAAAAAACAATCGTGCAACATTATGTAGCTAAAACTGCACGAGTTTCTTCATTAAATTTTATCAAGGGTAAGACTTAGTAAGTCGAATTTAGTTTAATTAGCATTTTGAATTATTCCACATCAACACACAAAACGTTTTTAATATTTCAGATTGTGCACACATTAACATCCCACAAAATGTTGGATGTTACAAATTCAACAAGAATTCAATTTTGCTGCATTTCGTTGCCCCTCATGCCATGCGTCCCATTTCAATGTTGACTCAAATGTACCTAGTTGGTCTGGTTTGACAGTCATGGCCTCCTGAAAAGGGGTTTGCCTCAAGTTTGACTAGTTTCCACATTTTCTCTATGTTTCATTCTATTTTGTTTGAAGAATGGTTAATTTGAAGGTATTTCATATAAAATATTTTTCCATTAACAAAACACAAATATATTTGCAAGTATGGATACTGTTAGGCACCAATAGCATAAATGATTAAATATCATAACATCATCCACTTAATTGAAAGTAACCCACACTCAGATCTTGGTTGTCCTCAAGTAAGAAATGTAAGAAAACCCATACTTTACTCAGAACTTCTACATAATCTTTATGTCCTATTACTTAAGTTGAATCATAGCGAATTAACCCATAAATCATACAAAACAACCCAACTACCATTATAAAATGACACATGTTCAAAGCTAAAACTGACTTTAATGTACCTAGTGTTGGAGTATAAGTGAATTGCCCACCTTACCTCATCACCTTAAGCTTTTGGGTTGAACTGGTTGGTGCATGCAACTCAATATGGTATCAGAGCCAGAGGTCTCGAGTTCGAGTCCTGGCGGGCGCGTTAATTAAAATAATTACAGCCCACTCCAATATCCACGTATGCGGCCTGAAGGAGCCTGCACATGAGGGGGAGTGTTGGACTATAAGTGAATTGCCCACCTTTCCTCATCAACTTAAGCTTTTGGGTTGAACTGGTTGGTGCATGCAACTCAATACCTGGAACTACCATTATTCTTGTTTAAATACTGCTAGTTTATAGAATACATATAGAACTCCAGGGAAGATGGCTTGATGTGTTAGAGTGGACTAAATTTTAAGCAAGCATATATAACTGGACGAAAACATATATTATACATGAGAAATTCTGAAAAAGAGGTCTTTTACGGTGCACAATACTGCCCAGCGGTAGTATGACAATATAACCTGTTTTTTGCTATGGGTAAAATGGTAATTTTCTCGAAATATAAAATTATAACTTGCTCAAAATATATTAACCAGTGTGAGATAAAGTTGCATAAAAGATTTCACATATATTACTACAATACTATTTTCCATAGTCCAATCATACCCTATACTACCCATAATACCTACGAATACTACCATACTACCGCTAAAAAAACCGGTAGTATAGAATTAATTTCAATCATCGGATCCTTCAAAATAAGTCATTTTTTATTACATTCGAGTTCTTTTCAAATGGTAGTATATGGTAGTATTGTGTACCGTAAAAGAACTCCTAAAGAAACAGTATGGAACAGTTCAACCAAAATTTTGTGTTGGCATAGTTGCTCGTGCAGTTTTAAATTTGAGAGCCTTATTTACCTCAACTTTTGGAACCGTGAAGGTTATTAACATCCATTGTGCTGACAAGCATATAAAAATTCTTGCAGTTGGCAGCTATGATCCCCTGCCTCACGGTTGGCCCTAAGATTAAAATGGCTAATAAGATGAAGGCAATGAGACGAAAATTGGAGGAGATCACAAGACAACACAAGGATTTCAGTTTCACTAGTAGCAGTACCACCAATGATGAACAAGTTACTGATATTCGGGAAACATCATCCGCTGTTGAAGAAGCATTAGTTGTAGGCAGGACGGGAGAAAAACAGAAAATTTTGGCCTCTTTGTCTCAGAACCTGACGCGAGAGATCGTGATCCTTCCTATATATGGCTTTGGAGGCATCGGCAAGACAACCTTTGCAAAATTGATATTTGGTGACGCCCAGTTCAATGATTACTCTCGAGTATGGGTATATGTGTCCCAGGTCTTTGACTTGAAAAAGATTGGCAACTCTATAATTTCACAAGTATCTAACAATGGTGACAGCTACATAATTCAAAATCAGATGATAAATAAGCGTCTTCAAGAACTACTAGCTGGTAAGAAAACTCTGGTTGTTTTAGATGACATGTGGAGGGATAGGGACAATGAATGTCAATTGGAAGATTTGAGGGCTATGCTAAGGGTTGGAGAGGGCAGCAAAGTGGTTGTCCTAGTAACCACACGTGATGAAGTCATGGCGAAAGAACTTTGTACCATTGAACCACACAAACTAGCTCCACTAACAGATGACATGTGCTGGACAATAATAAAGCAAAAGAGCGACTTTGAATCTAAAGATTGCAAAGAACAGTTAGAGCATATAGGAAGGTGCATTGCAATGAGATGTGGGGGTGTGGCCTTGGCGGCTCAATCACTTGGATACATGTTGCGATCCATGACTGCTGATGAATGGAAGTCAGTGAGAGACAGTGATATCTGGAATGTTTCTGCTAGTGATGCACGTTCTCCACAACATAAGGTGCTTGCATCCTTGAGGTTAAGTTACAACCGTATGCCACCATACTTGAAGCTATGCTTTGGGTACTGTGCAACCTTTCCAAAAGGTTACAACATAGCTAAAGGTGGTCTAATTCACCAATGGATCTCTCTGGGTTTCATTAAGCCACCAAGCATATTATCCACTTGGCAACTGAGTGAAAATTATGTTCGGCAGCTTTTGGGGTTGTCCTTTCTCCAAGTTTCAAAGTCACCTTCGGTGAGTCGATACCATACAAGCACTAGCATTATTTTTTATCATATTTTGTTTAAAATTTGCTGGCAATCTGATAGGTTGTATGTTAATTTGAATAACACTAAATCTTTAAGGAGGTTTTTTTTTGCACGTTCAATGTACTTGGAACGCGACAAAAATAAATGGTGACAATATTACCAAGACAATATTAGGATTTATTTAGGTGAAGAAATTATAGTGATTAGTGTTTTAAGCAAAGGTAAATGCAGAATTAATGAACAAAGAATGTTACAGTATTTCCCCCCTATAGCTGTTGCACCAACCGTGGACGAAGAGTTACAGTTTTTTCTTTACTAACCGCACAATTAGGTGGCATGTTGCTACAGTATTGTTCCAGAGTCTTCTCTACAGGGGATTAGCTCAGCGCCGTAGTATACATATCTAGATCCTTTGCTACAGGATTTAGTCAGCAATCGGCACCTTGCTACGGTGCCGATCCCAGGCGCTTTGGTATAGGTAGTATTGTTCCAGAGTCTTTTTACGATAAAATTACGTAAACTGCTAGTTTAGATACATTGTGTGTTATATTACGATTGAATCATTATGGCATTTAAGTTGCTAGTTCAATTGTAAGTACCCAATAGAAGAATAAATACAACTACTATCATAGTTCTTTGATAAAGAAGGTATAAAACACCAGTTATGCCATTTGCAGTAATAGGTACCGAATAATATTTTCTTACAAATTGCAGAAAAACTGTGGGATATGTAAGGGCCATGATCAGATACTCCCAAATGAATGTGGACCGTCCATTTAATTAGATATTACCTCCTAAGAAGTAATATATTAATATATAATTATTATATTTATTTTTACATCCTTATTTTCGAAAGTAGGATAAATAGAGAAAATCTACCTATCAGATCTAACTAACCTATCAGGATCTAATCATCTAAAATGTGTCGTGTGTACTCACAAGTGATCCTGGCAGTTAACATGAATGTTAGCATCAAAAAAAAAATTACGTAACATGTTATTATTAGCCTGGCAGTACAACTGGGAAGCAAACACTTTTTGATGATAGCCTTGCGGTACAATAGAAAAACAAGCATTTTTTCCATAGAAGCAAAAACAATGTGATCTGAACTTTGTAAATAAATTAAATTAGAACATGACACGTCATATAACCGCTTAACCTGTGATGCACTCGTAGCAGAATCATGATTCCTGAACATGCATGCAGGGTCTTGTGCAACACTTCAAATGAAAAAAGTCACGTCTTTTTTTCCTTAGATTCTCCCATGATTCCTGTACACCCACGATCTTGGGGAGGTTAACCATGCACGCAGTAGTTTTTTTTAAATATTTTCTAATCTTTAATTACTATTTATTGCTAAAAAATAAATATTCAGATGTTTTGGCAAGAAATCACGTTGTATCTCGTTGATTGATTTTTCCTTAAAGCTTTGCCTAGATCTGAACAAGAAATATATCAAATCGTGGACACAGTTGAATCCTGATGAAACAGCAAGAGGGATCCAGATTTTGATGCATGTACACATGCAAACGTGCGCAAATTCCTCCCCTAAATCCAAGGAAAGTAGCGTAGGGTAGTTAGGAAAGCTGGCTATTTTTTCTTAATTACTTTTTTTGAACTCTTATCTCCAAGGAGGTAACGAGAGTACTGCAGCAAAGTCCGATATGTAAACAAATTGGTGGATTCACAAAGTATCGATAAAGGAAATGCAACAAGAGCTAACACAACTCGAGCTAATTTGGGAATTCAGCAAGAGATAGCATAGCTAATTTGGGAATGCAAAGGGAAAAGTATATAAACTGGAAAATTAATAGAGTACGGATAACAGAAGTTGATCATGACTAGATAAGACCTACATAGTATGCATATGTGCAGTATATTATTTAGGGGCTCAAAATTTATCCATAAACTTCTAATAATTATATTTTAAAATTTATAGCTCATACATGATCGCAGGTTAGACTAGTTCACTTAAATCTGATCTCATCCATGGTTAGGAACCACCCTGGACAAGAAAAAAATATTGAAAAACTTCCTTTTCCGAAAGTAGAATAGCACTTACATTTTGTAAAGATTTAATTCAGTGAACAGGGATGTAAATGTTTGAACATGTCAATGCACAAGCTGGATCTAAACTCATGATAGTGGGTGCATTTGTTGCAGATGGCTCGATTGCATCATGAGGATGGCATTATGCTTACCATGCACGACCTGGTGCACGATTTGGCAAGATCAGTCATCATTCATGAAGTTTTGGACGCAACCAACAATCAGTGTACTGGGGGAAGCTACTGTCGCTATGCATTGCTTAATGATTCTAGCAAACCGTTGAAGTTGTACACAAGTTCTCCATCAAAAATAAGGGCTGTGCGCTTTCTAGATTGTCCCAGAATTGAACCATGCGGTGATGCATTTTCATCCGCTAAATCCTTGCGAGTCTTGGATTTAAGCGGGTGCTCCATATTGAGGTTGCAAGAATCTATTGGTAAACTGAAGCAATTGCGGTTTCTGAGTGCTCCACGGATCCCTAGTCAAATTATTCCCAATTGTATTGCCAAGCTCTCCAAGTTAATGTACCTAAACCTAAGCGGGTCTATGATATCAGCACTCCCAGAGTCAATTGGCGAAATCAATGGTCTGATGCATCTTGATATCTCAGATTGTGTGCTTATAAAAAATCTACCAGTGTCATTTGTGAACCTCAAAAAGTTGGTACATCTGGATATGTTAAACTGCTGTCAGCTTAGAGGTGTATCAAAAGCATTGGTCGGCCATACTAATATCCAGTATTTGAATTTAACACTTCGACCAGAACTTGAAAACATTTTACCTCTTGAGGGGATCACAGAAGTCATCTATAATCTTGTTGAACTTCGATGTTTAGGTCTAGCATGGACAATGCATTCTATCTTTGGTCATAATAGCCTACATGAAACATTCAATTTCATTGACCGCATTTGTACCCTTTCCAACCTAGAACATCTGGACTTGTCCAGTAATTGCAGTATTATCTGTGTGCCTGAAAGTATTGGCAGCCTTAGCAAGCTGCATACACTGAACCTCCAAAACTGCACAAGGCTAACAAGGCTTCCAGAATGTATTGTAAAAATGGATAGCCTGAAGATTCTGAATGTGACTGGCTGCTCCAAATTAGATAAGTCTACACTCTCTCGATCCAAGGTGTTTGCCTTGTTGCCACACTTTGTAGTCCATACTGATGATGGTGAATCTAGCAGCAACATTGGTCTGCTCCGTCATGCAAATCTTAATGAGCTGCACATAAGTAGCCTTGATAATGTGAAGTCTACAGAAGAAGTCCAGAGTATAAAACTTACAGGAAAACATGGGATTTACGACTTCAAGATTGAGTGGACTATAGATGCGAAGAGGTCTGTGGAGGATGTGGAAGTGCTTGGAGAGCTTGTACCTCCCAACACCCTACGCACATTTTATATGAAAGGTTATAATAGTGTGACATTTCCGGCCTGGTTTATGGGTATTAATCTTCATCTCCCTCATCTTATCCAGATTGAAATGTGGGATGTGTGTAAATGCAGTATCCTACCACCACTTGGCCTGTTACCAAATCTGCAAGATCTAGTTTTGGGAGGAATGGACAACATTACGAGAATTGAAGAAGAATTCTGTGGTGGCGCGAGAGCCTTTCCACGACTGAAGAAATTTTTTCTATGCAGTATGGAAAACCTGGAAGTGTGGAGAACAACATATTCCCATGGCAAGGGTGGTGTGTTCATGTTCCCCAACCTTGTGGAACTTTTAATATGTGATTGCCCAAAGCTGAGACTGAAACCGTGCCCACCTAGAGCTAAGAATTGGGAGATAGAGAACAGTGATAATGTGTTATCAGCATGGGGAAACACCTGTGCTTCCTCATCTGTTTCACTAACAGATGTGTTCATGACCGTGAAAGCTAGCAAGGTGCCTTTGGACCAGTGGACGTTGTTTCACCACCTTCCTACAATCACTGAGTTAAGCATTATTTGTTGCACTGACCTGGCATGCAGCTCGTGGGAGATCATACAAAACCTCTCCTTTATCAGATCCCTGTGGTTAAAAGACAATGCTCAGCCAGAAGTTCCAAAATGGTTGGGTGACCTCACCTCTCTGCGAGAATTGCTCATCACAGAGTGGAAAGAGCTGAGTGACTTGCAAGAGAGCATGAGGCACCTCACCTCCCTTGAGGAGCTGTCTTTGTATCAGTGTCCAAGCATTACGGAGCTTCCAGAATGGCTGGGCGATCTTGCCACTCTCAAACAAATTGTGATCTCAGACTGCAGGGGCATCAAGTATTTGCCAGAGAGCCTATTCAAGGTCAGTAATCTCAAGGAAATAAGCATTTACGACTGCCCTGAATTGGCTGATTGGTGTGAATTAGAGGAAAACAAGAAGAAGCTCACTCACATTTGCTGGAAAGGTATGTCCTGCCATGCTATGTGCTGTATCCCTCTTATTTTGCACTGACAACTTTTTTCTCCTCTTTTCTCGAATTTAGTTTACTTTGCCTCTCTTATAAACCTATTTGATAGATTAAATTATATTTTTTTCAGCATTGCCTTGTATTCATTTCTTATGTATGTAAAGGAAAATTGTTATTCACAAAATGATTCATAACGTTGGTACTTTGATCTTCAAAGAAAAAATAGGTAAAATATTCATGCAATGTTGGAGTATAAGTGGATTGCCTACCTTTCCTTATGAGCTTAAACTTTTGGGTCAAACTAGTTGGTGCGTGCAACTCAATATAGTCTCCTAGCTGCTACACACAATGCTTTTTTACTGCTCCTGCCTGCATTCATTCATTTCTACTGTGGTTTTACACTTCCAATGTGTAATGCCGGGAGATCCGGCGGGTATTGCAGCCGAGGGAGAAGGTCTTGTGCCTCTCTGCTCTGCACTTGATTAGAAACAGGTAAGAAGGGAATTGATCTCTATTGATTAAGGAATATGGTTTACAAGGCCTTTGTATATAAAGGCTGATCTAACCCCTCGTACATGCACACAATCTAATTGTATCTCAACTAAACTGTATCTTCATCTCTAAAGCAAACCAATATAAACTAACAATGCTAACTAACCACTATTGCTATCAGGCGCCGGCTGGGCTGCCTTCTGCCTCCTGCGCCTAGAATAGGTTTTGCCCCACATAACACAATGCCGCGAACATCATAATTTTTTAACAGTTTCAATATGGACATTATCAATGAAATTATGAATATGTGAATTCATTTGTTGATGTTTACCAGGATTATGGCAATGCTACAGTGGCTAGTTTTCTTTTCAAATAGGAATTACTATAGAATTGTTCATATTATTAGGTTATATCATCACAACATATTTACCTCCTGGTCAATCCAAATTAAGTACTTAACAATTAACCAGGTGATAAATGCCCTGCCAACAGTATCGACTGTTTCCCTAGACTTTTACGCTGAGACTGCTGCTTTTGCCATCTTTGCATAAAAATAGCATGCTTATTTGCTTCTCTTATAGGTTTGCTTGATACAGAAATGTGTGGATCTCCTTGCTTCTAAGTCCTTTGTCACATGTGAGACGACCATTCATATTCAATAAGCAATAAGATTAAGTCTGGATGGAAAAACTAATGTGGCACACCTGCCCCTTTATGTTAGGAACATAAGGAAGGAGAAAACTAATTGGATTCCATGTCTACTGCAATGTCACAACTCAAAAAAAACTTGTTAAACGAAACAACTGTAGTAGCAGTAATTATCAATCGAGAACTTTTGAAACTTTTTTGTTTTGGTATTTGTTCTTTGCAAATTGATACATCAGATTTAAAACCCAGCCTTATTAGTGAAGTAGAATTCTGGCTAAATTACTTTATTTGTTTTGCAGGAGATCAATATTAATAGCAACGAAAACAAAGAAGTGTCATCCATCCACAAGAACAAGAATCAGAAATTTGAACAACGAATTCAAAAGTTTCACCGAGGTTGATTGAGTTCTATGAGGTTAAAGGAATCAGAAATTGGATGGATGGTATCATGTTTATCTTCTTTAAATATATCCTCAGACTGCAATCCAAAAGTATTGAACACAGTGCAATTGGTGTAAGTGTTAGCCCAGAATCACTTTCTCCATTTCCAAGCAAAATATCCAGGGGTACATATAGTCTTAACAGGGGTATTTAGGTAAATAGCAAACAACTACTAGAAGCTACTAGACTTAACCTTCATTCTCCCCCTAAGTCTAGCAGCTATTACAAAAATAAAGTCTATTTCATAGATAGATAAACTAGGTCTTGATAGGTAGTTGCACCACTCCAATCCTTGAGCAAAGTTCCTGGAACTTGATTCGCCCGAGGGACTTGGTGAGGAGGTCAGCAAGCTGATCCTTGGTGCAGATGTAGTATGCCTTCACGCTCCCTTCCTCCAGGCAGTCTCGGATGAAGTGATATTACACCCGGATGTGCTTGCTGCGATCATGGAACACCGGGTTCTTGGCCAACGCAAGAGCAGACTTGCTGTCCACCATGAGGTCAACTGCTTCAGCTTCTTTGCCGAGAAGGTCACCGAGAAGTCGAGCAAGCCAGAGTGCCTGAGCAGAGGCAGAGGAGGCAGCAATGTACTCGGCTTCACAGCTTGAGAGAGCAACAACCTGCTGCTTCACTGATTGCCAGCTGACGAGGCTCCTGCCGAGGAAGAAGAGCATCCCACTTGTGCTCTTGCTGGTGTCGATGTCGCCGGCGTGGTCGCTGTCGCTGTAGCCGATGAAGCGTGCCGCGCCGGGGCTCCTTGGGTAGAACAGGCCGTAGTCGAGAGTACCCGCAACATAGCGAAGGATCCTCTTGACGGCCTGCTCGTGATCTTTCGTCGGTCGCTGCATAAACTGACTGACGTAGCCGACAGAGAACGCCAGGTCCGGCCGCGTGTGGGTGAGGTAGCGCAGACTCCCCACAAGCCGCTGGTAGTGTGTGGCATCAACCTCCTCGGCCGCACTGTCACGACTCAGCTTCAGCCTCTCCTCCATCGGGGTGAGAGCTGGGTTGCAGTCGACAAGTCCAGCCAGCTCCAGAACACGCTTGGCGTAGGCCGACTGTCGAAGAGTAGTCCCGGTGCTGTCCTGATGCACCTCGATTCCCAGGTAGAAGGAGAGAGGGCCGAGATCACTCATCTGGAAGGCGGCCTTCATCTCCTCCTTGAAAGCTTGCACGTCGTCGTCCTTGGATCCGGTGATGATCAAGTCATCGACGTAGACGCCCACCAGCAGGACACAACCATTCTGGCCCCGCCGGTAGACGGCCGCCTCGTGCGGGCTTTGCTCGAAGCCCATCTTCTTCAGGGTGGCGTCCAGCGTCTCGTTCCACGCTCGCGGTGCCTGCCGCAGGCCGTAGAGTGCCTTGCGCAGACGTAGCACCTTACCTTCCTCGCCGGGGATCACAAATCCCGGCGGCTGGTGAACGTAGACCTCCTCCTTCAAGTCGCCATTGAGGAACGCCGACTTGACGTCCATGTGGTGGATGCACCAGCCCTCCTGAGCTGCCAGTGCGAGGAGAAGGCGCACGGAATCCATCTGCGCAACAGGGGCAAAGGCGTCGTCGAAGTCGACCCCCTCCTGCTGCACGAAGCCGCGTGCCACCAGACGTGCCTTGTGCTTGATCACCGCGCCAGCTTCGTCCTTCTTCACTTTGAACACCCATTTGAGGGTGATTGCTCGATGGCCGGGTGGAACATCAACCGGCTCCCAGGTTCCGTTCTTCTCGACCGCGTCCATCTCCTCCTTCATTGCGGTGCGCCATGCCGCGTGTCCCTCCGCCTCGGTGAAAGAGCGAGGCTCTCTGTCATCGAGCGCGAGATGGAACTCAGCTCCAAGGATATCCGCCATGATTCGGTACCGGAGGGGCTCGCCGTTGTGGAACGCGTCGATGCGGTCCTCGTCGTGGGAGAGAGGAGTGACGAAGGTTACCGGGCTGTGCTCGCCACGAGTAGATGCTGCTGCAGAAGCACTCGGCAGAGTCGCTGAAGCACTCGGCGGAGCTGCAGAAGCACTCGGCGGAGTGGCAGAAGCACTCGGCGCAGCTGCAGAAGCACTCGGCGCAGCCGGTGAGCTTGCCGGAGTTGGTGGAGTGGTACTCGCTCCGGCCGGTGTTCGTGCTGCAGCTCCTGTTCCCGCTGCGATTGATGTCCTTGCCGCGGTCGGTGTCGACGAGGAGCTCGCTGCGGTTCTGGGTACTGGGTGAGGCACGCTCAACGAAGTAGAGCTGCCCACTCCCCCAGTCCCCTCGTAGTGGACGTAGTCGACGATGAAGTCGTCGTACGTCGGAGTCGTCCCGTCGTCCACCATCTTGCCCCACGTCCAGCCTCGTCCTTCATCGAACACGACGTCGCGCGCCATCCGCACACGCTGTGTCACTGGATCGAGGACGCGGTAGCCTTTCACTCCTTCGTCGTAGCCGATGAACACTCCCAGAGTGCTCCGATCATCAAGCTTGCCGACGTGGTTCAGCTCCTTAACGTAGATGAGGGAGCCGAACACTCGCAGGTGGCCGACCGCCGGCTTGCGGCCATGCCAGGCCTCGTATGGAGTCATTCCGTCGAGCGCCTTGGTGGGGGAGCGGTTGAGGATGTACACCGCCGTCAACACCGCCTCACCCCAGAACTTGGCCGGCATTCCTCGCTGCTTGAGGAGAGCCCGGGCCATGGCCACCACCGTCTGGTTGCGCCGCTCGACGACGCCGTTCTGCTGCGGACTGTACGGCGTGGAGAAGTGTCGCTGGATTCCCTCGTCGGCGCAGTACGAGGCGAACTCAGTCGACGTGAACTCGCCGCCGTTGTCCGTGCGCAGCACCCGAAGCTTGCGCCCGCTCTCGTTCTCCGCGGCCGCCTGAATGTGCTTGATGGCGTCCGCCGCAGCTCCCTTGGTCCCGAGAAGAACCACCCACATGTACCGGGAGACATCATCGACGAGTAGAAGGAAGTAGCGTCGTCCTCCCGGTGTGGCCGGCGTCACTGGCCCGCAGAGGTCGCCGTGCACGAGCTTGAGCCGCTCCTTGGCTCGGAAGCTCGCCTGGCGAGGGAAGGAGAGGCGCTTCTGCTTCGTCATGACGCAGGTGTCGCAGAGCTGCTCGACGTGGTCCACGTTCGGCATGCCTCGCACCATTCCCTTGGTGCCGAGCTGCCGCAACGCCTCGAAGTGGAGATGCCCAAAGCGCTCGTGCCACCTCCAAGCTTCGTCGTCGCGACGAGCTGCAAGGCACAGGGGCTGCTCCACCTTGGCGTCGAGGACGTAGAGGAAGTTGCTCCCCCTGGCCACCTTGGCCAGAAGAAGCCGTTGGCGATCCCAGATGCGCATCACGCCGTCCTTGATCTCCACGCGTGATCCGTTCGCGTCCAGCCGTCCAAGACTGATAATGGAGTTGCGTAGCACGGGGATGTAGAAGACCTCGGTGAGAAGCCGGTGTTCACCGTTCTTAGCGGCGAGGATGACGGATCCGATGCCCCTTATGTCCACGCCCGAGGGGTCCCCGAACTTGACGGAGCCGCGCACATTGGTGTTCAGGTCGGAGCAGAACTCCCGACGCCCGGTCATGTGATGTGTCGCGCCGCTGTCGAGGAACCAGCCGTCGATCTTGTCATCGCTCAAGCCGTCGCCGAGGAAGACACGTGCTCGCGGCTCGTCGACGTGGAGGAGGACCGTCACAGCTGATGCCGTTGGGAGCTGCTTGATGCTCCCGTGGACTAGAAACAAGGCCGGCTCGTCGTCCACCGCCGCCTGCGCGACGTGAGCCTGGCCTCGCCGAGGCTGGCGGCAGTCCCTAGCCCAGTGGCCCGCCCTACCGCAATTGCGACAGGTGTCGTCTCGCGGTGGCCTGCGCTCGCCACCGGCGGCGCGCTCACCGCCGCCACGTGCGCCGCCTGCAGCGTCGCGTTATGCTGCACCACCGGCGCCTCCTCGCGCCTCACCCTCAGCGCCTCCACGCGTCTTGGGTGCTCTGCGCGGCGTGCGCTTGCGGCCGCCCGAGGAAGGGAAAGACTCCCCCTTCTTCTGGCAGATGTGGCAGTGGCAGTGCTCTGTGGCATAGTGAAGCTTGCCACCAGTAGCAACTGTCTCTGCAGCTGCCAGCGCTTCCTCCTCATCCACAGCCTTGAATCTCCCAGCAACCTCCTCGATCGTCAAGGTTGAGATGTCAAGCATCGTCTGGATGGAGATCTTCAGCTGCAGGTACTTGGCCGGAGAGCAGCGAAGGAACTTGGCGACAGCTCGCTCCTCTGTGATGTCGTAGTCGCCGAGCTGCTCCAGCCGCTGCCTCAGACCGGTGAGACGTAGAGCGAAGTCATCGACGTCCTCACCCGGCTTGAAGGCCAAGTGATCCCACTCCTGTCGGAGTTTCTGCAGCGTGGACTTGCGGACGCGATCACTGCCAATCCGGGCAGTGGCAATGGCATCCCATGCGTCCTTGGCCGTCGCCTTGCCAGAGAGAGCTGGAATCATCTCTGGTGGGACCGCGGAAAGCAACGCCTCCAGCGCCCGCCGGTCCTCATGACGACTCGCACCGCCCAAGCGCACGATGTTCCACATCCGCCGGGCCTCAAGCTTCACCTTCATCATGGAAGACCACTCGGCGTAGTTGGTCTTCGTCAAGACTAGCCATTGTGTGTTGCCGGAGTCCCTGATGATGGTCTGGATGACCCTCGGGGGTGCGTCGTCGTGGTTGTACTCAGTGTCGGCGCCGTGATCGGAGCCGTGGTCAGAGCCAAGATGCAGATCGTCCATCCACCGGTCCACGTCCCCGCCACGGTGTGTCCCAGCGTCGTCGGCGCTGCCTGCGCCGCCCGCCGACCTGGGAGGTTCCTACGCGGCGTTGCCGGCCGGTGGAGCCTGTGGATCTTGCTGCAGCTCCTCCGCGTCGCGCCGCGCCATCTCGCGCGTCGCTTCCGCCTCCTCACGCAGCCGATCCGCTGCGATCCGCCGCTGGGTCGCCTCCGCCTGAGCATGACGGGCTTCGGCATCCACACGAGCCACCTCGCGCTCTACGGCCGCCGCGCGCTCTGCACGAGCTGCAGCTGCTCGTCGTCGCTCGTCCGCTACACGCCCCTCCTCTGCAGCAGCCTGCGCCTGACGAGCTGCTTGAGCACGCAGATCTGCTGCTCGGAGTCGCTGCGCGCGCAATTCCGCCTCCTCCTCAAGTTGCTCCGCCTCGCGTAGCAGTTCCTCCGCCTCCGCACGCCGCCTCGCACTCGAAGTAATCGAGTGAGTGCTGCCAGAGGAAGAGACCCACGAGCGCACGAACGGGTCCTCATCGACCAGCGGTTGTGGCGCGCGTCCCTGCAGATCCGCGGCGGCCCTGCCGCCCGCTCTCTGCGCATCGCCGCCACCTGCGCCCTGCGCACTCGCCTGGCTGAGACCGTCCATGCCTCGGTGCGACCTCCTGGAACTCGCCATGGACGAGGGTGTTGAGGAAGGAAGGGGAAAGTCGTCGCCTTGGTCGCGTGCACACGCCCGTGCACACTCACCGCCCGTCACCCGCGCCTCCGCTTATCTCCGCCTCGCCTGGAAACCTCCTCACCTCCTGGATCGAGCCGCGCCGCGCCGGAGTCGAGCTCCCAGCCCGAGTCAACGCGCGCCGGTCGGCCGTCGATTCGCCGCGCCTCTGCCGGATCCGCGCACGCCCGCGCCGGATCAGAGTAGGAGACGTGTAGAGGGGTGGATTCCACCACCGAATCGGCCGGTGGACTTGCTCCGCCGCCGGGATCGGGCCGCAATCGGGCACCGCCTGTGGGGTTTTCTGGGTGGAGAAGAAGGAGCACAGGGGTGGTAGGTAGGTGGGAAAAGTTAGGCTCTTGATACCATTTGTTAGCTCAGAATCACTTTCTCCATTTCCAAGCAAAATATCCAGGGGTACATATAGTCTTAACAGGGGTATTTAGGTAAATAGCAAACAACTACTAGAAGCTACTAGACTTAACCTTCAGTAAGCACCTAGTCATAGTAGTAAGTGTGGAGCATTGTGCAATTTGCCACTGCAACTACGCCAAAATAGTTAATGATTCTGGAATCACTTTTCTAAGCTCAGCTGCATTTCACTAGTATTAAAAGGATGGGAGAGTTGCTCATTGTAAAGGATGGCAAAGAGTCATTCATTGGAAAGAATGTCAGTTCAACTGTTATAAATTATAATGCTTCTTGTATTTGGGGGCTAGCGTTTATGCTTATGATATACCGGACATGTGTGACAGAACCGTCCAAAATAATTCCGTATTATCGCCTAAGCCGGTCCACATGGCCATTAAGCAATAATAAAGAATTATTAAGTCGCTTCCGCCGGGTAAAGCCCGGTAAATCACATACAACAGGATCGCTGATATGCGCTAAGCCCACACGAAGGCGGGACCAGAGTACAACATTACATTACATAAAAGGTTCACAAGTTCGACATTATTTCAAACCAGGTTTTTCATACATAAAAGTAAACATGATCAGAGTTTAAACAGCGGAAATAAAACTAGCGCATGATACACACGGGAGGCCATCCATGCATATCACTCCTCATCATCGTTCTCCCATTCAAGCTCCCAACCATCTGGGATAGAACCAGGCCAGATGGGATTACCTGAAAACCACAAAATTAAGCAAGGCTGAGTACTAATACTCAGCAAGACTTACCCGACAAAAAATAAAGTACAGCTAGACATGCAAGGCTTTTTGGCTGCTGGGTTTGTTTTGCCAAAAGCGACTAAGAGTGGATCCTTATTTTCAAGTTTTAGCTCATATTCTAGTATGTTAATCAGTCTAGGTGAGCACCTGCACTAAACAAGCATGTTGTGCAAACAATATTAAACAGGTAACAATATTAATCCAAAATGTTCCATAAATAAACATGGGGTAGCCAGTGGTCAAGCCGACTCAGATAACGGCGAGTGACCGACGATCGATCGATTTATATCCTTGCAAGGTAAACCCAAGATACACGGAAGAAGGTGGACCAAGTGCAGTGTCTACCCCAACCAGGCGGTTCCCAACATCCCACAGTTTGGGATCAGACGCTACAAACTCTGGTACACGGTTATCCGGAGGGTCTAACCCGACCAGTCCGGACTCACACACTATACCACGGGTAGCTAGCCCGGAGACGCAACCCAAGCCGGTAGCTAGAAAGATCCCGCCCCGGTTCAGAAGGTACTAGGCTTACCGGTCCCATTCCCGACAAGCACTTGGTACGTTCAATAGCTTAAACCAGCACAATGCTACTCGGTCGAGACCGAACCCATTGCTCTTACCACATGAGCGAGTCATTTTAACCAACTTATGATTCCAACATAAGCATCCTATATCTCGCGAGCAATGAGTCATTACTCGACTTGTACCGTGTCCTTAAAGCATGGCACTAGCGTTTCTAACATACTAGTAAAAGAGCATAGGAGTCCTAAGGATCATGCATCTAGGTTTCAAAGCAACTCCTGAAACTTAAATGCACAAATCATAACATAAATACGAAAAGTAAAGATATGAGTTTAGAAAAAGGGTTAGATGTATCCGGGGCTTGCCTTCCTCTGACTCAACACTAACACTAGCCTTGGGCTCTTCTGGACTTTGGTCCAGGTCTTGCTGCACACTAACTTGATTCAACTCTCCAGTAGCTGCTCCCTCCTCCTCCAGGGTGAGCGTGTATGTCCCGCTGGGAAGATCTACACGTTTACATGCACATGCATTAGATTATGGTGGAGGTGGGAGAATTACCACAAAACCAACTCTTGTTGGACACATTCATC
The DNA here is from genome assembly GCA_036936925.1 of Cenchrus fungigraminus. NCBI lineage: Eukaryota > Viridiplantae > Streptophyta > Magnoliopsida > Poales > Poaceae > Cenchrus > Cenchrus fungigraminus. The sequence continues at coordinate 95,937,562 of CM072774.1, read as the reverse complement.
CAAACATTATCATTTTCTCACAGAAATTATTAGGGTGTGTGATGATAAGCAAAACACTACTTTGATGGTGATTGTGTGCACATCTAAGCAATTTAAGTTACTTAACTACACCAAACAGCAAGGGGGTGTGTTTAAATTAATAAAACAGAAACAAACATGATTTCACAATTTGACACTTTAATTTCCATTTCTTTCTTTAATTGCTCAAAACAAGCCTTTCAACCATAAATCAAAATTAAATCAAAAACACTTCAAATGAGCCTAATCTTTTGCACACAGCAACATATGCTTAATTTAAGCTCTCAAACCAAAATTTGGCTTAAAATCATTTATAAATTAATTTATACGAAAAAGACAAATTTCAGCCTAGTAAATCAACATTAATTCATATAAAAAGATTTAATAAACTTTTTGATCTCAACTTTCTCCTACAGGTCATGTATGCCAAGAATGAGTTTCTGACCAAAGCATGCTTGCAGATTCAAATTATTTTTCAGATTTTGAAATTAAGCTCCTACACAAGATTAAATCCAAAACATCTATTAAACAATTCCCTAAAATCACATCCATCATACCAGAGGTACTACTCAACAAGGCAAAGCCCTAGGGTGCACATGTGGTTACAGAAAAGTTCATTAAAGGGGCTATAAAAAGCATCAAACTTAATCTAGCATAAAGCTTAAATAAATCATAACTGAAAATATACATATCAAAATCATGCAAATTTTTGTCACAGATTTAGAAATGCCATAAAGAGCAACATATCCAAAATTCAAGTCCATAGCATGTGTATATTTTAAACTACACTAAAAACACTTCACACTGAATTTGAATTTTCATTCAAAAACTACACAGAAAAACCCTATACATGTTTTCTAGAAAAGATAGGTTTCTTCACCACGAACCCAACAAAATTGGTTTTGCATTTTTCTGATTTTTCTACGATTTTTAACGATTTTTCAAAGGTTCAGCCTGGACACCCTAGATCTGAAAACTGATTTCTTACGAACAGGTCCCTGGGTTTTGCGTTCCAGCCCCTAGAAAGACCTCAGACCTCGCAATGTGGTCCAGACCGCGGACAGGGATGAAGATGGCCGGAATCCGGCGAGGGGAAGACCGTGCTTGGCCGGGAAAGGGTGGGGGAAGGATCCTTGCTCACCTAGGGTTCCATTCCGATGGTTGGAAGGGTCGGAGGAAGTGCCGGCGGCGGTGCTCGGCGGCGCCCTGCATCCATGGCCGCCCCTGCCTCGGTTCCGGCGAGGTGACCGTCTGCGGAGTTGGTCTGGTGGCCGAGCAGCGGCTGGGCAACGTTGAGGAGGACCAAGGAGGCTACAGGATTGGTAGGGCGGCGACGGTCTGGTGTTTCTGACGGCGGACGGGAAGACGAGCACGAGGTTCAGGCTCGGTTTTTGGTGCGACAAGCTGCGTATACTCGACGAGGACGAGGTGGTAGCACGCCTAAGGGCACCAGCTGGGCGGTCATCGGGCCGCGGCCGCATGCGCATGGAGCGCGCGGCGCGGACGCGCGACGACGCGTGGCCAAGGGGGCTCGCGACCGGTCTGCAGCTCGCCCCAGGACTCGGCGCATGGTCCCGCGGGTCTTCGGAGGTACCAAGGTCGCGCGCGGTCCACCACGGAGTTTCCGGAGTCCGTACGCCGGAGAGCGCGGACGGCGACGCGTGGCAGGAACGGTCGCGACGTCCCTGGCGCGAGAGCGCGAGCCCGACGCCAGGGTGCTGGTTTTATTTCATTTGCGCAGATTCAAAAATGCATAACTCCCTAAAGTGGCAACTAAGTTGAAAATCTCCAAAAACAAAAGTTGTAGAGGAGCTATAGACCTACAACTTTCCCAAAGGGCGACATATGTTTTGATCAACAGATTTGTGTGAAAAACGTTTTGAACTTCTAGCAAAACTCGGCCCGGAAATACTGTGCACAGGAACTTCATCTCGAGTTTACGTGGCTTTGCACTCAAAATTGGAATGTCCGCCAATTATGAGAAATGTGTCCCCGGAAATAAAGAACAACTTTTATATTGGCCGATTTTGATCTTCTATAGCAAAATTTGGAGAACGCGCAAGAAAACCGAATCAGCCTTTTTGGATCTATAGGGGTTTGACCAAGAATTTGAACTTTGACCAGGGTCTTTTGTGCAAATGTGTGCCCAATCATGTCAAACATGTTTAGGAGCTAATTAACCTTGATTAACACAACTAATTGAGGTATTTATCTTTAATAAACACCTGGGGTGTTACAATCTACCCCCCTTAAAAGAAATCTCGTCCCGAGATTTGACAACAAGATTAGAGGGAAGTCCCCAGGGGATATAGCAGGCTTGATGAGAATATCAATGTCGCTCGTGCTGGAGCGGCGATGAATGTACACATGAAAAGCTAAAATCATCAAGAACTGGAACACAAAGCAGACGTACAGTCCTACTAGAGTCCAGCAGATGGAATCAAACATCTCCAGAAAATGAGTCAGGTTTGGCGACATCAGGTTGGATTCTTCTTGTGGTCTCCTTCTAAACTTCTTCTTTGGGACACCGAGGAGACGAGGGAAAGCTTGCTCGGTGAGGCAAGGCATACGTGGCTTGCAGGCTAAGAGCAGCCGAAGGGAGGGGAGAGTGATGGAAAGGTCAAACTCAAATGGAGACAAGGCTCCGTGGTGGACGGTCGGCGAGGGGGAAAACTTCCTTTTTATGGGCCGTCACCGTGGCGCAGTGGCGATGGTGCTCAAGGCCACTTGGAGGAGGGGTCGGTTGATCGATGCGGTGGTATTGGCGCGTGGCACAGTAGTGGCTGGCATCGAGATGCCTCGGCGACGTGACTGCAGCCATGGTGGCATGTGCAGAAACGGCGATCAGCTGCTGCAGTAAGAAGGCGGCAGAGCTGTGCTGTGCAATGCAGACATGGCGCTAAAGATGATGGGGTCAAACGACTCGACATAAAGGATCGTGACTTTGAGGTAAACGATAAGGGATTGGGTATCCGCCACCTAGGAATGAGATTTATCGAGGAGAAATTAACGAAGGATTTTTGTCTATCTATTGCTTGCTTAAACCTTGATTCCTTGAATTTGGAAGAAATGTGTAAAAGGATCATGGATCGCTGATCGATAGAAAACTCTTCATGTCTTGACTTATAGAGAACCTTGAATGCCTATGAAAAACTTTGCTCATCCTCTTTCGATTTAACTCGGCTGACTGGATTAGGTATTAAGCAAACTCTGAGATTTTGGAAAGAAAGAGACCAATCGGAAGGTTCCATAGAGATGTTTCTGAAGACGAAGTCTGTTAAACAATCATGTTGTAAAGCTCATGTACTAAGATTTCTGAACTTTACTTTTAGAAGAGCAACAAGGATTTCAACTCTGGGATTGTCTTTGGCTGTATAAATTGTCAAGTGGCAAGAACAAGACTTTGGAGAATGTTGTGTTGGGAGCTAGGAATTTTACTCTTGCTCAAGGTTATTCCTTACTGAAGTATTTTAATTACTTTATGCACCACACCAGGGTGTAATGATTTTGAGCTGAAACTCATGCACTTGATGAGTTATGGGATGACAATGCTTATGCATATGGGAAATGACTCGTGCAACAATGGGATGGTGCACATGTGGATGTTCATGATGAAGTGCATATAGTATGATGTACATGTATATGAGCATATGATGCTTATGCATATGACTTATGGTGCATATGCATAGTGAGATATGTGCTTGATGTAGTGCGCATGATGATGCATATGTGATGAATGCGTGATGCATATGCTTATGCTTATGAGGTATGGTGCTCATGATGCAATATCAGCATGACTTGTTTCACCCATGAGGTTAGTCAAGGTAGAGAGGATAAACATAGAGTTGAGAAGTAATAGGTGCGGTGAGTCGCATTCTCACAAACCAAGATACCTAGCGCGCTCCTAGTGGTAATCACATGGCTGCAGCACACATGATACCCTAGGTTCCGTCGCAGCACCTTCGTTTATGGAACAACAACATCACCAGCAAAAAGGGCGATAGAGTAGAAAGGTGGGAAACTGTCAGGACATATGCAGGTTAGTTCATCCAATGTCCCAAATGCACATGTTGTGCAATGCATTTTCCATGCTCATGATTTATGTCATTAAGGTTGCAAGATATGCATGCGGTGATGATGCTCACGTGCTTACCAACAGATTTTTGATGCCTTGTAACCATGTTCTCATTTATTTGTTTGTGAGCAAGCATAAGGATTTTTAGGTCAAGGTTGAGAATTTATAGTGATCAATGTAGGGATATCGATGCAAAGAAAGTAGAGTGATCACCTTTACATAGCCATAGGAAGTTGGTGGATCGCCTTTAAATTGAAGAAAAGGTGTATAAGCAATCAGGAGAGTACAACGGGGTTCCACTTGACTCGTCAAGGATATGGGTATGCTTCTATTAGAAACCATCCTAAGAGAAGATGGAGATAGATGTATTTTGCACTGATTGTGTTCATCTGTAGATAGAAACTTCAAAAACATACGTGGAGCATTCTTCCACCACCTAAATATCATCATCTTTAGGCAGGGGATGTAAAATCTCGTGCCTTCCAATATTGGTATTCAACTTAGAGATAATGCTGAGGCTATCATGCCCGAAAATTCAGATATCACTTTGCTGTCAGGGCTGTTGGACAGCAGGCCGAGGGTCACTAAAAATTCCATATCTCTCAGCTCAAAACTGCAATGATGCTGAAATTTTACGAGCATGCAGAATATGAAATTCTAAACAACTTTGGTATTCAAGGTTTGCTCTGGATTTCAAAGGAAGATGACCTAAAAATTTGAATTTCAGAGATCACTAGTTCTGAAATTCAGCAGGACAGAGACCTAATGTTTTGGGCATATCTCCCAAACTAAAAATCTAGTGACCTTGAGATTTCTACAGGAGGTAGATAGATATCTAAGGAGCATTTTTGGTATTCAAGGGTCGAATTAAATCATATTGTAAAAGGGTGTAAAAGGTTCATTTTCAGAGTGCTGTTGCCCAGAAATTTCAGTAGGACAGAGCTTCACTAAAAAGACCATAACTCAATACATGAGTACCCAATTACCATGAAATTTTTACAGCACGATCTATGCTAGATAATGAACATTTTTGCTGTAGATTCTCAGGTCAAATTCTTTTTGGAACTATAGGTAAAGATTCGAGTTTTCTGCCTAACTCAGAATTTTGACGGCAATTCAGCAAGACTTAGGCTAGCCATTTTGATCCTAACTTCAGTTTTAAACATCCTAAAATCATGAGAAATTCAGGGAGCAAACTTAACTAGGTGATGAACAATTTCCCTAAAGAGCACCTAGCCAGAAATTTTCTAGATAATCCTTAGGAAGATTTGGACAGCAGCTAGTTAAATTTTTGCTTAATCACCCATCAAAGCATCAAACTAGCATGATTGATCCTTAAGAAACACAATTTAACTAAAGACCAAATGACACATGATTTAAGTTCATTTTTGGTTCAATAGCTTTTACATGATGCAAAAAGCGTCCTAAACTTCCTCACAAAGCTTTTAAGCTTAAAAACGAAGTTAGTGCCGGTGGCAGGGCATATATAAATGTCTCTCCCTATAATAACTAGTCGGAAGCTATTCGTTTCTTAATTACCGTGCCTAACAACCGTGGTTAGTGTACCTGCAGAAAATCACAGAACATCCAGAACCTTTCGTGCCAGCACTCACGAAAGCGTCCACATTCATTACCGTTCACTATAGAAACGGTATCCATGCATCAAGCCGCTGCATGGACAGCGTCCAACCTCGGACACCCTCCGTTTGAATGGAGTGTATCCTTGCCTCGCATGAGCGACATGCGGAATGCACACGTATGAAACACGTGGCGACACACAACTCATAAACAGACGCGAAGATGGGATCCGTGGAATGGATCACTCCATCAACCCTCGCAATTCCCGTGATGCGGAACAGCACACATATAAAACACGTGGCTCATCTAGTTTGGTTGTGCAAGAAAGTAAGTTTTGACATAAATAAATGTGCTGGAAGTCAGACTAAATACACCATAGAATACTAGCCACCTGAAAGAACCCAAAAATTCCCTCTAGGGCCTCTCGGACTAGATTAGACCTTAACGTCCTACTCTTTTAGCAAGATTATTAATCTTGGCAAATTTTATTCCAAAAACAAGTTTGTTAAGGTATTTTAATTACTCTGGTGCATATCATTGCTCTGGTACCAGCTGTGACAGAACCGTCCAAAATAATTCCGTATTATCGCCTAAGCCGGTCCACATGGCCATTAAGCAATAATAAAGAATTATTAAGTCGCTTCCGCCGGGTAAAGCCCGGTAAATCACATACAACAGGATCGCTGATATGCGCTAAGCCCACACGAAGGCGGGACCAGAGTACAACATTACATTACATAAAAGGTTCACAAGTTCGACATTATTTCAAACCAGGTTTTTCATACATAAAAGTAAACATGATCAGAGTTTAAACAGCGGAAATAAAACTAGCGCATGATACACACGGGAGGCCATCCATGCATATCACTCCTCATCATCGTTCTCCCATTCAAGCTCCCAACCATCTGGGATAGAACCAGGCCAGATGGGATTACCTGAAAACCACAAAATTAAGCAAGGCTGAGTACTAATACTCAGCAAGACTTACCCGACAAAAAAATAAAGTACAGCTAGACATGCAAGGCTTTTTGGCTGCTGGGTTTGTTTTGCCAAAAGCGACTAAGAGTGGATCCTTATTTTCAAGTTTTAGCTCATATTCTAGTATGTTAATCAGTCTAGGTGAGCACCTGCACTAAACAAGCATGTTGTGCAAACAATATTAAACAGGTAACAATATTAATCCAAAATGTTCCATAAATAAACATGGGGTAGCCAGTGGTCAAGCCGACTCAGATAACGGCGAGTGACCGACGATCGATCGATTTATATCCTTGCAAGGTAAACCCAAGATACACGGAAGAAGGTGGACCAAGTGCAGTGTCTACCCCAACCAGGCGGTTCCCAACATCCCACAGTTTGGGATCAGACGCTACAAACTCTGGTACACGGTTATCCGGAGGGTCTAACCCGACCAGTCCGGACTCACACACTATACCACGGGTAGCTAGCCCGGAGACGCAACCCAAGCCGGTAGCTAGAAAGATCCCGCCCCGGTTCAGAAGGTACTAGGCTTACCGGTCCCATTCCCGACAAGCACTTGGTACGTTCAATAGCTTAAACCAGCACAATGCTACTCGGTCGAGACCGAACCCATTGCTCTTACCACATGAGCGAGTCATTTTAACCAACTTATGATTCCAACATAAGCATCCTATATCTCGCGAGCAATGAGTCATTACTCGACTTGTACCGTGTCCTTAAAGCATGGCACTAGCGTTTCTAACATACTAGTAAAAGAGCATAGGAGTCCTAAGGATCATGCATCTAGGTTTCAAAGCAACTCCTGAAACTTAAATGCACAAATCATAACATAAATACGAAAAGTAAAGATATGAGTTTAGAAAAAGGGTTAGATGTATCCGGGGCTTGCCTTCCTCTGACTCAACACTAACACTAGCCTTGGGCTCTTCTGGACTTTGGTCCAGGTCTTGCTGCACACTAACTTGATTCAACTCTCCAGTAGCTGCTCCCTCCTCCTCCAGGGTGAGCGTGTATGTCCCGCTGGGAAGATCTACACGTTTACATGCACATGCATTAGATTATGGTGGAGGTGGGAGAATTACCACAAAACCAACTCTTGTTGGACACATTCATCCAAACATTATCATTTTCTCACAGAAATTATTAGGGTGTGTGATGATAAGCAAAACACTACTTTGATGGTGATTGTGTGCACATCTAAGCAATTTAAGTTACTTAACTACACCAAACAGCAAGGGGGTGTGTTTAAATTAATAAAACAGAAACAAACATGATTTCACAATTTGACACTTTAATTTCCATTTCTTTCTTTAATTGCTCAAAACAAGCCTTTCAACCATAAATCAAAATTAAATCAAAAACACTTCAAATGAGCCTAATCTTTTGCACACAGCAACATATGCTTAATTTAAGCTCTCAAACCAAAATTTGGCTTAAAATCATTTATAAATTAATTTATACGAAAAAGACAAATTTCAGCCTAGTAAATCAACATTAATTCATATAAAAAGATTTAATAAACTTTTTGATCTCAACTTTCTCCTACAGGTCATGTATGCCAAGAATGAGTTTCTGACCAAAGCATGCTTGCAGATTCAAATTATTTTTCAGATTTTGAAATTAAGCTCCTACACAAGATTAAATCCAAAACATCTATTAAACAATTCCCTAAAATCACATCCATCATACCAGAGGTACTACTCAACAAGGCAAAGCCCTAGGGTGCACATGTGGTTACAGAAAAGTTCATTAAAGGGGCTATAAAAAGCATCAAACTTAATCTAGCATAAAGCTTAAATAAATCATAACTGAAAATATACATATCAAAATCATGCAAATTTTTGTCACAGATTTAGAAATGCCATAAAGAGCAACATATCCAAAATTCAAGTCCATAGCATGTGTATATTTTAAACTACACTAAAAATACTTCACACTGAATTTGAATTTTCATTCAAAAACTACACAGAAAAACCCTATACATGTTTTCTAGAAAAGATAGGTTTCTTCACCACGAACCCAACAAAATTGGTTTTGCATTTTTCTGATTTTTCTACGATTTTTAACGATTTTTCAAAGGTTCAGCCTGGACACCCTAGATCTGAAAACTGATTTCTTACGAACAGGTCCCTGGGTTTTGCGTTCCAGCCCCTAGAAAGACCTCAGACCTCGCAATGTGGTCCAGACCGCGGACAGGGATGAAGATGGCCGGAATCCGGCGAGGGGAAGACCGTGCTTGGCCGGGAAAGGGTGGGGGAAGGATCCTTGCTCACCTAGGGTTCCATTCCGATGGTTGGAAGGGTCGGAGGAAGTGCCGGCGGCGGTGCTCGGCGGCGCCCTGCATCCATGGCCGCCCCTGCCTCGGTTCCGGCGAGGTGACCGTCTGCGGAGTTGGTCTGGTGGCCGAGCAGCGGCTGGGCAACGTTGAGGAGGACCAAGGAGGCTACAGGATTGGTAGGGCGGCGACGGTCTGGTGTTTCTGACGGCGGACGGGAAGACGAGCACGAGGTTCAGGCTCGGTTTTTGGTGCGACAAGCTGCGTATACTCGACGAGGACGAGGTGGTAGCACGCCTAAGGGCACCAGCTGGGCGGTCATCGGGCCGCGGCCGCATGCGCATGGAGCGCGCGGCGCGGACGCGCGACGACGCGTGGCCAAGGGGGCTCGCGACCGGTCTGCAGCTCGCCCCAGGACTCGGCGCATGGTCCCGCGGGTCTTCGGAGGTACCAAGGTCGCGCGCGGTCCACCACGGAGTTTCCGGAGTCCGTACGCCGGAGAGCGCGGACGGCGACGCGTGGCAGGAACGGTCGCGACGTCCCTGGCGCGAGAGCGCGAGCCCGACGCCAGGGTGCTGGTTTTATTTCATTTGCGCAGATTCAAAAATGCATAACTCCCTAAAGTGGCAACTAAGTTGAAAATCTCCAAAAACAAAAGTTGTAGAGGAGCTATAGACCTACAACTTTCCCAAAGGGCGACATATGTTTTGATCAACAGATTTGTGTGAAAAACGTTTTGAACTTCTAGCAAAACTCGGCCCGGAAATACTGTGCACAGGAACTTCATCTCGAGTTTACGTGGCTTTGCACTCAAAATTGGAATGTCCGCCAATTATGAGAAATGTGTCCCCGGAAATAAAGAACAACTTTTATATTGGCCGATTTTGATCTTCTATAGCAAAATTTGGAGAACGCGCAAGAAAACCGAATCAGCCTTTTTGGATCTATAGGGGTTTGACCAAGAATTTGAACTTTGACCAGGGTCTTTTGTGCAAATGTGTGCCCAATCATGTCAAACATGTTTAGGAGCTAATTAACCTTGATTAACACAACTAATTGAGGTATTTATCTTTAATAAACACCTGGGGTGTTACAACATGGTATGCAATGAGTCTTATTTTGAACGAATGCAACATCATGAATCTTGATCCACTAGTTATATTGTCAGGACAAGATGCAAATTTCTGCAGTAGAGTTACCTTCTCAATGCTGTGTTAGGCTTGACTAACAACAGTTTCAGTCAGCAGAGGCGTTTCATTTTTTCTTAACTAGAATTCTTTTTCTGAATAAATTATGCATGATCAGTGTGAAACACGACATGGTCCAGAAAGTAAATCTGCATCCGGAGTAAAATGATGATAGGCTTATCTGCATTAGAGGGCATGAAGAATGCAATGAAACGATAGGTTAATACCTGGAGAGAGCACATAGCGTCGAAGCTGGATGTCTCCATGCTCCCGCAGCTCGCCGCACGCGTGGAATGCCACTGCCACCGGCACGGGCGTACCAGTCGGGCCGGCCACCGCCCACCGGTTTTCAGCGGCGAGGAGGCGCAAGAGTACCTGCAGCTACGCAACGGGTGGACACGCATCCAGGAGAGGACGTTGTACGCGTGCATGGATGGCGAGGGCATTGCATCGAGCACCTGTGAGGCGCGATGGAGCGCGCCGGCCCGCAGGAGCAGAAGAGCTCGACGAGGTCGGCGCCCAGGGTGGCATGTGAACTCCGGAAGGCAAGGCGCCCACCGGGCCACCGACCGTGTGAAGCTGCACGCCCGGAGAAAGCGCTCCGCTTGCTGCGCGCCGGCGGAGGAGGACCGAGAGGCGACCGGCGGCCGGCGGCGGCATTTCGACGGCTGCCGTTCGTTATTAATGGAGGACGTTACTGTGGGCTGCGACTGGGCCAGGCCCAACTAGACGAATCAGGAGCGAATTGATCTAGCACGGAAATGGGTGTTTAGTCCCACATCGGTTGGCGTTTGAGGGCGGCGATCTGAGGAATGCAATAAAGCAGTGTGTGGGTGCACCTTGGTAAAGCATGATCCTTCAGGCAGTTAAAGGGACATGATGAGTGGTAAAATCTTGCAGTTTTGATGCGAGAGGGGTGCCTGCCCCAAATAAGCCTGTTACGACAACAGGGCACTCTCAGTGTTTACCATCTGATCCCGAAAAAACAAGCAATTTTTTTAAACTTTTTTGTTGGGATTTGGATTTTGGATTTTTGAATTTCAATTGATGATTTTTGAACCGCAATTAGATATTTTTTTACAAAGTTAAATTGCATGCATTCGGATTTGGATATATGGGTTGCTGTTTAGAAACTTTCCAAAAAGAAAGGCGGGCACTTTTCTCTCAAAATAAAATAAACCAGCCACAAGCAAAATAAATCAGACACGAGGAGTACTTTTCTCTCAAAATAAAATAAACCAGCCACAAGCAAAATAAATCAGTACTTTTCTCTCAAAATAAAATAAACCAGCCACAAGCAAAATAAATCAGACACGAGCAATCAGCAGTACTTGGGAAATATATGAATCATATGGATCAGTACATTACAAGTGGAACTGAAATAACAGATAAGGAAATAATACGACAAATCCAATAAAAGGTTCTCGTGGGCTTTTAGTTGGTATGGGCCTCCAAACTGGTCTTCACTTAGGACCTTTAGTTTGCTACACGCCATTTCTAGATTTTTTTATATATTTTTAATCATTTTGCAAAATTATACGACCGTTTCAAAATTTATCAGATTTAACCACCAAACGTCGTGGCGCACGGCGGCCGTCGTGGGCCACGGCGGTTGGGCCAACGGCCGCGGGCCCAACGGGCGGGAAGGCCAGCCGACGTGGGCCACGGCGGTTGAGACCTATTCGTCGTGCGCTACGGCCCAGCCGCCGTGGATCACGGCGGTAAGGTTGTGCAACCGCCGTGGGTCACGGCGGCAGGTCGTCTGACCCCTATAAGAGACGAAAATTAGCCCAGAAATGTCATAATAATTCGGAAAAAAAAGAAAGAGAGGGTTGGGAAGGAGAAGAGAGTGAGGGGGCGGAGCAGCGAAGATCTGCCGGTTCTTCGCTTCATTGTAAGTATTTTGTTAATTTCAACCCTTTTAGCACCTATACTTAGATGTAATGAAAGCGTAATTAGTGATTCATTGTGTTTCTTTAGATTTGTAGTATTAAATAGGTCCTGTCTGTAGGGTTTAGGGTTGAGAAGGAGAAGAGAGGGAGGTGAAGGGTGCGGAGCAGTGAAGCTCTACTGCTTCTTCGCTTCATTGCAGGTATTTCGATGATTTCAGCTCTTTTAGTAATTTTACTTAGATATAATTACTATTTCGGTTTACTGTAGATTTATGTAGATTTATGTATGGTATAGATTTCTGGAGTATAGATCTGTAGTTGTAGTCTGACTTCAACAAGAGGTACGTCGAGGGAGCTGCCCGTGATGCTAGGGAGATGTGGTTGCGCATGGTTGAGTGGGAAAAGAGAGAGGAAAAAAGAAGGAGGAGGAGAAGGAAATGCGCCATCGCCAGGAGATGAGAGAACGTGAAGCGGCCCAGGCCCGTGAAGCCGATAGAGAGAGGAAGAGGGAGAGTGCTCGCCGGGCCAAGGAAGCTGGGCCGGATGCCATCAGGAAGGGGAAATACCCCCGTTGTACTCAGTAGACCTAGAGTATTAGTTGGACTGTATCAAATAATTCTGGATTTCATGACATCGTCAACTAAGGTCCTCGGTTTGTATCCTTAAGAACTTTAATTGAACTGCATTAGAGTGTGTTTTCTCCGTTACGTGTGTTTCGTTACAGTGACTGTCATATGCAGATTCGGTGTGTTTCCTCCGAGTCACTGACGCGTTCCCCTCGCACGGATCGACTGGCCCACAATGCGACAGTGCCCTAGTACTAGGGTGTGTTTTCTCCGAGTCACTGCTTTGTTTCCCTTCCCACGGATCGAAGGGCCCACCATCCAGCCAGCCTCCTTCTTCTGCCTATATGTAGCACCATTCACTCTATTGCCTTCATTTCACAGCATTCAACAATGTCTTTGTGGAGTGGGGATGAACACGGTTTCGGTCCTGAGTTGTGGCATCAGCAATCAGAAGATTTCGAAACCAATATCTCACTGAAAGGCAAGAGTGACTTCAGATCGATACGTGATGTTAGAAACTACGCACCGAAGCAAACGGTGTTGTGGCCTAGGTGTTCACACGGTGAGTTTTGCGTGATGCAAGTGTACCAAGGATGGAACAACTCCGATCGTCACTTCTGGCACTGCCCATATGCATGGGTAAGCAATGTCCACAAATTTGTTCATCATGTTTTTTTGGTTTGCTAACATTTTCTTGCCTTTTGCAGTACTCCATCCAACCAGAGAACTGCGGTTTCTCGCAATGGGTGGATCCACCAGCTATTGATCCCTATCAACAGTAAATCGACTACCTCGAGGACGTCGTCATCTACAACCTGAAGCGGGAGCTGTCGGAGGCATTGGCTTCTCCAGATCCATCGTCTAGCGCAGGAGACGACCGATGCTGCAAATGTTCGACCTGCACTTGTGAATGCCACAAGAAGAACACCTCCCCCCCGAAAGATTGGTCCCCTCCACCTTCACCACCTCCACCCCCAGCTGGGTACTATTACATGCTGTCCCAGCACTCCGGTGGCTCTATGCTCTCCGGGCAGTTCTCGTACAACTAGATTAATTAGGAATGTTGTAATCAAATTTCTAAATTCCCTAAGGCATGTTATCAGTACGTAAGGCACTTTGTTAGGGTTGTACAAGCGCCGTACATGCCATTGCAAATGTGTGTGTTTTCTCTTCTAAATATTTTTTTTAAAAAAATCAACCGTCGTGGCCCACGGCGGTTGCATGGCCGCTGCCTGCCGCCTTCTGGCTCCTGCAACCGCCGTGGCCCACGGCGTTAAGCCAACAGCCGTGGGTTACGGCGGTTGGTGGTCAAATCTGATAAATTTTGAAACGGCCGTATAATTTTGCAAAATGATTAAAATATATATAAAAAATTTTCATTTCTATCGCATAAAAATAAACCTTCTTTAGAATTGGATTTGGACGGCCAAAATAATCATGAAATTTCTGCATATGCGCTAAAAAAAGTATATGCCATTGTTTGCCTTTGTGTTTGTCACAAAATATATAAATGCCAAGTCATAATGATTAAATTACAAGAAAAATTGAAACATAGAAAAACAAATAATGAAAATCAACAAATCCAATAAAAAGGCCACGTGGGCCTCTAAACTTAGGATCATACTTTTCATACAATTTCTGATACAAAAATTCAACATTCTTTTACCAAGAACGAGTAACCGTGTGTCCGTGTTTACCATATTTCTTGTATGAACTTTCATTTATAACATGCACAGGCCTTCACTCACTCAGGAAAAAATATCTAGTGCAAACCACATCCTCTGTGGAAACGTGAAAACCCTTTTAAAAATGTACTTAGAGGTTTATAAAAAATTTGAAACGATGCACATCCACTGTGTATCTATATATCTACATCGTTTCAAAAGTTGTGATTTTGAGTCCATATGCACTAGAAGACAAAAATTCTAGGCATGTATATTCTAGTGCACAGGTACTTGAACTTTGCCATTTTCATATGATTTTTTAGAAAATGAGTTTGCATCTCAACTTTTGTAACAAAGTACATCTATGGATGGATTATGGATATGAATCATTTCAAAAATTTTAGAGACTTCTAAGTGTGATATTTAAAGGGGTTTTCATGTTTCCACCGAGAATGTGTGTTCCCTTCTACTAACTGAGGTTCAAGCAAATAATATATTGGGACAAACGGTGGTTTTTGAATGCCCACCAATAAATTGTTCACATCACATCCTGAACTATCTCTCAAGCCTCATAATAAAGATCATATCAGAAACCAGAGTTACCCCATCTATATTAGCATTTGCTGCGGGCGAAATACCAAATCATTTTTATCACGTTCTATATTGTCTTAAACAACAATTAAATGCTAGCCGACCTAGCTCAGTGGTAGAGCGCGTGGCTTTTAACCACGTGGTCGTGGGTTCGATCCCCACGGTCGGCGTTTATTCTTCTTTTGGGGAAATGATGAAATAGCTGTTTTACTTGGTACTTTGTTTTTTTTTCTCTTTTTTGCATCTCCAGAAACATTTCAGAAAAGACGTCAAATTTGGGACCCTCCAAACATCACATCATTGCATTGACATCACAGCTACGCACTTACTTAATACAGCCAGAAGAACCATGATTGAACCAAACATATCTTCAGCGTATCACCCTGTTCGTCTTGTTTTGCTCTTCACGGTCTACTGTGCCACAATGTTAGTGTTGCTTGTCTAACGTTTCAATAATCTGTCCAATGTAAAAAAACTAAGGCATGTTTAGTTTCTTCTAAAAAACTTCATCGTATCACATCCTATGTTTGGACACATGTGTGGCTGTTATACTTGCAAATTTGTTTTCTTTTCTGTTTTTGCATCTCAAAAACAATTTCATCAAAGACGTCAAATTTAGCACCCTCCAAACTGTTCTCTTTTCTGTTTTTTGCATCTCCAAAAACGTTTCATTGAAGACATCAAATTTGGCATCCTCCAAACATCACACTTACTCCCTCCGTCCTGTTATATAAGCATTTGCAGCATTCAAAGTCCAAAAATAGCAGTGGGAGGAAATTATGCATGTGCTCCTGAGTTCTTTTATGAGATAGGAAAGGACAACATGTGTGAAATAGGCAAAAAAAAAAGCACATGGCTTACATCTTTTCACCAATGACTACAAAATTTTCACCCGACAAAGCACATGCGCCAAGTTCAGGTCCTGTTTGGACCGAAAAAATAGAAAACACAAGAATCATAGGAATCATGAACGAGGAAAACAGAGGAACGAAAAACACAAGAAATGAACACAAATGTGTGTTTGGAATGCAGGAATAAAAAAGCATACAAATCAGGAACATAAGAGTAAAAAAATATCATTTGCATTTAAGAATAGATTAATTAATAGATAATTAGATACACATGAACACAAGCTATTTTTATTATCTTATATAATGATCCCACGTGACCATGCAGCCAGCTATTTTCCCTCAATTACAATTAATTTTTCTTTCCTTTATTCTTTTCTTTTTTATTTTCTTTTCTTTTTATCCCATCCCCTCGGGCCTCCACCGTTAGGCGTCCACAGTCCACACGTTCTTTTCTCTTTCATCTTCTATCTCCTCACATTGTTGCCGCACTCCACCCGCACGTCCCATAGCGGAGAAATCCCCGCGCCGTCGGCCTCGACCCCCAACTCCTGGTGCAACCTTCTCCTACCCCCGCCGCCCACTGGTCCGCAGCGGTCCCCTCGTTGCCCACACGGCGGCACGCTTCTGCCTCTACCGCTTCCGTACCAATGACGATGGCATGGTGGACGTGGCCGTCGCCGTCGCTGGGGAGGACGACGGAGGTGGCACGGGGATGTAGTCACTGAGGGCTCCGTGCTTCGGCAAGGCCGTCCCACTGGCACCTTCGCTCGCATCAGGGGAACTGCAAGCGCACGCCAATTTCTTCTAGGTCTTCTCAGGCCATCTCCGCCAAGAGCCCAAGTTCATAAATATGGGAAATAGTGATAATTTTCGAAACAGCCTACCCCGCCAAAATGGTTCCAGAGTATATTAACTTTCAAATAACTTTTGAATATATTAATTTTTAGGGAAAAGTCTGATTTACAACCTTGAACTAGCACACAAGTCTGGTTTTCAACCTTAAACTACAAAACCAGACATAAAAGGCCATCCAATTATCAAAACCGTGCAAGTTTCAACCTTTGAGCGGTTTTGGAGGTGGTTTTCCATTTTGTGAAAATGTTAAAAAAATGGTTTCATCTAAAAAATCATAACTAATTCATTTTAAATCAGAAAAATATGGAACTTATACCCAAAGTTTTATAAAAATGTCACCTATCTATTGCTGAACTATTTGGAGTCATCTGCATCTTATTATTCATATTCCTAGTATTTTTAGAAAAAGCAATAAAAACTAGAAACTTGAACATATAATATTTAAAAAAACTCCAAATAGTGCACCAATAGATAGGTGACATTTTTATAAAACTTTGGGTATAAGTTCCATATTTTTCTGATTTAAAATGAATTAGTTATGATTTTTTAGATGAAACCATTTTTTTAAACATTTTCACAAAATGGAAAACCACCTCCAAAACCGCTCAAAGGTTGAAACTTGCACGGTTTTGATAGTTGGATGGCCTTTTATGTCTGGTTTTGTAGTTTAAGGTTGAAAATCAGACTTGTGTGCTAGTTCAAGGTTGTAAATCGGACTTTTCCCTAATTTTTATAATAACTAGGTGATACTCCACGTGTTGTTGCGGGATTTTTTAAAACAAAATCTTGAGGTGCAATGTGAAAGTAGGAACAACAAAGTGATTGCATGACAACAATCTTTTGTAAACAACATTATACATGGAATCATGATAATTTTGTTGAGAGAGGACCATTCTAAATTAGTGATCCTACATTTTTTTCTATTACAAGAATTTTGAGACATGATACTCACAAAGACATGATTTTAACCAGAGAAAATCAGTTGAAGACACAAATATCATCTAGTGGATGATGACATGGGGTATAGTGGATGGTGACATTGCGTATAGTGGATGATGACGTGGAATACTTACATGTTGAGAGAAATCTATCCATAACTTAAAGTGAAATTCATCTATATAGTTGTATATGATTTATTATTATGTGCGGGAGCAGCGCCACTGATAGACTTGTCTGGACATTGCTGACCGTTTCGCTACATCGCAGTACTGCTGCTGTCCCTACGACTCCACACGTTGCGGACGTGTCATTTCACACGGATGCATGGTTGACTTCGCTACTGCCCCTGGATGCGGCCCTGTACGACTCCACCTGTTGCGGCCGTGTAATTTCACACGGATGCATGGTTGACTTTTCGGCGGTTGCTGCAGCATAAATAAAGCAACCATCTTTCCAAGAAGTAGTGCAAAGCAGAACTAGTGTAATAATCTGCGTGTTTCTTCTTGCCATAGCTGATCACTACATCGCCCGAAGTGCGGATCGATTTCAATCTCTCCTCAAGCTGAGCTCGATCCGTCTCCAGTCCTGTCCGGCCAAGGATAATCCTGTTGCGCTGCATCACTTCGCTTCTTCCGGCGTGATTCCTTTGTCGATCGGGTTCAATCCTTAATCTTGCACCTATTTTAATTCATCGTGTTGCACTTTTTGCTGCCAGCATAAAGGTCCTCTGTATCTGACCCGTCATAACTCGTAGCATAAGTTTAGTTTTTTTTTCACTCTTAAGGGTCCTTATACCCTCAGAAAACAATAACATGGAAAGCTCCTTATCTGTTATACAGAGCATTACTATGGAACCAGGCGAAATAACTTTTGAATCACTAAGAGAAATGACTGGTGATTTCTCGGAGGACCGAAAACTTGGCGCGGGTGCATTTGGAGTTGTTTACAGGGTAAGATTTGGGTATTGTTGGTTTTCACATGCCAATTTACTACCGACAAGTGTGTCCAAGCAACTCATTATGTGATGCTTCATGCTTATAAACAATATAACTTCAACACATGATGCCGCATCATATAGTAGTATATCTGTATATGTGGTGGTATCACGCAACACAAAGCCAACACCACAAGTGACATGTCAAATATAGTATAATAAATACTAGCACAAAAGTTTAATTTATTATGAGTACTGAAAAAAGTTCTTTAACAGGGAGTGACTAAAAACGGAAAGGAGGTTGCTGTGAAGAAGCTTAAAAACAATGACCCAGAACTTGACGATAAGCAGTTCAAAAATGAGTTTAATAGCCTCAAGATGCTTAGGCATAAAAATATTGTACAGATTATTGGCTATTGCTATGAAACAAAACAGGAGCCTGCAGAGTACAACGGCAAAACAATACTCGCTGGTAAGACAGATAGAGCGTTCTGCTTGGAGTATATGCCCAACGGGAGTCTTGA
Source organism: Cenchrus fungigraminus (assembly GCA_036936925.1). Taxonomy (NCBI): domain Eukaryota; kingdom Viridiplantae; phylum Streptophyta; class Magnoliopsida; order Poales; family Poaceae; genus Cenchrus; species Cenchrus fungigraminus. The sequence goes on along the minus strand of CM072774.1, from coordinate 95,918,632 downwards.
AAAATATGTTTCTGGTATTGTCCTGCTCCATTTTAAGTATGTTATTAGGTATGGAGAGAAAAATTGTTGGGATTTTATTAATCACCCTATATGATTATCATTGCAGATGACCTTCACACAATTGACTGGCAAACACGATTCAAAATTATTAAGGGTATTTGTAAGGGTTTAAAATACATTCATGAGGATCTAGATGATCATATATACCATCTGGATCTAAAACCAGGCAATATATTGCTCGACAAGGAAATGGTGCCCAAACTTGCAGATTTTGGCTTGTCAAGGATCTTCGGTGAAGAACTGACCCGAATGACAAACACGAGCATAGGAACACTGTAAGTTGAATCTTGTATTATTTTAGTCCAGTGAAAAATGTGTGTATGAGAAATTCATTTGACATGTGGTTGAATCCAGTGGATACCAGCCACCAGAATACATAGAGCGTGGTGAAATCTCAAAAAAGTTTGACATATTCAGTTTGGGTGTCGTAATGATAAAGATAGTGTCTGGACCTAAAGGCTACATTAAACGTTCATACATGGATCCTGAAGAATTTGTTAATCAAGTAAGAACTGGTTTTTATTCCCAAGATGAATGGTTCTATTAACTAATACTATGCCACATATGTATGCGCTTTACAACCAAATAATCTCAGGTACATGAGAGGTGGAGGAACATCTTGCAGGAAACAAGGAGTGATTCCTCACTTGATATGTACTGTGAACAAGTTAATAGATGCACTCAGATAGCCTTGAAATGTCTTGAGAAAAACAAACACCAAAGGCCCAAGATAAAGGATATCATCTATCAGTTGGATGGCATGGTAAATAATGTTTCTGCAATATATTCTTCATTGCTTTCACAATGTTTTTTCTGGTTTAGTATCATTCAGCAATATGGATTTTTTCTTAAACACATAGGAGTGTTATGCATCACTATATTAACAAAAAAAGGTTTAAAACCCTTACAAACGCAGAATTACCCTTGACATAAATATAAAAATGACCTTGACCTGACACTATGCAAAGAGCCTTATGATTATTAGCATTTCCCTATCTACTAACTCTGCAATACGTATATGAAATATATTGTTCCACATGTATTACTACTGCTTCATTTCCAAAATTTCCTCATTGGAGCACAGGTGTATTCCCCATGGGCCAAAACTCAATTGATGTTTCTTACTATTATTTTCTTGGGTGTCTCACAGTTTTTCTAATTTATAGTATAGTTTGTTTCTTTCACAACATTTTTATCAAATTACCAACAAACTCATTTCCTACTGTTATATATCGTAGGTTCTATTCAAATGTACTAGAAAGTTTCTATTGGCAATTTGTAAATTGAACTGTTGGTATTTTATTTCTTAAGATGTAACTTTCCTAGTAACATCGTGGTTAATTGCTCTTAGTTTTCTATCAATCAACAAAAGGGAATAACGAGTTAAAACATACTAACGACTACAGTCACATGCAGACTCAAGGGATCTTTCATTTCTAAACATTTGCCCCACTCAATTCCAGGGTCTGTCTCTGTGCTGTTGCCAGCAAAGAAAGTTTCATTTGGTCTTGTTCCTGCATCAGTTCGTTGCTGGACCTGACAAACCAAACCGCACTGAGGAATTTGTGATAGGCGTTAGCTATCCGAATGGGTTTGGTACAACACTGGTCCACGACCGGGCGTTAACAGATACACCTGATCCCAAAGGAACCATTGTTGCGCGAGCACATGGCCTACATATGCAGGCTGGGCAGAAGGTGGACGACGCATGGTACAACACATTCAACTTGGTGTTTCAGCATGGAAGGTATGACCCGTTCTTTTTCAAACAATGTGCAAACCAATTGTTTAAACAAGTACTTTGTTCGTGGCATCAAAATTCAATGATAATGTACAGTTTTAAATAGTTTACACTGCCGAGTGCATATACATGTAAAGCAGTTAGACCAGCTTTTTTGTCTCAAAAAAAAAAGTTAGACCAGCTTTAAAGCTGAACTTGATGTAAAAGATTGGCTGTTACAGATGCTAGGAACAATTACATTTTCTAAAACAATTACATCTTTTTTGTAAGTGCATATACCTATAACCTGTGAATCTGTAAATTCAACAATAATTCCCGTACTTCTTTCTTGACAATATTTGTGCATATGAGGCAGGTATTCAGGTTCCACACTTCAGGTCATGGGAATTATGACTAAAAAGATGAAGGGAGAGTTGTCTATTGTTGGTGGCACCGGACAATTTAGAAGGGCAACAGGCACTATCGAATTTGATTCGGTCCCTGATCATTGTACCTGGGAAGATTCTGTTAAAAAGTTTGATATAGAAGTATTCTGCACTCCATAGTCTCCATGACATATATATAGGTACCATATTTTAAAATCTCTATCTACATATTTTTATTTCTCCAAGACGCAATATTCTTTTGTTTTGATTAAAATGAGTATGGAAATATCAACAATATAATAGTTTGATCGAGGAATAAACAACCAGGGTTGACTAAATCTATTGCAACGGCATCTTTTATTTGTCCCTGATAATGTGTTTAATGTATTTTGTATTTTTTCACGTAAATTTAGTTGCAGTGGTTTAGTTGCAGTGGCTATTAGCATTGACTTTAGCTCAGCTTATGCAGGTTTAGGAACGGCATCTATTGTAAATGCACAGATCAGAACTAATAATGTGATCCAGATCTATATTCATCCACAGTGGCGAAGCTAGGAACCGAGGCAAGAAGGGGCTCCCACTGCTTCTTCCTCCTCCTGGCTCCCCTCTCCCTCTTCTTCCTTAGACCTGAGCATTTCACGGGTCGGGCCGGGTTCGGGCCGGGCCGAAAAAAACCCGGGTTTTTCGGGCCGAGAAAATCCTGCCCACGCCCGTCCCATGGGACTTGTCGGGCCTCAGTTTTCGGTCCGGGCTCGGGCCGGGCCCGGGCTTGGGGCGGGCCGCCCGCGTATTTTATAGTGTAAAATAACTAAAAACAGCATTTCGGACCGGGCTCGAGCCAAAAATTTTTTCGCGGGCTTCAAGATCTCTGCCCACGCCCGTCCAGTAAGGTTCGTGGGCGGGCCTGGAGCGGCCCGGGCCGGGCCAGGCTTAAAATGCTCAGGTATATTCTTCCTCTCCATTTTGGGGGGGGGGGCTTGGTGTGGGACTCTGAGGGAGGTAGCCGGCGGTTGGAGGGGCTCCCGCCCCACCGCTGCCTCCGCCGCTGTCCATCCAAAGAGTATTTTCATGACAACTGGAATAACGTGATGGTAACAGAGCTAGTTCATTCAGGGCTGCATTGTTACCATTGGTATCTAATATACTTTTATGTCTTTATGTGTGCCAATTAAACATCTATCACCTGTTTCAAATACAAAAGTGTTTGTAGTTCGGGATCACCAATCATGAAACCATGTTAGGTTATGTAATGTATTTGATGAAGTGTTTTGTTTCTAAAATGGCATACCACAACTCACAACTCCACTCAAAATTGGAATGGATGTACATTTTAATAAGGAAAGTATCTATTCTTGCTGATATCCAATTCATGCATTCAGCCATCCATTGTTACCAAGTTTGAACCTCGAGGGCGAATGAAAAATACTGACAAATGCCACAAGTAAAAGCCTATCAATATTATTTCACCCATGGTGACTGAATATATTACAATATGTGACATCCTTATGTTTTTTTGAGCCTTTTTTTTTGAAAGGACGGCAAAAGCTTTGCCGAAGTTTTATTAGAAGGGAAACAATGTACAAAACGCGGCAAAAAAGACAAAAGGAAAAAAGGTTACAACTACAAACATCTAGGAACAACTGAGAACATCAAAAACAAAACAACTGTGCGGCTGCAGGTGCTGCAAGGGCCGACTACGAGGCGGACGGGGTGTGTACAGGTTTGTGCGTTGCTAAGTCGTATTGTTGGGCGTCCTCTTTGATAAGGAATGCTACTTCTTCAACTGATTTGGACTCAGGGTTGAAGGTCCTTCTGTTTCTTTCCTTCCAAATGTTCCACCAAAAATAAATGATGAGGTCGTCGAATGTCGGTCTCGATTGCTTGTCAATTTTTAATCTGCACTTCTTCCACCACCCATTAACCGATAGGGTGGACTCACACGATGGTAGGTTTTGCAAATTGTACCAGATTGTTAGCTGGGACCAAACTGCCTTAGTGAACGGGCAATCCTTGCAAAGATGTGTTGGTGTTTCCGCTTCGGTATTACAGAGCTTGCATTGGGGGTCATGTGGCCAGCCTCTTTTCGCCAAATTGCTAGTTGCGAGTATCTTTCTGTGTAGTAAAATCCATGCGAAGAAGCGACACTTGGGTTCGGTTTTTGCCTTCCAAATTGGACCTATGTTGCGTGTCTTTGTCCTTCCTCGAAACTGTATGAGGTAGGCACTCTTTGTTGTATATTCACCTGTTTGTGTCCATCTTCATGTTATTTGGTCCTCAATGTCAGGGTCATGTTGTATGAGCTGAATTTCCTCCCAAAGATCGACATATTCCCTGATTTCCTCTTCAGTTGTTAGCGGGCAAATCTGCGTGATCCAGAAGTTGTCTCGTAGTGCTCTTTCTACTGTGCAGTTTTTTCTTCTGGATTTTCTGAAAAGTAATGGGGCCAAGTTTCTCGGTGACTGCCTGTCGAGCCAGCTCGAGTACCAAAAGTTCGTCTTGTTTCCTTTCCCCACCTTTATTATCATTGAGGCATGGAACAGATCTTTATCAGTCTTGTCGCAGGGGAGCTCCAGCCCCGTCCAAGGCCTGTCGTTGTTTTTCCATTGAAACCAATACCATCTTAGCCTAAGCGCCCTTGCCAATCTTTCCAAGTCCAGGATCCCAAGCCCCCCGAGGTCTTTGGGTGTATAGACTGTCGACCAATTTATTAGGCAATGTACTCCACTCACTTTTTCCGGTTCCTCCCCCTTCCATAGGAAGCTTCTTCTTAGGCGATCTATTTGCTTGATTAGCCACTTATGAGTTGGAAAGACAGTTAGGTGATAGATCGGTTGGGATGTGAGGACACTTTTCAAAAGTGTTTCTCGGCCCGCCGATGATAGCATTTTCCCCTTCCATCCAGGCAGCCTGGCGCCAATCTTGTCGATTAAGGGTTGAACATCTATTCTCGTGAGCTTACGTGTGTGCAACGGTAGGCCTAGGTATTTCCCAGGGAACGCCATGACCTTGCCTGGGAAGCCCATCAATGCCTCTGAAATTAAATCTTTGGTGCACCGAATGGGGAATACTTCCGTTTTGCTCAAGTTTACCTTTAAGCCCGAACAATTTCCGAATGTTTGTAACAACTGGTGAATGCGCGACAGCTCCTGTTGGTTCGGGTTTGCAAAAATTGCCGCGTCGTCCGCGTAGAGAGAGCATCTAAGCTTAGCTGACCTCGGGAGGATTGGTTGTATGATGTTTTTATTCGCTGCAAGTTCCATTATCCTATGCAGTGGATCAATAGCCAAAATGAACAACATCGGCGAGAGTGGGTTGCCTTGTCGCACCCCCCTCGCATGTCGGAATTTTCTCCCGGGGATGCCATTGAGGAGCACTCTGGAGGTTGAGGTGGCGAGGAGGGTGGCGACCCAATCTCGCCATCTTTGGCCAAAGCCTAGTGCCGCCATTACCTCAAGAGGAAGGCCCAACTAAGTGAGTCGAACGCTTTTGAGATATCCAGTTTTATGAATAACGCCGGCCTTTTCGCTTTGTGCAACGCTTTTATCACACCTTGTACATAGATGAAATTGTCATGTATACATCTTTTTTGATGAAGGCATTCTGAGCTCCGGAGACAAGCTCGTCGAGTTTTGGCGCCAGTCTGTCTGCTAGCAGTTTGGTTATGATTTTTGCGAGGCTGTTGATGAGGCTGATTGGCCGAAAATCAGATAAGTGAGTGGCATCATCTCTTTTTGGCAGTAGTACAATATTGGCTTCGTTGATGAGATCCAGGCGCCTTGTTCTCAGGGAGTGAAAAGCTTGGAGCGCCTCAGTTAGGTCCGCACCTATAATGGGCCAACATTTTTTATAGAATAAGCCGATGAAGCCGTCTGGTCCTGGTGATTTCTCTACTGGCAATTGCTTGATCACCTTTTTAATCTCATCCTCCTCAAAAGGCTCCTCCAGATCACTCAGATCATGTGTTTGGTACCCTAGGTGGCTCCAGTTTAAGCTCAGAGTTCTTTGTTGCACTTCCCCGAGTAGGCTAGTTAAGTGATCATATACTGCTTCTTCCTTTTGTTGGTGGTTATTAGTAGGTCTGAGGTTTGTATGGATGATGGGGATGTGCAGTTTTCGCTTCCTGTTGTTTGCGTGCAACATGAACAATTTGGTGCAAGCATCTCCTTTTCTAATCCATGTCAGTCTGGAGTGTTGTCATGCCCGGGTTCTCTGGATAGCCGCGAGCCTGTCTGCTTTGGCCTTGAGGTAGCGTCGGAATTCGAGCTCTTCTGGTGTCATCTGTCTTTGTTCTTGTGCGGTGTCCAGGAGAAGGAGCGCTTCCTTCGCAATAGCCAGGCGGAGTGGTAGACTACCTAGGTTTTGCCTTTTCCAAATTTTGAGGGCTTTTGCTATTCGGATGAGCTTGACATGCATCCGTAGGATAGCGTCCTGTGTGTTTACTGGCTGGTTCCACACCTCTTGAATTACTTCCAAAAACCCTAGCATGTTAACCCAAAAAGATTCGAATCAGAAACCATTGTAGTGTTGGCGTGCCACATCTCGGGTCAGGAATAGTGGGCAATGATCTGAGCCCATAGTTGGTAGCGCTTGCAAATCGACGTTTGGGAACAAGGCGTGCCATTCTGGTGTGCCAAAGAAACGATCAATTCTTGTGAACGTTGGGGTATCTTGTTCATTGCTCCATGTGAATTTTCTACCCCGTAGGTCTAATTCCATTAGTTGGTTTGCATCGATCACTTGCTTGAACCTATTCATTAGCCTCCTGTTCAGTCTATTATTATTTTTGTCTTCCGCCTTATAAATGAGATTAAAATCTCCCACTATGAGCCACGGTTCAAGACAGTTGACCTTCATACTCTCTAGCTCATCAAGGAAGGCTAGTTTATCCTGGTCGGTTTGTGGACCGTAAACCCCAGTGATCGTCCATGATGCATTGTCCGCCTTCATGGTTATGGTCGCGGAAACCGTGTATGTCGTGGTGCATGCATTGTGCAATTTGAAATGCCTATCTGTTGCTGCCAACAAGATGCCGCCCCTAGTGTCATTTGCTGGCAGTGCCGCGAAAGTTTTTGCAAAGTCCTGTCCTAGCGTCTCAGCGACCAGACGTGTTGTCCAGTGTGCTATTTTAGTTTCTTAAAGGCAAACAACTGTCGCCCCGAATGAGATTATCGTATTGCGCACACTCGCTCTTCGTGCAATCGCATTCAGACCTATGACATTCCAGCACAGTACATTACAATCTTTTTGTGACATAAAAACGAAGACTGGCAACTTGCACTACTTGGTCTGTTGGCGAAACCAACCTGATGACTAGTTCGCCCGGGCTAGGCGCATGGGCCAGATACAAAGCCGGTGACAAACCCGTCGCTGACGCTAGGAAATGGGCGAACTTCATGGACGTCGATGCTGGGCCAAACATGGCCGAAGCACCGCTGAAGCCGCAGGGCCTAACTGCCGGCCCATTTAGGATTACAAACAGAGTTAAGTTCTGAAAAGTCTTGCTAAACATTATGACAAATACGTTGACTATGGTAGCTGATGGGCGCTCCTGCAGAGGACCGCCCTGTCATCCGGCCGTCTAGGCCTCCACAGCTTCTGCTTGTGCCGATGCTGGCGCCGGTGTGACCCTGCTCTTCTTGTTGCTTCTGGGCTTGTTTCCTTGTTCCACCAGAGCCTGGATCACAGCCATCTTCATGCTGGTCAAAGGCTTTGGTAGATGTCACGCAAGTGTATCAAAATCAGGTTTATCAGCACAATTAGCTGCTTTTGGTGATAACTCACCCAGTTTGCTAATCAGGATACTTTGTGCGAGCTGAATACTATTTTTCCCAGGTTGTAGTTTAGCTTTTTCTGCCAGGCGTGAGCTTTTCCTCTGACGGGGAGTTTGTGTATTTTTGTGGCTTTTTTGCTGGATGGGATTAACCCTTGGTGGTGTGCTTAGGATGGGAGCAGCTGGTATGTGTGCAATGAAATTGAGAAAGCTAGTCATCTCATCAACCTCTTCATGTTCCCTACCAGAAGGAACCTGGTTATCAGTGGGAATGTTGAGGTCCTCCTCTCTACTAGGTTTAAGAGCTTGCGTGGTTTCTGCCGCAACCACCTCAGAGGTGCCTGCAGCTACAGTTTCAGGTTCGGCAGCAGCCGGATCAGTTGTGGCGTGTGCCTGGATAGGAACCTCCAAAGGTTCAGTTGTAGGGGGCTCTATTGATTGTGTAGGATTTTGCACATTAATAAAAAAACCATTCGGGATGCTAGAAAGTGGTTGTTGAACAATCTCTTCTAAAAAATTCTCCTCTGGTATGCTAGAGGGTGGTTGCTGAAAATGTTGTTCTTGCTGACCTGAGGGTGCATCTACAGATTGTGGAGTGGGTTCAAGCACTTGTGCCATGTCTAGTGTAGAGGTTGCTTGTGTGCAATGCTCGGGAACTATGTTAGTGGGTACTACTTCTGATTCCTGAACAAAAAAAACTATCCCTTTGGCAACATTGCTCATCATCATTTGTAATAAAGGTTGTACTATGGAACAATTCAGAGGAGGGGCCTGTAAGCGGCTCAGGATTTATGATGCGAACCTGCTCGGCCTCTGTGAGTGTACTGACGATGAGTTGCTACTGCCAAGCTGCTTCCGCCGCCTTGGCCCCTCCACCCGGCGACTGGACGTGGGCCCAGCCTGGTGCCTTCTCCAGCATGTGCATGATGCGTTGCTCCTTGGAGAGAGCTCCTGCAGACAACTGTGGAGTGAGCACCTCTTCATGCATTGGGTCAAACCACTCAAATGAAGTTGCAGTTTTAAAGCACAGGGATTCAACTAGAAGAACGCTGAGGTCTGTGGCTTGGTGGTGCTCACCCAGGATGTTGGCCAGGGGGTTGGCGAAGGTGACCCTTTTGCTGGAAACCTTGGGGCGCCATGTGGCCTCCTTCTGTGTGCCGACTCTGCTGCAGTAGCCCCCATAGTGCCAGTTCTCGCCACGATGGTTGGTGTTGGTGCTGTAGCAGTCATCCACCGCTCCCCGGCAATGTGTCGTCCTCCCCCAGGAGGATTGGCTGTGATGACGCCTGACACCGCGGTTGGGGTTGTCGTCGTAGTCGTCTCTGTCCCGGCAGGGACGGTATTCACGGTCGGTGCGGTTGTCGTGTCCTTGGCCACTGCGCCGCTCTCCCAAGGCGTCCGGCTTCCCGTAGCTCCACAGGAACTCCCGGCGTGGCTTCCTGTTGGGTTGGTCATCTCGTCCTCCGCGTCCTCCATGGAAGGAGAGGTCCTCCACCACGTCTAGTGGACGTGCAGCCTGAAGTCGTCGCCTCTCTTGCGGCCTCTTGGTGGGGAGTTGTGGTACTGTGCGGAGTCGTCGTTGTGCTCGTACTCATCCCTGTTAGGATCAGAGATCGTCAGCAGCACCCGCTTTGGGATCTTACTTGGGTTGGAGGACCACGCCCAAAGATCATAAGTCCTCATGCGGTCCTGGCGACGAGTGTAGCCCTCGACGTAGTGGATGGCACAGGTGGGGCCGATGACCCTCGCCGCCACCTCCTCGGACCAGGCATGGACCGGCACCCCCTCAATGCGCAGACGTACGCGAAACTCCAGCTTGCTCTCCACAGCGCCACGACGCACCGTCCACCGCTCGAAGTTGAACACCCGGCCGCGGTTCCTCACCACGCGGTGATGCAGGGCATGGTAGCACGAGCGGCTGTCGGAGAAGAAGATGAGGTACTGCTCGGGGAAGTGCTTGACCACCTTGAACTCCCTACGGTCGATGCGAAGCTCCTCCTCCAGTGCGTTGACGACGTGGTGGGTGCCGGTGTCGTGGCTGTTGCCGTTGAGCCAGCAAACCGCTGCCTTGTCGATGATGGCATCCTGCTTGCGCTTGATCGCTCCGGTAGCAACGATGGCGCAGTACGCCAGGTCCGGGCGCGCCTGGGGCTCGCCGGGGTAGGTCGCCATGGCCGCCAGCTGTCCCTTGGCGACTTGGAGGTAGGAGCGCTCGGCCGAGCAGGTGTGCCCGGCGGGCGGCGGAGGCGACGCTGTTGCTGGGGAGGGAGCGGTGTGGGATTGAGGCCTTGGCTATCGCTCGGTGTTCTTAAAGCCACTCCTCCCGGAGGGGCAGCAGTGGGCCTTGTGCCCCCATTGCAGGCATCTCCAACATTTACTCTGGTACCGGCACTCTGCAACTCTGTGTTCCGTTGAGAAGCAATTGAGGCATTTGCCTCTGACATGAGCTGTGTATCTCTCTCTTCTCTGCAAATCCTCCTTTGGTTGGTGGGGCGCTTCGAACACTCTTGAATGCTTGACCTCTTTGCGCCACCAGTAGGCCGGCTTGACAACCTGGAAGCCGTGCTCGTCAACCTGCTGGTGGATTTTGGAGTTGACAGGCGGAGCTCTTACTGATGAATGCTGGTGTGGATTCGCGTGTTGGTGGAACCGTTGTTGGCTCTTCTCGTTCCACTTCTCAGTCTGTGCTTGAGCGGAGGAGTGAATGTTCACAACCTCTTTTGTCCTTGAGCAATCTCCTTGCAAAAGAATCTGCTGCCCCGTTGAGCTGTAATCCGCCATGGCCTTGAATGGAGGTGACCGCTGTCCTTGTGGTTGAATTTCCTGAGCGCAGACTGTCCACACTACCCCCAAGCTGCATAAGCATCTTCCTTATGAACCAAGACCATCCACTTCCGCAAGTACCGTGGAATGCTCCCTTAGTGGAAGGCATGACCTCTTCCCTTACATCAACCAACTACAGCCAGGTACTTTCAGTCTTTCACAATGCCAACTTTGCCAAGTCCACCATCCTTGACCTGAAGCATGTACAACACAATCGGACCAACCAACTGTATCATAAATGCCATAGAGAGCAATATAGTTGCCAGCATTGCCTTCTTCTAACTCGAATAGCCTATAAGCTGCAATTTCCCCAACATTGACGCTCTAAAGCATCCGCAAGCAGAGAGCAACCCTCCCCCACACACTTGCATTGGGCTCCATAGGCAACTTTCTTATGAAATCAGCAGTTTCTTCAATGGATCCAGCACACACCAAGAGGTCAACCATACATGCATAACGGTCAACAGCGGGCCCTTACACCATGAACATTGCAGCTGAATTATAGCATACTGGCTCTTGTTTCCTCCATCCTAGCACTTCTTGATACAACAAGGATGTCTGGATAAGATCATCATAGGTTCCAAGTCCACAAGCACTCGGCACAGCAAGATATAAAACTTCTGCCACACATCATCTGCAGCAAGGAGCAACTTTGCCCTCGCAAATTCATTGACCAATTAGCTCGCAGTTCATGATCAGATATTCATTTTCAGATGCTGAAGTGCTCATAGACTCATGTAAGCGATGTAAAACCATAGTATTTGTCTCCTCTTTTTTTGTCCGGGTATGGAATGACACATAGAGTAACATATTTGCTGGTATTGCCTTCTTTCTAATTCAAATAGTAGGCTATCTGTAATCTGTCCGCACCAACAGTATTATGCACTGTGAAAAATCGTTTTCTCAGTATGGCAAGCAAATCATCTTAGCCCTGTTGGCAGCCTCCACCATTCCTTCCTGAAAAGATCAAGGATCTCTGCACTCTGCTGCTCTCCCGGCCCTCGCATACCCCCAGTGACACCATGCAATTCCACACAACAGAGTCCCTCTCTGGCATAGTGGCATCTCGTCAAACATTCTCACAGCAACATCCCGTATCGCCTTGGCGTACAGCAGCTCGCCAGAAACCAAAGATTTGGGAACAATCCGAGCCGGATGGCAACGCGAGCATTCCATCGAACATCTGGCGGGCGCGACGGAGAGCCCCGCAGCGGCAGGCCGACAGGGCAGAGTTGGATAAAGTCGGCGTCAAATGTGGCGTGTTGAAGGCACGCAACAACCGCCCGTGCCGCGCGTGAGGACTGCCGAGATGCGGCCGCAGCTGGCGGCGGCAATGGAATTTCGACGACCGCCGTGGGAGGATGTTATTGTGTGCCTGCGATGCTTGGGTGTGTGTAACGAGGACCAGGCCCAACTAGACGAGGAGTAACTAAGACTTCGAAGCCCACTCCGCTGCTAATCAGCAGCGAGTTCGTCCGGCACGGAAGCGGGTGGTTAGTCCCACATCGGTTGGCGTTTGAGGGCGGCGAGCTGGTGAATGCTATAAAATAGTGGGTGGGTGCACGTTTGCAAAGCATGATCCTTCAGGCAGTTAAAGGGACATGATGAGTGGTAAAAGCTCGCAATTTTGATGCGAGAGGGGTGCCTGCCCCAAATAAGCCTGTTACGACAACAGGGTACTCTCAGTGTTTACCATCTGATCCCGAAAATGAAACAATTTTTTTAACTTTTTTGTTTTGGATTTGGGATTTTTGAATTTCAACTGGATGTTTTTTACTTAGTTAATTTGCTTTGGATTTCGATATATGAGTTGCTGTTTAGAAACTTTCCAAAGGGAGAGGCAGGCCAGGCCCATGTCGCCGATGATGGGTAGCGATGCCTGCCAGTGCCCGCCCACTGGACGGACCAGCTTCTTTAGCGAAATCAAGGAATCAGGTTTCAAATATCAATCGCCTAAAAAAAAATTTGGGACCGCCAAAATGATTGTGAGATTTGTGCATGTGCACTAAAAAGTATATATACATATGGATTAAATCATATAAATATTGGATCATATGGATTATGGAGTACATTACAAGTGGAATTGAAAGAATAGATAAGGAAATAAGAGCAGAGACTCTGTATTATGTTAGCTAAATTTGAAGTTTTTTACCCATCCTAAAAATAGAAAACAATCTAACAATCTAATTTAATGAGGTAATCCAAGAGATTAGGTAAAAGTGGATAGTTATATTCAAACCACAGGTCCACGTCTTCTTTTTTTCGTCGTTGTATACGCAGGCAGTGCCCTGTATGGCATGCTTGGCCAGCAGCGGTCACACTGCCTCGCACCGTCGCACACGCGCACGCGCCGCCGCCGCATGGTTCGCCAGCGCCGCTCCAGCCGCTGCAGTCGTCGCTTTGCTATCTGTTGTTGTAGATCCGCCACTATTCTGCTCGGATCCGCCACTGCGCCGCACGAATCCACCCTCCCTACCGTATGTGTCTTGTTTATCGATGCTTCATACCGCTATCTCACCGGAGGTGGGGGTGGGGGGGGGGGCGACGGCCAACTGGCGGGGGTGGCACCGTGGTGGCGTGCCCATGGAAGGGCGCTGTGGTCGGAGGTGGCGACGGTTGGGTGAGCTCGGGCTTGTCGAAGACAAGCGGTACTGTTGCACCGGCGTCGCTGTGCTGGTGTCCGGCGACGTCCACGATTGAAGCCGTGCTCGGTGTCGAAGCGCGGGAGCAGCGAAATCGGTGTGGGGCCTGGGGGCGCAGGCGCGGAAGGACATCGATGGCGAGCGCACCGCGCTAGCCAAAAGTATCGAGGGTCGTCATGAGTATAGCGAGTGGGGATAGTGATGGACTTTGATAGTGATTCTCTTGGAAGCAATTTTTCCTCTCAGATTTCTTTTTTTAGCCAATTCATGAGTCTCTTGGAGTTACTCTAATACGACAAATCCAATAAAAGGGCCACATGGGCTTTTAGTTGGTCATGGGCCTCCAAACTGGTCTTCACTTAGGATCATTAGTTTGCTGCATACCATTTCTATCGCATGAAAATGAACCTTCTGTTGGGGAAAATATTTCGCAACTAACCCCCTGCATCTTCGGCTCAACGGAGAAGATCGGGAGACGTTTCTACTTTTGCTTTTGCTATTTCAGGAAACGATCGCGAGTCAACTGGCGAAGACCAAGCGAAGCTTGGGATCTTCGTTTTCCAGAAGCCAGGCTCACCGGGCGAAAGGCCAAGCGAAGCTTGGAGTCTACGCTCCGAGAGGGCGAGGTCCGCGCGCGAAGATACGAGGGAAGAGCTACCGCGAAGTCGAGTCGAGGTCTGACGAAGGTGCAACGCGAAGAAGAACGGTTGGAAGTGAGGCGCGTGATTTTCAAAGGAGCAACCTTCGCTTGATCTTCGGGCAGAGACGGCAAGGACGCAGATAGCGACTGAGAGAAAGTCTGCGAAGGGAAAAGCTTCAGCAAGGATTTCGCGAAAAGCGTGGAGGCAAATGAAGAACGAACCGCCACGGTAGCGGACACGTAGACAGGCGAGGTGTAAAGTGATTGTCTGTAAAGTGTGTGAGTACGGAGCCCTGCGAGGTTACCAAAATACCCCTAAGATGCTTCGCACAATGTGAAAAAGTAATGGTAAATGTTGTAAAGTGTAATTGTTACGGGCCTATAAAAAGGACCCGACGGTAATGAAATGGAGGCGATTGGAAGGCGGCTAAGTTTTTTACACTTAGTTACTTTCAAGTTTCATACTCTTCGGTTTGGCAGACGTGTTCCCCTTTCTTTAGTTCGTTTCGACTGTTGGCCCCTCTTCGGGTAACATTTTTATCCCAACACCTTCTTTAGAATTTATTTGATTAGAGTTGGATTTGGATGTCCAAAATAATCGTGAGGTTTTTGCATGTGCATTCAAAAAAGTTCTATGCCATCGTGTTCCTTGGTGTTTGTCACAAAATATATAAATGTCATGTCATCATGATTAAATTAAAAGAAAAATTGAAACATAGAAAAACAAATAATGGAAATCAACAAATCCAATAAAAGGGCCACGTGGGCCTCTAAACTTAGGATAATACTTTCATACAATTTCTGATAAAAAAATTGAACATTCTTTTACTAGGGACGAGTAACCGTGTGTCCGTATTTACCATATTTCTTGTATGGACTTTCATTTATAATAATATTTCCCCACGAAGTAGTGTGTTCCCCTCTACTAACTGAGGCTCAAGCAAATAATGGGACAAAAGGTTGTTTTCGAATGCCCGCCAATAAATTTCCCAAAAAAAAATGCCCGCCAACAAATTGTTCACATCACATCCTGAACTATCTCTCAAACCTCATAATAAAGATCATAACAGAAACAAGAGTTGCCCCATCTAAGTAGCTAGCGGGTGGTTCCTCGCATTTGTTGCGGGCAAAATACCTAATCATTTTCATAACTTTTATACAGTCTTAAACAGTGATTATATTCTAGCCGACCTAGCTCAGTGGTAGAGCGCGTGGCTTTTAACCACGTGGTCGTGGGTTCGATCCCCACGGTCGGCGTTTAGTTTTCTTTTTGGGAGATGATGAATTAGCTGTTTTATTTTTTCTCTTTTTTGCATCTCCAGAAACATTTCAGCAAAGATGTCAAATTTGGAACCCTCCAAACATCACATCATTGCATCACTCACTTAATACAGCCAGAACAACCATGATTGAACCAAACATATCTTCAGCGTATCACCCGTTCGACTTGTTTTGCTCTTCACGGTCTACTGTGCCACAATGTTAGTGTTGCTTGTCTAATATTTCAATAATCTGTCCAATGTAAAAAAAAAAAAACTAAGGTCTGTTTAGTTTCTTCTAAAAAAATTCATCGTATCACATCCGATGTTTGGACACATGTATAGCTGTTTTACTTGGAAATTTGTTTTCTTTTCTGTTTTTGCATCTCCAAAAACATTTCATCAAAGACGTCAAATTTGGCACCCTCCAAATTGTTTTGTTTTCTGTTTTTGCATCTCCAAAAACATTTCATCGAAGACATCAAATTTGGCAGCCTCAAAACATCACACTTACTCCCTCCGTCTTATTATATAAGCATTTGCAGCATTCAAAGTCAAAAATAAAAGTGGGAGGAAATTACGCATGTGCTCCTGATTTCTTTTATGAAATAGGAAAGGACAACAGGTGTGAACTAGGCAAAAACAGCACATGGCTTACATCTTTTCACCAATGACTACAAATTTTTCACTCGACAAAGCACAGGCACCAAGTTCAGGTCATGTTTGGAATGAAGGAATAAAAAACACAGGAATCGTAGGAATCATAGGAACGAAGGAAGAGGAAAATAGAGGAATGAAAAACACAGGAAATGAATACAAATGTGTGTTCAGAATGCACGAATCAAAAAACATACAAATCAGGAACATAAGAGTAAAGAAAATATCATTTGCATTTAAGAATAGATTAATTAATAGATAATTAGATACACATGAACACAAGCTATTTTTATTATCTCATAATGATCCCACGTGACCATGCAGCCAACTATTTTCCCTCAATTACAATTATAGGTTGCTAATATGTTTTCATTAAATTTTCTTTTCTTTATTCTTTTCTTTTTTTATTTTCCTTTCTTTTTATCCGATCCCCTCGGGCCTCCACCGTCAGGCGTCCACGGTCCACACATTCTTTTCTCTCTCATCTTCTATCTCCTCACGTTGTCGCCACACTCCACCCGCGCGTCCCACGGCGGAGAAATCCCCGCGCCGTCGGCCTCGACCCCTAACTCCTAGTGCAACCTTCTGCTACCCCCGCTGCTCGCCGGTCCTCTGCGGTCCCCTCGTTGCTCACACGGTGGCGCGCTCCTGCCGCTACCCCTTCCGGACCAATGACGATGGCATGGTGGACGTGGCCGACGCTGTCGCTGGGGAGGACGACGGAGGTGGCACGGGTATGTAGTCACTAAGGGCTCAGTGCTCCGGCAAGGCCGTCCTGCTGGCACCTTCGCCTGCATCAGGGGTGTTGCACGCGCACGGCAATTTCTTCTAGGCCTTCTCAGGCCATCTCCGCCAGGAGCCCAAGCTCCACACCAGCGGCGAGAAAGAACATCAAGTAATCGTTCCTCATCAAGCGCTAAAAGTATAGCTGTCGCAGGCTTCAGCAGCACAAAGAGAAAACAAGATGTGGGAGTGGAGATTCTAGTTCCTGTGAAATCTCAAGGTTGCTACAGTATTCCAGGGGATTGAGATAGTTCAGTTCCTCCATTCCGGACGTAGTCACTGGAATATGAGGAATGGATTCCTCCAAAATTCCTGTGAATAACCCAAAATCAAGTGCCAGCAGCAGCACTTGATTTTTTTTATGGGAAGGCTGGAGAGTTTATTGGTGGGGAATCCAATATAGGGCCCACAAAACACCCCCAAGAGCTTACATTATGGGAAAAAATTCAAGTGCACCATATTAAGATAATGCGACGGAGGGAGTACTATACGATTTGTTTTGCTCTCCACGGTCTACTATGCCGCAATGTTACCGTTGCTTGTTTTGTGATATTCTAACGATCCAATAATATGTCCAATGTAAAAAAAACTAAGGTCTTTTTAGTTTCTTAAAAAAACATCCCATCACATTGGATGTTTGGACAATATGGGGCATTAAATGTAGACGAAAAAATAACTAATTGCACAAATTCAACAACTTTGCGAGATTAATTTTTAAACATAATTAATACATAATTAGACAATATTGTGCTACAGTAATCATGTTCTAATGATGAATTAATTAGACTTAATAAATTTGTCTTCGCGGTTTCCAAGCGAGTTCTGTAATTGTTATTTTATTACTATCTGAACACCCATTCTAAATTTCCATTAAACATCTGATGTGACACCACAAAAATGAGCATCTCCAAGAGTATATAAATCTCTTCCTGATCCTTGGTTTTTACCAGTAGAAAAAACTTCTCTCCAACAACTCCTATTATATCTTCTTAATCTTTTCGGATTCCCGAACAATCACCTTGTTCCTCATAAAGTTACACGCTTATGAGTCATGACTAATCTAAAGGTGGAAGGGCATAGAAAGAATATAGATTACGTGAGGGTTCCTGATGTAAATGTACAAGAGATAACGAATATAGGAAGTGGTGAAAATGATTTAGAAATAATATAAGATTTCAGATGTAAAATTGTCTTCTACATTTTAGGAGTTGATTATTAGAAACTCTTGGAGATGACATTCTTTATTCCTTCCAATAATTTTTATGAGTGGTAAAACTTCATATTTCTTGGAGATGCTCTAGAACCATTTTGGAGGGTAGGCTGTTTCGAAAATTATCACTATTTCCCATATTTTTTATGAAAAAGTCATCTAAAAAATCCTCACATAGATTTTATCGACAATACGTAGGAGAGCTGCGTATCTTATATTAAGAAGATAAAAAGAGTTGCATCTGTATTACAATGTGGGCTACCGGGCACATGCACATGTAGTGGCAAAGCTTGGACTAAAAGTGAGAGGGGACAATGTTATGACCTCCTAACTTCTGTCAGCGGCTTTTTTAACATCTCTCACGACTATACTAAACATTGTCAAGTCAACTCTTTGAGGACCATACCTAACTTCTCCTAGTCCAAAATATAATTGGACAAGAACTGTCTGACATACCGTGCAACGACCACTATTAATATCTAATCTTATCTTTGCTCAAAAAATATCTAATCTTATTTTAACTACACTAGATCTAGTGATTATGAACTAAATTGCTTGGAATAAAATTACTAAATCATAATCTACTAAAACTACTAAATCTATTAAATCATAATCTACTACTAAATCTAATATACTGCACTACTTAAATGTAGTTAAACAAAACCGTCATCTCATCGTTTAGATCTACGCAAATTTGCTTAAAAAAAGACACTTCAAATCGGCTACATACCTGAAATGAGAGATCCGGCAGAGCTTCGCTACTGGCCCCCACCACCTCACTACCTTCCTTATCCTCTCCACCCTCTCTTCTTTTTTTTTGTAATTTTTATGCATTTTCGAGGAAATTTCGAGCCTGTATAGGGGAGGAGAGCTAACCACAAGTGCAAACGGTTCCGTTTGCAATGGCGGTTGCTCAACTACCGTTTAGAATGGCGTTTGGTGCCTGCACCGCGGTCCCAGGCAGTCAACTGCCATTTCCCACAGCGGTTGCATCCTGGGGCCTGCTTGCCGACGAATAAAGCTGGCGGTTGAGCCAGCCGCCGTTACAAATGGCGGTTCAGCCTCCAACTGCCATTGCAAACGGCAGACGAAGGCTATTTTTAAAAATTTTCCGGACATTTATTTTTGAAAAATCGTGAAAAATTATAAAAAAACTTCCAACTTCCCATCCTGACGACAAAAAGGCCCAATACCCCGTTGAGGCCCAATATAATGGGGCAGAGGAGCCGTGTGCCCATGCACAAACTTGTGAATTTGTATTTTTTAGTTTGAAAAATGAAGTGAAAGAATGGTATTTGTATTAGTGCTACTACTGATTTGACATCTTTATTAGAAAGTGCTGCTACAAGAAGAAATTTCTTCCGCTGTTATGAATATGTACTTTAGGCTGTAAAAAAAATTACTACTCTGAAAATATTTTGAAGGGATAGACTAGACATGGATCGCCGACCTACTTGGCTAGCCGCAATCAGCTCGGCGTCAGATTAGACCAGAGCTGCTGAAAAAGAAAATCATATCGATAATAATGTAGTACATGTACTTTGAAAATTATGGATCACAGTTTTGCCAGATCAGTACTATACATTTTTATTCTTAAACAAAATTCACTGTCAAGCCGACCTAGCTCAGTGGTAGAGCGCGTGGCTTTTAACCACGTGGTCGTGGGTTCGATCCCCACGGTCGGCGTTTTTCTTCTTTTGCATCTGAAAAACATTTCAGCAAAGGCGTCAAAGTTGACCTTCCGTAGCACCCTCCAAATATCACATCATTAATTGACAGGACAGCTACACACATACTTAATCCACAAGATGAAATGTCAGAACAACTATTATTGAACAAAACAATATCTTCAACAACTCGATCCTGTCCGATTTGTTTTGCTCTTCACGGTCTACTGTGCCACAATGTTAGTTTTGCTTGTCTTGATATTCTAAGATCCATGCCCGTATAGATAACAATAGTCAAAGATATATTTGAAAGACCATAACATAGTACACAATGTAGTATGTGGCGGATACACGGCTGGGGCCAGTAGGGTTATAGCCCCAGTCGTTGGGCTGAAATGTCCACGTGATGTTACTATTGCAACAAGAGTCGTTGGCCCAACTCAACTAGCAATTACCTCTGTGGAGTGGCCCTAGGCGTGGGCTGGGCCTTCATCTACCCCTGAACGTGCAGTCCTGGTCTTTGACACTCCCTGGAGGATCATACTAGTCATCATCCTTTTTTTCTACCAACTATTAGAAAGTTCAAAGAACCACATCATATCCTGACCAAGTTATAAATAATACTATTTTGTTGGCTCACTTCTTCAATCACAAGGGAGTTGAACTTTGATTTGTATATATCCAGTTGTAATCAACTATCATTCTAGCAAGCAGCAACAATCATGGTAGGTAATGGATTGGAACCCCTACTATTATTTGGAACACAATGCACTACACTCCAATATTTGTATTGGAGTTTG
Source organism: Cenchrus fungigraminus (assembly GCA_036936925.1). Taxonomy (NCBI): domain Eukaryota; kingdom Viridiplantae; phylum Streptophyta; class Magnoliopsida; order Poales; family Poaceae; genus Cenchrus; species Cenchrus fungigraminus. The sequence continues at coordinate 95,898,215 of CM072774.1, read as the reverse complement.
GAGCACCCAAACCTTATCATCGCTATATCATTGTCTCTCTCTTTTGAGCTTTGACCAACTCAACGGCGAGCTCAGACGAAGCAGCAACAGCCATGCCGAAGCTGGAGGCCATGCTTGCCTCCTCCGTCCTCAGCGTGGTGAGCCAACAGATCGGCGACACCATCAGAGGCCAGATCAGGCTGCACTGGGACTTCACCAAGGACCTCAACAAGATGAAGATGGCGCTGGAGTCGGTCGAGGCCGTGCTCAAGGACGCCGAGAGGCGGTCGATCCAGGATGCGGCGGTGCGGCTGTGGCTGAAACGCCTCAAGGACGCCATGTATGCCATCTCCGACATGCTCGACGAGTTCGAGGCTGGCAACAAACCGTCTGGACTTAAGGTATGCATCATGTATGTGCTTTAATAAAGTATATAAGTGTACTTTTTGGTTCGCCACAAATAAAATTTAATTTCAGCATAATGCAGAAGGAGTTAGGATAGCTCAGTTGATTTTTTTATATTTGAGTTCTACATATCCTACTTAATTCAGGATTAATAGAGCTCTTAAAACTTGTCTTTTTTCTTGACACAATTTACTTCTTGGTCTCCAAGATGTAAACTTTGACTACTAAATGAGAACTATATTCATATACAGACAGCAATCTTGATAGTTATACACATATCTGTTGTTTAATTTTTGAAATTTGATTGCAAAGTTAGTTATAGGATGCCATATATAAGAACACTAAGGAAGTTACGTATGTATCTAGTTAGCTGGGTTGTAACGTTTTTGCTAGGGACTGGGATTTCGGTTGTAACTTTTCTCGATTACAGAGAAAGCTCTGAATAATTTTGTACAAGTTGAACAAAACATTCATGTTTTCTGATGAACAGTAGCTTTTTTCTGCAAAAAGTTTCTGTGTGGGACCAAAAGAGTTCTGTTGGAAAATCCGGGGACAATCCCTATCTCAATCTCCTTTCTATTTTCAGGAGCAGACTTTAAGAAATTTCACCTAAATTTAGAACCCTTCCGGTAGTAGTGTAGTATTGATTGGATTGCTCTACGAGCTTCACAGCATGAAATAAAATCTCAGTTTTCTCAAAGCATTAATAGATCAAGAATTTTCTTGCAGCTTGCAGTTATAATCCCAGGTATCCCAATTGGTCCCAGATTTTCCATGGCTAATAAGATGAAGAAAATGAGAGGGGAATTGGAGAACATCACAAACCAACACCAGAATTTCAGATTCACAACAGACATCAGTTGTAATGTTCTACCGTTTCCTGATGAACGGGAAACAGATTCGTACTTGAATGATGAAACACTCATTGTAGGGAGGACAAAAGAGAAAACAAGAATAATGGATTCCTTATATGAGAGCACAATGGAAGGTGTCACCATCCTTCCGATCTATGGCATTGGAGGCATTGGCAAGACTACCTTAGCAAAACTGGTTTTCAATGATACCCTATTCAAAGATTATTCCCAGGTATGGATCTATGTGTCTCAGATATTTAACCTGAATAGAATCAGCAACTCTATAATATCTCAATTATCAAAAGGGGAGAGCAATATAGCTGAGAAGCAAATGATGCGCACCCGTCTTGTGGAGCTACTTGCTTCTGCTAGCAAGAAAATTATGATAGTTTTAGATGACTTGTGGGAAGAAAATGATATCCAATTGGAAGAACTGAAGGGTATGCTAACGATTAGAGATGGTGGCAAGGTCATTGTTATAGTAACCACACGCGACGAATCCATTGCCAAGAAAATTTGCACCGTTGATCCATACAAGCTACTGCCATTGGTTGATGAAATGTGCTGGGATATAATGAAACAAAAATGTGCCTTTGAAGCTAGAGATGATAAAGATCGTGTAGAGCCAATAGGAAGGGACATTGCAATGAAGTGTGGGGGTGTCGCTTTGGCGGCTCAAGCACTTGGATACATGTTGAAACCTTTAAGTTTTGGTGAATGGGAGTCGGTGAGAAATAGTGATGTATGGAATGCACCTGCATTTGAAGATGAACCTTCTCCGAATCGCAATGTGCTTGCATGCTTGCTACTAAGCTATAAGAGTATGTCGTCACACTTGAAGTTATGCTTCGCATATTGTGCAATGTTCCCAAAAGGCCACAAGATAGTTAAAGATGATCTAATTCACCAATGGATTGCTCATGATTTTGCTGCATCATCTAGCATATTCTCTGCTAGACAGCATTGCGAGAGTTATGTCAAACAGCTCTTGGGGTTGTCCTTCCTTCAATATGCCAAGTCATTTTCAGTGAGTAATTTGCATGCCTCTCTTGACATATTATTTTTTCATCAACCAATTTCACCAAAATTTGTATTATTTGTAGATGGTCCATTTATGTTTATGCCATCCTTGCCAGAATGAAATATCTCGAACTAGATGTATTCTCAAAGCCTACATAGATAGAATAAGCCAAGTTAATCTTAAAGTGACTAGTGACAGAGCTCCATTTCTATTTAATCTTTACTAAATATAATTTATGTGACCGTACTTGCCTAATCAATCCGTGTATTACTGAAATTAATTTTAGAGTTTCAGGACAATGACTACCTAGAATTTTCATAATCCCAGGATTCAAATGGAATTTTGAATCTGAATGATAAATACAAACTCAGAGACAAATAACCAACATACTGCATGAAAGACAACAATCAATCGGCTTTTGGTTGGGATTTTTATCTGTGGTTTCGAATTCAACTTTAGGTAGAATTAAGCAAAGAACCAGTCAATTGTTCAAGTCTATATTTAATTTAATTTTGTTTTCCACATTCTACATAGGATAGTAGTTTAAATAATATCAACCACTCTTTATATCGCTGCTCACCCACAACTACAAAGAGGACTATTTATGCTTGAAGAAACTGCAAGGAAATGAGATATTGATTAATAGGGATATTCTAGAGCATAATTTCTGAGAAAAATTCATCCTATGACTGTTTTTCATTATGGAAAAAGTTACATAATAATCTTTTTCGATATGTTAATGGATAAGATGATTGTAGCCTGGAGACCTAACATGCTGAGTGACTTTTTGCAGTCTAATGTAGTGCATGGCCAAGATGTTATATTGTTCACTATGCATGACTTAGTGCATGACCTTGCAAGATTTGTCATGGCCGATGAACTTTTTGATGCTGGCAAAGTTGGAAACATTTGGGGAAGCAGTTGCCGCTATGTTGTGCTCACAGATTGTAGCAAGCCACTAAATTTATCTGTGGTTTCTCCTTCCAAAATAAGAGCGCTGCACTTTCAGGGTTGTAGCAGCATTGCACTTCATAGTATTGCATTTTCGTTAGCTAAGTACATGCGCGTCTTGGATTTAAGTGCATGTTTCATACAGAAGTTGCCGGATTCCATAGGTGAACTAAGACAACTGAGGTACCTTAATGCTCCAAGGGTACAAAATCAAGTGCTTCCCATGTCTATCACCAACCTTTCAAAACTGAACTATCTAAATCTTCGTCGATCTTCAATCACAGAACTTCCCAAGTTGATTGCTGAAATGAAATGTCTGATGTATCTTGATCTATCTTTCTGTCAGAAAATAAATGAACTCCCACATTCATTTGCTGAGCTGACACAGCTGGACCATCTAGATTTATCAAACTGCCCAGGTGTTATAGTCATACCAGAATTATTAGCACGGCTAGCAGAGTTGGTGCATCTGAATTTATCAGAGTGTAGCTTTTTTCAAGGTATAGGGGTGGTTTTGGGTGGTCTTACCAAACTGCAATATCTCAATTTGTCTCAAAGATTTTCTGGAGTACAAAATTTGGTCGGATTGGAAGAAGGGATCAGCAATCTCACGGAACTCCGATACTTAGGTCTATCAGGTAGTATGGCTTCTGTCTTCCGCAGCCGATTGACAATGACAGATGATGATATGGAAAACTTCATTGACAGTATCAGTACCCTTCCTAATCTGGAGCATCTGAACTTATCTCGGAATAGTATCATTACCTTTATACCTGAAAGTATTGCCAAGTTAAGGAAGCTGCATACACTGGACCTCTCCTACTGCGACAATCTAGGGAAGTTTCCTGAAAGTATAGCTAGTATGGACAGTCTAAAGATTCTTAACGTGAAGGGATGTGATCAACTTAATGAGCCAAAGATCTTTCGATCCAACTCTTTTGCATTGTTGCCACATTTTGCAGTCCATGCTGATGATGGTGCTTCCAGCAGTAACATTGGTCTCCTTCGGCAAGCATATCCTGATGACCTGAAGATAACTAGACTTGAACTTGTCAAGTCCCCAGAAGAGACTCAGAGTATAAAACTGATGAAAAAATTAAAAATGGAAAAATTGAAACTTAACTGGACGACAGATGCTCAGAGGTCTTTGGAGGACATACAAGTCTTGAGAGAGCTAGTGCCACCAAGCACATTGAAGGAATTTGAGATACAAGGTTATAACAGTAAAAGCTTTCCAACCTGGTTCAGGGCCATTGCAAATTACCTTCCAAATCTTGTTAAAATTGAGGTGGAGGACTTGCCTAATTGCAATATTTTGCCACCACTTGGTCAATTACAATTCCTAGAAAAACTAGCTATCAGAGGAATGGATGGCATCACAAAAATTGATGAAGGTTTCTCTGGTGTCAATGCGAGAGCCTTTCCTCGACTGAAGGAATTTGAACTAAGATGTATGGAAAGCCTTGAAGAGTGGGAAACAATGTACTCATGTGGACAAGGTGGAGTGAAGGAATTCATGTTCCCTAACCTTAAAGAGTTAACAATAAGTGAATGCCCCAAGTTGAGGTTGAAACCACATCCCCCGAGAGCTAAGAATTGGATAGTAAGGAACAGTGCTAATGTAATGTCATCTTGGGGTGAGAGAGGGCACACCGGCGCATTTTTCTTTGCCCCAGGAACTAATCTGCAGGTTGTATCCTGCTATGTGCCTCTGCATCAATGGAGGTTGCTTCACCATCTCCTGGGACTCACTCATTTAAAAATCAAGCATTGCAGTGATCTGAGCAGCTCATCACAAATTGTAGAAGACCTCTTCACCCTCCAATCACTGCATCTGATCCACAACTCTGGAGACAATTACCAACCAAAACTTCCAGTATGGTTTGGTGATCTCACGAATCTACAGATGTTAGTAATAGATGGGTACCCCGAGCTAGAGGCACCTGTAGAGATCGTTGAGAAACTCACTTGCCTACAATCTGTGCGACTGTTGCATTGTGAAAGAATGACAACACTTCCAGAATGGTTGGGAGGACTCACCTCTCTCAAGCACTTGGAGATCACAGGCTGCTCAGCACTGAATAATTTGCAGGAGATCATGCTACAACTCACCACTCTTCATTCCCTCACACTGAAAAATTGTGATAGCTTGTTGTCTCCTCTAGAATGGTTGGGTAGCCTTTTCGCTCTAGAAGAACTAAATATCTTGGATTGCAAGGGCATCAAGTCTTTTCCAGAGAGCATAGAAAATCTGACTAGGCTTAAAGAATTACAAATTTCTGGCTGCCCTGAATTGAAACTGTGGTGCGAATCAGATAGGATCACGTGGAAGCTCGCTCGCATAAAAGGAAAGGTATATGCATTGCCAAACTAACTGATATGCTTTTCATATGTTGAACTGACCACTGATTTGTGCTATTGTTACAGAATTCATACTATTTGTGTTGCTTATATGATTCTTATAATAAACCATCTAGATTTTTGTATACATTGTCATGCATTTTATTTTGTTCATTTTTGGAAATTAGTTACTCATCGATAATAGTAAGAAAATTTGCAATCAGTCTATATGGTACCAAGAAAACTATAAATATTAACTTACCTCCTGGTGTATATGATCATTTGGATATGCCTAAGTCTAATAACATCTGTGAGCAGTCTGTATAGTACCAAGAAAATTTGCATGTCACTTCTTATCCAAAGAAAATGGTTGACACTAGATAGTTTTTAAGTTATTATCTCTAATATGTGCGTTTAGCAGAGCTCTACCAAACAATTTTTATTCTCTGCTGATTATGTGAAGTGATTCTCTAAATGAACCAAGTGGCTAAGAGCTGAAAAAAAGTAGGTTCTTCTGATCATGTGAAGTGATTCTCCATCCTGATTTAAAACTTTATGCTAGAGGATCAAAGAGAATCACTTTCAGCCACAAATTACTTCTTAGAGAATCAGCTCCCATAGTGAATTAGAATCCGATGGAGCTCTACCAAACGAACCCTAGCTAAACTGATGTATTGAAGATCTATTCCAATTTCAATATTTTTCTAAAATTTAAGTAAAAGATGAACTAATAACAATGGATTGGAACATTTAAATACTTGAATATTGTCTGATATATTTAAGACACTAAAAGTAATTAAAGAGAAAAATCTGAATTGGTGAAATGTGTGTCAAAGGAATAAAGCATTTTGTTATGTGTCCTCACAGCTGCATAGCGCTCATTAGCTTACATCTCACTTTTTTTGTTGTTGCCTTACTCTTGATAAATCTAAATACACACAGAACTGAATGGAACCTAAATATCTGAATTTTGTGTTAGTTTATCTAAAAGCTAATTTGAAAACTTGCATTGGTGACTGTGCCAAAAAAGAAGAAGAAAGCAATTGGTTAGTGTGGTTCAGAATCTGTAGGCTTATTGTCATTTTTTGTTTGTTTCATTTATCTCTTCGATCATTGTCTTAGTTTTTCATGTGCACATGTTAACTTCACTAATGATGGTTGATGTCATTCCTGCCCCCCTTCTATTTTGCAGTGTATCAGTGAATAATGGTACGAAGCTTGAGTAATCCACACCAAAACCTAGGAGGTTGCAGAATCCGTAGGTGCATTCTCTAATGAGATAGGAGAATTAAGATATATACGTAATGCAGTGCCTTCAGTTCAATATTTTCTATCAGGTACATGGTGTCTGCGCAACTGGTCATGGTACCGGCGAATAGAAGACAATAACTGACCGGTAGCCCAAGTCCCAAGCTCAGCGCGCCTTTGGTCGGTCCGTCAGGCACCTTGTTGCTTGATGTAGCGAACATGACCTCTTATGCCATTTGTTCGAGTTTGATTTTGGTGATTCATGACATGATCAATGGGAGTAACCATATTGTTGAGCATGTCTTTGTAAGCATTCCTAGGTCCCATGTATATTATCACAAGTTAACATACCACGCCAAGTTAAGCGAAGTTAACATATGCATAGCAAAAATCCAGAGTTAGCATATATTTTGAGGCCCTAAGTGATGATATGTTACAAGTGATGGCATGTTGAAGATGCAAAGAAAACAACAAAAAGACACCGTCGGATGATCCGACGGTCCAATTTCTAGTTGCGCCGGATGAATTCCAGAGAGGAAGGAGTGAAGACATAAGGCGTCGGATGAACCGACGGTCCAAGTGAGGGTACTGTCGATGACATGCTTAGAGAGGCTTAGAAAATGAGGAAAGAGCTCAGGGCTTCACTTGATGATGCTAGGGCGAAAGTGGCTGAGCTAGAGTCGAAGAACCTAGATGCTATGCTTGAGATAGATTCGCTTAAGGCTGCTCCTGTTGTGTCTGATGAGGTTGATTGTGGTGATTGCTCTATTTTCTTGGCTGATTTGACTGAGCTGAAAGAGAAGCATGCCTCCAAGTGTGAGGAACTATATGTGCTTAGGGTTGAGTTGAACGAGCTGAAGTCTAGACCTACTTTGTTAGGGGCGTGTACTTCTTGTCCTGTTTTGCATGGAAAGCTTGCTGAGTCTCGTTCTCGTATTGTTTCGCTTGAGGCTGAATTGAAATTTCCTATTGCTACATCCTGCTCTACTTGTGAATTGCATGCTGTGAAGAATTTGGAACTTGCACATTATGTTGATCGCATGCCGTTACCCAGGGGAAAGGCCATTGTGCGTACGGTTCCAGCTTGGGCAGATAGGAGTGCTTCGAGTGGAAGCAAGCTCGCTGGCCCAAGGGCACCGGTCAGACTGGTCAGGGTGACCGGTCAGATTGGTTACGGCAGAGAGCTGGGCAGTTTGAGTTTCGTGCCCGTGATGATGGTCGGTTCAGTTCCTTTGGTCGTGATGCAGGTGGTAGGCATGTTGAGTTTGGTGGTGTTGCGTTTGCTGGACATTCTCCTCCTTGTGATCGATATGAGCTTGGGAGAGGTCGCAGCTTTGAGTCTCAGAGGGACTACAAACCACGACCTTCCTTTCGTGGCACTCGTATTCCTCCAGCGAGACGGGAGTGGTTCTAGATTTGATAGGCGTGGTAGGATGGATAGTGTTAACTTCACTTTTGAGCATATGGCTCAGCACTGGTTTTACTATTTTGGTACTAACCCCAGTGTTGAGTCGTTTGCTCACTCGCGTTCTCATTTTTGACTTTCAGGCGGAAGGCATGGGGAACATCTGGTTGATCAACTCCGGTTGCTCGAGGCACATGACCGGGGATCGGGGGTGGTTCTCCAGCCTCACCCTGGTGGTGTTAAAGGTGTACATCACGTTCAGGGACAATGGACGAGGACGTGTGCTTTCGAAAGGTGAGGTTAAGGTAAGTGACAAGGTGACTCAAGCACATTTCTCTCGTCAAGTCTCTCGATTCCAATTTGCTTTTGGTGTCTCAGCTTCTGGACGAGGGCTTTGAGGTTTTGTTTAAGTCTGGTGCTTCTCGGATCCTTGATTCTCGAGGTGACCTTGTGTGTACGGTCGTTCCCGAGGGTCAAATTTTCCGAGCGGATTTTCCCAATCTTCCGGGGTTGCTCGTTGTTTTGTGGTTGGTTCTTCCGGTGAGTTGTGGATGCGGCATAGGAGGTTGGGTCACTTGAGCTTTGACCTTCTGTCTCGCTTGAGTGAACTTAACTTGGTCTGAGGATTGCCCCAGTTGCGTCTCGAGAAGGATTTGGTTTGTGCGCCTTGTAGGCATGCCAAGATGGTAGGCACTTCCCATCCACCCCTAACCGATGTCATGATACGAGTGTCAATGTGAGCAACTCCATATGGACCTAGTTGTCCCAGCTCATGTGTACTTGGTGGGTGGTAAGTGGTAATGTTCTACTTGTGGTGGACGATTACTCTCGGTATGCCTGAGTATTTTTCTTGGAAGACAAGGGTGAGACGTTTGGCTTTGTTCGAGATATGTTCTTGAGGTTGAAGAACGAGAGGCACGGAGACGCCATTCGAGCTATATGCAGTGACAATGGCACAGAATTTAAAAACTCTCGCTTTGAAGCCTTTTGCCATGATCTAGGTCTTGAAAACCAGTTTTTGACTCCGTACACCCCTCCCCAGAATGGTGTTGTGGAAAGGAAGAATTGAACTTTGTGTGAGATGGCTCGGACGGTGCTCGATGAGCACAGGACTCCGAGGAGGTTTTGGGCTGAGGCGGTGAACACCGCGTGCTATGTGTCGAATCAAATCTTCCTTCGAGCTTTCAAGAAAAAGACCTGCTATGGTCGCACTCCCAAGGTGAGTCACTTTCATATTTTCGGTTGAAAATGCTTCATTCTTAAGAAGGGCAAGAATTTGGATAAGTTTGAGGCTAGGTTGGTTGATGGTATTTTCGTTGGTTATGCTACTCACTCTAGAGCATTTCGTGTGCTCAACCTTGAAACTAACCAAATCGTGGAGACTTGCAAGGCGACCTTCGACGAGACACAACCACGTAGCTCCTTGGTATTTGAATGTGAAGGAGATGATAAACTTGGCGAGGAGATCTTTCAGGAAGAGGTGCAAGAGCATGGAGATGATGAAGATGGTGGTGATGCACCCACAGTTGATCGAGTACCCACTACTTGCACTACGACGACTACGATCAAGGACGGACCCTCTCCTACACGTACGACGACGTGCCAAGTAGAAGCTGTTGCTGAGGGGTTGGTGGTCTCGAGGCGAGAGGCTCCCCGACGTGTACAAGTGGATCATCCAGCTTCGAGGATCATAGGTGATATCAATGAATGCACTACACGGTCGAGGTCTTGAAACACTTCTCATTTCCCACACTCTACTTTTGTTGCGTCTTTCAAGCCCAATGACATTGGACATGCACTCTTTGATTCTAATTGGGTAAACTTAATGTATGAGGAGTTGGAGAACTTTGAGAGAAACCAAGTTTGAGAGCTAGTAGAGCCTCCACTAAGTTGCAAACCTATAGGCACAAAATGGGTGTGGAAGAACAAAGAGGGAGAAAATTGAGAGGTTGTGAGAAACAAGTCGAGGTTGGTAGCTCAAGGGTTTAGCCAGGAAGAGGGAATATACTATAAGGAGGTATTTGCTCCAGTGGCTCGTTTGGAGGCGATTATGATCCTTCTAGCCTTCTCTGTGGCTAAAGGATTCAAATTGTACCAAATGGATGTGAAGAGTGCCTTCCTAAATGGTGTGTTAGAGGAAGAAGTGTGTGTGAGGCAACCTCCAGACTTTGAGAGTGTGAAGTACCCCTACCGAGTGTATAAGATGAGAAAGGCGCTGTCTGGGTTGAAGCAGGCACCTAGGGCTTGGTACGATAGGTTGAGAGAGTTTCTCTTTGGGAAAGGCTTTGAGATTGGGAAGGTAGATCAGACCTTGTTTCTCCTCAAGTAGGGCATTGATATCCTAATTATTTAGGTGTATGTGGATGATATTAACTTTGGTGGCTCGTCTCACTCTTTGGTTGCAAGGTTTGCAGAGGACATGAGCAGGGAATTCGAGATGAGCATGATAGGTGAGTTTTAGTTCTTCCTCGGCCTTCAGATTAAGCAGTCCAAGGAAGGGAATTTTGTGCACTAAGCCAAGTACACCAAGGACATTGTGAGGAAATTCAAGATGGAGGACTCCAAGGCCATGACGACGCCGATGAGTGCGACTACAACACTTGACACGGATGAGGAAGGTGAACAGGTGGACCAGAAGGAGTACTAGAGCATGATAGGCTCCCTCCTGTATGTGATGGCAACGAGGCTGAACATACAATTCAGTGTGTGTCTGTGCGCTCGCTTTCAAGCTTTCTCGAGGACATCGCATCCGCAAGCCGTCAAGAGGATTTACAGGTACTTGCGATACACTCCAAATTTCGGTCTTTGGTACCCCGTGTCATCTTCTTTGGCTCTTCATGGTTTTTCGGATGCGGATTTCACCGAGTATCGTTTGGACCGGAAGTCCACCACTGGGACTTGCCAGTTCTTGGGTTCTTCGTTGGTGTCTTGGTCTTCCCGCAAGCAGTTGAGTGTACCACAATCCACTACAGAGACCGATTACGTAGTTGCTGCTAGTTGTTGCTCTCAGCTCCGTTGGATCACATATACCATGAGTGACTTTGGTGAGGAGTATACCCATGTTCCCCTCCTATGAGATAGCACCAGTGCCATAAGTGTAACCAAAAACCCCATCCTACAATCCAAAAGGAAGCACATAGAGGTGAGGTATCATTTCCTGAGAGACATTGTTGAGAAAGGGAAAATCACTTTGATCCATGTGACCACCCAAAACCAGCTGGCAGATACCTTAACCAAGCCCCTTGATCAGGCTACGTCACTCATTTGTGGGGAGAACTTGGTGTGTGTTTGGTTTCTTGAGTTGGTGGTGGGAGCTCCTTTGTAGCATATGTATAGTTTCCTTATTTGGGTTGTGCATTTTGCATTGTATTTGTACCATGATATATAGGCATCTTTGTATCTTAGCTTTGCATTGCATTTGTATCATATGCATTGTGGTAGGAAAAGCTTCTCTTATATACATGATTGAGCATGATATGCTATGGATGAGCTTGTGAGCATGTATGATATGAGTTGGTGAAGTTTGGCTAAGCTCTTGATGGTCTAGTTTTATTTTCATGTGAGAATGCTATATTTTTGGAAAATGCTAGTTTAGGTTCTCTTGTGAGTAGAAGCCTTTATATGATCTTGAGATGCTTTGGTGGCTTTGTTATGTTTAATTCATGGTTGGATAGCATATTTTGATCAATTGGGGGCAAAGATCTTTTTGTCATCATGAATGTTTGGCCCCCTTATTTATCTTGTGGAGGAGTATAAGTTCCTTTTTACCGCAAAGTCATTTCATGTACCATGTATAAATCTGAAAATGAAGTGCTCTTTGCTTGAAAAATATGCTCACATGTCATTTGTGCTTAATTGCATTTAATTTGGGTCCTAAACCATTGCATGGTGTCTACCAATGAGAAGTCTCATACATAGAAGTAGACACATGGTACGGTGGCTTTGACATGACATAAGATAGCTTGTGGGTGTTTATGATGACCTTTTGATGAAAATATGTGTCCTAGCATGAAGTTTGTGTGATATTGTCACTTTGACATGTTTTGCTCGTGTTTAGGATTTTGCTCATGAGAGAAATGTTTTTCGCAAAATTGCTCAAATTGATCTTAGCTTTGTCGGATGGCTACGAAACTTTGCAGTCATGTAGCCGATGTTATTACGAAGCCATCGAGTATCTAATTTGCTCATTTGGTCTCTTGTAGCATCTTGTGGTGAATTTTGTCTATTTGAGAAGCTCTAGGTTGCATTTTTCTAATTTTTGCCTTGATTCATGCATTGGCAACAAGGGGGAGAAGTTTGTGAAGGAAAAGTGCTTCTGGATGCATTTAGAGGGTTTTCAGGTGGTTTCGAGCAATTTCTGGGATCTGTTGGTCACTAGTCTGACCGGTCGAGGTCATCAGTCTGAACGGTCAAGGGTGAGTGCCCTATGCATATGGTCACCGGTCTGACCGGTGCCTTGGACCGGTCTGACCGGTCGGAGCTGAGCTGGCGAGATGCTCTGTTTCATGAAGGTTTTGGCATGCATTGGTCCAGGGGGAGCTGCATGTGTTCAGGGGGGAGCTTGCATGTGTGCGGGTGGAGCTCTTGTGTGTTTTCGAGCCTTGCTTTGGTAGTCTTTTCTCCTTGTGTGAGCTTGTTTTTGTCTCGGTTGTGTCGAGTCGTTGCCCTTGCCTAAGGGGACTGAGACTTTCCTCTTTCAAGTGATCTTGTTCTTTGCGTTTGGTTCGGCTTTCGATCGCTTGTTTGAGTTCTTTTATTCGTTTCTTTTCTTCTTTCCTTTTCTCTTTGTTCAGCAATTGTGTGTGTTGTCAATGCACTCATCAAGAGGGAGATTGAGGAACTGTGTGCATCCGAGGACTGGTGGATGGTTGCTCCTTGGTGATGAGTGATTGACAACATTGTGTGGACCGACTCTTGGCCTAGTATTGCAGGTACAGGTTTTAGCTTGATTTGCGTTGGTGTAGATGAATAACAAGCGCGAAAGGTCTATGCCGATGGGCCTCTAGGTGTGGAGAGACAAGTAGGCTTGGTTCGAGGGACCCGATGGCCGACGGGATCAAGTGCGGGCCGCATGGTGGCAAGAAGAGAAATACGAAGTCGTGTACGGTTACTTGGTTGAGCCTCAAAGCTAAGACCGAGATGGGACGACTATGGCGGCCAAGTCATGAGAGGGATTAGCGTGGAGGTCGCACCAAGTCCGCGGGGTTTGTAGTGGTTCACCACAAAACCACTAGGTTCCTTGGTTGAGCCACAAAACCAAGACCGAAGACCAAAGCGCGTGCTACTACAACTAGGCCGGTCTGATTGGCGTGCAACATGGGCTTCCAGCAATGATAACGTAAACGGTAAACATGTTCTAAACGGTGACCCATCGTTTAGCGTTTAATCGGATTAGACGGGTTTAAATGTTGTTTAAACGGGTTAAACGGTTTTGTTCCTGTAGCATATAAAATACATAGATTTGTGAGAAAATAGAGGTTATAAGGATTATATTGTAAGAAAATAGACATTTCAGGGACCAGAATGTGGTAACATAGAAGTTTTAGGACTAGAATGCGCCATATATTCATATGTTCTCTGATTATTAAAACCAGGAAGGGGCAAAATAAAAAAAGCCAACCAATCTTATCTACTCCCCCGAAGGCCCAAGCAAATGGATCTCGTGTCTTCTTCTTTGCAGAACTCTCGAAGTCCCATCCCCCCTCTCTCTGGCAACCGTGCAACTCATCTCTTCTCGGTCTCCTGCGGCCGCGACGGCCCGAGCAGCGGCAAGCTCCGCGTAGCCGAGTCTCATCCTCTCCCACTCTGGCGGCCGTGCGACCCGTCCAGAGGCGTACTCTGGCGGCCACGACTCATCCTCTCGGGCGGCCGCGCTCTGGCGCCCGCAACGCTCCAAGAAGCATTGAGCTCCGGCAGCGCAGCAACACAGGGCAGCAGGGACTCGAGGGTGCAGTGCGGAGGAAGGAGGTGAGGATCGATGCTGCTGCTCTATCACGTAAATGGCCTGATACACAGCATGAATGGCGCTCAAACCATTCAAGAACCGTCCCTGTTTATGCCGTTTTCAGTGTTTTCCCCCGTTTTGACCAATTAAACTGTGCGGTTGGGGAGCGTTTAGCGTTTAAACCCGTCTAAACGGCCGTCTAGAACCGTTTAGGATAACACTGTCTTCCGGAGACTTCGAAGCGGAGGACATGTGTCAGGATTGCAAGGCTTGCGTCGATGCCAAGTAAGGTGCGGTCGCCAGGCATCCGTCTGATGGTGCTACGACGAGAATTCCCAAAGTGCCCTTCGGGGGTGTGTATCTTACTATTATGTAATAGGGGTAGTTTCATCTTTCGGTTGCCTCTATATGAACTTGGTAGAGAGAGGATGGCAGCCACCTTTTGGAACCCTAGTTCATTTGCTCCTTTGTTTTTCCCCTTTCTTCCTCCTCTAGGGCTAGCTAGTGCTTCCTGCAAATCTTCAAGTGGGTAGGATGATGAGAGGTTGCTAGTCTCTTTGTAAAGAATCTTTGCTCTTCATGTATGGAAGGTTTGGAGTTCATCCTTGTGCCCCCTTGTGATTTGCTTGTGGATCCCATTTTTCTTTTTTAGTGATTTTCGAAACCCTTTTTGGTGGAATTTCGCGGGAAGGTTTTGGAGGTGTTTCTTTGCGAGATTTGTGTTGAGAATCACACATGAGGTTGGTGTGCCTCTTTTATTGGTGATCTTGCCCGTCAAATCCAGTGGGAAGGCCTTCAATTTTGGTGGTCTTCGTGTTCTTGGTGTTCTTGAGGTAGAGGCACGAGATTTGCAATTCCTTCTTTTCTAGGGAGATTTGGGACTTAAGATTCGAGCTAGAGATCACCCATGAGGTGTGCCAACCTTCCCCAAAGTTTCTCTTGAAACCGTGGAGTGAATCGGGAGATCGGGAGGCTTGATTCTTGGAGTTGACCCACGGGTGGAGTTCAGCCCGAGCAGCCCAGACCTGACCGGTGCCAGGACCTGGTGGGTTTTGCCTCGAGTGAATGTTTGGTTGAGTAGAGCTTTGTCTTGTGTTGCTCAGGGTCAGTTCTTGCCAGTTTCAAGCTGGTTTGCTAGGGTTTGTGGAGCTTCTTGTTTCCCTCGGTTTGTGTTCTTGAGGTGGTTTTTGTTCTAGGGCCTAGATCGTTCTTTGAGGCTTTCTAGAACGGTTGTTGCACAATTGCTGCAGCAACCAGTCTGACCGGTGTAGCCAGCCGGTCTGACCAGTGCCGACGGTCTGACCGGTGCATGTGACCGGTCTGACTAGTGTCGGTCTGGCAGCAAGCTGTGTCACGTTCTCTGTGCTTTGTGTGAAGTTTGTTGGTTGGAAGTGTGTTGTTCCTAGGATCAATAGCACTTTAGTGGCTACGTGGTCTTGGCAAACTCGAGGAGTTTGAGGCGGAAGTGATTTCGAGATTTCAGCCGTGTTCATCTTGTTGGAGAAGTCATCTGCTTCGAGAAGAATTTTTATCGGCTCCCATTCACTCCCCCCTCTCTTGTCGGCCAGTCCGGTCCTTCACTATGGGAGCTAAAGGCATTGTCTCTATGGAGCTCACCGTTGGGAGCAAGACGTTGGCTACAACTTTCTTTGTCGCCGAGACCCAATGTAAGTTTAGACTAATCCTTGGTCGTGTGCCCCCTACTTTGCATCAATTCTTAGTTCAATGGGTAGGCGACAAGGTAGTGGTTGTTCATGGTGATACGTCGACTTGTGTTGTAGTGGCCAATAATACTACTATGAATGATCATGAAAATCTTAAGTTCTTAACTAGTTTAGATTTATCTGATTTAGAGATCGTTGCTTCTACTAAGGATGGCTTATCTATTGCTGTTATGAAGACTATCGGAGATCATGCTACAACAGGAGGAACTTGAAAAAGTTTTACCCAAGCATTTGGCAAGATACTTGATAGGATATGGCCAATTTAAGTAAAAATCGCTCTTAGAACAAAAAATGACCGGTGAAATATGTCACATCAACCTTAAAATGTTTTTTTAAACAACAAGTTTTACTAAAAACAGGGGGTCTATGTTGACACCCAAAAATGGCACCAAGCCGACCAGACTGGGCGTGACCGTCAAACCGGTGTCCTTAGGTGGTCTGACCGGTCATGTCGTGTAGCCGGTTCGGCAAGGGCCACACCGGTCTGACCGGTGGGCTTGTCGAGTCTGACCGGTCCACCGTGAGTCCGAGTAGAATTGAGAAGTCCTGGTGTTTTTCGAGTTATAAAAGACTTCCTTGTGGGGCAAGATCTCCCCAACCTATCAATATAAAGGGTCACGGCCAGTTGAGGACCTATCACCCAATCGATCAATCAATGCTTCAACTTTTACCTCAAAATCTTAACTTTTCCTACCCTTTTGCTCTCTTTGTTCCTCTCGATGGTGTTTAAGGACGTGCCCCTGACCGGTCAGACCAGTCAGGACAGGAGCTTTGGTGAGTTCGGTATTTCGACTGCTGTGCGATCTAGCGCATTCGTGTGTTGATCGGTAAAAGCGTCAACAAATTTACTGTGTACAGTTGCATGATTTGTCAGACCGCCAGTTATTTTGTAGTTAATTACTGGATGATGGAGTACGTTTTCATGATGCTGTCTTGAAAGCCGCATCAGGTTGTCGTCTTCGTACTGATTCAGATAGTGCTCTGTAACTAAACAGTATGGACAAAGACCTAATCTTTGATCTATACAATCCTGATATAAATTCCCTTGACGGCAGAAACGTACAAGTCACACTCATATCTTCAAAATTGTTTTTGCGTATGGCCACTTGTTGCGTTAACAAGTTTTAACGTTTTGTATGACTACTAGTTGGTGTTACGTGAATAATTAACTTTTGATAACGTTTTGTAGTGCCACCTGCTGAACCACGCCTTCAAGCAGGGAATTTTCTTAATGAAGTTGCAACAGGTATCCAAAAACTACGGCGAGACCGTGTTAACAAAGTTATCTTTTATTCACGATTTCAATAACATTGATCCACTTGAAGTAAAGAGCCAACGGCCACTCAGCAATCCTTAATTCATGTCTTGATTCTAGCTATATATGGTTCGCCTGCATAATGGTTTTATTATAGGATAGTGAAAATTGTTAATACAAGGCTTCATCCACCTTGCCATACAATTTGCATTTTACAAGGTTGGCAAATTAAAGCATAGTGAAAGGATCGCTGGCGTGAGAAGGTAGTTGAATTGAGACTTTTTCAAATTTGTAATGTAACGAAGAACAAACCTTAACTTAGCTAAGCACACTAGCAAGACCAATTCTAGCAAAGAGAGCATACTAACATGGTCATCATTCACCTTGGTAAGATTCACACTATCAAGAAGAACAGTGTATACATGAGCAACTAAGACAAGTAATTGCATGAAGTAAATACACAAATTAAACACATGAATGTAAAGAGAGAGGAGAAAACCCTAAGCCTGCAGTGAGCATCAGCTTGGCCGTGCACGCCACCATGGTGCTACTGGCATGCACCCGGGTAGGCTGTTGCTAGCGATGGCACCGTGATGGAGCCGCCAATTGAACCTCCACATAAACCTAGCAAACGATGAAGTCCAGAATACTCTCGGCAAATGGTTTGCCGACGGCCACCCTAGGCAAAGAGCTCACGACATAGAGCACCTTTGCTATGAGTCGAAGCTCGGGCTCACGGGAAAGGTGTGCCATGCGTACTATTTGGCTCCCAGCAAAGAGTGTTGAAAAAGAATAAATAAACTAAAAATCCCACAAGGCCATGACCTCCACCTGCTACCACCACCGTCCCACCACCGCGTGCAGATCTCGTCGCAGAGGAAGAGGAGGCTGCATCCGCTCTGCCAAGCGGCCACGACCACCTCCACCGCCGCACGCCGTCGCAGTGGTGGAGGATGCTGCTGTGGGGAGGAGGTTGCCGCCGTGGTGGAGGAGGCCGCCTGATGGAGAAGGACGAAGCCGTGGGGAGGGGACCCCGCCGTCGTCACCACCACCACCATGCCGAGGCTCCCCTGCTACCACCACCGCTGTCGTCGTGTCGTGCCGTGCCGTGCCGGATCTGGATCTAGCTACAGCGGAGTGGACGGAGGAGCAGCCCACGTTGGATCTCGCTCTCACATTCACTAGCGTGGAGGAGCTGGCTGATGTTGCACCGAAAGACGTGGAGGCCACTGTCGTGCAGAGGTAGAAGTAGGTGTAAGGAATCGGATGCTCGTAGCCTAAGAGGGGGAGGGGGTGAATTAGGTAAATTTAAAACCTTAACCTATGGCTTCACTATTTTTACACAAAGATAAACTAGAACATACTATCTAGATATGCAACTAGGGTTGTTCTAGTGTGAAACTCCCATCCCAAAACAAGGTTTGCAACCTATAGCCAATCCTAGTATGATACTACTCTAGGAAAGTAAAGGCAAACAAGGATTGCAAGAGAGTAAATGCGGAAACGTAAAGAGGGATGAGAGGAAGCAAACCCTTGACACGCGATTTATCCCGTGGTATCGGTAGGCACTAAGCCACCCCTAGTCCACGTTGTTGAAGCACTCACACAAGAGTATTGCTTCCCGGTCACCAAGTCTCTCCCAAAAGCACCACTTGACTCGCCACAAAGACTCGCCACTTAGGCACTCGCCAAGCTCCCTTGGTCACATTGATGCCGCCTCCACTAAGGAGCTTCTCCACCAAGGAAGGGGGTCTCCACGTCCCCCGCACAAAGTGTCCTCGCCACTCCACACCAAGCTAGAGGGTCGAAGACAATTGCCGGTGAGCCACTTAGGCCCCAAGGCTTCCGGCGCACCTTGTACAACTTGATTCACTCAAGAATCACCTCACAAAGTTGGCACAACCTTGCACTCACTCAGCTCTAAGCTAAGCCTAGCACTAAGCACACACACAAAGCGTGTACAAGCCTATGGATGAGCAATTTAGCACTTGCATGGATTGGATATGATCTTCTAGGTGTCTTGCACTCTCCTGCACTTCCACACAATCCAGCAACCTCAAATGGGTGAGTGGAGGGGGTATAAATAGCCCAAGGCACTCAAAGAGCCGTTGGCTAACGGCCACTGAAAAAGTAAGCGTCGGATGAACCGATGCTATCCTTTTCAGGGTGTCGGTTCATCCGGTGCCCCTGTCCACGTCACTTAGCCGTTGAGGTTCTCTGACAGAATTGCTCCGACGCTATGCACCGATGGTGCGTCGGTTCATCCGGTGCTGAAGTACTCGCGGCCGAAACGTTTCTGTTGGTTTCTTCGTGACCGTCGGATGGACCGACGCTTCCTCTGACCATGGCGTCGATTCATCCGGTGTTGAAGGCTTTGTCTTGGCGCGTCTCTGTCTTGTTTAAACTTGATCATCGGATAGACTGATGGTTCCCTCCAATGGACCGTCGGTTCATCCGACGCTGCTGCCTTCGCGACTTCTCTTCTTCAATTCATCCGACGCAACTAGGAAATCGACCATCGGATCATCCGATGGTGTCAAGTTGATTCCAGTCGCTGCGCAGTGTACCAAGTACACCGACGCTTGCTTCTCCGATACCGTCGGTTCATCCGACGGTGTCTTTTCTTTTTCTTTTCTTTCTCGTTTTTGACCCTTGAAAAATAGACTATCTTCTCAATTTGGCATGTGGTATTTTTGCATCCTTGGGACCTAGAAATATCTACAAAGACATGCTAAACAATATGGTTAGTCCTATTGATCATGTTGTCATGAATCACCAAAATCATACTCAAACTAATGGCATATGGGGCCATGTTCGCTAAAGTAGGCCACGGGCCTCCGGATCTTGCATCTCCGCCGGTGTGGAGCAGTAAGCCGAGTCGCTGCTCACCAGGCCTCATGAAGAAGCAGGCCGCAGAGCTCCGGAGGAAGCCGAGGCATCATGGGGAGTGGAGGAGGGGAGCGGCCATCCTCGTCGGGAGAGGAGAGCGAGCGTGCCGGATCTGATGGAGAGAGAGGAGAGTGGGGAGGAGGCGGAGGGGGGGGGGCGGGGTGGGGCAGGGAGGAGGGTAGGGGGCATTTATATATTTATGGTTCTTGACGATGGAGGGAGAGGCGGGCCTAATGGGTCGGCCGGTCAATATTGGGTTTGCTGTGGGTCTAAAATCGGCCCATGACTAATTTTAATTTTTTCCAAAAATTACTTCAAATTCATTTAATTAGTTAAATATAGCAAATTAATTAAAAAATATGCCAAATTTTAATATGAAGTGCCACATGTTGTATGTAGAGAGTAGAAAAGTTTTGAATTCAAATTCCAATTTGAACATCTCTTCACCCACAAATCTAACTGCTTCCTTCATAACTCTACGAAACTTCTTCGCAAATGTTTCAATTTGTAAGTATTGTACATGATGAAATGTGCAAACCCACTCAATCTTTTTCCACAACCTCAATGTATGATATCATGTGATATAGACAAATTTCATGATTTTTAGACTTCCTTTGAGTTTTTTAGAATTTTGAAATCATTTAGGCGCACGTATCTGATCGTGTTTCCTAGAAAAGATGAAATTTCTTTTCATTTTATGGATAGGGTCTCAAATTTGACTAAATAACATGAATATCATTTTTTCACTTATTTTCTTCTAATATATGAATCACGTGCTGTTCAAATTTATCTTGACTCAAAAAAATTGCTTGAAATACAATTATTTTATTAAATATAGAAAACAAACACAAAAATGTACTAAATTCTAACATGGAGTAACTCAAGTGTCCCTTCCATATTCAATCGAAAAACACACATTTAAATGGAAATTTTAGAAAAACTCCTTACTAAAAGTTGTAGATCTTTTCAAGATGTACAATTGTGATACGAAGTGTTTCTTCATCCAAAGTTGTATGGAAAAAGATACGGAAACATTTTGAAGTGGGAAAAAGATTTTTTTTTATGTCGTCCCAAACAAAAGCACACGGTAAAACAAAATGGTTGCCGTCGGCTGAAAAAACACACAATAAAATTCAATTTTGCCGAGAGTTGCTGTGAGTTTTTTGTCACGACAAAAAGCTGACTCACGCAAACTTACGTTTTCCTGTAGTGTAGCCTCCTCGTCAGATCAGTTTCACTCTCGAGTCTCGCTCGCCGCTGCTGCAAACCGGCCACCATCGGATCCCCACCCGCGGTTACCATCGCACCTCGCCAACATGCTGCGTCGCCCCGTACACCAGTACACCACCAAACCCTTCTTCATGAAGCAACCAGTGCACGGAGTTGGGTTGGTGGCTTGGTGCTAAAAATTTTGTGCTACTACATTGCCCACGGGTAACATATGGATAGGTTCGCAGCATTATTTCTTTAGGACTGCCTGTTTAATTAAGACATCGATGGTCTTTGTCTCTTTGCCTTTCCCCGTTCTATAAATAACGTAACGGATCGGTACTATACAGCAGCGGCAGCAGCTGTGGAGTGGAACACAAACTGCTCCTCCACATTACATATTTCCACACAATGCAGACATGTCATATCCACACCTCTTCCATCACAAGTGGATTGAGCTCACAAGCAATCTCTAGTTGCAATAAAACTTGCACACCACAGATGCTATTTTCTCCGGAGATTCCTATCGCAGTAGTAGTCACAATGACCACCGTTGTGCTGCTTGTGGTGCTCAACCATAAGATGGCAGCGTCCAAGAAGCCGGATATAGGACGACCCAGGTTACCCCCAGGGCCATTCACCTTGCCCGTCATTGGTAACATCCATCAGTTGGTCTGGAACAAGCCATCCGGCGTGTTCCGATGGATCAATCGCTTGCTTAATGACATGGGCACTGACATCCTGTATGTCCGCCTCGGGCGCACTCATGTGGTTGCCGTGGGGTGCCCGGAGATGGCCCGTGAGGTTCTCCGCACCAAGGAGGCCGTGTTCATGTCCCGGCCACCAACTCTTACCTCCAACATGTTCAGCTATGGGTACAAGTCCGTGAGTCTCACAACTTCCGAGCAGCAGTGGAGGAAGATGAGGCGAATTGTCACCTCGGAGATCCTCTCCCCCGCCTTGGAGCGTCCCCTACACGCTCGGCGTGTCGAGGAGGCTGACCACCTCATTAGGTATGTCTATAATCAGATTAACATGGGACATGACAACAGCATCAATATACGCCATGTAGGGAAGCACTTCTGCGGGAACCTCATCCGGAGGCTTTTCTTCGGCAAGCGCTGCTTTGTCGAGTCAGCAGCCATGTCGGACGGCGGGCCCGGGAGGGATGAGGTGGAGCATGTTGACGCGCTATTCGCCCTTGCAAGCTATGTCTATGGCTTCTGCGTGTCAGACTACCTCCCGGCCTTGGCTAGCTTTGACTTGGATGGTCATCAGAAAGTGGCCAAAGGTGCGGTAAGCACATTTGATCGGTTGCATGATCCCATCATAGAGGAACGGATGCGTGAGTGGGATAGTTGCCGGAAGCGTTGCGAGAAGAAAGAGATCTCGGATTTGCTCGACGTGCTGGCTTCTCTCGAAGATGAAGCAGGACAACCACTGCTTTCGTTTGAAGAGATCAAAGCTCAGATAGTGGTGAGATCAATATCTGTCAATCTTTCTCAGTAGTTTAATTAGTTGCTAAGTATAAAGAATGGACAAAACTTTTCACCTGCAGGTTTTTTCTCACCTCGAAAAAACATGACCGTTGATGTCTTTTATTTCTCACCTCCTCGAAACAAATTGACTTCTTTTGTTACATGCAGGAAATAATGTTCGCAACAGTGGACAGCCCACCAAATGCATCAGAGTGGGCACTAGCCGAGATGTTGAACAAACCACAAATTTTGCAGAAAGCAATCGATGAACTCGATTCGGTCGTCGGCCGCGAAAGGCTAGTCCAGGAGTCAGACATCTGCAAGCTGAACTATCTCAAGGCATGCATCCGAGAGGCCTTCCGCCTCCACCCATTCCACGGTTTCACTGCGCCCCGTGTCGCAATGGAGGACACCACCATTGGTGGGTACTTGGTACCAAAGGGCAGCCATGTCTTTCTCAGCCGACTTGGGCTAGGGCTTAAGCCCACTGTGTGGCCTGAGCCACATGAATTTCGACCTGAGCGACATCTAAGTGATCGGATGGTAGTTCTTAGTGAGCCTGACTTACGGTTCGTGTCCTTCAGCACCGGGAAGCGAGGCTGCCCTGCGGTTCCACTTGGTACTTCTGTGACAATGATGCTGTTTGCAAGGCTTCTACAGGGTTTCACTTGGACAAAGCCTGCTGGGGTCGATAAAATACTTCTGCAGGAGTCCCAAACTAGCCTCGCACTGGCAGAACCACTTGTTTTGCAGGCTCGACCACGTTTGGCTCCGCATCTCTATGTGGCAAACTGATTTATTAAGAACCATCTATTCGAATCCCACGCAATAAGTTTGTTTATGGTCTGTAACCACGTGGTACGCAATAAAGTTATCTTTAGACTCATGTTTGTAGACTATGGCTAAGACTATCCGCACTCGCTCTCCTATATTTCTTTCCTCTAAAAAATATTATGTCCTGATTATCAAAATTCTTTCATTTATCTTTAGTTTCTCCGCATTCATCGTGCTTTATATCTCATACTCTACAACCTAGTCATCAAACATTTTCTACTGAAATCTATGTTACCCCTGCCTTCTACTGAGACTGACGAGTGGGACCCACCTCACCAATCATATCTTCTCCACCTTCCCACTCTCTCTCTGCATCCCCCTCGGCGCGGCGGGCGGCTAGAGGCCGGCGTGCTCCCTCCCTCGCCGCTGATGGCCCTCCTCCCTCCCCGCTGGCGGCCTTCCCACCCTTCCTTGCGGCGCCAGAGCTTCCTCTGTCCCTCCTCCTATGCTAATCCCACCTATGGCGCGCCCCTGCTTTCTCCCCCTCCCTCACCGGCAAACTCCCTATCCGGCGGCGCGTGACTGTGATGTGTTCCTTCTGCACGAGCTCGGAACTCGGGGCGGCCTCGTTTGTTTCCTCCCCCACGCGCCTTCCTGCCTCCATCTCGGGCGGCGCCGAGTCCGGGGTCCTCCCCACAGCAGCACAGAGCTCGGAGGTGGCTCCTCCCGCCTCGCCCCGCTCTACCCAGTGGCGGTCGGATCCATGCCACCGTGTCACTTTGGGCTCCGGTAGTGGCCGGACCTATGTGCCGCCAGTCCTCCGCCCCTCTTTCTCCTCTGCTTTCCGACGCAGGTACACTGCAGGGCTGCCAGCCGCATCCATGGTAGGGAGGAGCAGGGGACATCCCAGGCCGGGGCTTCCTTCCTCCCTCTCCATCGCCATCGTTGTGGTGTTGGAGCCTTGTGGAGGTGGGGAGGCGTGAGGCAGTGACGTCGGCTTCTCTCATGGCGGTGGTGATGGAGGCGCCGAGCTGACGATGGGTGCAAGAGTGTGACAGTGTCGCATGCAACAGGGCAGGATGACGACGACGAGCTTCTCCTGCTCAAGCTCCACCGCCGTGACAGCGAGCTGCCAATTGGGCATCACCAATGACTTTTATGGACCGGCCTGCCAAACTGGTGATGATGTAGGGTTGATGGTCGGCAATGAAGGCTATTTTTGCACTAATGTATTTAAAACCAACCTAAACTAGCATTATGAGACTATTCAAGTTCCATCAATGTTTTTTAGGAATTTTATAAATGGTCTTTTTAATGGGTTATTTTTTCTGCAATCCACCGTCAGTGCGAAATTATTAAGAAAAGACAAAGGATCAACTTGATATAAACTTTTTACATACCAACCATGAACAACTGTATTCTACGTGCTGTGATTAAGACTATTCGCAACTATTCCGATCCACACTCTAAATGACTTCATACTACAATAGTACTCTCTATTTCCAACCTCTTTTTCCCCACCTCCTGCTCTCCTCCTCCATTTTCTTCCCCACTGAGTAGCCAGTGCCAGGGCACCGGCGCTAGCCATCACCGTTCGATTCCTCCAGCGGGCAGCCATGAGCGCTGGTCGCGGTTCCTCAGTACTGATAGCCTCTCCTCCATCTCCTCTTCGCTCCTCTCTCCATCCTCTGTGCTCTGCTCCCTTCACTCATGTAGAAACAAGGAAAACACTCGCACACTGCTGCCCAATTCTGATACCGACGACCACAGAAAGTTTCTACCCTACCTACTATGCTCGAGTGTAGGGATGGAAATATGGAAATGGAATCCGAATTATTCGATATCCGTATCCGTTAAAATATAAATATGGATATCAATATCCGTATTCGAATTCAAATGTGGTAGTAAAGTGGATACATCCGAATTCGTCTTTGTCTATTTTCTCTCTATTCGATTCCATCTATATTCGGCAATATCCGGCACTATCCGTATTCGACTATATAAAACTGTAAGTTATCTCTATAACTAATGGCAAATTATGTTCAATAGAATATTAATAATGATGGTGTATAATTGAAAAAAATTATATCCAAAACTAATGATTATGACATTAATTTTAACGTTAAAAATATTGCATCCATAAAACGATTTAAAAGTTATATTTGAATTTATTGACCAATATAATAAATTTTAATAATAAAAATACATTAATATAATGTTTAATTATAATTACTCTAGTTTATTTATGTATTGATGAAAATAATTTTCATGTATTTTTTATTATTTGTTTGTTCGTCCTCTCCGCCTCGCCTCCAGTAGGAACTCTCTGGGTAGCCTCTTCCGCCGGATCTCTCCTCATACCTTCGCTTTGACCCTCCTCCCTCAAACTCTCTCGCCATCTCACCGGCTTTAGCAGTGGCGGCGACAGTGGCGGCGGCTGCAGCGTAGGTTTGGTGGAGAGGTGGGGGCGGTGGAATCCTGAATAGTCTTTTCGCCTTCCAACCCTCACGTCTTATTTTCTCGAACCGGGCTGGAAACTCTTTGCCTCCCAAAGTTATGGGCTCGGATATCTAAACCCAACTGGAAGCCTGTTCAGCCCGCCACGAATGTCCAAACACATCTGAAATGGATCTCCCGAAAGGCAAGCTCTCCGCTTGAATTTTCTCCTCGCGCCCTTCATCTATCCTTGATTCTTCACTCGCATTCAAATTGTCTTTGCAGGTCGATTCATTGGAATATCGGTCAGTTTTCAGGACATCACCCCCATGATGCATGTCGTCAAGTTCATCAGCTCTCTCCCCTGGATTGGATCCTCTTCGTCCATCGAGTTCTCATCAGCCAGCGCTGGATTTAGATTCGAGACGAACAATCGACGCTTGATGTCATGAGCCAATCTGTTAGCAGCAGGGTAGCGGGGGTAGAAGAGAAGCAAGGAATCTAGGGTAGGAAGCACTGGGACAAGAGGAGAGAAGAGGTTCACGGCACCATGGCCGAGAGCTCAAGGAGGAAGACGAGTCTGTAGTGTTACAAAATGATTCGATGCCCTCCATGCACCGGTTCTTGGAGTACATGTATTGCTGCCTTGGGCCAGCTTACATGGGCTCATCGGCCCAATACCACAGGCTCGCAGGCCCAGCTCCTACTCACGAATGGGCCTAAGGACAGGTCATGACATCCCCCCCTTGTTAAGTCACAACTTGCCCTCAAGCTGTTAACATGAAAGAGTAATTGTTTTTCACAGCCACAACATGACACCTCCCTTTGCCAATGGGTCACCTGAGAGACATGGGTACCCCTGGTTCCCCACCGACCAGGGTCTCAGTCGTCCCCCGACAGGCGGGCCCGACCTGCCCGAAGACCCACCGACCTGTCAGTGGGCCCTACCCGACCTGACATGTAGGCCCAAGGACATGAAGACAGCTTGGAGTGCAAGTCAAGACAGTCCGGACAGTTTAAGACAGTTCGGATAAGCCTTCCATGTCGTAACCGACTAGGATAGATGGAAACCGACTTGTAGCCCAAGGTCGTCGGCCAATATAAGACTGCCTCCTCGGGGGCCGATCCCTCTCGCATAATTCTACTACCAAACTGGACGTAGGGTTTTACTCTCCGGAGGCCCGAACCAGTATAAATCGTTGTGTTCCTCGTGTCTCGCCGAGATTTCCGTGCGCATCCCGTGCATAACCATCTACGCTCTTAGTTCATCGATCCCTCCTTTAACCTGCAAACTGCTTGGGTAGCCCCATTGCAGATCTGTCCAGGTCTCAACCCTTAATGGTTGGCGCGCCAGGTAGGGGCAGATTGGGAGCTGTTCGTGCAGCACGATGGCAGCTCGCTCCGGTGACCTTTTCTGCGATGACACGAAGGATTTTTGGCGGATTACCATCGAGTCGTCCTTGGATTAATTTTCCAACTCGACAAGATGCCTCTAGGGGCGGCTACTAGATCCAAAAACAATGTCTTCAGAAGTCGTTTCATGGGTTCCGGCCCCCACGTGCGCAAGCTGACGGCCTCGTCGATCCGACAAGGCGGCAAATACGGCGTCGTACTTTTGCAACCTACCCCACCCGCATAGCTGCCGCGTGCGGCCTAGGCAAATCCATCTATGATACGACAACAGAGAAGATTTTCTTCTATTTCTTTATTTTTTCTTCCTTTCCAATTAAATCTGTAGTCTGTTTGGCCGGCAAGATTAATCTAATCTATTATCTCATCTACGTGATGCATGGCTTGTATTGGCCGGGTAACATGTTCGTGAGCGAGGGCATTACATGCGGGCGACGAAGGGTAGCTGATCATCAGTGCTGCACGAGCCGTACTCATTGACGCTGAGCACTGAGCATCTCCTCTACGCCGGCGGCCGGCCTGATGAACACAGGAAGGTCCACACCGACACGTTCGTCCCCGTTCTGCCGCCGTTGTTCCCCGACGACCTCTCTGTGCGGCCGCAGAAAATCAATTCGAACGTTGTGGCAGGTTCCGCCCGACCTGCTACACTGAAGATCGATGTCTTGCACAATTGCTCCCGGCGGCAGCGTCCACTCTGTCCTCGTCAGCTAGCTCCGTCGAAACAAAA
Source organism: Cenchrus fungigraminus (assembly GCA_036936925.1). NCBI lineage: Eukaryota > Viridiplantae > Streptophyta > Magnoliopsida > Poales > Poaceae > Cenchrus > Cenchrus fungigraminus. The sequence goes on along the minus strand of CM072774.1, from coordinate 95,870,163 downwards.
CACATTTTGAAGTTGGGTTAGCGGAGGGGGCACGTTTTGCAGCTTCACAGCATTTGAGTTCGCATAATTTGCGCCTGGCATGATGAGGGGAATGCTTTCTCAAACAAAACACATTGCAAGCATGTCTTAAGCCCAGGCCAAATTTTCATCACACTTGTGTAGATTAATACACCGTCTTTGCATCTATTTTGTTTCACAGGGTCAGCTCCTTGTCCAGCTTCCTGTTGACACATTTTATCTTATATATTTATAAGTCAACTAAACATGAGAAAAGGGCATAATTGTTAATACCAACTTAGAATAGGGTGTCACTAATAGTTTTTCTGGAGTTTTGGAGAATTCTATGTCTTGCAGGGACTAATCAAAAAAATAGGAAAAGAATGAAGTTTAGAAGGCTCCAGAAGGCTCCGGAACTCAACGTGACTTGGCACCCAAGAAAGAAGCATCTGAAAGAGGCAAAGACCCACCTGGCCGAAGTGGGCCCCGAGGGGGGCCCACCACAGACCAGTCGGCCCCATGGTGGGGCCGATCGGCCTCCCCCGGGCGCCAGGTCAGCCCTACTTCTGGAATGTTCTTCCACCGCCTATGAGGATCAATCTAAACCGTATGTTAGGTCAGTTTGATCGTACGGCTCATGGCATCCCCTCAGGACTATATAAGCAACCCCCTGACCCCCTGGCAGAGGGAGAATCTGGCTCTCATCTGTTCATACACCAGATCAAGTCATCAAGTCAGAGATACTACGCCCTAGAAACACCATATAGCGAGAGTAGCTAACTAGTCTAGATCTAGAAGGAGGCAATGCGTCTACTTGACTCCTGATCGTCTAGAAGTTGGTCGAAATACTGATCTAGCTTCGCTTTTGTAAGTTCCTCATAAGTTCTTCACATTTGCTGTAGAGACATATGTTCTTATCAATGATTATATTCGAGATTATGTGCTTTGGTGCTTATTATGATTACATGTTTAGCATAGTTGATTTACCTTTATATTCGTGTATGGAGTCGTATAGCCCTCACCTAGATCATCACCTAGATCATCTGTTAACTTGGGTGAGTGGTAAAGATAGTGTAAGCATGGTGCTTATACTGTAGTTACCTGCGATTGCACCCTACATGCCGGGTCGCGTGGTAGATCGTGGTGGTGACAGCACTATTGAGTCCTTTGCAATCCACCCCCCGTGTGTAGGACTAGTGGAGCCTTATACTATTTGGGTTGTTTCAAGTTTCGGCCTTGATCCTCCTGATTAGTCTCCCCATGCATCAGTATAATAGTTCTTCTTCCATGATTGTTAAATGTATTGCACTAATCATAGTTTGCATTGACATATAGTTTAGGGTTACCGAGGAGTATCCTCGCTAACTAGGCTGTGAATACGCTTCTCTCTCTATATTGACACTTTCTGGTGGCTCACTATGTTATGACTTGATCAATGCTATCATTATTATTATCTTTATGTGACTTACACCTGTTTATAGTAATTGATATATTTTGGCCACTCTACATTACACAACTGAGAGATATGCATGTATTTGTTATTATAGATAAAAGACTTCTTTCCCCGAGGTAGAATATAAATACAATACCTGGTTTTACTCCTGGTTAAAATGCTACAATGGTATATTCATATCTGTGTGCTTGCGGATACCCATTTTTATATATTTTCTTATCTAGAGATCCAAGGCATATGTAAGAGTACTAATCCATGTGTTTTAGTGGCACTTCTGTCAGGGATGACAACCTAGATCGAGTTGTGCTATGACCCGTATTGGATTTATCTTTTAGTTTATCTAAAAGCAACATCTGATATACACTTAGCATCATATTAAGATATACCTTTGTATTTCTGGCGCCGTCGATAGAGATGGATCTTATATCTGCTTCTAGTCGATGACGTTAGCAATGTCGACACTTCCAGAGTACTTCTGACCTCTGGACGTGTCTCCTGTTGCCTACCGGACCTCTTTGGCTCGCGGCGGGAGGCGACTCAGCGCTTCCATGACTCATCCAACTTCCACACTCTTGGGCTTGTCGTCCACTTCAGGTCGCCAGACCTCCCGGCGTCTCCGTCATCATCCACTTTAGGTCGTCAGACCTCCCGGTGTCTCCGTTGTCGTCCACTTCAGGTCGTCAGACCTCCCGGCGTCTCCGTCGTCGTCCACTTCAGCAGAAGGCCGTAGGTTCTCTTTCTCTTTTGGAGCATCAAACCAGCCATTCTGGTTGCTTTACTGCTCAGGGGCTACTACACGAGTGCGTCTTACGACGCCCTCTTGCTTCTACGTCACATCGACTTACTGGAAGCCTACCTCCATTACTCCTCTGCTCGACCTACCTTCGGTTGGCATTGCGGCCTTTCTAAAGGTTGCGTGAGCTACTCTGCTTCACCTGATCCTGGTTAGGTCGGCGGTTCTTCACATGGCTACCTTGCCTTCACTTCGACCTCCTGGATCCCAGACTCCTGAAGCTCGATGTTCGACTTCGCTCAAGACTGAAGACATCTTTTTCTGTTTTGATCCCCGTGCACCCTACATGACCTTGATGACACCATGTCTTCATGTTTCGACATGACCTCGCCTCGGCCGCTACGCCTACACGTCGATCGGGGGCTTGAGAGACATGGGTACCCCTGGGTCCCCACCGACCAGGGTCTCAGCCGTCCCCGACAGGCGGGCCTGACCTGCCAGAAGACCCGCCGACCTGTCAGTGGGCCCTGCCCGACCTGACATGTGGGCCCAAGGACATGAAGACAGCTTGGAGTGGAAGTAAAGACAGTCCAGACAGTTTAAGATAGTTCGGATAAACCTTCCATGTTGTAACAAACTAGGATAGATGGAAACTGACTTGTAGCCCAAGGTCGTTGACCAATATAAGGCGGCCAGGGACGCCCTCCTCAGGGGCAGATCTCTCTCGCATAATTCCACTACCAAACTGGACGTAGGGTTTTACTCTCCGGAGGCCCGAACCAGTATAAATCGCCGTGTTCCTCGTGTCTCGCCGAGATTTCCTTGTGCATCCCATGCATAACCATCTACGCTCTTAGTTCCTTGATCCCTCCTTTAACCTGCAAACTGCTTGGGTAGCCCCTTGCAGATCTGTCCAGGTCTCAACCCCTGACAAATAGTGGATGTGCAACGAGAAATGATGGTACCTGATCACAATACTAGTCTAGAGTACCCCAACAATGTCTTGTTGAATACATTAGGCTTCAGGGGTCTTCCATCATCAGGTTGTAAAAATGAGACTTAAAAATTGTCTTTGCTGATACTTTGAGGAAATATGGGATTCTCACTTGCATTATCTTCCACTTGATGATAGTGATCCTTTCAGCATGACATGTTTGTTGGAAATTTGCAGGGAGCAGATCAAAGAACAGAAGCTGAAATATCATGTTCTCTGAATAATATGATACGCTGCCTTTCTGAATCACTTGCACAGAAGGTCACCAAAGTTGCTAGCATCACTTCTTTCATTTCTTTAAGTTGAGTGCTTGTCAGCCACCGAGCAGATGATTCAGCCATGTACTCTAATTTTAAATCCATAACGAGCCCATAATTTTTCAGCACTGCTAGTACAGTAAGCCACCAAAACATTGCTTGACGAACTGGAGGTGGCCATGGTGGCTTCCAAAATAAACAAAAGTACCATTGTTTAGAACTCAATTTTAGCACAAGCAACGTTGTGGAGCTACTTTTCTTCCCAAACACTTGTAAATAATCACCAGTAAAAATTCTTGCCATTGTTGAGACATGAAGTAAAGGATCAGGCTCACTTAGGATTTTGCGGCATGAACCCAGGCTTTCGATTACAAGGTACAGAGTAATTTGCCTCACTGTCAGATACTCAAAGCCATCAAGTGACCCAAGTGCATCAAGGAGACCATGAGCATAAGTTGAATCCCACTGAATCAGTTGATAACTCACTATGCTGCCCATTGCGAGGTCATCGTTGAACTGCTGCCAAACATAGACAAACAGCATGTATTTTCTTTGTAAGATACATAAGCTGCAACATGGTATTCTGATCCAAGACATCATAATATTCTGCATAATAGCAGGAGTTGCTATTGTCCATGCTAACGACCTTGTCTTTCTCTGATAGCCCACCTTATCAGCTAACAATGCAGTTGACAGCCCCATAACCTCAACATTGCACCTGAGAGAATTTGGATTAATAACTTGACCATTTGGGCTATCTTTCCATTCAGTTGGCACCCTGAGCGGAGGAATTGCGCCATGAAATTTCCTCTTAATTGTATCACCGTGAAGCACCGCTGCTAGTCCACACAAATAGCACTGAAGTAACACTTGCATAGAGAAGGAGACTAGTACTCCAGCAAGGTCATTGCCACTCAAGAATAGCAGGCTGACAGAAATTTTGATCGGCACCCCCAACTCAAAAGCAACTGTGAGGAAAATGTGGCAGTACTGCAAGAGAAGACGCCTAGGTCCTTTGTCAACCAATTCAACAAGAAAAAGCTGTAGCAGGACTTGATTCTGAGCACCCTTTGCCTCACACATCTTCTGGTACCAAAGACCCTTGGTGACAACACACAACAGAGCAGCAACACTTAACAGAGATGGGCTGATGGTGGAGATGTCCCTTCTGGGAAAGTGCTTGAGCGAGTAGTTGATGATGTCCCGTGGGATCTCAGCTGTGAAGTGAAGCGAAGTTGTTGACGCAGCCCAGATAATGGTGTCCACAGGCTTTAGCTCGTCAACATTGCACCGAACACCTGAAGACCGAATCAGCGGAGGTTGCCTCCTCTACACCACAAGCCACCGTGAGCGGGGCGCATGCCAATGCTTCAGGCTGTGCGGTCAGCCAGGAAGTTGGTGTAGTGATTGGTGCTGGGGTGGGAGCCGGACAAGGCGTCGAACAGCTTGTGGGTGGAGGATGCAGAGGCGTCCTGGTGGTGGTGCAGCTGAGCGAATGTTGAGGACGAGGCGCACGCGGTGGAGCACGCCATGCTGGATGCGGAGGATGACGTCGCGGATGGCGAAGTAGGATCAAGCGAAGTGGGGCGCGCCGCAGACGTCGAGGTCGATGCGGCCGTGGTGGTGCTCGCCGTGGTCGTCGAAGCCGATGCACGCGCAGGCGACCTCATCGCAGTCGTCGAAACTGAGGCGGGTGCGGTGGAGCTCGGCGTGGTCGCGAGACAGCAAGGCTGCCCTCGATGAACTGGTCCACCCCAATCTCCTCGAGATCCCCTTCGCACTCCTAGATTTGGATCGGGTATACCATAGTGGCCGCGGCGTCGGCGGCGAGCACGATGGAATGGTCGTCGAGGTTGACCCAGCGCGGCAATGTCTAGATGTGGTCATCGCCGAGGAAGTCATGGAGATCGATCCCCTTGGCGAACCGCTCCACAGGTACCTGTTCTGCCAGCGCCTCCGAAGCGGCCGACAGACTGTCGGGGCTGTCGAGCTCGATGGAGACAGCGCACGGCGTGACGGAGGTCGATGCGCCTGTTGACGGTGCGGCCGTGGTCGATGCGGCAGCATAGGGCGCGGTCACTGGCACGACCAAGGTGGACGCAGAGGCGCGTGCACCACCGAGGATGTGACCACAGGCACGAGTGCGGCCGCGGGCGCGACCGAGTCGATGGCAGACAGCGTGGCTGTGAGCTCGAGCATGGAGTCCTTCTCGTCTGCACCTCGAGCTGCCGGAGTAGGCAACCCCCACTTGATGATGTGCATCTGACAACCACCATCGTAGATGTTGCGGCCATGCAATTCCCCATACACATCTGCTGCAACCTCCACCGAATCAAACACCACACTCGCCAACACGACATCAGTTCCCCTAATCACCAGAATATGTTCCACCACTCCTCCAAATGAACCAAATACTTGATGCAGCACCGATTCAGTGATAGGATAACAAACCCTATGAATGGCGACCTCCAGGATGCGATTCGGTGACCTCCATTCATCGAAACCGCTGCTGGCCATTTCGTCGAACATGTTGCAGTCGCTCAAGGCGCTCAACCACAGGTTGTTCTCCTTGCTGAAACTTGAGCCCTTCTTGTAGGAACTCCAGGAATCCGCCATGAGCTGTTCCGAATCGATGTTCAGGGGACGAAATTGGCCACGACGAATCGCGCTCACCAATCCACCCGAAGAACAAAATCGATGGGGATCGAAGGGAGCAGACTCAGATGAAGGACCGGAACGGCGAACCAGAGAGGGGGGAAGTGAATGGGAGCCGATAAAAATTCTACTCAAGAATTCGGCCTATGAACCCAAGATCACTCGGATACCTCCGAAAACTTCTCTTGCCAAGTCCACGTAGCCACTGGAGTGCTACTGAACCTAGGAGCAAGATCCAACCAATAGCCACCCAAAACACACAGCGGAAAACAACTCGAAACAGCTGCTGGAAGCCAAAACCGGTCAGACCGATCTTCTGGGACTTAGCCTCTCACAGGCAGGGGAAACCGGTCAGGCCGGTTTTATCTAGGAAATCCCCAAAAGACCTTCGAGACCAAACCTAGCCAAAAGTACCTCAATGACCCTTCAACCTTTGAGCAAGAAAAGTCATAGCAAGGACAAAGCTCTCTTGTCCAAAAACCCCTCACGACAGCCCACTGGGGCTAAACCGGTCAGACCGGTTTGGGAAACCGGTCAGGCCGGTTTTGCCTGGACAGTCGGGAAGAACTCAGCCCGCGGGAAAAACTCAACCTTCACCTCGATCGATCTCCCGATTCGTTCCACGGATTCAAGTGAGACTTTGGGGATAGTTGGGGTACCTCGTGGGCTACCTTTGGCTAGAAGCTCGGTCCCCAAAACCTACCCAATCAAGAGGAATCGGAAGTCAACCCTCAAGAACACCTTTCCATGAACTCCACCGAAAACCACCAAATCGAAGCCGTTTCGGAGAGTTTGTTGGAGCAAGATCACCAAGCAAAGAGGCACAAGGTCCTCATATGTGACATCCAACAAGAATTCCTCAAAGAAACGCTCCCAAAACCTCACCACGAAAATTCCAAGAAAAGGCTCCGAAAATCACCAAAAAGGGAAAACGGGGGAGACACAATCAAGCCTTGAGGAACCACGCCGAATCATCTATACATACCATGAAGGTTCATACAAGGTCTAGCTTGCCTCCCGATCATCCATCCCTCTCTCAAGATCTCACCATGAAGCTCTCAAGCTAGTCCTAGAAATCCTAAGGAAAATAGGAAGGAAAATAGCAAAGGGAAAATGAGCTAGAGTTCCAAGAGATGGCTGCCATCCTCTCTCTACTTGGTTTATATGGAGGCTAGCCAAAAGACGAAACTACCCCTATTACATAAACTAGGATACACGCCCACCAAGGGCACTTTGGGAAATTATCGTCGTAACACCATCGGACGGATGCCCGGCGACCGCACTTCGCTTAGCCTCGACGCAAGCCTTGCGATCCCGACGTGTGTCCTCCGCCTCGAAGCTTCCCGGCGCCCTGCGACCCCAAACCGGTCAGACCGGTTTTGGCCTGACAGCCACGCCCGGTCTTCGGCCTCGGCTTTGTGGCTCAGCTGAGTAACCCAGTGGTTTTCTGGTGAACCACTGCAAACCCCGCGAACTTGATGTAGCCTCCGCCAATCACAACTCATGACTTGGCTCCCACGAAGTCCCGGCTCGACCTTGGTTTTGAGGCTCAACCAAGAAACCGTCCACGACTTCATCTTGCTGTTCTTGCCACCATGCGGCCCGCACTTGACCCCGCTGGCCACCGGGTCCCTCGAACCAAGCCTACTTGTCTTCTCCACACTTGGAGGCCTCACCGGCAACGACCTTTCGCGCTTGTTCTTCACCTGCACCAACACCAGTCAAGCCGCAACCTGCACCTGCAATACTTAGCCAAGAATCAGTCCACACAACGTTGTCAATCACTCATCACACCAGGAAGCGACCATCCACCTGTCCTCGAACCACACATGGCTCTCAATCTCCCCCTTGATGAGTGCATTGACAACACACACATTTGGTAACCAAAGAGAAAATAAAGGAAAAGAAACGACTAAGAGAAACTCAAACAAGCGATCAAAAGCCGAACAAAGGCAAAGAGCAAGATCACTTGAAAGAGGAAAGACTCGGTCCCCTTAGGCAAGGGCAACGGCTCGACACAACCGAGTCAAAAACAAGCTCAAGCAAAGAGCACAGACCACCAAAGCAAAGCTCAAAACACACCAGAGCTCCCCCTCCACATATGCACACTCCCCCTGAACATGTGCCAGCACTGGGCATAAACCGGTCAGGCCGGTTTCACCAAACCGGTCAGGCCGGTTCCAAAAACCGGTCAGACCGATTAAACTCGGCAGAAGCTCACCCCCAAAAGCCAAAAATGCAAAAGAAATGCACAAGCTCCCCCTTGACTGTTGGGATAAGTTCTAGGGATGCAATGCAACTTTTCTCCACCAACATTTCTCCCCCTTGTTGCCAATGCATGAATCAAGGCTCAAATTTGGAAAAAAATGCAACTAGAGCTTCTCAAATGGACAAAATTCATCACAAGATGCTACACATATTTAAATTAGCAAGTTAGGCACTCTACAGTTTCGTATGAACATCAACTACATGATCACCAAGTTTCACAACCATTGGGTAAAGCTAAGATAGAATTGATCATTTTTGCAGAAAAAACACCCTCTCATGAGTAAAGTCCTAAACATGAGTAAAACATGTCAAAATGGCAAAGCCACACAAACTTCATGCTAGGACAACCATTTTAAGCATAAGACCATCATAAACACCCACAAGCACCTCATGTCATGTCAAAGCCACCGAGCCATGTGCCTACTTCTATGTATGAGACTTCTCATTGGTAGGCATTATGCAACGGTTTAGCACCCAAAGCTTTAAAAATTAAGCACATATGACATGAGAGCACATTTTCCAAGCAATTTACATTTCATTTTCAGATTTATATTTGGTACATGAAATGTCTTTGCGACAAAAAGGAACTTATGCCCCTCCACAAGATAAAGCATGGAGGCTAAACATTCATGATGGCAAATGAGCCTTTGGCCCCATATGATCAAAATAAGCTATCCAACCACAAATTAAGCATAGCCAAGCCACAAAAACATGTCAAGATCATATAAAGGCATTTACTCATAAGAGAGCATACATATCTCATTTTTCAAAAACATAGCTATCAACCATGGGCATAAATCAAGATCATCAAGAGCTAAGCCACACTAACCATAGCATACCAAACTAGCTCACACGATCATATATAGCACATCATGGTGAACAATGTATATAGGAGAAGCTTTTCCTACACAATGCATATGATACAAAATGCAAGCAACCTAAGATACAAAGATGCATATACATCATGTTACACATACCATGCAAAATGCAAGAAATGCACACAGGAAAGCTATACATATGCTACAAAGGAGCTCCCACACGCCAACTCAAGAAATCAAACAAACACCAAGCTCCCCCCGTAAATGAGTGAAAGTTGCTTGATCTAGGGGTTTGGTGAAAATATCGGCTAGCTGGTCATGTGTGGGTACATGGATCAAAGCGATTTTCCCTTTCTCTACATTGTCTCTCAGGAAATGATACCTCACTTCTATGTGCTTGGTTTTGGTATGAAGCACTGGGTTCTTTGCAACGCTTATGGCACTGGTGCTATCACATTGAAGTGGGACATGGGTATACTCCTCACCAAAGTCACTCATGGTGTATGTGATCCAAAGGAGCTGAGAGCAACGACTGGCTGCGGCCACATACTCTGCTTCGGTAGTGGATTGAGCAACACTTGACTGTTTGCGGGAAGACCAAGAAACCAAAGAAGAACCCAAGAACTGGCAAGTCCCAGAAGTGGACTTCCTATCCAACCGACACCCGGCAAAATCCGCGTCCGAAAATCCATGAAGAGCCAAAGAAGAAGACGCGGAGTACCAAAGATCGAAGTCGGGAGTATGACGCAAATACCTGAAAATGCGCTTGACTGCTTGCCGATGCGAAGTCCTCGGAGACGCTTGAAAACGAGCGCACAGACATACCGAGAATTGGATGTCCGGCCTCGTCGCCGTCAAGTACAGGAGTGACCCGATCATGCTCCAGTACTCCTTCTGATCCACGTGTTCACCTTCCTCGTCCGCATCAAGAGCTGTAGTCGTACTCATAGGCGTCGCCATGGCCTTGGAGTCCTCCATCTTGAACTTCCTCACAATGTCCTTGGTGTACTTAGCTTGGTGCACAAATGTTCCTTCCTTGGATTGCTTGATCTGGAGGCCGAGGAAGAACTGCAACTCACCCATCATGCTCATCTCAAGTTCCCTGCTCATGTCTTCTGCAAACCTTGCAACCAAAGAATTAGACGAGCCACCAAAGACAATATCATCCACGTATACCTGCACAATTAGGATCTCTTTGCCTTGCCTGAGAAGAAACAAGGTCTGATCGACCTTCCTCATCTCGAAACCTCTCTCAAACAGGAACCCCCTCAACCTGCCATACCAAGCTCTAGGCGCCTGCTTCAACCCATACAACGCCTTCCTCAACTTGCACACCCGATGGGGGTACTTCTCACTCTCAAACCTCGGTGGTTGCCTCACATACACTACTTCCTCCAAAACACCGTTTAGGAAAGCACTCTTCACATCCATTTGGTACAATTTGAACCCTTTAGCCACGGAAAAGGCTAGAAGGATCCTAATCGCCTCCAAATGGGCTACGGAAGCAAAGGTCTCCTCGTAGTCGATCCCCTTTTTCTGACTATACCCTTGCACCACCAACCTCGACTTGTTTCTCACCACCTCTCCTTTCTCTCCCTCTTTATTTTTCCACACCCATTTTGTCCTAATCGGCTTACACCCTGGTGGAGGATCCACCAACTCCCAAACTTGGTTCGTCTCGAAATTCTCCAACTCCTCATGCATCGAATTAACCCAATTATGATCAGATAGCGCGTGTCCAATGTCTTTAGGCTCAAAGGTAGCAACAAAAGCAGCATGAGCGAAATGAGAATTGTTTCGAACCCTCGACCGTGTAGTACGTTCATTGATGTCACCGATGATTCTCGAAGCTGGGTGATCCACTTGAACTCGCCGGGGAGGTTCTCGCCTTGAAGCTACCTCCCCCTCAACAGCAGCTTCGCCTTGATCTGGATTTGTCGTTGTAGGTGTGGGAGAGGGCCCGTTCTCGATCGTAGTCGAAGTAGTAGGTACATGTTCAGCCGCGGGCACCACACCGCCATCTTCATCATCTCCATGTTCATGCTCCTCCTCCTGAAAGATCTCCTCGCCAAGTTCATCGTCACCTGCACACTCAAAAACAAGCTGACTACGTGGCTGTGTCTCGTCGAAGGTTACCTCGGAAGTCTCCACGATTTGGTTAGTTTCAAGATTGAGCACACGAAATGCTCTAGAATGAGATGCGTAACCAAAGAAAATACCATCGACTGACCTAGCTTCAAACTTGTCCAACTTCTTCCCTTTCTTAAGAATGAAGCATTTACAACCAAAGACATGCAAGTGACTCACCTTGGGTGTGCGACCGTGCATCAACTCGTAGCAAGTTTTCTTCTTGTGGACCCTGAGGTAAATCCTGTTGGGCACATAGCACGCGGTATTGACCGCCTCAGCCCAGAACCTTCTCAGAGTCCTATGCTCGTCGAGCATCGTCCAAGCCATCTCGCACAAGGTTCTGTTTTTCCTTTCCACCACGCCATTCTGGGAAGGCGTATACGGACTTGAGAACTGGTGTTCAAGACCCAAGTCATGGCAAAAGGTTTCGAAACGAGAGTTTTTAAATTCCGAGCCATTGTCACTGCGGATCGCTCGTATGGCATCTCTATGCCTCTCGTTCCTCAACCTCAAGACAAGATCTCGAACAAAACCAAACGTCTCCCCTTCTCTTCCAAAAAGAAGACCCAAGCATACCGAGAGTAGTCGTCCACCACAACTAGGACGTACCACTTCCCACCCGCAGATCGCACATGAGCTAGGCCAACAAGGTCCATATGGAGCAGCTCGCATGGACGCTCCGTCATCACATCGGTGAGGGGCGGGTGAGAAGAGGCTACCATCTTGGCATGCCTACACGGCGCACAAACCAACTCTTTCTCAAACCTCAACCGTGGCAATCCTAGGACCAAATTGAGTTTACTCAAGCGAGACAGAAGGTCAAAGCTTAAGTGACCCAACTTCCTATGCCACTTCCACAACTCACTCGAAGAACATGCCAAAAAGCAACGAGCCACACCTGAAGACTGAGAGAAATCCACTCGGAACACTTGACCCTCGGGAACGACCATGCAAACTAGGTCCCCTCGAGAATCCAAAATCCAAGAACCACCAGGCCGAAACAACACCTCAAAACCCTCATCCAACAACTGGGACACCGAAAGCAAATTGAACCTAGCGATTGAACAAGAGCAACACGCCTGAGAGTGATCTTCTCACTTACCTTAATCTTACCTTCTGAAAGCACACGCCCTCGCCCATTGTCCCCAAAAGTGATGTGTGTCTTGGACACCACCGGGACGAGACTTGAGAACCACCCCTTGTCTCCGGTCATGTGCCTCGAGCAACCGGAGTCAATCAACCAAACGTTCCTCAAGTCTCCCACCTGAAATTCAAAAACGAGCACGTGAGTGAACAAACGACTCAGCACCGGGGTTAGTACCAAAAGAGTAAAACTAGTGCCGAGCCATTTGCTCCAAAGTGGGGTTAGCACAAACCAAATCATCACACCTATCAAAGCTACCACCACAAAAACCACCACTAGGGAACCACCCCTGTCTAGCTGGAGGAGAACGAAAGCCACGAAAGGAAGACCGTGGACCATTCCTCCTCTCCATCTCAAAGCTACGACTCCTCCCACCATCGTATTGAGCATGAGGTGGAGAACGTCTAGCAAACTGACCACCACCAGACTCACCATGCCAAACATCTAGACCACGACCAAAGGACCTGAACCGAGCCTCATCACGAGCACGAAAACCAAACTGGTCACCCTGCTGCCTCCAAACCGGTCTGATCGGTTCTGGAACCGGTCTGACCAGTTTCTCTGTACAAACAGCCCAAACCGGTTTGGCCGGTTTCCAAACCGGTTTGACCGATTTAATTCGTCCAGCAGGGTCCCTTCCACCCAAAGCACTCTTGTCTCCCCAAGCCGGAACTGTGCGAACAATGGCTTTACCCCTAGGTAGTGGCATACGAGACTCAGGCACACCATGAGATGGGTTGTACCTGTCCTTGTTTGCCCACTCCTTAGCCATTCTCTCCTCTCGCTTCCTCTTGAAGCAAAACTCCCCTTTGTGACCATCTCTCCCACAATAGTCACAATGAAACTTTATGGGCTTAGGTTTAGGCTTGGGTTGGGGCTGCTCACTTGGTTTCACCTCAATCGGCTTCTCACCCTTCTTCTCTCCAACCTCACTCTCCTTGGAGTTCACAAACTTCACGGGTTTTTGAAAGTCATTTGTAGGGCGAGGAAATATGGGAGGATCTGGAGTTGTGTCAAGTTTGTTTCTCAGTGGGTTGGGCTTAAGAGCATAGGCATTTTTCTGGAAGGTTTTTGGTGGAGCTTGGATATCACCAATCTTCTCTCCTCCCTCACCACTGCACTCTCCGATCTTATCGGACCCAAGCGCTTGCCCATCATAGCGCTTGTATGCCTCTATCATCATCCTAATCTGTGGTTCATGACCCGACAACTAACCCATCATTTTTCTCAAGTCATCGTTCTCATCCTGCAAGCGATCCACATAATGTGCAAGTTCCAGATTCTTTAAAGCATGCAACTCACAAGTAGAGCAAGAAGTGGGAATAGGTTCTTTCAACTTGGCCTCAAGCGAAATAGTGTAAGCATGCATCTCATCAATCTTTCCATGCAAAACAGGGCAAGAAGTGCAAGCACCTAGCAAGGCAGGTCTAGACTTAAGCTCAGCCACTTCAACCCTAAGCACATCTAGTTCATCACAAGTAGAAGCATGCTTATCCTTAAGACTAGTAAGATCAGCTAGGTACACAGAGCAATCACAACAATCAATCTCATCAGAAACCACAGGTGAAGCCTTAAGCGAATCTATCTCAAGCTTAGCATCAAGGTTTTGGGTTTCTAGCTCAGCTACTCGGTTCCTAGCATCTTCTAGTGAGGCCCTAAGCTCTTTCCTCATCTTCTTTGCCTCTCTAAGCATGTCATCACAATTATCAAGCAACTTGCCAAGACGCTCATTCTCCTCACGCAAGAAGGGAAGCTCGTCACGTACCTCATCCTCGGAGTCGGAGTCCGAGTCGCTCTGGTGAGTCTTCTTGCTGCCAGAGCTACGCGCCATGGTATAGAAGCCATCTCCAGCGAAGCAGCTCAGCCCGCTCAAGTTCCTGGATGACTTCTTGTTCTTGCGCCGATCACCTTCATCTTCGCTGCTACTCGAGCTCGAGGAAGAGTAGGCGGAGCTGGAGTCGACATCGCTCGCACCGACCATCGCTCGGGCCTTCCTGCCGCGGCCGTCCTTCTTCCTCGAACATCGCTCGTCCTTGTTCTTGTGCTTGTGCTTGTGATCGCACATCGATCTGTGCTTGTTGTCCGTCCTCGACCGGTGCTTGTAGCCGTCCTTGTTCTCCATCTTCTCGGGGCAGTCGGCGACGAAGTGTCCTGGCTTGCCGCACTGAAAGCATGTCCTCATATTCCTCCTCGTGTTCACCCAGTTCTCGTGCATCCTCTCGAAACGCCTGGTCAGCAGCGCCAGCTCGTCCTCTCCAAGCACGTCGAACTCCTCGTCTGGCAAAGTCATCAAGGAGGACAAAGAGTACATCCTGGTGGATGGGTTAGCATTAGACTTAGCACCTGAGCCACCGATGAGAGCGAGACTATGAGAATCAGTTGGGCTCTCAAGCTTGGCTGTCATACCCCTGTCCACCTCAGCCGACTTGAGCTTCGAGAACAGCTCGTTCACGGTCAAAGTGTCATACTTCTCGGACTCAACAATGGCCTTGAACTTGCCATCCCAAACTGTACGATCCAGAGAGTGCAAGAGCTTAACAGCTCTGTCATGATCATCGTACGGGAGCACGTCCACATTGGCCCTCATGTTGTTCACCACAACCGTGAACCGCTGGAACAAGGCATCAATGGACTCACCGGGGAGATGAGTGAAGTTCTCGTACTCTCTCCAGTAAGTCGCATACATCCGAGCCTGAACCTGAGCATTTCTAGCGTGAGCATCCTTCAACTGACTCCAAATCCTACAAGCTAAGTCCTCTGTCTGAACCCGATCAAATTCGGACTGACACAGAGCACGAAACAAGTAGTCGACCGCCTTGTTGTTGGCGTCGAACATGTCCCTCGATCCCAGAGCAAGGAAGTTAATCGGATGAACATAAGCTGTGTTCACCGTAACATCCCAAAGGATCTGACCCTTGCCACGGAGAAACACAGCCATCCGTCTCTGCCACATCTGGTCATTCTTTCCATCGAAGTGCGGAGGACCCGATCCCCGTTCCTGGTATGCCATCTTTGGATCTTAGACTGGTTAGAGTCAATAAAGACCCGTAACCGGCTCTGATACCACTTGAAGGACCGGAACGGCGAACCAGAGTGGGGGGAGTGAATGGGAGCCGATAAAAATTCTACTCAAGAATTCGGCCTATGAACCCAAGATCACTCGGATACCTCCGAAAACTTCTCTTGCCAAGTCCATGTAGCCACTGGAGTGCTACTGAACCTAGGAGCAAGATCCAACCAACAGCCACCCAAAACACACAGCGGAAAACAACTCGAAACAGCTGCTGGAAGCCAAAACCGGTCAGGCCGGTTTCTGAAACCGGTCAGACCGATCTTCTGGGACTTAGCCTCTCACAGGTAGGGGAAACCGGTCAGGCCGGTTTGGCAAACCGGTCAGGCCGGTTTTATCCAGGAAATCCCCAAAAGACCTTCGAGACCAAACCTAGCCAAAACTACCTCAATGACCCTTCAACCTTTGAACAAGAAAAGCCATAGCAAGGACAAAGCTCTCCTGTCCAAAAACCCCTCACGACAGCCCACTGGGGCTAAACTGGTCAGACCGGTTTGGGAAACCAGTCAGGCCGGTTTTGCCTGGACAGTCGGGAAGAACTCAGCCCGCGGGAAAAACTCAACCTTCACCTCGATCGATCTCCTAATTCGTTCCACGGATTCAAGTGAGACTTTGGGGATAGCTGGGGTACCTCATGGGCTACCTTTGGCTAGAATCTCGGTCCCCCAAAACCTACCCAATCAAGAGGAATCGGAAGTCACCCCTCAAGAACACCTTTCCATGAACTCCACCGAAAACCACCAAATCGAAGCCGTTTCGGAGAGTTTGTTGGAGCAAGATCACCAAGCAAAGAGGCACAAGGTCCTCATATGTGACATCCAACAAGAATCCCTCAAAGAAACGCTCCCAAAACCTCACCACGAAAATTCCAAGAAAAGGCTTCGAAAATCACCAAAAAGGGAAAACGGGTGAGACACAATCAAACCTTGAGGAACCACGCCGAATCATCTATACATACCATGAAGGTTCATACAAGGTCTAGCTTGCCTCCCGATCATCCATCCCTCTCTCAAGATCTCACCATGAAGCTCTCAAGCTAGTCCTAGAAATCCTCAGGAAAATAGGAAGGAAAATAGCAAAGGGAAAATGAGCTAGAGTTCCAAGAGATGGCTGCCATCCTCTCTCTACTTGGTTTATATGGAGGCTAGTCAAAAGACGAAACTACCCCTGTTACATAAACTAGGATACACGCCCACCAAGGGCACTTTGGGAAATTATCATCGTAACACCATTGGACGGATGCCCAGCGACCGCACTTCGTTTAGCCTCGACGCAAGCCTTGCGATCCCGACGCGTGTCCTCCGCCTTGAAGCTTCCCGGTGCCCTGCGACCCCAAACCGGTCAGACTGGTTTCACCAACCGGTCAGACCGGTTTTGGCCTGACAGCCACGCCCGGTCTTCGGCCTCGGCTTTGTGGCTCAGCCAAGCAACCCAGTGGTTTTCTGGTGAACCACTGCAAACCCCGCGAACTTGATGTAGCCTCCGCCAATCACCACTCATGACTTGGCTCCCACGAAGTCCTAGCTCGACCTTGGTTTTGAGGCTCAACCAAGAAACCGTCCACGACTTCATCTTGCTGTTCTTGCCACCATGCGGCCCGCACTTGACCCCGCTGGCCACCAGGTCCCTCGAACCAAGCCTACTTGGCTTCTCCACACCTGGAGGCCTCACCGGCAATGACCTTTCACGCTTGTTCTTCACCTGCACCAACACCAGTCAAGCCGCAACCTGCACCTGCAATACTGAGCCAAGAATCAGTCCACACAACGTTGTCAATCACTCATCACACCAGGAAGCGACCATCCACCGGTCCTCGAACCACACATGGCTCTCATCAGATCGACGAGCTCACACCCGGGATCGTTGTCTCGGATACCAAATGTTAGCAGGAGGGTAGCGGGGGTAGAAGAGAAGCAAGGAACTAGGGTAGGAAGCACTGGGACACAATCTCTCACATTCTTCTTCCAATTCCGCCTAATCTACGTAGTTTCACCCCCTGTTTTTTCCTCATGCTCAATTCGTCAAATAACCTCTGATGTCCCCCTTTGGTTCAGCTGTCGAGCTTCCCCCCAGCAATGGTGAGTGTCTCAGCTTGATCTCGCAACAAGTTGATTTCAAATCCCTCCTTCCTCGGAGGCTGTGGTGCCGAATTCAGCTCAGGAAGGTTAGGAACTCGGGATATGATCGCGATGTCGTAGAAGGTCCTCTTTCCAACAATCACGGGGTTCGTCTCGACAAGGACCCGATCAGCGCCTTCGGGATCCTTGAAGGTCATGAACCCGAAACCCTTGGATCTCCCCGAGAGGCGATCAGAGATGATGATCGCCTCCTTAACCTCCCCGAATCTCGCGAAGTGTCGCCACAAACTTTCTGAATCTGTCGACCATGGAAGGCCCCCCACGAAGACCTTGCATCGGCGCCTCAGCTCACCCTTGATGGTCTCCTCAATTCGGCGTGAAGACAATGGTGGTGGAGGGGAACTGCTTGTCGTGGGTGGCTCGCTCGTCGGAGTTGGATCGCTCCAGAGGGGCACGACAGCGGCGGCGGCACTTGCGCTAGCCCCATGGCGGTCGTTCCTATCTTTACCGAGCGTCATCTCCCCGTGCGCACCTTACTTTCGTGTTTGAGGACCGGAGCATCTGAGGACCGGTGGATGGTCGCTCCTTGGTGTAAGGAGTGATTGACAACATGGTGTGGACTGACTCTTGGCTGAGTATTGTAGGTGCAGGCTGCGGCTTGATTTGTGTGGTGCAGGTGAAGAACAAGTGTGAAAGGTCTATGCCTGTGTGGCCTCCGAGGAGTGGAGAGACAAGTAGGCATGGTTCGAGGGACACGGTGGCCGACAGGATCAAGTGCGGGCCGCATGGTGGCAAGAAAAGCAAGATAAAGTCATGAACACGGAGCCAGTGCAAGGTAGCGACCAAGTCATTGAATGGGGCAAGACTGAGTAGACCGTCCGGGAGCCGGAGGTGAAAGGCTTGGTAGCCCAATGCTTGGCGTGGTGAGGCCGAAGCTTGCATGCGGGGTTTTTGGTGGTTTACCTACAAAACCATCGGGTTCCTCGGTTGCTCCACAAAGCCGAGTTCTACAAAACCAACACCGAGCCGGGACAACGTGGTTGTCGAGTCAAGAGGAGCTTGGCGTGGAGGTTACATTGAGTCCGCGGGGTTTGCGGTGGTTCACCACAAAACCGTCGGGTTCCTCAGTTGAGCCACAGAACCAAGATCGGAGGCTCGGCGGGCGGAGACGGGATCTGGGCACGTCGAGAAGCTTCGAAGTGGGCGACACGTGGCATGATCGAGGTGCTTGCATCGGGAGGACGCGAAGGACCGGTGGATGCACGATCGTCCGATGGAGAACTTCATGTGTTGACCAAAATTCCCCTGTGAGGGCTTGTGTTGTAACTCCTAGTGTAGGGGTACTTCAGTCATTTTCCGAAGGACCTATATATAGGAGGAGTGGCTGAATTTCAGCCAACTCTTTGGCTTAGTGGTGGGAGTGATGTTTCATTTTAGGGTGCTCTTGGGGAGAGAGGGAGAGAGGTGTGAGTGGCTCTTTGTTTGAGCTTTTTGCCATCCAAGATTTGTGATTCTTGAGAGTGGCTTGTAATCCATCATGGCATGAATATTCAGAGTGAATTCATCCATCAAATCTTGTGCCAATTCCCCGAGAAATTCTATCTCCTTCTAAATTCCCGAGTTCGTTTTTGTGCTATTTTCGGAGCTTTTCGGTTCGATTCTTGTTCGTTGATTTCTAGGACATTTCTCTTCAGATTTCTTTGAGGAGATCATGGGTGGATGTCTTGTGCATCTTTGTGTATGATCTTGACTCCTCAAACGCCAGATTTGGCCTTCGATTCGCGAGTTTTCGGATGAACCCTAGTTCATAGTGTTCTTGGCCAAGATTCGCGATTCCAGGAGCTGTAGGGAGTTAGAGGCCAAACTTTTTGGGGCATATCCTCCCCTTGGGGTGTTCATCATCTCCCCAAAGTTTCGTCTCAAGGCTCCAAATGGTTTGGGAGATCCATCGATCGAAAGTTTGGAGTTGACCCGCGGGCGTTTTTTCTGGGCTGTCCAGGAAGTTCCGACCCTGAGGCTGTATGTTTCGGTAGGGCCCGGAAGTTCTGACCATGAGGCTGTATGTTCCGGTAGGGGGCCGGAAGTTTTGATAATATCTTCCGGTGGGGCTTGGGCTTGGTCCGGAAATTCCGACCTCTTGGTCATATGTTCCGGTAGGTTGTTGTAGTGCTCGGTTTTGCTCCGGTTTGTTCGCAGTTGCTTCCATCTTGCATCCAAGCTTTTCAATCTTTGTTCTAGGGTCTCTAGAGAGGTGTGTGCTTCCTTCCGCTTGTTTGTGTGTGACTGTTGGAGTTGCGATTGGGACATAGGCCGAGTTCTTTGAAGAAGAATTTTTATTAGCTCCCATTCACTCCCCCCGTCTCTGGTCGCCAATCCGGTCCTTCAATTGGTATCGGAGCTTGGTTACGGATCACTCCACCTTAACCGGCCTTGTGATCCATAGGGTGACAGAGAAAAGGGTGTTTTTGCTCGCGGCTTTGGTTTGCGCGCTTTGAGCTTGCTTTCAACTCATCTTAACTGGTGCTTTGAGTATGGCACCAAGCTCTTCTTCTTGTGTGTCTTTGTCTTCAGAGATTGATGTGATAGAGTTTGCATCGGGAGATGACCACAAGTGGAGACAGAAGTGTGAGGAGTTGAAGGAAGATGAGGAAGCAATGGCGTTGATTCGGCTTTTGGTGGCTCAAGAAGATGATCTCCAAGACAAGCTCCTGAAGAGAAGCAAGGTCAAGCTCACCCAAGGTATCATTAGCTTGTTCACCCACCTTTGTGCTTATTGTGAAATGAATGTAGAGCTTAAGAACACTCCTTTGCCTTGCAAATCTTGTGATGCCTTGTGTGCTGAAAATGAGAAACTAAAAATTGAAACTAATTGTCGCAACAAGCATGTTGAAGCTCTTAGAAGAGCATGCAACAATCTTGATTTTGAGAATGATGAATTGAGATCATCTCTTGCTAACTTGCAATCTGAAATTGACTTGTTGAAATCTAATGCTTCTATGCCTTGCAACTCTTATGTTGCTTTGAATAATGATCTTGATGTGGCTAGAAGTAAGATTGCTTTGTTGGAGCCAAGTGCTTCCTTGCCATGTGTTTCTTGTGAGTCTTTGCTTGCTGAAATAAATGAACTAAAATTGACTCACACCACATGTGTAGATGAACTTGAGCATGCTAGGGCTGAAATTTGTGAGTTAAAGTCTATGCCTTGTAGCAAGTACTCTTTGTTGCTTGTAGAGGATGCTTGCCATACTTCTTGTGATGATGATAATGCTTTGCGAGATGTAAATGATGTTGCTTGTTCATGTGACTTCGTTTGCACCTCTTGCATTGATTTGGAAAGTGAAGTTTTGGCCTTAAAAAGGATGCGTGAGGATATGAGTGCCAAGTTGGTTGAGCATGATGAGATGAGTGCCAACCTTGAGAAAGAAAATGAACTCTTGCGTACCACATATGCTAAATGCATTGAAAAGGAAATCGATAGTTTAAGAAATATGACATGTGGTACTTGTGAGCGCCTTAAGTTTCAAAATGAGGTTTTGTGCACAAGGTGCAAGAGTCTTTATGCAAGGGTTTGGATTCTCGCTTCTCTTGTCACTCTGATGTTGATGCTTCTAAAATAGCTTCTTCCCAATCGGAGTCAACTTCTTCTCTTAAGCGTGAGTTTTTGGATGGTGGCAAGTGTGCTAGTGCTTTGGATAGCTCTCCCATAGCTACTCTTAAGCTTGATGCTTCTTCCGGTGTTGCCCAAGATGATTCAAACAACAAGGGTGCTTCTCACTTCTTTGGAACTCAAACTTCTAAACCGAAGTTCCATTGCACCTTTTGCAAGAAAGATGGGCATACCGTGGAGTTTTGCTTTCGCCGTGTCAAGCACGAGTGACGTGTGCGTGCCAAAGCTTTTAAGAAGCCACGTAGCCTTTCTCATGGCACGTGTGATTCAAATGTTGGCACCAAGTCGAGTGTTGAGGTTGATGCTTCTTGCTCTAAGTCCCAATGGACTTCTCACTTACAAGAGAATGGTGATTCGTCCACTCGGACCGTGCCTCCTGATAGGCCTTTGTACCATTGCTCTCATTGTGGGAAGGATGGGCATCAAGAGAGCTTTTGCTACCGCCAGGCAAGGAGAATGCGGCGTGCCAGTGCTTCTAGGCCTTTGGTTGTTCGTAGTCCTTTTCATGGCATGGACACTTGTGCGCCTAAGAAGGCACAATTTGTGGACGGGTTTTATGACACTCTTTCTAGTGAGTTAGGCCATGCTCGTGGACATGTTTCTAGTGCTTCTTGTGTTGGTCCGCGACATGTTTCCAGTGGTGCTTGTGTTGGTTCTTCTCCTACGACCTCGAGGGACCTTTGCCTTTTTGCTTGTGGTAGCACTCATCTTTCTTCGCGGGTCGCTTCTTTGAGGCATGGT
Organism: Cenchrus fungigraminus; assembly: GCA_036936925.1. Classification (NCBI taxonomy): domain Eukaryota; kingdom Viridiplantae; phylum Streptophyta; class Magnoliopsida; order Poales; family Poaceae; genus Cenchrus; species Cenchrus fungigraminus. The sequence goes on along the minus strand of CM072774.1, from coordinate 95,848,158 downwards.
TCTAAGGGTGTTCGAAAATTTTTTCATTCTAACCGGCATTGGCATCATGCTAAGTCACATGATAAGTTGAGTGCATCGCATACCTGTGTGACCAAGTATTGGATTCCCAAGTATGTGCTTGCTAACCCTTTGGGATCCAAGACTCGATCTTTTTCGTCTCCTTGTGTGTAGGTATGGAGACGCGGTTGGAGAACATGAGCTCGATGGTACTTGATCTTTTGTCTGTGAGGTGATCAAGAAATGATGGTTCTCCACACCGCTTTGAATGGCTCTTGAAAGCCTTTGTACACATGTATAGTGAGTTTTCCTTTTCTCCTTGTACTCACTTGTATACTTGTTGCATGCTTTGCTCTTGTGTCATGCTTGTGTATAAACCATGGTAGGCTAGCCACTTTGTTCATGATAGCTTTGTGATTTTGTATACCTATCTTGCTATCCTTTGTATGATATTATGGTAGATGATATTTATGAACTTCCTGTCATGCTTTATCAATGTTCTTGTGTGGCTATGTCATGTTGTTCATCCATATCATTTTTGTCTAGCTCCATGGTATCCTCTCTTGTTAGCATGTTTGCCCCCTCATGTATATCTTGTCATGCTAGCTTTGTAATATATGTTGGAGGTTGTTCCATATGAACTTGTATCATGCCTTTATTTAGTTCTTATATCATGTTTGTCATGTTGTTTTTTTGGTATCTTTTTGGTTAGGCCAGTTGTATAGTTATGCACCTTGTTGACATGCTTGCTAGCCCATGCTTACATTCATCTATATGAAATCATGTTACAATACTTTATTTATCTTAATTGGTATTGTCAATGCTTTGTGTAGCATGTTTTGAGCTTTCCTTGTGGCTTTGGGCTTGTCTTCTCTTTGGGTTGTGCTTTGCTTCTTCCTTTCATTTGGGTTTAGAGCTTTTCTTTTGCTCTTTCTTTTCCTAGCTTTTGCTTGCTAGTTGCTTGGCTTTGGTTGAGGGGGAGCTTGGCTTATTGATGGGAATTTGGTTTCAAGAGTTTGCCTTGGCTTTTGGTAGCCATTTGTGATCTTTCAATTGGCATCCTTTCTATGGTACTCAATTGAGATCTTTGGAGCTTTTATTTGGTTGGTGTGTTAAGTCTGGTGGTGTTGAATCTAATGGACGCTCTCCACCTCGTGGTCGATACGAGTATGGAAGGGATCGCAGTTTTGAGTCTCAGAGAGACTACGGACCACCATTTCCCTTTCGTGGTGCTCGTACTCCTCCAGCGAGACGGGAGTGGTTTCCCCGTGGTGGTTCCAGCTTTGCTAGGCTGATAGGATGGTTTTTGTTAACCCCACTTTTGAGGTGATGGCTCGGCACTAGTTTGAATCTTTTGGTACTAACCCCAGTGTTGAGTCGTTTGCTCGCTCTCGTTCTTGGTTTTGAGTTGCAGGTAGGAGGCTTGGAGAACATTTGGCTGAGATTGGGGGTGGTTCTCCGGCCTCACCCCGGTGGTGTCAAAGAGGAACATCAATTTCAGGTATGGTGGACAAGGACGAGTGATTTCTGAAGGAGTGGTCGAGGTAAGTAGTTTTGTGACCTGGAAGTGTGTGGCTTTGGTCAAGCCACTCAGGTTCTTTTTGCTCTTTGCCCTATCTCATGTGTGTAGGGTGAGCTTTTATGCTCTTTGGCCCTAATGCATGAGTTTAGGGGGAGCCTGTGTGCTTAGTGTGCTCTTTGCCCTATAGCATGCATTTAGGGTGAGCTTTGTATGCTCTTTGGCCCTAGTGCATGTGTTTAGAGGGAGCTTGTGAGTTTTGTGCTCTTTTGCCTTTTTGAGTTTGGGTTGGGCATCACATGTACATATGCATTTTGCATCTTGCATTCATGTAACATATCGTGTTTAGCATCTTTGTATCATAGACTGCATTTGTATCATATGCTTTGGAGAATGTGCTTCTCTCATATACATTGATCACTGTGATATGTTGGATGTGAGCTTATGATCATGCTTGTGAGCTCTTATGATGTATAGCTATGCTCTTGATAAGTTTTGGTTGTGTATGCATGTGAAATGGCTATATTTTGTGAAAATGCTAAATGTGATCCTCTCTTGTGAGTTGAATACCTTGCTTGCTCATTTTGTGCTCAAATGACTATATCTTGCTTAATTTGTGCTTGGGTATCATGCTCTTTTCATTTGGGGTCAAAGACCCATTTGTCATCATGAATGTTTAGCCTACATGTTACCTTGTGGAGGAGCCTAAGCTTCTTTTTGCCGCAAAGTCACTTCATGTACCATGCTTAATTTTAAATTATGAAATTGGTATATTGAAATGCCTATGCTTGAATAATATGCTTCCATGTCATATGTGCTATAAATTCCTTATCTTGGGTGCTAAACCGTTGCATGATGTCTACCATTGAGAAGTCTCATGTTTAGAAGTAGACACATGGCTCGGTGGCTTTGTCATGACATGAGATTGCTTATAAGTGTTTATGATGATCTTGTGATGATAACTTGTGACCTTGCATGAAGTTTGTGGTCTATATGTTGTTTGTGCTCATTTTGGTCATGTTGGGGTCCTATGCTCATGAGAGGGAAATTTTGTTGAAAATGCTTCATTTTGTTCATGGCTATGTCGCATGCTTATATGTTCCTTTCTATCTTGTTGGTGATGCTTGTACTGAATATGTGACTATCTTGCTTGTCTATGTCTCATTTCTAGCACGTTGTAGTGCTCTTTGTTTATTTAGAAGCACATGCTTGCATTTGTAGACTTGATTCATGCATTACCAACAAGGGGGAGAAGTGCGCATCCAATTCATAACAAGGGGGAGAGATGCATTTTGTAACACAAGGGAGAGTCTTTGCATCAAGGGGGAGAAAAAAGAGGGATACTCAGTTCAGGGGGAGAACTTGAGTTTGCACGCAATTGTTGAGGGGGAACTTGCATTCATGCTTTGGGCATTCATGCTTTGGGAGCTCTTTGTGTCGCCTAAATTTGCTTTGTGCTTTGCTCTTTTGCCGATGGTGTCGAGCCCTTTTGCCTCACCTTGAGGAGTCGGCATTTTGGAGCATTTTGTTTCAGTTGTGTTGAGCCGTTGCCCTTGCCTTAGGGGACCGAGACTTGTTCTCTCCAGTGATCTTGTTTTGGCTTTTGTTTGGCTTTTGATCACTTGTTTGAGTTTTTGGTTCATTTCTTTTCTTTTTCTTTCTTTTATGAACTGGTGACTATGTGTGTTGTCAATGCACTCATCAAGGGAGAGATTGAGGACCGGAGCGTCCGTGGACCGGTGGATGGTCGCTTCTTGGTGTGATGAGTGATTGACAACGTGGTGTGGACTGACTCTTGGCTGAGTATTGCAGGTGCAGGCTGCATCTTGATTTGCGTGGTGCAGGTGAAGAACAAGCGTGAAAGGTCTATGCCTGTGTGGCCTCCGAGGAGTGGAGAGACAAGTAGGCTTGGTTCGAGGGACCTGGTGGCCGACGGGATCAAGTGCGGGCCGCATGGTGGCAAGAAAAGCAAGATGAAGTCGTGAACACGGAGCCGGTGCAAGGTAGCGGCCAAGTCATTGAACGGGGCAAGACTGAGTAGACCGTCCGGGAGCCGTAGGTGAAAGGCTTGGCGGGCCCGATGCTTGGCGTGGTGAGGCCGAAGCTTGCATGCGGGGTTTTTGGTGGTTTACCTACAAAACCATCGGCTTCCTCGGTTGCTCCACAAAGTCGAGTTCAACGGTTTGTTGGTTTGGCCTCAAAACCAACATGGAGCCGGTGCAGGGTAGCGGCTAACAACCGGAGTCTGCACGTGGGGTTTGGTTGGTTTACTCCACAAAACCAACACCGAGCCGGGACAACATGGTTGCCGAGTCAAGAGGAGCTTAGCGTGGAGGCTACACCGAGTCTGCGGGGTTTGCAGCGGTTCACCACAAAACCGTAGGGTTCCTTGGTTGAGACACAAAACCAAGACCGGAGGCTCGGCAGGAAGAGACGGGATCCGGGCGCGTCGAGAAGGTTCGAAGCGGGCGACACGTGGCATGATCGAGGTGCTTGCGTCGGGAGGACGCGAAGGCCCGATGGATGCACGGCCGTCCGATGGAGAACTTCACGTGTTGACCAAAATGCCCCTGTGAGAGCTTGTGTTGTAACTCCTAGTGTAGGGGTACTTCAGTCATTTTCCGGAGGACCTATACATAGGAGGAGTGGCTGAATTTCAGCCAACTCTTTGGCTTAGTGTTGGGAGTGCTCTTTCATTTTAGGGTGCTCTTGGGGAGAGAGGGAGAGAGGTGTGAGTGGCTCTTTGTTTGAGCTTTTTGCCATCCATGATTTGTGATTCTTGAGAGTGGCTTATAATCCATCATGGCATGAATATTCAGAGTGAATTCATCCATCAAATCTTGTGCCAATTCCCCGAGAAATTCTATCTCCTTCTAAATCCCTGAGTTCGTTTTTGTGCTATTTTCGGAGCTTTTCGGTTCGATTCTTGTTCGTCGATTTCTAGACCGTTTCTCTTCGGATTTCTTTGTGGAGATCATGGGTGGATGTCTTGTGCATCTTTGTGTGTGATCTTGACTCCTCAAACGCCAGATTTGGCCTTCGATTCGTGAGTTTTCGGATGAATCCTAGTTCATAGTGTTCTTGGCCAAGATTCGCAATTCCGGGAGTTGTAGGGAGTTAGAGGCCGAAATTTTTGGGGCATATCCTCCCCTTGGGGTGTTCATGATCTCCCCAAAATTTCGTCTCAAGGCTCCAAGTGGTTTGGGAGATCCATCGATCGAAAGTTTGGTGTTGACCCGCGGGCGTTTTTTCTGGGCTGTCCAGGAAGTTCCGACCCTGAGGTTGTATGTTCCGGTAGGGCCCGGAAGTTCCGCCCCTAAGGCTGTATGGTCCGGTAGGGGGCCGGATGTTTTGATAATATCTTCCCGGTGGGGCTCGGGCTTGGTCCGGAAATTCCGACCTCTTGGTCGTATGTTCCGGTAGGTTGCTGCAGTGCTCGGTTTTGCTCCGTTTTGTTCGCGGTTGCTTCCATCTTGCGTCCAAGCTTTTCAATCTTTGTTCTAGGGTCTCTAGAGAGGTGTGTGCTTCCTTCCGCTTGTTTGTGTGTGACTGTTGGAGTTGCGAATGGGACATAGGCCGAGTTCTTTGAAGAAGAATTTTTATCAGCTCCCATTCACTCCCCCCTTCTCTGGTCGCCAATCCGGTCCTTCAGTGTCCGATTCGATCTCTCCATGATCGAAAATATATGGAGGTTGACTTCTCTTCCTTCTCCATCTCCACTTCTTCCTCTTATTCATTTTGTTTCGAAAATATATGGAGGGATTTTTTTTATTTTTAACCTTTTTAAAAAATATATTTTTAAAAATAACAATAGCCAAACTTTATTTGCATCCGGTAACCCTTTTACCCGTGCCGTGGTTCCTGATGCGGCAGATAGACTTTACTACGCCACTGCATGCGGCGCGTCAGATTTGCCATGCTGGCTTGCAGTGTTGACTGTGTTCGCAGCTGCCGCGCCGCATGTACCGGCACGGCGAGCTCACGTGCCAACCCCACAGGCGCGGCAGCCGCTGTCCTTTCTTGTTGACCCTGCTGGCTGCATGTGAAGTACCATCGGCAGACGGATCAAAAACGTTTTGATCGTTGTCTAGCAAATGCAGCTTGGTGTCGCCTGTTTCCAAGGACTTCTATCTACCATCTTCCTATTCTCTACAGTGATCATGCACCTATTCTAACTGTTCTTCAAGGCACTCTCTTCAAAATAAAAAAACCTTTCAGATTTGAAAACTGGTGGCTTTTAGAGTCAGATTATAAAGATTTTGCTTCTTCTGAATGGAAACAAACTCAAAACGAACCGAACTAGTACCTTAGCTAAGAAACTAAAATTTTGGAGTAGGAAGAAGAAACCTATCCATGAACAGCTTTCCCATATAGAGCAAAAGTTAACCCACATTCAAACTGTCCACCCAGCTCATAGGAACTTTGCCCAGGAACAAATCCTCACAGAACAGCACCACCATCTCCTCCACAAACAAGCCGAGTATCATAAATAGAGGTACAAAAAACAATGGGTCCCCAAAGTCGATAGGAACACAAAGTTTTTTCACACAGCCGTCCTAAAGCGAGCCAGGAAGAACAGAATCTCCTTCATGCTAGACCCCACCGGAAATCAAGTTGCAACACCGCAGGACATAGCTAACATAGTGATCAACTATTTCAATTACCTCTTCACTTCTCAGCTGGCACAAAACACAGCTCCTATGTTACCACATGTAAATTCGACATCTCTTTTCAATCCCTCCGTACCTGAAATGCAAGATATCCTAACCATTTTGAAGCACATGAGACGAGACGCCTCCCCTGGTCTAGATGGCCTCAATGTAGCTTTCTACAGGGAGGCTTGGGAATGGATAGGCCCCGACATTATGCAACACATCAACCACTTCTATAACACAGGTATCCTTCCTGAACATGTCAATCACACTCATATAGTCATGATTCCTAAAAAACAACACTGTTCTATTCCTCAGGATTATAGACCTATCAGCCTCTGTAACGTTTTCTACAAAATCATAGCAAAATCTTTAGCAGAACATGTCAAAACTCATCTTGCACACCTGATTCACCATGCTCAACACGCCTTTGTCAGAGGCAGACACATCACCACAAACATTATTATCACCCAAGAAATTGCACACTCCTTCCAACTTTCTTCTTGGAAAAACAAAGGATTCATGCTAAAACTAGATCTTGCCAAAGCTTTCGACCGCATAGAATGGCCCTTCATCGTCCAGGCGATGCGACGTCAGGGGTTTCATGGTCATTTCATTGACCTTGTCTGGACTTGCATGGAATCAGACTCCTTTTCTGTTTTAATCAATGGCCAACCTTTTGGCCCTATCAAAGCCCAGAAAGGTATCCGACAAGGCTGTCCTTTATTGCCATATCTTTTTGTCCTCGCTATCAATGAGCTATCCATCTGTCTCCAACAGGCCCTGCAAGACAATCATTTGTCTGGGATAAAGTTAGGACTAGACTGCCCGGCCATCCACTGTCTCCTCTTTGTAGACGACTTAATCATTTGTGGTACGGCCGATGCACAACATGCCCAATGAACAGCACAAATCCTTCACAGCTTCTGTAACTACTCGAGCCAGACACCCAGCTGGAGCAAATCCAGCATCCTATTTAGTAAACATGTAGACGAACCAACTAGGATTGCTATCAAAAACATTTTTCCTGTCCAAGACCTTCAACCCAACACTATTCATCTGGGTCATCCAATCATTATAAACCATGCTGTCAGAATTCAAGCATATGACTTCATCTATAACAAATTCAAATCAAAGCTAACTGTCCTCAAGGCTAATTCCCTATACCATGCAGGAAGAATCACTTACATTCAATCAGTTTTTGCCTCTATCCCGGTGTACTACAAGGCCCATGTCCACTTCACCAAGAAATTCCTAGCCAAAATCACAGCTATTATTCGCACCTTCTGGTGGACAGGAGTTCAAGAAGAGGACAGTTCCAAACCTTTCCATTTTAGAGCATGGGAGGACATATGTAAACCAAAAAAGGAAGGTGGTTTAGGTTTCAAAGATCTTGAATCGGTAAACAAAAGCCTTTTAATAAAAATTGCCTGGAGTATTGCTTCAAACCAAGATCCTCACCTCACACAGATCCTGAAATCTAAGTACTATCATAACACCTCCTTCTGGTTGGCACCAAGGAACACATCAAGATCTCTCTTCTGGGCCTCCATTCTGAAAATTCATCAACATCTTAAAGAAAATTGTTTCTACCAAATATCTCAGGGGAACACTATTATTTGGAACAATCCCTGGTTCCCTTCTTGGAGTAACATCCACTCCTTCCTTCAACACGATGCACACATTGAGGACATGCCAAATACTGTTTCTAATCTCAGGATTCCTAACTCCAAGCTTTGGGATATCCAAAAATAACACACTTTTTCGGCCATAATATAGCTGCAGAAATTCAGAACGTCCCCATCTCCAATCACAACAAACCTGATATCCTTTGCTGGAGACCTTCAGCCAATGGTAAATGCTCGGCAAAAGAGGCATACAAATATCTCAAACCTATCCCAATCAATCAACAACCTCTCTCTGGTAGTAGAGCTTTACCTCCACAAATTCAAAAGACCATGGACATGATCTGGAAGCATAAAACTCTACAGCCCAGGTACAAGGCTTTTGCCTGGCGTCTTATCAAACAGGCGATTGCATCCGGAGAGAGGGTTGGCTGCTTCTCCAACAACATTGATAAAAATTGTGGTACATGTGGCTTAATAGAATCAGATGACCATATTTTTTTCAATTGTGATTTTGCAAGAGCTGTGTGGTTTGCAGGATCCCCTCCTATCAGAACTGACAGGTTGCCGCAAGGAATAGGACATGTACAAGAACATATAAGAATTCTCCTCTCCATTAACAATTCTATGCAGGACACACAAAAGACAATCACCACTCTCTGGTACTTATGGAAAGCAAGGAACAACCTAAGATTCAACAACAAAAACTGGGGAGTCTCACAGGTAATCCAGGCAACCCTTGCAAATATAACCACCATCAACAATTACTTCATGGAGAACGGATCCGAGCGCCAGCCTACACAAGGCCACACGGCTCAACAGCTACAACAACATACACAGCAGCAGGTTCATATGGAAGAACAGGAACCACAAGGAGTACATGTTCATACTGATGCTTCCATTCAAAGCGTTAGCAGCAGATACGCTCCAAGGAAGGCTGGCCTAGGCGTACATCTTCAGGGAGTCATCCAGGGAGCACCCACAGAGTTGCTGATCCAGGCGGCATTCAAAGAAGCACAAGATCCTCTGCATGCTGAAATGCTAGCCTTGCAATTGGCGTCAAAAGTGGTGCAGCACCTACAAATCAACATGGTGGTCTACAACACTGATTCACAGCTCCTTGCTGCAGCCATCAACTCTGAAGATCTGATTTTACAGGCACCAGATTGGAGAATAAGGCCTTCGTTGGCTCAGTTCATCACCAACAACACCACTACACAGTACAGGTGTAACAAGATCCCAAGGAACAACAACAAGACAGCACACACTCTAGCTAAATTTGCTTGGCATGGCAATATTGCTTCAGCCATCCCATCTTGTAATCATTTTCCTTCCCGAGCCGAATGCCCTATTCCATTGGCAATGGCTGATTTTCTTTGGGATGACTTCGATCCCATTCTTGTAAACTGCATTTCTTGATTAATATATTTCCAAGTATAAAAAAAAAGCTGGTCTGCCAACGCTAGACACCAAGGACAGTAGGAGTATGTCCTATGCTACTTCGTAGCCTCGTAGGCGCCACACAACTGATGGATATAGGACTATAGGAGTAGTTAGTTTTTACGGTTCCGGCCTTCTTATTTAATGGTCCGTTTATGAAAAAGTTTCTAAGCATTTTTTCAACCACATGACACATCGAATTTCAAACATTCTTTAAAGCATTAGATGTAGATCAATGACAAAATTCATTTCATAACCCAGACTTAAATCACAAGATGCATCTAACGTGTCTAATTATGTCATGATTAGACAACTTGATGCTATAGTAAAGAATCATTAATTGATAGATTCATCTCACCATTTCCCATTCATCTGTGTAATTAGTTTTATAATTAGATCATGTTTAGTCCTCCTAAGTTTCTATTTAAAATTGCTACAAAAAGTTTTGCGAGTTTCGCATTGATGTTTAGTTTGGAAAAAATTAGAAGATTACAACTTGTTTGGTTGGTGGAGTAAAAAATTTTACTGCACCTTTGACCATTAATTAGGAGTATTAAATAAAGTCAACTTTCAATTCTACCTTCACAACCCTCGGCAAAATCGTGAGACGAATCCAACGAGGCCTTTGACCGCATGATTAGAGGATGGTTACGGTAGCATTACTGTAGTAAAGTGTGGATTACTTATGCTCATTAGATTTGTCGTATAAATTTGCATTCATTGAAAATATTTTACAAATACATTCCATTTAGTATTTAATGTATACCTGTAGCAAACATGGCCCCATTTGCCATTTGTTCGAGTTGATTTTGGTGATTCATGCTAACACAAGCAATGGGACTAACCACCTTGTCTATCATGTCATTGTATACGTATCTAGGTCCCATGGAAGCAACCACAATCAAAGAAGCAAAGAAACAAGTCAAAGACACAAGAAAACAAGGAATTGACACCGTTGGATGAACCGACGGTACCATCGGTGCAAGTGTCGATGTAGTTGGTACACTGCGAGAAGCCTCAAGTCAACAGGCACCGTCGGATGATCCGACGGTCCATATTCTAGATGCGCCGGATGATTTGCAGAGGAGAAGCAGAGAAGACAGTAGCGTCGGATGAACCGACAGCCCATTGGAGGGAACCGTCGGTCTATCTGATGACCAAGTTTGAACAAGACAGAGACGCGCCAAGACTGGAGCAGTAGCACCGGATGAACCGACGGTGGACTAACGGTTCATCCGACGGTCTCGAAGAAGCTAACAGTAAGGTTTTGGCGAGGAGTCCTTCTGCACCGGATGATTCGACGCACCGTCGGTGTATAGCGTCGGAGCAGTTCTGTCAGAGAACCTCAATGGCTAAGTGACGTGGGAGGGGCACCGGATGAACCGATGCTCTTGAAAAATAGGTGTCGGTTCATCCGACGGTCTACTTTTCAGTGAGCCGTTAGCCAACGGCTCCTTGAGTGCCTTGGGCTATTTATACCCCTTCCACTCACCCATTTGAGGTTGCTGGATTGTGTGGAAGTGCAGAGGAGTACAAGATACCTAGAAGATCATATCCAATCCATCCAAGTGCTAAATTGCTCATCCATAGACTTGCATATGCTTTGTGTATGTGCTTAGTACTAGGCTTAGCTTAGAGCTGAGTGAGTGCAAGGTTGTGCCAACCTTGTGAGGTGATTCTTGAGTGAATCAAGTTGTACAAGGTGCGCCAGAAGCCTTGGGGCCTAAGAGGCTCATCGGCAATCGTCTTCGACCCTCCGGCTTGGTGTGGAGTGGTGAGGACACTTTGTGCGGGGGACGTGGAGGCCCCCTTCCTTGGTAGAGAAGCTCCTTAGTGGAGGCGGCATCAAGGTGACCAAGGGAGCTTGGCGAGTGCCTAAGTGGCGAGTCAAGTGGTGCTCTTGGGAGGGACTTGGTGACCGGGAAGCAATACTCTTGTGTGAGTGCTTCAACAACGTGGACTAGGGGTGGCTTAGTGCCTACCGATACTACGGGATAAATCGTGTGTCAAGAGTTTGCTTCCTCTCATCTCTCTTTATGTTTCCGCATTACTCTCTTGCAATCCTTGCTTGCCTTTACTTTCCTAGAGTAGTATCATGCTAGGATTGACTATAGGTTGCAAAACTTGTTTTGGGATGAGGGTTTCACACTAAATCAACCTTAGATTGCACATCTAGATAGACTTGATCTAGTTTACTTTTTGTAAAAGTAGTGAAGCCATAGGTTAAGGTTTTTCGTTGTCTAATTCACCCCCTCCCCCTCTTAGGCTACGAGCATCCGATTCCTTACAATACCAGATTCCTAAGGTGAAATTTTTAAAGATGGATGTGATGACTAGTCGAGGAAAATTTAAAAAACTAAACACACCATCATAGAGCAAGTAAACACACATGTGCAGCAGTTGTGTGTTCTCCCCTGCGCATGTGCACGCCTGTGTGTGCAGTGAGAACCATGTGTGGTTCGAGGACCGGTGGATGGTCGCTTCCTGGTGTGATGAGTGATTGACAACGTGGTGTGGACTGATTCTTGGATAAGTATTGCAGGTGCAGGTTGCGGCTTGACTGGTGTTGGTGCAGGTGAAGAACAAGCGCGAAAGGTCGTTGCCGGTGAGGCCTCCAGGTGTGGAGAAGACAAGTAGGCTTGGTTCGAGGGACCCGGTGGCCAGCGGGGTCAAGTGCGGGCCGCATGGTGGCAAGAACGGCAAGATGAAGTCATGGACGGTTTCTTGGTTGAGCCTCAAAACCAAGGTCGAGCCGGGACTATGTAGGAGCCGAGTCATGAGTGGTGATTGGCGGAGGCTACACTGAGTTCGCGGGGTTTCCGGTGGTTCACCAGAAAACCACTGGGTTCCTTGGTTGATCCACAAAGCCAAGACCGAAGAACCGAAGACGGAGGTGCAGCAGCTCCAGACCGGTCTGACCGGTGAGGAGCACCGGTCTGACCGGTGTGCGACGACGCAGTCCGGAATCTTTGAAGCGGAGGACACGCGTCGGGATCGCAAGGCATGCGTCGAGGCTAAGCAAGTTTGCGGTTGCTGGGCATCCGTCCGATGGTGCGAAGACAAAGATTTCCGATTTTGCCCTTGAGGGGCATGTATCCCCAGTTAGCTAGTAAGGGTATTTTAGTCTTTCGGTTGCCTCCATATAACCCAAGGGGTGAGAGGATGTCAGCCATCTCTTGGAACCCTAGCTCATTTGGTTTTCCTATTTTCTCTTCCTATTTTCCTTAGGCTTTTCATAGGACTAGCTTGAGAGCTTCATGGTGAGATCTTGTGAGAGGGAAGGATGATCGGGCGGCAAGCTAGACCTTGTATGAACCTCTTTGGTATGTATAGATGATTCGGCGTGGTTCCTCAAGGCTTGGTTGTGTCTCTCCCGTTTCTCCTTTTTGGTGATTTTCGGAGGCTTTTCTTGGCGAATTTATTGTGACGGTTTTGAGACCTTTCTCTTTGGGATTTGGTGGGGGATGTATGCATGAACCCCTCGTGGTTCTTTTCCCTTTGATTCCCCTCCCAAATCCGTGAGTAAAGGGGCTCAATTTTGGGGTTTTCGTGATTCTAGGGTTCGTGGTGTTCTTGGCGGAAATCCTTCGATTCCTCTTGATTCAACGAGTTTTGGTGGACCAAATCTTGGCTATGGAGTGCCCATGAGGTGTTCCTACTATCCCCAAAGTCTTGTGTGAATCCGTGGAACGAATCGGGAGTTGGATTTGGGGGAGTTGACTCGCGGGCGCTGTTCATCCCGAGCTGCCCAGGCTCGACCGGTCTGACCGGTGTTAGCCCTTGGTGGGATTTGTCTTGGGGAACAGCCTTGTCCGTGTGGTTTTGTCCCGTGGTTTTGCTGGTCAGTTCTTGGCGTGTTTGGAGTTGTTTTGCTAGGTGTTGTGAGGGGTTCTTCCTTCCAGGTTGTGTTTCGGAAGTGGTTTTTTGTTCCAGGGCCTAGAGGAGTCACTGAAGCTTCCTGAAATGTTTGCTGTGCGGTTGGTGTAGCCACCGGCCTGATCGGCTCTATCCACCGGTCTGACCGGTGTCACCGGTCTGACCGGCGCAGGCCATCGATCTAACCGGTGTAGCACAGGCAGCAAGCCGTGCAAGTTTCCGCTGTGTGTGTTGGTGAGTATTGGCTCGGAAGGTTGTGTGTTGGTTCCTAGGACCAGTAGCACTCCAGTGGCTACGTGGTCTTGACCAACTTGGGTAGTTGAGTCGGAGAAGTGTTTCGGAAGCTGTGTTCGTCTTGTTGGAGTTCCCATCTCCTTCGAGAAGAATTTTTATCGGCTCCCATTCACTCCCCCCTCTCTGGTTCGCCTAATCGGTCCTTCAATTGGTATCAGAGCCGGTTCGGGTCTTCATTGACTCTTACCAGTCTAAGATCCAAAGATGGCGTACCAGGAACGGGGTTCGGGTCCTCCGCACTTCGATGGGAAGAACTACCAGATGTGGCAGAGGCGGATGGCAGCGTTCCTCCGCGGAAAGGGTCAGATCCTTTGGGACGTTACGGTGAACACAGCTTATGTTCATCCGATGAACTTCCTTGCTCCAGGATCGAGGGATATGTTTGAAGCCAACAACAAGGCGGTCGACTACTTGTTTCGTGCTCTGTGTCAGCCTGAATTCGATCGGGTTCAGACAGAGTACTTAGCCTGTAGGATTTGGGAGCAGTTGAAGGATGCACATGCTGGGAATGCTCAGGTTCAGGCTCGGATGTACGCGACTTACCGGAGAGAGTACGAGAACTTCACTCATCTCCCCAGCGAGTCCGTCGATGCCCTTTTCCAGCGGTTTACGGTCGTTGTGAACAACATGAGAGCCAATGTGGCTGTGCTCCCATACGATGATCATGATAGAGCCGTGAAGCTCTTGCACTCGTTGGATCATACCGTATGGGATGGGAAGTTTGAGGCTATCGTTGAGTCCGAGAAGTATGACACCTTGACCATGAATGAGCTGTTTTCGAAGCTCAAGTCAGCTGAGTTGGACCGTGGTATGACAACCAAGATCGAGAGCCCGACTGATTTTCATAGTCTCGCTCTCATTGGTGGCAAAGGAGCTATGTCTAACGCTAACGCATCTTCCAGGATGTACTCTCTGTCTTCTTTGATGTCTTTGCCAGATAAGGAGTTCGACGTGCTTGGAGAGGACGAGCTGGCGTTGCTGACCAGGCGGTTCGAGAGGCTGCACGAGAACCGGGTGAACATGAGGAGGACAGCACAGACGTGCTTTTAGTGCGGCAAGCCAGGACACTTCGTCGCTGACTGCCCGGAGAAGATGGAGAACAAGGACGGCTACAGGCACCGGTCGAGCAAGGACGGCAAGTACCGATCGAGGCGCGATCACAAGCACAAGAACAAGCACAAGGACGAGCGACGGTCGAGGAAGAAGGACGGCCGCGGCAGGAAGGCCCGAGCGATGGTCGGAGCGAGCGACGTCGACTCCAGCTCCGCCTACTCTTCCTCGAGCTCGAGTAGTAGTGAAGGCGAAGGTGATCGGCGCAAGAACAAGAAGTCATCCAGGAACTTGAGCGGGTTGAGTTGCTTCGCGGGAGATGGCTTCTGTGGCATGGCTCGTAGCTCCGGCAGCAAGAAGAGTCACCAGAGCGACTCGGACTCCGACTCCGAGGATGAGGTATGTGATGAGCTCTCTTCTTTGCGCAAGGAGAATGATGAGTTGGTTGACTTGCTTGATAATCGCGATCACATGCTTAGAGAGGCCAAGAAGATGAGGAAAGAGCTTAAGGCCTCACTAGAAGATGCTAGGAACCGTGTGGCTGATGAGATTGATTGCTGTGATTGCTCTGTGTACCTAGCTGATCTTACTGCTCTTAAGGATAAGCATGCTTCTACTTGTGATGAACTAGAGATGCTTAGGGTTGAAGTGGCTGAGCTTAAGTCTAGACCTGCTTTGCTAGGTGCTTGTACTTCTTGCCCTGTTTTGCATGGAAAGATTGATGAGATGCATGCTTACACTGTTTCGCTTGAGGCTAAGTTGAAAGAGCTGATTCCCACTTCTTGCTCTACTTGTGAATTGCATGCTTTGAAAAATCTGGAACTTGCACATTATGTGGATCGCTTGCAGGATGAGAACGATGACTTGAGAAAAATGACGGGTTGGTTGTCGGGTCATGAACCACAGCTTAGGATGATGATTGCGGCATACAAGCGCTATGATGGGCAAGCGCTTGGCTCGGAGAAAGCTGGAGAGTCTAGTGGTGAGGGAGGAGAGAAGATTGGTGATATCCAAGCTCCACCAAAAACCTTCCACAAAAATGCCTATGCTGCTAAGGCCAACCCACTGAGAAACAAACTTGACACAACCCCAGATCCACCCATATTCCCTTACCCAACAAATGATTTCCAAAAACCGGTGAAGTTTGTGAGCCCAAAGGGAGGTGAGGAAGAGAAGAATGGTGAGAAGCCGAGTGAGCAGCCACAACCCAAGCCTAAGCCTAAGCCACAGCCCATGAAATTCCATTGTGGGTATTGTGGGAGAGATGGTCACAAGGATGAGTTTTGCTTCAAGAGGATGCGTGAGGAGAGAATGGCTAGAGAGTGGGCTAACAAGGACAGGTACCACCCCACTAATGGTGTACCTGAGCCTCGTATGCAGATGCCCAGGGCCAAGGCGATTGTGAGGACGGTTCCGGCTTGGGGAGACCGGAAGGCAGCAGGTGGTGCTGCTGGCCAAGCTACACCGGTCAGACCGGTGCGCTTCACCGGTCAGACCGGTGCAGGTCTGGACTGACAGCGAGTTGGTTTTCGTGCTCGTGAGGATGCTTGGTTTGGCTCTGGTGGTCGTGGTTCTGGTGGTTGGTATGGAAAGTCTGCAGGTGGTCAGTTTGCTAGACGTTCTCCACCTCGTGCTCAATACGGGGGTAGGAGGAGTCGTAGCTTTGAGATGGAGAGGAGGAACGGTCCACGGTCTTCTTTTCGTGGCTTTCGTCCTCCTCCAGCTAGAGAGGGTTGGTTCCCTCGTAGTGGTTACCGTGGTGGTATTCCTGGTGGTAGCTTTGATAGGCGTGATGATTTGGTTTGTGCTAACCCCTCTTTGGAGCAAATGGCTCGGCACTGGTTTTACTCTTTTGGTACTAACCCCAGTGCTGAGTCGTTTGTTCACTCACGTGCTCGCTTTTGAATTTCAGGTGGGAGACTTGAGGAACGTTTGGTTGATTGACTCCGGTTGCTCGAGGCATATGACCGGAGACAAGGGGTGGTTCTCAAGTCTCGTCCCTGTGGTGTCCAGGACATACATCACCTTTGGGGACAATTGGCGAGGGCGTGTGCTATCAGAAGGTGAGATCAAGGTAAGTGACAAGGTCACTCTCAGGCGTGTTGCTCTTGTTCAATCGCTGGGGTTCAATTTGCTTTCCGTGTCCCAGTTGTTGGCTGAGGGTTTTGAGGTGTTGTTTCGGCCTGGTGGTTCTTGGATTTTAGATTCTCGAGGGGACCTTGTTTGCATGGTCATTCCCGAGGGTCAAGTGTTCCGAGCTGATTTCTCTCAGTCTTCTGGTGTGGAGCGTTGCTTTTTGGCTGGTTCTTCGAGTGAGTTGTGGAAGTGGCATAGGAAGTTGGGTCACTTGAGCTTTGATCTTTTGTCTCGCTTGAGTAAACTCAATTTGGTCCGAGGATTGCCACGGTTGAGGTTTGAGAAAGAGTTGGTTTGTGCGCCGTGTAGGCATGCCAAGATGGTAGCCTCTTCTCACCCGCCTCTCACCGATGTGATGACTGAGCGTCCATGCGAGCTGCTCCATATGGACCTTGTTGGCCCAGCACGTGTGCAATCTGCGGGTGGGAAGTGGTATGTTCTTGTTGTGGTGGATGACTACTCTCGGTATGCGTGGGTGTTCTTTCTTGAGGAGAAAGGGGAGACGTTTGGTTTTGTTCGAGATCTTGTCTTGAGGTTAAGAAACGAGAGGCACGGAGATGCCATACGAGCGATCCGCAGTGACAATGGCTCGGAATTCCAAAACTCTCGCTTCGAAACCTTTTGCCATGACTTGGGTCTTGAACACCAGTTTTCGAGTCCGTATACACCTCCCCAGAATGGTGTGGTGGAAAGGAAAAACAGGACCTTGTGCGAGATGGCTCGGACGATGCTCGACGAGCATAGGACTCCGGGAAGGTTCTGGGCTGAGGCGGTCAATACCGCGTGCTATGTGTCGAACAGGATCTACCTCAGGGTTCACAAGAAGAAAACCTGTTACGAGTTGATGCACGGTCGCACACCCAAGGTGAGTCACTTCCATGTCTTTGGTTGTAAATGCTTCATTCTGAAGAAAGGGAAGAAGTTGGACAAGTTCGAGGCTAGGTCTGTCGATGGCATTTTCTTTGGTTATGCATCTCATTCTAGAGCATATCGTGTGCTCAGTCTTGAAACTAACCAAATCGTGGAGACTTGCGAGGTAACCTTCGACAAGACACAACCACGTAGTCAGCTTGTTTTTAAGTGTGCAGGTGACGACGAACTTGGCGAGGAGATCTTTCAGGAGGAGGAGCATGAACATGGAGATGATGAAGATGGCGGTGTGGTGCCCGCGGCTGAACATGTACCTACTACTTCGACGACGATCGAGAACGGGCCCTCTCCCACACCTACAACGACAAACCCAGATCAAGGCGAAGCTGCTGTTGAGGGGGAGGTAGCATCAAGGCGAGAACCTCCCCGGCGAGTGCAAGTGGATCATCCAGCTTCGAGAATCATCGGCGACATGACTGAACGTACTACACGGTCGAGGGTTCGGAACAATTCTCATTTCGCTCATGCTGCTTTTGTTGCCACCTTTGAGCCCAAAGACATTGGACACGCGCTATCTGATCATAATTGGGTTAATTCGATGCATGAGGAGTTGGAGAATTTTGAGAGGAACGAAGTTTGGGTGTTGGTTGACCCTCCTACAGGGTGTAAGCCGATTGGGACAAAATGGGTGTGGAAAAATAAAGAGGGAGAGAAAGGAGAAGTGGTGAGGAACAAGTCAAGACTTGTTGCTCAGGAGTACAGTCAGAAAGAAGGGATCGACTACGAGGAGACCTTTGCTCTTGTAGCTCATTTGGAGGCGATCAGGATCCTTCTAGCCTTTTCCGTGGCTAAAGGGTTCAAGTTGTACCAAATGGATGTGAAGAGTGCTTTTCTGAACGGTGTGTTGGAGGAAGAGGTGTATGTGAGGCAACCGCCGGGGTTTGAGAGTGAGAAGTACCCCCACCGGGTGTACAAGTTGAGGAAGGCGCTGTATGGGTTGAAGCAGGCGCCTAGAGCTTGGTATGGTAGGTTGAGGGGGTTCCTGTTTGAGAGAGGGTTTGAGATGGGGAAGGTCGATCAGACTTTGTTTCTCCTCAGGCAGGGCAGAGATATCCTGATTGTGCAGGTATACGTGGATGATATTGTCTTTGGTGGCTCATCTAACTCTCTTGTTGCAAGGTTTGCAGAAGACATGAGCAGGGAATTTGAGATGAGTATGATGGGTGAGTTGCAGTTCTTCCTCGGGCTACAGATCAAGCAATCAAAGGAAGGAACATTTGTGCACCAAGCTAAGTACACCAAGGACATTGTGAGGAAGTTCAAGATGGAGGACTCCAAGGCCATGGCGACGCCTATGAGTACGACTACAGCTCTTGATGCGGACGAGGAAGGTGAGCATGTGGACCAGAAGGAGTACCGGAGCATGATCGGGTCACTCCTCTACTTGACGGCGACGAGGCCGGACATCCAATTCTCGGTATGTCTGTGCGCTCGTTTTCAAGCGTCTCCGATGACTTCGCATCGGCAAGCAGTCAAGCGCATATTCAGGTATCTGCGACATACTCCCGACTTTGGTCTTTGGTACTCCGCGTCTTCTTCTTTGGCTCTTCATGGATTTTCAGACGCGGATTTTGCCGGGTGTCGGTTGGATAGGAAGTCCACTTCTGGGACTTGCCAGTTCTTGGGTTCTTCTTTGGTGTCTTGGTCTTCCCGCAAACAGTCGAGTGTTGCTCAATCCACTACCGAGGCAGAGTATGTGGCCGCAGCTAGTTGTTGCTCTCAGCTCCTTTGGATCACATACACCATGAGTGACTTTGGTGAGGAGTATACCCATGTCCCACTTCAATGTGATAGCACCAGTGCCATAAGCGTTGCAAAGAACACAGTGCTCCATTCCAAAACCAAGCACATAGAAGTGAGGTATCATTTTCTGAGAGACAACGTAGAGAAAGGAAAAATCGCTTTGATCCATGTACCTACACATGACCAACTAGCCGATATTTTCACCAAACCCCTAGATCAAGCAACTTTCACTCATTTGCGGGGGGAGCTTGGTGTTTGTTTGATTTCTTTAGTTGGTGTGTGGGAGCTCTTTTGTAGCATATGTATAGCTTTCCTTTGTGCATTTCTTGCATTTGGCATGGCATATGTAACATGATGTATAGGCATCTTTGTATCTTAGGTTGCATGCATTTTGTATCATATGCATTGTTTAGGAAAGGCTTCTCCTATATACATTGTTCACCATGGAATGATATATATGTCTTTGTGAGCTAGTTTGGTAAGCTATGGTTAGTTTGGCTTAGCTCTTGATAATCTTGGTTTATATCCATGGTTGATGGCTATGTTTTTCAAAAATCTCATATGTATGCTCTTTTGTGAGTAAATGCCTTTATATGATCTTGACATGTTTTTGTGGCTTGGCTATGCTTAATTTGTGGTTGGATAGCTTATTTTGATCATATGGGGCCAAAGGCTCATTTGCCATCATTAATGTTTAGCCCCCATGCTTGATCTTGTGGAGGGGCATAAGTTCCTTTTTGTCGCAAAGACATTTCATGTACCAATTTCAAATCTGAAAATGAAATGTAAATTGCTTGGAAAATGTACTCCCATGTCATATGTGCTAATTTTAATTTGCTTTGGGTGCTAAACCGTTTCATGATGCCTACCAATGAGAAGTCTCATATCTAGAAGTAGGCACATGGCTCGGTGGCTTTGACATGACATGAGGTGCTTGTGGGTGTTTATGATGGTTTTATGCTTAGAATGGTTGTCCTAGCATGAAGTTTGTGTGGCTTTGCCATTTTGACATGTTTTGCTCATGTTTAGGACTTTGCTCATGAAAGGGTAAATTTTCGCAAAATTGCTCAATTCTATCTTAGCTTCGTCCAATGGTTGTGAAACTTGGTGATCATGTAGTTGATGTCATTATGAAGCTATAGAGTATCTAACTTGCTCATTTGGACATGTGTAGCATCCTATGTTGAATTTTGTCTATTTGAGAAGCTCTAGGTTGCATTTTTTGCATTTTTGGCTTGATTCATGCATTGTCAACAAGGGGGAGAAGTTTGAGCATGTTTTGGCCTACTGAATGCATTTGGAAGGTTTTCAGGTGGTTTCGAGCCATTTCTGGGCTCTGTTGTGCACCGGTCTGACCGGTTGAGGTCACCGGTCTGACCGGTCAGAGTGCTGGTCCTGTTCACATGTTGAGCACCGGTCTGACCGGTGGTGTCGATCGGTCTGACCGGTCAGAGCTGAGCTGTTGCAGCTGCTCTGTTTCGTGAAGTGGTTCGCATGCATTCGTCCAGGGGGAGTTGCATTAGTTCAGGGGGAGCTTGCATGTGTGCAGGGGGAGCTCTTTGTGGTTTTCGAGCTTTGGTTTGATGGTTTGTGCTCTTTGCTTGAGCATGTTTTGTCTCGGATGTGTCGAGCCGTTGCCCTTACCTAAGGGGTCCGAGACTTGTCTTCTTCAAGTGAATCTTGCTCTTTGCCTTTTCTTTAGCTTTCGATCGCTTGTTGGAGTTTCTTTTAGTCGTTTCTTTTCTTTTTCTTTTCTCGTGGTTACCAAAACGTATGTGTTGTCAATGCACTCATCAAGGGAGAGATTGAGAGCCATGTGTGGTTCGAGGACCGGTGGATGGTCGCTTCCTGGTGTGATGAGTGATTGACAACGTGGTGTGGACTGATTCTTGGCTAAGTATTGCAGGTGCAGGTTGCGGCTTGACTGATGTTGGTGCAGGTGAAGAACAAGCGTGAAAGGTCGTTGCCGGTGAGGCCTCCAGGTGTGGAGAAGATAAGTAGGCTTGGTTCGAGGGACCCGGTGGCCAGCGGGGTCAAGTGCGGGCCGCATGGTGGCAAGAACGGCAAGATGAAGTCATGGACGGTTTCTTGGTTGAGCCTCAAAACCAAGGTCAAGCCGGGACTACGTGGGAGCCGAGTCATGAGTTGTGATTGGCGGAGGCTACACCGAGTTCGCGGGGTTTTCGGTGGTTCACCAGAAAACCACTGGGTTCCTTGGTTGATCCACAAAGCCATGACCGAAGAACCGAAGACGGAGGTGCAACAGCTCCAGACCGGTCTGACCGGTGAGGAGCACCGGTCTGACCGGTGTGCGACGATGCAGTCCGGAATCTTTGAAGCGGAGGACACGCGTCGGGATCGCAAGGCTTGCGTTGAGGCTAAGCAAGTTTGCGGTCGCTGGGCATCCGTCCGATGGTACGAAGACAAAGATTTCCGATTTCGCCCTTGAGGGGCATGTATCCCCTGTTAGCTAGTAAGGGTATTTTAGTCTTTCGGTTGCCTCCATATAACCCAAGGGGTGAGAGGATGGCAGCCATCTCTTGGAACCCTAGATCATTTGGTTTTCCTATTTTCTCTTCCCATTTTCCTTAGGATTTTCATAGGACTAGCTTGAGAGCTTCATGGTGAGATCTTGTGAGAGGGAAGGATGATCGGGCGGCAAGCTAGACCTTGTATGAACCTCTTTGGTATGTATAGATGATTCGGCGTGGTTCCTCAAAGCTTGGTTGTGTCTCTCCCGTTTTTCCTTTTTTGTGATTTTCGGAAGCTTTTCTTGGCGAATTTCTTGTGACGGTTTTTAGACCTTTCTCTTTGGGATTTGGTGGGGGATGTATGCATGAACCCCTCGTGATTCTTTTCCCTTTGATTCCCCTCCCAAATCCGTGAGTAAAGGGGCTCAATTTTGGCGTTTTCGTGGTTCTATGGTTCGTGGTGTTCTTGGCGGAAATCCTTCGATTCCTCTTGATTCAACGAGTTTTGGTGGACCAAATCTTGGCTATGGAGTGCCCATGAGGTGTTCCTACTATCCCCAAAGTCTTGTGTGAATCCGTGGAACGAATCGGGAGATCGGGAGTTGGATTTGGGGGAGTTGACTCGCGGGCCCTGTTCATCCCGAGCTGCCCAGGCTCGACCGGTCTGACCGGTGCTCTTGACCGGTCTGACCGGTGCTAGCCCTTGGTGGGATTTGTCTCGGGAAACAGCCTTGTCCGTGTGGTTTTGTCCCGTGGTTCTGCTGGTCAGTTCTTGGCGCGTTTGGAGTTGTTTTGCTAGGTGTTGTGAGGGGTTCTTCTTCCTTCCAGGTTGTGTTTCAGAAGTGGTTTTTTGTTCCAGGGCCTAGAGGAGTCACTGAGACTTCCTGGAACGTTTGCTGTGCGGTTGCTGTAGCCACCGGCCTGACCGGCTCTATCCACCGGTCTGACCGGTGTCACCGGTCTGACCGGCGCAGGCCATCGGTCTGACCGGTGTAGCACAGACAGCAAGCCGTGCAAGTTTCCGCTGTGTGTGTTGGTGAGTTTTGGCTCGGAAGGTTGTGTGTTGGTTCCTAGGACCAGTAGCACTCCAGTGGCTACGTGGTCTTGACCAACTTAGGTAGTTGAGTCCGAGAAGTGTTTCGGAAGCTGTGTTCGTCTTGTTGGAGTTCCCATCTCCTTCGAGAAGAAATTTTATCGGCTCCCATTCACTCCCCCCCTCTCTGGTTCGCCTAATCGGTCCTTCATGCAGCAGGCCAGCAGTTGCCTGGCTTTCTGACCATCTGCGGCAAGGGAGCGGCTTGCCCCCAGCCCCCTACCATGCGCGCACCGCAGTGCCAAACAGCACAGCGCGGAGCAGGAGCGCACGACTCGAGGTAGTACTGGAGTCAGATCGATCGCCCGCTGCCGCGCCCGCGGGGTTGGCGCGTCAGCCTACCGCGCCGATGCATGCGGCGCGGCAGCCACAAACACAGTCAGCACTACATGCCAGCATGGCAAATCTGACGCGCCGCATGCAGTGGTGCGGCAAACGCTATCTGCCACGTCAGGGACTACAGCGCGGGTAAAAGGGTTACTAGATGCAAATTAAGTTTCGCTAGTGTTATTTTTAAAAATATTTTTTAAAAAAGGTTAAAAATAAAAAAATCCTCTAATATGCCAGCCATAATTAAACATATACACCATTATATAACTATAGGAGCAAATATTCCAAGTTCAAATATATTAATAACCTAATTAAAGTACATATACACCATTCACAGAAACACAAGTTTACTACGGCATGGAACTGAGATTCACGTAGGATTTGCTGTTCCATAATACGACTCTGATAAACAGTAACCAGAAAAGATAAAAAAAGCCTTTAATTTAGTTCAGTTGCAAAAATCACAAGCATTTAATTTATAGTGCATCTCATGTACTTCGACTGATAGAGAAAGAAAAAGGCATTTGCATTTGCAGTTCCACTTCCACCGTTCCACGTATAGATCTAGGCATCTAGCAATAGCAAATTAACAAGCAGCAATACCAAATTATCAAGGAGGCAAGGGAGCTGGACGCCTGGACAAGAACTGCAGGATGGTGGGAGAGCTACCGGACAAGAAAGAAACCGGAGGCACTCAAGCTCACCGAGGCCTGCTGGCTGCTGCTCCGCCTGCAGCCTGCCGCGCCATTCCCTGAATCTGACAGAGCTCCCAGGCTCCCAGCGACGGGACATCGAAGAAACAGAGCTACCTCCCACCAGCAAAAGCTGGCTCTACATCGCCGCGCACTGCTCGCCGCCGGCACAAGCATCAGCTCGCCGTCCTGGTCCTAAATCGGGATGCGTCGCCGGCGCCAGCCGCCGCTACGCGAGTGCGTTACGAGCAGAACAACGTTTTTCCTCATGGGATGTTTGAGCTAGCCCTTTTGTTGGGCCGATGTGGGAAACAAACAGCGAATCCAAGACATGGTGCAAAAGCCATCTGATCCGCAGAGAACCGCCCGGTTCGCCAGTTTCCTAAAAAACCGGTTAGTTCTGCCGGTTTTTCCCGATTCGATTGCACAGATGATCTTTTAAGTGAACCAGACCGACGGAGGCTCTAGATCGGTCTTTTGCGGGTCCAACCGCCGGTCCGGTCTGATCCCAATAACTATGATGTTAGCTTCGGTGGGTGTAGAATCTATTCTACAGGAATAACGTTGTTTGTATATATTATATGTATATACACACTTTAACAAAAAGATGGGTAGGAAAAACTGAAGATATAAAGAAAAATCTGATTACTAAAGTGAAATATTCTTTTTAAAGGAACGATATAGATGAACATGTGTGCAGACAGTCTAAAACACACGGGGCAACCTGTCACACCAGCGAGCACGTGATGTATTCAGCTTTGGGCATGGATTCATGACAAAACCTCAGAAATGTTCCTTGTCTAAATAGGGCCCGAACACAAGAGGACACGGCGTCACTGTGGGCACATGGCCTGCTTGCTTATACGTACCTACCTGGACCGCCACTACAAGGGGGGGGGGGGGGGGGGCAAAAAAGCTAACAACAATCAAGGAGGCAGTTAACCATACTCTTAAACAAAAGCAGTAGATTAAGAGAAAGTTGTACCAGTACAAACCAACCCCTATTTGATAGCAAGACCAAAAAAAAGTAGTGGCAGCTCAAACGAAAGGGGTCATCGGTCAACACTCAATGCTTGAATCTACTTGTTACCCTCAATCTAATCAGCCCATCACCAAGGAGAAGACGGATAGCAGAAGCCTCCTCATTTCCATCCGGCAGCCTGATGAGGGACAGCCGCGCAATGCACTCAGTGATCGCAATCCATCTGCTCCCACCACCAAGGCACCAACTCTGAGATTCTGCCCTCCTAAACTGTGCTCCCTCAGAGCCATGCTCACCTTTGTAACCACTTCGTCCTCAGTCCAGACTCCCATTGCAACCACCTCGCCACCTTCCCACTACACAGATGGAGCAGGCATGGTGTTTCTGTTTCATCATAACCTTGATCCCCCTTGTTGAATTCCTGTCAGTTACTTCTGCTTCTGCATCGACGTCGCAGCAGCAATGCGGCGGCAGCGGACCGGCTGGAGTGAGAGCTGGTTACTGGTCGCCGTCCTCAAGCCTCTACTCCCCGGTCAGTAGCATCGACACCTCCTTGTACACTCACCTCTACTACAGCTCGGTGTCCATTGACGAGACGAGTTATGCTGTCGCGCCTCCACCGACCGATGAGAGCTCGCTGCTCGCTGCGTTCTCTAGTACCGTCAAGTCCGGGAGCCCCTCTGTCAAGACCATACTTTCCATTGGCACAGATGAGTACAAGGTGGACGTGTCGAATGCCGCCTTCTCTAGGATGGCTTCGGACAAGGACCTCCGGGGAGTGTTCATCAACTCCTCGGTTGCTTTTGCTCGAGCCAACGGCTTCGATGGTATGGACTTGTCGTGGATTTTCCCGGACACGCAGACGGACATGGAGAACCTTGGGGTCCTGCTTGCGGAATGGCGGGCAAGGATCGTGGAGGAATCCGCCACGAACTCCTTGTCCCAGCCTCTTCTCCTTACAGGAACACTCTACTTCTCGAACCACCTGTTTTGCATGCCTGACAGCAATCTCGACTACCCAATAGATGACATCTCAAACAACCTCGACTGGGCCAACATTCTCACCTTCGGTTTCCATGGGGGTAGCAATGTCACTACAGTCGACGCACCTCTGTATGACACAACCTCGCACTTCTCGGTGAGCTACGGGGTCATCTCATGGCTGGATGCTGGAGTCCCACCATGTAAACTGGTGATGGGAATACCTCTGTTTGGAAGGTCCTGGTTTCTCAGAAACAAGGCCAGGAATGGAATAGGATCACCAACTGCAGCTGCTGGGACAAAGCAGAGGAAGAGCAACCAGACAGGGATAATTGCGTATGCAGAGGTTGAAGATTACATGAACTCTGCAAACACCGTTGTTACCTATGACAATGAGTCAGTGGCAGAGTATTTCTGCAACGGTGACCTCTGGGTCAGCTTCGACAGTGCACAGGTGGTGCAGCACAAGCTAGAGTTTGCAGTGAGGTCTCAGTTGCTTGGGTACTTCCTCTGGACTATCGGCTTCGACGATTCAAACAGTACCATATCAAAGCAAGGTCAGTATCTGCTGAATTCTGCAAACATATGTAAATCAACAATCTACCTTTAACTCATCAAAGTTGTTGAAATATTGTCGCATGCAGCATTCGAATCATGGCACCAATATGCACATGGTGGTTTTGGAACCATGCATGCAGGAGGTTCAAAGCAGTATGCTGCATTTAATTCATCTTCGGTATCATTTGGAAGCTGGCATTCGAAAATGCTCAGCTATTTGTTGTTCTCTGTACTTCTATTGGTGACTCGATTTGACTGAGAATAATTTCAGTAAGCATGTTCGCAAAAGTAAATGTCTAGCATATGCTTTTATTGAGTTTTTTCAGTCATTCTTTCCCAAAACAAGGATTGTATCAAGTTAAATGGCTAATAGTCAAATTGTTATCCATTTCATTTGAAGGATAGGTGACTTCTTTTTCTTGATTATTGTCTCATTGCCAATATCACTCTGGAACAATATTAAGCATGCATATCATATAACCAATGAGATCAGAAAAGCAAAAGGATTGGTGACTTCTTTTTCTTGACTACTGTCTCATATTTGTGTCTGATTCGACCTGAATGGCACGAGCCACCATAGACCAAAGAACTCGAGAACCCGAAGTCTCATGGTTGTGCGCACAGCCCGTAGGCAGGTGGTCCATCATTTCGACCTATTTGGGCACAGAGTGCACAATCATCTCTGTCACACAAAACCAAGGTGGCCTAACCGGTTAGAAATCCAGCAGCGACCATGAAGCACAAAACCAACAAAAAAAGTGACATTTTCCTGGCGCCTACACTTTCCATAGCTGGTGGGACTCCCAATAGAGGTGACTGGCCAGAAAGATAGCATGATAAGCAAAAGCAGAGGAGAAGAGACCTGAAGACGTACTTGACTAAGATTTTGATTCCTTAGAAAGTCCCAAATTTGAAAATATTGGACAAGGACTTTAACCATTCAAACACGAGAAACATCATAGACCCAACTGCAACCTTGAAAGGTATCCTTGACGGTATGGGTATTTCTCACTCTTGTCGGTGTTGGCATTTCTAACGTAATCACCAAAGTTTTACCTTTAGCAATGGCGTCAGAAATGACTAGTGGATGGTTTTTGTGAAATCACCACTGGGGTGATGTTTTATTATAAAAATTTGTTGAGTGGGCGCTCTTCACATTACTAGCGGGTACAAGACCCGATAATATTATCAAGAGACGAGCTTTATTTATGAGGTGAAGATGTATCCGCAAGATACATATTTATTAAAACCAGTTGTAGCATTTCACTAATGAGTATTCTCAATGGTATTGTTATTTATATTTTACGAGGAGATGGACTTATGAAAATATGTAAATATATATGTGTGTATATATTCATGTCGTATGGATATATCGGATACCAACCAAGGACAATATGAATAAGTAAAGCGTACCAAAGCATGTAGGGGTAACACTACAAGAAAATTGTTGACTAGTGATGCAACCACATTTTAGCGTCATTGATTTATAACATTCCTGGCTGATCTCATCATAATAATTCACTTCCGAGCAAATTTAGTGACAAAAAACTTTCATCACAACGGTTGCTACTGTAGCCGAGCATTCCCTATTCCATGCTTGTTTTGTGACGCCATAAGCTCCGTAATAGCATCACAAACCAACTTTGATCCCATATTTAAGCATTATTTTTAAAAATAGAGTGTTCCAAGTCGTCATGAAATTCAGTTAGGTCTCACATGTAAGCATTTTTTCGAAAATAGAGTGTTCCAAGTCGTCATAAAATTTTCCAGGGTGCCACATGTAAGCATTTTTACCAGGTCAGCGGAGGCCAAGTCACGAACATGTAAGCATTTTTGCTAGGTCAGTGGAGGCCAGGTCACGAAATGTCGCAAAAACAATTTGCCATGGCATGGGTTCGAACCAGAGACCTGGAGGAACAAAACTGTGTTGTTTACCACTTCTCCACTTCTTGGTTGTGTGAGTTTTATCGGAAACTCAGCTAATAGTTCATGTGAATTCTTTACTGTGACCAGATCCCACATGTAAGTTTCAGGTGACACTATAATTATGTATCGAATGGCTGGCGAGACATATCGATCAGACTTCGCAAAGACTTTTGACTTCCGCTACGCAGATCTTCCGCTACGCAGCGTTGGGGGGAAGATGGTTGCGTCGCCACCTCCCAGCAACAAGAGGATGAGACAGCACGACGAATCAGACTTCGCAAAGACTTTTGACTTCCGCTACGCAGCGGTGAGGGGAAGATGGTTGCGTCGCCACCTCCCAGCAACAAGAGGATGAGACAGCACGACGAGGCCGGTCCTCTGGTTTGAGCCGCTATATTTCACCTATCTTACTACGGTTGGGGATATCTAGATTTAGGGATCTGGATGATTGATGAGCATATATGGTAGATCCATATTTCATTATCGTACCTTTAGATTTGCACTTCGATTGGTGTTAGAAGTTGATAGGCTATAGACAATTCATGTTAGATTCAATTAGTTTTTAATTTGCATCGTCTTATAGTAGGTTTTGTATTTTAGTAGCTTCTGGATGTGCTTCAAGCCACTCGTTTTATGAAGTTTTGTCGAGGTGCACAATTGATAGGATTGATAGGTCCTTGTATTTTCAATTTGCATCATTTTATGGATTGGTAGATTGAAGATACTATTTCGGAGCTGCAGACCGTGAAGGAACATCTGGATTCTGCCATGATTGTTAGTCTTTGCACAATTCATAGGTGTTAGATTCAGTTAGTTTCTAATTTGCATCGTTTGATGGATCGATGGTTTAGTTAGGACAACCATGCCCTTGCTGAGTTTATGTAGGTAGCAAACAAGCATGTTCTGTGGCGTTTGGTGATTGTTTTACTGTACTCATACAATTAGGTTCAAGGGATTTTGGTTTTTTAATTTATAGACTGAGATGAGTTTATTTTTCAGATCGAGATGAGTTTTCTCCAAGGATGAGTTTATTTTTACAAGAACATCTTAATGTTATTTTAGAAGATCTGGATGTCTTGTCTCGGGGGAGGACTCTGTTAGGATCTCTAGGGAAATTTAAAACATAATATCTCAGTTAGCTATGAAAGAGGCAGAGCTTCAGTACTCACCTAACAACAAGGAAACTAGGTGCAAAGCTAGCTCTGAATACAAAAGACATTGGAATAAACACATCAATGAATGAGTATAGCATTGAGTTTGTTTGTCTAGTCTTTTCTTTTAAATGTTCAAGAAGTTCGTTGTCAGTTGGACTGAAACGGGTACCCTTGCCTATTAGTACCTATTTCAGTCCAACTGACAATGAACTTCTTGAACATTTAAAAGAAAAGACTGACCAAACAAACCAACGTCCTACTCATTCATTGACGCATTTATTCCAATGTCTTTAGTAATTAGAATCAACTCTGCCCACAGTTTTCTTGTTCTTAGATGCGTACTGAAGCACTTTCTCTTTAATAGCTAATTTAGATATTATGTTTTCAATCTCTTTGGAGATCCTAGAAGAGTCCTCACCCTCGGACGAGACATCTAGATCTTCTGAAAGAACTTTAAGAAATGCAAGAGAGACCTGCAAGACCAAAAATTCATGGCAGGAGATGCATAAGGTGAATGAACAGCTGCAGGAGGCCAAACATGAGATGGAGAAGTTCCGGCAACAATTGTGATTACTGTGAAACTTGTATCACTACGTGAAAAACTCACTTTGGTAACGGGCATAGATTGCCTTTCGTAACGGGCACCCGTTACCGATCAAGTGTTACAAATGAGCCAAGAAAGGTAACGGGCAGATGCCCGTTACTGATAACACATATTCGTAACGGGCATCAAACAACGACCGTTACCACAACTAGCCACCGGTCACGTGAAATGGTTTTTCTCTGGGCCCATAGAGAACTTTGGTAACGGGCACCAAAACAGAGCCTGTTACAGTAACTCTACATCGGAGACGCGTGCTGTGTACCTGCGTCTCCGATATCTTGACGAAATGAGACGCGTCTATTTCACGCGCGTCTCAGCACAACTAGGATTCGTACGGGTATCAAACAACAACCGTTACCACAACTAGTCACCGGTCACGTGAAAATGACTGTTTCTCTGGGCCCATAGGTAACTTTGGTAACAGGCATCAAAACAGAGCCCGTTACAGTGAAATCAACATCGGAGACGCATGCTGTGAACATGCGTCTCTTCTGTCTTGACGAACGGGCCAAGTTCTGGGGCCCACCAGTCAGTATTGGTAACGGGCTTTTACGCTGCCCGTTACATTGTTGGCATGTTTGAAACAGGCGTTCCGAATGAAGCCCGTTACTCACTGATCAGTGTTTGTAACGAGTTTTAATTAACGCCCGTTACAAATACGTAGTCCACCCCTACAGTAACCTGCTGCCTCCTTGCCGGCTGCATCCTGGAACCAGCCAGGATTTGGCAGCCATCAGGGGCTACATCATGGAACCAGCCAGGATATGACTAAATTCACAGAAATTAGATAGATCCAGCATCCAAATTCACAGAAATCCACATATTCACATGCATCATATGACAAAATTCAGCATCATCATCTCACAAGTAAAGAAGCATCACTGGCTTGACAACAATATCACAGCCATAGTTAACTAGCTTGACAACAATATCACAAAATTCATGGGACAAGGAGGAATGCAAAAATTTCCTAGTCACCATGTATAATATTGGCCCACACAGTTTCATCAGCATGAAATTTTCCTCCGACTGTGATCACCTGTTCCATGAGGAATGTGGCAATTCTTTCACGAATATAGCCCAATGTGGATTTGTGGAGAGGATGCTCATCTAGCCCTAATCTCTGGATATAACAATGTCACCAGTCAGCACGCATATATAGGTGGTTACCAAACATGTGCAGTGCTAATAAGCAAGAACTGTGCTCAGTTGCAGGTTTTACAAATGAAGATCCCAAGAAAGTACCTCCATATCTGGGCCTCTATCTTTTAATTTAAGCATGTGATAGGCACAATAGAAGCCGCAGAGTTTGGATTCAGCAGGTTGTTTGTGGCACTGCAATAAATGTACAAAGAAAAATAGTGGTGATCGAGAAGAAATAAACTCAAGCTTTAGTACTAGGTTCCACAGGAAGGAAATAAGTGGTATGTACCTTAACATCTTTGACATGTTCCAAGGTGCTAAGGCGCAACTTCTTTTCACTGCAGTAACATTCCCAACCCCTACAACGAAACATGCAACAATGGTTAGGGCACTATTAATTAATATACTCTGCACAGTTTGTTGAGGAACGTCCGCAGGTTAAGAAAGAAATAACTTACTCATTAATGATTTGTTCGAAAGGGGTAGTATCAGTCTTAACTCTCTTCAATGAATCAAGATAGTAGACCTTCTGCTACTTCGGAACGATCGCCACTGCAATCCAGTGGTTCCTACTGAGATAAGCGGTAAGGATGAGTTTCTTTTTAGCATATAGTCTGAAGGCACTGCACATATTGGACACAGAGAAAGCAATAGTGTCATCCGTGCTGGTCAACGTTGTCGAGCAAAGGCATTCAGGATCAAGGAAGGCAACTGCAGCGCCCGTCTTCTCAACTTCTACAGCCATATTCCTATTAGTAAGAAAAAACAAAGTGTAAGGAGGCAAAATACATGGTAAAGATGATGTGAGGCAAAAAGCACATTTCGATAGAGAATGATTAGTGAGAAGCAGATTAAATTTTCAAGCAACTTACAGGATGAAGCAGCGGAGAAGTGTCAGATCCAAAGCATCCAAGTTGAAGAGATCATACAAATCACTGAGTTGCACATGTATCTGCTCGAGTCCGTTTGGCGATTCATATCCTCTCTTAGGCCATGCATTGGTCCCGGGCCGAAGTGCGACCATAATCGAAGATTCATCATCTGACTTACCACGTTGCATGTAGAATGTGTGGAGATTTCTGGTACAAGGAGCAGCCTTTTTGAGATCATCATCACTGAGAAGGCTCTTTCCGAATTTGTAATTTGGGTTAACCATAGCCCAAGGATTCTTTTGGGTGTTTCTGTTAGATCGCTTTGGGTTACTCATAGACCAAGGATTCTTCTTGGTGTTTCTCTCAGATCGCTTTGGGTTAGTCATAGCCCAAGGATGCTTCTCGGTGTTTCTCTCAGATCGCTTTCTAGTAGGCATCTTAGAGGTTTTATTTACAGCAATTTTCTTTTCCTGCTGCTTTGAGATGGCCGAAAAAGGTTTCTTAAGGGCTTGCTTGCCTGCTGTAGGTGGTGTAGAGCTTTTATTTTTGGCAAGTTTCTCTTCTTGCAGCTTTGAAATGGCTGAAGGTTTCTCAAGGGATTTCTTGCCTGTTGTACGTGGTGTAGAGATTTTATTTTCGGCAAGTTTCTTTCCTTGCTGATTTGAAATGGCTGAAGGTTTCTCAAGGGCTTTCTTGCCTAGTGGCGTCTCACCAGGAGCTATTACAGAGGTATTGGGCCCAGATGTACCTACAGCTTTCTTCGAAATGTCGTCGACAGATTTATCAGCACCAGCCAACACATCACTCTAGTTGACTGGTAACAGTGGTGTCTCACCAGGAGCTATTACAGAGGTATTAGGCCCAGATGTACCTGCTTCGGCATGATTGTTTTGAGCACTTTCGTTTGGGGGTGTAGGTTTTGTTGTTCCATGAGGAGGAGAAGGAGGAGGAGGAGGTGGTGGTGGTGGTGGTGGTGGTGGGGATGGAATATTTGGTGTCTCTTGCGGATGTGGGGATGCAAGTTTTTCTGTTTTTTCAGGACTAGTAGTAGGTGGGGATGGAATATTTGGTGTATCTTGCGGATGTGGGGATGCAAGTTTTTCTGTGTTTTCAGGATGACGAGGAGGTGGGGATGCAAGTTTTTCAGGACGAGGAGGAGGTCCGAATGGAACGTCTTGCGGAAGTGGGAATTGAGGAGGAGGAGGAGGATGTGGGGAACCATGTGAGGAAGGAACCTGTACCGTACTCTGTGAACTGCAAGGAATCTCTACCGTAGCCTTGAACGAGATTTACATGTTGGTGCTCCCTTGATGTCAATCCGACACCTTCTCCACTGTAACCTCTGTCCTTCAGCTTGTTCGAGTTTCATCACCTCGTCATTAGGAGGGTATTCCACCAGTTCATCCGCAAAGATAGTATATACAGTGAGCACTTCAACCACAACACAGTCTTCATGAATCGGGACTATTTGTAGCGTAGTCTGCTCTGGATGAACAAGACCAATTGCAGCCTCACATTGAAGACCCTTCCACGTGATCCATAGGCCACAGTGTGTGGGTTCAGTCAACATGCCTATAAGGTCTTCGTGTGTACGATCGTCACAGCGCACCTCCGTCGCCAACTCTGCAGTGCCATCGATCAAACCTACATTATCTGCGGACGCATAGCTGCTCTTCAGTGTGGTGGGTGAAGGGCTTGCACGATTGGACACTGGTGACAACACCATCTGGTGTCAACACCACCTCTGCATCTGCATATTCTGCATCTGCATGTTCTGCATCTGCATGTTCTGCATCTGTATCTCAGCCACAAGTTCTTGCTTGATTTGTTCCTTTATCTTTTCCGTATCAACTGATGCATCGGTCTTCGTCCTCTTCCTCTTCCTATACATGAAAGCGTGCTGAGGCCATGCATACTTCTAGCCCTGGTAGCTGGAGACACCACGCACGCGACCTGGTTGTTCAGGGCGGCCCAAGCACTGACTTAGCACATCATACTCCCTCTGCCCTGCCATTCCTGAAGATTCTGCACATGCATCTTCTCCTTGATGTTTGCAGCCAATTTTTCTGCCTCTTTGTTGTTGAACACTATCACGGCAACACGGTCTTTAATCACTAGCTTACTCCTTGCTCGCAGCCAATTCTTGGAACGATCGTCAGGGTAGGCATCATATGGGTTGGGGATACCAGCTGCAGCTAATTGTCTGTCCTCTTCCTCCCATTGTTCTAGTTTCACAGTATAACCAGCTGGACCCATGCTGTGCTCACTTGTGTTCCGGCTTCGGAGTTATTTGAACTTGACACTAGCATATGAGGTTTGCTCGGTTTCCTCCTGTTTCATGAACTCCTTCCACTGTTCCGGGATGATAAACGGGTGCCTTGTAAATGGCTCAAGTCCTTTTCTGATAAAATCTCGCCTAAGTTGAAATCTGAATTGTCTCCATGCCTTGGCTGCCGTCTTCCAGAAAAGCTTGAATGCCTGTGGTTTCGCACCTTCCTGGAACTTCAAGTGTTTCTGCACATGCTTATCAAACAAGTCCCACTTTTCATCATTGCTAAGTTCTTTGAATTCTGGCAAGTGCAAAGGTATCTTTTGTCTAGCAACGAGCCCCGCAAGCGTCCTGAACCTACGCTTTTGAGTCAATGGTACTGGCACCCCCCCTATGTCGACCTCAGTGACTATCATTGTGTCACTTGACCACTTTGTGGATGTCCTTGGCGCTCTGCCTCGGCGCTGAGCCCCACCCACCTGGTCTTGTTGTGTACTAGCAGTGCCATAACCCTCTTCTTCATCTTGTGGCCTTGGTCTATAGTCCTCGTCAGATTTATCCTGTGAATTAATAGTCAAGGGAATTACAGTAACTACTTTAGCCCACTGTAATATCATTAGTTCTTGGTAAACCATTAACATAAATGCAAAATTCAGTAACCAAAAAATTAGTTCAGGCAATGCGACCTTACCATTTTAAAGAGGAAGATGCATGCTGCCTCTGTTGCTGATGAGGTACTTATTCAACTTGGAGAGAATGTGCACATGTACATAGGAACAAGAGCAAAACCAAATATAAGAGTCAATCTAAAGGGAAATGCTAAGTATGTATACCATCAACAGCTAAGTATGTCCACATGTACTTATACAAAGGAGCCACGGCATACCCTGCAATTCCCACAAGTATAAGTATATTTATACGCATTTATATAAAAAGAAAAGCATACGCACACATATGTTGTATACTTGATTATCTGAATGCATGTGTGCTGCATACGCTTGCTTGGCCTAATTGCATAAACTCGAGCAAATATACCAAATTACGTTGTTAATTTTATAGTTATTACTGAATTGTTGTTAATTTTACAATTATTACCGAGTTGGTAGAATGCATTTACCAAATTGTATAAGACATTTTTAGAGCGGCATACCATAAACTCAAATCCTAGATTCGCCACTGACCCTGTCACTGTCGGAGCGGAGGGATCTCTACTCCTCATCACTGCCTGCTCACCGCCACATCCTCGTCCTCGCGTTGACCTCGTGGCTGGATCCCTCCTCCTCCTCCTAGTCGTCGTCGTCGTCGCTGGATTCCTCCTCTAGTCGTCGTCGTCGTCGTCGCCGCTGCTGGGTCCCTCCTCCTCCAGATCTCGCTGTCAGAGGTGTGGTGCGCGTCGCGCCGAGCGTGGTGTGGCGCGTGTCTCAGCGAAGGGGTGTAGCATGCGTCGCGGTGTGGGGGGAGGTGAGGGGGACGAAGGCGAGGGGGAGAAAGCGGCGGCGGCGGCGCGAGGGGAGAGTGGGAGGAGACTGCGTGAGGGAGGCGTCCTTCCATACTAACCTAGCACGAGTGGGCTTGTGTGGGCCTTAAAACGAGTAATGTAGTCAAGTACTACTCTGCTATTATATCATAAACATGAGATAAAAAAATCTAATTTTAAGAAATTTGGTTAAACAAGTGTGGCTGTTGATATTTTATTCATATACTAAATTACCAACTATGAATTTTTTGTATTTTTTACGAATCTTTAGGTGTTGTTTATGGGCTCTAACACATCACCAAGCAAACAAGTGTGACTGTTGATATAGCATCACATCACATGTTCACATATGACATGCATCACAAGTTCACATCACCAAGCAAACTAACTCATAACAAACATATTCACATCTGACATGCATCAGCAGGGCACATCACCAAAATAAGACTACATCAGCTGGGCGCGTCACCAAACTAGATTATAGCTGCAACAGAACTAGTTAGCTAGATGGCTTCTTTTGTGCTGCTGCCTCAAGTTCAGCTATCCTTGTCTCTAGTTTTGCAACTCTTTCTGCCAGCTCAGCATTCTTCTTTAGAAGTTCAATCTCCTGCCTCTTTTGTGCGGCTTTAAGCTGCTCATCCTGCTTGTCGATTCCTTTCCAGATGTAGTCAATGTCATCCCGAGTAACAGCACGTTCCTAAAACAAAGGAAAATTATATTGATGCAACAAGCTTCATAACAGTTGTAACTTCTTACAAGAAAGCTGTTTAGCTCTAACTGGTTTCAAAACTTGCCTGCTTCTCTTCAGCCGATTCCTTGAGCTTGTTGATTTCAGTCCAAATACTGTCAATGTCATGTGCAGCAACTTCCTACAACAAATGGAAATTGATGCATTAGAACAATTGATAAGTAAAGATGTGAAGGTACAAGGACAAATCGTGTGTGATGGTTTCAGAACTTGCCTCATGGTCTTCAGAATCGTCGCCGGTGTTGTTGCCAGAGTCGTTGCCGGAGTCGTCGCCGGAGTTGTTGCCGGAGTCGTTGCCGGAGGAGATGAGGTCTACCACCACTCTTCTGCCCGGGTCGTCGCCGGAGGAGTCCGCGCTCACCTCAATGCGCGTGGACCGCTTCTTCCTTCGCGTCGAGGAAAAAACCCTACCTCTCCATGCTGGGTGTCACTGGAGTCCGCCAACTTGGCCCTTGCGCGCGTGTACGGCTTCCTCCCCTGGGCCAACGAAGAACCGGCCTCTTCCATGGAGCGCCGAGGAAGACGCACGGGGGCGGCACGCTGGGACGGCTCCTCTTCATCGCCAAGGAACCTCACTCTCTTGGCGGGGGCGGCGGACAACACCGAGGAAGACGGACGGGGATGTGGCCGCGGGGCCTCCTCCTTGCAGAACCACCCCCTAGAGTCGCGGGCCATCCCTGCGATGGAGACGAGGCTGGGACGAAGACGAGGAAGGCGGAAGCCGGAGAAGGGGATATAAGGCGAAAGGCGAAAGGCGGAGCGTTTATTAAAAAGGTTCGGATGCGCAAATGATACGATGATTAACAACCACCCGTCGCTAATGAAGGGGCGGGGCTAGGTCTATTCGAATGAAGAACAATTTGCTTTTCCCCTTTTAATCTACAATCAAATTTTGTATCACGTATTTCTCTGTCATCCGTAATCCAAATTTGATTATATTTGTTTCTGAATTTTTCTAAAATCAACATCTATTCATTTATGACATTTTTTCGTATGTAATTCCATTTCTTGATGTTGTTTATACGCCTTATCTTGTTCCTTATAAGTACAACATAGAAATAATATTTGTTTTACACAACCATTACTAATGAAACTTTGCATTTCGTAATCTTATGGCGAACATAATGTTATGTTAAAATTTCAAATGCATATGAGTTCGAACATGTTTTAAAGTGTGGAAAACTTCAATGTTGAAGTAACAATCTAAGAAACTATGTGAGAGATGTAGACATTTGTACACAAGTATAATCTTCCGTTTTCGAAACCATTTGAATTTTTGTAGACAAGCTTAGGGACCTAAATTATGTTGCCAAGTCAATTTGTAGAATTTTTAGAACACACTAAGACGTTATTATAATTATTATATCATAAACAAGAGATAAAAAATCTAATTTTAAGAAATTTAGTTAAACAAGTGTGACTGTTGATATTTTATTCAAATACTAAATTACCAACTGTGAATTGTTCGTATTTTTTACGAATTTTTTGGTGCTGTTTATGGGCTCTAATATTTGAGGGAAGCAAGTTTCAATTCAGAAAAAATAGTGTCGGGCCCACGCGTCAGCGTCACAAGCCTATATAAAAAAAGATAACCGTTGCCTGCCTGACTGACAAAGGCGATGCGGGTAGACTAACCCACGTCGCCAACAAGTGCTCCATTGTCCGAAATGCCCCTGACCGAATGAATATGCATCCGCCCCAGCAACGCTGGTACACTAACCCTCGTCGCCAACCAGTGCTCCATTGTCCGAAATGCCCCTGGCTGAATGAATATCCATACGCCCCGGCCGCGGCCCCGGCCCCCTTCTTCTTCCCCGATCTGAGCTCCACCGCCGCCGCCCGCCCGTCCTTCCCCGCCGTCGCGCACATGTCACACTACGCCGATTCGTCTGGAGGTGCACGTGCGAGGAGCAGGGTTCAAGGTTGCCGGAGCAGACGCAATCACTCCATCGGCTTGGATCCAGTCGGTGAGCTAAGCGACTTTCCACTAGTCCCTTGCCCGGACTGTGGTATGGCTCGGGTTGTGGAGGGGCAGACGCAGAAGGAAGGTGAAAACCACGGTCGTCTTTATTTCAAGTGTGCAAGGAACTCGGTGAGTAGTCTGCTGTGTCTCCCAAATCTGAGTTAGGGTTCTTATGCGCTTTTGATTCTGCAGTACACCAAGAATTGTGGATTTTATCATTTCCACAAGGAGTATCTCCAGATGCTGAAGGATGCTGGCGTCATTGTTTTTCGACCGTCGAACTGGGCAGACGCGGTCGATGAAGTAGTGGATTCAGTGGAATGTCAAATTGGGAGCAGCGAGCAGAGGCAAGCACTGGACAAGCAGAGGAAGAAAGCACTGGAGGAGAAGATGGACAATGTGATCTAGAAGATGAACTTAATTATTGTGGCTGTTTTTTGTGTAGTATTCGGATGTTTACTGGGGATGTATGCTGCAAAGAAGTAATTCTGATGTTAAAAGTGGTGCTTTTGCTTCATCTGTGTGGATGAAGAATGAAAAATTTGTCACAGGTGACAAACTTAAATGTATGAATGAAGAATGGATGGAATGACAATTGGGTCACAAATCTTAATGTGTCACACATCACAAAATTCATCAATTCATCTGTGCTGACATTTCATTGCAGCACGAGGCAAAGGAGACGTGGATTAACACAAACAGAGTAATGAACAAACTTCTGGCATAACTCTGGCATACACATTGCAATTCATTGTAAACTGCTGCCATATAATGACACAAACAGAGTAACAAACTTCTGGCATACACATTGCAATTCATTGTAAGCTGCTGCCATAAACATTGCAATGCGTTATAGGAGACATGGATTGATCTACCCGCGTCTGTTAGATCTACTAGTTCATCACAAGTTCAACATACACACAGGAGGAACATATTAACAGAGGATCTATTAGTTCATCACAAGTTCAACAAACACACAGGAGGAACACATTAACAGAGGAACTAATTAATTAAGTAGAGGTAGTCGCCGCCAGAGGAGTCCCACCGTCGGAGTCGGAGTCGGAGCCGGAGCCGGAGCTGGAGCCGTCGAGGCTACCATCGTCGCCGCCGTCGTCGACGATGGGACGCCTCTGTCAAGGTCCCAAGCCAAGATATGGATCTTGAAGGTGGATCATTGGGTGCTGGGACCCCGAGACGAACGGCCACCTGTCGAAGCCTGTTGAAAGCTTCGCGGAACAAGTTGACTGACCAAGTGGCTTCGTCAGCAGTTAGTGCAGGAGCAACGGCCTCCATGGGCTGCGGCACCGGCGCCTCCTCAGGTGGGGGCGGCGGCACCTCCTCGGGATCGTTGGGCGGGGGCGGCGGCACCTCCTCGGGCTCGTTGGGCGGGGGTGGCGGCACCTCCTCGGGCTCCTCATCGGGCGCCAGCGCCGTTCCCTCCTTGACGAGCCGACGGCGGTGGCTTTCGTCGTCATCATCCTCCTCCCTCCATCGCTTCCTGGATGGCTCTGATGATGCCATGTGTGCGCTTGAGAAAGAAGAAGCTCTTGGATTCACTTCTTGGTGACCGGAGATGGTGGTGCTGGGGTTTTCTTGGTGCCGCGGTTGACGAAGCTCTTGGCCGGCCGGGGATTTATATTGACAAGACGGGGAACCGTCAGACGACCGGTCATGCACCTCGGAACCCGTGTATGCTCAGGAGAGCTCTTGGCCACAAAAGAGACATGTGGTGACAAGGAGACGTGTGACTGTTCATATTTTATTCAAATACCAAATGCCCAACTATGAGTTGTTCGATTCTCAAAAACAAACTATGAATTGTTTGTATTTTTATTAATTTTTAGGTGCTGTTTTATGGGCCCTAATTTTTTAGGGAAGCAAGTGTCTTTTCAAAAAAAAAGTGTCGGCCCCACGCGTCAGCATCAGCAGCCTAGTATAAAGAAGGTAACCGTTGCCCGCCCGTGCACCAGCCAACAAAGCCCCGCGTCGGCAGTGACTATCCATTTTGCAAAATGAATATTCAACCGCCCCGGCCCATTCCGTCTCCCGACTCTCCCCTTCTTCTTCCGAATGGATAAGCGCAGCACTTTCCTTAAAAAAAAGCCCAGCACACGACGCTTTTCTCATTTCTCACTGGGGTGAGAGGAGGCGTGGAGACAAAGACGACGATGAGCGCCGGCGAGGGGCCAAGCAGCAGACGACCCCGCGCACCCGGGATTGAGGAGAACCGGAACACGAAGCGCTGCCGGAACTAGATCCGCGCGCGTACCGGCGAGATGGCGGCGAAGAGGGAGACGACGATGAGCGCCGGAGAGGGGCCAAGCGGCGGTGGAGTGAACCCAATGCTGGAGACGAGGGTCCTCGACTGGATCCTCTCTGGTTCCGATGAGGGGCCAGGCAGCGGCAAGGAGGAGCGTGCCGGCGAGGGGGCAGCAAAGTGGGCGAGGCGCCTGCCTCACGTCTGCGAGCACAAGTGTCTGGCAACGACGAAGAGGGGTCGAGGGAGCGCTGAAGGTGTAGAGGACCTCATCTCTGACTCTGGCAACGACCACGACGACGGCGAGGCAAGTTTCTCTGAATCTCACTGCCTTTTTACTTGTTCTATAGATGGAGCTTGAGCTTGAGCTTGAGCTTGATAAAGTTAGTACCTATGCTGATGTCTTCCATCATGATCTTATACCAAGTTCTGAGGCAAATCAGTTCTGAACTAAGTTCTGCTTTTACTTGTCACCCTGCTATGAAGCCTAGGATAATTTTGAATTTCTTATATAATTTTCCTATGATGATTACTGTTCCTATACTGCTTCAAGTTCTGAGGCAAATTAGTTCTGAATTAACTATGTTATTCTTATACCATGTTTAACCCTGTTTCAGGCAAAACTCTATGAGTCGCGAGCAGAGCTTGAGTTACTTCTAAACCTTAATGTCTGGGATTATGTGAAACCTGAGTTTGAAAAAATCACGAAAGAAGTGAACATCCTTATCAAAAAGGCTAAGCACATAAGGAGGTACAAGTATACTACTGAACAGAATCTTCAGCCCATTGAAAATGCGCTCGAAGGGCTTCAAGAATCCTTAGTTGCTTACGAAGAGGCTGCAAAAAGAGCCAATCTTGATGGGGCATGAGGAAGTTCAAGCTTGTTGATGTGCAGAGTCAGATAGCCATACTTTTGTGGATGTTTAAGGGGCATGCTTTTGTTGATGTGTATGGTCAGATAGCACATCCCATAGTAAATAATTAATGTGATGGACAAGTTAAGTCCTAGCCTGATGGACAAGTTAAGTTAACTGTTTGTAATAATTATTCTTTATTCCTGTGGACAAGTTATCTTCATCTATGTGGACAAGTTATCTCTCTTATGATGTCTGTTTTGTCTCAAAAGATATATGTGTTGATTGTGCCTGTATGTCGAAATGGAAGCAATGAGAGATCGAGCTGACCTGTCGATGAAGACAGACTCAAAGGAGACGCAGATTCACAAAACTCCGTCTCCTTGCTTCACAAAGGAGACACAGATTAACAAACCTCCGTCTCCTTTGTTCATTGCCGCCGCGCTCCTGCTTCACGGCAGTGAAGAGTGCTATTAGACTTTAATTATTGAGCTCTCAGTCTAGTAACGGGCGTCAAATGGTCATCGGTAATGGACACTAAAGCCGGTTACCGATACAGCAGCGATCAGTAACGGACTTAAAGGGCCCGTTACCGACAGGGCATTGATCGGTAACGGACTTTACAAGGTTGTTACTGATAGCTTTATCTGTTGTAACGGACTCAATTTAACGTCCGTTACAACGAATTCATGTAACAGGCGTTTAAGAAGCCCGTTACCAGAAGTCCACATTGGTAACGGGCGTAGTGGAGGCCAACCCCGGGGTCGGCCTGCCGCGCTTATGGGTAACGGGCGCCAAACTACAACCGTTACAGATGTGGGTTCATGTAACGGGTGTTAAGGGCCCGTTACAAATGCTGCATGACCTATTTGAGGTTTTCACGTAGTGTATCATGCTTATATTTTGGTGTTTGCTACCAGATCATCTTAACATGTTTGCTACTTGTTGGTGCACTGGTGGTGTGAACTTTGTGGTGATGTGTTGCTATGAGATGTCATCTTATTGTGCCGATTTGGTTTAATCTATTCCAAATTGATTCGAGCTGACTCACCATTCAGAATTAATACGCATTGCATAACTGCGGAATGAGGCAAAAAAAGAAGGTAGAGGGAGAACATTGGAGGTATCGTGATAATAGATAGAGAAGGGGGAAGTTATGACCGAGGAAAGTCTGGTCTGTTGATGTTACGCAAGGAGGACCTTCCTAAGATGCTATTTATTTGGATTGATTCTAAATCAGATGGTCCGATCTTTTGATGTTTTGCAGGAAGGACCTTTCTGAGTAACAATTGTGTAACTGCTTGTTTCCAAGTGCCGCCTATTCCACGTGGCCGGTCGCCGCGCACCCGGTATCTGGACACGTCAGCCCCAACAACAGCACGGAGCGGTTCTGGTAAGTTGGCGGGAGAAAAGCCCGTGCGACAGCCAAAAAAATGTTTTCCCGCAGACATGTGTATATATCTCATTTCTCTTGATGACACGGCGTACACTACTGCAACTCTGCAAGAGACTCGCCGGCACCACGCTCTTGTTCCTTGTGGCAAAGGCTAGAGCTAGCGCCGGTGCTTAGATCTCCTCTTGCCCATGGAGGGAATGGCGAATGGTAGCGGCCCTAGTGGCGAACGGAGGAGCAGGACTTGCTCCGGTCAGGTCAGTCCTCTGTTTTGCCATGCTACTTTGATCTATCATACTAGGTAAGGGGAATTCTGGATTTATCTATCTAGTTTAACAGACTATATTCATGTATTTTAAAGGTGTTTGGAGTAGACTCTGATAGCCCCAGATTGCCGACGCCTTGTCCTCGTGAAGTTATCGTTATAGATCCTAGTGAAAATGAGTGCAAGGACAGGTTGCCTGTCCATCTAAGGTATGACTGGACAGGTGCTAGCCCTGGGCATCTGTATGTATGCTGCTGCGAGGTAAACGATAACTTGTTTCACTTCTAATAAATGCTGCTTCTGCGTTTAACGTTAGTGTGGTCAATCGCTAATTATATGAACGAAATCGGTGACTGCAGACTGATGACATGAAGTGCGCGTCGTTTAGGTGGATAGATCCTAAATAGGATATTAGGACTCTAAAAGTTCTAGAGAAAGTGATGGAAATGAAGGGAAAAGCAGAAGACGATGCAAGGTCATGAAAAGAAGCATGCACAGCTGCTAAGGAGGAGGCCAATGTCAAAGCAGTTTAGCTGAACATGATGACGTGATACTACGGAGAGGTAACCCATTACCTGTTTTAGATGAAAAAGAAAATGAGAAACGATGCTCTATTGTCTCCTGCAGAAAAGGGTGAAGCCAACAGGTACCTAAAAGCTGAAAGTGAGGCAAGGGTGTGGAAGGAAGAATGTGCAAAGGCTAACAGGGAGATTCAAGAGACTGTCTCTGAGCTGCAGACGTTGAAGCAGCTCCTGGATTCTGCCACAATTGTGGTGAAGAAGGTGAAGGAATTGCTGAGACATGCCTCATATAAGAGGTCACTCAAGGACAACAATGAGGCATAATGTGATTCGTGGTGGTATTGCTAGTTAGACGGTTTATAGGTGCTAATCATGCTCCATTTTGGAAGTCGAGGAAGGCGAATGTGCTTCCGAGGAGACAAAGGATTCAGCATGAGGGCGTTGCACCAATCTCTGCAATCTAAGGCGGCTAGGCTTCCAGACCCGCTGCAACCAATCAATCTAGTCCTTTTTCAGCCAATGCAAGAAAGAAGACCTCAAAAAGCCGCATATCCGCGACGGATGCGAATGTCACTGCTCCAGATTCACCGATAAATTCAGATTTCAGAATCCAAGGGTCAAACAGGTGTGCCTCACCTGAACGAGTGCAGTTACAACCCTTGCAGACAGTTTTGAACATGATGAAATCTCTTGCATCACTGATCTTATTGGCGACGCGCACAACAATGTCAGGAATAAGATTTGCCCAGGGACGATGCATCATTGACAAGATAGCCAAAGAACAAGGTTGTGGGAGAACAATTGAGGAGTTACAGCTCCAACAAAGACAAATGAGTGCAAAAGGTTACAAAGGTCCGGTATACTGATGTATTGCTAGAAGGACCTTCTGAACAACTATTATTT
This sequence comes from Cenchrus fungigraminus, assembly GCA_036936925.1. Taxonomy (NCBI): domain Eukaryota; kingdom Viridiplantae; phylum Streptophyta; class Magnoliopsida; order Poales; family Poaceae; genus Cenchrus; species Cenchrus fungigraminus. The sequence goes on along the minus strand of CM072774.1, from coordinate 95,803,440 downwards.
CTTCCGATCCGTTAACATTCCGTTGAACGGTCTTTCCCCCTCCTCAAAACGTACTCCCTCCGTCCACAAAAGAATGCGATTCTCACTTCCCGATAAGTTTACATTAAGATATAAGTGTTAACACAATTTATTTTAAAAAAACTCCATTCTCGCATAGCGTCCTCTTCCTTTCCTCACTCTTGCAACCAACAAAAAAAACTCCATTCTCGCACAATGTCCTCTCCCTCTCCCCATGGAGCCATTCGACGGGATTCAATATTTGGGATACCCAAAGACAGACAAATACAGACAACTTGGCAGCCACGATGGCCACTGGAGTACTTAGGATGGCTTTCTGGATTTATTCCTATCAAGGGAGACGTCGGAAAAGTGAGGCCATGACGTCATGACCAGAGACCTCTGACTAGCTTAATCGTCAGCGCAGCCTCCGGTTCGCACGACTTGATCTCCGTTCCGACTAGTTGCCGTGCCCTCCACTCAACGAGCGCAACCAATTTGCTAATAGACAAAGGGACAACATTCACTTGAGTACGCATGCAAGCTAGAAGGCCTAGGGGACCAAGCTGACCGTGCATATGTGCACATGTCCAGCACCTGAGTATATGCTGGGCTATGGGCACCTGGATGCCTACGTGGGCGCTTAAATAACCATGCAAACCACTGTTGCACCTCCGTTCTCAGCACGTACTATGCCAACCACTCCCAAGGATAGTGGGACCCACGCCATGAGCGAAAGATTCTCCGCAGCATGGGCAAAAGCGTCTCCATGTACTCCCTATTGACCATGCACTCCCACTCTTTCTCTCAGTTTTTTTTACTTCTTACTTTTGCCATTCCCTACCATGTAACCTACTCCCTTTGACATATAAAAAGGCAGAGCAGGGTCCTTGCCCCACGGTGGGACGTCTTTTGACTTCCTTTTTCTCATCTCTAGAAAAGCTCTCTCTTACTATTCTCCTTCTACCTTTAGCCGGACTCGGCTCCCACACACATACGCAGACTTCTGCTACAAGAATCACATACACACATCACAGAGACTTAGGACCAAGCTCCCTCTCTCGCGTATTTGTATCCCCCTACTACAAAGTAGTGCAAAGAACATGAGCAGCGCGAACTGCACGTAGGGTATTACTCTCCGGAGGCTCTAACCAGTATAAATCCTGGTGTCCCATTTTGAACACCATCCGAGGCTCAACACATAATCCGAGAGATTTACAGCCGGCGGTTAGAGAACCCCGACAGTTGTAACGCTAGGTAGGGCCTTTTGCGTGTCACGACGTTTTTGCAGGTTTTGGATGGCCAACCTTGATGACAACGGCGGCCGCGACACCGACGGCCGCAGTGACGCCAACGGCAACCGCGACTGCGCCGGCGACGACAACGGCGGCCGTGCGGCCGCAGCGACGACAATGGCAACCGCGACTCCGCCGGGGACGACAACACGACGGCCGTGATGACGCTAACGGCAACCACAACTCCGCCGGCAACGACGACGGTGGACGCGACGTCGACGGCCGCAGTGACGCCAACGGCAACCGCGACTCCGCCGGCGACGACAATGTCGGCCGCGACGACGCCTAGGCAACCGTGACTCCGCCGGCAACGACGGCGGCGGCCGCGACGGCGATGACCGCAGCGACACCAACGGCGACCGCGACTCCGCCGGTAATGACGACGGCGGCAGCGGCACCGACAACTGCGGCGACATCCTGGGTACTCTCTTTCTTTTGCCGTTGCTCTCCTTTCCCTGAATGGCACAGCGCTAGAACAGATAGCTGCAGTGACCTCCTCCAGCCGCGAACGGCGGCGCGACCCGCCTCCTTGACGGCGCGGCCCGCGTCCTCCACAGCGCAGCACCACGGGCCTCCTCCGACCACCGCGACGGCATGCCCCTGCTCCACCTCCTCCACTCGTCGTCTTCCTATTCGAGCCCGTCGTCCCGCCGACAACATCGCGACGACCTTCCCGAGCTCGTTTTCTCCATCAACGGCAGATTCCAGGCCACGGTACCCTTTCCCTCGCGGCGGCGCAGCGTCTCCTACCTCAGTGCAACCGGTAGCGCGGCTCTCCGACATATAGCACATCGCGGCCTCTCCGACCTATCGCATGCCACGGCCACTGGCGGCACGGCTCTCCGGCGCCTCCGCCAGCCACGGCCCGCGACGCGGCGCTCCCTCAAGCCGGTGGCGGGAAGGCCCGGCAGAGCACGGCAGCTGCACGGCGAAAGGAGGCACTCAAGCATGAACGGTGGCGCCCTCCCCTGCAGTTTCGGGCTAGGCCAGATGGAAGACTCCACGCAACGACTACTTTGGACTGCTGCTCGGAAGATTGCTGGTCGGAAGACTACTGCTCGGAGATGGACAAGTACTTGTGCGAATCAAGTGCACAGGTCAGAAAGACTGGTCAGAGGACCTACTCGGGGACACTACTCGGGGACGGAAAACTACTTGTTCGAATCAAGACCCTAGTCGGGGACACTACTCGGAGACGGAAAACAAGTCGTGCAAACGAGCTCCTACTCGAAAAAAAATATACCACTCTAACCAATAACACAATTTTCTTGTTGTGTCTTGATTGTTGTGAGTAGGTCACGAGCCCGACATCATTAGTTTACCACTCTAATCAAGACGGAGCCGTTCTGGACGACGCGGCGGATGGCGGCAAGCCGTGACCGGCCGCTGCACTACAGCCTATCGTCGTACCTCGTCTCCTTCACCCACCTCGCCGCCGACGGACCGCAGCACCGCCATCAACGGCAATGGCGAGCGGCACCAGCGGCTGCCCAACCACCGCCCCCGACCGAGCCCGCAACGATCACCGTCCGAACATCTACAATCTCCGAGCCACCAATGGCAGCAACGACAATCCCAAGCCTTCGTCAATCTCGCTGAAAACCTCCCACTTGGCCACAACAGGCGACACAAAGTTCGGAGGCTTATCAGTCCAGGCCCGAGGACGACACCTCAACTTCTCCGACACGAGCACGAATCGAGCTAAGTATTGTTTTAATACTACTATTTTCCAGTTACTGCGTATCTCAGCATGTGTCTTCGGGAAATCGCCAATTACCTTAGGCATAGCCCCGACTGCTTACACAGTCCGAACGCTACACGAGCAGTTGGGCAACAGCCAACGGGTGTGCCACGCACACTCTTTCTCTACCATTATTTTTCTTTTTCCTCTGTTGCACAAGTTGCTAAAGTACTCGGGAGCACACGCCTTAACTGTGAAACCTCGACCCTACGCCTACACTTCCTACGCGTGCACGCGGCCAACTCCCTACGCTACGGATAGGGTTAGGTGCGTAACGTAACAGGATAACTACCCGAGGAAATTAATAGATTTAAAAGAGTTGGAATTAGAATTTTTGCTACACATCGCCAAATGTTTTTACTTCAGAATTAACAATTGTGGCATCGCATACTACTATCATTTGTACTTTCTTTTCCAGGAACGACTTCGGGATCCCCGAGCTTGCCGCCGCTGGGTGATGACTACTCGGCCCTTACGCTCAGGGACGACCACGCGACGTGCTCCCAACAACCCTAGCGGCCCCTCACAGCTCTGCGCTCGAGGGCTGGCACCGCGCGCACAGAGGACCCGGCGCGACCCCTTACGCTCGGGGGTTGAGCACCGAGACGGACGACGTCGATAGTTGACACGACGAGCACCTACCATGTCTCGTTCACAACCAAGGGTTCGAGGGATGGCCCTTCGAAGGGTTCGACAGCCGCCCTGCGCACAACGCCGAGCGAGGGGCAGTGGAGGATGGATCCCAGCGACCAGTACACAGGTGCACGAGCGCCACAGGCATCCCAAGCTGCGTTCGAGTCTTAATGGAAAATGAGATCATAGTTTTTCCTCGACAGAAATGCGACGAGCCGCTGAGTCCAACCGAACGGGCTCGGTAACAAGATGATTTCACCATTAGGAATCTGAAGCCGATCACCAGATGATCCGTTCGGAACCTAGCAAATGGGATTCCAAGGCTTCACTCGAATGAACCGCACGTAGCTCACTAGGTGTCGGGACTCGGCCAGCGAGGCAAGTCTTGACGCCACCCGACCCCTCCTCCTTAGCGAAAAGGACGCGCGAGAGAGACACGACAAAAGGGCAAACTGACTCCCCGACCAGCACCTCGCGCCTTGCGGGGTCACTAAAAATTTGCCTTTCTCTCATACGCTCGGGAGCGACGCCGTTCCCGACGAGATGACAATCAAACCCAAAATCAATGACCCCACGAGCGAGTCTCCGTCTGCCCCACGGGCTCAGGGGCTACACCCGGTGGGTGCGCTTGTGCGCCACCACCAAGCGATCAACGATTCCCACCACACTGCGATTACTGAACCTGGGAACGAGTCCATGACTCCCTCCTAGGTTCGGGTGCTACTGACAGGATCCAATATTTGGGATACCCAAAGACAGACAAATACAGACAACTTGGCAGCCACGATGGCCGCTGGAGTATTTTGGATGGCTTTCTGGATTTAATCCTATGAAGGGAAACACCGAAAAAGCGAGGCCATGACGTCATGACCAGAGACCTCCGACTAGCTTGATCGCCAGCGTAGCCTCCGGTTCGCACGACTTGATCTTCGCTTCCGACTAGTTGTCAGCCTTGCCGTGCCCTCCACTCAATGAGTGCAGCCAGTTTGCCAATAAACAAAGGGACAACATCCACTTGAGTACGCATGCAAGCTAGAAGGCCTAGGGGACCAAGCTGACCATGCTTGTGTGCACATGTCCAGCACTTGAGTACATGCTGGGCTATGGGCACCTGGATGCCTACATGGGCGCTTAAATAACCACGCAAACCACTGCTGCACCTCTGGCCTCTGTGCCAACCACTCCCAAGGACAGCAGGACCCGCGGCATGGGCGAAAGCTTCTCCCTGTACTCCCTTTTGACCATGCACTCCCACTCTTTCTCTCTCCTTTTTTTTACTTCTTACTTTTACCATGGGTTAAATGCGTCATTAGTACACGAACTTGGCGAGTGGGTGCGCTTAGGTACATCATCTTTCAAATTGCTCATTTAGGAACAACAACTTGACAGGTGGGTGCGAATAGGTCATCGAGACGACACGTTGGCAAAAACGTGCCATGTAGGCGGCTTATGTGTACAATGGTGCTTACGTGTAAATAGTATATGGACTTCACTATTGCAAATTGGTCCTTTGTTTATTTTATATACCCCTTTTAGAATTGTGTAGGTTCGCACGATAGGTTACAGTTTTGACGTAGAAACATATAGGGTTTCTGGCCGCGGCGACGAAGAAGACCGGCGGCGCTCGACACACCACGTGATGGGACAAAATCTGAGAGAACGTGATAAGCCAGCTCCAAATTATGGTGAGTTTAATGATTCCCTCCATTCTCCTCTATCTATTTTCCTCTTTTTTGCAGATTTCTCTTAGCCTTGATAAGAAAGGTTTGATTTAGGGCTAGCGCATGGAGTGGAGTTGTGAAACAATCAGTTTAGGGTTTAATTCCCACGCTGCTGATGGTCAGGCTTTACTTCCATGAGTTTCCTAAGTGTGACATATTACTGAATAATAGTTGTGAAGTTTTCAACAAGTAAGATCTCTATGTATTTGATATTTAAACAACTACCCTTGTATATTTGCATCAAAATAATTCTTTACTTTCTTTGGCAGATACATCTTAGAAGCAAGAGAGCTACCAATACTTAGCATGATTGAGAGGATTAGGTGCCAACTTACAAACAGGATATATACTAAACAAGAGGAAGCACAAGAGAAGTGGAGTGGCACCATCTGTCCCAAGATAAAGAAGAAGTTACAGAAAAATGTAGAGTTTGCCAACAAGTATTTTGAGGTACTACCAGCAGGAAGAAGAATTTTCAGTGTTCGTGGTAGAGAATACACACACATTGTGGACATAAATGCAAGGACTTGTGACTGTAGGCGATGGCAGCTATCTGGAATTCCTTGTGGTCATGCCATAGCTTGCTTTAGGTTAGAGAGGATCCAACCTGAGTCAATGGTTGCCTCATGTTATCATCGTGACACGTTTTTGCAGGCATATGGCACTAATGTGATGCCTGTTAGGGACAAGTCAAGGTGGGCACCAGTACCTGGGGTTACCATTACCATATTGCCACCTAAATATGAAAAGAAGGTGGGCAGGCCACCAACAAGGAACAGAAAGAAGCATCCCATTGAGCTTGAGGGAGGATCAAAGTTGAGTAAACATGGTGCAACCATGCATTGCAGCTACTGTACAGGTCCAGATCACACTACGAAGAGTTGTGTTAGACGCAAACTTGGAATCCCACCTCCAGTTGCAAATAAGAGAAAGAGGTCTGCTTTAGAACCCGAGGATGACACCCACTATGGTGATCAAGATATTCTAACGGTGCTTACTTTTACTATATTAACAAGTACTATATATATTGCTCCTCCTTACCACAAAAAAAATATATTGCTCCTCCTTTGTAGATGTTATATTGCTTTCTTTATTTTACAGGAAATAATGCCAGAGCAGCCAGGACATAGTGATCCTACAGAAAATACTGAAAACATGGTGACCATTATGATAGAACAAGCAAGTTAACTTTGCAAAGCCAACTTGGTAGCTGAAAAAATAATATTTGTTACACTTGTTTCTAAGGCTATACTTCTTTGTGTTTTAAGGAAAAGTACCACCAAGCATATGTTCAGGAGAATGTGCCACTACCAGATGAATCTGCATTTGTCGCTGCCCATAAAGAGGATGTGCCACCTCCCACAGTGCATACAACGGCAACCAAAGGTGGAAGGGCTATAGCTAGAGGTGGCAGAGTGCGAAAAGGCAGTAGAGGGCGAGCAAGAGATAACAGAGAGTCAGCAAATTCCATTCCAGAGAGAGGGAGGGCAAGGTCAAGGGGAAGAGGAGGCAGAGGAGGTTTAAGAGCAAGTACAAGAGGTGGCAGAGTTCCTAATGAACATACTTCTGTTTATCAAATTCCTGAGGAAATCACTGTGACACAATCTGCATCAGAGGCTAGCCAAGGCTAGTAGATTTAGTCTGATGAACATGTAATGGATATATATATATATATATATATATATACTATTTTGCTACCACGTGTGCTATTTAAGCCATACCATTATCTCATACAATGCATGGAAACAACTCCAACATGTTGTTTCGTATTTTTATTCCACAGAGAAGTTCATTCATTCACACCATGATGTCAAGTCGGAGAACTTTGGAAATGCTATTAGTTTTCCAAAACTCTTCCAGAATTTTGGAATGCACACGTACTAACAAGTATCAACAAGCTAACTATCATGTACTGTTTATCTCCTTCACCTAATGTCGCAGGAACAGAGAGGAAACGCGAGCGGACATGCCTGCTTGCTGCGTGTGGCTGTGCTACATGGCTGGAGAGGAGCACCAGCACATGGAGGTGCTACCTCGACGGAGCTTCTTGGGCTGCGACGACCGGCGAGCTTGACGCAGATCTAGAGGTAGTGGTAGTCATGGTGTCCGGTGGTGCCGTTGTAGCTTCGATGCTGAAATCCTAAATCCCGTCGCGAGGGAGCTTGGCTGCGGCGGCGGAGGGCCGACGCGGGAGCTGGGGAATGTTGTGTAGCAGCCAGCAGGGATTTTATTTTGCTTTATGGAGGTCGTGTGAATCTTGGCCAGAGGCACCTCTGCTCGTTGCAGACTGAGGAAGAAGAAATGGGTACCGGATAAGGAGATGCGGAGGAGACCGACCGGCCAGCTTGTGAATGGGATTAGGCTGCGGAACATGTTGTCGATGCTGAAGTAAATGGTACAATTTGTAAGGACCTTTTTAAAAAATGTTGGCTAACATGTAAGCCGCCTACATGGCACGTTTTTGCCTACGTGTCGTCTCGGTGACCTATTTGCACCCACCTGTCAAGTTGTTGTTCCTAAATGAGCAATTTGAGAGATGATGTACCTAAATGCACCCACTCGCCAAGTTTGTGTACTAACGACGCATTTAACTCTTTTACCATTCCCTATCATGTAACCTGCTCCCCTTGACATATAAAAGGCAGAGCAGGGTCCTTGCCCCACGGTGGGACGTCTTTTGACTTCCTTTTTCTCCTCTCTAGAGAAGCTCTCTCTTACTGTTCTCCTTCTACCTTTAGTCGGACTCGGCTCCCACACACGTACGCAGACCTCTGCTACAAGAACCACGTACACACACCACAGAGACTTGGGACCAAGCTCCCTCTCTCGCGTATTTGTATCCCCCTGCTACAAATCAGTGCAAAGAACACGAGCATTGCGAACTGGACGTAGGGTATTGCTCTCCAGAGGCCCGAACCAGTATAAATCCTGGTGTCCCATTTTGCACACTATCTTAGGCCTGACACGTAATCCGAGAAATTTATAGCCGGTAGTTACAGAACCCCGAGGCCATTGTCTCCTAGAGGTGCGGCGCAAGCCACATCCTCCTCCTCTTCTGATGAAGGGGGGAACCCGAGTTGTCTGATGAAGAGGAGGCAGAGCGGAAGCCCATTCGGGTGTTGGTTGACACATCCTATGATGATTCGGAGTTTGTGTAACAAATTGAAATCCAAGATCATGTGCCTCTGAAACATCGCACCCCTCGCGAGTCAGCAAGAGGTGCCAGGGGTCAGGGGTGCAGAAGCACTGCCACTCGCCGGGGAACTATCGTCTCCAAGTGTCGTCATCCTCTCTCATCCTCATCGGTCGGCGGCAGTCGATCTTTGCCATCCTCGCCGAGCAAAGGCCATCATCGACCGGCTGTCATCATCTGCCATGAAGCGGCTCTAAGGCTTTGCTCGACCGGCCGCCATGTAGCGGCGCCATCATCCTCTGGTAGCGGCATTGGAGGGACGGCCTCATCCGTGGGCGGCAACAGAGGGACATCCTCGTCCGTGAGCAGCTACAACAAGGCACCGGGTGCACCATCGACAAAGAAGCGGCACCTTCATTAGTGGATTAGTGGTAACTGCTACTAGTAGAAGGAGTAGAAGAAGCAGAATGAACTTTCGCTTTTGTTCATTTGGTCTGATTGAATACTACTACTACTATTTTTTCCTTGTAAGATGTTGGTTTTTTCATTACATAGCAGTGACAGTTTGATCCGATCCGACTAAAAACTACAGAACAGACTTTCGCCTTGTGTTCATCTGGTCTTCACAAAATCAAGGGATCGGACTTTCCATTTACACTGAATTTATACCGAGGGAGTAGACACACATTACCATTTTTATTAGAAACAACACATTCCAAATACAAACGACACAAATGCATGCATATGCAATGATTACACATGAGGATGGATCGATCCACTATAGGTGGAAGTACAGTGACATACTCCAAACGACACATTACTAGTAATCTACCATCACAGGCTCATGGAAATCCCGCCACTGCACGGAGTGCAGCAAAATGAGAATCCTGGAGTAGATACTCCTCCAAAGCGCGATGCCTCACCCTTGTATCCCACAGCTAGGCAGGCGAATTGGCGATGTTATGCGCGTGCAACAGCAGGTCACGAATGGTCTATTATTGCCTGTGACCCCTCTAGCAAAAAGGGCACACCCACATACCTTCGTGAAAAACACGGGCGCGCCCGCCCTGCTGAAGCCAAAGCAACACAGACCATTTCAGGTCATGCGATTCATCTTGTTCAGTGAGCACAGGCCGCGGGGGTGGCTTTTCAACAGGTAATAGTAGAGGTGGCGGCCTAGGCCGTGGGTGAAAAGGTGGTGCCATGAGGTTCAACTGATCCTGAGTTGCCATTGCCAGCGGCTGAACTGGAGGTGGCATCACCCCCGGGTGTTGCTGAGGTGCCGTTGCCAGTGGAAGTGGAGGTGCCATTGGGGTTGGGTGCTGCTAAGGTGCCGATACCAGTGGAAGTGGAGGTGCCATTGGGGCCGAGTGCTGCTGCGGTGCCGATGGCAGCGGCTGAACTGGTTGCTGGTGAGGTGCTATTGCGCCCAATAGCTCCCACTTTCTCGACTCCTCCAAGTTCCATGCTCCATCGCTTCCTTGCCCAGCCATTCTCCACGTACTGCATACACAAACGAAGAACAAACCCTACATAAGCTAACAATGTGACCGACTCAATACCATGCATACATAAAGTAAACAAGATTAGCCAAGAAAATGATCTCACCCTTGTATTCCACTGAAGTAGAGAAATGCAAGACGGTGAACCGATGAGTGTTGGCCTTGCCTTTCAAGAACGTTGTGCCGCACTCGCCTATTTATTGAGGATTATGGCGGGCATGTGAGCTCGGTGTAGCATTGCTAAAGCTACTATGGAAAACGTGAGATGCTCGGAATATAGTCAAGCCTACGTGTGATACGAATCTATCTAGGTCAGAATCTTCAGTGGCGTGCATCAATTACATGTGTGGATGATGGGTACCACGTGATGAGCCCGACGTGTCTAGGTATGTGTTCACTTCCGGACTTTCTGGTCTTGAGCACAAGAAAGTCCTGCAGACAGCTCACGCCGCATCAGCTGCATCTAATGGACATCTCAACTGCATCAGCTCATGCCGCATCAATTGCGAGACAACTCTCTACAATTTATTTATGAAAAGTTTTAGGCATTTTTATTGCATCTAGAGAAATAGATTGGGTGTTGTAAGTCTGCACAAGGCAATCAGATCGACTGGATGGTCCTTGCGTTGCAACACACAGGGTGCAGGATAACTTGATAAGTCCTTCTCGATCAGGTACGCTACGTGAGTCGTGACTGAAAAGGTCTACGAATGGTCTGGATTCGGACTTGATGATTCCTGCAGGCCTTGGAGACTGATCGAGAAACGTGATGAACTTGTTGACGCGACAAGGCCAAAACGAAATAATCTGGAATTGGAAAAGCAATATATGTTTGTTTGTTTGTTTGCGTGTGTGTGTAATATTAACAAGCATATAAGCATAGAAGGGCAACTCGAATGGGCGTTTGGGGGACGACACGCTCTCAAAAGTTGATCCACATGTCCATCATTGAGAATTGCAGTTAAGGACTGGCACCGAGCGTTAACCAACGAACTTGTGTGCACACCCGATCTGAACAGACGTGTCGATCATTATGAATCATACTTAAGGACTAGAACCTAGAAGTTCATGACCCGAACGTGGCCACACCCGCATTGAAGAGACGCGTCCATTCTGGGTGGTAACTGATGTCCACGAACGGATATTTCAGAACGACACATTCACTCCCACTATAATAAGAGACAGTATATGCACGAGACGATCATTGTAGGCCATTTGCGTTCATGGATTTAGACGCTAAAATGATTCCTTCCATGCAATTCGACTTCTCAGTCTCAAGCCTGGAAGTGAAAGCAGAAGGAACCGCGGGCCAGTACAACGAATCCAGTATGTCCATGGCGGGAGGTCGTCAATGGAGGCTATGTTGCTATCCTAAAGGTATGAATGATCATCATTGGATGGATTTTCCAGACGGCATTGCCGTCATCCTCGTTCCTGTGCACAAATCCCAAATGGTACATGTCTCATTGCTGTTATGAATACACACACTCACACATGGCGATACGGTCGCATTATATTATTGTTGTCAAGCCTGTGATTGCTTCCTTCCACGTAGGTGTGAGTATTGTTGCGTGCGATTGCTGGAGACCCAAATGATGAGGATGATACGTTTTGAGTTCATGCTACAAAAGAAGTTTGTTTCATGAATGAGGAACTACAAGAAAGAGGCTTTGAATGTCTGGTGGAGCATCATGATATTGAGCGCGTGACATCCAATGAAGATCACATACACATATCGTGTGTTCTTATAGTACTGGAGGATGACTGCATTGAAGTTCCTCCTCCATTAGTACAAAGAAGCATATGCGAAAGCGTTGCAGCCTAAGCCTCTGTGGAAGTTGTCTTCCACGTAGGTGCAGAATGCCGGGTGATACGAGCAATACGTGCCGATGTGGAGAAAGTATCTTGCGTGATGGAGGCAATGCTCTACGGCCTAGGCATAGAGTCTAGCTCTGAAACTGTTACAATTATTAACACACACCCTGATGCCTTATTACAATTATAGTCTAGCTCAGAAGGATCACTCCCGGAGGAGGCTGATTTATGGGACACTCGTGCCAATGCCTGGCCTTATATTTACTCTCGGTCGCCGACATGTACCAAGTCGAAAGGTTGAAACTGCACTATGCGTCAAAGATGTGGAACATGGCAAGCGAGGAAACAGTGACTTCATTTCTACAATGGGCAATTCAGGCTAACTACACACAATTGTAGGACAAGTGCATATCTCTCTTAGAGAAAATCTTTCCTCGCGGAATACTCACATATGATTGGGCGGTCGTATGCACTGATCATCACGAATTTATGCACAATCTCCATAGAATATTACATGAAGGGTTGTACCAGGGTCCCCTATAGTTTTAGTGTTTTGTTTAAGTGTTTTTAGTCATGTAATAAATAGTTGTAACAGTACGTTAATTTGTTGTAGTGAGTACATTTGTAATGCAATAATCGGATCATCCATCTAACATGAATATGAAGTAGACTATAGTCTTGTGTGTGTTTGTCAATTCCATGATCGATGGTGGCACAGACAACCCAGTCAACAATTTGCCTCTCTGCGTATGGTCACTAACATTTGGGTCTGACACCCAAGCGGTCTTTCGTTTGGGTCGCTAGCATTTGGGTCCATAATCCAAAGTCTTTTGTTTCCCGCTCTGGAGCAGAAAGGCGGGACTTGAAATTTTGAATTCCCCGCTCCTCCTCCTGGTCCTCCACATTTATATATAAAAGAAAGAGGGAAACCAGTCCTCCCAATTCCCTCCTGGTAATTTTCCAAAATCAAGGGATCTTCTCCTCTACCGCCGAAGAAACCTAGTAGATCTGCGGCGGAAGCAGCAATGGCGACCTAGCTACCGACAACGGCTTCCTCTGCTACGAGCATCGTCCTTCCTCGGCTACGAGCGGCGTCCTTCCTCGGCAACGTCCTTGAAGCTGCAAGATGGTTCGAACCCGTTGCTCCGTCGGCTCCCCCGAGGCTCACCCTCGAGGCCACAGATCTGCAACAGTTGCGCAGGACATTGTGTTCAAGGCGCAAGGTCGGGCTACTAAATTGAGACGGCATTCAATACCTTCTTCCTTTCCTATTCATCAGGTATGCGGTCTCCTCCCTGCATTGATCGATTCAATTAGATTGCTTCCCCATGCTCTTTGACTTTCTATAATATGCTTTCTTCTTTGGGTGATTGTGGATCTACTCTACCCTATAGCAAGAGTTCGTTCGAAGTCATTTTATTTGAGGTTTGTAGAAATTTGTAGATGAAATTATTGGACTGCTTCCCCATGCTCTCTGCCTTTAAATATTGTTGTTGCATGCTTGGGTGATTGTGGATCTTCTGTTCTCTATTGCAAGAGATTATTCCAAGTCAACTTATTTGAGGTTTGTAGAAATTAAAGGATGAAATTATTATATTGCTTACCCATGCTCTTTGGCTTTCCATATTTTTGTTGCATGCTTGGGTGATTATGGATTGGGTGTGATCATTCATGTACCGCATTGAACTTAATAGATGAAATTGCTTCCGATTGCCAATGATCTCAACCCTTATCGCTTGTTCTTGTACTTGTTTCAGCGGGCCAAAGGGTCAACATATGTAGTCGCTCCTGTTCAGACCTAATCCAAGGTAACAAACTTAACACCTTCTTTGTTTCCGATTGCGAATGATCTCAACCCTTACCTCTTGTTCTTGTACTTGTTTCAGCAGGCCAAAGGGTCAGCATCTGAAGTTGCTCCAGTTCAGACCTGCTCCGAGGTAAAAAACTTCACACCTTTGTTTCCTTAGTTCGAATTAATTACAAGGTCCTAATCTGACTTTGGATCCACTATTACTAGATGTAAGATACCAAGTCAATGATGCTTCTTCCCGAACAAATTAAAACAGAGGCAGCTGAGTTCTCAAGAATGGGTACGAAATCATTATGTAGTTGTGTTGATGAAGAGCGAGTTGTCGCTCCCAATCAGGATGGGGTACAACTTCGACAACGGTTTGTTGCTCACTAGAAAGAGTTATGTAGCTTGAAGAATAAGACCGAAGAATCATAATCAACTCTGAAAATGCAGTCGGCTGAGTTTAAGATGTTGCAGAAGCTAACCGAAGACTGTGAAGACCTCCTTCGTCTACTGCTTAGCAGTAAAAGATGAAGAGGTTAAGATCATTATATCAAATCTTCATTGTCTCTTGTGATTATGACCTAGATTTATCTTTGTTAATCTATGTACCTTGTGAAACTGTTATTTTGTAATAGTTTGTGATATGTGATGAACAATATGGTTGTGCTTGATAGTAAACAACAGTTTGTTTTATTGTATAAAGACATATGTGTTGATTACTATTTTGCCAACTAGATCGAAATTATTCTAAAAAGATCAAAATTAAATGAAATCCATTAATATTGATGCATGATTAGTTAATTTTATGTTGTCCTTCTGTGGGCTCAGCCCACTTTTAATTGGGCCAAAAGTCATTTTTTTTCAAATTAACGTGACAAATAAGGCCGCACACAATGTGTGCACCTGTTTGACTCGATCCAACAAAAACGGGCCCACCCTCATCAAATTTGATCTAAAAAAGCAACAAATGGGCCCAACAAAAATTTTTTGGGCTATATGAACAACGCCAGCCTACAGGAATAGTGTTGAGCTCAACCCAGCTACAAACAGGCCAAATTTGTTTTATGACACAAACAGTTTGTCACAATTGGCATGTCACATCGGATGCCACATCAGATTATGTCCAGCGTGGCAAAGCTGCAGGAACGAATTTATGACGCTTTGTATTGACGATTTTGCACGCATCATTAAACTCATGACGCCGCGAAATAACGTCTCGTCATTAATCGTGGTTTATGACGCTCGATTAGACAGAGGGTTTTCATAACAACCAACGTCATTAATCGCGGTTTATGACGAGGAACGCCCTTTTTTGCTTCACTAGTCGGCACATTCCTTGTAGAGTAAGTGATGAATAAAATATATGATATATATGATATAATTAGGGGTAAGTGACACACACACGGCCATCATCTTAGATAAAGAATAAAGAATAAACTAAGGTTAGTAGGAGCAGGCACTAGAGTCGTCCTTAGATCTGTATATACTAGCAAAACATACATCATATGGTTAATCTAGATCTATCCTATTGCACCGAGGAGAATACCACCCCTAATCTTCTAGGAGAGATATCTTTCAGAAGTCCGACACCATAGACTCACGTGGAGGAATACAAGGGATGTACAGGGCTGTCACCACCCGCACACCTACCCATCAGACCGTGGAATATGATCATCTGTTGTGGATCCTATGACACCTGAGCACCACACCGACAGCCGTGATCACTACTCTAGCCCCTCCGGCACCCGAGACATGATGACCCACAGGCTTAAGAGTAGAGCAAGTCCGAAGGCACACCCCACTGTTACAATAAGGTAAACCTATACTAAACATACTAGTATAGCACATGAAGCTATATAATAAGGTATAACATACTATAAGAGTAGAAATACCAGGCTTTGTATAAATATGAAAGATACGAGTCGAGTACAAAGCCATACCGTAGGCCGGAGGTTGAAGCCAACCGACCCGAGGCGATTTCTCCGTACTACTAGCGAGAAAGCTCTAAGCATAAGCTCCACTACCTAGCTAAAGATTACAAATGAGGGAGAGAGAGGCTCTTGTGTGGTGTGTATGTGAAGGGGGTGGAGGCCTCCTTATTTAGGGGTGGTGGAGGCAGTTCCCGTGGCTTCTTGGCGCCAACTCCACCTCCACTGCCTATGGCTTGCGCAGGAGAATCTTGGTGGGAAAGATGGGGGCGAACCGCCTTGGCTGGCCCATATGGCCGTCGTCTTTGGCTGGTGGGCCTCTGGAGTTGCCTTGCCTCGTGGGCCCCACTTGTATTGAGTTGTTTTGCTTGTGTTTTGGGCCCATTCTTGACCATGTCGGATCACTGTATTTCGGTCCTTGTGTAAGTCTTGTAGTTCTGCATGGTTTTCCCTTGTTTCCAACTTCTCATCCCTGAAATACTTATTGATAGAAAGATAATATGTTAGCAAGAGATGTTAGTTCCCTCTTATTCGAGTAGTGTTGATGGCTTAATGTTTGCTCTAAAGACCATCAACAGTCGTGACCGCGGCCTAGTAGTCTGGATCCATCTATCCATCCATAATAGGGTGGTGGCCCCATCTCCTACTTTAACCTTCACCAAGGCCTAAAAAAAGCCTGGTATGCACTTTCTTCTTGAAGGTGAACCCCGACCAAGTCTTATTACCATGTGTATGTGACAACAACAACCAATGCATCTGAAGAGCTGTCACACCCGGTTTTTAAAGGACAAACCGAATGCACCCTTTATGCATACCTAGGATCAAAAATCGTGCATAAAGTGACATCATCAGTGTAATATCACAACATATATCATTACAACTTTTATATTACAAAATGACCAAAGGGTCTAAAC
Organism: Cenchrus fungigraminus; assembly: GCA_036936925.1. Classification (NCBI taxonomy): domain Eukaryota; kingdom Viridiplantae; phylum Streptophyta; class Magnoliopsida; order Poales; family Poaceae; genus Cenchrus; species Cenchrus fungigraminus. Next base: position 95,786,966 of record CM072774.1, on the reverse strand, counting down.
AGAAAATTACACATCGGATATCTATTGTAGCGGAGTAGGCACCATCTTCCACAGGAACGTCAACCGGGGGCATGCCAACCTAGAACTTCAGGTCTTCACGATGTAGCTCCTTCTTCCGACTTCTGTCCATCTGAGCAGCAGTGGGGAGAGAAACAACAGGGGTTGAAAGGGAAAACGGTGAGTACACCTGCAGGGCCTGTACTCCGCAAGTGGAGGGAAAAGCATGCATAACATGTAGGCTTAGAACAAGGAAGGCTTCATTTGGTGGACTTCAAAGCTCAAGTTTTTGTTGGTCAAATTTTAATTAAGCATCTAAGATTTATTGTGTATAAGGTTTCCCAACCCATTGAAGGAACATGCACCCACCTGATCCTAATTAAGGTTAAACCTTCATATATCTAAAACCAGCTCCCAAACCACAGTTCCACCACTGTGGTCCACCCAAACCACCAACTAACCATGTAAGGGTCCAGGCCGCTCATGACCATGAGCACGACTGTTATAACAGTTTTTAACACGCTGCAGAGGTGTACATCTTTACCCACGAGTCGTGTCCTTTCACTGTTGGAGCGAACCTACCACACATGTTGCGATGTGCGTGTTACTTGGTACACTACGAGGCCTTCTGTCGGTTCTCCAGCGCACATTGACCCTCAGGCCCATACTGGCGCACCAGCGGTACACTGAGCTGCGCATTTATATCTAAGGTGATGCATGCCCCCATACCCGCTCAACGCAGACTGCTCACCCAACAGGTAAGCCAAGACCATAGCCCATCTAGTTCTCGTGGCTGTACGGTATGTCCTGGGTGGTCACTCCATAGACCGGTTCTTATAAGATCAACTCAGGCAAGGCAATCAACACACATCACAAGCCACCATTCAAACCAATTGCCTAAGTCGCCTAGGGTGTTCATGTTGCTAACCATAACCCAAATTAACATGGTGCATAGTAATTAGTCAAGTTATGATTAAAACCATCCCATGTTGAGCAAGCTAAGCATAAACTACCCATATAGGTAACCTCTAAGGGAAAGCAAGGAATGATCATAAAAATCTAGTGAACAGTCCTTAATAGGATTCCCAACAAAGTTATACATCTAATGCAAAAAGCATAAATAAAGTAGTGATTATGGCGAATAAAACATAAAGGTGCAAAATAGCAAGATGTCAAGAACACTTGCCTGTTTCCCGATGCTCCACTGCTTAGAGACGTTCCATCACGCGTAAGAATCAACTGAAACAACATAATGCTACACTAAGAACAAAACACCAGACAATAAAAACATTTTAGAAAAGCGTACTACTAGCTAACTCTAACTAAGAACGAACGGAAGAGCGCAACGAACAACTAAGCGAAGCTACGATAAAATCTATCGAAAGGTTTACATGATTAGGAACAAAGGACTATATGCTTCATTTATTTAAATTAAAGAAATATGTGTAATGGGTATTTCAGAAAAATACCACATGTTGGAACTTAATCAAATTACATTTCAATATGAAAAGACGAGTTAAATCTAATCATATTTTATTTATATAGGTTATATAGAGTTTATACCAATTAAACATTTATTTTTAAAAGAGAATCTATGTGAGAGCAACTAGCGATTTTTCATGTGTCGAGTTGAACTAAACAAGTTATAATTAAAACATATTTATGTTTGAATTAACCAAGTTAACTTTTGTTTATGAAAAGACGATCGTTAAACCTATATTTGATTTTATTCAAAAGATGTTGAATTAGACATTAATCAAATTAATATTAACTTTAATTTTCAAAAACATGAAACATGGTGAACGGGGCTGCTAACACGTGCTCTACGACGAGACGAAACTAACACAACTCAAACAAGCTAAAACGGAGCTTGGATGTGAAAGATGGGTTTTGAAGGTTTCAGGAATCTATATGTGAAAAACTATTGCTTACAGGGGCTCACATGCAAGATACGCAAGACACAGGAATTTGTGCTCGCGAAACTGAAGAAATTGAGGCCTTTAAGTGCAAAAGAGGCTCGTCTGGACTAAACCGTGAGAGGTGGGATCTTTACAGGGTTTCATGTGCAAAGCAACCAAGAGACAAGGGAGGGTGGGTGCAGTTTTGGCTTTCTCCAGGGGCTTATGTGCAATTGGATGGGTTCACCACATGGTGCTGACGTGGCTATAGACCGGTCGTAGACCATGGTCCATGTATCCATGGTGGACCGGGCGAAAGGGTACAACCTGTTTTAATCAGAGCCGCCCGCAGAGGATTGGACGGGGGTGAGGGCACTACCCATTTTTGGTCACCGCCGGCGAGCGTGGATGGCGGCGCGGAACGGCAGGCGGCGGCGGATCGCTGGAAACAGGGTGCGTGTGGGCTACGGTGCACCAAAACTAGTCATGATTGGACCGGGAGAAAGAGGACGGGGACGGTGGAGCTCACTAGCATGGTCTCGACGTCGATGGGGCGGCGGGGATGACATGTGGTGGCCGGAGGCAGACAGGGACGACAGGCACGTGCGGAAAGAGGGGCACCAGCCTCCTGGTGGCTCCTGCACGTGCACGGGAGGGACAGCGAGGATGAGAGAGGGCCAAAGCGGGGGAAAACAGCGGAGGCATAGCTTCTCACTGTGGAGACGGCGACGACGATTGATGGCTAGGGGCGGCACGGTGGCGAGCGAGGCTGTACGGAGAAGCAAAAGGGAGATGAGGGAGCTCGACATCAGCCATTTATAGGAGAGGGGTGAAGAGGGGAGAAACTAGGGGTAATTATCTTAACCCACTACTAGGAATTGACCCTTAGAGCACCAATTTTTTTGCAACACCACGTATTTGGTTGCAATATTTGGTTTTATAGCAACCAACGTATTAATGGGTTGCGATATCTGGATGTTATGGCAACCAAAAATGTGGGTTGCGTCTGTTGAAACAGTCGTTGCAACAGGTTGGTGTTAATGCCACGGTGAAAATGGTGGTTGCCTTTATGGGTACCTATTGCCACAACTAATTGTGCATTGTGATAGTATCGATTTAGTGTTGCGATAGATGTGTGTTTCTTGCCACGAATAATTATTTGGTTGCGAATAGGCATGCCTGTGGCCACGATGAAAGAACGGTGTCTACAACATAACCTTTGTTGCAATAGCTCATGTGGCTATTGCATCCAGCAAACATTTCATTGCATTTGATGTGTGTTTATTGCCACGAACATTTAGTTGGTTGCGAATAGGCATGCCTGGGGCCACGATGAAATAATGTTGTTTAAAATTTAACCTTTGTTGCAATAGCTCATGTGGCTATTGCATCCAGCAAACAGTTCATTGCATTTGATGTGCATTTGTTACCACGAACATTTAGTTGGTTGCGAATAGGCATGCCTGTGGCCACGATGAAATAACGTTGTCTAAAATTTAACCTTTGTCACGATAGCTCATGTGGCTATTGCATCTACAAAATAGTTCGTTGCATGAATTAGGTTTTATTGCCATCAATGAATTATGTGAACTTGCATGTAACGTGTGAAAAGAAATATAGATCATCACGATCAATAATTAAAAAACTTAGGAAAAAATAGAGTGATGTATGAAAAAACAGAGAAAACAAAATTTTTTTTGAAGAGGTCAAGCTTCGAACCGTGCACCTCTTGCCTCAAATAAACTACCCTTACCACTACACTACATACAAATTTGTGTTTTTTTCTTTGCATTCAACACTTTTGTACTTGGTTTTGCCACCGGCCACTTGCAGCCCCAGCCGGCCGCAGCCACCCTCCAGCCTCCCGCGCCACGACCCCGGCTGGCTGCAACCTCCCACGCAACACAGCGGCCGTGCCATGGCCCCAGCCGACAGCAGCCTCCCACTCAACGCAGCGGCTGCGCCCTGGCCGCGCCACGGCCCCGGCCGGGTGTGCCAAGGCCGTTGCCGTTCCCGGCCGGCCGCACCAAGCCACAGCCACACAGCAGCCACCCTTAAAATTAAAGGAAAAAATCAAAAAATAACACGGCCCAACATGGGTTCGAACCCTGCACCCCTTGGAAGGAGTAAAAGCATTTCTACAATTAGGCCACCTCCTATCATGTGGTATGTTGTGTTATTTAAATTTACTTATAATTGTCCATTTGTGAACAATGTATATAGTGTCACTTTATCAAAATTATTTTAATTTTTTATAGTATTCTTGTGAGCCTAAAATATGTCTCCACACCAATTTTTAAAATTTTTGGACCAAATTTGGATATTATTCTATTTACTATGAAAATTAAAAAAATTGGATGCAAAGATAGGATTCGAACCTAGGTCTTGGGCTTAAGACTCCCACGTCTTACCACCACACTACAACTTTAGTTGTGAAAAACTTTGGTATTTTATTATTTATACTATTAGGCAAAGATGACAACTACAACCAAGATTTTTAACAAGTTTGGTATTATATTATTTATACTATAAGGTAAAGGTTATAATTAAAAAACTGTGCAAAGGAGAGACGGTTGGGATTCGAACCCAGGTGGTGGAGACAAAAGATGTAGCACCCTACCACTACGCCACACCCACATTAGTGACCAAGTGTGGTAATAACTTGTTATTAATTGTGTTCATGTTTTATATTGAAAAATAAAAAGAAAGGTAAAATAAAATCATGCTTATGATTTGGAAGGTAAATGTAAGAATGAGTCAACATTTGAGATTCATATGAGTTAAAAAAGTTACAAGGTATTAAAATCCTAAAGTTTGACTTTACTTATAAGAAACTATATGAGACATGTATACATTTTATGAACAATGTACTTCAAATTTCACAAAATCTTAAGAAACTTTTTTGTCAAGTTTGTACTTCCATAAAATGATTCTATGTCATTTTTTATAATTTTTGGAAAAGTTTTAGGTATTATTATCATTTTTTTATAACAAGGTGACTAGTAAAAGATTGAATTTTCCCTATAAGTCAATTGAATTTTTTGACAATCTCCTAGATTTCTTATAACTATACTCAAACCTGTGAAGTTTGAACATCTCATAACATTGTTGAAGTCGATGGCAACTAAAATTTGGTCACAATCTTATTTTGGTCTTAGTATGATATAATATGAAGTTACACCGACACTTGTTGTGCAAATTTTGTTTTTCTCTTTTTTTTAAATTTGAACACCTAAATAACACACCCTTTGTAGGTCATGGTTCAATTTGATTCTATAGAATAAGTCATCAATTAAAAAACAAAAGAAGGAGAAGCGGGGTTCGAACCCACACACTCTGCCTATGAGGGAGAGTACTTTACCACCAAGCTACTTCATAGTTTTTGTCTTAGTCAACTCAAGCATTTTAATTATTTTGTACTAAAACTAACCCCATTTTTGGAAAATAGGTAAAAAGGGTTGCGCCAAATGAGGGAGGAGTCGGGCTCGAACCGGGACAAACAGCAATAGTGTGAGAAGCTATACCACTGCACCACTTTTCTCTTCATGTACATATATTGTAACACATGGATAGTTGGTATTTATTCTTTTAATCTGGAATTAAATATTGAATAGAAAAATAATTTATTTTGCACAACCATTACTAATGTAACTTTGTATTTCGTAATATTAAGGTAAACACAAGGTTATGATCAAGTTTGAAGTGCATATCAATTCGAACATTATGAAAAGTATGATAAACTTCAATGTTCAAGTAACATTACATGAAACTATGTGAGACTTGTATCCATTTGTGAACAACATATGTTAGGCCGTTATCGAACCCATTTGAAACTTTTATGACAAGTTCAGGAACGCAAATTATGTTATGATGTCAATTTGTAGAACCTTCGGACCATATTACAATATTATTAGAATTATTATATTGTAAATTTGAGATGTAGGTTTGTATTAGACGTACACATAGTACAACTTTGCAATTATTTCGAATAAAAACAGTAATTCACTTAAATGACCAAAAGTACCAAACATTTTCAAAAAAAGCTTGAAACTCCATGACACCTTAGATGTTATCCTTTTCATGTCAAAATTTAACTGATAATATATAAGATAATTACTGTTCATGTTACTTTATAAAGGATATATGACTTAATTAAATGAAAATAAAAAACTAAACTCGAAACTAGGCCGCTTTCGCTGCATTCTTGCACGGCCCAATCATTCGTGTCCATTCATCTATAATTCGACGGTTCAGATCACGTCTGTGTTCTCCCCAAACCTATCCTCCTCGTCCGTTCGCTGCACCACACTCTTCCCCTCCCTCTCCAACCGCAGAGTCCGCCGCCGCCACCGCCCCCAAGCGCTCCGGCGGGGCGGCGAGGCACTCGAGCCGCCTCCCCAGATCTGCTAGCTGGAGCCGTCAACCTCCCCCTCGGTGCTAGGCCAGGGCGGGCACCGCCAAATTCCGTCCACGCCAGGCCAGGTTCGGGAGCCGCCGTAACCCATCCACGCCTGGCCAGGAGCAACCGTGCGAGCGCCACCTACGCCGTTGGGTCCAGGGTGGGGCGCCGCAGTTCATCCTCCTCCTCCTTCCCTTGCCGTCACCACCGTTCGGGCACCCGCCCCTGCCCTTCCCCTTCCGTCGTGAGTCCAACATGTCTCTGCTTTCTCCTTGTCCAGTTCTTCCCTTCTCCCATATATCTCCCCATTTGATGATTCATCTGCTCCTTGTCTCTTGCACCTCGTGTCAGGTCTAATGGCGAGTAGTACGAATGCTTCTGCATCTACTGTTTGTGGTGAAAGTGAGGCCTGCACCCAGCGGGAGCTCCACCTAAGAAGCTCAAGACCGATGAAGAGAACCTCGTCTACAACCTTCTCAGGGTAAGGACGTCCCCAATTTTCCCTTGGTGGCGAGCAGGAATCCTTTGTCAATCCTAGGGTACTCAACTTCTTGTGGTATTGTGTTGAAAGTTTTGCTCACTAATGATTTGTGGAGAGGAATCAGGAATGTGTCGTGCAATTGTAACAAAAGCTATGATATTAGGCATGGTACATGTAAATGCACACTGCAGAAAATAACTATCATATAGTTACATTGTTTGCGGTTTTGCTATGTGGAACTGAAGGCATCAAATAATTCTAGTGCTCTTGTTAGATTGACTTTCTTGCATGCTTGAAACCAATCCCATTTTTTTCATGGCATGTATTTCTGTGCATTTGTGATCTGTCCGTTCTTTAGATGCCCAAAAGGGCATGGTTATCCCAAATGGCGTTAATTTCTAATTACATGACTGAAAAGAACTGCTGGAATGTATGTGCTCGCTTATTATTTCAAACTGAAACACTGAATAAACCTTACTTATATATCCATCTGTATCTTGAATAGATTTATAATCATTGGCCACTACTGGTAAATCTTTCTGATTCACAGGGCTAGTTTTAAAGCTAATAATCTTACTTGTGAGTGAATAAGTTTCCTCTCTTTTTGTGAGCCTGCAGGATGTCGAGATGAATCACTTTAAGCTAACAGTGCCTAGAAGTGAAGGTACCTTGGGGTGTATGAGACATGAAGGTATTTCACTAAGCGCCATACTCATTGCAAATTTAATTATGCAATACTTATTGGCATTGATTTATTGGCTAATCACATGCCTGGTTACTTCATTTGGTTATTTAATCAGTTTTGGTACTGTTCCCGTTTCTTGCTTTTGTGCATTATGCATGCATGTAGACAAAGAAATCAGAGTGCTTCTTGAGTGTTGTCTTGTTAATCTTCTGAACTGATAGGTTATGCTTTGAATTGAATGCCTTTGGAAGACTTGTAGAGATTGAATCAATAATCCATCTACTCATCTAAAATTATTTTTGTGACAGAGAGTTCTCCTTGATTCGACTCAACCTTATGTCACGAATCATACACTGGTGCTGTTGTGTTGCCTCGCTTCTCCCATTTCCCAAGTCTGCACATATGCAAGGTTATCATAGACCTATGAAGCTCAGTAGCACACACATAACCTGTTTCTACATGCAGTCCATAGATACCTTGTGGTTTTCAAATAATTTATGCATTTGTCTTAGTACATGCAGTCTATACTGACATATAATCATGCCGATGGAATATCAATTGCTTGGCCTTTGAATTGTTCAAGAAATAGTTAATTATATTTGAATATGTGATGTTACAACTAGCTTAATTGCTATTCCTCAAAAAAAACTAGCTTAATTTCTCTATGCAATTGGAAATTATATTGAGCAATAATCCACTTGTTGTCCTTCCTTTGATCCACTTACATATATCTCTGGTACGGGTTCTCATAGTCGGATGAACTTGACAGTACTAACTGTATATGCAGCTACAATCCGTGGAGTTGGGCATGGATAAATGGGTACATGGTCTGATAAGCACTAGCGATTATTCTGAGCTTTATTTTAAATTAGATTTGAGACTGGCATATCTTAAACTTTTGTGAAACATTAATATAGCTGTTAAGTTGACATCTAGACATGTTGTGTTTCTGAAAATATCTTCATATATAAGTTTTTTTAGTTTGGTTAAATGACAACTATGAACTTGTAGTATTTCTGATTGGTAGGTTGATGGGTGATTTAAGTTCATACATAATCAGAGTGACTTTCTTCATTATATCTTCAAGTAAAGTGAGATGCAAAGTTCTGTTTGGCAGGGCTTCAAAACCGGCTCCAGCCGGAACCCTGCCAAACGGTTTGAAATCAAGCAGCTCTAGCCGCACCTAGAGCCGTTTGCGGCTTCCATTTGGGAGGTGGAGCCACAAAAACGTAGCTTCACGCTGCTCCACTCAGGGCTCCACTCAGTGGAAGCCGTTTTGCTAAGCGTTTTATGAAATGGCTTCAGCTCCACCAGAAAAGCCGCTCCACCAAAAGAGCCACAGCCGGAGCTATTTTTTTTAGGAGCCGGAGCCCTACCAAACAAGCCCTTAATTTGTTAGGTCATGTAGAGTTCCTGTCATTCATGTTGGAATAGAATCACTGAAGGTAATATATTTTATTAACTATCAATCCTTAGTGTTGTTAGTTAAGTTTTCTCCAATTAAGGTTGCCTTATCTTTTATTTATTCATATTATTTTGCAGGAGAACCAGAACCTGCTGCTGAGGTGTACATACACATGAATGCATTGGACCAAAGTGTTTTTGGTCTTAACAAGGTATGTATACAATGGTTAGGGATTATGCCAAACTTATTTTAGTATGTCATGCAGATTTGTAATGACTTGAAATACATGTAAGGGATTGCACAGGGCTTATGAGGGCCTTTAGTATGTAGAAGATGGTGATTAACATGATGTGAGCATGAGGGAGACTTGCTTGTTCTTTATCGTCTCAGATAATTGCATAGTCATCCTTTCTATGATTGCTAATTACTCTATGAATTTAATCATATATGTTTTTCATGAATCGCAGAGAAACTCGGACAACCAAAACAATTAGAGAGTGTCTATGGCTTAATGTTGATGGTCGGCACCAACAAGAATGACAAGTTACAAAGATGCTTATTTATGATGGTGTAGCTGATGGGCGATGGAGCAACTAGCGAACTCATTTTTAGATCGATTTATTATATGCTAAACAATGTTGTGAACTTAGTTAAATATGGTGTCTTTATTTTGTTAGTTGTGGTCATGTTCTTTTAAGAAGAATTATGGTCATTGTGTGTTACTTTGTTAAATATGGTGTCTTTATTTTGTTAGTTGTGGTCATGTTCTTTTAAGAAGAATTATGGTCATTGTGTGTTGCTTTGGTTTGTGACAAAATTTAAATTAATGAATGTATCAGTTATTATATGTGATGTGCATGCCGTGAAAATAATTCAAAAACTACTATTCAAATTCCCCTCGTTGCGATAGAATAATAGGCAATCATTGATTTTGGTTGCAATATGCATTATTGCGACGAACTTTATGTGTTGCATTACCATATCATCTGTTGCCACCAACAATTGTTTGTTGCATGTGCTCTCTATTACCACCGACACAAAATCGTTGCAACTTCCATATATTACCTCGAAGACTAGTTCGTTGCATTACCATACCATCTATTGCCACCATATCTGATATGTTGCAAAAGCATTGTAATGCAATGGATCACAATTCGTGGTATTAAGACCATATGCCCACGTAGTTTTGGAGTGAAAATACTTTTCTATTGCAACACATTTGTTCGTGGCAATCATGAAATATTGCAGCCAAGTGTTTGGTCGCAATAAAACCTTAGGCAACCAATGTAATCGTTGCAATATTTATTCTTGCAACCAAAAATTGGTTGCATTTCCTTTTTTGTTCGTTGCCATATTTGTTATTACAACCAAGTATTGGTTGCATTAGGCTTTTTTTGCGTTGCAATATTTTTTCTAGCAACCAACTATTGGTTGCAGTAGGGTTTTTTGGTCATTGCATTAGCAAAATCTGTTGCAACGCAACATCTTATGGTTGCCTCAGGCTATTGCGCCGTTCCAATTGCAACCATATGTCGACCACCAGATTTCGATGCAACTGATTCCAGATGCAACCAAAACAGTCATATTGCAACCATATATAGCCGTTGGACAAGGCCTGATTCCTAGTAGTGACCCCTAGTTTCCCAAAATCATGAAGGCTAAATGATGGGCCGCATCCGTGAAGGCCCAACATCGGCAACCAGCGAGCCAGGCCCAGCTTCCCTTTCTCAAAGGCAGCGGCCTGACATCATCTGCAGGGCCACCTCTGACTTAGGTGGCCGTCCCGGCTACCTCGACGGGCGGCTCCACCTCGCACGACCTAAGGTTCCTTCCGCTGCAATTCCCCGGCATGGGGCCCCAGGCGAGAGCAGCAACGTGGCGCAAGCGGCCCCGCGCCGCCCGGGACGTGCAGGAGTAGCGGGGCGGGCGGAAATACCCTGTCAGGCGGCCAGGCCATGATGAGATTTTCCCCGGCGTGGGAAGCGGACTGCCGCGGCGTCCCATCATCTGGATAATGAATAGTGGCAAAGGACATGCGAATCCTTCGCCTGCAAGACATCGAACGACGAGACCTGACCCAGCAAGCATCAGAGTCAAGGTCGAGGCTTGCACGAGAAGCCCCGACTGAACAAGACTGGCGCGGCCATGAGTTAGGAGAAGCCACCTTGGAACGGGAGCCGCAGCTACGCCGCCCTACGGAGGCTACCACGGCTAGCACAGCGTACGACACCAACGAGAGACGAAGGCCCACGGCGTGATACTGTTCCAGCATTGTTCTTGCACTGTTACTACACTGTAGCAGGACGTCATTTTACCATCTTAACCCTTGTACACCAGCCCTCCTTGAACTATAAAAGGGGAGGCTAGCACCGTAAACGAGGGGGCCGACAGGACGAACGACTAGAACAACACACCACAACACTCGTTGAGCATTCATCACTCACCACCACATTCAGAGACTTGGGACTCTCTCCCTCTCTCGACCTAAGCTTGTACCCCCTACTACAAGCACCCGTGGGCATACAGAACATCCCTTCGAACCGAACGTAGGGCACCCTACCCATGCAAGGAAGGATGAAGACGGACTCCTACTAGAATTCCCCTGTAATCCTACTAGGACTCGTTCCGTGTAATCCTACTAGGACTCCTGCCTTGTAACCGACTAGGAACCCGCCCCCTGGACTATATAAAGGAGGGCCGGGTACCTAGGAGGAGATCTATCTCAACCCAACACCAAGCGCAGGGCGCCATACTTGATCCCCCAAACAGGACGTAGGGTTCGCCACCTCGGCAGCCCGAACCTGTATAAATCTTGTGTCCCGTGTCCTTGCGCATACCTTCGAGTTCCAGGTCTCCCGATCACGATCCTCCACCGCACAATCTACTACCTCGGGTACCCCCTTGGTAGGTTTGCCGGTCTAAAACACCGACAGCTGGTGCGCCAGGTAGGGGTGATCATCACCACCGGGCGAATTCGAAGGACCTTTTCATCATCAAAATCAATCTACTCGACGACAAGCAAGTCAAGTCGCAATGCAAAGGAAGTCGCTGAGTTCTGTCGAAAAACGGAATCGATTTCCGTACTCTGTTCGCGCATCGGCAGAACACGCTCAACTATGCCGCGCGTCCGGGTGCCTCGGCCCGTCGCGCGGCTCGTCGCACGGCTCGTCGTCGACTACTTCGCCTATGCCATGCGATCGGGTGCCTCGGCTCGTCGCGCGGCTCGTCGTCGACTACTTTGCCTACGCCGCGCGTCCGGGTGCCTCGGCACGTCGCGCGGCTCGTCGTCGACTACTTCACCTACGCCGTGCGATCGGGTGCCTCGGCTCGTCACGCGCCTCGTCGTCGACTAATTCGCCTCGCGCGGCTCGTCGTCGACTGCTTCACCTCGCGCGGCTCGTTGTTGACTACTTCACCTACGCCTCGCGGTCACTCCGTCTCGCGGCTCGACTACTCCGTGCGCCCGGTCGCTCCGTCTCGCGGCTCGACTACTCCGTACGCCACCGCTCGACTTGTTGTCCGGTCGCACTGGCTCTCGCCGTGCGCCCGGTCGCTCCGTCTCGTAGCTCGACTACTCCGTGCGCCGCCGCTCGACTTGTTGTCCGGTCGCACTGGCTCTACTTCAGCCACGCCGTGCGTCGCGACTACTTGTGTCGCGGCAACACCGGCTCTACTTCGAGTACGCCGCGCACCGCCGCGACATCGTCTTCCGGCCGCATCGCGTCAACCACTCATCTTGAGTTTTCCAAACTAGTCGAGAACGACAGAAACGCCCCAACAAATAGTCGGAATCAACTCTGACTGGTCAAACTTCAGCAACAATCGTCGCGGCTCCATCTCCGACCGCCACGGCTTCATCTACAAGACCGCCCTGGCGGCAACAGCTAAGTCATTTATTTAAATGATTGTTTTTTCTTCTTTGGCTTGTCTTCCATGCGCAGGACAAACACGCCAAGGACTACCCGTCTGTGCATGCTTCTACACGGGAACTACCCTTCAGAACTGCACAATCTCAAGTCCGCTACGGCGGCACAAGTCGACGCCAACAGTCGCAATCTAAAGTCCGCTACGGCGGCACAACTCGACTCCGGTCGCATCAACAGTCTGCCCAGGCAGCAACAGCTAAGTCATTTATTTAAATGATTACTGTTTTCTTTTCTTGGCTTGTTCTCCTCATCATGTAGGACAACATGCTGACTACTCATCGGTGTACGCTTCTCGGCGGGTTTTTCACGAGGGCTACACTCTGCTAACTACTCTTGGGGTATATCGATCAAGTTACCACGAGCCTACTTCATCAACTCGGGGGCTATCCCAAGGAGACAGCTTCTAAAGTCCGCTCCGCGCGGCAACTTAAAGTCGACTCCGGTCGTACCTTCACCTGCTTCGGCGGCATACTGCGTGTGATCGACAGTGGGGTCGGTGTGTGGGCAGAACGGTGGCCGACAGCGGCGCTGCCCGCCGCAGTGGTGGAGGGCAGTCAAAAAAGGTCGACGATGAGGGCTAGCGGTGGGAGAAATTAGGAAGGGTGGAGAAGCAGGTTGTGTTGGGAAGCGGGCAGACATCACGACGGCCGTGGTCTGCGGTAGAGGCCAACGGTGGCGGCTCTGGTGTGGCAAGAAAAAGGAAGGCCGACGTCGATGGATGGAAGGAGGAAGAAGGAAGAAAGAGTGGTGGAGAAGAAAGGAAAGAAAGTGTAACTGTTTTCAAGGGGCTCAGAGTTGGAGTGGTAAAGTCCACTAGCTGAAGGCTCCCATGCATGGTAAAATCATGAGTGCGACACCATTTCTTAATATTTGTTATGTGAGGTACTCCACTATAATTTTTTATTAAAAAAGGAAAGAAAGAGATATAGGAAGAAGAGCTGGGGCATGGGCCCCAATGTTTGCTCCCAGCAAACCACGAGGACCCAATAGGAGCCCCGCAATTCAAGGGGACCCCAATTCAAATCATTTAACCAGTCTTGTTCAGATCTCGAGAATTGGATGCTCAAACTTACAAAAAGGACAGATAAAATACTCACTAGCTCCTTTTTCGTATGTAAGGCACTTTTTTTTTTGATAAAGATATGTAAGGCACTTGGATGTGATGTGCAGAGACCAAGGCAGAGAAATACCAGCTGCACGTGCCAGTTTTAAATGTTGCCTCAATTAATCCCAAACGGCCGCATGCAAGCCACGGGGCAGCGGGTCTGCAGGTGTAGTGGAGGTTTAGGATATTCATGATAGCTTGAGCTAGGTTGTTCGGTTTCCGTGAACTAATAAATTTCCCAAAGTTAATGACGATGAGGGAGTACTAATGATGCTAATTAGGGCACCAGCAGTGGTTATAGAGAGCACACTCTCTATAACCTGTCCACCTCAGATATAGACACCAGTTGTAGATGATCCGTTCAACAAGCTATCTGTAACATTAATTTCTATATTTATTTGGGCCCAGGCGTCATGATTTTTTAATCCACCTCTCTCTCTTCCGGTCATCCCCTTCCCCTCCATTCCACCTCCCGTTCCCCATCTCCCCCAAGCCAGCAGCCACGGCGGCGGCGAGCTCCCCCGTCGGCCTAGCCACCCGCGCCCGGACGGAGACCGCCCAAGGCGTCGTTGAGCTCTCCCGCCGGTCTCGCCACCCATGCGCGGCGCGCTCCACGGTGGTGGCGGGAATGCTGCTGGCCTCGCCGCGTCTGGACGAAGGCCGACCATGGCGTCGGCGAGCTCCCTCGCCAGCCGCGCGTGGCGCGCTCCACGGTAGCGACGAGCGCCCCATCTAGGCTCGCCACTGCACCCCGTCCTTGCCCAAAACAGTGGCCGCATGTCCCTTCCCTCCTCTCCAACGCCGGCGGGCACGCCGGGAGCTCCTCTCCAAGCCGGCGTCTACACCGTGCTCTGCCTCCGGCGAATCCCATGGCAGTGGCCATGCTCCGCACCGGCAGCTCACCGTATCGGTGCCCGTGGTCCGCACCGGCCAGTCGGCCACCGTCTCCACCTCCTCGCCGCCCCTTCGCGCCCTCCCCAGGCCCACAGTGGCGAAGCGCTCGCCGCCTCGCCGGTTGCACCTCCCCTGCCCCATCTTCGCGCTCGCCGGCCGCACTGACACGGCTACTCCATCACCGCCCTCGCCCCTCGCCCATGCGTTGTGTGGCCGCACCGTCCTGCCAAAGCCGGCTGCCGCCAAAGCCACCGCAAGGCAAAGCATAGAGAAGATAGGCAGTACGTGGTGGGGTCCGCTTAGCGTGGGAGCATGTGCCTAGCGGCTCTCGCCACGGCTGGTGACGTGCTATTCTCTCTCCTCCCTTCTCTCTCCTATGTGGCACCTTGTAGAGAGCTTGTAGACACCCATTGTGGGTGCCCTTACCGAGAGAGCGCCCTATTTTTGAGAAAAAATTGTGAAACGCCCTGTAAACGAGAAAGGAGGGAGTAAAATCGACAAAGTGGTAAAACCTTCTTTTTGTCGCTGAGGCTCGGGCCAGCCATTAATAGCAGACTCTGCTCTTCCTTCCCGGAAGCAGCAAGCATTGCGAACTGTTCTCTTCATTTCCTAAAAAAATACATGGTCTTTTCAGCCAGATTATGTGCTGTTGGAAAATGACCATGTAAGTTATATTTCTGATCAGTCTTCATTTCCGTAAGTTACAGGCTTATAGCATACAGATGATTATGTCCTGAAAATCTGCTTCGGAGAGAATTTGGCAGATTGTTGCTGCTCGAAGAGCTCCCAATTTGTCCAATCATTGGAAAATTGTTTTCTTTTGCGGCATTTTTAATGCAAAGATTGTACTCTTTAGGGGATATAAGGAGTATTAATTTTTCATTGTATCATGCTCGTGGTGCAACAATTTGACCTTAACAAAGCTAAGTAGACAGTCGGCATAAGCCGTTGAGACCGGGTTTATTCCTCAATTAAAAAAACAAAGCTAAGTAACAAATTGACCGACTCATCTCTTGTTATGTATCTTCAAAACATTACTAGGGGCGATGCAAGTTGTGACTTAGACAGATAGTTCAATTATATTATCTTGTTTCCTTCTTTGAACCGGATTAGTTCAACTAACTAAGTTCTGGGTCATCCCAAAAAACTGAAGAAAAAGAAAAACTAGATCCCTGATTATCACAGTTAAGCCTGGAAGATAAGTTTTCATTAGAGGATCAAATTTAGCTATGGCGAACTTACTACTACTAATTATAGATATAGTCATCAAATATGCTATTAATATTGAACTGTTCCGTCTCAGAAAGAGTGCTAAAAATCTATTTACGCTGACAACCGACAAACATCAAAATGAGACATACAATTTTAGTACCAACTCATGGATCAATTTTATAATCTAATTTTCTCACTTTTTATTTTTTTCCTATCAGGTTGGAATCTAAAGCGACGTCAAGGGTTAGCAGCACCTGCACCATCATGATTTTAGTTGGGAAGAGGCGGCTCTGTTTCCATTCCAAATTGACCGAGGTAGCAAGGCGAGACATCGAGACGACGCCTGATGACCTCACGGTGAGGTGTGAACCGCTAGAGAGAATCAGAGAAGATCATAAGATCGAGAGGCGAGATTGCAGATGGCTGCACAGAGGGCGACTGTGCTTCGATCTGCGTCAGCCTGATAAGTAGTGTTGGGTCCAGTCACCATGACACATCTCTAAAGCTTAAAGACTCAAGCAAACGCGCAAGGATAAACGTTTGTTTTTTTAGACATGTCAAACTTTCGTTCTCAGGCTCATGTCTACTCCTATCTCCCAACAGTGGCACAGAGCAGAGGACAAACAATGACACAGAGCAGAGGACATGGGCTGGCATGCAGTAGCTAGCAGCCCAGCAGGGACCGCCGGGGGGTGAGGGGATTTGCCAGCGGTAGGTGTGGCAGCCGCCATGGCTAGCCATAGTGGCGGGCCGCCACTGTTTGACAGTGGTGTGTCGCAAACGGCTCCTATAAATTGTCACCTACAGACCAAAGGTCATCGTTGGAGCGGCGAGTTACGAGACTGGTTTTAAAAAAATACGCTCTCTAGTGAAACCAGGGTTCATGGATTTTCTAAGTCAACATTAGATTCCCTTCTTGTAATGGAAATCATGAAGCAGTCTTAACCCTACCGACTTGATTTTAAGTGTCATCTATAGACTATAGTGCTACCGGAAAAAATTAAGTGTCACCTAGAACTCTCCCAACTCATATGACACTACACGGAGAAGCTCCTCCAAGTAGTCGTCGCCGAGGTCATCGAGCTCCACAATGCCGCTGGAGCACTGGCTGACGGACGCCGTCGCCTGCTGCTGCGGCATGTCGACGTCCATGCCGGACATGTTGGAGCATTGCCCTGCCGGCGGCTGCAGATCTTGCCATGTACCCTTGCTGTTGCTGAAGCCGGTTGGTAACACTTTTCGCCTGCGCGTGCGCTTTGAGTGCCTCCGCTTCAGCGCCAGCGGCCCCAACGACTCTCGTACGCACTCCACAGGGAAGTTGAGGACAGCGGCGGTGCCGCGCGCGGCGAAGGCAGCCTGGTCGTACGCGAGCGCGGCAGCCTCCGGGGTGTCGAAGGTGCCGATCCACACACGGGCGCCCTTCCGCGTCGAGTCGCGGATCTCGGCCGCGAACTTGCCCCATGGCCGCTTGCGCACGCCGATGAAGGCCCGCCGCTTGGCGCCCGGCAAGGTGTGCGCGTCCGGTCGATGACATGGTCATAAGAGAAAGGATGTAAGGTAGTTTCATTTTTAAAAATGTGTCCTGAATCTGTGCACTAAGATGGTCTATTAGGCCAGTTTCAGTGGAGTGTCATGAGAAATTTCATGGACATTAAATCCTATGCACATAAGCAGATTTGATGACTTGACACTCTAATTATGAACAGAAAGGTGATAAAAGAGTTTCATGGGAGTTTCATCATCATGAAACTCACATGGCACACTTACCTAGTCCCATGAAACCCAATGAAAATTGCATTGAGGGTGTTATAGTTTCATCACATGACACATATGATCATTAACTCTAAATGCTACTAGATGTCTATGAAATTGTGCAATGAAATTGTGCACTGAGAGTGAGAGTTTCATTCATTTCAAAAGATGACATGGCAGTCTTGGTAATAGTACGATAAAATCATGCTATAAGACTGGCCTTATAACACTATTGCAATGTTTAAGATAACTGGCGCTAAGTTATTTTATTATCTCTCATGGGATTTTATCAATAACAACTATATAATTGGTACCACTAAAAGTCCAACCTCTATTTCTCTAGATCCTCAGCTCACATGTCATGCGCTGACGTCATTCAGTGACAATTCACCCTCGGAAGCACCCCGCCGCCTACCCACCGCAGCATCCTCTCGTCCCCGCCGAACCACCTTGCTTGTCCGCCCTCCTCCCCACCTCTCCACCGCTGCCCATTCGCCTCCTTGCCACCTCACCTCCCCACCGCCGCTCCCTCCCCTACCCACTACCTCGCATCTCCATCACTGCCGACTCGCATCCCTGCCACCGCATCCTTAAAACGCCCGCACCACAAGCATGCACAACAATCTTCATCACCAAAAAACCGCCACACCTTCCCTCGGGCCATTTCTGCGGTTGTCAATGGGGAGGAGGGAGTTGTGGCTGCCGACAGGGAAGAGCAATCGAGAACGAAGAGGGGGAGAGAGACAGAGCGGCTGGCAGGTAGCGGGAGGTGAGCAAGCCACACCTGGTGAGGAGGAGGCCGCACGCCAGCCGACGGCTAGAGGATGCGCGGCCCGCGCCTGGTGGAGGAGAAGGTCGCACGCCGCAGAGGTTGGCCCACGCGACTGAAGGAGGGCGCTGTGAGACATGGGTACCCCTGGGTCCCCACCGACCAGGCTCACGGTCGTCCCCGACAAGTGGGTCCGGCCCACTAGAAGACCCGCCGACCTGTCAGTAGGCCTGCCCGACCTGACATGTGGGCCCAAAGACGAGAGAAGACAGCTTGGCGTGCAAACCAAGGCAGTCCAAATAGATTAAGACAGCTCGGATAAGCCTTCCATATTATCACTGACTAGAGATAGGTTTCCCTGTTGTAACCGACTTGGACTCCGGTCCATCGACCTTTGTCCGTCAGCCAATATAAGGCGGTGAAGGGCGTCCCCTAGGGACATCGACACCACCTTCACCACGATCAAAGCAATACAATCAAGAACTGGACGTAGGGTTTTACTCTCTGGAGGCCCAAACCAGTATAAACTCGTCGTGTCCCCATTGTTTCGCGTGCTCCTGCATAACCTTCAAGTTCTTAGCCCTAGATCTCCTCCCGCCGAACAAATAAACCATCGGAGCTAACCCCTTGTGGAATGCTCAGACCTAAACCTCTGACAGGCGCCTTCTCGCCCGGCCTCAACCCTGCTGCCAGATCCGGCCCTGAGGAGGATGTCGCCATCGGGAGTAGGAGATCGCCACCAGCCTGCGCCGCGCCTACACACCTAGAATTGACGCCCTCGACCCCGCCGTCGGATCCTACATGGAGGAGGAGGCCGCCGGCAGCCCGCGTCGTGCCTCCTCACTCGGCTTCAACCCCGCTGCAATGCTCCTTCCGCAGGGGAAACGAGGAAGGATGAGGGAGGAAGACGTCAGTACGCCGCCCGCGCCTCTGTCAGGCCGCTCCTGCCGGCGGCGAGGGAAGACGCGGGCGCCGGTGATGGAACTCACGCGCAGATCTGAGGCGGCGTATGGGGACAAAAGTTCGACAACTTCTTCTTTTTTTTACCACGACAGCCTATTTTGTTAACGAAAAAGATGTGTTGCCATATGGCCCTACCTTCCTCGTTCATATGGAGTGGCAGGCCCAAATTTACCCGCATGTAAAAAGAGCTCAAATCTCCACTATTTTCCATGTGCGTCAAATGATCATTAATTTTTTTTTTCAAAATTTCACTTTTTTAACAAATGCATCAAATAATTATAAAAAATTAAACAACATATATATCCCATAGGGGGAATTCACCTAGTTAAATATATGCACACTGCACTTCTCCTAAAACTCAGTGTTCATTTTATTTTCCCGCAGGAACGTGAAATACCTAAAAAAGGTGATGTGGTGAAAAGGAGTTGGCAAACGGTAAGTTTTAAAAATAATTAAAATTTTCAAATCCTTTTATTTTATTACAATTCGCAATGTCGGTAAAAACAGGTAAGAAAGATAAAATACCGGTAACTAATTAAAGAGAACATGCTACTAGTACGTCCTAGATAGTTGTTTAAGAGCAACACATGATACCTCCCACCTGCATTGTTTATTAATGAGTCCTAAGGAAATTAATGGTCTACCTAGCTCCTATACCTAATACGGAAAGAGATGGAGGATGATTCGTGGATGGATCCTGTGAGAGTGGCTCACGCACGCACCAAAGAAATGAACTAGAGAGGACATATACCTCCACAACCATAATAGTAATCCACAAGGATGTAGCTCGTCGATCGGATGCACTAATCCGGAGTATTAAAACTAACCGAATCTTATATACTAACAAATCAAATCCAGCTGGAAATCGTTCGAGGAAATCAGCGGGAGGAGATGCGCTTTCCTGCCACCCGCCTTCCCTTCCTGCTCGTTACTCGTCCACATTCATTCATCTCCTTGCAGGTCGACGCTGGTTTGCATCGATAGCTCGGCTTTTATATTTTGCAGGAGACACACACAACACAATCTCAGGTAGCTGAGTACTGGCTGGCGTGGTGGGAGGGTGATGTCAGTTTTAATTTGCAGTCTCTGGCTGAGATTAACGGTCAGCATTACGGTGTAACTAAGGCTAATCTCAGTTTATAGTTTCATTGCACTGTTACCAAGATTGATAACTTGGTAACCAAGCATGTGAAGTGTTAGGGCATGTACAACCCACAAACGGTTGGGCGTCAACCTAGATTTTAGCATATAGACAAATGTACATACAGCTCATACAACCCAGAGAGGCCGTCCGTAAGCTGTTTAATGTTTGGCATGGAGGATAAGATTAACTATAAATGCATTTATGTATACCATTGTGTGGCTATTTGATTGAATAATACCAACTACTCCTGTTTAGGGACCCAAAATGTGAGAAAATATAAATAGAGTTAAGATGTGAAAACAGAAGTTGTAAGGACTAAAATATAATATTTTGGAAAACGGAAGGGCCAAAAACAAAAAAAACTAAACCTTATCTGTTCCCCCTCTTTGGATTGATCCAGATCTCTCTCGCCCCTTTCTTTTTCAGTTTGTCAACAGGAGGGATTAAAGATGTTCCAAAGAGGATAGGAGCAAGAGAAAAGATAAGTGATATGAGTGTATGTGTTGTTGGATAATGATCTGAGTGTACATGGATGTAAAGATATACTCTTATGCATGCATTTATGTATAAAATAAAAGAATAGGATGTATTTTAATTTTTTTGTTGTTTTAATTCCACATTGGTAACGTGCATTACCGTAATGCCCGTTACCTATGACTAGATTGGTAACAGGCGTCGTTAATGCCCGTTACTAATATCTTATTATTGGTAATGGGCGTCATCGTGAACCCTTACCAATAGCAGTCATAGGTAAATGTCCGTTACTGATGAGGGGTTATTTGTAATGCCAGATTGGTAACAGGCGTTTTGCCTGTTATCAATAGCAATCTATGTCCGTTACCAAAGTGAGTTTTTCACGTAGTGATAAACATACTAGGTAAACTTACTCTTTGCCGAGTGTCAACGGAAAACACTCCGCAAAGAGGTTGTTGTCGAGTGTCAGGCAAAAACACTAAGCAAACAAGCATGTTTGCTGAGTTTTTTTTTTTTTTGCCGAATGTATTTCATGTAACACTTGGCAAAAAAGGTTGTTTGCCGAGTGCCCGAGAGATGACACTGATAAACCCTCTAACACTTGGTATCTATGGAATTTCGCTTAGTGGTTGCGAGCGAATTGGCAAATTGGGGCACGGGCATTCAATGCGGAGTTTTTTCCGAGGAACAAATATTTGTTTAGTAATTAAGATCCTGTTCTGTAGAAGCAAGCACACATGGTGGTGCTCAACTGCAGTTGGTGATACCTGACCCATGACATTGTTTTTTCTTAATGGAATTCGTGATTTAGTTTTGGAAACATTATTGGTGATACCAACATAATACAGCCATGTTTAGGTTTTACTAAAGTGGAAACATTTGCCCCTTTTTTGGAATAGAACAAAGTGCATACCGGTTCACACATACCACTTTGCACCAGACTTTTATCCACAAAGACTGATCATAATGATCGCCATCCAAGACAATTGGTTTTACAGTTTTGTTGAATGTTAGTAAAAATGAAGGATCAGTGCGATAAGGCGATCACTGATTTGACAGTGGTGGTGTTGGCGTGTTGCCAGACGATGGCACTCAAGACCACACATGACTTGGTAATAACGGAACGGCTCCTGTCATGTGTCACCTGCTAGTACTCTCCCAACTCCGGTGACAGTGTGACACCATCCCGAGTAGTCGTCGTCGAGGTCATCGAGCTCCACGATGCCACTGGGGCACTGGCTGATGGACGCCGTCGCCCGCTACTGCAGCATGTCGACGGCCATGCCGGACACGTCAGAGCATTGCCCTACCGGCGTTTGCAGATCTTGCCATGAACTCTTGCTGTTCCCGAAGCCGGCTGGTAAGACCTTTCGCCTGCGCGTGCGCTTGGAGTGCCGCCGCTTCAGCGCCAGGACAGGGGAACCGCAGCCCGCGCCGCCGTCGAGCGCCAGCGGGGCCAGCGACTCCCGCACGCACTCCACGGGGAAGTTGAGGACAGCCGTGGCGCCGCGCGCGGCCAAGGCGGCCTGATCGTAGGCGAGTGCGGCAGCCTCGGGGGTGTCGAAGGTGCCTATCCACACGCGGGCACCCTTCCACGTCGAGTCGCGGATCTCGGCCGCGAACTTGCCCCACGGCCGCTTGCGCACGCCGATGAAGGCCCGCCGCTTGTCGCCCGGAGAGGCAGCCGCGTCCGGCCACCGGTGCAGTTCCGGCGTGTTCAGCGACACCATCGATTCCTCCGAGGATGTTGAGGACGAGACAGAGAGACAGTCGGAGCACTCATCGGCGGCGGCGGCGGCGACGGCGTCAGTGTGCGTTCCAAGGAGGAAGGCGTCGATGTCCAGCTGCATGTCGTCGGCGTCGACCGTACCAGGGCTCCAGTGCTGATGATCGCGGATGGTCGAGGGTCCCATTGCCGCTGACCCCTCCGAGCACACATCGGCGGAGGAGGACGACGGAGAGGACCAGTCGTCGGAGCACCCCTCGGCAGGCAGCTCGTCGGCGTCGATGCCGTCGAGGAGGAAGGTTTCAAGCTGTAGTAGCAAGTCTCTGGTGGTCGCGTCGCTGGCAGGTGACACAGCTGGTTCTGCGGCAGGGCAGTGGTATGAATTGTAGGATGCATTGTGCTCCTGATCCATTTCGATTTGTTGGGCTAGCTGCTCTTGGTGCCACAGGTAGTAGAAGAAGGGAAATAAGCAGCAGCTCTGGTCGAGACGTTGAGACGATGCATTGGGGGTATTTATAGAGTCTTGGATTTACAATTTTGAAAGGTGAGGCTCCTGGTGTCATGGAGTGGATCACTGAATTTGACCTTCATGGAAGCCGCCATACAAGGATTTCACTGGTCAGCAGAGAGTGGTGGCGGCGCTCCGGACGTGATGTAAGGCAGGCGGCAGCAAGATAGCCGACAGGACGCTTCTGCAGACTGCAGCGTCACTCCTGGTCCTTCCATGATCCTTCCTCCCTCCTCGATGAAGCAAGTAATTTAAGGACACATCATGCATTTTTTTTTGTCTGATTCTATAACAAACCTCACAGCACTCTTCAGTCCTGTAATAAAAATACAAAACAGCTGCTGCCTCTTCCTCTTGCCAGGGAGGTCGCTCTCTATGCTTTCATGCTAGTGCCCTATTTGTCATCACTCATCAGCATAATCAACAAATTTAAAATAAAAATAACTGAGACATCCCATGGCCAATGGGTACACTCTTTCAGCATCCTAGCACAATGCATGCATGATGCAATTGATGTCAGGAACAACTTGTTATATCGTCAACTATTGCCATAGGTTTCTCGAGGGTCACTACTACAAAAAATATTTATAAGAGCCCTCCGTTTTTTTAAGAGCGGGTGAAATTGCCGCCCGATCCAACAAAAACGCACGACACTGTAGTTGTGTCACCCGCACCTGTTAAAGCTTTTCCAGGAGCGGGTGACAGCTTTCCAGGAGCTGGTGACCGTATGACTCGCTCCTGAAAATGGTTGGAACAGTTCGTTTTCATAGATAACAGTTAGGGAACGCGCCATTAAAGTGAACCGTGAGACGCTGGCAGGCTGCCCGAGCACCACCACCGCCTCCTCCGACGGTCCGACCGCGCCCCTCCTTTTGCGCCCGCGCCGCCTCCCCTGGCTGCGCTGCTGCTTCCTCCTCCGCCCTATTCCGCTTCTCCTGACCGCACCCGCGCACGCCTCCTCCGCGCGGTACAAACGTGTGAAAGAACAAATACAAAACATGAGACTTGATCTTGGACAAACTAATTTTTTACTACTAAGAAATAGGCACCAAAGTTGAAGTTAAAGATAAATAACATGAGCCACTCCTGTTAAATGGATATATGTCATAAAGGAAAAAGTGATTGCTTGAATTTTGTTTTCCTGTTAAATGGATATATGTCATAAAGGAAAAAGTGATTGCTTGAATTTTGTTTTTTAGAAAGAGGATAAAATTCCATCCTTTTGCTTGAATTCAGCTGGCTTACAATCTTAACAGCTTCGTGGAAGCAACAACTGGTGATGTTTGTCCAGTAGTGACAATCAAATCTGTCCAATATTTTTGGACGGAGACAATGATCAATGAAATAGTTGGTCAATAAGCAACTTTCTTATTAACAAATTACAATGCTAGATATCTTTATCGCTGTTATATTTTCGGCGGACTTGTGGGACAGATTCTAAGCACATAAATACTAGCTAGCTTTTAAATTTAATATTGTATAGTACAATGAATTTTGCTACATTCATGGGAACGGCTGCCTTCTGTTGCAACAATAGTATATGGACATAGTGCATGTGACCACCTGAAGTCCTGAACAAAAACATTTTTTTAGGGCAGACAGCTTCATGCTGAAACAAGACATACTTAGTTTTGTTTTTATAGTACGATAGTAGTTTAGGACGGATGTCTCTGCACCTTTTTTCGCTGGTACCACTCCACCATCTTTAGTTAGTTTGATGTCTTATAGGTATCAATTATTCTATTGTAGCATAATTTTCACGTAAAAGAACAAAAATATTTCAATGAGTCATTGGAGGGGATTAAGTTTCATGCATTATTACCTATAAAAATTGTGATGATTCCAAATATGATGTGTATATATATTCCAAATTTTTCATACCAATTTTCATATCAGTAATCGTGACTTTATTGGCATGGTTAACCTTATCATATTCAGTAATGCTATCATGCTCTTTTACTCTGTAGAACATTGTATAGGTAGGTCCAATCAATCATGAAACAACGCCTGCCATCGCCAGAAACGAAGGCTACCACAGGTATGTCGTAATAAATCTGCCTCGCCGCACTCTCTAGCAGCTCCTCCTCTGTCGCCCCCCCCTTCCCCGTTGCTGCTGGTTCTTCCGCGCCGCCGCAACGGGGAAACTTGGTGGCTTCTCTTTCAACTCCGGCGTCGACAATCCAACTCGCCAGGTGGGGTCTACATGGCCCCGTTGCCCCTTCTACAAACTAACGCTTTGCGCGGCCCTCGCCCTTCCAGCTGCACGCACACTGGTCGCCTCTACAGCCTCAACGGCGACCTCGCCGTTGTAGAACGCTTCACTGTGTTTGCTGTTATCTTCAGGTCTGTGGACCTCTGTGTAATTTGGGTCTTCTTTGGGGACCTTTTTGTAAAAGGACTGCTTAAGTCTTAATATATATGTTTGTTGTAAAAAGAAAACGCCTCATCACATTCATTGTTTAAGAAACCACTCTGGTAGATTGCAGTCGAGACTGGGACTGCGCCCCCGCCCCCGCGTCGTCTCTCAGGAGGCGACTCGGGCGGCCGCACCCCCCGACCACCACCGGCGCCAACCCTCCGGCGTCCTCCCCTCTCGCCGTCGCCTGAGCAGGGCCCCCCGGAAAAAACGGGCCTCCCCCGTGAGGAAGGCGACGGTGGGACTCCTCCGGCCGCCTCGTGCCTCTCCGCCCCTCTCCGTTGCGGTGGCGCCGCCAGCCGTGGTGGCGCCGTCACGTGCCGGAGCGGCAGACCAAGGCCGGATCCGGCAACGCCGGTGCCGGATCTGTCCCCCCGCGGCGGCCTTCGCAGCGGGCGGTCCTCCTCGCCCCCCTCCCCCACCAAACCCTAGATCCAGTCGCTGCCGGGGCCGCCGCCGCCACTGGGGCTCGAAGCGCTGCTTCCCCTCCGCCGCATCGTCGTCTCCCCATGACTCGCTCCTTCGCCGAGCTCTGCCACCCACCTCCGCCCCGAGCCGCCACCTCCACCGCCGCCGGGCGCTCCCTGCTCCTCCCCTCCTCTCAGGGCGTCGTCGCCCCCTCCGTGAGGGTGCCGACGGCCTCCTCCTCTCGGGGCGTCGTCGCCCCTCCGTGAGGGTGCCGGCGGCACACCGGGAGGTGTGTCACGGTGTGGCACCGGCAGCAGCTTCCCCTACCCCCACCCCCGGTGCAATCTGGTCTCCCCTCCTCTCCGTGTTCGTGCTTAGATCCGTCGTGCTCCTGTCCTTGCGCTGCTCTGGAGCTGCTGGTCCCCAGTGCGGCGGTGCCGGCCGTCGTGCCGGCCCTCGGTAGTGCTTCGCCGCCTTCAACCATCCCGGTCATTTCAGTCCACAGTTCGTCCTGGCGTGCTGGTCGACAGTGCTCCCTCGTTAGCTGAAGTTGTTCACCGGCTCCTCTCAGACTGGCACAATGGTTGTGCGAGTCTCCTCTCCGGCCGAACATGTACGACCTGCACAGTGGTTGTGCGGGTCTGCACGCGGGGTCTCTCCGGAGCATCCGTGGCGTCTGCCCGTAGGTAATTCTCATCCCTGATTTGTGCAGCGAAAGCTTCGCGCTCGGTGTGTGAGTGGGTTTCCCAACCTTCGCACAAGTGGGCGGCACTGTCATCCCAAAAATGGACTCTATCCTGCACTACTCCACGGATCTGTCTGTTCGCCTCTACCGTGGCTCTGCATGTCTACTGCTGGCGCCTCTACTTCGTCGGCGCTCTCCTTGTTGTTGGAAATACCAAATCAAATGCCGGGTGGTGAAGTTCACCTTTTGCCGACCCTCCCTCCTTTGAGGCTTCCTCCCCTCAAAGGGTGTTGGATAGCGGTATGCGACGCCCGGATGTGCTCAATTGGTGTTGCCCTCAGCTCGAAGGGAGGTCGTCGTCTCCGGTAACACTCAAGTCAAGTTGTTTCCCTCTCCACCCTTAGCCCCCATCCTGCGGTGCGAGCTCTCCCAAATCGTTGGAGGGTGGCACACAGGGCGGCGTAGCTGCGACGGGTGGGGTGGATACTCCTCGGCTCTTGTGGACCTGGCAAGCAAGTTGTTCAGTTATGGCTTGTTTTGACATCGGTAGATTGTAATCTCTGTGTTCTTTGTGTTGTGTCTTCTGTCTCCACTCTGTACTTGTTGCGCTATGCCTGCAACTTTCTTATGTAATCTGTGGGTTTGCCCACACCTTTGTAACTTCGTCGCTGGCCTTTGGCTAATGACTTGGTAAAGAAATGTTCAGGTGGGCAAGCTCCGCCCCCCATTGACGCTTAAAAAAAACATTCATTGTTTATAAAGGAGTCTTAAGAAAATTGTCGACCTGGCTGGCTGGCCCCTATATACCTAATACGAAAAGAGATGGAGGATGATTCGTGGATGGAGCCTGTGAGAGTGGCTCATCACGCACGTACCAAATAAATGAACTAGAGAGGACATAACAATTAGGAAAGTTCGTTCGTTCAAAAAAAAAAACAATTAGGAAAATTCCAGCCCATCCTGAACGATGTAGCTCTGACGCTAATCCAGAATACAAATCAAATCCAGCCGAAAATCGTTCGAGGAAATCAGCGGGAGGAGATGCGCTTTCCTGCCGCCCGCCTTCCCTTCATGCTCCTTACTCGTCCACATTCATATCCATAGCTGGCTTTTATATTTTGCATGATCGAGATACACAACACAATGACGTGTGGCGCGGTGTCTGGGTGATGTCAGTTTTTGCAGTTTCTCGCTGAGATTCAGTACACATAAATATTAACGCCCTGCACTATGGTGGTAACTAACAGAACTCATTTCTCGGTTAGGGCATGTACACCCATAGACGACGGGTCGTCTGCAGAATCTCGAATTTAGCATATAGACAGATATGCATACAGGTCATACAACTCATAGACACATAGAACCCATGTAAGTTGTTTAATGCTATGCATGTAGCTTAAGATCAACTACAAATATATTTGTGTAGACCATTGTGTGACTATTTGTTAATAAAAATATACAACATATCTGATAAATTGGAAATATTTAGATCATAGATTGAAACAAATATAGATGAAATGGGTAAAGAAACATCAAATATTTCTTTTTTAAAATTAGAACATCAAATATTTCTGCACCACATCTTTCTTTACATTATCTAGCACCGGCGGTGGAGCAGGTTCATGTCATCCTCATCCACATGACCACATCGAGCTCCTTCCCTCCGTAGTCCGTATGCGCCGTGGTGCCGGGAGGCCACCGGCGATAAGCTTCGGTGTGCCCTCCCCCCACACACACACCTCGCTCCAGCCCCGACCGACGTTGACGCGGTTGCGCTAGCGGCCCAGCCTTGCCTGGAGCACGAACCCCTCCCCTCGCACGGCTAGGGGCAGCACCGGTGGAACAACACAGCAGGTCGGTAGCAGCACTTGGCAGCGGCGGATGCGAGGCAGCAGAAGCAGATGGCCACCTCTGTTCCTCTCCGCACCCACTCCCCTGCGCCGGCGGACGTGGCCTCTCCCATGTACTGGAGCCGCGACCGGATCAGCAACGGCGGCCCTGCGATGGAGCGGGGGCTTGGGCGGCCATACCAGACCTGCATCTTCTCCGTGCCTGCTGGGCGGTGGCGGGCGGCGGTGGCGGACCGGCGGACTGACCCAGAGCACCAAGAAATCGCATCCCAGAGCACCAGGAGGTCTCTTCCCTGGCGCCCCCTCCCTCTCCCTCTCCCTCCCGCCGGTGAACAGCCTCCCCCGCGAGCTGAGTATGGAACCTCTGAACCTGGACAGGGGGAGGCGACGGGGAGTTGGATTTGGCGGGCAATCACCCGCGCGTAGGGTTGCCACGCCGGATACGACTGCTCGTCGATTTGGGGCGACGACCCATACAGCGCCGCCAGTCGCGTCTGTTCAGCCTGGGAGAACGGGACTCCCCCGTCGACTCGCGAAAGGACAGGGAGCCCGTCGACTGGGGTGTGCGGGGGTGTTTCTGCAAATTTGCCAGTATATCGACGGGGTAAAACGACACGTTGTTGTAGCGAACATGGCCGCCATAGCCATTTGTTCAAATATGATTTTGGTGATTCATGTGCAACACAATCATGGGACTAACCAAAATGATTGAGCATGTCCTTGTAGGCATTCTAGGTTCCATGGATGCAACCGCACACAATGCAAAGCATGACAAAAGAAAAATATGATGCCGGGACAAAGAGAGGAATGAATTGGATTTGTCCTGTGAATAAAATATTCTTAGATCAATCAAATGGTATGGAATGCTATAGAATCATGAAGATTATTCCACAAGCTTTCCATAGAGTCCAAGATCATCAAAATCGGAATCCGGAGTGAAAAGTTATGCCCAAAATAAGATGTGCTGAAAACAGGGCATAGGATGATCCAACGGTCCGGTTTTTGTGAGCACCGGATGAACTCCCGAGAAGAAGAAAATAAGTGTATAAGCACCGGATGATATGGTGGTACCATCGGATGAATGCGCGGTTCATCCTATGCTTTTTCGGGAAACATACAGAGAGATATTCGCGCAGAAATGGCTAGCACCGGATGAACCGACGCTACCATCGGTTCATCCGACGCTCAAAAATGCTCAAATGCTCAGGATTTTTCCAGAATCTTGTAGAGAATTTCATAAGCTTTCCAACGAGTATAAGCTCATCAAAAACGGAGTTCAGAGCAAAGAGATACGGGCAAAATACGGAAGGGCATACGGCAGCACACGATGATCCGACGCTACATAAAATGACACCGTCGGTT
Organism: Cenchrus fungigraminus; assembly: GCA_036936925.1. NCBI lineage: Eukaryota > Viridiplantae > Streptophyta > Magnoliopsida > Poales > Poaceae > Cenchrus > Cenchrus fungigraminus. Next base: position 95,756,907 of record CM072774.1, on the reverse strand, counting down.
CATCCGACGGTATATCTTAACTAGCCGTTAGAGCAACGGCTATATTGATGTGTTGGCCTATTTATACCCCTTTCACTCTCCCATTTGAAGGTGCTGGAGTGTGTGGAAGTGCAGACGAGTGCAAGACACTTAGAAGATCATATCCAAACCATCCAAGTGCTAAATTTGCTCATTCGTAGACTTGCACATGCTTTGTGTGTGTGCTTAGTGCTAGGCTTAGCTTAGAGCTGAGTGAGTGCAAGGTGTGCCTACCTTGTGAGGTGATTCTTGAGTGGATCAAGTTGTACAAGGTGCGCCGGAATCCTTGGGGCCTAAGTGGCTCACCGGCAATCGTCTTCGACCCTCCGGCTTGGTGTGGAGTGGCGAGGACACTTTGTGCGGAGGACGTGGAGACCCCCTTCCTAAGTGGAGAAGCTCCTTAGTGGAGGCGGCATCAAGGTGACCAAGGGAGCTTGGCGAGTGCCTAAGTGGCGAGCCTTTGTGGCGAGTCAAGTGGTGCTCTTGGGAGAGACTTGGTGACCGGGAAGCAATACTCTTGTGTGAGTGCTTCGACAACGTGGACTAGGGGTGGCTTAGTGCCTACCGATACCATGGGATAAATCACGTGTCAAGAGTTTGCTTCCTCTCATCCCTCTTTACGTTTCTGCATTACTTTCTTGCAATCCTTGCTTGCCTTTACTTTCCTAGAGTAGTATCATGCTAGGATTGGCTATAGGTTGCAAAACTTGTTTTGGGATGGGAGTTTCACATTAGAACAACCATAGTTGCACATCTAGGTAGTATGTTCTAGTTTTACTTTATGCAAAAGTAGTGAAACCATAGGTTAAGTTTTTTAAAAGCCTAATTCACCCCCTCCCCCTCTTAGGCTACGAGCATCCGATTCCTTACAAGTGGTATCAGAGCCGGGACTCACTTCCTTCACAAGGAAACGCCCATTCGATTGGTAAATTGTGAAAACTGGCTCATTGGAACGGTTTGGCTTCACCGCCTAGTGAGTTGCTCTATAGAGGTATGAAAGGGGTGGATACCTTAGGTTTGGCTCCACATTTCGATGGCACGGGCTATCCTCGGTGGAAGGTTCTCATGGAGGCCTATCTCCAAGCAAAGGACCATGATGTTTGGAGAGTCACCGATGAGGGCGTGAAAAATGGTACTAAGAAGGAAAAGCAATTTGATGTGATTGCTAAGAGTATCATTTTGTCCTCACTAGATGTAGGCGTTTTCAATAGAGTTTTTACTTGTGAAAATGCTCATGAGCTATGGAAAACCATCAAGGAGCAAAATGAGGGTTCAAAAGAAGTTGCTAATGAACATTACGGTTGTCTCCTTGAGGAATTCAATAGCTTTAAGCAACTTGCAAATGAAAATGCCGAATCAATGTACATGCCTAAATGTGCTTGTCAATGAGATTAATGCTTTAGGTGTGAAGAACATCACAGACTTGAACATCAACCGCAAGATCCTACAAAGTCTCTGGAAGCCCGATTATGACTTGGTGAAGGCTATCATCTATGAGAAGAAGCTCGAAGAATTGAAGCCATCTCATATCTTGAGCAAGATCATGGCACATGAGCTTCAAATCATGCCCAAGTCCAAGAAGGCGCCCCAAGAAAAGCCCCAAGAACCATCTTCTCCAACCACAAGCCATACCCTCTCAAGCCAACAAGAGAAGGTGATGATTAGGATGGCTACTCATGGAAGCTCAAGCGAAGATGATGGTGATGATGGCGACAATGAAGACTCCTCAAGTGATGAAGAGGTCGAGTTCATGGTGGCCATGTACGTGAAGAAGATCTTCAAGTATGTGAAGAAAATCAACATGTACGGCTACAACGTCCACTTGAGAGAACGGCGTCATCATCAACATATCAAGTTCACCAAGATCGAGCACAAGCCCAAGAAGAAGGTGGTCAAGGAGAGGAGACCAAAGCAAGAAGCAATTGTCGCCGTCCGCGAGTGGATAAGTGGTGGAGAATCAAGTTCTTGTAGCTCAAGTGATGAATCAAGAAAGAACTTCACCACCCGCTTCATGCAAGGTCCTTCATCATCACCACACATGTGCCTTATGGCCCAAGGTATGGAGAGCAATGTAAGTGATGATGAATCCGACACCACCTCTCTCGATGATCTTGTTGAGCTAGTTCATGAGCAAAAAGGAATGCTTAAGAAACAAGCTAATGAAGTTAAAGAACTCAATGCTCTCAATATTCTTAGTGCAACCCTTGCTACAAATTATGAACATTTGTTGTGCAAATTCAAATTGCTTAGCAAGGAGTGTGATGAGCTAAAATCTAATCTTGAGAGCAATGAGACTAAAACAAGTGATTCCTTTGAGGTTGATGAATCATCTATCCCTTGTGCAATTCCTATCTCCAAGGTAGATGCTTCCACTTCTTGCATTGATTTAATTGATGAATCTTGCTCACCATCTTGTAATGAGAATGTTGTTGTAGAAACATGTGATTGTCTCATAGGCAAGAAGAATGATGAGCTTAAGCAAGAAGTGAAATGGCTTTGAGAGAGATTGGCAAGCTTGATGGGCAAGGGCAAGAACAATGAGGAACAAGTGGACATCTCTCAAGACATGAAGAGCAAAGTCCAACCTTCTCAAGATAACCGTGATCCCATGGTGAAGAAGCTTGAGAAGGGTGCAACCGTGACTTGCTACAAGTGTCATGGAGAAGGGCACAAGTTCTACAAATGCCCTCAATTTGTCAAGAAGATGGACAAGGGTGGGAAGAAGAAGTTGAACCCCACCATCAAGAGCTCCCTCATCTACACCAAGCCCAACCGCAAGAACAAGACCAAGAGCAACACCTACGTCATCAAGAAGGCTAATGGCAAGGTGGTTGCACACAAGGTTGGGAAGATGAAGACGGAGCGGGGTGGGAACCAACCCATTTGGGTGCCCAAGGAAGTAATCATCAACATGAAGGGGCCTCAAATGGTGTGGGTTCCTAAGGCCACGTGAAGGCCTTAAGTATGGGGACTTGGGAGGCTTGGCACAAAGAATTTGTGAAGATTCAAGCCTAGAAGCCAAGCTTGCAAGTTGGATATGTGTTGCCCAAGTTCCCCGGTTAAGGTAATGGAAACTAGAACCCATCTCTTGTATCATTGTAGCTCCATTGCCTTGTCTAGGTTTGCATTTGTTGCTATGCCTAGTTGTTTACATATGGTAGGTTGCTTGTGTCATGTGCTAACCCATGAGCAACCTACATGGTTTGATTAGTGTGTAGGAAAGCTACACTTGTTCTTTCATGGTGCATGTTTTCATACATATCTCTTTGCATCATGAGCAAGCTATAGGGTTAGCTTCCCTTTTGTTGTCACAAACAATGTGCATACATTTGGTTGGTGATTCAAACACTAAATGCACACATTTAGGGGGAGCTCATCCTAAGGTTTGGTTGTGGGACTAACATTGTTTCAAGCCTATTTTGTGTAGTCCCTTGGCGACGTGTTCCGGTGCGGTGCTTCATTCTAAGAGAATGCTATTTCACTCTCAATGTGATCTAACATCTCTAAAAGAGTGAATATAGCAACATGATCTTCATGCTATTGAGTCATGTCCTTGCGAGCTTATGTCTCTATATAAGTTCAAAGGCAAAGCACTCATACATTCCTAATCCTTGTGGTACCCCAAGTGTATTCTTTGCAAGCTTCTTTCAAGTGGTGTCACCTCCTAGTGATATCATTTCCAAGTGGCTCATCTCAATGTGGTGCCAACAAGGTAGAGAGGAACATCACCCGGAGGTATGCAATGCTCAAAAGAGTACAAGTGGTATCTACAAGTGGTAATGAGAACCCATTCGTCTTATCTCTTGTCCTTTAAGCTACCTCCTTACATGATATACTCTAAGCTTCCTTGTCTTACAAGCGTTTTTAGTTGTGCACTTGATTTTCACACTATCATGTTGTGCACACACTAAGGGGGAGCTTAGTTTGTATCATGCTAGTCTCATGAGCTTGTGATCTACCTTAGTTATTCGCACATGTGGTATCTTCATTGATATCATACATATGGATCATGGTTCATGCGGCTTTCTCCCTTGTATTTAACATTTCTCTTTGAGCTATGTTTACTAGGACTTGGTAGATTCCAATATTGTGGAGACCCTTTGGATACTTTTTGGAGATTTTATGCCAAAGGGGGAGAGATAGTGAAGAAATTGGAGTCAAAGCAAGGCAAACATGTAGAAAGAGGAAGAGATGGAGAAGGTCCAAGCAAGGGGGAGTATGATCTAGGGGAAGTTGGATGATGGTAAGCATCCAAGCAAGTGTAAGTGGTTCAATTTTGTCAATTCTTGCAAATTTATGCTTGCATTGATTGTGTTGTCATAAATCACCAAAAAGGGGGAGATTGTAGCGAACATGGCCACCATAGCCATTTGTTCAAATATGATTTTGGTGATTCATGTGCAACACAATCATCGGACTAACCAAAATGATTGAGCATGTCCTTGTAGGCATTCTAGGTTCCATGGATGCAACCGCACACAATGCAAAGCATGACAAAAGAAAAATATGAAGCCGGGACAAAGAGAGGAATGAATTAGATTTGTCCTGTGAATAAAATATTCTTAGATCAATCAAATTGTATGGAATGCTACAGAATCATGAAGATTATTCCACAAGATTTCCATAGAGTCCAAGATCATTAAAATCGGAATCCGGAGTGAAAAGTTATGCCCAAAATAAGATGTGCTGAAAACAGGGCATAGGATGATCCGACGGTCCAATTTTTGTGAGCACCGGATGAACTCCCGAGAAGAAGAAAATAAGTGTATAAGCACCGGATGATATGGTGGTACCATCGGATGAATGCGTCGGTTCATCCTATGCTTTTTCGGGAAACATACAGAGAGGTATTCGCGCAGAAATGGCTAGCACATGCTCAAAAAATGCTCAGGATGATCCGACGCTACATAAAATGCTCAAATGTGGAGAATTTCAAATGTGGGATGACGCTCAAAAAATGCTCAAATGCTCAGGATTTTTTCAGAATCTTGTAGAGAATTTCATAAGCTTTCCAATGAGTATAAGCTCGTCGAAAATAGAGTTCGGAGCAAAGAGATACGGGCAAAATACGGAAGGGCATACAGCAGCACAGGATGATCCGACGCTACATAAAATGACACCATCGGTTCATCCGACGATATATCTTAACTAGCCGTTAGAGCAACGGCTATATTGATGTGTTGGCCTATTTATACCCCTTCCACTCTCCCATTTGAAGGTGCTGGAGTGTGTGGAAGTGCAGAGGAGTGCAAGACACTTAGAAGATCATATCCAAGCCATCCAAGTGCTAAATTTGCTCATCCATAGACTTGCACATGCTTTGTGTGTGTGCTTAGTGCTAGGCTTAGCGTAGAGCTGAATGAGTGCAAGGTGTGCCTACCTTGTGAGGTGATTCTTGAGTGGATCAAGTTGTACAAGGTGCGCCGGAATCCTTGGGGCCTAAGTGGCTCACCGGCAATCGTCTTCGACCCTCCGGCTTGGTGTGGAGTGGCGAGGACACTTTGTGTGGGGGACGTGGAGACCCCCTTCCTAAGTGGAGGCGGCATCAAGGTGACCAAGGGAGCTTGGCGAGTGCCTAAGTGGCGAGCCTTTGTGGCGAGTCAAGTGGTACTCTTGGGAGAGACTTGGTGACCGGGAAGCAATACTCTTGTGTGAGTGCTTCGACAACGTGGACTAGGGGTGGCTTAGTGCCTACCGATACCATGGGATAACTCACGTGTCAAGAGTTTGCTTTCTCTCATCCCTCTTTACGTTTCCGCATTACTTTCTTGCAATCCTTGCTTGCCTTTACTTTCCTAGAGTAGTATCATGATAGGATTGACTATAGGTTGCAAAACTTGTTTTGAGATGGGAGTTTCACACTAGAACAACCATAGTTGCACATCTAGGTAGTATGTTCTAGTTTTACTTTATGCAAAAGTAGTGAAACCATAGGTTAAGGTTTTTAAAAGCCTAATTCACCCCCTCCCCCTCTTAGGCTACGAGCATCTGATTCCTTACAGTTGTACATGCCCTTACAACCGCATGACCTTAGCTCTTCCGGAAAAACGGAGTTTGCCGTGAGCAAAGCTTTTTGTTGTGAGCTTTTTGTTGGGCTCACGGCAAAATCCCATTTTTCACGTGAAAACTCATGGAAAAAGTCATGCTCACGGCAAAGGGTTGTTTGCTGAGAGTGGCTTTCGGCAAAGATAATATTTTGCGGTGAGCCTTTTTTGTATGATGGTAAAAAGGTGTATGCTGAGTGCGGCTCTAGGCAATGAATTAATTTTCTGTGAGCCCTTTTTTGGTCGACAGGAAAATTGAAGTTTGTCGTGAGTATTTGCAAAAACACTCGGCAAAGAGGAATTCAAATCACATTCTGAAGCTGTAAATTCAAGCAAATTAAAAAACTTTTAACTACAAAGTTTCATAACTTCTCAAGATGTGCAACATTTATTTGGGTCATTTATTCATTTGACAAAGTGGTAGTAATTTTGTTCATAAAATTTATATCTCTTATATAGTTTAATAGTTTCATGTAACTATATGAGATATATAAGATTTCTGACGAATGTTACTACCAATATATGGAATGAAATAAATGATCAAAATAAAAGTTGTAGACCTTCAGAAGTTATACACGTTTGTAGTTGAACATTTTTTAATTTGAATTACTATTGCCAACGAAAAGTATGTCCAATTTTTTGAAGTTTGAAAATTTGAATTTTTCAAACGGCTTCAAATGGAGAAACATTCGAAATAAAATTTGTAGATCTTGAGAAATTATGAAACTTTGTAGCTTCTAACTTTTTTATTTGAAAACATATTGTTGTTGACGGCTGTTAAGTACCACTTTTAGGCCGTCAATACCTGCATAGAATAAACGGAAAGTGTTCATCAACACTAGAATAGGAGCTTATACTGACAAATTCCACAAGTGACGATGTATATCTAAATGCAGGTACTTAGCACAAGAAATAGAGCAAAAGCACACCTTATCCATCCACCTCATCGACCCAAGCCTCCTTATCCCAGCCAATGAGAGGCTGCCATGCAAAGTGCCACGGATTGTTGATGTCACCAATCCAAGGGAAAGAGGCCCGACGAATTAGACGCCGCCACGTGTTCAGCACAAGGATTAAAGGGTCCACAACCCGAGCAAACCGCCTCCAAACCACGTGGACACCTGGAACCTTCATAGGGACCCACCTGCCAGCCACCTGGAGAAAGCACAAGGCGAGTGGGGCCACCCTGGGGTCGGCCGACCCCTGGGATCGGCCGAACCGACATTATGTCGGTTCATCTCGGCCTTCCACGTGGTGGTCTCTAGTTGGTTCCTGGTTGCATTCCTGTGGTGCTTGGGGTGTTCTCGCGCGGTGACCCGGGCCTATAAATAGAAGGAGAGGGGGTAAGAATGAAGACACATTCCAAGTTCTCCCCTCTCTCATTTCCTCACTTGGAGAGGTGAGTCCTCACCTCTCCATGTGTAGTTGGGTGTAGGTGCTATGTAGATGGTGGTGTGGGTGAGACTCCCATTTGTTCTTCATTTAGAGCAAAGTGAGTATTTCTGTATTTCCCTTTTAGACTAAAGTGATATTCATGCATGGGTGCATGTTCTTGAGTTCTTCATCTGTTCATCATTTAGAGGCTCATGTTCTTCGTGACACGATCCTTCGATCTTGTTGACTAGATGAATAATTCTGCATTCCGTTTGTGTGAGTTATCTCATTAGATCTTATTGGAATACCTTAATTGGTGCTTAGTCGTTCGACCTCGCGCCACCTCAGTTCAATGATGGGCAAGGTCTAGCTGTACTCGCGGGTTCGTCACTCCGTCTTTATACGGAGTACTATAGTATGCTACGGGAGTGCCTAGACGTAGTCGTATTATAGTAGTAATCGGTGGTGTAGACGTGGTGTCTAGACTACGGGTTATCCTTCGATTACCCTGTATCCCACGGTTTGTCTTGGGGTAGGCCGCGGTAGTGACAGCCATTGGACCCTTATGGAATCCCCCACGTTCGGATACAAGTGTAGGCAACCATTTGTCGTGAACCGACTGTTATAGCCAGGAGGGTCCGGTGTCCGAAGCGAGATCCTTTGCAGCTTGTAACCCCTATAACCGAGCACCCCATCATCTCTCTACCCAAGCAGGGGCTTGGTGTCCTTGGACCGACTGTACGAAGGTAGTACACACACGTTCCCTTGGATTCGATACCCTTGGAATACTCCTAGGTGAAAGCTACAACAGTGTCCGTGTGCTTGCGGATTTATTCGTGTGACGCTAAAATACCCAACAAGCTTTCTGGTGCCGTTGCCGGGGAACGGTTGCTGTATCTATCTTAGAACCTAGTGGTCCTCGTATGTATCTTTTTCGTTTTCTTCTACCTTTACCCCCATTACCCTTCGAGATATCCTTTTTCGTTTTCTTTATTTCTACCTTTACCCCCGCTACCCTTGGAAGGTTATCCTTGTAAACACCTTCCACCTTCGAGGAGTGAACCCTCAGAGCCATCCTTGTTAGAACTCATTCTTTCATCTGGCTGTCAGATTCACCCCTCTCTCATGAAGCTAATTCAGGATCTTTCCTTCTTGGGTCAATTCATGAGAACCCCCTCGATCATGTGAGAGAATACGAGTGCCTGATTGAAACTCTGAGTGAAATCGAAGAATCATTGGATGCTCGGAAAAGGGAATCTTTCCCGCTATCCCTCTCTGGGGAAGCACGGGATTGGCACCGTTGTTTTGGTAGAGACCCAATACGACGTGTCATCTCGTTGAGGATAAGGATTCTCAGTCTCAAGCAAGGTGAGGCATGGAATCACTTCGCCTTTTCGGCGGAAGATTGCCCAATCCTCCACGTTCCCGATTGGGTGTTGCTTCAGCACTTCTGGTATGGGTTATGGAAGGACAATGCCATGCGGCTTAATGTTCTCTCTGGAGGCTCTTTTGTGCACTTGGATGCTGCTGAGGGAAAAGAGATCGTGGAATATCTCCGGGATTTCAGCTCCCTTTGCATCCTGGTCGATGAGGTGCCCGGCAGAGGAAATGTTGAGCCACCTAGACTCATCATCAGCCGAACTGAGGCTTTAAGCTCTGGCTGAAGATACCATTCCTGATTAGCAGGAATCTAAGGGAAAGATTGCTTAGCGCAGAGTCTAACCTTGGGTTCCCCTCTCGTACCTCTTCTTAGACCTTCTCCCCGAGACCTTGTCTCGTGGGAGGATGGAGAGAGTAATTAGGAAAGGATGAATCATTCTCGGCCGGGATGACTTGTCTGATCCTAGTTATGATCTCCTAAGGAGAGTACGATTGGCCTATCATGTTCCTACGTTGAGGTTTGAGCTGAAGTGCCTTGCACTGAAGTTTCGTATAAACCAAGACATCGGTCTCTACTTTATAATCCAGTGGATTCATTTATCAGACCGAAGGAGCACGATCATTTACCGATCGAATGGAGTACATTCACTTCATATCTTAAGCCCATCGATCAATGCCGATCAGTCAGGAGAAGCTTAAACTTCATACTTTATGCTTAACTTGATAAATGCCCAATGGGAGTTGCACTTTCCAGCTTATCCATAACCTCCTGTTGGAACCTTAGGCTAGACCCGAGATGGCTCATCATTTTGATGAGAACATCAGTCCATCTACCTAAGGAAGGATGAGCTTAACCTCACCCTTCACCCGAACTCTAGCTCCTGAACGTACGCCGGCCGTTCGAGTTTCTACTCTATCCTCTTTTGGAGGCCGAGTATTTTCCTGAGCTGAGTTCAGTCAGAGATCAGTTGCGAGAGCGCTAGCCTCAGTGCTCAACCTTCCGTCTCCGAGGTTCACCCTGGTGATATAGCTTCTCGAGTCTTGTGATCGCCCCAGGAGCTGTCTTAGTCCCCCTGGAATGATCATGTCTGCTTTTAGCTTTGCTATCTTTTGGACTCGTGTTCGTATATGGCGCTAACCTTGCAGCTAGAGCTTCACTGCTTCATTGATGATTGGTGGTGAGATGGGAAGGACACCACCAATGTGGCTGCAAGAGAAATCTCCCATGGTCGAGCTTATGACCATAATAAACAAAGCACTACCAGGAGATAGCCTGGATTGGCATAGGTTTTATTTCCCTTACAAATAAAAAGCAAGAACATGTTTTTAGGATAAGTTGTCCTTCGGGTACTTTTGGTCACTAACCTTTCAGGTGGATATTGAAAAGAATGATGGACAGATGATGCCTAAGAACATGTGAGCCGCATCAACTACAACACTTTGGTAAGATTTTGGTGAGGGAACATTTACAAAGGAAGCTTGATCTCCACACACTTGAGTTTCGTTGCTTAGCGATGTAAACTCCAAGTGTGAGGGAGATATGTGAGCATCCCAAGTAAAGTTCCTCTCATGCCAAATCTTATCCTGGTGTGAAGAAGATGTTAGCTCTTGCATCTTGCCCGATTAGCTAGGTAAGTCCTGCTTTTGACTTCAAACAAAGCCCTTCCGGGAGGTTGCCCGAGCTTCACCGTTATGCGCTCATGCTTATGTTCCCTTTGAAAATAGCTTGATTATGCCTGCATGCCTCTTTATCTTTGTTCATATGCTCTGGTTTGAGTGGATGATGCATCATACATTCATAGACTGTTTTAAATTAAGCATGGTGCTTAGGTTAAAGCTGTCTTCTTCAGTCAAAACAAGACATGGTGTCGAGTTTTGATTGATGAACCTTAGAGTTATGTTTTCATAAAATCTTGGTTGCATGTATGTGGACTAACCCCTGCAGATAATCATCAAATTCAAACGGGTAAGTCATCAAGTTAGATTCAAATGGGAAGGTAAGTAAAGGTTTGGATTCATGTTGCACGACATACAAATGAGGTGCATATGACCTCTCGAAGGTCCAAGGTAAGTATATCCTCCCTTGTTTATGGAGTGCAATATTGATCTAACCTTGCTTGAGTAAATGACATGGTGACGAAAAAAATATATTTGCTTTCAAATAAAGGCTCTATGGTTCTCAAACCAGCAGAGTCCATCTTTTGTTTCCACTTTTTGCTCGAAGAACACACCAGTACAAGCACCAGTGTGGGGGAGTTCTCTCAAGCTCGTCATCAAAGTATTCACTTCAGAACTCCCACACAAGGGTTGCACGACATCGACTACACCTTCATGATGAGAACAAGGTAAACTAGAGTGAGTTGGCTACCCCCTCGGGTCAGCCAAATCACCACTAGTCTTCCTTGTTCCCTATATCCTTCAGGAGCGATGGTCTGTGCACCCTTATCTCACTCTCCCTCTACCCATGAGTTTGAATTATGTTCAATTGTTATCCAATAAATCAAACTCAAATAATGGTGCTCAGCTTGCTCTACATGATTCCTGTGGTTGGCTTGCATATGTTTTATTCCTTACTCATTGTCTTGATGCTTGTGAACAAATATCATTAGGGAACTCATGCTTATCTAAGTAGTTTACGTTTGTGATACGGTTTGATGATATGATCTTCGCTCTTTATGTTTGAGTGCTTGGGAAATTTATTTACAAACATGAAAACCCTTTGCAAAGCTCCTCTTTGATATGTCACAGTCCTACCAAAGCCATATGATGTTATTAGTTGAAAACCTTATACTCATATGCTGCTTGTTATTGCATTGAGCTTTGTCAAATTCTGTGACCCTTTTGGGAATTCTTTTCATGCTCTCATGATCAAGATTTATGTGCACACCACCATTTCCCCCTTGCCATGCTTCTACTCTGGAAGTTAGCATTGTATCATTCATCTATCCACCTACATAAATGCTTCATTGTATGCATTGATTTCTCTCTCCTCAAGTAATTTATAAAGAGGCATGGCTATCTAAAAAAAATGGGGACACATGAAGGTCCCTGCAGTTATGAAAAAAAAGAGAAAAAAATGTGGGCACATGAAGGTCCACTAAAAAAGAGAGGATAGCCATGCTCTCATAAGACTTTTCACATATATATGAGAGAGAAAATCATGCAATGGACTCATTCATCATATGATGGTAATAACTAGTACCTACTCTGGGGCTAGTGTCCACCTTACCATCACCACAGTATTTCATCGTGTATGGTAATATCTAGAACCCATTTCAGGCCTAGTATACACCTTATCATACCTATCATATCCATACACGTGCACATCTTGATCTGATTGTATGAATTGCTTTTCTACTGGATCTAGTCTTTGACTTTGCAATATATGTGATGCAAGTATGCTTATCTTTATCCTACCCTGAGCTCCACATATAGCCATCATTAGAAGTAGGATGAAAGAAAGGCAAATCAAATGCCTTGGTGAGGACATATACACTTTGAGCGATCTGAGAGAATCAAATGAGGAGCTAAGCAAGGTTTGTTTTGAAAATTATTGCAAAAACCCCAAGTTACTTGACATGATGAGTAGGAGTGACTTGATTCATCACCGTTCCATTCTTCAACTACCCAAGATGGCATGATAGACACTCCACATAGTTCACAAGTGCAAGGTATGGTTTGGAATATCTCTTATGCTAGCTTCATACCTTTGGATATCATGTACCACCTTGATCTGACTCCCTTTACTCGGGACGAGCAAAGGTCAAGTGTGGGGGAGTTGTTGACGGTTGTTAAGTACCACTTTTAGGTCGTCAATACCTGCATAGAATAAACGGAGTGTTCATCAACAATAGAATAGGAGCTTATACTGACAAATTCCACAAGTGGCGATGTATATCTGAATGCAGGTACTTAGCACAAGAAATAGAGCAAAAGCACACCTTATCCATCCACCTCATCGATCCAAGCCTCCTTATCCCAGCCAATGAGAGGCTGCCATGCAAAGTGCCACGGATTGCTGATGTCACCAATCCAAGGGAAATAAGCCCGACGAATCAGACGCCACCACGTGTTCAGCACAAGGATTAAAGGGCCCACAACTCGAGCAAACCGCCTCCAAACCACGTGGACACCTGGAACCGTCATGGGGACCCACCTGCCAGTCACCTGGAGAAACCACAAGGCGAGTGGGGCCACCCTGGGGTCGGCCGACCCTGGGATCGGCCGAACCGACATTATGTCGGTTCATCTCGGCCTTCCACGTGGTGGTCTCTGGTTGGTTCCTAGTTGCATTCCTGTGGTGCTTGGGGTGTTCTCGCGCGGTGACTCGGGCCTATAAATAGAAGGAGAGGGGGTAAGAATGAAGACACATTCCAAGTTCTCCCCTCTCTCATTTCCTCACTTGGAGAGGTGAGTCCTCACCTCTCCATGTGTAGTTGGGTGTAGGTGCTATGTAGATGGTGGTGTGGGTGAGACTCCCATTTGTTCTTCATTTAGAGCAAAGTGAGTATTTCTGTATTTCCCTTTTAGACTAAAGTGATATTCATGCATGGGTGACTTGTTCTTGAGTTCTTCATCTGTTCATCATTTAGAGGCTCGTGTTCTTCGTGACACGATCCTTCGATCTTGTTGACTAGATGAATAATTCTGCATTCCGTTTGTGTGAGTTATCTCATTAGATCTTATTGGAATACATTAATTAGTGCTTAGTCGTTCGACCTTGCGCCACCTCAGTTCAATGATGGGCAAGGTCTAGCTGTACTCGCGGGTTCGTTGCTCCGTCTTTATACGGAGTGCTATAGTATGCTACGTGAGTGCCTAGACGTAGTCGTATTATAGTAGTAATCGGTGGTGTAGACGTGGTGTCTAGACTACGGGTTAACCTTCGATTGCCCTGTATCCCACGGTTTGTCTTGGGGTAGGCCGCGGTAGTGACAGCCATTGGACCCTTATGGAATCCCCCACGTTCGGATACAGGTGTAGGCAACCATTTGCCATGAACTGACTGTTATAGCCAGGAGGGTCCGGTGTCCGAAGCGAGATCCTTTGCAGCTTGTACCCCCCTAGAACCGAGCACCCCATCATCTCTCTACCCAAGCAGGGGCTTGGTGTCCTTGGACCGACTGTACGAAGGTAGTACACACACGTTCCCTTGGATTCGATACCCTTGGAATACTCTGAGGTGAAAGCTACAACGATATCCGTGCGCTTGCGGATTTATTCGTGTGATGCTAAAATACCCAACAATTGTCAACAAAAAACTAGATTTGAATCTCTCAAATTTGAAATTCAAATTTTGTAAACGACCCTGAATGGAGAATCTTGCGCAAGGGGGAGAGGAATGGACCACGGGATGTCTCAGGCAAAGGTGGAGTCGTGCATTCGTTTGATGTTACTGAGGACACGGGGCGTGCGTGCAGGATTGGGCATGAGTCGCGCGTGTGCGGGGAGAAGGATTGGTCCGGAGGAGCTCAACCGTTGGATGTGAGTGAGTGAGTAAGTGAGGAGGCTAAAATCAGTTTGGTTCATTGGATTCACAATGGTTGGATTTCTGTCTAGATTTTGTTGGGTGTATTTAGATGTGAGATGACTATTAAGATGTTAAGTTGTGTAGCTTTAACAAAGAATTGAATTGGTAAGTTTTATAGTAGTAGTGATAGAAAGGTGGACAATTCACTTATATACTCCACCACCTCCTCCTGTGCAGGCTCGCCCAGACCGCATACGTGGATATTGGAGTGGACTACATTTATTCAATTTAATCACGGCCGTCGGGATTCGAACTCGAGACCTCTGCATCTGATACCATATTGAGTTGCATGCACCAACCCGTTCAACCCAAAAGGTAAGCTGATAGAAAAATATGGACAATTATTCACTCATACTCCGACACAGACCACCACAGCCACAGTTTCTAATTTTCTATCACGAATTCATTATTCACTATACACGTTTGATTAATCTACATAATATATGGATAAGTATAGACATATAGTAATACTAGTTATTATCAATCACATCAGCTCAATGCTTCTTCCAAGAATTACAGTAAAAGCAGCCAGATAGTCGGAGCTTTCCTGCCGCCTTCCTTCCCCTCCTGTGTGCCTTTTCTCACTACGTTGACATCATTATTGCTGTCGCAGTGCATGTCCAGATGCATGCTGGATTGATGGAGCTTTACAATGTGCAGCTACCTCTTGATCAGCTGCGCTGCTTGATATAACTACACCTCTCTTCTACAATGTGATGCAATACAGAGGATCTAATCGAAACAATAATACACACTTTGAAGTTTGAACAAGGCAGTAGGGGCATCATGGAAAGTTAGTTTTATTTCCTAACCACAAAATCCAATCACTAATATACAAAAGCTAGCCTAATACCATTGGAAGGTTTGCCACATGTTTCGAATTTTTGTAAATTCTTGTAGGGAAACTCAAATGAGAAGTGATAGTATAGTATCACTGGTAGAGAAGTAGCATTTAGTCCCGGTTTGTAAGGTCGGGATTAAGCAGGACAGGCAAAAGCCCCCCTCCCCCGCCCCTAGTCCCAGGTCCAAAGGAGTCTTTAGTCCTGGTTGGTAGGTCCCTTTTGTTCGGCTATTTTTGCTTTGTAATTCTAATTATTGTTTCTCCAATTATATGTGTATATTCTAATTGTTGTCTCACCTATATATCCACACATATGTACTTACACTAAGGTATCTATGTATACACGTCTACTATACGTACTTGCACTTATATATCTATGTATTTAAACTTATATATACATAAAAAATTTTACAACAAAATAGACAGTATGTTTAAAATTACGATATATATAACATAATATCCTTCAATTCAAATTCATAGTCTCAACTTCTCCTGGATGTGCTAGGTTGGTCAAGTGGATGTCCGCCATAATGATGTTCTCCTTTTTGATTAACCACCTCGTCCACTAGAAATCCTTTGAGACCTTCTTGAACTGCCAATAGACGACCCTTCTCAATGAGTGTGTCCTTAACCATATTGATATGTAATGTGCAAATATATTAATATATTAGACCCAATAATTAAATAAAAAGAAGTGAGAAAATGATGTATTATGAATAGGTTTATTGTACTTACACTATAATCTGCAGGGTTTGATCTTACGAAAATCTGTATGCCACTCACAAACGTAATATCAACATAAATTATTTTCTTGTTCCTGTCTCAAAAACTATAGTAGAGAAAAATTATGAAATATTAATGTTATAGAATTTAAATTTTCTCAAACTGAAGTTGTTATTTGGATTATGTACCAAAAAAATTGGTGAGAATTTAAGAGTTTCTTCAAATTCACCATGGTGTCAGGCATACATCCCAAGTACCTACAAAGAAGGAAGAAGGCAGACTCATACTAGGATTCCCTGCATTCCTAGTAGAACTCATATCATGTAATCCTACTAGGACTCCTACCTTGTAACCAACTCGGAACCCACCCCTAGACTATAAAGGAGGGCCGAGGAACCTAGATCGGCAAACCAATACCTCAACACTCAAGCGCGAGATGCAATATACACACCCCACAGAGGATGTAGGGTATTACGTTATCCTGGTAGCCCGAACCTGTATAAATATGTGTCTCGTGTCCTCGCGCATACCTTCGAGTTTCAGATCGGAAGATCTTCCACTCTTTATCTACTCCGCGGGTACCCCTAAGGAGGTTGTCGGTTATATAACTCCAACACACGGTTCCTACTAATGAATTTTCCAAGCTCTGAGAATAAAATAATGAAAGATATAGTGTTAGTAAAAGCAAACTATTGCATAAAATAAAAAGTCTTAGAATTATTAATTTGAAACAGATCAAGGTTTTTGTAGTTGTCGGGGTCTTTTCTCAACGAATCAAACACAAGGATGTTGTTGTGGTCGATCATAACTTTAAGAAGAATCCAGTGGAATCTATGTACATGCTCATAAAAATTAGAACTAAATAACATTAACTACAATTAATAGTAAAGAAAAATGTTTATTAGATGGTAATCGCACTTGCAATCCTTGTAATTTTGGAGAGACAAGGACCTGTAGATTGCGTTCAATGCTTTCTTTGGTTACTTCTGGACCTCCTGTTGGTTAATTGTCATTGGGTTCATGCAACCAACTCTACCATAACCCTTCTTGCACATCATAGTAAGTTTCATGCTACAGAAAATGAAAGACGAAGTTAATTAGTAAATTGGCACAGTCGGAACAATATTAATTAATAAACATATGACAAATAGACACTTATAGACACCAGGCGATGATAAGATCGGTATTCCGGCCGTCTAGATGATACACTTCACAAATATCTTCGAATCTCATCCGGATCAGCTTCTCACCTTCACGGGAAAAATCTTTCGGTCTAACAAGCATACCAAACACCTCTAGGTCTTTCACTGACTTGTTCATCATGTACCACTAATGAAATTTGTACATCTTAGTTGGCAGCTTCTTTACCAATTCTGGACTGACCATAGGCTATGCTATCTCAAAGGGCCATCTATATACCAAATTTCTATCCGGAGATGGCGGTTCCGCATTACCGAGAGCAGCAGCTAGAGGTATACCTACTTCTACCATAAAACTAATGACCTTCTCTAGCTTTTCTATAGGTATAACTGTAAGAGCTCGTTCATTTGTATTGAGGACAGAGGCAACGTAAATCGAGGACGACGGCACATTTATTCTCTTCTTTGCATCATCAGAGGCAATGTAACTCGCCGTCGACCCTCCTCATCTCTTCTTTTGTAAAGACTCGGAGAGCGAACGATCATAGTTTGTTTTTAATACTACCATTTTCTTGGTTGCTTCTTTCATTCCAACGAAAAACTTGAGTTTCTCTAGATCCAGTTGTTTTTTTTTGAGCTCCTTCTGTTTGCATTTTTCACTTTCTCGAAAAAACTCATGTACTTGTTCTTGTACAACCTCTTACGTTTCTTGTTCTGTCATTTTGTATGCTAGCTTCCTTTTAATGGATTTTTTTTTTTCTTTCTGCTCTGGTTGTTTCTACTTTGGTGGTTGCATTGGCTTGGAGTGCTCGGGACTTCGTTGACGCCTGCTTTGTGGCCGGTTGCTTTGACAGTGATTGGGGAAGGATGTCATCTTCATCACTCACAACAGAGAAGGATCGAGATGAAGATCGATTCAGAATATTCCCCCATCCCTCTATTCACGGCAAAAGTCGCCTCGCCTCTCCTCTAATCCGAAATCTCCACTAGATCCACCCACTAATTTTTAATTACAGTTTTGTTGAACGTCAGTAAAAATGAAGGATCAGTGCGATATTTAGGTCGGTCACTGATAGAGTGGTGATGTCGCAATGACCATGGCACCGAAGACCATAAAATGGAAAAAACGGCTCCTGTCAAGTGTCACCTAGCTAGTACTCTCCCAACTCGGATGATACTACCCGGAGGAGCTCCTGCAAGTAGTCGTCACCGAGGTCATCGAGCTCCACAATGCCGCTGGGGCACTGGCTGATGGACGACGTCGCCCGCGCCTGCGGCATGTCGACGGCCATGCCGGACGCGTTAGAGCATTGATCTGTCAGCGGCTGTAGATCTTGCCACGTACTCTTGCTGTTGCTGAAGCCGGTTGGTGAGACGACCTTGCGCCTGCGCGTGCGCTTGGAGTGCCGCCGTTTCAGCGCCAGGACAGGGGAGCCGCCCGCGCCGGCGAGCCCAAGCGGCCCCAGCGACTCCCGCACGCACTCCACGGGGAAGTTGAGCACAGCCATGGCGCCGCGCGCGGCGAAGGCAGGCTGGTCGTAGGCGAGCGCGGCAGCCTCCGGGGTGTCGAAGGTGCCGATCCACACGCGGGCGCCCTTGCGCGTCGAGTCGCGGATCTCTGCCGCGAACTTGCCCCACGGACGCTTGCGCACGACGATGAAGGCCTGCCGCTTGTCTCCCAGCGAGGCGCCCGCGTACGACCGCCGGTGATGTTCCGGTGTGTTCGGTGTGTTCAGCGACACCGACGATTCCTCCGAGGATGTTGAGGAAAAGACAGTGAGACAGTCGGAGCACTCGTCGTTGTTGGCGGCGGCGGCGTCAGCGTGGCTGCCGAGGAGGAAGGCGTCGATGTCCAGCGGCATGTCGTCGGCGTCGACCGTACCAGGGCTGCAGCTCCAGTGCTGATGATCGCGGATGGTCGAGTGTTCCATTGCCGCTGGCCCCTCCGAGCACATATAGGCGGAGGAGCACGACGAAGAGGACCAGTCGTCGGAGCACACCTCGGCAGGCAGCTCGTCGGCGTCGATGCCGTCGAGGAGGAATGTTTCGAGCTGTAGCCTGTAGTAGAATGTCTCTGGTGGTGGCGTCGATGGCTTGTGACACGACAGCTTGTTCTGTGGCAGAGCAGTGGTAGGAAGCGGAGGAGGTGCAGTGCTCCTGATCCATTTGGATTTGTTTGGCTTTGTGCGACAGGTAGAAGAAGAAGAGAAGACGGTAGAAGCAGCAGCAGCTCTGGTCGAGCCGTTGAGACGATGCATTGGGGTATTTATAAGTCTTGGATTTACAATTTCGAAAGTTGAGTCTCCTCGTCTCATGGAGTGGATGGGTGCGAATGAAGAAATCATCAATCATCATGGAAGCCGCCATACCGTGGATTTCAGTGGTCAGCAGAGTGGTGGCGGCGCTCGAGTGCTCCACACGTGACGTCCGGCGGCGCAGCGTCACTCCTGCTGCTTCTATGCTTCTTCCTTCCAACTCGACGAAGGAAGTAACGGACACATCATGCATTTTCTCTTGTCTGATTCTGTAACAAAACTCACTGCACACTTCTATCTGTAATAAAAATACAATACAGCTGCCTCTTTCTCTTACAAGAGAGGTTGCTCTCTATGCTTTCATTCAAGCTAGTGCCCTATTTTTCATCACTCGTCTACCTTATGAAAATTTTCAAATGAAAATACTTGGGACATCCCATGACCAATGGGTACATTCTTTCAGCGTCCTTGCAGGGTATACATCCATGATCAATGAAAAACTTGTTATATATCTCTCAACTATTGCCATATATAGTTTTCTGATGAAATGATGGTATAATCAACGAGACAACGTGTTATAATATCCCTCAGGACCGTCTCCGAAAATTCAGAGGCCCTGTACAAGGCTAATTGGGCCCTAAATTGGAGTGATGAAAACAATAAAATTAATTTATGCAATTCCAATCAGCTTTTTAATTATTCAATGAAACAAGAGTTTTTTAAGAACAAAAAATATCGTCACTCTATATTGCATTGTGCCCCTATACGTGTCCTCCTATACCTGGTGGTGCAAGATGGTGGCTGACGATTGACGCACCTCTAGCCATCTCTAGATGAAAGCATCTTGACACTCACAGGGGTGACAAAAAGGGAAAATGAATGATCAACAGACTAGTAGATCAGATGGGACAAACTCAAAGAAAATCAGGAGACAAAGACAAGTTATCCATCATCCCGAAGAATTTGAACCAACCATATTGCGTCCTGAGCTTCAAAACAACAACAAAAATACCCTACATATGGTTATAACTATGGTGTATAATATAATTTTGAGGCCCTTGAAATTTAGGGGCCCGTACGATCGCAGCCCGCACGGGCCAAGGGACAACCCTGATATCCCTCAAATATTGCATTTCTTCATAGCGCATGGTATAAACATGAGGAAGGACAAATACAAAAACAAGACTTGGTCTTGGATAATCTATTTTTTACTAATAAGAAATAGGCACCAAAGTTAAAGTTAAAGATAATAACAAGCCACTCCTCATAACAAATGCATAGATTTTGCTATGTATCTAGACACAGCTTATACCTAGGTGCGTACAAACAACTTCAAATCTAGAAGAGCTTTATAAAAATGGATGGAAGGATCGGAGTACAATTACATTGGGATGGGATGTCTCTGCACTTTTTGTTGGCTGGTACCACTACATCTTTAGATAGTTTGTTGTCTTCGGTATCAATTTGGTCTCAAGAAAATTCATGACATCTTCTCCGAGGATATATCATTGTGTTACCTAATTATTTCATGGTGGTTATTCTATTCAAGCCTAATTTTTTTGTTAAAGAACATAAATATTTCCATGAGCCATTGGAGGGGAAGTTTCAGGCATTACCTGTAAAAAATAGCTAGTGATACTTCCAAATATGTTGCATATATATATAATTATATATGCTCCCACTTTTCCATACCTATTTCATATCAGTTAATCATGACTTTATTGGGCGTGGTTAACCTCGTCATATTCAGTAATGCTAGCATATTTTTAGTCTGTAAAATATTGTACATATATGCCCAATCAATCATGACACAACGCCAGCCAACTCCCAGAAACAAACAATTATTTTAATGAGAATGCTTCTAGGCGACTGAACATGTTAGATAATTTTGCATATTTCTGTATATTTTATTTTCAGAATTAAACAAGATCAATTTCAACAATATGACTATGGTGAGTGAAACAAAGCATATGTATGTGTTCATGATTGACACAGGTTTAAACTTAACCAGAATGAATCAAAGAATTTCAGGAGATACCCATAGCGGGACGAGTGTCGACCACACCTGGTGCCTTGTTATCTGCTAAAATAGTCATACTATTGGGTGATCTTGTTCGTTGTAGCCATACATAAGTTGAAGAAGTGAAGAGTCAATGCAGTGCAATCCCTGGAACAACCTTTAGAAGTCGAGGGATGTAGTCATTCGGGTCACCAGGAAGTAGTCACTCGGGAGCGAGCAATTGCATCACACGCTCCCCAAAAAACTAACAACCTGCCTATCCTGAGCTGGATCTCTAGAGGCAGTCGAGATTCTCAAGAATCTGCTTTCACCAGTACTACACGCAGTGCTAACAATGGGAATGCGAGAACGGATAACGAGGGAGAAGGGAGAGATCTCCCGAACAAGAGTATTTGTTGATACATTCATGTGTCACGAGGAGGAGGGAAGCTGGCACCTTATATCAACCAAATGGACTGAACCTGGACACCCACTGTTAAGATAAGTGATCAATTCCGTAATCACTGTCTATTCTTGAGGTGAGCAATTAATTCCTTACTCACCATCTTCGATTAAGGTAAGGGATCAATGTACTAAGGCTAATCTCAGTGACAGTGTTATGGACACAGTTACCAAGTCGTCACATCAACTTTTCAGCATGATGACTCTATCACTCTGAATATACAGGTACACTGGCCCATTTTCAGAGATAGAATGCAGCATTTAAATCTTGCATTTGTCATCAACATGACCTGTGATCTTCTCTCAATGCAGGGTCATGAGTATTGGTAATTGTATCTACCTAAGGTCATCACCATGACCCTGTGATCTTCTCTCACTTCATTAATTTGGTGTCATGTCATAAAAAATCTTATGTGGTAGTCTATTAATTGTTGATGACCCTACCACTGAGACTGATCTAATTAATCAGTATCTATAATTAAGGTAAGCGGTCAATTCCCTATTCGCCTCCTAGAATTTCCTTCTCAAGTACCCATGGGGGATTATACACATTATAATTCCCCATCACTTAATTTCAAAAAAAAAATCCCCATCACTTATTATTAAGTTTTTTATTCTTTATTTGAAACAAATAAATAGGTTAGGCGCATTTATTCCAATAGAACAACCATGTACTTCTCTAGGAAATCCTGTCAGTCGTTTAACATGAACGTCGCTGCAACGTAACAGTCACAGATGAGGATGTTGAACTCTGTAATGACAAGGCAATTATAATACGTTGGCAGTGCGTTGCTTCGAGGAAGTAGCGGACAGCCAATTACGTCAGCCCGCCTGTCAACTCTTGGACATACTAAATGAAGTCGTTTGGGATAAGATTTAAGTTAAACATTAGGAATATAAGTCATGAATAACTTTTAAGTAGTTGAGTTTGGAAATGTTGAAACTACATCAATAGATTTGTCTTGCAAAATACTTTCATAAACGTATATATGTTAGTTTTTAATAAATATTTTTATAAAAATAAAAAGTTAAAATTGCACTTTGGAGACTGTGACGTTGTCCTAAATGACTTCATTTACCAAACCAGAGGGAGTATACTCCTTATACTCTCTCCGGTTCGGTATTAGAAGTCATTTAGAACAGTGACACAGTCACCAAAGCACAACTTTGACTTCTATTTTTTATTAAAATATTTATTGAAACTTTTCAAACCCTTATATTTTATTGCAATGTCGCTAAAACGAATATATTGGTGGTAACCAAAGAGAACATGCTACTGCGTCCAGCGTCCTTGTAATTATTTTAGACCAACATACAGCTGCATTGTTTATTAACTAGTCTTAAGAAAATGATCTACCCTAGCTCCTATACCTAACACAAAACAAATTAAAAGAGACAGTGGAGCCTGTGAGCGTGCCTCACGCACTGCACGCCCCAAAGAAATGAACTAGAGAGCACATAGCTCCACAATGCAAACCACAACTATAATAATTAGGCTAGGTGCAACGCATCCTCAACGTACGATGTAGCTCCTCGGCCACTAATATCCGGATTAATAAAACTAATCGAGTCTTATATACTAACAAATCAAATCCAGCCGGAAATCGTTCGGGGAATTCAGCGGGAGGAGATGCGCTTTCCTGCCGCCCGCCTTCCCTTCCTGCTCGTTACTCGTCCACATTCATGTCCATACAGATCGATGCAATTTTAATTTGCATTTTATAGCTAGCTTATATATTTTGCAGGAGACACACAACAATAAGAGGTGGCTTACTGGCGTGAGGATGATGTCAGTTTTTGCAGTTTCGGGCTGAGATTCAATACACATTATTAACGGCCTATATTATTATGGTGTAACTAGGGCTAATCTCAGTTTATAGTTTCATTATACTGTTACCAAGATTGAGAACTAGATAGGTAACCATGTGTGTGAAGTGTCGTGGGGATGAAACTTCTCTCACATTCTCTCACATGCTCGGGTCCGGACCATTTTGCCCGGTTCGGCCCGGTTTTCTTCCCATCGCTTCTCGTGTCTTCTGGAACTTCCCCTTTTTGCATATGGGTCTTTGACATCAGTTTCTCCGCAGTTTGGATAGCGCTCCTTGTCGCGCAAGCTTCAACATTTTCTGTCCAGGTCCTCGGAGTTTTCTGCCTTCACAGTTTGGTCCTTGGGCCTCTTGGAGTCATGTTCACCTCGTGTCTTGACTTGTGCCGGGCTTCATGACCTTCTTGCAAAGTGCTCGATGAACTATACCCGGAAGTCCTCGTTTAGGTGCTTAATCCCTGTGTAAACAATAAACTCCAAATACCACATGCGAGTGCGAACTTGACATATCATGAGGGTTAGGATCGTTAGTTTGGATATTAAATCAATACCAACATTGAAGGTAAACTCATGGCTAGGTTGACGGAAATTCACCGTAACAGCTCCCCCATGCTTAAACCTTACTCGTCCTCGAGTAAGTCTTCAATGGATATCATCGTTGCCTTTCATTGTTCATACCCTGCACTTGATCATACACGAGAAAACATAATGCTCTCTAAATTTATATTTGTTAAAGTTTCATAGTGTACTAGCCTTCATCCCTACGGAGGGTGGATATCAATTAAGTTATTCCCACAAGTAATTAGTCATGCTCCCAAATTTCAAATGAATCTCAGAAATTTTGAAGTGTAGAGTAAGATGAATAAAAAGAGCTAAACCAAGTTAAAAAAATTAAACCTTCTTGCATCTTGCTCATGAACTCTCATCTCATCTTGTCTCTCAAGCCTAATTGTTCTACTCCTTTCCCCTCTCAAAATATATATAAGTGGTAGGCTTTATATGGAGCTTTTGGGAAAAGTTTTAGTCCTACCAAGATATTATTATTGAGATATTATCAAAACAAGACAAGCTTCTCATGGTCTTACCGAGACTCGTCAAAAAGGTAATTGGAAAATAATGTTGTTTCAAGGAGGGGGAGAGAGAAAAATACACACACTTGAGATAGGTGGACATGTGCAAATGGCAAAGAGTGATCCCGAGGCACAAGCAAAGTCCTCATTATCAGATTGCACATGGTTGAAAATATGAGTATGGGTCTTGATCTTAAATCCTCTTGAAATTCCTAATGCATCTAGAGAGCCGGAGAGCTTTATATATATAGAGTGAGACTAATGGGAGCCCAGGACTTCCAATAGCTATTGGAAGCCCCAGCCAGCCAGCCTATTAGCCACCTCTCACTTTCCTGCCAACTAGCCACGTGACCCACTTCCCACCTTTTAAAAAAAAAGCTTCCCACCTTCCCATCCCTGCCACCTGACGCATGCATGCATGCAAACCCACCATTTTTCATTTTTTCGCGATAATTCTTCACACAAGATTCCAATTCAGAAACAGTTTTCACCATAAGATTCGTGACATTTTTATGCACAATTTGAGATCCATTGTGAATATTTTTTTTGAATTTTTTGAATTCAAAATTTTATATGACCATAGATGCCCGAACGGCAGGTTTGTATGACCCGGACTACATGTTTGTATTACCCAGCCGACATGTTTGTCAGATCTGGACTATGAGTTTGCATGACTCGAACTACAGGTTTGTATGATCCGCAATGATAGGATTCTATGACCCGGACTACAAGATTCTATGACCTGCGAGGCTGCGACAACATGTTTCTAAGACCCGGATGACAGGTTTCTACGACCCAAACGACATGTTTGTATGACCCGAACCCAGACGATGGGTTTGTATGATCCCAATCCCAACAACAAGTTTCTATGACTTGAACGACATATTTCTATGACGCAGGTCATAGAAACCTACCGTCCGGGTCATAGAAACTTGGCATTCGGGTCATATAAACTTGTAGTCCGGATCATAGAAACCAGATGTCAACATTTGAAATTTGAATCCAAGTGAATAAACTTGTAGTCCGGATCATAGAAACCTATGCATCTTGGTATATAAACCAACATCTTTTTATAGGATTTTCAAATTCAACGGGAAAAATTCATGATCTGTCGGGATGATTTTTAACTTGTCATTTTTCGAGTATAGAAACACAATGACATGAGCGTAGAAATTTAAATTATGCCATGGAAGCAACATGATGAAATCATATAAAAATGCATCTCATCGTATGTGATACTCGTAGGTTCATGAAAATGCATGGAACATCTCATCGTTATAAACCAATGAGGATCATCATATAAACATGAAATTTGCATTCATACACAAGCTCGACACAAAGGACCATAGAAAGCAGTGTTGCTAGTAATACAAATTAGTGAGAACCATCGTATTTTCATGCACAAGAATTTCTATGCTCAAACACACGCGTATATATGATCTCAAAATTCAAACTCAGTCATACAATTTAGTGAGGACCATCATATAAATATGGAATTTACACACACAATAATTTCTATGCTCAAACACAAGCGTATGTATAATCTCAAAAAAAACCTAATTGTTAGAACCACACATTACAAATACGAGATTAAGAACAAGCAACGAAAATGATGTTTTCCATTCTGTTCCAGAACTTAGAGCTCCTCTTCCACTTGCAACTCTCATGTGCATAGAAACCTGCAAGCACCACATATATACTTAGTCAGTCAAACAATTGGGTTTGTTCAACTGGGTTTGTATGCTCTGTCACAAGCATATATATTACCCAGTCAATCTTGTTAGGTCAATTATACAATCTCGCAGATAGTATATATGCTCATATGCTAGCACATGTATGATCAAAATGTCATAAACATAATACAAACAGCCAAAGTGCCATACAATCTTGTTTATTCAGTCATAGATGAATCAATCCAACCAATTCAAGATGGCAGGCCTCTAATAATTTCCGATGATTTGGAGTGCGATATGTACCCAACGGATTATAGCATGGACCCTTGGTTTGATGTTCGCTAAGCTACCGAGTTTGTAGAAATCGCACTGCAATGTCGTAACAATGATCCAAGCACCGAGGTATGCATCAAAGGCATAGAAACTACAAGAGGAAGTCATATAAACATGCATCCTGTAGCTTCAGGGGGATTCGGTCGAACACCTCACCTGCGCCGGACGTCTTGCCTGAGCTTGCCCCATCGGAGCTCGCCGGGCTCGCCGCCGCCGCATGCTGCATCGAGAGGAGGTCTCCGGACTCACCTATGGTTTGGTGTCACAGTTCAAACATTTCGTCGAACACGTCGTGGTCGAGGTGGGCCAAGGCAGCAGCTTGTGGTCCGTCGTCGTGCGCCAGATCTCGCGGAGCTCCCCACACCAGTGCTCCCGTCACCCTCCGCCGGGATCTTGCGGAGCAGTCTCGCGGAGCTCGCCAGCGGGGACATCGCACTCAGCCGCAGACCTGAAGGACCCCGAGGAAACCACCGCGCCCGCTGCTCCGGAGTCCGTCCGCGCGGGGAGCTCGGGTTAGGTGACGAGCCGGAGAGGCGACATCGCGAAGCAGGATGAGCCGGTCGTCGCCGAGCCCGTCGAGATCTGGCGGAGGTTGCCGGACCCGCCGCCGTCCGCCGTGGGGCGCGGGATGCGCGCCGCCACCAGCCGGGGTTGCGAGCAGGACGAGGGAGGCGAAGAGGAAGACGACGCAGGCAGTCGACGAGATATGGAGAGGCGCCGGCCGTCGTGGATCTCGCGGCTAGATGGTGGGGAGCTCCGCCCGTGGCGGCTTCACGGGCAGCGCGCCGTCGCCAGGCCGGCCGCGCGGGGAACGCGCCGCAGCCGTGGATCCTCCTCGCCGCACCGCGCCGCGCGCCTCCTCCGGGGGCAACCTCGCCGGCCACGCGGCGGGGGGCACCGCGTCACTGCGCTCAGATCTCGGGGGTGGATCCGTTCCGGGGGGTGTTTGTTGTTTCGAACCGGGCTGGTGGGTAATGAGGAGATAGGGTGGGGCCCACGCACGTGGATGGCCGGGTCGCTGCTTCGGTGGGCAGGCAGGTTGGGTTCCACCGTATGGCTGCGGCTCTCAAACCAGGTCGGGGCTTCCAATAATTATTAGAAGCCCTAGACTCCCAATATATATATATAAATATAAAACACATACTCCGTGGCCGGCTATAGAATAGCTTATTCTACAGCCGGGTCGTCTGACCACATCCACCGAACCAGTCTTGGTCCCGGCCTTGGCTGCTGCATGCATGAGCTGCTGAAACATGCATTAGCTATGGTGATTATGGTAAATAAATAGGCCAGCAAGGGTCCAGGAGTTATTTCAGGTTGACTAGTTGACGTTTGTTTCCGAGTCACGGTTTGGGGCTTCCATGCATGGGTTACGATAATACGTGAGCAAGCAAGGTTTGGTACACTTGCATGTGTATGTGATTTTATTTTTAATCAGGCATCCGTGGCACATATTCTAGAAATAAATAATTTTCCAGTCTGGTAAATAGCTAAATTGAGTTAATTACAAGAACAAAGGTATAGGTTTTAGTAAATCACGTTACTGCATAGTATATATGCTAGTAAATCAATTCCAAATGCATAGCCAGTAGATCCTAGTAAATCATTTATAAAATTCTCGTAAATCATAGTTATCAAATTACAATGGTAGCCAGTCATATATTCTAGTAACCCTCATTTGAGGTCATAGATGATTCTTGTAAATTATTTACATAAAGTAGTGCACGAATCATATGTATGGTAACTCCACATCCGACTGAAGTTACGAGAATACATGAACCGGTTTGTGGCCGGCCATAGAATAGTTTATTTAGCACTCAGGGTATTGAATAATATTCAACACTTTGCCGGAGCGCCACCCAAATCCGGTGAACCGTTTAAAATCCCCGCTACCGTAAATACCTCAAACAAAACGTAAAGACTTTGGCCATAAAACCCCCACTAATGACAATGGTGCTATTAATTTGTCATTGAATGGAAAATACTCACTTTTCCTCCTCTCTCGCAAACCACTTTCATTGGATCGAGTGTAACGAGACCACGGGCGCCGCCGCGGCAAGAACAGCAGGCCTCACTCCCACGCATTGACGCCATGGCAGACGTTCCTGCTTGATCGCAATCATCACCGGTGGTGCAGCCAAATCCAAGTGCGACAGATGTTGGGAGCATATTTTGGCCGCCATTTCCCCACAGGCCGACCTGAGTTCCAGCCAAGTGGGGGCAAAGCCATGGATTTTGGCTGTTGCGCCTCTATGTTGTGCATAGGTAATGGAATCTTCATGATATTTAATCCCGCAGGTGATTAATCGATTCCCAATCTGTGTTTTTCCATCTGTTGCTCTCGATGACCTGTGTTTGATTCTGACGCACACATGTATATAGGAGATGCACGTGAAGATCTACAATCCAGACTTCTTGATTGTCGTGCTCTTCCGGCGCGATAGTGCGTTGCTGGCCGCGATTGAGTGCAGGTGCTCCGGCAGATCGCCCTTGACTGGTTGTGGCCCATTCGTACTGTTGATGGAGGTGATTGGGTAACGGCTTCGTCCATAGCAGCTCGAGGCACGACAATAGCCTTTGTCATCGATGACGTCCCATCCAGACAGAGAGGTCGTTGGGGGTTAATTCGTAAGTAAAATTATTTCTTTATGTCCACAGAAGGCTATTTGCTTCTTTATGTCTGAAAAACTTACTTCTTCGAACAACTATGATTGGAGCAACTCTGCTTCAACATTTGAATATTACTCATCACAATTTCTACCAAATAAGACTTGTTTTTTTGTTCATATTCAAACAACATTTGTCACAATTTTGAGTACTATTTCCCATAATTTAGAGTGGTATTTTTGTGCTTTAGGAGTTAACAATTTTTACTACCACCACACCAAACAAGAAGATTTTTACGGCCATTGAGCTTGCCGGAGCTCCACCTAGAAACATCGACGTCGCGTTGAATATTATTTACTGCTGGCATCGTTGTTTCGTCATGTGCAAAAGAATTATGGTGTTGGTTGACAATCTGCAACCTAGATGATTTCATGGTTGCAAGATCAAATTCAATGAGATTTTACAATTGTGGAGGCATGGGGCTTCTCATCGTCCTCGGCCGAATTTAATCAGCCATGGTTATAGTGTAGTTGACCAAGAGACATTATAATGGATGAGCACTGTAACTGAGATTCGATTTTTACTACTTGAGACAAAGGGAGTAAATTGTCGCAGCATGCCAAATAGATCGATGTTCAACTAATTTTTATGGTTGCAGGAATGAATCGCATGGATTTTACGGTTCTGAAAGCTCAAGTTGTTTGATACAATATAAGCATGACTGCTTGATGATGCTTCCTGCTGCGTATCTTGTCTTGTTTTTTGTAGTACATGATGTTCAGTTTAAGGAATGTACTCACAATTGTTTTGGTAGCTTTCCGATGCATCTATCATTCTTCGCTTACATGTGATGGAAAATTTTATTTTCGAGTACAAGGAAATCTAAAACAATATTCTTCAGAGTCTCCAATTAATTGTTTTGTATCATGAGTGAGATTTCATTATAACTAAAAGTCATCAGGAAAATACTACTCCAAACTTGGGAAATACTCATTTAAGGTACTCATTGCTTATGTGGATAATTACTCCATAGTGATGACTAATTACGCTTTTGTGAAAAGATACTAATATCTAATTACTCCTTTTCGAATGGCTCCAAACTCATCAACATACCAACTAACTCTTCGTTGCAGGGTCTATAGGATATTCCCTACTCAGATGCAATCTTTTCAATGGCTACTAAATACTCCAGGTTCTACAAATTATTTTAACGTGGTAGACAAATCCTATTACTTATCCAAGAAATTAAAATTACTTCTGAAGACAATCAGCGTTGGAGTCTCTTTGGAGGGTGATTCATGCATGGAAAGGAGTATGTTGCTGGTGAAATCTCCCTACACTACAATCTCGCAACGCTAGTAACCGACAACTGTGTGCAAGGATTAACTGCACCTGAAATCTCTCGCAATTAAGTTTAATAAATTGTGGATCTGAATTCACTGAATATGAATGCTTTCAACTTGCATATATTTTTCGTCAACAGATTGACCAAAAATTTAAATCATGTAATAAATATGAAAAATGAAGAACAAACAAAGTGTAGGGAGCCTAGGCTATTAGCTTCTTCACCGCCTGTCGTCATGGTCATGGCCTATGGAACCAAAGCTACAGGCTTTGTCCTACTCGATGCAGCACGGTGTAGGGATGGTGGCATGGTGCCCAGATCGTGGAGGCCAGAGCACAGACGACCACGCGCACCAACAGCCACCAGCGACCAACAGTACGTCACACCGACGAAGCACAACGGCCACAACCGGGGATGCCACGAACCAGTCAACCGTGCCGTCATCGTTGCATGTTCGATCGTGGAGGATGCACACCAAATAATCGCGACCAGCAAGAAGTAAAGATCTGGCGGAGCACGAGGCTAGGCCAGGATCACTAGAAATCAATTCTCCCTTGCAAATCTGCCGCAGGTTAGATCAATTTATACAAGTGCGCATTCAAACGGATGAAAGATTGGATCCCATGCCGGTTTTTACTACCTGGATTGATAACGGAGTAAAGTTGTGATCAATTGGGCTGCCTGAGCTCCGGCGACTCGTCCGCCGTGCGTGCTAAATAATATTCACCACACAGTGTGGTGAATATCCAGGTCCGATATATATATATATATATATATCTTTTTTTCTTCTCTCCTTTTTTTTATTTTTTATATATTCCTCTTGAACTCTAGATTACATTGTACCTACCTCCTTGGCAGCTCCCCCCATGCTTAGACGATTGCACGTCCTCGGGCAAAGATGTGGAAAATTTTTTTGTGCCAAGGTAGGTACTAAAAGTTCTATATTTCCCTGTAGAGAAACACTTGAAATCTTCTAGGGATCCTTCACGCAACCTTCATGTCGTCTTGGAGGTCTCCCAAAATTATATTTCAATCCTTGGCACCTTCATTCTTGTGATCTTCCTCGAAATATTCATCTATACTCAAATGATAGGTTGTGGTCAAGGAGGTAAACACAAAAAGATATATTATGTTTTATGGGTGGATATCCGGCGAGGTTTGTGAAATTTCTGATGTGGAGATTCACAATGCACGGATAGAAAAGGCTAGCAATAAGATAGATACGCAAAAACGGAATGACCAGCTTCTTAGTCTCGGGCCAGAGAAATCAAGCCCTGAATTAACTCACCCAAAAATAAATCTTGTATACTAAGTTTCTACACTCAAATAAATATAAGACTTTGGATAGGTAGAGCAACATGCAAGTGGTTTTAATGACAAGGTTAGCATAACTTTTAAGAACAAAAATAAATCATCTTTAACCCATCCAAAAATGAGAGCGTGAAAAGAAAATTATGGGTCTTATCTTTATCATAACCTCCGCAAGGGATTAAGCTAGCATTTAATTTAATTTCATATTTGCATTTATAGAGAGCATTAGCTTAATCATGCATAAAACAAGTACAAAGATAAGTAAAGCGGCAACTTTCATCATATATCAATATGGTATCAACTTATTATCTTCACTAAAGGTGATAATCATGGTGGCAAATTTTATTCATGTTGATTTAAAGCAAACACTACTACTAACACTCATGCTGAAAATAAATAAAAACTGAAAATGCTACGCACACACAAATTTGCATATAAGCTGAAAATAAAGAAAAGGAAAGAGGGAAAATCGAACCGAAGTTGAAGGCATCATTATTATTATTTTTTCTTCTTCCTCCTTCTCCATTCTTCGTCTTCCGGTGGTTGATATTGATGATCTTGTGCGTTGTATCCTCGCTCGAAGTATGATTATGCTGGTCCTTTCTTCCATTTGACTTGCATTAGTTTGGATGAGGCGCCATGAAAGCTTCGTTGGGCGCCATGTATGGTGGAGGAAGTTGGGGCATGTCTGCCCCACTCCCCCATGCTTGCATTGGCACACTTCATAATATGGTGGAGGCATTGGTATTCCTCCATAAGGTGGTGGCATCAAGATCCCTCCATGTGGTTGTTTATTAGCTTGATGTGCAGCCCCTCCTTCATCTTGGGCTGCGGAGGATGATCCTTCTTCAACAATTCTTCTCCTTTTATTCTTCTTTGTCGGCACAAGAAGTCCTTCCTCTAACCAATTTTTGTCTCCATTCAACAAATAATCTCAGCCCCATGTTGGAAAGAGGAATATCAACTTGCACCCTCTCCTCTCATCTCCACTAATATATTTTCCTTGCTTCATGTACTCGACCCCCAAAGAAATCCCAACAAGGAGA
Organism: Cenchrus fungigraminus; assembly: GCA_036936925.1. Lineage (NCBI taxonomy): Eukaryota > Viridiplantae > Streptophyta > Magnoliopsida > Poales > Poaceae > Cenchrus > Cenchrus fungigraminus. The sequence continues at coordinate 95,723,932 of CM072774.1, read as the reverse complement.
AATTTTGGGTTCCTTGTAATCTTCTCCCGAAATCATTCCCAAAAATCCTTCTAACATATTTTCTTAGACTTCAACTTGCTTCGAGGCTTCCTTCTTGGGACCGAGTAGCTCTATAAGGAACTAGTTGCTCTTCATCTTCAAGACGAAATGAGAGGCACGACACTCCTTCATCAATGACCGATGCTAATGTATAAGAATTTCCAAGGCAAGCTCCTTGTGAGTGCATACACCAACTCCATTAAAGAATTTCACCCATCCAAGGTTGCTCGAGATTTGATAATTATCTGAGTAGAATCCCTAAACTTGGAGGGTGTTGTCATCGAAGTCAACATTTGGCACAAGCCTCTTCTCAAGACGAACAAGTCTCTCCTCCTCCTCCTCTGTCTTCATGATGAAACAATCTTGGAATGCCTCGGAGTGTATGGTGGAGGAGCGGATGAACGAGTTGAGTGTCGTGGTGAAACCATGCTTCGGGGAGACTCGGAAATCGAGTGCCTCCTCGAAGAGCATGATGATGGCTCCGACGATCGTGTCTTCTTGGTGAAGACATTGGTGGCTTTCTTACACATTGTTGCTACACTAACTCACAACGAGTGCACCGGGGGTTGCTTGCCAGTGGGAAAAACACACAAGGGAAGCATATGGAGGGTGGAGTTTATTATTATTATGATTATTATTATATTTTTTAGAGGGTGGAGCGTGAGGTGCACAAGATAGGATGGATATTAGCCCAAAGGGTTTGTGGATACTTGAACATGCAACCACCTATCATGGTGAAGCTAAACTAATCTATTGAAATGATATGTTAAGGGGGTCTTCGGGAGTAGTGAGATCTATACTCCCGAAAAGCATGGTGGCTAGCCTTAGGTATCAAAGCATTATCAACATAAACAAAAGATTGAAACAAAAGAATCAGTGATAACATGACAAGATCCTCATCCCCATGGAACTCAAATATTTCTAGGTTGTTTCTGGAACTTATGGGCTGTGAACTCAAGAACATGAATTAACAAATGCATAAAATACTTACCAAGCGAAGGGGAACACCGGGGGCCTTAAGTGGAGGCTAGGCCGGCTGGCCTAGGCTGATCGGCCTAGAGGCCCTCCTACTCCATTTGCTTTGATCTTTCTCCGAGATACTTCTTGCTCCCTTCTTGCCTTGTGTCCGCGTGATCCACGAGATTCCTCCACCCAAATGTTCACAACCACTCCTTTGCTTGTGCGATTAAGGGTTCCACCTCCATTGTTTTACTTCATGTCACATCTTGTTCCCTTGCCTCTTGTGCTTCCACCAATTTCCTACAAAACAAAGCCCTTGCTCCCCCCATGCTTGTCCTTTGCATGTGCCCAAGATGCCAAATGATGGATACGTGATGCATCGTGGGGCACTATATGTTAATCAAGCTCAAAAACCTCCCTTAATCATGTTTAGATGCTAATCACTCCTCTAATCTTGAAACTTTAAAAATTAACTCAGCGCTAGCAATGAGTCCAAATATATCATTAGAGGAGCTTTTAGGCATCAAAAATAATTATAAATTTTATTTTGGTTGCACCGGGATCGATTACTTTCATTAATTGGTAGCAAGTTCCTCCGGCTTGACCGTGGGGGTATAGGTTTAGGTTCTAATTTTGGCCAAACATGAGAGAGATATTTTGAATAAAAATAAAGTCAATGGGGCTTAGAAAAATTCTAAATCTAGAGAAACCGATGGATGTCAAGATGAATGAAACCAAAAATCAAGTTTCCTAGGTTCACACAAGTCCTACCATGCGTCAAAGATTAAAAACATTAAGAAACATAGCAAGGCTCCACTCATGTGTTTTTATCATGTAAAACAAGCCAACCTTAACACCATGGTGAGGATGAAAGGTTGGGGTAGGTTCTGAATTTTTTGTACTAGTTTCTAAAAAAACTAACAAAACTTGGGATGACTCAAGTCATCGGTTTATGATCAATATAAAACTTAAATAAAACGACCGAGCAATTATAATGTCTGCAAACAGCATTGTTCAACCACATAAGAGTTTATGGTATGAATTACGTAGCAAATTCTAAGACCAACTTGCTTGAAAAACTTGAAAAATTCTTCGGGGTGCCCTCCCGGTAGCTTAACTCTTCAACGGGTTGTCCTCCCGGTAGCTTATTCTTGACTCGACGATCGGGTTGCCTCCCGCAAGCGCTTCATTTATAGTCTATAGCTAGACTTTTTCTCTTCTTCACTTTGGATCAACGCTCTTTGTGGGCGTTGCAATCTTGGGGACCCCACTTCTACACCATCCTTGACTTTGGTGTAGGTTTATTCTTCGGCTTAGTCATCTTTTTGGTCTTCACAGGCGAGCGTTGATTCTTGGTCTTGAGGGATGCAACAACTTTTGCGTCTTCTTCGCTTCATTCTCCCTTGACTCCTCCCTTCCGATGCGACGATGAGGTAGAATGTATTTAATATTGACCATTTTACATACCTCAAATCATGTTTGACTTGAATGCACTCCCCACGCCATCGATGTCGAACTTGATCTCCCCCTTGCCGACGTCGATTGCTCCGACGGTCTTGAGGAACAATCTCCCTAGGATGAGTGGCGGATGTGGTTGATCTCCTTTCATTCTTGGAGGTGGAGTTTCTCTTGTATATTCCGACGATGTTCGGCGTCCACTTTTAGATCTTGTGTTGCATGTCACCTTTGCCTGCAAAATGTTTTCTAGACCATCCAAAATATATATGTTTTTTTTTGTTGGAGATGTAGCCGTCCATCTCCGATTAGGGTTAGCAATAAACAAAATAAAGAAAACTAAAATAAAACTAGGGTTTAGCAAACCCCTAGATTAGATTGATTTTTTTTCGAGGATGGTCAAAATCAAGAGATGCAAAAGAAAAATCAAGAGAAAAATCGAAAATATTTACAAACGCAATACTAGATTGAATCTTGATTACTTATTCCCCGGCAACAGCGCCAGAAAAAGGGGCTTGTTGACGGTTAATAGATGTATCAAAGTTTATTTGGATTTGCAAGCAGACAAATCCTCCATCGTAGTCAAGGGACCCGTCTTCCTTTAAGTGTGAACCCAAGGTATCGAATCCGTGGAACAATGTGTAACGCAAGATCCAATCTAATTAGCGGAAAACACTTTGATCTTGAAAAGGGTTTTTGCATCTAATCTATGGAAGAACCATGAAAACATATCTAATCTACTAAACACCGGAGGTAGCAAGAGAAAGAGAGGGGAGAACCAATCTAGAGATTGCATCGGGTCTTTTGTTGAAGTTCCAAAACCAAGAAGAATAAAGCAAACAAATCTCATTAAAAGCTTCTTTAATTAAATCGTGGCTTCTGTTCCAACTCCGAAGACGCTCGCCTTTTGGAACCTCCGTCCTGTCACGAGGCACCCCTATTCATGCGGGTTAGCCTAGGGCGAGTTCAAGAAGAACAAGTTGCAAATGCTCGGTAGGTTAGGTATGCTCCTCTAGCCACCATGGCTACAAGAACATCCTATGCAATCTATCCGCAGAATAGATTGGAGAATAAGAAAACCCAAGCGAAGATAAAATTGTAGTGAAAGCACTTGATCGCTAAAAATCGGATTCAATCTTGCAAATTCAACATGAAAGTATAATACATGGACAAGACCACCACTGGGATCCTACCTTGATCTTGATCCTAGCTCCTGGAACTCTGATGTGGTCTTCCATGCAAGGTTCCCACGTCGGCTAGGGAAACCCTAGTCAACCATCTCGACCCTCTCCTCTTCAGAATGGTGTCCCTCTCTTCTCTGCTCCTCGGCGGCGGATGACGAATGAATTGATGCGTGGCTCTTGGCAGGGGGACTATAAATAGCCCGAGGGTCATCTAGGTCAAAGGGGGCGCCGAACCGACGCCAGAACGGGCTGGGCCGGCCGGCCTGGGCTGACCGGCCTGGGCCCATTTTGCCCGGTTCGACCTCGGTTTTCTTCCCGTCGCTTCTCGTGTCTTCTGGAACTTCCCCCTTTTGCATATGGGCCCTTGGCGTCAGTTTCTCCACGGTTTGGATAGGGCTCCTTGTCGCGCAAGCTTCAACATTTTCTGTCCAGGTCCTCGGAGTTTTCTGCCTTCACGGTTTGGTCCTTGGGCCTCTTGGAGTCATGTTCACCTCGTGTCTTGACTTGTGCCGGGCTTCATGACCTTCTTGCAAAGTGCTCGATGAACTATACCCGGAAGTCCTTGTTTAGGTGCTTAATCCCTGCGTAAACAATAAACTCCAAATACCACATGCGAGTGCGAACTTGACATATCATGAGGGTTAGGATCGTTAGTTTGGATATTAAATCAATACCAACATTGAAGGTAAACTCATGGCAAGGTTGACGGCAATTCACCATCAACACTCCTCACCTCTCTCCCGTGCGTCGCCCAAGCTCCGCTCCCCAAAGTACTGTTCGAGCTACGCCACCCCTAGCTCCGCCCGTCCTCCTCCTCTGCCATATACGTCTAAGCTCCTCCTCTTGGCGCCACCCAACTGGTGGCTCCCCCTGGCTCCGCCCGAGCTCCGCCGCCCCCTGGCTCGTCCATGCTCCGCCTCGGCCATCGATTCGCCGCCACCGTCGTCGATTCGCCTTCTCTGCCACCGATTCTACCCCTCTGCAGCCTCCAGCGCCGCCTCGACTATCGATTCCCCGCCGCCGCCGCTGCCAATTTCAATCTTGCCGCCGTGACACTTGCTTCGATTCACCTTCGATTGTCGCACGCCGGCCTCCGCTGCGCGCTGGAGTGCCAGGTCTGCTTCTCGCCATCACCGCTGCCCGCCGCGGAGATCTCGCCCTTCTCAGAGAGCCACTGACGGGAGCTCAGCCTCTGCTTCCTCTCGCTCTCCACCGCGTGAGAGCAGACCGCGCGGGACGTAGGGCCGTGAAGGATAGCTAGCAGATGGCGCTAGGCATCTTTGGCTAGCGAAGGCGCATGTATAGCTAGCGGGGATAGCTCGCGGGGTGTTTGAAGGGTCTGTTGGATCCAGTTTTTAGAGAAGTTTTCCATTTTTTAGCTAACAAGGTCAAGATAGCTAATCTCTTGGAGTTGCTCTTAGGGTAATTAGGTGAATTGAGTTGTATTGTTTTTCACTATCGTGGCTTGGACCTTTTATGGCAGATCTCGAGGCACAAACTCTTTTTTTCTGTTGACTTCATCCAAGAAGGCATATTAGAACTTGGCACGGACTTCCATACAACACTTTGACCATTAATTTAACATATATTATATATCTTATTATTATGCATTTGTTATCATGGTAAAATATATACAAATACAACCATATAAAAGTTCACATTATAAAAATAAAAAATGATGGTCAAATTAGTGGTAAAAATTACAAAGTTTCAACCTGATATATTTGTGCCTGCCTTGTTAAAATGGATGGAGGGAGTAGAATGTCATTATAACATCCTGGAATTTTTCCGGAGTGTTAGCAATGCAAAAATGTGGATTTCAAAATTTTGATTTGAAATTGAGTGCTTAATTAAAATATAAGGTTGCCTTCTTTGTTCCTTCCCTAATTTCCTAGATTTATTTTGAGCAAAATAATAAAATTTAGGAAATATAAAATGCTAGTGTGAAAACTTTGGAGTTTATTGGTTTTTATTTGGATTTTACTTGGGTGTGATTCAAATTTGAATCCTAAATTCAAATTTGAATTGTGTTGCTTTAGGATTTAAGGAAAATAGGAAAAACCCACCCCTTTGCAGCTTGGGCCTTAACCCAGTTGTTAAAGTTCACCGGAGCCCCTTCAACCCTCGTCGCCGGCCCACCTTTGCCCTGACCTGTCGCCGGCCCCCCTGAACTTTCAGCCCGCCGGCCTGCTTCCCACCTACCCCCCCTTTCTTGTCTCACCTCCATGCGGGGCCCGCCAGTCAGCCCCTCCTTTCTCCCACCTTTCCCCTTCCTCTGCTTTTTCCCGTGCGTCACCGTGGGGCAGGGGAGGCGCCGCGAGCACGCGCCGGCCCCCATGGCCGCCACCCCTGCTGAGCTGGTGCCGCGGGATGCACACCACGCACCCCCACACTGAGGAATCCCCACCGCCCAGGGACGCTCGCAAACCCTAGCGCTGCCCCATAAGTACCTAATCCCCAGCTGCTTCCCTGCCGCCGCCACCCTTGGGGATTTTTCACTTGTCCACCGCAAGAGAAGAGGAGGAAAGGGGAAGAAGAAGGAGAAGGAGAAGTTGGAGGAGAGGAGCACCGGAGGTCGCCGCGCCGAGGAGCTGAAGCCGCGCCGTCGCTGCCGAACCCGTACCGCGCGTCTCCGTCACCGTCCGTCCGTGGGAGCGCCACCGTCGCCGGAACACCAAGGAGCTGGGGCTGCTGCACAAGGGAGACGCCGCCGTGGAAGCCACGAACCGTGCCGCCCAGGAGCCGGAGCTGCTCAAGCCGAGGCTGCGCCGCGCCGTGCCCGGTTCTGCTTCCTCTGCTCTGCCGCATCTTCATCGCCGCGTCGCCACCGCATCCTTGGACCCGAGGTGAGCGCCGCGTTTCCCTCCTCGCTGTGGAGCTAGGCCTTCGTGCCGAGCCGAGAGAAGAGGACCAAGCTCTTGGGGCCATCCGTACCATTCTTGACCGCCGTCTCGCACCGCGCCGCAGCACAAACGCCGACGCCTGTGTCGCCGGCCATCGAGTCGTGCCTTTCGTTTGCAGGAGCCGCCGCCTTCATCGACTCGTGCGCTCGCCCACTTGGCTAACTACCCGCCCCTGTTCGTGGCCGTGCTCGATGTTCTGCCGTGCCGCCGCCGCAAACCCCAACGCACCGGCGCACGCGTGTCCGTCGAGCCATCAAACGCAAGGCCGAGCCTTCTTGGCCGCCTCAACCCTGAGCACCACCCAGCCTAGCTCGCTCGCCGTCGCGGTGTTTCGCCCACGTACCGTCGCCGCACTCGCACCGTGGCCTCGCTACCAGCTCGCACCTGCGCGCTCTCACGCAGGGAGGCGAAGGCGCCGCCTTGACCTCACCGAACGCACCTCAGTCGCGCACGCTCCAGCGCGCGCGCAAGCAGAACCGGTTCACGTTCCCATGCACGCCGCGGCGATCACACCTCCTCTGTGTCGCCCGTCGCGCCGTGCCGCACCTCACCACCGTCGTTGGGCCATCCACCAGCCGCAGGTCGAGCCTTTTTTTTGTGCCCGAGACGAAACCCTAGGATCTCCTAGACCTCGCCATTCCGTCCCTTAGTCAGTCACCAGAGAACCATGCCGCCGGCCATGGCCACCCCAGCCGCACAGCCAGGGGTCTCTGTTTTCCGTCCGCTGCGCGACCTCGTCGCCGTCGGTCGACGCCGGCCAAGGCCGCTCTTTTCTTTGCCCTAACGGTACCCTAGGACCCCCTTTCGCGCGTCGTATCGTGCATTGTCCAACCACCGGACCACCTCGCCGCCGGCGAGCCTCTCCCCATCCGCCGCTCCTTAGCGGCATTTCGTCGAGCACGTGTGGCCGAGCTCACAACCCAGATGGGGTTCCTCTCCACACACGGACGCGCACACCGCCTCAACCGCAGCGGATCCCGCTGGATCCCGTGCGCCGGACCAACCGCGACCCTGCCACACACACGTCTGCACCGTGCCATGCCGCACCGGATCCGCCGGATCCTTTGCACCCAGCCAATCTTGGCTTTACCACACATCTGCCTGCACCTCGCTGAGCCGCAACAGATCCGGCCGGGATCATTTGTGGCCGCCACCTATCAGCCATGTGGGCAGCCACTTGTGCATGGGCCAGCTTATAGCTGCCTATGTGGCGGCCAAGTGCGCAGCTAGAGTTAACCTGTAGTTAGCTTAGAGCCCTCTAGAGCTAACTTGTAGATAGCATATAGTTAGTGTTATTGTGTATGCGTATTTTAATTTCAGAAATGTATTTTATCTTTAGAAAATTCTAGAAAATCCATTTTGACTCCGAAAAATATAAAACCTCTTCCAAAATTCTTCTAAAATTATAAACTCCGTGTTAGGCTAGTGTTCGCTCTCTTTGGGCTCTTAATCGCTGTTCATTTGGAGTTAATTGCAATAGGACCCGTCTTTATTTTATTTACGGGTTAATAGGAGCAGCTACAGCCGGGGAGCTGAGCTCGGAGATCGACTACACCGACGACTACGCCGCCGACGACTACTCGCATGCAGGTGTTCACACCCGACTGATTCTGAAAACCTATTAGGCATTACTATGTAGTATGCTAGCGCTTTACTTTAAATGCATGTTGATGAACCTTGCACTACCTTCTTTAATTACCCTATCCTTGATTGCCCTACTACTACTATATATATATATATATATCGCGATGCATGTGTTGGGATGGGAATAGCGGTTCTTGGCGTGCGTGGGGTAAAACCGGCACGAGAAGGCGTTTTGGGTACTTTGGCGGGGGTGAGCTCGAAACAACCGATCTGGGATCGGGGATGGGGGTGCACTCCTCAGTGTATCCCCACTTTTACGGTTTTTGGAGCACAGGTGTTGGGGTTTTATTTACGCTTGGAGGACATGAGCTCACCCCGGTCTGAAATCGAGTGGGCCAACCGCTTCACGGGACTTTACGTACACACCACCTCGCCGAGCGTGGGGTTAGGGCCGAGTTGAGCTCGGCAAGTGCGGAACCATACCTGCCAGCAGGATAGCGGGGTATCAGTGGGGGAGAGGTGGGAGTGAGACCACCTTCTCTCAGTGCGACTCCCGTGTGGCCACACGGGAGCATTTCACAGTTCCGGTGCAATCCCCTTCGCGGGAGGTCATTTTGAGGGCCGGATGCAGGATGGGACCGTAACTACCGAGAGTTCGCATGGTAGGATGGGCTCGGTCGGCCGTACACCGGTCGGGTTCCATTCCGGGTTGGGTACAGGTGTACACGCTCTGCAGAGTTGTTCGATCTATAGCTATAGCCGCGTCCTCGGTCATGGACGAGCCCAGTGGATTGTTGGTTCTCATGTTTTGGGATTTCTACCTTCCCCCTTTAGTTGAGAGTGTGGTGAGCCGTGGTTGCAGTCGGGGAGAGGAGAGTGGCTCCCTCTACCTCGCGGATCCGATTGCAATATTTGAGGTGCGAGGAGAGGAAGTTCTCGCATCGACCCTAGATGGAGATATGATGTGGAGACGGAGCCCTGGGGTACTAGGTGTTTCCGAGCTGTGTTGAGAGCTTTGGGTTGGGATCTTGATGGAGATATCTTGTTGTTACTCTGCTGCTGCTGCATAGGAAACCCGAGCTTCTACCTTGTCTCTTTTCTTCCCTTTAGAAGTTAGGCCACTTAAAGCTGCATACAGTTGGTGATGTGGACCTATCCCACTCCTTGGGGATAGACTTTGGGTGTGCAGGGTACGAGTCCGACTACGACTACAACGCCGATGGATGGTACGACTGAGGGATGCATCGCTTCGCTCAAGGATGTCTGTGGGCGAGAAGAATAAAAGATGGAGACCCTTCTGAGATGCTAGCTACCGCTGCGTAGAATTTCACTCTGATTCAGCCAAGAGGCTTGTAATGTTGTACTCCATAATGGACATGTAATAAATTACGTACTGATATTTGTGTGATGCAATGTATGGCTATGTTTTACTATCTGTGATGCGTTCTGTACGCGATAGCCACTGATTCAAGGACTATCGCAAAGGTACAGGGATTCGGGTTTTCTTCACCGAAAATCCGGGGTTTTACAATCATCTCCAAGAGTTTGCCAAATTTTACTTAGCAAATCTTGTGTTTTACCAACTTCTAAAAAGATATGTCATCCAACAATTTGCTAAATTTTACTTGGCAAATCTTGTGTTTTGCCAGCTTTTAAAAAGATATGGTAAGTAAAAAATGAGCTCATCTCCAACCGTTTGACATAATTCACTTGTCAAATCTAGATCTAACTTACATCAGGAACCTGAGAGAGAAACAAAATTATATTTATGCTCTTCCAACTATTCAAAACTTGCATCAGGAACCCTTCACTGTTATTTATTTATTTATTTTTCACCCTCCCACCTGTCTAGAAACAACGATGCCAACCGCGAGCCGCGCACGTATATTTACGTGCTAGAGGCTGGTTTTTTTCAAGTTGTCAAAAATTGCCAAGTCTTTTGCCAAACTGTTGGAGGAGTATTTTTAACTTTTTGCCAACAGTTTGGCATAATTCATTTGCCAAACCCAGACCTAACTTACATCAGAAACCTCGACAGAGAAACAAAATTATGTTTATGTCATTCCATATCTTGAAAACTTGCATCATAAACTCTTCTCTATTCTTTATTTCTTTCTTCACCCTTCTACCTGGCTTGGCACATGGGAGAAACGCTGATGCCAACCCGGATCGGAGCGCGTATATTTCCGTGTGGAGAGGTGAGATTTGCCAAGTTTCTATTTTTGCCAAGTTGGTTTGCCAAACTGTTGGAAGCCAAATTTTATTATTTTGTCAAAATTAGATGGATGTCAAGTTAGGTTTCCAAACTGCTGGAGATGCTCTAAGACCCGTGCCTTATTTTCCAAGGGATGAATCATAAACAAATGCAAACTTGGGTCACAGTTCCGAACCAAGCTTTAGCAAATTAATTTAGGCCCACTGTGCCAGATCGGGATCCTCTGCGGTCGACCGAAGTGGCTGCCACGTGTGTCCTACGAATGCCAGGGCCCGCGTGCAGCAGCGGCTGCACTCTGAAGTCGACTGCATAGGAACTAATTCTCACGGTGCAATCTCATTGTACACCGCTCACTCTTTGATTTGATGGATATATATTTAGACCTTATACTACACATGGAAATGGGTCCCTGCCGTTAAAAAGGTCTTTTGGAACAAAAGATGGAAGGTTCGAGGATATATGATGGAGGAGAGTTTGTTGCTGACAAAGCCATGGCTGATCGCTCCATGAAACATAGATGTGGATGTGCATGCCCGGGTGCATGCCACTACAGCCACAGTTTCTATCACTAATTCACTGTGCACATTTGATTAATCTACAGAATAATACTATGGGGTGTTTGAATTCATGGGCTATTTTTTAGCCCACCTCTTTTTAGCCTAAATAGCCCCCAAAAGAAGCCAAACAGGTGAGCCATTTCAGAGCTATTTGCAACTAGCTCATCCAATACATGCTAATTGGGCTATTCTGTACTGTTGCTACTCGCCCCGTCCCTTCCGTCGCCCGGGGATCCCCCACCCGCGCTCTTGTCCTCGAGCTCGAACCCAACTGCGCCGCCGCCTCCCCCCAACCGCGCCGCCTCGAGCTTCACCCACGCCGCCGCCGCCCCCACCCGCGCGCCGCCGCCTCCCGCACCGCGCCATCTCCTCCCATCTGGGCCGCCGCCTCCCATCGGGTTGGGATCTACGGCGGTGACGGCGTTGACAGCCGCGCGCGAGGAGGACGGTGTCGAGCCTGACGTCCGACGAGTCGGGGGGGCTGCTCGACACGCTCGCAGGCGCAGCCGGGGTCGAGGGCGGCACATGCCCGCCAGGTTCGCCGCTAGGTGGCCCGACGACTTGCCGCTCGTGTGGGGGTGGTACAGCGGCAGCCACTCGGAGGTGTGCGACCCGCCGGCGGCGGCCAGATCCCTGCTCTTCTTCTCCTGGTACCACACCACGCAAATTGCGGCGAGGAGCCCGAGCGCGGCGGCGCCGCCCATCACCGTGTCCATGTTGCGGTGCTCGTGGGTCCTGGGCGCCCCCTCCTTGCCCGCTCCCAGCTCCGCCTTGGTGAGCAGCCAGGACGGGTCCGGGTTGGGCCTGGCCAGGTTGCTGTCGGTGCCGTTGATCTTGAAGAACTCTAGGCTGTTGAGGATGGCGTTGTAGAACTGCGGGCGGAGCGCCACCGACGGGTGCAGCGCCACCCATATGGCGTCGTCCCCGGGCTCGTCGGCGACGGAAACCGTGAAGTCCTTGTACATGGGCACGCCCTTCTCCGATGTCATCCCGATGACCGCGAAGTCCGGGACTGCAAGAATTCGTGCATCTGTCTCGGCACCTTCGACACACCCAAGATGGCCGCGCGCGGACGACGTCGCCGTGCTCGCCATCAAGGGTCGCACTTCAACTTCTCCACTTCAGCGAGGGGAGTAGGCTCCTCTTCTTCCTCAAGGCCGTGGGAGCACCTTCGGAGCTTGGCCTCCTCCCCTACCCGTGCTGTCGCCGCCTCGCATCCGTGGTGCGCCGCGTCCACGCCTCGGCCCCCACCAAATCCGGCCCAGAGCACCGCCACTGCCGCCTTCGCGTCGTGCGCCGAACCTTCATCATCTGCCCCAGCACCGCCGGGACAGCCTCCGCCGTGCCCTCGTACAGCGCGGCGCCGCCCTTCGCGCAGCCCGCCGTGGACTCTAGCACCCGGAGCCGGGCTCTGTCATCACGCCGAGAGCGCCTGCACGGTCAGGGGCCGCAACGCGCGCGGGCCCGTCCTTCTGCCGCCGCGAGGCCCGCCAGCTGGAGCATGCGCAAGCTGGAGCTCCACCTTGGCAGCGGTCGGCGCGCGGGAGCAAACTCCGTCCGCCGGGAGGGAGGGAGCGCAGGGGCGGTGCGAGCTCGGGCGACTGAGCGGAGGAGCAGAGGGAGTGGGAATCAAGCCGTCAGGGGAGGAGAGAGTGGGGGCTGCGTGTGGGTCCCATGTATAGATAGTTTGGACTCAAATAGCTCTTGGATCCAAACATGTCAAAAGCTATTTCATTGGAGGGCTATTTCTTTGGGTTAAACTTTAGCTATCAAAATAGCTCTAGGCTATTTCTCCAAACACGCCCTATAACCAAATTGGATGGATCTTCCACCCGTTTAGCTAAGAAAGAATAGATGCAGAGGTGGATAATAGATCGATATGAAGATCATGAGCTGCCCCATAATGAAACCGCCAGTAGTCGCGAATATCTCCTTCTTCCCTAACCCAAGATTGGAGAAAGAAGATCTAAGAGGGACCCATGAAGAATGGGGTCAGAAATCCATAATAGAGTCCGACCACAACAACCGAATTAATTATCCATGTTGATAAGATATAGTAATACTAGTTATTATCAATCACAGCTCAATGCTTCTTCCAAGAAAGCAGCCAGATAGTCGGAGTCGGAGCTTTCCTGACGCCTTCCTTCCCTCCTGGCTCCTGTGCCTTCTATCACTACGTTGATATCAATAATTATTGATGAGATTTTTTTTGAAGGAATAATTAATTAATTATTGATGAGATTTGCAGCCGCTACAACTAGTTTGTGCCTCGCGAGTCACGATCAGAGTCGTCTCCAGCTAGACAGTCCGAGTTAATCGAATACTGTCGCAGCGCATGTCCAGATCCATGCTGGAGCTTTGCAATAATGTGCTTGATCCGGGCTGCTTGATACAACTACCTCACTTCTATCGAAAGAATACACACTTTCAAGTTTGAACAAAGGCAGCAGGGCCATCATAGCAACTATTTTTTATGGCCGAACATCAAAGTCCAATCATTGTTATACAAGAGCCTAATATATATACCTGACGAAAATGGTGTATTACTTTGACGCAGGTGTGAGAACCATTCAACGGTTTGCCACAACATGTTTATAAGTTTTGTTAATTCGTAGGAAAACTCAATGAGCAGATAGTATCGTCCGCACTACCGGAAACTCAAAGGCACCCGACAGTAATTAAATGTGACCCAGACATCCCCTTAAAAAAAGACCCATCAACAAAAGATGTTTAGATATGGTGGTAACTAGGCAATGCAACGAGTAGGGAATTAATTTGTGTTGTTCTTCTGCGTTTTAATTATACTATATGTTTGTATTATTATGCAAGTTTAACAAGATGTTTGGATTTGACGACGTCCACAATCTGTACGGGGCCATGGGAGATCAAAGGTTACAAAGAATTGGTAGTCATCAGTACTCACATCAGCTAGCTTTACGTGCGCGCGTGGGCCAGAAGAATGACAAATTTCTCCGGCATCACCATCCACTATGATATGTCTCCTTCATTGCTACCTTGTAATTTAATCTAATCTAGGTACGTATAAAGCATGCTAATTAATAATATCTCTCTATGTTTTATTAGTAAGAATAATGTTTGTTAAAACCCCTCATACTAGTAGCGTAATAGTAAAAGACACTTTTGTTTCAATACACCGATTATCGTATTGGAGCGAGGTAATATAAGGTTTCAAATAAATCTAAACCCTAACTTGAATATTAGGAGAGATAACAATTAATTAACAAAGAGAAAAAAAGGAAACAATTGGCTATCTTACCACAAGCTACTTTAGCGAATCTAGGGGGAACATGCATATTCGTTGCTTCGGGGAGCTACACCGTTATATATATATATATGTCTGTCAATATTTCACGCCCAATTCTTTTTTTTAGAAACTGGATTCAAAAATCTAGCCTCCACTGAGAATGCTTACAGCCAAAGATAGCACCATTCATTACAGAAACAAAGTAGTGCTCAGAAAACTCTTAACTCGCACTACGTGAAAAACTCAATTTGGTAACGGAAAATGCCCGTTACCAATAATGCTCACTTGTAACCTATGAGTGTTATTGATAATCAGTAATGACGACGCCCGTTACAAATAACAAGATATAGGTAACGTGCCTCAATGACACCCGTTACCAATACTAGTCATAGGTAACGGGCATCGTGGTAATACCCGTTACCAATGTGGAATTAAAGAACAAAAAAAAAGAAATCAAAATTTCTTCTATTCCTCTATTACATCCACAGACAAATACATCCATACACATTATCAGTCCTACATAAAACATGAATTGTATCCAACAAAACAAGTAGTAAAGCAATGCCATCACTCTGCCCTCTAAACACTGGATGCTGGTCTCTTGTACATTTCATCAACTACTTTAGACCATAATGAACTTAACAGCTATTACCAAAGTAACAACGAGAAAGAACAATATTTGGAGAAAATTCTCATGAACCATTGATATCACTGATTTTTGGCATGTCCAAAAACTACTAGTGGAATTCAGCCATCATATATCACTGAAGCCATTTATAAAGCTTACAAAAAAAACACAATATCAGTAAGTGAATGCTTCAGGATTTTATTTTTATAAATGATTAGCACTACAAGTGAGTATAGTTCAGCTGAGTAGATAGAAAGATATGGTCTTAATTATCACTCTCCTTTGCCTCTCTCTCTAAATAAGCGCATATTTTTATACTAGTACTAGGACAGATTTGTTGGGATCAGCAAGGGGTTTTAACAATGTAGATCAAGAACATAGGTTCATCATACTACAAATTTAACACCTACATTTACAAACTTCAAGAGCAAAGAGTAAACTTAATTTACCAGGAAAAGGTCAAGAAGTCTCTGGCTGCTACTTGCAAACTTTGTGAAAATAAAGCAACAGGACTAGCCTACAAGAAAGATCACAACACCATCTTAGCAAACATATGCTAGAACTTAGTGAGGTATATGATAAAAATTAAAGATATTAAGCGAATAACTAAGAAATATTTTTGTAGTTCTTGCAGCACTTGTGAAAACCCAACAGATGAATTTGAATGATGTTGTATGTGAAACAGTGCATCAAGACTTGACAAATGATGTACAGATAATGACGACGTGGAAGCAAGCATTTGTAGTCATGAAGTTGGTTCACATTGCAAGGAAAAACATATGATATATTCTGAACATTAAAATTATCAGAATATGAGCACATGAAAAAAAACAGTCTGGTGATCAGGTCATCATGAGGTAGAGAAATAAAAAGCAAACAGCAAGCATTTATGTAATACGCCGATCGGGTCTAAGAACAGCCTTAAGCAACAATAATTCTTAGCCTGTTTTTCTATCTGAAATTACTGAAAATCTCCGTGGACGCTACTTGCAGCAGGCAGCACTTCTCTTTTATAGCAGCCTTCTCTTCCTCTTTAGACAACATCGACCAACATCTTGCCCGGTATACTCCGGGGGGGCCCCCCCCCCCCCCCCCAATTATCTGCACAAAGAAGTTAGGATTTGAATTTTGGAATACCACCTCGTTCCTATTCAACCATATGACCCGACAAATAGCAACTGGCCCCACAAAACTTTGGTTTCTCAACGATTTTGAGAACCCCCTCAGCCAAAACCCAAGTTCCAAATATTCCTTGCCAAATGAAAATCAAAAAGTAAATGTTATATTGTTTCTCTCAAATTGCAGAAACAACCACTACTGGACAACGCACGGTTGTTGTGCGTTAAAATCTTTGTCGTGCGCCCATACACCCACTGCACCAAACTTTTAAAGCACAACAAAGATTTTCTTTGCCGTGGGCCACAACAAAAACGCACGGCAAAGAAAATCATTGTCGTGCGCCATATTGATAATGCACAGTAAAGCTTAAACACGTGCCTCCCTCGTGCACCAACGCCTCACGGTTCAACGGCCGTTACTCTTTGTCGTGTGCCGTCAAGGAGGCACACGACAAACTTTGCTCATCACCGTGCAGCGTCCTTCGGTGCACGGCAAAGGTGCCCCCCTGGGTGCTGTGACAACCCGCCCGGAAAAATACCGTACTATCACCTAAACCAATCCACTTTGGTCATTAAGCGACAGTAAAGTACCATCCCATCGTTGGTTGCCGGGTCAAGCCCGGTAAATCACTCGGATAACACACAGAGGATCGAACATATCCATTAAAACTCACACGAAGGCGAGTCCAGAGTACAAACTCAAATTAAATCCATATGTACCCCTAAGGGTTAATTATTACAAACCATGGTTCATAACATGATAAGTAAAGGTTCAGAGTTCAAAGACAGTGGAATAAATAAACTAGCGAAACGATAAACATCACAGGAGGCCATCCGTGATGCCATCACTCATCGTCATCCACCCATTCCAGCTCCCAGCCGGGTGGAATCTCATCAGGCTAAACAACACCTGCAACAACATTTTATAAAGCAAGGCTGAGTATACTAATACTCAGCAAGACTTAACCGTCGGGTGATAACTACATCACCAAACTCTAGACATGAGAGGCTTTTTGGCCGTTGGAGTTCTTTTGCTGAAAAGCAACAAAGAGTATGTCCTTACTTTCAATATTTTAGCACAAATTCTAGTTAATTACCATTTCTAAGTGTGCCAGCTATTGCAATTAAGAATTGTACCATACAATTAATCCACACAGAAATATTCACATAGTTCCATCATTAAGGGATATCATGGCCAGTTGATTAAGCAGTCTCAGATAACGGTGAGAGGCCGACAATCGATTGATCCATGAGCTTGCAAGGTAGACCTAAACACACAGAAGAGTGCCCTCACCAAGAGTGCACCAACCAGGCGGTTCCCAAAAGTCCTCAGCTTGGGATCGAAGCTTACAGTCCTGGGTACAAGGCTATCTGGTACGCCTCACACTAGCATCCAGCCTCACACATGTACCCCCCTCCCGGTGGCGAACCGGGCAGGTGACTACTCAAGATTAGTAAGGGTAAGATCCCGCACCGTCTCATTAAGGTACTAGGCTTACCGGTCCCATTCCCGACAAGTGCTTAGTACGTTCAAAAGCTTAGCCCACGAAAGCCACTGGACCGGAGCCCAAATCCCAGGCTCTTACCACATGAGCAAGTCATTTATAAAGATCTTATGATTCCAGCATAAGAACCTATTCTCGCGAGTGATGAACATCACTCGACTTGTATCGGTCCTATAGCATAGCAACTATCGACCTAGCATACTAGTAAAAGAGCATAGGTACCTAGGGATCATGCCTCTAGGGTTTCAATTCAACTCCTGAAATGTAAATGCACAAACATAGCAAAAGTAATTGCATAATTTTAAAAAGAAAGGGTTAATGATCCGGGGCTTGCCTTCGTTGGCAAGGTTGGCCTTGGGCCCTTCTGGACTTTGGTCCAGGTCCTGAGCTACGTGCACGTACTGCAGCTCGCCATCAGCACCTTCGTCTCCTCCTTCCGGCACGAATGTATAGCTACCGTCGGGAAGATCTACACGAGGATGCAAATGCACGATTTAACTGCCGGTTTCAATTTAATTAATTATAAAACAACACACGACAACCATGGGGTGCATGGTTGACCACATTCACCTAGATAACAATACATTCAGCATACTCTTCCAATAAAGGAACAATATGTAGTTCTTTATTATTTATTCTTTTTGATAGTGACTGTGTACATATTTATACAATTAAATTAATTTAATTTCACCAAAACAGCAAGGAAGTGGTCTTAAGTTCCTTAGCATGATTTACATCACATTCATGAGTCATTTGGCGTGGTGTTGGTGATTTCCCAATTTAACTCCATATTAAGCTTTAATTTGGCCTCCATAGCTTTTATTCATAAGTAAATTAATAAAATTCAGTGGGTGGCATTTATTAAGCCATATATCCCTATACAAATCCACTGACACACATGCACACTTATAAGAGCTATGAATTAAATTATCTCAAAAACAACAAATTCTAGCTACCAAAACAAGATAAATGCATATAAAAATAAATACGCAACAAATAGATTCCAACTTTCTCTCACTGATTCTTAGGTCCAAAACTGAGCTAGGAAAACAACAAACACATCAAGAGCTACTCTAGATCTTGAGCTATGCAATTACACTTAAAACTAAGCATAAATCAAGAATAAATATTTCTGACATATATGAAATGATGATTAAATCACCAGAGGTGAATTTAGGCATAAAAAGATTACATGAAGAAGTTGAGCACAAAAATCTATTTATTTTTAGCTACAAAAATCATTAAGTCAGGTTCATCATAAATACAAAATAAATCATATTAAAAGATTTACTCAGTAACTGTGTGCAATTTTTGGTGTGGATCCTATACATGGCACGGCTCACAACATATCCAAAATTTAGCTAAAGATCACATGTAGATTTTGAACTACAGCAGATCTAAGTTTCACTGGTTTCTATTTTTCATGCAAAAACTAGCACTCAAAAGTAGGGTCATGCTTTACAAAATTTGTAGAGTTATTTACAAGGAAACCAACAAAATTAGTTTTGCATTTTTCTGATTTTTTCTATGATTTTCTACGAATTTTACAAGATTCAGCAAAGACCAACACTATTTAAGATTCTATTTTCACGCAGGTCCCTGGAAACTTTTTAGTTTTCACAACCATGCCCTCGTCTCTCACACATATGCCCTCGAGGCCAAAAATCCTCACAAGCATGCCCTCGCCGGCGGTGGCGAGAGACGGCCGGACGCGGGCAACAAGCGGCGCAGGAGTGTGATTAAGCTCACCACGGGTTGATTGGGGGTGGTGGACGGGTCGGGGAGGTCGCCGGCGACGGCGCGCGACGGCGCTAGGCGACGGCGGGCCGCTGCGACCGGTATTCCGGCGAGGGTCGGCGGAATGCGGGGGCAACAAGCGACGGCTTGAGCTTCTGTGGGGGCCAGGGGAGGTGTTTGAGGGGATTAGGCGACCGGAAGAGTAAGCGCAGGGCGAGCTCTGCACGGCGGCGGCAATGGTGCGCGGCGGCACTTGGAGAGATGGCAGTGGCGCGGTACGCGCGAGGGAAAGGGGTGGCGGCCTTTTATAGGCGGCTCACCCTTCGCTGCGAAAGCAACGAGGGAGTGTGAGGGGGACCCGGCCGACGTGGGGATGCGCACGGCTAGGCCGGCGGCGGCGCGGCGGGGTCCGGCGCGGGCGCGCGCGGGGACGCGACACGCGGTAGGGCGCGGGCTCCAAGGCGCTCGGGCTGCGTGCGGCCTCGGGAGCGCGGCCTCGGGAGGTGCGGCCGGCGCGGGGAGGGGCCCGGACGCCGAGGCGGCCCGAACGCCACGTGGCGGCGTGCGCGGGCGCTCTCTGGCGCGGGAGCGTGGCGCAGCGCGACGCGCAGATTCAAATTCGTTTACACGAGTTTGACCGGAAATATCTCCACAAACTTGAACTAAGGTGCACTAAACGGTGTATAGCAAAGTTGTAGATCAAAGATCCCTCAACAACTTTTACAAAGGCTGGCCTATGTTTTGATCAACCGTTTAAGCACAAAAAGCTGGCAAAGTTCCTGTTTTTCTTTGCTCGGTCAAAAAGCAAAAGCTGGCGTTGACCGCGTTTTTGAACAATTTTCACTCGAAAACTCAAATGCCGCCAATTATGAAAAGTGTGTCCCTCGAAAAGACGAACAACTTTTATATTGGCCGATTTTGAAGTGTTTAAGTGAAAATTGGAGAACGCGGCAAAAGTTCTAGGAGGGCTCAAAGACAACAGGGGTTTTGACCAACATTTGACTAGGGTTTGACCAAGGGTTGACCACAAGGTGTGTTGACTTGCTTAAGAAGATCATTAGTGATTGTTGACTAGGTTTTCGAGATGATGACCCAGGTTGATCAAGGTTTGACTCAAGTCAACGGGTTTGACTTTGCTTGACTCGGTCATTAGCACTAATGATGCTAATTAAAAACCTGAGGCGTCACAGGTGCCCGCCGTTATGCCCTACAAGTGGGGCCGACGGCGGCCGTCTGTTTTTGCCGTGCGCCTCAGGGCCGGCGCGCGGCAATGATTGATGGCCACCACCAGCCACACCTGCAGGGAGTCGCCGCAGGCACGGGGGGCGCACGTGCCTCTAGCTTTGTCGGGCACCGTGCCCGTAACGCAAGGAAAACAGGTCACAACGGTGGTCTTGGGGCCACGGGAGCGCACACCCTGCGCATGTGCCTCAAACTTTGCCCTGCGTCATTTTCCACTGGCGCATGACAAAGATTTTGAAATTTTTCTTTCCCTCCTCTTCAAACTTTATCCACTCTCCATACATTGCCAGGTCGCCATGTTCAAATTTGGTACATTTCTAGATCCTTTTGCTATATTTAACAAATTCTTTCATTCAAAGGATTTTTTTTGTATAAGTCAAATTTGAACCGGAAGTGCATGAACTAAATGAATAAAGTGAGTGGAAAAATGATGTTGATGATAGTGAATCTTGTTTAAGACCTTAACTAGTAGTTGAAACAAAATTTCAAAAATCTTATTCACGAAAAATTACCAATATCGTGGGACACAATATTGTTTAAATTCTATAAAATTCAAACGAAGCCAGAAAATCCTAAGATTTGTGAACACATCATGCTATCATAGATGGAATGTGTGGAAAAAATGAGAGTGTTTCCCACATATCGTATGGTACGATGCTTACAAACTGAACCATTCCCGAAGAAGTTTCAGAGATGAGAAAAGGATGTGGTGTGGTTTGTAGGAGTAACGATGTTCAAAATTGAGTTTGACTTCTAAACTTTCTCTGTATTCAACATGCAACCTAGACAGCTTCGTGTTAAAGTTTCATATTTTTTAGATTCGTTTGATAATTTTAATGTATTAAATGCAATTATACGATTTTAATTGATCTAAACTCAATTTGAGCTATAAGTACATAAAACAATATAATATAGTGAGAGAAAAAAATTATATTCGTGATATTGAGAGCAGTTTAAGGCTTTAATTTGGTTTCCAAAACAAATTCAACAGAATTTTGTGTGTTTGCCAATGTGAAATTGAGTTTGCATGAAATATTTTGAAAATGGCCTTTGTCGTGGGCCATAGACACAGCGCATAGCAAAGATGGTGGGTCGGGCATGTATGTGTGTATGGTGGGTGGGGCCTGGCATGTGTTTGCCATGTGCCTCAATACCTCATGCTTGGCCCCACCCACCGTACACACTCACACACCTCAATACCTCATCCACCCCTTCACGCACACAAATTCACACACACGCCCACACGCACATGCACACGCAAACGCACAAGAGATGGCCGACGAAAGCGTTTGCTAAAGTTATACCCAACGCACCATCAAGGCAACCTTAGCAACAAGCAATACAATGCTAGATGGGTATGAATATTCATTTCTTTGTTGTAACGTCAATTACGCATAGTTTGTAATCAACTTGCTGTTTTTTCTCAGTCCAAGGCACATGGAGACGTTGAGTTGCAATAGGCACATGGAGACATTGAGTTGCAATGAGTTCGTGGGATGGGCCTTGTCCCACAAGGGCAAGGCATCCGCGGCCGTAACCACATACAACCCTGATGCCCCACCCGAGGTGTACATTGATCCCTCCATCCACAACCGCATCACCACCTACACAGAGTCGGGAAGGCAGGTCCATGAGCCAGAGTGGGATCCGGACCGTGTGCCGCTTGATGGAGAGCTAATAATGAAGATTCGAGGAGGAAAGGCTCATGGCCATTACTACATTGGCGACAGCATGGTAGACACAGCTAGTACTCCCACTCTTGCGGACATCTGAGCAAAGGACACGGGTAGTAGCACTCCCATAGTCTCAAGACCGTCCGCGACACTGGCCCACATGGAGCGACTTTACGATATTTTTGTTTTATTCATCATTACTGAATTTGTACATAGGTTTCCATTGCATTGTAACATTGGGACGAACAATTGTAGGTCCGGCTGGATGAGCAACAAGCAACACACCAGGCGGCCTTAGCCACAGTTGAGTAGCGATGGGCCATGCAACTGCAGCAGTTTGGCCCAGCAGATGTCTCTGCAAAATGAGCAGGTGGCACAGATGCAACATGAGCACATGCTAGCTTGCATGCTAGCTATTCAGAGGGGTGAACCGAGGCCCCGATGCCCCAGATGCCCCCTCATCCCCTCCTCCCCAGAGGATGATGATTCTGACTCCGACTACGGCTCCTACAACTCCTGTTGTGAGTTACTTGCCTTTCTTGTTTCATTTCAATGATTACATGAGAACGTAGAGACTTAGAGAACTTAGATTATAACTTAGAGACCTAGAGATAGAAGAGACTTAGAAAAATTACACTATAATTTAAAGAACTTAGTTTATAACTTCGAGAATTTGATTCATGTCTCACGTGCATCGCTGGCATCTAATAATCTCGATGCATCGTCGAGCATGTCACCGACGTTTCCTGCACAACAGCTGTTGCCAACGCTGACGTTCGGCCCGCAGCCGCCCTCATTCGACCCACCTCCTTTTCAGTGAGCTTGTTTAATTAATTTGAGTTTTTGAACTATGTGGACTTGTTTATGAACTTGAATAATGCTTCTGGATGATTTGTGGACTTGTCGTTGAACTTTGTGGACTTGTGGATGCACTAGTGGACTTGTTGTTATCGAACTTGTGGATTTATCTACATAAACTGCCTGTGATAGTTATTGTGATATATATCTGATGTCTCTAGTGATTATTATGAAATATATATTATGCATGTGATTTTCTGTTGAGTGGGGATTTTTATACGTGAAAAATGAAAAAAAAACAGGAAAAAAGGATACTTTGCCGTGCGCGGTTGGGATAGTGACTTTGTCGTGCGCCAGCGCAGGCGCACGTCAAAGCTTACCATTTCTTGTCGTGCATTTTCAGCCTAGCACACGACAAAGATTGGTGATTGCCGTGCGTTTTGGAGGCCGACGCACGACAAATATTGGACCATTGCCATGTGTTTTTAGCCTGGCACACGGCAAAGATTGGACCATTGCCATGCATTTTTACCCAGCGCATGACAAAGGGTGACTCCCGTCTGTTACACCACGTCGCCTAGTCACGGCGCTGTCAAGGCCTTGCCGTGTGCCGTCCATGTGGCACATGGCAAAGACGCGCGACCCGCGCCACCGTCTCCGTTCCCTCCCGTGGTCGTACCGTGAGGCAATTTTTTCCCTGCACAGGGGCAAACGCACGGCAAACAGATTATTTGTGAGCCCTGATAAACGGCGCATGACAAAGATCTGATGGCCATGCAATTCGTTGCAGAGCGGCCTTTGTCGTGCTCCAGGCCAAAACGTGCACGACAAAGTGGTTGCCATGCGTTTTTCTGGCCTTTGCCGTGCGCTGCCGGCGCACAACAAACTCGCGATCTCCGGTAGTAAACACTTGACACTTCCTTTCCATTTTCTATTGGTGAGATTATCTTTTGTAAGAATGACTCCTTTCCAAAAGAATATTTTAGCTTTCGGTGGAATTCTTAGCTTCCAAAAAGAATAATTGGAAGGTATTCCTTACTGTTTCATAATGTCAGTGTACATCAAATTCATCGTAAAATTCTTCCTAATACCCACCCCCCACACAAACGCATTTTCCTGATCAGTTAACTTTACACTTATAATCTTACTCACCAACTCCAACCATTTTTTAGAACATTCCCTCTCAGTGTTCTTCTAAAAGACACTTGCAAAAGAACTATTCTTAGCACATTCGCCACAATATCATTTTTCTTTCTTACTATGTTATAAAGACAAGAATAATTATCCTTTAGCCTTTTGTTATCCAACCAAACATCTTCCCAAAATCTAGTTTGTTTTCCATTTCGCACCAAAAATCTGCCCATTGAGATAGACTGGTCCTTGATGTCCATCAGACCCGACCAGAACTGTGAGTCACTCGGTTTCCTAGATATTTGGGATAATGTTTTTTTCTTCAAATATTTTCATTGAACCAATTTCTGACACACCCCTTCTTCATTTATAAGTTTGAATAACCACTTGCTTAGCAAACTAACATTCTGAACCTCTAGATTTACACTTCCCATACCTCCCATTTTGGTTGACAAAGAAGACTCCATTTTGCTTGTCGGTATTTCTTCTTGTGCTCACCACACTGCCAAAAAAATATCTTGATCTAATCTAAATTTTTAAGAGCACCTTTAGGAATTAAAAAAGGACATCATGTACAACGACAAGTATGAGAGCACTAAATTTATTAAAACAAGTCTCCCTCCTGCTAAAAGTAGCTTGCTCTTCCAACTACTTTACTTCTTCTGAAATATTTCTTTAACACTCTTCCAATCTTTATTTGAAATTCTGCGGTAGTTCATTGGTATGCCCATGTAAATGAAAGGAAAATTCCCTTCCTCACATCCAAAAAGACTCACATAATCTCTAACCTTGTCCTTATGTTAGCCTCCCCAAAACAAAACATTTCACTTTTATGAATATTTATTTTAAGGCCGGCTAACTGTTCAAAAGTGTTAAGCACTAATTTTAAATTGTTAGCATGTTGCAAATCATCTTCTAAAAAAGTATCGTATCATTTGCGTATTGGAGGATAGATGACCCTCCATCTACGAGATGTGGAACTAGCTAGTCCCTTAAATCTCGCAGTGTTCGTCTGGCTTATCAGCCACCAGCCAGCAGTACTTTTCTCTCAGAACAAATCAGCACCAGCCACCAACCAAACGAACAGGCTTCCGTAACTCTCTTGATTAGGACTGCTAACATATCAGCCACCAAGTTGAAAAGAACCGGTGACAGCGGACCCCCCTACTTAAGACCCTTCTTGATTTGGAAAAAGTGACATATTTCATCATTACTTTTTACTCCTACATTTCCTCCAGAAACTATGTTCTCTATCCATTTGGACCTCTTTGGGGAGAACTCTTTCATTCTCATGGCTTGCTGCAAGAAAGACCAATTTACTTTGTCATAGGACTTCTCAAAATCTAGTTTGAGAATAATCCCACTCTGTTTTTCCTCTGTATTTCGTGTATTGTTTCAAATAAAATTACCACCTCTTCCATAATGTTTCTTCCAAGTATAAAGGCAGTTCGAATTATATCACCAAATATGTCCAATAGTATGGCTGCACGGAGAGACTATCACAAATGCATATGTGCTAGTTTTTAAGTAGCATAATGCCAATAAGTAGTTTTATATATTATCCCTGGTGTTATGTTTTTGTCTATGTTATATATATAAAAAGTACAAGTTTATAATCTGCTATGCTCATAGTGTTCACACCTCAGCACAACAACTTCCTTTTAGACAATAAATTTCAATGAAAATAGTACGTACTATATTAATGCCCTATGTTTAATTTCAAGGACACTCAAATTATTAATGTGTATGATAAAAGGTTGCTAAACCAATTATACAATTGTTATGTTGAATACTCAGCATCCTTTTTGGTACCAGTACAATATTGATTGGATACTTAATTGAGTTGTTGCCCGATTCCATTCTTACAGCTTTCTTTTAATGAAGTATTACAATTTAATATCTCTGCAGATGATGGGAATACTCGCCTTTGTATAACTATAGGACGGTAATATGCACTACTCCGTATTATAATTAAGGACAGCTTGGGAGTACTTGATGAATAAATTTCAATGTTTTGATTTTTTTTCTCTTAGTACTAGTATTTATTAGAGAATGCAAGAGAGAGGTGCTTATATTTCCATGTCATCTGGGGAATATTTTATCTTGGCCATTTTGATATTATTAGTAGCTTAATGATGCAAGCCCGTACATCTAACATGATTTAGTATTTTTACGGATCCTCTGTGGTGGAATTCTATATTATTTTTAAGTGTACAATTTTTTTAATCTGCCATGTTCACAATGCTCATAGATGATGTTTACTTTATTAGTACAGCAAATTGAAGTGGAAACAATGTTGCTACTGCCTCATGTTTGAAGACTATAATAAATCTTTCTGTATGGTACAATTTGCAGGTATTGTATAACTGGAACATATACAACATATTGGAGAGGAAGAAGACTACTACATAAATAAATAAATAAATAAATAAATAAATAAATAAATGTAGACATAATTAAAAGGCATCATAGTGATTTCTTACTATTTTTGATACATTGTCTCACCAAATTCTTTAGGTACTTCATAGTACTTTCTTTGCTTCCACTGTTCAATTTTACAAGATGGACATCTCTTATTTTTTTTTCAAACACTCTAAAATTTCTCCCATTATAGGTGTATCTTTGTACGCATCAGATTTCTTTCTTCAAGAAAAATATGGAAGTAAAACAAAATGAGGTTGTAAATTCTCCATAATATGTAGTACTCCCTAGGTACAAAGATATAAGATGCATGCACACATTTCATGATTCAAATTTCATAATAATCTTTGACCAACAATTAATCTAAAAGTATACAAGTGGTTTCATCATCATTGCTCATCACTTAAGATTTCGTTAACCAAAATGATATTTGATGGGACTGTACATTCTTTGCAAAATTTATTTACTCCGTAATTTCTCAATCGAGTAGAAAACCGGCATGCTCAGTTCCTTTTCTAGCAATTCCGTTATATTATGCTGTTGGCACCATACTAGTGGTATCTTAAAATTATGTTTTGTTAGTGGGTGGTATTACCAGTGGTACCAGAGACTATGTTTTGTTTGGTTAGTGGGTGGTATGTACAAATTATTCTAATTCTAAGACGGTAGTGTGCGCCAATGATCACGATTGGGTTGACTACAGAATAATTCAGAACTTTACAATGACTGGATCGCGAGGGCGATGTCGACGTCTACGACTACAGCTTAACATATCAACTAATACTCCAACTCCGATGACAACCAGAGGAGGTCCTCCAAGAAATCGGTGCCGAGGTCCTCCAGCTCCACGGCGCCGCAGCGCGCCGCCCCTTGCTTCTCCGGCGCCGCCATGGCCGTGACAGACGACGTGTTCGACACGTCATCGGAGCATTGCCGCGCCAGCTGCCGCTGCGGCTTGGGATCCTTGCCGTTGTTGGAATTGGAAACAGAAACAGGGGAGAGCTTGCGCCTGCGCGTGCGCTTGGAGTGCCGCCGCTTCAGCGCGAGGACAGGGGAGCCGCCGCCGCCGGCGAGCGCGAGCGCCGCAAGCGAGTCCCGCACGCGCTCCACTGGGAAGTTGAGGACGGCGGCGGCGCCGCGCGCGGAGAAGGCGGCCTGGTCGTAGGCGAGCGCGGCGGCCTCCGGTGTGTCGAAGGTGCCGAGCCACACGCGGGCGCCCCGGCGCGTGGAGTCCCGGATCTCGGCGGCGAACTTGCCCCACGGCCGCTTGCGCACGCCGATGAAGGCCTGCCGGTTCTTCTCCGCCGGCGTGGCGTTCGCGTCCGGCTGCCGCTTCAGCTCCGTCGCGCTTGGGGGCTGCGACACCACCCCGGCCTCAAAGGATGACGACGGCGAGGAAGAGGGCCAGTCGGAGCTGTCCTCGGCGTCGACGCCGAGGAGGAAAGAGTCGAGCTGCTGCAGCAGCATGTCGTCGCCGCCGGGCGCGTCCAAAGATAGCGACGACGCGGCTGGAGCTGCGGCGGAGTGGTAGTAGCTATAGGAGCCAGAGGAGGTGTGGTTCCCCTGCTCCATCTGGAGCTGTGCTGTGACGGCTGTGAGCCTGTGAGTGAGCTGCAGGTAGAAGAAGACAGAAGCTGATCGAATCGGCGGTGAGAGACGTCGCGCCGGTATTTATAGACTTCCATAGTGATGAAGGTCTAGCCAATCAGCATCCTGGTCTGCAGGGGGTGATGAACTGGTGACCGATGAGCTGATGGGTGCATTTGACTTGTCGTTGGCCGACGAGGATTTCCTGCGTGGGGCCCGCCGTATCCTGTTGTGACCACAGATCAGCACGCCGGCAGCGCTCGCGTAACATTCGGTCATGACGTAGGGCGGCTGCATACGACAAGGATGCTGGCGTCACCCGGGCCGGCGCTGCTTCGTTGCTTGCTTCCTTCTAGTACTGTACCGGCAAGAAAATATCTGGATGAGATAATCCGTAATGAAGTTTCTTTTTAGTGTACATTTTCGCTTTTTTCCGTGACTATATATGCCTGCTTCATACTATGTCTGAAAAACTCTGAATCTGACTGATTGCTCGACTCTTCCCACACCCCTTAGTCTCGTCACGATCACAAGAAGACCTAATTTTCATAATGAAAGCATCTCCATTAATTAAAGTACGATAGGGAAATAAATGCATTATTGACATATGAGTATTTTGATAATACTACATCATCAGATATTCTTTTACTACCTAGTCAAAGTTTGATAGATAAAGGAATATATAATTAGGAACCGTGGTATGAACTTTATGATATTTGACCAATTATTTTTCAAAGTTTATATGGATTTCCGTTGAAATGAAAATTATCATTTTGTTTAGATTCTGTTGGTACTATTCAGTTTTATCAGCAGACATAACAAAACTTCCATTCCATACCATCTCATACTGTGTTGTACTTTGATAACCAAAAGGGTATATTGTTCATGCCTATTCGAGTAACTGATGATGACAGTTGTGCATGGATGGCGATAATTTTTGCATGTTAAAAATACTTATATTTCTCCATGGAGTAAGAGAAATTAGTGGTCAATGTGTTCTGATAAACATCTTTTCAATCTTAATGCATCATACAAAAAAAAAAGGAGACAATATACCTAGGTACCCTTCAAGGAATGTGGCATCAAATATTTGTAGTGCAAGTGACAAGCGACAAGTTGAACAATGAAGGGCATGGAAAATGTATGTCAACATATATTGATTAGACAAAGCCCTCAAATTTGACACATCACCAAATTCAGGATCGACCCAAGAAGAAAGAAAAAACTGATAAGATTTAAATGGGAGGCACTTGAATTTGGTTTGCTTGTGATGTGAAAAGTGCAGGTTCCGGGAAGCGGCTGCAGATGATGTATGGATATCTTTAAGTATATAGCAACTACGCTAAATGAAGTGGTGACTGATGACCAAATAGGTCATGTATTTTTTTAAAATTGCAGTAGTGCTTATGCTTTCGTTGGACAAGGTCCACCTAGAGTACTAGTATATTAACTTAGAAATCGCTTGAGGTTAGTTTGGCTCCAGCAAAATCTAATCATTTCACTTGTGTACTATCTGTAAATAACAAATTAAATGTAGTTACTTTTGGGAACAGAGGTAGCACACTTCAGATTGTAACAAAAATAAATTTGAGGAACTCAGTAATATAATTTTCACTTTTTTTTTCTATTCATGGTCATTATATTTTTATAAACTTGATCAAAGTTGGATACTGTTAACGCGAAAATAGGATGTCACCTCCGCGCGCAACACACGTGACTCCCCGGTCTGTAGCGAGGCGTGCTAGACAATCTGACCTGTTGATTGACAATGGAAAATATTAAGAGATCGGCTAGAGAACCGATGGATCTTCAGTAGTACGTGTACCTGCCGATCGGCCGATACAGTGAGATACGATCGGCGGGCTCGAAAGCAGCCGAAGTGCAAGTATGTATAAAGGGATCGGCTGGGTCAGCCGATCGTGACGTCAATGCTCGAAAAAACCTGAATCGGCTGTGGTAGTGGAAGCCGACGAGATATAGATCGAGGTGGATAAATTAGTGATAAAAGCTAAAACTACAAGAATTGGGACGAAAACTTGCAGATCTAGCTAATATCGATAAAAGTGTGAATAAAGAACTAGACGAAACCTCAGCGATGCGCCCGGAGGTTAAAGCTTAGGGTTATTCGGTAAAACGGTACTCACAAGCTTGCCGGAGATCGATCGATGCAGCCCGACGAACTTGAAGAACGACGTTGAAGAAAAGGGAAAAACGCAATGGCGAAGTTGCCGAAAAGTAGATAATGTAAAGTAGATGTTGTAAATTGTAAAGGGTTTGCCCGGAGGCGGTTTGTTTGATATTGGTGTGTACAAATTTTCCGACCACGCAGGGTCGCTATTTATGTCCTGAGGACAACCCGACTCCTAGCCGACCACGGCACTGTTTTACTTGTATCTAAAGAAACGAACACTACTAAAAATAGAAAAAAACTCATGCAAGAGTCAAACCCTCCTAAAACTGACTCTGACCCATTGCCAATTGTAGACTGACCCGCCTCCGCCGTACCTTCCCTTTGGCGTATTTCAATTGCCGCTTTCTTCCACTCCATCGGCCGATCCCTTGGTTGACCATCGGCCGATCAGGCTGACCCGCCTGTTCATTGATGGACCAGGTTGGGTTGTCTTGGCTATCGGCGGGCTCTGTTGACCACCTTCTTTATTCCAATCGGCCGATTGCACTGCTCTCCTATCGGCTATTCCTCCTTACCTTCTCTTTGACTTGTTTTTCCAAAAAACGGTGTCAATAGATGCATTTGATTTAGGGAGAAGCAAACACGGTATGCAAAAAAAAGGTGAATTAAATTAGTTCACACTTCCCAGGTTGCTCGAATTTGGTTTTGTTACAATCTGAATTGTGCTGCCTCATTATCTTTTGAAACAAAAACAATGCTTGTGTGTGGAAGCAGCTTGCAGTCGTCTTTTTCGACAAGTAGCACTTGATAAGATGATTGTCCAACTAACTCTTAAATTTTGGACTGAAAAAATGATCATTGCTCCCACCCCCTCATTTTATAGGATGTATTTTTTGTTTCGTTACAACATTCTTATACCAACAATTACACCATAATTTTTATATACTATAAAAGTACAATCATAGAAAGCATTTTAATACAAACCTAATAATAATTTTTTTCAAAAAAAGTATGTTATGATCGAATAATCGTAGGCCTGATATCCTAACAAAACAAATTGCATCCTATAAAAAGAGAACGCACAATGAGTTTGTGCATGATTCAGTCAGACAATAATGATAACCAACTTCTTTGTCAGTATTGAATTACTAATATACTAGTGTTACATGGTATGATTAATTGAGACTAATTGAGCAATCTCCGGGTTTGGTTGGGTTTTCATATGTATACTAGTGTTACATGAGACGGGTGGCTAGATGCAAATCTAGTGGTACTACATATCATATAAAATTATATTTTCACGAGTGGTGGGACCATCTGCTTTTCACTGGATACAATATATATGATTGTCCAAGTGATACTGGGCAACCACCTGAACAGAAATCTAATGAAAGTTTTGTTTCTAGTTTCATCATACAGCATCGGTTCAAATGTTGGTTGTTTCAATGTTTATAGGTGCAAAGTTTTTATTATACATTAAGATATAAGGTATGTCTAATGCATAATAATATCTATTAACCTAGAAAAGCTAAGACTAGTTACAATTTGGAACATAAGGGGTAGTATAGTATGCCTTTTGCAGGTGCCACTCTTCAAGCAAATTCTTGTTTCTTACCTTTAGGTATCAGTACTAGAAAGACTGGCGCGGTGTTGCCGCGCCACGACATGTAGCCCAGTGATAGGTAGGAAGGTTGTGGATATTTTACAGAATTTTAGGTTGTGGATTAATTTCTTAAGAGTTTATGGTATTTCTTAGTTAAAAAGTAGGGACCGTGGATTCATTATGATAGAGTTAGGGGACTTCTCCCCAAAATTTTCGAGTTGTGGTTAGATTTATAGAAAGTTTATGGTCTTTTTCATAAAAGTCTATGGACCATGTATTAGTTCCTGTAAAGTTCAAGTTTGCTGGAGATGCATGGATCGCGGGTTAATTATTATAATAAAATTACATGAGAGGTGGCTTGATCGAGATAGATGTCGTCAAATTTTCTGAAAGGTGGCTTAAAGAAATGTTAGTTTTTTTAAACTTGAGGGGGCTTAATTAAACTGTCGGAGCAGTGGTGGACTACTATTTATTTTCGATAAAGTTTGAGTGGGTTCTATATAATTGGCAGCCCTCTTGGCATTCCTTCAAAGCTCTATGGGGTTTTCGTAAAGCTGTCTGAGAGGCGGTTGGAATGAAAAATATATTTTTGCAAAATTTGAGGGGGTTTCCATAAAATCATCTTTGTGGGCTGGACTACATATTAATTTTTATAAAGTTTTAGGGTGACTTTGTAAAAGTGGCATTCCTTCAAAACTCGATGTGCTTTCTACAAAATCTAAGAGGTGGTTTGATCAAATACTATTTTCACAAAGTTCGAGGGGGTCTTTGTAAAATTACCTGAGTGATGGCTGGATTACATACTACATGGGCTGATACACACGCTACACCACGCCGGTCATAATGATTTACATCATAATTTTATGTAAATAAATAAGAAATTTGTAAAATATTAATAATTTATGTAAATATATGGTTTTGCGAGTACTGTTTTTGAAGAAGTTAGAACACAAATTCAATGAAAAATATTGAATAATAATTTGAGAAGTCGTTTGTAACTGAACAAAATCTGAGAAAAAAATATTGAATAATATAATTTAGAAATGAAATTAGGAATACATAATTTTAAAAATCGTTGTCAAGATCTTTTCCACGGAATGAGAGAACATAAAATTTTAATCATGAATCCCAAATAGAATTGTGGGTCCCACAAACCAAAAATGTGTGGGTCCCATACGAATATCTCATGAATCCACGTGGGTCCCGCACGTGGGTCCCACCTAAACATAATGTGGTCCCGCATGAACAGTATTTGTGGATGATCTGAGCCTTTCACGAGCGATCAGACGGCTCTCCCTTTCTTGATGATGTGGCGCATTGGGGTGGCAAAAATCCCCCACTCTTGTAAAGATAATGTTATTAGTAATAATCATGATAGCTTCCGAAGAAATCTCATTATGTCAGCTAATGGCACAGTACATGTACATATCGTTGTGATGCAATTAAAATTTCAAGGTATTCCATACTGGTCTCCGGTCAACTGAGATACTGCTGCCGTTTTCTTTTCAAATTAATGGCGGAGATGATGAAAAGGCAAAAGGCATCGAGTTCAGATGTGATGGGCATTTTGCCGTCACTTGTAACGTAATGTAGTTGACTGGTCACTTGTTTCCCTTGGAGTGACAGTCCTCAGATCACCGTAAGAATAAATGTATTTTTACATAGTAGGGGTAATACCTTGGAAGCACACAACATTTACCTGTCTAAACCTTAAACAAAAGCTTAGTACTAATAATGAAGAATAAGGCTTGAAGAAATGCTCAAGCAGGGGTGAAGCCACGTTGGGCTTGCCGAGTGCACATGCACCAGGGAAAAAAACAATTTTAGCGATTAGCAAGCAACTCATTTTTACCACTTGTGGACTCCCCTAAACTCCAAACCAGCATCCATCATCCGGCCCACCAATAGGCATGCAGCCCAACAATCTGCGGCTTTCAGCACTCATCGAAAGGGCCCGATTCATGCCCAGGATCATCAACAATGTAATAATTCTAGGAATACAGAATAGGCAAAGTCCACTATACGTCCCTCATCTACCACGACAGACAGTTTTTCCTCCCTCTACAAAATCGAGATACACTTTCGTCCTTGAACTCGCCGAGCCAGTTCAATTTTCTTCCCTCCCGGGTTTTGACTCCAATTTCATCCGTTTCGCACATTTTTTTTTGGACAACTACAATATATTATATTAAGCAGCCAGTTTACAGAAAGGTCCTCCAAAGAGAACGAAATTACAACTTGGTCCAAAGACCAGATAAGAATGACATCTTCTACAGGGAGGCGGACGACGGCGACCTCGCCGGCGAGAAGCAGTAGACACTACTGTCGGGCGGAAGACCGTGCTGCGCATCGGTTGAAGTGGATCGACAGAGCCTTT
This sequence comes from Cenchrus fungigraminus, assembly GCA_036936925.1. Lineage (NCBI taxonomy): Eukaryota > Viridiplantae > Streptophyta > Magnoliopsida > Poales > Poaceae > Cenchrus > Cenchrus fungigraminus. The sequence goes on along the minus strand of CM072774.1, from coordinate 95,689,819 downwards.
GAGGAGGCATGCACCAGGCGACCGAAGGATGCTTGTATTGTCGTCGCCGGGGATTGAAGGAGAGGCTCGTAGTCGAAATCCGGGAGGAAGGCGAGGTCGTCGATGGAGCACCTAGAGTAGGAGTGCCGCTTGTAATGGAGATCTGCGATTTCGCACATGTTGAGTGCGTTCTGCTTCTGACTCGACTGCTGCAAATCAACGCCATTTCCAACGTCGACTGCAGCGTGCCATCGGCAACACCATCATCGTCTCGTCCGTGCCAGTGGCGGACGCAGGAATTCAAGATTGGGTGTGCATAAAAATTTATGAACCAAATAGTAATAGCATATAAAAGATATATAGACAAAAAGGCACATCATACGATACAAATACTTGTTTATCATTATCCATACAATATCTTGAAACCACAAAATAATCTTTTTGTACCAAAATGTATGTAGGTCATTTTAGCTTTTATAAATTCATAAATTATGCTATGAATCTGAACATAGTGTATCTAGTTGCATAGAAAAATATATGAAACTAGAAAAAAAATAAAACGAGGAACAGAGGAAGTAACAAATAAAAATTATTGGGTGAAAATATGAGTGAAACAACATCAAGAATATCTTGTGACAACATGTCGTCGATGGCCCGGCCGGCTAGCTCCCTACCGCTGCCGCCGATGAAGATTCATGGATAGAGTCAGTGGCCGAGCTGGCGAGTTTCACGTAGTTTAGGCACTTCGATATTGAGGGGGCTAACCGTGCTAATCTATACTATAAGGAGCGAAGACAATTGAAAACTTTTCTCACCCAATTCGGGTCCGCCTTACCCCTCACGCCGGACCCACCCGTCAGGTTGCGTGATGACCAAAAAGGTGGAATGGCTATAAAAATCGCAATTTGGGGAACGTTTCTACCAAAAACGCTTAATGTTTTTAGTACCCGACAACACCTTACCCACCCGCATACCCACATGGCCCCACCCACCCGCACCCCCGCCTGACCGCACGCACCCGCAGAGTCCCGCAACCCCACGCCGCGTCCCACCCGCACGCGTCCCGTCAACCTTGCCCCGATTTAAATCGTGCAGTCTGTAACGTATCCGTCCCGTCAGTATTTGATGTTACGGCTCACGATGAATCGATGAACTTATCTCCTGTGTGGTCAGCTGAGTAGATCTGAAGACCAAGCAATAGCTGACGCAATGGTGAACGACAGTATCAATCTTGCTTCGCCTGCCGACGAGCGCCCGGTGGCGGTTCCGCCTCGGATGCAAGCGATGGTGCGACGTCGTCGACGAGCGCACGCCGGAGCGGCAGCCGGCAGGTCCGGACCAAGATCCTCGTGTTTGAGTTCAACGACAAATACGACCTGATCTCCTTTGTGTTCGAGTGGGACTACGGTTAGAGTTAGAGCACCCGCGGCGGCGGCGCCGTCCAGATGGTCGGCATGTGCTACGGCCTGATCTGCATCGAAGCCGACCGCTTCGTGATCACAGTGGCCAATCCGGCAGACTGGTCGCCCAACGGCCGTTCCGCCATTCCCAGGGTTGCGTGCGGCGGCCATTGCGCCTGCGGTGGGGTCGATCCGATGCTTGGACGGAGGCCGGCCGGATGCTGTCGAGGAAGTAGCGCACGACGCACAGGATGGCTTTTCGGAGTTGAATTCCGCCGAAGGCCACACGAGTGGATGGCAACAAGTCTCATGGGGAATAGGAGGAGGAGGGACGGAGGTTGGAAGCAACAAGCATATCAATTAATCTCACATGTGAGATCCATCTCCTTTCTCTGCCTTCTCTCCCTCTCGCAGCACAAGCTGGAAGCCAACAGAGGCACAACACCTCCAGCTACGTGCGTTTCAGAATCATCCACGTCTCGAAGAACTCGCACAACACGTACGGTGTCGTGTATCAGCCTCATCGCGTCTTTGGCCTCGTCAAGGCTGCGCCTGGTGTCCTCTACTCCACCAGTTGCCTCGTCGCGGACCGGGAACCCCAGCCTTCCCGGCGCGAGGACTCGGTGGAGCACCACCGGTGGAAGTCCTCGTTGTTGGTTGAATGCAGATAGGCGCGTCGTCGTCTTCGTCGGTTTGGCCGCTGAGGCGCGCGCTGTCGTCATCGTTCGGTAGGAGACCGAGGCGCGTGACGACGAAGACATGATCGGTGGTGCATTCACTACCGGAAACCGAGCCTTCGCCGAGAGTAAAAATCTTTGGTGAGAGCCTCCGCTTGGGCTCTCGGCGAAGAGCTCTTCGCCGAGAGTCAAAAAAAAATTCTCGGCGAAGAACTAAACTCTCGGCGAAGAAATTTTAAAAAATCACTTTTTCACGTCCAAACTTTTTCTATTCTGAACATGCACTTATACAAAGGATATTTTCAAATTTGACGCAATTTTATCTTTGTTTGCTATATTTAAAAATTTTATTTCATTCTAGGTAATTTTTTTGAAGACGTCCGATATGAACTGCAAGTGCATGAAATCATAGAATAAATTGTTGGAAAAATGACATTCATGTTCATGAGACATCTCTAAGACCATGTACATGAAATAAAACTAAATTTCAAACATTTTGTTCTCTGATCATGACGAAGATCGTGTCGTAGAAAGGTTTTAAAATTGTATAAAATTCAAATGAAGTTTGAAAATCACGAATTTTGTCCAGCGCTCATTATATCATATGTCGAGGTTGTGGTAACAAGTTGAGAACATTTTGAGCACTTTGACACGTACGCTGTTTAGAAAGCGAAACATGTCACGAGAAGTTTCAGAGAATTTGAACTAATGTCACTAGGTTTGGTACATTAGAAAATTTTAAATTTGAGTTTGACCACAACAACTTTTTTATAAGTAATACACAACATATCTTGTCATGTTAAGTTCTTGCGAATTTTTGCATTTATTTGCTATTTTTAACTAATTAAATGCATTTGCAAAGCATTTCTTCGCAGAGAGCCATTTATTGGGCTCTCGGCAAAGCAGCATTGGGCCGGAGGCCCATTTCCCCGCCGGCCCACCTAAGCCCGCCTCCCCCTTCTATATAAATAGCCGGCGCGCCCCCCAGGAAACCCTACCCGCTCACCCAGGCCCATTTCGTGGCGAGGAGCAGCGGCGGGGCGAGGCGCGGTGGCGGCGGATCCGCCCCCCGCGCGCCACGACGACCCGGCGCGACGCGGCCTCGACCCGGCGGTCTCCTCCCGACGCAACGCGGTGGCGGCGGATCCGCCCCCCGCGCCTCGGGCTCCTCCCTGCTCCTGGTGCGGCGCGGCGCGGATCTGGTGGTGGTGGTGGTGGTGCGGCTCCCCCGACGACGAGGTCCGGCGGAGGTGGAGCGGCCTTCCTCCCTCTCTCTGTTTACTTGTGCGGCGGCGGGCAGTGGTGGTTGTGTTGTGCTGCGGCGAGCGGTGGTTGTGGTGTTGCAGGCGGCGGCGGCGGCAGGCGGTGGTGTTGTTGTTGCAGCCTTGCAGGTGGCCGCGGCGGGCGGTGGTGGTGGTGTTGCATGTGGCGGTGGCGGCGGCGGTGGTGGCCTCAGCGGCGGCGGTGGGGGCCAGGGCGGTCAGCCGGTGGGCTCGCGGTGGTGGGCCGATGAGCCCGAGCCTGGGTTTTTGGGGTTTTTTCTTGTTTTATGAAATTGTCTTCGCCGAGAGCTAGGTGGGCCTCTCGGCACATGTCCGCCGAGAGGGGGCCCGCATGCTCTCGGCGAAGACGCCTTCGCCGGCACAGTTGCGCCGAGAGGCCTTCGCCGAGAGCTTCCTCTCGATGAAGCCTTCGCCAAGAGGAATACACCCTTCGCCGAGAGGATGCTCGCTCTCGGCGAAGGCTCCGAATTAATCCGATAGTGATTTTACCTTTCTTGTCCGATCTTGCCTCTGAATTCCACCCGAGAGCAGGCAGCACCTGCTGTAGCCTGACTGCACATGAGTAGGAGAATAGCATGAGGCTAATGCTAACTTATTATTTGAGAGCCATGTGTGGTTCGAAGACCGGTGGATGGTCGCTTCCTGATGTGATGAGTTATTGACAACGTGGTGTGGACTGATTCTTGGCTAAGTATTGCAGGTGCAGTTTGCGGCTTGACTGGTGTTGGTGCAGGTGAAGAACAAGCGTGAAAGGTAATTGCCGGTGAGGCCTCCAGGTGTGGAGAAGACAAGTAGGCTTGGTTCGAGGGACCCGGTGGCCAGCGGGGTCAAGTGCGGGCTGCATGGTGGCAAGAACGGCAAGATGAAGTCGTAGACGGTTTCTTCGTTGAGCCTCAAGACCAAGGTCGAGCCGGGACTACGTGAGAGCCGAGTCATGAGTGGTGATTGGCGGAGGCTACACCGAGTTCGCGGGGTTTCTAGTGGTTCACCAGAAAACCACTGGGTTCCTTGGTTGATCCACAAAGCCAAGACCGAAGAACCGAAGACGGAGGTGAAGCAGCATCGGACCGGTCTGACCGGTGGGTCTGACCGGTCTGACCGGTGAGGAGCACCGGTCTGACCGGTGTGTGACGACGCAGTCCGGAATCTTCAAAGCGGAGGACACGCGTCGGGATCGCAAGGCTTGCGTCGAGGCTAAGCAAGTTTGCGGTCGCTGGGCATCCGTCCGATGGTGCGAAGACAAAGATTTCCGAATTCGCCCTTGAGGGGCATGTATCCCTAGTTAGCTAGTAAGGGTATTTTCGTCTTTCGGTTGCCTCCATATAACCCAAGTGGTGAGAGGATGGCAGCCATCTCTTGGAACCCTAGCTCATTTGGTTTTCCTATTTTCCCTTCCTATTTTCCATAGGATTTTCGTAGGACGAGCTTGAGAGCTTCATGGTGAGATCTTGTGAGAGGGAAGGATGATCGGGCGGCAAGCTAGACCTTGTATGAACCTCTTTGGTATGTATAGATGATTCGGCGTGGTTCCTCAAGGCTTGGTTGTGTCTTTCCCGTTTCTCCTTTTTGGTGATTTTCGGAGGCTTTTCTTGGTAAATTTCTTGTGACGGTTTTGAGACCTTTCTCTTTGGAATTTGGTGGGGGATGTATGCATGAACCCCTTGTGGTTCTTTTCCCTTTGATTCTCCTCCCAAATCTGTGAGTAAAGGGGCTCAATTTTTGGGGTTTTCGTGGTTCTAGGGTTCGTGGTGTTCTTGGCAGAAATCCTTCGATTCCTCTTGATTCAACGAGTTTTGGTGGACCAAATCTTGGCTATGGAGTGCCCATGAGGTGTTCCTACTATCCCCAAAGTCTTGTGCGAATCCGTGGAGTGAATCGGGAGAAGTTGGATTTGGGGGAGTTGACCCGCGGGCGCTGTTCATCCCGAGCTGCCCAGGCGTGACCGGTCTGACCGGTGCGAGCCCCTGGTGGGTTTTTGTCTCGGGGAACTGCTGTGTTCGTGAGGTTTTGTCCCGTGGTCCTGCTGCTCAGTTCTTAGCCAGTTTGGAGTTGTCTTGCTAGGCTTTGTGAGTGCTTTTCCTTCTTGGTAGGTTGCTCTTTAGTGGTGGTTTTTGTTCTAGGGCCTAGAGGAGTCACTGAGGCTTCCTGGAACTTTGCTGTGCATCTGCTGTTCGCCACTAGCCTGACCGGCAGAGTCCACCGGTCTGACCGGTGCCATTGGTCTGACCGGCAGGAGCCATCAGTCTGACCGGTGTGGCACAGACAGCAGGCTGCTCAGTTTTCCGCTGTGCGTTTGGAGTGTTTGGTTCAGTTGGTTGAGTTGTTGGTTCCTAGGACCAGTAGCACTCCAGTGGCTACGTGGTCTTGGCCAACTTGGGTAGTTGAGTCGGAGACGTGTGTTGGAAGCCGTGTTCATCTTATTGGAGTCTCTATCTCCTTCGAGAAGAATTTTATCGGCTCCCATTCACTCCCCCCCTCTCTGGTTTGCCGTTTCGGTCCTTCAAGTGGTATCAGAGCCGGTTACGGATCTTCAGATTCTAACCAGTCTAAGATCCAAGGATGGCGTACCAGGAACGGGGTTCGGGTCCTCCGCACTTCGATGGCAAAAACTACCAGATGTGGCAGAGGCGGATGGCGGCTTTCCTCCGCGGTAAGGGTCAGATCCTTTGGGACGTTACGGTGAACACAGCTTATGTTCATCCGATTAACTTCCTTGCTCCAGGATCGAGGGATATGTTCGACGCCAACAACAAGGCGGTCGACTACTTGTTTCGTGCTCTGTGTCAGTCCGAATTCTATTGGGTTCAGACAGAGGACTTAGCTTGTAGGATTTGGGAGCAGTTGAAGGATGCTCATGCTGGGAATGCTCAGGTTCAGGCTAGGATGTACGCGACTTACCGGAGAGAGTACGAGAACTTCACTCATCTCCCCGGCGAGTCCGTCGATGCCCTTTTTCAGCGATTTACGGTCGTGGTGAACAACATGAGAGCCAATGTGGCTGTGCTCCCATACGATGATCATGATAGAGCCGTGAAGCTCTTGCACTCGTTGGATCGTACCGTATGGGACGGGAAGTTTGAGGCTATCCTTGAGTCCGAGAAGTATGACACCTTTACCGTGAACGAGCTGTTCTCGAAGCTCAAGTCAGCTGAGTTGGACCGTGGTATGACAGCCAAGATCGAGAGCCCGACTGATTCTCATAGTCTTGCTCTCGTTGGTGGCAAAGGAGCTAAGTCTAACGCTAACGCATCCTCCAGGATGTACTCTCTGTCTTCTTTGATGTGTTTGCCAGACGAGGAGTTCGACGTGCTTGGAGAGGACGAGCTGGCGTTGCTGACCAGGCGGTTCGAGAGGCTGCACGAGAACAGGGTGAACACGAGGAGGACAGCACGGACGTGCTTTCAGTGTGGCAAGCCGGGACACTTCGTCGCCGACTGCCCGGAGAAGACGAAGAACAAGGACGGCTACAAGGATGGCTACAAGCACCAGTCGAGCAAGGACCCCAAGTACCGATTGAGGCGCGATCACAAGCACAAGAACAAGCACAAGGACGAGCGACGGTCGAGGAAGAAGGACGGCCGCGGCAGGAAGGCCCGAGCGATGGTCGGAGCAAGCGACGTCGACTCCAGCTCCGCCTACTCTTCCTCGAGCTCGAGTAGCAGTGAAGACGAAGGTGATCGGCGCAAGAACAAGAAGTCATCCAAGAACTTGAGCGGGCTGAGTTGCTTCGCACGAGATGGCTTCTGCGGCATGGCTCGTAGCTCCGACAGCAAGAACAGTCACTAGAGCGACTCGGACTCCGACTCCGAGGATGAGGTACGTGACGAGCTTCCCTTCTTGCGTGAGAAGCCGAGTGAGCAGCCACAACCCAAGCCTAAACCTAAGCCACAGCCCATGAAGTTCCATTGTGGGTATTGTGGGAGAGATGGTCACAAGGATGAGTTTTGCTTCAAGAGGAAGCGTGAGGAGAGAATGGCTAGAGAGTGGGCTAACAAGGACAGGTACCACCCCTCTAATGGTGTACCTGAGCCTCGTATGCAGATGCCTAGGGCCAAGGTGATCGTGAGGACGGTTCCGGCTTGGGGAGACCGGAAGGTAGCAGGTGGTGCTGCTGGCCGAGCTACACCGGTCAGACCGGTGCAGGTCTGGACAGACAGCGGTCTGGTTTTCATGCTTGTGAGGATGCTCGGTTTGGTTCAGGTAGTCATGGTTCTGGTGGTTGGTCTGGAGAGTTTGCAGGTGGTCAGTTTGCTAGGCGTTCTCCACCTCGTGCTCAATACGAGGGTGGGAGGAGTCGTAGCTTTGAGATGGAGAGGAGGAACGGTCCACGGTTTTCCTTTCGTGGCTTTCGTTCTCCTCCAGCTAGAGAGGGTTGGTTCCCTCGTAGTGGTTACCGTGGTGGGGTTCGTGGTGGTAGCTTTGATAGGCGTGATGATTTGGTTTGTGCTAACCCCACTTTGGAGCAAATGGCTCGGCACTGGTTTTACTCTTTTGGTACTAACCCCAGTGCTGAGTCGTTTGTTCACTCACGTGCTCGCTTTTGAATTTCAGGTGGGAGACTTAAGGAACGTTTGGTTGATTGACTCCGGTTGCTCGAGGCATATGACCGGGGACAAGGGGTGGTTCTCAAGTCTCGTCCCGGTGGTGTCCAAGACATACATCACCTTTGGGGACAATGGGCGAGGGCGTGTGCTTTCAGAAGGTGAGATTAAGGTAAGTGACAAGGTCACTCTCAGGCGTGTTGCTCTTGTTCAATCGCTCGGGTTCAATTTGCTTTCGGTGTCCAAGCTTTTGGATGAGGGCTTTGAGGTGTTGTTTCGGCCTGGTGGTTCTCGGATTTTAGATTCTCGAGGGGACCTTGTTTGCATGGTCGTTCCCGAGGGTCAAGTGTTCCGAGCTGATTTCTCTCAGTCTTCTGGTGTGGAGCATTGCTTTTTGGCTGGTTCTTCGAGTGAGTTGTGGAAGTGGCATAGGAAGTTGGGTCACTTGAGTTTTGACCTTTTGTCTCGCTTGAGTAAACTCAATTTGGTCCGAGGATTGCCACGGTTGAGGTTTGAGAAAGAGTTGGTTTGTGCGCCGTGTAGGCATGCCAAGATGGTAGCCTCTTCTCACCCGCCTCTCACCGATGTGATGACTGAGCGTCCATGCGAGCTGCTCCATATGGACCTTGTTGGCCCAGCTCGTGTGCGATCTGCGGGTGGGAAGTGGTATGTCCTTGTTGTGGTGGACGACTACTCTCGGTATGTGTGGGTGTTCTTTCTTGAGGAGAAAGGGGAGACGTTTGGTTTTGTTCGAGATCTTGTCTTGAGGTTAAGAAACGAGAGGCACGGAGATGCCATACGAGCGATCCGCAGTGACAATGGCTCGGAATTAAAAAACTCTCGCTTCGAAACCTTTTGCCATGACTTGGGTCTTGAACACCAGTTTTCGAGTCCGTATACGCCTCCCCAGAATGGCGTGGTGGAAAGGAAAAACAAGACCTTGTGCGAGATGGCTCGGACGATGCTCGACGAGCATAGGACTCCGAGAAGGTTCTGGGCTGAGGCGGTCAATACCACGTGCTATGTGTCAAACAGGATCTACCTCAGGGTTCATAAGAAGAAAACCTGTTACGAGTTGATGCACGGTCGCACACCAAAGTGAGTCACTTCCATGTCTTTGGTTGTAAATGCTTCATTCTGAAGAAAGGGAAGAAGTTGGACAAGTTCGAGGCTAGGTCTGTCGATGGCATTTTCTTTGGTTACGCATCTCATTCTAGAGCATTTTGTGTGCTCAATCTTAAAACTAACCAAATCGTGGAGACTTGCGAGGTAACCTTCGACGAGACACAACCACGTAGTCAGCTTGTTTTTGAGTGTGCAGGTGACGACGAACTTGGCGAGGAGATCTTTCAGGAGGAGGAGCATGAACATGTTGATGATGAAGATGGCGGTGTGGTACCCGCGGCTGAACATGTACCTACTACTTCGACGACAATCGAGAACGGGCCCTCTCCCACACCTACGACGACAAACCCAGATCAAGGCGAAGCTGCTGTTGAGGGGGAGGTAGGATCAAGGCGAGAACCTCCCCGGCGAGTGCAAGTGGATCACCCAGCTTCGAGAATCATCGGCGACTTAAATGAACGTACTACACGGTCGAGGGTTCGGAACAATTCTCATTTCGCTCATGCTGCTTTTGTTGCCACCTTTGAGCCCAAGGACATTGGACACGCGCTATCTGATCACAATTGGGTTAACTCGATGCATGAGGAGTTGGAGAATTTTGAGAGGAACCAAGTTTGGGAATTGGTTGACCCTCCCCCAGGGTGTAAGCCGATTGGGACAAAATGGGTGTAGAAGAACAAAGAGGGAGAAAAGGAGAAGTGTGAGGAACAAGTCAAGACTTGTTGCTCAGGGGTACTCACAAAAAGAAGGGATCGACTACGAGGAGACCTTTGCTCCCGTTGCTCGTTTGGAGGCGATCAGGATCCTTCTAGCCTTTTCCGTGGCTAAAGGATTCAAGTTGTACCAGATGGATGTCAAGAGTGCTTTCCTAAATGGTGTCTTGGAGGAAGTAGTGTATGTAAGGCAACCACCGGGGTTTGAGAGTGAGAAGTACCCCCACCGGGTGTACAAGTTGAGGAAGACGTTGTATGGGCTGAAGCAGGCGCCTAGAGCTTGGTACGGTAGGTTAAGGGGGTTCCTGTTTGAGAGAGGTTTTGAGATGAGGAAGGTCGATCAGACCTTATTTCTCCTCAGGCTGGGTAGAGATATCCTGATTGTGCAGGTATACGTGGATGATATTGTCTTTGGTGGCTCGTCTAACTCTCTTGTTGCAAGGTTTGCAGAAGACATGAGCAGGGAATTTGAGATGAGCATGATGGGTGAGTTGCAGTTCTTCCTCGGGCTACAAATCAAGCAATCAAAGGAAGGAACATTTGTGCACCAAGCTAAGTACACCAAGGACATTGTGAGGAAGTTCAAGATGGAGGACTCCAAGGCCATGACGACGCCTATGAGTACGACTACAGCCCTTGATGCAGACGAGGAAGGTGAACACGTGGACCAGAAGGAGTACCGAAGCATGATCGGGTCACTCCTCTACTTGACGGCGACGAGGCCGGACATCTAATTCTCGGTATGTCTGTGCGCTCGTTTTCAAGCGTCTCCATGGACTTCGCATCGGCAAGCAGTCAAGCGCATATTCAGGTATTTGCGACATACTCCCGACTTTGGCCTTTGGTACTCTGCGTCTTCTTCCTTGGCTCTTCATGGATTTTCGGACACAGATTTTGCCGGGTGTCGGTTGGATAGGAAGTCCACTTCTGGGACTTGCCAATTCTTGGGTTCCTCTTTGGTGTCTTGGTCTTCCCACAAACAGTCGAGTGTTGCTCAATCCACTACCGAGGCAGAATATGTGGCCGCAGCGAGTTGTTGCTCTCAGCTCCTTTAGATCACATACACCATGAGTGACTTTGGTGAGGAATATACCCATGTCCCACTTCAATGTGACAGCACCAGTGCCATAAGTGTAGCAAAGAACCCAGTTCTTCACTCCAAAACCAAACACATAGAAGTGTGGTATCATTTCCTGAGAGACAATGTTGAGAAAGGAAAAATCTCTTTGATCCATTTACCCACACATGACCAGCTAGCCGATATTTTCACCAAACCCCTAGATCAAGCAACTTTCACTCGTTTGCGGGGGGAGCTTGGTGTTTGTTTGATTTCTTGAGGTGGTGTGTGGGAGCTCCTTTGTAGCATATGTATAACTTTCCTTTGTGCATTTCTTGGTGTATAGTCATCGTTGTATGGTAGCTTGTATGCATTTTGTTTAATATGCATTGTGTAGGAAAGCTTCTCCTATATACATTGTTCACCATGGTATGCTATATATGATCTTGTGGGCTACTTTGGTATGGTATGGCTTAGTGTGGCTTAGCTCTTGATGATCTTGGTTTATATCCATGGTTGATGGCTATGTTTTTCAAAAATCTCATATGTATGCTCTCTTGTGAGTAAATGCCTTTATATGATCTTGACATGTTTTAGTGGCTTGGCTATGCTTAATTTGTGGTTGGATAGCTTATTTTGATCATATGGGGCCAAAGGCTCATTTGCCATCATGAATGTTTAGCCCCCATGCTTCATCTTGTGGAGGGGCATAAATTCCTTTTTGTCGCAAAGACATTTCATGTACCAAATATGAATCCGAAAATGAAATGTAAATTGCTTGGAAAATATGCTCCCATGTCATATGTGCTTATTTTTATAGCTTTGGGTGCTAAACCGTTGCATGTTGCTTACCAATGAGAAGTCTCATACATAGAAGTAAGCACATGGCTCGGTATGCTTTGACATGACATGAGGTGCTTATGGGTGTTTATGATGGTCTTATGCTTAGAATGGTTGTCCTAGCATGAAGTTTGTGTGGCTTTGCCATTTTGATATGTTTTGATCATGTTTAGGACTTTGCTCATGAGAGGGAATTTTTCGTAAAAATGCTTCATTCCATCTTAGCTTCGTCCAATGGTTGTGAAACTTGGTGATCTTGTAGTTTTTGTCCATACGAAGCTATCGAGTATCTAACTTGCTCATTTGGAGGTGTGTAGCATGCTATGTTGAATTTTGTCTATTTGAGAAGCTCTAGGTTGAATTTTTCCTAATTTTGGCTTGATTCATGCATTGTCAACAAGAGGGAGAAGTTTGGGCATGTTTTGGCCTACTGAATGCATTTGGAGGATCTTCAGGTGGTTTCGAGCCATTTCTGGGCTCTGTTCTGCATCGGTCTGACCGGTTGAGGTCACCGGTCTGACCGGTCAGAGTGCTAGTTCTGTTCATATGTTGGGCACCGGTCTGACCGGTGGTGTTGACCGGTCTGACCGGTCAGAGTTGAGCTGATGCAGCTGCTCTGTTTCGTCAAGTGGTTTGCATGCATTGGTTCAGGGGGAGCTTGCATGTGTGCAGGGGGAGCTCTTTGTGGTTTTTGAGCTTTGGATTGATGATTTGTGCTATTTGCTTGAGCATGTTTTGTCCGGATGTGTCGAGCCGTTGCCCTTGCCTAAAGGGTCCGAGACTTGTCTTCTTTAAGTGATCTTGCTCTTTACCTTTTCTTTGGCTTTCGATCGCTTATTGGAATTTCTTTGAGTCGTTTCTTTTCTTTTCCTTTTCTCTTGGTTATCAAAACGTGTGTGTTGTCAATGCACTCATCAAGGGGGAGATTGAGAGCCATGTGTGGTTCGAGGACTGGTGGATGGTCGCTTCCTGATGTGATGAGTGATTGACAACGTGGTGTGGACTGATTCTTAGCTAAGTATTGCAGGTACAGGTTGCGGCTTGACTGGTGTTGGTGCAGGTGAAGAACAAGCGCAAAAGATCGTTGCCGGTGAGGCCTCCAGGTGTGGAGAAGACAAGTAGGCTTGGTTCGAGGGACCCGGTGGCCAGCGGGGTCAAGTGCGGGCCGCATGGTGGCAAGAACGGCAAGATGAAGTCGTGGACGGTTTCTTGGTTGAGCCTCAAAACCAAGGTCGAGCCGGGACTACGTGGGAGCCGAGTCATGAGTGGTGATTGGCGGAGGCTACACCGAGTTCGCGGGGTTTCTATTAATTCACCAGAAAACCACTAGGTTCCTTGATTGATCCACAAAGCCAAGACCGAAAAACCGAAGACGGAGGTGTAGCAGCATCGGACCGGTCTGACCGGTGGGTCTGACCGGTCTGACCGGTGAGGAGCACCGGTCTGACCGGTGTGCGACGACGCAGTCCGGAATCTTCGAAGCGGAGGACACGCGTCGGGATCGCAAGGCTTGCGTCGAGGCTAAGCAAGTTTGCGGTCGCTGGGCATCCGTCCGATGGTGAGAAGACAAAGATTTCCGAATTCGCCCTTGAGGGGCATGTGTCCCTAGTTAGCTAGTAAGGGTATTTTCGTCTTTCGGTTGCCTCCATATAACCCAAGTGGTGAGAGGATGGCAGCCATCTCTTGGAACCCTAGCTCATTTGGTTTTCCTATTTTCCCTTCCTATTTTCCTTCGGATTTTCGTAGGACAAGCTTGAGAGCTTCATGGTGAGATCTTGTGAGAGGGAAGGATGATCGGGCGGCAAGCTAGACCTTGTATGAACCTCTTTGGTATGTATAGATGATTCGGCGTGGTTCCTCAAGGCTTGGTTGTGTCTTTCCCGTTTCTCCTTTTTGGTGATTTTCAGAGGCTTTTCTTGGCGAATTTCTTATGACGGTTTTGAGACATTTCTCTTTGGGATTTGGTGGGGGATGTATGCATGAACCCTTTGTGGTTCTTTTCTCTTTGATTCTCCTCCCAAATCTGTGAGTAAAGGGGCTCAATTTTGGGGTTTTCGTGGTTCTAGGGTTCGTGGTGTTCTTGGCGGAAATCCTTCGATTCCTCTTTATTCAACGAGTTTTAGTGGACCAAATCTCGGCTATGGAGTGCCCATGAGGTGTTCCTACTATCCCCAAAGTCTTGTGCGAATTCGTGGAGCGAATCGGGAGATCGGGAGTTGGATTTGGGGGAGTTGACCCGCGGACGCTGTTCATCCCGAGCTGCCCAGGCGTGACCGGTCTGACCGGTGCTCTTGACCAGTCTGACCGGTGCGAGCCCCTGGTGGGTTTTTGTCTCGGGGAACTGCTGTGTTCGTGAGGTTTTGTCCCGTGGTCATGCTGCTCAGTTCTTGGCCAGTTTGGAGTTGTCTTGCTAGGCTTTGTGAGTGCTTTTCCTTCTTGGTAGGTTGCTCTTTGGTGGTGATTTTTGTTCCAGGGCCTAGAGGAGTTACTGAGGCTTCCTGGAACTTTGTTGTGCATCTGCTGTTCGCCACCGGCCTGACCGGCAGAGTCCACCGGTCTGACCGGTGCCATCGGTCTGACCGGTAGGAGCCATCGGTCTGACCGATGTGGCACAGACATCAGACTGCTCAGTTTTCCGCTGTGCGTTTGGAGTGTTTGGTTCGGTTGGTTGAGTTGTTGGTTCCTAGGACCAGTAGCACTCTAGTGGCTACGTGGTCTTGGCCAACTTGGATAGTTGAGTCGGAGACGTGTGTTGGAAGCGGTGTTCATCTTGTTGGAGTCTCTATCTCCTTCGAGAAGAATTTTTATCGACTCCCATTCACTCTCCTCCTCTCTGGTTCTCCGTTTCGGTCCTTCATTATTTTTGTTTGTCATTCATTCACACTACTTCGGTTTTAATTTGCAATGAAGTGAATGCAACTACTGTATGTACTGTAACGTTAACGGATCAGTGAGTTTTTCCAAGAGATAAAATATCGTCCCTGTTAGCATTGCTTGATTAATATATTTCTATAGTTGCTTATGATAAAACAAATGGCACAGCTAGCTCACACGAGTTGGAGCCATGGAACATCGAGCGGGCAATCGACCCTTTGAGCTGCTTGTACAAGTTGTGGTCTTGCCACTCAAGAAGGCTCTACTATTTTTGCTTTATCTGCATCTTGTACGAATCATTCAGATAATCACAATTTGTGTAAGGTTCTCTACCTGACTTGGTTAGGAGGTTGAGTGGCACCTGTTCAGATCTTGTAAGTATATTGATGGAAGAATGAGCATGCAAAGGTATTGTAAGCATAGTGAGACAGTAATAATTTTTAATCTTAAATTGAAATCTAAATAGTTTTTTAAGATAACAACGTGCTGTGGCAAAGAAAATTCAAACATATGACTAGCAAGGCACACAACAACTGTCCAAAACTTAGGACCTGCTGGTAAATTTGGAGCAATGTTTGTGCCGTCGTCAATTTCCGTTGTGTTCAGAGTCTATTGGCGAGAGTTGTTGACTCGTTGTATGCATGAGACCCCACATGAGAGATGTTATATTATGTAGCGCAATGAGCTACCTCACCAAGCAATCACCCTGTAAGTTTGAAAACTAAGGATATGCGGAGCAGAAGAAGGTGTGAGTGTCTTAGCCCAGACGAGCAAATGAAGTACTCGCTCCAGTTTGGTAATAGAAGTCATTTCGGACAAGGTTTAGGTCAAACATTAGGAATATAAATAATGAATAACTTTTAAGTCGTTGAGTTTAAAAATGTGAAAATCATATCAATAGAATTGTTTTGAAAATCATTTTTATAAAAATATACATATATAACTTTTCAATAAGTATTTTTATACAAAAGAGAAGTCAAAGTTGTGTTTTGGAGACCGTGTCGCTGTCCTAAACGACTTTTTTTACCAAGGCGGAGGGAGTAATTATGACATGATTATTATCGACAAAAAATGTTAATGTGCATAATTAAATAAAAATATTGTTATTAAAATTTTGAAAATACAATGTATATTTTTTCTATAAATTTAAAAATATAATATGAAATATTTTTATGTGTTTACAGACACGTGCGTGTCGCACGTGCATTTTACTAGTTTTTCTAAAAATTCGATCGAAATCAAACTTTTTAGTGAAGATTTGCAAACCATAAGGAGGGTTGGCAATGCCACTGCTATTCGTAGGCCCATGCGTCCACACGAGCCACATGTATATCATGTTAACTTATTTTAGACCTGGTTGAACTTCAACAAGCTTTGGTGGAATTACAGGTGTAGGAGCAGGAGAAAAAAATGATGTCAATGGCCTAACAGTCCCCTGTGTGGCTGTGTCCTACTCTTATTCATTGACACCAATCAATCCCGACACCAATTGAGTATTGGGGAATCGGGAATGCAAATCTACAATCTACAAATCAGTAGATATATAATATCATCGGTTCTTATTCCTAGAATCAATGGGAATCCAAACAGGGATTTCAATTTTGTGTAGAATGGGAATCCAATTTCCAAAGAAAATTGAGTAACTGACCTATTTAACTGCCGTGCAGGCCTGAAGGGAGCCATGAGGCAGGGGAGCTCCCGCTCCGGACGCCGTCGTGCCGCCTGTCGTGCTGTTGTGCGCTAGTGCTGCTGCCCGCCACCGCTCGCCCTTCTGTAGTTATGCGCGCCGGCAGGGGTGCAACCGTCAGCCGTGCAGGCAGCCAGGGAGAGGGAGCCAGTAGTGTTGCACCTGCCCATCTTGCTGTGTGCCTTGCTGCGCGCCGGTGCCGCTGGTGCGGCGGTGCCGGACGCCGCCACCACCTGCCCTGCTGCATGCCGCCGCTGGCCACCGGCCGCTAGCTAGGTTAGGACGGCGAGGGGAAGGGCACGTGTTGCGCGTGCGTGACTGCGTGCGCGACGCGAGGGGATGCAGTTCTGCTACTTGGCTGGGCTGCTAAGGGAAGAGGCCGGCTGGGCTACTGGGCTATATCTCAAACTGAGCCAGGAAAATACATGAGTATAAGAAGTTTTTTGGGTCACGCCTAAGACCATGGCCTGGGTGGCCTTAGGCCCAGCTCCGCCCCTGGATAGAGTCCAACGCAAATCGACGAGACTCAAACTCTAGTTTTGATGAGAGAAAGAGGAAGAGGAAATTGATTAGGGATATCGATATGTGTGGCACGAACTCATTATATCGACGAGTCGGTGAGAAAATTGAATAGGGAAGGACAAGGCGTTTCTGTTCTGACCGGATAGAAGTTGCGCTAGCGCGGCTGGTTAGTCTCCCTGGGGAAGAGCTAAGTGACCAGGGTTGCCTCTCACCGTGGTTCAGGTGGGGCTTTAAAGCCCCCCGTTGCCCACCCTCATTTTTGGACAAGGCCATCGGAGCGTATTGGCAATTGGGCCTGGGAGTGCTGTTTTGTGCCCAGGACACTAGAGGTTTGGTAAAAAAGGATCAGGAATGGGCTGCTTTGCTTGCTTGGGCTCAAATATTCATAGTTTGGTCCTATTATTTGTATACAGGTCTGTATCATATTCACTGGTATTTTTGTTGCAAACTGTACACGCATGTCGATATGCTGCGTCCGCCCGTGGGCCGTGTTGCTCGTCATCCCAGCTGCACATGTTGAGTATGTATACTGGGATCCGATCTCGTTGCTTAGCATATTTTCTGCTATCTGTTACCTAGTATGATAGAGAATTGCCTGCTAGGTTTTGTTCTTACCATGATAAGTCTGGTTCGGAATTTAATCATGTGATTGTCTAATTTGCAACACGTTCAGCTTGCCCAAACTCATTGACACATGTACACAGCTGTACCCCGGCCGGAAAGGAGGAAGGGAGGGAGGCAGCGCACGCCATACTTGGTTGCTGCGGTAATCTTCGCCCCTGCAGCTAGGAACGAGTACGAGAAAAAGATGAAGGTTCGTGCGTACACCGTACTTCGGGTGAATGAGAATGAACAGAAGAATGCGCAGAAGCAAAAATATAAAAAATGCTAACAACAATGGGCCGCTCATATGGTTGAAAAACTGGGTCTGCAGCCCATATCTCTTAGGAGCAACAAAGTCGCAGAACGACAGAATCCTCCATGCATACGGCTCGGCCATCACTTAAAAAATAAACAAAGGAAAGCTAAAAAACGAAACAAAAACAAGGAAAGGAAATTCCCGATATAAAAGGCGGCAATGCGGACAATTGCCAACCAGGCCCGTGTCGAACTAGTACTCGTAGGCTTTTCGGCTTCGGCGATACCGATCGAGTGTACAAAAGGGCACCGTCGGCGGCCTCAACCTCAAGCAGCAATCAAAAGCCTCGGCCCTGGTTTCTGAAGCAACCAGCCGGCGAAATGCAGATATTTGTGAAGACATTGACGGGTAAGACGATCACCATGGAGGTGGAGAGGACCGATACCACCAGTAATCTAAGAGCCAGGATTAAGAACAAAGAAGGTATACACGGATGCGCCCAACCTCGATGCACAACTCTCTCGATCGATAACTGTCATTGCTGCTCTAGCTTACATTACTTTACCTTACTTGGATCGCAACTCTGTAGGTATCGCGCGGGACCAGTCGTTGCTCCTTATCTATGCAGGGAAGCAGGTGGAGGATGGCTACACCCTGGCCGCCTACAACATCGAGAAAGAGTCCACGATTCACCTGGTTTTACGCCTGCGTGGCGGCGGCGGTGGGAGAGGCTGCTACCCCCGCAGACTTGACCTCAATCTTCGGAACCTCGCGCTGGAGCACAATGAGAAGAAGATGATCTGCCGCAGGTAAGCACAACGAAGTAGTACCCAGTTCATGGCCCAATTTTAACCCTTTCATTTATTATGAACTAATTAATAGGAGTGTTAACAAAATGTCGCTGTAGGCCAAGTTAACCCATGTTCTATCTAACCCATGGTCATGCACCATGTTGACTTCATCCAACGCCTGAACGCCATCTTAATCCCCCAGTGCCATCCGTGTAGCCATCATGATAAGGCCAAACCTTGGGAGCGTATACTTCGTATCTTGTTTTTCTTTGGTTTCAGGGAAGAAAGATATGTGTAATTCACTCGACGCAGTTAGATAGTTGATCTTAAAATAGAAAATATCTAAGCATCTGGCCCTTAAACATGAAATCCGTCTTACATCACTTTTGCATGTGCCTAGCAGGATGATATGTATGCCCGTGTTTGGTTGGGAGGAGAAAAATTTTTCTCCTCCCTTTGATCACTAACTAAGGGTATTAAACAAAGTCAGTTTTCAAAACTACCTCCACAGCCCTGTGTAAAATCGCGAGACGAATCTAATGAGGTCTTTGACCACATGATTAGAGGATGATTACTGTAGCATCAATGTAGCGAATCATGGATTAATTATGCTCATTAGATTCGTCGCGCAAAGTTACACTCATACATGAAAAGATTCCCTGGGCGCACTTTTTTGCACCTAGAACCAAACATTTAGTGTCGTTTCTTGGAATGAATGCAGTAATATAATAATTAGACTCCTTGACCAATTTTCTTCTTACAGATGCTACGCAAGGCTTCCAATAAGAGCTACAAACTGCCGAAAAAAGAAGTGTGGCCACAGTAATCAGGTGAGCCTTGTTTACCCTAGCTGCAGTCAGAGTTTGTTTTAGAATAACATTAAAGATATAAATAATGTTCTTGCATTGCCTTTAGATACCAGAGCATTATGTAGTCACCCTATTATTTTTTTATTATTCTGTCATGTCAAATGTCGAAACTACTTTTCATGTAAATTATGCCTGCAGTCTGCTTAAGGGTGCGTTAATTTTCACCTTTTTTTGTTAATATGAACGTATCCAATCTCGTACCGGTTGTCAGACCATCTTTGTTTCTATGTGCAGTTTGCACAATTCATATGCACTGTTACGATGTTTCCTGATGAGTATATGTGTTTATTTATTCAACTGATATACTTTCTTCTTGGATTCAATTTTCAGCTGAGGCCCAAGAAAAAGCTCTCCCGGTGGTGAAATTTAGCAGTTTAATGAGTTTTATTAGGTAGTATCGCATCAGACTAGTTTGGTTGTTACATAATTTTGAACTTCCGGCTCAAATTTGAAATAAAACATTATTGTTATTATTCGGTGGTACTTATGTATGGCAAAGCACGACATCTGTGCTAGATAAGTTCCTATAAATTTTATTCCTTGTTATTATTGCACATTTTATATCTCTGTAAAGACTTGATCTTTTCTCACAATGATTTGGTAGTTATGCTTATACTCATTGTCATTGGACGATCTTTTGTAATTAGTTTGTCTTAAACGATATATTTTCCAAAAGAGAGGGGGTAATATTCAACTCCCAACACTCCAAGATGGTAACAGAATAAAATCCTCCCATCCCACCGCAAAACATTAAAAATGACAAAACCTGGATCAGTAGTCCCCATGTCAAACAAACAAATTTTATTGTTTCGTAAAATTATAAAAGCCTCAATGAAATTGTAGATGTCTAAACGTTTTAGGGAGGGTCATACTATTTAGTTAGGTGATATTACATACCATGCATGTTAAATTGCAACAGTAGGTCATAGTTTGTGAAAGTTTTTGTAGATTCATATTGTCAATTTCCAGGCAAATCTTTGTACGTATTGTATAAAAGTAGCCAAATAAAAGCAATTCATGACAGGGTAAAGGGGGAATAAAGAAAATGGAGAGAAAATACAGCTTGAGAGGTAGCGGTTATGGGGATATAGGCGTGGACACGAGCTCGAGGGACGCGGCAGCAGCAGATGGCCGCAGGATCTTTTTTTTTTTTGAGAATGATGGCCGCAGGATCTGACCTGCGAGGGGCGACCCGCCGCAGCAGTGGCAGTGTTAGCGGACCGTCTCGGTAGCTCCAGTTGGGAAGGAAAGACAGGAGATGTAGTTGGACCTGTCCACGTATAGGTTGGACCCACCTGTCAGCAGTCAGTTAGCTCAATCCACCTTAGCGCGCCAACAAAGTAAACCACTATGTAAAACCTTCCGGGGGTTTAGTAAATGTCTTTGCAAAGCTTAGATGGTAAAAATATATGGCTTTGCAAGTTAGAGGGTACCATGAACGAAGTAGTCTACATACAAGTTGTCATCATCGAGAGCATGATGTAATTTTCCACATCTTATTGGTTTTTTATTTCTCTCTATATGTATTTTTTTGTATTTTTGTATTCTTGTTCTCTTATTATCATGCCCTCTTTATATAATTTTATCCAATAGTTGGTAACATCCTTGTTTCCTAAGAAAAAAACCTTGAATGGGAAATATGTAAAGGCAAAGACCATAAGTGAAGACACAAAATAAGAGACAAGATATAAAGAAAGTTTACGTCTTAGTTGTCATTATCATTTTTGATGTTTTTTATTCATTTTGAAGCCGCTTGCCAGCTCCCGGAAACATGTCGAAGATGAGATCGTTGATGAGCTATAGGGAGAATGATAGGAGCCAAATAGAGAAGGCAGCAAAGGAGGCAACCTTTCATAGAACCAACAAGAGGGCATAAACAGAATTTAAGTGGAAAGGCTGCACGAGATCTATGGAGCACCACCAAAACCAAGACAAAAATGAGTCCACTACTGATATTTCCAAAAAAAAATGATAAACATTTTGACACTACATCGCTGACGATGGACTCTGTGTATTTTAACTGAAAAATGTATGAGGTCTTTTACATATCCTGTAGCTCCTAATTATCAATGAAGCTGTCATACAGGAGGAGGTCAAGATCGGCATCAAAGCAAGTGTTATCCTTCAATGGTTTCGGTGGCAACACCATATGTTCCAAGTTTATGTATCCATCGGTGGACCCAAACTGGAAATCTGACGCACCATCATCAGTATTTATAATGTTATAACCAGCATGATATGGACTTAGAGTGTAGGGGTCACTTAAAATAAATGACTCCTCCCATGGCGTTGAATCCACGAAAACAGTTGAAACATCGGCTAGAGGAGGCAGTAGTCCTTCTTGTTCTTGTCTGATCATGACGTCACCCATTTGTTTGATCATGACGTCACCCATTCGACTGATCATTCTTCCATTGGCATTGAAGTCACTTTGTTGTGGAAGATCATTTTTTATGTATTTGTTGGCAGTTGTGGTGCAGTTGCATGTGTGCTCACTGATGTATGTCACTTGAAATATGGGAACGTTGTCGTCGTTGCTACCCTGTTGTTGGATTTGCTTTGTTGCCTGGCAACCTCTGTCATATTTGTAGCTACACCTGAAGTAGTTCCTGCAAATGTAATAGAAAGAGTTCAGCTCAAGGCATAAAAAAGGTTACTTAATTTACTCTGCACGAAAATGTCAAGAAAATTAGATGAGGCAAAATAAAGAAGAGTAGGCACTCTACCAAGCAATTTAGGCACTCTTAATTGAGTAGTTAGTTGTTGGGGGTTTCATTAAAAATGAGACCTGGGACAGCTAGCCTTTGCTATTTATTTCTAAAAGAAGCACAATTATATACCTTTTGAAATGGGTCCCATTTATCTTTTTCTCGCCATATTTTCTCCAGACATACCCATCATCGTGGTGTCCTTCAGTCAGAATAACCCGCGAGGTCTCGTCATTTGCTCTGAAACACAACCACAAAATGAATAATCTCAACAAACATGTCCAAGTATTATTAGTGTATACATGTCTTAAAAAAAGTATGAGATGAAGGAAACAAACATAATGAATACCTTATCCTTTTGCCTTTTCTCTGCTGGTTCGTTGTTCCTCCCACATAGCCTGCTGCAGCGTCTGGCGAGAAGAGATGAGGCATGTTTGATCTTGCTGAGCTCTCAGCACCACAATAATGAGCAGAAGTTTCAGGATTCATGACACATAAGGCGAGGTGCAGGGCTCGCAGGGCCTCGTTGAGGAGGCTCTGCGCTAGATTGTTGGTGGTTGCCGATAGTTGCTGCTCATCACCGAATTGGAGTCGAGGCTGATGGCTCTTGATCAGCTCGTATGCCTGCGCTAACTCTCTCATGGTGCTAACACGATCTGGCAAACAAGAATCCATGTGGTGGCCTCTTAAAGGTAAACCCTTGCCTCAAGGGTCTATTTTCGGACACAAGCTTCTTCGCTTACTGGCTCCTTGTCTGATGGCTGGCTATCTGCACAATTGAGAGTTAAGGGGAAGCTGTTGTTTCATGCATGCGCTGATATGCGTACTTATAAGGATGCTTAAACACGTACAATTCATCAATTCTCGACGAAAAAATAATCAAGAAGCTGACCGAGAAGAAACTTGGAAGCTATGAGGTTTTCTCCTGCCGCTACGTTCCTTTGGTTTTCGTTGGAGGTTGACGTTGACGCAAGTGGTGGATAGCATGTAACATGTGGACGCGTAACGGAGCTCTCCTACCTACCAACAGATTCAACGAACTGGCAAAGCTGAAACAATTGATAATTTGGACCTATGGATCGGACGCCGGAAACACAGAGCTGCTGCCCCAGTGTTACCAATAGAATAGTCGGCCCTCTAGTTAAGATTCTGGAGTCAAACATCTTGCTGTGCCTGAAAAAGTTGAGTATTATTTATGAAATTTATTTGTTGTATATAGTACGTCTGTTAAGCTGGACGAAGGTGTGATTCATCAAGTTAAATAATGTTATGTTGCTATTTCTGATTCAGTTCTTTCAGGTTTTGTGAGACATGGGTACCACTGGGTCCCCACCGACCAGGCTCACGGCCGTCCCCGACAAGTGGGTCCGGCCTACCAGGAGACCCGCCGACCTGACAGTGGACCCAACCGACCTAGTTGGTGGCCCACACGACCTCCTGAAGACCTATCCAGAACGACTTGGCGTACAAGATAAGACATCGGTGGATTCTGACCAAGCAGATCGACGGATATGGCAAGTGTTGTAATCAACTAGACTTAGGACTCCTGGTTGTAACCGACCAGGAATCTGGGAACCGACCTTGTCCGCTGGCCAATATAAGACGGGCAGGGCGACCCCTTGTAAAAATCACGCAATCCTCAAGCAATCTACACCAACAACTGGACGTAGGGTTTTACTCTCCGGAGGCCCGAACCAATATAAACTCGCCGTGTTCTCTGTGTTCCGTGTGCTCGTGCGCAACCTTCGAGTTCTTAGCCCTAGATTCCCCCTCGCCGAACAACTAAACCACCGGGGTTAATCCCCCTGTGGGCTGTCTAGATCTAAACATCTGACAGGTTTAAGCATTTTTTCGAGAATTGAATTTCTGCATTAATCGAAAACTGATCAAAGATCACAGGGAGTTACAGGGGAGAGCTTTTTTTAACACACGCGACGTGCATGTTTAGCTCAAGGACAAGGCAGTGTGGTGCCTTGATGCAGCGTTAATTACATGAGGTCGCCGTACTGAGAGCTGTTGTTTGAGTACATGAGATCGGTATCTATGTGACCAAAGATCCAGGCCACGTGCATGCCGTGTGTTAGAAACACACGACAAAGGCCAAAAGCACTCAGCAAAGGCGTTTGCTGAGTGCCGCCCACAGCAAAGGGCACATGGCAAACTTTGGCCGGGAAAGAAGGTTTTGCCCTGGATCTTTTCTCGAGATCTCGACAAATGTTTGCCGTGTACCAGATTTGACCCTCGGCAAACTGCGGTAATAAAAGGTTAAAAATAAATAGTAAAAAAAGGAGGACCCCACCGGCCAACCACCCTCACGCGGCTGACGGCGGGACTCGATCCCACAACCTCATCCTCACGCGTAACCTTCTCTACCAATGCACCACACTCTCAAATGCATTTATACTCCTTTTTCAATTCCTTTATATTATACACCACTGACTATAAATTTCTTTTTGAGGCTCTAATCATGTTCAATATAAAAATCAACTACAAAGTTTTATAACTGTTTGAGATCTACAACTTTTATTTTGGAAGTTTCTCCATTCAAAGTTGTTTACAAAAATTGAATTTAAAATTTTAGAGATTAATACTTAGTTTTTTGTTAGCAATATGATTTCAAATAAAAAGGTTGTAAACTGCAAAGTTTCATAATTTTTAATATCTACAACTTTTATTTTGACAGTTTCTCCATTCAAGGTCGTTTGATAAATTTGAATTTTCAAATTTGAGAAATTCAGAACTACTTTTCATTGACAAAAGTAATTTAAATTAAAATGATTTAACTACAAAGTTTTATAACTTATAAAGATCTACAAATTTTATTTTGGTAATTGATTCATCCAGTATAGTGATAATAATACTATTCACAAATCTTATATACCGTTAGTATAGTTTCATGAAACTATACAAGAGAAATAGATTTTGTGAACAACATTACTACCGCTTTGTCAAATGAAGAAATGACCGAAATAAAAGTTGTACATATTCAGAAGTTATACTACTTTCTAGTTGAAGTTTTTTTAATTTAAATAAATTTACTGTTTCGAAATGTAATTTAAATTTCTCTTTACCGAGTGTTTTTCTTAGCACTTGGCAAACTATGGTTTTGCCGTCAACCATAAAAAACACACACGACAAAATATTTTTTTTTGACTTTGGTAAAAAGAAATACACAACAAAAAAAATTCTTTGCCATGTGCCAAGACCAAAGCACACGTGTGCCTTTTTCGGACCGTCGGGAAAATAGTTTTTTGCTAGGTGTTTTTTTTTTGCCCATTGCCTTTTTAGAAACACTCGGCAAACTTCTTTGCCGAGACCCCAAGAGAATGCACTTGGCAAACTTCTTCTTTGCTGAGTGTCCAAGCGGCAAACCCCAAACACTCGGCAAACAGTCGATTTCTGGTAGTGCTGGATCGATGCAGATTTCTTGGTATGTCCTTATCGTGGTGGCAACAAAACTGTATATCTGATCTACAACAGTAGTTAGACATCTATTACCTTGTGTTAGTCCTATTATAACCTCGGTCCTAAAAAAGGTTCCACATATATAGGAAGTTTTACCTAGTAGGATTGTGTTGGTGCCAATTAACATGCTAATTTTGAGCAAAAAAAAATTAACATGCCAATTCACATGCACACCAGTTTTTTTAAAAGGAACATGTATTAGTCTTAGCGCATTACACCGGTCCGTTTACAAACAGGATCCGAAAGAAAAAGAAAATTATAAAGAAGTTCAAAACCCCTGTTCATCTTCCTCGAAGCATTTAGCGATCCGTTCGTCGCCGCCGTCGAAGCTGCTTCCCAATCATCACCAGGCATCAGAGTCAAACTCCACAAAGTGGAGGCCGCAGAGGAGGGCTTACTGTTAAGCGAATCAGCAGAGTACGCTGCCTCCCAGGCGCATCGGTCAACTCCAGCACCCACGACGCATTATTCGTTTCCACCACCGGCAATCCGAGCAATGCTCAGATTTCTTCCAAAGATCATCTTCCTTGAGATTAACAGGGTCAACAACATCATCACCTGAAGAAGACGACGATGCGCCAGCCCTCGACTCCTGGACA
Source organism: Cenchrus fungigraminus (assembly GCA_036936925.1). NCBI lineage: Eukaryota > Viridiplantae > Streptophyta > Magnoliopsida > Poales > Poaceae > Cenchrus > Cenchrus fungigraminus. The sequence goes on along the minus strand of CM072774.1, from coordinate 95,663,830 downwards.
GGTCTCCCCAGCCTCTCCGTTGACGTTGGAGTAGATCGCCATCGGAGAACGGAAGAATCTGGGAGAAATTATTTCTCTGCAACACCGTCGCTTCCGCATCGCCGGCGCCGTCAGGAAAACCAAGCCACAGAGGAGCCACGCTCCACCGGCAAAACCTAACTCCAGCGCTGAGTATCGGCGGCAAGTAAACCCTACACCTAGACAGACTCGATTATGACTCGGTCTACATGCACACCAGTTTTACCACGCATGCATGTGGCATGCCTAACAAACACGTGATTTTGCTTAAAATATAATTGGTTTGGCCCATATGAGTTAAGGAATTGTTGTGGCAGTGGCATGCATGCATATGAACCCTTTTACAGGAACAAAGACTGGATTCCAAATAAAGCATGCCAATATCTTTCGAGAATATGGCATGTGCGCATACGACAAATTTGCGGCGGCTGTGGGTCAGACACCCAATTTTTAATCAATAATCACCCACATAGTACTAATTAATACTGAGCTATCTGGCATCATGTGCATGCCACTGATAACATATCCCTTAGCTACTACAATTTCTTATATCTTGAATAAATTAAGCAAGAATATACTGAGCATATACATGTAAACTGTGATAAAAATGACTCCCACAGCTGCTGAGACAAGTTATTGATTTAATTCTCGATAAAGAAATTAAATGTAGCTAATTTTCATTCTCAAAAAAAAATGTAGCTAATTTTATAGGGAAGAGATCTGTAAGGGCACCGTAAAGCCAAGTTACATACCTGGCAATAGCCTCGAGCATGTGATATCAAATTCGAAATAATAGTGATAGGAAACCTTGTGTAATTATTATGCTGAATATTATTTATCCAGTGTACATCTAGGCATACGCCAGCATTCGATCCACAAAAATTAACTTCTTGTTTCCAAGCAAAGAAGTAACAGATTTGTGTGTTAAGACTAATAAATGATATTTTAGACCAAAGATAACATAGTACTCTAATACTGTATTAGATAAAACTGTAACAGTGATAGTACAAGACTCATCTGATGGCATGCACGCCGCCACTAAAATTGTTCATATATATCATGTTAATAATATGGCTGCAAATCCTACAAATCAATTACAACCCCAATTATCAAAATCCAACTGCACCGACTCAATTGTGTCAAGTTGCCAAACCATTTTTGTATTTGTGGGAATGTCTCCATAAGTGTCAAGAAGTACAGTATCATCTATGGATGTTTCTTCGTCATCAGGAGGCGAACAGGTTACTGAGACAATGCTGCACTGATTGTTGTCGTAATGTAGAAGATTCTGGCTTCTGTTGGTGTTTGTTTCACCATTGTCCTTTGAGGCTGAAATACCACTATCATTGCCGTTAAACATGCAGGTATGCCGGCCGTAGTAGATAGCTTTGTACATCTTAGAATAAGCGCTGGCAGCATTTGTGACGGGATCATACTGCTGCACTGTCTTTGTTGCTATGCAGCCTTGCTCTTTCCCGTATGTGCATCTGTAGTAGCTCCTATACCATGTAACTTTAATTAACTAATACTCCCTCCGTATCGAAATAAAATTCCATATATTATTGAAGAACCTCATTTAACATTAATGTGTACCTTGGGTAGTTTGCACCATTGATTTGCTTCTGCCCATATTTCCTCCATTGGTGGCCATCATAGTGTGGAACGGGCGTCTCAAGTGACATAGATTCAGCAACTCTTTTGCTTAATTGTGAATCAGTTTGTGTAAAAGAAATCATAATAAATGTCAATCACATGTGAGTAGAAGCAACATGACAAATGAATTGAACATAATACATACCTTCTCTTGTTCTGATGACGGTGTCGTGGCCTTGCTCTGTCCTCGATGACATCTTTAGAAATCCTTTGTACTGTTCCCTTGTCATCCACCAGCATATCAGGAACTGGGGCATTAGATTGACAATGCAGCAGTTCAGCAATCACCATGCTTGAGCAATCCAGAATACTCTGAAACATCTGGGATACAAGCTCAGAGCTTTGGTCCATGTTCAGAGCCGGCAACACTATGGCTCGCAGCTGCATCACCAGAGATTGCTCCTTGGAAATCTCCTTCAACAGCAACTGGTAGTTGCAAGCATGAGGCAAGTCACAAACCGAAGATTTAGGAAGGTACCTATTACTGTCGCCGTGCTTCATCTCTTTCCCCGCTCGCTCTGTGAAACTGTGAATACTTAGACCCTGTATCTGAAGGAAGCTATTTAAGTACTTTGCTATTGGCGTTGTTATAGGACCCTACATGCAGTTACCTTTATATATATTTCAACTGCCTCCATGTGGGTCCGGCAAAACATTCGTGGCAGATACTAGTGGGATAGTCGTTCGTGTTTTCCTAATAGGTATTGGTACGGAGGTGATGACACTAGATGCAGTATGGTGGGTCAGCTAGATTATCTAGTTATTTTACCCCACTTCTCTTGCTTTAGAATCCAGATCATTCATCTTGATTATTGGGTCAAACTATTAACCTTGAGAATAGGTTTAGTCAATTTCCACCGTGGAAATTGATCGAAAGATGATCATAGGTTTTCTATATTAGAGCAACTCCAGTGGAGTTTCTAAATAGGCCTCTACTCGAAAATTTGGATGCATGATGTAAAAATCCAACTCCAGCAGGGTCTCTAAACAGGTCTGCATTATCAAGGCACATCCAAATTTCTCCTCCAAGCCTCCATTTCTGGAGGGTTTCTACTTCCTCGTCCAAAATGTAGGTCCTGTCTTTTTTTATTTTATTTTCTTTTCTCTTTTTCATTCCCATCGGCGATGAGCGTGTATAGCGCAAACATCAGGGACGGCATCTTGCCCAGCAGCGACGCACGGTGCTCCCTGGCCGACCGCGACGTCGACTCGCCGAGGAAGTCCTCCAGCTCCGAGCTCGCCGCCACGGCGCGCGCGGTGATCGGCTGCTCTGCGACAAGCAAATCATAGGGGGGAGCGGGGAGGAGAAAACCACGGCGAGGCTTGCCATGGCCATCCACGTCGGCACGCCGCTCCTCGTGCCAAAGCTCATCCACACAATCTGTCCGAGCGGATGGAGCATCCAGTCCACCGCACATCATTGTCGATTCATGGCAGTCCACCATGGAATCGTCGTTCTCCGCGGCGATTCAAGGGAATCCACTGCCGATTTTTCATCCTAGAAGCTCGATTCGATGAAATCCTCTCCTCTCCTGCTCATGGACCATCTTGCGAGTTCGTTGACCTGCAGCAGCGGGAAGACGGGAGCTCCATCACTGATGAGCGTGCGGGCATGCAACACACACTCCACGCACAGGAAGGACTGAAGGAACAACATTAGGTGGCCAGATGGGTGGCCACGGCCTCCTCGGCGCGGCAACCCCCCCCTCGGCCTCCACCGCAAAGTGGGCACTCGACGATGCCATGCGGAGGAGCCCTCGTCATCGCCGGCCTTGGCGGCGCATTGACCCCGACGGTGGTCCAGCCGCCGCAAAGGGGGCACTCGATACCGCGCTCGTCCGTGACACGGAACCGGCACGGGAAGAAGTAGTGGTCGGTGCCGGTGCTGTCGTGCCTCTCATTGCGCGTGCGGTAGCGGTAGAAGGTGTCCCCGGCTCCCGCTCCGCCAAGCGTTGTGGCGACGTTCGGTTGCGGCAGACCAGTCGGGGGCGGCGGTAATAGCAGGCCTCAAGGAATTGGAGCTCTGCGTCGCACCTGGCGGTGGCGGCGGCGCAGGACAATGAGTCGCAGGGGCACGAGGAGCCGACTTCCGGCGACGCGACATCGCTACAGGGGCACCCGATGTGGGCGACGTCTACACCCGCAACAGCGCCCATAGGACACAGATTCCTCTGTTCATGAAATTTTCACGTATCAGAGCCGACGACGAGTTCGCCCGGCGTCGAAGTAGACGGAGGAGCAGCTCAATCTGGGGCAGCACATGCCTCGTATCTCCGGCGAGTCCATATCACCGGCGGGCCGTAGTGGCAACGGCGAATAGGAAGCCATGGGCATCACAGTCACGAAGGTGACCAAGCCACGGAGGTGAGTAGCACTGACCTGACCTAGACGGCGAGCGAGAGCTAGAGCGCAGTGCGCACGCCCTCCTCCTCCTCCTCCTCCTCCTCCTTCTGCTCCTCATCATCCCGCTCTGTCCCTGCGCCGCCACCGCAGCACGCATGGGCGCCTCTCCTGATCCCTGCGCCGCCGCGGGCGTGGTCGGCTCCACTGGCACTGCCTCGGTGCGCGGTGTCTCAGCTACCACTGCAGACACAAGCAGCCGGGCGGTACGGCGACACCGTGGCTGCACGATCCGGCACTACCGTCGCCACCGCTACTTAGCCTCCTAGATCCCAGTGTTGCGGCAGTAGCTGCGGCGAGGCGGAGCGATGGGCGCGTGGCGCACGCGAGCAGGACTATGGAGAGGGGGTCCATGGCAAGTGCGGCCGCAACTGGAGCGAACTTGGCGGCGTCGTGAGAAGCAAGGGAACTCGTGGCTATGGTGAGGAGTCACACGAGGGAGAGGAGGATGAGGAGGAGCTTCTGGAGCAAACTTGGCAGCACCGCCTGGCCCTATCCGAGATTTCTTCCCTAGTGTGCCCTTTCCCCTGAGTCTCCCCTCATGGCGTGATACAGGGAGTCCAATTAGAGCAAGGTCATCAATAAAGTCGACACAAAACTCAATGACCACCTCTCTAGCATATCCCTTTGTGATGCTTCCTTTAGGATGGGCACGATTACGAACATACTTTTTATGACCAGACATCAACCGCTCAAAAGGGAACATGTTGTGTAAATACACAGGTCTGAGGATAAAAATCTCTTTAACTAAATGAGCTAGAAGGTGGGTCATGATAGTAAAGAAAGAGGGTGGAAAGATCATCTCAAAGCTGATGAGGCATTACACGACTTCTTTCTGCATCTGCACTAGATTTTTTGTATGGATTACCTTCTGAGAGATCTGGTCGAGGAATGCACATACCTTCACAATTTTCAATCTCACATTCTCTAATAGAATACCCCTTAGTGCAACAGGCAGTAATTGTGTCATCAACACGTGACAGTCATAAGTCTTCAGATTTGTGAATTTTTCTCTATGTAATTTATTATTTGTTGTATATTTGTAAAGTAGACTGTTGGGACCTTGATATTATTCAAGCAATCAAACATTATATTCTTGTCTTCCTTACTCAGGGTGTAACTAGTAGGGACCAATTAATTTCCCTTATCTCTCTTTTCGGGATGCATGCCATCTCGTTGTTTCATAAATTTTAGATCTCGACGTGCTTCAATTGTATCTTTTCTCTTTCCGTATACACCTAGGTGGCCAAGCAAGTTCATGCAAAAATTGTTCATCGCATCAATTGCACTACGAACCTTAAGGACTTCCCAATAAGGTAGCTCCTAAAATATCAACTTGTTCTTTGCATGTCCGTCCTTGTCATTTGAAACAGATAGGCTACTAGAACCCTTCCCAAACACTACCTTCAAATCTTTCACCATAGAAAATACAAGTTTACCACCATGGTGCAAGGGTTTATTACGTTTTCTCCAACACCTTAAAAATGTTTTATTCCTTCTTCTCGTAACGGGTGCTTAAGAGGAAGAAATCGACGATGGCCCAAATACACAACCTTTTTACTGTGTTTTAGATACACGTTGTGAGTATCATCTAGACAGTGTGTGCATGCTCGGAATCCCTTGGTTGTTTGTCCTGATAGATTACCAAGTGCCGGCCAATCATTGGTGATGACGAACAACAATGCTCGTAGATCGAAGGTACACCTTTTCCTCCCATAACATTTTAAGGTTCTCAACCAACGGTCTCAGATACACATCATAATGAACTTCCGTTTTATGCACATCCATGGAGGAAGGTTGAACATACATAAGGTCACAGGCCAAGTGCTATGACCACTACTAAACTCACCTAATGGATTGAATCCATCTGTGCTTAAACCAAACTGTGTGTTCATTGCATCTTTTTCAAACTCGGGGAATTCTTTATCAACTAATCTCCACTATGACCCATCAGCAGGGTGTGTAATCTTGCCATCTTGTTTACATTCTTCTTTGTGCCAACACATCTACTTTGCATTGGCTTTAGACCTGAATAAACGCTTCAACCGTGGTAACACTGGAAAATACCACATTACCTTCGCAGGAATTTTCTTCTTCTTCTTCTTCTTCTTCTTCTTCTCCGCCCCCTCAACACCGTAAGGGTCATTTCATGGGATCTTATAATGATGTGCTTTGCACACAAGACAAGCCTCCAATTTCGCATGTTCTTTACCTCGGTACAGGATGCGATCATTAGGGCACACATGTATCTTTTGTACCTCCAAACCCAGAGGACAAACAACCTTTTTAGCTTCGTATGTTAACTCTGGCGATTCATTCCCCTCTAGAAGCATGTCCTTTATGATCATCATTAACTCATTGAAGCCCGTATTAGAAAATCCATTTTTATCCTTCCATCGCAGCATTTTCAATGTGCTACCCAACTTCTTGTGCCCCTCTTTGCAATCTGGGTACAACGGTTTCTTGTGATCTTCTAACATACACTCAAAATTTTTTTGCCTCCTTCACCTTTTCTCAATCTTCCTTATCACCTAGATCATCGAGAGCATCATCTGCTCCTTGAGTCTATCCCATTGCATCGTTATCCTCTCCCATTGGATAGTCGCAACGGCACCTTCCCGAGTCCAATCAGGAATATTGTCATCTTCTTCTTTTTTGCCATCTTCCATTATAACCCCTCGTTCCCCATGCTTTGTCCAAATAGAATAGTAATCGTGAAGACTCTTTATCGATGAGTAATCCTTCTGATTTTTGCATTTTTTGCATGGACAAATAATGAAACCGGATGAGGGCTTGGTGGATTGTGCCACTTCTAAAAATCCATGCAACTTATTAATGTATTCCGTGGAGATTCTCTTGTCTGAGTACATACATTGCCAATTCATCTACAAAGTAGCACCGAACAATATATATTTTCATTATGGAACAAATTTAAAGTGCTCATATCCAATCCACATAATACAACGCGACAAACTTAAAATGAATGTCATACACAAATTTAAAGTGTTCATATTCAATCCACATGATACATTGCAACAAACTTAAATGAAAGGCATACATAAATACAAAAAATGAAATCACTCATTTTCTTCGGCTTTTCAGGAGGTCCAGCTTTGGTTTTACCATTGCTGTGTGAAGGACGATCACTACTACCAGCATCTCCACTCCCTCCGGTAGCAGTAGACATCTCTACTAATTAGAATAAATTATTTAGCCCACCCAAGTTAACACTAGTATTTGTAAATTAATTCTGACATTTTTAGAGATATTTCTAGTATTTCTAAAATAATTCTACCATTTCTAAAGAATATAACTAGTTTTCAGTATTTCCGGAGAAGTATTTCTAGAGAAATTTCTAGTATTTTCTAAACTAAATCTACCATTTCTAAATAAATACAACTAGTTTTCAGAATTCTAGCATTTCTAGATAAATTTCGAATATTTATAAACTAATTCTGGATTTCTAGTAAATCAAAAATCATTATATATATTTATTTATATCATATGTTTAAATAAATATTACGACAATATGTATCATCACATACAACATCTAGTCCAACTAACAAGACACATCCTTTGCATTCTTTTCTATTGGAACATACACAAATATGCATCTAAGTAAAAAAACATTCTTAGTTCATTCTAAAAATCACGAAATACTCTATGTACAAATGATAAAACTTAAAACACTAAGCATATATCAAGTGAGGATGAAGTAACTAACCTCTAGACCACTTCAATGAGTGAAATCGTGGAGAAATCTTTGTAAATCGGGCAAAAACTCCTCTAAGCTCGAGCTTGAGGGAGTGGAGGGTGAGGCTCGGGCAAAGGAAGAAGACGATTTTTGTAGTCGTTGCACATTAGTACCGGGTGGTATAACGGGCCGGTACTAATGTCTGAAGATTAGTACCGGGTGGTGTCTCGGTCCAGTACTAATGTGCTGGCCTCTCATTAGTACTAATGTGCAGCATTAGTACCGGGGCCAGCCCCCACCCGGTACTAATGTGGGTCACCCGGACTAATGTCCTCGTTAGTATCGGGTGCAAAAATACCCGGTACTAAGGTGTCATTTGCTCTGAGACGGATAGTTGATTCTCTAGTAGTGCAGCCATGCCAGATGGCTCGGTATACTAAATCCTATGCATGCCATGCATTCCTCAGCAGGACTGATGAGGAATAGGATTGGAGCCGGACAGGGCCTGTCCTGTTGCTCAGGCAGAGAGCTAGCTGCGTCCGAGGTTTATTTAGTATTAGTAATCATATCAAGATGGAACATAACTAGCATAAATAAGAGCCAGGCTGCATTGGCTCCATTGAGCACTATTGGAATAAAGCCGCAAATGAGTCCAAAATTGTATTTGCGAAATAAAAATACAAAAACTTTTGATTTTGTGTATATCTGCGTATCTTGTGTATTTTTGTCTTCACTGAAAAATGTGAGCTCTTTTGTATATATATATATCAGTATCTCCTAATTGTACATCAAGCTGTTGCATAGGAGGTCAAGCTCAGAATCACTGAAAGGGTTATCTTCCAATGGCACCTGTGGCAGCACCATCTGCCCCAATTCTATGTATCCATCGATCATCCCACAAATGTCCTCTGTGGCGCCATTATAACTACTTATCAAATGGTTATCAACATGATCCAGACCTGAAGTGTAGGGGCGACTTAAAGGAAATGTCTCTTGGCATGACGTTGAATCAGAAAAAACTGTAGAAACTTCCACTAGAGAAGGCAGTACTCCTTGCTCTTGATTGATCATGGCATCACCCATCGGACTGGCCGTTCCATTGGTATTACAGCAGCTTAACTGTGGAAGATCAATTTTGATGTACTTGTTGGCAGCTGATGTGGTGCAGTTGCATGTGTGCTCGCTGTTGTAGGTCACTAGAAACATGGGGAGATCATTGCTACTCTGTTGCTGAATTTGCTTTGTGGCCTGGCAGCCTCTGTCAAATTTGTAGCTGCACCTGAAGTAGTTCCTGTAAAAGTGAAAATGTAATAGGAAGAGTTTAGGGGATGTTTGGACGCCGGCCGCTGTCCGCCACGCCACGCGCGAGCTCGCCACGCTACAGCGCCATGGGTGTGGCGGGCGATTCGCTCGCCGCAGGGTGTGGCGGGCGGCACAGTGCCGTGGCGGACTGTGGCCGCCATCCAAACAGCCCCTTAGTAATGGACATAAAAAAGTTACTTTACTCTGGACAAGCTGGTGTCCACCAAATATAAAGGAGAATAGACAAGTACCAACAATATATGAACTCTTTGTTGAGTTGTTAGGGTTTCTTAAGAATGAGACCTGGGACAGCCTATGTTATTTAATTGTAAAGAAAAATCAATACATACCTTGTGAATTGGGTCCCGTTTATCTTTTTCTCGCCATATTTTCTCCATACATACCCATCCTCATGAGGTGCATCGGTGAGAATAACCCGTGAGGTCTCTTCATTTGATCTGAAATTCAATCACAAACATTGATCAGAAATTGAAAAGGTGGCGCTACGGTGGTAGTTCAAGGGATCATTATATTAGTCCATAAACAAGTCCGAAATTTTGTGGGTGTAAAAATAGAAGAAATACAGGAAAGAAAGATATATAAAAGCACACCTTCTCCTTTTTCCCTGTCTCTGCTGGCTGTTTCTTCCTCCCACATCACCAGTTGTAGCGCTTGGCGAGAAGAGATGAGGCATGTTTGATCTTCCTGAGCTCTCAGCACCACCATCCGCGGCAGAAGTTTCACGATTCATGACAGATAAGGCGAGGTGCAGAGCTCGCAGGGCCTCGTTGAGGAGGCTCTGTGCTAGATTGGTGGTTGCCAATAATGGTAGCTGGTGCTGGTCGCAGAATTGGAGGCGACTCTTGATGAGCTCGTATGCCTGCGCCACCTCTCTCATGGCGCCATCCCTATCTGGCACATAAGCCATGTGGTGGATTCTTAAATGTTGATGAAGGGATAATGCAGTATCGCTGTGAAATACTATCGAATTTGCTGCCTCACCGAGCTATGAAATATGGTCTATCTTCAGACACTATCTTTGATGGCTGAATATCTGCAATGAGAGGTAAGGGAAGCTAGCTGGTGTCATGCATGCACTGATATGCGTACTTATATATGGGTGCTAAAACTTGGAGAATTAAGCAGCAGTTTGACCAAGAAGAAGCTTGGAAGCTATGAGGTTTTCTCTTATAAAAAAGAATCAAGCTAATTAAGTCGAGTTCATGTAACATGTGGATGGGCATACCTACCAGCAGAGATTCAACGAATTTGAAAGCTGAAACAATTCCTTATTTGGATTCGGGGTGGTCGGAAGCATAGCAGCAAATTATTTAATCAGTGGCATTGTGATCTGGAGTTCAACATCTTGCAGTGTCAGAAAAAGTTTAGCGTATTCTTTATAAAAAATTTAATGGTTGTATAGTACGTCAAATAATAGAAAATCATCAGCTTGCTGTTTCTAACGTTACCTATGGCAATATGGCATCAGTTCTTCCGCGTTCGAATATAAAAGCTTTACGCTGAAAGAAGAAGAATTGTCAACGAGGCGTCGATCAACTTCAAGTTTTGCGTTCGTGGAACATATACCTAGAGCTGCAGCAAATTACGTCAACGGTATGATTCTTATCAACAATTCCTACGGAAACAAATATAGATTATGATCGGTATATCTACTATGTTGAATATCTACCTTATCCAATATGTATCACAAACTCAATGAATGTTGTCGCCACAGACCTTTTGTAACCCTGCGCATTTGTGAGGACTGAGGAGGTCCATAGTAAGCAGAACACAGAGCCGTTATAATGATTCTATAGGTTGGGCGAGCGGTTGCACATCCCGAGCGAACAGTGGTGCCCACCTCATTAATAAATGCTCCTGACTAAAGTTGGAAAAAGTGTTTATTGAAGCTCCAAAAGTTGTTCCATGCAAAGAGTTTTTTTTACCTCTTAGTAAACCTCATCTAATTAAAGTAACACTCAAACCGATAAAGAAAAGCATATGCAGTGTCAGTTGATGTTATTTCTTTTTTCCACTGCAGATGTATTTATTTATAGAGTAAAGTGTATGACCAGTTCTTAAACTATCGTGAGTGTGTCATCCCGGTACATGAACTCTCAAACTGACTGTTAGGTCCTTAAACTTGTTGGATTGTGTCATCTCGGTCCCTAAACTTGCAAGTCACCCGCTTAGGTCCTCAAACTTATTTCGTTATGTCATCTCGGTCCCCAAACTTAGTTTTAAATCTCATCTGGGTCAAGTCATGACAATCTAAAAACATTATATAACAAATACTCATTCCGGTTCCCTATTAAAAGTCGTTTTGGACAAGATTTGAGTCAAACATTGGGAATATAAATCATGAATAACTTTTAAGTCGTTGAGTTTGAAAATGTGAAAATCATATAAATAGATTTGTCTTGAAAATTACTTTCTTAAGAATATACATATATAACTTTCCAATAAAGATTTTTATAGAAAAGAGAAGTCAAAGTTGTGCTTTGGTGACCGTGTCGCTGTCCTAAACGACTTCTAATATGGAACCGGAGGGAGTAGTTCATATTTTTTTTCATACGAGCTCGAATGAAGACAAACTTTATATCAAAACGGTAGCCATCGAAGTGATCTACAACTTTGTAGTTGAGAAGTTTTTAAATTAAAACCATTTAGAGTCCCCAAATAGTATTGTATGTTTATAGATTTTGAAATTTGAAATTTAAAATTATCAGACAATTTTGGATATTGACATGGTCTATATGAAAGTTATAGTGATCAATACGATCTACAACTTTATTGTTGAAACAGTTTTTATTTGAAGGCGTTTAGTGTCTAAAAATTTAATTTTAAATTTTAAATTTCAAAGTCTATAAACATACAACAATATTTTGGGAGCCTAAACCGTTTTAGTTCAAAAAAAATTCAACTACAAAGTTGTAGATCATGTTGAGCGCTACAATTTTGATATATAATTTGTCTTCATTCGAGATTGTATGAAGAAATTATATATTATTTTTTGATATAAAGTTTTTTGATCGCCCTGTTTTGGTCCTGATGAGACTCAAAACCAAATTTGGAGACCAGAGTGATACAAGTGAAGAAGTTTGAGGACCTAAACGGGTGACTTGCAAGTTTGAGGACCTAAACGGGTGACTTGCAAGTTTAGGGACCAAGATGACACGGCTCAACAAATTTGAGGACCTAAACGGTCAATTTGAGAGTTCATGAACCGGGATGATACGCCCGCGATAATTTAGAGACCAGTCGTACACTTTACTCGTATTTATGATTCAGAAAACTAAGCAGATAGCATAAGTCTGATACTTGTACCATGCATTAATGTTCAATTCACTAGACAGACGACGGGGAACAAAACTGTATCGACGAAACAAAAGTTGCATATAGCACCGGATACCATGGGATCACAAGTTTTCTTCTGGTAGGTTCATTCCTGTTAAGAAGATGACTAAGAACAAACGTACATGAAATTATATTATTATAACTATTTTAAACTGGGAAAGTGCTTAACGAACATGTACATTATTTAAATAAGAATCCATAGTCCCAAGTGCTTAACGAACATGTACATTACTAGATAACGTTGGTTTAAATTGTTAAATATATATCTGGCCAGAATTTGGCATGCATGTGCACATACGACAAATTTGTGGCGGCTCTATGTTAGAACCTAATTATATTGTCAATCAGTAATCACCAACATAAACTAACTACATCCGATTTACTTTGCATCACGTGCATAACACTGACATATCATTTGCAGGATATACGTACGTAAGGGTAATATTTATGTTATGTTGTATCTTGCACGATATACGTTTGAACAAAACTGAACTAGAAGATCCATACTCTCTACTTTCAAGATTATAAAGCATAGTAGAATATGCTACGATTTTTCATATAACACTTTGACAATTCATTCATCGTATATCATATGGTTACAAATTTATAATCATGGTAAAGTTTATTTAATTAAAAATCCAACCATAAAAGTGCACATGATACTTAAAAATAAAAAAATTAATAGTCAAATTAGTGGTTAAAGATTGTAAAATTTGAATCATGATTTGCGTGCATGCCTTATAAACTTGAAAGGAGGGAGTATTGAACATATCCCTGCAGTCAAAAACATGTTTTTAATGATTATCCTATACTATAATTCACCGCTAATAAATAAAGATATTAATTCTAGCTGATTCTAAGGAAAGAGAAAATGTGAAAATATTAAAGATAGAATTTGGAAATGCAAAAATCATATAAATAGATTTGTCTTGAAAATTACTTTCATGAAAATATGCATATATAACTTTTCAAGAAATATTTTTATAGGAAAAAGAAGTCAAAGTTTTGCTTTGATGATCGTGCCGCTTTTCTAAATGACTTCCAATACTGAACCCGAAGGAGTACTTAAACTTAAGATAATTTATTTGTAGGTTATACTTCACAAAAAAGTTACTTAATTAGGTGAAAATAATAAAAAGGACTAAACATGCCACAAATATGTCATTTATTTCTCGGCCCACCAACGAAACCCGCTGGCCCAGTTTTTCAAACCGTCGATCCGATGCCTGCCAGCTCTTTGAAACCCAATTGCTCCTCCGCACCCCTTCAATTCCACACCCGCACGCCAAGCCGCTTCCATCCCATCCTCTCCCCTGCCTTGCCCGTCTCCAAGTCGTCGGACTTGCCACACCGCCGGTGCTGCACCCCCGCTCGGCTCCGTGCTGCCATCCCCACGGCCACAATGGGCCTCCATGCCACCGGTCTTGCGCCCCCACCGGGTTTGCGCGCCGCAGAGCCCACGCCCCCGTCGAGCCTTTGTGCCGCTGGCCCCGTGCCCCCGACGGGCCTCCATTCCGCCAGTCCCGCTCCACGTCTGAGCCAGGACGCGCTGTCGGTATTTTAGGCCGGCAACCTACCAAGGGGAGTACCCGAGGTAGATGTTTGTGGCCTCGCCGAGATCGGAAACTCGAAGGAGAGACACGTGGCACACAATTTAGACAGGTTCGGGCCGCGAGGTGCGTAATACCCTACGTGTTGTATGTTGCGTAGCTCTTGATTGATGGGGTGTTGTTTACAAGATGATGCGGATGTCTAGATAGGGGTCCCTACCTCGCCTTATATAGTCCGGGAGGCAGGGTTACAAGTCGGTTTGAGGGAGGAGTACTAGTCGTACACGGCTAGGAGTACTCTACATGGGTTCGGACATGCCTAGCCTTCCTATCCGAGTACTAGTCCTCTGCAGCCTTGCACTCCACGCCGTATTGCACCGTGGCGCACAAGTCGAGTAGTCCCGGGGGCCCACGTAGTAGTCGGTTCCAGTACCCGCCTGGGTAGTGGGCCCTGGGATGTCCATATGACAAGCCCCCGAGTACTTTGTAGTCGAGTGAGATGTCTTCGAGTAGTCTTGACGGCCTTAGCGAGTAGTCCTTGAGCGTCCCGAGTTCCACAAGCCAAAGTCCTCAAGAATGCTGGAATCATCCCGAGGCTGGAAGGTACTCCAGCTGATCTTTGAGTAGTCTTGAAGTCTTCTCGAGTAGTCCCCAAGCATCCCCGAGTGCTTCTCTTGAAGGTCTTCAATAGTACTCGTGATGTCTTGATGAAAAACCATATGGAAAATCCGATTCGAAGAATCGCATTCCATATGGAATGTAGCCCCCGAGCCTTAGGTCGAATTGTAGATTCAAGCTGAGGGTCAATCTGAAGTTCTGCCAATCTTGTCCCTTAAAATCCGGAGAAAAACCGAAGGACACGTGGCACGGATCCCCCTAGCCTTGAGTCGAGTACTTCTCTCGAATTGAAGGGTCATCTTGACTGTAGAATGTGTCCGTAGTGAATCCTTGATGTGTTGAAGTCCTCCAAATCCAGCAATTGAAGTCGAGCCCCCGAGATAGAGAGCCTCGAGTACTGGAAGCTGAAGGGTCAGCCAGCCTACGCTGAGTCAGCCGTGCTGAACCGACCCACCCAAGCGGTTATAAATAAGAGGGCAACCCCTTAGGCTTTTCCACTCGCAGCAGTTGAAGTCTTGCGAATAGATCTGAAGATCTCCCTCCACTGCCGGCGCCGGCGCCGCCAATAGATTAGATCTACTAGTAGCACCGCCGTAGTCTCCACCACGCAGTCCCCGAGCGAATGCGAGTGAAGACGCTTGTTACTGGAAGCATGAAGTCCTCGCCATCGAAGAGCATGAAGACCGGTGCATCGAAGAAGTGGAGTTGCGAAGAGGCCGGCGATGTCGGGCAATCGTCGTCCCGCCCCGCCCCGCCAAACCCGGGGAAGGAGTGGAAGAAGGCGAAACTGAAGATCGATGACATCCTCACCCTGGTCAACTATGGATTTTTGCGGGAAAAGGAGGTCGATGGGTGGAGCGCCGCCACCAGAGACGTGTATCCGATGGAGAAGAACCCCAACGAGATCCCGATGTTCTCGCGGTTCGTCGAGCGCGGACTCGCACTCCTCGCTAGTGACTTCTTCAAAGGGATGTTGCGCTTCTACGGCATCGAGTATGTGAATCTGAACCCCAACGACATCTTTCACATTTCCGTCTTCGTCCACTTCTGTGAAACCTTTATGGGGATCAAACCGCACTGGATCCTCTTCCAGAAGTTCTTCCTGTTGAAGCCCCAGCCGAGCGCGGATGACCCAAGAGTAGTCGGAGGCACGGGAGTTCAGATGCATGAAGACACCACCGCGCAGTAGTTGTCGTACAAGATTATCGACTGCAACCAAGATTGGAAGGTGCGGTTGTTCTATCTGAACAACCACTACCCAGCCCTGCCGAAGCCGAGCAGGTACCCGCCGAAGCATCAGCCGTGGTGGAACACAGAACCCACCATGCAGGAAGGCCTCCAGCTACCGGCGTTGTTGGAGAAGGTGAAGGCCCTGAGGAAGGCGGGACTGAGGGCCGAACACGTGGCCTTCAGTTTCATGAAGAGAAGGATCCAGCCGCTGATGGCACGAGACCACCTCGGGTACGAGTACACTGGGATGGATGACTCCTCACGGTTGCATGTAGAGGAGATCAAGGACGAGCTGAGTGTCAAGAGGTTGGGCAAGAGCTTCAAGGATATGTCCCCGTACACTCCTTGCCCAATGGAAGAGTACTTCGCGTCGTGCCTGAGGACCAGAGCATCCGAGGACTGGTGGATGGTCACTCCCTGGTGTGATGTGTGATTGACAATGTGGTGTGTACTAACTCTTGGCCGAGTATTGCAGGTGCAGGTTGTAGTTTGATTTGCGTTGGTGCAGGTGAAGAGCTGGCGTGAAATGTCTTAGCCTTGCGGGGCCTCCGAGGAGTGGAGAGACAAGTAGGCTCGGCTCGATGGACCCGGTAGCCGAACGGGATCAAGTGTGGGCCGCATGGTGGAAAGAAAAGCAAGACGAAGTCGTGGACATGAGCCGGTGCAGGGTAGCGGCTCACGACCGGAGTCTGCACGCGGGGTTTGCAGCGGTTCACCACAAAACCATCGGGTTACTTGGTTAATCCACAAAACCAAGACCGGAGGCTTGGCGGGCGGAGACGGGATCCGGGCGTGCCGAGAAGCTTCGATGCCGGGGGACACGCGGCGGGATCGCGGGGCTTGCGTCGGGAGGACGCGGACTGCGGCAAAGGCGTGACCGCCTGATGAAGATGCTCAAGTCTTAACCATATTGCCCCTGAGGGGTGTGTATCTTCCTTTATGTTCTAGGGGTAGTTTGGTCATTTGCCCAACCCGGAGAGACTTCATATATATAGCTCTAGGGTTTCTGGGCAACTCATCCATCCGGTCTGCTTCTCATTTCCTTGCTCTTTAGGCTAGATTTTCTTCACCATTTTGTAGAGAATCTGACCTCTGAGTGTATGGAACCATTCATGGTAGTGTCGATTTACTTCTTGTGGCTCGAGTGATTTTTGTGTCTTTTTCGGGCTATTTTTGTGGGATTTTCGTGTGCGGCTTGTTCCTTTGATTCCGAGACATTTGTGTTCGGATTTCTTTGTGGGGATCATGGATAGATGTCTTGTGCATCTTTGTGCTTGATCCTGACCCCTCAAACTTCGGATCTGGCCTCCGATTCAAGGATTTCGGTTGGAACCCTAGCTTTTTGGTCGAGCTCGGTTCGTGTTCGATTCCCGGCGATTTAGTTGGTTTGAGGCTCCAAGTTTTTGGGCATGGCATCCCCTAGGGACGCTTCAGATCTCCCCAAAATCTTGTCTCAATCCTTTCAGTCGTTTGGGAGATCCATGGATGGATAGGTGGAGTTGACTTGCATTTTTCGTTTTCGCCAGGCTCTGTCCGTGTGGCCATCACGGACTGTCCGTGAGGAGGTGTGTTCATCACGAGTTCATCCAGTTCTTGTTTTCTCGCGTTTCGATCCATGGAAGAGCTAGGTTTTTGTTGCATGGGGTTTTATGGAAATCCGTGAGTCCATGACGGACGGTCCGTGTGTGTGAGCTCGAGGTGCAAGTTTTGTCTGAACCGGACGGACAGTCTGTGGGTCCGGTTCGGACAGTCCGTGAGGAGGAGTTAGTCTTTGGAGGTTCTGTCTACTAATTCTTATGGTCTGTCATGCCCGCACGGATTGTCCGTGGGTAGCGGACGGATAGTCCGCCGGTCCAGTTCGGACGGTCCGTCCCTGGCTGGCAGATCAGCCTAAGTCCTTTGTTCTTGAGTTGTGCTTCCGCTTTGGATTGGTTTGGGACTTACTCCTAGGGTTAATAGGTCCATTGTGACTATGTGACCTTGGCAAGTTTGTGTGGGAACCCTTGCTTGTGATTTTGGAGCATAGTCGAGTTCGGCTCTTCGGAGAAGAATTTTTATCGGCTCTCATTCACTCCCCCCCTCTCTGGTCGGCTAATCGGTCCTTCAATTGGTATCAGAGCCGGTTACGGATCTTCATGATTCTAACCAGTCTAAGATCCAAAGATGGCGTACCAAGAACGGGGTTCGGGTCCTCCACACTTTTATGGTAAGGATTACCAGATGTGGCAGCGTCGTATGTCTGCTTTTCTTCGTGGGAAAAGACAGATTATCTGTGATGTGACGGAGAACACCTCCTATGTCCACCCCATCAACTTCCTTGCCCCAGGTTCTTGAGATATGCATGACGCCAACAACAAGGTGGTCGACTATCTTTTTCATGCCCTTTGCAAGCTTGAATTCGATCGGGTTCAAGCAGAGGACTTGGCGTGCAGGATTTGGGAGAAGTTGAAGAACGCTCATGCTGGGAACAACCAGGTGAAGGCGCACTTGTTTGCAACTTAACGGAGAGAGTACGAAAACTTCACTCATCTCCCCGGTGAGTCCATAGACGCCATGTTCCAGCGGTTCATGGTGATTGTGAACAACATGAGGGCCAATGTGACCGTGCTCCCATACGATGACCATGACAGGGTTGTGAAGCTCTTGCATTCTCTAGATCGTGCCATGTGGGGTGCCAAGGTTGAGGCCATTCTGGAGTCCGACCGCTATGAGACGCTCACCGTGGATGAGTTGTTCTCCAAGTTGAAGACCTCTGAGGTGGATCGGGATGTGAGAGGCAAGATCGAGAACCCGACTGATCCTCATAGTCTGGCTCTCGTTTCTGGACCAAGAACTAACGATAAACTGTCTTCAAGGCAGTTCTCTTTGTCTTGTCTTGTGTCCATACCAGATGAGGAGTTCGAGGTGCTGGGCGAGGAAGATCTCGCGTTGCTGAGCAGAAGGTTCGAGCGCTTGTACACGAACCAGAAGAACGCTCGGAGGAGCTCGGGCGTGTGCTACCGGTGCGGGAAGCACGAATACTTTATCGCGAGTGCCCAGAAGAACTGACCACAAGCACCGCTCGAGGAACGACTACAAGAGAAAGAACAAGTCCGAGCGGAGGCTGAGGAAGAGTGGCAGCCACAAGAAGAAGATGGAGCGTGCGATGGTCGCCAGAGCGAGTGACATCGACTCGAGGTCCTGCTACTCGTCATCGAGCTCAAGCGGTGATGAAGAAGAGGTGAGCCGGCACAAGAGCAAGCGGTCGAGTAAGAACATCAACGGCTTGTGCTTTGCCGCCCAAGGCTTTTGCAGCATGGCACACAGCTCTGAGAGTAAGAAGAGCCAGAAGGATGACTCGGACTCCGACTCCGAGGATGAAGTAAACAATGATCCTGCCTTCTTGATAGCGGAGAATGCTAGGTTGAATGACTTGCTCGATAACCATGATGACGTGCTTAGAAAGACCAACAAGGAGAAGATGGAGTGTAGGTCTTTGCTTGGAGAGGCTAAGGAGAAGGTGATTGAGCTAGAATCTTTGCTTGTTGATGCTAGGGCTCAAATAGATTCCTTGAAGTCTACTCCTATTGTGATCGATGAACCTGAATGCACTGACTGTTATGTTTTCCTTGGTGATTTGACTAAGCTTAAGGAAAAGTATGCCTCCAAGGTTGAATAATTAAATGTGCTTAGGGTTGAGCTAGAAGAGATGAAATCTATGCCCTCTTTGCTTGGTGCTTGTACCTCTTGTCCTGTTTTGCATGTGAAGTTGGATGAATCTCATGCTTATGGTAGATCACTAGAGGTTGAATTGAAAGCTGCTATTCCTACTTCATGCTCTACTTGTGAATTACATGCTGTGAAGAATTTGGAGCTTGCACACTATGTTGATCATTTGCAGGATGAGAATGATGAGTTGAGGAAAATGATGGGTTGGTTGTCTGGTCATGAGCCTCAGCTCAAGATGATGATTGAGGCATACAAGCGCTATGATGGGCAAGCGCTTGGGTCGGATAAGGTTGGAGAGGGTAGTGGTTAGAAGGAGGAGAAGATCAGTGATATCCCAGTTCCACCAAAAACCCACCACAAAAATGCCTTTGCTCCTAAGCCAAACCCACTTAGGAACCAACTAGACACAACCCCAGCTCCACCAGAGTTTCCTGCCCAAACAAATGACTTCCAGAAACCCATCAAGTTCAAGAGTGACATGGGGAATGTGGTCTTTGGGAAGAAGGGAGAGAAACCTAGTAAGGTGAAGCCACAGCCCAAAGAGAACCCAAAACTACATCCAAAGCCAAAGCCAAAGCCGATCCCATTCCATTGTGACCATTGTGGGAGGGATGGCCACCTAGCTGAGTTTTGCTTCAGGTGCAAGCGTGAGGAGAGGTTTGCTAGGGAGATGGCAAACAAGGACAAGTACCGCCCTTCTCGTGGTGTGCCTGAGCCTCGTATGGTGCCTAAGAGTGAGGGTGTGGTGTATACCATTCCTCGGCAGGGTAGGCATGAGTTTGTTCCACGAGGTGTGCCTCCACAGAGAGATGGTGGTAGGCATGTTGGGTTTGGGTGTGGTGAGTTTGTTGGACGTTCCTTCACTCGTGGCCAATACGAGTATGGAGGGAACGATCGCAGTTTTAGGTCTCAGAGGAGCTACGGGCCACGGTCTCCAATTTGTGGTACACATAGTCCTCCAAGGAGACGTGTGGGTGTTCCACCTAGGAGTGATAGGATGGATTTTGCTAACCCCACTTTCGAGCAAATGGCATGACACTGGTTTGATTCCTTTTACATTAACCCCAGTGCTGAGTCATTTGCTCACTCTCACTCTCATTTTTATTTTGCAGGTGGGAGGCATGGAGGGCTTTTGGTTGATCGACTCTGGTTGCTCTCAACACATGACCGGAGATTGAAGGTGGTTCTCCAGCTTCACCCCAGTGATGTCCAAGGAATACATCACTTTTGTGGACAATGGGAAAGGTATAGTGCTTTTAGTGGGCACGGTGAAGGTGAGTGAGTCTGTGACTCTTAGACGTGTTGGTCTTGTCAAGTCTTTGGGGTTCAATCTTCTTTCGGTGTCCCTGCTTCTTGATGAGGGTTTTGAGGTCTGTTTCAAAACGGACGCTTCTCGTGTTTTGGATTCTCGAGGTGATCTTGTATGCATGATCATCCCCGAGGGTCAGATTTTCAGAGCCAATTTTTCTTAGTGTGTTGGCTCTTCTCGTTGTTTGGTTGCTGTCGTTTCGGTGGAGCTTTGGAAATGGCATAGGAGACTTGGTCACTTGAGTTTTGATTTGTTGTCACGCTTGAGTGGGCTAGGTTTGGTCCGAGGATTGCCTAAGTTGAAATACCAAAAGGATTTGGTATGTGCTCCGTGCAGGCATGGCAAAATGGTAGCCACCTCCCATCCGCCCCTGACCGATGTCATGACAGAGCGTCCATGCGAGTTGTTCCATATGGACTTGGTAGATCCAGCTCGTGTGTGCTCGGCGGGAGGGAAGTGTTTTGTCCTTGTGATAGTGGACGACTACTCACGCTATGCTTGGGTCTTCTTTTTGGCTGACAAGGGAGAAACATTTGGTTTTGTGCGGGATCTAATCTTGAGGTTGAAGAACGAGAGGCATGGAGATGCTGTTCGAGCTATTTGTAGCGACAATGGCATAGAATTTAAAAACTCTCGGTTTGAAACCTTTTGTCGTGATTTGGGTCTCGAACATCAATTTTCCTCTCCCTATGTTGCTTGTCAGAATGGCGTGGTTGAGAGGAAAAACTGTTCCCTTTGTGAGATGGCTCGGACGATGCTCGATGAGCATAGGACTCCGAGGAGATATTGGGCAGAGGCGGTGAACACCGCGTGCCATGTTGGGAACAAAATTTTTCTTCGGGCTTTCATGAAGAAGTCGTGCTATGAGCTCATGCATGGGCGAGCACCTAAAGTGAGCCATTTCAGGTCTTTTGGTTGTCGGTGTTTTATCCTCAAGAAGGGTAGGCTTGATAAGTTTGAGTCGAGGTCCTCCGATGGAATATTTTTGGGTTATGCTAATCATTATCGAGCATTTTGTGTGCTCAACCTTGATACTAACCTAGTCATGAAAACTTGCGAGGTTACATTCGACGAGACCCAACCATGCAGTTCGTTTGATTTTGAGTGTGCAGGTGATGACGAAGTTGGCAAGAAGATCTCTGAGGACAAGGGGGATGATGCTGGAGAAGATGATGGTGATGATGGTGAAGCTCCATCCACACATGTACCCTCTACTTCAACTACGACGACTATGGTGCAGGATGACCCATTTGTCACACGGACATCCCAGGGCCCACTACCCAGGCGGGTACTGGACCGACTACTACGTGGGCCCCCGGGACTACTCGACTTGGGTTACACGGTGCAAGGCGGCGTGAAGCACAAGGCAACTAGAGGGTTAGTACTCGGTTAGGAAATTAGGCATGTCCGGATCCATGTAGAGTACTCCTAGCCGTGTACGACTAGTACTCTCCTCCCTAAACCGACTTGTAACCCTGCCTCCCAGACTATATAAGGCGAGGTAGGGACCCCTATCTCTCATCTGCATCATCTTGTAAACACACCCAATCAATCCAGAGCTACGCAGCATACAGGACATAGGATATTATGCACCTCGCGGCCCGAACCTATCTAAATTGTGTGCCACGTGTCTCTCCTTTGAGTTCCCGATCTCGACGAGGCCACAAACATCTACCACAGGTACTCCCCTTGGTAGGTTGCTGGTCTAAAACACCGACGGCTGGCGCGCCAGGTAGGGGATTTCGCCGAAGATCTCATGGTGAACTCGACAGCTTCAATCGTCATCAAGCCAACCGCCGCCTTCAAGGGCGGCGACACCTTCATCTTCGGCTACTGGGTCTGCACCGCTGACGGCGCTGGATCGTTCCAGCGCTACCTGACCATGACCTCGGACCTGGAGACCGGACTCGTGATGCTTCCCGAAGCCGTCACGGGTCAACTCGTCGAAAAAGTCGATGAATTTTCGCTCTACAACCAAGTCGCCGACTTCAACATCGGATCCACCTCCAACTCGAACTCGACGTCAACCTAGATCAAACCATGTGAGCTGGCTCCTGAGCCATCGTGTGGACCGGTTCTCCCCCACGAGCACTTCCCGCACAGCCTCCGCAATGCTACTGCAGCCTACGTGGATGCGCTCGTCCCGCGCCAGGCCGGCAAGGAGGTCGTCTCCGAGTACTCCTCGGACTCCAGCACCGTCCCCGACTACAACTCAGACTCCTCCTACGAGTTCGACTTTGGATTGGATCCGATCGAGCCCGAGTCCGAGCTCAACACCACCGAGGAGCCATTGTCAGGTCCCGCGACTGGCTTGGTCATCACGTCTAATCCAGCCGGTAGATTCATCTACTGGCCCGACCAGAAGCCCGCGGACCTGACCAACGACAACTCACGCTGCGTTGCCTACCTTGAGACACTCCCCTTCCAGGAGGGGACACCTCTGGCTCCAACAGCAGAAGAATACACACCAACCGAGGTGGCAACTACGGACTCTGGTCTCTGCACACCTGACCGCGAAGTATTCGTGGCAACTGCAGAAGCCGGTACTTCAGAGGCCCGACCTGATCGGTACCTCGACGACATCTACGATGATGAGGAGTCAGCCAACGCACCCCCAGACGAGAATACCGAGGCCAAGAACGCCCGGCGCGACCGCAACAAGAAGCGAGCAGATCGACGCCGGTGGCTTCGGGAAGCTCTACCCATCCGCAACCTCAACGAGGCTCTAGACGAAATCGCCAATAGAAGCTGCACTACCCCTGAGTAATGTCTTATGTCCATCAACAGGATAGGACGAGCCGTTCAGGGGCATCGTGCTGGCGACCTCATAGCCAAACTCGCGGAGGATGCTTACTTCATGCAGGTCGACAACAGGATCACCGGAGCCGCAAACCACAAAGCCACTAGCCGTAGCCTGAAAGGATCTTGATGTCGCCTAGAGGGGGGGTGAATAGGCGAGTCCTGAAAATCACCACTTAAAACAATTTTATCAGTGAGACCCGGATACTCCGGACTTTTCTCCGGAGTTTCTGGAAAGTCCGGAATCTCTGGAAAAATCTCCGGAATCTCTGGACTAGTGCCTGTGCAGCGGAATATGGACACTACCCAAAACCGGTGCCACCGGTTTTGCAAATCTGGTGCCAGCGGGTTTGCCTGGCAGCGACTCCCCTCTTCTCCTTCTTCTTGTTTGCTTGCTTGGCTTCAACTCAAACTTGGTATATGGCTTTAAGGATCAGTTCCTTGACGGATATAGAGTGCCTGCACTCCACAAACACTAAAACCCGAGTAGATCCACAAAAATAGCAAGTACTATCCAAGCTAGCAAAGTGAGCCAAATGCAAGGTAAACCAACAAGAAACACAGAGATTTGTTTTACCGAAGTTCGGATTCACCACCGTGTGAATCCTAGTCTCCGTTGGGTGCTTCTCCAACCGAAGCCAGGTTGCATTCAACCCTTTTCCCGATCCACTAGATAGCTTCTTCCCTTTTGGAGGCGAAGCACGACCTTCACAAACTGTCCCACAGCTCACCACACCTTGGGAGCTTGTGGGTGACGCCTAGCCGTCTAGGAGGCAAGCCTCTAAGAGTAACAAACGCTTCACACGAGCTTGACGACATCCAACAGTGCTCAAGGGATTCAAGTGCTCGTGAATTACTCACAAGGGCTTCTCTCTACCACCCAGCTCACTGGATCTTTCATAGATCGAACAACCTCACCAAGAGGGGTTGGGGAGAGCTAGAATGGCTTTGGCTTAGCAAGGAATAGCAAGGAAGCACACCAGCAACCTCAGGAACAGCAGCTTGCAACGGTTGGGAACGTGGGGTATAAATACCCAACTCCCCAAAAACTAGCCGTTACAAACTCAGTGAAAACCGGTGCCACCGAGTTCGCAAACTCGGTGCCACCGAGATTTCAAACAACTAGCCATTGGGCCGGCTGACACAAAACCGGTGCCACCGGGTTTGACACAGGGTCAAACCCGAAGTCGTGTACGTGTGGTTTTTGTGTCTCTCTCAACTCACATGGGTTACTTGAGCACTGAGACATTTTCAAGACTCCTTGTGATGCATCCCTCTTGATAGTACGGCGTACCTATACTCAAGATCAAATATAAATGCAATATTAAAACTCTTGAGCTTCATCTTCATGAATAGCCATACATTGTCAATATATCCACTTGAGAGATCCATCCATCAATGTCTCATTGATTTGAGCACTTCTACCTTGAGCTAGTGACTTTGATCGCCATACAAGAATGAAACCCATTTCTTGATCAAGTCACCTTTTTCATGACTCAAAGAACATATAATGCTTCTTCATTACTTCACTCGGTTAGGCTCGACTTGATACCTCGAAACTCTCCAAGCTATAGCCACTTCACCCTAGCCAAGCACATGGTCCAAGTCACTACTCGGCCAACCTTAGCTTAGTACCTCGTTGCTAATCCCTTGCTTGATTTCTTCATCCATTCATTTCCAATTTGAGTTAAGCTTTGATTCAACATCAAGAGTGAAATTGAATTGAGATCATGCCGATATTTGATTTTGATATCCCTTTTGTATACAACAAGCTTTCCTATCAAGTTAGAGACCATCCAACCATTCCAATATCACTATGTCTCTTTCTTCACCTTCATTGGCTTGTTTATATATCAAGTAAACCTCTGTGGGATCACACATATCAAGAAACCATGACATTCAACCTTAAGTAGAGCCATTTCACAATGTGAGGCAATAACCCATTCCTCAACTCATCTTGTACAACAATGGCTTGTCTTCTCATATATATGTTTAATGTCATATATTATGCTTTGTTATTTATATGTTACAACCTGCTCACATGCTTAACAAAGACATTAGATCTTTAATCTAGTTGTCATTCAATACACCAAAACCCACTTAGGGCCTAGATGTCTTTCAATCTCCCCCTTTTAGTGATTGATGGCAACCTCGATTAAAGCTTACAAAAGATATAAAGCTTAAAAACTCAGATTTAGGTTGAGCTCCCCCTTAATATGTGCTATGAATGGAATTCATAATATTTGCCCTCAAATGCCATTTTGCACATTTTCAAGAAAACATGGAGCTCCCCCTAAATCCCTGCAATAGTGGGATGCAAAACAAGTGTGTGAACAATTAATCCGTGATGCATGCACTATATAAGCACTTCAACAAATAAAGCAAAGAAAAGGCAGTGTTGTCTGGCCAAACCCGGTGCCACCGAGTTGCCAAACTCGGTGCCACTGGTTTTGCTCAGGCAGCCCTGTCAAAAAGCATCACATCACTCATAAAATCACACTATCATGCAAATGAGCCTTAATAGGCATAAAAAGTTCACCACACAATTTAAGCACACATAACAAAGGTTCTCAAGTCCAATTGAAGCTAAAGAGAATTTATTACATGGGCCTGTTGCATCCAACAGCCAAAACCGGTGCCACTGGTTTTGGAAACTCGGTGCCACCGAGTTTGCCAGATAGAGACAGAGCTGAGGGACCAGAACCCGGTGCCACCGGGTTTGTGAATCCGGTTCCACCGGTTTCAGTAGACAGACCAGATGCAGAACAGAGCATAGAAGCTTTTAATCGACCCAACTTCTCCCCCTTTGTCATTGATCACCAATAAAGGTCCTGGGGGTTCTCGGACAGCTGCTCATGGTTCTTCTTCATCATCATCTTGAGGTGGTGGCACAAAATGACTTGGAGGCACAAAAGATGGTGGAGGTGGAAATGGAGGAAAGTGAGAAGTCATTCCCTCATATGGATTGACCGAGCCAAATAGGCTACCATAGTAGTATCCACCAGCAGCGCTTGAACTTCCTTGTGCATTGAACTTCCTTGTGCATTAGGATCCACCTGAGGCATGCTAGAGGATGTGCCTTGCCCTTGTGTGCCCATGAAAGGTACCTCTGAATATGAAGATCGAGCACTATACATTCCTCCAATGGTTGGATTGTAGTATGTGTTTCCATAGGCTCTATCCCAATAATCCTTGTTGGTTGCCGGATGAACTTGTTGTGACTTGTCCCAAATGGTCTCAAAGGTCTTCGGCTCACTATCTTTATCATCGGAAGGTGCATGTGGAATGGGAGGCCTATTTGTGGGAGAGGGATTTTCATACATGAGTCTTATCATCCTTGAATCCCTCTTCCTAAGTTGCCTTTCCTTGTGAACAACATCGCTCGCTTTCATGCAAGACCCACACCAAAAGTTGAACAACTTTCTAAGCAGAGAAGGGGGCTTTTGCACATGTTGTTGCCCACGTCCACGGCCTCGACCATATGAAGGCCTTGTTGTCCTAGATGGAGCAACAGCTGCAGCAGGCTTTTCGGGGACTTCTTGGCCTCCAATATTTGCTTGTGCACTTGCCAAATCAGCTAGAGATGGTCCCACAACATCATTCTTCAAATGAAAAGGCTTATGCTCATGATCATATTCAAATATGTAGTTGGTGATTACCTCAATGATAGGCATGAGATAAGGAGCATATCCACAACTCTTTTGTGGTGAGCCTGAGATGCTATGAATTTCTTCTCAAATATAGTCCACAGCACTAAATTTCGGCTCACTAGGGCTCATGTATTTCAGCAAATCTCTCTCATAGTTTGACACATTTGATTGGTCCCCTTCCCTAGGAGCAAGTGTCTTTCTAAACATGCGGTGGAAGTATGCATAGAATGGTAGCGTGCCATTTACTCGACCAAAGTTCCATTCTTGTCCCGGGATATACATGAACTTCATCTCTTCTTTATCCATATCATGATCTCGGTGAATCTTCACCCTTGTATTATCTTCTTCATCAAAACCAAGTAGAGAGGCAAACTGAGTGTAAGTGATCCCAAACCATTTTCCCTCAGTCATCCAATGCACAATTTTCTCATCTTTCCAAGTGGTGAAGTAACAGGTGGCATAAAATTGTGCAATCACCTCATTGTTCCATGACTTAGCAAAGCCCATGATATCATAAATATTTTTCCTCTTGCACTCACGAATAATTTCAGCAATCCTTTGATCTTCCAAGTCTCCCAAGAACCTCCAATCAATGTACTCTGAGCGAGCAATTGGGTAGTCTTTCTTGATGATGGCACTAGCATAATAGTCTTGATGAAACTTGGTGCCAAACCGATAATCTAGATTTCTTCCACCAAATTCTATGGGATTTCTTTCCCTTTCTTTTCTTGCCCTCTCTGTCATGCACCTTCCCTTATAGTTGACTGTGTTGCGGTGCTCAGGGTTAATGGGGGGCCTCATTCTAACATTGAAGTGAGTCTCACCATCATCCTCAACTGGCTGTGGTCCAAGAACTGATATGCCCTCATAGTCATCATCACTGTCATCCTCTCCGGTGCCCTGACTATGCTCATGGCTAGTTGTGCGGATATTTTTGCCTTCCTCTTGTGCTGAGCAGCTGCTGTAGGTGACTCGGGAGGAGAGGGTTCCTGCCTGTATGGGCTCTCCTCATCATCATCACTAGAGGTCGACTCAGGCTCGGAGTCCTCAATGCGCATAGCACCACTAGGAAGATTAATTCTCCCTGCTGCCCTTTTTGACCTTGTAGGCTGCACTGGCACTTCTTCTGCAATCTCATGAGCGCTGCTAGTTCCTTCTCTTCTTTTGAACTCGAAATTTGCATTTTTTGTTCTAGGATGTCTTCTTCCATAAATGAGGTCAAACCTTGGATCTATGACAAAGAGAGATAAAATATATGCCTTAGGAACATTTCTTTATCTGTAGAATATCCACTTGAATTTTTTGGAGTCAATTTTGCAACTGAATCAGAGACTCTGCTGAAACTGGTGCCACCGAGTTGGGAAACTAGGTGCCACCGGGTTTAGTATGAACCCTAGGTCATGCCCCTGACAAAGCAGCTAAGGAACCTTCAAACCATTGTTGGGGAACTGTTCTAGGACCATTTGTATGCCATTCTACCAGAGGGATTCAAGAGATAGGTCCTAGAAAAGTAGATCGGGCAAAAACTCCACAAAGGTTACCTCCTGACATGGTGAGAGTGTTGCTGCAACCCTGAAACTGAGGGGAATCTGATCCCACCGGGTTGGAGGACCGGAACCTTGCCTCAAGCCTTGAATCCCATGGTCCAACCCTCAAATCGCCATGAAATCGCCCTTTCTTCCTTTCTTTTTACTATACTAGATCGGGGGTGAAAGGGATGGTGAATGGGTAACTGTAGGGTGAGTCACGGGTCTTATCCTTTTACTGCCGACAGAAACCGGTGCCACCAGTTTTCAGAAACCGGTGCGACCGGGTTTCACTTAACCCGTGCACTTTTGTCCATAAAATCATTTCTGCACTTCCATTTTCTTCCAACTTTCTTTCTCTGCCCTTTATATCCATTTTTGCGCAATCCTTTATCTCAGATAAGGATTTTGAGGAATTTTGCTGAAATGTGAGAAATCCAAACTTTGCAAGCCCTTGAGATGAGAATGAGTAGCTTGTTTTGAACTTGAGAGAGTCTTGCTATTTATGGTTAGCCAACAGTCAAACAGGGGTAACAATAACCATAAATAACATGACACGACCTAAAAGATCAAGACTCAAATATTTTGCAAAAGGCACACCACCTACACATGCTAGTGAATTTTGAAAAACTATCCTAAGTCACAACGAGTATGCAAAGATTACTAGCCAGGACAAGTCTTAGCACATTTGGCTCATGCCTCTACTGAAATTTCGGCCACGGTTAGAAAAACAAAATTTCCAACAAGAATTTGTGAGGCATCAACCAAATATCTAAAACTCATAACTATCACCATGAAACAAATTCAAGGTGACACTAGACATCTTTCCACACCAAAACTCACACTAGCAAGAATAAGGCCTAGATGCATAAGTTAAATTACTTTAATTTAGGATTTCATACCTTGGCCCCTATTATGTAGAATTCTCACTTAGAGGAACTTACGTAAGTTAGCTTGCACTTTTTAGTTTTTCAATAACTTCCTCTTGTCACTTTTGATGAGAAATGCCCATTGAGAGCTAAGATGGCAAGAGAACACAAGTATTAAAAGCACAAGCTCTAGTCTCACATTGGATGACTCTTTGAGGGTGGAATGGAAGTAAGTCACCCAACATGAAACCTCATAGAATGGGCTAAATTCCTCAAAGATATAGTGCACACATGGATATGTGGATGGAAAGGACATGTGCACTACCTTGGTCAACTATGTCCATGTTAAGGAATTTAAACCATGCTATGGTGAGTAGCCAAAAATAAATATAATCCAATCCATAAGTAGAGAGTGAGAGATACAATTACAGAGATGGATTGGTGACCTCCTTGTCATGTGGCTTACTCACAACCAATACCCTTGCCATAAGATTCATTCAAGTGGAGTATATAAATACTTAAGTAGGATATATCACACTTGAACTACACACATGAAGTCTTGCAAGAAAAGTCAGTACCAAGAGACACAAAATGTGAAGTGAGCTCCCCCTAGATAGGTGCATCAAGTATTTGAATCTTGAGGAATGCACTTCTAGCTCAGTTAAAGCACTAGGGTAGCAAGCTCCACATTTTGGTCAAAATATATATGCAAATAAGAATATGTGAAATGAGATCAAGAAAGGCTCACAAATAATATTTGCTTAGTCTTCTTTTGATTTTGAATCAATAATAATGTGTCTTGAGATATTTGCAATATTTTCCTCTTTAGCCTTTGCTGATCCTGGGAAACTCGGTGCCACCGAGTTCACCAATCCGGTGCCACCGAATTCTCCCAGATTTATGCATCTTTGCATTTTCTCAAAAGTATATTATCCTTTTCTTGATTCTTTCTTCCACTTTAGCTTACATATATTCTCCTGCATTTAAAAATCACTCAATGCTTCTAGATGAAGCGGTTAAAAGCATCGAATGGTATTTGACATAATTTTGCTAAAGAGACCATATATAGGTTGTCCATCTCATATGATCAACTGGCACAAGAGCATGTTTTACATATGAGCATGAACAACTACTAGGAGAGGTACTTATCATAGGAGGAGCATTGAATGAGATTTCTTTCATTTATATCACTTGGTCCTTTTCTAGTGAGTCATAAAAATTCTCTTGAGATATAGATGAATGAAAATAAATATCTTCTCAAGTGAACCAAGCTTCCAATGCTGCTCCAAGTACTTGCAAAGTCCTTTTAGGCATGTTTTGGTACCCAGCGTGCATTGGGTCCTACAAGGTTAGTGATCAAGGACTTATGTACCCAAATGGCCTTTGTGCCCTTCCTTTGTGATACAACCACTCTAGAGGCACAATAGTCATTTGAGTTCCTCTCAAGCATATTATTTTGGTAATGAACATGGTTGAGCTTCGAATCCTTACTATTTGGACAATCCTTACCAAGATGTCCTTTATGACGACAAGTGTAGCAAATCTTGTGTTTGATGTTGCTAATCTTCTTCACACTTGTCATGGAGCCATCATTCTTCTTGTATTTCGCTTGAGCCTTCAAAAGTCCCTTGTTGAGCTTCACTTGAGGTTTCTCAGTGGAAACCGGTGCCACCGGTTTTGCAAACCCGGTGCCACCGGGTTTTTCTGAGGGAACCTTTGACCGGTTGGTACAAGCTTCAATCTTGTGCCCATTCTCATGACAACCAAAGCATCTTCTCTGAGCAAGACTTGTTTGCCTCTTTGATTGGTTTGGATTGTCTTCTTTCTTGAATGAGCACATGGATGCATAATGTCCCATGTGTGAGCATTTGTAGCACTTGATGTGATCTAGCTTCTTTTTGTTGCTAATCTTGTGATCATTGATCTTGTGGCTTTGTTGAGAGATTGATCGAGTGACGATTATCCTCTTGTTGACGCGAAAATAGGACGCCACCTCCGCGCGCGACACACGTGACTCCCCAGTCTGTAGCGAGGCGTGCCAGCCAATCTGACCTGTTGATTGACAATGGAAAAATATTAGGGATCGGCTAGAGAACCGATGGCCTTTTAGCGACACGTGTACCAGCCAATCGGCCGATACGAGTAAAGCGGGATCGGCCGGCTCGAGAGCGACCGAGGCGCTGATAGGTAGACAGACAGATCGGCTGGATCGGCCGATCGTGACGTCAGCACTCGAGAAGGTCGGAATCGGCTGCGGTGTTAGAAGCTGATGGGATCTAGATCGAGTGGGATAATTGGTGATAATAGCTAAAAACCACAAGAATTGGAACGAAAACTTGCAGATCTAGCTAATGTCGGTAAGGGGTGAATAAAGAACTAGACGAAACCTCAGCGATGCACCCGGAGGTTAAAGCCTAGGGTTATTCGGTAAAACGGTACTCACAAGCTTGCCAGAGATCGATCGATGCAGTCCGACGAACTTGAAGAACGACGTTGTAGAAAAGAGAAAAACGCAATGGTGAAGTCACCGAAAAGTAGATGCTGTAAATTGTAAAGGGTTTGCCCGGAGGCGGTTTGTTTGATATTGGTGTGTACACTTTTTTCCGACCACACAGGGTCGCTATTTATGTCCTGAGGACAACCCGACTCCTAGCCGATTACAGCACTGTTTACTTGCATCTAAAGAAAGATAAAGACTACTAAAAATAGAAAAGGACTCTCGCAGGAGTCAAAATTCCCTAAAACTGACTCTTTGACCCGTTGCCAATCGTAGACTGACCCGCCTCCACCGTGCTTTCCTTCTGGCGTAACTCCTTGATTACCGCCTTCCTTCTCTTCATCGGCCGATCCTTTGGTTGACCATCGGCCGATTGGTTGACTCGCCAGTCTATTTGATAGAGTTGAACTCCTTTGACCATTGGCGAATCCTGTTGACCACCCTTTTCTCTCTCTCCAATCGGCCGATCGCACTCTGTTTTCATCGGCTGTTTCTCCTTATCCCTTTTGACCTATTTTTGCCTAAATTTAGATTTTCTTTCATTTATTTCTTCAGGAACTTAGATCCAATCTTACCATCCCTATTAATGATAAGCCTGGGCTTACTTTCCTTGGACCAATGGGTGATGTCGACCCTACTGAGATGATCAATCTTGAAACCGGCCGAATCCCTTTCAAACATGCTTCTCTGAATTTGGCCGATTGGGATGGTTGCTTTAGGTCTTGGACAGGGTACGCCAAAGGGTGGAGAAATTGGTATCGTAGGGTATCTGCCAAGAACAGAGGTTTCTGGGAGAAGTATAAGATCAATCAATGCATTACCCTATCTTTGTCTGATATGTCCGTTTGCTTGAGCATAGTAGGGAGACGAGTTTAACAGCTTGATCCCCAAGGAGTTTGCGTATTCTTCAAATTCCCCTGAAGTGAATTGACTCCCTTGATCGGTCATGATGGTCTGAGGTATATACTAAACCGATAGATAATATGCTCTTTCACAAAATCGATCATGTTGCCTGATGTCACAGTCTTAATCGGGATGGCTTCAACCCACTTGGTGAAGTAATCTGTAGCCACGAGTACAAATTTATGACCTTTGCTTGATGGTGGATATATTTGTCCAATCAGATCAATTGCCCACCCCCTGAACGGCCATGTTTTGATTATTGGGTTCATTGCCAATGCTGGAACTCTTTGAATGCTTCCAAACTTCAGACACTCTTGGCATCCTTTGTAGTACTTGAAACAATCCTCTAGTATCATTAGCCAATAATAGTTATTATTTCTGATCATCCACTTCATTTTGAAGGCCGATTGATGGGCTCCACAGACTCCTTCATGAATTTCTCCCATCAAGGTTTTAGCCTCCTCTACACCAAGACATTTGAGCAGAACCCCGTCGATGGTACGATAGTACAGCTCGTTTTCTAATAAAACGTATTTAATGGCTCTGTACCTTAATTGTTTGTCAACCTTTTTGGATGGATCTTGTAGATATTCCATTATCTCCTTCCTCCAATCTTCGGCTGGTTGCTCCACAACTACAATCGGCCGATAGCCTGACGCTCCTTGAGCTAGCCGATTAGCTTCACTGTTGTGACATTTAGGGATGTGTTCGAGCCTTACTATCTTGAACTCCTTGAGTAGCTGAAGACATTCTTCTTGATAAATCCTTAATATGTCATCTTTGCATTCATATTCTCCTACCAATTGATTTATAACGAGTTGAGAATCTCCAAATATTTCAACAACTTCAGCATTGACTTCTCGCAGTAGCTTTATCCCCTTTAACACTGCCTGGTACTCAGCTTGATTGTTTGTTGAAGTCTTCTCAATTGGGATGGAGAATTCATAATTTGTTCCTTGGGTGAGGTGAGGACGATTCCAATCCCAGCTCCTACTCCACACGATGATCCATCAAAGAACATAGTCCACGGAATAGGTTCTACAACTGCAACCTCAGGCCCACAATGCTGAGCTACCAGATCGGCCATCACTTGCCCTTTAATTGCTTGGGCTGATTGATAGGTCAGGTCAAATTCTGACAAAACCAAGATCCACTTCCCAATCCTACCCTTTAAGATTGGTAATGACAGCATATACTTGACCACGTCATCTTTGCACACCACTGGTTTCCGCATCCAAGAGCCTTCTACTCACGAAATATACAACTCGCTCTTTTCCTTCAAATTCTTGTACGAGGGCCGATCCAATAGCCCGCTCATTAGCCGATAAATATAATTTGAATGACTTTTTGTCTTGAGGGGGCATTAGGATAGGAGGAGACTTTAAGTATTTCTTCATGTTATCTAAAGCCTTCTGTTGTTCTTCTCCCCATACAAATTTCTGATCGGCCTTGAGCTTCATTAGAGGTGTGAACGACTGAATTCTTTCTGACAAATTAGATATAAATCTTCTAATGAAATTGATCTTGCCGATT
Source organism: Cenchrus fungigraminus (assembly GCA_036936925.1). Classification (NCBI taxonomy): domain Eukaryota; kingdom Viridiplantae; phylum Streptophyta; class Magnoliopsida; order Poales; family Poaceae; genus Cenchrus; species Cenchrus fungigraminus. Next base: position 95,629,214 of record CM072774.1, on the reverse strand, counting down.
AATGATTGAAGCTCCTTTTTGTTTGATGGTGCCTCTATTTTGTCAATCGCACTGATCGACTTCTAACCCACTTCAATTCCCCTTTCATGTATCAAGAAACCTAGGAATTGACCAGCTGAAACACCAAAAGCACATTTGTTGGGATTCATCTTTAGACCATGTTTTCTAGTGCACTCCAATGTTATTCGTAGGTCAATCAGATGCTCCTTGTAGCCCTTTGATTTGACAACCACATCATCAATGTAGATCTCTACTATTTTGCCGATGAGTTCGTGGAATATGTAATTCATAGCTCTCTGATATGTGGCACCAGCGTTCTTCAACCCAAAGGTCATGACGATCCACTCGTATAACCCGATGTGACCGGGGCACCTGAAAGCAGTTTTTGCAATATCTTCTATGGCCATGAATATTTGATTGTATCCAGTGTTACCATCCATAAAGCTGATGACTTTGTGCCCTGCCGCAGCGTTGACCAATGCATCGGCTACTGGCATCGGATATCCGTCCATCGGCGTTGCTTTGTTCAAGTCTCTGAAATCAATGCACACTCGTAGTTTGCCATTTTTCTTGTACACAGGAACTATATTAGAAATCCATTCAGCATACCGACATTGCCGAATGAAACCAGCTTTGAGTAACTTTGTTATCTCGGCTTTTATATCAGGATAAATCTTCGGATTGCATTGCCTTGGGTGTTGCTAGAAAGGTCGATACCCTGGTTTAATAAGTAATCGATGCTCAACGATGGATCGGTCTAAACCAGGCATCTCATAATATTCCCAGGCAAAACAATCCTTAAACTCCTTTAACAATGCAATCAATTCTTCCTTGTATTCCGCATCTAGCTTGGCACTTATATACGTCGGCCTTGGTTTGCTTTCATCTCCAAGATCTATCTTTTCTAATTCATCGGCCGATGTAAATCCATGTCCAAGCTTCCCTTCATCTTCAATGAACCGATCCATTAAATCTTGTCGTCAGAGCTGACAGCTTGAACCGGCTTTAGTCCAAAATCGGACACTTTGAGATATTTGGTTTTCCATGCTTTTCCAGATATGCAGCTTACTCGATCATAGGTATATCCTTGTGCTTCTGTAGCTGCCACTGTTAAGGATGTTTCCCCTTGGACCATCTCCACTGAATCTCCGATCCATTGGATGATGCAATGATGCATTGTGGACGGTATGCAGCAGTTGGCATGTATCCAATCCCGACCCAGCAGTAGATTATAAGATCCCCTCCCTTTAATGACAAAGTAAGCGGTTGGAAGGGTCTTACTGCTGATGGTGAGCTCCACGCAGATTGCTTCTTGAGCCGGAGAGACGTTGCCTTCGAAGTCCACCAGCATCATGTCAGTTTGGGTTAAATCTTCTTCAGACTTCCCAATCTTGCGCAGCATGGTGTATGGCATCAGATTGACTGCTGCTCCTCCATCCACAAGCATCCTGGTGACTGGTTTCCCATTGACAAAGCCTTTGAGAAATAATGCCTTCAAATGTTGTCTCTTCTCATCTTCTGACTTCTCAAAGATGGCTTGTGTAGGTTCCAGTGTTAATTGAGCCATGCCAAGTTCTTCATCGGACACTTCCGAATCAACTAGAGCCATGAACTCTTTTGGCAGGAAGACAACCATGTTTATATCAGCCTATGATTTGTCATCTTTCCCATCATCGGCCTTAGGCTTTGGACGCCATACTTTAGACCGAACTTTCTTCTTGTCCAGCACGTGTCTCTCTGCTTCTTCTTGCTGTTCTAGCTGGCGCAGGCGCTGGACTCTCCTTTTCTGAGATTTGGTCAAGCCATCGGGACACCATTGTGGATTGGGCTTCTTACGTGTTTGGCTTGATCCTTCATCATCCAGTTGTAGCGTGCGTCTATGTTCAGGAGCTCGGCACATGATATCTTCATCAGGGACTAGAGAATCGGCCATCTCTTCTAGCTGATTGTTTGACTTTTCATTGACTCGGCCTCCTAGCCGATCATGAATGCTAGCCTTGCCCCCCAACTGATCATGGACATTGGCCTTGCTCCCCAGCCGATTGTGCACTGAGATCCGTTGATTACTGAATTCAAGGTGATCTCCAACTGCAGGTCTTCTGTCATTGAAGCAAACTCTCTTAGATGAGCTGCTATTGTTGTAAGTCCCATTGCACTCTGGACAATTCTCTGCCGTTGGTAGCTTGATCCCTTCTTCCCAGCAGTACTTGAAGAACGGACATCTCCAATATCCCTCGTTGCGCCGTGCCCACTCTTCTCTACCCTTTGCTTTCTCCTGCCAGCGCTGGAATTTGTTGATCAGCATCTGGGATGTGACAGGTCGGCGTGGCTTCAAGTCCTTTTCTTCAAGTAACAACCCTTTTCCTTTGACATCGGCAGCGGTTGCTTACACCTTGGGATCAACAACTCTTTTATTTTGAGCCGATTCAGATGTCAGCAGCTTAACACGTGATGTGTCTTTTCTAGACACTTCAACTGTATTAGTTGGGAAAGGGTGCTGATCAATCTTCATCGGCTTTTCAGGGGTTTCAAACTTGAGTTTCCCTTGCTCAATAGCTGACTGGATCTGCTGTCTGAAGACTTTGCAATCATTGGTGTCGTGAGACGTTGCATTGTGCCATTTGCAATACTTCATCCTCTTCAGCTCCTCTGCAGATGGTATGGTATGGAACTGGGAGAGTTTGATTTGCCCCTGCTGAAGCAACAGATCAAATATCTTATCGGCCTTGGTGATGTCGAAGCCGAATTTCTCTGGTTCTTTCTTGCCAAAGGGACATGACACTGTCTTCTTGCCTTTGACCCACTCTGCAAGTCCTATCATGTTATCTTCGTCTTCTGAGTCAGAGTAACCCACATAAGACACTTTCTTTTGGAAGTTTCTTCTAGGCTCATAGGACTTTGCAGTTTCCTGGCTCATCCGACTGACCAATTGGCTGAGACTCTCGAAATCATGTGATGCATATTTCTCTCTCAAGGTTGGCAAGAGACCTTGGAATGCTAACTCAGCCAATTGTTTATCTCCCAGGTTCAGACTATAGCACTTGTTTCTGACCTCTCTGAATCTCTGAACGAATCCAGCAACTGTTTCATCGTTCCTTTGCTTGAGCCTGGTCAAATCAGTAATCTTCATCTCATGAATGCCAGAGAAGAAATAATTGTGGAACTGCTATTCCAAATCAGACCACTTGATAATGGAATTAGCTGGCAACGAGGTAAACCATGAGAATGCTAGTCCCGATAGAGATGAAGAGAACAACCATATCCTGAGTGCATCAACGTTCCCGGCTTCTCCACACTGTATGATGAATCGAGTGATATGCTCCATTGTGGATGTTTCATCTTGCCCAGAGAACTTGGTGAAGTCTAGCACCTTGAATCTTGGAGGGAACGATATCTGATCGTAGCCAGATGGATACGGTGTCCTATACATGCAGGACTGCTGCTTGGGTTTTATCCCATATTGCTTTTGCAGCATCTCTGAGAAGTGGTCGATCAACTCCTGCTTCATGTGAGACTTCAACTCAGCAGATACTTGTTCAATTGTTTGCATCTCAGCTGATGGAGTCTCTAGAGGTTGATCTTCCAAGGTTCTTGGTTGTGGATCTAGTGCTGTTGACGTCCTTGCTCCAGAAGAACCCTGTGTGTTTGACTAACCTATCATAGGTGGGATCTGTTCGATCGGCTGACCAGCCGATGGAGCTACTTGATGCACATTCAACTAGCCTGAGATAGCCAATTGATTCAGGAGCATTTGCAGCACCTGTGTAGGATCCACCTGTGGAATTGCTAGCTGTCCTGTCACCCCTTGGTTGATCAGCTGCTGAGGCGATGATCTTGTATGAGACATTGTATTAGCCGCGGTTAAGACATGCTGCATTGACGTTGACTGTTGAAGTGGGGCAGTCTGCACAGGCATCCCTAGCATCGGCTGCTGAGCCGATTTCTGAGGTTGAACAGGAGTTGGTTTCTGAGGTGGAACATGATCCTTTCTTTCTGTTGGTATGACCATATGAGCATGAGCTGGACTGATCTTGACTCTTTCAAAAGCTTTGCTCCAGTGATTGAAGTAGACGAACTCTACTCCATCCCTGTTCATGTGCACAGTCCCTGGAGTACCTCTAAACATAGCTTGATAAGACTGCGGGTACTTCACTTCTGGAACTTCTTCGGGCCGAGACTCGAGGAAATTTGAGATGTCAGTCTCAAAATGATCATGAGGCAAGCCCCATCCTGCGAGTCTTCCATCTTGATCTCTCATTGCAGGATATTTTTGATGATGATTCTGCACTAAGAGTCTGATCCTGGACGTCAGACTGTGTTGGGTGAGTTTGAACCACCGGCATTGTGATGACAGGGTCTTTAGCTTTATCTCCAACACCTTGATTCTGAATCGGCTGGGAATCCGATGAAGATCCAGGAGCAGTTGCATTGATCTGTGGAGACGGTGAAACCCCTACTGTTGGATCATCAATCGGCGGGGAAGCCGATTGGTTATGTTGGAACACCGGAGGAGTTCGATTCGGTTGGAATTATATAGGTCCCAGGTATCCTCCTTCTGCTCCTTTCTTGAGTGCTTCAGTCAGACAATTCTGAATGGTATTGGCGAAAACCCTAGATTGGTCAATCATCATTTGATGCATCGCCTTAGTCATCATGTCTTGAAGCCCTTCAGGATCGGCTCAGAAGGTGACTTGTTTAGGTGTTGGCAAAGGATTCTTCTTGAAGACTCCACCTTTAGTCTGACCATATGATGCAAGGCAAAGCTCTTCATAATGCTTCATGTGGGCTTCGAACTCAGCTTTGTCTGCATCTTTCAGCTGATCCTTGGTAATTGCTTGGACGTTGTTTGGGTCAACCTCAAAAGTTCCACTCTTTGTGTTCTTCGACAGTGTTGACTTTTTCGGGTCACACTGGGCGTGCCAAAAGTGTGTTGACACAAAAATAGGACGTCACCTCCGCGCGCGACACACGTGACTCCCCGGTCTCTAGCGAGGCGTGCCAGCCAATCTGACCTGTTGATTGACAATGGAAAAATATTAGGGATCGGCTAGAGAACCGATGGCCTTTTAGCGACACGTGTACCAGCCAATCGGCCGATATGAGTAAAGCGGGATCGGCCGACTCGAGAGCGACCAAGGTGCTGATAGGTAGACAGACAGATCGGATGGATCGGCCGATCGTGACGTCAGCACTCGAGAAGGTTCGAATCGGCTGCGGTGTTAGAAGCCGATGGGATCTAGATCGAGTGGGATAATTGGTGATAATAGCTAAAAACCACAAGAATTGGTACGAAAACTTGCAGATCTAGCTAATGTCGGTAAGGGGTGAATAAAGAACTAGACGAAACCTCAGCGATGCGCCCGGAGGTTAAAGCCTAGGGTTATTCGGTAAAACGGTACTCACAAGCTTGCCGGAGATCGATCGATGCAGTCCGACGAACTTGAAGAACGGCGTTGTAGAAAAGAGAAAAACGCAATGGCGAAGTCGCCGAAAAGTAGATGCTGTAAAGTAGATGCTGTAAATTGTAAAGGGCTTGCCCGGAGGCGGTTTGTTTGATATTGGTGTGTACACTTTTTTCCGACAGGGTCGCTATTTATGTCCTGAGGACAACCCGACTCCTAGCCGATTACGGCACTGTTTATTTGCATCTAAAGAAAGATAAATACTACTAAAAATATAAAAGGACTCTCGCAGGAGTCAAAATTCCCTAAAACTGACTCTTTGACCCGTTGCCAATCGTAGACTGACTCGCCTCCACCGTGCTTTCCTTCTGGTGTAACTCCTTGATTACCGCCTTCCTTCTCTTCATTGGCCGATCCTTTGGTTGACCATCGGCTGATTGGTTGACTCGCCAGTCTATTTAATAGAGTTGAACTCCTTTGACCATTGGCAAATCCTGTTGACCACCCTTTTCTCTCTCTCCAATCGGCCGATCGCACTCTGTTTTCATCGGCTGTTTCTCCTTGTCCCTTTTGACCTATTTTCCCAAAAAACGGATTCAACACCTCTTCTCAAGCTTCTTCACCATGGGCTCACGGTTATCTTGAGAAGGTTGCACTTTTTCTTTTACCTTCAACTCAGCCACCTCTTTCTTGAGCTTTTCAACTTCTTGCATGAGATCATCATTTTCTTGAGCAATGAAGTCATCACAAGATTCTGCAATCACTTGATCATAACAAGAAGGTTTGCCTTTCGGGCCACATGGGTTAGCACAAGATACGTCATTTTCAACTTGAGTACATGTGCTAGTGGTGCAATGAGGTGTATAAGATTTAACTGAGTTTACTATAACCTCATTTGCCACTTCTAGCAAGGTGTGTGACTCTACAAGCTTCTCATAAGAATATTCAAGTTCTATGTGAGTTCCTTGAAGTTTTACAAACTTGCAAGTGATTTCCTCAAGTTGATCCTTGAGAGCTTGATTTTCCTTTTCCAAGGATACCGCACAAAATAGAGATTTAGTAGCACAAGCATATGCCTTGGTAATGTCCTCCTTGCATTTACTAGATAAGGAGGCACTTGACTCCTTAAGCTTCTTCAATTCTTCTTCGAAGGAGTCACGATAAGCTTGTTGCCTTGTGAGCTCATCTCCTTGCCTTCTTACTCTCTTGATGAGCTCTAGCACATTTCTCTTGTCTTTCTTGGTCATTTTGTCAAGATCAAAGTCACATCTCTCCTTTTCTTTCTTGTCATTTCCTTTGATCAATAGAGACTTGGAATTGTTAGTATCCAAAGGATATTGACTAGGAGCAGTAGATACCTCACTAGGTTGGTGAGATGCAGATTTAATGCTCGACGAAGCAACTTGATGCTGATCACTGCCAAACCTGGTGCCACCGGGTTCTGAACTCGGTGCCACCGAGTTTGCCTGATCAGAGGCAGTGGTCGTGATGTTGTCTTCCTTTTGATCTCGGGATGATGTCTCTAGAGGAGGAATGCAAGATGTTGATGTTGAGCACTCCTCTAGTGACTCATCCTCTTCCTCTTCGTCATCCTCATCATTGACACTAGTATATGTATGTTTGAGTGCCACCCAAATGACATGTGCATCATCACAAATGTCCTCATGACTGAAGATGACCTCTTGAATGACCTTGCTCACATTTTTGAACATGAGGTTAATAATGGAGAAGTTAAGGAGCACACTTTCCTTTTCCTTCTTTGATAGGTTGGACATGTCCTCACTATCGAAATCCTCGAGAAGGATGCTAGCAACCACAACTCGCTCAAAAGAAGTACGCCAAGTATTTAATACATGAAGAACATGAGCAAACCAAGAAGAGTAGTTTGAGCCATCAAACCGAAGAGACTCAAACGATACCTCACATGTAGTCGACATCTTTAAACTCCAAGCAGTTAAGCTCGAATCGGAGCACCAGGCTCTCATGCCAATTGAAAGGATCTTGATGTCGCCTAGAGGGGGGGGGTGAATAGGCGAGTCCTGAAAATCAACACTTAAAACAATTTTATCAGTGAGACCTGGATACTCCGAACTTTTCTCCGGAGTTTCTAGAAAGTCCGGAATCTCTGGAAAAATCTTCGGAATCTCTGGACTAGTGCCTGCGTAGCGGAATATGCACACTACCCAAAACCGGTGCCACCGGTTTTGCAAATCTGGTGCCACCGGTTTTGCAAATCCCGTGCCACCGGGTTTGCCTGGCAGCGACTCCCCTCTTCTCCTTCTTCTTGTTTGCTTGCTTGGCTTCAACTCAAACTTGGTATATGGCTTTAAGGACCAGTTCCTTGATGGATATAGAGTGCCTGCACTCCACAAACACCACAACCCGAGTAGATCCACAAAAATAGCAAGTACTATCCAAGCTAGCAAAGTGAGGCAAATGCAAGGTAAACCAACAAGAGACATAGAGATTTGTTTTACCGAAGTTCGGATTCACCACCATGTGAATCCTAGTCTCCGTTGGGTGCTTCTCCTACCGAAGCCGGGTTACATTCAACCCTTTTCCCGATCCACTATATAGCTTCTTCCCTTTCGGAGGTGAAGCACGACCTTCACAAACTGTCCCACAGCTCACCACACCTTGGGAGCTTGTGGGCGACGCCTAGCCGTCTAGGAGGTAAGCCTCCAAGAGTAACAAACGCTTCACATGAGCTTGACGACATCCAACAGTGCTCAAGGTATTCAAGTTCTCGTGAATTACTCACAAGGGCTTCTCTCTACCACCCAGCTCACTAGATCTTTCATAGATCGAACAACCTCACCAAGAGGGGTTGGGGAGAGCTAGAATGGCGTTGGCTTAGTAAGGAATAGCAAGGAAGCACACCAGCAACCTCAGGAACAGCAGCTTGCAACGGTTGGGAACGTGGGGTATAAATACCCAACTCCCCAAAAACTAGCCGTTACAAACTCAGTGAAAACCGGTGCCACCGAGTTCGCAAACTCGGTGCCACCGAGATTTCAAACAACTAGCCATTGGGCCGGCTGACACAAAACTGGTGCCACAGGGTTTGACACAGGGTCAAACCCGAAGTTGTGTGCGTGTGGTTTTTGTGTCTCTCAACTCACATGGGTTACTTGAGCACTGAGACATTTTCAAGACTCCTTGTGATGCATCCCTCTTGATAGTACGGCGTACCTATACTCAAGATCAAATATAAATGCAATATTAAAACTCTTGAGCTTCATCTTCATGAATAGCCATATATTGTCAATATATCCACTTGAGAGATCCATCCATCAATGTCTCATTGATTTGAGCACTTCTACCTTGAGCTAGTGACTTTGATCGCCATACAAGAATTCAACAGAGTTCTGGTGGCTATTGACAAGCTCACCAAGTGGATCGAAGTCAAGCCGGTTACCTGCCCAAAGGCCGACAGAGTACTCGACTTCTTGGATGAACTCGTGCATCGCTACGAGCTACCCCATCGCTTCATCACAGATCTGGGCTCCAACTTCAACAACCATCAGTTCTGGGAGTACTGCGAGAACAGCGGGATCGACGTCCGGTACGTCTCAGTGTCCCACCCACGCGCTAACGGCCAGGTGGAGCGCGCCAACGGGATGGTACTCGACACCCTCAAGAAGCGACTGCACGATGTTGCTAACACCAAAGGGGGCAAGTGGATCAAGGAACTACCCAATACACTCTGGGGGCTTCGTACTCAACCTACCAAGCCAACTGGGCAGTCGCCCTACTTTCTGGTCTACGGCTCCAAAGCTATTCTACCTGCTGAGGTGATGTGGGAATCACCGGCAGTAGAGCAATACGAGGAAGGCATCTCCGAAGACAGCCGACGGGTTGACATCGACAGCCTCGAAGAAGCCCGCTGTGCTGCCCTCGTCCAATCAGCAAGGTGCCTGGAGGGTATCCGACGCTACCACGATTGCAACGTCAAGGAACACTCCTTCAACATCGGTGATCTAGTCCTCCGTCGTATCCAGAACACGGACGGACTACACAAGCTCAGCTCGCTCTGGGAAGGTCCCTTCTCAGTATCCAAGGTGAAGCGGCCCGGGTTCCTATCGTCTCCAGACACTTGAAGGCGAAGACATCAACAACTCGTGGAACGTCGACCAGTTGTGTCGCTTCTACGCGTAGTCGCTCGACTACTCATCTACGGGTCAAGCCTACACGGCTACTCACGAACTCCCTGCTGTAAGCGGCCTCCTGGTCCTAGCGCTAGTCTACGGACTACTCTCATCCAAGATCCAACGTTGATGGCTACTCACGGATCCTGGGCTGTTCATAGGCCAAGGGCTTTGGCAGCGGTCTACAGACCACCTACTCCTCTGATCCAGCTTCGACGGCTACCTACGGATCTCCAGCTGTAAGCGGTCCATGGACCCTAGCGATTACTTAGCCACAGGCGGCCTGCGGGTCCTAGCGACTACTTATTTGTAACAGCCCTAGCCATCCAGGTGTACTCTTTCATCAGTCATAAAACTTGATTCTACTCAACTTGTTACTGCGTCTCCTAACTAGACGGATCCTACTGAGTGCTACTACTCATTCCCTCTTCAACGACTTGGTACTCCACAGGCTTCGCTGCAAGCTGTGGTAGCGAGTACTCATGACACCTCAGAAGGGAAACAACTTCAATTATATTTAAACAAGTTCTTGACGAACTTGTTTATCTTACATCAACTACACCTGTACATGAGTCACTTCTACAGGTACATCTACTGGAGGTTCAACTTGTTGGCGACTTGTTTGGCAATGGGAGCCATCTCTTCCAGTAGAGCCTTGCAGTTCGCCGCAAGACCTCCAGCCACCACGTCCACCGGCGCCTTGGGAAAGTACGACTTCATGAAGGCGAGTACCTGGTTCGGTATTGACTTCGCCAAATGCTTGACATAAGTCGCCAAGCGTCCGGGGGCTTCTTTCAGTCTATCCACCAGAGGTGCTACCTTGGCCCGCCCGGATGTGGGACCAACAATCTTGCGATCGGAAGCGCGGCTTCTTCAAGTTCCTTTAGCGGCGCCCGTAGCTTCTCACAGTCTTCATTAAGCTTCTGCAGATATTTGTAACAACGAACAAGGTCAAGATCGAAGGCTTCACGAAGCTCCATCCATTTGATGCACTCATGGCGCATCTCTGCGTACTGGTACTCGGCTACCTCTCGGCGGTCTGTCTCCCGGTACACGATGTTCTTGAGATCTGTCTCGAAAGCCTTCAGCCGCTCGGCGGACGCCTCAAGCTCTGCAGACAACTCGCCAACTGTGTCAGACTACACATAAGCAACATAACAAGTACTCAATGACTGCGGCGGAAGGCGTACCTTTGTTCTTTTGACGAAGAGACTTGTTCTTCCTGGTCAGCTCATCCCTCTTCGCCTGCATATCTTGTACCTCGTTGTGATATTGGGCGAAGGCGTTGTCCAGCTTGGACTGGAGAAGTGTAGAGTGTTTTCTCGACTTGTCTAGTTCCTTCTCCAGTGCTTCAGCGTGGATGACCGTGTCGCCGTACCCCTTCAAGAGCTCGGTCTTCTGACGGGACCTCTCTACAAGGTTCTGCACAAGATCAGAGCTTCATCAGTATTCACTAATCACTACTGCAAGACTACCCAGGGTACTCGCAGCGTACCTTGACCCACTACTCTGTACGGCGCCACGATTCCATGTTCAGGGATACGGTGGCTGGGTCGACCAGCTCATCGTCCAACAACTCGAGGCCCCCGTCTCTGGCATCGGTGCCGACCGGAGTGGCGCTGCATCTTCTACCATCGTCTCGCGGCCGACTACTTCAGTACTCGAACCAGGAAGCGAATCAACTTGTACATCTATCCTGGGCTCAGGGGCTGTAGTTGTCGTCTGCTCGATAGCTGGCTCAACAGCGACCGCTTCGACAGTAGCCGTCTCCATGGCTACCACTTCAGGGATTGCCTCTCCTTCAGTTTGCGGCCCTGTCAAGATCACGTCAGCAAAAAATGGCTACAACAGCTACTCTACTGACAAGTACTCAGATCAGCAGGACACCAACCTTCTACAAAGGTGGTCTCCTCCAGCGTTGGCCCAGCTCTAGATTCAGATTGTGGTGGCGGCGTGGCTTCCTGCGCCTCTGTCGCGCGGTCTTCACCATCGATGGGAGCACTTGTCTCCGCTCCGTCCCACGACAAGTCGGTGGATTTCCTGCATCACAGAATACTATGTCAGCCAATCGCAAATTCATCTCAAATAACTACTCGAAGTGATTCGGGTACTTATAGCGTCAATCGTACTACTGTGACGGTCGGAGCACGCAGCAAGCTGGCAATATCTACAATGTCGGGTTCTTCGGCGGTTACAGCTTCAGCGCGGGGCTCCTGCTCCCTCTCCTCTGGCTGCTCAATGGCCACAGCCACAACAGGAGGAGGGTCTTGGTTTTTGTCCGCCGACGGCTACGGGTTCAACTCCGTGGTCGCCGCCTGCTCCTGTGCCTTGCTAGGTGCAGTTCCTTCGACAACTGGAGGCAGGCTGTTACTTCTCTCAGTCGCCGCCCCCACGGTATCCCAATCTCCCTCCTCGTCCTGAGCAGCGGGCTCTGAGGAGGGGATATCCTACAATGAACACATCAAGTCGTCAGATCCAGACTACTTAATGAGTACTCGACTACACTAGTCGATGTACTTACCTCTGGCCTGGTGTCTTCGGACACCTTCAGCTTCTTCACAGCATGCTTGCGCGCTGTGTTGCGTGGCTTCCTTGGCGGGAGCAGCACGTCTTCTTCAAGGTTCGCTGGCGGCTCTTCAATGGGTACATCAGGCATCCCAGCTCGCCGGAACCTGGATCGAAGCTGGAAGCGCTGCTGCAACGTCTCTTCATTTGAGGTATCCTCAATAATGACCGCGTCATCATCTTCGCCGACTACCCGGTGTTCCTTGGCCTTCGGCTTCACCGCCCCTTGAGATTTCTTCTCAAGCTACGGGGGGGGGGAGGCGGGATGGAGACGTACTTCTTAAGATCCTCGTGCACAACCAAGCAAGCTTCAGTACGACTACTACTATTAGTACTCGGGGGCTGTGGCCACGACTACTAACCTCGTTTGGCGGATGCGACGCGGAGTACTCCTCCACTGGACAAGGTGTGAACGTGGGCATATCTTTGAAGATTTCCCCAGCCGCTCGATGATCATGTCATCATCAATCTCCTCACCGGGCATCCGAGAGGAATCTTTAGCGCCGGTGTACTCGTAGCCGAGATGGTCTCGTGCCATCAGCGGTTGCACTCTCCTCTTCATAAAACTGAAGGCCACATGCTCGGCCCTCAGTCCGGCCTTCCTCAAGGCCTTAATCTTCTCCAGCAGCGCAGGCAGCTGGAGGCCTTCCTGCATGGTGGGCTCTGAGTTCCACCATGGCACATGCTTTGGCTGGTACCCGCTCGGTTTCGGTAGCTCCGGGTGGTGGTTGCTGATATAGAACCATTTCGACTTCCAATCTTGGTTGGAGTCTATCAGCTTGTATGGCAAGTACTGCCCAGCGGCATCTTCACGCATCTGCACCCCGGCACCTCCAACTACTCGGGGGTCATCCGCGCTTGGTTGCGGCTTCACCCGGAAGAATTTCCGAAACAAGATCCAGTGGGGCTTGATCCCCACAAACGCTTCACAAAAATGGACAAAGATGGAGATGTGGAAGATACCATTGGGGTTGAGGTTGAGGTACTCGATCCCATAGTACCGGAGCATCCCCTTGAAGAAGTTGCTCACAGGAAGGGCGAGTCCGCGCTCCACGAATCGCGCGAACATCGGGATCTCGTCCGGATTCTTCTCCATCGGATACGGATCTCCAGTGGCGGTGCACAACAGGTCCATCTCCTTCTCGCGAAGGAAACCACTGTTGACGAGAGCAAGAAGGTCCTCGGTCTTCAACTTCGCTTTTTTCCACTCCTTCAACGGATTCGGTGGAGTGGAGGGGGGCTGAAGGACCGAACTGGCGACCAGAGAGGGGGGGAGTGAATGGGAGCCGATAAAAATTCTTCTCGAAAGAGATGGCTACTCCAACAAGACGAACACGGCCAACCAAATCACGTCTCCGACTCAACTACCCAAGTTGGCCAAGACCACATAGCCACTGGAGTGCTACTGATCCTAGGAACCAACACACACCTTCCGAACCAAAACACACCAACACGCACAGCGGAAACTTGCACGGCTTGCTGCCTGTGCTACACCGGTCAGACCGATGGCCTGCGCCGGTCAGACCGGTGACACCGGTCAGACCGGTGGGTAGTGCCGGTCAGGCCGGTGGCTACAGCAACCGCACAACAAAGTTCCAGGAAGCCTCAGTGACTTCTCTAGGCCCTGGAACAAAACCACCTCCAAAACTCAAACTGCTCAGGAAGAAAACCCTTCACAAAGCCTAGCCAAAACCCTCAAAACCTTCCAAGAACTGACCAGCAACAACTCAAGCCAAAAACACACGAGCCAAGCAGTTCACCCGAGGCAAATCCCACAGCAGGCTTGCACCGGTCAGACCGGTCAAGAGCACCGGTTAGACCGGTCACGCCTGGGCAGCTCGGGATGAACAGGAGCCCGCGGGTCAACTCCCCCAAATCCAAACCTTGATCTCCCGATTCGCTCCACGGTTTCGCACAAGACTTTGGGGATAGTAGGAACACCTCATGGGCACTCCATAGCCAAGATTTGGTCCACCAAAACTTGCTAGAACGAGAGGAATCGAAGGATTTCCGCCAAGAACACCACAAACCCTAGGACCAAGAAAACCCCAAAATTGAGCCCCTTTGCTCGCGGATTTGGGAGGGGAATCAAAGGGAAAAGAACCACGAGGGGTTCATGCATACATCCCCCACCAAATCCCAAAGAGAAAGGTCTCAAAACCGCCACACGAAAATCGCCAAGAAAAAGGCTCCGAAAATCACCAAAAGGGAAAACGGGAAGAACACAACCAATCCTTGAGGAACCACGCCGAATCATCTATACATACCAAAGAGGTTCATACAAGGTCTAGCTTGCCGCCCGATTATCCTTCCCTCTCACAAGATCTCACCATGAAGCTCTCAAGCTAGTCCTAGAATTCCAAAGGAAAATGGAAGAGGAAAATAGCAAAACAAAATGAGCTAGGGTTCCAAGAGATGGCTACCATCCTCTCACCACTTGGGTTATATGGAGGCAACCGAAAGACGAAACTACCCTTACTAGATAACTAGGGATACATGCCCCTCAAGGGCAAATTTGGAAGTCTTCAGATTTTCACCATCGGACGGATGCCCGGCAACCGCACCCTGCGTGGCCTCGACGCAAGCCATGCGATCCCGACGCGTGTCCTCCGCTTCGAAGTCTCCGGACTGCGTCGTCGCACACCGGTCAGACTGGTGTCCTCCACCGGTCAGACCGGTCCCCACCGGTCAGACCGGTCAGACCCACCGGTCTGACCGGTCTGGTGCTGCTGCCTTCGGTCTTCGGCCTTGGCTTTGTGGATCAACCAAGGAACCCAGTGGTTTTCTGGTGAACCACTGGAAACCCCGCGAACTTGGTGTAGCCTCCGCCAATCACCACTCATGACTCGGCCCCCACGTAGTCCCGGCTCGATCTTGGCTTTGTGACTCAACCAAGGAACCGTCAACGACTTCATCTTGCCGTTCTCGCCACCATGCGGCCCGTACTTGACCCCACTGGCCACCGGGACCCTCGAGCCAAGCCTACTTGTCTTCTCCACACCTGGAGGCCTACCCGGCAACGACCTTTCGCGCTTGCTCTTTACCTGCACCAACACCAGTCAAGCCGCAACCTGCACCTGCAATACTTGGCCAGGAATCAGTCCACACAACGTTGTCAATCACTCATCGCATCAGGAAGCGACCATCCACCGGTCCTCGAACCACACAGGCTCTCAATCTCCCCCTTGATGAGTGCATTGACAACACACAGTTTTGATAATCGAAGAGAACAGGAAAAGAAAAGAAACGACTAAAAGAAGCTCCAACAAGCGATCGAAAGCCAAAGTAAAGACAAAGAGCAAGATCACTTGAAGAAGACAAGTCTCAGACCCCTTAGGCAAGGGCAACGGCTCGACACATCCGAGACAAAAGCAAGCTCAAGCAAAGAGTAGAAACCACCAAACCAAAGCTCGAAAACCACAAAGAGCTCCCCCTGCACACATGTAAGCTCCCCCTGAACCAATGCAAACTCCCCCTGGACGAATGCATGCAAACCACTTCGCAAAACAGAGCAGCTGCATCAGCTTTGCTCTGACCGGTCAGACCGGTCGACACCACCGGTCAGACCGGTGCCCAACATCTGAACAGGGCCAGCACACCTGACCGGTCAGACCGGTGACCGTGACCGGTCAGACCGGTGCACAACAGAGCCCAGAAAAGGCTCAAAACCACCTGGAAACCTTCTAGATGCAATCAGAAGGCCAAAACATGCTCAAACTTCTCCCCCTTTTTGCCAATGCATGAATCAAGCCAAAAATGCAAAAAAAATGCAACCTAGAGCTTCTCAAATAGACAAAATTCAACATAGGATGCTACACATGTCCAAATGAGCAAGTTAGATACTCTATAGCTTCGTAATGACATCAACTACATGACCACCAAGTTTCACAACCATTGGACGAAGCTAAGATAGAATTGAGCAATTTTGTGAAAAATCACCCTCTCATGAGCAAAGTCCTAAACATGAGCAAAACATGTCAAAATTGCAAAGCCACACAAACTTCATACTAGGACAACCATTCTAATCATAAGACCATCATAAACACCCACAAGCACCTCATGTCATGTCAAAGCCACCGAGGCATGTGCCTACTTCTGTGTATGAGACTTCTCATTGGTAGGCATCATGCAACGGTTTAGCACCCAAAAGCAAGTAAATTAAGCACATATGACATGGGAGCACATTTTCCAAGCAATTTACATTTCATTTTCAGATTTGAAATTGGTACATGAAATGTCTTTGCGACAAAAAGGAACTTATGCCCCTCCACAAGATCAAGCATGGGGGCTAAACATTCATGATGGCAAATGAGCCTTTGGCCCCATATGATCAAAATTAGCTATCCAACCACAAATTAAGCATAGCCAAGCCACTAAAACATGTCAAGATCATATAAAGGCATTTACCCACAAGAGAGCATATATGAGACATTTTTGAAAAACATAGCTATCAACCATGGGAATAAACCAAGATCATCAAGAGCTAAGCCAAACTAACCATAGCTTACCAAACTAGCTCACAAGATCATATATAGCACATCATGGTGAACAATGTATATAGGAGAATCTTTTCCTACACAATGCATATGAAACAAAATGCATGCAACCTAAGATACAAAGATGCCTATACATCATGTTACACATGCCATGCAAAATGCAAGAAATGCACAAAGGAAAGTTGTACATATGCTACAAAGGAGCTCCCACACACCAACTCAAGAAATCAAACAAACACCAAGCTCCCCCCTGAAAGGACCTTGATGTCGCCTAGAGGGGGGGGTGAATAGGCGAGACGACCGACTTAAACTTTTCTTCCCCGAAAACTTGAGCTGTCAATGCCCACCGGTCAGACCGGTAGCCGTCACTGGTCAGACCGGTCACGCACTTCACTTCACAGGAGGCACCGGTCAGACCGTTGCCTATCACCGGTCAGACCGGTGTAGCACAGAGCACCTGCAAAAACAACTTCAAGCTCCTCTTGACTTCTAGCACGAACCAAACTTGGTGAGTGGCCTTTGTAGATGATCACAAGCAGGGTAATGAGCCCTGCACATACAAGTAGCACACCCAAGTAGAACGAAGCGGAAGCAAATCAAATATGCTAGAAAAACAACTTAGAGAGGCAAACCACACAAAGATGCAAGGATTTGTTTACTGAAGTTCACCGCCCACCAAGGAACGGCTACGTCTCCGTTGAGGAGCTTGTAAGGGAGAATTCCCACAACAAGCCGGGTCTCTTTCAACCTCTTTCCTCCTTTCCACTAAGGCAATCTTTTCCACGAAGAGGCAAGATCACAGCCCTCACAAACTTCCCGCTGCTCACCACAACCTTGGGAGCTATCCGGCGACGCCTAGCCGTCTAGGAGGCAAACCTCCAAGAGTAACAAATGCTTCAAAGCTTGTAGACGCCAAATCGAAGTGCTCAAGCTATGGGAATGCTCTTGTTAGCTCACAAAGACGCTCTTGAGCTCACTCTCTCAACCCAACACAAAGAATATGGCTTGAATCCACAAATCTCACAAAGAGAGGGTTGGGGAGAGCCACTAAGGCTTAGGGCTTGCAAGAAATGGCTTAGAAGCTCAGCACAACCACTAGAAACAGCAGCCTTCAACTGAAGAAGGCTTGGGGTATTTATACCCCTCAAGGGAGAAAACTAGCCGTTAGCCCTCGGGCGGCACCGGTCAGACCGGTGCCTCACACCGGTCAGACCGGTGTTTGAAAAACTAGCCGTTGGCTAGCGGCACCGGTCAGACCAGTGCCCCTGACTCGTAAGACCGGTCAGGCCCGAGTCACCCCCAAAACCCTTTCTATGATTCTAACACTTCACCAACGAAATGAAGTGGCTTAGGTTAGGTTAGGAGGGTTTGTTAGCACACTCTAAGGCTCTTAAGGCTAGATCTCACTTAGGTCAACTAATGAGCACTTTGACTTGGTCAACTCGCTATTGTTGCATCCCTCTTGATAGTACGGCATACCAATACTCTAGAATAAATAAAAACACCTTGTCAACCTCTTGAGCTTGAATGTCTTCATTCTTGCCATACTTGAGCAATGTCCACTTGAGGGCTTTCAACATGGCCTTATGTCTTGAGCACGTCCATACTTGAGCTAGTGACTTAGGATCTTTCCATCTAGCATAGGAATGCACAATTGGATCCATAAGTCACTCCATATTGCCAATCATAGCATGTTGATGACTTGCATTGCTTCCCGCGGTTAAGGTTTGGATATGATACTTGGAGACCCCACGGATGCTAGAACTTCACCTTAGCAAAACACTAATGGCGGCTTAGCTACGGCCCCAAAGATTGCTTAGTCCCTCACCCTAAACATCTCGGTTGATCTCTTCATCACTTATCCAATCCACTTTTGAGTTCCACTTTGCTTCATCCATAATTAAACTTCATTTGAAATCCCGCTTCAAATGCTTGATCTTGATTGACAATGAATATGCAAGCTTCCAATTTAGAACCGTAAAGTTTATACTCATCCTTGTGTTCTCTTTCAATCAACACATGAAGCCTTGCACTTGACTTAGAGAATTACCATCTTCTCTTTTTATGATCCTTGTAATTTTAATCAAGCTATGTCTAGTATGGGAGACCATGGATTGACCTTCTCAATTTATCCCAATATTTATCTTCTTTTATTGCTTGATATTTGTCACTTATGCATTAGGATCATCCATATATTAGTCTTCTCCAATGTGAGCCATATAATATTCATCCACAAATAAATACTCCAATAATTTCTCATGAATATATAAATAAAACTTGCTCACAATCTTCGACAAATACATTAGTCCTTTAATCGCTTTGTCACTCAATTCACCAAAATCCACTTAGGGGCCTAGATGCACTTTCAATCTCCCCTTTTTTGGTGATTGATGACAACTCGATTAAAGCTTACAAATAAAACATTAAAGTGCATTTGGATTCTTAGATACAGCTAGAGCTCCCCCTTAATTTGTGCTTTGAATTGAATTTCAAAAATTTGGCCTCAAATGCCAATAGCACCAGTTTGGGAGAAAGCACATGTGAGCTCCCCCTATATCTTAGAATCAGTGGAGTGCAACATGTGTGAGCGACAAACATAAATCCGTAATGCGTATGACAAGATATGCACAAAGCAACGAACATGTGTACTGACTAGGCAGCACCGGTCAGACTGGTGCCCCTGACCGGTCAGACCGGTCAGGTCCAGCCACTACACAAACTGGGCGGCACCGGTCAGACCGGTGCCCCTGACCGGTCAGACCGGTCAGGTCCAGTCAGAGCACAAAGCAAAGGTGTGTGTGCTATTTGGTCCAAACTGATCAGGCCAGGGTTGCAAGCTGGCTTAGATTAGTTTGCTCCATTTAGCCAACACAAACAATACATCAAACAACACATGCATCACAATCTAGTAATAAAGTCACTTAATTATTACAATAAAGGTTCAAACACACAGTAGCACTCACACAAATGTTCTCAAGTCCACTAAGATAAAGTTCTAGAATTATTACAGGCTGCTCTCTTCAGCCACCAGGCACTGGTCAGACCGGTGCAGGGCACCGGTCAGACCGGTGCAACACAGACAGACAGGGCAACTAGATGCTGAAGCTTTAATTCTCTCTTCTCCCCCTTTGTCATCAAGCAGCAATAAAGGCCTGGAGAGAAGATGTTGTTGCCGATCACTGGCCCTGCCATGAGTCCCACCCCGGACCACCGCCAGGGTGCGAGCTCCCTCCTATGTAAGAATAAGGAAATGAGATAATCCATAGGAGAGAAACGATAGATATGGTGAAATTAGAGAAAAAACATGAAGATCATCATCCATACCACTATATGGAGGAGGATAGCCTGACCAACCAAAGATCTCCGTAGAGAAGCGACCCGCCCAGTCCGGGGGAGCCTCTGCGTCCTCTGCAGCATCCGGAGGTGGAGGTGGGGCAACTGGAGCGCCGAAAGGTGGAGGGTACCCTGCTGGTCCCTATGGAGCACCGTAGGGCTGAGGGACCTCCTCGGAATCAGGAGGAGGAGGAGGAGGTGCTGTCGAGGAGGAGCTACCCTGTCCGGGCTCGAAGAACATGGTCCCGTACTCATTGATCATGTTTGAGTTAATCATGCCTCTGACCCGCTCATCAAACGAAGGGATCTCAACCTCAGGAGGAGTGGGAGAGATGGGTGAACGAGGTGGCTGAAATCCAAAGTGAGCATGGAGCTGTTTCATCGTGTCCCTCTCTTTCTTCCTTTCTATCCTTGTCCGTTGCTGCTCCACTTCTATATCATATTGGCTTTTACACATGCCAAAGATCAAGTTTAGAAATCTGCGGAGCAGGGAGGTGGACTTCTTCGGTCTATCATACTGTCCAGGGCCCCACCGGTCAGACTGGTGAGTGGCACCGGTCAGACCGGTGTCGGCCTGGGCAGCAGGCTGCTGCTGGAACTACTGCCAATCTACTCCTGCTTCTTCTCCTTCTTCCGCTCTAATTTCCGGCTCACGCTCAGGAAAAGGAACACTGGGATTCTTCACTGGATTGGGCCTTAGAGGCTTGTGAGTGACGTCCTTTGGAAATTCCACTCTTGTCACCCTCTCGATCATATACATGATGTACGGGCTGTAGCTACTGATCTTCTTTGGATCCTCTGAAAGGTACTTGATCTCCTGCCAAATGTAATCCCCCACACTAAATGGAGGTGCCCCTGGTCTCAAAGCAATCATCAGGTTCTTCATGAACCTAGAAATATCAGAGGGGTTTCCATCCCTCGGTGCAATGGACACCCGCAGAAGCCTGTTAAGAACTGAAAAGTAAGTGTAGAGCCCCTTTACATGTCCAACATTATCCCTCTGATCACTAGGATACATGAAATACAATGCCTCTGGCTCAAGTAGACCACTATCATGCAACTTGGGATAGTCCTTATCCTCCTGTCCTAAACCAAAGAGAGACAAGAACCGGGAAAAGCGTAGGGGTTTGGTGAAAATATCGGCTAGCTGGTCATGTGCGGGTACATGGATCAAAGCAATCTTCCCTTTCTCTAAGTTGTCTCTCAGGAAATGATACCTCACTTCTATGTGCTTGGTTTTGGAATGGAGCACTGGGTTCTTTGCAATGCTTATGGCACTGGTGCTATCACATTGAAGTGGGACATGGGTATACTCCTCACCAAAGTCACTCATGGTGTATGCAATCCAAAGGAGCTGAGAGCAACAACTGGCTGCGGCCACATACTCTGCCTCGGTAGTGGATTGAGCAACACACGATTGTTTGCGGGAAGACCAAGACACCAAAGAGGAACCCAAAAACTGGCAAGTCCCAGAAGTGGACTTCCTATCCAACCGACACCCGGCAAAATCCGCGTCTGAAAATCCATGAAGAGCCAAAGAAGAAGACGCGGAGTACCAAAGGCCGAAGTCGAGAGTATGACGCAAATACCTAAAAATGCGCTTGACTGCTTGTCGATGCGAAGTCCACGGAGACGCTTGAAAACGAGCGCATAGACATACCGAGAATTGGATGTCCGGCCTCGTCGCCGTCAAGTACAGGAGTGACCCGATCATGCTTCGGTACTCCTTCTGGTCCACGTGTTCACCTTTCTCGTCCGCATCAAGAGCTGTAGTCGTACTCATAGGCGTCGCCATGGCCTTGGAGTCCTCCATCTTGAACTTCCTCACAATATCCTTGGTGTACTTAGCTTGGTGCACAAATGTTCCTTCCTTCGACTGCTTGATCTGCAGGCCGAGGAAGAACTACAACTCACCCATCATGCTCATCTCAAATTCCCTGCTCATGTCTTCTGCAAACCTTGCAACAAGAGAGTTAGACGAGCCACCAAAGACAATATCATCCACGTATACCTGCATAATCAGGATATCCTTGCCCTGCCTAAGGAGAAATAAGGTCTGATCGACCTTCCCCATCTCAAACCCTCTCTCAAATAGGAACCCCCTCAACCTACCATACCAAGCTCTAGGCGCCTGCTTCAACCCATACAGCGCCTTCCTCAACTTGTACACCTGGTGGGGGTACTTCTCACTCTCAAACCCCAGTGGTTGCCTCACATACACTTCTTCCTCCAACACACCGTTTAGGAACGCACTCTTCGCATCCATTTGGTGCAATTTGAACCCTTTAGCCACGGAAAAGGCTAGAAGGATCCTAATCGCCTCCAAACGAGCTACGGGAGCAAAGGTCTCCTCGTAGTTGATCCCCTCTTTCTGACTATACCCCTGAGCAACAAGCCTTGACTTGTTTCTCACCACTTCTCCTTTCTCTCCCTCTTTGTTCTTCCACACCCATTTTGTCCCAATCGGCTTACACCCTAGGGGAGGGTCAACCAACTCCCAAACTTGGTTCCTCTCAAAATTCTCCAACTCCTCATGCATCGAATTGTAGGTGTGGGAGAGGGCCCGTTCTCGATCGTAGTCGAAGTAGTGGGTACATGTTCAGTCGTGGGCACCACACCACCATCTTCATCATCTCCATGTTCATGCTCCTCCTCCTGAAAGATCTCCTCACCAAGTTCGTCGTCACCTGCACACTCAAAAACAAGCTGACTACGTGGCTGTGTCTAGTCGAAGGTTACCTCGCAAGTCTCCACGATTTGGTTAGTTTCAAGATTGAGCACACGAAATGCACTAGAATGAGATGCGTAACCAAGGAAAATGCCATCGACAGACCTAGCCTCAAAATTGTCCAACTTCTTCCCTTTCTTGAGGATAAAGCATTTGCACCCAAACACATGAAAGTGACTCACCTTGGGAGTTCTGCTGTGCATCAGCTCATAGGAAGTTTTCTTCTTGTGCACCCTGAGGTAGATCCTGTTGGACACATAACACGCGGTATTGACCGCCTCAGCCCAGAACCTCCTCGGAGTCCTATGCTCATCGAGCATCGTCCGGGCCATCTCACACAAGGTTCTATTCTTTCTTCCCACCACGCCATTCTGGGGAGGCGTATACAGACTCGAAAACTAGTGTTCAAGACCCAAGTCATGGAAAAAGGTTTCGAAATGAGAGTTTTTGAATTCCGAGCCATTATCACTGCGAATCGCTCGTATGGCATCTCCGTGCCTCTCGTTCCTCAACCTCAAGACAAGATCTCGAACAAAACCAAACGTCTCCCCCTTTTCCTCCAAGAAGAAGACCCACGCATACCGAGAGTAGTCGTCCACCACAACAAGGGAATACCACTTCCCACCCGCAGATCGCACATGAGCTGGGCCAACAAGGTCCATATGGAGCAGCTCGCATGGACGCTCCGTCATCACATCAGTGAGGGGCGGGTGAGAAGAGGCTACCATCTTGGCATGCCTACACGGCGCACAAACCAACTCTTTCTCAAACCTCAACCGTGGCAATCCTCGGACCAAATTGAGTTTACTCAAGCGAGACAAAAGGTCAAAGCTCAAGTGACCCAACTTCCTATGCCACTTCCACAACTCACTCGAAGAACCAGCCAAAAAGCAACGCTCCACACCAGAGGACTGAGAGAAATCAGCTCGGAACACTTGACCCTCAGGAATGACCATGCAAACTAGGTCCCCTCGAGAATCTAAAATCCAAGAACCACCAGGCCGAAACGACACCTCAAAACCCTCATCCAACAACTGGGACACGGAAAGCAAATTGAACCCCAGAGATTGAACAAGAGCAACACGCCTGAGAGTGACCTTGTCACTTACCTTGATCTCACCTTCTGAAAGCACATGCCCTCGCCCATTGTCCCCAAAGGTGATGTATGTCCTGGACACCACCGGGACGAGACTTGAGAACCACCCCTTGTCTCTGGTCATATGCCTTGAGCAACCGGAGTCAATCAACCAAACGTTCCTCAAGTTTCCCACCTGAAATTCAAATGCGAGCACGTGAGTGAACAAACGACTCAGCACTGGGGTTAGTACCAAAAGAGTAAAACCAGTGCCGAGCCATTTGCTCCAAAGTGGGGTTAGCACAATCCAAAGCGTCACGCCTACCAAAGCTACCACCACGAGTACCACCACTAGGGAACCACCCCTACCTCGCTGGAGGAGAACGAAAGCCACGAAAGGGAAACTGTGGACCGTTCCTCCTCTCCAACTCAAAGCTACGACCCCTCCCACCCTCGTATTGAGCACGAGGTGGAGAACGTCTAGCAAACTGACCACCTGCAGACCTTCCATACAAACCATCAGAACCACGACCTCCTGAACCAAACCGAGCATCCTCACGAGCACGGAAACCGAACTGCTGTCTGCCCAGACCAGCACCGGTCTGACCGGTGGAGTGCACCGGTCTGACCGGTGGTGCTCGGCCAGCAGCACCACCTGCAGCCTTTCGATCTCCCCAAGCCGGAACCGTCCTCACAATTGCCTTGGCCCTGGGCATCTGCATACGAGGCTCAGGTACACCATTAGAGTGGTATTACCTGTCCTTGTTAGCCTACTCCTTCGCCATTCTCTCCTCACGCTTCCTCTTGAAGCAAAACTCATCCTTGTGACCATCTCTACCACAATACCCACAATGGAACTTCATGGGCTGTGGCTTAGGCTTAGGCTTGGGTTGAGGCTGCTCTCTCGGCTTCTCACCCTTCTTCTCTCCTTCCTCACCTCCCTTCGGGCTCACAAACTTCACCGGTTTTTGGAAGTCATTTGTTGGGTGAGGGAATATGGGTGGATCTGGAGTTGTGTCAAGTTTATTTCTGAGATGGTTAGGCTTGGGCTCAAACTTGTTCTTTTGTTTGTTTGGTGGTGGGATAGGGATCTCTCCAACTCTCTCAACTCCCTCACCACTGCTCTCTCCAAGCTTGTCAGCCCCAAGTGCCTGACCATCATAGCGTTTGAAAGCCACTATCATGATACCAAGCTGAGGCTCCTAACCCGACAACCAACTCATACACTTTCTCAGCTCATCGTTCTCATCCTGCAAGCGATCAACATAATGTGCAAGCTCCAAATTCTTAACCGCATGCAACTCACAAGTAGAGCAAGAAGTGGGAATAGGCTCTTTCAACTTAGCCTCAAGCGAAACAGTGTAAGCATGCATCTCATCAATCTTTCCATGCAAAACAGGGCAAGAAGTGCAAGCACCTAGCAAAGCAGGTCTAGACTTAAGCTCAGCCACTTCAACCCTAAGCACATCTAGTTCATCACAAGTAGAAGCATGCTTATCCTTGAGACTAGTAAGATCAGCTAGGTACACAGAGCAATTAACACAGTCAACATCATCAGAAACCACAGGAGAAGCCTTAAGCGAACCAATCTCAAGCTTAGCATCTAGGTTCTGGGTTTCTAGCTCAACCACACGGTTCCTAGCATCTTCTAGCGAGGCCCTAAGCTCTTTCCTCATCTTCATGGCCTCTCTAAGCATGTCATCGCAGTTATCAAGCAACTTGCCAAGATGCTCGTTCTCCTCACGCAAGAAGGGAAGCTCGTCACGTACCTCATCCTCGGAGTCGGAATCCGAGTGGCTCTGGTGACTCTTCTTGCTGCCGGAGCTGCATGCCATGCCGCAGAAGCCATCTCCCGCGAAGCAGCTCAACCCGCTCAAGTTCTTGGACGCCTTCTTGTTCTTGCGCCGATCACCTTCATCTTCACTGCTACTTGAGCTCGAGGAAGAGTAGGCGGAGCTGGAGTCGACGTCGCTCGCTCCGACCATCGCTCGGGCCTTTCTGCCGCGGTCGTCCTTCTTCCTCGATCGTCGCTCGTCCTTGTGCTTGTTCTTGTGCTTGTGATCGCGCCTTGATCGGTACTTGTCGTCCTTGCTCGACTGGTGCTTGTAGCCGTCCTTGTTCTCCATCTTCTCCGGACAGTCGGCGACGAAGTGTCCTGGCTTGCCGCTGGAAGCATGTCCGTGTCGTCCTCCTTATGTTCACCCGGTTCTCGTGCAGCCTCTCGAACCGCCTGGTCAGAAGCGCCAGCTCGTCCTCTCCAAGCACGTTGAACTCCTCGTCTGGCAAAGACATCAAAGAGGACAAAGCAAACATCCTGGAGGATGGGTTAGCGTTAGACTTAGCACCGGAGCCACCAAAGAGAGCAAGACTATGAGAGTCATTCGGGCTCTCGAGACGGGCTGTCAAACCACGATCAACCTCGGCTGACTTGAGCTTGGAAAACAACTCGTTCACCGTCAGCGTGGTATACTTCTCGGACTCAAGAATGGCCTCGACCTTTCCATCCCACACGGTACGATCCAGCGCGTGTAAGAGCTTCACAGCTCTATCATGGTCATCGTACGGGAGGACGTCGACATTGGCCCTCATGTTGTTCACAACCACCGTGAACCGCTGGAACAAGGCATCAATCGACTCGCCGGGGAGATCAGTGAAATTCTCGTACTCTCTCCGGTAGGTCGCATACAACCGTGCCTGAACCTCAGTATTCCCAGCATGAGCGTTCTTCAGCTCCAACCAAATCCTACAAGCTAGGTCCTCTGTCTGAACCCGATCGAATTCAGATTGACACAGAGCACGAAACAAGTAGTCGACCGCCTTATTGTTGGCGTCGTGCATGTCCCTCGATCCAGGAGCTAGGAAGTTAATCGGATGAACATAAGCTGCGTTCACCGTAACATCCCAAAGGATCTAACCCTTTCCGCGGAGGAACGCCGCCATCCGCCTCTGCCACATCTGGTAGTTCTTTCCATCGAAGTGCGGAGGACCCGAACCCCGTTCCTGGTATGCCATCTTTGGATCTTAGACTGGTTAGAGTCAATAAAGACCCGAACGAGCTCTGATACCACTTGAAGGACCGGAACGGCGAACCAGAGCGGGGGGGAGTGAATGGAAGCCGATAAAAATTCTTCTCGAAGGAGATTGAAACTCCAACAAGACGAACACAGCAACCAAGCACGTCTCCGACTCAACTACCCAAGTTGGTCAAGACCATGTAGCCACTGGAGTGCTACTGGTCCTAGGAACCAACACACAGCCTTCCGAACCAAAACTCACCAACACACATAGCGGAAACCTGCACGGCTTGCTGCCTGTGCTGCACCGGTCACACCGATGGCCTGTGCCGGTCAGACCGGTGACACCAGTCAGACCGGTGAGCAGCGTCGGTCAGGCCGGTAGCTACAGCAGCCGCACAGCAAACGTTCCAGGAAGCCTTAGTGACTCCTCTAGGCCCTGGAACAAAAACCACCTCCAAAACACAACCTGCAAGGAAGGAAAACCTTTCACAAAGCCTAGCAAAACAACTCCAAACAAGCCAAGAACTGACCAGCAGCACCACAGACCAAAACCACACGAACACAGCAGTTCCCCGAGACAAAACCCACAAGGGGCTCGCACCGGTCAGATCGGTCAAGAGCACCGGTCAGACCGATAGCGCCTGGGCAGCTCGGGATGAACAGCGCCCGCGGGTCAACTCCTGATCTCCCGATTCACTCCACGGATTCGCACAAGACTTTGGGGATAGTAGGAACACCTCATGGGCACTCCATAGCCAAGTTATGGTCCACCAAAACTCGTTGAATCAAGAGGAATCGAAGGATTTCCGCCAAGAACACCACGAACCCTAGGACAACGAAAACCCCAAAATTGAGCCCCTTTACTCACGGATTTGGGAGGGGAATCAAAGGGAAAAGAACCACGAGGGGTTCATGCATACATCCCCCACCAAATCCCAAAGAGAAAGGTCTCAAAACCGCCACAAGAAATTCGCCAAGAAAAGGCTCCGAAAATCACCAAAAAGGAGAAACGGGAAAGACACATCCAAGCCTTGAGGAACCACGCCGAATCATCTATACATACCAAAGAGGTTCATACAAGGTCTAGCTTGCCGCTCGATCATCCTTCCCTCTCACAAGATCTCACCATGAAGCTCTCAAGCTAGTCCTAGAAATTCCAAAGGAAAAATGGAAGAGGAAAATAGCAAAACAAAATGAGCTAGGGTTCCAAGAGATGGCTGCCATCCTCTCACCACTTGGGTTATATGGAGGCAACCGAAAGACGAAACTACCCCTAAGTCCTAACACTATGATACACACCCCCGAAGGGCACTTTGGGAATCTTTGTCTTCGCACCATCGGACGGATGCCCAGCGACCGCAAACTTGCTTAGCCTCGACGCAAGCCTTGCGATCCTGATGCGTGTCCTCCGCTTCAAAGTCTCCGGACTGTGTCGTCGCACACCTGTCAGACCGGTGTCCTCCACCGGTCAGACCCACCGGTCAGACCGGTCCGATGCTGCTGTACCTTCGTCTTCGATTCTTCGGTCTTGGCTTTGTGGATCAACCAAGGAACCCAGTGGTTTTCTGGTGAACCACTGGAAACCCCGTGAACTCAGTGTAGCCTCCGCCAATCACCACTCATGACTCGGCTCTCACGAAGTCCCGGCTCGATCTTGGCTTTGTGGCTCAACCAAGGAACCATCCACGACTTCATCTCGCTGTTCTTGCCACCATGCGGCCTGCACTTGACCCCGCTGGCCACCGGGTCCCTCAAGCCAAGCCTACTTGTCTTCTCCACACCTGGAGGCCTACCCGGCAACGACCTTTCACGCTTGCTCTTCTCCTGCACCAACACCAGTCAAGCCGCAACCTGCACCTGCAATACTTAGCCAAGAATCAGTCCACACCACGTTGTCAATCACTCATCACACCAGGAAGCGACCTACCACCGGTCCTCGAACCACACAGGCTCTCACACCACAACAAGGACATACCACTTCCCACCTGCAGATCGCACACGAGCTGGGCAAACAAGGTCCATATGGAGCAGCTCGCATGGACGCTCCGTCATCACATCGGTGAGGGGCGGGTGAGAAGAAGCAACCATCTTGGCATGCCTACACGGCGCACAAACCAACTCTTTCTCAAACCTTAACTGTGGCAATCCTCGGACCAAATTGAGTTTACTCAAGCGAGACAAAAGGTCAAAGCTCAAGTGACCCAACTTCCTATGCCACTTCCACAACTCACTCGAAGAACCAGCCAAAAAGCAACGCTCCACACCCGAAGACTGAGAGAAATCCGCTCAGAACACTTGACCCTCGGGAACGACCATGCAAACTAGGTCCCCTCGAGAATCTAAAATCTGAGAACCACCAGGCCAAAACAACACCTCAAAACCCTCATCCAACAACTGGGACACAGAAAGCAAATTGAACCCCAGCGATTGAACAAGAGCAACCCGCCTGAGAGTGACCTTGTCACTTACCTTGATCTCACCTTCTGAAAGCACACGCCTCGCCCATTGTCCCCAAAGGTGATGTATGTCCTGGACACTACCGGGACGAGACTTGAGAACCACCCCTTGTCTCCGGTCATATGCCTCGAGCAACCGGAGTCAATCAACCAAACATTCATCAAGTCTCCCACCTGAAATTCAAAAGCGAGCATATGAGTGAACAAACGACTCAGCACTGGGGTTAGTACCAAAAGAGTAAAACCTGTGCCGAGCCACTTGCTCCAAAGTGGGGTTAGCACAAACCAAATCATCACGCATATCAAAGCTACCACCACGAACACCACCGCGGTAACCACCACGAGGGAACCAACCCTCTCTAGCTGGAGGAGGACGAAAGCCACAAAAGGAAAGTCGTGGACCGTTCCTCCTCTCCATCTCAAAGCTACGACTCCTCCCACCCTCGTATTGAGCACGAGGTGGAGAGCGTCTAGCAAACTGACCACCTGCAAACTCTCCATGCCAACCACCAGAACCACGACCACCAGAACCGAACCGAGCAT
Source organism: Cenchrus fungigraminus (assembly GCA_036936925.1). Classification (NCBI taxonomy): domain Eukaryota; kingdom Viridiplantae; phylum Streptophyta; class Magnoliopsida; order Poales; family Poaceae; genus Cenchrus; species Cenchrus fungigraminus. The sequence continues at coordinate 95,599,451 of CM072774.1, read as the reverse complement.
CCGCACGAGCACGGAAACCAAACCGCTGTCTGTCCAGACCATAACCGGTCTAACCGGTGGTGCTCGGCCAGCAGCACCACCTGCCACCATTCGATCTCCCCAAGCCGGAACCGTCCTCACAATCGCCTTGGCCCTGGGCATCTGCATACGAAGCTCAGGCACACCATTGGAGGGGCGGTACCTATCCTCGTTAGCCCACTCTCTAGCTATTCTCTCCCCACGCTTCCTATTGAAGCCGAACTCATCCTTGTGACCATCTCTCCCACAATACCCACAATAGAACTTCATGGGTTGTGGCTTAGGCTTGGGTTGAGGCTGCTCTCTCGGCTTCTCACCCTTCTTCTCTCCTTCCTCACCTCCCTTCGGGCTCACAAACTTCACCGGTTTTTGGAAGTTATTTGTTGGGTGAGGGAGTATGGGTGGATCTGGAGTTGTGTCAAGTTTATTTCTGAGATGGTTAGGCTTAGGCTCAAACTTGTTCTTGTGTTTGTTTGGTGGTGGGATAGGGATCTCTCCAACTCTCTCAACTCCCTCACCACTGCTCTCTCCAAGCTTGTCAGCCCCAAGTGCCTGACCATCATAGCGTTTGAAAGCCGCTATCATGATACCAAGCTGAGGCTCCTGACCCGACAACCAACTCATACACTTCCTTAGCTCATCGTTCTCATCCTGCAAGCGATCAACATAATGTGCAAGCTCCAAATTCTTAACCGCATGCAACTCACAAGTAGAGCAAGAAGTGGGAATAGGCTCTTTCAACTTAGCCTCAAGCGAAACAGTGTAAGCATGCATATCTCGTCAATCTTTCCATGCAAAACAGGGCAAGAAGTGCAAGCACCTAGCAAAGCAGGTCTAGACTTAAGCTCAGCCACTTCAACCCTAAGCACATCTAGTTCATCACAAGTAGAAGCATGCTTATCCTTGAGACTAGTAAGATCAGCTAGGTACACAGAGCAATCAACACAGTCAACATCATCAGAAACCACAGGGGAAGCCTTAAGCGAATCAATCTCAAGCTTAGCATCTAGGTTCTGGGTTTCTAGCTCAGCCACACGGTTCCTAGCATCTTCTAGCGAGGCCCTAAGCTCTTTTCTCATCTTCTTGGCCTCCCTAAGCATGTCATCACGGTTATCAAGCAATTTGCCAAGACGCTCGTTCTCCTCACGAAAGAAGGGAAGCTCATCACGTACCTCATCCTCGGAGTCGGAGTTCGAGTGGCTCTGGTGACTCTTCTTGCTGCCGGAGATACGAGCCATGCCACAGAAGCCATCTCCCGCGAAGTAGCTCAACCCGCTCAAGTTCTTGGACGCCTTCTTTTTCTTGCGCCGATCACCTTCATCTTCACTGCTACTTGAGCTCGAGGAAGAGTAGGCAGAGCTGGAGTCGACGCCGCTCACTCCGACTATCGCTCGGGCCTTCCTGCCGCGGCTGTCCTTCTTCCTCGATCGTCGCTCGTCCTTGTGCTTGTTCTTGTGCTTGTGATCGCGCCTTGATCGGTACTTGCCGTCCTTGCTCGACCGGTGCTTATAGCCATCCTTGTTCTCCATCTTCTCCGGACAGACGGCGATGAAGTGTCCTGGCTTGCCGCACTGGAAGCGTGTCCGTGTCGTCCTCCTCGTGTTCACTCAGTTCTCGTGCAGCCTCTCGAAACGCCTGGTCAACAGTGCCAGCTCGTCCTCTCCAAGTACGTCGAACTCCTCGTCTGGCGAAGACATCAAAGAGGACAAAGCAAGCATCCTGGAGGATGGGTTAGCATTAGACTTAGCAGCTGAGCCACCGACAAGAGCAAGACTATGAGAGTCAGTCGGGCTCTCGAGACGAGCTATCAAACCACGATCAACCTCGGCTGACTTGAGCTTGGAGAACAGCTCGTTCACCGTCAGCGTGGTATACTTCTCGGACTCAAGAATGGCCTCGACCTTTCCATCCCATACGGTATGATCCAGCGCGTGCAAGAGCTTCACAGCTCTATCATGGTCATCGTACGGGAGGACGTCCACATTGGCCCTCATGTTGTTCACAACCACCGTGAACCACTGAAACAAGACCTCAATCGACTCACCGGGGAGATGAGTGAAGTTCTCGTACTCTCTCCGGTAGGTCGCATACAGCCGTGCCTGAACCTCAGCATTCCCAGCATGAGCGTTCTTCAGCTCCAACCAAATCCTAGAAGCTAGGTCCTCTGTCTAAACCCGATCGAATTCGGATTGACACAGAGCACGAAACAAGCAGTCGACCGCCTTATTGTTCGTGTCGTGCATGTCCCTCGATCCAGGAGCTAGGAAGTTAATCGGATGAACATAAGCTGCGTTCACCATAACATCCCAAAGGATCTGACCCTTTCTGCGGAGGAACGCCGCCATCCGCCTCTGCCAAATCTGGTAGTTCTTCCCATCGAAGTGCGGAGGACCCGAACCCCGTTCCTGGTATGCCATCTTTGGATCTTAGATTGGTTAGAGTCAATGAAGACCCGAACCGGCTCTGATACCACTTGAAGGACCGAACTGGCGACCAGAGAGGAGGGGAGTGAATGGGAGCCGATAAAAATTCTTCTCGAAGGAGATGGCTACTCCAACAAGACGAACACGGCCAACCAAATCACGTCTCCGACTCAACTACCCAAGTTGGCCGAGACCACATAGCCACTGGAGTGCTACTGATCCTAGGAACCAACACACACCTTCCGAACCAAAACACACCAACACGCACAGCGGAAACTTGCACGGCTTGCTGCCTGTGCTACAACGGTCAGACCGATGGCCTGCGCCGGTCAGACCGGTGACACCGGTCAGACCGGTGGGCAGCGCAGGTCAGGTCGATGGCTACAGCAACCGCACAACAAAGTTCCAGGAAGCCTCAGTGACTTCTCTAGTCCCTGGAACAAAACTACCTCCAAAACTCAAACTGCACAGGAAGAAAACCCTTCACAAAGCCTAGCCAAAACCCTCAAAACCTTCCAAGAACTGACCAGCAACAACTCAACCCAAAAACACACGAGCCAGGTAGTTCACCCGAGGCAAATCCCATAGGGGGCTTGCACCGGTCCGACCGGTCACGCCTGGGCAGCTCAGGATGAACAGGAGCCCGCGGGTCAACTCCCCCAAATCCAAACCTTGATCTCCCGATTCGCTCCACGGTTTCGCACAAGACTTTGGGGATAGTAGGAACACCTCATGGGCACTCCATAGCCAAGATTTGGTCCACCAAAACTTGCTAGAACGAGAGGAATCGAAGGATTTCCGCCAAGAACACCACAAACCCTAGGACCAAGAAAACCCCAAAATTGAGCCCCTTTGCTCGCGGATTTGGGAGGGGAATCAAAGGGAAAAGAACCACGAGGGGTTCATGCATACATCCCCCACCAAATCCTAAAGAGAAAGGTCTCAAAACCGCCACACGAAAATCGCCAAGAAAAAGGCTCCAAAAATCACCAAAAGGGAAAACGGGAAGAACACAACCAATCCTTGAGGAACCATGCTGAATCATCTATACATACCAAAGAGGTTCATACAAGGTCTAGCTTGCCGCCCGATCATCCTTCCCTCACACAAGATCTCACCATGAAACTCTCAAGCTAGTCCTAGAAATTCCAAAGGAAAATGGAAGAGGAAAATAGCAAAACAAAATGAGTTAGAGTTCCAAGAGATGGCTGCCATCCTCTCACCACTTGGGTTATATTGAGGCAACCGAAAGACTAAACTACCCTTACTAGATAACTAGGGATACATGCACATCAAGGGCAAATTTGGAAGTCTTCAGATTTTCACCATCGGACGGATGCCCGGCGACCGCACCCTGCGTGGCCTCAACGCAAGCCATGCGATCCCGACGCATGTCCTCCACTTCGAAGTCTCCATACTGCGTCGTCGCACACCAGTCAGACCGGTGTCCTCCACCGGTCAGACCGGTCCCCACCAGTCAGACCGGTCCGGTGCTGCTGCCTCCGGTCTTCGGCCTTGGCTTTGTGGATCAACCAAGGAACCCAGTGGTTTTCTGGTGAACCACTAGAAACTCCGCGAACTTGGTGTAGCCTCCGCCAATCACCACTCATGACTCGGCCCCCACGTAGTCCCAGCTCGATCTTGGCTTTATGGCTCAACCAAGGAACCGTCCACGACTTCATCTTGCCGTTCTCGCCACCGTGTGGCCCGCACTTGACCCCGCTGGCCACCGGGTCCCTCGAGCCAAGCCTACTTGTCTTCTCCACACCTGGAGGCCTACCTGGCAACGACCTTTCACGCTTGCTCTTCACTTGCACCAGCACCAGTCAAGCCGCAACCTGCACCTGCACTACTTGGCCAGGAATCAGTCCACACAACGTTGTCAATCACTCATCACATCAGGAAGCGACCATCCATCGGTCCTCAAACCACACAGGCTCTCAGGAGCAGCGACGACGACGGCTGACCGACATCGCCAGCCTCATCGCGGCTCCTCTTCTTCGATGCACCCATCTTCGTGCTCTTCGCTGGCGATGCCTTCATCCTCCCAGTCACGAGTGTTTTCATTCGCATTCACTCAGGGGCTGTGTGGGGCGGACTACGGCGGCGGCGCTGAAGTAGATCTAATCTACTAAGCGGTGGCGGGGGCAGCAACAGTGGAGAAGGGGGCTCTTCAGATCTAATCGCAAGGGTTACCTAGTTTATAAGCCACCGGGCGGTTCAGTTCCAAGCGGCTGACTCAGCGAGGCAGACTGACTCTTCACCTTTCGGTACTCGATGCTCTCAATCTCGGGGGCTCGACTTCTATCATTGGAATCAGTGGACTAAACCAGATCAAGGACTCACTCTGGACACTTTCTACAGTCAAGATGACCCTTCAAATCGAGAGAAGTACTCGACTCAAGGCTCAGGGGCTCCGTGCCATGTGTCCTTTGGTTTTTTCTCCGGATTTTTCGGGATAAGATTGGCAGAACTTCAGATTGACCCTCAGCTTGAATCTACAATTCGACCTAAGGCTCGGGGGCTACATTCCATATGGAATGCGATTCTTCAAATCACATTTTCCATATGGTTCTTCATCAAGACATCACTAGTACTATTGAAGACCTTCGAGAGAAGCACTCGGGGACGATTGAGGACTACTCGAGAAGACTTCAAGACTACTCAAAGATCAGCTGGAGTACCTTCCAGCCTCGGGATGATTCAAACATTCTTGAGGACTTTCGGTTTATGGAACTCGGGGACGCTCAAGGACTACTCGCCAAGGCCGTCAAGACTACTCGAAGACATCCTGCTCGACTACAAAGTACTCGGGGGCTTGTCGCACGGACATCCCATGGCCCACTACCCAGGCGGGTACTGGACCGACTACTACGTGGGCCCCCGGGACTACTCGACTTGGGTTACACAGTGCAAGGCAGCGTGAAGCACAAGGCAACTAGAGGGCTAGTACTCGGTTAGGAAACTAGGCATGTCCGGATCCATGTAGAGTACTCCTAGCCGTGTACGACTAGTACTCTCCTACCTAAACTGACTTGTAACCCTACCTCCCGGACTATATAAGGCGAGGCAGGGACCCCTATCTCTCATCCGCATCATCTTGTAAACACACCCAATCAATCCAGAGCTATGCAGCATACAGGACGTAGGGTATTACGCACCTCGCGGCCCGAACCTGTCTAAATTGTGTGCCACGTGTCTCTCCTTCGAGTTCCCGATCTCGGCGAGGCCACAAACGTCTACCTCGGGTACTCCCCTTGGTAGGTTGCCGATCTAAAACACCGACACCATCCCCTACACCAACTACGATGCAGGAAGATCAAGTGGAAGTTGTTGTTGAGGGGGAGGTCGTCTCCAAGCGAGAGGCATCGAGACACATTCAAGTTGATCATCCACCCTCAAGAATCATCGGCGACATCAACGAGCGTACGACACGGTCTAGGTCCAGAAATGTCTCTCACTTTGCTCATTCAGCTTTTGTTGCTACCTTTGAGCCGAAAGACATTAGACACGCGCTATCTGATCCCAATTGGGTGAACGTAATGAATAGGGAGTTCGAGAACTTTGAGAGAAACCAGGTGTGGGAGTTAGTGGAGCCACCACCAAACTCCAAACCTATTGGGACAAAATGGGTGTGGAAAAACAAAGAGGGTGAGAATGGTGAGGTGGTGAGGAACAAATTGAGGTTGGTTGCTCAGGGTTATAGCCAGAAGTAGGAGATAGATTATGAGGAGACATTTGCTCATGTAGCCCGTTTGGAGGCGATTAGGATCCTTCTAGCCTTTTCTGTGGCTAAAGGGTTCAAATTGTACCAAATGGATGTGAAGAGTGCCTTCTTGAATTGGTTATTGGAGGAAGAGGTTTATGTGAGGCAACCACCTGGCTTTGAGAGTGCTGAGTTCCCACACTAAGTGTATAAGCTGAGGAAGGCCTTGTATGGGCTGAAACAAGCTCCCAGGGCATGGTATGGCAGGTTGAGGGGGTTCTTGTTCAGCAAGGGGTTTGAGATGGGCAACTCTTTTTCTCCTTAGGCAGGGCGATGATATCCTAATTGTTCAGGTATACGTGGATGATATTGTCTTTGGTGGCTCATCTCACTCTTTGGTTGCAAGGTTTGCAGAGGACATGAGCAAAGAATTCAAGATGTCTATGATGGGAGAATTGCAATTCTTTCTCGGGCTTCAGATCAAGCAGGCTAAGGAGGTAACGTTTGTACATCAAGCCAAGTACACGAAGGACATCCTCAAGAAGTTCAAGACGGACGACTCGAAGCCCCTGTCGACACCGATGAGTACGACTACAGTGCTGGACACGGACAAGGATGGAGAGCCCGTGGACCAGAAGGAGTACCAGAGCATGATAGGCTCCCTCTTGTACTTGATGGCGACGAGGTCGGACATTTAGTTCGCTGTGGGTCTGTGCGCTCGCTTTCAGGCGTCGCCGAGGACTTCACATCAGCTGGCCATCAAGCGGATTTTCAGGTATCTTCGATACACTCCTGAGCTTGGTCTTTGGTACTCGGCGTCCTCTTCTCTTTCGCTTCATGGTTTTTCGGATGCCGACTTTGTGGGGTGTCGTGTCGATCGGAAATCGACTTCGGGTACTTGCCAGTTTTTGGGTTCCTCGCTGGTTTCTTGTTCGACTCGCAAACAGTCAAGTGTAGCTCAGTCTACCACGGAAGCCGAGTATGTAGCTACTGCTAGTTGTTGTTCCTAGTTGCTTTGGATCACCTACACTTTGAGTGACTTTGGTGAGAAGTGCACCCACGTTCTTCTCATGTGTGATAGCACCAGTGCCATAAGCGTAGCCAAAAATCCTGTGCTCCACTCAAGAACCAAACACATTGAGGTACGCTACCACTTTCTGAGAGACAATGTGGAGAAGGGGATCATAGACTTAATCCATGTGTCAACTAAGAAACAGCTTGCTGATATCCTAACAAAGCCCTTGGACCGAGCTACATTTGCACGTATGCGGGGTGAGCTTGGTGTGGTTTTTCCTTTTTGAGCTTAGGTTGGGGGATCTCATGTACATATGCATCTTGCATTTTCATATCATGGTTAGCATGTTTGTATCATAGACTGCATTTGTATCATATGCTTTAGAGATGTGCTTCTCCAATATACATTGATCACTGTGATATGCTGGATGTGAACCTATGATCTTGCTAGTGAGATCTTGTGATGTATAGCTATGCTCTTGGTACCTTTGGGATGTATATGCATGTGAATGGCTTATTTTTGTGAAAATGCTATATATGATCCACTCTTGTGAGTTGAATGCCTTTCATGCTCAAATTGTGCTCATATGACTATATCTTGCTTACTTTGTTCTTGGGTATCATGCTCTTTTCATTTGGGGTCGAAGACCTATTTGTCATCATGAATGTTTAGCCTACATGTTACCTTCTCGAGAAGCCTAAGCTTCTTTTTGCTGCAAATCATGAAATTGGTATATGAGATGCCTATGCTTGAAAATATGCTTCTATGTCAAAGGTGCTTTAAATTCCTTATCTTGGGTGCTAAACCATTGCATGATATTCACCATTGAGAAGTCTCATGTTTAGAAGTGGACACATGGCTCGGTGGCTTTGACATGACATGAGATAGCTTGTAGGTGTTTGTGATGATCTTGTGATGAGAACTTGTGACCTTGCATGAAGTTTGTGAGCTATATGTTGTTTGTGCTCATTTTGGCCATGTTGATGTCCTATGCTCATGAGAGGGAAATTTTGTTGAAAAATGCTTCCTTTTGATCATGGCTATGTCACATGCTTATATGTTCATTTCTATCTTGTTGGCGATGCTTGTACTAAATATGTGGCTATCTTACTTGTCTATGTCTCATTTTTAGCATGTTGTAGTGCTCTTTGTCTATTTGAGAAGCACATGCTTGCATTTGTAAACTTGATTCATGCATTACCAACAAGGGGGAGAAATGTGCACCAATTCATAACAAGGAGGAGAAAGTAACCTTTTTTATCCAGGGGGAGTTTTTGCATCAAAGGGGAGAAATACATTTGTTCAGGGGGGAGCTTGCATTCATGCAGGTGGAGCTCTTTGTGTCGCCTGAATTTTAGTTGTGCTCTTTTGCCGATGGTGTCGAGCCCTTTTTGCCTCACCTTGAGGAGTCGGCAATTTTGGAGTATTTTCATCTCGGTTGTGTTGAGTCGTTGCCCTTTCCTTAGGGGACCGAGATTTTTCTCTTTCAAGTGATCTTGTTTTGGCTTTTGTTTGGCTTTTGATCACTTGTTTGAGTTTTTGGTTCGTTTGTTTTCTTTTTATCTTTTCTCTGAATTGGTTACTACGTGTGTTGTCAATGCACTCATCAAGGGGGAGATTAAGGACCGGAGCATCCGAAGACCAGTGGATGGTCGCTCCCTGGTGCGATGAGTGATTGACAACGTGATGCAGACTGACTCTTGGCCGAGTATTGCAGGTGCAGGTTGTGGTTTGATTTGCGTTGGCGCAGGTGAAGAGTGGGCGCGAAAGGTCTTAGCCTTGCGGGGCCTCCGAGGAGTGGAGAGACAAGTAGGCTCGGCTCGATGGACCCGGTGGCCGAACGGGATCAAGTGCGGGCCGCATGGTGGCAAGAAAAGCAAGACGAAGTCATGGACATGAGACGGTGCAGGGTAGCGGCGCACGATCGGAGTCTACACGCGGGGTTTGCGGCAGTTCACCAGAAACTGTCGGGATACTTGGTTGAGCCACAAAACCAAGACCGGAGGTTCGTCAGGTGGAGACGGGATCCGGGGCTCTGGGCGCGCCAAGAAGCTTCGATGTTGGGGGACACGCGGCGGGGTCGCGGGGCTTGCGTCGGGAGGACGTGAACTGCGGCAAAGGCGTGGCTGCCTGATGAAGATGCTCAAGTCTTGACCATATTGCCCCTAAGGGGTGTGTATCTTCCTTTATGTTCTAGGGGTAGCTTGGTCATTTGCCCAACCCGGAGAGACTTCATATATATAGCTCTAGGGTTTCAGGGCAACTCATCCATCCAGACTGCTTCTCATTTCCCTGCTCTTTAGGCTAGATTTTCTTCACCATTTCGTAGAGAATCTGACCTCCGAGTGTATGGAAGCATTCATGGTTACGTCGATTTCCTTCTTGTGGCTCGATTGATTTTCGTGTCTTTTTGGGGCTATTTTTGTGCGATTTTCGTGCACGGCTTGTTCCTTCGATTTTGAGGCGTTTGTGTTCGGATTTCTTTGTGGGGATCATGGATAGATGTCTTGTGCATCTTTGTGTTTGATCTTGACCCCTCAAACTCCGGATTTGGCCTCTGATTCAAGGATTTCGGTTGGAACCCTAGCTTTTTGGTGGAGCTCGGTTCGTGTTCGATTCCCGGCGATTTAGTTGGTTTGAGGCTCCAAGTTTTTGGGCATAGCATCCCCTAGGGACGCTTCACATCTCCCCCAAATCTTGTCTCAATCCTTTCAGTCATTTGGGAGATCCATGGATGGATAGGTGGAGTTGACATGCGTTTTTCATTTTCGCCAGGCTCTGTCCGTGCAGGACGGACTGTCCGTGTGGCCATCATGGACTGTCTGTGAGGAGGTGTGTTCATCGCGAGTTTGTCCAGTTATTTTTCGCTCGAATTTCGATCCGTGGAAGAGCTAAGTTTTTGTTGCATGAGGTTTTACGAACAGTCTGTGAGTCCATGACGGATGGTCTGTGTGGGTGAGCTCGAGGTGCAAGTTTTGTCTAAACCGGACAGACAGTCTGCGGGTCCGGTTCGGACAGTCCGTGAGGAGGAGTTCGTCTCTAGAGGTTCTGTCTACTAATTCGGACGATCCGTCGTGCCCGTACGGACAGTCCGTGGGTAGCGGACGGACAGTCCGCCGGTCCAGTTCGGACGGTCCGTCCCTGGCTGCCAGATCAGCCTAAGTCCTTTGCTTCTTCAGTTGTGCTTCTGCTTTGGATTGGTTTGGGACTTGCTCCTAGGGTTGGTAGGTTCGTTGTGACTACATGACCTTGGCAAGTTCGTGTGGGAACCCTTGCTTGTGATTTTGGGGCATAGTCGAGTTTGGCTCTTTGGAGAAGACTTTTTATCGGCTCCCATTCACTCCCCCTCCCCCCCTCCCTGGTCGCCTAATCGGTCCTTCAGCGCCCACTGAAGAAGGTTAGTAGTCATGGCCATAGACCCTGAGTACTAATTGCGTGAAGTAGCTGTACTGATGCTTGTTGCTCTGTCTTGTAGGCGGACGTCGAGAAGTTTGTGTCCATGCCCCTGTGCCCGAGTCTCAGAAACAGTCTGAGGCCAGGGCAGAGACGAAGGCCAAAGAGTGCTGAGTAGTCGCAGAAGGCGATGACACTGTCATCGTCGAAGATTCGTTGTCTGATGATGAAGATGAGGAGACGCTGCAGCAGCGCTTCCAGCTTCGGTCCAAGTTCCACTGAGCTGGGATGCCGCACGTGCCGGTTGAAGAGCTGGCGACCAGTCTAGAGGATGTTGTTCCACCTCCATCAAGGAAGCCTCGCAACACGGTACGAAAGCGTGCCGCGAAGAAGGTCAAGGTGTCGGAAGGCACCGCACCAGAAGTAAGTACCCTCCACAGTAGTCGAGTACTCGATGCTAGCCGTTAGTTGCTAACGACTTGTTGTTGTCGTGTCGTCGCAGGAGATCCCCTTCACGGAGCCGGTCGAGAAGAAGAAGAAGAGGAAGAAGAAGAAGAAGAGGAGGAAGAAGAAGAAGAAGAAGAAGAAGAAGAAGAAGAAGAAGAAGAAGAAGAAGAAGAAGAGGAGGAGGAGAAGAAGAAGAAGAAGAAGACTGGGGCACCGTGGGAGTGCCGACCAGCCCGCCTCCGGCCATTGAAGTAGTCGTGCCGATAGAGGCACAAGAGCAACCGGCGGCTGTGAAAGTGAACCCGCAGCCGTCGGCAACAGAAGCCCAAGATCCCCCTCCGGCTGTGGTCGCAACCGTTGAGCAGCCAGAGGCGCAAGAGCAGGAGCTGCCTGCTATGGAAGTTGCCACCATGGAAACCGCGGTACCCGGTATCGTGGACATCGCGAGTCTTCTTGGTGCCCCGACCATTACCGTAGTACGGTCAACCTTGTAAGTACCCGATCACTCGAGTAGTTATTAAGGCTTGATTTATGTTTGCTAACGTAGTACTCTACGCAGGAAATCCACAGACTTGTCGTGGGATGAGGCCGAAACGAGTGCCCCTGTCGATGGTGAAGACCGCTCGACAGAGCCACGAGAACCCATACCCCCGCGACAAGCAGGAGATGAAGCGGAGGTGACGCTTGCAGAAGCCAGCGCCTCTGGAGGTATAATCTTGCTACTTTCGAGTACTTTGTCTTGTAGAATAGTTGTCGTAGCCCCCGAGCTCGCTTGACTCGTTGTTGAAAGGGCCTGAAGCTGAGGAGAGGGTACTCCCCGATCCGGCTGCTGTCGAGCCATTGGAGGTAGAGACTGTGGCTACAACCCTTGAGCTCAGGGCAGAGGTGCGAGTTGATCCTCCCCTGGGCTCGGTTACTGATGTTATCCTTTGAGAGAAGGAAATAAAAGAGCTAGCACCACCGAGGTCGTCGCCAATGGAGGAGTCCGGGAGTTCGAGCCACAGAGGCCTCGAACTTCTGCATGATGAGTTGGTTGACCTGACTGTTGTGGCACTGAACCTGGAGTCATGGTGCCGCACGGAGCTATGGGTCAAGGTATGCCATGGGTACTCTGCATTGCATTGTAGTCGCGAGTAGTGACATTGATATTGATCTGACTTTGCTCCGGTGATTGCAGGGCCTTGTTGAGAGATCCTAGAAGAAGACCGAGCTCCTGAAGGGATATGGTGATACTGTCCTCCGTGCTGAGGCGCTGGAGAAAGAGCTGGACAAGTCGAGGAAGCACTCCGCGCTACTCCAGTCGAAGCTCGACACTGCCTTCACCCAGTACCACAATGAGGTCCAGGACATGCAGGCGAAGAGGGACGAACTCACCAGGAAGAACAAGTCGCTGCTGCAGAAGAACAAAGGTATGTTCCCTCCCGTAGGCCTTGAGTACTGATTTGGTTGATGTCTGCATCTGACTCTGTTAATGAGTTGTCTGCAGAGCTTGAGGCTTCTCTCCAGCAGGTCAAGGATTCTGAAACTGACTTGAAGAACATCATGTACCGGGAGACCCATGCACGAGAGGTAGCCGAAGAAGAGTTGGCCATAAGAACTCATGAGTGCATTAGTGCTATTGAAATCCGTCAAGCCACTGATCTTGACCTCGTGCGCTGTATGCAATCTCTGCAGAAGCTGGTCGAGGATTGTGAGAAGTTGCGTGTTGATCTGAAGGAGCTTGAAGAAGCCGCACTCCCGATCGCAAGGTTGCTTGTTCCACACGTGACCGGAGAGCAGGTACGGCCGCTTGTGGACTGATTGTAGGAAGCTCCTGGGCGGCTAGCGACGTATGTCAAGCACTTGGCGAAGTCAATCCCCAATTAGGTGCTTGCATATCTGAAGTCGTACTTCCCCAAGGCACCCGTGGACGCTGTTGCTGGAGGGCTTGCGGCGAACTGCACATATAAGCAGTTCCGCATACTACTGAAGGAGATGGCGCCCATCGCCAAACAAGTCGCCGAGAAGCTGAACCTCCAGTAGTTGTACCTGTAGGAGTAGTTCATGTACAGGTAGAAAGTTGTAAGATGAACAAGTTAGTTATGGAAACTTGTCTGAATACATCTTAGCTGTTTTGATTGTTGAGATAGATCGAGTACTTGTTGCCGTGTCTTTCAGCGAAGCCCGCGGAGTACTGAGCCGAGGTAGCTGGTGAGTAGTAGTACTCAAAGGTAGTGTGTCTAGTTAAGAGACGCAGTAAAGAAGTCGAATAATATCGAACTTTATTACTGATGAAAGATTACACCTGGATGGTCAAGGCCGTTACAAATAGGTAGTCGCCAGGACCCGTAGGCCGTTTACATCTAAGTAGTCGCCAGGACCCGTAGGCCGCTTACAACTAAGTAGTCGCCAGGACCCGTAGGCCGCTTACAGCTAAGTAGTTGTCCGGACCAGTAGGCCGCTTACAACTGGAGATCCGTAGGTAGCCGTTGAAGCTGGATCTTGAAGAGGGGTGGTCCGTAGACCGCTGCCAGGTCCTATAGGTCGTGAGCAGCCGAAGATCCGTAGGTAGCCATTGGAGCTGGATCTTGGTGGTGAGTGGTCCGCATACCATTGCTAGGACCCGGAGGCAGCTTACAACTGAGGGTCTGTATGTATCCGTATAGGCTGAACCCTGTAGATGAGTAGTCGATGACTACGAGTACAACCGACACAGCTGGTCGACATTCCACGAGTTGCTGATGTCTTCGCCTTCAAGTGTTTGGATGCGATAGGAGCCTGGGCCGGTGACCTTGGATACTGAGAAAGGACCTTCCCATGGTGACCTGAGCTTGTGTAGCCCGTCCGTGTTCTGGATACGACGGAGGACTAGATCGCTCACGTTGAGGAGCGTTCCTTGACGTTGCAATCATGGTAGCGTCAGATACCCTCTAGGTACATTGCTGATTGGACGAGGGCTGCGCAACGAGCTTCTTTGAGGTTGTCGATGTCAACTCGTCTGCTGTCTTCCGAGGCGCCTTTGTCATATTGTTCGACTACCGGGGATTCCCACATCACGTCGGCGGGTAGAATGGCTTCAGCGGTGATGCTCTATCGAGTGATCCCGTGCCCGGCGTCGGAGAATTTCGATGTGCCGGCGTGCCATCGATGGAGATGGAGATGGAGGTGGGGGAAGGGGCGTTAGGGAATTGAGAGATGGAGGAAGGGGAAGGGTTGCGCAGTCCTTCGGCGGCGAGCGTGGATGATGCGAGGCGGCCAGGGCGTTAGGCAATTGAATCCACGGCGAGCATTGACGAGGCACGGCGGTCCAATCCCGGCAGAGGTTATTTTCCCCAATCCACTGCGGTGATAGTCTTACGACGTATTTTTTTAGTTACAAAACTACCCTTGTGTAGGTTCCATATAAAAAACAGAGGAACCGCGGGTTCCCCCGAGTTCCCCTCAAGCACTGTAACATATTACATATCTCAAAATGTAATGCATGGCCTGAAGTTGGGTAATTTGGAATACTAAAAATCCAATTAACCCAAATATTAGATCGTGCTAAAAAGTCCACACCAAAAATGAAATTTAGAATCATATATTTTGGCATGGTCTTATTTTCCACCACATCATTGTTCCTAATGACCGTCCATGCTGCCACCAGAATTATTCTTGAGTATCGTGTTTATATTTCCACGTGGAAGTACTGATATAGTAATAGTGTCAATGATCAGTAAATAAGTCTTATGAATATACCACAATTTAATGGATTGCAACCTAGCAGGGATAACTTCATTATTAAGGGCATGGAAGTTAATTGCAGTGTCAAATAGAGCATGGAAGTTAATCATGATGTCATCTTGGACGCATATGAGCCGCCATTACCATGTCCTGTGTGACAGCCGCCATCAGATCACAACAACAATAAGACCACATGTAGAATGTGTGTACTTACTACAAAATGTCAGCATTATTCCATCCTTCTGCGTATGACAGGACACCTAAACTAGTTACACCCTCTCTAACTAAAAACTTGTATGCACGGGACTCTAAAAGGTCAAATGCAGTCCCGCATACACGCATGCGCACATCGATAGATTCCTGCCATTAGCTGTTGTTTCCACTAGCAGGAATGCATGAATACGGGCATTACTCAGAGAGCCAATTTGGTATACTTATAATCTGCATCTGGCCAAGACCCAACCATACTTTAATCTGCCTCTGCTTACGGATCCACTACTGCTAACAAATTAAGGCATCAAGCACGTCCTCGCGAAATTTGGTATTGCTATACCATGGTTTTTGCTAGAGTTCTAGGAACAAAACGAAATGGTTCCGTAAACACTGCAAATCACAGGACCTGAAAGTTTAGGCATCAAGCACGTCCTCACGAGCACATATCCTGATCATAGGGGAAGCACAGAAGTTCGCAGCATTAAATTCTGAGAATTCCACCAAGAAGTCTCGAGGAATTCTACTGGCAGTGACAGATTAAGTAATAGATAACTTATAAATTCGGCCGAATGGACAATGGAAAAACAATATAATACACAGAATTTGAAACTGATCCGATGAGTAGTGTGTGCTTCCACATCTTCTCCCACGTGGCATGTGGACGCTTGTTATCGCTCGTGCAGCTCAGAGTACCGGCAAAGGCGTGGCATTGTGTATATATAATGATCCAAACAATGTAGTAGACATACAAAAACTTATCTACAGATCCCTATCTCACTCACACGCACATAAAGCCATGGTTTGTAAGGAAGGAGGTGAACCATACATGAAGAAAGGGCACTGGTCGCCTGATGAAGACGAGAGGCTTTACAGATGGATCACAAACTGTGGTGTTGGAACATGGTCCTCCGTCGCCGAATTAGCAGGTATGGTAGTTTGTATATTTGTTTGAATGGTTAAGCATTTGACTACAGAAATTTGTATCAGTACAGAGTTTAATGTTGTTCTATACTCTTATTGGATATAAACCATTATTTGACCCCAGGGCTGCAGAGGAGCGGAAAGAGTTGCAGGCTCAGATGGATGAACTACTTGCGACCAGACCTCAGCAAGCAGCCTATCTCTAAGCAGGAAGAGGATCTCATTATAACGTTGCAGAAAGTCATGGGAAATAGGTATTTCAATTAAGAGTAAACTAACCATGCGTTCTTCCACTACTTACAACTCAAGGATGTTGTTCTAATCGACCAAATATTCTCACAAGACATTGGGCATACATATGAATAGAAATATGATTTAAGTTTTGCTGACTGAGAGTAAATTACATTTGCCTATCTAGGTGGTCTGCGATTGCAGCTAGGATGCCTGGAAGGACTGATAATGAAATCAAGAACTACTGGAATGCACACATCAGAAAGAAGATCAGGAAAATTGCTGCTAAAGCCCACATTTCAACGGAGATCTGTCAAAATGAGCACAATAAGAACTTCACAAGTCAGGCACATCCTCATCTTCCGACTTTTGCTTGTCAACCGTCGTCCCATTCTGATCCTAATTCCGCGGAACAGAATAAAGCCGAGGAAAGTGAACAGCTGACACAGAGCACACCGATTCACGAGAGCAACAAGTTTAACTTAGTTGATGAGTATGTCAACTTCCTCATGTCTCTCCCAGATGTTGTGCCAGACATATACACATGGAACTGAGATTTAAATAAGTTTTTCAATGTAATGAATGAGATTATATAGTTTGTATCCATTTTGGTCAATTAATTCATGATAAAATGGTAACAATATAAAGTAAACTGTATTTCATAACTCTGCATTTCTTGAGTTAAAAATCTGTATTTCTGCATTTGTATAACAACCGTATAAAGTGAAAATTCCAATTGAGGTAAAAGTATGTATTTCTTTTTTCTATTCTCACGTCAGTCTTATGGATATATATCTTTGAACTCGTAACTAGCCATGGATTATATAGAAACAAACTGTAGGGCCTGGATATCCAATTGGCACATGATTGTGATAGTGGCAAAATTTTGAATACTTAACTATTGTTACAAAAGAATGATAGTAGTATTGGATTCATATCACAATAATTTCGTTATTTTGATATTGCATCACACAACAAGACACTAATAATAATAATGATGATAATAATAATAATAATAATAATAATAACTGGCCAAAGTCTTATAAAAAATAAAGAGGTCTACAGAACCCCAAGCATATTACATCTGGATTACATGACCCTCGACCTATAAAACCAGTTGTTTACCCTTTTACCTTTGCAATAATGTTTACTTGAACCCCTCTCCCGGTTTTGCATAATAGTTTTGCCATGTTGCCACGTTGAGGTCGACTACATTGCAGGCATGGGATGGATGACATGTGGGTCCCACTAGTAAGTGGGTCTTAGCTCCGCCAGGGCTCTTTGCTCCCCAATTTACCATAGAGCTCGCTTGTACAAGTCCAATCGTTACCACACTGCCGCCGACTTCTCGGATGCATCTTTGGCATGTGACATATGAGGGGATTTTTTTTAGCCCCAAGCTAAAGTTCACTCTCATGAAAAGTCAAAACTAGAATCTGAGGAGTGTTTACTACCTAGGGTCATCTACGTTCTAACCATTTCGGCTAGAGGCTGGTTTGCAAGGCGTGTTAAAATGGTGAAAGCGCTAACCAACGTACTTTAGTTTGTTTAAACCGTAAAGTTCTACCACACCAGCAGTGATAGATCCATTAACATAACACTGTTGGTCTGTGGCTCAAACCAGCGCTTTCTTCGAGATCAACAGCGCTGCTCCCGGGGCTTCCTATGTAGCTTTCATGTGCTAGATAAGCAACATGACTTTAAGGCTCGTTAGGCCCAAATTAGAAAGTCCACCATTATGTACCTGATTCACCATTTTAACGCATAAAATTCAACATTTACTTAAAATCATATGAACATTCGCAAAAAATAGTTGATTCAACATTTTATAAAATATACATTCAACATTTCGAAACACATATTTCAACATTTTGAAAATACATATTCAACATTTTTATAAACCCACATCAACAAATTTTGTTTTGAAAATGTCCATCTTTTCTGGTGCATAGCTGTAGCGGTGGCGCGTGGAGTCTGCGGAGGCAAATGGGTGGTGGCGGTGCTTGCGAGGCAACGCGAGTGGCCGATGATGGGCAGCATGGGCTGCTCGCACCATCCGCGAGCACGCGGCCCGCGGTAGGCAGTGCGAGACGTCGGTTGAAAGAACGAATGGTAGCAGTGGTGTTGGTCGGGAGCGGTGACGCTCACAAGATCGATGGCATGCGGCAGTTAGCGGGAGAGGACTGCGAGGAACAAGGGTAGCGGCGGTGCTGTCGGGGACTCGGGCAATACGGAGTAGAGCTAGGGTTGAAGGGCAAGGAGATCCAAGAGATGATAATTATTCGCACGAATCTCAAACATTAGGAGTCAAATAACAAAGTAGCCATGGGAAGCTACATAGCATTCTGTGATTCTGTTTTTGTTTTAGTTCTTATCATCTCTGTTGTTTCCTTGGACCGAAAGTTAGCCCAACCAACATGCTAGCCCAGCAAGAGCCCTGGAAAACGTGTTGCCTCCTTCTATTTCCTCGCCTCGCTGCTAAAAACGGCCCATGCACCACCGGAATGAATCAGAGGCCAGCGCGACCCATTTTGCTGCCGAGCGCAGAATATCTTGCAACGGGACATGGTGAAGAGGCTAACTGTGACAGACAATGTTATATTTTGTTTTGTTTCCTCGTTCCGTTTCTTGCATCCTTATTTGGGCTAAATTCTCCAATAGGCCGGGATATCTGGCTTCATTTCAGCATAACACACGACACGATGATAAATAAAAAAAAAAACAGCCTGTAGTGCCTGCCAAAAAGAGTGATGGCCCGTTTACTTAATCGCTATCTAATTTCCCTCCATATTAAAATGCAAGTCGTTTCAGCTTTTTTAAGTACACAGATTTTACTTTTTTTAATAATGAAAGATAAAATTCCTCAGTCATCCTCTGTAGAGAATGCATCAGTCCCAAAAAATATATATAATGTGAGGCACATGTGTCAAACAAACATGTAGCCAAGACATCGGAAGACCTGATGTTTAAAGAAATTAAAAAACTAAGAATGAACTCAAAATCTCTAACAAACTGTTACAGTAATCTCCCTCCATGGTAAGTTATGTAAGGTCGCCTCAAATGAATCAACTTTTCATAATCAAGCGGAACCGAAACATGAGCCAAATCCAACAATGGGGAAGAGAAACAATTCCATCTGTCGATTAACGCTCTTACCACCAAGTTGATACCAGTAAAACCATCTACACTTCCACAGGTAGCGAGGATAAGTAAGATACCAATAGCTGTTTAAGAAACTAAGTTGGGCAACTACAATACGCCCACGAAGTGCACCATCACTCTAGAAGCCTCCAAAATATCGCCTCCACCGAGGAAATGATGATAGTCGCTGCCCTCCCTAACAAAGTTTTCACTTGGAGATCTTGTGATGGGGTGGGATCGGAATTTGAGTGGCGTTTCCAGGAAGGAAACGATGCCCAAGCATCATCGCCATAGCTTTCACAAAATTACTATACACATAAATATAGTGAAAAGGTAAAAAGAAAAAAGTCCAAATGACTCCTTTCAACTATAGCAAAAGTTCATATAACCCTCTAAACTTAACTATTTTGTTCAATTTGCCACATAATGCAATTTGTCATTTTTTTTCTCCATACACAAGTTGAATTTTAATTTGAGAAACAAAAAGGATAAATTATGTTAAGGTGTAACTTGAATTATATAGTTAGGGAGTGAACTAAATCAAGAAATACTTAGTGGGTTATCCAAACTTTGGTTATACTTGAGGGGGGTAATTTGGAACTTTTACTGGTAAATTTTGTGTATTTGGAAACGGGGAAGTAGCTTCGTCATCTGAGAAAAAAGGTATAATTTTCTACACCGTGTGATGAAATAAGGGTGTGTCGATGCATACTATCTTCTGTTGAGATAAGCTTCGGCACTGAAGTGTAACAGCATGCTCATGAAGTGTAACATCATGTAAGGTGTCACTTGAAGGGTATGGACAAATTCATTCTTGTTCTTACCATCGTCGCCATTAAGAGTAGTTTGCTATCTTTCCATCGATTGGCCCCTTCTAGGTGTTGGCGGCCGACTGCGTGAAGTTGGTTCTGAAGGCCTGCGAAAGCATTGTCCGGTTTCATCAGGCGACAACGGGTGCATTTTCAGAACATATCTCTCCTCGTTGGAGGCATTGTTGCAACCTCTGTCCATTTGTCTAGCCAAGTGAAAGTTTTCGTCGTCTGCTCCTTCATGGGGCAGACGGATGATGGCAGCGCTGACGTCGTTTTCCTCCTTGGAGGCATCATCTTGCATGTCTTTCTCGCTCCTCTTCTGCTGGCGTCTAGTTGTGAGTCTATCGGTGATGTTCTTGCGCTCTTAATGTAATCTTTCGTGCAGGTTTTAGGCGTTGCCTTTGGTAGTGTGTTTTCTCATGTGTTCCTCTGACCGTGTTGGTCATCGTTGTTGCTAACCTTTGGTAGTTGTTGTTGTTTGTAACTTCATGTTTTAGGGGTTCTCCTAAGATTACTTAGTTGTGTTTCTCATCTTCTTAATGAAAAACGTGCTATGCACATCTTAAAAAATGTTTTTACCGTCCCAAATCATATCCATACACAATGGATATTTAATTTTGTACTAGATTATATACATGCCCAATCGACTACTTGTACCCTCTTTGCACCCTACCCTCCTAATATTTTTAATAGATATTTTTTTCTCTCCTCATACTCTTCCCATCTGAGGTGAGGGTGGATTTTGATATAAATCATAGATAAAAACAACAGGGCTGTCAGCATGCTCATCCAGTGCCACTGTACATCAAACCAAATGCAGTTACAGCGACCCGAAAAGGGACATGAGCGGAGCAAACCGTACCCGCTGCCGCGACGAGAATTTCCCCGTCTGTGCACGAGGTCCACGGCGAAGTGGTGCGGCCGCGTCGTGTCACCTGACACGCACGAGATCCCCTTCTTGACCGACTAGCTCGCCGTGGCGCTGGAATTCAACGACGGGCCTCTATCGCGGGCGTAAGCATGTCTGAAGAGACGAACGAGGTGCATCAGGAGCACAGAGCAGCCGCTACTTTCCATATCCCCAGTGAGAAGCAAGTGGACGGACACACTAGCTAGCACACTTATGTCTCTGCTGGTGTGTGTCTACGGGCGCAGTCATCGCTGTGAAATTGCTTGTGATCTGACCCGTGCTGCCCCTTTCGACGTTGAGCACACTAGAGGCGCCGTGGATTCTCTGACTGCCCGTAGGGGAAGTCAGAGAAACACTGTAGCGTGACATTCACCCCCTTGAACCGTCCGATCACAGATGGACGTGCAAGATTGAGTGCTACAGCAACATGTGAACAGTGCTAATGTTACAGTATTTTGATAAAGTACCGAGTGCTACAGTGTTTTCGTGACTTTTGTGGCTCGTTTTACTGTTCGCTTTGGTGACTTTTGTGAGGGCAGTCAGAGAATCCGGACCACACTAGAGGATCCATTACTTCCAAGAGCACGTTCTTCCAAGTCAATCTATGGTGGAATATTGAAATATATTCTTTAAGCTTGGGATCCATTACTTCCAATAGCCTGGATTTTTTCTTTTATTAAGGTTGGGACTTGTTTGTGTGTAATACTAACAAATATTAAGTATATGCATAGTTTCATGCAGAGGTTGGAATATTGAAATATATTTTCTTCTAAAAAAATCTGCGATGGATGATTTTTTTCATCAAGAAGTAGCTTTTTCTAGGTTTAGAAAACTTCCGAAGTTCAGTTACGTTTACAAGAAGTTTTTTATTTATAGAAAAACTAGTCACGCAATCCGCTCCAACAAGTACCGCATCCGGATCTACTAGTGTGATAATGCTTCAACCATATGATTTCTACTACACCTTTCCCTGCTGAGCCCAAGCAAGATTTTGTTCATTTATCATTATTGTTTCTGGTAACATCTAGATGCTCTTTGTGATAACTGATGTGGACAGCCTATATTGATTGGATAATTGGATTGACTAGCAACAGAAAACTAAGACAAAGGGCCCGTTCTTTTGGGTGAAAAGGAATAGTGAAGTTGCAAATGAATAGTGTTGGAATAGTGTTTCTTATGAGGGAAGATGTGATGGATGTGACAGGTAAATAGTGCTATTCACTGTTCAAATGTGACCAAAAGAACAGGCCCAAAGTTGTTCTTGCAACAAATCCAAGATGTGGACGGTGCTATCCTGTTTGCTATTGAGGGCGGTCCCAATGGAAGAAACCAATAGGATTTTCATAGCATAAGAAATCATCTATAAAAATTATTCTTCACAGTGGTAGTGTCTTCGAGTAATAATTATTTTTTCTTTCTCTCTCCCCACCAATGGGGAGCTTGCATTAACCCACAGAAACTATTGATTTTTTCCCATTGGCAAATTCATGATTTCTTGTGCATTGGGTCAATAGTAGATATGGTTTTTCCATGAGGAAACCATTTCTATGATTTGTGCTCTCTTTCCTTATTAATTAGGCTGCCACATCAACATTTTTACTTAGTTGGCAAATTATGTAATAGGGATAGAAACTACCATTAAACTCCATTGGGGGACATCTATACTGACTCACTGAGGGCAGTCCCAATAGAAGAAACCAACACAATTTCCATAGCACAAGAAAGCATCTATAGAAACTATTATTCATAGTGGTAGTGTCTTTGAGTAATAAATGTTTTCGCTTTCTCTCTCCTAATTTCACCAATGAGGAGCGTTGCATTAACCCTATAGAAACTAGTGGTTTCTTCCCAATGACTTCATAGTTTCTTATGCATTGGGTCAAGAGTAGACATAATTTCTCCATGAGGAAACCATTTCTATGATTTGTGCTCTCTTTTTTCATTAATTAAGCTGCCACATCACTATTTTGCTTAGTTGGTAAGCTATTTAATAGGAATAGAAACTACCATTAATATTCTATTGGGAGTGCTCTGGAAAAGGAGGAAAAGGAACGCTACACTAATCAGAGAACGAATCCTGTCCGCGGAACATGCCTGATGGACTCCATTGCGCTGCAGTCTATCTACACATACACATACACATACACATTCACTTCAGGTTCAGATTTAGGGGTGTTTTGATTAGCTGGGTGCATGAAACTGCCTGTCATAGCATCGGAGAGTGCAGAATATATCTTCACTTTTTTTCATTGCCAGTCTCGTCGCTGTCTCGCTGATGGGGTTAGTTGTTGTTGCTTTCATATATGCCCATATTTGTGCAGGATATAGGCAACTTGGTGCACCATCCAGGGGGAATCTGACACACAAGAGCATCTACCCTATAATTCTGAGTGTTACAGCGAGGCTAACAACTGATTCTGGATATTTGTGGTGGTTTGAAAAGTTCCTTGCTTGTGCTAGCCATATGCTGCCCCCCTCTGATAAACAATTCTCGAGATCGTGCTTTTTCCCATCGATCGATTTTTTTGCAGAATCTAAAACTACAGATCATACCTTTTCAAACAGATGGATCTTACAGAAAATAGTATTGAATGCAAAATCTAAACCTTTAGCACACGCGCTAAGCTTTTGTTTTGAGTTTTTTTTTTTTCAAACCGGTTCACCGTTTTGCACTTGGGTTCTTGCAACTGCAACGGCCGCTGTATCACTATTTTGCCTCAGTCCGGTTCTCTGACCGAGCTGTGCCTCTGGCTCTGTCAAAGAGAAGTTTCGCAACTCTTGGGTTCTTGCAAGTTGTAAGTTGTAACTTATACAGCGCGCGGCCGCTGGATAAGGACAACAACTGCCCGCTAGCATTTCTATATTTCCCACCCTGCAGCAAACTCGTTGACCTCGATTTTCAGCAAGTCTCCCCTACTAGCGAATTGGCTTGTCGTACAATGTCAGAACGGTCCGGTGGAACGCTACCCACCAGAGTTTAAATCATAATGCTTGCACCTTTTTTGAGATTTTCTTAAAATTTACTAAGGTTATGCGTTAAGTGGTAAGTGGTGTTCCCGTCAACAACGAGGCACCATTGTTGTCTTCAGAAATTTCCAGATCCGACGGGTGCTCAGTCCTTCGGAGGTGCTCATAAGAGTAGGATTTGCGTACGTGTGTTTATAGGGGTGAGTGTGTAGTGAGTGTCTACATTATACTATGTAATTTTAAAAATAAAACAAGTCTCCGCTGCTATACGAACATGCAGTGCCATCAAGTGTTGTTTTTGGTTGCAGCTAGCATTTTTGTTTTACAGCCTTTTTAGTGCGATAGAAATTTTTTGAGAAATTTTTGGAGGCCCCTTTTAACGATCTATTTGAAGTATTAAATGTAGAACAATTACAAAACTAATTACACAGACGGACAAGAAATCACGTGACGAATCCATTTAGACTAATCGATATGTCATTAGAGATTGTTTACCGTGACACGATATTGTCTAATTATGACATAATTAGACTCGTTACATTCATCTTGAAAAAAATAGTAGGGTTATGAAATGGGTTCTTTTATTAATCTAAGTTTAATACTTCTAATTAGTATCCGAAAATTGATGGAGAAATTTTTGCGAACTAAATAGGTTGGTAATTTCTCTACGCTTTTCGACCTTTGTGTAGTACGTGGATCTAACGCAGGTCGTGTCGCCCATGTATGTGAGCCACACACGCCCGCGCGTGCCATGCACGCAAGCAAAATTGAAGTCACACACGCATGAGCCTCCCCAGCTGCATGCTCGCCACACCCGCAGCGTGCTCCGCGAGAGCTAGCGCAGCAGGTACGCGCACACGTGGCTTTTGATTGTGGCCGCAACTCGCACTAAACTGACCGAGGCGGATGGTACTCCGAATTTGGTGAGTGTGAAGAAACTGGTGCAGACATACCCCTGCGACGTCTCCAGGGGGTGACGCGCCGCCACCTCCGAGCCTCATCCCTGTGCTCCCTCACGGCACTGCCCGACCGGTCATGGCTACAGCAGCGGTGGCCAACAGTGGCCCCATGCGGCAGCTCCGCATCTTCCTCCTTGTTTTCCCCTTCCTCTCCCTTTCTTTTCTTGTTCTTCCATCTGCCATGGTCGTTGATTGGAGCTCCAAGTGGTCGATTTCGTGCACCAGCTGCCGGATCTGCACCTCACCAACGTGGATCTGGTAGGAGGCTACGTGGTGGCGGTTGTTGGGGGCCTTTATGCTGGGGCTCATGGGCGGTGTTGTTCCAGCATCTCCGGCCACCTCCACCTGTTCCGGCAGGCCCCGGGCGGCGGATGCCCTGCTCGCGGCGGTACCGGTCGCCTCTCCATCTCCTCCCCTCCTTCGGTGGCCTGTGGTGGCGGACATACTCGTGTGATGACTTGGGGTGGAAGGTGGGGTACCGTGGCCTCTCGTGGCCCGCACCTGCGTCTTCGCCCCTCCACCGATGGGCCTGCTTGCGTGTAGCGGGCGGCTGTTGGCACTTCTAACGACATCACCAAAGGTTATTTGGTAAACCAGCGCAACCACCTCTAGGATGGTGGCTGAGGAGATTATTTAATTAAAAGGTGATTGCGCGTTGTTGATATTGCTATCGGGTCGGAACCCGACAACATTATTAAGGACGAGCCTTATTAGTGGGTGAAGGTGTATCCGCAAGCGCACAAATACATGTTTTTGTAGTTTTTACCAAGTTGTAGCATTTCACCCATGAGTATTCCCAAGGGTATCATTATTTTTTTTTACCAGAGAAGGCGGCATATGGATTTCATCATATGGATTATCGGGTACGTATCCAGGACAATATGAATAAGTAAAGCATACCAAAGCATTATAACAGGGGTAAGTGATACTAGATGTATATAATTGAGGGTAATGGGACACACACAGGGAATCATCTCAAAGGAATAAAGATAAAAGAAATAAAGAAACAACTAGGGTTAGTAGGAGCAGGCACGATAAAAGGTCCTTACTTCCGTATCTACTAGCAAGCATATACATCATAAGCTAGTCTAGATCTATCCTATTGCACCGAGGAGAACACCTCCCCTGGTGTGCCAGGAGAGAATGTCTTTCAGACCTCCGACACCATAGACTCATGTGGGGGAAATACAAGGGACGTATGGGGCTATCACCACCCATACACCTACCCCTCAGACCGTTGAATATGGTCATTTGTTGTGGGTCCTAAGGCACCTGAGCACCACGCTCACGACCGTGATCACTACTACTAGCCCCCTGGAACCCGAGCCTTGATGACCCACAGGCATAGAGCTAGGGCAAGCCCGAAGGCACACCCCACTGTTACAATAATGTAAACCTATACTAAACATACTAGTAGCACATGAAACCGTATAATAAAGTATAGCATACTATATGAATACCAACCTCTGTATAAATACGATCTTGTTGCTCGGTGGTTGCTTGGTCACTGTTTCATGTTTCGTGCTGGATTACCCTCCCTCAACATCTACGACATCTTCGGTGACAATGCATCCTCTTTGTCAAGTTCAGCACTTCAGGTGGCCGTGTAGGGTGGTTTTGGTCATCTTGGGTGTTCCATATGCTCCTCGGGCCTATGGATGTTCTTCATCGTTGCCGCCATCGTTCTGCCTCTCTTCGTGTAGGGTTGACTCGCTGAGTGAATACTTGGAAATGCTCCTTTTTTGAACAGTTAGACAATGGCGGCGTTGGCGTCGCTTCCTTCGTGGAGGCTGTCTTGCATGACCATCCTCATTTGCCTCCACATGCTCCAGGTTGTTAGACATATGGTGATGTGCGTGTATTCTTGGTGCTCTTGTTTTAAGCAAGTTTCGATCGTTCCTAGCTATGTTAGGATGGTGATGGTGGTGCTTCTTTTAATTGTTTCGGTCACTTTATATTCTATTGTGTAGGTTCGTAATCCATGGTAAACCTTGTATCTTTGTATTTCAGGAGCTCTTCTGAAGTTGTGTGTTGTACTCCCTCCATATGAGAAATAGAAGACGTTCTGGACCTGAGACGAGATTGCGCAAAGGAAGACGTTCTCCGTTCCCGGCGTGAAAACAGACGACTTTACCCCTGTCACTTGGGTCACCTTCATCAGCAATATTTATTTTGCGTCGCTTCGTTCATTGTTCCACGCCGTGTCAGTTGGCCTGTCGTCCTCTCTCTCTTGCCTCGCGTCTTCACCATCTGCTTGCCGACCAAGGAGAAAAGTAGCGTCGTGCCGTACTGTCGTAGCAATTTGTCCCGCCACGCAGCGCACCCTTGCAGCTCATCATGCCGCGCCGCGCCCTAGCAGCTCGCCATGCGCGCAGATGACGCCGGAATCAGTCTCATTGGAGCAATGGAGCAGCTGGTGGCGCCGCTAGACTCACAATCCCAGAACAGCTCGTTCGCGGTGATGCCCGACACGAGTGTCGGTGGGGGTGGAACGTGTCCCAGAAGTTGATGCCACCAGTACCATGCAAAATACAAAAATAGATAAGAACAGAAAAAAATGAGCTCATGAAGATCCGACGAGCTCTAACCTGGGGACTCACTCTGCCAGCCACTCATAGCTCTATTTGGTTGTTGTCCAGGAATACCCACAATCATATTTAATAGGGGTGAATAGGTAAAATTTTACCCAAATTAATTACACCTCGGTATGCACAATCATGTTTTAAACGTCTTCTAAGGGCACCCGCAATGGTTATAGACAATATGCTCTCTATAACATGTACACCTCAGCTATAGACAATCACGGTAGAATAGTCACCCAATGGATTTACTATAGCATTTAATTTCCAATCCCACACTCATCCTCTTCCTCCCTCTCGATCTCCGATCTTCCCCCATCTTCTCCATCAACCCCATGTCCGCGCTGCAGGCGGCACCGGCTGACTGCCCCGCGTCCACGCTGCTGAGCGCCGGCGGACCGCCAGCAGCGCCTCTCCTCCAGCGGCGGTGGCTCGCCGGCGATCGGCAGCCGCGCCACTCCTCTGCCGCGGTGCGGTGCGGTCTGATGGCCTCGCCTCCGACCGTCCGCAGCGTCCCAGCTCAGCTGCGCCGCCTCGTAGGCTTCCAACGGCCCGCTCGACCGCGAATCGCCACTCTGCGCCGCCCCCACCTTGCCCCGCGCCACCCACCCCCGCATGCGTGACCCAGACCTGGCGACGGCGGCGGTCTCGTGATGCTCCGCGCTGTCGGACGCCCGCCGCCATCTTCGCCCCCGTCCGCCATGGTGGCAGATCGCAGTGCCTGCGAGCACACTCCTGCCACTCCGCGAGCCTCCGCCAGCGCCACCCGTCACACCTCCACCAGCGCCGCCACACCCTGTTTCCGGGCGGTGGCCGCCGATGAGGCCGAGATTCACCCAGATGGAGACCGCGAGCCTCGATTCTGCGGTGCCCTGATGGTCGCAATCCCACCTCGTCCAGTGCGGCGGCCTGTGGCCTCCGTCAATCCGAGCTTCCCGCTGCACCCGCCCGCCGGCCTGGAGCGCCGCTGTCTTTGCCCCGACATTTGAGTGCTTCCCGCCGCGCCTGGCAGCCACCCGCGCCGGTAGCCTGGCCGGCCTCGAGCATCGACGGTTGCGCCCCACCTTGCTCCCGGCGCGCTCGGCACCACCTCACCCAACTCGCCTCGTTCGCTCCACTATGGGGCCCGCTCGGTATCGGGAGATGTGCTATCGGCTCTCGCCACGCCCAGCGACAGTTCCTTCTCTCTCCTCCGCTCTCTCTCCTACGTGGCACCACTATAGAGAGCTTAACTACACCACTGCGGGTGCCCTAATACCAATATGGAGGGAGTACTTCTCTTCTTCTTAATGAAAAACATGTTATGTAGGTCTTAAAAAAAACTCTGGTTTTGTGCCCGATGGCACACCCTTAATTGTGAGAGTTTGTGTGCGGCTTGCACACAGCGAAATCAATTGAAAATAAAACTCTGGTTTTGATTTGGCTCGGTACTTGGTTAATTGCCGCGACACTATTTAGCCCGGTGTTAACTGGATGGCCTGCATACTACCCAATGCAAACCCAAACATATAAAAAAAATGTGTGTAACTAACCGTGGTCAAGCAAGGATGCTACAACTACAAGTGCAAGGAAGACGACAATGCAAGACGGTGGATGGGATCGTGGTCGTTCACCAGCAGAGGCCGCAGACAGGAGGCGCCGGTCCAGCTCTCCACCGTACCCCTGGTTTCAGCCAACCCACCCGGCGCCGGTGCGAGCAAGTCAACCCAGACACCACGTCACGGCCGTTGACCCGTCACCCTACTGAGCAAGGAAATAGCTTCATCTCGATGAAACCATAGATTTAAATCTTATCAAATTTCTGCTCAAATCCTTCAAAAATGTTTCGGTAACTTTACCTAATAACCCATCTGGTGTTATGCCTCAAACCATAAGACAGCAGTTGTGCAATGACTTAACAATTTTTCCAACGATATAACCCATCTGGTGTGCCTCAAACTATAAGACAACAGTTGTGCAATCACTTAACAAATTTTTCCAAACACATCCAACCTTTTGCATTAAAATAATGATGAAATAGAAACCAATCTTCACAACATCGATGAAGATAATTCTTCTATCAGCTGTCGTTCGATACTGACTTTGTCTTCAACACATTTATTAATTGTATATTGTATCGAAAAAAAAATCAAGTACAATTTTTCCCATGTGTTCGTGGTAAAATCTTGTGACACGAATGTCAAACTTCATCAAAGATAATAAAGTATAAAAACATCCAAAATAGCATTGCCCATCGACGGCCGTGATCACCCAACAGGTAACCATCATCTGTCCGCTCCGTTGGAAAACGGAAACAGGGGAACCAGGAAACCGCTTGGGGCCGAAACCGGCGGGCGCGCCTTGATAGCGGAGGCGCCGGGACACGGAAAAGCGGCGGCGCGCCTCTCCGATCCCCCGTTTCTCCCGCGACTAAAAAAAATCCGAGCCTTTCTTCCTCCCCCAACTTGCTCCGCTCCAGCCAGTCGCAACCGTGTCAGCCATTCTTCGGCACTATATAAACCGCCCTCCCCCGCTTTCTTCCTCACCAACAGTCCAACACATCAGCAGCAGCCAAGTGTGAGGGTGCGAAGAACAGAAGAAGCAGTAGAGAGAGGGGTTCCGTTCTCGTGTTCTTGGAGTGAGTGATCGATCAAGCTGTTCATTGATTTGGAGAGGGAGTGAGACTGTGAGAGCGCGTCAATGGCGACCGCCGGGAAAGTGATCAAGTGCAAAGGTCAGTCTGCTTCCACCTCTTTGAGTTCAGAAGCTCAGAATAACAGCCTTGTGTGACTGAGCTACAAAGATCAAGCGGCTGATGGTGCCAGTTGAATTGGTTTCTGATTCTTGGGGGTGTGATTGTTGCACGCAGCCGCGGTGGCGTGGGAGGCCGGGAAGCCGCTGTCCATCGAGGAGGTGGAGGTGGCGCCGCCGCAGGCCATGGAGGTGCGCGTCAAGATCCTCTACACCGCCCTCTGCCACACCGACGTCTACTTCTGGGAGGCCAAGGTATCGTCACACAGAAATTGTTAATGGTGCTCTGAGACCGTGACGGCATGGATCAGACGCTAATTGGTGCCTGGGTGAGTAATTGCCTAATTCTGTCTGGATCTGTTGTGCAGGGCCAAACTCCGGTGTTCCCAAGGATCTTAGGACACGAAGCCGGAGGGTATGCAGCCACCTTCTTGCCTCTGTCTTGTTCTGCTGTTACTGTTTTGATTGTTCTTCAGTTCATCATGCCTCTTCCACTGTTTTTTAATGTGCTATAAGTGGAATCCGATGTGTGCTTCTGTGTCGTATTCATCTTAGAAAAGTCTAGTTTACCTTTTTGATTGCTAGTTATAGCCAGTCAATCCGTTTCAAGCGCTGATTTGTCAGAGGGTTTAAGATTTGGTTGCTAAAGAAAGCAAGTGTGCATATTTTACTGAACTGGTAGTCTGGCAGTATAAAGCATCTGAAGGCTCATGTGCAGATGACACAAGCACACCCAAATTGGCCTTCTAGGATAATATTTAATTACTTTGTTTATCTTCTTGATTAGGAAACACTACTTCCATTGATTGCGCCTTCAGCCTTTTAGGTTGAATAAATATTTCAGTAGACTGGAGAGTATCTTGTATGAGAGTGATGAATTTTGTTCGAACAGGATCACATTGGCATTTTTCATAAATACTATGCATATACTAGCTGAAATCGGCTAAAGAAATCTTTTTCGAACTATTTTTGCTCACAGCATTGTGGAGAGCGTTGGAGAGGGTGTGACGGAGCTCGCACCGGGCGACCATGTCCTCCCGGTGTTCACTGGTGAGTGCAAGGAGTGTGCTCACTGCAAGTCAGAGGAGAGCAATATGTGTGACCTCCTGAGGATCAACGTCGACCGAGGTGTGATGATCGGTGATGGCAAGTCCCGCTTCTCCATCAATGGGCAGCCTATCTTCCACTTTGTTGGGACATCCACCTTCAGCGAGTACACTGTCATCCATGTCGGCTGCCTCGCCAAGATCAACCCCGAGGCGCCTCTTGACAAAGTTTGTGTTCTCAGCTGTGGTATCTCAACAGGTAAGATGGGCTCCGATGCCATTATTTTTGCAAGGAGAACAACCTTTTTGCATGCCTCTGGACTCTGGTTACTGAAATCTGATGGTTTTGGTGCAGGTCTCGGTGCGACACTCAATGTTGCGAAACCAGTTAAGGGTTCAACAGTGGCGATTTTCGGTCTTGGTGCTGTTGGCCTTGCTGTAAGTGTCGATCTTAAGATTTTTTCTTTTGTCTCCTAAAAAGTAATTGCAGTTTGACGAGGTATATATGTGCTATAATTTTGTCTGATCGCTGTATGTTTTCTAATGATTAGGCCATGGAAGGTGCAAGGCTGGCTGGGGCATCAAAGATCATCGGTGTGGACGTGAACCCGGCAAAATATGAGCAAGGTATGATCTGCTGCTGTCACTGTTTTCTGCTCAATTGTAAAATCCCAGTTGGGAATACGGTTCCACATTCCAGAAGGAACTCTGAACTTACCAACTTATCCCAATTTTCAGCTAAGAAATTTGGCTGCACTGACTTTGTGAACCCCAAGGACCACGACAAGCCGGTGCAAGAGGTGGGTTCTTTTATCAGAGTGATGGTGACCGTCTGTTCAGTGCATGAGATGAACACTTGTAGTATCTGATGTCCTCTGCTCATTGTTACTCCAGGTGCTCATTGAGATGACCAATGGCGGCGTCGACCGCAGCGTGGAGTGCACTGGCAATGTCAACGCCATGATCTCTGCCTTTGAATGTGTTCATGATGTATGTTTCTAGGCGATCCATGATTGTTCTATGAGCTTTCCATTTAAAATGAATTCTCAACGGCCTCTCTGAAATGCAAATGCAGGGATGGGGAGTCGCCGTGCTGGTCGGTGTGCCGCACAGGGAGGACCAGTTCAAGACCCACCCGATGCAATTCCTGAACGAGAAGACTCTCAAGGGAACCTTCTTCGGCAACTACAAGCCCCGCACCGACCTGCCCAACGTCGTCGAGATGTACATGAAGAAGGTAATGATAGCAACCACCGGATCGTCGAATTTAAGAGAACATGAATGAATCCCAAAGTGTTCATGGTTTGATCTTTGATGTGACATATTTCTGAGGGATGAAATAAACTTGTGGTGTTGGATCCTCTAATGCAGGAGCTGGAGGTGGAGAAGTTCATCACCCACAGCGTGCCCTTCTCGGAGATCAACACGGCGTTCGACCTGATGCTCAAGGGGGAGGGCCTGCGCTGCATCATGAGGATGGAGGACTAGACCTTGATTGCCACTTGCCAAAAACCTCTCTTGGCAACTACTCTGTTGCATAGGAGAGGAGGACATCAGAAGTTGAAGGCGCTCTCCCTTGTGTAGTACTGTAGTAATAATGTGGTTCCTGAGAAACGTACATTGCCCATCCCTGTATTCTGTTTCACGGTTACATCTTTATTGTCAGTGTGTGGTCACTGGTGAGGTTTCGGCCCTCAAAAATAATGAAGTGTTTTCAGTGTTGATGTTCATGGATTGAAGTCTCCATCCTTCATTGTAGTTTCATTTGAGATAGCTTGTGTTGTGATCTCCAAACTCCAAAGCTCTGCTCAACACCTTTGTTCTGCTCAGGTCATTCCATTTTTTTACTTTTTCTCTGCTCAGGTCACTCAAATGCAAGGTCCGGGGCGGATCCAGCCCACAAATAGACAGGATAAAAAGTCGTGTATATTTGTAAATACACGGCCCAAAAAATAAGACGCGGCCCATGGCCCGTGGTCTCATTAGGCTATATAACTCAAATGGTAACTTTTGAAGAAGTTACCATTTTGTTCTTTTTTCATCATCCAACTGCATAATAGTAGAATTATGCGTTATAATAAACTGAAGTAAATACTAACATGTGAAACCAGACAAAGTTTACATGCAACCTAATAACGGAACTAACGGTGTATGAATTGAAGTGCTAACTAGCAGCCATGACTAGGATTTTCGTGACGCGTTGTGCTGCTGAAAGCTGGCGTGCTGCCTGCGCCGGTCCACCGCCCTAATCGTCTGGCTTATCAACCACCTACCAAACAACATTAGTTTTCTCTCAGAATAAATTAACCACTAGCTATCATTTAACATTACTTTTTTTTCTCAGAACAAATAGCATCAGTCACCGGCCACCAGCCAAACGAACAGTACATGCAAAGATACTGAGCCGACATGAGAGAGGAATAAGGCAATCAGGTGCGCGATTCTGACTTGCTCCCACGGTAATGGCCAGTATGGGCACACATTGTTTGAGAACCAACGATGCCACCACTTGGGCGGCTGCCGGCATGCCGCACATGCGTTGCAGAGCATGAGCGTGGTGCGTGGCCACCGTGGGATCTGTAATCCGAGGTTGTCACGAAAAGCTAAGGCATCTGCTACAGCAAATTGCATACTTTGGTGTAGCGTGATTGTATTGTAGCTCCCACCCCACCCAAACCGGCGGCACTGGAATTTTGCCAAATCAATGCTGCAAATTTTACTGTTTCTTCAGAAATTTGCTGAACTAGTCGATGAATAAATCGTGCTTCTACGTGAACTTTTAATTCTGTGAGCAGAAACAGATATAAAAAAACCAGGATCAAGAGCTAATTAATACTTTCCACTCTCATTTAATTTGATAGATAGTTATAATATAGGAGATAATAAGTTGTGATAGAATTTAGGTATTTTTACACATTTTCATCTATATATTATTTACAATTTTTTAAGTCCTATTTTCACTCTTCAACTATAGCAGAAATAAGGTTTTCAACCCACTACAAAACTGAATAAGGTGGGCCATCCAACTGGCAAAACTGATGAATTTGGCCCTTTGGGTGGTTTCAAGAGTGATTTTTTTATTATGTTAAAATTTGAAAATTTAGGTTTAGTTAAAAATTTCATAACTAATTCATTTTGAATTTAAAAAATCAAACTGGGCCAAAAAATTATGAAAACCTAACATTTGTAGTGGTGTTCTATTTGCCACTATTTGAATCTTGTTCAATTCTAAAAAAAAGAATCTTACTTGTTCATGTTCCTTATGTTTTTATTACGAGCAATAAAATACTAGAAATAGTAATAAATATGATTTAAACAGCTGCAAACATATTATTGATCCCATCCAAGATGAGTAATCCTATTAGTCCTACATGAAGTAGTAAGGTTTTGTTTGGTAGCTAAAGCAAGAAAATCACGTCTAAGGGCAGTCTCAATGGAGGAAACTAACACGACTCTCATAGCACAAGAAATAATCATCTATAGGAACTATTTTTCATAGTGGTAGTGTCTTCGAGTAATAATTATTTTCTCTTTCTCTCTCCCAATTTCACCAATGGTGAGCGTTGCATTAACCCCATAGAAACTAGTGGTTTCTTCCCAATGGCAAATTTATGGTTTCTTGTGCATTGAGTCAAGAGTAGACATGGTTTCTCCATGAGGAAACCATTTTTATGATTTGTACTATCTTTCCTCATTAATTAGGCTGACACATCACTATTTTGCTTAGTTGGCAAGTTATTTCATAGGGTTAGAAACTACTATAATATTTCATTGGAAGTGCCCTAAGAGCAACTCTAAGAATTTGTCAAATTTTACTTGACAAATCTTGTGTTTTGCCAACTTCGAAAAAATATGTCAAGTAAAAAAAAGAGTTCATCTCCAACAGTTTGGCATAATTCACTTGCCAAATCTAGATCTAACTTACATCAGGAACTCTGAGAGAGAAACAAAATTATGTTATGCCCTTCCACCTCTTGAAAACTTACATCAAGAACCCCGAGATAAAAACAAAATTATTTTTATGCCCTTCCACCTCTTCTGGTACGGAACGATGCGTCGTGGATAGGTGCGCGCATATATGCGCGCGACGAGGGGAGGGATGCCAAGTTGTTTTGCCAAACTGTTAGAGACTATTTTTTTATGTTTTGCCAAAATTAGATGGATGTCAAGCTAAGATAGCAAACTGTTGAAGTTGCTCACATCATTCGCCAAATCAGTGTGGAAGGAAATGCCTTGCCGCTTTTCACCTTAACACACGACGACACCAAGGTTAATTTTGTGCCACGCAGTAGTTCTAGTAGCAGCCAAACGTGTGATCAACTCAATCGATGGCACGCTCAAGTGGCCACCAAATACAACCTTAAGCTAAACAAGGTGTTGAGGTTCCTAATAAAACTACTTCCTCGTTCTAAAATATAGGTCTTTTAACTTATTTTTAAACACGGTTTTTCAATGTACTCCCTCCGTTTGGATTATAGGTCTTTTGACTTTTTTAACACTAAATTTGACCATTCGTCTTATTGAATAAAAAATTATACAAACATAGTAAAATTTAATTTAGCCTTGAAAAAAAATTATTAATAAAGCAAGTCACAACAAAAAATATGATATTTTGCACAATTGTTTTTAAAAAACGAATGTCCAAACTTGAAGTTAAAAAAGTCAAACTATCTATAATTTGGAATGAAGAGAGTATGTAAATATGAGTATCTAAATACATAGAAAATTCTAATTTCCAGATCTGTCGGGTGCTTTAGTCCTTTCAGACATATGTCGGTTTTTAATAAATATTTTTATAACAGTATACATATGTTAGTTTTTAATAAATATTTTTATAAAAATGAGTAGTCAAACTTATGTTTTGGAGACTGTGTCGCTATCCTAAACGACTTGTTTTATGAGTATGGAAGGAGTATATTTTATGAACGAACAAGCCAACATGATATCATACAAAACTATATAAGAGGTTCTCACTAAGAAATTCTCTCAACTCTCATCCATCCGCGTCATATACATATGCACACACTACGGTCATTTACTACCCCCTCCCCCGTCGGCCACCCATCCACCCACATGCGCACAACAGCTCAATCGACCAAGCGCGCACAACAGCTTAACCAGCCAGCTTCTATATTACCCAGCATGACAGCTCTCAGCAACTCAACCGGCTCTGGCACCTTAATAGGCTCACGAATGGTGGTAGATGAAGAGCCTCCGTGTAGTCCAAATAAAAGACAGACACCTCCACCATCCAGTATCCGGTCCAGCAGGCTGCAGCTGCTCGCCTCCATCGTCATTCTGCCACAGGTGCGAGAGCAACCTGCAAGCCCTTCGCACGTCGGCGTCCAAGCCCTTCTGGGAGAGCCCCGAGGTAGCAAAGCTGATGACCTCACAAGGCATCAATGGTCGTCTGGTGCATGTCATCGGTTTGCCTTTATCTGGCTTATGGTGGTGAACTGTGATATGATGAGGCAACCGATCTGCATGCAGGTACTGATGAGAGGCTAGATTAGGGGTGGTCATTACCGCTTTCAATCTTCTGACAATGGCTCCTGACCAAATAAATCGTCGCTTCACCCGATCCGATCAATCAGGAGCGCAAAAATGTGATTCACCCGACTCCTGCTAAACACGCATGGGATACTTTGGTTTTTATTAAACCCACATGCAAACTTGCTGCGTGCATACACCTGCACACTCGAGTGTCTACATCACCTACATGCATGCACACTCAAGTACCTACAAGGCTACAAGTCATGCACACTTGAATACCTACTCTACTCCTACAAGGCTACAAGCCATGTATGCAAAGTCACCCGCATGCAAGTCATGCATGCATAGGTCAGAAGCCCCCCGAGCTAACACACGCATGCATAGGTCGGAAGCCCCCCGAGCTAACACCACCTACAAGCTCCAAGAATGCAGTCTCGCAACGGCTTGCGGCCGCATGGCTTGTCCACACCGTCCAGCACCGCTTTGTGATTCGCGCTCGGTCAACACCACAGCATTCCCGTGTACCATTCCCTTTCCGCTCGATCAGTCGTCGTTTCCCACAGCTTCAGTCGATCGATTCCCATACCTCGTGAACCCGTCCGCCGCCTCCTTCTTCCTTCTGCCCCTGCGCCGCCGCCGAGGCTGTGCTTGCGCCGGCGCCGGCGCCGCCGCTGCTCATCTAGCCCGCCGCCCTCCTTTTCTTCCTGCGCCGCTCCTCCCTCATCCTCCTCCATTTACGCCGCCGCTGGGTCCTCCCTCTCCTCTTTCCCCCGATCTACACCGCCGCCGCCGCTCTCCTCTTCTCCC
Organism: Cenchrus fungigraminus; assembly: GCA_036936925.1. Taxonomy (NCBI): domain Eukaryota; kingdom Viridiplantae; phylum Streptophyta; class Magnoliopsida; order Poales; family Poaceae; genus Cenchrus; species Cenchrus fungigraminus. The sequence continues at coordinate 95,561,938 of CM072774.1, read as the reverse complement.
TGCACCGCTCCCCCCTCCTCTTCTCCTCTTCCTCCCTGATCTACGGCACCGCTCTGCTGTCCCTTGCGCCGTCGTCGCCGCTCTGGTCGTCTCCTCCTTCCCCTTGCGATGTCGCCGCTCTGCTCGTCAGCCTCTGTCAGATCTAGATCAGGTGTCCACTTCGCCGGCGCCGAATCCTCTGCCATCGAATCCGCCGCGGCCCCGCCGTCCCTCTACCGCCGGAGTAGGATGACGCACGCCGCCGCTCCCGCCATCTTCTAGGTCGCAGCCGTCAGGTTTGTCTCCTGGGCAGCGAGCCTCTGTTCGTTTGTTTCTGAGAGAATAGTAATTGATTAGCAGCAACATGGCTAGTAGTGGTGTCGTCCATTTGTTTCTGTGAGGGTAAAAATTGACACGTAATTGTTTGAACTGATGTGTTGGAAACCCTGATTATTCCATGTGTAGGATATTCCATTACTGCATATGGGCATTTAGCAGTAATTACAACTTTCCACCTGTCATAGCAGAGTTACAGGGTGCATTTAACTTAATTTTTTAGGATCATTGTGTTGTTACTTGGAGGATATTTAACTTAATTATTTATTAGATATTTTTAATAGTTTAGATGATGTACATAATTTTTAGGTAACAATATTCAATGAACATCTTTTTATAATTATTAATTAGTCATCAAAACAAGTTTTAGATGGCGTTATCAATATTTTATTCTACACGAATACGGATAGTGTCGGATAGTCCACATTTTTGTCGAATACGAATATGGAACCGGATAGAGAAAATATGAAAAATCAAATACGAATACATCCATTTAACATGCTTATTAAAAATGAATACGAATACGGATATCCATATTGATGTTTTTATTGAATACGAAATCGAATATCCCGACATCCGAATAGTACGAAAGAAGCAATGATTTCATAATTAATGTGTTTTAGGATAAATGACAGCAGTGTTGCTGACATGTTCCTCTTCCTCTAGTATATTTTACTTTCTGTCTTTTGCTGTATGTTCCCATCAGTAGAGCACTGAAAATTTTACATACTTGCTGTTTTGTCTTTGATAGATTTGGATCATGTTTCTTATTTTAAGCCCATGTTACAATGTTACACACTGATGTACCTTATTCAAATCTCAAGTCTCTGGTACTAGCTAGTTGACTGTTCTGCAACCTTTGACAATGTTAGTCTGCTGAAGGATGCCATAAATCATGGGTGCTCCATTGTATTGGCAAACAAGAAAACCCTTACAAATGCTTATGTAATGCTCCTTGACTTCCTCTTTTCTGCAAATATTCTTTCTTAATGCTTAATTTTATGCTAATAAGCCTTACAATACCTTCAGAACATGTTTAAACAAGTTATATGATGACCTTGTTAGTTTTCTATGTGAAACAATTATGTAGGGAAATTACTAGTTAAGTAAGTAGTATTGTGTGAGTATTGAGAATTAATCTGGAAAGTGTCTATCTGAATCTTGATTGTATAAATAAATTATATGTTGTCACTTTTCATGGTATATAGTCATATGTGCGTTAAATTAGTTTGACTTGGTTTTACCTGTGTTGAAAAGAAAAATGGTATATAGTCATGTGCGTTAGTAGTGCTTAGTTTATGGAGAAACAAGGGGAAAATCTGTGTGCTGGTTAATATCTAGAATGTATATATTTATGTTAATTTGGTATTTTTCTGAATTAATGTGGCATATCCTTCTTTATTTAGGTTGAATCTGTTGATGACTATGATGAATATTGCCACTATGTACCTGGGCTAGTTGGATATGACTCTCCAGACTGTTTCATGCTACTGGGACTGAAGATCTGCATTGATTAATGCTGAAGACTGCCTTCAGTACATGTCAGCTTTGAAGGATCAAGCCATTTTTCATTTTGTGCAATACCCCAGGTACATAACTGGTTAGACTTTGTTGCCTATTGATGGAATACCTAGTTTTACAAATCTACATGAGTGCTGCAATAATAAATCTTAATTCTAGATTGATCACTTTTATTTAGCATTTTAACTCAATCTGCACATAAACCCTCTTTCTAAATAGTAAGATGAGATGTGTTTATAGCTCTGGGAAGATATGCTAAAACTCTAGTAGTATCAACAATGAATATCATAGGCCAAAACATGTCTAAATTTAAGGCGTAGCTACCTGCTTTTGTCAGACAAAATACAACAAGATTCGTGTTCTCTTTTGAGCATGTCGTAATTGAACATTCCATCATCAAATCGAAGAGCTGTATTATTTCAACATAGGCACTAGGCATACCAGTCCATATTAGTAAAATGAAGCTTATATTATGGTGTAGTTTCTATTAAGAATAAAAATTTGCTAGCGTTCCTTGCACTTCAATTCAAGTATAATAGTGATTGATCATCAATACCATCTGACAAGGTGTGGTCAGAATCTTAGGATTGAGCTATTCTTTTCTTTGTGCACAACTGACATGCTTGTTCTTAAGGACTATTACTCTCTCTATTTCCTAGATATAACCAAATCCTGGGCATCCTAGCTTTTAAAGTAGTTGCTTCTTGTAGTAATTGTTTACCAGTAAAAAAGCTTCCTTGATATACTTGAAATATGACATTTTACTTAATCGATCTATTGGCTTTATTCTAACAATCTCATTTGTGAGGAACTAGCTAGTAATCATTCCTGGTTTCTTGACTAGTCTCCTTCTGTTATAATGAAGTATTTTCTAAGAAAACTTATGAAGAACTTGTTTCCAAATTATTTGAATCACTATTAGCATCACAAGTGTCACAGCACATCATGAAACAAATTGGATTTTTTTATAGTCTTGTGCGAGTACTAATTAGATGGTCTAAGCATTCATATAGTAAAAGATCATTTTATTACCACGGCAACAACCATATGGAACATGCTTAATTTGAGTGGATTTTTAATCTATTTTAGCTCATAAACTATCACTAGTGCCACATTTTTTAAGCTACCATTCATATATCAAAATGTGTAATGATGTATCCTTTTCCCCATTACTTTCTACCACTTTGGTAAATTGTAATGTTAAATTTGTTTTGAACGAGTCCAACATAATCATAGCTTGTATAGTGCACTACTGTGACTGTATGCGAATTCTCAATTAATTGCCACATCTAGTTCTAGTAAGCAAATTACTTTAGTACTTGCATCAAGCTCTTCTAGTTCGTGCTCGTGTTTATTCCAATAACTCCTACCTTTTATTTTGATGCAAAATCAAAAGTAAAATAAGTTGTAGCTCATATTTTTGCATGATTTGCCTACCTGCGCTGATTTATGCAACCTTCCCGTATTGTAATTATTGCCACATCCATTGTAGCCTATAGGTCATGATATATATCTACTTCATCTAGCTGAGATATACTGAACTTAAATCTGCTTGGCTAAATGGCAATGAACACACAGCAAACTGGTTGTGTGCAGTTAAAAACTAGGTAAGATATATAATAAATTACGTGGAGTATATGTTTACCACAAGCTGAGAGTTGAGATTAGTTGTTTGTAGGATATGCATAGTTTTGCTTTGTGTTTGATATGTGAATACTCTATTGATCTTAGTTGTATCATCTGCTTGAGTTGGACTGCTAATGCTTGTTCTTACACATTTTTTTGATTAGTGCAAAATTATCTCTAAGAATTCGTAGTATATATGTGCACTTTGGCTGGGTGCTTCATACATGAATAAATTGTTTACATTTTGGCCATTTATTCACTAAATTTTCATACACAAGTTTCATCTTGGTTCGATACTAGTTCCTATATCACACAAGTTGAGAACTTGAGATCACTAGTCATTTGTAAAATGTGTCCTCACTGTGACTTGTATGTGAATAGGATAATGTTTAATTTAGTATTATCTTACTTAGTTTGGATGGGTTTTTCATTTTTATTGCATTGTACTACCACAGAGTGTCTCTACGTAGTAGTACATCCCTTGTAAACTGTACCTAGGAACTCAGTTTTAGCTATGGTAGGAGGTAAGGAGGTGTCAGGTGGTATTCAAATGTTTCGATGCCTCGGTGGATTCAGATAGTCAGATAGATAGAAGGGAAAAGTCCATGTCTGAGTTTACCGTTTGAAATGTTTGTAAGTTTGCTGCATGTGCATTTAGGGAATCTATGCATTATTTAATCGTTTCACGAACAATTATCGTACTATCCAGATGTCCAGCAGATGTCTTACATATTTTCGTATAAAAAATTATTTATTCAGTTTTTAATATCTATGATCAATATTTTTATTCCTAATAGTGGTATTTCCCGCTTCTCAGGCACTGTATTTCCCGCTTCAAGTAGCCCAGTCAGAAGCCGTCATCAACTCATCACGTTTATCTCAGGAAGATGCATTCTTTTTGTTGGTTATTGACTATAGTATCAAGCTGTACTTAGGTTCGTGTACTGTATAGATGAGGATCACATGCACCGGTTGCAACTTGTTTGCAAAAGGAGTGCATGGACCCTACATTACCTTTGCGTCAGATAATTTCCCAACGGTTCCCCCGCTATACTCTCTGGTACCGCCGTCTGTCTGTCACTCTGTCTACTGGTGGGACTTTGGAAACTTGCAAAAAGCGAGATGCTTGAACAGTCAGGAGACAGCTCTGTCCTTATTGGTGTTCTGAACTTGAACAGATGCATGCTCCGCATCATTTCCCCATTGCTATGCCACAATACTCTTTTAAAAAAAACTTAATGCCGTAATACTCTGGAGTAGAATATATTTTCATTCAATTTCTATACAATTATTTTCCATTAAAACGATGCATTATTCTTCCCAGCTGCCTGATTGAGATATACGAGACAATATACAACTTAGAAGTATGTCGGTTACTGATGTGATTTAGCTGGGCACAAAGTGTTTTTTTCCTTCTCACCTTGTCCAGAAATGCTTTTTCTATGAGCATAGCCATGATGCTGACTACTGGAAATGAGATGCAATATGCAAACCTGAACCCTACGTGAGTGGAAAAAAAGATTTATCCACGCCGCAACAAATCCATTTATCCATGTGCCAACAGTAGAAACCGTGGCTCATGTCATCCAATCCATGCTGATATCAGAACTGGAATGTGTAATCGACCCAAGAAAGTCGTCCTGAATAATCGTCGTTTCCTAGCACCTCCGCAGCTATGTAGGCCTAGCTGTGCAATTTTGTTTCCTAGCACCTCCGCAGCTATGTAGGCCTAGCTGTGCAATTTTGTAGGCCCTAGCTGTACTCCGTCGTAGTTTATTTCTTCCACTCCCCCTCAGCGAACTGCCACCACGGTAGGGGCATACTCCCTCCGTATATGAATTAGTTGACGTCCTGGATTGAGGAAGACTTTGCAAAATAGATGTCGTTTTGGCCATGCATAGCACTTTTGGACGCTGTTACCCCTCACCAGGCGCTTCGTACAACGCGCATGCATGCAGCTGCGCACCCACGCGGAATGAATGCATCAGCACGCAAAAATAAAAAAAAACAATGTGCACCAATGGAGAATCGACCTCTGCACCTCTAGCCTCGGTACCAGCTGAGCCAACCAACCAGGCTAATCAAGTTTGTTGTTATGATGCACTCGCAATGGTATTTAATAAGGGAAAACTCTGCCCTAATTAATCACTTCTTGGTATGCTAAATGCTGTCCTAAACGTCATCTAAATCATATATGGAGGGAGTACTCCCAAAACAACCGGTCATCATTGCTACGAGCAGGAGTAGTGAAACTTTTAGGTCCTCGGTCTATTAGGAGTATTGAACATAGACTAGTTACAAAAATAAATACACGAATGAACTGAAAATTACGAGATGAATCCATTAAGACTAATTAATCTGTCATTAGAGATTGATTACTGTAACATGACGTTGTCTAATCATGACATAATTAGGCTCGTTAGATTCGTCTCGAAAATTAAGGTAGAGATCGTGGAATAGGTTTTGTCATTAATCCATATTTAATACTCCTAATTAGTGTCCGGAGATTGATGTGATGGGTTGTTGGTGAAACTTTTGGGAACTAAACGGGGAAATCCCCCCATTTAGTTCCCAAAAGTTTCACCAACTACGCGTCACATCAATCTTCGCACACTAATTAGGAGTATTAAATGTGAATTAATAACAAAACTCATTCCGCAACCCCTACCTTAATTTTCGAGACGAATCTAACGAGTCTAATTATGTCATGGTTAGACAACGTCATGCTACAGTAACCAATCTCTAATGACAGATTAATTAGACTTAATGGATTCGTCTCGCAATTTCCGGTCCATTCATGTAATTATTTTTGTAACTAGTCTACGTTTAATACTCCTAATAGACCTTGAAAGAGGACCCAAAAGTTTCACCGCAACAACTAAACGATGGATTCCGAACAACTAATTTCCGAACTAAACGAGGATGGATTCGGATGTCGGGATATTCGAATTCGTATTCAATAAAAACATCAATATGGATATCCGTATTCGTATTCGTTTTTAATAATCATGTTAAATGGATGTATTCGTATTCGATTTTTCATATTTTCTCTATCCGGTTCCATATTCGTATTCGACAAAAATGTAGACTATCCGACACTATTCGACACTATCTGTATTCGTGTAGAATAAAGTATTGATAACGCCATCTAAAACTTGTTTTGATAACTAATTAATAATTATAAAAAGATGTTCATTGAATATTGTTACCTAAAAATTATGTACATCATCTAAACTATTAAAAATATCTAATAAATAATTATGTTAGTCTAATATCACTAGTGATATACAATAATAAATTTAATATGACTAATATTATGTTATTTTTAATGAATAAATTATATTTACTCACTAGTAGTAACATATTATTTTATTCATCGATAAAGTAAATATATTGGTTTTGTTGAGCATATGTCATTCAATCAGACTTTTTTATGGGAAATCATAGATTAATTATGCTCATTAGATTCGTCGCGTAAAGTTACACTCATCTATGAAAAAATTTTGCAAATAGATTTGATTTAGTCCTCCATGCATAAAAGATTCCTTTCAGGTGAAAAAAAGTGCACCCTATCCAAACACTGCTATGCAGGTCTGTTTTCACTCTATGAGTTCCAATCTACTCCCTCTGTCCCAAAAAGAATGTCATTCTAGAAATTTTAGGACATATTATTAAGGAGGTGAAATGACCTCGATTGCCCTGTTTATTTACCATATTTAGTGCTAATTGATTGTTTGCATGCCCACATGCACATGCAGACATACCAAATTAAGTAAAACGACATTCTTTTTGGGACAAATTTTGAATCTTAAAACGTCATTCTTTTTGGAACGGAGGGAGTACACGAGGCGCTAGCAACCCAACCTCCACACCGGTCGGATCTAGGGCGGCGACGAGGAAGCACCAGCAGCAGAGGGCGGGGGAGCGCATCCTCTGCAGTCGACTGCAGAGTGCTGCTGCCACTGCGAGTGGGCCCTCGCGCCCATCGGCCCCACGCGGCAGTGGCTGCAGTCGACTGCAGAGGATCCCAATCCAGAGGGCGGAGGGGATCGAAGGGGGAGCTGTCGGAGGGAGCGAGCGATAGGAGAGAGATTATGTTATTACCAAATACCTGAGCGTCGACGGAGACGACGGCAAGAATCGCAGCAGCGATTCTACCGGCGACGACAGCAGCGACGAGGAGGCGGCACGGGGCCATGGAGACCAAGCACAAAAGCACAAGAACTAAGTACAACTACAAGGTAAAACTACTAGCTAAGGAGGCGGGAGCCCCTCTCCCGGCGCACTCCACCAACATCACGGCTCCGCGACGATGAAGATGATTGACGGATCTCCACACGATGCCCTTCGTCGTCGCTTGAACTCCGCACTGAGGAAGGCGACCGGCCGCGGGACATCTTCTTCGCCGCGACGCCCTCACGGCACCCACCTCCTCCGTAGGCCTTCATCCGCCGTCTGCTGGACTCAGGACAACTCGCATCGCCGACGGTGGATGAAGCGGAGCGGAACCTTCCGAACTTATCACGCCTCTGGTTCCGTGCTTGCTCCGACTTGTTCACCTTCGCCATCGACGGAGGATGCTAGTGAGGTAGTGGCTGCGGCGGCGCAAGCACGAGGTAGAGCAGGCTTCGACAGGCAGAGCAGCCCCAGGCCGCGGCGGCGAAAAGAAAGAGGCGAACAAGTACGGCCTGGCCACTAATGCAAAGGACTCTGCATCTGCTCTGTTCTCAGTATAAGATCCATCTAGATGAGGGGTATTTTGGTCTCATCAGTTGATAGTAAATGCACAGATTAAATGAAAATTATAAACAATTAGAAATTTAGGTAGCGTGTTATCAGTTTCAATGTTCCAATAATTTCTGGTGCCTTATGGTTGCTTAGAATTTCAACAGTCATCATTATATATAGATCTAAAAATTGCAAAGGTTATTTGTTTAATAAAGTTAGTCATTGACTAAGCGCACGTGAAATTATAGTAACAATGTTTGGTCCAATACAGATATTTAATAGACTAAACAATAGTCATAGAAGTATTTTGACGCAATAAGTGTTTTTTCGATAATAATTATTAAATTAAAATGAAGGTAATATATTTTTAGCACATCACATGCAACTATGAGACAAGAAAAAATTATTACCAGTCAAAATGGAATTATAATTATGTGTAGTTGAAAATAAAAACATAATCATGTGAATTCTAGAATATAATAATAAAAACACATTTGTAGTTTAAAACTTTAGAGCATTTTGCTAATGCACGTACATTGTTTTTTTCTACATCCCTGTGAAGCGATAATTGTCTAAGTATAACTCATATAAGAAAATCAAATAAAATCTACGAAATAGTGACGCTGAAACGACTAGTTAAGCACATATCGTAATTGAAATAAAATGTCCATAATAAATAAACAAAGCATTGAGTGGTCTGTTGGCGTTAATCAGAGGGTCCAAATGTTTACTACTGTAGCCATATATTGGATCTATTACGCCACCCAGGTAAAATTAATTTAAAAATACTTAGAAATCTATTTTATCCTAAAATAAGTACAGTCAATCTTTTTCCAAATCTGATCAACCCAGGCTGTGTTTAGTTGGTAGAAAAATTTGCCTTTTCAACACACTGTAGCAAAAGGTATATTTCGGCTTTTTGTGGTAAATATTGTCCTACCATGGCCTAACTAGGCTCAAAAGATCCGTGTCGCAAAGACCATCCAAACTGTGTAATTAGTTTTTGATTTCATCTACATTTAGTACTCCGAACATATATCTTTTGATGTATTTAATGTGGTGAGAGAGTGGAAAGGAGGAAATTTTACCCAACTAAACACGGCCCTAGTTCCAAAGGTCGTCAAGCTTTTTCCAAAGGTCGTCAAGCTTTTTCCAAAGCTAGTTGACCACACACACTGTTTTACATAGCAAAGCTGGTTCCCAACTCCGAGCACCGGGAAATTTGCGCAGCCTTTGATAGACGTGTGGCAGTGTAATGGGTCCCAGTATTGCTGTGGTCCCACTTTCAAGGACAAATTCGTCGCTCGGCACTCTCCTTTGCCCAGTCGTCCGTAGTGTGAAGCGTGCGATAGCGGCGCCGTACTGCTACATGTCCGTGACCTCCCGCGTGCAGAAATATTCCACATCATGTTTACAGCTGTTTTCAAACGAATATTCTGCCTACTTTGCAGCTCGCTCGACGCTCATTGCGCCCTGCTTGTTGATTGCTGCATACAGTACAACCGTTTGGAGCATTAAACAGTTCAACACACACGCTGCGAAAAGTTTCTGACTACAGTAGGTATATGGTGCGCCGCGCTGGTCTACTTGCTACTAGAAGCAAAGCATAGCACAGCAGCATATCACAGGCTACCTGCTCAGTACTGGCACTGTAATAGTACTCCCTCCGTCCCTAAATATAAGCATTCTCCGGTTTCTGTGATACGTGTTTGACCGTTCGTCTTATTCAAAAAATTTGTGAAAATACAAAAACAATTATGATATACTTCAAATATATACGATGATAAAACATGTCATAACAAAATAAATAATATTTTCATAAACTTTTTGAATAAGACGAACAGTCAAACAGAGACGGAAAAAGTCAACAAATGCTTATATTTAGAGACGGAGGGAGTAGAAAAATAAGCGGCCAGCAACGCAGCACTGCCACCTTTTCACCATGTCATGGCCGAGTAAGGTTTGTGACGTAGGTATCCTTTTCCTGATGTCATAGGGGTGCGGCGCGTTGGTCCACTTGCTAGCACAGGCTACATGCTCAGTACTGGAACAGTAATAGTAGAAAAATAAGGTTTGGTTTAGTTGGCAAATTTTTTGCCAAAAATTTGCTACTTTTTCAACTCTCTCCATCACATCACATTAAATACACCAAAAGACATATGTTCGGAGCAGTAAATATAGGTAAAAAAATTTATTAATCACACAGTTCTGTTGTACATCATGAGAGGAATCTTTTGAGCCTAATTACCCCATGGTAGGATAATATTTACCACAAACAAACGAAATGTGCTACAGGAGTTGGAACAGTTACTTTTGCTACTTTTTAGCCATCTAAACAAGAGTGGTCAGCAGCAACGCAGCACTCCAACCTGCAGCCGCAGCCTCGCAGGACCTCAAGTAGCAAAAGTAACTGTTTCAACTTCTGTAGCACTCATGTAGCACGTTTCGTTTGTTTGTGGTAAATATTATCCTACCATGGGGTAATTAGGCTCAAAAGATTCATCTCGTGATGTACAACAAAACTGTGTGATTAGTAATTTTTTTTACCTACATTTACTACTCCGAACATATGTTTTTTTGTGTATTTAATGTGATGTGATGGAGAGAGAGTTAAAGAAGTAGCAAATTTTTGGTAAAAAATTTACCATCTAAACCAGCCCCAGTCGTCCAGGCCCCTACTATACTGAGGCAGTGAAGTGTTGCCTCATCCTGCATGAACCCTGTGGTGGCGCCACAAAATTTCCGTTTGGCTGGTAGGACCCACGGGAGGGGGGTCTCTTCACGCTCTTTGGCATATTCGTAGAATATGTTGTTATTTTCATGACGCCATTATTCCCCAAAGAGCGTGCGACTGGTGGCCCCCTTTTCTGACCCCTCTTTTCCAGTATGTTGTATGTATAGTTTCTTTTTACAAGCTTTACCGTTTCATCAATGCTCAAATGCAGTTGTTACAAGATGATTTCAGAAACAAACTGCATTTCATTCCATTTCATTCGAGATACAGATACAAGATCATTTCAGAACATACAACAAGATGCTCAAAGGCAGAACAAATATGTTCAGACAAGCTAGCACAACACAACAACTCATTCTAGGTTCCCTGATTGCTACAAGCTCCTTCACCTCTGCCAATCCTTGTTTCAGACCCTCTAAGATCAAGTTACTTCCGATATTATTGAAATGCATGCCTAGTTACTTTCAAAATGTTCAGATAAGAACCCTAGTTACTTTCTACAACATTCAAACTAAAATCAAGTTACTTCTGATATGATTTAAATTCATGAATGGTTACTCCTTGAATATTTAGATCAGTACAACAACTTAATTACACTGTACAACATTCAAATTAAAACCAAGTTACTTTTGATGTGATTCAAATGCATGCCTAGTTACTTCATGAATGAAAATTGCAAAAATATCATTAAAAGTAGAAGAAAAAATATAATTACTTACTTTCTTTATAATATAAAAATAAAATTAGTTACATGTTATCACTGCATATGTGGTAGGTTTCTTCTAAGTCAGATGAATAATGACAAGTGAATTCCTAATTAAAAATAAAAAAGGGGCTGAGCCACATGATTTTTTAGAAAAACAGAATGAAAAATCAAAACAAAACTACCGCTAACATTGTTATTAAACTTTTTTATTTTTAAGTGTTGATAATGAGATACCGATAAGCTAGTCATGGCAAAAGAACATGTGAATCTAATCCTTATTTTTCAAGTAAACATAATATTATATCAACATGTGTTACATCCTATGAAATAAAAATTCATATTAGTTACTTCTTGTATCACCAAATATATGTTAAGTTACTTTGTATGGAATATAAATATAGAATTAATTAGTTACCTCTTATGAGATAACACATGTGGGAAAGTTACTTCCTATCATAAGTTAAGCCTTAAGCTTGTTACCAAAAAAGAATAGTGAAATGGTAGTGAGAAATAGCAGCTTACGAGAAATGGCCATGACAAACAAATATATATAGAATGGAAAAAAATACAAAAACTCATCCTAGACCGAAAAGAACACACAACTAGCAGGAATTATAGTCTATTGGATGCACAATGTAGTAAGGATGACTTTAATGAGTTTGTTAAAAAAACAAACTTCATCAAAACTAAGTCATGTGAGTGCAGTAGCTCTCTGCTGATCTTGAATGCCAACTTTTCTTATCTTTGTCTGGTAACATATTTTTTCAAGAAAATTTTATTAAAAAACTGAATAATGTTGATGAAATAGTACTGAATAGCTATATAGTTCAATAATTGTTAGGCTCGAATGCTAGAAAAAGGGTGTCAGTGACTTAAGAATTTCAGTTCAAAAGGTTCTTAACACTAAAAATCCTGAGTCGAAAACAAAATTATCAATAAAATTCCAGTCCTTTACATGGAAAACGCATCCTAATTCATCACTTTTTCTTTGCTAAAAAATTGCAGGAGTTAGTTCGTTTTCGCTGTCATTGAACCTAACATGTGTAGTACGTGCTTGATACTGAGACTCTAACTGACAGATGTTGAATTACTTAAAATGGTTATCTTAAATTCTTAATCATATATATCCTAACTTGCTGTAACACTGAATTGATGGTAAATAGGGGCATGTTACTTTATTTACAAAAATGTTGAGAAAAGTTACTTCTTTGATTTGCAACTTAGGGACATGTTACTTTCTTTGTAATATAAGTTGTTGACAAGTTACATCCTAAGTCAGATAAACAGTGACAAATTACTTCCTAATTCAAAATAGAAAAGGGAATGGACCACATCATTTTTGAAAATCAGAGGACAACAAAATCAAAACAAAGCTATTACTAACACTGATGTTCGACTATTGTTATTTTAAGCATACATAATGAGAGATCAATAAGCCAATCTTGGCAAAAAAACATATGAATCTAATCTTTTTTTAAGTAAACACAACATGTGTAAAGTGTTACATCCTGCGGAATAAAAATTCAGAACTAGTTACTTCTTGTGTCACCGAGTGTATGTTAAGTTACTTTGTAGAGAATACAAATATATAATTAGTTACTTCTTTTGAGACTACTAGCAAAATATAGTTGCTAAAACATCAAAATATAGTTACATTCAAAACCATCAATAATGCAACAAACTAACAAAAGATCAAGGTTCCAAAAAAATACATAAAAGTAGGGATGCTTCGGTGGGATGTATGCTATCCTGGAAGACGCTGAACTGTTGAAAATCAATTAACTTAATTATATCCTAATCCCTAAATTTCAATTTCAGCAAGCTTGCCGGAGACGGGAAGGAGGGGGCCGGCAGGGGCTGGATCTGGGGAGGAGCCGGACGGAGCCTTCAAAGAGGATGTGTGTCCCTTCTTTGACTTTTCCCCTAGAGTGAATTCGTGTCGTGAGCAACTAGCACTAGCTGTTCAGCAGCTATATACTGTAGTACTACTAGTAAAAGAGGGGTTGCCGATTCATAGTACAAGGTCCAAACTTCTTTCACCTTTGCCGTTGTGTCTCGAAGCCGTTATGGGCCCACATCCTGCGAAAGTTTCCGAGGCGAATGTGTTAGGATTAATTAGATTAATTAATTAGCGACCAATTAGATAATTACCTCATTAGCAGTTATAGGTTTATGCCTCTTGCTTGGAACACTCCGATTCACAAGATGTAAAGCTATTTTTTTTCTTGATTTTGTCATATTTTTTGTACTAATACTACAACCTTCCTGCATCAATTTCTAGTACTTTCAGATCTTGCACTTACAATTTTTGGTACTAGAAAAATGTTTAGTACTACAAATTTGATGGCATCAATTTGTGGTAAACACTAAGTGTATCAATATTTCCAACTGACAAACCAAGTGTTTTTTTACCGAAGGCCATACCTATTTATTTTATAATTTTTTATTCGGCCCTGTTAAACCAAGTTATAGTTTTATATAGATTTTTTTACAAACCAAGTTGGGAAAAATGGTCAACACTAACCTAATTAATCAAAACAAAGATTAGAGTTGTTTCTACTATATATGGTCCACACATTTGTAGTGTATTGACATATGTATGCATCATATGTTAGTATATGGCCTACATATTTGGTATTACAAGTGGTATGCCGTACGCAAGGTGATAGTGTTATTTAAACATAAGTTTGATTCCTCGGCCCGTATTTCAATACACATTTCCAACTTTAGTCCCATACTATTCAATAGAACAGAAGGTGGTTGTATTAGGATAAGTACTTCGAAGTAATGGTTTGCCTCATTGCCATTGATGTGTTATGGTCATGACATCAATCACCACCCTTTAAAATCATAAATCACCACTTTGATGCATACTTATGTTTACGTATTTAACTTGAATAATTTGGAACAGAGTGAGTATGTGACAGTTGCATGACTTGAATAGTTGAATGCTATTTCACCTTTTATTTTGTTTTATCCTTTTTCGAATTTAGAATATTTCTAGAGATAGTTTGAAGTTGTAATGTGCTTTGCTTATTTGAATTTTGCCAAACAAGTGTTGCTTTTTTTAAGACAAGCACGCGTTGCTTGCCTTAGGCCATGTCTAGTGGCTGGTCGAAAGCGAAACATCCTCCAATATGGCAATCTATTGAAACCCAAGAAGTTAATAACATCCTCCAATGTGGTCATCTATTGAAACCCAAGAAGTTAATACTTCATTATGGTTCCATTATTGTTCATGATTAAACTGTACATGCACTACATGCACAGATAATTGTTTTAAGCATATCCATCACTTTGGTAATTCCCTGACATTACAAATGATCTGCCCCAACCATTTGAAACACTCCAGCAGTTTCCGTCCTTCTCCTTCAGCCTTTCTTAAGTTGGCACAGAGCCAGAGACAGACCCCGTGGCTAGCTACCTCGGTTACCACCACTGCTGAGTGAGCTCCACCGCTGCTGGGCCCATGTGACAGTGACACAAAGGCAGGCGAAATGCACTGTTTTGCGCTGCTCCTCCGCTCCCATCGTTGTCGCAGTTCAGCTGCGTCGCGCATTAAATGGATGCGGACCCTTCCCACGATGGCATGCAGACAAAGAGAACTGTTGCTTTGACTCTGCAGACCTAGGGGGGGGCAATTTTTTATTGCCAACGGTCAGTGTCCTTTGTCACATGCATCGCTAGTACTGCACCATCCCAGAGCTCAAGGGTAGTAGACTCCTGCCAGATGCTAAAGAGTTGAGGCAACTTTTTGGAGTACACGTCAAACGGTCGGTGCAACTCTTGGAGCATATATACGTCAAACGGTTAAAACTTTTAGAGCAACTCTTTGGAGCATACGAGTATACGCCAAACGGTTGAGGCAACTCTTTGGAGCCAAACGGATGGGGCACTTGCACACTCCAAACAGTTGAACTGTTTCGCACCTGTTGCCCCTGATCCGCGTGCCGGGGTGATTCCGACGTGATGATGCGCAGACATGTGGGGGGGCCCACATGACGCGCAGGCAGCAGAACTGTAGTAGTATTCTTCATAAAAAAAGTAGTACAGTACTAGTGGGGTACTAACACTGAGTACTAATAGCACTGAGCACTTGGTACGAGTACTCACACAAACATACGGTAAGTAGCTAGATCAAGACAAATCTAGTTACTACATGCCACCCATCATTTGTCCATATGCATT
The DNA here is from genome assembly GCA_036936925.1 of Cenchrus fungigraminus. NCBI lineage: Eukaryota > Viridiplantae > Streptophyta > Magnoliopsida > Poales > Poaceae > Cenchrus > Cenchrus fungigraminus. The sequence continues at coordinate 95,546,120 of CM072774.1, read as the reverse complement.
TTTTTAGACGACATCCCTTAAGAATAATGCATGCAACCTGTGTGAAATAAACAAAGCCAAATTGCCAAACACTCATGAACAGTCCAATGCCATTGACCCAGAATTTGGTTAATTGAAAACGGAATCTGTAAAAAAATACCAAAACTAAATAAGCAACAGTTTCAAGCACGAAAATGATACATTCACACAAGTAAATTGAAACAACCAAATGCATTGTATATAAATATATACTGAATCTATGACGAGAAGAGGATCCTACAATTTACAGGTCACGAACAATATCTATCTATCATAACTAATTACTCCAAATCATTTAAAAAATTATGTACCTTGTTGAATGCCACTGTTGATGGGTAGGTAACTCATCCTAAATTTGATTGGTAAATGTGGACAGATTATTCATAAACACAAGATATGAATCATTGATCATCACCTAATTCAAGCACTTAGTTCATTTTAGGAATGTCTAACATATATAATTTAGCCAAGATTAAATTTTCAAGCATGTAGTTCATTTTAGTGAATGCCTAACATATATAAAAAAGTTGCAAAGCAAAAGCACAAATTTCAAATTCAGTAACTTTCGGTTGATACATGCCAAAAAGTGTGGTGCATTTTACTCATCACTTGACTTTGAAGAATTATTGGCTAGAGGGAGTACTGCCGGTGCTCTTGAAGTCATGAACAATCATTGCAAGTGTTTGCTAATCATTGCACTACCCTTGAACAAATATTGATGCCCTTTGGATGCTAAGATAGTGCTTATACAAGTGGTTTGGTATCTTTCAAGTCGTTACTATAAATGTGTGTAGCAGTGAAGTAGTACTATAATTGTCTTATTCGTGTTTCTATCATCTAGAGATATGAAAAAACAAGGCACTCTAAATGATGGCAGTACAATGCATATTAGTATAGCAATTCTTGTGTTTGTGTGTCTCTAGTCAGAAGTGGAAAAGGAGCTAGATGGGAGGTCAAAAGTAGCAGTAAGATTACCTGAGGCATGAGAAAAGCTACAGCAATAGCAGCAATGTAATTTGCTACCAATAAACCAGAGCCATGGAAGTCAATGTTTCTGACACCGAGCTTTGTTGCCAAAGTTGATATCTGGTACCTGGTGGGGGAAAACTTTAAAACTAGAATGTCAACTATTCAAACATTGGCATTTCTTTTCAAAGGCTTAAAGTAATTGGCATTAATCAATCCTAAGTGACAATAAGTCGAAGTTTAGCTTCAAATTCCTGATTACATGCAGAGCAATATATGCAAGTTTCGACCTTTTTATATTTGTAAAATCTTTTTATATTCCGTTCAACATTAGGACAAAAAAATGTTTTTTTTTGCAATGGAACCAAGATACAGGTTTAGAGCTTAGGTAAACATATTGTAATTTGAGACATATTATGTTTACCAATTATTTGGGACAGACGAGTGCAGCCTAACATATAGGTCCTATCAACTCCATCCAAATAATTCTGAGCCTAAGAAAAAAAATCTATTACTGATTCTAGATCAAGAGCAAGCTAACATGTAAGCACATTTGAAACTTTTTGCATAGTTGGTGGAGCTAAAGCAAGGGATATGAATAGTCAGAGTGCATGTAAAAGGACAACCATTTGATTGAGATACAAATGCATCATGTAATTTCCTTGAATGCCGAAATAATTAACCAAAATGTCCACTGAACTCCTGGGCATGGGTTCTTAAAAGTCTGAGATGGAGCTAGACTGTAGAGATCCATAGAGCACACAACAAAAATGTGAAATAATCGAGCGGCATGATAATTAGAAGGAAAAGCCATGGTCATTACTGCAAGTATGAAAATCAAATAGAATAAGCAAATAATCGATTTACTAGATACTCTCTCCATGGTGTAGATGAATGTAAGAATATCATATTTTAACAGTAATGTCATCAGTTAGCATGGAATAAGCAAGTATTACATATTGTACTTGAATAGTGACAGAATGGGATCTTGGATAAAAATGTTAAAAAGATAACACATATGCATTGTGTCCAGTCATCCACAAAGATATTACTAGGTTATTGGACAATCATTTCAGAATATCAGATTTAGCAGCAATGTCATCAGTTGCCATGGAATAAGCAAGTAGTTGTAGTTGAACTAATGACATTGGGATCTTGGAGAAAAGTGTTCATAAGACAACACATGCATGTCTGTAGTCATCCACAAAGATATTACTAGGCAATTGGACGATCATTTACTTATAACATCTAAACTTGTAAGTCGCTTGTTGACTACATATGGACAAAGAGCTATTTACCCAAAATAAAATTATGAGAACTATTCTTTGTTTGAACTTACAAATGTATTGGACATGAAGCACAATCCTGCAAAACAAAAATGTCCCCATGTAACTGCACATCATAATTTGCACATGACACTTTACATGACATAAGCTTCATAAATCTACGAGGTACATAAGTTTCAAGAATGAATTCAAAGTTGTTTAACAATTAACAGCACTGCAATGGTTTTCATGTTTCAAGCAATAAGAAACAGATGGCAATGATAGCAACATGTAAACATGCATTTATGCATCATGATTCATGATTAGTGCAAAGTTTGAACCCAAAACTTCTAATCCATGCACTGGTCTTGTGCAAACAGTCAAGAGTAACATATTCAGAAGAAATTGGGTAGAATTGATTATGGGCACAACTCAACCAGGATGAACCTTTGATTTGAACTTTAAATCTTACGGAACATATGTCAACATTCATGTTTGCAGCCATTTCATATCAAGAATCATGGTTAATATGCAACATAAAATGGCTAGTATTAGTAATAAGGGAAACATACCTTTCTTCAAAGGCACTTATTTGCTTTGCGCAGCATTTGCTCCTGAAAAATGGTTTAGTGACATATTATAATCCATCTTCCTTTGCAAGATTTGTAACTATATCTCCAAATTCGAATTCTATATTCAGTGTAACAGACCATGCACTTTTCATCTCAATGTGCTGAAGATAAAAATCAATAATCTAGCAGCAGATAAAAATCAATAATCTAGAGAAAAGAAACTTGAGGAATGTATTGAACCTAATCTTGCATAAGTGATGAGAGTAATACTAATATGATGTATTAAGAATAGTGCAATGTCACTGAATACCTTGAAATCTGAATGAAAAAATATGGATGTCGAATCAAACTTCAGATGACATGACTACTACAAGAAATCCCAATAAGTCGCGACTAAATAGATCGATGGAAAAATGCTAAAATGAATGTCTTACAGTGAGGAAACAAAATCATGATCCAGATGGAATCAGCTCCTAATCTAAACGAATGTCTTGAGGTATGTGGTATTTAATGGTATGTGGTATTTAATTTGCCGCTGCTCACCTCTTGAGCCTATGGCCGCTAGGCTGGATCCCCGATCAATCCAAAAGCATGAAACATGGTGTTACTCATAAATATCTGGTCATAATGATTATCATGGTTTGCAAAAAAAAGATATTACCAATACAGAATACAAAAAAGCAAGAAAGAGAACCATGACATATTTCTTAGTAGTACTTTATAGAAGGATGTAGTCTCACTACTTATCCAAGCAGCAGTACTAGTAATTTTTCCTTGCTTCTTGTCAGACTACAAATAAATGATGCACATGCCATTCGAAGATGGGAGCATTCCATAATTGAAAGCTTGGTTCATGATAGGCCATCATTCCACATTATTAAGGAACAAGGTGTAGGAGAGTTTAGTGAGTGTCAAGTCTCTGACACTCGTGTACATTTTAGAGTAAACAGATATACTCTGTAGTATACTGATCAGAGAAGAATATGTTTACACTTCAAAACTATACTTTCAAACTGCACTGCTAGTATGTACTTCAATCCAGATATTTCGTACATGAACATATTGTTCTTAGCAAAAGTCTATCGGTAGTTTGTGCTCAGTTGGTACTTGTATGAATAAGGAAAAAAGAACAGGCAGTGACGAGCGATTAATGGATGCTGGAAACTGTTCTCTACTGCACCTAGATACTATCAGATTAAAAATTTGGTGCTGAAGTGAGTATTTGAACATTTCTCTTGTATTTGTGCATTAACTAACCTTTTATGGATAAAAGGACTTATTGCTCAACTTGGCCATGCTTCTATTCTGGTAAGTACATGATTCATAAAACATTTCAAAATTGAGGACACCAGCAGGCTCCATACCTGGTTAGGATAAGAGAGTGGCACCTGTGAGATATGACATACAGAGGAGGCAGAATATCAAAATTGAGAATATTCACAGTTCTAAAAGATCAGATAGTAAACAATATTATTGGCAAAAAAACAAAACTGGGAAATGATCAGGGAGTAAACAATATTTATTACAGAAGTTGGTGAAAGCAATTTGATAGTACTTAAAGATTTCTGTAGTACCAAAACTGAAAGCATTAACAATAATAACGCACAAATTTTTACCTACTGACATATAACCAAAAATAAATCAAGATATAACAGCTTTAGATCTTCTGAATCGGCTGGTTCCAAGCAAAAGAAGCATAAGCCTATTTGAACACAACAGTCTAGCGCTTGCCTCTCTCAAAACCAGCTGTAGCAAGAGCCACATGCTAGCAATGGAATGAAAACCAAATTTAAAAGTTGAACCTACTACAAGCAAGACAAAAGTGCAGTTCTACAAATTGGAAGCTGGTTGGTTTAGGAAAAAAATACATGGTCCACAGGATGCGTCAAGATGCGAAGTGTTGTATTATATGGTATGAATCCGAAAGCAGAAACGAGGGATCTATGGAAGTTCAAGGATCAACGCAAAATCAAAGCAAGCAATGTATCAAATAGATTAGTTCACGGTGGTGTCTTCAAGGAGTACGTGTTTTAGATGGGTATTTATTTGAGAGTTGTAGGCTTGAAAAACAAAACAGAAATAATGGATCTATGTTTGGCGAAGAGCAGCATAGAGATCTGACCTGCTGTTTGCAACGGCGGCGCATCAAGTTGAAAAATAAAAGGAGTAGCAGTGATTGAAGACCTAAGCGGCTTTGCAGATCTACTTGTCAATGGAGGATGAGGGCTGGAGGGAGATATGGAGGGACGGGACTTGCGTTGGGGACGGATGCAGACGAGTGAGAGCGGAAGAGGCGATGGCGGATGACGATGACCGTAGCTTGTCAATGGCGGCCGGAGGGAGAGAGGAAGAGGCAGGTCGCGGATGCAGGGAGGCACGGGACATGGGATTGGAAAGCCGCGTGCGGCGAGGGCGAGGGTCGGGAATTCGGGATTGAGAAGGCGCGGCGAGGGTGGGACTCGGGAAAAGCGGGTGCGGGATGAGAGAGTTGACCAGCACGAATCTTCGAGCAATGGTGACCAACCGATAGAACATGCGGCCGCAACCCGTTCTGGGAAAACCGGGTTGGTACAAGCTCACTCCTTGCTAGCATTCCTAGTTACTAAGTCATAGCTAGCACATGTATGCACCTGCATGCTCTCACACTTTGTTAGCTTCCTAGCTAAAAGGTCTACCCCACAAGATAGCACCTACGTGCTCACACCTTGCTAGCATTCCTAGCTAGCACTCAACTATACTCATGCACCTGCATGCAAGCCATGCATGCATAGGTCGGGAGCTCCCCTCGCATGCGCCAACTCCTTCGACCTACTAAAACTCCGCCTCGCACGACTGAGTTTTGCTCCATCCGACCTACTGAGCCCCAAGTCTTCGCAACTAAGGAACTCCCCGAGGCTCCCAACTTGCCTGACAAGTTTACTGTGCCAGCTACTCCTGAGGACAGCGGAGCCCACGGCATGGGTAAAAGCTTTTCCCTGTACTCACGAAGACCGTGTATTCTCTCTCTACCTTCACATGTAAGTCCCCCTGGTTGATAAAAGGGAAGGCGCCAAAGGCAGCAGGGGAGATTCTTTTTTCTCACTCCACTCTGATGGAGCTCTCTCTGACCGTTCTTCTTCTTCCTCCAGCCAAACTGGAGTTTGGCTCCTACGCACACACACCACAGAGACTTGGGATCAAGCTCCCTCTCTCGCCAGTTTGTATCGCCCCACTACAAACCAGTGCAAACAACATGAGCAGCACGAACTGGACGTAGGGTATTACTCCACGGAGGCCCGAACCAGTATAAATCCTTGTGTCCCCGTTTGCACACCATCCGAGGCTCGATGCGTAATCCTTGATTTTATTTGCTGGCGGTTTTACCGCCACAGGTACGAACAATCATAGTAAATTAAGTGATATCCTATGATTATTTTTTGTCACTGATCTTCTTCTGTCAAATGTGATTTGTTTAATTTTGAATGTTTTTTTATATTAATCAGAACCGATAGTGATTCATAGTTTGTCGGGAGCCTCTCACAAATCCCGCGGTTATATATTGAAACGAGCTCCATTTTCCATCCTAAAATGTACTATGCAAACCATGACGTGGAGGTGACTAATTTTGTTAGCATACGTGACTGTGTTTACATGCATTGTGGATTCTCGTGGTAAAAGGTTGGCTGCACGACTGCATCCCGACGGAGAAACCCTTGTCATTACGGTCCTAATCACCATGATCTAGAGGCCAAAGCGTCACCAGCCATTGTGTCACGGCGCCACACTTTCCGGCTTCCGCCTGCTTCCACATGCCCCCCAGCAGCCCCCAGGTTGCGTCTAGAAATCCTCGAAACACCCCTGATTCACCGGCACACCTGTCCCAGTCCCTGCCCAAGGCGCCGCACAGAGCCCCACGCCGGCACGACCCATGGCACTCTCCCAGCCGCAGATCACGCCCCCGCGCGGCGGATCGGACGGTCGGGACAGCGCGGTGGCATCCCACCACCGCCCCCGCCGGCCTCCCCCACGAGCGGAAACCGCGGCCGCGGTCCAGGTGGAGGGAGGAGCCCCGGTTTCGGCCGCCACGCCGCGCGCGTCCGTGGTTTGCTGCCCACGAAGGTGGACGCGGGTGTGGACAAACGGGATATTTAACTATTTGCCATCCATCCGGATGGCACCTCTCCAGTTGCCATTCTTACGATTGCACTTACACATTTGCCATCCTCTTCCGAACGAAGCAACATATTTGCCATTTTTGATGACGTGGCACGCTGAATCCCGACTGCCACGCTGGATTGGGACACAAAATGACCAAATTACCCCCGCCTTTCTCATGCCTTTCCTCTCCCTTGTCACTTACAAGTGGGACCTACGTGTCGGTCATCTTCAACCTCCAGCCCTGTGACCTTTTGCTCTGTCCTGGCCCTGGTGTCGGCGAGCTCCGGCTGCAGGGGCGGCGGCGGTCAGCCTCCTGCGAGCGCCGCCCCCGGGAGGGCAGCATCCGCGAGGGCGTGCGTCACAGGATGAGATCGGCTGCGGGAAGCATGCGACGACGGCTGCTGGGGTCGTCACCCGGCCAGGGAGGGCATCGGCCGTGGGGCGCATGCGACGGGCACAGGAGGTGGCGGCCACCGCTGGGGGCGTCAGCCACTGGGGGGAGGGGCGTACCCGGGCATGGGAGCGCGGCGGCGGCCATCTGACGGCGTGCGCTGAGCACAAGGAGGGGCCGACCACCAGGGGCGTGCCCGGGCATGGGAGCGCGGCGGCGGCCATCTGACGGCGTGCGTTGACCACAAGGAGGGGCCGACCACCAGGGGGGCGTGCCCCCGCATGGGAGCGCGGCGGCGGCCATCTGACGGCGTGCGCTGACCAAGGAGGGGCCGACCACCAGCTCCCAGCGAGCATCTGAGTTTTGCAAGCAGCATGGCTGGAGGTTGAAGATGAATGACACATGGGTCCCACTTGTAAGTGGCAGGGGAGAGGGAAAGACATGAGAAAGGCAGGGGTAATTTGGTCATTTCGTGTCTTGATCCAGCATGACAGTAGTCCACGTCAGTAAAAATGACAAATATGTTGTTTCGTTTAGAGAACAATGACAAATATGTAATTGCAATCGTAAGAATGGCAACTCGAGAGGTGCCATCCAGAAGGATGGCAAATAGACAAACCGCACCCTCCTTCCTCTTCTTCCCCTCTCCCACGCTTAGCGCCGGGCCGGAGCTATATATAGCCCGGGCGCATCGCCCTCCTGGCTCCTCACACAGATTCGATTTGGTCTGGATTGGGTTGATTTGGTTTGGCTTGGTGGTGAGGTGCGGTGCTTGGAGTTGGAGGGAGCTGCTTTGTTTGGGATTCCGTTCGGGGATTTGGGGAAGCAAGAAGCAATGTCGACGGCTGGGAAGGTGATCAAGTGCAAAGGTCCGTGCTTGCTCCTCCCCTGTATCTCGATCTGTCAGTTTCTGCCCGTTTAATTTGGGGCTAGTTTTAGGGGAAAGATTGGATGCTCGACGGTCATCGCAAATTCTTTTGGGAAATTCTTGCGTTTTTTTCTTCCTTTTCTCGTAATGCTGATCTGCAACCGTGGGCAATTTGTTCTCTTTTCTATAGAATTGTTATCTAAAATGATTTTTAATGTGAAACTGGGTACTGTTGCTCTGTTCTTCACAGAGGCCGGCCGGCTTCCACTATCACTTTATGAGAAAAAAAATCTGCAATTTTGTTTTTTCTCCCAGAGCAGGATGTCGTTTTCCTTGTGATCTACGAATGTTGCAAATTGCAAACTGCAAGGAGGAACTTTTTTCCCTTGCCGGATTAATATGTTCAACTGACACTGACTATGTGCTAACTTGCGTGGAATTAATTGCAGCCGCTGTGGCATGGGAGGCCGGCAAGCCGCTGTCGATTGAGGAGGTGGAGGTGGCGCCGCCTCAGGCCATGGAGGTGCGCGTCAAGATCCTCTACACCTCGCTCTGCCACACCGACGTCTACTTCTGGGAGGCCAAGGTATCTACTCACCCATCCCCTTCCGTAGCGGTTCAGTAAGGTATGATGCAGCAACTCGCGGTTGACTTTGCGCCTTTTCTTGGCGGCTTATCTGTATTAGGGGCAGACTCCCGTGTTCCCTCGGATCTTCGGTCATGAGGCTGGAGGGTACGTTCTCTCCCCTGATCCACTTTATTTTGTTATAGTGATTAAGCGTCTATGTACTTTCACGTGTTCGTAATTTTTGTTCTTGCGCTTGGATTTATGGTTATCGATGCTGGTCTTTGTTTATTGGCTTCACTAGATGCAGATCAATCTGTTAGTGTAGCCTGGATTCTAGAGACATGTGAAACAGTCGTAAGAAATAGTTTGTCTTGTTTCAAATGGTATATCAATATTAATATGATCATCAATATTAATATGATTGAATATTATGTGTGGATACCAGATGTTCTTTTGGTGGACTATGATGGATTTATGATTATTTCAGCAGCAATTTCTTCATGTTATTCAGTATTTTTCAATTGAGACAATGACATGTACAACTAGGGGCTGAGTTAGTTGACTTATTTTGTGATGAATTTTCCTTGAAGTAGACTGCTGTCGAATCATTTAAGGTCTGTTATCCGAAGCAAATATGTTTATTCTACCTTGCCTGAAATTTGTTGACTTTTGCAGTATCATTGAGAGTGTTGGAGAGGGTGTGACTGACGTGGCCCCTGGTGACCATGTACTTCCTGTGTTCACTGGGGAGTGCAAGGAGTGCCCCCACTGTAAGTCGGCTGAGAGCAACATGTGTGATCTGCTCAGGATCAACACTGACCGGGGTGTGATGATTGGCGACGGCAAGTCGCGGTTTTCAATCAATGGGAAGCCTATCTACCATTTTGTTGGGACTTCCACCTTCAGCGAGTACACTGTCATGCATGTTGGTTGTGTTGCAAAGATCAACCCCGAGGCTCCCCTTGATAAAGTTTGTGTTCTAAGCTGTGGTATTTCTACTGGTAAGTTCATTCAGTACATTTTCATACGCATGCTACGATATGTTTTCCTTGTGATGCTGACTTGTGTTATTTCTCTGTTTAGGTCTTGGTGCGTCAATTAATGTTGCCAAACCACCAAAGGGTTCAACTGTGGCAATTTTCGGTCTAGGAGCTGTTGGTCTTGCTGTAAGTGCTGAAGCCATTCGCTTGTTCAATTCCCTTTCAACCGTAATGAGAATGTGTGTTGGGTTCGCATCTGATTACCCTGCATATATGCATGATTTAGGCTGCGGAAGGTGCAAGGATTGCTGGAGCGTCGAGGATCATTGGTGTTGACCTGAACCCCAGCAGATTCGAAGAAGGCGAGAATCATTCAGATCAGATTTTTTAAGTTAGTTTGATGTGTGAGGTACTCATATTTTTATCCATTTTTCAGCTAAGAAATTTGGTTGCACTGAATTTGTGAACCCAAAAGACCACAACAAGCCAGTGCAGGAGGTAACATCTAGGAGTAACCAGAAATTGTTACGTACAGCTTATGCAGAACTCGGCCATAACATCTAGTTTCATTATGGTTCAGGTACTTGCTGACATGACCAATGGAGGAGTTGACCGCAGCGTGGAATGCACTGGAAACATCAACGCAATGATCCAAGCATTTGAGTGTGTTCATGATGTATGTACACTGTTTATAAATGTGTTTTTCAGTGAGCATTCTCCTTAGTTCCTTAGACTCAGACAGAGCTCTAACAGCAATTTACTTTATCCAGGGCTGGGGTGTCGCTGTGCTGGTCGGTGTGCCACACAAGGATGCCGAGTTCAAGACTCACCCAATGAACTTCCTGAACGAGAGGACCCTGAAGGGAACCTTCTTTGGCAACTTCAAGCCACGCACTGACCTGCCCAATGTGGTGGAGCTGTATATGAAGAAGGTAAATGCAGAGAGCTGTTTCTTCAGTAACCTTGCCACTTGGCTAGTAGTAGTAGTATAGTAGTGAGCCTTGTGCTGAAACTGTTGGCACTTCCAAATATATTGTTGCTAATGTTACGACTCTGCTTTGCTTGCATGCAGGAGCTGGAAGTGGAGAAGTTTATCACCCACAGCGTCCCGTTCTCGGAGATCAACAAGGCCTTCGACCTGATGGCGAAGGGGGAGGGCATCCGCTGCATCATCCGCATGGAGAACTAGATTCAGTCGCTTGGTTTCATCCGGTTCGGATCGGGTCAATAAACACGGCAGCGCCCAGAGTGAGGCTGCCACTGATACACGCCTGTGTGTGTGTCACGTGAACTTTGGCATTGTCAATCAGTAGGGTAGCTTTAGGGTCTGTAATTATCTGTCGGTATTGGCATGAGTCTTGCGAACTGTCGTTCGGCTATGGTACCTTATTACCACTATGAGTTCCGGTCAATGGGCATGTTTTCTGGTTGGTTGTGATGCTATGGTTGGTGAACCTGTTCTGTTTTGTTGTGGTTGCCCCTGCTTTGTCTGCGAGCCGGTTGCAATTTTATCTGAATTCTCTCCGGTGGTTGTTTCCTCCTGTACAGCTTTGGTTCAACTTGTTTGCGCAGGGGGGCATACCTTCAAGCTCTATTGTGTTCGGCTAATCCAACTTTGGCCGGCTCATCTGCCATCCTCTTCGTCCAGCTTAAATCCCACACCTAAAAGATACTGCCACTCGTTCTTTCGTAAGAACAGTTCAAGCTGGATTTAAGATGTTCTAATTCAGCTTCTAGATGTCTGCTGCTTCAATGTTCTTCCGTTCTATGATTCGTCAAATTTCTACTACTCATCTAGCACGTTGAAGTGTACTACTTTACCACGGAAAATTTGCTAACAAACTGTCACAACAAAACAAATTTGCCGAGTGTCCGCGACACCATTGGCATTCTGGCCTCGGGCACGTGCCAGTTGAGCTCCACTGCTCCAGTAGCATCAGCAGCAGCGTCAGAGGAGGATGTAGCAACTGGCCTGCCAGATCCTTCCACTCCAGTTGCGACCAAGGGTGTGGTCCAAAGAATATCAGTGCCAACCTTCGTATTCATTTTACATTTTTCTTACAATAGCCCACAATTGCTGCATTACGCAAACTTGTTCCTGCTACATTTGGTATAAATCACAGAAGAATATTTTGTTTCGCTCTGCGCACATACAATATATAGATGATTAATGAAGACATAGATACGTACGTTGTTGGTTTTCTTTATCACGCAGGAGCTGTACGTGTTAATTACACAAAGGGATAGGAAGAATCTTAATTAGCAAGGATTTTACACAAGGGAAAGTAAACTTTATATATTTTAATATTTTCCTTTTATCTAGATATCTTATATTGGGGAAGTCTTGTGCGAGTCATAGTCTTAGCTAATCAGAAGTCATAGGTTCGGAGTATAAATATGTGCCTCCGGTTATTGTGAAAGATCATCACAAGATCAATACAACTCGGCACATCGCCAACCTTTTTACCTTTCAATTTACCTTTCTGTAATGGGCTGCATCGTCTTGATCTCCGGTGAAGCGGTAAGTCCAAAGTTCTACCAAGTTATCGAGTACCTCGGATCTTCGACTTATGGCTCATCGCTTCCGTCTCGATCGATGGTATTCACCCGTTATCCTACCTTGATTACAGATTGCATCAGCTGATGTTTATTTATTCTATTGTCTTGCTATTGAAAGGAATCGGATGCTCGTAGCCTAAGAGGGGGAGGGGGTGAATTAGGCAACTTAAAAACCTTAATCTATGGCTTCACTACTTTGCATAAAGTAAACTAGATCAATTCTATCTAGATGTGCAATCTAAGGTTGATCTAGTGTGAAACCCTCATCCCAAAACAAGTTTTGCAACCTATAACCAATCCTAGCATGATACTACTCTAGGAAAGTAAAGGCAAGCAAGGATTGCAAGATGGTAATGCGGAAACGTAAAGAGGGATGAGAGGAAGCAAACTCTTGACACGCGATTTATCCCGTGGTATCGGTAGGCACTAAGCCACCCCTAGTCCACGTTGTTGAAGCACTCACACAAGAGTATTGCTTCCCGGTCACCAAGTCTCTCCCAAGAGCACCACTTGACTCACCACAAAGGCTCGCCACTTAGACACTCGCCAAGCTCTCTTGGTCACCTTGATGCCGCCTCCACTAAGGAGCTTCTCCACTGAGGAAGGGGGTCTCCACATCCCCCGCACAAAGTGTCCTCGCCACTCCACACCAAGCCGGAGGGTCGAAGACGATTGCCGGTGAGCCACTTAGGCCCTAAGGCTTGCGGCGCACCTTGTACAACTTGATTCACTCAAGAATCACCTCACAAGATTGGCACAACCTTGCACTCACTCAGCTCTAAGCTAAACCAGCACTAAGCACACACACATAGCATATGCAAAGCCTATGGATGAGCAATTTAGAACTTGGATGGATTGGATATGATCTTCTAGGTGTCTCACACTCCTCTGCACTTCTACACAATCCAACAACCTCAAATGGGTGAGTGGAGAGGGTATAAATAGCCCAAGGCACCCAAGTAGCCGTTGGCTAACGGCCACTGAAAAAGGTAGCGTCGGATGAACCGATGCTATCATTTCAGGGCCATCGGTTCATCCGGTGCCCCATCCACGTCACTTAGCTGTTGCAGTCCTCTGACACAATTGATCCGATGCTATACACCGACGGTGCGTCGGTTCATCCGGTGCTGAAGGACTTCTCTCCAATACCTTACTGTTTGCATCTTCGAGATCGTCGGATGAACCGCTGCTCCACCGTCGGTTCATCCGGTGCTACCGCTCCAGTCTTGGCGCGTCTCTGTCTTGTTCAAACTGGGTCACCAGATAGACCGACGGTGCCCTCCAATGGACCGTCGGTTCATTCGACGCTTCTGACTTCACTGCTTCTCCTCTGCAATTCATCCGACACATCTACAAAATGGACCGTCGGTTCATCCGACGGTGCCAGTTGATTCCAGCCTCTGCGCAGTGTACCAAGTGCTCCAATGCTCGCTTCTAGGGATACCGTCGGTTCATCCGATGGTGTCTTTTCTTTGTTTTCTTCGCGTCTTCATTGTCATTTCTTCAACTTAACATACTTAACATGCCATCACTTATAGCCTCAAAATATATACTAAGTCCTCATTTTTGCTATAAGTAACTTAACATGTGCATGGTATGTTAACTTGTGGTATGACATGTTAACTTGGGCATGGTATGTTAACTTGGGCATGGTATGTTAACTTGTGGTAACATCCATGGGACCTAGGAATGCCTACAAAGACATGCTAGACAATGTGGTTAGTCCCATTACTTGTGTTAGCATGAATCACCAAAATCAACTCGAACAAATGGCAAATAGGACCATGTTCGCTACAACTATTTAGTTGCTTTAGCTAGCTTTTATCATGTTGAAATATACGATAGATTATTTAATAGTTGTTGCATCTTAATTTTGGTTATCTCGAGTTCCATTATGATTAGATCCATTGGCTTGTGAGGAATAGATTGATGCCCTGCTAAGTGCTTTTGGGCTGCAACTACCGGCCGCATCGTTGTGTTTTCATCTAGAAGTACTGGTGGTGACGTAGTTTAAGTCTTACAGGTTTAGGGATTGAGTCATGGTGGAGCAAGACCTCAACGTCACTTCGTTTCCTATCGTTTAACTAGTTGGTAGCTTTTACACACTGACCGATGGCGTTTACATGTTGATTTGTCATATCGGTCATGATCCGTCGGCTCCGCATATTTCAAATAGTCGACAGATTAGTACATATCTTATCCAGTTCGGCTTGAGCACCATGATCTTGTTAATCAGCTGATACAATGACATCACCTCGTCAGTTGAACGATCAAGCTGACTAGCACACCTGCGCAGTCATCGCGTGCCAATTCAGATTCAGAACTAGAGTTAAGCAGATCTCCCAAGTCATCATGTGCTGATGTTGGGTCCGCCGCCGTTGAGATTTTTGCGTCAACACCAACCCCCCTTGACTATGCCACTAACTGAAACAGTACCATAAGCTTTCTAGTTTGGCTGGTGGGTGGGATGCAAGTAACCATATTCATTCGGTAGTATGGTTGAAGAGTTGGACCAAGCCCGTTAGACTTATGGGCTGCAAGTACCTCATTTGGCAGTTTGGTTGAAGAGTTGGGCCAGGCCTAGGGAATGCAAAAAGGTGGAGCAAACTGGAATGCAAATACCAATTTTCCACGCCAATCCTATATACCTTCCGGAAGATTTTTTTCATCCCACCTTCTATTGTTTGAGATTCGTGCATACAGCCACAGCCGTTGGATCAGATACCCTCACCCACCTTCCCTCACCTGCCGCCTCCTCCTTCACGGCCTCACACCGCCGCCCCTGCCAGCCGCCGTCGCCCACGGCATCCCTGCGTGCCCGGGTGGGAGGTGGGGGGAGCGGCCGGCGGCGAGGTCGCCGCCGGCCGGGGTGGTGGTCGAGGCGGCGGTGGGTTAGGTTAGGGTTCGGGGTTGCCGGGTGGGGGCTCCAATGGCGAGGAAGGCGAGCAGGCGGACAGTGGGGGGAGCGGCCGGCGGTGAGGTCGCCACCGGCCGGGGTGGTGGTGGAGGCGGCAGACCTTAGGGTTAGGGTTTCGTTGTTCGGGGTTCGGGTTCGCGGGGCGCCCTTTCGGCGGACCTAGATGGGGGGAGGTGGGGGGAGCCGGAGGACCGGCGGCGGCGGTTCGGCCGGCGGCGGAGGCGAGGCGGCGCAGTAGCGCTGCCGGCCGAGCGGGGTCGGACCGGCGGTGGGCCGGTGACTGGCGGCGGGGGCGGCGAGGCGCGCCGGGTTAGGAAGGGCGGGCTGGAGGGCGGGGGTGGGTGGTGGGCGGGCGGCGCGGCGGCGGGGAGCCGCCGGCCGGGGCTGGTGACGGAGGCGGCGGGGGTGGTGGACCACCGTGGAAGATAAAGGAGGCGGCGGGAGGAGAAAGATGGTCTTCATGGGCCTTGGTGGGCTTATAGTTCCCTTGCTTATCCATCTTCCGGAAGGGAGATAGGAGCGCCCAATTTTCCATGCGGTGTAGGTGGGAAATCCTATCCATCTTTCAGAGGGTGGGAAGGAGTTTACTCTTCTACTGTTTGAGATTCGTGCAACAAATAATATTTACTAGATCTAAAGCAAACCCTAACCCTCCGCACACTACTCCCTACTCCCTCCACTGCATTGCGCCTTGCAGTAAGGGTAGGTACCAGCTCCCAGCAGTACAAGGCAGGCTCTGCTTCTTCAAGTTGCTCTGCTCCTGAACCGGAACACATGGTGACATGCTCTGCCCCTGAAATGCTGAAAAATATGGTTTTCAAACTGTGATACGATGATTAAAAACATCCAACTATGGCGTCTTGAGAGATGAAATCCGGTGCACTGATACAAAATGGTAGTGTCAGAAATGGTTGGACCACTTGGGCTCGGTCAGATTTCGAAATTGTCCAGTACTGGTTAGTTTAAAAAAGCAGAGCTGCTCTTTCGTCTGAAATGCATACTTCTGTTTATTTGAATGACCAGTTGAAATACATGTACTGTACTCACTTGATTGGATCTGGTACGTTTACTCGTTAGAATCCAAAGTTACCTACCGTACCACCGCAGTGCACTGAAATACCAAGTCATTCGCTCAGCCCAAATCGGAGATATGAAAAGCTCCTACCGATTCTCGGCACTAGGTGAATTGAGGTATCAGTGGCTCATCGGCTGTCTGACACGTCGACCCCAATGCGGGTGTGGTGGTTTTGTAGAAAAGTCCTCCAACTTTATACATATTGCGAAACAGTCCAGATCATCCCGACCATGCAGTAACCACGTCCATTTATTTTTCAAATACGCCCTCACAGTAATCTTTATTTCCACCCAAAGAAGAAAAAATTGATATGCATCTGTTTTTTGCAACCAACCCCATAAGCCATTTTGCGAACGCAACCCCCACCACCCTACCGGCCAGTTAATACCCCCCTGGACGCCGCAACCCCAAGCACCCAACCCTAACTGCTCCTCCACTCCCCCGCCGCCCCCTCTCGCCTGCTCTCCTCCCCGTCTGCCTCTACCGTCGCCGTCCCGCCTGCTCATCGTCCGACCCTCCTCCCACGTCGAGGCCCCCGAATCTCGGGCGGTCATGCCGTGCCCTTCCCTCACTCCCTCCTCCCGCGGCAAGACCCCCGTAGCTCTGACGGCGCCGCCGCCTTCGCTCACACTCCAGGCCGCACCCTGGATGTGGATCCTCCGATGAGCGGCCATGGCGAGACCCCCCCGGAGCTCGGGCTGCAGCGGCGCCTTCGCTCCCACTCCAAGTCGTGCCCTGGATCTTGATCCTGCCAAGAGCGGCCTTGTTCAACGGCGTCGGCAACGCCTGGCCCAACGACCTTGCGCTGCTTTGGTGTGAGTTCGTCGGCGTGGAGGGTGCAGCACCTCCAGGTACCGACTCTTTTCTCCCTCCCCTATCTCCTCCGCTTCACATCGCCCTTTTCCCCTTCTTCCTCTAATTACCCCCTCCTTCCAGATCTGCAAATTGCTGGGGGTGTAGCGGCGAGGGGGCTTCCATGCTCGAGCTCCAGTGCGGCGATGAACATGGGCTGCCATGTGATTCCCCGCCAGAGAGCTTGCCTTCCCTACCATGGGACAGCACAAGATTCAGGGCCTCCCCTTCATCAGCGACGGCAACAAGGCCTGCAACTAACCCTAGGTTCGCTTCCATTCCTCTCTATCCTGAAACCTAGGTTTCGCTAACCATAGCTAACCCTTGATTAGATTGCTCTGATGCATTTCCTGGTTACCACTAGGATTTCAAGATTCTACTTAGTTAGCTATTCTGTACGAGATATTAGTTGATAGAAATTTTCTTTTGGAGAAATTTGCTTCAGCATAATGTTTTCTTTTGAAGGAACTTGCCCCATTAACTGCATTGCCTCAACTGAGTGTCGGTGAATTGTTCTAGATCTCCAGAAGCTTACTTAGTGATTTGATGGCTTTATTCCGTATTGACCAGTAGCTTAACTCGCTTTGACTCTAGCTGCCTAAAATTAGGATGTGTCTGGGAGTCTTGTCTGGTTCATCCACAGTTGTTGCATGCTCGAGCTTGTAGATTCCGTTGCTATCTGATTCTACTTGATCTTCTTTCTACTCCTGTCCAGCTCTTTTTACAAGCTATATGAGGTCTCACACCAAATTATCGATTTTACTCGAGTGCATACTTGTTTGACATAGACTGACCTGTAACATGTTGTCGTGAACCAGTTTAGCGCTGTGATGTCTCGTATCTAGATATGATTGTTTGTTTAGCACTGCATTTAGTTTGGAGGATAG
This sequence comes from Cenchrus fungigraminus, assembly GCA_036936925.1. Classification (NCBI taxonomy): domain Eukaryota; kingdom Viridiplantae; phylum Streptophyta; class Magnoliopsida; order Poales; family Poaceae; genus Cenchrus; species Cenchrus fungigraminus. Next base: position 95,528,065 of record CM072774.1, on the reverse strand, counting down.
GAGTGCTTGAGGGACTTTTTTCTTTTTTTCTATGTGATACTGTGCTATTTTGTTTAGAGCACGACGATTCTCATTTTTTTTCATATTTTTTTGAACTTTACAAATTCATTTGCTCCTACTGAATTGCACTTACAAGTTCTCTTTATTCCTGTTGCCAGGGGAGTCTGTCCGCTCCTGCCTGAAGCTTGTGTTGATCTTGTCTACTCTAAGTTACTTCTTTGCTCTACTAGAAACATCGATAACATTATGTTTTGCTAAGTTTACTTGATAGGAGAGCAGGATTTCCTAAGATGGCCTATTACAATAATAGTCCAAAACATGTAGGTTAGCTTATATTCGAAATTAGAGTTGTTATGGGGACGGACAATATGTAAATATGCCCTTTTATTTGATGGTTGTTCAGCTGAACCCTCAATGCTCAGTCTGAAAAGTTTACATAAACTGTGTTATATGTTTACAAGCTATAGTTGCTTTTTTTCAGGTTGCTTGCAGCGGGAAGGAAAAGGAATCCATTGGTGTTGTGTGCTGCTGGGTGTGGGTGGAGTCTGAAGTTGTGTAGCTGCAACACGGTGCAAGGGTAGGTTCAGTTTCTCTTCTTCCCATAGCCTTTTACCTTTTGCGTTGGTAATTGAACTTAAATCATTTCAAATTAAAATCTAAGGAGAAATGCTATTGAATTTGCTTCTTACAGCCTATATAACCACATGGAACAGTATTGTTGGGCCAACTTTGATTGTTTTTTTAGCACAATAACCTTCTGAACTTCTAATTGCTTACAGTTCGGATCGGTTCATTTACCTTTTCTGATATCGTTATTCTATGGTTCCTTACAGTTCCGGCGAGGATATCTAGATGTCTAGCACGAGAAAGAGGATGCCCTCCTTTTGTCTGCCAGTTGTCATTTGCAGCAAGTCGCTCGCTTCTCGACATGTTTCGAAGGCTTGAGCATGTGTCAAACAACTAGATGCATTTTGGTGGTTTGATTGCTGTAAACTGTGACCTTCTCTTTTATTTGATGTCTTCAACTTGCTCTGTACTTAGCATGCTTATTTAGATCAGTATCCCAAGCTACCATCTTAAGTGTTCGGTAGCTAAGAATCCTGATCATAATGTGTAATATATTGCTAGATAGAACTCTATGGGCTGCAGATGATTGAAATGTGTAGTATGTGGCTAGACAGATACCCTATGAGCCGCAAAGGCCAGATGATTAGCGATGACGGCATTGATTCATACTATTTAATCAATTCAGCCGGGACAAATGATGTGTTAGTATACTTTTCATGTTGATTTTCTTTTGATTATGTTAATTTTGATCATGATGTAGTGCGCTTTTGATAGGGCGCGCATCGCGCACGGGATTATTCTAGTACAATTCAACGCACTTTCGACTTGAGATATCCTAGTCCTCTGTTTCATACTCTGTCCCTCAGTCCCTGCAGTTGATTTCACTCATCTGTGAATCTGCATGTGTCTTTTGGTAGTCTTGTTCAAGTTCACTCAAGTACTTGCTCTAAACATTGTTTGGAAAATAAATATGTATAAATATATATGTACAGGTCACCGCATCATAAACTAAAGAATTGCACCATTCTGGTGTCTGAACTACAAAGTAGTACTCCCTGTGGTTCTATATTAGAAGTCGTTTAGGACAGCGACACGGTCACCAAAGCACAACTTTGACTTTTCTTTTTTCTATAAAAATCTTTATTGGAAAATTATATATGTATATTTTTATGTATGTAATTTTCAAGACAAATCTATTTATATGATTTTCACATCTTCAAATTCAACGACTTAAAAGTTATTCATAATTTATATTCCTAATGTTTGACTAAAACCTTGTCCAAAACGACTTCTAATAGGGAACCGGAGGGAGTACTGATCAAAATGAACGGATAAAAAAAAGAGAATAAGCCCCAACGGAAGAAGAACCAGTAACCGATAAACTCAGAGCAACCCGGGACGCGAGTGGAAGGGGAACTGGTGCATCACGATCGGGGGAGCCTTCTGATGCTCCCTCTTCTTCCTCCTCCCCTTCCCTTCTGCCGCGACCTCACCCGGCTCACCGCCCATCTTCACCTTCTCCTCTCCGATCACCAGCTGTAGCTTGGCCACCGGAGCATCTCCTCCCCGCCGTGACGATTGCTTCCCGGCGGCAGGTGACACCGCCGCGACGGCAACGGCACCGCAGCACCCTCCTAATCCCAGCACCATGGCCGATCTTCCTTCCTTTCAACGCTAACACAATCTATCAGCTGGACAACGTGCTGCCTCCTGATCGTGTTTGGACTCTGGTCTCTGCTACTTGTTGCTCCTAGGATCTTGTAACTGTTTGTATCCCCGTGTCTCGACTCTGAGTGGTAAAGGTATTTATAAGCCGATGGTTTCTTGAGCTGCGTGGGTGCTTCTGTTGTAGCCGGGGAAGGGGATCGAAGGAGGGAGAAAGCTTGAAGCTTCGTCCAGCAAGGCTGGCCCGGTGAATGGAATTGAATTGAATTAATCTGTGGACTTGTATTGCTCAACGTGCTGACTGCTGACGCTGACGGCCTGACGCTGCCTTGGTTGCCAAGCTTGTGCTCCAATTGACTTGGTACATGAGCCAGACAAATTGGCACCTGACCTGTAGAGAGAGGAACTTTCTTGTGAGCGAGAGAAGAGACGAAAACGGCGCTGTCAGGTTTAAGCGACCAATGATCGATCTATCACTGATGTACTAGTGCCTTCGTTAACCTGCCACGTATACATACTTAATTTGAGAATTTTTCTCTCTCTCAAAAGTTTAGCTGCACTCCCTCTGCTAAGTGTTCTATCTGGCTGATTATTTCTGTGGAATCAATAAAAATTTGTAGTCGACAATTTGAAGTCCCGCGCGCACGGATACTTCATCCAAATGTGCTAGAGATATAGCAAATGTTGCATCACATATCGACGCACTCATTATCTTCTTTTCAAAGAACGTTCCTCATCACTTTTGAGTTTTGACTGGGTCAGTTAGTGCCACAACCATACCTAGCACTCTAACAGGAGTAGCAGCAAGTCAGCAGTAGGATTCCACCAGGAAGAAGCACGAATGCATGCGCGCCGCGTCCGTGTATGGTGGTCTTCCTCTATCTCGATTGGGATCTTCAAGTCCACCATACTTTACCAACAAGAAATATGGCAGCAATGCAAGGAAATCCACTATAAAATCTACCAAGGATGATCAGCGACACTTCACACAGCAACAAGCTGGCAATACCAAGTCACCAACTCCAACGACGACGTCCAGAACCACCCAGCGAAACCGCAACAACGAGATGGCTCAACTCGGATTCGGCAGGCTCTTCGGTGCTCGCTGCTCACCGGCGGCAACAACGAAGACGGCCTCACCACCACCTCCAGAAGGCGGAGTCGACGGAGAACCGGCAATGACGACGGCGAAGCAGCAAGCGTCCAAAGGTCAGGGAGCGCCGGCGGGCCAAGCTGTTGGCGAGCGCAACAAGACAGGAGACGAGCTGGTCGGGGTTGTTGCAAATCTGGAGGGGAAGAAAAAGGCGGACAAGAAGGGAGCTCCAATTGTGGTGCATCACTTCCCCATCCATTCCCGCCCTGGACTTCTGTGAAACTGTGATCTCGGCCGGCTTTGTAGTCTTTTTGCTAGAAAGATGCATGTACAATATTTAGCTCTTTCCTCCAACTCAGTTCTTGTAGGGAATGCATATATATTATTGCTTTGTTCATCTTGTGAGGTTAGTTTATCGTGGAGGCAGTAGCTAGTAGGCACAGATTCATTCAATTCGTGATGCTACGATGTATGATTATATTCGTAACTAAGTGCGGTCAGTAGTAATTCAATCTTTCAGCTCCCCAAGGTTTACTATATGGACGTGGCAACATGGAGAGCGCTCTCCCGTTAGCCTTTACCCCGCCTACAGAAGATCCCCCATGTGGGCTCCACCAACCCTTCCTCCCCACCACCACCGCCCCGCGGCCGGCGGCGACCTCGCCTCCGTGCCGTCCGCTCACCTCCCGCTGCGGTACCCTTCTCCGCCCTTCCTAACCACTCTCGTCGCTTCCCCTGCCACCGACCCTGCCCAACTGGCCTCTTCCACCACCCCGGCGGGCGGTGCCGCCGCCGCCCGTCGTTCCACCCACACCCCACCACCACCGCCGGTTCGGTAGCTGGCCCCCGGACCTCCCTCCAGAGCCGCCGGCCATGGAAGACCCCCCAAACCCCGAAACCCCAAACCCGAACTCAAACCCCCAAACCCTAACCCTAACCCGAACTCTAAGGCCTCCACTCTTCGCCGCCGCTTTGCCCACAACCCGCCGGAGAAGAAAAGGTGGTCGTCGGAGTTCGTTTTGTTACTTTTCTATTGGATTAGTTACTTATCTGTTTTTTCCTTTCTGGTTTCTCATCTCTTTCTTTACCTCATTTTTTCAAAATCGGGAGGCTCTCCCGATAAGACTAAATCGAGAGGCCTCTCTACGTAGGATTTATGCTACTATATATGTACTAGCGCCATCCCTTTCGTCTCCCTCTTTGTGTTCTGGTACACATTATATTCGATTGAGTTTCAGATGTGCAATATATATGACCATTATCACAAAGTAAATATATTTTCTGACCACTATTAGATAAAACTTTGATACATGATTAGGTTAGAAATTTGATTTCCTCACTTTCAAAAAGAAAAGAAAAGAAAAAACTCAGATGTTTTCCTCAGCATCAATCAATTGTTCTGCTGGTTTCCTAGCATGCTCAATCTTTGATTGGACTCGTTGACCTAAAAATACAGGTCGACATAAAAATTGGATACATAATAAAATTAGCCAAAAACATCCTCGTTCTAATCGTGTCCATTGGTTCAGTTTTGCATGACTGAAATAATTTTGCAATTAGAAATTGAAGTGACACCCGGGGATGCATGCTCTTAAAGCCTACTCCGTATCTTTTACATGGTGAAGGGTGAGAGGTGTTGAGTCACTCATCATGCATGGCTGCTGCACGACAGTTCATCCGTACCGTCCATTCATGCTGATAGAGATAATTGCTAAGATGTTGGACGAAGGGGTGGTAACGGATCATATCCTTATGCCTATTTCACAATCCAACAACTCGGTTCTAAATATATTTAGCTCAAAATCACATTGTACTTCAGCCCGACACTTATTGAGTCTGATTCTTAAAATTGCTCGGCTAATTGGTACGGATAACATTTACAAGACACCACGGGATGAGGTGCTACTATATATATAGTGCATTTCCGAGATCATTCTCCCTTCTTAATCGTGCTATCGGTATCACCTTCCTTGGCCACCAAGTTCCTTGCTCTTCGCTTGCTTGACAAATCCACACAGATGGAAAAATTGCAGCAGCTGACGTGTCACCTTGACTACCCAATAATTGGAGGTACACCTTGGTACTTGGTGGTAATAAAGGGAGGATTCTTCTCTCTTCTCAACTTCATCCTTCAACACAAAGAAATGTTGCCAAGTCCTTATAAATACGCTCCTGAATTAGTGGCAAATTCACAAATCCTGAAGAACCTGAACAAAGGGTCAGCCGCACAACCTGTAACACTAACCCAAAGAGTAGATCATCGTCAGAAAAAGCACCTCAGATGGTCCTGGGGCTGTGCAAATGCTTTGGAGCTGCTTCTGCGGCGGCGGCAGGAAAGAAGCTACCTCCTGCGCAGCAGTTAGTAGCAGGAGGAGAAGATCAGAAGCAGCAGCAGGCTGCTGGAGATACGGTAGCAGCTGATGGTGCCGAAACAGGTGAACCGAAGATGGTGGTTGATCGGTCCATGGTAGTGAAGGACAAGAGAACTCCGGCGCCGCCCGTTGTGATGCATCAATTTCCCTTTCAGTCTCGTCCCGGACTGCTGTAATTTCGTTTCACCCGGCTCATTTGCACCATACCTACTATCTGTCTTCAGTCTGGATCTGGACTCTGGTTTGGAATATGTATGGTTTTCTTTTGAACTGAATCTTGGAAAATTATGTTATTGCTCAAGAGAGATAAAATGTTTGGGTAGAGTCTTTTTCTCTGCCATTCTTCGGCGAAGTTCATCATTATTGCTTTTGATTTTCCGGTTCATGATGCTTCGGTTGTAATAGAAGTAATTCCCTGTACTAGTAGACTCTGATTCCATCCATTGCCATGGATAGGACGTTGACGTTCCTTGTACGTCACAATATAATTCATGGTAAAGTTTCCGTTGACGCTTTTCCGGTCAACACACGAACGCGCTAGGTCGCGCAGCAGTCGGAAAACTGAACTTGCCGAAGCTCCTGCCCGGACTGTTTTGACCGGTCAGGAGTACCGGTCTAACCGGTGTACGCAGAGGTGTCGGTGGAAACCTACGAGCACCACCTCGGGAGGGAACCTGTCGGAGATGGCACGCCTAGGGTTGCTCTGAGATTGGCATGCCACTCAGAACGTCCTTGAACGTGGTCGAGACAAGCAAGGAAAGCAAAGGGGTGGGAAAAGCTGGAGTTTGGAAATAAAAGTTGTAGAAAGTAATGATCGATCGGGTGATAGGTCCTCAATCAGCCATTGCCCTTTATAATTATAGGGTGGGGAGGTCTTGCCTGCAAGGAAGCCCTTTACAACTTGAAAAACACCAGGACTCCTCAATTCTACTCAGACTCGGGATGGACCGGTCAGCCCGGTCGAGCCCATCGGTCAGACCAGTGTGGTCCTTGCCGGACCGGCTACAGTATTGGACCGGTCAGACCACCGGTCATGCCCAGCCTGGTCGGCTTGGTAGCACTTTTGGGTGCAAACAATTTGATAAACTAAATCATTATTTATTTTGCTTGATACTGTAATCTTGATGTTGAAAAGAAATTAAAAACATGGGACCATCATATTGTAACTACGTGGGACTAAGAAGAACTATTATTATTTTTATTTCAGACCATAATATTTGAAATCATAGAAAAATATTTTTTGTCACTTAATTAAGTAGCAAACCATAGATCATATCTTTTGGAGTCAAGGAAAACTGTGTGCACATACGCAAGTGTTCAACCCAAGTCTCCAAGCCAATACATTGAAAGTAATAATTAGCGTAGGTATTGATATATAGATAGAAATTTTGTATCTTAGGTATTATTTCTTCAATGTCAAAACAGAAAGGTCAAATGCTCTCTTTTGTCAAGGATAATCATTTGCATCTTTTTTTTTTTGCTTGATCAGCCTTGTCGTTTGATTGGACTTGTTGCAACATACATTCTAGTTTGAGGCCTGTTACTAAGGCTTTAACAGTTTCAAGATTTTCTTCAAACAGCCAAGGCTATTATCGTGTTTATGATTGTTTTGGAAGTTACCTAAGAGTTTTATAGTCTAGTTTAGATAACTCATAAGGGATAAGATTAGCAAAAAATTATCTCCAATCAATATTCAAAGGATTAGTTACACCAGCTGGGGCGATAATGGAAAGGGAGCTGGCGACACAGCAGAATGAGCAAGAACTAAAGAATTACACTTCAAGTCTTCAACAGACCTCTTTGTTCCATTATCTAAAAAAAAGTCTTCAACAGAAGGCATACAGAGACTATAATCAGGAGTATTGCTGGAACACTCTGACAGCTCTCCTTAGAATGAGTGAAGAACCAACGAATTGAATTCAGTGCAAGCCGGGGCGTGAGTGGAAGGGGAACTGGTGCATCACGATAGGAGGATCCTTCTTCTTCCTCTCCTTCCTCCCTGCTGCTGCGACATCCTCGCCCGGCTCACCTCCCATCTTCTTCTTCTTCTCCTCTCGTTCTACCACATGCTGCTGGACCTTCGCTTCTGGACCTTCTATTCCTCCTGACTGCTTCCCAGCTGAAGGCAACTCTGCGGCGACGGCAACACCACCAAAGCATCTTCCCAAACCAAACACCATGATCGACCTCTTCGTCAAACGCCTAAACTTAATTCAATTGGCGTCAGGTGATGGCGTTTGATGAGAGTTGAAACTCCAATCTAGTTTTTGTGATCTGTGGTCGACGATCTTGTTTTGTGTGCTTTGCCTATGAGTGGCAGTGGTATTTATAAGGATGACCCGTTGAGTTGCGTGGCAGTGTGGGTGCTTTTGGTGATGCGCGAAGCAATCCTGAAGCTTCGGTCACGAGAAGAAAAGGATAGAATTGCTGACTTGTCTCCTTAGAACTCACTCACTCAGAAGGCTGGTACCGGTGCTGATGCTGACCTCTTCGAATCAACGATCCCCTCCTTGGTGGCCAAGGATCTGTTACACTTACCCCGGCAGATCGCCGTCAGTGACGCAGTCAAACAAACATGTGTTTTGGAAGTGAGTTCAGTATCGAGGGAGAGAGAGCTGAGGAGCTTTCTTGTGTGCTGTGATTGGAGAAGAGACGAAGTAAAAGGCGCTGTCAAATGAAGATTACCACATGGTCAGACTAGTTGGTTTGGTCGTTAGCCTGCCACACATGGCCATTAATTTGTTCCATTGCTTTGTCTAGTTTTACCGCCTTGAAATGGGTTAAATGTTAGAGAAATCTGTTCTGAGTTTTCTTTTTTTTAACAAAAAAAAAAACTAGGAATGCGCCAGTGCGTTGCTATGGGCTATAAAAAATTTCCAACATAAAAAACATGATATTACTATTAACAACATATTATTTTTAAGACGTACCAAGATTCATAGATATTCGCTTTACAAAATTATAAACATGATATTACTATTAACAACATATTATTTTAAGGCATATCAAGATTCATAGATATTCACTTTTACATCTTGTCTGCGATCCGTCATCTTGGTACAGTGGCTGTTATAAACGATGGCGAAAACGACGAGAAGTAAAAAAGATCAAAGCGCAAGGAGACACGAGATTTAACGTGGAAAACCCTCCCAACACGAGAGGGAAAAACCACGGGCGCCAGCCAGCAAGCAACTTCACCATGATCGGAGTCCGATTACAAACGCCAACGGCGGCGGCTTACAAGAAGTAGAATGAATCAATCTCCAATGGAAAACCCTAACGGGCTTATATGACCCGTACCGTACCGGGGGGGGGCTCGGCCCCCCCGCTCCGCTCCGGCCTTAGCCTCCCGGCGGGCCTCCGCTACGCTTCGTCAGAAGTTGGCCTGTATCTTATGCACAATGAATTTGGATCATCAATCAACAAATTCTACCTTGAGACAAATTTCTTCTTGTAGCATCAACAAAGAACCTTCATCCTGAACACATAAAAAAACACAAAAAATACTTCTGGCGCCAAACAACCCCTTAGGCTAATTAATTATACCAACTAAGCTTGAGCAAAGCTCAAACTTAATAACAGGAACTGACTTTGTCAACATATCAGCTGGATTATTATGAGTGCTTATCTTGCATACCTTTAGCTTATCCTTTTCGATCTCATCTCGAACATAATGGTACTTGATCTCAATGTGCTTTGTCCTGGCATGGAACATCTGATCTTTAGTAAGATAAATTGCACTTTGACTATCAGAAAACAAGTTAATGCAAGAATCAACTCCACAAAGCTCAGCATACAATCCCTTTAGCCAAATCAACTCTTTGCATGCTTCAGCAATAGCCATGTACTCTGCCTTAGTAGTAGACAATGCAACAACATGCTGCAAAACAGCCTTCCAACTCACAGCACAACTGCCAACAGTAAACACGTAACCTGTGAGTGATCTTCGCCTGTCCAAATCACCAGCATAATCTGAATCAACATATCCAATAAGTCCCTTAGCTGTCCTGCCAAACTGCAAACAATGATCTGCCGTTCCTCTGAGAAACCTGAAAATCCACTGAACTGCCCTCTAGTGTTCTTTACCAGGATTAGACATATATCTGCTAACAATACTTATAGCATAAGATAAATCTGGACAAGAGCAAACCATAGCATACATCAAAGAACCAACAGCACTGCAATACGGAACTTTTGACATGTATTCAATATCCTCATCTGAACTAGCACACTGCTCAGCAGACAATTTAAAATGCGGTGCAATAGGAGTACTAACAGGCTGTGCATCATGCATGTTGAAACGCTGAAGGACCTTCTCAATATAAGCATGCTGACTAAGAAATAATAAACCAGCTTTTCTATCTCTAGTAATTTCCATACCTAGAATCTTCTTAGCCGCACCAAGGTCCTTCATCTCGAACTCACTACTCAACAATTTCTTCAATGTAGTGATCTCTTCCTGCTCTTGGCAGCAATCAACATATCATCAACATATAACAACACGTATATAGGTGATCTATTAACATGCTTGATGTAAACACAACTATCATATTTAGATCTCTTAAAGCCATGTGACAACATAAATGAATCAAACCTCTTATACCACTGACGGGGAGACTGTTTCAAACCATACAAGGATCTCTTCAACTTACAGACATAATTCTCCTTGCCAGGCACTATGAACCCCTCAGGCTGGTCCATGTAAATCTCCTCCTCAAGCTCTCCATGTAAAAATGCAGTCTTCACATCTAACTGCTCAAGCTCAAGATCATGTGCAGCAACAATACTAAAGAAAGTGCGAATCGAACTGTGCTTAACAACTGGAGAGAACACATCATTATAATCAACACCAGAAATCTGACTGAAGCCTTTAGCAACTAACCTTCCCTTATACTTTGGAGGCTCGCTAGGAGATAAACCCTCCTTTCTCTTGTAGATCCACTTGCAGTGAATAGGCTTCTTACCCTTAGGCAAAGGGACAACATCCCACGTGCAGTTCTTCTCCAAAGACTGCATCTCATCCTGCATAGCTGCAATCCACTTCTCACGGTCACTGCAAGCAATGGCTTCAGAATATGTGGCCGACTCATAACTACTATCAACCTGTTCAGCACAACTCAAAGCATAATAAATCATGTTACACTCCTCAATAAGATGACGTGGTCGTCCACAACCCCTCTTAGACTTGCGAGTAGCAATGGGCAAATCCTCATCTTGCTGCAAAACAGGGGGTAAGTGCTGAACATCATCATGAGCCTCATTATCAACAGCTTCATTTTCCTGGTCATCCACAGGTGGCTCCACCTGCACACCTGTATCATCATGCACATGTTGCTGCACCTGCACACCATCCTCATCATCCACATGCTCCATCTGCATGCTGATATGCTGCAGCTCTTTATCAAAATTATCTGGAACATGATCTGAGGTCAAACTGTCATTAAACATCACAGATTCATTGAAAACAACACTCCTGCTCATGAAAGTCTTTCTTGTTTCGGGATTCCATAGCTTATATCCTTTAACTCCCGAACCATAACCAAGAAAAAGACATTTAATAGCTCTAGGCTCTAATTTTCCATTATCAATATGAGCATAAGTAGTGCAGCCAAAAACTTTCAACTGTGAACAATCAGCGGGTGTGCCAGACCATACCTCAATAGGTGTTTTCTTATTAAGTGGGATAGAAGGCGACCTGTTTATCAAGTAGCACGCGGTGTTAGCAGCTTCAGCCCAGAAATGCTTGTTCATCTTGGCGTTGAACAGCATGCAACGGGCCTTGGAGATGATGGTCCTGTTCATGCGTTCAGCCACACCGTTTTGCTGAGGAGTATACGGTATGGTGTGGTGCCTGACAATGCCTTCCTTCCTGCAATAATCATTAAACGCAGCAGAACAAAATTCTCCACCATTATCAGTACGAAGCACCTTCACCTTTCTATCAGTTTGCCTTTCTATCATCACTTTCCAATCTTTAAATGCAGCAAAGGTATCATCTTTATTTTTCAGAAAGTAAGGCCATACTTTTCTAGAGTAGTCATCAATGATAGTAAGCATGTAACGAGCACCACCATAAGAAGGCTTACGAGAAGGACCCCATAAGTCAGCATGTACATAATCAAGAGTACCTTTGGTGGTATGAACAACGGTATTGAACTTTACCCTTTTATGCTTCCCGAAAATACAGTGCTCACAGAACTTCTTGCCACCCAGCGTACAACCCTTAAGTAGGTTTCTCTTCATCAATTCTGCCATACCAAGTTCACTCATATGTCCAAGACGCATATGCCAAAGGTTAGTCTCACAAGGTTTATCATCAGTAACAGCAGCAACAGCGGAAATAGAACCATGTAAAGTACTACCTCGAAGGACATATAACTTAGCAGAATTCATATCACCTACCAAACAAACAAGGGAACCTTTTGATACCTTCAAAACTCCGTCTGAACCGGAGTATTTAAATCCTTCTGCATCAAGTGTGCTGAGAGAAATCAGATTTCTGGTCATCCCTGGTATGTATCTCACATTCTGCAGCGTGCGTGTCATGCCATCATGAGCCTTGATCTGAACTGAGCCGACACCCACAATGTTACACGGGTTGTCGTCTCCCATACGCACAACATCTCCTTTCTGCACAGGCTTAAATGAACTAAACCAATCTCTGTTAGTGCAGATATGAAACGAACATGCAGAATCAAGAATCCACTCTTCATTAACAGAAACACAACCAGCAAGGACTGCTAAACAATCTCCAGAATCTGTACCAGCACCGGTGACAATAGATGCCTTACCATCAGGATTATTTTTCTTGTTCTCCTTATTCTTCAGTTTCCAACACTCATCAATGAAATGTGTTTTCTTTTTGCAATACTTACAGAACTTCTTGGGCGGTCTGGACTTTGAACGTCCTCTGTTTTTTTTGGCTCTTGTAGCGATCATTGCCATCATTGGAGGATCTCTGTTCGGGCCTGCCTCTCACTTGCAAAGCATCGCCCTTGGAGGACGACCCATAAGAGTGCACCATGCCTTTCATCTTCTCCCTGGATTGGAGTGCGTCATAAACATCCGAGACGGTTAGTTCATCACGGCTCAAAAGTATGGTGTCACAAAAAGATGCAAACAAACTAGGCAGAGAGCATAACAGTAAGAAGCCTAAATCTTCATCCTCATACTTAACCTCCATCGACACTAGGTCGGCAACAATCTCCTTGAAACAAGATATGTGGCTTAACACCGAACCACCCTCCTCCATCTTAAGCGTGAACAGCTTCATCTTCATATGCATCTTACTGGTTAGATCCTTTGACATACAGATCGATTCCAGTTTCAACCAGAGTGCTGCAGCAGTTTCTTCCTGCAGACATTCTTGCAGTATATCATTAGATAGATGAAGCTGAATTAAAGACTGAGCCTTACAATCCTTGCGCTTCTCCTCATCGTTCCAATCTTTGGACGACTTGCCACCGAACTTTTCCAACGCCTCATCAAGATCCTGAGTTTGCGCCAGAATAGCCCGCATCTTCACTTGCCATAGCGAGAACCTCATCTTGTAATCCAACAACGGTAGATCGAACTTCATTGTCAGTGACATCAAGGAACCCTAGTCTGGAACAGGCTATGATACCACTTGTTATAAACGATGGCGCAAAACGAACTAGAAGTAAAGAGATCAAACCGCAAGAGACACGAGATTTTAACATGGAAAACCCTCTCAACACGAGAGGGAAAAACCACGGGTGCCAGCCAGCAAGCAACTTCACTATGATCGGAGTCCGGTTACAAACGCCAACGGCGGCGGCTTACAAGAAGTAGAATGAATCAATCTCCAATGGAAAACCCTAACGGGTTTATATGACCCGTACCGTACCGCCGGGGGGGGGGGGGGGGGGGGGGGGAGGGGCGGGCCCCCCCCCACCGCTCCGACCTTAGCCTCCCGGCGGGCCTCCGCTACGCTTCGTCAGAAGTTGGCCTCTATCTTGTGCACAATGAATTTGGATCATCAATCAACAGTGGCGGAGCCACGAGAATGGCGAGCTCTGGCGGCCGCCGCACCTAGCCGCCGGGCAACACCCCTGCCCCTGACGCTCCTTGGTCCTTACTGACTCACTAGCTGGTGCCTACTTCAGTCCCCTGCAGCTTGCGCTCAGTGCTGCCTGCGCCGCCATTGCTGCGAAGAAGACAGTAACCTGAACTCTGTACAATATTGGGTCTTGGGCCTTTGCCCTTTGGGATTTAGCATTTGCGTCATCCATTAGCCATGAGAAGGCGACGCAGTGCAGGTATCATGGTGGTGCAGGTGTTGCTAACCTACCCCGGCCGTTCAATTTCAGGTTTCAGCCACCAGATACAAAAAAGTTAAAAGGTTAGAAAATTAGATTATAAAACTTTTTCATTCATATATGCAATACTCTTAGAACTTGATGATGATATAATTATGAAGTGCTTTCAAGCTTTAAAACATTGAAGAATGAATCTTTCTCAAACATCTCGCCGCACTTAGTGTTTCTTAGCTTCTATAATATGTTCACTCAACTATCCAAATGTTTGAAATTTTCGTACAATTATGATTCACATGATGACCTTTAATATATTTATCCTTGATAACTATATCTATAATTAGTACTAACAATTTTGCCATAGTTAGATTTTGATCCTGGCTCCGCCACTGGGTACAGGGATGAAAGGCATCATTTATCTTATTCTAGTTGTTCCAAACATCTGTCTGCGATCAGAACTGCTGAAAAAAGGAATTCACAATGAAGTATCATTCCCAAGGAAAAGACTGAACTCCTGGTAGAACAAATTCATCTCCGTTCAAACCACAGATGACAAATTGCAGGTGGTTTGGGTGCGAGAAAAAAAACATAATTAGCTGAAAAAGCATTACATTTTGGTAACCTAACGTCCCTTGGAACAGCACCATTGTGAATTACTTAATAAAATGAGAAAAGCAAATAAAACATACTACAGATGTAAGGATTTACTTTCCATCAATGTTTAAGAAAACGCTATGCGCTACGCCAGCACGCAGCGCCCATGCCGAGTAAACGTTGATTAAATGCGATTAAGTGTTTGTATACTTTTTTAATATTGGGAGCAATAGCATAATGTACCAGCCAGATGTTACTTGAAACAATTAATACCTGTTGTGCTCTCATGTCCACAAAGAAGACACTTGACCATGTTCTTGTCACTTGGATCACACAGTCATCCCATTCCCATCTTATACCACTGCAGGATCTTCAGGTGTCGACATCCTTAAAAAAAAGGTGCAGTGCAAAACCGAAACAAGGGAGACATACATAGATGCATCATCCATCATTTTGAGATTCTCAGATTCAGAAATTAGAACTATGTTATTGCGGATGTACAAGAAAGAGTAAAGTGTATGGCCGGTCCCTAAACTATCGCGGGTGTACCATCCAGGTCCACGAACTCTTAAATTGACCGTTTAGGTCCTTAAACTTGTAGGGTTGTGTCATCTCGGTCCTTAAACTTGCAAGTCACCCGTTTAGGTTCTCAAACTTGTTCACTTGTATCACTCTGGTCCTCAAATTTAGTTTTGAGTCTCATCTGAACCAAAATAGAGCAATCTACAAACTTTATAAAAACAATGGATAATTTCTTCATATGAACTCGAATGAAGTGAAACTTTATATCAAAAATTGTAGCCCTCAACGTGATCTACATCTTTGTAGTTGAAACTTTTCTTGAACTAAAACTATTTAGGATCTGAAAATATTGTTGAATGTTTATAGATTTTCAAATTTGAAATTCAAAATATTGTTGAAACTTGATCTACAATATTGTTTGATAATTTTAAAATTTAAATTGCAAAATTTATAAACATACAACAATATTTGGGGACCCTAAACAATTTTAATTCAAAAACTTTTCAACTACAAAGTTGTATCAATTTTTATATAAAGTTTGTCTTCATTCGAGTTTGTGTGAAAAAGTTATGAACTATGTCATATAAAGTTTTTACATTACAATGATTTGACCTAGATGAGATTCAAAACTATGTTTGGGGACCGAGATGACGCAACGGAATAAGTTTGAGGACCTAAATGGGTGACTTGCAAGTTTAGGAACCAGGATGACACAACCCAACAAGTTTGAGGATTTAAATGGTTAGTTCGAGAGTTTATGGACTGGGATGACACACCCATAATAGTTTAAGGACTGGCCATACACTTTACTGTACAAGAAATAACATAGCAAATTCATAAAATCAGATCAAGAAATCAAGTAAATAAAATCAGATTATGAAATCAAGCCAATAAATCGGGGGGCGGAAACATAGGACACAAATCAATCAATTTCGTTCTTGCAAAGAATTGAAGAGATCACCTCACAAAAGGATGCGTGAGGGGTGGCGGTTCTGTACTGCAGTGCTCGAAGGGTGTCGCAGGTGGGACCGTGATGTCGCGAGAAGGGCACCGCATTGAATTCTTCCCTCTTCACCTGTAGCCAGCGATGACCTGAGGAATCCTAGGAGTAGCGGCGGCGCGAGAATTAGTGGTGTGGCGCAGGAGGATGGGGGACGACAACGGCGAAGTAGGAGGAGGAGGAGGAGGAGGAGCAGCAGCCGATGGGGATGGGTGGATCTGCGAACTGGAGGAAGAGTGGGTGCGGGTCAACAGTAGAAACGCATGCGGGCAGAGTGAGCGAGGGAGGTGAGCGTGGGCACCGTCCTAGTGCAACAGCGACATCCGCTGCCACCTCCGTGACCACGATGCGGTGCCCTCAGCTCTGGCGTTGACGCTGCCTAGGCTTGACCGAGCCTGCCGCAATGCCTCACATCCTCCGACAGTATCGACGAGTGGGAGAGCGGGTGGAGATGGAGCCATCGGGAGAGATGGTGAGGGAGAGCGGCACACGGAGGGAGCGCGGTCCGGGCAGCGGCGAAGGGATGACCGAGCGGAGGAGCGAACAGGTGGCAGCGACGTCGGAGAACGGAAGACTTGGGCGAATCTAGGGTCTGAAGGGGTGTGCACTGGAGGAGTGCGGCGCGGAAAAAATAAGGGGCAAGAGGGGGCCACGTGAGGCCGAGACGGGAAGAGAAAATGGAGGGCGGAGAGTGAGCCGAGCGATAGGACGGGTAAAATAGATTGCGTGGGGTGACGCGTGACACACCCAGATGCGCGTCGTCGCCCCCACTCGACGCACCGATTTTTTTCGCTATTTCATTCTTTTTAGTAGTGAGAAAATGAAACACAGCACGGGAGACCAAGGGACAAATCAAATAAACTGCTCCAACCACCACACACGTGTGTACCATGGTTTTAAATAGCCTGCTAAGGTCTTTAGTGGTTAGCTTTGCATCAAAACTAAGAAAAAACATTTAGCGCTATAACCTCATCTAAGCCATTTAGTGCTTTTTGGATTTTGCAATACAAGTTCAAGTTTCAAATATTCGACGCATCATCATGAAGTGAAACAACATATAACTTCATCTTCACGCTTTCATTGATCATTTGTCGGGTCAGGTTTTTTTTTGACAACAATTTGTCGGGTCAGATTAAGTACGAATTGGACAACACCCATCAGCCTGATCCTGTCCTAACTCCTAAACCATGGTTTTGTACCCGGGTAAAAACCCAATTTCTTGTATATTTTTTTTTCATTTTTTTTGAGAAAGCAGGCGTACTGCTTTTAGTGAGGAACGTTTACAGCAGTACCAACACCATCAGGTGGAGCTAGGAACCAAACATGTCTACCTACGCTTTCATACAGTGATCCTTTAGCGAGCCTATGAGCATCTTGATTAGCCTCCCTTCCTTCACGAACAAAACTGACATCTGTGAAGTCTGCCGCCCTTGCCTTGATCTCACGGACAACATGGCCGTAAGCTCCCATTGCGGTTCCACGTAATTTCCGAACTACATTCAGGCAATCAGTCGCCACCCTGAATTTTTGGAGCATCAGGTCACTACCAAGCGCCATCCCTTCACGGCATGCCATCGCCTCCGCTATTTCTGGGTCAGAGATCCCTTCCATCACCAGTGCCGAAGCTCCCATGAAGTTACCAGCTTCATCACGCGCCACCGCCGCCATCGTGACTTTTGTTGAGTTCTTTGCGAGTGCTGCATTGACGTTAATTTTCAAAAACATCGGTGGCGACGGGATCCATCTAGTATGCTTGGCTTGAACAGGTTGCCTCGCATTCCTCGTAGGTTTGCTCGTCCCCAGATCAGCCAAGAATCTTTCCACAAAACAATGTGTCGATAGTGGGCTCTGGTAAATATTCTCATGAATGATTTTGCGCTTGGCATACCATATCGCCCACAGTGTGACAATCACGGTCACTAATTCATCATGGCTCAGGGAGTTCATAGCTTCATGAAGCCATCCCCGAGCATCTTGCTGTTGTGTTGAAACGATGAACTCAATGATCTCATCACATTGCAGCGCCCACACGCACCTTGCTACATGGCACTCAATCAAAGAATGCTTCCATGAGTCTTGGCCTCCACACACAACACACCTGCTATCCGGAGCCATGTGTCTTTGGTGCCGGATATCACCTGTTGGGATCGTCTGTCGAGCGAGACGCCACAAGAACAGGCGAACCTTGGATGGTACTTGGACACGCCAAATATCTGTCCACTCCTTGCGTTCAGCTGAACAGTCTGATCTCCCCGTATTGTGTTCTATCCAGTCCGATCGTTTCTCCCGATTGCTCATAAGCATCCGGTAGGCTGACCTTACAATGAAAACACCTGATTTCTCATAGTGCCATGCCCAGAAATCCTCTTGTCTTCTAGTACTTAGTGGAATATTAGTAATGACCTCCCAATCCGTCAGCAGAAAAAACTCCTTTCAGCCGTTGCATGTCCCAAGATCCTGATACATTGTCAATGAGGTCACTCACCATTCGCATGTTGTTCCCCTGTAGCTTTGCAACAGGTCTCATTAGCCCATCCCTCGGGATCCAGTTCATCGCCCATATATCAGTTGATTCACCCGTCCCGATTCGACGAATTAAGCCTTAGCGCAATACTTCCTTACCATCAACGATCGCTCTCCATACCCGAGATGGCAATGTGCCAACTTCTGCTTCCAAGAAATCACAATCAGGGAAGTACACAGCTTCGAGGACCCGTGCACTTAACGATGACGGCTCTTGTAATATTCTCCAAGCTTGCCAGGCCAATAATGCCAAAATAAATAGCTCGATGTCCCGAATTGTATATTTTTTTCATGTTTTGGGTAAAGAAAATGTTAGCCCATGTTCCTTTCAAAAAAAAAAAAAAGTTACCCATGTTGCCTAGCCCAAGTGCAAGATTCGACCCATGCCCGGCCCAGCAGCAAATTTCGGCCCGAGCCTGCAGAACAAAATGGTGTTCCCGGACAAAAGAATTTCAAAATTACAAGTTGCAAGAACGGGGACATGATGCACGGATCATTCTCGCCCTGGATTGATGTGACTTTTGTCGGGCCCTTTTGATTCGTCAGTATCTCAGTCTACATTCAGGACATGCATTGGTTTACTTCTGGATTTGGAGCCTGAGCAGTAGGTACATACCGAAATCTATGCCTCTATGTCATTCTAATAAAAAGAAAATGTCTCGGTTGTTTCAATTCTTGAAGCTTCAATGGTCACAAATGTATAATTCCATACGTTCCCCTCAAATAAACTTGAAACTTATTTATTTTAACTGAAAATCCACATAAAAAATACAAACAACTGAGTAACTAAGACATTCTGTGATTTTGTACTATTAAAACCATCCTTTCACAGCGGACTACGTGGAAAACCTGTAGGAAAAATATATTCCTTCACTTAAGTAGCCACATATTAATTAACTCCGTTGGCTATTTGGCTATGACTTTTTGTGTGAATCAGAACTCTGTGCATATGTACAGAAATGTTGAAGCCAAGTTAACTCAATGCCATTTCATAGATATCCTCAATGCTGTAAGATATGAGTGTTTTTCAGATAAACATACTGTTCAGGAAAATGTTCCTGATCAGTGACCACTAGAAAACCTAGCTTGTTTGTTGAAGAATTGATCTATTTTTTTAAGTTTTAATAAAGTGTTGCTTTAAAGTTAGAGTAAAATACATTGGCGGTCCTTAAACTTGTCAACCTGTGTCACTTAGGTCCTCATACTCTCAAAATACATTTATGGCTCCCCAAACTTGGGCTCGGGTGTCATTTGGGTCCATATATATACTTTTAGAGTGCAGATTTATACCTCTAAACTTGGTTTCGAATGTCATCTAGGTCCATATACTTTCTATAGGCATTGCCCATCTCAATTAAATTGATAAAAATTAATTTTACACATTTATATAATTTAACTATAGTAAAATAAAATGTGTTTCAACTCACCATATGTGTAGAATATTGATATATATGATGAATCCATAAAGATTGATATTCTTTTATCTTGGAGGTAATATCATATAGGTGCACATGACAGTCATGCTCAATTTTTCTTGGAAAACTTGAATAACTCAGTGGTTGCACAATACTAAACTAAAATCAGGGATTTTTTAAAATAAATCACTAGATGAATAGAGGTTAAAGCTAAAGAAGCAATAAAACAAGAATATATGCCAATGAAAATGATGGTTTTCTTTAAAACATAAAGTTTGATCTTATCATATTAATGATATTTGTTGGATGATAATGCATTTCAAATTTAGGGACCTATATGACACCCAAAGTTAGGTTTAGTGAGTTAGATCTGCACTTTGAGAGTATATGAACTTAAATGACACCCGAGCTCAAGTTTAGGGAGCCAAAAATGCATTTTGAGAGTATGGGGATCTAAGTGACACAACTGGACAAGTTTAAGAACCGGTCATGCACTTTACTCTTAAAGTTATTACTGGATTTATCAAATTTGGAGATGCCATTTGGAGGAAACCGTGAAGAAGAAACTCGAAGCCGATGGTACAGTAGGGGGGATTTTCTGCACCACTTGAGCCGGAAAGAAAAAAGGGTGGTGCTAGGTAAAAAAGGGTGTTATCCTAGTTCTTGGCTTGTAGAGATACTTTTCTCGCTGTTATATTTTTCCCTTAGTTACGTGTGAATCTAATCCTGTGGTAAAGGCCAAGAACGAACCGCCTTCGCAATAATTGCAAACTGAATCTGGAAGCCGTCACTAGCTAGAAAAGAAATAAAAGCAAAAAACATATACCTGGAAAAAGTTGATGATGTGGCAGAGAGAGACGTGGCAGCTGCCAGCTTGGCATGCCGCAAGACGAAGGCAACGATCCGATATCATCATCACCAATACAATCTTCCACCAGCAGATTCCAAATCGACGCACCAGATTCATCCAATGATGTGTCCCGTACCCGCATTGACTCCTTGGTCGGTCCTAACACGCAAGCGACCGAAACTCACTTCTTTTTCATGGACCCGTCATCTATATAGAGCCTGGAATCCACGTCAGGTGTAGGCGGGCAAGCACAGCATCTTACGATTACGCTACGAGCTAGTTACGACTAACTCATCACCTTGCCGTCCTCTCGTCGCCGGCGATGCCGTTTCTTGTGGACTGGTTCTTCGACGTGCTGGCGTCCATTGGGCTCTGGAAGAAGGAGGCCAAGATCCTCTTCCTCGGCCTCGACAACTCCGGCAAGATTACCCTGCTCCATATGCTCAAGGACGAGGTCAGGTCCCCACGCTTGCTCTCCCCTTCACTTGCAGTCTTCCACGGCTCGATGCCCGGCCGGCGCTAACAGGCTCGCCGCCATCTTCTTGTCGTCCTACGCAGACGTTGACCCAGCACGCGCCGACGCAGCACCCGACGTCGGAGGAGCTGAGCATCGGGCGGATCAACTTCAGGGCCTTCGACCTCGGCGGCCACCGGATCGCGCGCCGCGTCTGGAAGGACTACTACGCCAAGGTCGACGCCGTGGTCTACATGGTGGACGCCGCCGACGGCGGCCGCCTCGCCGAGTCGAGGGCGGAGCTCGCCGGGCTCCTGTCCGACGACGGGCTGGCCGGGGTGCCGTTCCTCGTCCTGGGGAATAAGATCGACGTCCCGTGGGCGGCGCCGGAGCGCAACCTGGCGTACTACCTCGGCCTTGCCGGCTGCACCACCGGCAAGGGCGCCGTCGACCTCGCCGGCGTGCGGCCGGTGGAGATCTTCATGTGCAGCGTCGTGCGCAAGATGGGGTACGGCGAGGGGTTCAGGTGGATGTCGCAGTACATCAAGTAGGTCTTCTTCGTGTGGGGCACAGCCATGGTATATATCTCTCTTTGTCGGTTGAACTACTATTTAACGGAAAGCTATATCTCACATGAGTTTTGCTCTCTCTGAATCAAAAGTTTATCTAAACTTTGTATATGGTGGTTTCAAAGTACTTTTAAAAAAGAACCAAGTGGTGACAATATGTTTCATTTCTATCCAGGCCTTAGACATGTTGTCTCGCTCTTGTTTCAATTCCTCTTGTGGTGGTTGATTGGTAATGAGCAACTCGTATTCAAGGGTTTAGTACAATGTGATGAGCTGTTGGAAACCAGAAACAATATATACATGTAACATGATGGTAATCTTGGCCCATTTGGAACTGATCAACACATTCGGATTTGCGAAAAACTAACCCGGTGGGGGGTAAGACCGCCCCACGGTTTTCATTAAGAGAAGAAAAACCAACACCCAGCTTAGAGAACTCCGGAACCCCAGCTTCAATGGCGAGGGGTTTTTTAGAGGAATAAATCCCCGCTGTGGTAAACCCGCGCCTGGAGGGGTTCGAACGTGGGTTGGTGGCTTGCCTAGCTGCAAGAAGCACCAGCTGAGCAGATTTGCCGCTGTAGTAGGACAAGATTAATCTATATAGAACAAATAATGTATTCAGATCGATGCAAGGACTCAACACTGTTGCATTGTCGGAATCCATATTCCATCTCCGAAGAAGGTAACCTCTATGTATATGTCATTGTGGTAGTACCAATGTTAAAAGCTTATCACAAAAAAAAAGACATGAAGACCCACTCTCGAGGAGTTCACTAGCAATGCTGCCTCTCAAACTTAGTCGGTGGGGATGTTTGCCCACGATGATGCAGGTAACCTAGGCGACATTAGTGCCAGAGCACCCTTCACCAATGTTGATATCTGACCACCTCCTCTTCGTTGCGCCCTCTTCATCTTCATGCACCAACACCACTGCTCCGTACAAGCATGACCCCCACCACCACCAACATCCACGCCCTGCACTTCTACATCCCCTGCAACTACATCATCACTAACACCTCTATTGCCTCCTCCTACACCAACTCCTCCTCTTCCTCCCCATCCATGCTCTAATCCTCGTCCCTCCAAATCATCATTATCATCGCAACCAGTGCCATTAGGCTCCATCAACGCCAAAAGCTCCTCATTAGGCTCCATCAATGCCAAAAGCTCCTCATCTTCGATGGAGCCATGCTCAATTAAACATGTGTCCATCAGAAGATAGAAATAATACTCATCACACCTACGTGCTCCTCATACTCCTTGGATGAGTAGTTGGGAAAGACGAGTACAAACCAATGCCATGGTAATTTATTTTGTCATTTGGAGGAGAAAATTGAGTGTAGGAAATTGAGGGGCTCATGGGAGGGGATTGATATGTAATTAATAGAATGCAGGTTGAAATGGGGAATTATTGCAATACTTGGGACCATGGAATTAGTTTCTACTCGTCCTTCCAACTACTCATTTGAGGACGATAAGGAGCACATTGGCCTTGAGTATGACTCTAATGGACATATGTCTGAGCTTGGCTCACTAGAAGATGAAGAGTTTCTAGCATTCATGGAGCCCAAAGGTAACAACCATGACAATGATGATTATGACAACAATGATGATGAGAAGGAGGACGAGGTGGAGGGGGAGGAGGAGTCTGCACAACTGAAGCAAGTGAAGGAGGTGGTAGATATGCTAGTGATGATGCCGACAATGCTTGTGGATGCAAAACTAGAGGTTGAGGCAATACCAATTGTGGATGTTGAAGTGAAGAAAGTGGTGCAAGCTAAGGAGCAAGAGGAAGAGAGGTCCCAAAGAGAAGTCAATTTATGACGACGCAAATGAAGGCCAGTCAAACACTAATGCTGCAAGAAACTAGGTTGCTAGGACCACCATTTGCATCAACCCCATAGCCAACTTGGTGAAAAGGTAGCATCGATGGAGAAACCCTAAGTTTCTGCTTGTAGGTTACTCTACATGTAGTGGTTTTAATTTTCTTATAGGGCTTTTTAAATTTTGGATGTAAGATAGATCAATCCCTGGTATTAAGATATATTACTTTCTATCTTTATACAGATTTATTTACATATTTCTTCAAATGTTTATGGCATCATTTAAAAACTGCTATGAAAAAAAATTAAAAGGATACATCCTATCAGAGCACATGGAGAACTATATTTCTTACTTGTGTACAATGTACAAGTACTCATTCCATTTATAACTAGATGATGTTTTGAGGGTGTCTTTTTCATATTCTTAGATCACATGAGTACATTAATGCATTGTTTTGTTGTGTAAGTTAGATTTTGAAACAAATAGTATATTAAGTCAATTTATATCAAATGCATACTTAAGGTTGCAAACATCATGTAAAGCAAATATGTCTCTAACAAAATTATTTGTCAAACTTATTTTCTAATATCATTGTATAAATTGAAAAAAGTAAAATACATTAGCTATCCTCAAAGTTATCTCAAGATGTCATTTAGGTCAAGGAAAAGTACAAAATGCACCCATGTCACATCCCCAAACTTCCTAATTATTTCACTTAAGATTCAAATAATTGTTGCTTGCATTAAACAATCTACATGGCTGCTATCTGCGTGTGATATGGATATGGGGTTAACTCCACCTATTGTTGTCTCAGTTTTCTGTCTTCCTCACCCGCAATGCTAACTTTACAATCGACCGCTAGATTCTTCTAGCCAGCCAACAACATGGTAGTGTGTGTCGTTTAATGGTTCCATGCCTAAACCATTTCACACTCCTAATCATCTACATGTGGTTGAAGGACCGATTAGGTGACCAGACAGGGGGGGAGTGAATGGGAGCTGATAAAAATTTCTCCGAAGAAACACCGGCTAAGTCCCAAAATCAACTCCAAGGATTCCCACACGAACTTACCAAGGTCACGTAGTCACCACGGACCTACCAACCCTAGGAACAAGTCCTAACTCAACCCAAAGCGGAAGAACAACTCAAAGAGCGAGGGACTTAGGCTGATCTGCCAGCCAGGGACGGACAGTCTGAACTGGACTCGCGGACGGTCCGTCTGGAGCCGGCGGACAGTCCGAAGGGCGAGCACGAACGGTCCATATTATCGAATAGAACCTCGAGTAGCTCCCCGAAAAATACGGACGGTCCGAACTGGACTCACGGACGGTCCAATGACAGCGGGCGGTCCGTGGACCTCGCGCGGACGGTCCGACTTGCACACGGACAGTCCGACACACCACGGCGGACGGTCTGTCAAACCTGCTGCAACAAAACCCTAGCACGCCAACAGATCGACGCGCGAGCTCGCAAGAAATGGACGAACACGCGATGAACACGCAACCCACGGACGATCCGTGAGGGCACGGACAGTCCGTCCTGCACGACCAGAACCAAAAATGCCCAGCCCGCGAAGTCAACTCCACCTAGCCATCCATGCATCTCCCAAACGACTGCATGGATCGAGACAAGATTTTGGGGAAAGGAGAAGCGTCCCTAGGGGATGCTATACCCAAAAACTTAGAGCCTCAACCACACTAAATCACCGGGAATTGAATCACAACTGAACTCAACCAAAAAGCTAGGGTTCCAACCGAAATCCTCGAATCAGAGGCCAAATCCGGAGTTTGAGGGGTCAAGATCAAGCACAAAGATGCACAAGACATCTATCCATGATCCCCACGAAGAAATCTGAACACAAATGCCTCAGAATCGAAGGAACAAGCTGCGCATGAAAATCCCACAAAATAGCCCGAAAAAGACACGAAAATCACTCGAGCCAAGAGGAGAAAATCGACGCAACCATGAATGCTTCCATACAACCAGATGTTAGATTCTCTACAAAATCATGAAGAAAATCTAGCCTGACGGTTTTGTGTTGAACCGTCACAAACCCCGCGTGCAGACTCCGGTCGTGAGCCGCTACCCTGCACCGGCTCCTGTCCACAATTTCGTCTTGCTTTTCTTGCCACCATGAGCCCGCACTTGATCCCGTTCGGCTACCGGGTCCATCAAGCTGAGCCTACTTGTCTCTCCACTCCTCGGAGGCTCCGCAAGGCTAAGACCTTTCACGCCCACTCTTCACCTGCACCAACTCAAATCAAGCCACAACCCGCACCTGCAATACTCGATCAAGAGTCAGTCCACACCACGTTGTCAATCACTCATCACACTAGGGAGCAACCATCCACCAGTCCTCGGACGCTCTGGTCCTCAGTGGTGGAACCTGCCAAGCTTATCACAAGTAAACCACCTCTCTTGTTTCCCATTTTCATTCTCTATATCCTCTTGAGCCCAAAGCTCCTCCATTACCTTTCAAATTAGCTAGGCCTCTTTACCTTTCCAATTAGGCAAAGGGAGTTGTGTCCCTAATGAGCTCCTCACACGGTCGCCAGTGGGGGAGCGACAAGGCTACACCCATGGGGTGTAACAGTTGCCTTGGTTGCGATCTTAGGGTAGAAACAAGACACCACCCGGGGGGAAAGTGATAGGCCTCGCAGGAACATTGTGGTGGGTGTTATGGTGACAACAACTTTGGGCCTTGCGCGTGCACATGGTGGTTCTAACGATCTCTACAAATGGGCTTGATGCAGATAGCGGCAATAGGGCCCGATTAGCTACACTTGGGCGATTTTGCCCGATGATGCGGCCAACGTCATCGGCTGCCAGTG
The DNA here is from genome assembly GCA_036936925.1 of Cenchrus fungigraminus. Taxonomy (NCBI): domain Eukaryota; kingdom Viridiplantae; phylum Streptophyta; class Magnoliopsida; order Poales; family Poaceae; genus Cenchrus; species Cenchrus fungigraminus. The sequence goes on along the minus strand of CM072774.1, from coordinate 95,501,510 downwards.
TGAGTGCCAGGGTAAGTGTAAATGTAAGTAATGAAACAACAATATATATCCATTGCATATACTACATCGGCCCCAAAATATATCTATGTTTAGTGTTTTAAGATAGGTTTTGAAGATTGGTAAAAAAGTCTAATGTGCCCTTCATTAAACCTGTCCCTTTATGCAATTTTTTTAGATAATGAAAAATATTTTGGCTTCAAACCTCTCAAAAGAGAGGCATCAGACTACAAGCACCATCAAAGTTTAACACAAATAGTGTCTGACATTATTGACCAATTCAGAAAAAGAAAGACCATCCATGGGATGCGAAGAATAGCATATCTCTAAACTCTGGAAGTTGGCATGTCTTGACAAAGCCATATCCTCCTGTCATCAATGTGCTGCAATAGAGCCCAGAACCGTAGCCAGTGTGTCCCCATGAATAGAACCTGCGAAAAGGTTTTTGGTCTATAATGATTAAATACAGTGCCACTTCTTGTGAGCCAAATTGCCCAACAGATAGCTGCAACCCCTGTCAATGACATTAAAATGTGCTTGCGGCCCGCCTGCTTAGACAAACTATTGAACATATGTTCAGTACTTTCAGATGGAGGTACACCTAACACAATGTAAATTGCATGCCATAGTGTTGACACCAGATTTTGACCAAATCCAGAGTCAAATAATCTTGGCTTGGTAATCGGCAGAGAAGAACCAGGAGAAGAGATGGGCAAGGAAATATCAGCCGATGAAGTCAGCACACATGCATGAGACAAGTACATGCAGGCGTATATGTGTATGCATTGGAGAGTTATCAGCACTAAAGGAGAAGCTCGTACGAGAAAAGAGGCTAGCGTAGCCAAGACACGTATGAGTACAAGGCTCCTATTATTCGTGAGAGCATGCACGAGGCAATCACCTAGATAACATTGAGGGATGATCGGCCACCAACATATTGGCAAGGATCGGCCAGCAGTAGTTAAATTGGCCAGCAGGGACGATCGGCCGGGCAGCAAACTAGGGTGGCGACAGGATATACAGATGCTTAATGCAAAGTACGAGCAAGGAAAGACTCGCACGTCAAGGGAAAGGTGATTGAAATAAAGAAGCCACGCAAGGAGTCCTAGTTGATTACGCCTGCGCGTTGCTCTCTTGCCGGACAAGTCAGAGGAAGCTTTATTTGAAAGGATTCTACGTAAGCGGAAATAGAGTCCATGTATCTTAGTATTTCCTTTAATTTAGACATATAATTAGGAGAGTTCATTGTGTAACTCGTCAGGAGTCTTTAATTAGGAAGTTTTGAGCCCTTCCGGCTGCAGGAGTCTAGAGGAGCCCAGGGTATAAATATAAGCCCCGGCTATTGTAATAGAATCATCACACGATCAATATCAAAACCGCCTCCGGGCAAACCCCTTTACCAATTCTTGCATCTACTTCATTGCATCTACTTTTCGGCGACTTCGCCTTCGTACCTTTTCTTCTTTTCACGAGTTTTCGCAAACTCGCCAGGCTGCATCGCCTCAATCTCTGGCTTGCTGGTGAGTTCCGCTTTACCGAATAATATCTAGGCTTTAACCTCCGGGCGCATCGCTGTGGTTTCGTCTAGATTTATTCACCAGTTATCGATAGCAGCTAGATTAGCAAGTTTTATCCTAATTCTTGTTACTTTAGCTTTTATCACAATTATCCAGCTTGAGACTGCTTCCTGTCGGCTTTACCACATTATTATTATTATTTTGATTATCATATAGCCGGCTAGATCTGTTTCAAGTGTTGCTCATGTAGCTCTATTTAAGTTGCCTCTAGTAGCTTACGCTCTGCCTACGTCATCATATCGGCTGATCTGGCCGATCTGTTCTACCCCGTATCGGCTACCTAGCTGTTACAATTTTATCAAAAGACACATCGGCTCTCTACCCGATTTTCCATTGTCAATCAATAGGTCAGATTGGCTGGCACGCCTCGCTACAGACCGGGGAGTCATGTGTGCTGCGCGCGGAGGTGACGTCCTATTTTTCGCGTCAACACACTTTTGGCACGCCCGGTGGGACACAAAGATTAAATCCCTATTATCATATCGCCTGGTGATCACGAAGACAATATCCACGACCATTCAAGAGATGGACAATCTAACTGAAGCCTTGATGGATATTGTAAGCAATGCACTTAAAAACGCCTTCCCTCATGGTTCAACTCAACAACAAGACTATGTGGAGTCGTATTATCAGCAGCCGATGACATCGGCTAATACTACGTTTTCTTACAGTCCAATTCAACAGCAAAGCTATGAAGAATCAGCATGCATGTATCCTGGAGCGTTAAATTATGCAATGACAAGCATGGGTACAACTGATGAATCGGCTTATGGTGATTATTTAATTTCGCCATGCTCACATCAGGATAATTTCTATCAGCCGATGGCAGTTCCTCAGACTGCACCAAGTCCCTCCAGCTCATTACCGCTGCCACAAGTGGATTTCTTTCGCGCTCTTGGATACACGCCACAGCCGCTGGCACAAGAGGAATTGTTCAGCATTCTTGGATATACACCTGCGGACACTACTCAAATTCAAGGAACGACAGGTTGTCAAAGTGGTGTTCTGGAATCACAATTTATTCCCCAAAGTTCACAACAGAGATGGGTTCGAGAATCGGCTCCTCAGCCGATAGCTTTCCAGCCACATGTGCAAGCTCATCAACCAATGGTTCAGCAAGCAGGTTGGCTGATGGTGCAAGAATTACAACAAACAATTCCTGTAGCTCAGCCTAAAAAACCAGAAATTTATCAGCCACAAGCTATGGACGAACAATTGATGATTCAACAGTCAGAACTGATAGTTCAACAAGCTTGTCCCGGGGGGCTGCAACCGCCAATAGTAGCTCAACAACCTTTGCCTGGGGGGCTGCAATGTGCCCAGATGTCAGTTTGGCCACAACAACTAGGAAATTATTGGTCGCAAAAATCAGTTTCACAGCAGGAAGCATATCAGCCGGAAGCATTTATTTCACAGCCGATTGTTCACCAATCATATCGACCAATAATTCCTCAATTAATGACCAATCAGTCTGTTTTAGCAAAATCACAAGGGTGTGCAGATTCAGCAGAGACTGATGGAGATCTGTGTCCAACTAATGTGGTCAAAGTGGGCAACCAAGATGAAGAAGCTGATTTAAAATTATCAAGTTCATGGGTGACTAATGGATCAGAAGTCACAGATCACAAAGTGCATATCTCATTTGACGAAATCAAGGGTGTCGGTCAATATGGAGGAGAATGTTATTCTGAGATGGCTCACAAAGAAAAGGTGCTAGCCGATAATAAAAAAGAGATGTTTGAAACTGAAATATGGACCTCTCAAACACCGGCTCAAAATCAAGGAAGCTGTCAAATGGGAGATGAGAATATTCAGCCACAATTTGCTCCTCGGGAATCACCGCCAACGGCTCAACAGTCTGATGTAGTACCTCCGCAGCTGATCTCGATTGAAGAATTCAAGAGTAAAAGCCACTATGGAGGGGAGTTTATCTCTGAAGACACTCATGAGGAAGAAATCCCAGCCAACTACAAGGATAGAGAAAAACAAAGTGATCTTGAGTCCAGAAAACCTGACGGGAGAACTCCAGTTGACAACGATCTGTGTTTAGAACACATGGTTATAGTCAACGGCCAAAAAGAAACATCCAAAGCTATATTGATGGGTTGTATGGATATTAAAAAATTAGAGGCCATTGATTACAAGGTTACAGAAGCAGGGCAGGGGACAAGGTCTCAGATTATTACTCGATGCCCAGAAATATTACACTGGAAGATCGGCTGTTTGGGGTATATTTTCCATGGGAGCTAGGTGATCAAGTGCCAAAAATCACTATGCAAAAGTATTGGCTGATTGGAGTTCATATTGCATGGGAGCCGGGCGATCAAAAACACAAATATATTGCCCTGAAGCATTGGCCACTTGGAACTTATTTTCCATGGGATCCTGGAGGACAAGAGTGGTGTACGAAACTTTAAAGCTGATGCCTCCAATCGGCTAGATGATGGGGCACATGTCATTTGATCCTATCATCATGTTGCCTCGTGATGGAAAGCCATAAAGATATATATTTTGGCTACATACTATTCCATCATAGTATCTCAGATTATTTATTGATAAAAACCGGTACTGCAAAATAAGAGATATATCGGCTGCTTTATTTAAAATATGGCTGATGGAAGCAAAGATTAGCTGATAGAGGAGCAACAGAGTCAGCCAATGGAGCACGACCGCTCTTCGTCGACCTCGCCATCAAGCTCGACGCCGACGATCTCAACGACTACATCGACAACGACGACTACATCAACGTTGTTGGCGAACGAATCTGCATTGACTCGTCATCAAGCAGGCATGTCTACGACAATGCCTAACACCCTATGCGGTATGTATCTACTGATAACTACCCTACGCGGCAAGTGGAGTAGATCAATTGGCACCAAAACAAATGAAAGGTAACTGCGTGTTGAAGACATAATCCCCAGGATTATTTTAAATTCTTGCTTGGGGCCAAGAGGAACATATCGTGTGGCAAAGCCGATGAGAAATATATCGGCTACATGTTATTTAAATGGATTCCAAATGCCACCATAAGGACTACTAGCAAGCAACAGGGGTCTACCTCGTGGTTCATCTACATAACTAAAAGGCCAAAGTTGAGTACGTATGTAAATGGAAGGAACCATATGCATCAGGAAGTCCAGAAGATTTTGGTACAATCCGTGAAAGCTCCAGAGAAAGAAAAAACCAATCGGCCAAGTATCGTTTTATGTCTTCCGGCCGATGGTAAGAGAGAGCCGATGAAATGTGTCCATCAATCGGCTACTCGCTATTAAAATGGATTGGATGCCAAAATTGACACGCAATGATGAAAAAAGAGGGACACTTGGAAGATTTGCACAAGATGCATTGGGCAGCAGAATGGCATTAGGAACAAACGCGACGCTGCGAAAACATTGTAGAGAGATAGCCAAATTATTTTTCGGTTCCTGATGAGCCGACGGCATACCGGCTGAGAAATATTTAGAAGATTGGCAATGAGAGTCGATGAAGGCACTAGTAGTATCGACGGAGCTTGATGAATCGTTGATAGCGAACAACTAATTCAACTAAACGACAGTGTCGAAGGCAGCCAACAGAAACAGTACAAAAGCTGGGCAGTATCGTAGACCTCTCAACTCTTATCTGGTGTATCAAAGACACAAAGGAGGAAACTAACAAGAATGATGAGGAGGCTCAACACTATTGTTGGCAACTCATAACATACTACAGGAAGATTTGTCAAGAACCTGATCTTCATCATAAAGATGCAAAAGGAACTGATGTATTGCCGCTACCACTGATGACACAGTAAGCCTACAGGAACGAGGGAGTTGTACCAGGCTTCAATCCCAGAGGAGATTTTAACATTTTGGCTTACGAGGAGCATTAATTCTGAGGAGTTCCAGATTCGACATCAGCTAGTCTTGCAAATATAGAGTGTGGAGATCAGTGTTTAAAGATTAGCTCAAATACACATGGAGCCCATCTGAGGTGTTATGCCGATGGTTCCGATTTGATGCAACGATAGATCGACCAGGAGGAGTAGAGTTACCATAATTATTAATATTAGCCAAGATATTGTATAAATATCGGCTATGAGAAAGCACGTCCTAAAAGGTTGAAGTAATGAAGCAGTTTGCATCAGTCAGAAGATGGAAGTTCTGGATTTATAGAATTTCGAAGCTTGAATCTTTCATACTCCGAAACTAGGGGGCTTGTGTTGACACCAGATTTTGACCAAATCCAGAGTCAAATAATCTTGGCTTGGTAATTGGCAGAGAAGAACCAGGAGAAGAGATGGGCAAGGAAATATCAGCCGATGAAGTCAGCACACATGCATGAGACAAGTACATGCAGGCGTATATGTGTATGCATTGGAGAGTTATCAGCACTAAAGGAGAAGCTCGTACGAGAAAAGAGGCTAGCGTAGCCAAGACACGTATGAGTACAAGGCTCCTATTATTCGTGAGAGCATGCACGAGGCAATCGCCTAGATAACATTGAGGGATGATCGGCCACCAACATATTGGCAAGGATCGGCCAGCAGTAGTTAAATTGGCCAGCAGGGACGATCGGTCGGGCAGAAAGCTAGGGTGGCGACAGGATATACAGATGCTTAATGCAAAGTATGAGCAAGGAAAGACTCGCACGTCAAGGGAAATTTGATTGAAATAAAGAAGCCACGCAAGGAGTCCTAGTTGATTACGCCTGCGCGTTGCTCTCTTGTCGGACAAGTCAGAGGAAGCTTTATTTGAAAGGATTCTACGTAAGGGGAAATAGAGTCCATGTATCTTAGTATTTCCTTTAATTTAGACATATAATTAGGAGAGTTCATTGTGTAACTCATCAGGAGTCTTTAATTAGGAAGTTTTGAGCCCTTCCGGCTGCAGGAGTCTAGAGGAGCCCAGGGTATAAATATAAGCCCCGGCTATTGTAATAGAATCATCACACGATCAATATCAAAACCGCCTCCGGCCAAACCCCTTTACCAATTCTTGCATCTACTTTATTGCATCTACTTTTCGGCGACTTCGCCTTCGTACCTTTTCTTCTTTTCATGAGTTCTCGCAAACTCGCCGGGCTGCATCGCCTCGATCGTCGGCTTGCTGGTGAGTTCCGCTTTACCAAATAATATCTAGGCTTTAACCTCCGGGCGCATCGCTGTGGTTTCGTCTAGATTTATTCACCAATTATCGATATCAGCTAGATTAGCAAGTTTTATCCTAATTCTTGTTACTTTAGCTTTTATCACAATTATCCAGCTTGAGACTGCTTCCTGTCGGCTTTATCACATTATTATTATTATTTTGATTATCATATAGCCGGCTAGATCTGTTTCAAGTGTTGCTCACGTAGCTCTGTTTAAGTTGCCTCTAGTAGCTTACGCTCTGCCTACGTCATCATATCGGCTGATCTGGCCGATCTGTTCTACCCCGTATCGGCTACCTAGTTGTTACAATTTTATCAAAAGACACATCAGCTCTCTAGCCGATGTTCCATTGGCAATCAACAGGTCAGATTGGCTGGCACGTCTCGCTACAGACCGGGGAGTCACGTGTGCTGCACGCGGAGGTGACGTCCTATTTTTTGCGTCAACACATAGAAATTTTGCATAATGACACTCAAAAAGTAGGTGATGGATAGTTTCTGGCTTGCTACAAAAGCTACAAGTTCTACTACCATTCCAATTGTTTTTAGCTAAGTTGCCTCTTGTTAGCATCACTCCTCTTTTAAGATACCACAAAAATATTATAATCTTGAGACGAATGTTCATATGCTAAATTTTCTCACATAACTTTAATACCACTATTAACTAGGTGCCTATACATCGAATTAACTATGAAAGTTTCGTTCTTCTGTAATCTCTAGAGTCTAGTTTTTGCACATAGGAGGAAATCTCTATGGTCCAAGGACACCAATCTATAGGAGGAAATGGGAGATGGAAAGGATCCGGCTGATAGCATACAGAGTTAAGAACGGTCTCTCAATTAGGAACTCTCGTTTCGGGCACCAGGTCCCTCCTGGCTATAACAGGTCGGTTCTAGCCGAAAGCTCTACGCCGTATCAGAATGTGGGGGAGTACAAAGGGTCCAACGGCTGTCACTACCACGGCCTACCCCAAGACAAACCGTGGTTTACGGGGCAAACGAAGGATAACCCGCAGTCTAGACACCACGTCTACACCACCGGTCACTACTATAGCACGACTACGTCTGAGCTCCCGTAGCAACACTATAGCACTCCGTATAAATACAAAGTGACGAACCCACGAGGGAGAGACTAGAACTCACTCAGGTATTAGCTATCTCATGCAAGGGATCACGGAAGGACTTTGATCTAATTAGAACATACAGAGCACCCACTTTACTCTAGTTAGACTAACTAGCATACAAACAGAATTAGCAACTTATGGACTACACCAGAAGATCGGAGGGTTGGGTTCATGAAGAACACAAGCCTCTAAATCAAGAACATATGAAGAACACAAGAACTATTCAATAGTGCAAGAAACCACTTTAGTCTAAACAGAGAATGTCGGAATACTCACTTTAGTCTAAATGAAGAACAAAGGCATCCATAGAGGTTCGTTCTTAGGGAAAGATGCCAAAACATCATGGCACATCCCCAAGTCACCCCTCACCTTCCTTCTAATCTCTAAGCACTAGCAAGCCAACACTAATCCTATGCAAAGGCACTCCTCTCCTAGAGAGGTAGGAGCCCAAAGGTAAAATGAGGAGAAGAAGTGTGTGTCCTATTCTAACCCCCTCACTTCTATTTATAGGGGTTGGGCAACTTCGTGATAACAGCTTGAGCACCCCCGAAATGGCTATAGGATCAAATCAGGGAGCACCATGTGGAAGCAGATGGCGAACCGTGGCAAAGTCGGTTCGACCGATCCAAGGGGTCGGCCGACCTGGGCCCACCACATTTCATGTTGTGCTTTCTCCCAGTGACTAATATGTGGTCCCTTGTGACAGTTCCAGGTGCCTGGGTTATTTTGAGGCGGTTTGCTCGGGTTGTGGGCCCTTGAATCCTTGTGCTGAACACGTGGCAGAGTCTGATTCGTCGGGAAGTGCTTCTCTTGGATTGATGAGGTGTCGTGGACACATGGCATCCTGTGTGGCAGCACATCGCCACGTGGCCTGGTGTGGGTCCCACTGGGCCCACATGATATCTTGTACATATCTCTCTCATCCGGGATCCGATGTATGCAAATGATATATCCATTTCGATCATCTCGACGAGCCCATCGCAATGGTGCAGACCAATTTGGCATTTGGGGTTGTTTATGATGATGCCATATCTATGCCATTGGTTTACTTGCTCTCAATTGTATCGTTCCATGTGCATTTCGATGTATCCTGCAACAAAAGATAGAAACACCAACACTTGTGGAAATTGTTAGTATAAACCCATATTCTAGTGTTGATGATTACTTTTCATTTATTTTATGCAGGTATTGACGGCCTAAAAGTGGTACTTAACAGCTGTCAATAGTGCTACGGTCAATTACGACTCAGATGCCACCCGTAACAACCTGGATTTTCAGTGAGGAAAATCCGAATCCCTGTACCCTTGCGATAGTCCCTGGATCAGTTGCATCGCGTACAGAACTCATCACAGAAGATACATCACATCCATACCATGAAACACAGAAATATAAGTATTTAATTTATTACAAATCCTTTATGTAGTACTTCATTACAAGCCTCTTGGCTGAATCAGAGTGAAAAGTCTACGCAGCGGTAGCTAGCATCCCAGAAGTGTCTCCATCTTTTATTCTTCTCGCCCACAGGCATCCTTGAGCGTAGTGACGCCTCCCTCAGTCGTACCACCCATCGGCGTTGTTGTCATAGTCGGACTCGTATCCTGCACACCCAAAGTCTATCCCCAAGGAGCGGGATAGGTCCACATCACCAACTGTATGCAACTTTATGTGGCCTAACTCTAAAGGGGTAAAAGAAAGGACAAGGGAATGACTCAGGGTTTCCTATGTAGCAGCAGCAAAGCATAAACAGAAACATCTCCATATAAGTCCCAACCCACTCTCACCTCAATGATTGCAATCGGATCTGTGAGGTAGAGGGAGCAACTCTCCTTTCCCCGACTGCAATCATGGCTCACCACACTCATATACTACGGGGGAGGTAGAAATCCCAAAACATGAGGAACGAACATGTCGCAATGTTGTCCATGACCGAGGACAAGGCTATACGTATAGATTAGAAACTCTGCAAAGCGTGTACAGCTCGACCCAACTCGGAATGGCACTCGGCCAGTGTACAGTCGACCGAGCCCATCCTACCGGACGAACTCTCGGTAGATACAGTTCCATCCTGCATCCTGGCCTTGTAGTGATCCCCCACGAAGGATCGCCTCGAAACTGTGAAATGCTCTAGTGTGGCCACACGGGAGACACTCTGAGAGAAGATGGGCCCTAACCCACTTCTCCCCCACTGCTACCCTCTATTCTGCTCGTAGGTATGGTACTGCACTTGCCGAGCTCAACCTGGCCCTAACCCCACTCTCGGCAAGGTAGTGCGTACGAAAATCCTATTGACAAGTTGATCCACTCACTTTCAGACCGGGGCAAGCTCATGTCCTCCATGCATATAATAAAACCCCAACACCTTTGCTCCAAAAACCATAAAAGTGGAGATGCACTGAGAAGTACATCCCCATCCCCGATCCCAGATCGGTTGTTTCGAGCTCACCCTACCAAAGTACCCAAAACGCCTTCTCCTGCCGATTTTTACCCCACGCACGCCAAGAATCGCTATCCATTGACCCCAACACATGCATCGCGAAGCTCAACATATATATACGCATATATATAGTATAATAGTAGTAGGGCAATCAAGGACATGATAATTAAAGTAGTCTATGCAAGGTTCATCAACATCATGCGAGTAAGTAAAGCACTAGCATACTACATAGCAATGCCTAATGGGAATTTCAGAATTAGTCGGGCGTGAACCTGCGTGCGAGTAGTCGTCGGTGTAGTCGTACTCCGAGCTCAGCTCTCTGGCTCCGACTGCTCCTAGAATCGTATAAATAAAGTAAACACGGATCGTAGATGCAATTAAGTCCAATTGAAAAGCAATTAAGAACCAAAAGAGAGCAAACACTAGCCTAACACGGAGTTTAAGATTTTAGAAAAGCTTTGGAAAAAGTTTTTATAAATTTCGGAGCCAAAATGCATTTACTAGGATTTTTCAAAGGTAAAATACATTTCTGAAATTAAAATACGCATCCACAATATGGCTATCTATAAATTGGCTATAGGCTTACTCCAACTGCCTCTAAGGTAACTACAGGCCGGCTGCTAGCTGTCTACAAGGGGTGACGTGGTGGCCACCTGGGCGGCTTATAGCCAGCTGCCGCCCATGTGGCAGCTGACTGGGCTACATGCGTGGTTGGGTGCATGGGATCCGACCGGGATCCGCCGCGGCTCGGCACTAGGCAGGCGACGGTGTGGCCAAGCTGCGATTGGACGGATGCAAAAGATCCCAGGGGATCTGGTGTGGCTGGCAGTGGTGTGGCCGTGTGTGTGAAAATAAACCCCAACTGGGTTTTGGGTTGCCCTCCAGGTGTTCGATGCTATGCTCCAAAGGAGCGGCGGGATGGCTAGGGCTCGCTGGCGGCGAGGTGCTCTGGCGGCAGGCCAACAGATGACACAGTGAAGTTTAGGACGGCCTAGGGTTTCGTTCGGGCAAAGAAAGGTGCGGTCTTTCGCCGGATTTCGGCTCAATGGCGGCAGGACAAGGTAGGGCGGTGGCGCGAGCTATTCGAGTGCAAACGCCGGTGCACGAACTGGGCGTCTCGGGTTTGATCAGGGCATGCAAAGTGGTGGCCTGGTGTGTGCGCGCGTGCGACCGGCCGTGAGGCAAAGTCCCGGCTTGGCACGGCGGCGACGGCGGAAGCAGAGCTCCGGGCGGCGAGGAACGGGTTGGCAGCGCTAGTTTGCGTGCTGGCGCCGGTGAGTTCACTCGCGTGCAAGTGTGGGTGTGGCTTCGTCAAGAGTTCAGGCCCAAAAACGGTGAGGCTTTGGCCTCCCCAGCACGCGCGTGCGCGGTAGCCAACGACGCAGTCACGGCGGCGCGGCGAACAGGGCAAAGACACAAGGGTCGGTCGGTCAAGCGGTGAAGCGCGCGCGGGCGACGGCAGTGGCACCTGCAGGCACAAGGATCGGCTCGATGGCCGGCGACACAGACGATGGCGGTTGTGCGGCAGCGCGGGGCAGAGCAGGCAAAGATGTGACTTGGTCTCTCGGGTTCGGCCCGGTTCCCCTCATCGGCATGAAGGCCGGCATCCAGAGCGGAAAGAGGAGCTCAACGCTCACCTGGTGGCCTTGGTCGGCGAATGGTGGTGAGGACGGGCGAAGCAGGGACGGTGGCGGCTCTGCTTAAAGCAGGGGAAGCAGAGTAGGCGCGACGCGACTTCAGCGGCTCCGGCTCCGGTGTGTCATGGTACTGGCACGAGCGGCTCCGTCTTCGCGGCGACGGCGACCCCACGGACGGCCTTCCCCGCCTCTTTCTCCTCCTCTCCCCTTTCTCCTTCACAGACGTCAGCGGCGGCGGATTTGGTTGGGGAAAACCCCAAGGGCGGCTAGGGTATGGAGGAGAGCCCATGGCGGTGGCTTTTGTAGGCGGATGCAGTGGCTTGGACGGTGGGATGCGGCACGGCCGACGTGGCGCGCATTTGGGGTGGCAGCCATGGCCGCACGGCCGAGCTCGGTTGAGCTGGCACACCCCGGGTGGCTGTGGCCTGGTGTAAAGGGGAAAAGGAGAAAGGTGAGAGGGAGGTGGCGGATGACATGTGGGTCCCGCTCGTCAGCGACTCAGGCGGTGATGGCGGTTGACAGGCCTAGCTGGGCCGAATGTTGACGGGCCGGTGATATATGAGGGGTGCTCCGGTGACCTTAGCGGCGAGCTTAAGGGTGTCCGGCGGACTTCACCGGTGAGGTTAAGGCCCAAAGCTGGTTTAGGGTTTTTCCTATTTTCCTATTTACCTTACACCTATATATATGATTCAAATTTGAATTTAGAATTCAAATTTGAATCTCACACAAATAAAATCCAATAAAATCCAAAATTCTCACACTAGCATTTTATAATTCCTAAATTAATTATTTAGCTCAAATTAAATCTAGGAAATTCGGGAAGGAGCAAAGAAGACTAACTTATAAATTAATTACACACTCAACTTCATTCCAAAAATTTTGAAATTCACATTTTTGAATAATTAACATTCTGCAAAAATTCTGGGATGTTACATCCTCCTCATATGGATAATCAATTGTGTAGGAGCTGCCATCTAGAGATATTGCTTCGTGCAAAATTTCCCACAATCGTCTTCACTAAGGCGGTGGAAGACTCCACTCGAAAGATGGGCTCGATGGGGCTCGATGGTGGTTGGGCCAAACCACTACTTGCATTGTCTTGGCTAAGCTTTGGTCAGCGAACTCCTCTGGGCTTCTCATGTTGGTGCAAGGTGGCCTGGCCACACTTGAGTGGGTTTTCCTTGCATTGTAGGCTTGAGGGTCCTTGCGCTAATTCATCCTGATTATCCAAGTGTACATTTCTTTACTCCAATGTGGTTTGATGTGGTTTGCCCGTGTTTATCCCCGTATGTAGACAATATCTCCGGTAAGCAGTGATTAACCAAAGCTTGTGGAAATAGTTAGCAATAAACCCTGGAAGCCTTTGTTGTGAAGGTTTTCTTGTTGCTTAAGATAAAAGTTGACAGTTATATTTTGCTATAAGCACCGTCAACAATATCTCCACACAAATAGAAGGTATTGCACGCCATTTATTGAGAGTGAGGACCACAAGACAATTGTTTTCCACTTAGTTATTTTTATCCATTCATCCATTCAATCAGATTTAATTTGTCAACTTAAACATAGCCATATTTTGGCATAAATTTTGAACTCTAAGGGTGTGCTTGGTTGAGAGGATGAAGTGGGATGGGATGGTGCCGGTGCTTGGTAGGGAGGCAGAGTGGGACGGGGTCGTCCTCCGAGCGAATATTCGCTCTGGATGCGGGACGAGCTCGTCCGCCCAAAACGAGCGGACGGGGTCATCCCTTTTGCACGGCGTGAAACCTCCATTTTTGCCGACGCAAGGAGGCTCCGCAGCTCAGGGCGGCGCAGAGGAGGACGACGGCCGGCGAGGAGGACAGCGTGGACGACGACCGGCCAACGAGGGAACCGACGCTCGGCGTTGACCTTCGGGTGACGCGGATGAGGTCGGGCTTTGGGCGGCCGCGGCCCTGCGAGCTCCCTCCGGCGGGCGGTGGCGACCGAGCTCCCTCGACAGACCTCGCGAGATCCGGTCTGCTCCGGCGGCGGGCGGTTGAGTTCCCAGCGGTCAAGCTCCGGCGGCGGCCCCCCTTGGCGGGCGGGCAAGCTCCCGGCGGTGGCCTGCATGCTCCCTGGGCGGCCGCGGGAGGTCCTCTCATGGGCGTCCGGCGGCCCCGCTAGGGGAGGGGATAGGAAGAAGATAAGTATTAAGGGAGATAAAAAGAAAAAAAGAGAATGAATAGAGGATGACAGGTGGGACCTCAATTAACATATGGGACCCACAAATTTCAATAGCTAACGGTGTCAAGAAATCCATCCGTCCCACCTATCTCAACCCATTCGACCAAACACGAAATGGAACCATCCCGTCCCACTTCAACCAAACACGAAACGGAACCATCCCGTCAAAAAAACGGAGACCGGACCATCCCATCCCATTCTGCCTCTAAAGCAAGCACATGCTGAAGGTAGCTATATATTGGACGAAGAGTACATATATGTTTTAAAACGTTGTGAGTATCATAAATGTGTACTCTTATTGTGTTATTACAAAAAGTATTAATCCAATTACGTTTTGGAGATTGTATTGACTTATTTTGACCGGATAAGAGCAACTCCAGCAAGGGTCTGCAAATTGAGGCCTCCAAACCTCATTTGCAGGCCCAACTCTAAAAAATAGAGTCCCAAAACTTGATCCCAACTCCAGCAAGGAACTCAACTTGGACCTCTATTTTTGACGTGGACCCCACCGAACCATACTATCCGCCCGTCCTGCCTCCGTTCTGCGTATCCGTCCGTCCGGTCACCGTCTCCGCCTCCGAGACTCCGGCCGCCCGGTCGTCGTACTTCTGAGCGGAGGTGAGCCCGCGCGCGGTGCGGCCATGCTCATGCCGCGCGGCGCCGACCTCCTGCACGAGCGCCGGCGGCGCCCTCGCCGCGGTCCTCCCATGCACCTCCGCCGCCGTTCGCTTTCCCCTTCGCCAGGTACCGCGCCCCGGAGACGGACGAGTCGAGCGTCAACTACAGCAGCGTGTTCGGCTGCCCTCTATATCAGCGACGACTGCTTCGGCTTCGACAACGAGTTCCCGCCCCTCTACAGCTTGGGACTAGTGCGTAGGAAGGAGGAGTGCCCGGCGGCCGGCGGCGGAGGTCCGGTCCGGCACGCGCATGTCGCAGGCCGCGAAGGCGTCGGCCGCCGGCAACAGAAGCTGGGCGATGGGAAGAGGGCTGAGGTTGACCGGGAGCGGCGAGTCGGTGGCCTGGAACTTGCCGGCCTGGCGCTTGGCGTCGACGGGGTTGAGCGCGGTGGCGACGACCTTGACGAGCACCTGGTCCTCGCCCACGGCCAGCACCGTCGTGGCCTCGTCGATCTTGAGTAACCAATTCTATCTGCCCCGCCTAGCCTGCTTCCGTCGCTGCGCATCTGCGGTCCGCCCGCTCGGCCGCCGATGGTGCCCTCGGCGGGGCAGCATCCCCAGGCGAGGCACGTGCTCCAGACACCGTAGGTGCAGCAGCAGGTGCTCCCCGCCGGGCATGTGCTGTGGCGGTCGCAGGAGACCGGCGTCGGGACGACGACACCAGCGCCAGGGACGGGGACGGGTTGGGCCCGGCCTTGACGGGGTACGACGCCTCTATGGCGATGACGCACTTGCCCGTGGGGTCACGTTGCGCGCCATCCGGATGTAGCCGGCCTCGCCCCAGTCGGCGCCCAACGAGTTGCGCACCAGCCAGTAGTCCTGGCCGTCTTCCGTGCCGTAGCCCACCGCCACGACGCCGTGGTGCAGCGACGTGCCGCACCGGCCGGTGAACACGCCCGACTCGTAGAGCTGGAACTCGCGGCCGCCGGCCTCGATGGCGACGGCGACGGGCTGGTGCGCGACGGCCTTCTGCAGCGAGCTCTCGTCGTTGCGGGGGACATTCTCGAAGCTGTCGATGGAGACGGCCCTGCGGGCCTTCTTGGCGAGGTGGCAGTGTCGCACCGGTCATCGCGGGCGGTGTAGGGGTAGTCCGCGTCGATGTCGATGCCTCCGTTGCCGGCGATGAAGGCGAACGCGTCGATGGCGCCCGGCCGCCCGCCCGGCGTACCCATCCGCCCCAGCTTGCTGCCGTCGAAGACCGTCTCCGCGGTGTACCCGCCCGGCCGCCGGAGCGCACGCGCCGAGGAGGAGCGCGGCCACCAGCAGCACCGCTGCCACCGGGGCGCTCCCTCTCTTGGCCGCCATTGGGCCACAGCGAGCGGGACAAAGCTCGCCGCCGCGGAAGATTTAGAGGAAGCAGGAGGTGGCGGCGGCCATCCGAGTTGAGGGGAGGAGAGGCAAGGGAGCAGGGAGCGCTCAGATCAAGGACGGGGAGTGGGGAGAAACCACCAGGAATCGCTTCGTCGCTTCGGGATCCGCGGCGCGAGGCAGGGGAGGCGGCAGGGATGCGAACTGTGATCCGCCCGCGAGAGAGACAGGGGGAGGAGAGGGGGTGGGGACGGTGGGGCCCACGTTTGGAGGGGAGGATGGAGGGCCTCCAGAAATAGAGGCTTGGAGGGAGTATTTGGAGGGGCCTTAAAAATGGAGGTCTAGTTGGAGGTCCTGCTGGAGTTGTGTTTTTATACCAAACCTCTAAATTTTGGAGTAGAGGCCCATATAAAGGCTCTTGCTGGAATTGCTCTAATAAAATACTATCTGAGGGGGGCAAATAATAAATATTTGGTGTCAGCTTCAGAGACCACTCAGCTCATTAGGCAGTCGTTTTCATCAGACCCGTGCTATTTCCACCTTCCCTCACAAGAAAGTTTCTGGCCCCTTTCCACCGGCCGATAACAAATTCCCCTTCAAGTGCACGTGTCTATTTGACTGGATACCTACCGGCAAGCTGATCTATAGTGCCAAGTGGCAAGTCCAGATACACAGAAGAACCTTGGCAACCAAGCCGGCCATCTTTCAGAAATCAAAAGTCAACAGACTCGCCCCTGCCCTTCCGTTCCAAGTATTATCTCATTCTTGGACGAAGCTTCAAGCCTCTTTCTTCACAACAAAAGCCACACCCGCAAGGCACACAACGCATCAGCAAACACTCCTCTATAAAACACCTTGCAGTTCAGAGACGAAGCACACGACAAAAACCGCTGGAGCATACAGTTTAGATCGCCATCGCAGAGTTCAGGCACAGTCAGGAGGAGATAATTGAGCTGAGGAAAGATCGATCATGGTGCTAGGTTTGGGAGGATGCTGTGGCGGTGTCACCGTCGCCGACGGAAGAAGGGTGTCGCCTGCTGCGAAGCAGGCCGTGGGCGGAGAAGGTCACCAGGAACACAAGAAGAAGCAGCAGCAGCAGCAGCAGCAGCGGGTGGTAAAAGAGAAGATGAAGAAGGGAGGTGAGCCCACCGACGTTGCTGAGGGGAGGGAGGAGAAGAAGAATCATCAGAAGGATTCCCCCATCCTCGTGCATCAGTTCCCCTTCCACTCTCGGCCCGGCTTGCTCTGAATTCCTTCATTCTTCAATTTGAGGAATTGTAGTTGTGGTCTTTGGAAGATCACTGGTGTAATTCTTTTGTTCTTTTGGTTTGTGGTCTGCTAATAAGTAATAAGACATTATTTTTAATATCCTTATCTCTTCATCATCTATGGCAACAAAAAAGTATCTTAAGAATACATGAAACTACATTGATGAAAAAAATACAATTCAATCAGCATAGGGTTATCCTAAATTAATTTTATGGCCAGGCTAGCCCACTTTGATGAGTCCATGAATTTGATCTAGTGAGAAATTTGGATCTGTACCATTAAGCCTGGACCTATACGACCCATTAGTCCGGCCCAAAAAAGCTTTGCAAATCAGTGTGTTAAGCAAATGGCCTAGTACCTTACAGAACTGCAAGTTCCTTTTCTTCAACTAGGAAAGTTCCCGTGCGTCGTTACGGACATCCAAATATGTATAATGCAATACACAAAGTATTCGATAAAATTATATAGTACGAAAGCATTGCTAATAAATCAGAATACTTATTTACAGTATATCATGCAAAGATAACATGTTGTTATCTTTGCATGATATACTGTAAATAAGTATTCTGATTTATTAGCAATGCTTTCGTACTATATAACATTATCGAAAATTTTGTGTATTGCATTATATATATTTGGATGACCGTAGTAACCCACAGACACTTTCCTAGTTGAAAAAAATAGGGACTTGCGGTTCTGTAAGGTACTAGGCCATTTGCTTAACACAATGATTTGCAAAGCTTTCTTGGGCCGGAATAATGAGCCATATATTTCCAGGCTTAATAGTACAGATCCAATTTTCCGATCAAAAGGAATAATTAGATCTATGCCATTGAAAGATTGCAAACTTCGATATATACCATTGACCCCACATGTCATTGACTCATGTGAACCCCACATGTAAGTGAGATAACAATGGTATATATCTAAAGTTGCAATCTTTTAAAACGTCCAATGGGAAGAACAATTTAAATTGGTAGCAAAAAATCCACAATCTAAGCTGCACTCTCAACAAAATTTAAGTGCATTGAAGCTTCAACGATTGGACAACACACAATCAAGAGGATAAATCTAAATGCTATCAAGCTCAGAGACCAAAATTAAGACATGTTTACAATTGTAACATGGTATAACACTCCATGCCTTTGAAATTAGTAGACAGGTCACAAAAATGATATTGTACTTTTCAAACCTTGTAAACCGTGTACTCATCTTTACATTCTTACACACTTTTCACCGAATCAGAGTAGCAGACCTTGTAGGCCACTCTTAAAATCTGAAAGCAAAGTTGTAAATTATCAAATCACCTAGCTGAAGGTATGACCTTTTACAACTAACTCTGACTATGTGACTTAAATCCGAATTCGAATTTACCCAAGATCCCATTGTACTCTTGACAATAGTAACACTAAATGTTAAGTGGCTTCAGCTTTGTCAAAACAATAGTATAGAAAGTCTATTTTACATTGAGGCTTAATTTTGGTCGTGATCTCAACAAAACACATGCTATCTTGGAGCTTTAGCGTATTCTCTGGGCACCCTTGATCATTAATCTGAAAAAAAGTGATGCAAAAGTACAATGGTTGGAAAAATTATTTTAAAAAATTCTTGTATCTTCTCATGTAAAGTATAGATTATTTCCATGCCCATTAGTGGTTTGAATTTTTAAACCATTTCATTCCATGTAGCATATATTAGAACAGATGAAGTGCAAATCTATAATTCCATGGGGCCTTGTTCAAGCTATCAGGACTCAACAAGGTTAACAGTTATTCTGATAGGTTGCACATTCCTATTATGCTCTCTAGATGCTTTACATAACCTACTTTTGGTAACAAGCTCGGCAAACCAGGCTAATAAGCCTCACTGATTTCTGTGATGATTTCCTCGGTATTGTCCATGAGTGACTTTATGATGATCCCATCAACATCATTATTTGTTCAGCAGCAATGCTTGCTCGAATTCCTCTGCTACTATGTTCATTTCCTGCAAGGAGAGCCTTCCTAAAACTGTGAATGTTCAGAGAACCTTTATTGCTTGACCACTAATTTAAGAGAATATAGTCTTCATGCTGTAGTTGTGCTGGAACTGAAGTATGAATTGAACTCGCCCAGATTTCAGGAACAATGTGTTGCGCTTATCCCATGTGCGCAGACCACAGATGTAGGCACATTTCAATACTAATGCATGTTTAAGTAGTCCTCTTGGCCAGTCAGCTAGCGTGCGCTTACGAAAAACTGAAAACAGATGATGTAAAAATAAGTATAAACATTTTAAAAGTACTTATTTTCCAAGAACACAGTCACTGAATTAAAAAAAGTTATGCACGGTATTCAAGAAAATATCAGCACAACGGAATGATCAATTCCACCTAATGAAACAGCCAGAAAAAAAGATAGTAGTAATATAGTGGAATGAGGAGATCAATTAAATTCCTTAGCAAGATGGAATTAAAAAGAAAAGAGGTTTGATCCATACATGACATTTTTTCTACTTTTGCTATAGAAGAAAATAATATCTTTAGAGCTTTGTTTGGTTGCTTGGATAGTACCGGGTAGTACCAGGTAATACCTTGTACTAATATGGTACTACCCAGTACTACTTAATTAAATTTGCTGGTGAAAAAATATTAGTATAGGGTATTATCTGGTACTACCCGGTATTATCCAAGCACCGAAACAAAGCTCTTAAGGCAAGTTTGCCTAAAAGGACAATAGTCTACCTTCAATCTAATCTATATTATCTCCTAGGATTTCCCTTTTGGTTGTGGCAACCCGTATGAATGGTGGAGGTTGCATGTTTAGTTTTAATTTATGAATAACATCAAGTCACCAACACAAATCGGATCAGGGTACACCATGGCCTTTCAAATGCAAATTCATTGAACACCATATCTAGCTTATGACCGTTTACATTAGAGCATTAGAAAAGGATCGAGGGCTGCAGGCCTAACTGAAACAGCAGCAGTAGAGTATATATAATTGAGTAACCAATTGGAATAGCACAACCTATTAGAAATTTGTAACAGCTAAATTTAACTACCCAAATACGTGTGTGTGCTGAATGCAGCCACAAAGAGCTCAAAAAAAAAATGCAGCCACAAGAAACAGTCATGCTCTGTAGGAGGATAAGGGCACACAATCACACAGGGAGTATATAATGCAACAGAACAAAAGGTAGAGTTTCCCAGGGGCAGTGCACAGGTCGAACTAGGGTAGTAATACCGGCACTACAAAAGGTTGGAAATTATAAAAGTATCAATATCCAACAAAATGGAATGTTTAGCCATTTCAGTTGTGTACAAAATTATAGAATTACTAAGGCAATTATAGAAAGGTGCGGGGGGTGTCCTGCAGATGCCCGGCCGGCGCCCCGACCAGAACATTCTATTGGAGGAATAACTCAACTCACTTTCCATTAATCTGAAGAGAGTATATATAGAGATTACAAGCGGAAATGAAGAGGCAGTAAAACTGAAAAATAAAGAGATTACAATTCTTGGTACAACAACAGACTCTTCATATGCTAACCCCCCCCTCCCCCCCCATCGAACTGGATCGAAATTCAGTAAAAATAGAGGTAGGAAGACCCTTGGTAAACACATCCACATATTGGGAAGTGGATGGAACATGAAGAACTCGAATAGCCCCTGTAGCAATCTTGTCACGGATGAAATGTAAATCAATCTCAACATGTTTGGTGCGTTGATGTTGTACCGGATTTGTTGAGAGATAAACGGCACTGACGTTATCACAGAAAACCACGGAGGAGCGTTGAGGACAAAAATGAAGTTCCTGAAGAAGTTGCCGAAGCCAAGAAATCTCTGCAACAGCATTGGCAACAACTCTATATTCGGCCTCAGCACTTGAGCGAGAAACCGTGTATTAGGACAACCCGCCCAGTCTGCATCGGAGTACGCAACAAGGTCACAAGTAGAAGACCGAAGTATCTTAAGACCATAGTCAAGAGTCCCCTTAATGTAGCGAAGAACACGCTTAATCAAGGCAAGATGGGGCTCACGGGGATCGTGCATATATAGACAAATCTGCTGCACATCATATGAGATATCTGGGCGAGTAAAAGTGAGCCACTGTAAAGCACCAGCAAGAGCGTGATAGTCAGTGGCGTCAGCAACAGGCGGTCCATCAGCAGAGAGCTTGGCATTAGTATCAATTGGAGGGGGCAAGGTTTGCAACCACTCATACCAGCACGATCTAGTAGCTCAAGTATGTAGTGGCGTTGAGAGAGGAACATGCCAGTGGAGCTCCGAGAGACAACCATGCCGAGGAAATGATGCAAATGCCCAAGGTTCTTCATAGAGAATTCTGTTGTAAGAGAACTCACAATGCTGTGAAGAAGAGTCTCAGATGATGCCGTTAATATAATATCATCGACATAAAGAAGTAAGTATGCCACATTTGAGCTGCGCCGCACAATAAAAAGAGAGGTGTCTGATTTTGCCTCCAAAAATCCAATAGAACAAATGAAGGAAGCAAATCTGCTGTACCAAGCTCGGGGTGCCTGTTTCAAGCCATAGAGGGACTTATTAAGGCGGCATACATAATCGGGCTTGGATGAATCAACAAACCCAGATGGTTGTGCACAATAGACTGTCTCTTCCAAAGTACCATGGAGGAAAGCATTCTTTACATCCAATTGATGGACAGCCCAGTTCTGAGATACTGCCAATGAGAGAACTGTGCGTATAGTCGCTGGCTTAACAACAGGACTGAAAGTTTCACCAAAATCAATTCTAGGGCGTTGGGTAAAACCACGAAGGACCCAACGAGCTTTATAACGGTCGAGGGTGCCATCTGGATGTAATTTGTGCCGGAAAACCCATTTGCCTGTAACGATATTGATGCCGGGTGGAGGAGGAACAAGATCCCAAGTGTGGTTGGCTTGGAGAGCAGTGAATTCCTCCAGCATAGCATCACGCCAATTTGGATCAGCCAAAGCACCACGATAAGTCTTCGGAATAGGAGATAAATTTGTGACCTGTAAATTCATAGTTTTTGGTTGACGAAAACCACATTTCCCCCAAGTCACCATAACATGATCATTGGCAATTGGCATGATAGGAACAGCTCCTTGTGGAAGAATGTCAGTAGTAGTAGTAGTACTGGCTCCTGGTGAAAATGCATGGTTATCAGGAGCAGCACCAAGACCAGGAGGCCTAGCATTGTCATCAGAAGGTTCACTATTAACTGTGACTACTGGACTGTGTGCAACTCCAGCACCTGGCACAGCAATAGGTGCAGCCGCTCCAGTTCCTAGTGCATCACTAGGGGATGACGAAAGTGAAGCCAGATCACCACCAGACTGCCCATGGCCAGCAGCAGGAGGCACCGGTGCACCTGGGACGCCACGACCTGCAACACCAAGACCTGCAACAAATGGTGAAGGAACAGGGCTACACACATGGTCAAACTCCGATAAAAAATCAAGGTTGGGTGAAGGGAGAGGAGCAGGAAGCTCGGCAAAGGGAAAAGATGATTCATCAAAATTAAAATGACGAGAAATAATGATGCGATTTGTGGCTAAGTCAAGGTAGCGATATCCCTTGTGGTCGGAGGGATAGCCCAAGAACACACAAGGGGTGGATCGAGGAGCGAGCTTATGTGGAGTAGTAGCAGATAGGTTAGGGTAACATTTGGAACCAAAAACACGAAGATGATGATATGTGGGAGGAACACCGTATAGAGCTAAGTACGGAGTTTGGAAATTGAGAGTTTTGGTTGGATGACGGTTGAGAAGATAGGTGGCTGTGTGGAGGGCCTCCAACCAGTAGGATGACGGTAAACTAGCTTGGAACATTAGAGAGCGCATGATATTATTAGTAGAGCGAATAATACGTTCGGCACGTCCATTTTGTGGGGAAGTATGAAGGCAAGACATGCGAATAGCAGTACCATGGGAATGGAGGAAAGCACAGGTGGTGGAGTTGTCGAACTCACGACCGTTATCGCATTGAACGGCCTTGATTGTGGTCCCAAACTGAGTGGTAACATAAGAAAAAAATTAGAAAGGCAGGGGAAAGTGTCAGATTTAAGGCGTAAAGGAAAAGTCTAAGAATAATGGGAACAATCATCAAGAATTATAAGATAATATTTATAACCACTTACACTAGGAATGGGAGATGTCCACAAATCATAGTGAATTAAGTCAAAGTTCGCGGAGGCACGTGAATTAGATGAAGGAAAAGGTAGGCGCACATGGCGACCTAACTGACAAGCGTGACACAAGGTTTCTAACTCACGTTTATTACAAGCTGAATGTAAAAAAGGAGCCAAGCGAGATAGAGACTCTTGTCCAAGATGACCAAGCCGACGATGCCAAAGGATGGGTGTAGATGTGACTGCAGTGAAAGAGTGATAGTAGGGTGGGGGTCGAAAAGAGTAGAGCTCCCCGGAACTATTGCACCTGACGATCACGTTCCCCGTTGCTAGATCCTTCACAGAAAGGCCAAAAGGATCAAATTCAACAGAACAATGATTATCAATAGTGAAACGACGAACAGAAATAAGATTTTTAATAATGTGTGGAGAGATAAGAATATTATGCAAATGCAATGAGTTATTGGGCAAGTGAAAAGAAGTGGAGCCAACAGCTGTAACCGGCAAAGAGGAACCATTACCGACAATTATATTAGATGGAGTAAAAGAAGTTGAAGGATTAACTTGTGTTAGAAGATCGGAGTTTGAAACCATGTGAGAGGAAGCACTTGAGTCCATATACCAATTGTCACCTGGAGGAGGCGTGAGTGTCATGGTGTTGAAGTTATTTGCGAACACTTGCGGATCCCATGTCCAGGAGGAAGAAGTAGGAGTGGTGAAGCCGTAGTAGGAGGAACTGGCAACGGACGGAGGACTGTAGGATCTAGGATACCGATTAGAGGGGGGGTGAATAGGCGGTTTAAAATCTAAAAGCACAACACTAGAGAAATTTAATTAGAGTCACAAGGAGGATTAAATTTCTACCTATTCTATTCCTATGTTGGGGGTTTGCAACCTAGGGTGACAAGATATAAATCAATCTCTAGAAAGTAAATGCTCAAAGTAAAGAACTTGAAAGGAAATTGAGCAAAGAAATAACCGAGCACAAGAGACGAATTTTATCCCGTGGTATCGATGACTTGCTGGTCACCCTTAATCCACGTTGAGGTGGATTCAATGTTCAACCGCTCCTCTATCAAGGCACCGCTTGATCTTGAGCCGGTTAGAACCAAAGAACCACTCCACACCTCGATTCCACTAGAGTTGCTCTTCACCGCTCCGGCGAGGTGAGCACAAGACCTCTCACAACAAGAAATCCGGAGCCACGCACAATCTTCTTGCAAGCTTCAACGGATTATCCCACCACCAAGCCGTCTAGGAAGCGGCAACTTCCAAGAGTAACAAATCAACCACTTGCTTGATGATTCCCTAGTGCCACAAAGATCAAAACCTTGATGCAATGCACTAGATGCTCTCAATCTCACCAAAGATGCAACCACTAAGCAAAGTGAGTGAGAGAGAGGAGAGGGAGAGCTCTACTAAGGAGTATGAACCTTTCAAAGTGCCAAGAGAGACTCTCCCAACCCGGGCATGGAGTATAAATACTCCCCCTTCCCGTAACTAGCCGTTATGTCAAAAACGCGTACCTCGCGGACTGTCCGCGATGACCTCACGGACTGTCCGCGTTTGAATTCCAACGGTAAAAACGTGAAGTCAACTGCTGTCAGAGTTGCCCGTAGGGCCGGGCAGACCGTCCGCCAGGACCCCGCGGACCGTCCGCCGGTAGCCCGCGGACTGTTCGCCTGGTCCACCCGAGCTGCGCACCGTTCTGTCTGATTCGAGGTTAATTTCGGACCGTCCGCCGAAGACCCGCAGACTGTCCGCTCAAAAAGGATTTTTCTCAAAAAACTTTGTCAAAAACCTCAGATATTCAATAAACCTCAAGAGCCCGCGGACCGTCCGCCCCAAGGGCCCGGACTGTCCGCCCCATAGCAGAAAACTGACTTTTCTCAAGATTTTTAACTGAACCTTTTTATCTTTTGAAAACGCCACTCATCTAAATGCAAGACATGCAAGTTCTTGATCAAAGTGGCACTATGGAAAGTCAAGCCAATGAAATTGATCCCTCTTGATAGTACGGCTATCTATCCTATCAATCCGGTCATTTATCATCTTCTAACCGCCTTATGACCGGCAAAAATAAAATCCCTAGCTTTTACCTTTGCCTTGAGCTCCTTTCCATCACATGACATACATGCCATCTTTTTGCATATCTCATGAGCTCATCATTTCATCTGACTAACCTATTCTTATATCTCAATAAAAATGTTAGTCCACAATGATTGTCATTAATTACCAAAACACAAATTAGGGGCCTAGATGCCTTCAATCTCCCCCTTTTTGGTAATTGATGACAACTATTTAAAGGAGTGATATAAGAAAGGTTTTGAGTTTTGGAATCACTTACTCCCCCTACATATGTGCATATAATTTTTATTTGATTTACACACATATGCATATATATAACAATTTTGACGGAGTTTCCCCTATAAAATAGAGATCAAGGCAACAAACACACATATATATCCAACAAATTTAAGCAAAGGAGATAGCCTCAACCCACCAAGAACTAAAACAAGCTATAAGATAAAAAACTAAACTCAGAAACATAGTTCATCACATAAACAACTACAAGTTCTAGTTCTCAACCACATCACAAACCACAAAGTCTCACAGATTATTACAAGCAACCAAAGTTCATGCATGACTGAAATTAAACATGCAAATACAAGAGTTCAAAGTTCCATATGCATGCAAAGAAATGAGCCCCCCTAAAGATCACATCACTCCTCCAAATCATTCTCCCCCTTTGGCATCAAATACCAAAAGGTCTAGTCATCCTGAGGCGGCGGCGGAGGAGGATAGAATGGCGGATGGGGAGAGAACTCTGGCGGTGGAGCTGGTGCTGGGTAGTAGTGGTAGAAGTGATCTCTGAAATCCCCAAATGCGGTGTTCAATGTGTTGAAGTTATTCTCAAGCTGGGACTGTCGATCAGAGATCTGCTGGTACTGCTCAGAAGTGGATAACTCTGAAAATCTGTCATTCAAAGCACTGAGGTCACTCTGAAGGCTTGTTTGCATGGTGTCCAACCTAGTCATTATGGGCTCATGCATGGTGTTATAGATGTGATGACCAAAGGTGTTAAGGCTAGAGTCAATCTGCTGCTGAAACCCATGCTGCATAGTCTGAAATGTGTCATTCATCTGATGCCCATATGCCTCAAAATGAGAGTTGAACCCGGATTGCATTTGCTGAAACTGAGTATTCATTGACTGCTGAATATTAGAGAAATATGCATCAAAATACCCAGCTGGAGGGTCCCACTGTGACTGCATGGGATGAATTGGAGGAGGAGGAGGAGGTGGCATAGCATAAGCATCATCATCAACATTTACATGGCCCGTGTCATCAACATTAGCATGCTCAACATTTTCCTCAACATTTTGAGCCTCTGCAGCTTGCCCATAAGGTGTCAATGGCTTGTTGAGAAAAGCTTTGAAGTTGTAGAAGGGTCGATAAAGCTCATGTTTCTCATCACATGGACCATTGAATCCAGTTTTAGCCTTGATCAAAGACATGATGTAAGGAGCAAAATATATACTCTCTCACAAGATGCTTCTTGACAATCATTTGCTCAAGAATAAGAAGCACAACATTGATCCGGGTCTCATTCATTATATGATTTATCACATTCCAATAATGCTCCCGGACTTTATCCTTGTTTCCACTCTTAGGCATAAAGGTGTGTCTTATAATGTTGTTGATGACAGCTGGATGATGTCTAAGCTCTGTTACTAGCCAGTTCATTATAGTTGCAGCAAGAGTACCAGGCTCATAAAAGACAACAGTGTTCTCAAGAATATCTTCACTATAGACATTGACACCATCACTAAAATATGCATAGTCAAGGTGATTTGCGGCTGCAAACTCCGCAAAAGTGGCTTCATATTCACTTTTTCCTGTCATCCACTTAATTGTCTTTTCATCAAAGTCCATCTCATAGGTGGCATAAAACTGTCTAATAATGGTGTCGTTCCAATCACACCTATGTTTAAGAAATGGTTTCAAGCCTAAGTTCTGAAGTTTAGTGGCCACACCAGCCAAAACTAGTTTAGACTCAAGATATCCAAAGTCGACCCTCTGATGAGCAAACACAGTGCAATCCATTAAACTACTGAAGAAAGCTTGTTCTTGCACATTGGTACGGAAATATAGATTGTATGTGTCACGAGGCTCATTATATGCATTGGCATTCCTAGCAATAGTGTTGACATTCCTAACGTCATCGACTAGAAACAGATATAAGATCCATCTCTATCGACGGCGCTAGAAATGCAAAGGTATATCTTAACATGATGCTAAGTGTATATCAGATGTTGCTTTCAGATAAACTAAAAGATAAATCCAATACGGGTCATAGCACAACTCGATCTGGGTTGTCATCCCTGACAGAAGTGCCACTAAAACACATGGATTGGTACTCTTACATATGCCTTGGATCTCTAGATAAGAATATATATGGGTATCCGCAAGCGCACAGATATGAATATACCATTGTAGCATTTTAACCAGGAGTAAAACCAGGTATCGTATTTATATTCTACCTCAGGGAAAGAAGTCTTTTATCTATAATAACAAATACATGCATATCTCTCAGTTGTGTAATGTAGAGTGGCCAAAATATATCAATTACTATAAACAGGTGTAAGTCACATAAAGATAATAATAATGATAGCATTGATCAAGTCATAACATAGTGAGCCACCAGAAAGTGTCAATATAGAGAGAGAAGCGTATTCACAGCCTAGTTAGCGAGGATACTCCTCGGTAACCCTAAACTATATGTCAATACAAACTATGATTAGTGCAATACATTTAACAATCATAGAAGAAGAACTATTATACTAATGCATGAGGAGACTAATCAGGAGGATCAAGGCCGAAACTCGAAACAACCCAAATAGTATAAGGCTCCACTAGTCCTTCACACAGGGGGTGGATTGCAAAGGACTCTATAGTGATGTCACCACCACGATCTACCACGCGACCCGGCATGTAGGGTGCAATCGCAGGTAAATACGGTATAAGCACCACGCTTACACTATCTTTACCACTCACCTAAGTTAACAGATGATCTAGGTGAGGGCTATACGACTCCATACACAAATATAAAGGTAAATCAACTATGCTAAACATGTAATCATAATAAGCACCAAAGCACATAATCTCGAATATAATCATTGAGAAGAACATATGTCTCTACAGCAAATGTGAAGAACTTATGAAGAACTTACAAAAGCGAAGCTAGATCAGTATCTCGACCAGCTTCTAGATGATCAGGAGCCAAGTAGACGCCTTGCCTTCTCCTAGATCTAGACTAGTTAGCTACTCTCGCTATATGGTGTTTCTAGGGCATAGTATCTTTGACTTGATGACTTGATCTGGTGTATGAACAGATGAGAGCCAGATTCTGCCCTACCAGGGGGTCAGGGGGTTGCTTATATAGTCCTGAGGGGATGCCATGAGCCGTATGATCAAACCGACCTAACATACGGTTTAGATTGATCCTCATAGGTGGTGGAAAAACATTCCAGAAGTAGGGCTGACGTGGCGCCCGGGGGAGGCCGACTGGCCCCACCATGGGGCCGACCGGTCTGTGGTGGGCCCCTCTCGGGGTTTGCTTCGGCCAGGTGGGTCTCTGCCCCTTCCAGATGCTTCTTTCTTGGGTGCCAAGTCACATTGAGTTCCGGAGCCTTCTGGAGCCTTCTAGAATTGTGTCTTTTCCTATTTTTCTGATTAGTCCCTGCAAGACATAGAATTCTCCAAAACTCTAGAAAAACTATTAGTGACACCCTATTCTAAGTTGGTATTAACAATTATGCCCTTTTCTTATGTTTAGTTGACTTATAAATATGTAAGATAAAATGTGTCAACAAACTCCCCCAAGCTTACCCTTTGCTAGTCCCTAGCAAAACTATGCTATAGCAGGATCAGGAGTTGCTGCAACGCTTTCACGCCTCAAAAATACCATGATTTTCAAAAATAAATTCTCCTCAACAAGAATTCTCCATCTTACCTTTAACCATGGTGTGTAGCCTTTTCATAAATCTTAAGCGATTAAAAGACAGAACAATCAAGTCAAGCAGTATATCTCAAATTCTTTGATCAACTATCATCCTGGGGTTTTTGCAAGATTTTTCAAATAAAACTCAGAGATCCTGTGTATGACCTTCTCAAGCATGGAGTCACACTTGGCAAGATATGTATGGTGGGATGATAGTGTTGAATGGATGAGGGTGAAAGGTGGTAAGCCTTTAGCCTTTTTTTCTAGCTCTTGGACTATATCTCTCTTTCTAGAACTTTAAGATTTGGGCTTTCCATTCTTGGAGAGGTGGGCTCTACTCGCCCCGGACTTTTGTCCATTTTTCTCTCTCCTTAGAGATGTGGGCTCTTCTCGCCCTCGGACTTGTGTCCATTATTCATCTCTAAATTTATTATTTAGGGGGGTAGGCCCTTCTCGCCTAGTATGACACTTGTCCTTTTCTCCCCCTCTCTCTTCTCACTTTTTCCTCTCTCTTCTTCTTTTTTTTCGAATGTAGCCCCAGAATCTCTTTTCTCTCTTTTTTTTACACATTGAGAGAGACATATCCAAGAGTCGTATGAGCTATTTTATGGCTTGTAGCTTGATGGAGAATGCATACTTCCAGGTTAGAAGCAGCATAAATGGTGGAGTGGAATGATCTTGATGTGTATGACAAGCTCTCAAGGATCATAAACACAGGAACTCATCATGTAGGATTTTTCATAAAAACCAAGAATCAAGCTTTTAAAGCAAATTCATCATTTCCAAGCATAAATCATCAAGATCATCATTAAAAAGAAAAGCCAACTAGCAGACTCTAGTATTTATTCATACTAAGACTTTTAACTAAGACTCTTTAACCCTAGTCAAACATATAACTAAAACATAGGATAATGATACTTATCGTGATAACTGGGGTGCTCTCCCCCAAGCTAGATCTTGAAGTAGTCCTTCATCCATCCTTAAAACTTGTTTTCGTTCAGGTTTTCCTTAATTTCTTCCTGTAAATATTAATCTCGCACATACCCGAAGGAACAAATTTTAGGATTATGTTGTGAGCCTTCATGTGCCCACTTCTTTTTGGTTTTTTTATATGCAAAAAGGGATGCTAAAGCAAAAACATGTGAATGCAATATATTATTATTATTATTATTATTATTATGCCACCACAGTACGGAGTACATGGGGCTTTAAGGGACAGATGCAAATGCAGAAAACATTTTTATGGTTTTTTTAATGCAAATATAGGTAAGTAAAAATGGTAAAGGAAAAATGCTAATTAAAAATGCAGATAAATACCGAGTTACCTCTCGGCAAGAATTTCGAGTACTTACTCCCTTGGCGTAGATGTAGTAGCCGATGATTGATCAATTAGTGACGCGGGTAGTGATTGGTCTTCCGAAGGTGTACTCTTGTCTTTCTTCCTCCAGACTTGTTTCTTCGGGGGAGACCTTTCTGGGGTAACAGGTTCAGAGTTTTTGAATGGTAGGAGCTGAGCAGACTTCTCTTTAACCTCTTCCTCAATGTTCTTAATGTCCGTCAACTTCGTGTTCAGCTTGCGTTGCAATTTCTGAAGGCGTCTCCGCGTCTTGTTCTTCTTGGGCTGCCCAGAGTCAGTATAAGTATTAAAGTAGCAGTGTACCTTATCAGTTCTGAACTGGAAGTGGATCTCGCCCGTCCTGATGTAGATGATTGCTCTGGTGGTGTTCAGGAACGGTCTCCCAAGTACTATGGGAGGATCTTGCTCTTCATCTCCCATGTCTATGACTACAAAGTCAGTTAGGACATAGTGATCTTTTATCTTGACAGGTACATCTCGCACAACTCCCTCCGGGAATCGGTGTGATTGGTCCGCCATCTGCAGCATTATATAGGTGGAATACAAAGGCAGGTCACCGTATATTAATTCATAAGTTACCTTAGACATTAAGTTGATGCCCGATCCAGTGTCGCAGACAACTCGCTGGAAGTTCCTTTGATTGATGGAGCAGTGGATTGATGGGACTCCAGGGTCGTCTAACTTTGGCAGCAGTGGTGAAGGAAATAGGTTCTCATTTTCTGATTGAATTGTGTTGATCATCCAAACTTCCTCCACGTGTAGTCGAGGTTGATTGTTCTTTTTGTTTCTCCTTCTATCTCTCCTTTTCTTCTCGACAGCTGGCTTGTACTCTTGAGGGTAAGGATATTGGGGGTGTGCAGGAGCTCTAGGATCTTGTTCTTGAAACTGAATCTCTCCTTCTTCCCGTTGATGGTGAAGACGATCTTCGCAGTGTCGGCGTAGATGACGGCTTTAACAGTGGCAAGGAAAGGACGTCCCAAAATGATTGGGGCATTCTCACTTCCCCCAGTCTTGACGACAGCGAAGTCGGCAGCTATGTTGGAACTTCCTACCCCCAGACATATGTCGTTTAGGATGCCCTCAGGGTAGCATAGTGACAGGTCTGCATGCTGCACGCACATGGTTGTGTACAATAAAGGTGAACCATTGATTTTCTCATATTACCTCGGGCATTATGTTGACTCTAGACCCAAAGTCACAGAGTGCATTCTCGAAAGTGTAGGCTCCAATAGTGATGGTGATGACTGGCCTTCCTGGATCTCCTTTCTTGGTGGGCATGCCCCAGTCAGTCCACTTTGGGCCTTTGAGAGCCTATGTGGTTCGAGGACCGGTGGTAGGTCGCTTCCTGGTGTGATGAGTGATTGACAACGTGGTGTGGACTGATTCTTGGCTAAGTATTGCAGGTGCAGGTTGCGGCTTGACTGGTGTTGGTGCAGGTGAAGAACAAGCGTGAAAGGTCGTTACCGTTGAGGCCTCCAGGTGTGGAGAAGACAAGTAGGCTTGGTTCTAGGGACCCGGTGGCCAGCGGGGTCAAGTGCGGGCCGCATGGTGGCAAGAACGGCAAGATGAAGTCGTGGACGGTTTCTTGGTAGAGCCTCAAAACCAAGGTCGAGCCGGGACTACATGGGAGCCGAGTCATGAGTTGAGATTGGCAGAGGCTACACCGGGTTCGCGGGGTTTTCGGTGGTTCACCAGAAAACCACTGGGTTCCTTGGTTGATCCACAAAGTCAAGACTGAAGACCGAAGACGGAGGTGTAGCAGCATCAGACCGATGGGTACCGGTCTAACCGGTGAGGAGCACCGGTCTGACCGGTGTGCGACGACGCAGTCCGGAGACTTCGAAGTGGAGGACACGCATCGGGATCGCAAGGCTTGCGTCGAGGCTAAGCAAGTTTGTAGTCGCCAGGCATCCGTCCGATGCTGCGAAGACAAAGATTCCCAAAGTGCACCTTGGGGGTGTGTATCCTAGTATTAGGCCTTAGGGGTAGTTTCGTCTTTTGTCTAACCTCCATATAACCCAAGTGGTGAGAGGATGGCAGCCATCTCTCTTGGAATTTCTAGGACTAGCTTGAGAGCTTCATGGTGAGATCTTGTGAGAGGGAAGGATGATCGGGCGGCAAGCTAGACCTTGTATGAACCTTCATGGTATGTATAGATGATTCGGCGTGGTTCTTCAAGGCTTGGTTGAGTCTCTCCCGTTTTTCCTTTTTGGTGATTTTCAGAGCCTTTTCTTAGCGAATTTCTTGTGGCGGATTTGAGACCTTTCTCCTTGGGATTTGGTGGGGGATGTATGCATGAACCCTTCGTGGTTCTTTTCCCTTTGATTCCTCTCCCAAATCTGTGAGCAAAGGGGCTCGATTTTGGGGTTTTCTCCTCTCTAGGGTTAGAGGTGTTCTTGGTGGGATTTCTTCGATTCCTCTTGTTCTAGCAAGTTTTGGTGGACCAAATCTTGGCTATGGAGTGCCCATGAGGTGTTCCTACTATCCCCAAAGTCTCGTGCAAATCCGTGGAGCGAATCGGGAGATCGGGATTTGGATTTGGAGGAGTTGACCCGCGGGTAGCTGTTCATCCCGAGCTGCCCAGGCGTGACCGGTCTGACCAGTGCTCTTGACCGGTCTGACCGGTGCGAGCCCTTTGTGGGATTTGTCTCGGGTGAACATTTTGGTGTGTTCCCTGTTGTCGGGTGTTGCTGCTGTTCAGTTCTTGGCAGGTTTCGAGGAGTTTGGCTTGGTTTTGTGTAGGGTTTCTTCCCTCGCAGGTTGAGTTTTGGAGGTGGTTTTTGTTCCAGGGCCTAGAAAAGTCATTGAGGCTTTCTGGAACGTTTTCTGTGCAGCTGCTGTAGCCACCGGCCTGACCGGCTCTGTCCACCGGTCTGATCGGTGTCACCGGTCTGACCGGCGTAGGCCATCGGTCTGACCGGTTTAGCACAGACAGCAAGCTGTGCAGATTTCTACTGTGCGTTGGGTGTGTTTGGTTCGGAAGGTTGTTGTGTTGGTTCCTAGGACCAGTACCACTCCAGTGGCTACGTGGTCTTGGCCAACTTGGGTAGTTGAGTTGGAGACGTGTTTGGTTGCCGCGTTCATCTTGTTGGAGTAGTCATCTCCTTCGAGAAGAATTTTTATCGGCTCCCATTCACTCCCCCCATCTTTGGTCGCCAGTTCGGTCCTTCAATTGGTATCAGAGCCGGTTCGGGTCTTTCGAGGCTCTAACCAGTTGTGACGCCCCAGGTTTTTAATTAACCCTAATTGTCGGTCAAACCTGTTGACCGGGGTCAAAGCATGGTCAACCTAGGTCATCACCTTGCAAATCTCACCAACACTCACCTATTAGCATCTTAAACAGGTCTAATGCACTTCCCATGGTCAAAACCCTAGCTAAGGGGGACACACCCCTTGATGCCAATGTGTCATTCTGGAACTTTGGCCACGTTCTCCAATTTTTGCCTAAACACTTAAAAATCTACCAATGTAAAAGTTGTGTAGAATCTCCAGGGACACAATTCATCTTCAGGGTGGCATTGCTAATTTTGAGAGGAAGAGGTGCAAAATTGCCAAGAAATCTCAGGATCACTGTTCACAGAGACATTAAAATTCTTTATATTGGCATTCAAATTTCTCCTTTGTTTTGAATCCAATTCAGAATCGGTTTCAGCCATTATTTAGAGAATCCACTCATCTACAACTTTCCTATCTACGGGTTTTGAAGTTTTTATGCAAATTCTTGAGAATCGTGCAAGCAAACAGGGGCACACGCACTGGACCGGGCCGAGGGCGCCACGGTGCGACGTCATGCGCGCGCGCGTGTCCACGCGTCGCCGCCGCGCCGCCGCCGTGCGCCGCCGTACTACGGCCGGGTCTCGAAGTTTGGGCGTGACCTCGGCATGCGTTGGCCTCGCGCACACCCCTAGGAGCTGCCTCGGTCGGAGGAACCGCGCGCCACGCGGCGTGTACGCGCTCGCCGCGGTGTCGTCCTCGCCCGCCGATGCCGTCGCCGTACCCCGCGCATTTACGCGCCCAGATGCTTAGCCACGAAGCGAGATGCCTCCGCGCGCGCCTCGGCTATAAGTAGCCTGTCGTCGCAGTTCCCGCGCGTGAGCACGCCGACCGCCAACCCACCATTGCCGCCGCCGCAGGCGAGCTTCCCCCTCCGCTCGCTTCCGTCGCCGGCCGACCATCTCAACCTCCTCCCTAGACACCAGTGAAGCTCCCACGGCTGCGTGTTCACCCACATTGCGCCGCCGCTCGCCGGAACCCGAGCCGCAGCGGGCGCGCTGCCGCGACCTCGCCGCCGCCGCTCGCCGGTGACATCCCCGACCCCGCCACCACCACCAATCGGCTAGGGGTGAGGCCAATCACACGCCAGTGTCGCTTGTTTGCCAAGCCTGGCCGCCGTTCGCCACCGGCGAACTCTCCCGCCGCCGTAAGGGCATTTGTGTGAAGGCCAAGGGCTTAGTTGTGAACCCAGGGACCCGGTTGCAATAGAAAGATTCTTAGTTTCTTTGCAAGTCAGTCCAGTACCCTAGAAATAGCCTAGAAATTCACAGAAAATTCAGAAAAATGCAAACCCAATTTTGTTGGTCTCAGTGAGAGTAGATATGCAACTTCTACAAAGCATGACCATAGTTTTGACTTGTAGATTTGAATGAAAATTCAAATTCAGTTTGACCCCTTTTTGCTATAGTTCAAAATCTAGAAAGGCTATGGAGTTGAATTTTGGATATGTTGCTAGACTTGTCATGATTAGACTCTTTACCAAAAATTTCACAAAGTTGTTGAACATATCTTTTTATATGAATTACTTCATATTTATGCTCTTTCTGCTTTACTGATTTTTGTAGCAAAATATGAATTGATTTTTGTGCTCAACTTGTGGCAATGTTCATGTTATGCCTAGAAGTAACTTTCCTGAATTGATCATGAATTTATCTCTGTTAGAAATATTTAATCTTGTTTTATGCTTAGATATACATTTAAATGCATGGTTCATATTTCAAATTGGTTTGAGATGAACCCATGGGTGTTCTGATCTTGTTTAGGGTCAGAGTAGCTGTAGGCTTGTTGTTGGATGCAGGAGCTTTACTTTTATTTAATTATGCATTTCCTTTAATTTGCATGGCTAGGAAATGTAATCTTGCTTATATAAGTTTTATAATTCTTTTAATGGCCAAGTTTGAGCCAGTGGTATGTTTAGTAACTTTAGACCAGCGGGGGCTCCTACCCTTGTTTGTATGTTTTAAGTTTGGCTTTTACAAGTTAGATGCATAAGCTTGCTAGTGGGTGTTAATTCCAAAAGTGTGACCGTTTGACCTTGTGACCCTTGTAAATGGATGCATGGCTTACTTTGGAACCTTTAAATTCACCCTTGCTGTTTTAAATATTTAAATGGAAGTATTTACATTTATGTGCACACCTTTGCTATTGAAAGTTTGAATAGTACATCTCACATGAAATAACAATCATGAAAATGAACACTAATTAATTGTTGGACAATGATTAAACCCTTGTCCATAATAACCTTAATGAACAAGAGTTAATAATTAATTGCTTGTTAAGGTGAATATGGCCAACAAGAGTTGGGTAAAATAATTAATCTATCACTCCACCTGAACCCTGCATTGCATTCCGTGTAGAACTCCCTGACGGTAACTACGCGCTCGTGCCGGAAGCCGGGGAAGGAAGAGCTGACGCGGAGCTGCAGTACGTGGAGGTGATCGACGACACCGAGGACCCTCAGGCTAACCCTGCTGACGAAGGCAAGCCCCGGTGCATTAACCAAGTGTTTTTGAAAGTTTATGCAACTATTTATGGATGATTGTGCATTTACGTTCAGGAGTTGAAATGAAACCCTAGATGCATGATCCCTAGGTACCTATGTCTTTACTAGTATGATAGGTCGATAGCTGCTATGCTATTGGACCGTTACAAGTCGAGTGATGCTTGTCACTCGCGAGAATAGGTTCTTATGTTGGAATCATAAGATCTCCTTAAATGGATTGCTCATGTGGTAAGAGCATGGGATGTGGGCTCCAGCCCAATGGCTTTCGTGGGTTAAGTGTTTGAACGTACTAAACACTTGTCGGAAATGGGTACGGTAAGCCTAGTACCTAAATGAGGCGGTGCGGGAACTTTGCGCTACTAATCTTAGGGTTGCGGCCCCGGGCTCGCCACCTGAGTACATGTGTGAGGCTAGGTGACCTTGGTGGCGTAGCCTAGCAAGCCTTGTACTTAAGACTGTAACATCTGATCCCAACCCGAAGATTTTTGGGAACCGCCTGGTGGTTGTCCTCGCGGGGGCACCCTACCGTGTGTTTAGGTCTACCTTGCAAGGTTTAAATCAATCGATTGTCGGCCTCTCACCGTTATCTGAGACTACTTACTCCACTGGCCATGAGATCCCTAATGATGGAAGTTGATGAATATTATGCTTGATTAATTGTTTGCACAACTTATGCTTGCACTAGCTTGCTAATTTAGAAAGGAATAATCAACTAGAACTTGTGCTAAAATATTGAAAGTAAGGACATACTCTTTGTTGCTTTTCAGCAAAAGAAACCCCAGTGGCCAAAAAGCCTTTCATGTCTAGAGTTGGTGAAGTAGTTATCACCGACGGGTAAGTCTTGCTGAGTATTAGTATACTCAGCCTTGCTATAATCTGTTGCTCCAGGTAATGCCTTTGCTGATGTGTGGCCTGGAGAGATCCCGCCTGGCTGGGAGCTGGAGTGGGTTGAAGACGATGAATGAAGGCATCATGGCAGGCCTCCCGTGATGTTTCCTCGTGCCGTTTAGTTTAATTCCGCTGTTTTCAAAACTCTGAACTTCGTTATCCTGTCAAAAACTCCGGTTTGTAATAATTAAGCCCTTCGGGGTAAATTTTGGATGTTAATCACATGTTGTTCTCTGGACTCGCCTTCGCGTGAGTTTTAATGCATATATGTCGATCCTTGTTGCTTTGTAAGTGATTTACCGGGCGTTAACCCGGCAACTAACGACAGGATGATACTTTATTATTGCTTAATGACCAAAGTGGATTGGTTTAGGCGATAGTACGGTATTTTCCTGGGCGGGTTGTCACAGCTGGCATCAGAGCAATTATATGCACCAGAGATTAATTAATAACCTTAATCACTGGTTTTTGAATAAAATTTGCCAAGATTGTTTGGATTTGCAAAACACGTTGGTCCGTTATGGATAACCTAGACCGAGAGGCCCTAGAGGGAATTTTGGGTTCTTTCAGGTGGCTTATTAATCTATGGTTTATTTTGCTAACTCCCAGCACATTTACTTTCTGTCAGAACTTACTTTCTGCACAACCATACTAGTTCATCACGTTTTGCTATACATGGTGGTACCACAGGAAAGTCCTGTGAGGGATGGATGGGACCTATTCAAATGGGCACCCACGTCGCGTCTGCGTCTCATCACGTTTTGCTATACGTGGTGGTACCGCATGGAAGTCATGCGAGGGATGGATGGGACCTATTCCAAAGGGAACCCACCGTCGCATCTGTGTCTCGCCACGTTTTGCCATACGTGGACGTTCCGCATTTTGTATATGCGAGGCAAGGATCCGCTTCATTCCAAAAGGAGCGTATCTGAGGTTGGACGCTGTCCATGCAGCGGCTTGACGCATGGATACCGTTTCTATAAGTGAACGGTACTGTATGTGGATGCTTCTGTGACGTGCTGGCATGGAAGGTTCTTTTCTGCAGGTACATAACAGCGCTTCGTTAGACGCTAAGTGAGTACCGTGTAGCTCTCGACTAGCTATTATAGGGAGAGACGAGTAAAAGTCTTGCCACCGGCGCTGACTTCGAATGTTTGGCTTGATTGCCGTGTGAGGTCGAATAGGACGTCCTGCACGCATACTAAAAGTCGAAACAATTAAAATGGACCCAAAACAGAACTTATATGCTCTCTAAGGAAGATTTGCTAGTGTGTGGTTCCTGTGAACTAGATTACCTCTCATGCATAGGTGTTGTTGCTGTCCAAAAATCTGTAATGCTGCTAGCTTGAATTTTTGCACCAGATTCTAAAAATGTTTAGACTAGTTGACCTATACCAAAGTCGCTCCATATCTAATCTAGTTTTTGCTCGCAAAAATTCATGGTCATAGGTTCTGTAAATCTTGAGTTGTACCCTTTTTAGTGAACTCAGGTCATGCTGTTTTTCAGGAAGGCAGAACCTGAAACTTTGCAACTTTCGACCTTGTTCCTAAATGAACTAGCTCAACCTTTGAATACCAAAAGTGTGTATAAAAACCTTACGGAGTAGCCTGTAAAATTTGGGAATTTTTGGGGTTCTGGATTTTTAGTTATGAATTTTTATTCACAGCTGCCAGAATTTGCACCATTTGACATGTTGCTCTCTTTTGAGTTCTAACATGCGTTCCATTTTTGTACAGATGGCTGCCCCCATGTTTCTCGAGTACGGCGCTGGCGGTTCGGTCCGTACCGACGGACTGCACTGGGAGGGTTTTCCACGCCTTGCGTGGGAGGCACTCAGCGCTGCCGGCTACACCGTTCCGCCCGTCTACGAGGCACTCGAGTTAGAGCACCTGGGCGTGCCCCGTTGCAGAGTGACCGTCACTATACCACCTCACCCGGACCACCCCGACTGGTTTGACTTGAGCTCGGTGTACTGGGGTTTTCGTCTGCAGGAGTCCTTAGAATCGGCTGCCCTCTGGGTATTGACGGATGTCTGCGACCATAACCCGACGGTGGTAGCACTATCACCATTCGGACTGTTTCCGGCGGTGAACCCGCACGATCCGGCATGGAGGGACCGTGTGGACCACCTTCAGGAGTTACTGATGCTCGCAGTCCCACTGGACGTCACGCAGACACTAACGCGTTGCCTGGACGCTGTGTTCACACTCCAGGGCCTGCGTAAC
This sequence comes from Cenchrus fungigraminus, assembly GCA_036936925.1. Classification (NCBI taxonomy): domain Eukaryota; kingdom Viridiplantae; phylum Streptophyta; class Magnoliopsida; order Poales; family Poaceae; genus Cenchrus; species Cenchrus fungigraminus. The sequence goes on along the minus strand of CM072774.1, from coordinate 95,461,792 downwards.
ACCACCCAACTGATGATCAGCCAGCGACTGGAGTCGGCTCGGCTGGCCTGGCACAATCTTTCAGCAGCGTACCAGCAGCTGAGCTTCACTCTCGCCCAGACTCAGCAGGAGAACGACCGACTGCGTGCCAGGAGGTTCCAGTTGGAGTTAGAGAGAGGTGACCGCCTGCAGAGAATCTTAGACCTGGAGGCAGAGGTCACTACCCTTGAGGAGGACGTGGACACTAGAGAGATCGAGAGGTTGACACTGTTACAGAATATCATCGAGATGCAGCAGCAGGTAGAGGAGGCTGAGGTACAGGTAGCAGCTCTGCAGGCCATTGTGGCTCTGCAGCCACCACCCCCGGTGGAGGCACCTCCGGAGGAGCAGCAGGCTCAGTCGGGTCTTGACCAGGCGAGTCAGGCTGGACCACCACTACCGACCCCACCGGCTTCACCTGCTGGCAGTGGTGCTTCGGTCGGCAACTAGGTTGCCGTAGTGTTGTAATAAGATGGGTCATACTCCTGTGTGTAGCCTTTTGGGTTGGTTTGTGGTAGGTGAGCATAGGAGTATGCTTTTGTGCAGCATGACTGCAGTGTAACCCAGGTTGTAATGTGGTATTTTCAAACCTTGGAACCTTTGTAATGTTCTGTGAACACTTTATCCGTAATGTTTGTTGTAAGGAAATGCTTAAGCAATTTGTGATCAGAATCGAGTCCGGTGTTGTATACCAAGCTTGTTTGGAATTTTTGTGACGTTCGTGTTCTCAAAATCTCAGCAATCGTGCACCTTCTTATTGGAAGTTATGCAAGTTTTAATCCAATCCGGGCTGCTGTCCAAACAGCTTAGGAAAGGGAGTTTTCGAACAATTGAACGTCGGAATCTTAGCATGTGTTGAATACCAAAGTTGTGCGGAGTGTTGCAATGACCGCGCTCACCAAAATTCAGCATTTTTGCATAAGAGTAGAGGGAGCTACGAAATTTTCGGTGAGTGTCGGCCGGCTGCCAGGACAGCTAGGTAGCTTTCCGCAATTGCATTCTTCGGCCTGCGAAGTTGTAGTTCGCCGCAATGTGGAATGCCAACTTTGGGGAGTATGAAATTTGACATCTACTAACCAATTTTGGAAAATATCTCGGTGACTAGGCTGTTGGATGTGAAGTACTCTTGTGACTGTGTTGCTGCAAATGTCGAATGAATACGCGAATGAGCTTTTGTCATGCATGTTTTACACTTGTCATTCTTTCTAAGCAAGATTATGGCTATGTGTCTAACAAAGGCTCGCATTTCAGATGGTGGGACCAACACGCAGCTCCCCCAACGGTTTCGGAACATCGGGCAGTGGTGAACTACCACCGCCACCGCCCATGACGCCGGCGGAGGCATTCATGGCCACTCAGACCGAGGTGCTGCGCTAGATCCTGCAGACGCAGCAACCAATCGCCCAGCAGCTGAACCAAAGGCCGCCACACGTGGCAAATCATGAGGGGCCAAATCAGGTCACCACCTACCCTCAGTTCATCGGGATGAAGCCTCCGACCTTTTCCAAGGCGGAAGACCCCCTTGAAGCTGAGGCATGGATCAAGGCAATCGAGGCCAAATTCTCTGCCTTTGTGCTGCCTTGCTCAGAGGAAAACAAGGCCAACTTCGCAGCTCTGCAACTGCGAGGTGATGCCTTAATGTGGTGGGATCATTTCAAGACCATGCAGCGGGGGCATGCTGTCACTTGGGATGAATTGAAGCAAGCTTTCAAGAGCCATCACATTCCTAAGGGATTAATGGATAGGAAGATGAGGGAGTTACTGGCCCTCAGGCAGGGATCTGATACTGTGTATCACTATGCACAGAAATTCAATAGCCTTTGCCAGTATGGTGGACATCACATGGATACCGATGCAAAGAAGATGGAAAGGTTCCGTGATGGCCTGGATGGTGAGTTGTACGAACGGCTGAACTTGATTGAGCCCAACAACTTCCATGAGCTCGTAAACAAGGCTATACCCCAAGAGGATGCTATGAAGAAGGCCCAGAGAGACAAGAAGAGGCAGGCTGGTTTTGCATCGGGCAGTGGAACTAACAAAAACTTTCGCTTTGTGAAGAAGAATGTTCCTAACTCATCCCAGCAATCTTCAACTGGACGCTGGACGATGAAGCCATCACAGAGCAAGCCTTCAGGGAATTTCCAGTTCCGCAACACTCAGCAGCAGGCTCCCAGGCCTAATGCACCCCCACGTAACCCCGGTGATCGCCGCTGTTACAACTGTGGACAGCCGGGGCACTATATCAATGACTGCCCCAAACCTAAGCAGAACAAGCCCAACCAGCAGAATCAAGGTTCAGGGACCAAGCCGACCAATCCGGCTAAGAAGCCAATGGTGCAAGTCCGCCAGGGCAAGCTGAACTTCACCGCCATGAGTGACATACCGGAGGGAGCTGCAGTGCTTACGGGTACATTCTCTATCAATGACAATCCTGTTAAAATATTGTTCGACTCCGGGGCCACTCATAGTTTCATAAGTGAAAAGCTGGTAGGCAAATTGGGTTTAAGTGGTTCACATGTTAAGGAGGCTTTTACAATTGTCACTCCGGGTGGAAAAATCTCTTCCCACACCTTAGCCCTCGGAGTACCGTTGACATTGGGGAGTAAAACGGTTAAATCAAACCTCATTGTCATAGGCCTAGAGGGTATGGATGTTATCTTGGGTATGGATTGGATGACCCGACATAAGGTGGTTCTAGATATATCAGGCCGAGTTGTAGCAATCAATTCACCTACGGTCGGGCACACCACATTGTACTTACCATTTAAGGATGGTGCAGACCCTTGTGCCTATGTGACCATTATCTCTCATCTTGAAGAAATTCCAGTAGTTTGTGAATATCCTGATGTCTTTCCCGATGAGTTGCCTGGCATGCCACCAGACAGGGATGTCGAGTTTGTGATTGAACTCCAACCGGGCACTGCGCCCATTTCTAAACGACCTTATCGTATGCCTCCCAAGGAATTAGCTGAACTGAAAAACCAACTCCAGGAATTGTTAGATAAGGGCTACATTCGCCCAAGTTCTTCTCCTTGGGGTTGTCCCGCACTCTTTGTCAAGAAGAAAGATGGTAGTTTGAGGCTATGTGTTGACTACAGACCGCTCAATGCGGTGACCATCAAAAACAAATATCCTCTTCCCCGCATTGATGTTCTTTTTGATCAGTTGGCAGGAGCCAAAGTTTTCTCCAAGATCGATCTTCGTTCTGGTTATCATCAAATCAAAATTCGACCTTGTGACATTCCCAAAACTGCTTTCTCCACTCGTTATGGTCTCTACGAGTTCTTGGTGATGTCCTTCGGTCTCACAAATGCCCCAGCCTACTTCATGTATCTCATGAACTCCGTATTCATGACGGAGCTTGACAAATTCGTAGTGGTCTTCATCGATGATATTCTAATCTATTCCAAAAATGAGAAAGAACATGCCAAACATCTTCGAATTGTCCTACAGCGTTTGAGAGATCATAAGCTCTATGCTAAATTCTCCAAATGCGAATTCTGGTTGGACAGTGTGAAATTCTTGGGGCACACTATTTCCAAAGATGGCATATCCGTAGATCCTAGCAAAGTACAAGAGGTGATGGATTGGAAACCACCCAAGTCCGTACACCAAATCCGCAGTTTTCTAGGTTTGGCGGGTTATTACCGTCGATTCATTCCGGACTTCTCCAGGATCGCTAAACCTATGACTGAACTGCTCAAGAAAGGAGTGAAATTTGTATGGAGTGAAGCATGTGAGAAAGCCTTCCACACGCTGAGACAACACTTAACTTCGGCCCCAGTGCTAGTACAACCGGATAATTCCAAACCTTTTGAAGTTTTCTGTGACGCGTCAGGTACTGGTCTCGGTTGTGTTCTTATGCAAGAGGGCCGAGTCATTGCCTATGCCTCACGGGCACTTCGACCCCATGAGATCAATTATCCCACCCATGATCTAGAGCTAGCAGCGGTTGTTCATGCTCCTAAGATTTGGAGGCACTATCTGATGGGCAATCGTTGCAATATCTTCACCGATCACAAGAGTCTCAAATATATCTTCACTCAATCGGATTTAAACATGAGACAAAGGAGATGGCTTGAGTTGATTAAAGATTATGATTTAGAAGTGCACTATCACCCCGGAAAAGCCAATGTTGTTGCGGATGCTCTTAGCCGCAAAGTTCACTGCAACCATCTACAAGTGGAACCGTATAGTGACACCTTGTGTGAAGACATGAGGAAGCTTAACTTGGAAGTGGTAGAGCAAGGAAATCTATATGTCCTAGCTGCCGAATCCAATCTTTATGATAGAATTGTCACTGCTCAACGCAATGACGAGGGCATACAGCTAATCAAACAGAAGTTAGCAGAAGGAGATTCCAAGTATACCTGTTTCCGGAGGGATGCAAACGATGTGGTATGGTTTGGGAAACGTCTTGTGGTTCCCGTTGACCAAGAAATTCAGAAAACCATCTTTGATGAAGCTCATCTTTCCAAATTCTCCATTCATCCCGGAAGCACCAAAATGTATCAAGATCTGAAGGAAAATTTCTGGTGGTCCAATATGAAAGTCGATATAGCAAAATATGTGTCAGAGTGTGATACTTGCCACAGAATGAAAGCAAGCCATTTGAAATCGGCAGGTGTACTCCAACCCTTGTCGATACCTATGTGGAAATGGGATGACATAAGTATGGACTTCATTGTGGGCTTACCCCGGACTGCTAGAAAGAAGGATTCTATTTGGGTTATCGTGGACAGACTCACGAAGACTGCCCATTTCATTGCAGTTCATACTACTTATTCAGTGCAGCAATATGCAGAGTTATATATGGATCAAATAGTCCGTTTGAATGGAATTCCGAAGACCATAATCTCGGATAGAGGAACTCAATTTGTAGCTCGTGTCTGGGAGCAATTGCATGAATGTTTAGGAACCAAGTTGATCCGTAGTTCCAGCTATCACCCGCAGACCGATGGTCAGACGGAAAGGGTAAATCAAATTTTGGAGGACATGCTACGGGCAAGCATCCTACATTTTGACAAAAATTGGGACAAGTGTTTGTCCTTGGCAGAATTCTCTTACAACAATAGCTACCAAGCTAGTTTGAAGATGGCACCGTTCGATGCTCTTTATGGACGGAGATGTCGTACCCCTTTGAACTGGTCAGAAGCCGGTGAAAGGACACTCTTTGGTCCGGACTTAGTCAAAGACGCCGAAGAGAAAGTGCAAGTGATACGGGAGAACTTGAAGTTAGCACAGATGAGGCAAAAGAGCTATCACGATAAAGGAACGGCACCCCGACAATTTGAAGTTGGTAATTATGTGTACCTAAAGGTTTCACCAACCAAGGGTGTGCAAAGGTTCGGTGTTAAGGGAAAGTTAGCCCCGCGCTATATCAGACCTTATGAAATCATTGAGGTATGTGGGCCAGTGGCTTATCGCATCCGACTTCCGGAGCGGTTCTCCGCAATTCACAATGTATTCCATGTGACCCAACTGAAGAAAGGTGTGCCTGTGCCTGAAACCGAAGTGATCACGGAAGCAAATGCTTGGATTGAGCCGGATTTCTCGCTCATCGAGCATCCCATGAGGGTGTTGGACAAAAAGGAGAGGAAGACCCGAAGACAAACCGTAAGGATGTACAAGATACAATAGAGTCATCATACGGAGGAAGAAGCGACTTGGGAAACGGAAGAATACCTCAACACCAAGTACCCGGGTTTTCTGCAATCTCGCAACCGTGAGTTCTACTACCTACCTTGTTTTTCTTGAATCGAATCTCGGGACGAGATTCCGTTTAAGGGGGGTAGGCTGTGACGCCCCAGGTTTTTAATTAACCCTAATTGTCGGTCAAACCTGTTGACCGGGGTCAAATCATGGTCAACCTGGGTCATCACCTTGCAAATCTCACCAACACTCACCTATTAGCATCTTAAACAGGTCTAATGCACTTCCCATGGTCAAAACCCTAGCTAAGGGGGACACACCCCTTGATGCCAATGTGTCATTCTGGAACTTTGGCCACGTTCTCCAATTTTTGCCTAAACACTTAAAAATCTACCAATGTAAAAGTTGTGTAGAATCTCCAGGGACACAATTCATCTTCAGGGTGGCATTGCTAATTTTGAGAGGAAGAGGTGCAAAATTGCCAAGAAATCTCAGGATCACTATTCACAGAGACATTAAAATTCTTTATATTGGCATTCAAATTTCTCCTTTGTTTTGAATCCAATTCAGAATCGGTTTCAGCCATTATTTAGAGAATCCACTCATCTACAACTTTCCTATCTACGGGTTTTGAAGTTTTTATGCAAATTCTTGAGAACCGTGCAAGCAAACAGGGGCACACGCACTGGACCGGGCCGAGGGCGCCACGGTGCGACGTCATGCGCGCGCGCATGTCCACACGTCGCCGCCGCGCCGCCGCCGTGCGCCGCCGTACTACGGCCGGGTCTCGGAGTTTGGGCGTGACCTCGGCATGCGTTGGCCTCGCGCACACCCCTAGGAGCTGCCTCGGCCGGAGGAACCGCGTGCCACGCGGCGTGTACGCGCTCGCCGCGGCGTCGTCCTCGCCCGCCGCGCACGCACGTTGATGCCGTCGCCGTACCCCGCGCATTTTCGCGCCCAGATGCTTAGCCACGAAGCGAGATGCCTCCGCGCGCGCCTCGGCTATAAGTAGCCCGTCGTCGCAGTTCCCGTGCGTGAGCACGCCGACCGCCAACCCGCCATTGCCGCCGCCGCAGGCGAGCTTCCCCCTCCGCTCGCTTCCGTCGCCGGCCGACCATCTCAACCTCCTCCCTAGACACCAGTGAAGCTCCCACGGCCGCGTGTTCACCCACATTGCGCCGCCGCTCGCCGGAACCCGAGCCGCAGCGGGCGCGCCGCCGCGACCTCGCCGCCGCCGCTCGCCGGTGACATCCCCGACCCCGCCACCACCACCAATCGGCTAGGGGTGAGGCCAATCACACGCCAGTGTCGCTTGTTTGCCAAGCCCGGCCGCCGTTCGCCGCCGGCGAACTCTCCCGCCGCCGTAAGGGCATTTGTGTGAAGGCCAAGGGCTTAGTTGTGAACCCAGGGACCCGGTTGCAATAGAAAGATTCTTAGTTTCTTTGCAAGTCAGTCCAGTACCCTAGAAATAGCCTAGAAATTCACAGAAAATTCAGAAAAATGCAAACCCAATTTTGTTGGTCTCAGTGAGAGTAGATATGCAACTTCTACAAAGCATGACCATAGTTTTGACTTGTAGATTTGAATGAAAATTCAAATTCAGTTTGACCCCTTTTTGCTATAGTTCAAAATCTAGAAAGGCTATGGAGCTGAATTTTGGATATATTGCTAGACTTGTCATGATTAGACTCTTTACCAAAAATTTCACAAAGTTGTTGAACATATCTTTTTATATGAATTACTTCATATTTATGCTCTTTCTGCTTTACTGATTTTTGTAGCAAAATATGAATTGATTTTTGTGCTCAACTTGTGGCAATGTTCATGTTATGCCTAGAAGTAACTTTCCTGAATTGATCATGAATTTATCTCTGTTAGAAATATTTAATCTTGTTTTATGCTTAGATATACATTTAAATGCATGGTTCATATTTCAAATTGGTTTGAGATGAACCCATGGGTGTTCTGATCTTGTTTAGGGTCAGAGTAGCTGTAGGCTTGTTGTTGGATGCAGGAGCTTTACTTTTATTTAATTATGCATTTCCTTTAATTTGCATGGCTAGGAAATGTAATCTTGCTTATATAAGTTTTATAATTCTTTTAATGGCCAAGTTTGAGCCAGTGGTATGTTTAGTAACTTTAGACCAGCGGGGGCTCCTACCCTTGTTTGTATGTTTTAAGTTTGGCTTTTACAAGTTAGATGCATAAGCTTGCTAGTGGGTGTTAATTCCAAAAGTGTGACCGTTTGACCTTGTGACCCTTGTAAATGGATGCATGGCTTACTTTGGAACCTTTAAATTCACCCTTGCTGTTTTAAATATTTAAATGGAAGTATTTACATTTATGTGCACACCTTTGCTATTGAAAGTTTGAATAGTACATCTCACATGAAATAACAATCATGAAAATGAACACTAATTAATTGTTGGACAATGATTAAACCCTTGTCCATAATAACCTTAATGAACAAGAGTTAATAATTAATTGCTTGTTAAGGTGAATATGGCCAACAAGAGTTGGGTAAAATAATTAATCTATCACTCCACCTGAACCCTGCATTGCATTCCGTGTAGAACTCCCTGACGGTAACTACGCGCTCGTGCCGGAAGCTGAGGAAGGAAGAGCTGACGCGGAGCTGCAGTACGTGGAGGTGATCGACGACACCGAGGACCCTCAGGCTAACCCTGCTGACGAAGGCAAGCCCCGGTGCATTAACCAAGTGTTTTTGAAAGTTTATGCAACTATTTATGGATGATTGTGCATTTACGTTCAGGAGTTGAAATGAAACCCTAGATGCATGATCCCTAGGTACCTATGTCTTTACTAGTATGATAGGTCGATAGCTGCTATGCTATTGGACCGTTACAAGTCGAGTGATGCTTGTCACTCGCGAGAATAGGTTCTTATGTTGGAATCATAAGATCTCCTTAAATGGATTGCTCATGTGGTAAGAGCATGGGATGTGGGCTCCGGCCCAATGGCTTTCGTGGGTTAAGTGTTTGAACGTACTAAACACTTGTCGGAAATGGGTACGGTAAGCCTAGTACCTAAATGAGGCGGTGCGGGAACTTTGCGCTACTAATCTTAGGGTTGCGGCCCCGGGCTCGCCACCTGAGTACATGTGTGAGGCTAGGTGACCTTGGTGGCGTAGCCTAGCAAGCCTTGTACTTAAGACTGTAACATCTGATCCCAACCCGAAGATTTTTGGGAACCGCCTGGTGGTTGTCCTCGCGGGGGCACCCTACCGTGTGTTTAGGTCTACCTTGCAAGGTTTAAATCAATCGATTGTCGGCCTCTCACCGTTATCTGAGACTACTTACTCCACTGGCCATGAGATCCCTAATGATGGAAGTTGATGAATATTATGCTTGATTAATTGTTTGCACAACTTATGCTTGCACTAGCTTGCTAATTTAGAAAGGAATAATCAACTAGAACTTGTGCTAAAATATTGAAAGTAAGGACATACTCTTTGTTGCTTTTCAGCAAAAGAAACCCCAGTGGCCAAAAAGCCTTTCATGTCTAGAGTTGGTGAAGTAGTTATCACCGACGGGTAAGTCTTGCTGAGTATTAGTATACTCAGCCTTGCTATAATCTGTTGCTCCAGGTAATGCCTTTGCTGATGTGTGGCCTGGAGAGATCCCGCCTGGCTGGGAGCTGGAGTGGGTTGAAGACGATGAATGAAGGCATCATGGCAGGCCTCCCGTGATGTTTCCTCGTGCCGTTTAGTTTAATTCCGCTGTTTTCAAAACTCTGAACTTCGTTATCCTGTCAAAAACTCCGGTTTGTAATAATTAAGCCCTTCGGGGTAAATTTTGGATGTTAATCACATGTTGTTCTCTGGACTCGCCTTCGTGTGAGTTTTAATGCATATATGTCGATCCTTGTTGCTTTGTAAGTGATTTACCGGGCGTTAACCCGGCAACTAACGACAGGATGATACTTTATTATTGCTTAATGACCAAAGTGGATTGGTTTAGGCGATAGTACGGTATTTTCCTGGGCGGGTTGTCACACCAGTCTAAGATCCAAAGATGGCGTACCAGGAATGGGGATCAGGTCCTCCGCACTTCGATGGGAAGAACTACCAGATGTGGCAGAGACGGATGGCTGCGTTTCTTCGTGGCAAGGGACAGATCCTTTGGGATGTTACAGTGAACACATCTTATGTTCTTCCGATTAACTTCCTTGCTCCAGGATCGAGGGATATGTTCAACGCCAACAACAAGGTGGTTGACTACTTGTTTCGTGCTCTGTGTTAGTCCGAATTCGATCGGGTTCAGACAGAGGACTTAGCTTGTAGGATTTGGGAGCAGTTGAAGGATGCTCATGCTGGGAATGCTCAGGTTCAGGCTCGGATGTACGCGACTTACCGGAGAGAGTATGAGAACTTCACTCATCTCCCCGGCGAGTCCGTCGATGCCCTTTTCCAGCGGTTTACGGTTGTTATGAACAACATGAGAGCCAATGTGGCTATGCTCCCATATGATGATCATGATAGAGCCGTGAAGCTCTTGCACTCGTTGGATCGCACCGTATGGGACGGAAAGGTCGAGGCTATTCTTGAGTCTGAGAAGTATGACACCCTGACCGTGAACGAGCTGTTTTCTAAGCTCAAGTCAGCTGAGTTGGATCGGGGTATGACTGCCCATCTTGAGAGCCCGACTGACTCTCATAGTCTTGCTCTCGTCGGTGGCAAAGGTGCTAAGTCTAACACTAACACATCCTCCAGGATGTACTCTCTGTCTTCTTTGATGACTTTGCCAGATGAGGAGTTTGACATGCTTGGAGAGGACGAGCTGGCGCTGCTGACCAGGTGGTTCGAGAGGTTGCACGAGAACCAGGAGAACACAAGGAAGAATCCACGGACATGCTTTCAGTGCGGCAAGCCAGGACACTTCATCGCCGACTGTCCGGAGAAGATGGAGAACAAGGACGGCTACAAGGACGGCTACAAGAACCGGTCGAGGACGGACGGCAAGTACCGATCAAGGCACGATCACAAGCACAAGAACAAGCACAAGGACGAGCGAAGATGAAGGTGATCGGCGCAAGAACAGGAAGTCATCCAAGAACCTGAGTGGGCTGAGCTGCTTTGCGAGATGGCTTCTGCGGCATGGCACGCAGCTCCGGTAGCAAGAAGAGTCACCAGAGCGACTCAGACTCAGACTCCGAGGATGAGGTACGTGACGAGCTTCCCTTCTTGTGTAAGGAGAATGAACAGCTTGGCATGTTGCTTGATAATCGTGATGATATGCTTAGAGAGGCAAAGAAGATGAGGAAAGAGCTTAGGGCCTCACTAGAAGATGCTAGGAACAGAGTAGCTGAGTTAGAAACCCAGAACCTTGATGCTAAGCTTGAGATAGATTCGCTTAAGGCTTCACCTGTGGTTTCTGATGAGATTGATTGTTGTGATTGCTCTGTGTACCTAGCTGATCTTACTGCTCTTAAGGATAAGCATGCCTCTACTTGTGATGAACTAGATGTGCTTAGGGTTGAAGTGGCTGAGCTTAAGTCTAGACCTGTTTTGCTAGGTGCTTGCACTTCTTACCCTGTTTTGCATGGAAAGATTGATGAGATGCATGCTTACACTGTTTCACTTGAGGCTAAGTTGAAAGAACCTATTCCCACTTCTTGCTCTACTTGTGAATTGCATGCTTTGAAGAATCTGGAACTTGCACATTATGTGGATCGCTTGTAGGATAAGAACGATGACTTGAGAAAAATGATGGGTTGGTTGTCGGGTCATGAACCACAGCTTAGGATGATGATAGAGGCATACAAGCGCTATGATGGGCAAGCGCTTGGGTCCGATAAGATTGGAGAGTGCAGTGGTGAGGGAAGAGAGAAGATTGGTGATATCCAAGCTCCACCAAAAACCTTCCACAAAAATGCCTATGCTCCTAAGCCCAACCCACTGAGAAACAAACTTGACACAACCTCAGATCCTCCCATATTTCCTCGCCCTACAAATGACTTTCAAAAACCCGTGAAGTTTGTGAACTCCAAAGAGAGTGAGGTTCGAGAGAAGAAGGGTGAAAAGTCGAGTGAGGTGAAACCAAGTGAGCAGCCCCAACCCAAGCCTAAGCCTAAGCCTATACGATTTCATTGTGACTATTGTGGGAGAGATGGTCACAAGGGTGAGTTTTGCTTCAAGAGGAAGCGTGAGGAGAGAATGGCTAAGGAGTGGGCTAACAAGGACAGGTACCGCCCTTCAAATGGTGTACCTGAGCCTCGTATGCAAATGCCCAGGGCCAAGGCGATTGTGAGGACGGTTCTGGCTTGGGGAGATCGAAAGGTGGCAGGTGGTGCTGCTGGCCGAGCACCACCGGTCAGACCGGTCAGGGTGACCGGTCAGACCGGTGCTGGTCTGGGCAGACAGCGGTTTGGTTTCCGTGCTCGTGAGGATGCTCGGTTTGGTTCAGGAGGTCGTGGTTCTGGTGGTTGGCTTGGAGAGTTTGCAGGTGGTCAGTTTGCTAGACGTTCTCCACTTCGTGATCAATACGATGGTGGGAGGAGTCGTAGCTTTGAGATAGAGAGGAGGAACGGTCCACGGTCTCACTTTCGTGGCTTTCGTTCTCCTCCAGCTAGACAGGGGTGGTTCCCTAGTGGTGGTTCCCGTGGTGGTTTTCGTGGTGGTAGCTTTGATAGGAATGATGATTTGGTTTGTGCTAACCCCAATTTGGAGCAAATGGCTCGGCACTAGTTTTACTCTTTTGGTACTAACCCCAGTGCTGAGTCATTTGTTCACTCACGCGGTCGCTTTTGAATTTCAGGTGGGAGACTTCAGGAATGTTTGGTTGATTGACTCTGGTTGCTCGAGGCACATGACCGGAGACAAGGGGTGGTTCTCAAGTCTCGTCCCGGTGGTGTCCAAGACATACATCACCTTTGGGGACAATGGACGAGGGCGTGTGCTTTCAGAAGGTGAGATTAAGGTAAGTGACAAGGTCACTCTCAGGCGTGTTGCTCTTGTTCAATCGCTCAGATTCAATTTGCTTTCCGTTTCCCAACTTTTGGATGAGGGTTTTGAGGTGTTGTTTCAGCCTGGTGGTTCTCGGATTTTGGATTCTCGAGGGGACCTAGTTTGCATGGTTGTTCCCGAGGGTCAAGTGTTCCGAGCGGATTTCTCTCAGTCTTCTCGTGTGGCTCGTTGCTTTTTGGCTGGTTCTTCAAGTGAGTTGTGGAAGTGGCATAGGAAGTTGGGTCACTTAAGCTTTGACCTTTTGTCTCGCTTGAGTAAACTCAATTTGGTCCGAGGATTACCACGGTTGAGATTTGAGAAAGAGTTGGTTTGTTCACCATGTAGGCATGCCAAGATGGTAGCCTCTTCACACCCGCCCCTTGTTGGTATTTCTTAACCTCACCACTATGGCGCCGGGTTAGCGTGAGCGTGTAAGAAACACCCGGGTACACTGACGAGTGCGAACGAATCCGCAAGCGCACAGATACATCGTTGTAGCACTTCACCTTAGGAGTATTCCCAAGGGTATCGAATCCAAGGAACGGTGTGTACTACCTCCTAGCCTAGCTATGGTCCAAGGACACAACTCTATAGGACGAGATGAAGATGGAGAGGATCCGGCCGATAGTGGGCAGAGTTGAGAATAGTCTCTCGGTCGTTTCGGACACCGGACCCTCCTGGCTATAACAGTCGGTTCACGGCAAAGGGTTGCCTACACCTGTATCCGGACGTGGGGGATTCCGTAAGGGTCCAACGGCTGTCACCACCGCGGCCTACCCCAAGACAAACCGTGGGATAAAGGCAATCGAAGGATAACCCGTTGTCTAGACACCACGCCTACACCACCGGTTACTACTATAGCACGGTTACGTCTGCTAGCCCGTAACAACACTATAGCACTCCGTACGAAGACGGAGTGACGAACCCACGAGAGAGAGACCAGGACTCACTCAGGTAATCACTATCTATACAAGGATCATGGAAGGACTTTGGTCTAAACTAGAATGCAGGAGCATCCACTTTACTCTAATTGGACTAGCAGGCATACAAACGGAATTAGCAACTTATGAACTACACCAGAAGATCAAAGGCTAAGCTCATGAAGAACACAAGCCTCTAAATCATGAACAAGTGAAGAACACAAGAACTATTCACCTATGCATGAATACTACTTTAGTCTAAATAGGAAATGCAGAAATACTCACTTTATTCTAAATGAAGAACGAAGCATCCACAGAGATACAAATCCCTCTCTCACTCTCCTACTCCCTAATCTACCAAGGAGAGGCCTCTCCTTTGAAGGGAAGCTCTCATCCTTGGATGGAGTGGTGTGTCTCATTTCTTACCCCCTCCCCTTCTATTTATAGGCCAAGCTACCGGCGAGAGAACAGCTTGGGCACCTGGGGATCCACTGTACGACCAATCACCGAGCACCACGTGGAAGTAGATGGCGATCCGTGGCAAGGTCGGTTCGGCCGATCCAAGGGATCGGCCGACCTGGCCCCACCACGTCTCGCGCTGTGCTTTCTCCCAGTGACTGACATGTGGTCCCTTATGACGGTTCCAGGTGTATGGGTAGGTTGGAGGCGGTTTGCTCTGGTTGTGGGCCCTTGAATCCTTGTGCTGAACACGTGGCGGCGTCTGATTCGTCAAGAGGTGCTTCTCTTGGATCAATGAGGTGTCATGGCCACGTGGGCACCTGTGTGCCAGCACGTCGCCACGTGGCCTGGTGTGGGTCCCACCGGGCCCATGATATAGTGTGATCTTATCTTGTGCATATCTCTTTCATCCGAGCTCCGAAGTATACAAATGATATATCTATTTCGATCGTCTCGACGAGCCTGTTACAATGGTGCAGTCGAAATGGGCATTTGGGACTGTTTATGATGATGCCATAGTCATGCCATTAATGCACTTGCTCTCAGCTATATCATTTCATGTGTATTTTGGCCTGTCCTGCATCAAAAGCTAGAAACACCAACACTTGTGGAAATTGTCAGTATAAAGCCCTATCCTAGTGTTGATGATCACTTTCCATTTATTTTATGTAGGAGTTGACGGCATAAAAGTGGTACTTAATAGCCGTCAACAACTCCCCCACACTTGACCTTTGCTCGTCCCGAGTAAAGGGAGAACAAATCAAGTGGGACATGATATCCAGGGATATGAAGCGAGCATAAGAGATATTCCAAACCATACCTTGTACTTGTGAACTCTGTGGAGTGTCTATCATGCTATCTTGGGTAGTTGAGGGATGGAACAGTCATGAATCAAATCACTTCTGCTCATCATGTCAAGTGACTTGGGGTTTTTTGCAATAATTTTCAAAACAAACCTTGCTTTGCTCCTCATTTGATTCTCTCAGATCGCTCAATGTGTATAGGTCCTCACCAAGGCATTAGAATTACCTTTCTTCATCCTACTTCTAATGAAGGCTTATGTGGAGCCCAGGGTAGGTATGAATGACAAGGCATACTTGCATCACATATATTGCAAAGTCAAAAACCGGATCCAAGAAGGAAATCTAATCATACAATCAAATCAAGATGTGCACGTGTATGGGTATGATGGGTATGGTAAGGTGGATACTAGCCTCGGAATGGGTTCTAGATATTACCATACATGATGAAATACTATGGTGATGGTAAGGTGGACACTAGCCCATGAATAGGTACTAGTTATTACCATCTAAGTTATGGAACTCCTTTTTGCATGATTTACTCCACTCTCCTTCTTAAAATAATTGAGGCATGGGCTATCTTCTCTTTCTTTTTTTTCTTGTCTTTTTTATCATGCTTTTTGAGCATGTCTTTCTTTTTTTTTCATAGCCCAGTCTCTTTTGGCGATATTTGGAGAGGGGTGAATCATGGAACAATGCATGGAGCTTTATTTGGTGGAATAGATGGATGATACAATGCTGACTTCTAGAGTAGAAGCATAGCAAGGGGGAAATGGTGGTGTGCACATAAATCTTGATCGTGAAAGCATGAAAAGAATTCTCACAAGGGTCACAACAATTTGACAAAGCTCAATGCAATAACAAGCAACATATGAGTATAAGGTTTTCAACTAGAACATCATAAGGCCTTGGTAGGACGATGGCATATCAAAAAGGAGCTTTGCAAAGAGTTTTCAGATTTTTCAAATAAAATTCCCAAGCACTCAAGCATTAGAAAGAAGATCATATCATCAAACCATATCTCAAGCACCAACTACTTAGATGAGCATGAGTTCCCTAATGATATTTGTTCACAAGCATCAAGATAATGAGTAAGGAATAAAACATATGCAAGCCAACCACAAGAATCATGTAGAGCAAGCAGAGCACCATTATTTGAGTTTGATTTACTGGATAAGAATTGGAGATCATTCAAACTCATAGGTGGAGAGAGTGAGATGAAGGGTGCACATACCATCGCTCCTGAAGGATATGTGAATCAAGGAAGACTAGTGGTGATTAGGCTAACCCGTGGGGTAGCCAAATCACTCTAGTTTACCTTGCCCTTGTCATGAAGGTGTAGTCGATGTCGTGCAGCCCTTTGTGTGGGAGTTCTCAAGTGGGTATGTTGATGAGCTTGAGAGAACTCCCCCACACTAGTGCTTGTACTGGTGCTGTTCTTCAAACAAAAGTGGAAACAAAAAGATGAACTCTACTGGTTTGAGAACCATAGAGCCTTTATTTGAAAGCAAATATTTTTGTTTTTTTATTATCGTCACCATGTCATCTTCTCAAGCAAGGTTAGATCAATATTGCATTCCATAAACAAAGGAGGAATGTACTTACCTTGGACCTTTGAGAGGTCATATGTACCTCGTTTGTATGTTGTGCAACATGAATCCAACACCTTGACTTATCTTCCCGTATGAATCTTGCTCGATGACTTACCCATTTGGATTTGATGATTTTCTACAGGGGTTAGTCCAGATACATGCAACCAAGATCTTATGAAAACATAACTCTAAGGTTCATCAGTCAAAACTCGACACCATGTCTTGTTTTGATTGAAGAAGACATGTTTAACCTAAGCACCATGCTTAATTCAAAACAGTCTATGAATGTACGTCTAGAACATACAATCAAACCAAGGCATATGAACATAAATGAAGGAAGCATGATTAAGCTGTTTTCAAAGGAATGCAAGCATGAGCATGTGACGGTGAACATCGGGCAACCTCCCGAAAGGGCTTTGTTTAAAGTCAAAAGCAGGACTTACCTAGCTAACCGAGCAAGATAAAAGAGCTTACATCATTTCCAAACCAGGGTAAAATTTGGCATGAGAGGAACTTTACTCTGGATGCTCACATATCTCCCCCACATTTGGAGTTTGCATTGCTAAGCAACGAAACTCAAGTGTGTGGAGATCAAGCTTCCTTTGTAAATGTTCCCTCACCAAAATCTTACCAAAGTGTTGTAGTTGATGTAGCTCACATGTTCCTAGGCATCGCTGTCCACCGTTCTTTTCAATCTCCACCTGAAAGGTTAGTGACCAAAAATACCCGAAGGACAACTTTATCTTAAAAACATGTTCTTGATTTTATTCGAAAGGGAAATAAAACCTATGCTAATCCAGGCTATCTCCTGGTAGTGCTTTGTTTATTACAGTCATAAGCTCGACCAGGGGAACTTCATCTTGCAGCTATCATTGGTGGTGTCATTCCCGTCTTCACCACCAATCTTGGATGTATCAGTGAAGCTTTACCTGCAAGGTTAGCACCACAGTGCACACACGAAATCTGATATGCTTATGGTAAACATATGCATCCACAATCAACCTTCTAAACATTCTACAATAGAGGATCAGAAGATGGTTGTAGCCCTTATGTGTGATCAGCGCACTAAGCATGGCTGACTCTGGAGAGGGATTATGCGAGCATGGTTCATAAGGTATATCAAGGATGAAGCTACCATGCTCGTCAGTGGAATCCTTTCCTATGAATTCCAGAGTTGGTGCCTCATAAGATTCCATGGCCCATGAATCCTCTCCCTCAAGAAAGCTCAATATTGACTCTTGATCATGATCGAAAGCAACAAGATACAGGCCAGCGGGAAGAGGCTCACACTCGGTCGAGAGGGATGATGATCGTTCGCCTTCACAGGAGTGAAGAGAATCTTCCGAATCATTCTCATGAGGAGTAGGAAAGCCTACAACCTCAATGAGAACGGGCTCGGATGATGCGAACGGAGATACATGCATCCCCTTCTCGAGCGGGTCTAGCTTGGGAAGAGGATTTGCCAGTGGAGGTCCTGGACCTGTGATAGAAGTGGCGAAATCGGATTCCCTAAGCTTATGATCTAGGCTCCCTTGAGATTTATCAAGAAGTTCATCCAATGGGAAGCCTAGGAGAAGATCGAAATCCATGATGTCATAGATATGAAAATCTAAGCACACCTCGATCTCGTCTATGATGATCGGCACATCCCTAGGAATCCCTCGACATGGGAAAAGGTAGTTCCACTCGGGACTTCGGAAATATCTATCAGTCGGGGTGAGGGGCATGTCACCCACCAGAGCGTCCAGAAGGACCTTCGGTATGATGCAAGCTCCAGCAGTAGGGTCATGAACAGCATCTACGGTGTTTCCCCTCATGGAACAGTGGATGGTCGTGGAAATCGAGCTAACCCAAATTGCTTCGGAAGTAGGTTTTGATTTCTGAGGCGACCAATCCACTATGGTCCCATGATTCCAAACTTCATTGAGGACCTCATAAAGGTCTATCGATGTCGTAGGATTCTCGTGCCTATAGTGATTCGAGGTATTTGTAATGTCTCTGGAAGAATCATCCTCGAACACGTGAGAGAACTCCGAAGGTTGGATCTCTTCTTGCTTCGGTGTTCGCGATTCGGAAGAAGGCTCTCTAGACGAATCATTGGATGTGCAGGGTCGAAGCTTAAATTCGTCTATTAAGAGACTCTTGTGGATCGACTCTAATTACTGGTGGGGTTCGTTGTGACTGGTATGGGAGGAAGAGGCTTCTAAGAAGAATTCTAGGATTTCTCTTCTTTCCATTGGGGATTGATGTTTCAACGAACCTCCAGCTAGAAGGCCGAGCTCTTGTGCAGATTCCAAGTCTATATGCGTGTAAAAGATGTTCGTTGAAATCTCGTCGGATATAGACAAGTCTGAGCTAGATGTCAAGAGACTTCAGAACCTAGCCCAGGCTGCACCTATGGACTCCATCTCCAATTGCTCAGAGTCGAAGAGGTTGAACGGTAGAGATTTTATATGTTCCGGATGGGAGAACGAGTAACAAAACTTATCTCGTAGTTCTTCCCAACTATTCACACTACCTACTGTGAGAGTGTACCATTGTTCCGCCCTATCTACAAGGGAGAAGGGGAACAATTTCCACCTCAAAGTTTCTTGTGTCATGCCCAACACAAGTAGGCCTGAACACAGTCCTTCGAACTCCTCTACATGAGCATGAGGATTATCGCTAATCGCTCCAGAGAAGGGTCGATTTCGAACCATGGCTATAAAGCCAGGACCGAGTTCGCAGCAAGATGAGAAAGTTGATGGTTGCTCTAAGACGAACTCGCCCCTAGGGGTAGAGAGGCTTTGACAGGAAGGCATCTTGATGGGTAGCGGGGGTAAGGGTAGAATTCAAGAAAACGAGAAAGATAGATACGAGGACCACTAGGCTCGAAGATAGATACGGCAACCGTTCCCCGGCAAAAGCGCCAGAAATGCTTGTTGGTATTTCTTAACCTCACCACTATGGTGCCGGGTTAGCGTGAGCTTGTAAGAAACACCTGGGTACACTGACGAGTGCGAATGAATCCGCAAGCGCACGGATACACCGTTGTAGCACTTCACCTTAGGAGTATTCCCAAGGGTATCGAATCCAAGGAACGGTGTGTACTACCTCCTAGCCTAGCTATGGTCCAAGGACACAACTCTATAGGACGAGATGAAGATGGAGAGGATCCGGCAGATAGTGGGCAGAGTTGAGAATAGTCTCTCGGTCGTTTCGGACACCGGACCCTCCTGGCTATAACAGTCGGTTCACGGCAAAGGGTTGCCTACACCTGTATCCAGACGTGGGGGATTCCGTAAGGGTCCAACGGCTGTCACCACCGCGGCCTACCCCAAGACAAACCGTGGGATAAAGGCAATCGAAGGATAACCCGTTGTCTAGACACCACGCCTACACCACCGGTTACTACTATAGCATGGTTACGTCTGCTAGCCCGTAACAACACTATAGCACTCCGTACGAAGACGGAGTGACGAACCCACGAGAGAGAGACCAGGACTCACTCAGGTAATCGCTATCTATACAAGGATCATGGAAGGACTTTGGTCTAAACTAGAATGCAGGAGCATCCACTTTACTCTAATTGGACTAGCAGGCATACAAACGGAATTAGCAACTTATGAACTACACCAGAAGATCAAAGGCTAAGCTCATGAAGAACACAACCCTCTAAATCATGAACAAGTGAAGAACACAAGAACTATTCACCTATGCATGAATACTACTTTAGTCTAAATAGGAAATGCAGAAATACTCACTTTATTCTAAATGAAGAATGAAGTATCCACAGAGATACAAATCCCTCTCTCACTCTCCTACTCCCTAATCTACCAAGGAGAGGCCTCTCCTTTGAAGGGAAGCTCTCATCCTTGGATGGAGTGGTGTGTCTCATTTCTTACCCCCTCCCCTTCTATTTATAGGCCAAGCTACCGGCGAGAGAACAGCTTGGGCACCTGGGGATCCACTGTAGGACCAATCACCGAGCACCACGTGGAAGTAGATGGCGATCCGTGGCAAGGTCGGTTCGGCCAATCCAAGGGATCGGCCGACCTGGCCCCACCACGTCTCGCGCTGTGCTTTCTCCCAGTGACTGACATGTGGTCCCTTATGACGGTTCCCGGTGTATGGGTCGGTTGGAGGCAGTTTGCTCTGGTTGTGGGCCCTTGAATCCTTGTGCTGAACACGTGGCAACGTCTGATTCGTCGGGAGGTGCTTCTCTTGGATCGATGAGGTGTCATGGCCACGTGGGCGCCTGTGTGCCAGCACGTCGCCACGTGGCTTGGTGTGGGTCCCACCGGGCCCATGATATAGTGTGATCTTATCTTGTGCATATCTCTTTCATCCGAGCTCCGAAGTATACAAATGATATATCCGTTTCGATCGTCTCGACGAGCCCGTTACAATGGTGTAGTCCAAATGGGCATTTGGGACTGTTTATGATGATGCCATATTCATGCCATTAATGCACTTGCTCTCAGCTATATCATTTCATGTGTATTTTGGCCTATCCTGGATCAAAAGCTAGAAACACCAACACTTGTGGAAATTGTCAGTATAAAGCCCTATCCTAGTGTTGATGATCACTTTCCATTTATTTTATGCAGGAGTTGACAGCATAAAAGTGGTACTTATTAGCCGTCAACACCCCTCACCGATGTGATGACGGAGCGTCCATGCGAGCTGCTCCATATGGACCTTGTTGGCCCAGCTCGTGCGCGATCTGCGGGTGGGAAGTGGTATGTCCTAGTTGTGGTAGACGACTACTCTCGGTATGCTTGGGTCTTCTTTTTGGAGGAGAAGGGAGAGACATTTGGTTTTGTTCGAGATCTTATCTTGAGGTTGAGGAACGAGAGGCACGGAGATGCCATACAATCGATCCACAGTGACAATAGCTCAGAATTTAAAAACTCTCGTTTCGAAACCTTTTGCCATGACTTGGGTCTTGAACACCGGTTCTCGAGTCCGTATACGCCTCCCCAGAATGGCGTGGTGGAAAGGAAAAACAGAACCTTGTGCGAGATGGCTTGGACGATGCTCGATGAGCATAGGACTCCGAGAAGGTTCTGGGCTGAGGCGGCCAATACCGCGTGCTATGTGTCCAACAGGATTTACCTCAGGGTTCACAAGAAGAAAACTTGCTACGAGTTGATGCACGGTCGCACACCCAAGGTGAGTCACTTCCATGTCTTTGGATGTAAATGCTTCATTCTTAAGAAAGGGAAGAAGTTGGACAAGTTCGAGGCTAGGTCTGTCGATGGCATTTTCTTTGGTTACGCTTCTCATTCTAGAGCATTTTGTGTGCACAATCTTAAAAATAACCAAATCGTGGAGACTTGCGAGGTAACCTTCGACGAGACACAGCCACATAGTCAGCTTGTTTTTGAGTGTGCAGGTGACGATGAACTTGGCGAGGAGATCTTTTAGGAGGAGGAGCATGAGCATGGAGATGATGAAGATGGCGATGTGGTGCCTGCGGCTGAGCATGTACCTACTACCTCGACTACGATCGAGAACGGGCCCTCTCCCACACCTACCACTTCAAACCAGATCAAGGCGAAGCTGCTATTGAGGGGGAGGTAGCTTCAAGGCGAGAACCTCCCCGGTGAGTTCAAGTGGATCACCCAGCTTCGAGGATCATCGGTGACATCAATGAACGTACTACACGGTCGAGGGTTCGAAACAATTCTCATTTCGCTCATGCTGCTTTTGTTGCCACCTTTGAGCCCAAGGACATTGGACACGTGCTATCTGATCATAATTGGGTTAATTCGATGCATGGGGAGTTGGAGAATTTTGAGAGGAACCAAGTTTGGGAGTTGGTGGATCCTCCACCAGGGTGTAAGCCGATTGGGACAAAATGGGTGTGGAAAAACAAAGAGGGAGAGAAAGGAGAGGTGGTGAGAAACAAGTCGAGGTTGGTGGTGCAAGGGTATACTGAGAAAGAGGGGATCGACTACGAGGAGACCTTTGCTCCTGTAGCTCGTTTGGAGGCAATTAGGATCCTTCTAGCCTTTTCTGTGGCTAAAGGGTTCAAATTGCACCAAATGGATGTGAAGAGTGCTTTCCTGAACGGTGTGTTGGAGGAAGAAGTGTACATGAGGCAACCACCGGGGTTTGAGAGTGAGAAGTACCCCCACCGGGTGTACAAGTTGAGAAAGGCGCTCTATGGGTTGAAACAGGCGCCTAGGACTTGGTATGGCAGGTTGAGGGGGTTCCTGTTTGAGAGAGGATTCGAGATGGGAAAGGTCAATCAGACTTTGTTTCTCCTCAGGCAGGGCAAAGAGATCCTAATTGTGCAGGTATACGTGGATGATATTGTCTTTGGTGGCTCGTCTAACTCTTTGATTGCAAGGTTTGCAGAAGACATGAGCAGGGAATTTGAGATGAGCATGATGGGTGAGTTGCAGTTCTTCCTCGGCCTCCAGATCAAGCAGTCGAAGGAAGGAACGTTTGTGCACCAAGCTAAGTACACCAAGGACATTGTGAGGAAGTTCAAGATGGACAACTCCAAGGCTATGGCGACACCTATGAGTATGACTACAGCTCTTGATGCGGACGAGGAAGGTGAACATGTGGACCAGAAGGAGTACCGGAGCATGATCGGGTCACTCCTATACTTGACGGCGACGAGGCCGGACATCCAATTCTCGGTATGTCTGTGCGCTCGTTTTCAAGCGTCTCCGAGGACTTCTCATTGGCAAGCAGTCAAGCGCATTTTCAGGTATTTGCGTCATACTCCCGACTTCGGCCTTTGGTACTCCGCGTCCTCTTCTTTGGCTCTTCATAGTTTTTCGGATGGGGATTTTGCTGGGTGTCGGTTGGATAGGAAGTCCACTTCTGGGACTTGCCAGTTTTTGGGTTCCTCTTTGGTGTCTTGGTCTTCCCGCAAACAATCGAGTGTTACTCAATCCACTACCGAGGCAGAGTATGTGGCCGTAGCTAGTTGTTGCTCTCAGCTCCTTTGGATCACATACACCATGAGTGACTTTGGTGAGGAGTATACCCATGTCCCACTTCAATGTGATAGCACCAGTGCCATAAGCGTTGCAAAGAACCCAGTGCTCCATTCCAAAACCAAGCACATAGAAGTGAGGTATCATTTCCTGAGAGATAACGTAGAGAAAGGGAAAATCACTTTGATCCATGTACCCACACATGACCAGCTAGCCAATATTTTCACCAAACCCCTAGATCAAGCAACTTTCACTCGTTTGCGGGGGGAGCTTAGTGTTTGTCTGATTTCTTGGGTTGGGTGTGTGGGAGCTCCTTTGTAGTATATGTATAGCTTTCCTTTGTGCATTTCTTGCATTTTGCATGGCATGTGTAACATGATGTATAGGCATCTTTGTATCTTAGGTTGCATGCATCTTGTATCATATGCATTTTGTAGGAAAAGCTTCTCTCAAATACATTGTTCACCATGATGTGCTATATATGATATTGTGAGCTAGTTTGGTATGCTATGGTTAGTTTGGCTTAGCTCTTGATGATCTTGATTTATGCCCATGGTTGATAGCTATGTTTTTGAAAAATGAGATATATATGCTCTCTTGTGAGTAAATGCCTTTATATGATCTTGACATGTTTTAGTGGCTTTGCCTTGCTTAATTTGTGGTTGGATAGCTTATTTTGATCATATGGGGCCAAAGGCTCATTTGCCATCATGAATGTTTAGCCCCCATGCTTTATCTTGTGGAGGGGCATAAGTTCCTTTTTGTCGCAAAGACATTTCATGTACCAAATATGAATCTGAAAATGAAATGTAAATTGCTTGGAAAATGTGCTCCCATGTCATATGTGCTTAATTTTTATAGCTTTGGGTGCTAAACCGTTGCATGATGCCTACCAATGAGAAGTCTCATACATAGAAGTAGGCACATGGCTCGGTGGCTTTGACATGACATGAGGTGCTTGTGGGTGTTTATGATGGTCTTATGCTTAAAATGGTTGTCCTAGCATGAAGTTTGTGTGGCTTTGCCATTTTGACATGTTTTGCTCAGGTTTAGGACTTTGCTCATGAGAGAGTGAATTTTCGCAAAATTGCTCAATCCTATCTTAGCTTCGCCCAATGGTTGTGAAACTTGGTGATCATGTACTTGATGTTCATACGAATCTATAGAGTATCTAACTTGCTCATTTAGACTTGTGTAGCATCTTGTGATGAATTTTGTCTATTTGAGAAGCTCTAGGTTGGATTTTTTGCATTTTTGGCTTGATTCATGTATTGTCAACAAGGGGGAGAAGTTTGAGCATGTTTTGGCCTACTGAATGCATCTAGAAGGTTTCCAGGTGGTTTCGAGCCATTTCTGGGCTCTGTTGTGCACCGGTCTGACCGGTTGAGGTCACCGGTCTGACCGGTCTGAGTGCTGGCTCCTGTTCAGATGTTGGGCACCGGTCTGACCGGTGCTGTTGACCGGTCTGACCGGTCAGAGCAAGGCTGAAGCAGCTGCTCTGTTTTGCGATGTGGTTTGCATGCATTTGTCCAGGGGGAGTTGCATTGGTTCAGGGGGAGCTTGCATGTGTGCAGGGGGAGCTCTTTGAGGTGTTTCGAGCTTTGGTTTGGTGGTTTTCGCCCTTTGATTGAGCT
This sequence comes from Cenchrus fungigraminus, assembly GCA_036936925.1. NCBI lineage: Eukaryota > Viridiplantae > Streptophyta > Magnoliopsida > Poales > Poaceae > Cenchrus > Cenchrus fungigraminus. Next base: position 95,436,815 of record CM072774.1, on the reverse strand, counting down.
TGCTTTGTCTCGGTTGTGTTGAGCCGTTGCCCTTGCCTAAGGGGACCGAGACTTGTCTTCTTCAAGTGATCTTGCTCTTTGCCTTTCCTTTGGCTTTCGATCGCTTGTTGGAGTTTCTTTTAGTCGTTTCTTTTCTTTTCCTTTTCTCTTTGGTTACCAAAACGTGTGTGTTGTCAATGCACTCATCAAGGGGGAGATTGAGAGCCTGTGTGGTTCAAGGACCGGTGGTAGGTCGCTTCCTGGTGTGATGAGTGATTGACAACGTGGTGTGGACTGATTCTTGGCTAAGTATTGCAGGTGCAGGTTGCGGCTTGACTAGTGTTGGTGCAGGTGAAGGACAAGCGTGAAAGGTCGTTGCCGGTGAGGCCTCCAGGTGTGGAGAAGACAAGTGGGCTTGGTTCGAGGGACCCGGTGGCCAGCGGGGTCAAGTGCGGGCCGCATGGTGGCAAAAACGGCAAGATGAAGTCGTGGACTACGTGGGAGCCAGGACTACGTGGGAGCCGAGTCATGAGTGGAGATTGGCAGAGGCTACACCGAGTTCACGAGGTTTCCGGTGGTTCACCAGAAAACCACTGGGTTCCTTGGTTGATCAACAAAGCCATGACCGAAGACCGAAGACGGAGGTGCAGCAGCATCGGACCGGTCTGACCGGTGGGTCTGACCGGTGTGCGACGACGCAGTCCGGAGACTTCAAAGCGGAGGACACGCGTCAGGATCGCAAGGCTTGCGTCGAGGCTAAGCAAGTTTGCAGTCGCCGGGCATCCGTCCGATGGTGCGAAGACAAAGATTCCCAAAGTGCCCCTTGGGGGTGTGTATCCTAGTATTAGGCCTTAGGGGTAGTTTCGTCTTTCGGCTAGCCTCCATATAACCCAAGTGGTGAGAGGATGGCAGCCATCTCTCTTGGAACCCTAGCTCATTTTGTTTTGCTATTTTCCTCTTCCATCTTTCCTTTGGAATTTCTAGGACTAGCTTGAGAGCTTCATGGTGAGATATTGTGAGAGGGAAGGATGATCGAGCAGCAAGCTAGACCTTGTATGAGCCTTCATGGTATGTATAGATGATTCGGCGTGGTTCCTCAAGGCTTGGTTGAGTCTCTCCCATTTTTCCTTTTTAGTGATTTTCGGAGCCTTTTCTTGGCGAATTTCTTGTGGCGGATTTGAGACATTTCTCCTTGGGATTTGGTGGGGGGTGTATGTATGAACCCTTCGTGGTTCTTTTCCCTTTGATTCCTCTCCCAAATCCGTGAGCAAAGGGGCTCGATTTTGGGGTTTTCTCCTCTCTAGGGTTAGAGGTGTTCTTGGTGGGATTTCTTCGATTCCTCTTGTTCTAGCAAGATTTGGTGGACCAAATCTTGGCTATAGAGTGCCCATGAGGTGTTCCTACTATCCCCAAAGTCTTATGCGAATCCGTGGAGCGAATCGGGAGATCGGGATTTGGATTTGGAGGAGTTGACCCGCGCGTTGCTGTTCATCCCGAGCTGCCCAGGCGTGACCGGTCTGACCGGTGCTCTTGACCGGTCTGACCGGTGCGAGCCCTTTGTGGGATTTGTCTCGGGTGAACGTTTTGGTGTGTTCCCTATTGTCGGGTGTAGCTGCTGTTCAGTTCTTGGCAGGTTTCGAGGAGTTTGGCTTGGTTTTGTGTAGGGTTTCTTCCCTCGCAGGTTGAGTTTTGGAGGTGGTTTTTGTTCCAGGGCCTAGAGAAGTCACTGAGGCTTCCTGGAACATTTTCTGTGTAGCTGCTGTAGCCACCGGCCTGACCAGCTCTGTCCACCGGTCTGACCGGTGTCACCGGTCTGACCGGCGCAGGCCATCGGTCTGACCAGTTTAGCACAGACAACAAGCTGTGCAGATTTCCGCTGTGCGTTGGGTGTGTTTGGTTCGGAAGGTTGTTGTGTTGGTTCCTAGGACCAGTAGCACTCCAGTGGCTATGTGATCTTGGCCAACTTGGGTAGTTGAGTCGGAGACGTGTTTGGTTGCCGCGTTCATCTTGTTGGAGTAGTCATCTCCTTCGAGAAGAATTTTTATCGGCTCCCATTCACTCCCCCCTCTCTGGTCGTCAGTTCGGTCCTTCAGCCTTCTTCTGTCTTATTAGCGCACAGGCCTGCATAATAGATATCGACAACGTTTGCAGATTCTAATTCTTCCGGCTGGCCCGGAATCTTACCTGGGTTAGCCGTGGGAACAGATGATGCCAGCTGAGATATCTGAGATTCTATCATTTTATTAAAACTATGTTGGTTCTTAATGGCAGAAGAAAAGCTTTCCATTTTATTACTAATAGTTTCTAACATTTTATCATTATAAGCTAATTTCTTAGACAGATTATCCATAACTCTACCCTGGTTTTGAACTAAGTCTCTTAAAGGTGGAAAATTATTGGAAGAGTTATTACCTTGATAGTTACCTGAATAGTTACCTGGGTAGTTGGGCCTCTGCTGGGTCCATCCTTTATTTTGCTGGGGATGATATTGATTGTTGTTGTTGATGTAGTTCACGTCCTCCTCCAGCTGAGGGCATTGATTGCCCGAGTGTCCAGTGTTTCCACACTCTTCACAGGTCATGCGGGATTCGAAGAGTTGCATGACTTCCTTCTTCTCAGGGGCTTTGTCTTCAAGCCTCTTCATGATTAAGTCCATTTTGGCAGACAACATATCTACCTCCTTGAGCTGATGCATTCCTCTTTCTTTCTTGCGGGATTGACGCTCCTCGTTCCAAGCTTGGTTGGACGCCATCTTTTCCACAAGGTTAGTAGCTTGAGTAAGTGTAAGGGACAGGAAGGCACCTCCAGCTGCAGCATCCATTGTTTCACGGGTGTTGGTAGAGAGCCCATGGTAGAAGGTCTGCATGAGCAACCAATTCTCCATTCCGTGGTGTGGGCATTCTGAGATGTAGTCTTGGAAGCGTTCTCACGCTTCAGGAACAGATTCGTCATGTTGCTGCTGGAAACTTGAAATTTCCCCCCGTAAGGCAATGGTTTTGCCTATAGGAAAGAACTTTGCCAGAAATGCAGTAGAACACAATGTCTAAGTTGTAAGTTTGTCTTTGTTGGAGTAAAACCATTGCTTCGTTCGCCCCAAGAGTGAGAATGGGAATAAGCGAAGTAGGATTGCATCACTTGGCACATCTTTGATCGTGAAGGTGCTACATATCTCCAAGAAATGTTGAAGGTGTGCGTTGGCATCTTCATGAGCTTTTCCACAAAATTGGCTAGCTTGTACCATGTTGATCAGTGCAGGCTTGAGCTCAAAAGCTGCGTCTCCCACAGCGACTGCCGGACCAGTACGAATGTTGTCCGGGGTCGGTGCGGAGTACTCGCGAAGGGTCTTGTTTGCCATTACTTCGAACATGGGTGTTAAGCTTCGCACTGTTGAATCTTCCAAGCCAGAGGTCGTGGGCCGAGACTTGAGCTTGGACCTTGCCTTTCTTAAGATTTTCTCTGGATCTAAAACGAAGTTGTCTGGAAGATTCTTATTCATACATTACCCTGAAATCAGATAGACAAAAGTGGAAAGAACAAGGGTAAGCCTATTTAAGCAATGATAATTTGGGTTTTCGATACATTACGTGTGAGAGATGCATGCATGCTATTACTAAATTTATTATTTAGGCTATAGACTTTCTTTCCCCGACAACGGCGCCAAAAATGCTTGTTAACATTGCTAACGTCATCGACTAGAAACAGATATAAGATCCATCTCTATCGACGGCGCCAGAAATGCAAAGGTATATCTTAACATGATGCTAAGTGTATATCAGATGTTGCTTTCAGATAAACTAAAAGATAAATCCAATACGGGTCATAGCACAACTCGATCTAGGTTGTCATCGCTGACATAAGTGCCACTAAAACACATGGATTGGTACTCTTACATATGCCTTGGATCTCTAGATAAGAATATATATATATATATATGGGTATCTGCAAGCGCACAGATATGAATATACCATTGTAGCATTTTAACCAGGAGTAAAACCAGGTATCGTATTTATATTCTACCTCAGGGAAAGAAGTCTTTTATCTATAATAACAAATACATGCATATCTCTCAGTTGTGTAATGTAGAGTGGCCAAAATATATCAATTACTATAAACAGGTGTAAGTCACATAAAGATAATAATAATGATAGCATTGATCAAGTAATAACATAGTGAGCCACCAGAAAGTGTCAATATAGAGAGAGAAGCGTATTCACAGCCTAGTTAGCGAGGATACTCCTCGGTAACCCTAAACTATATGTCAATGCAAACTATGATTAGTGCAATACATTTAACAATCATGGAAGAAGAACTATTATACTAATGCATGGGGAGACTAATCAGGAGGATCAAGGCTGAAACTTAAAACAACCCAAATAGTATAAGGCTCCACTAGTGCTACACACAGGGGGTTGATTGCAAAGGACTCAATAGTGCTGTCACCACCACGATCTACCACGCGACCCGGCATGTAGGGTGCAATCACAGGTAAATACAGTATAAGCACCACGCTTACACTATCTTTACCACTCACCCAAGTTAACAGATGATCTAGGTGAGGGCTATACGACTCCATACACGAATATAAAGGTAAATCAACTATGCTAAACATGTAATCATAATAAGCACCAAAGCACATAATCTGGAATATAATCATTGATAAGAACATATGTCTCTACAGCAAATGTGAAGAACTTATGAAGAACTTACAAAAGCGAAGCTAGATCAGTATCTCGACCAGCTTCTAGACGATCAGGAGCCAAGTAGACGCCTTGCCTCCTCCTAGATCTAGACTAGTTAGCTACTCTCGCTATATGGTGTATCTCTGACTTGATGACTTGATCTGGTGTATGAACATATGAGAGCCAGATTCTGCCCTGCCAAGGGGTCAGGGGGTTGCTTATATAGTCCTGAGGGGATGCCATGAGCCGTACGATCAAACCGACCTAACATACAGTTTAGATTGATCCTCATAGGCGGTGGAAGAACATTCCAGAAGTAGGGCTGACGTGGCGCCCAGGGGAGGCCGACCGGCCCCACCATGGGGCCGACTGGTCTGTGGTGGGCCCCCCTTGGGGTCTGCTTCGGCCAGGTGGGTCTCTGCCCCTTCCAGATGCTTCTTTCTTGGGTGCCAAGTCACGTTGAGTTCCGGAGCTTTCTGGAGCCTTCTAGAATTGTTTCTTTTCCTATTTTTCTGATTAGTCCCTGCAAGACATAGAATTCTCCAAAACTCCAGAAAAACTATAAGTGACACCCTATTCTAAGTTGGTATTAACAATTATGCCCTTTTCTCTTGTTTAGTTGACTTATAAATATATAAGCTAAAATGTGTCAACAAATAGCAAATTCTTTTTGGGTCCACTGCCTCCTAGGAATTGTGTAATTGAGCACATCAATAATATCAGCAATGTTACCTCCCCCTTGATTCGTGACCTCCTCTTCATCTACTATGAATGATGCACTTTCATTTTTAGGATTATAATCACTGTCATTGGGATTGTCAGGCTCTTCCTCTTCCTCAGGTGTAGCATCTCTACGCCGCCTTTTGGATGTGCCCACATCTTTATCTTTCTTCTTTGAAGCCACCTTCTTAGTGACTTTCTTAGTGACTGCTGCGATTGCCTTGAGAGCACTGTCATGAATCAGGTGTTTGAATGAGCATCAACAATACATAGCAATGATTAGTGAAATAGAAGCCCAATCAATAAAGCTACATGCCATACGCGTGGCTACCATGGCCGCGCGGACAGTCCGCGAAGAGGAGGCGGACAGTCCGCCCGGTCCGGGTAGGCGCACGTGGTTGAACAGTAGCGTCCAACGATTCCATCCCCATTACTCCATAAATACCAAGTGTTGATCCATCAAAAATTAGCCATAGCACCACTAGAGTATCCCAAACACATTCACCAAGCCAAAATTTCAATTCTATGAACGATTTTTAGATTGAGAGATGAAACCCTAAGCACCTTCTTGCTCAAAATCCGAGAGAGAGAGAGAGAGAGAGTGAGTTAATCGATGTCATACCTGGATGACATGGTGGAGAACCTCGCGGAGAGTCCGTGGAGGTGCTCGGACAGTCCGGGGGGTGCCCCAACCGAAATCCCTAAGAAGGGATTCCTTTTCACCTCAAGTGCAAGAGAGAGAGATAGAGGAGGCCTTGGTCGGGTTTGAGAAGAAAGGATATGTCTGTTGACTTAGCAGCTCATGACCCCGACCCCACCTACGCGCGGCACGCACGGACAGTCCGCGGCGCACCTTCAGACAGTCCGCGAGGCACGCGGACGGTCCTGGTCCCCGGCGAGGACGGTCCGAAAATAACTCCAGAACATCCAGTAGCTCCCGCGCCCCTGCGACCCGCGCGGACAGTCCGTGGGGTACCCGCGGACGGTCCGCCTGGTACCTCCGGACGGTCCGGACCTCTCCGTGTCCCTTGTTCTTTTCAGCTCATGGTACTTCGAGATAAAGATTGGAATGATGAACTTTTTGGGATCATTGCTAATAAAACATGAAGAGAACTTGCCATATGATGCAATGCAGTTAGAATGCAAGACAATTATGCGAAAAACAAAACTTCACAAAGGTTAGAGAGCATAAGACATAAAGTAAGCAAGAGATGATTAAGAGAAATAAATCAAAGATAAAGCATAAGAAGAAACACATGTGCTAGCTCTCAAGCCACATTTGAGAAGTCAATGACATTTAGCTCATTTCTCAATTTGCAAAAACAAGATTCATCCAAAGGCTTGGTAAATATATCCGCTAATTGATCATCTGTGCTCACTCCATCAATTTTGATATCCCCTTTGCTCACATGATCTCTAAGAAAATGATGCCGAATATCAATATGCTTGGTTCTAGAATGTTGAACCGGATTATTGGCAATCTTGATGGCACTTTCATTATCACATAGGAGAGGAATTTCCTTGAATTTCACACCATAGTCTAGAAGTGTTTGCTTCATCCATAATAATTGAGCACAACAACTTCCCGCCGAGATATATTCCGCCTCGGCGGTAGAAAGAGCCACGGAATTTTGCTTCCTTGATGACCAAGATACAAGAGAACATCCAAGAAGTTGACAACCACCAGAAGTACTTTTTCTAACAACCTTACAACCGGCATAATCGGAGTCCGTATAACCAACCAATTCAAATTGAACACCCTTTGGATACCAAAGACCAATGTTAGGAGAATACTTCAAATATCTCATTATGCGCTTTACGGCAGTCAAATGACATTCTTTTGGTGCGACTTGAAATCTAGCACACATGCACACACTAAACATTATATCAGGCCTAGATGCGGTAAGGTAAAGCAAACTACCAATCATAGACCTATAAAGCTTAAGATCAACCGGTTTACCTCCCTCATCAAGATCAAGATGTCCATTTGTAGCCATAGGAGTCTTGATGGGTTTTGCATCTTCCATGCCAAATTTCTTCAAGATGTCATTCACATATTTAGAATGGCAAACAAATGTTCCCTCCTTCAATTGTTTGATTTGAAGACCAAGGAAGAAGCTCAATTCACCAATCATAGACATTTCAAATTCTCTAGACATCATTTCTCCAAATTCTTTATAAAAATCTTTATTTGTTGAATCAAAGATAATATCATCAACATAAATTTGACAAATAAAGATATCATTTCCAATCTTCTTGGTGAACAATGTAGTATCAACCTTTCCAATTTTGAACCCCTTAGAAAGAAGAAAATCCCTAAGCCTTTCATACCAAGCACGAGGGGCTTGCTTCAACCCATATAGAGCCTTAGAAAGCTTGTACACATGATTAGACTTTGTAGGGTCCTCAAAACCGGGAGGTTGCTCAACATATACTAGTTCACTAATTTTCCCATTTAAGAAAGCACTTTTGACATCCGTTTGATATAATTTGATATTGCGAGAACAAGCATAAGCAAGCAAGATTCTTATAGATTCAAGTCTAGCTACGGCAGCAAAAGTTTCATCAAAATCCAAGCCCTCCACTTGAGTGTAGCCTTGAGCAACCAGTCTAGATTTGTTCTTCACCACAATACCATCTTCATTTTCTTTGTTCCGGTAGACCCATTTAGTACCAATGACATTATGATTCTTGGGTCTTTCAACCAATTCCCAAACTTGATTCCTAGTAAAATTATTTAATTCTTCTTGCATAGAGATCACCCAATCCGGATCTTCAAGTGCTTCATCTACACGCTTAGGCTCATGAAAAGATACAAAAGAGTAATGTTGACAAAATGAAGCAACACGAGATCGAGTTTGAACACCCTTACTAATATCACCCATAATTTGGTCAATAGGGTGATCTTTGGAAACTTGATGGTGAACTCTAGGTTGATCCACCGGTTCTTGAGTTGATGTAGAAGGTGTAGTCATATAGGCCATTTGATCATCTTCTTGAGGTGAGTCATTGTTGCTAGAATTATCCTCTTGTTGATCTTGATCATTTGTTGTGGAAGTAGATGGATTTGCTTGAATAGAAATTGATGGATCTTCATCATCATCTTCTTCTCTAGGCATGATGTCCCCAATAGCCATGGTCTTCATTGCCTTATCAATTCTTCACCTCTCACATCATCTAAGTTTTCCTTCTCATCTTGAGAGCTCATAGTTTCATCAAATTGCACATCATAAGCTTCCTCAACAAATCCCTTGGATTTGTTGTACACTCTATAAGCCTTGGAATTTGATGAGTATCCAAGAAGAAATCCCTCATCACACTTGCTTTGGAACTTAGATAACCGAGAGCCTTTCCTCAAAATATAGCATTTGCAACCAAAGACCCGAAAATAAGAAATATTTGGCTTCCTTTCAATAAGAAGTTCATATGGTGTCTTGTTGAAGAATCTATGACAATATAGCCTATTTGAGTCATGGCAAGCGGTGTTGATAGCTTGGGCCCAAAAAGAATCCGAAACTTTGTACTCATCTAGCATTGATCTTGCCATCTCAATTAAGGTCCTATTTTTCCTTTCAACTACACCATTTTGCTCCGGTGTATATGTTGTTGAGAACTCATGCTTGATCCCTTTCTCATCACAAAACTCTTCAATATTTGTGTTCTTGAATTCACTACCATTGTCACTTCTCACTTTCTTCAATTTTTGTTCAAATTCATTTTCGGCCCTTCTCACAAAGGTCTTGAAAATGTCACAAGTATTAGATTTGTCATGAAGAAAGAATACCGATGTGTATCTTGAATAATCATCCACAATCACAAGACAATAGGTATTTCCACCAATACTTCTATAGGTATTGGGACCAAATAAATCCATATGTAATAATTCCAATGGTCTTGTGGTTGACATAATGCTCTTGTTGGGATGTGAGTTGGCAACTTGCTTTCCGGCTTGACAAGCACTACACAATTCATCTTTCTCAAATTTGACATCTTTCAAGCCAAGAACTAAGTCATGCTTCACTAAGCGGTTAAGTTGTTTCATGCCAACATGACCAAGTCTTCTATTCCATAACCAACCAATAGAGGCCTTTGAGAATAAGCAAGTAGTCAAACTAGCCTTCTTAGATGAGAAATCCACTAGATATAAGCTCTCATGACGAAAACCCTTAAAAATAAAATCTTTCCCATCAAGTGAGGTGACCTCAAAATCATTGCTAGTGAATGTGCATTTATAACCATTGTCACAAAGTTGAGTAATAGATAGCAAATTGAAATTGAGAGAATCAACTAGCAAGACATTAGAGAGATTGTAATCCTTAGAGAGAGGTACTTCACCAATGCCTTTTACACCTCCCTTGCTATCATCTCCAAAAGTGATGTTGTCAAAGTCGGAAATGTCTTCATCAAGATGAGAGAATATTTTTCTTTCGCCGGTCATGTGATTTGTACAACCACTATCAATAACCCAATGTCTTCCTCCGGCTTTATAGTTCGCCTACAAAAGAAATTACTTCTATTTAGGTACCCAAATTTTCTTGGGTCCTTCAATGTTAGTGACCAAAATTTTTGGCACCTAAATGGACTTCTTTTTATTACAACCAAGAGGGCGACCAATAAATTTAGCACAAACAACACCCTTAGAATCTTTCTTAAGAACATAGGAAGGATCCAAGGATACGGTCTTCTTGCTCTTGCATTGGTGATTCAAGTCAACTTTTGCCTTGCACTCATGACACATCTTGACTTCTTCTTCTTCCTCATATGTCACATTTGAAGTCACAAAAATTTTCTCCTTAGGAATGAAGGCCTCTTTTCCTTTCTTGGGCAAATAACCAAGCCCATTTTTCTCCAAGGTAATTTTTGATTTGTCCAAATATGATTAAACCAGACATGACTTCCAAAATACCGTGCAAGATCTTTGGACAAATACTCAATCTCTTTCTTCAAAGATTCATTTTCCATCAATAGAGATGAATCACAAGACATATCCTCACTAATGCAAGAGCTAGTGCTTGTGCTACAAGATGGGTTAGTTGCACATGAAGAAATATTCAATATATTACATTCAACACCCATGCTCATTTTTCCTTTGACCTCTTGTGCAAGGAGAGAGTTGTGAGCTTCCTTAAGCTCCTCATGCTTCTCTTTAAGAGTCCCCCACGAAGTATTAAGTGTTTCATGAGAAATATTTTAATATTTTCATGAGGAGTCTTTAGCTCCTCAAAAGAAATTTGAAGTGAAACATTTTTCACCTCCAAATCCCTCAACTTAGATCTCTCCATGCGCAATTTGTCATCGGACTTAATGACCATGGCAACTAGATCATTATAAGATAAAGCATTATCATCATCATCACTATCACAATCATCATCATCATCCTCGACTATTACCTTTGATTCACCTTTTGCCATGAGACAATATGGCTTGGAGAAGAGTGAAGGAGCCTCCTTGATAGCAACCCCGGCGAGACCCTTTGAAGGCTTGTCATCTTCATCTTCATCGGAGCTTGCATCGGAATCCCATTCAACAAAGTAGGCTTGGCCATTCTTCTCCTTTTTGTAATATTTCTTCCTGTTATGCACATTTTTCTTGTCTTTCTTCTTGCCATATTTGTCTTCTTTCTTGTTTGGACAATTAATTGATATATGTCCAATTTCACCACAATTGAAGCAATCTTTACCCTCAAAAGGATTCTTCTTTGATGATTGTCCCTTCTTGCCAAACTTCTTCTTGTTCATAATTTTTTTGAGCCCTCTTACAATAAGAGCCATTTCCTCATCGGAGTCAATCTCTTGGTTCTCATCATCATTCTCTTCTTGAGTAACCTTGGCCTTGAGAGCAATGTTTTTCTTCTCTTCACTAGTTGATTGACCTTGAACTTCCTTTTGTGATTGCTTGAACAAGTCATGAGTTTGCACTTCACCAAGCACTTCCGTAGGAGTCATTTTATTCAAGTCGGTCCTCACAAGCAAAGTCACAATTGTCTCATACTTCTCGGGAAGGCATCTAAGAAACTTATGAGAGAAGTCTTTGTTTGTAACATTGAAATCAAGACACTTGAGTTTATTCACAATATCATTCAACCAGTTGAACATGGTTGAAACATCTTCATCCTTCTTCATAGTGAACTCATTGAACTTGCCCTTGTACACATAGAGCTTTGCTTCTTTCACGGTGGATGTTCCTTCATAAATTCACATAAGCTTCTCCCATATCTCCTTTGCTTTTTCAAGTCCCTTCACTCTATTGAATTCACTAAGAGTGAGAGCATTGTAGAGTACACTCAAAGCTTGATCATTGAGTGCTTCATTTTTATCATCATCTTCCGACTTATTCTTAGGATCCAATATGACATATCCTTCCATTACAATTCTCCACAAATTTCTTCCCAAGGCCTTGAAGTGAATCTCTGTTCTTTTCTTCCAATAATCATAATTGTTTCCATCAAAGACCGGTGGCTTCCCAACATGAAATTTTCCTCTTTAGCCATTTATCCTACTCCGAGATGGTTAAATCTCTCAAATAAGGAGTCCTCGGCTCTGATACCACTTGTAGGATCTAGGATACCGACTAGAGGGGGGGTGAATAGGCGGTTTAAAATCTAAAAGCACAACACTAGAGAAATTTAATTAGAGCCACAAGGAGGATTAAATTTCTAGCTATTCTATTCCTATGTTGGGGGTTTGCAACCTAGGGTGACAAGATATAAATCAATCTCTAGAAAGTAAATGCTCAAAGTAATGAACTTGAAAGGAAATTGAGCAAAGAAATAACCGAGCACAAGAGACGAATTTTATCCCGTGGTATCGATGACTTGCCGGTCACCCATAATCCACGTTGAGGTGGATTCAATGTTCAACCGCTCCTCTATCAAGGCACCGCTTCATCTTGAGCCAGTTAGAACCAAAGAACCACTCCACACCTCGATTCCACTAGAGTAGCTCTTCACCGCTCCGGCGAGGTGAGCACAAGACCTCTCACAACAAAAAATCTGGAGCCACGCACAATCTTCTTGCGAGCTTCAACGGATTATCCCACCACCAAGCCGTCTAGGAAGCGGCAACTTCCAAGAGTAACAAATCAACCACTTGCTTGATGATTCCCTAGCGCCACAAAGATCAAAACCTTGATGCAATGCACTAGATGCTCTCAATCTCACCAAAGATGCAACCACTAAGCAAAGTGAGTGAGAGAGAGGAGAGGGAGAGCTCTACTAAGGAGTATGAACCTTTCAAAGTGCCAAGAGAGACTCTCCCAACCCGGGCATGGAGTATAAATACTCCCCCTTCCCGTAACTAGCCGTTATGTCAAAAACGCGTACCTCGCGGACTGTCCGCGATGACCTCACGGACTGTCCGTGTTTGAATTCCAACGGTAAAAATGCGAAGTCAACTGCTGTCAGAGTTGCCCGTTGGGCCGGGCGGACTATCCGCCAGGGCCCCGCGGACCGTCCGTCGGTAGCCCGCGGACCGTCCGCCTGGTCCACCCGAGCTGCGCACCGTTCTGTCTGATTCGAGGTTAATTTTGGACCGTCCGCCGAAGACCCGCGGACTGTCTGCCCGAAAAGGATTTTTCTCGAAAAACTTTGTCAAAAACCTCAGATATTCAATAAACCTCAAGAGCCCGCGGATCGTCCGCCCCAAGGGCCCGGACTGTCCGCCCCAGAGCAAAAAACTGACTTTTCTCAAGATTTTCAACTGAACCTTTTTATCTTTTGAAAACGCCACTCATCTAAATGCAAGACATGCAAGTTCTTGATCAAAGTGGCACTATGGAAAGTCAAGCCAATGAAATTGATCCCTCTTGATAGTACGGCTATCTATCCTATCAATCCGATTATTTATCATCCTCTAACCGCCTTATGACCGGCAAAAATAAAATCCCTAGCTTTTACCTTTGCCTTGAGCTCCTTTCCATCACATGACATACATGCCATCTTTTTGCATATCTCATGAGCTCATCATTTCATCTGACTAACCTATTCTTATATCTCAATAAAAATGTTTGTCCACAATTATTGTCATTAATTACCAAAACACGAATTAGGGGCCTAGATGCTTTCAAGGACCGGCGAGCTGCTGCTGCTGTATGGGTGCACCGGCGACGTAAGCTTGAGGGCGAGGAGACAGTGGCGCTAGAGGAGGGTGGGGACGAACGCCGTGCTGTCCTGGCCAGATAGTGAAAGTCCCCGTGAGGGGATTCCAGTGTTGGGGCGCCCAGGCCCCTGGCGGGCGACTAGCTGGGCCACTGGGCTGATTGCACCAGCACTGCCGAGAGCGGCCACCACCATGGCCGCCCTGTCCACCGGCCTGGCCGCCGGAGCCGCCACCCTGGCTACTGCCAGTTTGGCCAGTATGGACGCCCTGGTTATCGCTAGTACGAGGTGCAGGGGGCGGCGCCAGTGACATCGAGGTGACGAAAGCCGTCGGAGTAGAAGACTTGCTGGCAAGAGTTACTTCCTCAATGAGCAAATCTGCACAGACGTCAGAGTACGACGGAAAAGGGCATGTGCGCTTGATCATCGCCGCCATGTGAGAGTACCGTTTGTTGAGGCCGCGAAGAACATTGAGAACTAAGGTGCGATCCAAGACGGGCTCACCCAAAGTTCCCAGAGCATCCGCCATACGCTTCATCTTGTTCAAATAATCAGTGACAGAAAGATCCCCCTGAACGAGAGTTCGAAATTCGGCATCCATGATGATTACACGAGTTTCCCGGGTGCCGATGAACTGGTCTTCAAGACCAAGCCATATTGTCCGTGACGTTGGGGAGGCAGTGGACACAACTTCAATAAGATCAGGCGACACAGTGCCAAAAAGCCATGACTTCACAGTGCAATCCATGCGATGCCAATGAGGATCCGTAGAGAAGTCATCATCAATGAGCACGAGGGAGTCTGTTAGAGAGCGTAGCGGAATCCGGCTCAGGAATTTATATCCATGTGTTGGTGTCTCCACTGGCCTAGGTCCAACGGAGTCCACAACAACAAGAACTTGGGCCTAACTCAACCCAAAAGACTAGCCTTATGGGTGAGGACTGCCCCCACCTTTATGTTGTGCTCCCCCACCATCAATTTCCGATGTGAGACTAATCTAACAATCTCCCCCGTCACACATCGAGTCCAACTCTTCCATCACATGACAACCTATGTGCACAACATGGAAGGTTATTACAGGCTCAGAGTGCAATTCTCCCGTCACAAGGTTTTTCGTGACCCAACGGAGATATTAACGGGCTCCCCCGTCAATATGTGACCCGTAGATATTTTCACATGTTTTTCCGACCTTCGGCTTTGATACCACTTATTAGAGAGCGCAGCGGAATCCGGCTCAGGAATTTATACCCATGTGCCGGCGTCTCAACAGGCCTAGGTCCAACGGAGTCCACAACAACAATAACTTGGGCCTAACTCAACCCAAAAGACTAGCCTTGGGTGAGGACTGCCCCCACCTTTATGTTGTGCTCCCCCACCATCAATTTCCGATGTGGGACTAATCTAACAGAGTCGAGGTCATATTTGGTCACCGCGTTGAGGAAGATCGTGCGCCAACGGCCGTAGAACGTGGACTTGTGGACTTCTGCTCAAGGACGAGAGGGATCATCGTCTTGATGTTGTTCACCGCGTTGGCTTGAGTGTGGAGCTGAGCTTGCTCGGCAGTCTCGTACTCGGCAACGCGCTGTTCGGCCGCCTCGGCCCGTGCAGTAGCGGCGTCCGCACGAGCATTAGCCGCCTGGGCCTGGACGGTGGCAGCTTCGGCAGCAGCGATGGCCTCGGTGGCTGCCTGCTGGAGCTCCGTGTTAGAACGCATAGTCGCAGACAGAGACGCTGGCGGAGTCCGGCGGGCAGAGGTGGAGACGCGTCGGGGGAGTCCGACGGTCTAGAGGAAACGGAAGCTAAAAGATGATGGTGACCCTATTGATACCATATTGGAGGAATAACTCAACTCACTTTCCATTAATCTGAAGAGAGTATATATAGAGATTACAAAGGGAAATGAAGAGGCAGTAAAACTGAAAAATAAAGAGATTACAACTCTTGGTATAACAACAGACTCTTCATATGCTAACACATTCGCGTCGGTCGACGTCATGAACCTGAAGACGAGCCTGCCGTCCATGCTCGTCCACGCCATCATCTACTTCCTGCTGCTCATGCTCTTCCTCGTCATACTGGAGCGGTGGAGCCTCATCTCTACATCTGATGTGTTAGCGCTTCGACGTTTAAATTTTTCTGCTCTATAGTTTTTTGGCTTAGTTTATTACTTGAATCAGAGGATGCTTGTATGTATTTTCTCCGTAGCTTCCTCGATGTTGAGTAATAAAGAACTGAAGGTCGAACTCTGATGCTTCTGGAATTCCTTTTTTCCAAAAGTTTTAAGTTTGGTTCAGAGTTTCAGACTTCAGAATGCATGTCCCATAGAAAAGTGGTTTGTTTCGATCAAAGTTTCGTGTCAATTTTCATCGACATGTAGCATGGCACGCATGATGTTTGAAATTGCTAACATCAGGATACAAAATTTCAGAATCCCCTGCATTTCGACAGTGTCTGATTTGTCATGAACAATTTGAATGTCACATTGTACCTAGTGCAAATTCCTGCACTTTTTAGTGCAGTACCAGTAATTCAGACAGAGAAACCAGCTACATATAACTTGCAGATTATCGTTCATGCTGAAAAAAGATACTGAAAATTTGACCCACAAACAGATTATCGTTCATGTCGGTAGGCAACAAGTGATTGTAAACGCGATATCAAGTAAGAGTGGCTGAAAGTACTGTAAGATGCAGTACATCGGATTTTGCCCAGGTTCTAGTTGCAGTTTGGTATTCCTGTGAACTGCAAAGGACACACTACTTTGACTTGACGACTGTCACAGGGCACGATGCTAGACAGCACATAGTTCGTCACACTTCCCAGGAGAATCCTGTAGATAGATTGACGCGTGCACATAAAATTCATGGTCAGGGTAGAAATGAAGCAAAGCTGGAAATGCATGGTTGCGTTTTGTGCCTGCTGAATGGCATCTTCTTATGAGTCCTAAATCGTTGAGAGTGAGACGAGCAGATAGTAAACTGACAGATGCTTCTTCGAGGAAATTAAACTGACAGATGCTATTGCTGCAACGTAGCATACTTCTGGATCTGGCCGAGGCGGCGAGGCCACGGCTGCCCATGACGAGCGACTCGATTTGAGCTCCGTCACCGCGTCGCACACCTTCTCCCTCTCGGGTCGCCCCAATACATCTTCACCGTCACGCAGAGCAGATCGATGATGCACGCAGGGAAGGCCAAAAAAAAAAAATCATCTCCGATCCACCGCAGCTTGTGAACGTCAAGAACGCACGGTAATAAGCAATAATGGCGGCATGGATGGATCGCGATCAGCACCACGCACCTCCTGCGGATCGAGATCGTCTGCCGGGCCATGACGGTGAGCGTGTCGAACACCTCGGGGTCCTCCGGCATGTCGTAGCGCAGAAGGCCTCTCGGCGCAGGGGAACATGCGACGTGAGGGGGGATTGACCGATTGAGAGAGAGAGGAGAGAATACACTACTGGAAAAACGGCCTTTTGTACCGGTTCAAAACCCTCATTTGTAACGGGTATTGAACCGGTACAAGCCATCCGGTACAAATGTGGTCGAGCATTTGTACCGGGCGAAATACCCGGTACAAATGCCACACATTTGTACCGGGCGGAGCCTCGGCCCGGTACAAATGTACCCTCCACCCGACGACGTGGCATGGGGGCATTTGTACCGGGTGGAGGCACCACCCGGTACAAATGCTTTTTTTTTTGTTTTATGTTTTTCTTTTCTCTAACGTATTTGTTTAAAGTACAAATACTAATCGTAATACGCTGTAATATAAAGTCATGTGGTATATAAAATGTTATATTTGAGATAATATTCTACATACATTCGTATATACTTATTTGTATAATATTATCTCTAATATTATATAAATAAATATATACGAATGCATGTAAAATATATCATCTCAAATCCTGAAATTGAAGAACTTTGAAAATAATATTATACATTAGCATTTTGTGCGCACTGAAATTTAGATTAATACTATACATTGGATGAAATGTTAGCAGAATTTAATTTTTGCTTCTAGATGCTTGGTCTTTGTCTTTGCTTCCAGATGCTTCTTTCATGTTTTTGACTTGTCCCTTCCCCGGTCGTCGCTGGTATACTAACAACGGAGGATAAGTCAGCATAAAACTCTCCCCCTAGACTAATAACCTCGTCTAGAAGAAAAGCACATAATTGTTCTTGTATCATTCGGATTTGTTCTGTCTCGAGGAATGTTTCCTTGATGCCAGAAATCTACCGAAGAATATGAACAAAAGAATAAAAACCGGATCGGAGAATATGAACAATAAGAACTACATGTAGTCGCAATTGTGTTCGAATTTGCCACCATCAGCGCAGGCTTTAAGATGGTGTATGAACTCGCACACATAATATCCACATAGATTGGTGTCAGAAGGCTGCATCATGATCTGCCCGTACATATGGGAAAACCAAGTCATGAAATAATTTTTTATTGTAATGTAAGAATTGAAGAATAAGCAAAGACACGTACTGGCCAATCATAGTGAACATAAAGGTTTTTGCGGAACTTTCTGGGGTACTTATCACAAAGAAAAGTCCATGCAGTTTTAATCAACTCTACCACATCTTGATATCTCTTTTTATCTGTAGTCTTGTACAAAGAGTCGAAGACAAAGACCTTACTTCGCGTCATACAAAAACTAAAGAGAATCCAGTGGAAGCTGTCCATAGATGCAGAGAAGTATTAGTTTCTTAAAATATGCAATGTAATTTTTTGGAAAAGATAAGGAGATGAGATACACGTTGCTCACCCGAAGTTGTATGGCAGCTCTATGCAAGCATTATCATGGTGTTTGTCTAGATAGTTGATGATGTGATTAAGTGTTTCCGTCTCATTAAGTTTGAGAGTGGTCTCAGTTATTAGCAAAGGATCCATGTAGCCCACACTCATGATTCCTTTCCTCCTGGTACGTTGCATCTCAAAACTGTATGACACAAAAAATATAGAAGTTTAGATATGGGATAAAGCACCTAGAGCATTGATTTTTAACTTATAGTAGAATAAACACTTACAGACACCAACAACTGACGAATGAGATGTCAAGTGCATCCATATTGAATAGGAACCAGAATTCCTCCATTGGAATAGTGAAGACCTCTTGCCCACAGAAATAATGATGGTCCTCAATGCGAACATAGAGCATCTCCATCCCGGCAGCAGCTTGGGACATGTGCCACTTGTGCAATTCATACATCCTCATTGGAAGATACTGGAGCAATCGCGGCCACACAAGCTCACACCAAGGCACATACTTCGGTCTATTTGCCCCTGTATGCTTTGCAATTTCCTCCTCCCCTAGAAGTTGTGCTGCAGTCAGGCCCGAGGATTTGGCAAAATCAAACAATTGTTGCTCATATGGTTTAAGTGGTCTAGTTGCCCTATATGTCCCTTCATGAGTTGGGATTGCATCCTCCCCTCGAATTTGGGCTGCAGTCAGACCAGTGTCTTTGTTAAATTCAGGCTGGTGAGTGCGGTAGTTGATCGTCGCGTTCAGGCATGGCGGCTGGTGAGTGCGGTAGCTGATCGTCATCTGGAGGAGAAGGTGGCTGTTGCGTAATCCTTATGTGAGCTTTGGGCCAAAAAATCTAAGTATGCACAGCATCTTGAAGAACCTCTTCCCCATTAGGCCCCAGTACCTCCAGCTCCAGGTCAGCCCAACCATCGACCACTCGGTCCACAAAAACTTTGGCGTAATATTCAATTCCACGATGGTGGCCTGTGAGGCTATCCCATTCTACAGTTTTCTCAGCGACGCCATGAGCCACTACAAGCTTCTTGTTTCTGCAAACATCGAGAAGCTCACACGCTGACTTCACGGTGATGTCATCCACAGGCCAGTGTGGCCGAATTTCCGGTGAGCCTGGGTTTGGTGCTTCAACTGCTGGTGCTGCTGCTGCTTCTGTGGCTGTTGGTGCATGTTCTGTTGAAGCGACGCTGCATTTCCCCTTAGCAGATGGGCTCATTTCATCAGTAGGACCTTCCTGATGAGATGATTGTTTGCTAAGAGCAAGAGCCACACGCTCGTCAATGATTTGCTCCATTCTTGCCTCAGTTCTGATTAAGCGATCTTGCAACTCTCTTAGTTGTCGTTGTTGTTGGTCCTTAGACCTTTTATGACTTTTATAGGAGTCAATTTGGTCACGCCATGCGAGTTTCCATGGAACTGCACCTTTGCCTCGGCAACGCCCACCGTGCTCTTTAGTGCCTATTGCAGCACTAAGTTCGTCTCTCTCTCGATCAGGCACAAATGTTCCTTCAGCAGTCATGCGGATCAATTCGACAAGTCTTGCCGCAATCTCTCTTATTTGGTCGCCCGGTACTAATGTTCCATCTTCAGGATTGATCGTGCCACCATGTGCTTAAAAATAAGTCCTTGCTCGTTCGGGCCAATCTATAGTTGCCGGTATGAATCCACGTGCAATACAAACATGTTCCATCTTATCCCATTTGGGCATAGCCACCTTGTAACCTCCAGACCCAAGCTTATGAAATTCTTTCTTTTTAGATGCATTGATGGTGTTGGTTTTAATCATCTTGGCAGCTTCTTGCGATTGCTTGTACTGCACAAATGAATCCTAGTGATCTCGCAACTTTGAAAGTCCTTTCTTTGTGAAATCGGGTGCAAGTCCTTTCTTGATGTAGTCTTTGTTCAGCCGCTTCTTGTACGACTGAAAGGCTATTGCACCCTTCTGCAACGCCCAAGTCCGCACATTTGCCAGATTTGTACCTTGTGGAAATGAGAAGTGTAATTGCACCTCAGCCCAAATCATGTTCTTCTCTGTGTCCAGGACCACATATTGTTGTGCATTTTCTTGTGCCTCTTCATCTTCATTTTGAACTTCAGCTACAGCTTCAGATCCTTTCCAATATCGAAAGCTTATTGGGATGTGATCCCTGACAAGAGCCCCAATGTGGTTGGTCAACTTGACGACATTGTCATGTGGAGCTAATGGCATACCTTCGTCAGAAACTTCTGTGATGATGAAACGACCCTCTAGCTTCTTATTCGGACCGCGTATCCCACGAGCCTTTTGCTGCTCGATGACGATTCCTGGAAAATTAAGGACTATTAACTGATTGCTCCACTAATATATATATAGTAATTAAACTTAAAGCGGAACGTGATACTAGTTTGTACTAAGTATACCTCTGATGGTTGCCCCTCGTTTCTTGTCTCGGCAACTGGTTGCTCTTCCGCTTCGATGCCATCACCAGACATGTTCAGGTAGCTGTCAGCCTCGCGCTGATCTTATTCATTAACCGGATTGTTCGAACCATGATTGTTAGTAATTATGTCCATTAACAATGCCTCTTCGCGTTGTTGCTCCGCTATTGAATCCATTGTCACTAAATAACAAGAATAAATAACCATTATTTTCTAATGAAGTCACTAATTTTCTAATGAAGAAACTAATTTTCTAATGAAGAAACTAATTTTCTATTGAAGTAACTAATTTTCTAGCGTGTCGAGCGTATCGGGTGAGTCGGTAGTGTCGTGTAAGGCGAGTCGGTAGTGTCGTGTCGTGCGAATCGAACGTGTCGAGCGAGTCTAACGTGTCGTGTCGAGCGAGTCAAAAACATATCGAGCGGAGTCTAACGTGTCGAGCATGTCGGGCGAGTCGGAAGTGTCATGTCGAGCGAATCAAATGTGTTGAGCGAGTCTAACGTGTCGTGTCGAGCGAGCGAGTCTAATGTGTCGAGTGTGTCGAGCAAGTCGTGTGTCGAGCGTGTCGAGTCGAGGGAATCTTAATTTAAATTTAATTCTAAATAACATTTACATATAAATCTAAGTCTAAATATTAATGTAAATCTAAATAACATTTACAATCTAGTAATTCTAAATCTAATTGTAAATTTAAATTCTAAATAACATGAACACATAAATTTAAATCTTTAACAAAATCTAAATGAAATTTAATTTTATAATATTAAACTAAATACACTAAATTATAAATCATAGAAATTAAAAAAAAGGGACTGACGTCAGCCACCAACGGGCTGACGTTAGCCCCCAATGAGGGATGACGGGCGGCGCCGGGGCTTTACCCGCCGGCGTGGGAGCACATGGAGCAGGTGGCGGCGCGGACGGCGGCGGTCGGGGCGGACGCCGCGGATGGTGGGGACGGCGCGCGGGATCGACGGAGCGGTGGCCGAAACAACGTGCACGGCGCGCGGGTGCCAGACGGCGGCGACGACAGGCGCGGGGGGGGGGAGCAGGCGGATCCGGACAGCGGTGGACCGCGCGTGGAGCGGGCGGACGGCGGGCGGCGCGGGGATGGCCGGCGACGGCGGGGCGAGCGGCGGACGGCTTACGTGGGCGGTGACGGCGGGGAGGGCGACGCGGCGGCGTTGAGGCGCGTGTCGGCACGGCGCGGCGGAGTGGACGAGAGAGGGAGGCGCGGCGGGGAGGGAGGTGGAAATGGCGGCGGGGAGCGCGGGATGTGGCCGGCGATGGATGGGGAGGCGGCGACAGTGATGTAGAGGAGGCGGCGGTGACGGATGCAAAGGGCCGAGACGAGGAAGAAGGAGGAAGAAGGGGAGGAGAAGGGGCCAGGACATATATATCCCCATCACATTTGTACCAGTGCGAAAGGAGGCCCGGTACAAATGTGGGCATTTGTACCGGGGCACCTCTTGCCCCGGTACAAATGCTCACATTTGTATCGGGCTTCCTCTTGCCCCGGTACAAATGCTCACATTTGTATCGGGCTTCCTCTTGCCCCGGTACAAATGTGCTTTTCGTTTCGCGCCATAACGAAAAGCACATTTGTACCGGGGCAAGAGGAGGCCCGGTACAAATGTGCTTTTCATTGTTTTCCATTTTAATTTACTTTAAATATCCTAAATTTCTAGTTTATTCATTATAAATTTTATACAACGCAAAAAATAGTAGAAAAATCTTAGTATTCTTACTTTTCATATATACTATGCAAAAATACATTTCACAATCAAAATGACAACTTTATTATCATCAACAAGTAATATCTTCTAATGGGCATTATTTTTTCCTTCACTGCAATAATTACAAATAAATTTTTTCTGTTCATGCAAAATCCTTCTTAAGTAGAACATTTAGTGTTATTAATATGGTAATCATGATTTGGTCTTGCTCATGTATATTTGTACGTAAAATTATTATTTTATATTTATTGAAGTTACAAAAATTGATATGGTTACTATTTTTATTAAGATATATAGTTACAAAAATTGAGTACTGAATAATATACAGTGGCTAGACACTTGTTAACCTTGTTGCATATGTGCATTTCGTTTTGTTTCATTTTAATTGAGTAGTTTATTTATTATATATATTTAATGAAGCTACAAAAATTGATATGGTTACTATTTAATGGGAGGATTGGGGCCAGATAAAATGATTGACTACTGAAAATAGTTCTTTGGTTACATGATCACAAAGGGATGAAACTTATTATACATCTGCATCGTCTAAGGGAACGTTAACAATCTTCCTCTTCACAAATGTCCCTTGGTTGTGATCGTGACGTAAGTATGGAGTGTCCTCTGTGGCTAACTGGATGCTTGGGTCAACGTTCACTGAAAATGGTGGAATATCATCGAACTGATCATAATCTTCTGAAATGTCAGTCTTGTCCTCAACTCCAACTATTTTTCTTTTTCCCGGTAGAACTATGTGACGCTTTGGCTCATTATCAGTAATCTTCTTATCATCAGCCTTCTTTATTTGCGGTATGCTTGACATGTCTTTCACGTAGAAAACTTGAGTCACATCATTGGCTAGCACGAATGGTTCGTCTTTGTATCCAATCTTGTTGAGATCCACTATTGTCATCCCATATTTGTCTGTCCCCACACCTCCTGCAATATTTTTTACCCACTGACACTTAAAAAGGGGGATTTTTAGAGGTCCATAGTCAAGTTCCCATATCTCTTGAATGACACCATAATATGTTTCTAGTTCTCCATTGTCGTCTATTATTGCATCTATACGGACACCGCTGTTTTGGTTTGTGCTCTTTTCATCTTGGGCTTTCGTGTAGAATGTGTAACCATTTATCTCATAGCCTTGGAATGTAAGCACTGTGATAGATGGACCTCTAGCCAACCATTGTAGTTGCTCTTCAATAGTTTTATCACCGATCATCTTTTTCCGCAACCAAGTTCCGAAGTTATCAACGTGATGACGGGTAATCCAGGCCTTTGTCTTCCCTTTGTTTGAGGCCCGTACGATGGACTTGTGCTCCTCCCTGTATGGAGCCACTAGGGATGATTATTGTAGGACAGTGGCATGTGCTTTACGATATAACATTTCATCCATATCTATCCGAGATTTCTTCCCTAGTGTGCCCTTTCCCCTGAGTCTCCCCTCATGGTGTGATACAGGGAGTCCAATCGGAGCAAGCTCATCAATAAAGTCGACACAAAACTCAATAACCTCCTCTATAGCATATCCCTTTGCAATGCTTCCTTCAGGACGGGCACGATTACGGACATACTTCTTAAAACTAGACATCAACCGCTCAAAAGGGAACATGTTGTGTAAATACACAGGCCCCAGGATCAAAATCTCTTCAACAAGATGGACAAGAAGGTGGGTCATGATGGTAAAGAAAGAGGGTGGAAAGATCATCTCAAAGCTGACAAGGCATTGCACGACATCTTTCTGCATCTGCACTAGCTTGTCTGGATGGATTGCCTTCTGAGAGATCTGGTTGAGGAATGCACATACCTTGACGATTGCCAATCTCACATTCTCTGGTAGAATACCCCTTAGTGCAACAGGCAGCAATTGTGTCATCAACACGTGGCAGTCATGAGCCTTCAATTTTGTGATTTTTTTCTCTTTGTAATTTATTAGCTGCTGTATATTTGAGGAGTATCCCGTTGGGACCTTGATACTATTCAAGAAATCAAACATCTTCTTCTTCTCTTTCTTGCTTACGGTGTAACTAGCAGGGGCCAAGTAATTATTTCCTTTACCTCTCTTTTCCGGATGTAGACCATCTCGTTGTTTCATCAATTTAAGATCCCGACGTGATTCAATTGTATCTTTTGACTTTCCGTATACACCTAGGTGGCCAAGCAAGTTCAAACAAAAGTTCTTCATGACATGCATCACATCAATTGTGTTGCTAACCTCAAGGATTTCCCAGTAAGGTAGTTCCCAAAATATTGACTTCTTCTTCCACATAGCTGCATGTCCATCCTTGTCTTTTGGAATAGATTGGCTACCAGAACCCTTCCCATACACTACCTTCAAATCTTTGACCATAGAAAATATAAGTTTACCATCACAGTGCAAGGGCTTCTTACGTTTTTCTCCAACACCTTCAAAATGCTTTATTTCTTCTTCTCTTAACGGGTGCTTAGGAGGAAGAAATCGACGATGGCCCAAATACACAACCTTTTTACTGTGTTTTAGATACATGTTGCAAGTATCATCTAAACAGTGTGTGCATGCTCGGAATCCCTTGGTTGTTTGTCCTGATAGGTTACCAAGTGCCGGCCAATCGTTGATGGTTACGAACACCAATGCTCGTAGATCAAACGTCTGTTTCGCCTCCTCATCCCACACAGGTACACCTTCTTTCGACCATAACGTTTTAAGCTCATCAATCAATGGTCTTAGGTACACATCGATGTCATTACCTGGCTGCTTTGGCCCTTGGATGATAATTGGCATCATGATGAACTTTCGCTTCATGCACATCCAGGGAGGAAGGTTGAACATACATAAGATAACAGGCCAAGTGCTATGACCACTACTAAATTCACCGAATGGATTGAATCCATCCGTACTTAAACCAGACCGAATGTTCCTCACTTCATTTGCGAACTCAGGAAATTCTCTGTCAATGGTTCTCCACTGCAACCCATCAGTGGGGTTCCTAATATTGTCATCTGGTACACGCTCTTTGTGCCAACGCATCATCTTTGCATTGGCCTTGCACCTGAATAGATGCTTCAGCCGTGGTATCACTAGAAAATACCACACCACCTTCGCAGGAATCTTCTTCTTCTTCTTCTTCACCCCCTCAACATCACAAGGATCATCTCGTGAGATCTTGTAACGTTGTGCTTCGCACATGGGATATGCCTCTAATTTCTCGTATTCTTTACCTCGGTACAGGATACAGTCATTAGGGCACGCATGTATCTTTTCTACCTCCAAGCCTAGAGGACAAACAACCCTTTTAGCTTCGTACGTTGACGCTGGCAATTCGTTCCCCTCGGGAAGCATGTCCTTCACGATCAACAATAACTCATCAAAAGCCGTGTCAGAAATTCCGTTACTAGCCTTCCATTGCAGCATTTCCAATGTGCTACCCAACTTCTTGTGCCCCTCTTTGCAATCTGGGTACAACGGTTTCTTGTGATCTTCTAACATACGTTCAAATTTCTTTGACTCCATCACCTTTTCCCCGCAATTTTCCTTTGCCTCTCGCAACACCTCACCCAGAGCATCATCTGGTCCTTGATTCTCTCCCATTTCTTCATAATCCTTTCCCATTGGTTCATCTGCAAAGGCACCACCTTGAGACCAGTCAGGAATAATGTCATCTTCTTCTTCGTCATCTTCCATTATAACCCCTCTTTCACCATGTTTTGTCCATACAAAATAGTTTGGCATGAATCCCCATTTGAATAGGTGATCGTGAAGACTCTTTATTGATGAGTAATCCTTTTGATTTTTGCATTTTTTGCGCGGACACATAATGAAACCAGACGAGGGCTTATTGGATTCAGCCAGTTGTAGAAATCCACTCAGTCCCTTAATGTAATCCAACGAGATCCTCTTGTCCGAGTACATCCATTGTCGATCCATCTACAAAAGGAAACCAGACAAAATATATTATTATCTTGCAACAAGTGCTCATGTAAAATGCACATTATATAATTCGACAAAATTATATCAATTTTCTAATGATGCAAACTAATTTTTTAATAAGGAAACTAATTTTCTAATGAGGAAAATAAATTTTCTATTGAGTAAACTAATTTTCCAATAAGGAACTAATTTTCTAATGAGGAAAATCACTTTTCTATTGAGTAAACTAATTTTCTAATGATGAAAATATAAATAAATAAATTGAAAAAAAATCTATCTACATATACAACGTCTCATACCTCTATCATGACACCTTCTTTCTATTAGAACATAGACAAATATGCATTTAAATAAAAACATTTCATGAATACTTAGCTCATTAAAACATTTCATGAATACTTTAAGTAAAAGGCATAAAACATAATACGGCAACCGTATATCAAGGGGGATGAAGTAACTAACCTCTACACCAATTCAATGAGTAAAATCGTAGAGAAATCGTCGCAAATCGGGCAAAAGCTCCCTAGGGCGCCATTGGGGAGGGGGAGCTCGAGTTGGAAAGGGAAGAAGAAGAGTGAGGAGGGGGCTCGGGCAGGGGGGAAGAAGAAGGAAATATAGCTGTTGCACATTTGTACCAGGCCAATACACGGGCCGGTACAAATGTGCATACATTTGTACCGGGTGGTGTCCTCGCCCGGTACAAATGTGATCGCCTCACATTTGTACCGGTCGGAGCCACCAACCGGTACAAATGTGAGGCATTTGTACCGGTTGGGTTGTGTTAGGCCCCGCCGAGCCTCTGTGAGAGGGCATTTGTACCGGTTCGTGCCTCCAACCGGTACAAATGTAGTTATTTGTACCGGGGGGCAAAATACCCGGTACAAATCAAAAAACGGGCCTGGGATATATGTGCGATTCTCTAGTAGTGATAGATTTCCAAAATGCCCTTTTCTCAATTAGTTTAATTTTTTAATTAATTAGGTTGTGGGAAAATTAAAACACCTAATACTTCCTAATACTTCACAAGCATTGTAAGGCAGAGAAGGATCACTTTGGCATGCTACACCAAAGCAAAGATGGTCGTTTTGAGTATTCGGTATGATAGCCACTGTGATACTGACACTGGTGCAATACTCTGGTGCTCAAATTCCTTCCACAAGTAATAAAATAATTCATATAAAATATGTGTACAATATAATTGCACATTATGCTGATAAATTCCTATCAACATCAAACAATTTGCAAATCATGTCTTATATATTACACCTCCCTGTGCTCACTTCACCTTTATCCGATCCTTTCTGCTCAGGATGCAAAGCAATCCAAGTAGATGAAGCAACAAGCCATTGTAGCTCACTGAACCAGGGTCTATCTGGCTGACTAATACTGTTCTGACCTAATCTTATTCAAACTACAGTTCTATTCCAAACGCAAATTAACAATGACATACCAGATCATTTCCATGATGTCTTTCATAAATTAATTGATAGCTCTAACTTCACAAGATCACTTTTGTAGGTCGAGCTGCCCTATTGACATAAAGCAAAGAGGGTTTAATTTGTTGAATCCAATGTAGAAAAACCCAATAAGCAGTAACAAGCTAGTGATATCCCAAACAGCTAGTATCCTTATTCATACCTTAAGCTCGTATCCAGCTAGCGGCATTGATGTCAACTCCATGGAATCATGGTTTCATCTGAACTACTTAACACTAAAAAGATCCATTGTCTATTGAACTTGCCAAATTCCATTACTGTCCTGGGACAAATGAAGAGATCAAGAAACCTTGCATTTGTGGCTCCTGCCTGTTAGGCCACCATGACATGATCTCTCTCCAGCTGAAATCACCTCGGCAGACTTTGTGTTTTCCTGTTTAAAGGGAAAAGATTCAGTCAGATGCCTGTATGCTAATAGCACTGATTCACCAAACATATCAAAAGTAGTACTTAGAACACACGTAGCATCAACAACAGTGAGAATAATCCTGATCAGCACATTATCAGTTCATCTAAATGAGGCATTGTTGGCATTTCTAACGACATCACCAAGCTTTCACCCTCGGTGATAGCGTAAAAAACGCCAGGTTTGGTAAATCAGTGGAACCACCTCTAGGATGGTGCCTGAAACTGATATTTAATTAAAGAGGTGACTGGGCGTCTTTGATATTGCTACCGGGTCGGAACCTGACAACATTACCAAGAGACGAGCCTTATTGGTGGGTGTAGGTGTATCCGCAAGCGCACATATACATGTTTTTGTATAAGTTTTACCAAGTTGTAGCATTTCACCCATGAGTATTCTCAAGGGTATCGCTGTTTATTTTTTTTTTTACCAAAGGATGACGTTGGGATATCATCATATGGATTATCAGGTACATATCCAGAACAATATGAATAAGTAAAGCATACCAAAGCATTATAACAGGGTAAGTAATAATAAATATAAGTATATAAGGGGAATGTGACACACACAGGCTATCATCCCAGAAGGAATAAAGATAAAAGAAATAAAGAAACAACAAACGGTAGTAGGAGCAAGCACTATAAAATGTCCTTACTTTCGTATCTACTAGCAAGCATATACATCATATGATTAATCTAGATCTATCCTATTGCACCGAGGAGAATACCTCCCCTAGTCTGCCAGGAGAGAATATCTTTCAGAACTCCAACACCATAGACTCACATGGGGGAATACAAGAGATGTACGAGGCTGTCACCACCCATACACCTACCCCTCAGACCATGGAATATCAATTGTTGTGGATCCTACAGCACATGAGCACCACGCCCATGGTCGTGATCACTACTCTAGCCCCTTCGGCACCCATGACATGATGACCCGCTGGATTAAGGCTAGAGCAAGCCTGAAGGCACACCCCACTGTTGCAATAAGGTAAACCTATACTAAGCATACTAGTATAGCACAAGTAAGCATATAAGATGGTATAACATACCATAAGAATAGCATAAATATCAAACTCTGTAGAAGTATGAAAGATACAAGTAGAGTACAAAGCCATACCGTTGGCCGGAGGTTAGAGCCAGCCGACCTGAGGTGAGAGCTCCGCACTGCTAGTGAGAAAGTTCTTGGCCTAAGATCCACTACATTACAACTAAGCTATAGGATACAAGTGAGGGAGAGAGAGAGAGCTCTTGTGTGGTGTGTATGTGAGAAGGGGGTGAAAGCCTCCTTATATATGGGTGGTAGAGGCGGTTCCCGGGGGGTCTTGGCGCCAATTTCACCTCCATCGCCTTTGTCTTCGCGCGGAAGATTTTGGCACGAAAGATGGGTGGTAACAGAGCCGGGGGCGGTTCAGCCGACCTAGTGGTTCGGCTGAACTAGGCCCAGCCCGTTTTGCCACCGCCTTTGGCTGGTGGGCCCATGGGCTCCTAGAGTTGCCTTGACATGTGGGCCCCACATGATTTAAGTTGTTTTGCTTGTGTTTTGGGTCCAATCTTCACCCTGTAGAGTGATGTGTGTCGGTCTTCGTGTACGTATTGTACTTCTGCATGTTTTTTCCCTATTTTCGACTTCTCATCCCTGAAATGCTTATTGAATGGAAACTAGGTAATATGTTAGTAAGAGATGCTAGTTTCTCTCTTATTCTGAGTAATGTTGACGGCGAAAAGTGGTCGTTTAAGACCGTCAACAAACTCCCCCAAGCTACCCTTTTGCACGTCCCGGGCAAAACACTTGGTTGTTGATCAGGAGTTGCTAACAATGCCTTCTTTCCTTCCGATACCTTGAATACAACAAAGTACTATTTCCTAAATTGAATATGTTAGCATTGCTCACCCCTTTTTCTTTACTCCCCATGGAGCTTTTGACATTCTCTTTGTCTTTGGCGATTGCAACGCAGAACGGTTATATAAAGTCACCATTCACCTGTTCCTCAATCAACTTTCTTTCTGGAGTTTTTTAACAATTTTTTAAAAGAAAACTAAGTTCCTCAAATGGTGCACTCTTTGTCGCTCAATGTGTATAGTCCTCACCAAAGCATTGTGATTGCCTTCCCTAGTTCTAATAAGGTTTTTTGTGGGGTTTTGGATAAGCACAAGTAGGGGCATACTTACATCACATAATACTACAAAGTCAAAAAGCGGATCCAAGAAAGTCAAGTCACGCAACTTGATCAACATGTGCATGTGTGTGGTAGATATGATGCTGATGTGTCAAGGTGGACGCTAGGCCTAGAATAGGTGCTAGCTATTGCCACATGAATACTTGGGATTAAAGTAAGGTGGATGCTAGGCCCAGAATGGGGGTTAGGGCATGTACAGCCCTTAGACAGGGGTCGTCTACAGAATCTCGAAATTCGCTTATAGACAGATGTACAGACAACTCATACAACCCATAGACAGAGAGACCGTCTGTAAGCTGTTTAATGCTTTGTATGTAACTTAAGATCAACTACAAATGTATTTGTGTATACTATTGTGTGGCAATTTGATTCACCTTTCATTTCCACATGCACGATCACTATTCGTATTCACCTTTCATATTCAAAGCTTAGATAGCTAAATTTCTACAAAGTGGCACTGCAAAGCTTGATTAGAGTTGTCATTTATACATATATTTTCCTCTTTTCTTATTAGTAATTTTTTATTCGTCACATTTTCCCTTTTCATTTTTCTTCAAACATATGTCGACGTGCTAGTAACCGACACATTCTAGATGCTAAGTATGTGGCAAAAGTATGGCAACATGCTCCATGCCTCCTCCCACTTATCTCCTACCATCTTCCGTTCATTCCACGCAAAGCTGCAACACAACTTCCTCCGCCCGGAGTTCGGCGCCGGTAATGACCTCCTCCACCAACTCGCAGCTCCCCCTTCCTCCCCTGCTCGCAGTTCGGCTTCCTCGAGCTCGCCCTCCTTCAGCCAGCAACCATGACCCTCTCCTCCCCGACGGCCGGTAGGCGGCCAGAGGCGCTGAGCCACGGGCTCCTCACAAGGAGCTTCGCCGCCATCGATTCAAGCACTGCTGCTGTCGATTTGAGCTTCCCGCCACCAAATCAACCATCACATGCATCGAATCGAGCTCACAACCATCAAATCAAGCTTTGCAACCACCGAATCGAGAATCGCAGCCGTCGAATCGGCCTCCATCGTCATTGATTCGAGGCCCGCTACCACCAGCTCGGTGCGGTGCTCGCGGTGGCCGGGGCGGAGCAACTCGGCATGGGCGCTCGCGGCGGCCAAGACGGAGCAGCTCGGCACCCGCACCGGCCAGGCAGCCAGCGGCCGGAGCCCACGCTTGCACCCGCGGATCTCGCGGCGGCGGGCCTCGCCTGAGGCCGGAGAGGCGCGCAGGCCGGGATCGGACGGAAGGAGCTCGCAGTTCTGGCCGCGACGACGGCGCACGACCCCTCCCTTCCCCTTCCTTTCCTTCCCCAGTGAGCAGAGCAGATGCGAGGAGGGGTAGCGCGCGACTTCTTACAGCTTTTGGCGGGGATCCACCAGGCGCGCGGGCTCGGAGCTTTTGGCGGGAGGGAAGGGGAGCGCGGGATCCAAGCCGTCGTCGCTTGCTGCAGACGGCCTCCACAGCGCGGCGTCGTGCGTCTGCAGGATGTGGGGGAACGGGACGACATCGTCGCTAGACCTAGCGACGCAGAGGCCGTCGGTAGCGACGCGCGGGGAGCTTTTTGCAAAAATACCGCTCAACAGATGCGCTGTACCGTAAATGATGAGTATGATGATAATGATAAGGCAGGTGGACACCAGGCCCAGAATCGGTGTTGGTTATTACCATCTATGTGAAGCACTGGGGTGATGGCAAGGTGGACACTAGGCCCGGAATGGGTTCTAGTTATTACCGTGAACCTTATTGCGGACTCTATGCACATGACTCCCTCCTTCTTCGTTTTGAGACAGGGGCTATCTCTTATTCCCCTTTTTTTCATTCCCTTTTTTTGCATCGACCTTGATGTGCCCATTATTCTTCTTTTTTGCATGGACTTGGACTAGCCCATCTTTTCTTTCTTTTTTCCAACATGCTCTATGGAATGGACTTTATTCTCTCTTTTTCTTTTCTTTTCTTTTCTTTTCTTTCTTTCTTTTGCATAGCCCATATCTTTTTGAATGATGGATAGGGAGGAGTCATGGCATAGAGATGGAACCTATCATTCTACAAGGATGAAGATGAATGCGGAACTTCCGGTGTAGAAGTCAGCATGAATGTGTATGTGGGGTGTACGTGATCTTGATCAAGAAAGCATGACAAGGACTATTGAAGGGTCACACCGTTTGACAATGCCCAATGTGACGACAAGCAGCCTATGCGCTGGGTTTATATGATGACCGTACACAAGGCTCTAGTGGGACATGTCATCATCATTGAGGAACTCTTATTTGTTTGGTTTTCGAAAACAAAAGCTTCACATGTCAAGTTTCATGCAGAACAACATCATAGCAAACTATATTACACCATACCATACCAAGCAATAACCTAGACTTAGATCATGTACTCGCAACCCACAAGGTTTCAAGATTGAAAGGCAAACGACAGCTAACAAACTCAAAACCTGAGAGAGAATTAAGTTGTAAATAGGCACATGAATGAAATTAAGCAGAGCAACTATTCATCATCTCAACGAGGAAGAACTAAACATCCCTACTAACAAAGAAGAAAGTAAGAAATATTTTTGTTCTTTTTATCATGTTCAGATTTTTTTATATGCATAGGAAAGAAATAAAATAAATAAAGATAAAGGTAAGAGAGGATACAAGTTACCCCCATTGTGGGTGATCTCCCCCAAGCTTGATTTTCGCTCACTGCTGTGGATGAGGGTTGAAGCCCTATAAGCGGAAGTAAGATTGTAGGTCCGCATTGGTGCTTTGTAGTGCAGTGTTGAGAGTGTTGTATTGGGTATCCACTTGTTTCTCCAAAGAAGCAAAGTTCTGAACATGTGTGTCTGAATGTCGAGGTCGTTTATTCGGCTCGTGAGTTCTGCAATGTGGTTGCGCCTTCTTTTTGAGAAAGATCTTTGTCCACCAAATGTTGGAGGACCACTGAGCTAGACAAAGTAAGGTGTAGTGGTTGTCTATGCTCCCACTCTGTGTTGCTTGTGCTCTGCCAGCTTGAGCCCCCGCTTCGTGCGACTACAATGGTTGATCATGACCGGGCTGATACCCAGGTGAGTGTACTAGCATCTGTTGGGCCTGCCACGATGAACCTCCAACATCATGTGGTTGCGGGGGTTGACCCTAGCCTGGATGGTACACGGGGACTGCCCCGACATCTGTCCAACTGGAACCCACCCTGCATGGTAGATCAGCTATAGAATCTGCTCGGAGTGTGGCGGCTGATATGATGTGCCCACTTTTGTTCTTGATTGCGGTTGCTGAGGTGTGTCCACTTCCATTCTTGACCTGCTCTGGGTCCTCTGCTAGACACATTACTCCTACGAGCTTCTTCTCGTGGTAGAAGCTGAAAGGTTAGCGCCCGCGACTTATACAAATGTAGTCTCGGGTTAGGTAACGAGATCACATTTGCATAAACGGGGAAGAAAAACACAAGAGACTGATCTTGAGCATGCTTAAGGTATGACCTTGGGTAAAAAAGCTTCACTAAGGTAAATGTGCTCAGGTTGAATGTAAAGCACGACATTACCTTGGAGTGCCCCAACTCTCGTGGCGATGCAAGTGATCAAAGTGGTACACTCAACAGGACCAGATATCTTAAGATTATCTAACCATTGCATGATCATGGGTTTAACAGGAGAAACCTTAATCTTATTTACCATGGCATAAAGACTTTAAGCTCATCATTACGAACGGACCTAACATCATCTCTAGGAACAAGCGAAACAACAAGCTACTTATGCATGAACCTCAAAGTTTGCAATGTTGTTTGAAATTACTGACTACCACTTGGCCGGAGATGCTCACCCAGAAAGACTGACGGTCGTAGTCACGGATAGCTTTGTTGACATCGATCTTACATTTCTTATGAAACCCGAGCAATAAACTCAGCTCTTTCCAAGTATGTGTGTACTCTTGCCCGAAGAGGTGAAAGGAAAGGGCGTAATCATTGTATTGCAAAGTGCATAAGAACTGGATGGTGAGGGAACGAGAGCCCTCCTCTGAAAGAGGCACAAAAGAATCCCTTTGCATGCCAAATGTTAGCGAAGTCGACATTCATACCTGTGCTCTCGAGGAGGTCAGAATCAAAGTCCTTGGTGTGGGCAAAGACTCGATCCTTGATGAGTGCATAGGCTTGTACTTCTCGGCCAGAGCGTAGGAATGGAAGGATTACTTCCACCTTCACGGCTTGTAGTTGAGCTTGCTCTTCTTGCGGCACCTCTTGATGCACCTCCTCATCTTCCTCGATCAGACTATGCGCGTAGTCGCGAGAGTGAGGCGTGCTCGAGCTTGCCCGGTAACAGCTTGAGGTCGATCCCATCACTTTCTGGATAGCGCCGGAGAATCTCCTTCCGAATCATCTCATGGTGATGGAGCACAACACAAACGACTTGCAAACGAGTTATGTTAATGAGATCAATTGAACCACTTACCCGCGAGTCGTTTCTCCGAGAGTTGGCTTTGTAGTGTAGCGACGAAAACAAAGAGAGGGAGAAAGAAAACTCGAACGAACAAGAACACTAACACAACTTGAACAAAACTTCAAAAGAAAACAAAGGAGCAAATGAATGGATAGGGAGAGAATGGAAGAAGTGTTGAATGGATGATCAACACCCCCCTTTCGGCCACTACTTATAGGAGTGTGGAGGCAGCACTTCGGGGTATGGCCGTTGGGCTTGGGCTTATAACCATTGGAGGTGGTGGGGCCTGAGAGTCGTTAGGACTGGTTCGGCCGAACCAACACCGAACCATTGGTTCGTCCAACACCCACTACAAGAAAAACGCCGACTAGTGATGCAAAAAAGGCTGTTTCTCGTCATAAAACGTGATTAATGACGCCGGTTGTTACGAAAACGCTCTGTCATTAATCGAGTGTCACAAACCACGATTAATGACGAGACCTTATTTCGCGGCGTCATGAGTTTAATGACGTGTGCAAAATCGTCAATACAAAGCATCATAACTTCGTTCCTGCAGCTTTGCCACGCTGGACATAATCTGTGTGGCATCCGATGTGGCATGCCAATTGTGACAAACCGTATGCGTCATAAAACGAATTTGACCTGTTTGTAGCTGGGTTGAGCCCAAAACTGTTCCTGTAGGCTGGCGTTGTTCATATAGCCCAAAAAAGATTTTGTTGGGCCAAATTGTAGCTTTTTTAGATAAAATTTGATTAGGGTGGGCCCGTTTTGGTTGGGTCGAGTCCAACAGGTGCGCACATTGTTGCGGCCTTCTGTGTCACGTTAATTTGAAAAAAATTGACTTTTGGCCCAATTAAAAGTGGGCTAAGCCCACTGAAGGACAACATAAAATTAACTAATCATGCATCAATATTAATAGATTTCATTTCAATTCCGATCCTTTTTTTAGAATAATTCCGATCTGGTTGGCAAAATAGTAATCAACACATATTTGTTTATACAATAAAGCAAACTGTTGTTTACTATAAAGCACGACCATATTGTTCATCACATATCACAAATTATTACAAGATAACAGTATCACAAGGAACATTGATTAACAAAGCTAAATCCAGGTCATAATCACAAGAGAAGGTGGATCTAATGATCTTAACCTCTTCATCTTTTACTGCTAAGCAGTAGACGAAGGAGGTCCTCACTGTCCTCAGTTAGCTTCTGCAACCTCTTAATCTCAGCCGACTGCATTTTTAGAGTTGATTCTGATTCTTCGGTCTTCTTCTTCAAGCTACAAAACTCTTTCTGGTGAGCAACAAATCGTTGTCGAAGTTTTACCCCATCCTGATTGGGAGCATCAACTCACTCTTCATCAACACTACTACATAAGGATTTGGTACCCATTCTTGAGTACTCGGCTGCCTCTGTTTTAATTTGTTCGGGAAGAAGCATCATTGACTTTGTAGCTTCCATCTAGCAACAGTGGATCCCAAGTCGGATTAGGACCTTGTAATTGATTCGAACTAAGGAAACAAAGGTGTTAAGTTTGTTACCTTGGAGCAGGTCTGAACAGGAGCGACTTCAGATGTTGACCCTTTGGCCGGCTGAAACAAGTACAAGAACAAGAGGTAAGGGTTGAGATCATTCGCAATCGGAAACAAAGAAGGTGTTAAGTTTGTTACCTTGGAGTAGGTCTGAACAGGAGCGAATTCAGATGTTTACCCTTTTGCCCGCTGAAACAAGTACATGAACAAGAGGTAAGGGTTGAGATCATTCGCAATTGGAAACAAAGAAGGTGTTGAGTTTGTTACCTTGGAGCAGGTCTGAACATGAGCGACTACAGATGTTGACCCTTTGGCCCGCTGAAACAAGATCAAGAACAAGAGATAAGGGTTGAGATCATTAGCAATCGGAAGCAATTTCATCTATTAAGTTCAATGCAGTACATGAACGATCACACCCAATCCATCATGACCCAAGCATGCAACAAAAATATGGAAAGCCAAAGAGCATGGGTTAGAAATATAATAATTTCATCCTTTAATTTCTACAAACCTCAAATAAGTTGACTTGGAACAATCTCTTGCAATAGGGAACAGAAGATCCACAATCACCCAAGCATGCAACAACAATATTCAAAGGCAAAGAGCATGAGGAAGCAGTCCAACAATTTCATCTACAAATTTCTACAAACCTCAAATAAAATGACTTCTAAAAAACTCTTGCGATAGGGTACAGTAGATCCACAATCACCCAAACATGAAAGAATATTATAGAAAGCGAAAGAGCATGGGGAAGCAATCTAATTGAATCGATCAATACAGGGAGGAGACCGCAGACCTGATGAATAGGATGGGAAGAAGGTTCTGAATGCCATCTCGATTTAGCGGCCTGACCTTGCGCCTTCAGCACGATGTTCTGCGCAACTGTTGCAGATCTGCGGCCGCCAGGGTGAGCCTTAGGGGAGCCGACGGAGCAACAAGTTTCAACCATCTTGCAGCTTCAAGGACGTTGCCGAGGAAGGCCACCGCTCGTAGAAGAGGAAGGCCGCCGCTCGTAGCAGAGGAAGTCGTCGTCGGTAGCTAGGTCGCCATTGCTGCTTCCGCCGCAGATCTAGGTCTCTTCGGCGATCAAGGAGAAGATCTCCTGATTTTGGAAAATTGCCAGGAGGGAATTGGGAGACCTGGTTTCCCTCTTTGTTTTATATATAAACGAGGAGGAACAGAAGGAGGAGCGGGGAATTCAAAATTTCAAGTCCCGCCTTTGTGGTCCAGAGCAGGAAACGAAAAACTTTGGATCATGGACCCAAACGTCAGTGACCCAAACGAAAGACCGCTTGGGTGTCGGACCCAAATGTCAGTGACATTACGCAGAGAGGCAAGTTGTTGACTGGGTTGTCCGTGCCACCATGGATCATGGAATGGACAAACACACACAGGACTATACCCTACTTCATATTCACGTTAGATGGATGATCCGATTATTGCATTACAAATGTACTCACTGCAACAAATTATCAACTATTTATTACATGACTAAAAACACTTAAACAAAACATTAAAACTATAGGGGACCCTGGTACAACCCTTCAGGTAATCTTTTACAGAGATTGTGCATAAATTCGGGATGATGAGTGCATACAACCGCCCAATCATATGTGAGTATTCCGTGAGGAAAGATTTGCTCTAAGAGAGACATGCACTTGTCCTGCAATTGTGTGCAGTTAGCCTGAATTGCCCATCGTAGAAATGAAGTCACAGTTTCCTCACTTGCCATGTCCCACATCTTCGACGCACAGTGCAGCTTCAACCTTTCGACTTGGTACATGTCGGCGACCGAGAGTAAATAAGGCCAGGCATTGGCAGGAGTGTCCCATAAATCAGCCTCCTCCAGGAGTGATCCTTCCCCAGCATATTTGATCAGGACCGAGAAGGCATTAGGGTGTGTGTCAATAATTTTAACAGTTTCAGAGCTAGACTCCACTCCTGGGCCGTAGAGTATTGCCTCCATCACACAAGATACTTTCGCCACATTGGCACGTATCACTCGTATCACCCGGCATTCTGCACCTACGTGGAAGACAACTTCCACAGGGGCTTGGGCTGCAATGCTTTCGGATATGCTTCTCTGTACTGATGGAGGAGGAACTTCAATGCAGTCGTCCTCCGGTACTGTAACAACACATGATATGTATATGCGATCTTCATTGGATGTCACACGCTCAATGTCATGATGCTCCACCAGACATTCAAATCCTCTTTCTTGTAGATCCCAATTCATGAAACAAACTTCTTTTGTAGCTTGAACTCGAAACGTATCATCTTCATTGTTTGGGTCTCCAGTTTTCGCACAACAATACTCGCACCTACGTGGAAGGAAGTAGTCACAGGCTTGAAAACAATAATATAATGCGACTGTATCGCCATGTGTGAGTGTGTGTATTCATAGCAGCAACGAGGCACGTACCATTTGGGATTTGTGAACAGGAACGAGGACGACGGCAATGCCGTCTGGAACATCCTTCCACTGATGATCATTCATACCTGTAGGATAGTAATGTAGCTTCCATTGACGGCCTCCCACCATGAACGTATCGGATTCCTTGTACTGGCCCACGGTGCCTTCTGCTTTCGCTTCCTGGCTCGAGACTGAGAAGTCGACTTGCATGGAAGGAATCATTTTAGCGTCTAAAGCCATTAACACAAATGGCCTACAATGATCGTCTCGTGCCTGAACTGTCTCTTATTATAGTGGGAGTGAATGTGTCATTCCGAAACGTCCGTTCGTGGACATCAGTTACCACCCAGAATGGACGCGTTCCTTTAGTGTGGGTGTGGCCACGTTCGGGTCATGAACTTCCCGGTTCTAGTCCTTAAGTGCGATTCACAAAGATCGACTCGTCCGTTCAGAGGGGGTGTGCACACAAGTTCGTCGGTTAACGCCTGGTGCCAGTCCTTAACTGCAATTCTCAATGACCTCCATTACAATACGTATGAGTTCCGAATGGTGAGTATGCTCGAATCAATTTGGAATAGATTAAACCAAATCGGCATAATAAGATGACATCTCATAGCAACTCATCACCACAAAGTTCACACCACCAATCCACCAACAAGTAGCAAACATCATACGATGATCCGGTAGCCAACACCAAAATACAATCATGATACAAGTTACACAATAATCATGACTACTCATTCATAATCATAACTCCATCTCATGTTTGGCCTGCTGCAGCTGTTCCTTCACCTTCTGCATCTCCTACCGTGAATTTTTGGTCTTGCAAGCCTCTCTTACATTTCTTAAAGTTCTTTCAGAAGATCTGGATGTCTCGTCTCAGGGCGAGGACTCTATAGGATCTCCAAAGAGATTGAAAACATCATACAACAACTAGCATACAAAGAGAAAGAGCTTCAGTATGCACCTTAGAACAAGAAAACTGAGGGCCGACCTGATTCTCCTTACCATAGACATTGGAACTAAGGGTCGACCTGAGTACTAATAGGCAAGGGTACCCGTTTCAGTTCAACTGACAATGAACTTCTTGAACATTTAAAAGAAAAGACGGACCAAACAAACTCAATGTCCTACCCATTCATTGACGCATTTATTCCAATGTCTATGGTAAGTAGAATAAGCTCTGCCCTCAGTTTTCTTGTTCTTAGGTGTGTACTAAAGCTCTTTCTCTCTGTCAGCTAGTTGTTATATGATGTTTTCAATCTCTTTGGAGATCCTAATAGAGTCCTCCCTCGAGATGAGACATCCAGATCTTCTAAAATAACATTAAGATGTTCTTGTAGCAATAAACTCATCCTTGGAGAAAACTCATCTTGATCTGAAAAATAAACTCATCTCAGTCTATAAAAAAAACCTGAATCCCTTGAACCCAATTGTATGAGTACAATAAAACAACCACCACACGCCACAAAACCTGGTTGTTTGCTACCTACATAAACTCGGCAAGGGCATGGTTGTCCTAACTGAACCTATCGATCCATCAAACGATGCAAATTGGAAACTAACTGAATCTAACACCTATGAATTGTGCAAACGCTAACAATCGTGGCAGAATCCAGATGTCCCTTCAACGGTCTGCAGCTCCGAAATAGTATCTTCAATCTAGCAATTCATAAAATGATGGACCTATCAATCCTATCAATTGTGCACCTCGACAAAAATCCATAAAATGAGTGGCTTCAAGCACATCCAGAAGCTACTAAAATACAAAACCTACTGTAAGACGATGCAAATTGAAAACTAACTGAATCTAACATGAATTGTCTATAGCCTATCAACTTCTAACACCTATCGAAGTGCAAATCTAACGGTACGATAATGAAATCTAAATCTACCATATATGCTCATCAATCCTCCAGATGCCCAAATCTAGATATCCCCAACCCTAGTAAGATAGGGGAAAATATAGCGGCTCAAACTAGAGGACCAACCTCGTCATGCTGTCTCATCATCTTGTTGTTGGGATGTGACGGCGCAACCATCTTCCCCTCACCGCTAGGATCCGCCATTCCTACCATGAACTATTGCAGATTTGCGTAGCAGAAGTCAAAAGTCTTTGCGAAGTCTGAGTGAAGTGTCTCGCCAGCCATTCGATACGTAATTATAGACTCAACTGAAACTTACATGTGGGACCTGGTCACAGTAAAGAATTCGCATGAACTATTAGCTGAGTTTCCCATAAAACATGCACAACCAAGAAGTGGTGCAGTGGTAAACAGCACAGCCTTGTTCCTTCAAGTCCCTGGTTCAAAATTATTTTTGCAACATTTCGTGACCTAGCCTCCGCTGATATGGCGAAAATGCTTACACGTGGGACCCTGGAACTATTTATGACGACTTGGAACACTCTATTTTCGAAAAAATGCTTACATGTGGGACCCAACTAAATTTTATGACGACTTTGAACACTATTTTAAAATAATGCTTACATGTGGGACCAAAGTTGGTTTATGACGCCACTGACATGGCGAAAATGCTTACATGTGGGACCCTGGAAAATTTTTATGACGACTTGGAACACTCTATTTTCGAAAAAATGCTTACATGTGGGACCCAACTAAATTTTATGACGACTTGGAACACTATTTTTAAAATAATGCTTACATGTGGGACCAAAGTTAGTTTATGATGCTATTGCGGAGCTTATTGCGTCACAAAAAAAGCATGGTACAGGGAATGCTCGGCTACATTAGCAACCGTTATGACGAAAGTTTTTTTTGTCACTAAATTTGCTCAGAAGTGAAATATTATGACGAGATCAGCCAGGAACATCATAAATCAAGGACCCCAAAATGTGGTTGCGTCACTAATCAACGATTTTCTTGTAGTGACCCTATGGGGCCCGTTGGCTGCCATCTTTGGCCCACTGGCCCACAACAGCTATATGGTTTAGCTCATGCGGATATGTTCCAAAATATTTTTGATGATTTTGTTCAAGCTGAAATTATTTTTTGAAATTTAAAATTGTTTTTTCAAATTTTATTTTGGAAAGGGAAATGGGCTAGAATAAATTTTAGTATGCATATGCAATTTTGAAAAGCAAACATGCAATTATGAAATTTAAATTTTGAAAAAAATCAAATATGAGATAAATACCAATTTACCTTTGGCAAGGGCTCAATAGTTTGAGTTCATTAAGCGGGGCTTCTCCATTGGATTTAGCTTGTGGATGGAGCTTCTGGCACATCTAGTGCTTTCGACGCGTCCTTCACCGGAGAAGAGGACGTAGCCGACGTTGTGTGCTTGGGCTTCCACACCCGTCTATTCGTTCGGGACCTAGGGGACATAGTGGTTATTGTTGTACTCTCTGAGGGTGTCACTGTCGCATGCTTTCTTGGGGCTTGATTTCTCGAGTACCCCGGTCGGTCATTCCTGTCTAATTATTTCTTCATGAATGCTTTCATGAACGTAATGAGGTTGTCCTTTCTCGGTGGTGGCGCATGTGTCTCTTGTGGAATTGGGGCTTGTGCTCTAGGCTTGCCACAATTTCTTCTTCTTCTCCTGACACCTTGGCCTTGGTTGTAGGGTGCTTTGTAATTGAACTCCTTCTTTGATTGGGACCAAAATACTTTGTTTCTTCCTCCGACCCTCATTCTTATTGTGTTGTTGCCGACATCAATTTGTGCTTAGGTGGCTCGGAGAAATGATCGCCCAAGAATGAGTGGCACTTCGGAGTCACCCGTGGTATTTAGGACCACGAAGTCCGCGAAGACATAGTCACCTTGTACTTTAACCAAAATGTTGCAAATTATGCCCTCGGGACATCGGATGGTTGAGTCTGTGAGTTGAACTCGAATGCTGGTGGGCATCACATAGCTACTGATGTTGATGGCGTCACAAATCGCCATGGGCATGATGTTTATGCTCTCATTGAGATCACATAAGGCTTGTTTGACATGATAATCACATAGCGCGCGCGCAACTGATCGTTGTGTAGCCTGGTGTTGGTATTTCTTAATGTCACTGCAAAGGCGCCAAGT
The DNA here is from genome assembly GCA_036936925.1 of Cenchrus fungigraminus. NCBI lineage: Eukaryota > Viridiplantae > Streptophyta > Magnoliopsida > Poales > Poaceae > Cenchrus > Cenchrus fungigraminus. Next base: position 95,394,010 of record CM072774.1, on the reverse strand, counting down.
TAGCATGAGCGTGTAAGAACCACTCGGGTATGCTGACGGGTGTGAACGAATCTGCAAGCACATGGATACTGCGTTGTAGCATTTCACCTAAGGAGTATTCCCAAGGGTATTGAATCCAAGGAACAAGAGAGATCTAGCTCTAGGCCTAGCTGTGGTCTAAGGACACCATTCTATAGGATGGGACAGAGGGAAGGGATCCGGCGGGTAGAAACAGTGTCTAGAACAGCTTCTTTGGTATATGGTCACTCACTTTGGGCACCGACCCCTCCTGGCTATAACAGTTGGTTCCGGTCTTTGGCTCTACACAGTATCCGAACGTGGAGGAGTACGAAGGGTCCAATGGCTATCACTACCGTGGCCTACCTCTATCTAAAAGTGGGATACAGGGCAAACGAAGGATAACCCGCGATCTAGACACCACGTCTACACCACCGATTACTACAATAGTTGACTAAGTCTATTCCTCCGTAGCCCTGCTATAGCACTCTGTATAAATACGAAGCGACGAACCCGTGAGGGAGAAGCTAGAACTAGCACAGATAAACTCTACCACATGCAAGGATAACAGATGCAACTTTGATCTAATCAGATATATACATCAGCACTCACTATATTCTAATTGACAAACAACCATACAAACAGAATGCAAACTTATGAAACTTACCCACAGGATCGAAAGGTTGTGTTCGGAAGAACACAAGCCTCAGAATCAAGAACAGGCTAAAAGCATAAGAACACACTCACCTATGCATTAATGTCACTTTAGTCTAAATAGAAAATACAAAAATACTCACTTTACTCCAAATGAAGAACAACAACATCCTTAGAGGTTCGTTCTTGGGGAGAGGTGCAAACAAGCTTGGCACAGCCCCAAGACTCTCCCTCACTCTCATCCTAAATCTCTAAAAGCACTAGCTAACCAGCACTAATCCTATGCAAAGGAGCTCTCCTCTCCTCAAGAGAGAAACCAAAAGGCAAAGGTGAGAAGGAGGAGAAGAAGTGTGTGTCCTATTCTCAACCCATGACTCTTCTATTTATAGGTGGGGAGGGTCACAGAGGGTCATTGAATGCACCCCGGGAATGCACTGAGGGACCAATGAGGAGCCACCACGTGGAAGGCCACGACCATCTGAACTTAAGGCGGTTCGGTCGCATCCACGGTTCGGCCGAACCCCTGGGGGGCGATTCGCCTCCATTTTCGGCTAGGTAACTGCCCCGTGGGCCCTTGGGTACATCCTCAGTGTATGTAGCATTTTGGGCCAATTTGATCCCCGAGTGGCCTGGATCCATGTGATGTTGATGTGGCAGCTTGTGATTCGTCGGGCTTGCCTCTCTTGGATTGATGACATGGCACGTATGGGATCTAGGGGGATCCCATGTGGTAGCCTCTAAATGGCTTGAACGTAAAATGCTTAGCTCAAATGTATGTGCTTTCTCTCCATTTCTTGTGCTAAATGCCTGCATTCAAATATACATTGCCACTTGTGTAATTTGTCAGTATAAGCTCCCATTCTTGTGTGGATGTGTGTTTCATATGATGAAATGCAGGAGTTGACGGCCCTAAAATAGGTACTTAACAGCCGTGAACAACACCACCACACTTGGCCAGCTTTGCTCGTCCCGAGTAAAGGAGAGCGGGTCAAGGTGAGACATATTATCCAAAGGTATGAAGCGAGCATAAGAGATATTCCAAACCATACCTTGTACTTGTGAATTCAGTGAATTGTCTATCATACATTCATACCATCTTGCGTAGTTGAAGAATGGAATGATCATGAATCAAATCACTACTTCTCTTCATGTCAAGTAACTTGGGGTTTGCAAATAAGTTTTCCAAAACAAACCTTGCTTAGCTCCTCATTTGATTCTCTCAAATCGCTCAATGTGTTTATGTCCTCACCAAGGCATTAGAATTGCCTTCCTTCATCCTACTTCTAATGATGGCTATATGTGGAGCTCAAGGTAGGATATAAGATAAAACATACTTGTATCACAGATGTTGCAAAGTCGAAAACCGGATCCAAGGAGAAAATCAAATCATACAATCAGAACAAGACGTGCACATGTATGGATATAGTAACGTGGACACTAAGCTAGGCCCGGAATGGGTGCTAACTATTACGATATATTATGAAGGTTGAGGTGATGGTAAGGTGGACACTAGCCCCGAAATGGGTGCTAGTTATTACCATCTGATTTATTAGAACTCCTTTTTGCATTATCCAATCTCCCTCCTTTTTCTTCTTCATTTTGGACATGGGCTATCATTTGTTTCCTTCTTTCTTTCTTTCATTTTTTTATCATGATTTGAGCATGTGTCTCCCTTTTTTTTTGCGTAGCCCATGCCTATTTTTCAAAAATACTTTTGGAGACAGAGGTCAAGAGATAGAAACCCAAATAGTGGTATGCACATGAATCTTGGTATAAGACATGGAAGTTCAAGAACCAAGTGGCACATCCACACAATGGATGCACAACAAAATGATTGCATTTTGGTGTCCTTTTACATGGAAGGAAATTAAAGGCAATCAGAATTCAACCGATCCACAACAAAATTAGAAAAAAAATGAAATGATTGCATTTTCTAAGATGGGATCCTTGATGGTTGACAGACTTCCCTCTGGGTCAGTAGCTAGCCGGCCAGACCCGGAAGGATGTGAGCCTGCACCATATGGATGGCAATTTGACAAAAATTGTTTATTTGCGTTTGAATCATGTTGTTCAACATGGTCTAATTTTAAAGTGTATTATAAAATATCTTATGTCTTATTGAGTATATATAAGTCATTCTAGCTATCTTTATTTATGAAAAAATACAAATCTATTTATATTTCTGAGAAACTCGCAAAAAAAGGCAAATCAGTGGCAGTTCCAAAGGATTTTAAGTAGCAGTTTGGAACATTGGCAAGAGGGCTGTCGGTTCCAAAACCACTCAACACGGGTTCTTGGCTAGAACTTCCAGTAACTCTAAGTCCCAACCAAAAACTGCCAATGGTAATTCTATTTTCAGAGACAATACCCCATATATATGAAATGCGGGTGACCTGTCTTGTGACTAGAAAAAACACATACAGCCAATAATCGACCTAAAGACGCCAAAAAAGTTGAAAAAACGCAAACTCGAATACCATGGTATATATTGCATTGTATCCGTATGATATACAATGAAGCAACAATCTTTTCAAACAGTTGGAATATTTATCTCAGTATTGTTCATCTCATGAATTGCCCAGAGACAAGGAAAACAAATCAATGGTGAATATCAAGATATGGTCAAACACATTGATCAATAGAGTGACACTAGAGACAGCTACTTATTCGTGGCCCTTCTTTTTCGCATGGATATATAGAATCAATGAATAATTATGTTCTGACAAATTAAGCTCAAATTACACTAAGGGGGGTGTTTTGGAGTTCTCATTCTTCATTGACACAGCCAGAATTGTCAATCCTCACTTCGACGTTTCCAAGAGTAGGACTCTCTGAAGGCTGTTGTAGTTGGCGAGTTCTCACATTGGACCCACCTTCTAAGCATGCTGTTTATGTGCTCGCGCAGCTTATGGTTTCCATCATCAATAGAAATTTCCTGAAGGACCATTGCGTTTTCAGTGAAGAATTTGGCTAGCTGGACTGCGAAGCAGTTTGGCTCTTCCATCCAAAATTGCAAGATCACTCTTCTTAAGCAATTCTTCAAGCAGTCGAACGAATGGTCGCTCAAGCCAGGGATATCTCACACCATATAATTCTCATCCTTATCTGCATTCAACAAAATCTTTGGGCTTTTACGGTGGTGCCTAAAGTGCTCGATGGACTTGTCAAACTCATCCCAAGCAGGACCCAGTCCTGTTCGGTTAGATGCCTTGGTTGTCAACTTGAGATGGAGATGGCAAACCACAGGGCAACAACGGAGCAAGATTGCTATAAACAGCGCCAATGACTTGCCTGCAGGCTCACGCTGCACTTCTACCTCGAGGCGCTCCAGATTATGAAACAATCTATTGCTAAGGACGAGTTGATCCTGTTGATGCTTGTCGGCGGGAGCAACATGATCCGTCTGCAAGTCCATCTTCAGCTTCAAGAACTTTGCCGTCTTGAAACTCTGAACGAACTCCCAGAAAAACACCCGGGTTCGTGCGTTTCGCCAAGATTCCGCATCGAAGTGCAAATCCACTCCAACGACGCTGGGCGATGCTGCGGACAGCTTCAGCGACACCCGTTCCATCAGGAGGCCAACACTCCCCTTGTACCAGAAGTATTGCAGCATCGGCACGACGGCACGTCCAGCTCTACCCTCTCTTGCTCAAACCATGGCTAGCTGCAATCTTTGAGCACGAGGGCTGTAACCGCCGGGCAAAAGAGCCGGCCGCCGGGTTTCTTCCGGCCACGGCCATTCGTCGCAGTCGAAGAGCCATTGCCTCTTTCACGGAAGGTGTAGCGCTCGAGGTGCAGCGTGGCGAGCTGCGGGGCGGCATCGATGACGCGCTGGAGGTCGGCGACGGACACGCCGCACCTCCGCAGCCGGAGTTCGGACAGCCGTGGGAACACGGAGGCGGTCGGCGGCGCCGCCAGGCTTTCGACGTTGGCGGCGTGCAGGGAGCGGAGGGTCTCGGACGGAAGGGAGCCGAAGCTGATCGAGGACCAGTTCCTGTGGCGGTCGTCGTCGGCGGCGGCGTAGGTGTGGCGCGGCGCGATCACGACGGAGACCTCCTCGGCCGCCCTCGCCGCTGGGCTGGCGAGCAGGGCGGCGATCATGTCGTGCCCGGGCCCGCCGTGCGCGCGGTAGGCCGTGAAGGAGTGCTGCTGGTAGCAGCCGTCGTCCACGTAAAGGGTGATCCTCCTGACGGGCTCGCTCGCGGCGGCGGCGGCGGCGGAGGAGAGCGCCCCCTCCATAGCGCGGATGAAGGCCTCGACCTTGCCGGAGACGTTGTCGAAGCCGTGTGGGGGCTGACGGTTGTACGAGCGGTCGTACGAGCGGGAGTCGAGGTTGACGGCGCCAGAGGCGACCCAGAGGGAGGGCCACCGCCGCGAGAGCACGGCGGTGGAGGCGGCCTCCTTGGCCGGCGTGAAGTAGAGGATATGGCGGAGCGAGCGGTCGGGGAGGCCGGACAGGCCGGCGGCGGAGGCCATTGACGTCGCCGACGTTGGCGGCGCGGAGCAGATCTCGTCTAGGGCTCCAACAAAACAGAACACGCGGAGGGAGGGGATCATTAATTTGATGCGCATGAGGAGGGGGGCATCTGATTAACTTATTTGAGACAAAGTCGCAAAGACGTATGGGCTGTGAACTCGTGTGGGCTTCAAATTCGGTGCCAGCAATTAAACGAGGCAGCGAGGCCTAATTGTAAAATTACATTCTATTTAAGGCCTGACTGATGTTAATACTCCCTCCGGTTTGGTGAAAGAAGTCGTTTTGGACAAGATTTGAGTCAAACATTGAGAATATAAATCATGAATAACTTTTAAGTCGTTGAGTTTGGAAATGTGAAAACTACATGAGTAGATTTGTCTTGTAAAATACTTTCACAAAAGTATACATATGTTAGTTTTTAATAATTATTTTTATAAAAATAAGAAGTCAAAGTTGTACTTTGGAGACCGTGTCGATGTCTTAAACGACTTCTTTTACCAAACCGGAGGGAATAACTTATTATATCACAATTCACAATGCACATGGTGCTCTTACCTTCTATAGGTCTCCAACTCAGACTAGAACTATATAATCTGATCGAGCAACAACCATCGCCCGCCGTAATAAATACCTAGCGTTCCACGCGGCGATCGATCATGGACATGGACCCGAAGCCTAGAGCAAGCTTCAAGAGTAACGAACGCGAATCGAAGAGTCTTGGCCGGCACAAGTGCTTCTTGAGATGAACAAGTGAAGAACTCACTCTAGGGCTCAACCTCACACCTCAAGAACTCTCACACACTATCCCTTGATGAAATCTTAGCAAGGATTAGCTCTAGAAGGAGTTGGGAGAGAGGAGTGAATGCTTGGAGGTGCTTTGTCTCGAGTTCGTCAGCAACAAATAATGTGGGGGTGAAGGGGTATAAATACCCAACCCCAAAATCTAACCGTTAGCTTCACTGTGAGATCCCTACCGGATCATCCGATGATGTATCGGATGACCCGACTAACACCGGATGACCGACAGTGAGTTTCGGGACTTGTTGATTCCTGCAATAGTGAGAGAACTCTTGTGTTCGTGTGTGAATCATGTCTTTCAAAAGTGAGTTAATTCTCAAGAATATCACTAGTGGCCAACCTTGACTCAATTTTTCGTATCCCCCTTTATAGTACGATGTTTCCTATACTCAATTTGAAACTAAGAAAATGAAATTTAAACCTCCATTGAGCTTGAACACCGCATAAGCAAAGTTGGGGCCTTCCTTGATCAACTCAATTATTTTTTAAATTCCTGCACACATCTTTATTGAAAGCATTGATCCATCCAAATCATGATTGTCATTATCACCAAAATCACTTAGGGGCCTATATGCACTTTCAGAAACCTATGGAGTCGCACGATGCCATAAAAGAACACCTTTGCAACGGAGGATGTCGTGCACAGGTGGCCGACTGTGCTGAAGTGGCCATACTTCGAGAAGCGATGAACCACTGACAAGATCACTGATTTAAGTAATCTTGCCATGCACCTTGGCTTTTTATTATAATGGCAAATATTCGGGCTTCAAACCTCTCCAAAGTGACGAACGCGAATCGAAGAGTCTTGGCTAGCACAAGTGCTTCTTGAGATGAACAAGTGAAGAACTCACTCTAGGGCTCAACCTCACACCTCAAGAACTCTCACACACAATCCCTTGATGAACGCCCTGTCCGTCTGGCTTATCAGCCACCAGCCAGCAGTACTTTTCTCTCAGAAAAAACCAGCCACCACCAACCAGCTAGCAGTACTTTTCTCTCAGAACAAACCAGCACCAGCCACCAGCAATCAGCCAAGCGAACAGGCCGGAAATCTTAGCAAGGATTAGCTCTAGAAGGAGTTGGGAGAGAGGAGTGAATGCTTGGAGGTGACCGCTGAAATCACAAGCACTCTCAATGTTTCACACACACAGTTTAACATTATTGACCAATTCCCAAAAAGAAATACCATCCATGGAAAGCGAAGAACAACATAGCTTTAGACTCCATGAGTTGGCATGTCTCGATGAACCGTAACCTCTGGTCATCAGTGTGCTGCAACCAGCCCAGAACTGTAGCACTGGTAGAGACCGAGGCTTTGGTTCGGGCCTTTAGTCCTGGTTCAACTTTGGAGCTGGGACTAAAGGCATTTCGTCGACGTGGCCCGAAATGCTGGCTGGAGACACCCCCCTTTAGTTCCGGTTGGTATAACCAACTGTGACAAAAGGGCTGGCTCCCAACGTCTCTTTCCCGCAATGATTGACGCGGGCTTTTAGCACCGGGTGGAGTTACCCTTTAGTCTCGGTTGGTAACTCCACCCGGTGCTAATGCTTTAGTCCCAGGTGGAGTTACCAACCGAGACTAAAGGGAAGCCTGCGCCCTATAAATCCAGCTTCTTCTTCCTCTTTCTCTTGCCTGAGCCATTCTTCACCAAGAGCTCAAGCTCCTCCTCCATGGTGCCTCAACCTTAGAGAGGTGCTGCTGAACTTTTTCTTCATCTATTTGTGAAGATTTCTCTCCTCTAAAGTGTTGCCAAGGTTTGATTTTTCTTCCTCCCATCATTTGTTGTGATTAATTTTTTTATATTTTAGAGATGGAGAAAATAGAAATCTTAAATCCTAGGTGGGAGGAGCTAATAAGAGATGAGGTTATTTATATACTTTAGATTTAGAAAAAAGTGGTTGGCTAAACACTAGCATTCTCTTGTTATCTTTTAAATTGATATAGAGAAAATTGAATTTTACTTTTTGATATAATGATACATAGAGCTAATTATGATTTTACATTTAGCTAATTTTTTAGAAGTTAGTTTATAAAAAATATGGTCATTAATAATGGAGATAAAAAATAGCCATCAGGTGACCTCTGTATGTCATTGTATCACAAGAAATGGCCAGATGTATGTAGTTCATATAGGATGCAATGATTGTCGCGGTTGTGGTATAATGACATACATACAGATGAGGTCACTTGATGGCTATTACAAGGCACGACATCAATAGCAATGAGTACAGGTCCCAAGCTAAAACTAGTCAGCTTCTAGCTTTTGAACCTCTGCTTCAAACACATTTATGAATTCACGTATTGTGTTGAGATGATCAACATGTTCAGGAAGAATGTAGGTAGGCCTCCAGTTCTCATCATCTAGTTTATAACGGAATACATCATCAAACTCACCCTTCTTCATCTTTGGCTTTGTTTACTTTTTGATATAATGATACATAGAACTAATTATAATTTTACATTTAGCTAATTTTTTAGAAGTTAGTTTATAAAAAATATGGTCATTAATAATGGAGATAAAAAATAGCCATCAGGTGACCTCTGTATGTCATTGTATCACAAGAAATGGCCAGATTTATGTAGTTCACATAGGATGCAATGATTGTCGTGGTTGTGGTACAATGACATACATACAGATGAGGGTCACCTGATGGCTATTACAAGGCATGACATCAATAGCAATGAGTACAAGTCCCAAGCTAAAACTAATCAGCTTCTAGCTTTTGAACCTCTGCTTCAAACACATTTATGAATTCACGTATTGTGTTGAGATGATCAACATGTTCAGGAAGAATGTAGGTAGGCCTCCAGTTCTCATCATCCAGTTCATAACGGAATACATCATCAAACTCACCCTTTTTCATCTTTGTCTTTGTTATTCTGATTTAAAGGAAATGATTTTTGGACTTAATATGATGCAGATGAACCGGCAATGGATGAACGCCGACAGACGATCCCCGGAGTACATTGCTGGCAAGCATGCTTTTCTCGAAGTGGCCAAAGCCAACAAGAACCCAAAGGGATTCATGTGTTGTCCATGCTCTGTGTGCAGAAATGACAAAGACTACTCTGACTGGGGGACTCTTCACCTCCACTTGATTAAAAACAGATTCATGGTGAACTATGTGCTTTGGACCAGGCACGGTGAAAGAGGGGTTGTGATGGAAGAGAACGAAGAAGAGGAGGATGATAATAACATTCCTGACTGGGCCGCGGGGCAAGCTTTTGCGGATACTTTAATGGAAGATGCTAACGAAGAAGAGATACCGGAAGACGGCCATGTTTATGATCTTGGTCAAGTTCTAAAAGATGCACAAAGGGACTGCGAAAATGATAATGAAAAGGCAAAGTTGCAGCGTATGATAGAAGATCACAAAAAACTATTGTACCTAGATTGCAAACAGGGTCACAAAAAGCTTGGTACTACACTTGAAATGTTGCAATGGAAGGCAAAATATGGTGTGTCTGATAAAGCATTTGAGGGGATGCTAAAAATTGTGAAGGACAAGCTTCCCGAGAACAATGAATTACCGTCGACAACATATGAAGCGAAACAGACTGTGTGCCCTCTGGGGTTAGAGGTTCAGAAGATCCATGCCTGCCCTAATGATTGCATCCTATATCGAGGCGAACACAAGAATTTGGAAGCTTGTCCTGTGTGCAAAGCGCCACGTTATAAGATCTGGAGAGATGATGATCCTGGTGCTCTCGAGGAGACACCTCCCAAGACGACGAAAGTACCGGCAAAGGTTATGTGGTATTTTCCTATAATACCACATTTGAAGCGTTTGTTCAGGAACAAAGAACATGCTAAGTTGATGACATGGCACAAAAGGGATCATAAGCAAGACCACATACTGAGACATCCGACAGATGCGTCTCAATGGAGAAAGATTGATAGAAAATACAAAGATTTTGCCGGGGAAGCAAGAAACATAAGATTTGGTTTAAGCACAGATGGTTTCAATCCATTTGGTGAGTTTAGCAGTGGTCATAGCACTTGGCCTGTGACCCTATGCATGTTCAACCTTCCTGGTTGGATGTGCATGAAGCGAAAGTTCATTATGATGCCGGTGCTAATCCAAGGTCCAAAACAACCTGGCAACGGCATTGATGTGTATCTAAGACCATTGGTTGATGAACTATTACTGCTATGGAAGAAAGAAGGTGTACGTGTGTGGGATGAGAATAAGTAAGAGAACTTCAACCTACGAGCATTGTTATTCATTACCATCAACGATTAGCCTGCTTTAAGTAACCTATCAGGGCACTCAAACAAGGGATATCGGGCTTGCACCTACTGTTTACATAAAACAGACGGTATTCATCTGAAAAATTGTAAGAAGGTTGTGTATATGGGTCACCGTTGCTTTCTTCTTGAGAAGCATCCCTTAAGGAAGAAAGGTATGCATTGGAAAGGAAAGGCTAATCATCGTACAAAGCCCTCCCCCCCATTTTAAAGGAGAGGAGATATTTGAGATGGTAAAGGATCTAAGGGTAGTCTTTGGAAAGGGTGACGGTAGTGAACCTGTGCCACATGATGCTAACGGGCGTGCACCAATGTGGAAGAAGAAATCTATATTTTGGGAGTTACCTTATTGGGAAATTCTTGAGGTCCGGAACGCAATTGACGTGATGCACTTGACGAAGAATCTTTGTTTGAATGTGCTAGGCTTCTTGGGTTGTTACGGTAACTCTAAGGATACATTGGAAGCACGACGGGACCTGAAAGATATCCATAGGAATGAAGCACCTCCGATAGAGGTTGATGAAGAAGCAGACCCTGAAGAGGTTGAGGAGGAAGAACAAGATTACTTAGGTCCTGCTAGTTACACCCTGAGCAAGGAAGAGAAGGACATCATGTTTGATTGCCTAAACAGTATGAAGGTTCCATCTGGCTACTCGTCGAATATAAAAGGGATCATAAATATGAAAGATAAGAAGTTCACAAATCTAAAGGCCCACGACTGCCACATGTTGATGACACAGTTACTTCCAGTTGTGTTGAAGGGTGTTCTACCAGAGAAAGTACAATTAGCGCTCGTAAAGCTTTGTGCATTTCTCAATGCAATTTCATAGAAGGCAATCGATCCAAGGAACCGAGTGAAGCTACAGAATGATGTTGTGCAATGTCTTGTCAGCTTTGAGTTGGCATTTCCACCTTCATTCTTCGATATTATGACTCACCTCCTGGTGCACCTTGTGAAAGAGATTACTATTCTTGGTCCAGTACTCCTGCACAACATGTGGCGTTTTGAGAGGTTCATGTCAGTCCTCAAGAAATATGTTCTTAACCGTGCACGTCCGGAAGGAAGCATCGCCAAAGGATATGTAACTGAGGAGGTCATTGAGTTTTGTGTTGACTTTGTCGACACAATTGACTCGATTGGGGTTCCAGTATCACGACACGAGGGGAGGCTACTAGGAAAGGGCACCATTGGAAGGAAAGCATGTTTGAGCAATGATACTGATTTGTTCAATAAAGCACACCTAACTGTTCTGCAACAATCAACCTTGGTGACTCCGTATATAGAGGAACACAAGTAGATTATTTCTTCACAAAATCCAACCAAAACCGAAGCATGGGTTATACGCCATCACTTGGAAAATTTTCCCTCATGGTTGAGTGAACAAGTTATTGGTGATTCCATGATTCACCCACAACTCGCTTTGTTAGCTAGGGGACCTTCTAGCACAATTGTGAAATTCCAAGCTTACGATATAAATGGTTATACTTTTTACACAAGAGACCAAGATCGGAAAACCACACACCAAAATAGTGGTGTCCGTATAGACGCCATGGACAGCAACAATAACAAGAACTCCTATTATGGTGTCATAGAAGAGATATGGGAGCTTGAGTACGGGCCACTTAACATCCCTCTGTTTCTTTGCCAATGGGTAAAACTAACTGGAGGTGGCATAAGGAAAGATCAATGTGGAATGACAATAGTGGACCTGACCAAGATTGGTTTCATAGATGAACCATTCGTCCTTGCCAAAAATGTGCATCAAGTTTTCTATGTCAAGGATATGACTAGCAAACCGAAGAATAAAAATCCCCAAGAAGGACCACAAGAGCCAAAGCGACACATTGTTCTTCCAGGTAAAAGAGTAATCGTGGGAGTCGAGGACAGAACAGACAAATCAGATGACTATGATCAGTTCGATGGCATGCCTCCATTCGCTGTCGAAGTTGACACAAGCATATCGCTTGGAAATGAAGAGACACCGTACTTATGTCACGACCATGACCAAGGAACTTTCGTCAAGAAAAGGAACTTCAATACTGTACTGTAATGATTAATGTTCAAATCATTTGTGTAATGTTGTATGAGTGAATTCCTTTATGTATTTGAACTAAAATTTGTTAAAGCCTTTCAGATGCCCTGTGAGAAGTAACCACAAAGTTTGAGATTTTTCTGAATTAGTTGAGCATTTTTTCAGTTTAATTGAATTTCCACCACTAAAAAGATATGGAATGGTGCCAAATTTTGCCACATGGTCTCTTATGTCTTAGGAGACAAATATTGTCGAGTGTAATTATTGTTTTTAAAATTTATATGAAATGAAATTAGCATTTTTATCACTAAAAATTGGGATAAGGTGGATATAAACGGAAAAGAAGAAGTAATTATTTCAACTATTAAATTATTTTTTATATAGGAAAGTGAAGGTTGTTAATACTTAACGAAATATAATTTTGCATGGTTCAAATATTAAACTTACCATTTTTTAAAAATGTTGCAAAGAGAAAGAATGAGAAAATGAGGAGGGAAAATGGGAAAAAAATCAAAGTCCTGCGCAAAATAGCCTTTTAGTCCCGGGTGGTGTTACGACCCGAGACAAAAGGGTGGCCTTTTGTCTCGGGTGGTAACACCACCCGGGACTAAAGAGGGAAATTTTCCCTTTTGGGGGCTCCCGCGCGAAATCGCCCTTTAGTTTCGGGTCGTGTAACCAACCGTGACAAAAGGTCCCCCTTTTCTCATGGTTGGTTACACGACCCGGGACTAAAGGGGGGTGTATATATAAAACAGCGACCCTCCCCCTCCAGCACTTGGCCACTTTTTTCGTCCCCGATCCGCCGCCATCGTCGTCGTCGTGTCCTCCCTCCTCCTCCGCCGCCGTCATCCTCCCCGAGGGCCGCATTCCGCGGCGCCCCCGTCCTCGGCTCCCCGGAATTCTCCGCCGCCGTCGGCCTCCCGGAATCCGCCGTCCATCAACCCGCTGACGCCATCGCCCCCCGCCACGCCGGTCCGCCGCCGTCGGACCCCGGAACGCGGCAGCTTCCTCCCCGACCGCCCCGGCATGCCCCGGCCTCTGGGGCTCCTCCGCGCGTCAGCCTCCTCCCCATCCTCCTCTGCGCCGTCCTCCCCGGCCTCCGGGGCTCCGCCACCGCCGCGCGCTGCGCGCCTTGCCGCCCGGCCGGCCGGCGCGTCGTCGCCTCCGCCCGCACATCAACATCGTCTCTCCCACTCCTCCGTCGCCTCGTCCTGCTGCGCTCTGCCTTTAGCCTCACGGTCGTCATCCCCAACGCTGGTAGGGGCGCGCCCTTCCCCCCGGCCGCCGACGTACACCGGCCTGCCCCCAAATTTTAATTGGGAGTTTTGGGACTTGCTGAAGTAAACAAATGAATTGTTTGCGTCAGCAATTTTTTTAATTTGATTTGAAGATTAAATTTAAGTATAAAATTGTAATAAATATGTGTATAATAATTCTAATTAAATATGTCTCTCCCCAGAGCCGACCGCCATCTCTCCCCGGCTCCCCGCTGCCTCCCTCGACGCACCCAGGATCCCGTCGCCGTCTCGCCCCGGCTCCTCGCCGACTCCGGTAGGCGACACTACCGATAAAATCGTGGTTATTTTAGAAATTGATAGAAATTAATATGAATTATTGCAGAAAATTAGTGTATATTCTTGTCGATTCTAGAAATAGATAGAAATTATTGTATATTCTCATAAATTCATGTCGATTCATAGAAAATTAGTGTTTATTCTTGTTTATTCTAGAAATAGATAGAAATTATTGTATATTCTCATAAATCCGTGTCGATTCATATAAAATTATTGTTTATTCTTGTTGATTCTAGAAATAGATAGAAATTATTGTATATTCTCATAAATTCGTGTCAATTCATAGAAAATTACTGTTTATTCTAGATGGATAACAGTGACAACGATGAAAGGATTATGGAGGACATTATTGCTCGCGGTGCAAATACCGTTGCAACCTACACAGACGAGGAGTGTAGCCAGGCAGACAAGTTCCTCAACATAAATATGATCGGTGAAGGAGGCGTCGCCGCCGATGACTTTGCAAATAACGAGGAAGACATAGCCGCCGACTCAGAAAATAATGAGGGCCTTGAGGATGCTAATGCAGAAGGTCCCAACGAGGTATACATATCATGCATTAAGTTCATTAGTATTAATTCAATAACCCCATTTCTCATACATAAATAAATAACGAATATGCATGGTACTTGTAGGCTTCTAGATCGACGACGAAAAAGTCTAAGAGAGGTCGTACACAACTAATCGTCGGTGATGTGATGTATCATATCACGGAGGTGTCAGTGCTTGGCCAGCCTTGTGCTCCAAAAAAAAATCAAGGACAAGTTCGTGTCTCAATGCGGTGCCATTGTAAGGGACAACGTGCCCATCAAGTATAGAGAATGGAAGGAAAAACCAAGTAGTCCATACGTGGTTCCGGACTCAGTAAAAGACCAGCTATGGAATGATGTGCTAAAATACTTCACACTTCCTAAAGGCGTCGACGCAAACCTTGTTAAGGGTTGGACTCTAGCGAAGATGGCAACTCAATTTCAGAATTTTAAGAAGAAGTTGACTAGAGATTTTATCAAGAACAACCGAACTCCAAATTGGGATGAATATCCGAAGATAAAAGATCACTGGAAGTCCTTTGTTGAATACAAGAAAACTGAAATTTTTGCCCAAAAAAGTGCACAAGGGAAGAAAAGTGCCAGTAAGAAAGGGGAGTACAACCATCGTCTTGGTCGAGGTGGTTACGCGGTAGCAATTCCCAAGTGGCGGAAGATGGAACAAGACCTTATCGACAAAGGTATCATATCAGCGGTCTTTCACTGGCCCGATCGATCGAAGAATTGGTATTATGCGCATGGAGGCAGATTGAACCCGGATGATGGTACCCTTGAATTCCCGCCCACGTTACGAGAGAAGGCACTTGAGATAATGAAAAAAATAGAAGATGTCAGAGCTGGTAGATTGAAGGTTGACAGAGAAATGGATGAGCTCACTATGGCGCTTGGGAATCCAGAACACCCAGGACGTTGCAGGGGCTACGGGGTGGTGCCGTGGAAGTATGCTTTCAAGGGAAACCTCGACAGCTATAAAAGTCGCAAAAGAAGAAGACAGCGCGAAGAGGAGCATTAGCGTCAAATGATGGAGCAAAGACTTAAACAACAAGAAGAAAAGATGCAAACAGAGATTGAACGGTGAGTGGCCGTAACGATATCTCAGATAGCCCATTCTGGAGCACTGCCCGAAGTACCGCTAGATCCCGTCATTAGCCCTTCTGCTCGCAAAAGCTGTTGTGCTTCTACCGAGGTTGCAGGAGGTGCTTGCATAGAGGTCGCACCAGGTGCTTGCACAGAGGGCCCTGAAGAGCCGAGGGCAATCGAAGGAGTTCCAGTGGATGACAACCAACAATACCCTGTGGATTTTCTCTGTCGGTGCACCCCATGTGAGCTGCACAAGCCATTCGGCAACATCACAATGCAGGTATATATAAATATAATTATTACATGCAATTAGCTCAACTTTTGATGCATCACTTAGAAAATGTAATAAATTCCTTATTTCTCTACATATATAGGTGGCGTACGGAAGTGCTTTTGCACATTTTCCTGGACAGACTATCCACGGCATGCTGATTCCACCCGGCTACGCCTCAATTTCTGTGGAGGAGATTTGTCAGCCACAATTTGAAGATCTAGAGCTAGACATCCCAGGAGGTGACGGGGAAAGGACACTCAAGGATGCGGTTCACGGTATCATATTGTGGCCCAAACGTTACATTATAATCCCCCAGACGGAGGGATCAATCCCTCCTACAGATCCCCCGCAGCCGCGATCATCGTCATCTCCGAGGCCATCCTCACAACCTTCAATATCACCTCGCTCACCGTCTACACAAGAACCATTATTCAATTCCGGAGGTGCGAGCTCCAGCCATGATATTGACATCAATCCCGAATCACCTCCAAAAAAGCAGAAAAAACCAATTGCGGCAAAGCAAGCACCATCAAAAGTAGAAAAAACACCAAAGCACCGCAGAAAAAACCGCCCAGCCACCAAAGCACATCAGAAAAAACTGCAAAACCACCGCAGAAAAAACCACCTAGCCACGAAAGCACAACCGAAAAAACCGTCGGAGCACAGTCTTCCAACCCAGTGCAACCACCAAAGCAGAAAAAACCACCAACGATAAAGAAAATGGTTGAGCCCATCAGCAAAAGGAAGCTAGCATGGGAGACGACAGAAGAAGAAGGAAAAACGACGATCGGTGCCCAACATGTGCATGAATTTTTCAACAATCTGAATACAAAACAACAACGAAGGGAGCTCGAGAAGACCAAAAAAGTAGATCCGGCCAAACTTGGGTTTTTCAAACTAATGAGTGAAAACAGCAAGAAACTGATGCCCATAATGGCGTCAACGTCGTCTAAAGAAGATACTCGTGCAAAGAAGCTGGAGCAGAAAACAGATGTGTGGATGAGCAAACAGACTTACGTTGCCTCCGGCCTCAATGCACATAAACGAGCTCTAGCAGAAATGCCTACACAACAAGTAGTTCAGGTCCTTGATTTCATGGAACAATCAGGGATGCCTATAAGTGTTGCACTCGGCCATGAAGAACCACCCCAGGATCCAAGTTTTCAGTATAGATGGCCCTTTCAGCTAGGAAAACCTCTTATCCGGCTAGAACTGGTACTTAAGCTCTCACCTAAGATGTACAAATTTCATGAGTGGTACATGCGGCATTCAGCGAAAGGCGTAGATACCATAGGTATACTTGCTAGACCAGAAGATTTTGCCACTGAAGGCAACAAGGTGGTCTGGCTGGAATTCAGAGATATTTATGAAGTTTACCATCTAGACGCCCTGAATGCCGATCTTATCGTCGCTTGGTGTCTGTAAGTGGCGTATTTTTTTATGTTTATTAATAAATTTATTACGTATGTGGATCTACTAATTAACTTTGTATTTCATTTTTGGTAGCCTGCAAAAACAAGAGATGCAAAAAAAGAATATTGCCAACAGAATTGGTTTCATGGACCCATCAAAAGTCAACGAGTTTGAGGTCAAGAATCAACCAGACACAACAATCGCGACAATCTATAGGACCTTGTCTAAGTTTCATGACAAGGATCTCATACTACTACCTTACAGCTGCAAGTATGTGCGATTGCCATCTAATTGTCCTTACTAATTCTATTTAGTTCTAATTTGTATGAGTATTATGACCATGTATATACAGTTTCCACTGGATTCTTATGATCATTCAAGTCGACAATAGCAGCGTCATGGTGTGGGATTCATTGAGAAAAAACCCCACAAGTTACCAAGACCTTCAAAATATGTTTCAAGAGTATTAATTCTATCTAAGACATTCTTTTTAATGCAATATATATATATATATATATATATCTTTTACTAACACATTATCTTTCATTAATTTTCCTCAGAGCTTGGGAAAAATTCATTGCAGAGAAAGAAGGTGAATTTAACCCAACAATTACATTCTATACTGATTATCCGGTACGTAATCCAAATAACAACTTCAGATTGAGAAAATTTAAATTTTATCACACTTATATTTTATAACATTTTCTCCTATCCACTTTAGTGTTTGAGACAGGAACAAGGAAATAATTTATGTGGATACTATGTCTGTGAGCACATACGATGTCTGGCAAGTGCAAACTCCGGAAATTATAATGTAAGTTAATTAAATAAACCTATTAATAATACATCATTTCCTAACCGCTTCTATATTTAATTGTTGGGTGTAATATATTAACATATTTGCACATTACAGATGGATATGGTTAAGGACGAGGTCATTCAGAAGGATCGTCTTTCGGTGATTCAAGAAAATCTCTTGGGATTCCTCTTGGAGGAGGTGGTTAATCCAGCAGGAAAACATCATTATGATTGATCTAAAAAATCCAATAGAGACTAGAAATTTGAAGTGAACGATATTTTGATGTATAAATACTATCTATTTTGATGTGTATATTTCTAAGTTTATGTAGATATATAAGTTTATATATAAGTCTAAGTGCGTATATGGTATATATAGACAGGTATACATATATACAAGTGCAAATACGTATACATACATATACGGGTTAGACAACAATTAGAATATACGCTCAAATCGAAAACAGCAAAAAAAAAAGAGAGACGAGACCCTTTAGTCACGGTTGGTATTACCAACCGAGACTAAAGGGGGTGTGCGCAGGCGCTGGCGTGCCCCCCCTTTAGTCTCGGTTCGTAATACGAACCGGGACTAAAGGACCCCTTTAGTCCAGGTTGGTTCACCCGGGACTAAAGGGGGGGGACCTTTTGTCTCTCATCATTAGTCCCGGTTGGACTTGAGAGACCTATACCCCTTACCAACCGGGACTAAAGCCCCTCTCCCTACCAGTGTAGCCAGTGTGTCCCCCTCGAAGTCAAGGGATATGTCAAGCCACACCTGGTTGGGAACATCGAGAGGCTGCAGGAGACCGGCAGGATACAACATCTCCATCTTTTTGCACTGGCAGGTTACGCAAGCACACACGAAGTTGTGCACGAGAGTGTAGTCATGCAAAATGTGGAAGTTGTTGCGAACATGTTGTAGAGTCTTCTGGATCCCCATGTGTTTGGCGCCATGGGCCAGCTGCAGGACCATCTGAGTAGTGTGGATGTGTGGGTGAGGAAGACTTGTGACCCGTGGAGGGTTAGGCCGTGGTCGACACACCATGGTTCGCTGAGGGCATCAGCTAGGACCTTGTCGTGAACGCCGTGTGTATCTGTGTCCATGACCACTTCGCTGTAGATTCCGTCATAGAGCTGGAAGGTTGGCCTTTAGAGGGCACCCACAGTGATGTTGTCCCCACCTCAGCACGAGAGGGCGTCTGCAATGGTGTTTAGGCTGCTCAGCCTGTATTCCACTACAAAGTTGAACTCGAATAGCTTGTTGATCCATTGGTGCTGCGGAACGGTGGACATTCAATAATCGAGAATGTACTTCAAGTTGTAATGGTCGGTGCAGATGATGAACTTGTGGACCTAGAGGTTAGGCCTTTAATGATGCACGGCTTGGACGAGGCCAATCAGCTTGCCCTCGTATGCTGCTATCTTCAAGTGTCAGGTAGTGAACGGCTAGCTGAAGAACGTGAGAGGCCTGGCATCCTAGTGCAAGACCACACCAAACATAGAGCCAAATGTGTCACTATCCACCATGAATGCCATGTCAAAGTTTGGAAGTTGGAGCACCCTGAAATGCTGTCATCGGCCCCTCCGACCACCAGAAGCCCTTCTTCTTGAGCAACATCGTTTGTGGTGCAGAGATTTGCCCAAAGTTCTGGATGAACTTGGGCTAGTAGCCCGCCAGCCAATGGGAGCTGCAAGGGTCACATGCTAAGCATGGATCGGGCTAGGGGCCACAACCTCCACCTTGTAACCATCCTTCGCGACACCATCCCCGGATATGATGTGACTGAGGTAGGTGACGGACGGTGGACTGAATATGCACATGGAATGCTTGATGAAGAGGTTGTTGGTGTGGATTAGGTCCACAACCACTTTGACATGCTCCAAGTTCTCAGACTAGGAGGCGTTGTAGATCAAAATGTCATCGAAGAAGACAAAGACAAACCAACACAGGAGCGGCTGGAGCACGTCATTCATCAAGCTCTAAAAAGTCGCCAGCACGTTCATCAGAAACTCAAAGTGGTCATGGTGAAAACAGAACACCATCTTCTCCACATCGTCGAGATGTACTCAGACTTAGTGGTAGCCGGAGCGGAGGTCGAGCTTGGTGAAGAAGCGTGTGCTATGGAGCTCGTTGAGGAGCTCATCCACCACCGGAATGGGGTACTTGTTCTTCACCGTCTTGTCATTGAGAGCTCGGTAGTCCACGTAGAATCACCATGTGTTGTCCACCTTCTTCACTAGTAGCACCGACATAGAGAAGGTCGTTGTACTTGGTTGGATGATGCCCTAGGCGAGAATCGTGGCGCAATGGCATTCCAGCTCATCGTTGCAGTATGGACGCACGGCGATGGGTGTTGTCCCAAGCAACATATGGATGTGGTGGTCACATGCTCAGGTTGGCGGTAGGCTGAATGGCTCTGCAAACATAATGTCGTATGCTTGGCAAAGCAGGTCCATGAGTGAACCGCGCTCGGTGTGGATGCGGCGTGCCGCTGACTAGGTGATATCATTGGGAGAGGATCGATGCCCTTTCAGAAGACATGGCGATCGCCTTGCCAGGATGCCATGCATAGACTGTTGAAGTCCCATCGTATGGCCCCAGCATGCATAGGTACTCAATGTCGAGGATGAGTTCATAGCCACCAAGGGGAATCACGTAGCAGTTGATGGCGAAGTGCTCCAAGCCAATGCAGATCCCGAACATTGCTGGCCATGAGGTAGGCCATCTATCACCATTGGCCACTATCACCTGCAGCTTGAAGCTTGGCCGCACGGCCAGCTAGGTGGCCACCATGATGTCGTTGTTGAGGATGTTGTGGGTCGAGCCAGAGTCAACAGGTTATGCAGGTGATGGCCGTTGATCTCAACTCGGAGCTGCATCATGTCTGTGGATGCACGTCAGTGTGTGAACAGACACGATCGGACCTTCATTGTTGCTGTCGCACCATGGCTCATTGTGGCCGTCAGCATCCTCGTAGTTGGTGATCTCGATGTAGAAGTGTCAGACTTTTGATCTGTGCTAACAAAGACAATTCACATGTAGTTCACATTGGATAGTATATATAGTATTATGTTCAATGTATTCATAGATTTGACTGTTTAATTTCCACCTAGCTAAAGATTTACAATGGAAAGTTTGTAGCCATCTTGTCAGCAATTGTCAACACAATATAAACCTATCTTATATGAACAAGAGGCCGCCAAAATGGCTTGGGGCCAATAGAATCTAAAAGGCCGAATACGTAGCAGTGGTGAGGGCCTCAGCCCAGGGTTCGGGTCACGTTGTTTTGGGTGCGGCGTACACGTTCGGCTTTCCCATTCTGTGAAGTGGTGTATAGGCACGAGAGGAATAAGTGGATACTCCAAGAGGGCTAGGAAGGACCCAAGAGCCTTGTTGTCGAACTCAGTACCATTGTCCGCTTGGATGGTCCGAACAGGTAGGCTGAACTATGTCTGGGCATAGACACAGAAGTTAACTATGTGGTTAGCAATGTCGGATTTGTGAACCATAGGAAAGGTCCAGAAAAATGGAGAAGTCATCCAGAATGACGAGATAGTAACGACAAATAGACATGCTAGCAATAGGGGACGTCCACACGCATCACAATTGCCTAGCTCAATAGGAGTGTTGCTGTGAGAAAAAATTAGAGGAAGAGAAAGGAAGTTGCACGTGTTTTCCTAACTGGTAGGCAGGACAGAGGGAGTTGCCGGCTTTATTGCAAAAGATGGAAGAATTATTTCTAAGGGTTATTCAGTGCCGCGGAGCCGGGAGGCCGGCGAAGCGGTGATGCCACAGGGTGGAGGAAATGACAAGACTTGTGTGTGGGGTGGCAGAATTAGTAGTTGGCCTGGGGACATGGTGTAAGGATCACCGTTGTTGTTGCAGTGAAGCAGCACAAGGTTGGTTCAAATATCCTCAACAGAAAATCTAAAAGCACAAAATTAAATAGAACAGTGGTTGTCTCAAGTGAATTGTCTAACGGATAGGAGACTACAGACTAGAGAAGGGACAACAAGAACACTGTTCAAGTGAAATTGGCCGCACTGGTTGCGAGGTTGGAATTGCCACAGCACACAGCAAGAATAACCTGAGCCTTTACCGATAGTGATTAAGGAATGAGAGAGGGAGGTAGTCTGACAGTAGTAATATACCATCCGTATACGACGACATGTAACCGGATGCGCCAGAGTCCATGACCCAGCCGGGGTTCTGGAGGGTAATCTGGTGTAGCTGGTAAATGTGCTGGCTGTGAATGCCGATGCGTCTGTCACGGACGCTGATCGTGGCTACGATCGAGATTCTGGGAAGCCGGTCCGGGTGCTGATCGGTCGGCGCCATTGATTGGGTGGTGGTCGGATCAGGAAGTAGGTTAGGATACCAGTGCGCCGGTTGGGAGACTGGTCAGTGTGCCGGCAAGGGAGTTACCGCGGGTGGAGTGGTGACACCATAAGAGGGAGACGTGTTGGGTGGGTGTGCGGGCACCGGGCATGGGGTTGACTGTGGCGCGATGGAATCGCGTCATGGGGGGTGGTGGTGCTGGTGTGGGGAGGCGCAATGCAGGAGGAGGGACGTGGTGCGGGAATTGCAACGCGGATGCGGGCAAGGGAGCGTCATGCAGGTGGCGGCATCGTCGAGGAGTTGCGAGGTTGAATGGATCGGAGAGAGGCAGCGGAAAAGGATAAGGATCGGATTGATCTCGGGTTTGATGATACCATGTAGAGAGGTAGAATTGGAGCAAAACTCCACACACATTAATGAGGTGCGGTGTGCTTCATTATAAAACCAATATGGCTTGATATACAAGGAAAGCTATCAATCAGCTATACAAATCTAGAATATATTGTGCTTCGATATTTTTAAGTACTACATCTACATGTAAGTGAGTTCCTGACATGTTGAGGATCAAAATGTGCTAAAGCTTAAAGATAATCATTCAGATTGTAAAAAATATTTAATAAAATATACAGATACATAATAATTAATGGGAAAAAGGTTTTTTATTGCAACAAAGCTGTGAATAGGTCTCGATCAGCTCAAAGCTTTATTAAGTTACTCCCTCCATACTCAAAAAATTTGACGTTTTGGACAAGGTTTTGGTCAAATATTGGGAACATAAATCATGAATAACTTTTAAGTTGTTGAGTTTAGAAATGTGAAAACTATATGAGTAGATTTGTCTTGCAAAATACTTTTATAAAAGTATACATATTTCAGTTTTCGATAAATATTTTTATAAAAATAAGAAGTCAAAGTTATGCTTTGGAGACTGTGTCGCTGTCATAAACGTCAAGCTTTTTGAGTATGAAGGGAGTACAGTACAATCACAACATCGGTACTGCTAACTAGTCATATGTAACGCCTATGTCTACTTCTTCAGGAATTACAGGTCTTCAGCTGATGCGAACCCAGGCCTATAGCTAATTACTTGAATGAACCTATAAAGCATTCCATGCATCAGCAGTTGAAGCAGTTCTCCTCAATTCCAATTCCACTGGGAGTCCAAAAACTGGTGTGGGCTTTGGATCCTTCTTGTAGGTTTCATCTCTGTAGCACAACTTCCACCTGAACTGCCTCACAAGATAGTGCATGGTCACCATTGTTTCCACTCTTGAAAACTCTGTTCCAGGGCACATTCTTGGACCTCCACCGAATGGCAAGAAGCTATAAGGTGGAATGGATGATCGGTTGTCAAACCGAGATGGATCAAACTTTGTGGGCTCATTGAAAAAACTGGAATCCAAATGTGTAATGCTTTGTGCTGCGAATACCTATCAAATTATAAGACAAAAGCATGTTAATGGATTCCGACAAATGAAACTCGCAGTTGATGAACACGTGTGCACTTAAAAGCACATACTTTCCAGCCTCTGGGAATGTGATACCCCTGGTATTCGATATCCTTTGTAGCAGTTCGGAAGCTTCCAAAAACTGGTGGAACTGTCCGGAGCGTCTCCATTGCCGCCTTCCAGGTGTACTTCATCCTCGACACATCTTCCCATGTTAGAACATCCTCTGTTCTTTTGTTATCTGCTATCTCATCTTGCTCTGCATCACATATATACACATGATGGTATGGTTTAACAGATATCAATTTTTTTTATCAAAAGATAATGTGGGACACTAGTTTCAAAACTGGAGGCACAGCATAGCCGAACACTGACACTTACCTTCAGTGATCTTGGCGAGGACATCTGGCTCATTCGCGAGGTGGCGGATCATGAAGGTGACAAGAGCAGAGGTGGTACCGTGTGCTCCGATGATAAGACCCATCACGTTGTCAACAATATCTTCTATTGTGAGGGAATGCGCACCCTGGGAACGTAGAATGAGCATGTAGGTGATAAAATCAGTGCTGGAAACATGTTTTTCGTTCAACACTGACTCTTCCTTCTTATGGGCAATAGCTGTGATGGCTTTCCGAATTTTGGCACTGGACCTCATGCCCTTCCCAAACCTTGTGAAGGGAATGTTTACCGGAAATGATAAGATTGCGTCACCAAGCAACTGGAAGTCAGCAGCAAGGGCTTCTACTATGTAAGCAGCTTCTGGGCCGAATATGACCGAACAGATTATACCAAGTGTAAGACGTCTTGCCAGTGGTAGAACCTGTAGGGTAAGGAAAATGAGGTGAGAAACATAAAGGGCACATTTGATTTCCTTATTGCCTGCCTGCTTGCACACCTCTCGCCTTGCCTGTCATGGCAAGGCTTTCAGGGCCAGGAGAGCCAGAATGGCTCGCCCAAGGATGCAAGGAAAAAACATGTACTTGGGCAAGAATAATTAAGCATTGAGCCAGTGACCAAAGAATCCGGCCAAACGATATGCTATGTACTCCCTCTGGTTTGGTAAAAGAAGTCGTATAGGACAACGACACGGTCTCCAAAACACAACTTTGACCTCTCTTTTCTATGAAAATATTTATCGAAAAGTTATATATGTATACTTTTATGAAAATGATTTTCGAAACAAATCTATTGATATGATTTTCACATTTCTATTAATCATTTATATTCTCAATGTTTGACCCAAACTTTGTCCAAAACGACTTCTTTTACCAAACCGGAGGGAGTACTATTCTAGCTAATTGTTGTTGCCCAGAAAGGCTGGCTAGACGAGTCCAGTAAGGGATCCATTATTGTTTATTGTTCTGGTGTACCTTTTACATGCTGAATACAGTTGTCATGCACATTTAATTAAGCAGCAGTAAAGATACTAGATGATATCATGTATTGATATATATTATTCATATGAATAGAAATAAGGAAGTGTCAATTTTTCCTTACGGTGACAGTGTTGTTGCAACCAACCCAGTAGAGCTTGATCTGCCTCCTGACCTCATCGTCTATGATTCCCACATACCTTCTTACCATCTCAGGTGCCAGGTATCCCTGCAGAGCGCTGCGCACTTGCTTCAGCTCATCGCCGTTGAGTGTAAGTATGGAGCGGCCGAGGAGGGCACGCAGGGCATGCGTTTGCGTTAGGGCGAGGTTCTTGTTAGTGAATATGAAATGGTTGGCCGCCGGACCAGCAAGCAACACTGTTGGTGATCCCAGCACTGACATCTTGGACACCAGACCATACTTCTTTATCCTTGCTCTGAACCATTGGTCATCTGTGTTGCTGCGAAGAGAGTGGAGGAGGGAGAAGGTTTGGCCGATGACAGGGATGCCCAGGTCACCAGGAGGGAGGTTGTGGGTTGTATAAGGCCTGTTTCTTTTGATGAGCAGGTGCAAGAGCAAGGCAACTAGTGCTGCAACGAGCAAGATGAAAGCCATAGGAGTTTTTAGGAGTGAAGGTTTGATGTTCGTTACGGTTGAAGGGTGCAAATATATACTATATCAGAGCCGGGGGTGGGGGTGGGTGGTTCTATTGTTGGTTTTGCATGCTCATGTAGTAAATACATGATCAGTATATTAGCGCAGGAGCAAAACATGTACTATTGACATTGACTCAATACATATGATAAAACACGTGGAAAACAGATGATTATGACTTGGAGAAGACTGTAATTTTCATTCATTTTATCTGAAGTTAATAGAAAGGTATGTTTAGGGAAAATGTATATATGTTTTCGTTCAAATCAAATCAAATTGGCAGTCTTTCTATTGCAGAGTAGTTTATATGAATTCTATCCAATTGTGGCAGTGACCCATAGGGACCGCACAAGGAAAAATCCGGAGGGGAGTAGCCATCGGAAAAAATGGCGAAGACATTCCAAGAACTCATGTCCACAGAAAATAGTGTTGAGGTGGTCACATAAAGCATTATCACACAGTACAGAAGCTAAGGACAATTGTCAAAATCATCGATCCTGACAGCAGTTGCACATCCACGTATTTCATGTGTATAGAAAACCATTCATGTTCGTTGAATAGTGCCTGGTCCATATAGTAGACAATTGATTCTGTACCCCGAAAAAGAACAGGGATCAAAGGAAGGATTAGCCTTTTGAAATTAGTGTTGGATTTATAGTCTGACAGTTCACCAAGGTACCGTGGTTGATTTATGATGACCAGGAGCTTCCGAGGACCAGTGGATGGTCGCTCCTTAGTGACAAGTGATTGATAACGTGGTGTGGACTGACTCTTTACCGAGTATTTTACAGGTGCAGGTTGTGGCTTGATTTGCGTGGTGCAGATGAAGAACAAACGTGAAAGGTCTATGCCCGTGTGGCCTTCAAGGTGTGGAGAGACACGTAAGCTTGGTTCGAGGGATCCGGTGGCCGACGGGATCAAGTGCGGGCCGCACGGTGACAAGAAAAGCAAGATGAAGTCGTGAACATGGAGCCGGTGCAGGGTAGTGGCTAACAACCGGAGTCTGCACGCGGAGTTTGGTTGGTTTACTCCACAAAACCAACACCGAGTCGGGACGACGTGGTTGCCGAGTCAAGAGGAGCTTGGCGCCGAGGGGGGAGGGAATGGGAGCAGATAAAAATTCTTCCCAAGACTCGGCCTATATCCCAAAATCACTTTGAAGAATCCCGCTCAAACTTGCCAAGATCACGTAGTCACAACGGACCTACTGACCCTAGGAACAAGTTATAACAAGCCTAGGAACAAAGCGAAAGCAAGCACAAAAGGAACCGAGAGAAAGAGCTAGCGCAAGATGACCTACAGCAGAAATTGTCGGAACTTCCGGCCCAAGGTTGGTACTACCGATAAGGACTTACTGTCAGTCAATAACTCGTTATCGGTACTTCCGGCCTAAGGTCGGTACTACCAATAAGGGCTTATTGTCAGCCAAAAATCAGGTTATCGGTACTACCTGTGTCAGGTCAGTAGTACCGACAGCCTCGAGAAATCAGCCTGCGAAACAGCCCCAAACTTTCGATCGATGGATCTCCCAAACCACTTGGTGTCTTGAATCGCAAATCCCGGAAATTTTAGCCTCTAACTCCCTACAACTCCCGGAATCACAAATCTCGTGCCTCTACCTCAAGAACACGAAGAACTCGAAAACCACCAAAATTGAAGGCCTTCATACGGGATTTGAGGGGCAAGATCACCAAGAAAAGAGGCACACCAACCTCATGTGTGATTCCCAAAACAAATCCCCCAAAGAAACACCTCCAAATCCTTCCCACGAAAATCCAACGAAAAGGCTCTGAAAATCACCGAAAAAGAGAAAAGGGAGGAGCAACAAGAACCCTTGAGAAATCACAGCGAACCTTCTATACATACCATGAAAGATTCATACAAGGTCTAGGTTGCCTCCTCAACATCCATCCCTCTCTCAAGATCTCACCATGAAGCTCTCAAGCTAGTCCTATAGAAAATCCTAGGGAAAATAAGAAAGCAAATGAGCTAGGGTTCCAAGAGATGGCTGTCATCCTCTCTCCTCTAAGTTTATATGGAGGCAACCGAAAGACGAAACTACCCCTATTACATAATACTAGGATACACACCCCCGAAGAGCACTTTGGGAATTCTCGTCATAGCACCATCAGGCGGATGCCCGGTGACCGTACCTCGCTTAGCCTCGACGCAAGCCTTGCGATCCCGACGCGTGTCCTCCGCTTCGAAGTCTCTCGGCGTGCCCGGATCCCATCTCCGCCCGTCGAGCCTCTGGTCTTGGCTTTGTGGCTCAACCAAGGAACCCGACGATTTTGTGATGAACCGCCACAAACCCCGCAGACTCGGTGTAGCCTCCACGCCAATCCCACTCATGACTCGGCCGCCACGGTCATCCCGACTTGGTGTTGGTTTTGTGGAGTAAACCAACCAAACCCCGCGTGCAGACTCTGGTTGTGAGCTGCTACCCTACACCGGCTCATTGTTCACGTCTTCGTCTTGCTTTTCTTGCTATCGTGCGGCCCGCACTTGATCCTGTCGGCCACCGGGTCCCTCGAACCAAGGCTACTTGTCTCTCCACACCTTGGAGGCCACATAGGCATAGACCTTTCACGCTTGTTCTTCACCTGCACCAACGCAAACCGAGCCGCAACCTGCACCTGCAATACTCAGCCAAGAGTCAGTCCACACCATATTGTCAATCACTCATCACACCAAGGAGCGACCATCCACTGGTCCTCGGACGCTCCGGTCCTCAGGAGGCTACACTGAGTCCGCGGGGTTTGCAGCGGTTCACCAAAAAACCATCGGATTCCTAGGTTGCTCCACAAAGCCAAGACCGAAGGCTCGGCGGGCGGAGACGGGATCCGGGCGCACTGAGAAGCTTTGAATCGGGCGACACGCGGCATGATCGAGGTGCTTGCGTCGGGAGGACGTGAAGGCCCGATGGATGCGCAGTCGTCCGATGGAGAAGTTCATGTGTTGACCAAAATGCTCCTGTGAGGGCTTGTGTTGTAAATCCTAGTGTAGGGGCACTTCGGTCATTTTCTAGGGGGCCTATATATATGAGGAGTGGCTGAATTTCAGCCAACTCTTTTTGGCTAGTGGTGGGAGTGCTCTTTGGGGTGCTCTTGGGAGAGAAGGAGAGAGGAGAGAGTTGGCTCTTTGTTTGAGCTTTTTGCCATCCAAGATTTGTATTTCTTGTGAGTGGCTTATAACCGGATATGGCTAAGTGATTCATAGTAAAATCTTTCTCTTAATCTTGTGCCAAATCCTTTAATCCAGAGCGTTTTTCTTTTATGTGATTTTTGGAGGTATTTTTGGAGGATTTTTCATTCAGATTTGAGTGCCTTTTGGTGGGATATCTTTGTGGGGATCTCTCATAGGTCTTGTGTGACCATTCTCCTAGTGACCCTTCACCCACAAACCCCACGAATCGGCTTGGATTTGAAGTTCTTTCTCTCTACCTCCAGTTTTTGGTGTTCATCACGAAATCCTTAATTCCGCAAGATTGAGTGCGTTTGAGGCCTTCTTCCTTTAGGGATAGCTTCTTCTTGAGGCAAATCTACTTCCCTTATAATTTTGCTTCAATCCGTTGGGTGAATCAGGATATCGGTGATTTTGAGAAAAAAGCTCTATCTCTAGGGTTCATACCCTAATTCTTTTTTCTGGTGGTGAAGGCTTGATCTTTTGGAGGATATCTTTTGGAAAAAGCTTCTTTGTGTTGTTGAGGAGCTGTGGTTAAAATATCGTGATTTTAGGAAGTCGTTTCATCAAGTTTTGTGCGTGCTATCGGAAGTTCTGACCTGACAAAGGAAGTTCCGACCTGACAAAGGAAGTTCTGATAACTCGTTCGTTGGCTGACAGAGAGGTGTTTATCGGAAGTTCCGACCCTGAGCCGGAAGTTCTGATAATGAGTTTTTGACAGACAGAGAACCCATTATCGGAAGTTCCGTCCTTGGGATGGAAGTTCCGACAAACCTGTTGTAGGTTGCCTTGAGCTCGTTCTTTTTCTCGTTTTCTTTTGAGGTTGCTTCCACTTTGTTTCTATGTTTGCCCTAACTTGTTCCTAGGGTCAGTAGGTCCGTAGTGACTACGTGATCTTGACAAGTTTGTGTAGAGGTTATTCAAAGTGATTTTGGGACATAGGCCGAGTTCTCATCAGAGAATTTTTTATCGGCTCCCATTCACTCCCCCCTCACTGGTCGCCAATCCAGTCCTTCAATTTATACAGAGACAGTGATTGTGAAACAAAGAAGTTAAGGCCTTGTTTGTTTCCGTGGTAGGCTCCATGACGGCACACTTATGTGAATTCTGTCACCCTATGGAACCTCCTAAGGGCAAAGGAGCTATCGGCCAGACCACAACAATCAAATCATCTGGAAACTAACACCTAATGGGGAATACACGACGGCTTCAGCCTATGCGGCCCAATTCAACGGCTGTACAGCCTCGCCAAAGCTAGATTCGATCTAGAAGGCAGAATGGCAGGACAACCAACCTCACCCCAACGACATGGCCACATAGTGCATCATCATTACACTAGTGGGCCAACATCTCACGGCAACGCCCGACATCCCCTTCAAGGCAACTAGGAGCTTGGCACTCCTTCTGACCTGGGAGATCTGAACTGTAACAACAAAGTCTTCAACCACTACGAATCTTCGGCGGTGACCATCATGGCAAAAATTAAAAGTGAAGCATCGATTTGGATCGTTGCAGATGCGAAGGGCCTGGCGGCCCTCTTTGCACGCGAGTAATCGCTTTGTAGCTTTTACTTTCTTTGTCGGCTAGCCAGTTTTGTTCAAACTCCTCTTTTTCAATGAAATAGCCACAATCTCAATACCCATTAATTCAAAAATAAGTTTTTTTTAGTGGTGTGGTCGCGCCGTGGTGGCCAACCACCGACAAACCCACCGAACGGGTCGTGGCAGCCGCGTGTTTCTGCGCCGCAAGGCCCCTCCCCCACAGCGACCTCGGATTGAAATGCGACCCCCCCCCATCCCCCAGCAATACGAGAAATCTCCTTTCGCTACAAACCAATTTTTTAGTGCCTGCGCCGTGTCCATGCATGGGCTTCCGTGATGGGCCCTTCTGATGGCACCGACGTCCCTAAACTGGCGGAATGTGCATGTGGCGTTGGGAAGTGGCGGCGTGCCATGTACAATGAGCATGATATTGGGTTTAGGCTGGTGTATTCATCATGCATGTAGAAATGGAGGTGTGTGTTTTGGCGGTGGTAATGATCTCGAAGCATGCTGCCCGCTTCACGGCGCAAATGGATGGCCGTGGCGAGGAGGATGGCGGGGATGAGAAGAAGTGCTGAGATCTTGCTTCCCTGCATGGTTGTCTACACTAGTCATATATTTTGCTATTTTTTTTGAAAGGGGTATATTTTTCTATTCATCCAGATATACATTATGTCTAGGTGCATCGACAAAGGTATAACTTAGAAACACCAAAAAAAACTACAATTGGGAACGTAGGGAGTATGATATATAAATATGGCAGTGTATAGGCAAAAACTAAAGATGCAAGAAATACCAGCAACATTAAAATGCTTTAAACATAGGATAATTGGATCCACGCTTCATGAAACAAACGTCATAGCCTCGTTTATATCGTGTGGAAATTAATTAATGAGCTGCAGAACTGAGGCAACGCAACTTGTGTGTGGGTCATTGGTGATAAGGTTCGTGTGGACTAAATCTATTCGTGATAGATGAGATCTTGCAGAACTGCGGTTGATTTGGACATGAGATCCAGTGGTACTGAGACCACACATGATGTTATGTTTTCTTGTCCAAACGACTTTCAGTAGCAACCAATACGTACT
Organism: Cenchrus fungigraminus; assembly: GCA_036936925.1. Lineage (NCBI taxonomy): Eukaryota > Viridiplantae > Streptophyta > Magnoliopsida > Poales > Poaceae > Cenchrus > Cenchrus fungigraminus. The sequence goes on along the minus strand of CM072774.1, from coordinate 95,362,488 downwards.
CCGTCATTTATCTTTTGATAGGGATACTTCACCTTGACTCAATGACCAAGGAAAACAACCATTCTTATCATCTCATAAATGCAAACACGTTTTTTTCTTTGGCCATCCAATGTTTGCATTGATAACTCTTTGTTATCTTTGCCATTTATCACTGAAGCCCATAAATGGCAAATAGTACAATAATATGTGAAAATCTGATTTCTTGAAAATATCCCTATCGAAAGAGAATGGTGGGAGTATTTCTTTTACTTTGTCCAAAGATATCTCCACCACATCATGCTGCAGTTCTGGAACTCTAGAAACTTGCTTGTAACCTTTCATCCTCACATTGCTCATCGGCGTTTAAATGAAAAAGGAATCATAAACCCTAACTTGAGCACCCTAAACTCTATCATCGCCGAGCCCTCCAGCCGCCACTGTCATCCTTGATGCCGTCCTCCTCGCCCCCTCCTCCCATGCGCCATTGGTTTGCATCTCCTCCCTAGCGCTGCCGACCCACGGATTCGCTGTCCATACATTATATTAGCGCAGGAGCAAAACATGTATTTATTGACACAGACTCCATACATTTAATAGAACACGTGGAAAGCAGATGAATATGACTCAGAACAGACTGTAATTTTCATACTAGAATGGTATGTACAGAAAAAAAACTGTTTTCGTTCAAAACAAACAAAATTAGCAGTCCCTTATTACAGATTAGTTTACCTGAATTCTATCCAACTATGGCAGTGACCCATTAGGGACCGCACAAGAAAAAAGCCAGAGGGTTGCCTTCGGAAAAGGCTGGTGAAGAATTTCCATGAAGTCACGTCCACAGAATAAAAGTTGAACGTGGTCATTTAAAACATTGTCACACAGAATTAAAGCGATGGACAGTTGTCCAAATCATCGATTCTGACAGCAGTTGCACATCCACGTTTTTCATGTCTATAGAAAAGCATTCATATGTTCGTTGAATAGTGCCTGGTCCTTATAGTAGACGACAATTGATTCTGTATACCACGAAACAGAAGAAACATACCTGTTTATTTTAGTGAGAAGGTGGAAGAACAAGGCTAGTGAGTGCTGCAAAGAACATGATGAAAGCCATTACAGATAGGAGTGAGGGTTTGCGGACCTCATGTTGTTCTCCTCGGCTTGTTGAGATGGTGCCTATCACCCATATGGAACACACAAGAAAGGAAAATCCGGAGGGCACGTCATCGTCCGAAAAAGCTGGTGGAGACTATGCATCAACACATGTCCACATAAAATAGTGACGAGGTAATATCATAAAGCATTATCACACAGGAGAAGGAGATTTGTCAAAATCATCATTTCTGCACACCGCAGTTGCAATCCACGTTTTTCATGCGGATAGAAACCTTTCATATTGGTTGAATAAACCCTAGTCCCAAGTATACAATTTATCCTGAACCATGAAAAGGAAAGGGAAAAAAGGCCAGATCATCATTTTAAAATTAGCCACCAATTAAAGAGTGTTAGTCAGTTCCCATCAGGGCCGCTTGGAGTGCTAAATCTAATAAGCCAAGGCTCTAAGATTCAATAAGATAATTGATACTTAAGGAAAGAAGCATGAAGCGCAATTAAAATACAAAAATTTGATTCAACCAAAAAAAGTTTACCCAATGCCAAATGTGTATAGTGCAAGAAACGAAATCCTTGCTACTACACATTTTCTCTTTGGTTTCTCCATGTGTGATACATCTAGATTCAGTGCTAGCTTTGTATGATATATCCACTGTTCTGTTGGTTGGCATCAGTGAGAACGGCCCTTACACAAATTTTTAATGAAGTATAGCAGCTTTTATGAAACAATATACAAAATTGTTGAACATAACTGTTTAATGTATTAATGGAAATTGGTGCAGGAATGTCATGTTAAATTGGGATAGCTGGTTAATCTGTCAAAGGTCACTTCTGGATGATCGACCTCTAGTACTGGTCAATAGCCACCTTTAGTACAGGGTGCCCAAGTTGTACTGTGTGTTCGGTACTAAATGGCGACACACTATTTAGTTTTCTGGCCAAAAGAACCTACTTCTAAATACGCTATTTAGTACCGGTTTGTAACACCAACCGGTACTAAACTGCAAGCCACATCGCAGTGTTGCGGATGGTAGTAGTTTAGTACTGGTAGGTTTTACCAACCAGAGGATCGTGATAGGATCTGGCTTGTGTAAGGTGGAGGGTTTCGAGATCCGGATCGAATGTGTACATTTAAAGATGCTTTTACACTAGATTCTCATATGTGCTGCTTTGCTATCTATGCATGCTTAGAATTACGACATATGTAAGCAACTCAAATTTGGCCTGATCACTTTGTTGCCGATCCACAAGTGTTTCCAACAAAATGTTCATAAACTAGTTTCTAGTGCTCTCTTTACCGCTTTACTTAGATCGTCCTTGTAACGGTAGTGGCTCTTGTAGCTAGCCGTATCCCTCTTGAACCCATCTTTGATGGTCAACTTTGAGGAAACCCATCTAATGCGACTCCATGCCCTTTCGTCCAAAGGGTCGACCATGCACATCTTTGTCCCTATTTGATATGAACTATTCTCTTTCGCTCTAATGCTCAGTATGCTCCTATATCCTTTGTGCCACCTAATTGGTTTTAGCTATTCAAATGTAGGTTTACGATCTACTATGTTTTAGGCTCTCTTGCCGCAAGCCACTGCCACCCAGCCTCATCCAAGCCTTCAAAAGGATCTCTTCACCTGCGGCTATTGCTGCCTCACAATCTTGCCGACACGTGTCGACCTTCCCTCGGTACCCATCCAACCGAAGGTGAACTTTATGTACACTAGAACATTCGGCACGCGTTGCGCGCCCTATCAGGAGCACAAATGAAACAGCACAAGAACATTTTGATAACAGTAGCTATATCAGGCATCTCAAACTCATAATATAATTGTTCCAATGTATTGCATTACACAAATACATCTCAACTACTGTAAGCATAAAGTAAAGCACATGTAGTTTGAAGAAACCTTTATGAAGAGGAAAAATGATGCCTATTTATCTAGTGCATCTCTATATTTGAAAACTGAAATTATTCGACTATCTCTGAACTCACGACAAAGCATGTATGCAAGTCTGATTCATGTGTCATGCCCTCATAGGCAGACTCCGCAAAAATAGAAGAATGAACAAACATGTTCCAAAGAAAAGTGAAGGAATTTGAGGGGTAAAATCAATATCGATCAAATTACATGATCATCTCAAGATGGTCCCGTTTAAAAAAATTATCTCAAGATGATCATGTATGAAGATGACATCAAATAGATCACATGATTATCTTAGAACTGAGTTACAGCATATTTAAAAATCAGACACCAACAGGTATGAAGGTGTGTCATGTGAGTGACAGTTCTACGTACACAACAGTTTACTTTATCATTTCAAGGCACATAATTCATTCCTGAAGAACATAGCAATGTAGTAAATACCATAAAAATCATACACCTACAGGTATGAAGGTGTAATTTGCTATACTCTTCTCAATTATTCGAATAACCTTGTCTCTTCCTCTTTGAAGAAACATGCATTTACTTGTACGAACCCTGTTGTCCTTGAATTTGGTTGTGGTGCTATCAACAATCATTGATTTTACCATGTGAGTTTTGCCTACTCGCACTCTTCCTTAGACTGATGAACAAAACAAACTATCAGAAATCCTCATAGTCAAATGAACATTGGATGATGAAGTAAAAAAAAGATGGAGCAGATATGGAATTACCAAGGCAGTATTTTGCAATTATCCTGAACCTAATGAACTCATGTCAGTCTCTCTGCTAACCCGGACCCTGAATAAGCAAAAGCACAATTGATAAGAAATATGCAAGCAAATCGAAAGGGTATAAAAGAAAAAAATTATGTATACCTTTATGCCCATTTGATCGAACACAAATACACAATGAATTCAATGGATGGTGCTGGAGTTGAGGTCAATGACGCCAGCATCAGAGAGAACAGGAAAGCAGGATCGGGAATGGAGGCCGCAAAGTCCGCCGCTGTCGTCCCCTTCCGTGCGGTTGCAGGTCCGCTAGCTTCGAGCTTGACAGCTGCCTGAGTGCGCGTGAGTGCATCGGTTGAAATTCCTTCCATGCCTAGCTGCCCATCCTCCCCTAACCCTGCAAGCACACGAACCATAAAGGAAAGTGAAATCAGCAACGGACGCATCGTGATACGGGAGATCCGGTTCCCCCGACGCTGAGAAAGAGCGCACACCCGAGATGGTGGAAAGGAAGGCGAGCGTACCACACGAGGAACGTAGAGGAGCTGCTTCGCTGGTTCGCCCGTGAAGAAGTGGAGCCGCGCCGCCGCCGCCGCGCCCAGGCCGACCAGGAGCCGCATTGACGCCGACGACCAGGACCAGGAGCATCACGCATCGGTGTCGAGGTGAAAGAGGAGCACGGCGCCGACGACGGCTGCCGCCACCGCGGGCCAGCACGGGCTTCTCCTTCGTCTCGCCTCCCCTTCCCTTCCTCCACCGGCACCGGCCTCCGTGGCCCCTACCTGCGCCGGATATGGAGAGAGGAGGCAGCGGGGAGGAGAGGAAGACACAGGGCAGCAGAGGCCCAGATCCGCCGTTAGGGCCTGCACCGAAGGTGGCGCAACCACCCTCCGGCCGGGACTGCGGCGGCGGAGAGCCGAAGAGCAGGAGGGAGAGGGCGGCGACAGGGAGGAGGAGAGCAGGGCAAGAGGCGGCGGCGGGGAGGAGTGAGGTTACATTTCGGGAGGCGCCGGAGGGTGTTGGCCTGTTGGGGGTGGTGGGAGGGTGTGTTCGCAAAATGCTTATCGGGATTTTTGCAAAAACGACTACGTATTGCTTTTTTCTCTTCTTCTTGTCAAAGTAAAATTTAGAAGGATCCGCATGGAAAAATATACACACAGGTACTGTAGAGTTCGGTCATGTTGGATTGGATTGTGATTTTTGTAAAAACTGAGGGCGTTTTTGCAAAGAGAGCAACACACACCAAACGCGGCCGTGCGAGCAAAGGGAGCGCGCTCGCGGGCTCTCGTCGGGGTAACGTGGCGAGCAACCGAAGAGCCACCGATGCTTGAATTGCTGTGGTGCGAGGAAAGGGCAGTAGGTTTTAATAAACCCGATTGCTCAGTGCGACTTCTCTATTCGTCTGGCTATTCTATTGTAGTGTTTGGGAGATTACAACGCTCAAGTTTCATAATTTTTGAAATTAAAATATTCTTTATTCTGACGGTTATATGCTCAACCATGCATTATTATTATTATTATTATTTTAGACCAAATTAAAGGAACTTTCATTATTGCTCATGTAAATATTCTTTACACAAGGAGTGTGCTCCACAAGATCTGTAGATTCTGTAGAGTACGCAATACATTTGTTGATGTTATGGTGTGAAAATATATAAAAACGTATAAATGTATACATTTAAGGTTGGACACAGACGGCAAACAAATCGCACCCAGCACTCAATACATGTGCAACGTTCGGAAACATATGTCTGATATATGGACCGACACAACACCTTTTAAAATGTTACTCCCTCCATTCTTAAATATACAATTAATTTGCTTGTCCTAAATGTTAGACATTTAAGGACGGAGGTAGCAGGTAGTAATATGTATTGAACATTATATCAATTGTAAGAAAATTTATAGTGTACTAGGAGAGGTACTTCAGCTAGGTAGGGCTCGAACATTTTACTTATTATATTGTTTTGTGTCTTCAGAGCAGGAATCACATTCCGATCTTACAGTAAAATGTTGAAAATGAAAGGAAAAAATCAGTAACTTTAAAAGGGTATGGAATCAAAATTACAGTAGAGATTGAAACACAACAATATAAAAACAGTTGGATCGAACTGATAGCTCATCCATCGTTACTTTGGAATGTCGCAACCAGGTCATTATTAAGAGAAACGATTGTCCTCCACAAGTACTTTGCATTTCCTGTAGAGTGTGGTAGAAATCTAGGCAATTTACTCATTATTTTAATCCAGAAATTATTTAACATGATGACATATACGCAAATTGATAATTTGAATAGAACACATTCTAAACATGCATATTGAAAAGAACTTTGAAGAACTTCTAAACATGCATATTGAAGAACTAACACAAAGAAAAACAAGTGAATAAACAGAGGAGATAGAGACAGATACCCAGCAGTGGTGTTGGATGAACCCGATGGATCAACCATGTCGTCGTCGTAGCAGCGTAGTCATTGCAGAGAGTTGGGCAACGTCATCGTAGCAGGCAGTCGCGTGAACGCTCCCCAAAAACCAAATTGCTCGTACACTCCGAGCAGAGATCACGTACAGAGGCTTCGGTTCCGGAGGCACCTACCCTCTAGTGGTCGTGTGCGCGCAGGAGCCTGGACGGGGAATCCCGAGAAGCAGCAGAGGTACTGTTTGCGGTGTGTTTCTGATTTTTCTTCTGTCTACCGAATGAGGAGGGGCTCTCTCGTATATGTATAACCAGGCAGCAGGAGGCGAAGGAGCAGCGTGCACCGCCAGGGATGCCAACGGAACATACGGAACACGGAGAGTTGTCATTATGGTAACTCCAACACTTAGTTAGTAGTGCCTACCAAAATGAAAAGTCTCAGTCTGTTAGTTCGCCGCCTGCCTGACTGCCTCGCATGGCACGGCACGACACGACTCGACTCGCTCACTCGCCGCCAGCCAGCTAGCCACGCCTCGCCCGCACGTCACGTCACGTCACGTCACGACACAACACGACTCGGCTCAGCCGGCCGGCAGCGGCGGCGGCGCGCGCGCGTGTGGCACCCGTGAGCTCCTTCTCAACTTCTCTAATTTAATTGAAACGAATCCAACTATTTAAGCTGAGTATGAAACTCTTGAAATTCCCATCCGGTATTTTGTAGTTCTCAAATATTTTTTGTACCATAGAGTTGAAATTAAATTTTAATGGGCCAAGCCCAATTAAAATTCCAACAATCCCCACCAAACTCTAGGGTACACATCCGCAGAACATAAACTCTTTAATATATCAGTGTTTCGATGAATACTGTTAAGTTGAACATTCATCTAGAACTAGAACTTTACTCAAACACAACTATACAATGGACTAAGTCTTGATTTGACAGTTTTGTGTGAAATGAGTTCCATTCAAGTCCATTACTGATACTAGGCTGCAAAAGGCATCCCCTCTGGTTGAAGCATATGAATCACACTTCTGTGCCTTTTCATGAGAATTTAGAGATTACCCAAGTCTCATAAACTGTGACCAGCAGTCTGTCTCATATAGGTGTATTTCTCAATATATGTTCTGTAGGACAACATCTCAAATGAAATACATTAAGGTAAAACCATCCTGCCTTATAGAAAGGAAAGACGTGCACCAAAGATGAGTTAAAAGAAGGGATCTTTCCTCACAATCTACTACTAGCTTGTTTCACCATCCTAATTCACGGGATCTCCGATCACATAGGACAGGTTACCACTAAAGTAGATTTCAAGTGGGTCTCATACCCATCTCTCTCGATGCACTCTATCACATTACGTGATAAGCCCTTGGTAAATTGATCTGCCAGATTTTTCGATGTATGGACATAGTCCAATGATATAACTCCGGAGTTTCTCAACTTTCTGACAGATTTTAGCCGTCTCTTAACGTGCCTAGATGACTTCATGTTATCCTTGGAACTGTTAACCTTTGTAATCACGGTTTGATTATCACAGTTCATGGAAATAGCAGGAATTGGTTTTTCAACCACCGGTAAATCCAAAAGGAGTTCACGAAGCCACTCGACCTCAGCCCCAGCAGTGTCCAGTGCAACGAGCTCTGCTTCCATTGTAGACTTCGTTAAGATAGTCTGCTTGCAAAACTTCCAGGAAACAGCGCCACCTCCAAACAAAAACACATATCCGCTTGTGGCATAAAGCTCATCAGCATCAGAGATCCAGTTGGCATCACTATATCCCTCTAACACTTTTGGGTGTCCTGAATATTGAATACCGCAACTCATGGTACCCTTCAGGTAGGGCATCACTCTCTCAAGAGCACCCCAATGCGTATCTCCAGGGTTTTTCACAAACCGACTCAGCTTGCTCACAGCATAGGAGATATCCGGTCGTGTTGCATTTGCAAGATACATGAGAGATCCAATGATCTGGGAGTAGCTTAATTGATCCCTTGCAATCCTGCGGTTCTTACTCAAAGAAACACTGAGATCATAAGGTGTAGGTGAAGCTGTACAATCACTGTAACCAAAACGACTTAACACCTTTTCCACATAGTGAGATTGTAACAAGGTTACCCCACCATCACTATCTCTAGAAAGCTTGATATTAAGAATAACATCAGCTTCTCCCAAATCTTTCATCTTAAAATTGTTTAACAGGAAATGCTTCACTTCCTCAATCACTCTGAGATTAGATCCGAAGATCAAAATGTGTCATCAACATATAAGCACAATAGGACACTTTCACCCCCACCATGTCGATAGTATACACATTTATCAGCTTCATTCACAATAAAGCCCGCAGATGTCAATGTGTTATCAAATTTCTGATGCCATTGCTTAGGAGCTTGTTTAAGGCCATACAATGACTTCAAAAGTTTACACACTTTGTTCTCTTGACCATTTGCAACAAATCCATCAGGCTAATCCATATAGATCTCCTCCTCCAACTCTCCATTTAGGAAAGCGGTCTTAACATCCATTTGATGGATTATAAGACCATATGAGGCTGCCACGGAAAGCAAAGTTCGAATGGTCGTTAAACGAGCAACTGGTGAATAAGTATCAAAGAAATCTTCACCCTCCTTTTGTGTGTAACCCTTGGCCGCAAGCCTTGCCTTGTATCTCTCAATTGTACCATCAGACCTAAGTTTTTTCTTGAACACCCATTTGCATCCAATAGGTTTGCACCCATATGGATGATCAACAACCTCCCAAGTACTATTGGACATTATTGATTCCATGTCACTCCTGACTACTTCTTTCCATAAGTCAGCATCAGGAGAGGAAAATGCCTCTTCAATGGTTGTTGGAGTATTATCCACAAGATACACAATGTAGTCATCACCAAAGGACTTTGCAACCCTTTGTCTCTTACTCTTTCGAGTGACTACAATGTCATTCTCCTCTGGAGGATTTTGCACATGAGTTTCTTCAATTTGTTCATCGGAAATGAGATTATCATGCACATGGGAAATTATAGATTCATGATTAGAACTACTAGATGTAGATTTTATAGGAAATTCATTTTCAAAAAATGTAGCGTCTCTAGATTCCATAATTGTACCAACATGCATGTCAGGTACCTCAGATTTTATGATCAAGAACCTATATCCCACACTGTGAAAAGCATAACCAAGGAACACACAGTCTATGGTTTGAGGTCCAAGTTTGTGCTTCTTATTGATTAGCACATTCACTTTAGCCAAACAACCCAAAGTGCTCAAATAAGAAAGATTTAATCTTTTCTTTTCCCATTCCTCGAATGGTGTGGTTTCTGTGTCTTTCATAGGAACTTTGTTTAGGACATGACAAGCTATCAAAATCGCCTCACCCCACCATTCCTTGGATAATCCCGCAGTTTCTAACATGGCATTCACCAACTCTGTTAGAGTGCGGTTTTCCTCTCGGCAATCCCATTGGATTGTGGTGAGTATGGCGGTGTCCTCTCATGAACAATCCCATGTTCAACACAGAACTCATCAAAAGCATTGGAGAAATATTCCCCACCTCTATCAGACCTCAATCATTTAATTTTCCTTTCAAGTTGGTTTTCTGCTTCAGCTTTATAGGCCTTGAAATAATTTAACGCTTCATCTTTTGTTTTCAAAAGGTACACATAACAGAATCTAGTACAATCATCTATAGAAGTCATAAAGTATCTTTTCCCGCCTTTTGTCAAAACGCCATTCATCTCACAAAGATCGGAATGAACCAGCTCTAAAGGTGTCAAGTTTCTTGGCTCGGCAGCCTTGTGAGGCTTATGAGTTTGTTTAGATTGTACACATGCATGATACTTAGAGCCTTTGACATGATTAAATTTCGGGATTAAACTCATGTTTGCTAGCCGCGTTAAACATCCAAAATTAACATGACATAAACGTGAATGCCACAGATCTGTCTCATCGCAAACACTAACAGAATTCACGACATTATTACACACATCCATCAAAGACAAGCGGAACAAACCTCCGCAATCATAACCCTTACCAACAAATGTTCCATGTCTCGACACAACACACTTATTGGACTCGAAAACAACCTTGTAACCATCACGACACAACAAAGAAATACTAACAAGATTCTTCGTTATTGAGGGGACATGCTGCACGTGCTTCAATAGCACCGTCTTTCCCGAAGTAAGCTTCAGAATGACGGAACCAACACCATGAACATGCGCACGTGATCGGTTCCCCATCAGCAAGGCTCCAGTCCTACCGACCTGAAAGGATGCAAACAAAGATATATCAGCACACACATGGATATTAGCACCACTATCCATCCACCACTCAGGTGAACTACAGACTGAAAGAACATAGGGTAAAGGATTACCATACCCAGATGTCCCTCCTCCAGTCTCATTGATCACCATGTTTGCTGATTTCTTTTCCTTCACAAATTTGCTAGGACACGCACTAGCCCAGTGCTCAATGCTCCCGCAAACAAAGCATCCATCATTCTTTCTTGTTAGTTTTCTTCTTGAAGTCGGTGGTCTGTTTTGGCTTAGGGTTGTGACCTTGCTTTTCCTTATTCTTGTTCTTGAAATTACGAGATACATAAAAATTCTTTTTCTGTACCATGTTGGCAGCCGATGACTCAGGATCTTTCCCATTGTTGTCTTTTACCCTTGCCCTCTCCTCCACACCAAGAGTACCAATGAGGTCAGCCACATTGAACTCTTGTCTCTTGTGTTTTAGAGAGGTGGGCAAATCCTTCCAAGAAGGTGGTAACTTGGCGATGATACCGCCAGCCACAAACTTGTCAGGAAGAAGACATGGAAAATGTTCCAGTTCCTTAGCCAAAGCCTGAATCTCATGAGCCTGCTCTACAACGGAACGGTTCTCAACCATTTTGTACTCATAGAGTTGCTCCATGAGATAGAGCTCACTTCCGGCATCGGAAACTCCAAATTCCTCATTCAACGCATCCCATAACAACTTGCCAGATGTGTAAGATATGTAGTTTTTCTCATACTTGCTATGAAGTGCACAAATCACAGCGCCTCTGAAGAGGTTATCGGCAGCCCAAAATTTAGACTCCTCCTCGGTAGTCAAGTTTTCGGGCTTCCCCTTCGCGACATGATAGCAATGCATAGCAGTCAACCACAACTCCATCTTAGCACGCCAAGTCATGAAATTTTTCCCATCAAAAGCAGTTGGTTTCAACACAGCAGCAAACCCGGCAACGGAAAATTGCCTATAGTTTGGTTTTTGGATTGTTAGAAATCTAGACAATTTACTCATTTTTTTAATCCAGAAATTATTTAACATGATGACATATACACAAATTGATAATTTGAATAGAACACATTCTAAACATGCATATTGAAAAGAACTTTGAAGAACTTCTAAACATGCATATTGAAGAACTAACAGAAAGAAAAACAAGTGAATAAATAGAGGATATAGAGACAGATACCCAGCAGTGGCGTTGGATGAACCCGATGGATCAACCATGTCGTCGTCGTAGCAGCGTAGTCGTTGCAAAGAGTCGGGCGACGTCATCGTAGCAAGCAGTCGTGTGAACGCTCCCCAAAAACCAAATTGCCCGTACACTCCGAGCAGAGATCACGTACAGAGGCTTCGGTTCCGGAGGTACCTGCCCTCCAGTGGTCGTGTGCGCATAGGAGCCTGGACTGGGAATCCGGGGAAGCAGCAGAGGTACTGTTTGCGGTGTGTTTCTGAAAGCAGCAGAGATTTTTCTTCTGTCTACCGAATGAGGAGGGGCTCTCTCGTATATGTCTCGTATATGTAGAACCAGGCAGCGGGAGGCGAAGGAGCAGCGTAGGGCTCTCTCGTATATGTCTCGTATATGTAGAACCAGGCAGCGGGAGGCGAAGGAGCAGCGTGCGCCGCCAGGGATGCGAACGGAATAGACGGAACACGGAGAGTTGTCATCAAATCGAACTTCGTTTCATTATGGTAAGTCCAGCACTTAGTTAATAGTGCCTACCATGTTTCATTATGGTAACTCTAGCACTTAGTTAATAGTGCCTACCAAAATGAAGAGTCTCAGTCTGTTCGTTCGCTGCCTGCCTTGCACGACTCGACTCGACTCGACTCACCGCCAGCTAGCCTCGCCTCGCTCAGCCGGCGGCAGCGGTGCGCGCGCGTGTGGCACCCGTAAGCTCCTTCTCAACTTCTCTAATTTAATTGGAACGAATCCAACTATTTAAGCTGAGTATGAAACTCTTGAAATTCTCATCCGGTATTTTTTTTACCATAGAGTTGAAATTAAATTTTAATGGGCTAAGCCCAATTAAAATTCCACAGAGTGAAGGCAAATTTCTATTGTGGAACACTGAATAAGAGCAAACTAATAATCATCTGGAAAAGGGAAGAAAACTTTGCTTACAAATTTTATATAACACACGTATTTCATTTGCAGGGAATTTGGGTACTTTGGACGACAGTAATAATGACTCTATTTCTTTTCTTTTGACACTCAAGCTTACAGAATCCATGAGGCCATGGATACCTAGTACAGATACACGTCGATCTCGACGACGCCACCCTTGGCCAAGTCATAATTGTAGCTTCGGCTGTGGGCGTAGCCCCGCGCGAAGCGGAAACGGCCGGTGCCGCCGACGATCACCGACTCGCGCACGGCCAAGTCGGTGTCAACCCTACTGTTCACCACCAGTGAGCTCCCGGCGTGCTCGCCGGCCTCCATCACCAGGAGGAGGCTCAGGGCGTTCACAGAGCCGCGCTCCGCCACGCGCACGGTGAACCCCTGCGCCGTGCCCACACGTGGGCTGCCGCGCTGCGGCCCCTCTGTGAGGGCGTTGTTCATCACGGCGATGTCGCCGAACCGGCGCGACGATGTGCCTGTGGCGTTGTTGGGAAGAAGCGGCGGCCGTCCTGGTACGATGAGTGCGGCCGTCGGGTTTGGGCCGGTGTACTCGTCGTGCATGTAGAAATGCAGGTGTGTTCTGGCGGTGGCGCGGCTGTCGGAGCAGCCAGCGTCGTCATGGCGGAAGTAGACGGCCGCGGCGAGGAGGATGGCAGAAAGGAGAAGAAGTACCGAGATCGTGCTAGCCATGGTGTACTTTGTCTGCGCTGCTATCAGTGCAGTGATGACCAGGCAGAAAGATCGTTGTCTCTCAGAAATTAATGAAACTGAATCTTGTTCATAGATTGCGAAGTAATAGGCTCAATGTATACTGGGTTTGGTTGCTCATCTGTGCCTCTGTGTGCATACGGTTATATAGGCCCCTGGTCCAAAAAACGAAAGGCAGGCGAAATAGCAGCAATATTAGAATGTCTGAAAACATCAGGATTTTTACAATGATTGGAAAAATGTGAGCCGTTCATCTAAGAAATAATTATGTGGTGGAGAGATACGAAGTACCAAGAGGTACCGATAGAAAACCAGCCAGAATTCTCAAATACAATTTTTTATAGTTTTTAAGTACATTCTTCATATCAATGGTTATTAAAAAAATTTAAATAAAAACGAGCTTGGAAGTACCCACTGGTACTTAACAAATAACAATCATTGTCACAAATAAAGCGCCTCCAAAACTAATTGGACCCACGTACGCCTCGTGAAATAAGAGTACTACCCTCGTGTATGGCGTGGAAATGACTGGGACGACGACGCGACTACTGCAGGTCATTGGTGATAAGTTTCTGGTGGAACTGTGCAAGTACAGAACCTATTTCTGATGAATGAAATCTTGAAGAACTGCGGTTGACTTAGTCATCAGATTGGGTGGTACGGAGACAACACGATGCTATGCTTTCTTGTCCAAGCTACCATTATTGGAAAACTAAGCACTGCTACAGAAAACTAGTCACACGTTTTATCAGCAACGGTTTTTTAGAAACCGTTGGTGATGGTGATCCATGACCAACGGTCATCACCAATGGTTTTTTACACAAACCGTTGGTGATGGAGAAGACCACAGGCCCAAAAATCTTATCAACCCGAAGTCACTGTACCTCAGCCACGTGTCCGTCCCTCTCTTATCCGCTCCGTGTTTCCTCTCTCAGCCACATCTCCTCTGAAAGGATCTTGTGATGCCTAGAGGGGGTGAATAGGATCACTTAAAAATTTGGCACACACTTAGCAGCAGATTAGATCTCGGGTCACCCGGACTCAGTGGTCGGGTCACCTGGTAGGATCGGGTCCCCCGGAATACAAGGTCGGGTCACCTTGTGCAGAGAAAAAGAAATGAAAATGCTCAAGTAAAAGGAGAAGCTGCCAAAGTCCTTTGAGTCAAAAGGCCACTAGAGGTGCTAGGAACACCATGCAAGAGATGGTTAGACAAGCAACTTCACAAATATATAGATCGGGCCAATCCACACAAAGAAAAATTGGTGCTCCCTAAGAAACTCCATAAAGGAGAGGGTAATACAAACGTTCTCGGGTGCTCCACACGAAGAGAGCACTCAACGGGCAATGCCTAACCGTCTAGAAAAAGCTTCAAGAGTAACAAATGTGAATCGATGAAACTTGACCGCCACAAGTGCTTCTTGAGATGAACAAGCGAAGAACTAACTCAAGGGCCTCAATCTCACACCTGAATTGTCTCTCACACCCAAACCCTAAGAGAATCCTTGCTAGGAGAGCTTGGAGGGGAGTTGGGAGAGAGGGAATGAAGCTTGGGGGTGTTTTGAACTTAGTGGAGGCGGAACCTTAGAGAGAAGGGGGTGAAGGGGTATTAATACCTCTTCCCCCTGAACTAGCCGTTAGCCAACCCTGCGGCCCACCCGGACCCAAATTCTGGGTCATCCGGCGCGGCCCCAGACAGAGCTGCCCAGGGTCACACTACAAGAAACTATTTAATCTGTGACGAACTTTCTGCGACGTTCTCATAAAACATCACGAAGAGCACTACGTCTGTGACGTATTCCTGTTTTTCGTCACGGATGTGCACTGATGGATATTGAAGCCGAGAACACTGTGACGATTTGTTAAATTCGTCGCGATTCTACGACGTATTCCTGTTTTTCGTCACGGATGTGCACTGATGGATATTGAAGCCCAGAACACTGTGACGATTTGTTAAATTCATCGCGATTCGGCCCACAACGCTATGACGTTACAACACATTCGTCGCGATCAACAAATTTAAAAATAGTCATATTATGAATGGAAAAATCGATATATTGAAAACAAATCTCAAAAAAACAATAAAAAAGAGAGACAAAGCTTGGAACCGAACCTCAAGTAGACCTAAAACCACACGTACCATTGAGCTACAAGTCTTACTATGTACTCTTTTGATCTTAAACTTATTTGTACACGGATTTCTTCCCTGGCCGCCACATCCCTACCACATCACCTGCCCACATACGTCACGTCAAGTGCCGATTCACTCCAGCCAGCCGCCGCACCCCAGCCAGCCCCGGCCGGCCGCGCCCCGGCCACGGCCGCACCCTAGCCAGCTGTGGCCGGCCGCGCCCAGCCCGGTCGAGTCACCCGGCCACATCAGCCAGCCACGGCCGCGCCCCAGCCAGCCCCGGCCGGTCGCGTCCCGACCACAGCCGCACCCCAGCTAGCCGCGGCCGGCCGCGCCCAGCCCGCCCTGGTCACCCGACGGAATATTAAAAAAAAGAAAAAATATTGCGCTACAAAGAATCGAACCCGCGACCTCAAACTTAGGGAGCACAACTCCCACCACTAGGCCACTCCACCAGTTGTAGTCACTTCGGGATAGTTTTCTTTATATACAGTTTTGTAACCGGGACAAAAAAAGGAAAATGGGGCGTGGGTGGGTCTCGAACCCAGGTGGCGGAGACAAGGTTGCAGCACCTTACCACTGCGCTACGACCATGTTGGTGATTTATAATGGCAAGTTCACTTCATATACAATGCAATGGAGCTTCAGGACCACGTGGCAGCACTGGGATGGTCGAGTTGCTTCGCAGGGACCACGTGGCGCACGGTGCGCTCATTTCCCCCATCGTTTTTTCTTTTTAATCTACAATTAAAATTTGAAACTAGTGTTTCTTGGTCATAGTAACTCCAAATTCATTGATTCTTTTTTCTATTTTTTGTAAAATCACGATCTTTCATGAAATATCGTTCATTTGCATATTAATAGCTATTTCATTTATCTTTTTTATACAACTTCTTTTCTTGTACTGAAAGAGAATAAATAAAAGATATTTTTTGCATAACAAATGGTAACATAAGTTCATATTTTCTAATGTTATGATACACATAAGGTTGTAGCCAAGTTTGAGATTCATACGACTTTGAAAATGTAAATCACCACTCAAATCTCAAAGTTTGTGTTGAGTTATTAGAAACTATGTCAGAGATGTATCCATTTGTGAGTAGTGTATGTCGTCACTTCCTTGAAACCACTTAAATTTTTTATGGCAAGATTGTGGACCAAAAACATGTTGTTATGCCAATTTGTAGAATTTTTTGACCAAATTCAAATATTATGTGATTATTATGTTCTACTTTTGATATAAAAGTTTGAATGTTCCTTATGACTCAAATTGAATTTCTCATCAATCTCCTAGATGTGGGCTAGAATGGACCTTAGGCACCTAAATATAGTTTTTTTGAATTTTTTGAATCTTATTAGAGGTACATATAAATCAATTTGGAATTACTTTCGGTAAACATGTAGAAATTCATTTAAATGATAGGAATAAGCAAATCTTCTTGAAAATTCTTGAAACTCCTTGGTGACAACTTATATATTGTATTTTACATATGAAAAATGTTTTGAGGGTATGTAAGATAATAGTTTTTTCAAGTTACTTCACAAGGGTGTCTTAATTAGGTATTTAAAAAATAGAAAAATAACTTTTTTATGTGACAATTGGAAATCTAAATCTCCTAATACTAATAGGATAGTAAGGTTGAGGTTTTATCCAAATTTAAGGTGTCCATGGGGTAAAAAAGTAGTTGAGTGTGTACAAACTTTGAAGTTTGAGTTGAGTTGTATGAAACAATATGATGAACTATCTAGTTTATGAACAATGTATACTCCAAAGTTCACAAAATCTTATGAAATTTTTTTGTCAGGCTTTTACATCAACAAAATGGTTCTATACCAAGTTACATGATTTTTTGATAAGTTTTAGGTATTATTATCATTATTTTATAACAAGATGACTAGTAGAAGTTCGAGGTTTCCCTACAAGTCAATTGAATTTTTCTTCCGTCTCCTAGATGTGGCCTAGAATGGACCATAAACACATAAATATAGTTTTTCTGAATTTGTTTGAATTTTATTGGAGGTACATATAGGTCAACTTGAAAATACTTTTGGTAAGCACGCAGAAATTCAATTAAATGATAGAAAATAGAAAATATGTTTGAAAATTCTATAAACTCCTACAGTACAACTTATATGTTGTATAGTGTGTATAAAAAATTACTTGGTGTATATATGATCAATACTTTTATGAGTTACTTCACAATTGTGCAACCAAAAGAAAAAGAAAAGAAAAATATTAAGCTAAGCAAGGCCCGTTTCGGCCCAAAGAGCCCGATTATCTCTAGCCGTTCATCCATGATCCGATGGCTTTGATCGTGCTCGTATAGTATATAAACGGCTGCAACCCTAGCTCCCTTGTCTCCCCACCCAGTCCCCCCCGACACCTCCCCTCCCAATCCCGCCGCCTCCTCTCCCCTCTCCCCTCGCAGCTCTCCACTCCCCACACCGTCGCCAGCTCCATGGCTGTAGACGCCTTCGCTCACCACCGCCACCTCCTCAGATCCGCCGCCAACCACCTGTCGTCCGCCGCTCCCTCCTCCTCTCCCGGCGAGGCACTCGAGCCGCCTCCCTAGATCTGCTCGCTGGAGCCGTTGGACCCCGTCCACGCCTGTGATCCATGTGCATGGGGGCAGGGCGGCTTCCCTCCGTCTGCTGACGAGCCCCATCTCCCTCCCTGTCGACCCCTCCCCATCTCCCTCCCCGCGGTTCACTGCCTCCCCGCGTCCGCCTAGAGCCCCATCGCCTCCCTGCAGATCTCTCCCACCCACCCCCTTCCCCTCCCGTCACCTCCCTGCAGATCCACCACTCCCTCTCCTCCCAATCCCACCACCGCCACCCCACCCCTGCCGGCCGGTGGGCTCCGCAGCAGGTACGGCCAAATGGCTATTCGAGATCTGCGTGGAGCCCGGGTTTTCCAGTTTCTTCAGGGCTGAGCTCATCGTAGTGGTCTCTTTGCGTGTGCAGCGCGGCGGGGTGCAGTGCGGGGATGGGGAGATCTTCGTGTCGGTGGAGCCCGTGACGCCGGCTCGGCTGCGAGGAGGGGACGCCGCGGCAGCGGCGGGGGCCTCACCCGGGCAGAAGCAGCAGCTCAGCCCTAGGCTGCTCGATCTCCATGCTTTCGACACTGAGTTAATCCCCGATGTGAGCACAATCATCTGCCTTCTTTTAATCATTTCAGTTGCTGCTTATGTTTCGGTGACCTCGGATGGTCGGGATAAATCGTACCGTTTGAGAGTTCTGTTGAGATATATGGTTTAAGAGTGATTATAGATGCAGTCACTGAGGGCTGATAGTGCCATTTGTGGATGAATTCTCATTATTTTTAGTAATGTTAGTATGTTCAGTTGAAAGATTTGAGATCATTGTTGCACAATTATTTGTTTGGTTTATGCCATATGGTATCTGCATAGAACTGCTGCAATATTCAGGCTATATATAGCATACGCAATGTTTCACCTTTGTTTCTGATTTAGAAATTTGACATGTTACTTAATAGGCGGTTAAAACCTCATCTCATGTCTGGATTTCATTTTCTTGAGCAGTTCATCAGCTTCTTTGAAATTTGATTATGTGAGACATATTCTCTTCTACTAAAAAACAATGTCGGGATAAGGGAGTCTGATACAGGGCTGGCTCCACCTGGCCAGTGGGATTTGGTGTCTGATAAAAAGATGATGCAAGAAGAACAACCATTACAAGTATGTTTATCTGTTCTTTCAGAACTTAGCTGATAGAAAGGCATGTTTATCTGTTCTTTCAGAACTTAGCTGTGAACTGATTGCTTGGTTATCGTACTTATTACCAAGTTTGTTGTCCAAGCTTCAGATTATATATAGAAAACAAAATGGGTTATGTTGAGCTTGGCTGTCGGAAGATGCATCTGTTGAAACCTGCATTGCTCTTCACAACTGATTCAGATTATGGTTTCTGATTTAATTTTTCTGATAACTAACCTGAGAGCTAAGTAATCAGGGGTGGAGCCAGTAGAGGTGCATGGGTGTACAGATGCACACCCAATATTTTTGAGGAAAAAAAATCTAGTATGTATGCATATACATGCATGAACACTAGTAGTTGGACTAGACGTTGTTAGTAATATACATGCGTGACAGCCTGGATCTACATATGGATGCTGCTTTCATGTTAGTAATCATTGGCTAAGTAATTATTTAATCTTTATTAGTTTATACCACTTAATGAGAAATAGTTGCATGAGTGAAGATCAATTAGAGTACATAATGTTGTATGCTTGTGCTTAACTCTAGCTAGTTTGTGCTAGCTGCTTGTACTAGCTGCTTGGACTGACAGATAATGGTCTTTCCTTTTTTTTAAAAATAACCAGGAGCAGGAGGAGCAGCTGTAGGAGAAGGAGGAGCAGCTGCTCTAGCTACAGATAAGTGTCAACCTCTCAAATTTCTTGCCTTGTGTGTTCTTTGTTACTAGTATTTAATTCTTTAAGAGATTGCTTTAGCAGCCATTTTAAAGATTTCTCTGTTCCTTTTTGTGCTTCACGGCAACAAGTTGCATACTTTTAGTAGATTCAAGTTCCTGTGATAAACACTGATATTACATTTGTTCCCTTAATTTCAGAAAAAACTGGAGAAGTAGAACTGAGGTAAACTCTTGCTGGATGAAAACTTGTACCTGATGTGAACTCTTGCTGGATGAAAACTTGTACCTGATGTGTTGGATCCTCTTTGTATTTGATGTAATACTGGATGAAAATTTAAGTGTATCCGATGTGATGCTAGTTTTGTTTATTTTTGGAAATGATATCCATTGGTTGGAATTGTAAGTTTGAATGGGCTAAAAAACCTAATATAATTGATGGGCCAGATTTGTTATGGGCTGTATATCTACTGGGCTGGAAATGTGGTGATGCATCATCCACGTCGGCTGCCACGTCATCGTCCACGTAGGCTGCCACGTCATCGTCCACGTAGGCTGCCACGTCATCATTGTCCACGTAGGCTGCCACGTCATCGTTGTCCACATAGGCTGCCACGTCATTTTCCATGTAGGCGTCCACATCAGCAGCCACATCAGCATCCATGTTGGCAGCCACATAATGATCCATGTCAGCAGCAATCCGTGATGATTCAGATACGTCACAGACCGTGACGTTTATTAAGGAACGTCGACATATTTAATCAATGACGCTCATTCCACCACGAAAATTTAAATCGTCGCGGATGTTGATTTGCGACGAATTTTATTTAATCCGTGACAGAATGATTGCATCACAGAATAAATAGTTTCTTGTAGTGTCACTCGAAAATCCATTCCGGGTCACCCGAGGTACCCACATTAGTTAGAAAAACTAAGTGTTCAGGGGTGAAATACTATCTCTCAAGGATAGTTAGATCTCAAGAAGAGCACCTGCAACAAACCTCGATCAATCGACCTCACCCCCCATTATAGTACATTGTTTATTATACTCAAATTCAAATAAAAAATTAAATTAAATTGCCATTTGAGCTTCAACACTAATGAAATGAAATTGGGGGCCTTCCTTTGATCATACACATTTCTTTTCATTTATACCTGCACATGTCTGAAATAAAATCATCAAATGCCCAAATTGTGTTTGACATTATCACCAAAATAATTAGGGGCCTATATTCACTTTCATCCTCCCTCTCTCTTCTCTCCCACCCGCGTCGTAAGTGCCCAACCCCCTATCATTTTCTCTGAGTCTCCTCCCTCCCCCCCCTCTCTCTCACGCCCACCGCCAGCCTCATCCATGTCTCTCTCACCGGTCGACCTCCTACCTCACATAAAGATTTCACCACCCCTCTCCTCCCCCCCTCCGCGGGCACCACTACAAGAAAAACTGACATTGGTAACGGGAATAGATGGCCTTTGGTAACGGGCAAAGCGGCCGTTACCGATTTAGGGTTACAAATGAGCAACCAAAAGTAATGGGAAAATGCCTCTTCCTGACAACACGTATTTGTAATGGCCTTCTAACAAAGTTCGCTACCACGAGTAGTTACCGGTCACCGGTTATTTCTGTTGGCCCCATAGGGACCTTTGGTAACGGGTACAGAGACCCAGCCCATTACAGAAACCAAGGAAACGTAACGGGCATTTGCATGCCGCCCGTTACAAATACCTTTTTCCAAATTTCTCTCTAGGCCCTGTTGACGGTGAATTTCCGTCAACCTAGCCATGAGTTTACCTTCGGTGTTGGCATGAATTTTATATCTTATCCATTGGTACTAACCCCCTTGGTATAACAAATTCGTTCGTGCATGTCGGTTTCGGAGTTTGGTGTTTATGCAGGAATTTAGTGTTGAAAGCAAGACTTCCGGGTAAAGTTCATCAAGCACCTCGTGACAAGACCTTGAAGCTCGGTACAAGTCAAGCAATGAAGTGAACATGACTCCAAGAAGCCCAAGGACCAACCCGTGAAGATGGAAAACTCCGAGGACCTGAACAAAAAATGTTGAATCTTGCGGGACAAGGAGCTTCAACTAAACCGCGGAGAAACTGACGTCAAGGGCCCACATGTAGAAGGGAGAATACTCTAGAAGACTCGGGAGGCATCACCAGCAAAGGAGGCCGCGAGATGGGCCGAAATGGGCCCAGGCCGGCCGGCCCAGCCCATTTCGGGCCCCATTCGTGCCCCCCTTTGACCTAGCCGCCTCTCGGACTATTTATAGCCCCCTGGCCAAGAGCCACGCATCAACTCATTCATCATTCGCCGCCGAGGAGCAGAGAAGAGAGGGACACCATTCCGGAGAGGAGAGGGTCGAGCTAGTTGTCTAGGGTTTCCCTAGCCGACGTGGGAACCTTGCAAGGAAGACTACGTCGGAGTTCCAGGAGCTAGAAGCAAGATCAAGGTAGGATCCCGGTGGTGATCTTGTTCATGTATCATGTACTATGTTGAATTATCAAGTTGCAAACCGATTTCTAGCGATCGAGTGTTTCCTCTACGACTTTGATTTCAATTGGCTTTTCTTACTTTAAGATCTATTCTCGAGATAGATCATAGAGGGTTTTCTTGTAGCCGTGGTGGCTAGAGGTGCATGCCTGACCTTCCAAGAGATTTCAACTTGTCCATTGGAGTCGCCCTAGGCTAACCCGCACGAATAGTAGTGCGTTGTGACAGAACGGTGGCTCCAAAAGGTGGGCGTCTTCGGAGTTGGACAGGAAACCGTGATTTAAAGATGCTTTTCATGAGATTCAACTTGGCTATTTCTTCTTTGTTTGGAACTTCAACAAAAGCTTGATCCAATCTCTCTAGATTGGTTTTACCTATCCCTCTCTATCTCTTGCTACCTCCGACTTTCATAGATTAGATTCGTTTTTATGATGTTCTTTAGATTAGATGCATAAGATTCCCCTTTGAAGATCTAAGTGTTCTCGGCTTTAATAGATAGGATCTTGCATCACACATTTGTTCCACGGAGTCGATACCTTGGGTTCACACTTGAGGGAAGAAGGGTCCCTTGGCTACGACGGAGGACTTGTCCGCTTGCAAGTCCAAACGAAATTGGATACGCATATACACCGTCAACGAGCCCCTTTTTCTGGCACCGTTGCCGGGGAACAAGTGATCAAGATTTGATCTTTTATTGCTTTTTGTGAATATTTTCAGTTTTCTTTTGGTTTTTTCTTTTTGTATCTACTAACTTTTGATCATCCTCAAAATCTATCTAATCTAGTTTGACTAACCCTAGTTTTCTTAGATTTGTTTTTATTTTCATTTTGTATATATTTTGTTTATTGCTAACTCTAACAGGAGATGGACGGCTACCTCTCCAACAAACCCGAAAATTTTGTGGATGATCCAGAAAAACTTTACAGGCTAAGGAGACGTGAAGCACAAGCTAAAAAGCTGGAATTTGCAGATCCAAAAGCGGAGGCCGAAGGATCGTCGGAGTCTCCAAAGGAATCACCACCTCCAAGCCCTAGGGAGAATCAACTTCCACCGCTACCGATGGGAGAACAACCGCAGCCGGAGCGTAAGATCGGGGAGCTATGCACCCCGGACATCGTCGACCTACCAATCTTGAACCTCGCGGAGATTGGAAGGCCGTTCGAGATCAAGACCTCAACAATCCGCATGGTGCAACATTCACTCTTCACCGGTAAAGAGGATCCGAACCTTCACCTCCAAGCGTTCGTTAAACTTTGTCAAACATTCAACATGGATGGGGTGACTCAAGATCAAATGAGGGCAAGGCTCTTTCCGTTCTCACTACTCGAGAAGGCTTTGCAATGGTTCTACTCTCAACCGGCGGAGACCGTGCAAAATTGGGACACCTTGATGAGAGCCTTCATGAAGGAATATTACTCACCGGGTAAGACTCAAAGCTTGCGCTATAAGATTGCTACCTTTGCTCAATATCCTACGGAGACTATATCGGATGCAATCGAGCGCTTCAATGAGTACACTCGGGCAGTTCCACATCACAAGTTCCCGAAGGAGGATCTCGTTCAAAAGTTCTATCAAGGACTTACCATGGCGTCAAGGACGATTATCGATGCATCGGCGGGAGGATCCATCATCGAGCTTACACCGACCCAAGCTTTCACTCTATTCAAGAAGGTCGCGGACAATGACACATGGGTGTCATCCGGACGCCTACTTCTGGTTCAACCCACGGGGAATGTCAAGGGAGTCTTGCAAGTGGAGAAAGAAGATCTACTCGAAGGCAAGATCGATTCGCTTATGCGGAGGTTGGAGAAGATGGAGATAGAGAAGAAAGAAGCTCAAGACTTAAAGGCTGCCGAAGCAAGATCCACGTGTGAAGAGTGCGGAGAATATGGCCTTGTCCAAAAGGATTGTCCGGAGGAAGCCAAGATGTTTGATTACATGAGGAAGGGAGATTTGCCGAACTTCCGCTACGGGCAAGGTAGACCTCAATTTAATGCAAGCTCATCCATTCCGAATTCGGTTCCTCGTCGTATACAATTGAAGAACTTCATGGACGAGCAAGCTAAGATCAACAAGGACACCGTCACCAAGTTCAAGGCCATAGACAAGGTGTTGGAGAACATCGATAGCAAGGTGACGGAGGTCGGAAGCTCCAACCATCAAGTGCTCAACATGAAGAAGATGCTCGAGACGCAAGTGGGACAACTTGCCGGGCGCCTATCCGCTAATGAAGCGAAGCTTCCAGGACAACCTCAAGGTCCCGAGACGGCGAAGGCCATTCAAACTCATTCGGGGAAGGAGACCGAAGATCCGGAGCGTTCCGCGGGAGCAAGAAAGACTAAACCATCTACCGAGGCGGAGGAATTTGCTAAGGAGGAGGTTACCGAGATCGTCACCGAAGAGCCCGAGTTTGAGGTGCCGGGTGAAGACACGAAGATACCGCAACTTAAGCCACGCTACTTCCGAGGTAAACTCGATAATCATTTTGAGAAGTTTGTGGAGGTTGTGCGTAGGTTGAGCATCAACATGCCGCTATTGGACGCTTTTCAAGTTCCTACATACTCTCGCTACTTCAAAGATATTCTTGCAAACAAGTATGAGATAGCAACACTCGGGGTGGATCATGTCAAGATGTCCGAGCAATGTAGCGCCGCTATTGCGAACGGACTAGAGAAGCAAGGAGACCCCGGATGCCTGACGATTCCGTGTTCCGTTGGTTCGTTCAAGTTTGAGAAGGCATTATGCGACCTTGGAGCAAGTGTGAGCGTCATGCCAAGAGATGTGTTTGAGAAGCTACGCCTATCGGAGTTAGAGCCTACGGCCATGTGCTTGGAGTTGGGTGACAACTCCATTTGCTACCCTTTGGGCATTGCCGTGGATGTGCCCATGAAGGTCGGACACCACTTCATCCCCGTTGACTTTATGGTGCTCGAGATGGGAGAGAGGGAGAAGCCACCACTCATCCTTGGGAGGCCTTTCCTCAAGACCGTGGGAGCTACCATCAACGTCGGCAAGGGGGAGATCAAGTTCGACATCAACGGCGAGAGGAGTTCCTTCAAGTTTCGACCATGCTTCGAGGTATGCAATATGATCAAAGTTAAGTATATTCTGCCTCATCGTCGCGTTAGTAAGGAAGAGCCAAGGAAGAAGGAAGAGCCGGAGAAGAAGGAAGCGAAGGGAATCAAGGAAGTTGTTGCATCCGTCAAGATAAAGGAACAAAAGCCGCCTGTGAAGACCAAAAAGATGACTAAGCCGGAGAATAAGCCCGCGCCCAAGATGGTGCAGAAGTGGGTACCCAAGATTGCAACGCCCGCAAAGAGCGTTGATCCGAAGTAATCAAGTGAAGAAGTCTAGCCATGGACTATAAATGAAGCGCTAGGCGGGAGGCAACCCGTTTCGTCGAGTCAAGAATAAGCTACCGGGAGGACAACCCGATCAAGATTTTTCGAGTCTTTAAAGTAAGTTAGTTTTGAAATTTGCTACGCAAGACATTCATAGACTTAAAGTGGTTGGATAATGTTTAGAGTTATAAATTTTGTTTGGATATTTTATTTGGATCATAAACCCTTTACATGAGCCATCCTATGTGTTATTTGCTTCTTTTCGAGAAACCAAAACCAAAAAAAATTCAGAACCTATCTCAACCTTTCATCCTCTTCATGATGTTATGGTTGACTTGTTTTACATGCTAAAAACATGCAAGTAGAGCCACGCCATGTACCTAGATGTTATTTAAATTTCAGCGCATGGTAGGACTCGCGTGAACCTAGAAATTCAACTTTTGGTTGGTTTAAAAAATTCATATCCTTGGTTTCTCTAGAGTTAGAATTTTTCTAAGCCTCATTTAATTTTATTTCATTCAAAATCTCTCTCATTTAACCAAAATTAGAACCTAAACCTATGCCCCCATGATCAACCCAGGAAAAGCTTGCTCTCAACTAATGGAAGCAAACAATACCGGTGAGACCAAAATAAAAGTAGTCGGAAAACATTTTTTGACTTACATTTGTTTTTTATGCTTAAAAACTCCTCTAATTATATTTGAACTCATTGCAAGCTCTGAGTTTAATTTTATTTTTTCGAAATTAGAGGAGTGCTTAGCATTAAAACATGCTTAGAGGGAGGCAATTGAGTTAACTTAACTATGCATGCACCATGATGTATCACGGGATGCCCCTCCAACATTTTTCATCAAACCACATGCAAAGGACAAGCATGGGGGGGCAGCCAAAGCTTTGTTTTGCAGGAATCTCATGGAGGCATGTGAGGCAAGGGAGCATGGAAGTGACTCAAAGCAAAACAATCAAGTGGAGGGATCAATCATACAAGCAAAGGAGTGGACGAGAGCATTTGGGCGGTGCAACCCCGTGGAGCACGCGGTCACAAAGCAACAAAGCAAGCATGAGTGCACTGGAGAAAAACCGAGCCAAGTGGAGCAGCGAGGCCCCCAAGCCGGTCGGCCCAGGCCGGCCGGCCTCCCCCCTTTTTAAGCCCCCTGGTGCTCTCCTTCGGCAGGTAAGTCATTCATCCAGTTCCTTGTTCGTGTGCTTGAGCTCATAGTCCAGAACCACCTTAGACTTAGCCTTCCACTTCGAGTTTTGTTTCGTCCAACAAAATCCATCCTAAATCCACTCAAAGTCCATACTCCAAATAATATTTGTGTGCCTTGTTACCGGTTGAAAACCCCGGATATATTTGTGAGGGAGAGTGTAGCAACCATGTGGAAGAAAACTACAAGTCTTTTCACCAAGAAGAAGGGATCATCGTCGTCCAAGCCATCATCGACAACCTCTTTGAGGAGGCACTCGGTTTCCGAGTCTCGTCGGAGTATGGAGGAGGACACGACACCGCCGAGGAGGAACGACACTCTTCTCCTCGGTGGCATGAGGGCCACACGAAGCTCGTCTATGAGGTTCACCGAACCTCAAGGACGTACGGAGGAACCGCCCGTCCGACCTCGTCGCTCGACACGATCATCCGCTCCACCTCCATACGCTCCGCGGTACTCCAAGTATGGGTTTATCATCAAGACGGAGGAGGAGGAGGAGGAGAAGCTCACTCGCCTTGAGAAGAGGCTTGTGGCAAACGTCGACTTCGACGACCAAGCTCTCCTAGTGTTGGGTTTTCATACGGATTTTTACTACATGTTGGGACACCTAGGTTGGGTGCAATTCTCCAATGGAGTGTCGGCAAACACCCACAAGGAATTCGCCTTGGAAATTCTCATGACCATGGCGCCTATCCTTGATGAAGGAGTGCCGAGTCTCTCATTCCGTTTGGAGGGAGTTGAACAAGTGGTTCCCTATGAGTATATTAGGGAGTTACTTGGTTTTCAAAAGGGAGCCCCGGAGCAAGTGGATGTGCATGGAGGCACATTGGAAGGTTTTTGGAGTATGATTGCGAGAGAAGCTAACCGGCAAAGAAATAGTATCCGGAACCCCATCATCCAAGTGTTCCACTCATGGATGAGCAAGAGGATTTTGGGGAGAATGAAAGAGACTAAGATTACCGACATGGAGGTGAATTGGCTTTACTCGGCTTTGATTGCCAGGCAGCCAATCGACCCCACTCACCCTATGATCAACCGGTGGTGTTGTGAAGCAACATCGGGTTCGGGAGATATTGGCTCGGGGTGTTATCTCTCCATGTTGGCTATCTCTTTGAGACCGGGAATTCCAAGAAACCCGGAGCATCTCCTAGTCGGGACTTCCCTAGAAATTGATTATATGAAGCAAGGCAAATATATAAGTGGAGATGAGAGAGGAGGCTTCAAATTGGTCAAGGTGAACTTACCCCTACCGGATGCAAGATTAAGGCTTTTTCTTGAGGGGAAAGAAGATTGGTTAGAGGAAGGACTTCTTGTGCCGGCGAAGAAGAACAAGAGAGGAAGGATTGTAGAAGAAAGTTCTTCCGCAGCCCAAGAAGAAGGTGCGCAACAAAATTATGTGCCACCATTTGGAGGAATCCCGGCGCCGCCGAGTTACTACGGTGGTGTGCCAATGCAAGCATGGGGGAGTGGTGCAGCCATGCCCCCACCAAATTTTGCAGTACCCAACGTAGCCTTTGCGGAGCCATATGCACACCTTCCTCAACCACAACAAAGTGTGGCCATCATTGGAGGGTACGCTGCAAGAAGCGTGTTAATACTTGTGGGAAGCGCTTAATTAATATCTACCGTCCGTAGGGATGAAGGCTAGTACATTATGGAACTTTAACGAACTAAATTTTTGAGAGCATTATGTTTTCTCGTGTATGATCAAGTGCAGGGTTTAAGCAATGAAGGGCAACGATGATATCCATCGAAGGCTTACTCGAGGACGAGCAAGGTTTAAGCATGGGGGAGATGTTGATGGTGAATTTCCGTCAACCTAGCCCTGAGTTTACCTTCGGTGTTGGCATGAATTTTATATCTTATCCATTGGTACTAACCCCCTTGGTATAAAAAGTTCGTTCGTGCATGTCGATTTTGGAGTTTGGTGTTTATGCAGGAATTTAGCGTTGAAAGCAAGACTTCCGGGTAAAGTTCATCAAGCACCTCGTGACAAGACCTTGAAGCCCGGTACAAGTCAAGCAATGAAGTGAACATGACTCCAAGAAGCCCAAGGACCAACCCGTGAAGACGGAAAACTCTGAGGACCTGAACAGAAAATGCTGAATCTTGCGGGACAAGGAGCTTCAACTAAACCGTGGAGAAACTGACGTCAAGGACCCACACGCAGAAGGGAGAATACTCTAGAAGACTCGGGAAGCATCACCAGCAAAGGAGGCCGCGAGATGGGCCGAAATGGGCCCAGGCCAGCCGGCCCAGCCCATTTTGGGCCCCATTCGTGCCCCCTTTGACCTAGCCGCCTCTCGGACTATTTAGAGCCCCCTGGCCAAGAGCCACGCATCAACTCATTCGTCATTCACTGTCGAGGAGCAGAGAAGAGAGGGACACAATTTCGGAGAGGAGAGGGTCGAGCTAGTTGTCTAGGGTTTCCCTAGCCGACGTGGGAACCTTGCAAGGAAGACCACGTCGGAGTTCCAGGAGCTAGAAGCAAGATCAAGGTAGGATCCCGGTGGTGATCTTGTTCATGTATCATGTACTATGTTGAATTATCAAGTTGCAATCCAATTTCTAGCGATCGAGTGTTTCCTCTACGACTTTGATTTCAATTGGCTTTTCTTACTTTAAGATCTATTCTCGAGATAGATCATAGAGGGTGTTCTTGTAGCCGTGGTGGCTAGAGGTGCATGCCTAACCTTCCAAGAGATTTCAACTTGTCCATTGGACTCGCCCTAGGCTAACCCACATGAATAGGAGTGCGTTGTGACAGAACGGTGGCTCCAAAAGGTGGGCGTCTTCGGAGTTGGACGGGAAACCGTGATTTAAAGATGCTTTTCAGGAGATTCAACTTGGCTATTTCTTCTTTGTTTGGAACTTCAACAAAAGCTTGATCCAATCTCTCTAGATTGGTTTTACCTATCCCTCTCTATCTCTTGCTACCTCCGGCTTTCATAGATTAGATTCATTTTTATGATGTTCTTTAGATTAGATGCATAAGATTCCCCTTTGAAGATCTAAGTGTTCTCGGCTTTAATAGATAGGATCTTGCATCACACATTTGTTCCACGGATTCAATACGTTGGGTTCACACTTGAGGGAAGAAGGGTCCCTTGGCTACGACGGAGGACTTGTCCGCTTGCAAGTCCAAACGAAATTGGATACGCATATACACCGTCAACAGGCCCACTAGTCAAAAGTTGTAACAGCCTTTAACTAATGCTTGTTACCTTTATGAAGTATCTGCAACGGTCCTTAATGTAAGATCATTACACTACATTTTCTACATCGGAGATGTGTAAAATACAAGTCTCCTTTAAGATGGTCACACGTGGCCTGACCAAGATAAAGGCGACTCGGGTTAAGAACCCATGTCTCCTATGTCCCAACGAAAGGAGATGCTTCTTGTCAACGCGCATCTCCCCTGTCTCGAAGAAAGGATACGCGTGCTATGTACCCGTGTCTCCTATGTCTCGACGAATAGAGACGCTTCTGGTCAACACACGTCTCCTCTATCTCATCGAAAGGAGACACATTCTGTGGACTCGCATTTCCTCTTCCTCGATGAAAGGTGACGCTTCTTGTTAACCCGCGTCTCCTCTGTTTCGACGAAAGGAGACGTGTATTAAAAAGAAGCGTCTCCTTTCTTCGAGACAAAGGAGACGAGGGCCCACAACACGCATCTCCTACGATCCTCCTATGCGCTCATTGCATATGCCACTAATTTATTTAGGTCCAGCATCCAAATTCACAAAATCCTTAAAATTCACATGCATCATCTGACAAAATTCTTCATAATCATATCACAAGTAAAGAAGCATCACTGGCTTGACAACAATATCGAAAAATTCATATGATAAGGAATAGTGCTACACAACACAGGCCTGCTTTGTTAACCTCACGGTTTAAGATCTCAACCAGAGTTGTATCATCAATGTGAAATTTTCCTGAGGGTTTGATCACCTATTCCAAGGGGAATGCGGCAATTTTATCACGAATGTAGACCAGCGTCTCATCATTCAAAGGTCCTGCCGGTACATCAAATTCCTGAATATAACAATGTCAGCAGTCAGCACATATAGGTGGTTACCAAACATGTGCAGTGCTAATAAGCAAGAACTATGCAGTTCAGTTGCAGGTGTTACAAATGCAGATCCAAAGAAAGTAGCTTAGGGTTGAACCTCCATAATTCCTTTGCTTCAATCATTTGATAGGCAGTATAGAAGCCACAGAGTTTGTCACCAAGTTGTTGGTGGCACTGCGATAAATGTATAAAGAAAAACAGTGGTGTGAAGAAAGAAACTCAAGCTTTAGTACTACCATCCACAGGAAGGAAATAAGTAATACGTACCTTAACATTCATGTCATGTCTCAAGGCACGACGGGGCAAGTTCTTGTTGACACAGTAACTATTCCAAGCCCTACAACAAAACATGCAGCAATGGTTAGGGCACTATTAGTAAACTCTGCAGAGTTTGTTGAGGAAGTTTGCAAGTTAAGAAAGAAAGAACTTACTCATCAATGACATTTGTCAAAAGGGAACAATCACCATCTTGCCCCAATGAATCAAGATACAAGACCTTGTTGTTCCTTAGAAGGATCACCACTGCAATCTAGTGCCCACAATGTTATGCGCAATCATGATGATTCGCTTTTTAGCATATAGTTGGTAGGCACATCTCATATACTCCACATAAAAAGAACATGAATAAATTAACATTGGCTTGCTAATTGATTCAGGATCAAATAAGGCTACTGGATTCTTCCTCCTCTTAACTTCTATAGACATATTCCTCATATTAAGTAAAAACAAAGTGTAAGGATGCAAAATACATGGTAAAGATGAACTGAGGCAAGAAGCATATTTAGATAGAAAATGATTAGTGAGAAGCAAATTAAATTTTCAAGAAACTTACAGGATGAAGCAGCAGAGAAGTGACATATCCAAAGCATCCAACTTGAAGAGATCATAAAAGTCACTGATGCTCACACTAAAGTTATCGTATTTATCCTTTGCCAAATATTCTTTCATAAGTCACCAGCCGGGCTTCAACAAGCCCATAATTGGAGCCTCATTTTTATCCTTACAATGGTCCATGAAATATTGGTGGAGATCTCAGGTAGCAGGAGATGCTACCTTTAGTTCAGCAGCACTGAGACTAGGCGATCCAAATTTCTAATTTGGGTTAATGTCAGTCCAATGTTTGACCGCCTTCTTCTTGGCGTTTCTCTCGGATAGCTTTCTGGTAGGCTTCTGAGAGCTTTTATTTTCAGCAAGTTTCTTTTCCCACTGCTCTAAGTTGGCTGCAGAAGGTTTCAGATGATCGTTTACAGCACTGCCAAAGGCTTCTTTAAGATCCTTTGGTCCAAGGAATTTCCTATCAGCTACATGTGGTGTATCACCAGGAGCCCTGGATGTACCTGTGGCTTTCTCATCAACAATTTTTTTAGAATTAGTTGTGGCATAACTCTGAGCTCCTACTTTGGTATCATTGTTATTGCCTCTTGCAGCATCCTTCGAAGGGGCATTGCCAACACTCTTGGTTGCTACTGTAACTTGTTTTTCTGCATGATCCATTGAACCAACAATGACAGTGCTATTAGGCCTAGATGTAACTGTGGCTTTCTTTGAATTCTCATCGACAAATTTCTCAATTGCAGTGGCATGACTCCGGACTCCTACCTTGGTATCATTATTATTGCCTTTTGCATCATCCTTCGAAGGGCCATTGCCAGCACTCTTTGGTGTATCTTGCTGTTGTCGGGATGGATGTTTTGGAGGAGGAGGAGGAGGTGGGGACGAACCATGTGGGGAAGGAATCAGTCCCGTAGTCTGTGAACTAGAAAGAATCTATCGGACAGTTTGTGAACTAGATTTTTTGAATTGACGATAATGTGACGCCTCTTCCACTGTATCCTCTAGTATAGAGCTTCTCCAAGTTTCATCACCTCGTCATTAGGAGAGTCTTCTAGCACATGATCCGTATAGGCACCAAATACATACTTCACTTGCACCACAACACAATCTTCATGAATTGGGAGTGTCTGTAGCACAGTATACTATGGATGAACCACACCAATTGCAACATTAAATTCATGGCCCCCCAACATGATTATTAGGCCACAATCTGTGGGTTCAGTCAACATGCCTATAAGGTCTTCCTATGTAGGAATGTCAGAGTACACCTCCATCAATGGTGTTGTAGTGTCATTCATCAACCCTTCACCTTAACATCACACACAGCTGCTCTTCCGTCCGGCGGGTGAAGGGCTTCTGTGAATGGACATTGGTACTTGGTACCCTTGGCGTGCTAGCATGGCCATCGTCTCAACCTTGAGTTCTTCCATGAGTTATTTCTTGAGTAGTTCAATATCAATTGATGAGTTGGTCCTCATCCTCTTCCTCTTCCTGTATATGGAAGCGTGTTGAGGCCATGCGTACTTCCTGCCCTGGTAGATGGAGACACCACGCACACGACCTGGTTGTTCGGGGCCCAAATACTGACTTAGCACATCATACTATCTCTGCCATTGTTTCATTTCTGAAGAATCAGCATGTGCATTCTTTTCCTGGATGTCTCTAGCCAATTTTTCATTTGCTTCTTTGTTCCACACTATCACGTCAACGCCATCTTTCACCACTAACTTACTCCTTGCTCGCAGCCAATTCTTGGAATGATCATCAGGGTAGGCGTCATATGGGTTGGGGATCCCAGCTATAGCTAATTTCCTATCCTCTTCATATCACTATGGTAATTTCCCAGCATAACCAGTTGGACCCATGTTGTGATCCTGTGTGTTTAGTCTTCGAAGTTGTTTGAACCTAACACTAACAGATGAGGCATCCTCGGTTTCCTATGGTTTCACGAATTCATTCCACTATTCCGACTCGATAAATGAGTGCTTTGTAAATGGATCAAGTCCTTTTCTAATAAAATCTTGCTGAAGCTGAAATCTGAATTGTCTGCATGCCTTGGCTGCCATCCAAAATCTATAACTTCAAGTGTTTCTGCAGATACTTATCAAACAAGTACCAATTTTGTTCCTTGCTTGGTTTTTTGATTTCTGGCAAATGCAAAGGTATCTTTTGTTTAGCAATGAGCCCCGTAAGCGTCACGAACCTGGGCTTTTGTATCAATGGTACTGGCATCCCCCTGCCTGAACCTTAGTGACTACCATTGTGTCTCATTGCCACTTTGGGGCTGTCCTTGGCTCTCTGGCTCGGCGCGCAGCCTCACCGCCATGCCCTTCTTCTTTACTACCAGTGGCATATTCACCGTCTTCATCATGTTCAACTTCTTCTTCATCATGCTCAGGTCTATAGTCACTGTCAGAGTTATCATGTGAATTAATAGTCAGTGGATTATGACAAAGGTGCATAAATGTTTAGACATTACAAGAGCACATTAAGTGAAGGGGCAAAGTAAAATCAAGGGATTATGAAATTTAAGAGCATATGCTAGCTAAGCAATAATTGATTGATTGCACAATTATTCAGCTCAGTGTCTAAGAATAGCACAAAACGCAGACCATACTACTTGTTAGAGTGGCGCAACGGAATCCGGCCCGGCCCGCTATACCCACGAGCCGGTGCCAACCAGGCCTAGGTCCACCGGAGACCACAACAGCAAGGCCCTGGGCTTAACTCAACCCAAAAGACTAGCCTGATGGGTGAGGACTGCCCCCACCTATATGTTGCGCTCCCCCACCATCAATTTCTGATGTGGGACTAACCCAACAATCTCCCCCGTCACACACTGAGCCCAACTCTTCTATCACAACCATCCGTGTGATCTCCCGAAGACGTTATCCAGGACCTGAGTCCAACTCTCCAGTCACAACCATCTGTGTGACCTTCCAGAGATGTTCACGGGCTCCCCTTTCACCATGTGACCCCAGAGATGGTTTTCCAGGTTTTTTCAACCATCGGCTCTGATACCAATTATTAGAGTGGCGCAGCGGAATCCGGCCCGGCCCGCTATACCCACGTGCCGGTGCCAATCAGGCCTAGGTCCACCGGAGCCCACAACAGCAAGGCCCTGGGCCTAACTCAACCCAAAAGACTAGCCTGATGGGTGAGGATTGCCCCACCTATATGTTGCACTCCCCACCATCAATTTCTGATGTGGGACTAACCCAACGCTCTCCCAGGATACATGCTACAACAGGAGACAAGTAGAGCACATTTTTAGTTAATCATGCATAACGGCTAAGAATTTATCTAATCAACACCCACAGAACTGTGTACAAGACCATACACATGAGAAAACAATTACAGTAAGTAGTTTAGCCCACTATAATTTCATTGGTTTTGTGGTAAACAATTAACATAAATGCAAAATTTCAGAAACCAAAAATTTAGTTCAGGCTATGCAACCTTACCATTTTAAAGAGGAAGATGATTGCTACCTGTGTTGCTGATGAGGTACTTATTCAACTTGGAGAAAATGTCCACGTGTACATATGGAACAAGAGCAAAACCAAATTATAAGAGTGGATCTAGAGGGAAAAGCTAAGTATGTATACCATCAACAACTAAACACATTTTACTTATACAAAGTACTTGGCCTGATAATTAATTGAACCATGTAGTGCCACCACAACGGGGATTACAGGGCACAAGCGATACGAAAGAAATCGCCCATGCCCATACCACTCTAGTGGATTTTTGTTGGCTATGCTTACACGGTTCAACCCATCATTATGCCAAGTATACCATCAACAACTAATTATATAATCACCAACCACAAATCACTGACATTGAAGCAATGCCTCCAAGCAAACTAGACATCTATACTATAAGAGTTGAGCAAATTGAAAACAGTTCTCACCCAAGTTTAAGTCTACCCACCTCTCATAAGAGCCCCACTTGTCAGGCCAGGCCCACCCAAATTTGCTTCACCAAACCATGTGGGGACCAAAAAACGAGGTGCTAGAAATTGATTCCACCGAATCCCCTTGTTTTTTGCACCCACCCCAGTCTTACCCACCCGCGTGTACCCACCCGACCCACAGCCGTCAATCACGGCTATTGTTTCCTTTCTTCATTCTTTTCTCAAGGAAAGAGAAATTGATTGGCATGATTGATGGCATGACTCAAAAGGAAATACTCAGGTGCTCATTGGTGTGATTGATGACACATAAAGGAAAGGAAAAACAAGGAAAGAATCATTGTGTGATTAGATGAACTAAGGAAACAATTGTTGCGCCATTCATAAATAGTTAGCAAGGAAAGATCAATTAAGGAAAGATTCATTGTGTCATTAGATTAACAACATTCAAATGCAATTAGATGGACGCCATGTATATGCAAATGATGTTTTGAGGCCTTGACAATTTCCTTTTGAGTTCAATGCCATCAATCACGACAATCAATACTCCTTCCTTTTTTTTACTCCCCATGTCCCCATAAAACTCAATTCTCTCCACCCCCATTCCCATATCCACAAGCCCTAGCGCCACCACCACCTCCCCGCACCTCCTGCACCGGCCTCCTCCTTGCGTTGGCTCCCTGCAGGCATCGACCCCTCCTCCCGTCGGTCTACTGCTCGGCGTGGGCCTCGTCTTCCCTGCCGGCTGGTGGCGAGCTCCCCCGTCATGGATCGAGCATGTGGGTGGCACGGTCGACGGATGCGTCATATGTTCCAATATCATCCACCAAAACCCCTATGGGTAAAACGGATGATATGGCATAATTTTGTGTCGATATTGTCTCATTAAAAACTTTATATGAGAAACCCTAAGGGAAAAAACTCATACAAAGAAAAGAGTGCAATATGATGTTTTCAACAAGTTATTAATCAGAGAGACGAGAGACTCTCCCCCTGAAACTTGCAAAACTTTTCATACCGATGTAATCAAAACATAAGAAATATGGAGTATGGTAGACTTTGTGAATATCTCTCCGATCACAATACTTAGTTTGCAAGTATTTATATGTCTATATTTATGTAAAGGCTATTTCAATGATAATTTGGGGATCTTATAGATAACCAAAATCATAATATCCATGTAATTGGATCTTAGATTATATCAAGATCATATGTGCTATTTTGATATATCAAAGATATTCTCAACTTCAATCTACTAATATTTGGTAAAATAGCGATGCTACTAGATAGTATGTTATTGCAATGATAATATCCGGCCGGGAACTTTGCAATATATATACTAGCGCATAAATAGCATAGAGGCATAATTTTGTGTCGATATTGCCTCATTAAAAACTTTATATGAGAAACCCTAAGGGAAAAAACTCATACAAAGAAAAGAGTGCAATATGATGTTTTCAACAAGTTATTAATCAGAGAGACGAGAGACTCTCCCCCTGAAACTTACAAAACTTTTCATACCGATGTACTCAAAACATAAGAAATATGGAGTATGGTAGACTTTGTGAATATCTCTTTGAGATTATCACAATACTTAGTTTGCAAGTATTTATATGTCTATATTTATGTAAAGGCTATTTCAATGATAATTTGTGGATCTTATAGATAACCAGAATCATAATATCCATATAATTGGATCTTGAATTATATCAAGATCACATGTGCTATTTTGATATATCAAAGATATTCTCAACTTCAATCTACCAATATTTGGTAAAATAGCGATGCTACTAGATAGTATGTTATTGCAATGATAATATCCGGCCGGGAACTTTGCAATATATATACTAGCGCATAAATAGCACAGAGATAATGGACCACATGTCCCAATATCTCATCTCAATCACTATGATATAAAACAATCTTCCTCTATCATGAGGTAGAACTACCATAAGATTCCCTTTCATATTGAGTCATTCAATACGATGTGGATATAGATAGCTTTATAATAAAAACCTAGGAGAAGATGTTTGGTTCCTAAATGTAAAATAATATTTTGGTTTAGGTCGTATCTCCCATCTTTAAACTCCGTCTTTAGATTACAACGTGCTCTTGACAAGTATTCATTACCAATGATGTCAAGATTGTTGACAATCATATAATACTAGGAAATCCAATCAAGAACTCCAAAATGAACACCATGTGTAACCAATTTTGTATCCTTTCAATTTAAGGAATAAAGTCGATTGTACCAAATTCGATTGAACTACTTTTAAGCCATATTGACTTAAGCAATACACAATATGTGTTGCGCTTTTATGTATGGGTGTTTGGTATGTGAACTTCTTCCCGGAAGCTTCACAAATATACCAAGTCAAGTGATTATTTGCAATCACTACATCTATCAACTGCAAAGATAGATGCTTTTGTACTGCCAATCAAAGTTAGTATCGGAAATTTATAATTTACTATGGAGAATGGCTGCATTGAAAAACAATGTTATGGGCTTTGTGTAAACCCCTTATGCTACTAGTCTTGCTTATCTCACCACCATGTTGTTCTCAATCCATCCTAGGATGAAAACACTTTGTACCCACAGTAAAGGTACATGAGGTGTTAGCTTTACAGCTCCTAACTCCTCTTTTCTGGTGATTAAGACTATCTCTGTATGTATAACTCAACAAGTTCCAGTAAGAGTGACAAAGCACCCTGCCTAGGTCTTATTAACTGGATAACTTGGAATATTGTATACAATTTATTCAGAGAAGTATGTGTCGCGACATGTAGCCTTTATATGATATAATCCTCTAGTTATCTAAACTCAATATACCCTGAGTGACATATCGCGATTTCCCAAAGCGAGAGTCAGGGTTTTCCGATATCCCAGCATCAATATTTTGGTGCACCTCTTAGCTGGGTTTGTGGATGATATTTGTCCACTGGGTAATAATCAATATTTACCCACAAGGTGTTGCCAACCATATAGGTTGACCTGCATTTACTATCTTAGAAGAAAAACCTTCTATTGCTAGCATGAGTAATCCTGCTTTATGGCCATACTTCTCCCCCTCTTATTTGCAATTGGGAGTCGAGTGGTTTTACTCAGTACCACTACTCTTTCTGGCTCATACGTGTAGCAGATTAACAATCAGTAAATGCATTTGGCAGTTTGTTTGCAATATTATGCAAACCATTAATTGATTCATTTTATTTAGTACGTGATCCTGAGCTTGATATGCTTTGTGCATTCCAAATATTTTCCAGGCATTATATACGGTACTACTAATCTCCCCTAATGCTTGGAAAAGCTCATTTATTATAAAACTAGCATACAAGTTGTAAATAGATCCTCTCTAAGAGATCTAGATACTGACCAATCGACGGAGATTTGAAATCTCAGATTGATCCCCAGTTTCCTATGTTAACACATCAATGTATGCTGCGGTGGTGAGATTGGTACATATTCAACGTAACCTAATCTTACGCAAATAGGAAATCTTCATGGATTCCCACGTACTAAATGCATATGGGGGTTATGCAGTTAATCATAAGTCAGGAGTGTGTATGTCTACCTGACTCCAACACGAAGTTGGCAAATTGCAATTTATGAATTATGGTCCTGCTATGACATCAATGTCATACTTATAGATTCCAAATTATCCTTTTGGATGTGTAACTAAACTTCAGTTATATCAAGCAATCGTCATTGAAGATACAAAAGTTTAGTAGTGTTCAGGATAATGCTCATAACAAGAGTTATTACCTTCCAAATACAAGGCTATGTGTGGTGACTTCCACACTGTAGATTATCTCATAGATGTATCTATACAATCATGAAATGCCTGAACTGTCCAGATGATCTTTGTGTCGGATTCAAAATATTCTTTCGAATATGATCTAGGAATCTAAGTCAATTTGATTTTAAGATAAGCGGGTCTTAAAATCTGTTTCCCTATGGTACTTACCATATCCATACTTTGGGGAAATGCTGACCAAAGAATTGCTGTTAATTTTTTCACACATCTCTTTGGATGTCTAAGTTGATCATTCCAAATCTTAAATAGATCAACAGTGTGAAAAAAATCTTATGCGCAACATGTTGTACGGGGATAGTTGTATGCATAATACAACCAAAATGAGACTTATCTCATTACTTATGTGCCATATCTAATGTCGTATGTTTGTGTTTCTCTATGAAAGCACAAATGTACATTAGGCATATATCAATCCCTATTGGATGATTCCCGTACAATCTATATATGACAAGAATTTGATAGAATTTTTTGTCAAATATATAGAAATCCATAAATATTGTCAAGTATCAAATTCACCAAATGATACTTACAATAGTTATGACAACAAATGTTACAACATATTCCGATGGACATTAGAAACTTCCTAGGGAGCTTTAAATTGAAGATTGAAAACCATTCAAATCTTTAGTCTTAGCTCCCTATTATCCCTTACTATTATGGTATAGATCAATTTCAAATTTAAGAGTGTGAGATAATCATAACTTAGTTGCACATTAGGCCTTTTGTTTCCTCCATTGGAAACAAATTGTATGAACAATATGATCGTAGTCTTAACGACAAGCAAGTTTTAGCGTTCATAATACTCAAGAAGAGTATGCCATAAAATATGTGCATTTCCTTCCATAAGATATTCTTATCGATAATCTGTATGGATGTAGTACCTTAATAACAACAAAGTACAATTTCTTTGATCTATAACAAATAACCCCTAAGTGAGGGTCATTAAACTCTTCTATTAGTTTATGGGATAAACCAATAATAATGTCCAGTGTCCATGTTGGATATTGATGTTATCAAGAGCGAGTTCAACAAACTCCTCTGAAGTCAATATCCAGAACATGTGACAATCTATTGATTTAATGAATTTACAATTAAGGTAAAACTCAAAATCAGTATGGTAATGTTGTAGTATGAAATGCAATATTTAATAGGTGTATATCTTATCATAGTTTTGGATTATTGTAAGTAGTCACAAAAATGTGTAGACCATACAATTAAATCATCATAAATTGTGGCATACACAAGACAAGATAATCTCGATGTCAAAGACAAATAGTAGATCTTTATAGTAGGCAAATATATTATTGCCTAAGCACGGTCTCAGGCTGAATAATTCACGAGGAATTAGACGCAGCCAGTGCATTTAGGACTCTACTATTTTGTGAAATAGTAAAACAATATGATGATGAAGATCAATCCAAAACCTTTATTTTAATTAAAAACACGTTGTAGGTAATCATCAAGTTCCAGAGAAACAAGATGTAGACCTCTCAGTAATAGATGATTAATTCACTGCTATGGCATGGTATCAGGGCAGAATAGTTCACAAGGAACTAAACGCAGCCAATGCCATAGACTCTATTATCTTGTGTTAATTTACCAAAATAACCAAGATATTTATATTGCAATTTTAATACTATAATCATATAATGATTAAAATTTGATTATTCTAAGAGAAACTTAGTTAAATAGCCACTAACTTAAACTAGAAAATTTAACCTGTATGTGGTGCAAGATTGTGATTTGAGTGCACCTACATACTCAAATCTATTATGTAACTACCAGTGTGACCTATATGTTGGTGCAAAGTAGGGGGTTTAGAGGCACCAACTTATACCAAACAATAATCAATAATGAAAGTCACACATATAATATGTATGTGGTGCTAAGGGGGATTTATCCCACCACATACTCCAAAAATACATAATAGAATTAGCAATGCCATTGTAATATAAAATAATCAAACCACAAAATATATTACAGCGACAATATTCAGCAGGTATAAAGCAACAACAATTATGGAAATAACTGATGTTATTGCATAAAATAAATTAGTCAATTTATATGCTAATTAATTTATACTAAACTGCTGAAATGAAAAAGAAAAAGAGGAAAAAAAATGAAACTACCAAACCGGCCCTAAAGCGCGGTCCAGCCGGCCTGGCAGCGCACGGCCCAAGACGGCCCAACATCCAGGCCCACGGCCCAGCCGGCCCGCGGCCGTCGCCGCCGCCCAACCGGCCGGCGGCTTGGCACAGCCCACCAGCGTGCGGCCTGGCCATGGCCAGTGTTGGCGGCCTAACAGCGGCCCACCACGGTCGGCCCGTATAAAAACCGGGTGAGGGGGCGGTTAGGGTTCCCAACCCCAACCGCCCGCCTCCCCCTAGGAACCACCGCCGCCGCCTGAGGAGGCCAGCGCAAATGCGCCGCAGGTCGACGGTGACCGGCCAGCGAGGTAGATCCACGCCTTCCCATTGCTCCTCTGCCCCTCCCCTTCTCCTTCGCGCCCGTCGCCCACTGTTGCGTCGGTTCGCGCCTGCCGCCGGTTGTGGCCGGCGTTCAACGCTCAAAGGAGAGGCTCCACGTGCGACGGTGAATGCCAGGGCGGTGGTCTACAGCCGCGACATGACTGAAGAGGCGCGCCGGAGTGGGTGTCGCCTCTTTGGTCATCGAGGATGCAGACGGAGGTCCGCTGGCGTCCCTGAAGAATGGCGGTGCGCCCCTGCGGGCTGCCATGGTCCCAAGCGTGAAGCTCGGGTGTGTCGCCATGGAAGGTCCAGCGAGACCGGAGGAGAAGTTGGTGGCGGTGAAGGAGGGAGAGCCGGCCTGAAGACCGGAGCCGGCGATGCCAGCCGCCACTGCAGGTAAATCCACGTTGGGAATGATCCCGACATCATCTTCTATGTTCGCAGGACGGCGAATGTGGATTGCTTGAGCACGACGGGGCTGTTCCTTTGGCGGTGTGGGTGTCGAAAGACATGGCACCACCGGGGAAGAGCAGTGAAGGAGTCTTGCGGTGTACGGTGACGTCGTGGTACGGGTACGCTCAGATGAGCAGTTACTGCTCGCCGCCGGTGAGGCTTGGCGTGGTGGGTGGTTTGGTGGTGGGGAATGACATCCCCTGCATCCACGACAGCCACAACGTCCACCACGACGACCAACAAGACAGCGGCCATGGCGTGCACCGCATGTGCAGAAGCAGCAACGACCACGATGGCCATCAACGGGAAGGAGTAGGAAAACAGAAGGAATGGCGAGAAAGTATAATTTCTCGAAGTCCATGGCCTACTCGTCCTCTGTTTTGGCGAACATGCCTTCTTCCCAGGGAAGAGCAACATGGCTGATAACGTGTTGAGAGTTGAGAGCGAGAGAGCACGAGTGATGCAAATGATTCTCTGTATTGATTGATGAATAGTGTACAAATATATATACAAGCCCAATGGGTAGATGTATGTTGGCCAAAAGGTGTCTGTCCATGCCTAAAGGGTGCCTCTCTATGAAGAGGTGTCTATACTTAAAAGGTGTCTATTGATCACTAATAATTAATACTAATTATTCTTAACAATAATAAGTGTCCAAAATTCAGAATATATGTATACCATCACCAACTAAACACATTTTACATATGCAAAGGACTAGGTCAAGAATACCATCAACAACTAAGCGTACAATTTCCAACTACATTGAAGCACCAAACAGAATACCAGAGCCTAACATCCCAAAACATAGTCAAGAGAATACCTTAACTAAGCATCATGCAGTCGGTGAACATTTTGAAACTCGAAACCCTAACTGAGTATAGTCAAGAATGTATCTTAATCATGGAGGAGGGATCTCTAGCATGCAGTTCACCTTGTCACTGTCAGGGCGGAGGGATCTCTACTCCTTGTCGCTGCCTCCTCGCTGCCACGACCTCATCCTCGCGTCGACATCATGGTTGGATCCCTCCTCATCCTAGTCATTATTGTCGTTGCTGGATCCCTCCTCTAGTCATCGTTGTCATCGCCGCCAGGTCCCTCCTCCAAATCCTCATCAGAGGTGTGGCACGCATCTTAGCGAAGGGGTGTAGCGTGCTCGCGAAGTGGGGGAGGAAGCGGCGTCAACGAAGAGGACTTTGCGAGGGAGAGGAAGATGACTGCTGTTGACGACTATTAAGTGCCTACTTTAGCCGTCAATATACTCATAAATAAAGGAGCAAAAGACATTTCTTACACGCATTCAGTTAAGAATAATGTAGTTCCACTTGTCCTTGGAGCTTTTGTGATTGTAGGTAAAATAAGCATAAAAGAAGTGACAACTCACCTTCTAGAGCCCAAGCCACATCACCTCAGCCAAGAAGGGCTGCCACCTAGGATCCTATGCATGCAAGCCATGTCACCAATCCAAGGGAAGCAACCCCGACGAATCAGAGGGCGACACGTGGACATCACAAGGATTAAAGGGCCCACGGGCAAGCAAACCGCCTCAAACTCAGGTGAACACCAAGAACCGACCTTAGGACCCACAGGACAGCCACCACGCGAAAGCACAGGCCGAGGTGGGCCCACAAGGGGTCGGCCGAACCGACCTTGTGTCGGCTCATCCTGGCCTTCCACGTGGTGACTCTTGGTTGGCTCCTGGTCCACTCCTGGGGTGCTCACGCCATTCTCCTGAAATTGTCCTAGGCCTATAAATAGAAGGGAGGGGACTCATTTCTTACCCAACTCACTTTCCAACTCCTCTCTCACTTTTAGTTTCCAAGGCTAGGAGGTAGGCTAGAGTAGTTCTACTTCAGGTTCCAAGTCTACTTTGGGATCTAGGTATGAGTTCTCTTGTATCTTTATTTTATTGTATGACCTTGATCTACTTCAGTTATTCAGCTATTTCATATAAAGTAGTGTTAGCATATATGGGTGATTCGTTCATGTGTTCTTCGTTCGTTCATCATTTAGAGGCTCCTGTTCTTGATGAACAAGGCCTTTCGATCCACTTGACGAATCATTTACTCATGTCTTCGGTGTTTGTTCATAAGTTAGAGGCTCGTGTTCTTCATGAACACGACCCTTTGATCCTATTGAATAGACATAGTAGAACACAAATCCGTTTGTATGCCTAGCCTAGTTTGATCCAGTTAGATCACGTGTTTGTGTTGTATGAAGTTTGAGTTCAAGCTATGGTACTCGGTGTAAGTGACCAGTTATCTGGTGGCACTGACGTGGGTCACAATAGCCCGGGCCGGTCAGTGTCTAGTTAACAACACAAGCATGGTGCTTGGGTTGAGTAGCTGCGCGGCATATGAGTGTGCCCCATGTATAGTTAGGGGTAGGCCGCGGTAGTGACAGTCGTTGGACCCTTTGTACTCCCCCACGTTCGGGTATGCTGTAGGAGTCTAAAATCTAACAACCGACGTCGTGCAGAAGTGACGCGGGTGGTTAG
The DNA here is from genome assembly GCA_036936925.1 of Cenchrus fungigraminus. Taxonomy (NCBI): domain Eukaryota; kingdom Viridiplantae; phylum Streptophyta; class Magnoliopsida; order Poales; family Poaceae; genus Cenchrus; species Cenchrus fungigraminus. Next base: position 95,317,617 of record CM072774.1, on the reverse strand, counting down.
CTCCCTGTTTGTGCCTGGGTGCTGAGCTGATATTCATACAATGCTTATGTGACTGACTAGCATCTACTCACTTTATATGTATAGTACCTTAGAACCTAGAGCTAACTCGTATGTTGTCTCCTAAACCGTAGTGTACCATAGAGAGAACGAGTTCAGGTGTGTTCACACTACCCTATCATTATCATATCTTACCCCTGTGTTTGGGACCTGACTTATTCTCGTCATTGATCTATACTCATTGCAATAGTGTTGCACATGTTAATCGAACCGTGCCTTCCTTGGATTCGATACCCTCTGGAATACTCCTTTAGGGAAATGCTACAATGCTATATCCGTGCACTTGCGGATTCTTTGTAAACGTTAGGATCACCATCGGAACATTTCTGGCATCGTTGCTAGGAACTCACGAACTTAGCAAAGATGTTAAGGAATGCCGACCACCATTTCTAGCGCCGTTATGGGATACAAACCTAGTGATGATGTTAAGAAATGTCAACAAGCATTTCTGGAGCCAATGCCGGGAAAGGGTAAAGGATAACATGACAACACTTTGCATATGTTTATAATCATGACAGGGTAAAGCAGTTCTCAATGCAGGCTAACCTTGATTGTCTTCTTTGTCTTTGAATGATGAAGACAGGTAGTGCATGACTGGTTTCGACTTACTGCCGAATTTCACTGAAGATCCTGAGACACTTGTAAGGAGAGCTAGAACTCACTTCGGTTCTCCCCAGCGTGTACGTACAGAAGTCGACCCAGCTTCCTTTGTGCCATCTACATCAACTCCTATGGCCAACCCCAACACTGAGAAGACTCTCTGTGAGTACTCTGCTCCCTCTACTGATCAGGTGCCTACAGGCCTCGACATCAACACCGGGAACGGAAACTACAAGATCAAGACTGGCCTCATTACGATTGTACAGGCTAGCCCATTCTGTGGCAAGCCTAATGAAGACGCGAGCACCCATTTGCAATAGTTCCTGGAACTGTGCAGCACCTTCACCATACGATGAGTGGAGGAAGATGCTATTCGTCTGCGACTGTTTCCATTCTCACTTCTGGGAAAGGCGAAGCAGTGGTTCTATGCGAACCGTGAGGAGATTAATACTTGGGCAAAATGCTCGATGGCATTCCTCGCGAAGTTCTTTCCGTTGGGTAAAACCAATGCCCTGCGGGGAAGAATTTCAATCTTTCAGCAAGCAGCAAATGAGACTATCCTAGAAGCTTGGGAGAGGCTTCAAGAGTACATCTTGGCCTGTCCTCATCATGGGATGGACGACTGGCTTATTTAGCAGAATTTCTATAATGGGCTGAATCCGACAGCCCGAGGACATGTCGATGTTGCTGCTGGAGGAGCTTTCTTCTCACTCACTATTGCTAATGCAACTCAACTTATTGAGAAGATGGTCTCCAACCAAGGGTGGAGTGATGATCGACTCCAGCCACGTCAAAGGGGTACACATACTGTCAAGGAAGCAGATATGTTGAACGCCAAGATGGACCTATTGATGAAGCGAATGGATGATTTAACCAATGAGAAGGCTGCCATGGCTACCACTACTCAAGCTATGGACTCTCGCATGACCTGCGAAGTCTGTGGTATCACTGGGCATTCAGGGAATTACTGCCCTACTACCCAGGAGGATGTGATGTTAATGAATGGCAACAACAACGGTTATCGTCCACAAGGAGGTCAAACGTGGAATCAACGCCCTTATTATCAAGGAGGTACTCAAGGTAATTCTTTCAATCCAAACCAACCTTCCTTGAAAGATCTTGTCTTCGGGCAAGCTAAGATCAATGACAGTTTCAATAAGAAGTTAGCTACCTGTCATAAGGCTCTGGAAAGCCTTAACACTATAGTTGATAGCCTCTCTTCTGCTATTAAGAGCCAATTAAGCTTTAATAAGATGATTGAAACCCAGTTGGCTCGTTTGGTTGCTATGGTCCCCCTAGTTGAAGATGCAAAAGCGGTAGTCACGAGAGGGGTAAGGCCACTCACGATCCGCCCTATCCTAACCATGCAGGGACCAGTAAGAAGAGCACGAGAGAAGGAGAGGAATCCAGCAAGGGCCCTTCTGATGTAAAGGAACATGCACCAGGAAGAAGGGATCCTATAGAAGAAAGGGCACATGAAGGAGAGGCAGAGAAACCAGAATTTATCGAGACAAATGTCCTACCGTTCCCTCAGCGAAATAGGAAGACGACAGTGGATGAACAATTCACTCATTTCGTTGACATGATTCAGAGAGTCTACATCAATGTTCCACTCCTTGAGGCAATGCGGGTACCTACGTACGCACGCTACCTCAAGGACATCCTCACCAAGAAGCGGGCTCTACCAATGTCGGAAGTGGTAAAGCTCACAGAAGAATGTAGTGCTGCTATACTCAACCATCTTCCCGAAAAGAAAAAGGATCAAGGGTGCCCTACGATTACCTGTACAATCAGGACACAACAATTCGATCACGCTCTCTACGACCTTGGAGCGAGTGTCAACGTCATGCCCAAGGTAGTTTTTGATCGATTGAATTATACAGAATTGTCCCCAACCACTTTGCAGCTGCAGCTCGCCAATTCATCAATCCAATACCTAGTGGGGATCGCCGAGGACATACCAGTCAAGATCCGGGATTGTTTTGTCCCTGTCGACTTCGTGGTGCTCAACATGAACATTGATAAAGAAATGTCGCTCATACTGGGGTGACCGTTCTTGAGTACTACTGAAGCGCACATTGATGTTGGGGCAGGCCTAATCATACTCCACATTAATGGCAAAGAGGAATGGTTCGAATTCCGTCCCAGAAACTAACGGGTACTCAATGATCAAAAACTTGAAAAAGCCCAAGAGTCGTAAGAAGCCCTCCATCGGGAGAGAACTGGTAAGACATCCTTCACTTTCAAATTCAATAAGTTTCTGACAAAAGAACAGGCAAGCCACCCTTGCTCCTAGTTCTCTGTGCTTTCTGCTCGATCTATTCGAGACAATCTCTCCCGAGAGACTTCACGCCATCGAGCAAGCACAGCAGCAACTGTTGGAGGAGCAGAGGGCTTACTATCTGTGGATGGGATATCCCCCTCCACAATAGTGAGCCTGAAGCTAGCATGGGGGCGGACCCCCACTCTGAGGTAACTTGTATCTTCATCTGTTTTCAGAACCTCATATGCTAAAAACACATAAAAAATCTGAAAAATTATTTATTTGCTTTCCTAAATTAGGTTGCTTTCATATGCGCGGTAAGAATGCTTTCGTTCCTATGGTTGAAATGATGAATAGTTGCTCTATTTATTCCTCTTGTATGCCTTGCTTACAGCTTAGTATCCTATCTAAGTTTTGAGTTAGTTGGCTTGCATGATCAAACCTTAGCTTGAAACTTGTGGGTAGAAAAAAGCATGACCTTTGCCTAGGTTGTTGTGAGGTATGATATGGTATAATAGAGTTGCTATGAGCTTGTGCCAAGTGATGTTTGATTTTCGGAGTTTTCTTTTGAAAAATGCTAAAATGATAAGTTCCTCAATGATGAGAGATTCCAATCCAAGGCCATATGTAGATTCTAGCTTCTGTTAGCTTCCACATATGACACCTGATTTCTTCCTTGAGTCTTGTCGAATTGTCATGACCCTCAGCGAGAAACTTGTCATGCTCCTATGATCAAGATCACGTACACAGCCACCATATGCTAGACTTCCACCTTGGAAGTTAGCAACCATCATTCCATCCATTCCACAAATAAAGCTCTGCACATTCTTCATGATTTTATCCCTCTCCAAAAATATTCAAGAAAGACTATGGGCTATGTAAAAAAAAGAGAGAATACATGCTCAAGGGGCATGCATAAAAAAATTGAGAAACATAGCCCAAGTCACAAAATTATCAAAAAGGAGAGAAGGGAAAAATCATGCCCAAAAGGAGTCTCTCCTCCATCCACCATATAAACACACACATGCACATCTTGATCAGGTTGTATGACTCGTTGCTCCCAAGGATCTGGTTTTTGACTCGACAATACATGAGAAATAGGTATGCCACATGTTTTCCCTACCTACAGCTCCACATATAAGCTTATCAGGAGTAGGTTGTGAAAGAAGGCAACCCAATGCCTTGGTGAGGAACCATACACATTGAGCGATCCGAGAGTATCATTTGAGGAACTTTGATTTCTTTTGAAAACATGCAAAACATCTGGATCGATAACTGATCAAGGTACAAGTAATTAGCAATATCTATATAGCCGTTCTATCTTTCAACCACCCAACGCAAGGTGAAGCTACATGTCCCGTATCGATCAAGCGGAAGGTAAGATCAATGCCAACTCATTCAACTCTGGATAGAATACCCAGTAGTATGCTTGTCATAAATTAGGAATACAACATCGTAGCAACTCCTGATCAACCAACCTAAGTCTTTAGTGTCTTGCTCAAGACGAGCAAGAGGCTAGCTTGGGGGAGTTGTTGACGGCTGTTAAGTGCCTACTTTAGTCGTCAATATACTCATAAATAAAGGAGCAAAAGGCATTTCTTACACGCATTCAGTTAAGAATAATGTAGTTTCACTTGTCCTTGGAGCTTTTGTGATTGTAGGTAAAATAAGCATAAAAGAAGTGACAACTCACCTTCTATGGCCCAAGCCACATCACCTCAGCCAAGGAAGGGCTGCCACCTAGGATCCTATGCATGCAAGCCATGTCACCAATCCAAGGGAAGCAACTCTGACGAATCAGAGGGCGACACGTGGACATCACAAGGATTGAAGGGCCCATGGGCAAGCAAACCGCCTCAAACTTAGGTGAACACCGGGAACCGACCTTAGGACCCACAGGACAGACACCACATGAAAGCACAGGCCGAGGTGGGCCTACAAGGGTCGGCCGACCCCACAGGTCAGCCTAACCGACCTTGTGTCGGCTCATCCTGGCCTTCCACGTGGTGACTCCTGGTTGGCTCCTAGTCCATTCCCAGGGTGCTGATGCCATTCTCCCAAAGTTGTCCAAGGCCTATAAATAGAAGGGAGGGGACTCATTTCTTACCCAACTCACTTTCCAACTCCTTTCTCACTTTTGGTTTCCAAGGCTAGGAGGTAGGCTAGAGTAGTTCTACTTCAGGTTCTAAGTCTACTTTGGGATCTAGATATGAGTTCTCTTGTATCTTTATTTTATTGTATGACATTGATCTACTTCAGTTATTCAGCTATTTCATATAAAGTAGTGTTAGCATATATGGGTGATTCATTCCTGTGTTCTTCGTTTGTTCATCATTTAGAGGTTCCTGTTCTTGATGAACAAGGCCTTTCGATCCACTTGACGAATGATTTACTCATGTCTTCGGTGTTTGTTCATAAGTTAGAGGCTCGTGTTCTTCATGAACACGACCCTTTGATCCTGTTGAATAGACATAGTCGAACACGAATCCGTTTGTATGCCTAGCCTAGTTTGATCCAGTTAGATCACGTGTTTGTGTTGTATGAAGTTCGGGTTCAAGCTACGGTACTCGGTGTAAGTGGCCAGTTATCTGGTGGCACTAACCTGGGTCACAATAGCCCGGGCCGGTCAATGTCTAGTTAACAACGCAAGCATGGTGCTTGGGTTGAGTAGCTGTGTTGCATATGAGCGTGCCCCACAGATAGTTAGGGGTAGGCCGCGGTAGTGACAGTCGTTGGACCCTTTGTACTCCCCCACGTTCGGGTATGCTTTAGGAGTCTAAAATCTAACAACCAACGTCATGCGGAAGCGACGCGGGCGGTTAGCTCCCCGTTTGTGCCTGGATGCTGAGCTGATATTCATACAATGCTTATGTGACTGACTGGCATCTACTGACTTTATATGTATAGTACCTTAGAACTTAGAGCTAACTCATATGTTGCCTCCTAAGCCATAGTGTACCATAGAGAGAACAAGTTCGGGTGTGTTGACACTCCCCTATCATTATCATATCTTACCCCTGTGTTTGGGACCTAACTTATTCTCGTCATTGATCTATACTCATTGCAATAGTGTTGCACATGTTAATCCAACCATGCATTCCTTGGATTCGATACCCTCTGGAATACTCCTTCGGGGAAAGGCTACTATGGTATATCCGTGCGCTTGCAGATTCTTTGTAAACATTAGGATTATCATCGGAACATTTCTGGCATCGTTGCTAGGAACTCACGAACTTAGCAAAGAAGTTAAGGAATGCCGACCACCATTTCTTGCGCCGTTACGGGGATACAAACCTAGTGATGACGTTAAGAAATGTCAACAACTGCGCGAGGGGGAGAGCGAGGAGGCATCTTTCCATACTAACCTAGTGAGAGTGGGCTTGTGTGGGCCTTAAAACTGAAAGGCCCAATATTGTGACTCATTGGAGACACGTGTCTGGAAAACGCATCTCATATGAATCAGCGCATCGGTGACGCGTGTTGGGAAAATTGGTCTCCTTTGTATCCACTCATCAGAGACACATGTTTGGAAAACACATCTCCTGTATCTTCTCTCCTACATAATGGAATGATGCCTCGGCCCCTTCATCTACCCGAGAAACCCCACCCTATCCCTCCGTCTACCCGCGCAAACCACAACTGCCTCCTCCTCGTCGCCATTCCTCAGCACGTTCACCATTCCCGGAGCAGGAGAAGGAGAGGGACGAGAGGACGGTCGCCATTCCCAGAGAAGATGATGCCAGCAAGAAGCAGGCAGCACCAGCAATCGCTGGTGGACCTCCCTTTAGAGGTCAAAATTGAGATTGCGGTGCGCGTCGGTGCAACCTTAGAGCGGCCCTCTGCTGACCCTCGCAGCCTATGAGGTACCTGCTCAACCATGCACCACGTGTGCGACGACTGCAATGTCGTCCGACGTTTGCCAATAGAGCAGATAAGTGATGAGATTGCTTGGGAGTGGCACCCCACCGCCTACGGAGCCTTCCATGATATGTTGACCGATCTCGGCAATCGGGGGCTTGCTTCCTCTTTGGGATTTCTACTGTGTTCGGCGAAAACAGGGAAAGAGATGGTCTCCGGCGCGCCACTGAGGGTGGGCACGATGTAGCGGCCAATCTGTATGCCATCTTTCTCTACAGGGACAATGGTGGTGCCGCCGCCGCCGACACAACAAATCTGTGTGAATTTATAGATTATGGAAGAGAAACAAAGGAGATGTTGATTAGCCAACCTGCATCTCCTTTATTCTAGGAAAAATATAGGTAAATCCTACACCACTTTGTCATCAAAGGAAAAATTGGACTGCACATAGAGCATAATCAAACAAAAAGATAATCATTTGAGAATAATCACACACAGATAGCCATACGAGCATATTCTACATATTTTAGGATACATATATAGCATCACATGTTCACATGCATATGACATGCATCACAAGTTCACATCACCAAGCAAACAAAGTTATAACAAACAAGTTCACATCTGACATGCATCAACAGGGCACATCACCAAAATAAGACTGCATTAGTTGGGCGCATGACCAAACTAGATTGTAGCTACAAGGGAACTAGTTAGATTGCTTCGTTTGTGTTGCTGACTCAAGTTCAGCTATCCTTGTCTCTAGTTTTGCAACTCTTTCTGCCAACTCAGGATTCTTCTTTATAAGTTCAATCTCCTGCCTCTTCTGTGCGGCTTTAAGATCCTCATCCTACTTGTCGATTCCTTTACAGATGTAGTCAATGTCATCCCGAGTAACAACACATTCCTAAAACAAAGGAAAATTGATGCAAATTTCATATTTAGATTGACAAGTTTAATATTATGATAGTTCAAGGACCGGATAGGGGACCAGAGAGGTGGGGAATGAATGGGAGCCGGTAAAAATTCTTCACAAAGTGAGGAACTCGACTATGTCCCAAAATCAACTCCTAATCCTAGCACACACGGTGGAGAACGAAAGCTTAACCCAATTGTCAAGGTCACGTAGTCACAGCGGACCTACCAACCCTAGGAACGATTCGTGGAACACCAGACGCAGAAGCGGAAGCACAACACAAGCAACTCAACACTTAGCCAGATCTGCGTCGAGCACACGGACTGTCCGACAGCTCAGTTCGGACTATCCGTAAAAGCCGACAGAACCTCCAGAAACTCCCCGAGCCATACGGACCGTCCGCGAGGATAACACAGACCGTTCGTCAGTGTCACAGACTGTCCGTGGGGTCTCGGCGGACCGCCCGTTGCTACATGACAAAAATCTATGATGAACCAGATTGGCGACCAGAGAGAGGGGGGTTAATGGGAGCCGATAAAAATTTGTCCGAAAGAAAACAGGCTAAGTCCCAAAATCACAACCAAGAATTTTCACATGAACTTGCCAAGGTCACGTAGTCACAGCGGACCTACCAACCCTAGGAACAAGTTGAAACTAGATGCAAAGCAGAAGCACAACTTGAGAACCCTGACACTTAGCCAAATCTGCCCGAGGTGGACGGACGGTCCGACCTGCAGCCACAGACGGTCCGTCAAGGTTGGCGGACGGTCCGACTGTCAAATATGGACGGTTCGTATTTTGAGACAGAAACCTCCAGGGACTCCTGGGCCTATACGGACTGTCCGTATTGGCCCCGTAGATTGTTTGACCTGGACGGACTGTCCGAGACACTCGGATGAGCGGTCCGTCAAACACCAAACACAAAAGGATTCACCTCCCAACAAATCAACCGATAGACTCGCTAGAACGCGCGATGAAGTAGACGAACCCTAGCAGCCACGGATGGTCCATCAGGCGCGCAGAGAGCAGAAATGCACAGCCCGCGAGTAAACCCCCTTCTTCCTTTACATGGATCTCCCAAACTGCTGAATGGATTGAGCCCAAATTTTAGGTAGATGGGAAGTGACTCTAGGAGAATCACCAATCCCGTGCACACAAGGCACCACCTCGAGCTGCACCGAAAAACCACAAATCGAAGGCGATTCTCAGCATTTGAGTCAAGATCGTCAACAAAGAGGCACAAGGCACTCACCCATGATCCCCTCAAAGTAATCCGGAGAAAACACCCTAGAAGCCAACGAACAAGCAATGAACGAAAACACCAAAAAATAGCTCTGAAAATGACACAAAAATCACAAAGAGCTAAGAGAGGGAAATCATCACAACACCGAATTCTTCCATACATCCAGAGGTCAGGTTCTATAAAAATGCATGAAAAATCTAGCCTATGGAGCAGAGGAATTGAGAAGCAGTCCATATGGATAAGTTGCTATCCACCACCTAGAGCTATACATATGAGATCTTTCGGTGGAGGCCAATGACCACGCTACCCCTACAACTTAAAAGGAAGATACACACCCCTTAGGGGCACTTTGGTTAAGGGACATGTACTGCCCTTTCTGTGGTCTGCCTGAGCCCAAAATAACTACTCGCAGGCTATTTCCAAGGCGTGACGTGGTTATGCGCACATATACTACTTGTGCTGCTCATTGTGCACATACTTGTAGAGGTGCTCCTCAGAGAGATAGGCGTGTTGGGTCCAGACGTGGTGAGTTATCTGGATGATTTCCTCCTCAAGGCCGATTCGAGTTCAGGAATATCGATCGCAACCTTGAGTCTCAAAGGAACTACGTGCCACGTCTTCCCCCTCGTGGTGCTCGTACTACTCGTGTGAGATATGTGGGGGACATACCCCTGGGTTTCACAGATACGTAGTCGGTGGAGCCCATCTGGGACTGCCCAGATATTCAGTTGTAATCTAATTAGATCTCTTGTATTGTAATTGACTAGGGCTTTCCATGTAACCCAGCCCACCAGACTATATAAGGGTAGGGGTCCCTAGATCGGGAGAACCGACCGCAGGCTTACGAGCCTAGCACCCAACATACATGAGCGCGGGACGCAATACAATCCACCAAACAAGATGTAGGGTATTACATCAATCTGATGGCCCAAACCTGTATAAATCCTTGTGTCTTTGTGTTCCTGCATTACCATCTTGCTCCTGATCCGGCTACCCCTCCACACAATCTACCACCATCGCCTACCCCTTAGTGGACTGCCGGCACCATTGTACCGACAAGATATGAGAGGGTTCTACCTGTGAGACAGGATAGGGTAGACTTTGCTAGCTCCACTTTTGAGCAAATGGCTCGACACTAGTTTGACTCGTTTTGTGCTAACCTCAGTGTTGAGTCACTTGCTCACTCTCGCCCGTGCTTTTGATCTACAGGTGGGAGGCTTGGAGAAATTTTTGTTTATCGACTCCAGATGCTCGTGACACATGACCGGAGATCGAAGGTGGTTCTCCAGCCTCATCCCAGTGATGACCAAGCAGTACATCACTTTGGGGGATAATGGAAGAGGGCGAGTACTCGCAGAATGGGTGGTTCAGGTGAGTGACGATGTGACTCTGAAGCGGGTGGCTCTCGTCAAGTCACTAAGCTTCAATTTGTTCTCGGTTTCTCAACCTCTTGACGATAGTTGTGAAGTGCGCTTTAAGTTAGGAGCTTCTCGAGTACTTGACTCTCGAGGCGATCTTGTCTGTACAATCGCTCCCAAGAGCCAAGTCTTTCACGCTGATTTTTCACAGTCGCCTGGTCCTCCTTGTTGTTTTGTCGCTGGTGTTTCAGCTGAATTGTGGAAATGGCATAAGCGATTAGGTCACTTGAGCTTTGAGTCAGTTTTAGGAGAGTTTGACTCTTGCATGAGTCATTTTCTATTTTTAGTAGTGTTCATTTCTTTATATGCAAGTAAACAATGCCGTAGTCGGCTAGGAGACGGGTTGTCCTCAGGACATAAATAGCGACCCTGCATGGTCGGAAAATCTGTACACACCAATATTAAACAAACCACCTCCGGGCAAACCCTTTACAATTCACAGCATCTACTTTTACAGTATCTACTTTTCGGAGACTTCGCCATTCCGTTTTTTCCTTTTCTCAACGCCGTTCTTCAAGTTCGTCGGGCTGCATCGATCGACCTCCGGCAAGCATGTGAGTACCGTTTTACCAAATAATCCTAGGCTTTAACCTCCGGGCGCATCGCTGAGGCTTCGTCTAGTTCTTTATTCACAATTTACCGATACTAGCTAGATCTGCAAGTTTTCGTACCAATTTTTGTAGTTTTAGCATTTATCATCAACTTATCGAGCTCGATCTAGATCTCGTCGGCTTCTACTGTTTTGAATATTATCTATTCTCACAGCCGGCTTAGATTTACTTGAGTGCTGACGTCACGATCGGTTGCTTCGACCGATCCCTTTATACATACTTACACTTTGGCTGCTTTCGAGCCTGCCGATCCTGCTTCGCTGTATCGGCCGATTGGCAGATACACGTGTTACTGAAGACCCATCAATTATCTAGCCGAACTCTTATTATCCTCCATTGTCAATCAACAGGTTAGATTGGCCGGCACGCCTCGCTACAGACCGGGGAGTCACGTGTGTCGTGCGCGGGAGTGACGTCCTATTTTTGCGTCAACACACTTTTGGCATGCTCGGTGGGACACGAAGTAAAAGTCAACAATGATGAAGAACGCGAAGACTTTTGAAGTTGACCTGAGCAACATTCAACCAATCACCAAAGATCAGCTGAAGGATGCAGATAACCCGAGTTTGAAGCACACATGAAGCAATATGAAGAGTTATGATTGGCTTCATATGGTCAGACCAAGAGTGGGGTCGTCAAGAAGAACCCTCTTCCAGGACCACAACACATCACTTTTTCAGCTGATCCTCAAGGACTCCAGTAAATGATGAATGAAGTTATGCATCAAACTATGATCAATCAGTCAACAGTCCTCAACAATACTATTCAGAATTGCCTGACTGAAACTTTCAAAAAAGGAACAGAAGAGGGGTATATGGGACCTGCATCCTTTCAACCTGGGTGATCTCCTCTGATGTTCCCAAAGGTCCAATCGGCTTCCCAGCCGATTTATGATCCAACAGTAGGGATTACTCCATCTCCACAAGTCAATGCAACTGCTCCTACCACATCACCGAATTCCCAGCCGATTCAAAGTCAGAAAGATGGAGACGCACCTAAGGAACCTGCTGTTACAGTGCAAATAGTTCAAACCTATTTAGCACAGTCCAATGTTCAAGATCATATGGTCTTTGTCCAGAATGCTCCTCAATATCCTGCAATGAGGGACCAAAGTGGAAGACTTATAGGATGGGATTTACCTCATGACCACTTCGAGACTGATATCTCAAACTTCTTTGAGCCCCCACCTGAAGAAATTCCAGAAGTGAAGTACCCACAACATTATCAAGCTATGTTTGGAGGTACTTCAGGGACTGTGCATATGACTGATGAAGGAGTGGAGTTTGTCTATTTTAATCAGAGGAGCAAGGGGTTTGAAAGAGGTAAGATAAATCCAGCTCACGCACATAGGTTTATACCAATAGAAAGAAACATCGCTGCAACCTGTCATGACCCCGGCTCATACGGTCACTCATGTGAGATCATCACCGCAGCAGCCAATCAATCAAGGGATGACAAGGCAACCAGCAGCACAGCCACGACAGTTAGATCATGTGCAAACGATGCAAATGCTTCTGAATCAATTGGCTAGCTCGGGCCAGTTGAACTCACATCAATAAATTCCAATGGCTGCACAACCGATTGGGCGGTCACCACTTATATCTGGTCAGTCAAATATGCAAAATCTTTCTGGAGCAAGAGTATTGGTAGAAGTGTCGAATCCCCAATCAGGAACTCTTGAACAACAACATTCAGAGACTCCATCAGCTGACATGCGGCCGATAGAGCAGATTTCTACTGAGATAAAGTCTCGACTGAAGGAAGAATTGACCGACTAGATTACAGAGACGCTACAGAAACACTTTGGAATAAAGCCTAAGCAGCAAGTCTATATGTACAGGACACCGTATCCATCTGGTTATGATCATATACCTTTTCCTCCAAGGTTCAAGGTACTAGATTTCACCAAGTTCTCTGGACAAGATGATACATCCACAATGGAGTATATCACCAAATTCATCATACAATGTGGAGAAGCAGGGAATATTAATGCACTCAGGATACGGTTGTTCTCCTCATCTCTCTCAGGGCCAGCATTCTCGTGGTTCACTTCACTTCCGCCCAACTCCAATATTAAATGGTCTGATTTGGAGCAACAGATCCACAATTATTTCTTCTCTGGTATTCATGAGATGAAGATTACTGATCTGACCAGACTCAAGCAAAGGAACGATGAAATTGTTATTAGATTCGTTCAGAGGTTAAGAGAAGTTAGAAACAAGTGCTACAGTTTGAATCTGGGAGATAAATAGCTAGCTGAGTTGGCATTCCAAGGGCTCTTGCCACCTTTGAGGGAGAAATATGCATCACATGATTTCAAGAGACTTAGCCAGCTAGTAAGTCGATGAGCCAAGAAACTGCAAAGTCTTATGAGCCAAGAAGGAATTTCCAAAAGAAGGTTTCTTATGTGGAATGCTCTGACATAGAAGATGAAGAAAATATGATAGGACTTGCAGAGTGGGTTAAAGGCAAAAAGATTGTGTCCTGTCCCTTTGGTAAAAAGGAGCCAGAGATATTCGACTTTGATATTACTAAGGCCGATAAGATATTTGATCTGTTGCTTCAGCAGGGGCAGATTAAACTCTCTCAGTTTCATACTATACCATCTGCATAAGAGCTTAAGAGGATGAAGTATTGCAAGTGGCATAATGCGACGTCTCATGACACCAAGGATTGCAAGATCTTCAGACAACATATTCAAATCAGCTATTGAGCAAGGGAAACTTCAATTTGAAACCCCTACCAAAGCTGAAAAGCCGATGAAGATTGATCAGCATCCTTTCCCAACCAATACAGTTGAGGTGTCTAGTAAAGACACGTCACGTACCAAATTAATGACATCAGAATCAGCTCAAAATAAAGGATCTATTGATTCCAAAGTACAAGCAACCGCTGCAGATGTTAAAGGAAAAGGGATGTTGCTTGAAGAAGAAGATATGAAGCCACGCCGGCCTGTCACGTCTCATTTGCTGATTAATAAGTTTCAGTGACAGCAGGAGAAAGCAAAAGGATGAGAAGAGTGGGCACGGAGAAAGCAAAAGGAATTGGAGATGTCTGTTCTTCAAGTACTGTTGGGAGGAAGGAATCAAACTGCCAACGGCAGAAAATTGTCCAGAATGCAATGGAGCTTACAACAATGGTAGCTCATCCAAGAGGGTTTGCTTCGATGACAGAAGGTCTATGACTGGGGACCACCGTGAATTCAATAATCAATGGGTCCCAGTTCATCAACGGCTGGGGGGCAAAGCAAGCGTCTACGATTGGCTGGGGGGCAAAGCTAATGTTCATGATCGGCTGGGAAGCCGAGTCAACGAAAAGTCAAGCAATCGGCTGGAAGAGTTAGCCGATTCTTTGGTTCCTGATGAAGACATCATGTGCCGAGCTCCTGAACGACGACGCACCGTGCAACTGGACGAAGAAGGGTCAAATCGATCATATAGGAAGCCTAATCCACAATGGTGTCCAGATGGTTTGACCAAATCTCAGAAAAGAAGAGTTCAGCGCCTACGACAGCAGGAACAACAACAAGAAGAAGAAAGGCGTGTGCTGGACAAGAAGAAGGTTCGGTCTCAAGTATGGCGTCCTAAGCCTAGAGCCGATGGAGAGAAAGACGGTGGGCCAAAAGCTGACATAAACATGGTTGTCCTTCTTGTTGGGGGAAATGATTCACAAGGTACCCCTTATCCTAGTTTTAGGGCTCGGATGTAATATTTGTACCCACCAGGGGCTTGGTGCTAAAATTCCATCCCACCCCTTAGCTATATAAACAACCCAAGGGGGTTGAGAGAGGGGACTTCCCCCCTCCTCACTTGTCTATTTTTCTCCTGGTGATGCATCTTCTTTTATGAGTGTAGGCTCCTCTTAGGGAGACAGTTTTCACCCCAACATTTTTGGCGCCCACCGTGGTTTGTTCCCCGGATACCTCTTCGCGATCCAGTCACCGTGCTCCCACCTATCATCGTCCTTCAAACTCCACCGAAGATCACTGAAGTTCACCTATTCGGCGTTAGACTCCACCGAAGATCACCGAAGTTCACCTCTTCGGCCCATCTACGTCCACCGGCATTCACTAAGCCTTCGGCCGAAGTCTTGGATTCCCAGCTCGCGAAGGTCACGTTGACCCGAAGAGGAACATCTTCGAGCCCATGTTCCCCACAAGGATCCTCCTCTTAGGCCCAGGCTGCATGTCTTCGGGCCAACCGAAGATTCGTCTCTCTTCGGCCAAGGCTGCATGTCAAGCCAGTTCGCGGAGGTCTGCGAACCACTTCGGAGCCATCAAATTTGAGTGGCCCAGCTTAGTTCACGAAGGTCCGCGAAGGCCTACATCTTCGGTCACAAGCTCATAAGTGGGAGGCTTTGCCCAGGTACACCCCGAAGATAATCCTCTTCGGCCCACCTCTCGGTACTCTTCGGCCCAGCTCGCACTTTTTCTCTCTTCGGCCCAAGACAACTCAGGCTGGCATGGAATTTTTTTTATATATTTTTAATCATTTTGCAAAATTATACGACCGTTTTGAAATTTATCAGATTTGACCACCTACCGTCGTGCGCCACGGCGGCCGCCGTGGGCCACGGCGGTTGCAGGTCCAACCACCGTAGCCCACAGCGGTTGGCCTTAACGCTGTGGCCCATGGCGGTTGGAGACGGCGGTTGCAGGAGCCGCACGGCGGCATGCAACGACCATGCAACCGCCGTGGGCCACGGCGGTCCGATGAGCCCAACCGCCATGGCCCACGGCGGTTGGATTTTTTTTATATTTAGAAGAGAAAACACACACATTTGCAATGGCATGTACGGCGCTAGGACAACCTTAATAAAGTGCCTTACGTACTGATAACATGCCTTCGGGAATTTAGAAATTTGATTATAACATTCCTAATTAATCTAGTTGTACGAGAACTGCCCGGAGAGCATAGAGCCACCGGAGTGTTGTGACGGCACGTAGTAGTACCCAGGTGGGGGTGGAGGTGGTGAAGGTGCAGGGGACCAATCTTTCGGAGGGGGGCTGTTCTTCTTGTGGCATTCACAAGTGCAGGTCGAGCATTTGCAGCATCGGTCGTCTCCTGCACTAGACGATGGATCTGGAGAAGCCAGTGCCTCCGACAGCTCCCGCTTCAGGTTGTAGATGACAACGTCCTCGAGGTAGTCGATGTACTGTTGATAGGGATCAATAGCTGGTGGATCCACCCATTGCGAGAAACCGCAATTCTCTGATTGGGTGGAGTACTGCAAAAGGTAAGAAAACGTTAGCAAACCAAAGAAACATGATGAACAAATTTGTGGACATTACTTACCCATGCATGTGGGCGGTGCCAGAAGCGACGACCAGAGTTGTTCCATCCCTGGTACACTTGCATCATGCAAAACTCACCGTGTGAACACCTAGGCCACAACACCATTTGCTTCGGTGCGTAGCTTCTAACATCACGCATCGATCTGAAGTCACTCTTGCCTTTCAGTGGGAAATTGGCTTCGAAATCTTCTGATTGCTGATGCCACAACTTAGGACCGAAACCGTGTTCATCCCCACTCCAGGAAGCCATTGTTGAATGCTGTGAGAAGAATGCAATGGAGTGAATGGTTGTACATATAGGCAGAAGGAGGCTGGCTGGGTGGTGGGCCCTTCGATCCGTGGGAAGGGAAACGAAGTAGTGACTCGGAGAAAACACACCCTAGTACTAGGGCACTGTCGCATTGTGGGCCAGTCGATCCGTGGGAGGGGAACGCGTCAGTGACTCGGAGGAAACACAACGACTCTGCATATGACAGTCACTCTAACGAAACACACGTAATGGAGAAAACACACTCTAATGCAGTTCAATTAAAGTTCTTAACGATACAAACCGAGGACCCTAGTTGACGATGTCATGAAATCCGAAATTATTTGATACAGTCCGACTAATACTCTAGGTCTACTGAGTACAACGGGGGTATTTCCCCTTCCTAATGGCATCCGGCCCAGCTTCCTTGGCCCGGCGAGCCCTCTCCCTCTTCCTCTCTCTATCGGCTTCACGGGCCTGGGCCGCTTCACGTTCTCTCATCTCCTGGCGATGGCGCATTTCCTTCTGCTCCTCCTCCTTTTTTTCCTCTCTCTTTTCCCACTCAACCATGCGCAACCACCTCACCCTAGCATCATGGGCAGCTCCCTCGACGTACCTCTTGTCGAAATCAGACTGCTCGATATCTAGCCACTGCATGAAATCACAAAGAGGAGGTGGAGTCTTTTTTCAAAGACATGTTAGCAAATATTAAAACACAAATGACTAATGAATAACCTAGAAATGTAGTAGTCCTTACTTTGGCTCTAAGGTTGCGGTCGAATGACTGGATCGGGTCGTGCGCATAGTTGGTGCACATGAAGAACCTCATCCCGTAGGTGTACCCCAGGACCGTGCACCTGACAAGCTTGCAATTGTCACCGCAGAAGCACATTGGAGTGTCGATCCCTTGTGGCACCTCAACATTGTCCTTCCTCTTCGTGAGGAACTCCAAGTCCAACTCAGGACCTGAGGAGGCCATTGCAAATCTGCAAAACAAGATGAGAACAATCATAGGCAAAATAATACAAATGAATCAACATAATTAAGATGACATGAAAGAGAAGTTCAATTATTACAATACAATACCATGCATAAGTTCGTACAAGAAATAATAGTTCAAATATTACAAATTCTGAAATTAAATGTCCTAACATTACAAGCAACTATGATCATTTGAATCCTGCATTGGTCCGACGCCCACGTCCACGCCCGCGTCCATGTCCGGATGGGGGTTGGGATGGTCCTGAAGTTGCTGATGAGCCCACACTAGCCGTAGTTGGTGTGTTGCAAGCATAATTTGGAGCAGTGCACCTTTTGTACGTGTGGCCTGTGTTGTGGCACTTGTAGCACATCACTACTGCAGGTCCAGCTTCTGCTTCGTCCACGTTGTTCCTAATCCTCTTCTTCTGTCTTCCAACACCTTGGCACAACTCAGGATCTGGATTTGATATGTGCACAACATTTTCTTTGGGGTTCTCAGTAAAAGTACCCTGCATGAGGTAGCTCTGAATTGTTCGGTTCCAAGTTTTCCGAACAGTTTCCTTGTCGTAGTACCATGGCACGTACCTACGGTAGCTGAATTGTTGAAGTTCATAGCAGACGGCGATCACATGTGAGCAGGGGATGTGTAGTAGCTGCGGCTTCCGGCATTAACATCTGCATATTTGGTTGCCAAGTTCAGTAACTTGTTGGGTCTTTTCACGCCTTGGGCCTAGGCGCATTTTCCCTTTGCACTCAACCCCATATCTCCACATAATTTCATTCTCATCAGACTGGTACAAAGGCTCCGTTGTGACCTTGTGAAGAAGTGTTTTTCCCTGAGCCTTGTCCAAATACTCAGTCATTCTGGTGCAGTATACCATTTGAGTGTTCCTCACAATCTCATCCGCTAGCTTGCTCCTTTGGTAAAAATATTGCATTGTACGATACATAAAGAACTCAATGATGCCAACTAGAGGAAGAGGTCTCGAACCGCGAAGCACACAGTTGTAGACCTCAGCAAAATTAGTGGTTCTTATCCCATGCCTTGCTCCGCCCTCGTCAAACATGAGACACCACTTTTCCTTAGGCTCATTCTGAATCCACTGGCTGAAGGTCTTCACAGCACGCCCTCTTTTGCGCCTAACTTGAGGGCCATCTAATCCCACATCCTCGAGAGAAATTGGCTCCTCTCCAGGTTCGGGATTCACTGGCCTCTTTGCTATCTCCTCTGATGCCTTCTTTGTGAGGTCATCTAATTTCTTCCAGATGGCATCGAACTTCTTCTGCTGAGTCTGCTCACACAACCGCTCAAACAATTTAGACAGTGTCTTGTTCTTGAACTGGCTGTGGAAGTTTGCTTTCATGTGCCGAATGCACCACCTTCTCTTAACATCTGGCCACAATGGAACTCTGTATCGCTCTTGGTTGCCCTCTTTCATGTCATTCATTGCTTGCAAAATACCTTTGTGCATATCGTGTATGGCACACACATCCCGCTCATCCTGTACCACCATGTACTTCAACCTCTCAAGGAACCAGTACCAACTGTCGCCGTTCTCCCCCTCTGCAAATGCAATGGCCAAAGGAAACAACTGATTATTACTATCAGCTGCCACAGCTGTCAGGATTGTTCCTTTGTATTTGCATGTGAGAAAGTGTCATCTATGCAAATGACTGGTCGACACACTTTGAAAGCCTCAATGCAGGCACCCAATGCCAAGAATGACAACTGAAGCACAAGCTTGCCTGGTTGCTCCTCACAAGGATAGTCCTTGATATCATAGTAGCTGCCAGGATTCATCTGAACTATTGTGTGCAGCAAGTTAGAAAAATTGTGGTAGGATGCTTCATAAGTACCCCACCTATGCTCTAATACCTTCTTCTTTGCTTGGTATGCCTTGCCGTAACTGATGGTGTATCCAAATTTTTCCTCAATTGCACCGATAATTGCCTTCGGCTCATAAGTAGTACATTTCACAATGGTAGGGTACATGTGGCTTGCAACAAAATCGACTGAAATGTTTCGGTGCCTTGCATCAATACGATCAAGGGTACAAGTGTGACCCCTCACTTCTTTCACCTCTAAGTAATTATCCCACTTCCCCATATATGCATACACTCGAAAAGAACAATCCTCCTTCTTGCAACACACATCATATATCCTCGGAGAGCTCTTCACTACCCTGAACTCATTGTGTAGAGTCAAGGTGGACCACTGCTTCACTGCATCCTTCACATGTGCAGTACTGGGGTACATAGCGCCTACTGTAACCTCATTCTCCGTGTACTCCCAGGGGACATTCTCACCACGATTAACAGTACACTGTGAGAAATCGTAATTCTGCCAATCCCAGGGCACATGATCCTCAAACTGATCATCATCATCATCATCATCATCATCATAATCATCATCTGAAGAGTCCTCTTCCAATGCACGTTCATCAGCTTCTAACTCTCTCTGATATTGTCTCATCACCTCTGGGCTTCCTTCTCCCTCGTCAATAAAACCAGTGACAACATAACCTCTTGATGTCTGCTCACCCTCAGAATTCCCTTCTTCCTCCTCTTGTTGTTCCCCTTCTTCACCACCTTCCCCCTCGGTCACATCCTCTGCTTCCTCATGCACTTGACTGCTAGACCCACCCTTCAGGAAAACTTGGACAAACAAAATCACGGGCAAACCAACTCGGCACGCATTTCTGATAAAACTCCTCCATTGTGGAGTCTCTTCAAGTGGCATGAACTCCCAATACACATGTTCACTTCTGTTGATTAGTGCCATCACCGACAGACAATGCTGCTCTAAATCTACTGCAAATGCCTTAACCAGCCAGTTGGTTATACCCTCCCAAGTTCTTTCTGCTGCTCTTTTAACATTTTTCTCAATTGAACTAAAATTTGACAAGTCAACTCCTTGTGGCCCATATATAATTTCTCCAATTCCATAATACAATTTGACTGTGACTGTCTCCGACATGTCTGATTCATAATAAAAAGCAATAACTGCTATCAAATACTACATCCAGGGACTAAGAAACAAATAGACTAATATCTAAACTAAAATTCCAAACTAATCCGCCGCAATATATACCATACATAAATCTACAGAAATCTATACCATACATAAATCTACAGAAATGTACAAATCTATACTCCACAAATCTATACCATACATAAATTTATAGAAATCTACAGAATTAATAGTAATTATATCTAAGTAAAATTACTAAAAGAGTTGAAATCAGCGAAATACCTGCAATGAAGCGAAGAAGCAGCAGAGCTTCACTGCTCCGCACCCTCCACCTCCCTCTCTTCTCCTTCTCAACCCTAAACCCTACAAACAGGACATATTTAATACTACATATCTAAAGAAACGCAATGAATCACTAATTACGATTTCATTACATCTAAGTATAGCTGCTAAAAGGGTTGAAATCCACGAAATACTTACAATGAAGCGAAGAACTGGCAGAGTTTCGCTGCTCCGCCCCCTCACTCTCTTCTCCTTCCCAACCCTCTCTTTCTATTTTTTCCGAATTATTATGACATTTTTGGGCTAATTTTCGGATCTTATAGAGGCAGGGGACCGGCCGTCGTGGCCCACGGCGGTTGCACAACCCTACCGCCGTGGCGCACGACGGCTAGGCCTGCCGCCGTAGCGCACGGCGAATAAGACGCAACCGCCGTGGGCCACGGCGGCTGGCCTCCCCGCCCGTTGGGCCCGCGGCCGTTGGCCCAACCGCCGTGGGCCACGGCGGTTGGGCCTGCAACCGCCGTGGCGCACGGCGGTTGGTGGTTAAATCTGATAAATTTTGAAACGGTCGTATAATTTTGCAAAATGATTAAAAAAAGATAGCAGTTGGTGGTCAAATCTGATAAATTTGGAAACAGTCGTATAATTTTGAAAAATGATTAAAAAATATTAAAAAATTCGCTGGTATGTCTATTCTTCCGGAAAAAAAACAAGCGTAGCGAGGGGACTTCGAACCATGGTCTCCTCGATCAGCTTCAGCATGGGTTGTGCTAGCCAATTAAACATCCGACGGTTTGTTGTTTCTATGCATATCGTCTTTTATTTTAGACAGTCAATACTGCTAGTGGGTTTGCAGCCTTGCGGCGTCTCTTGCTTGCTGTAATCTTCATTGTGGGCTGGGCTGGCGAAACCCAGTTTCCTTATCTTTGTTTTTGCTAGTCAATGTCGTTGCTTTCTGGTGTTAGATTTTGATTGTATTTTGTCTTCGTGTAAAAGGCAAGGGCAACCTCGTTTTTACCTAGAAAAAATATCGAATCCATCTGTGCTAGCGCCACAGACCAGTTAGTAGTTTTATGATGTAGCTTCACTTCATGCGAAGCCAGGTTGTGTTTTGGTAGACGAGATAATATTCTGTTCGCATCAGAAACCCATTTCCAGCTTGAACCACCATAACACTAGAGTTTGCTAGAATCTACATATATTGATTATAATTTATCATCCTTTGATTTTACATGATATTATTGCAAAGTTGAAGACCAGATGCCTATTGCGTACAAGGTACATATGTTTTATTTGGATGCATTCAGGCAACCTTTTTTCTCTCGCAAAAGAGCGGCTGCTTGTTAGCTTGTAAAAAAAAACTCCATTTCCAGAAGTGGAATTTCATCATGAGAGTTCTCTCAATGGGAAGAACGGGCTACCAGGCTCAGCAATATCTTCATCCTAAGTTCCCAACGAAGAAGAGGCCAGCCACCTTCGGGGCTTTGGTTATTTCTCAACTTCGGCCTGTCTTCCACGACGAACCCACCGAAGCACATCTTTGGCTCTTCACCGAAGCCCATCTTCGGCTCGCGAAGCTACTCATCTTCATCGAAGCCCAGCAACATGGCGCATCACCAAAGCCCATCTTCGGCCCGTGTCGCGAAGCTGCTCATCTCCACCGAAGAACTCTTCGGGCGCATATTGGCGAAGATCTCACCGAAGAAAAAGCTCTTCGGCCCAGCGAAGTTGCTCATCTCCACCGAAGAAGTACTCTTCGGGCCCATATTGGCGAAGAGCCCACCGAAGAAGAAGCGCTTCGGCCCTGCTTTGAATAAGAACCTCTTTGGGCCGAAGCCTCAACTCAACGAAGCCCAGGTGGAGTCTCCGGACTCTGCCCAGGTATGTGGCTATCCGCAAAAATAAATGGAGGTTGCTGGGAATCGAACGGCAACCTCCTCAAAGGATCTCAGGGCAGGCTGAGCTAACCGGTGGATGAAGGACCGGAACGGCGAACCAGAGAGGGGGGGAGTGAATGGGAGCCGATAAAAATTCTACTCAAGAATTCGGCCTATGAATCCAAGATCACTCGGATACCTCCGTAAACTTCTCTTGCCAAATCCACGTAGCCACTGAAGTGCTACTGGACCTAGGAGCAAGATCCAACCAACAACCTCTGAAAGCACACAGCGGAAACCAACACAAACACAGCTGCTGGAAGCCTAAACCGGTCAGGCCGGTTTCTGAAACCGGTCAGACCGATTCTCTAGGACTTAGCCTCTCACAGGCAGGGGAAACCGGTCAGGTCGGTTTTGTTCAGGAAATCCCCAAAAGACCTTCGAGACCAAAACCTAGCAAAACCACCTCAAGAACCTTCCAAATTTTGAACAAGAAAAGCCATAGCCTGAAGAAGACTCTCCTGTCCAAAAACTCTTCACGACAGCCCACTGGGGCTAAACCGGTCAGACCGGTTTGGGAAACCGGTCAGGCCGGTTTTGCCTGGACAGTCGGGAAGAACTCAGCTCACGGGAAAAACTCAATCTTCTCCTTGATCGATCTCCCGATTCGTTCTACGGATTCAAGTAAGACTTTGGGGATAGCTGGGGTACCTCGTGGGCTACCTTTGGCTAGAAGCTCGGTCCCCAAAACCTACCCAATCAAGAGGAATCAGAGGTCAACTCTCAAGAACACCTTTCCACAAACGCCACCAAAAACCACCAAATCGAGCCCCTTTGCTCACGGATTTGAGAGGGGAATCAAAGGGAAAAGAACCACGAAGGGTTCATGCATACATCCCCCACCAAATCTCAAAGAGAAAGGCCTCGAAACCGCAATAAGAAAATCGCCGAGAAAGGCTCCGAAAATCACCAAAAAGGGAAAACGGGAGAGACACAATCAACCCTTGAGAAACCACGCCGAATCATCTATACATACCATGAAGGTGACGACCTTTCGCGCTTGTTCTTCACCTGCACCAACACCAGTCAAGCCGCAACCTGCACCAGCAATACTTAGTCAAGAGTCAGTCCACACAACGTTGTCAATCACTCATCACACCAGGAAGCGACCATCCACCAGTCCTCGAACCACACAGGTCCTCAATCTCCCCCTTGATGACTGCATTGACAACACACACACTTGGTAACCAAAGAGGAAAAGAAAAGAAATGACTAAAAGAAACTCAAACAAGCGATCGAAAGCCAACCAAAGGCAACAAGCAAGATCACTTGAAAGAGGAAAGTCTCGGTCCCCTTAGGCAAGGGCAACGGCTTGACACAACCGAGACAAAAACAAGCTCAAACAAAGAGCAAGGACCACCAAAGCAAAGCTCAAAACACACAAGAGCTCCCCCTACACATATGCACACTCCCCCTGAACATGTGCCAGCACTGGTCACAAACCGGTCAGGCCGGTTTCCCAAACCGGTCAGACCGGTTCCACTAAACCGGTCAGGCCAGATTTCAAACCGGTCAGACCGATTAAACTCGGCAGAAGCTCACCCCCAAAGGCCAAAAATGTAAAAGAAATGCACAAGCTCCCCCTCGACAGCTAGGATAGGTTCTAGGGATGCAATGCAACTTTTGGGCCAGTTTAGTTCTCTAAATATTCACCAACTACCCGTCACATCAATCTTCTTTCCACTAATTCAGAGTATTAAATGTAGATTAATGACAAAACCCATTCCACGACCCCTACCTTAATTTTCGAGATGAATCTAACGAGCCTAATTATGTCATAATTAGACAACGTCGTGCTACAGTAACCAATCTATAATGACGGATTAATTAGACTTAATGGATTCATCTCACAATTTTCGGTCCATTCGTGTAATTATTTTTGTAAATAATCTACATTCAATACTCCTAATAGACCTTGAAAGGGGACCCAAAAGTTTCACTTCGCGAACTAAACAGGCCCTTTCTTCACCAACATTTCTCCCCCTTGTTGCCAATGCATGAATCAAGCCAAAATGCAACCTAGAGCTTCTCAAATAGACAAAATTCAACATAGAATGCTACGCATGTCCAAATGAGCAAGTTAGATACTCTATAGCTTTGTATGAACATCAACTACATGATCACCAAGTTTCACAACCATTGGGTGAAGCTAAGATAGAATTGAGCAATTTTGCGAAAAATCACCCTCTCATGAGCAAAGTCCTAAACATGAGCAAAACATGTCAAAATGGCAAAGCCACACAAACTTCATGCTAGGACAACCATTCTAAGCATAAGATCATCATAAACACCCACAAGCACCTCATGTCATGTCAAAGCCACCGAGCCATGTGCTTAATTCTAAATATGAGACTTATCATTGGTAAGCAACATGCAACGGTTTAGCACCCAAAAGCAAGTAAAATAAGCACATATGACATGGGAGCACATTTTCCAAGCAATTTACATTTCATTTTCAGATTCATATTTGGTACATGAAATGTCTTTGCGACAAAAAGGAGCTTATGCCCCTCCACAAGATAAAGCATGGGGGCTAAACATTCATGATGGCAAATGAGCCTTTGGCCTCATATGATCAAAATAAGCTATCCAACCACAAATTAAGCATAGCCAAGCCACAAAAACATGTCAAGATCATATAAAGGCATTTACTCATAAGAGAGCATGGATATGACATTTTTCAAAAACATAGCTATCAACCATGGGCATAAATCAAGATCATCAAGAGCTAAGCCAAACTAACCATAGCATACCAAACTAGCCCACAAGATCATATATAGCACATCATGGTGAACAATGTATATGAGAGAAGCTTTTCCTATCACAATGCATATGATACAAATGCATGCAACCTAAGATACAAAGATGCCTAAACATCATGATACAAAATGCAATGCAAATGCAAACATGCACAAAAGGAAAGCTATACATATGCTACACAAGGAGCTTCACCACCAACTCAGGAAACCAACCACACACAAAGCTCACAAACAGTCGGCTCCTCGAGGGGAGGCAAAAGGGCTCGACACCACCGGCAAAAGAGCAAAAGAGCACAAAACTCACAAGCTCCCCATAAACACATGCACTAGGGCCAAAGAGCATACAAAGCTCACCCTAAGCACACATGATAGAGCAAAGAGCACACGAAGCACACAGGCTCCCCCTAAACACATGCACTAAGGACAAAGAGCATACAAAGCTCACCCTAAGCACACATGATAGAGTAAAGAGCAAAACGAACTGAGTGGCTTGACCAATGCCACACACTTGAAGGTCACAAATTTACTTACCTTGATCATTCCTTCAGAAGTCCCTTGTCCTTGTTCACCATCGCCGAAAGTGATGTACCTTCTTGACACCAACGGGGTATGAGGCCGGAGAACCACCCCCGATATCAACCACATCTCCGAGACTCCCACCTACAACTCAAAACCAAGAGCGAGAGCGAGCAAACGACTCAACACTGGGGTTCGTACCAAAAGTGTCAAACCAGTGCCGAATCATCTCCTCAAAAGTGGGGTTAGCAACATCCATCCTACCGCGTCTATCAAAACTGCGATCCATCCTATCAAGCCTATCCAACCTGGAACCACCATGGGAAAACCACTCCCGTCTCGCTGAAGGAGTACGAGCACTACGAAAGGAAGACCGTGGTTCGTAGCCCCTCTGAGACTCAAAGCTGTGACCTCACCCAAACTCGTATCGACCACGAGGAGAGCGTCCAGCAAACTCAACACCACCAGACACACCACGCCTACCACCAGCATCACGACCAAAGGAACTGAAGCGACCATCCCCATGAGCACGAAACGCAAACTGGTCACCCTGCTGCCTCCAAACCGGTTTGACCGGTTCTGGAACCGGTCTGACTGGTCTCTCTGTACGGGCACCCCAAACCGGTCAGACCGGATTCCAAACCGGTCTGACTGGTTTATCCCGGCCAGCAAGGTCCCTTCCACCTGAGCCACTCTTAGTTCCCCAAGCTGGAACACTTCTCACAAAACCCTTTCCCTTAGGTAGTGGCATACGAAGCTCAGGCACACCATGAGAAGGGTGGTACCTATCCTTGTTCGCCCACTCCTTAGCCATTCTCGCCCCTCTCTTTCTCTTATAGCAAAACTCTTTCTTATGACCATCCTTCCCACAAAACACACAATGGAAACGGATTGGTTTTGGCTTAGGCTTGGGATGAGGTTCTTCACAAGGTTTCTCACTAGGTTTCTCATTCGGCTTTTCACTTGGTTTCTCTCTCGGTTTAAGCAGTTGGTTTGGCTTGGGTGCAAACTAGTTTTTGGGTGTGGGTTATGGTGGATCTGGAACATTCCCAAATTTCCCTTCTCTCTCACCACTGATCTCACCAAGCTTATCAGATCCCAAAGCCCAACCATCAAAGCGCTTAAAACTGGCAATTATCGTACCAAGCTTAGGTTCCTGACTGGACAACCAACTCAGCACCTCACGCAGCTTATCATTCTCATCTTGCAAGCGATCAACACATTTTGCAAGTTCCAAATTCTTCACAGCATGCAACTCACAAGTAGAGCAAGAAGTGGGAATAGGAGCTTTCAATTCATCTTCGAGCGAAACAATGTGAGAACGAAACTCAGCAATCTTTTCATGCAAAGCAGGGCAAGAAGTGCATGCACCAAGCAAAGTGCGTCTAGATTGCAGCTCAACCAACTCAACCCTAAGCACATCTAGTTTCTCACACTTGGAGGCATGCTTTTCCCTAAGAGCAGTCAAATCAGCTAGGAAAACAGAGCAATCGACACAGTCAACCTCATCAGAAACAACAGGACTAGCCTTAAGCAAATCTATCTCAAGCTTGGCATCAAGGTTCTGTGTTTCTAGTTCAGCCACTCTATTCCTAGCATCTTCAAGCAAACCCCTAAGCTCCTTCCTAAGCTTCTTAGCCTCTCTAAGCATGTGATCGCGATTATCAAGCAAGTCAACCAACTCCTCGTTCTCCTTGCGCAAAGAAGAGAGCTCATCACATACCTCATCCTCGGAGTCTGAGTCTGAGGCATTCTTCTGGCTTCTCTTGCTGCCGGAGCTGTGCGCCATGCCGCAAAGTCCATCCTTCTTGTTGTAGCTTCTAGGAGTCTTGCTTGCGGTACAGCAGAGGCCGTTGAAGTACTTGCCGAAGTCCTTCTGCTTCTTCTTCTTGTCCTTCCTCTTGTTGTCCTCTTCTTCTTCTTCACTCGAGCTTTATGACGCGTCCTCAGAGCCGGAGTCGACGTCGCTCGATCTCTTGATCTTCTCTCGGGTCCGTGTCTTCCTCCTATGTTCATGCTCTTTCTTGTTGGACCTTCTTTCCTTGTCCTTGGACTTGTGCTTGTCATGGTTGTTCACCTTCGGACACTCGGTGAAAAAGGGTCTGGTCTTGCCGCACTTGAAGCACGTCCTCGAGTTCCTTCTTGAGTTCACCAGGTTCTCGTGCATCCTCTCGAATCTCCATGTCAACAACGCCAGCTCGTCCTCTCCAAGTACATCAAACTCCTCGTCTGGCAAAGACATCAAAGAGGACAAAGAATACATCCTGGAGTATGAGTTAGCATTAGTCATAGCACTGGAGCCTCCGACAAGAGCAAGACTACGGGAGTCAGTTAGGCTCTCAAGACGGGCCGTCAAACCACGATCGACCTCAGCTGACTTGAGCTTAGAGAACAGCTCGTTCACCATCAGTGTGGTATACTTCTCTGACTCAAGAATGGCCTCGACCTTTCCATCCCACACAGTACGATCCAGTGTGTGTAAGAGCTTCACGGCTCTATCATGGTCATCGTACGGGAGGACGTCCACATTGGCCCTCATGTTGTTCACTACCACCGTGAACCGCTGGAATAAGGCATCAATTGACTCACCGGGGAGATGAGTGAAATTCTCGTACTCTCTCCGGTAAGTCGCATACAACCGTGCCTAAACTTCAGCATTTCCAGTGTGAGCATTCTTCAGCTCCTGCCAAATCCTACAAGCTAGGTCCTCTATCTGAACCTGATCGAATTCGGATTGACACAGAGCACGAAACAAGTAGTCGACCGCCTTGTTATTGGCATCGAACATGTCCCTCGATCCAGGAGCTAGGAAGTTAATCGGATGAACATAAGTTATGTTCACCGTAACGTCCCAAAGGATCTGACCCTTTCCGCGGAGGAACGCTGCCATCTGCCTCTGCCACATCTGGTAGTTTTTGCCATCGAAGTGCGAAGGACTCGAACCCCATTCCTGGTACTCCATCTTTGGATCTTAGACTGGTTAGAGTCAATGAAGACCCGAACCGGCTCTGATACAACTTGAAGGACCGGAACGGCGAACCAGAGAGGGGGGGGAGTGAATGGGAGCCGATAAAAATTCTACTCAAGAATTCGGCCTATGAATCCAAGATCACTCGGATACCTCTGTAAACTTCTCTTGCCAAATCCACGTAGCGGAAAACAACACGAACACAGCTGCTGGAAGCCAAAACTGGTCAGGCCGGTTTCTGAAACCGGTCAGACCGATTCTCTAGGAC
Organism: Cenchrus fungigraminus; assembly: GCA_036936925.1. NCBI lineage: Eukaryota > Viridiplantae > Streptophyta > Magnoliopsida > Poales > Poaceae > Cenchrus > Cenchrus fungigraminus. The sequence continues at coordinate 95,288,429 of CM072774.1, read as the reverse complement.
TTAGCCTCTCACAGGCAGGGGAAACCGGTCAGGCCGGTTTGGCAAACCGGTCAGGCCGGTTTTGTCCAGGAAATCCCCAAAAGACCTTCGAGACCACAACCTAGCAAAACCACCTCAAGAACCTTCCAAATTTTGAACAAGAAAAGCCATAGCCTGAAGAAGACTCTCCTGTCCAAAAACTCTTCACGACAGCCCACTAGGGCTAAACCGGTCAGACCGGTTTGGGAAACCGGTCAGGCCGGTTTTGCCTGGACAGTCGGGAAGAACTCAGCCCGCGGGAAACACTCAACCTTCTCCTTGATCGATCTCCCGATTCATTCCACGGATTCAAGTAAGACTTTGGGGATAGCTGGGGTACCTCGTGGGCTACCTTTGGCTAGAAGCTCGGTCCCCAAAACCTACCCAATCAAGAGGAATTGGAGGTCAACTCTCAAGAACACCTTTCCACGAACTCCACCAAAAACCACCAAATCGAGTCCCTTTGCTCACGGATTTGAGAGGGGAATCAAAGGGAAAAGAACCACGAAGGGTTCATGCATACATCCCCCACCAAATCCCAAAGAGAAAGGCCTCGAAACCGCCACAAGAAAATCGCCGAGAAAGGCTCCGAAAATCACCAAAAAGGGAAAACGGGAGAGACACAATCAAGCCTTGAGGAACCACGCCGAATCATCTATACATACCATGAAGGTTCATACAAAGTCTAGCTTGCCTCCCGATCATCCATCCCTCTCTCGAGATCTCACCATGAAGCTCTCAAGCTAGTCCTAGAAATTCCAAAAGAAAAATGGAAGAGGAAAATAGCAAAACAAAATGAGCTAGGGTTTCAAGAGATGGCTACCATCCTCTCTCTACTTAGTTTATATGGAGGCAACCGAAAGACGAAACTACCCCTATTACATAAACTAGGATACACGCCCTCGGAGGGCATTTTGGGAAACTTTCGTCGTAACACCATCAGACGGATGCCCGGCGACCGCACTTCGCTTAGCCTCGACGCAGGCCTTGCGATCCCGACGCGTGTCCTCCGCTTCGAAACACTTTGGTGCCCTGCGACCCCAAACCGGTCAGACCGGTTTTGGCCTGACAGCCACACCGAGTCTTCGGCCTTGGCTTTGTGGATCAGCCAAGCAACCCAGTGGTTTTCTGGTGAACCACTGCAAACCCCGCGAACTTGATGTACCTCCGCCAATCACCACTCATGACTTGGCTCCCACGAAGTCTCGGCTCGACCTTGGTTTTGAGGCTCAACCAAGAAACCGTCCACGACTTCGTCTCGCTGTTCTTGCCACCATGCGGCCCGCACTTGACCCCGCTGGCCACCGGGTCTCTTGAACCAAGCCTACTTGTCTTCTCCACACCTGGAGGCCTCACCGGTGACGACCTTTCGCGCTTGTTCTTCACCTGCACCAACACCAGTAAAGCCGCAACCTGCACCTGCAATACTTAGCCAAGAGTCAGTCCACACAACGTTGTCAATCACTCATCACACCAGGAAGCGACCATCCACCGGTCCTCGAACCACACAAGTCCTCAGTGGAGAGCCTAGATGTTGGTTGTGTTATGCGTAATCAGCTTTGTTTTATCACATACCTTTTAATTACTGTTTTCCTTTGTTGTTTCCTCATAAAATAGAGTTTCCTCATAAAAAATTCGGTTATAGAATACTAGTTAATGGCATTTTTCTTTGCATGGCTAAGCTACAGTTACACTAAAAAAAACAAGTTTTTATTCTACAAGCTGCATGATAGCATTGCACTGAGCACCTGGTAGCTACACTGTTTCTTTGTGAGCATCTTTCAGTTCTTTATTTGTGCTCTGCTCAGCGTCATTGTTTATTTGTTAAAGCTAATTGCTTATAGCTGAGGCTAATGAAAATTGATTGAAATACATTTTTCTGCTTTATGCTGGTGCTTTACCCGTAATTCTTGAGAAAAGTCAACAGATGTTCATAATCACCTTTGGTCATCATTTCTCCTTAGTGGTCTGTTAATTATTTTTTAGCGCTGATTACAGCTACTATGTTGGTTCATCATTTATTTGTCGAAAAATACTTTCAGCAACTTTTCATGTCATGTTCTTATCATAACGAAGTTTTTGAGTTATTGCATTTTCACTTCGCGGAACCATCTCGGTGGGATTTCACGAGATCGACTATCACTCTTCAGAACGGATTTCACTATTCGCAATTGATAAGGCGACAAATCTTTACTCTTCGGAGTTAACCAAAATAATGGCTTTCCCCATTCGGAATCATACTAAGCCTTCGGACTCTGTTACACTTGAGCTGGAGTTCATAGGACAGCCTTATGGCTCTTCGGTCATCTTTATCACAACCATTGGGGCTACTTTTATATAGTCGACTAAGCAAAATAGTTGGATAAAATATAAGCCCAAATATTGTACCATTTTATTTTATTTCGGTGGAACATAGTGTTGGATCTTGTGAAGTGCCGTTTGGTTGCCAACTTGTTTTAAATTGAAACATGGAGCTTCGCGTAGCTTCGGCAGTATTTAATATTACTGTTGCATTAAAAAAAAGGTGGTACTTATGCATGGGGCTCTCTCTATATAAAACGTTGTGCTATCGGCAAGTTATTCCTTTTTTAGTTTAAAAATAAAGGACAAACATAAACTAAAAAAATATATACCTGTAGGTAGTACAGCTTAATTTTGCACCACATAGTTACACGTGCAAGGGTCAGCTCAGTATAGTATCAGCCTTTATTTTGAATTTGGTCAGCAGGCAAAGAGATTTATACTTCGCATGATCACTTTGTTTTTTTCCACTAGCAGAAAAACAGCAGTAGCACATCACTTATATGAGCTAGCGAAGGTATATAAGTCTTACCTTTTTCGGTACAGTTTCAACTTCAATGTTTTGGGCAAGATTTTCGTATACGTACTATCATTTCGTTCAAATATTATCCTTTAAATATGATTGCAATGAATGTCTTTACATTTACTACCCAGACCATCGTTATCTATCATCGGTCCCGAAGTAACAATCATCTGAAGAGATTGTTACTTTTGGGGAAACATTGCAGAAATAAGTGAACACATGCGCTTGACCCGAAGAGGACAAGTCACATTTAGTTCACTTAAGAAAAATATATACAAGCGGGGGCGCATGTGTTAACTATTCTGCAAAAGTCGCGAAGATGTTAAGGAACATGCAACAATCTGTTCCAAAGAGGAGTGCATGATTCGCTTAAAGGCCTACTTTCCGCGAACAAAAAGTCTTCGGCGGTCAATGTGCGAAGCCCCTCAGTAAAATGCTGCAGGGATAAGTCGACCCGTTAAGCGGCGTGGTTGCAAAATCATCCGCTTTATCACAAGCGAAGAAGCCTTCGGCAGTGAATGCGCGAAGCAAATTGCGAGGCAGGGCTGACGAGCCACCTCGAGGTCATATTATTCGGAGGATAATCGAAGTCGAGCTATCATGCCACTTCGGTTATATTGATATGGCTCTTCGGGTTATCATAAGTGGACTTCAATATCTCTTCAGTTAATGCCTCATGCGAAGAGTTTATATGGAAGCTCCATCCCTACCACCGACAAATGCATTATCCACGCAATCATTGGTTTCATCTTCACATCAGCATCAATCACAATCTACATCAACTACACTTCTACTTTCACGACACATGGTCTTCGCTACCAGCATCAGCCAAGAGGGACTATGGAGGGATCTTGGTGAACCAATTCACCCATCTTGCCTGAAGCGGGTGAACGAAGACCAAGAGGACTTCGGGACGATGAGGAAAGCATCACACGACCTTCTCTACTTCGGCTACTACATGGAGGAAATAACTTCGGGAGGATGAAGCGAGAATGAAGTGAGGGAGATTTTTTTTGGGGCAAGAATGGCGAAGTTGACAGCACTACAGAAGAAGCTTTTCATTGTCAAATGCAGACTGAAGATGACATTGGCTAGGCTAGTTGATAACTCCATATGTGTAGACCCGTGAGATGCGCGTGCTCTTTTCTCCATTTTGTTTTTCCCACTGGGTTTTCGGAATGGAGTTTTTAGCGAGGCGTACGGGTGGGTGGTCACGAAGGCATGTCCTCGGGCCGAAGAAAAAGTTTAGTGAATCATTTTTCTCTTGTTTTCATCTACTTCGCTTTGTTGTCCCAGCCAAACCAAAGTAGCTGAGGGGCTAGAATGTTGGGGGAAATGATTCACAAGGTACCCCCTATCCTAGTTTTAGGGCTCGGATGTAATATTTGTACCCACCAGGGGCTTGGGGCTAAAATTCCATCCCACCCCTTAGCTATATAAACAACCCCAAGGGGGTTGAGAGAGGGGACTTCCCCCCTCCTCACTTGTCTATTTTTCTCCTGGTGATACATCTTCTTTTATGAGTGTTGGCTCCTCTTAGGGAGACGGTTTTCACCCCAACACTTCTACCAAAAGAGTTTATGGCCCCAATTGATTCAGATGCATCCGATGAAGAACTAGGAATGGCTCAGTTGACATTGGAACCTACACAAGCTATCTTTGAGAAACCAGAAGATGAAAAAAGACAACATTTGAAGGCCTTGTTCCTCAGATGTTTTGTCAACGGGAAACCAGTCACCAGGATGCTGGTAGATGGAGGAGCAATAGTTAATCTGATGCCATACACCATGTTGCGCAAGATTAGGAAGTCAGATGAAGACTTAACCCAAACAGACATTATGCTGGTGGATTTTGATGGCAATGTTTCTCCAGCCCAAGGTGCAACTTGCGTGGAGCTCACGATCGGCAGTAAGACCCTTCCAACCACCTTCTTTGTCAGTAAAGGGAGGGGATCTTATAATTTATTGCTGGGCCGAGATTGGATACATGCCAATTGTTGCATACCATCTACAATGCATCAATGTATCATCCAATGGATTGGAGATTCAGTGGAGGTGGTCAAAGGAGAAACTTCCTTAACAGTAGCAGCAACGGAAGCACAAGGGTGGACTTATGATTGAGTGAGCTGCATATCTAGAAAAGCATGGGATACTAAATATCTCAAAGTGTCCGATTTCGGACTACAGCCGGTTCAAGCAGTCGGCTCTGATGAGAAGTCTTAATGGATCAATTCATAGAAGATGAAGGGAAGCTTGGGCACAGATTCACATCGGCCGATGAATTGGAAAAAATAGATCTTGGAGATGGAAGTAAACCAAGGCCGACTTATATCGGTGCCAAGCTAGATTCGGAATACAAGATAGAGTTGATCGCATTATTAAAGGAATTCGAGGATTGTTTCGCCTGGGAATATTATGAGATGCCCAGCTTAGACCGATCCATTGTTGAACATCAGTTACCCATTAAGCTAGGATATCGACCTTTCCAGCAACATCCTAGGCAATGTAATCAAAAGATTTATCCTGATATAAAAGCCGAGATAACAAAGTTACTCGAAGCTGGTTTTATTCGGCAATGTCGATATGTCGAGTGGATTTCTAACATTGTCCCTGTTTATAAGAAAAATGGCAAGTTGCGCGTTTGCATTGATTTCAGGGACTTGAACAAGGCAACGCCGATGGATGGTTACCGAATGCCAGTAGCCGACGCGTTGGTCAACGCTGCTGCAGGGCATAAAGTCATCAGCTTCATGGACGGTAATGCTGGATATAACCAGATATTTATGGCTATAGAAGATATTGCGAAGACTTCATTCAGGTGCCCTGGTCACGTTGGCTTATACGAGTGGATTGTCATGACCTTTGGATTGAAGAACGCTGGTGCTACATATCAAAGAGCCATGAATTACATATTCCATGAACTCATCAGCAAAATAGTGGAAATCTACATCGATGATGTGGTCGTCAAGTCAAAAGGTTACAAAGAGCATCTAGACGATCTATGAAAAACACTAGAGTGCATGAGAAAGCATGGTTTGAAGATGAATCCCAACAAGTGTGCTTTTGGTGTTTCAGCTGGTCAGTTCTTGGGTTTCTTGATACATGAAAGAGGAATTGAGGTTGGTCAGAAATCAATCAGCGCAATTGACAAGATAGAACCACCATCAAACAAGAAGGAGCTTCAATCGTTGATCGGCAAGATTAATTTTATCAGGAGATTTATATCTAATCTATCTGAGAGAATTCAGTCATTCACGCCTCTTTTGAAGCTCAAGGCCGATCAGAAATTTATATGGGGAGAAGAGCAACAAAAGGCTTTGGACAACATCAAGCAGTGTCTAAAATCTCCTCCTGTCCACATGAGCGGGCTATTGGATCGGCCCTTGTACAAGAGTTTGGAGGAAAAGAGCGAGTCATATATTTTGTGAGTAGAAGACTCTAGGATGCAGAAATGAGATATTCGATAGTGGAGAGATTATGCTTGTGCTTATACTTCTCATGCACAAAGTTGACGCCCTACTTATTAAATGTCAAGTGCATTTTGGTTTGCAAGGATGACGTTGTCAAGTACATGCTATCATTGCCAATCTTAAATGGTAGAATCGGAAAATGGATCTTGGCTTTGTTAGAGTTTGATTTGACTTATCAATCGGCCAAAGCGATCAAAAGTTAGGTGATGGTCGATCTGGTGACTCAGCATTGTGGATCCGAAATGACAGTTGTTGAATCTATTCCATGGACCATGTTCTTTGACGGATCATCATGTGGAGTTGGAGCTGGAATTGGGATTGTCCTCATCTCACCTCACAGGGCAAACTATGAATTTTCTATCCCAATTGAAAAGACTTCAACAAACAATAAAGCTGAGTACCAGGCAGTATTGAAGGGGATAAAGCTGCTACGAGAAGTTAACGCCAAAGCTGTTGAGATATTTGGAGATTCTCAGCTCGTGATAAATCAGTTAGCAGGAGAATATGAATGCAGAGACGACATATTGAGGGTTTATCATGAGGAGTGCCTCCAATTACTCAGAGAATTTAAGATGGTAAAGCTCGACCATATTCCTAAATGACACAACAGTGAAGCCAATTGGCTGGCGCAAGGCGCATCGGACTATCAGCCAATTTTGACTGTGGAGCTATCTGCTGATGATTGGAGAAAAGAATTAATTGACTATTTGAAAGACCCATCCAAGAGAGTTGACAAGCAACTAAGATACAAGGCCATTAAATAAGTTTTGTTGGAAGATGAATTGTACTATCGCACCATTGATGGGGTTTTGCTCAAATGTCTTGGTGAAGAAGAAGCAAAAACATTAATGGGAGAGATTCACGAAGGAATTTGTGGAGCCCATCAATCAGCATTTAACATGAAGTGGATGATCAGGAACAATAACTATTATTGGCCAACAATTTTGGAAGATTTCTTCAAATACTACAAGGGATGCCAAGAGTGTCAGAAGTTTGGAAGCATTCAAAGAGTTCCGGCGTCGGCAATGAACCCGATAATTAAACCATGGCCGTTTAGAGGTTGGGCAATCAATTTGATAGGAAAAATATTTCCACCATCAAGCAAAGGTCATAAAATTGTATTGGTGGCCACAGACTATTTCACAAAGTGGGTTGAAGCTATCCCTATCAAAAACATAACGTCAAGCAACATGATTGACTTCGTCAAAGAGCACATTGTCTATCAGTTTGGTATACCCCAGACTATCACAACTGATCAAGGAAGTCAATTCACTTCAGGAGAATTTGAGGAGTACGCAAACTCTCTGGGGATCAAATTGCTAAATTTGTCTCCTTATTATGCTCAAGCAAACGGACAGGCAGAGACAGCAAACAAGAGCACCATCAAGTTGATCAAACACAAGATTGATGAAAACCCTAGGCGATGGCACACGATCCTTAATGAAGCGTTATGGGCATATCAAATGGCATGTCATGGAGCAACAAAAGTGTCTCCCTATCAACTAGTGTATGGTCACGATGCAGTACTGCCCTACAAACTAAAAACTGGATCTAGAAGGGCGTCTTTGCAAGATCAACTATTGGCTGATGATTATTCGACCATGATGAAAAAAGAGCTGGAAGACCTGGCTGGTGATCGGCTAAGAGCTTTGGAGAATATCGAGAAGAATAAAAGGAGAATAGCCAGATGGTACGACAAGAAAGTCAAGGTCAAAGAATTTGCCCTAGGAGATCTGGTTTGGAAACTCATACTACCAATCAGCTCCAGATCTCCAAAATACGGAAAATGGTCACCAACATGGGAAGGCCCATACCGTATCAGTCGATGTGCACCAGGCAATGCGTATATCTTGGAAACTTTGGAGGGAGAAAAGTTTGCTAGAGCATTAAACGGGAAATACTTGAAGAAATATTACCCAAGCATATGGGTAGACTCCTAGCCGATTATCATGTCGAGCCTGAACGGCCGATTAAGATTTCGAGCCATAGCCGATTCTAAATGTAATCGCCGTTAGTGCAAAAAATATAAAATAGCCAATGGCCGATTGACACACTCGGTTTTGGGTCATAGCCGATGTACAAGTCGCCTTCAGAAAAAAAATATTTTAATCTCTTATCTCTGATTACAGATGATTGATATTACAATTCAGATCTGAAGATTACATTGAAGTAATAGATCAGAAAATTCGTGATAAGCCGATTATGTTCATCATCACCGGACAAACAATGATTCTGGATCATTATCGTCGGGGAGGGAACAAAGAAAGAGAAAAACAAAAAAGGAAGCGTAAGTTTGACGAAGATGAATCACCAGATTCTATGACCTTCTCCATCAAAACCCCGACGAACAAGACATAGGGTTGTTCTTCTTCCTAAAACACCCAGGAACAACATCCACTCTCCTCCATCTGCTGATGCACCCAAGACGCGTCACAAGGGTTCTTCTAGCTGTTGGACCTCCTGGCTTCACAAAACGAGACTAGAGAGGGAAGTATGCCCTAGGCTATATCACAAGAATTCTTCTAGCCATCGAGAATCAGGAGAAAGGGAAGAGAACTGAAAAATAAAAGCCTAAAGCCTACTGAATCTGTATTTTGAGCCATGGGCGAAGGTGAGATGTGTTCTCAGTAGAAGATGAGGACGGCTATTTATAGCCCATACGTCAGGAAGAGATAAGGATGGGGAAGCCGGAGAAGATAGAAACCGAAAATGCTAGATCTGGCAAAAAAGGAAACAGGCGACCTGTGAATGGTTCGGTTTCCAAAGGTTGATTGATTCAGAGATACACTTCCTGAAAATAGAGTCAACGTGCAAGCATTGGGGAATCTTCCCCAGGATGTCCACAAACTGTAGAGCGTAAATCAAGCAGACAGAGACGGCAAGCTCACTAGCAGCATCGAGGAGAAATACAAGTTCAAGTCGAAGTTTGTCAATGACCAGCAACAATCGTCACATCCTGAAGGTTTTTCCTAAGGAAGATACCTCCCATCCCTAAAACTGAGAAAGCTAGTGTGTTCATTAGTTAAAAGACTAAAACCTACAAGACTCATGGAGGAACCCCTGGGCAAAAGGATGGGTTTTATAGGGAAGAAGGGACAGAAGAGACAAGTCAGTTTCACGTGATAGACAGTCTTGGAGGCATCAGACGAATCTTTCGCATTCAAACAATAAAATCGTAACTCAATCAAAGGAAGAGATGAGGGCTCATTATGTTGATTGTGCCTAAGATCAATTTCGAGTTTACGGAAGGTCTAAGAGGATAACTCTAGACAAACGGGCAATCAGTCGAATCCCAACGGACGAGCTGCTGAATCAAGGAGGATACCGGATTCGAGTAAATTTCGGAACAAAAGATATTTACTCCGAAACTGTGGTACGCCTTGGTTGTGGTAGATGACTACTCACGTTATGCTTGGGTCTTTTTCTTGGATGACAAAGGAGAAACATTTGGCTTTGTTTGAGACTTGATCTTTGTTAACGGTTCAAAAATGCGTCAAGGTTCACTGCAAGTGCAAGGGTCACTTGTAGCCTTTTTCACCTAGGGGAGATCCCCAAGGCTCTTGTCAATCCATAGAGCAAGGGAATTGCTAGAGTTTGATCTAGTACTAATCTAGTTGACTTAGTAAACCTTTAAACTAGAGATTAATCTTAAAGCAAACTAATCTATGTCAAAGAGGTGTGTGAGGTGCACAAGATGTAAAGGACATTTGCCCATAGGGTCTATGGATACTTCAACATGCAACTGCCAAGCGAGACAAAACCAATCTAATTTATCAGAGGGTGTGACCATGGCTTCACCCTTTCCCTTCTCTTGTACTGTCACTACGCGAAGGTAATCATGGCAAAACTACGAATGATCACAATATGTTGAAGGGATCTACGCGAGTAGTGAGATCTATACACCCGAAAACCATGGTAGCTAGCCTTAATCATCAAAGCATCATCAACATGAAACCAATAGACTGAAACCACAAAAGAGTCAGCGATTACATGACAAGATCCTTTACAACCCCATGGACAAATGAGAAGTTTATCCCATCAAGACGCTAAGAATGGCGTCGTTGATCATGGTAGACTCTTCCGACGGTGTCGTCCTTCAACTCCGGGGGCACTGTGGTATGGCCTCGACGTCCTCCTTCGCTTGTGGTCGCCTCCTTGGACTAGATGAATATTTCTCGTGTGTGCTCTCCTCAATTCTCTCCCAGTCCAACCTCTCTGCCTTGTGGTCAACATTCGGGGTGTTTATTTGTCTCTCTCCCGAATGGTGGCGCCGCCAGCAACTTAGGGTTGAAGCATCATCATGCTCAAGAAATGGGAGGCCGAACCGATGCCAGAAGGGGGTGGGCCATTCGACCTGGGCCGACCGTCCTGCGCCCACTTTGGCCCGATTCGGTCGCCCCTTTCTCCCCGTGGCTCATCTTGTCATTTTGGATTTTTGCCCCATTATTTGTGTCTTTTTGGCTTCATCATCGCCGCGATTAACATAGGGGGTCTTCTCGTGTGAAATCCAATCTTTATGTCTTGGTCCTCAGGGATGTTTCGTCGCAGCACCTTGGTCCTTGCCACCTTTGGGAGTGAATTCGCCTTGCACTTGAACACGAACAGAAGTCCTCATTTGCTACTTTGAACTTGATGTGACTCCATCCCTTTAGTCCATGTTTTCCTGCAAAAACACCACACTTCCAAATGCACATATAAAGTTGAACTTGTTATATCATTAGTATGCCTAGTGGTGGGTTAGTTCCATAATCGAGCTCAAACCAAAGTGAAACGAGTATCTTTGGAGCACAAAAATTCACCGTCAGAAATCTTGAGGTTGAAAAATGAGAGGCATGGAGAAGTCATTCGAGCTATACATAGTGACAATGGCACAGAGTTTCGAAACTCTCAGTTTGATACCTTTTAATATGATCTTAGTCTTGAACATCAGTACTCGACATCGTATGTCCCTCCTCAGAATGGTGTCATGGAGAGGAAGAATAGAACTCTCGGTGAGATAGCCAGGACGATGCTCGATGAGCACAGGACTCCGAGGATGTTTTGGGCCGAGGCGATTAATACAGCTTGTCATGTGTCCAATCGCATTTTCTTTTGTACTTTAAGGAAGAAAACTTTCTACGAACTCATGGATGTTCGTCCACCAAAAGTGATCCATTTTCGAGTGTTCGGATGCAAGTGCTTCATTCTTAAGAAGGGAAAACTCGACAAGTTTGAGGCCTGCTCCTTTGATGGGATCTTCTTTGGTTATGCTAGTCATTCTCGGGCCTATCGAGTACTTAACCTTGACACTAACCAAACATAGAGTCCTACAAAGTGTCCTTCGACCAGATGAAGCCATGTGGCTCTGTTGCTTTTGAGTGTGCAGGTGATGATGAGCTAGGCGAGACCATCTTTGAAGATAAGAAAGAAGAAGTAGTCAAGGATGACGGTGAAGGAGTACCCGCAGTACATCTCGTACCTACTACTTCCACGACTATGATTACTCTGGCTGATGGTGTCGGACCCGGATTTAAAGGCAAACCCGAATGCATTGAATACATGTGCGCCAGGATCAAGTTTACACACATGTATCAACATAGTGATAACCAAAAGACAGTGTATAATGAAAATAAAGTATTAACTTTATTACATGACCGAATGTCTTTAAACTAACACACGAACGAGTAGCTAACAGCGGAAAGATAAACACAGACGTCCACCACAGGCAGCTGACTGAAGGAGCGAACGCCTAGAACTCGTCAAATTCACCAGGGAAATCCTCAAAATGTTCGTCTGAGCAGCAGTCGGGTTGTGTAGATGCAATATAAAACAGCAATCATGAGCACATGTTGTACTCAACAAGGGAAAACACTATAACAACATGCGAAGGCTTTATGGTGGAAGGCTTGTGGTTACATAGCAGATCAGCATTTTAGTTGGTCAAGTTTTATTAAGCAGCTATTACTAGCAAGTGTAAGTATATACCAAAACCCAAATAATAAATGCATTAGAACCATAGAATGCAATGCACAAGTTTAAAGTTCCATCTTCCATAGAGTTAATCATGTGTGGGTCCAGGCCGCCCTTGACCGTGGGCACGGCTAACTAGTCAGTTTTACACTCTGCAGAGGTTGTACACTTTCACCACAAGTTGCGTAAAAATTCCGAAGAGTTTTGGACCCAACCACGCTGTGCAAAAGTAGGCACAATACCACACTACCGAGGTGTGGCTGCATAGGGACGCTACGAGGCCTTTACAAAGATCCCCCAATGTATGGCAACCCACTAGGTTTCAGGTCGAAGCAGGGCATAAAGCTCCCTAGCGGGTCAATACCCCACCATAAATGAACAAACCCAACTCCCCTCTAGAGCAGGTCTATACCCCAACAACGCCTCCCCATTGGCCCCTTTCAGGTAAGGTTGCTACAACATCAAAGTTTCTAATTACTTGGCCAAGACAAAGCCATATGTCTTGTGGTTGTACGGTTTTCCTGGGTGGTTCTTCATGTTCCGATTAACAAGCATAGTGTTCTTGCATTACATGAATGAATAGCAGAAATAAAATCCAAATTAATGATTGTTCAATTAAACCACCCAAAGTATGCTCTAGCAAGTACTACCCAACATAAAGTAAACCCGGTTGATCAAGGCACAGGATAAACAACACTAGTCAAACCTTAAGCATAGGACCCATCAAATTAATGCAAGCAATAAATAAAATACTGTGTAATTAAAATGCATGTTCTAATAGGACAAAAGGGGATGCAGCAAGAACTTGCCTTCTACCTAAGCGTACTGCTGCTCAAAGTCTTCTTGATCTTCAACGGCAGCGTACTGCACGAACGGATCGTTCACTACGCTCCACACATTCACATACAAGCATACAATACAATTAATAAAGAAATAGTACACCAATCATAGCAAACAGAAACAAAAACAATAGAAAACTAATCTACTCGTCGAGACAAATGCATGGATATAAAGAACGCTAAAAACGGAGCTAAAACGACTAAGATACGGCCTAAACAAGAAGAAAGGACTAATCTGCAAAGAAACTGAACTAGCAGGGGCTAAACCGAAGAAAACAGGACTAAACCGTAAAGAAACTTAAATGGTGGAAGGATGGGCTTGTAAATCTAAGAAGCACAGGGGTTTTCTTGCAAAACTGCAGGGCAGCGGCTGGATTGACCGTTACTTGACTCAGATGGGATCTGATCCGATCCGTCGGATCTAGATCGGACGGTCACAGACGCGCACACATGCACAGGCGGTAGCGACTGGGCGGCGGCGGCGCGACAAGCGGCAGTGCTTGGCGGTGAACTCGCCGGCGCAGGGCCAAATCGAGCTGGGGTACTCGATTTCGTGCGCAAAGAGCACCAGAACGTAGCGCAAGGCACAACAAGCTTAACCAGAGCAAGGATGTGGGCTTTCGGGTGACGACGACAGTGAGCAGCTGGAAAAGGCGGATGGCGGCGGCGGAGCAACTCCGGCGAAGTCGTACACGCGCTGTAGAAGACTACGACGCGAAGAAGTTGCACCGGCGGCTCCCTCTCGTCCAGGCGAAGCTCCAGAGACGCTCCTCTACGGCGGAGAGGCGGCGGCGAGGCGGATCAAAGGCGGCGGTGGTGCTAGGGTTTGCGGGCGGCGGTGCACAGGAGCTCGAGGCGGCTAGGGCTTCACGGGGTCGGCTCAGGGTGGCGGCCGCCGCTTAAATAGGGCCGGGGGGCTTCCTTGGCGTGCGGGCCAAGCCTAAGGAGGCGTGCGCGGGGCGGATTCGGGGCTGCGGATCGAGTCCCGGTCGGAGACGGCGGGAGGTAAGCGATGACAGGTGGGGACCACCTGTCGGCGGCTGCAGGCGGCGGAGAGACAGAGCGGGCTGCACTAGGCCGGGAGCGGAGCTGGGCTGCAGCCTGCGGTGCAAAAGCGAACGAGGCTGGGGAGTTAAGGGGGCGGCAGCGGACTTGGCTCAATGGGCTGCGCGCGCGAAGCTGGGCCAGCAGAGGGACGGCGAGCGGCTGAGAGGGAGAGATAAGGGGCTTCCGCCGGACTTCTGATGCTTGGGCTTCAAAGCAAAAACGGGCCAGAACAGGAAGTAGGGGGAAAGGATTTAAAAGTAAAGCTTAACTATTTTTGAAAGGCTTCAAACAATTTAATTCAAATTCAAACTTGAATTCAAACACACAAAAACAATGCATCTGCATGAATGCAATAATAAACTCCTATGATTAATTTATTTTATTTTGGAAATAATTAAATGCCTAAAAGAAATTAAAGACAGCCTTATAGTCCTTATGAGCAAAATTAAAGGTTGCTAGCAAATTTTATTAAAATTCAAATTTTTGAAAATTACGGTGTTACAGATGGTCCTTCCTGCACTCCCCCGACTACTCATCAAGGCCGAGTGGAAGCTGCTGCTGAGGGGGATGTGATGTCCAGGCGTCAGGCGCCCCGACGAGCACAAGTAGATCATCCATCCTCCAAGATCATAGGCGACATCAATGAAAGAACTACTCGGTCCAGGTGAAGGAACATCTCTCACTTTGCTCATTCTTCTTTTTTTGCGTCTTTCGAGCCCAAAGATATTGGACACACACTCTCGGACTCGAACTGGGTGAACGCTATGCATAAGGAGCTTGAGAACTTTGAGAGAAACCAAGTGTGGAAACTAGTCGAGCGACCTCCAAATTGCCATCCTATAGGTACCAAGTGGGTGTGGAAGAACAAAGAGGGTGAGGATGAAGAGGTTGCGAGAAACCAGGCTAGCCTTGTTGCTCAGGGGTACAACCAGAAAGAAGGGATCAACTACGAGGAAACCTTTGCCCTAGTTGCCCGCCTGGAAGCAATTTTTCATCTAGCATTTTCTGTTGCTAAAGGATTCAAATTGTACCAAATGGATGTGAAGAGTGCCTTTTTGAATGGGGTACTCGAAGAAGAAGTGTATGTGAGGCAACCCCCGAGCTTTGAGAGTGTGGAGTTCCCTCACCGAGTGTACAAGCTTACGAAATCTCCCTACGGCTTAAAACAAGCACTCAGAGCATGGTATGGTAGGCTGAGGGGCTTCCTTTTTAGCTAGGGTTTTGAGATGGGAAAAGTAGACCAGACTCTCTTTCTCCTAGGTAGGGGGATGATATCTTGATTGTTTAGGTGTATGTGGATGATATTATCTTTAGCGGCTCCCCTCACTCTTTGGTTGCAAGGTTTGCAGAAGACATGAGTAGGGAATTCGAAATGTCAATGATGGGAGAGTTGTAGTTCTTTCTCAGGCTTCAGATCAAGCAATCCAAGGAAGGCATAGTTGTACATCAAGCAAAGTACACCAAGGACATCATGAAGAAGTTTCAGATGAACGACTCCAAGCCGCTGACTACTCCAATGAGCACGACTACCGCTCTGGATGCTGATGAAGATGGCGAACCCGGGGACCAGAAGGAGTACTGGAGCATGATAGGCTCCCTCCACTACCTGATGGCGATGAGGCCGGACATACAATTCAGTGTGTGTCTGCGTGCTCGCTTTCAAGCTTCCCCATGGACTTTGCATTAGCAAGCCGTCAAGAGGATTTTCAGGTACTTAAACTACACTCCTGAATTTGGTCTTTTGTACTCTGCCTCCTCGACACTTAGACTTCACGGATTCTCCGATGCTCATTTTGTTGGGTGTCGTTTGGATCGCAAGTCCACCTCAGGTACTTGTCAGTTTCTTGGTTCTTCTCTGGTTTCTTCATCTTCTTGCAAGTATCTAGTGTTGCCCAATCTACCACACAAGCTGAATACGTAGCCGCAACCAGCTGCTATTCCCAACTATTATGGATCACCTACACTATGAGTGATTTTGGTGAGAAGTGTACCCGAGTTCCACTCCTTTGTGATAGCACTAGCGCCATAAGGGTATCTAAGAACCCTGTCCTCCACTCCAAGACCAAACACATGGAAGTGAGGTACCGCTTCCTGAGGGACAATGTAGAGAAGGGGAGAATTGTCTTAATCCATGTACCTACCCAAGATCAACTAGCCGGCATATTCACTAAACCACTCGACCAATACTCCTATTCCCGCTTGCGAGGCGAACTTGGAGTGTGTTTCCCTTTTTGAGTTGATCTTGGCGTTCCCCGTGTAGTCTTTGCATCACATCTCATGTATCATATTATGGTAGGATAGACTATTTTCCTTGTGCATTAGAGCTTCTTTTATAGGCTTTGGTTGCTATATGAAACTTCTCGTGATGAGCTGTTGTGTAGGGTAGTCACGACACTGGGATATGCAGCTATGCTCTTTACAGCTACTGACCTATATGTATGACATAACTATTTATACTAAAACTCTGAAAAGTTTATGGTTTCCCATGAGATAGTACCTTTTCATGTTGTGCCTATTCTTGACGACTAGTTTTCTGAGTACCAGTCACTTGGAAATCATGCTTCTTTGTTTTTGGGTCAAAGATCATTTATCATTGTGAATGTTTAATGCATATGTTTACCCTATGGAGGAGCATAAGCTTATTTTTGCTGCAAAGGTATTCCATGTACCATGTATACAATTCTGAAAATGAAATGTCTATGTTTTAAAAAAATGTGATCTCAATTAAATCATGTCTTTTATGCTTTTGGGTGCTAAACCGTTGCATGTTGTCTACCATGAGAAGTCTCAAATTAGAAGTAGACACATGGCTCGGTGGCTTTAACATGACATGAGATAGCTTATGGGTGTTCACAATGATCTCTAGCTAAGAATGTGTTATCCTTGCTTGAGCTATGATATGATAGCTTATCTTCCTAAGTACTCGTGTGTAGATACTAGCTCATGGGATACATGATTTTTAAAAATGCCTTCTCTATCACATGCTATATGATCATATCCCTTTTTGTGGTGATGTTATTGCTAATTGTGGATGACTAGTTTACATCTCACCTCACTTGTAGTCTTTGATAGCTACTTTAATCTATTTGAGAAGCTTGGCATATGCTTTGACATGCATCTTTTTGCACCTTCATACTAGTCTTGATTCATGCATTGCCAACAAGGGGGAGAGATTGGGAGAGATACATTCAAGGGGGAGAGTTTATTTCAAGGAACAACACAAGACTGTGTTGCTTGAGTAGTTTTGGGTTCTGCTCTAGTAGTTTTGTGCTCTCCTTGAGTAGTTCCAGGTGATCTAAATGCACGCTTTTGTTCAGGGGAAGTTTGCATTCATGCAGGGGGGTTCCTTGTGTTCTGATTTTGCGCTTTGTGCTTCGCTCTTTTGCCGATGGTGTCGAGCCCATTTGCCTCCCCTCGAGGAGTCGACTTTGTGAGCTTTTTGTCTCGGTTGTGTTGAGCTATTGCCCTTGCCTTAGGGGATCGAGATTTCCTCTTTCAAGTGATCTTGTTCTC
Organism: Cenchrus fungigraminus; assembly: GCA_036936925.1. Lineage (NCBI taxonomy): Eukaryota > Viridiplantae > Streptophyta > Magnoliopsida > Poales > Poaceae > Cenchrus > Cenchrus fungigraminus. The sequence goes on along the minus strand of CM072774.1, from coordinate 95,270,770 downwards.
GGCTTGTTCTTTGACTTTTGATCACTTGGCGGAGTTCTTTCTTGTTTTTCTTTTTCTTCAAATGGTTTCAGTGAGTGTGTCATCAATGCACTCATCAAGGGGGGTGATTGAGAGCCAGGAGCGCTCAACTACCTGTGGATGGTTGCTCCTCAGTGATAAGTGATTGACAACTATGTGTGGACTGACTCTTGGACTAGTACTACAAGTGTTGGATGCAGCTTGTTTTGCGTTGTTGCAGGTGAAGAACAAGTGCAAAAGGTCTTACTGAGGTGGCCTCCGGGTGATAGAGAGACAAGTAGGCTTGGTTCGAGGGACCCGGTGGATGACGGGAACGAGTGCGGTTCAGCATGGTGCAGGAAGAGCAGGACGAAGTCGAGTAGTCGAGCCAGTGCACGGTGGTGGCCAAGTCGAGGAACGAGGCTGCACGGTGGTGGCCAAGTCGAGGAACGAGGCAAGTTCGAGTAGGCTGCCCGGGAGCCAAAAGCAAAAGACTTGGCATGCTCGAAGCTCAGCGTGGTGAAGCTATGTCGTGTACGTGGGGTTTTTTGATTTACTCCACAAAATCAACACCCGAGGACTCAACACATCGAAGATAGGATTCGTGTGCGGCGACGAGCCTCGAAGCGGGGGACACGCGGCGTGACCACAGAGCTTGCGGTCGAGGAGGAGACAAGGCTATGGTGGGTTCGTGTTTGCTCGGAGGAAACACATCTACAGTTTTCTGCCTTCACCCCTAGGGTATGTACCTTATCTACAAGGAGTCAAGTTGGGTTTGCTTCTTCCCACTGGGTGTCTGTATAAATAGGTGCTAGAAGAGGAGACTAGGGTAATCGATTTGGACCGCGGCTGTATTTGTGTTTGAGCTTGTGCTTGTGCCTTGGGGATTTGTGTTTTGAGCTCCAGACTTTGAGTTGTCTATTTTGTCCTTTCCCTAGTCTAGCCGTGTGCGTGGTGTTGTGAGGAAGAGCAGAGGAGGTCTCTCAACTTCTTGTTCCTCCACATTTCAGTGGGTTGGATGAAGGGAGGAAGCTAGCCTTGTTTTCAAAGAATATTGCCTGTGTTGTATGGAAGATTTGGCGTTTGTCTCCTTTGATTCTTGAGCTCGATGTTTTCCTTTGGTTCTTGGTGCCTCCTTTGGAAGAACTCTCAGTTCTTGGCTTCGAAGGAGTTTCTTTGGGATTTTGTTCGTGGGGATCACACATGAGTTCTCAATGACTCTTTTCTTGGTGATCTTTAACCCTCAGATTCCAAGAAATGACTTCTTTGTGGAGCGTTTCAAATAACTAGTGTTCTTGGAGTGTGGAGCCTTGTTTAGCTATTTCTCTTGATTCATCGAGGTTGGGACCATGAATTTCTAGAAGTAGTTTGCCTTGCAAGCAAGCTTACTCATCCCAGAATCTTGGTTGAATCCATGAAGTGGATCGTGAGATTTGAGTCAGAGCTGAAGTTTGTGTTCTATGGCTAAACTCTGTCTCGAGTACTCGGAGCAAAAGTAGTGTTGGTGATTTCCGCCCAAGTGCACCAACGCAGCTCAGGCTCAGTCCCAGTTTCGCTAAGCCCTCAGTCTGTCTCGTGGAACGACTCTCGAGTACTCGGTTGAGAATGATAGTGGATTTCTTCTCGAGTACCCTAATGTTGTTCTCTCGAGTACTGTTTTCTGAAGCTAGTTTGTGAACTTCCATTCTAGCCTTGTGCCACTAGCTTCTAGGATCTGTAGTACTCAAGTGACTACAGGATCTTTACAAGATCGAGCACGAGTTCAGTGTGGTATTGTTTGAGGTTGAGTTCGTTCTCCTTGTGAGAAGAATTTTTATTGGCTCCCATTCACTCCGCACCCCTCTCTGGTCCCCAATCCGGTCCTTCACAGATGTTGACATGGAATGCCTTGGTATGGAAAACTTTGTATACTTAAGAGGTCATTTTGTTGTTCCATCCGATGGGGGAGGGAAGCCTGCCCCGACGGCATAAGCCGACTCCGGTCGCATCAAAACCCACTCCGGTGGCATAACCCAACTCCAGTCACGCCAAAGCCTGCTCCGGTGGCATGAGCTGATTTCAGTCGAATCAAATCCCACTCCAGTGGCACAAACCGTCTCCGGTCGCATCAAAGCCCGCTCCAGTGTAGGGTTGGGGCTGTTGTCGATGTCAAGGGAATGCGGGTCCTCTTAGTTAGAGACTGACTGACGGGGCCCGCCAACTCCAAAACAATGACACATGGCTTAACAAACCCAGGTGCAGCATCAAGACCTAATCCCCCAGGTGGCATCACCCCTGACGTCAGCCACCCGAGGAGTTCCTAGACGTGGACTTCACTTCGCCAGGAAGGAAGGATGGCGGAAAAACCAAGGGGGGCAGCTGACAAGACGGTGTGATAGAGGCAGCCGCCCCGTCCTCGTAAAAGCATCATGATTATAGGGACGACCAGGGTGGCGTGCCTGCAGGAGCCCATCGCGCCTCGAGCCTGACACTGGGGCACCACTTTGGTGGCGTCAGCCGCCCTTGGTTCCATCGTCGGGCTCGCCCGCGTGCGGAGAACCTGCCTGGGAAAGACACAAAGGTGGGTTCCACTAACATGAAGTGGGGCCCTTGAGAAGACAGAAGCACAGAGTGCCCCGGTGGGGTATTATCAAACACAAGTCGAGCTCGAGATCAAACAAAACATACATGACGTAGGGCTATTATCCTCCTGGACGCCTGAACCTGGCCAAACCCTTGAGTCTCTATTTTTCCTCTCTTTCACCAGCATCAACCAAAATTAAACCATCAAATCCATCTCGCTTAGCACACGGACTTTCCCCTTGCCAAATCTCTAAACGGGGGTGTCTCCGAACCCCTACTCTAGGTGAAATTCCACCGACAGTAGCGCATGTGCTATGAAAATGACGACGTGGTTAGGGCAGGTGAGGTCGGGCAGACGACGTTGAGGTTCGGGAGGTGCAGACAATGATGGGTGAGGTTATGGTGGCACAAGCGCAATGGGGACGCAGTGAGGTCGAGGAGCAGTAGGGCGGTAGAATGACGATACAACTAGGGTGAACTACAACGATACGCGCAATATTTTATCACATTGCAGCGCACAGGCACAATGCCTAGTTCCTACTAATGTAGTCGATATTATAGGAGATGATATTAAATCAATTGAACTGAACATGTCAAGCCCAAGACCCATGCCTGGACTCATTGCCTAGCATGCACCACTAATCATCATCAACCTTTGGCTATCTAGTTGAATCATCCGTTGTTTCACTTGTTAACCAAGAGAGATCGTCCATGGATTGGTACTACACCTACGCACCACACTCTCATGTTTCAACCTTAGCGGCGGCCCCATCGGCCATACCCCCATCGACAAGGTCATAGTAGGAGACAGGACTGCTTGCATAGTAGCAACAATGGCTTAAACCAATCACACCACCATGGGGACGATTATGCCACGCACAGTTACAGGAAGCTGCTCTATGTGTGGTGCACTACAACAGAAATTGGTGCAACAGGCATGCAGACAAATACAAAGCAAGATAAGATGTGGCTTTGGTGGGAAGCTTCTTCACGTCTGCGTGGTGGAATTGAGTTGCCTTGAGGATGGAGAAGTGATGATGGCATAGATCAACGTCGGGATGGCGGTAGATGGTGATAATGTCGATGATTCAACGATGCTAGGGCACAGAACACATAATGCGATTTGATGCAAAACAGGTCCATGGGGCTGCGAAGAGTTTGGAGATGGAACCAAGAGCACAGAGGTCTGTTCGAGTCTAGTCCTGTTACGTGTGAAGCAAATCCAGCATCGGTTGAGTCCAACACAAAATAAGAGAATGATGGGTTAGCCAGGGCATGGAAGACGACGGACCAAAACTAACGGTTGAAAAAACGGTAATGCTAGCCATAGGATGTCCAGACGTGTGTCCTTCCTCTGGATGAGGACGTGGCACATTTCTCGCCACGCGTAACACTGAACCTTATCCTCCGACAGAAGTCCCCGCCTTCCTCTTGCATCTCTTATCTCTCCACGCATCATTTTGAGATGCCATCTGAAACTGCTACGCCTCTGCCGCTTGCACGCCCACGCTCGTCTGCACCACCGACTGTGTGCCCACGCATGTCCGCACTGTCGCCATCGCAATGTTGTTTGCCGCTGAGGCCCACATTGTCTTCCTCCATGGCATCCCACCGGTGCCGCCGTTTCTCCTCTTTGTGCCCTACGAGGCAGGCTTACCCCGACAACAGTGACGACAGAGGCCAGCCCTGATAAGGATCGGTGTCGATCTCCAAAGAATCAAGCTTGCAAAGAAACAAATTGGCAACAAACTCTCGTTGTATCAACCTGATAACTGATACCATATGATAAGGATCAGTCCTAATCTTCACGATGTGGGAGCAAATCATCAAGGTTAAATAGCTGAAAACAGCCATGGTAACTAGCTGCAAGCAGCCAGGACAGTAGTGCCACCTAACAGTAAAACTTGAAGCCAACCACCGTCTCTATATGGCAACCTGAATCGAGGACTGTCCAACAACACGCTCAAGAAACCAGCCCACAAAAACTAGAATCAAATGGACCAGGAGCACAAACTGGGTGCCGATGAAGCGGTCGTGTATACAACCTCACAAAGAAGATGCAACACAAGGGGTGGATGAGGATCCCTCCATAAACTCACACGCTATGGTGGAGAAGATGCCATGTGGTTGTTCTAAAAATTCTCAAATCAACATTCGTTCAAATGGAGGAGTACATGGGGTATATATACTAGGAACATCCCTCCTAGTTGGGTGTGAAAGGTCATCTTGGTGGAGAATTCCAAAAGTCTTGTGCAGTTTCGCGCAGCCACAAAACAGCCAGTGCAGCTTCCACTAATTTGGCCATAACTCCTTGCTCGGTAGTCAAAAAGGAGCTATGTTTGTTGCATATGAAAATAGACTTCTAGACAATTCCAACCATGTATAGTATGCGCACATATCTGTCACAGGTTGGGCCACACATAAAAGAGAAGTTGCAGCATGTAAATCATCACCTTTTGCACGCGACCCTTCTCTGTTGGAGTAGCAACTAATTAATATGTAATCTCAAAAAAAAACTAATTAATATGTAGTTTGCGACCATATATCCTTATCATTCTCCCTTCGAAGTCGTCCTCAACTCATGCCAGTTGTTATAGAGGAGGAGAAGATAACAAACTCGATTTCAAAAAATAAAACAACCACGAGACTAAGATATATGTAGGTACAAACTCGACTCAAAAGATCAACAACACTCCAAATAACATAAACCCAATCAAACAACCGATAGCACCTGAAGAGAGGGAACCAAAGTTCAAAACTCTCAGCCAATCCTACCCTCTGACTGCTCAAATGAGATCTCCACTAATCTGAACCGGTGGATCCAAAGAATCAAGCTTGCAAAGATACAAATTGGCAACAAACTCTCACCGTGCCAACCTGATAACTAATACCATATGATAAGGATCGGTCCCGATCTTCACGACGTTATAGCAAAGCACCAAGGTTAACTAGGTGGAAACACGGCCATGGTAACTAGCTGCAAGCAGCTGAGACAGTAGTGCCACCTGATAGTAAAACTCGAAGCCAACCACCGTCTCTATACAGCAACCTGAATCGAGGACTGCCCAACAACACTCTCAAGAAACCAGCCCACACAACCTGAAATCAAATGGACTAGGGGCACAAACTGGGTGCCGATGAAGCGGCCGTGTATACAACCTCACAAAGAAGATGCAACACAAGGGGTGGATGAGGATCCCTCCATAAACTCACACGCTATGTTGGAGAAGAAGATGACATGTGGTTGTTCTAAAAATTCTCAAATCAACATTCATTCAAATGGAGGAGTACATAGGGTATATATACTAGAAACATCCCTCCTAGTTGGGTGTGAAAGGTCATTTTGATGGAGAATTCCAAAAGTCTTGTGCAGTTTTCGCACAGCCACAAAACAGCCTGTGCAGCTTCCACGAATTTGGCCATAACTCCTTGCTCGGAAGTCAAAAAAGTGCTCTGTTTGTTCCATATGAAAATAAACTTCTAGATGCTTCCAACCATGTATAGCATGGGCACATATTTATCACAGGTTGAGCCGCACATAAAAGAGAACTTGCAGGATGTAAATTTGCACAAGTCAAAAAAGTGCTCGCTGCCAGGCCCTTGCGGTGGTCGAGCTTGCAGGAGGAGCAAGGCACCCAGCATGGGGTGAGCGCCGCTGCTCCCCGCGCGTCAGGCTGCCGCTCTCCCATGGCGAGGAGGCACGTGCGAGCCACGCAGAGCAGCTCTGCCCGTCGTGGAGCTCGCGCGGTGGTTAGGGGCGGAACAACTCCTACGGGCCAGTGCCACTCCCCACCACGGCCAAAGGCGCGGCCGGGCGCGGGAGGTTGACGGCGGTGCAGCCTCCACGGCTAGGGAAGCACCCGGATGCTCCTTGCGGTTGGACTCTGGATCTCGCCGATGGCGCGGCCTTCACGAGCCTCCACGACCAGGGGCGCGGGCCACCACTCCTCTCCATGGCGAGGGGTGCGATCAGGCGCAGAACCTCACCGGCAGCGCAGCCTCCGCGGGCCTCCATGGCCAGGGGCGAGGGCTGACGAGCTTACCGGAAGTGCGGGCCGTTGGTCTCCACGATACCGCCGGTTGTTTTGCAATGTTCCGGTTTGTGTTTTTCGATGTTGCATGAAGCTGAAGATGTTTCATCTGGTGCCATTCGATGTTGCATGAATTGATTGAGATGTTTCATTTGGTGGTGTTCGATGTTACATGAAGTGATTTGAGATGTTTCATTTGGTGGTGTCCAGATGTTGTGATGTAGAAAACATTTCAAACTCGTGTTGAAAGTGTTTAATTCGGAAGTTGCATTTTCATTGCGATGTGTCAAGTGGATTTTGAATGTTCCATGCAACATTAATCGGATGTTGCAGTGGGGTTTTTCTCGTCATCAAAGTAATGTCTAAGAACATTTTTTCCACATGTTTTTTATTTATGTTGCAAGTATTAAATTTCAATGTTGCAGTGCATCCCGTGGATATTTTATTATGAACTGTAGTTAACACATTTTAACAGACGGTGATGCGTGCTTCCAACGGGAGTTACCCCGCCGGACGCCAGGTGCTAGTAAGCCCCGTGAGAAAAAGACAAAACATGTGAAGGATTCGTTCCTTACTTTAATACTAGGTAGGGATTACCACTCCAGGTGACCCACATTTGTGTTCACGCAACCACATATCAGATTCTAGCTACCGGCCGTAAGTACAGCCGGAGCAGATGCACGCAACATTGTTGTTCGGTGTGGCATTGACTGAAATGCACCTGCTCGAGATTCACTTGTGTTGATCTGCAGGCAAGAAAGAGTAAACTGCACCAGAGGTCCATCAACTTGTAAGAAGGTGTCACTTAGATCCATCAACTTTGAAAATGCATTTTTTAGGTCCATAAACTTGTTGAGTGGTTCACCGCAGGTCCATAACTGCCCACATATGCTTCTACTGGTGACATGACATGATGACTTAGCTAGAAGAAGCATAATCTAATAGAGGCATTTCATCGAGCAGCTTATGAGTGACACATACTTGATATTTTCGGAGCTAAACGATAGCAGCCTACTCCTGTCGTACACGCGAGGAGGCTACCGTTATTCAACCCAAGAAATGTCTAAGTATATGTGTCACCCATTTGTAACCTACTCATTGAAATGCCTCAGCTAGAAGATGCTTCTTGAGCCAAGTCATCATGGCATGTCACTAGTACAAGCATATCTGGACAGTTATGGACCTGCGGTGAATGACTCAACAAGTTCATGGACCCAGAAATGCATTTTGAGAGTTGATGGACTTAAGTGACACCTCCTTACACGCACACACGAGGTCACAAAAGTGCAAGATTATAAACTAGAAAGGTGATGAGGCTCGCGCAACAAATTCACAAGGACTTGAGAGACTGCATCCTAGAAGTCGAACTAGATTTCGATGTTGTTGCCCCTCGCATCGCCCTCCCCAAGGCGACTCAGGGGGCGAACCCGCCCGCCGCCACCAGCACCTCCCCTTGCGCAACACTGGCCGTCGTCGCTGCCGCCGGCGTGCGAGCGGTGGCGGCGGCCCCGTCCCTCCCTTCTCTCCTCTCTCCCCTTCCCTCATCCCCTTCCTTCCTCCCCTCTCCCGCACCACGCCATAGCTCGGTCGCTTCTAGGTCGTTGGCTGCTGCCCTCTTCTCCCAGCGGCCGGGCTCGGCTGCGCCGACGACGTCGCTCCCCCGGGACCCTGCACCGCCGTCGTGCCCACCTCTCCTCCCTCTCTCCCCCTCCCCGTCCCCACTCCTCCAACCCTAGATCTGGATCTGGGGGGCGCCGCCGGTCATACCCGCCTGCCACTGCGTCATCGCTTGGGGCCCTGGCCGCTGGCGTCGACCGTGGCCTCTCTGCCTCCCCGTCGACCGCGGCCTACTCTCCTCCTCGACGTCGGTCACTCTCGGCTCCGTCAGCTCCGCCTCTCCCGCCGGAGGCTGCCCTCCTTCTCGCCGACAGTCGCTGGCTCCTCCCTCTCGGCACCCCTTCCCCTCTTCTGGGTGCGGGTGGGGCCGGTGACCGGTGGTGGATTGGAGGTGGCGAGGGATGTGGAGTGACGGCGAGGTCGGTGCTAGTGGCCCCCTGGATCTGGGAGGTTCGGCGTCCCTTCTCCCGCCTCCGCGCGCCTGGGAGCCGGGGTGGCCTACTGCTCCGGCGTTTCCACGGCTCCCGACGGTCGGCGGTACAGGCCGCGGCCGGCCGCCTGCTCTGCCCTCCTTCGCCGGTGGCTGCAGGCCCTCCTCCTCCTGCGGTCGTTCTTCCCCGACGATGTCTCCGGTGATGCCGCCTTGCCATCGTCTGCACGGTCTCCCCTAACTCGCCTTCGGCTGCAGCTCCGCCGGTTCGCTTCCCGCCGTCAGTTGCCGCCCCCTCCTCCCGTCGGCGGCCGCGGACACCTCCCTCCCGGTGCCCCTTCCTCCTCTCTGCACAGGTTTGGGAGGGAGGTGCCCTTCCCCTCCCCCTCCTCTCTCTTCCGTGGTCGGCACTCTCACCGGAGGCTGTCCCCGACGGCGCCTGGTGGTCGCCCCGTTCTTCGACGTTGCCCAGTGGTCGTGGCATCTCCACCGGCGCTGCCTGCTGGTGTCGCCGGCTCGCCGCCCTCCTCCGCTCCCCCCCCCAAAGGCGCTGCCTTTCCGGAAGGCATGGCTGGCGCTGCCTGTTTGGTCACCTTGGTCGCCTTGGTCACCGTTTCTCTCCTCTCGACAGTGCCGCAGGAGCTCATCGCTGTCATCGCCAAGGGTTCCCGCTCCGTTCTCCATTGCTTCGACTCTCACTTCGGTCACAACAGGTGTTGGTGTGGATTGGGTTTGAGGTCTATAGCGAAAGCTTTGCCTAGCCCTTGCTAGTGCCGACAATGGTTGCGCTCGCTTCGTAATTACCCTGTTAGGGGCATTGTTGCGGCCTCTAACCCTTTGGTCTGTCAGGTGAAGACTTGGCCTGCTCCTTCCGGGGTGGGCGGACGATGTAGGCGGCGGCGACGTCGCTTCCTTCCTGAAGGCATCGTTTTGCAAGACCTTCGCGCTCATGCTTTGTTGTACCCGGGCTGTTAGGCTAGCGGTGATGTGCGTGGGTCCTTGGTGTACTTCTACCCTGCTGCCTTTTGTCTGTCCAGTGGCCTCCAGTGTGTTGGTTTAGTTGTGGTGTGGTGCTTCTCCCTCTTGCTTTCTCCTTAGTTGGTCGTGATGCTCTTTGTCGTTGTATCTTTACTCTTTGGGGTCTCTCCTGAAGTGTTTCTTGTAATTCTCTCCTCTTAATGAAAAATGTGCTTTGCACGTCTTAAAAAAACAAAAACTTGAGATAGCAGTTCACGATTAGCACTACGTACGTCGCACCATGTTTCTATAAAGTATATATATTCCTAGTACCGCAAACAACCATATGAAGGATTAAGGCAAGCTATTTATGTTTTTTTTAAATTATACAGTACAACGCAGACGCTCACAACACGCACACACATTCACCCCTATGAATACACGTACGCAAATCCTACTCCTATGAGCACCTGCAGACGCTCACAACACGCACACACACTCACCCTTATGAATACACGTACGCAAACCCTACCCCTATGAGCACCTTCGAAGGACTGAGCACCGGCAGATCTGGAAATTCTCGAAGTCACCACTAGCGCCTCGTCAGCGACGTTATCTGGAGATTCTCGAAGTCACCATTGGCGTCTCGTCGTCGACGGGAACGTCGCTTACCACTTAACACATAACGCCGGAAAATCCCGGAATAAATCCAGGAAAAGGTGTGAACACCAGGATTTGAACCCTGGTGGCTAGCGTCCCACTGAACCGTCCTACCATTGGACTACAAACCCATTCGCAAGCTATTTATGTTTGCATGAACATGTAAATTAACTAGCAGAGTCATCATCTGTGATTCGTTCTTGGCCATGCTCGACCGGAGACATGCAACGTGGGCAATAAATAGAGTACAGAGCATCGGAGCTAGCAACGACCTAACACAGTTGCGCATGCACCGTGATCAAGTTCGTGCTCGCTTGTACGCCATAAAGCCATGTCTGTCGATGGATAGTCGCGATCAGCACAGCCTAGTCGACTTGGATAATTGATTGCTCGGTCATGGAGATTTTCCCCCCGCCTCCGGTAATGTAGTTCAATTTCCTCCATTTTCTTAAATTCGTTGTTTGGCTTTATTTTTCTCGTTTTGAAAAAGGGGGAATTTGTGTTGCATTCTTTCACCTTTAAGGATAAAACTTATAAATTTTTATTCTTGTTCTGATCTCAAAATGTGCCTGACTGTTCAGGTAGTTTTTTAAGTGAGTTTGCAGGGTAATAGCTAGTTTTTTTTTTGAGATTTGGGGTAAGGGCACTCCCAATGGAGTATTAATGTTCGTTTCTACTCTCTCCGTCCCACAATATAGCATCGTTTAGACTTTTCAAAGTCAAACTTGTTCAACTTTGACCGTGAATAACGAGATAGTCATACATGTGAATAACATAAAAATGATATTGGTAGATTTACCATGAAACGAACTATCAAAATATGTAATCTTTTCTATTCAAAATAAATTATTTTAAGAGTTATTGTTGGTCAAAATTGAAAAAAAAAACTTGACTTTGAAAAAGTCTAAACAAAGCTATATTCTGGGACGGAGAGAGCATCTCTTTTAAATAGCTTACCAACTAATGAAAATGGAGATGCGACATCTTAATTAATGAGAAAAGAGAGAACAAATCATAGAAATGGTTTCCTCATGGAGAAACCATGTCCACCCTTGACCCAATGCACAAGAAACTATGAATTTGACATTGGGGAGAAACCACAAATTTCTATTGGGTTAATAATGCAACAGTCCATTGGGATCATAGAAATTGGGAGAGAGAAAGATAAAATAATTATTACTCGAAGACACGACCACTGTGATGAATAATTTCTATAGATGATTTCCTGTGCTATGGAAATCGTATTAGCTTCCTCCATTGGGAAGACTGCCCTAGCTGCTCCCAATACTACAGGCCTTTTTTATCTGAGTGGGCCGGGCCTACACTATGAATTACAGCTACTTATCCTGAACTGTTTGGTAGGAGGGCCCATTCATAGCTCCACATGCGAGATGGAGTTTTATTTTGTAAGCTAAAACTGAAATAGTTTGTCTTATATCAATCATTTTTTTCAAAAATTAAAATTCAGGTGTATCCTGTTCTGATTTAGCTCCACAGCTTCTTGAAATAGTTATTTCATATTAATAGAAACCATATATTTTACTAGTGGTCGTAAAGAAAACCAAGTACTATACCTTGGATATGCACTTTTCTTTTATTCAACCTCAAACATTTTATTTTCATTCGCTCATTATTTGTGGTTTAACCGTTGTCACAATACGCAGGTCTCCAAAACTCCCCCAACAAGCTATTAGCCTCGAATTTGCTCGAGTTAGGGCATGTACAGCCCTTAGACAGCAGGTCGTCACAGAACTTCGAACTGCGTATATAGACAGATGTACAAACAGCTCATACAGCCCATAGACAGATAGACCATCTGTAAGCTGTTTAAAACTTTGTATGGAACTTAAGATCAACTACAAATGCATTTGTGTATACCAATGTGTGGGTGAACGCTATCAATCATAATAATATAAGCATGATAACAATAATTTTTAAGAACAATTAATATGATAACTACTCCCTCCATTCAGTTTTGATTGCTATATTTTCACGTGGCACAATGACCAAGGGCAACAAGCATGCTTACCAATCCATTAATCACGTCAGACTCGTAGATGACCTGCTCAACGCCATGGTCCTCGCTGTCCTCCAAGCTTTCCATGGTGAGGGCGGTGGCGGTGGAGACGACGGTAGCGCGTCCGCGACGGCACCGTGGAGAGGCAATGGCATACGTGTGAGCGTGGGAAGGCGGCAGCAGCGGCGGCGGCAGCGCGTGGGTGTGACGAGTCGCCGCCTCGCCGGTGGCAATGGTGGATGTGAATTAGCCATGAGGGAGGGATGGGGCCGATTTTAAACTCTCGGAGGCAAAGCCGTTGCAGTAGACTCCGTCCCGAGGCACGCATGCTGGCGGCCGGAGTTATTGCGACGATGAAGCCGAACGGACTGCTTGCCGAAACACGTGGTGGAGCCTAAATACTGCGATCAATCTTGAATATTTTCATTTTTGAAATATAGTGAACAAAAGTGAGGAGGGAGTATATTATTTATTTACAATACTTTTTATCTCATTTTCTTTTTCCATAGCTTTGTCATATCTAATTTTTACGAAGTGCCTTTGCAAAGCTTGGATTTGGATTGTCATTTGTACGCACTTCATATAATTGCAAAATTGTTGTCTAATTTTTCAAACCATCAGTACAAACGACATAAAGACATATTCAGAAAGCTAACATATTACGCTAACCAGTTTTGCAAATTGGTCTCATCTAGTCTCATACTATGTATGCTCTAACTTTACCAATATGACATGAAATAATAATATAAGAAAGAATTATACAGCAAGAGCAGTTGAGTTCTCTTTCTTCTTCCACCGAGCAGACTGCAACATCCACTGATCAAGCAGGCAGTCGCATCTCCCTTTTCCCTCCGCCGCCGCTTTCTCCATCTATCCCTCCCCGCGTTTCCAAGAAATCACCTTGTAGAGAGACGACCACGGACCCCATGGCCACGGGCTCCTCATCCCTACAAGGAGCTTCGCCGCTATCAATTCAAGCTCTGCTGCCATCGATTTGAGCTTCCCGCCACCAAATCAACCATCACATGCGTCAAATCGAGCTCACAACCATCAAATCGAGGTTTGCAACTACCGAATCAAGAATCACCTTGAGCACCTCCGTGGAGCTCTGCCTGCGCCTCCTCCACCCCCACCTCTACCACCGCGGCGCTACTCCTCGCTGACCCCGGCCCCCTCCTCCGCCCGATCCATGGCAAGCGTACGGGCGCCCGGGCGACACGCAAAGACCGGGGCGGAGCAGCTCACGACGGCACTCGCGGCCGGCGCGCGCTCCTCCGCAGGCTCGAGGTCGTCGGCGTGCGCCCCTCTCTCTCCCGACCGTCTCCTCCCTCCGCGCGAGGCCAGATCAACGGCGCTGCAGCGGAGCTGCTCCTCCTCGCGGTGGCCGGGGCGGAGGGTGGGCAAGCTCCCCGCAGGCGCGCCTGGGTTGGGCCATGGCGGCCTCCTTCCAGTTACGGCCATGGAGGCCTCCTCGAGGCCGAGGCGCGGCACGGCGCGGCGGCGCCATAGCGGAGGCGGCGAAGAGGGGAAAGTAGAGGCACACGCGAGATTTTTGCAGGGAGGGGGGAGCGCAAGATCGAGGCGCGCGCGGGGGATCCAGGCCACCAGCGCTCGGTGAAGACGCCGTCCTACAGCCCGTCGTCACACGTTGGTTCGTTATCGGGGAACTACACAAGGTATATAAACTTCAGAAGTGTAAATTACACCAGCCATACAATAACTTGTTAGGTAGGTGCAAATTAGTCCAAAAACTGGTAAAATGCTCGATCTAGTGCAATGACTTTAACTATGGGTGCAGATTACGCAACAACTTGTAAAATGCTCAAATTAGTACAATAACTTGATCAATGGGTGCATTTGCAGTTGAATGTCATTATGAGAACAATATTTGGTAATGCTAGATCAGAGTATATTCAAGAAAAAATTAATAAACTATTAAGCATTATTTTTATTATTGATATTTACATCACAATACATTGTTGAGAGAAAAACTAACATGTTAATAGATACTAAAAATACCTTTTAGAAACTTAGCATAAATATTTTTAAAGACTCATGTACTTATTTAGAAACAAAAATGAGCTAAAATAATAGAAACAAGAGTTTATTGCATCAACCATACAACAACTCGTTAGGTGGGTGTAAATTATTCTAACAACTTGTAAATTGCATAAATATTTACATCATTAGTGATTGTTGACTAGGTTTTCGAGGTGGTGACCCAGGTTGACCAAGGTTTGACCAAAGTCATCGTGTTTGACTCGGTTGACTAGGTCGTTAGCACTAATAATGCTAATTAAAAACCTAGGGCGTCACAGCCTACCCCCTTTAAAAAGAATCTCGTCCCGAGATTCGAAAGTAAAAGACGAAAGTAAGAAGGGGTGTTCTCGGATAGAGATGTTACCCATGAAGTTAAGCTGGCCTTGCTTCACTTGAATTGTCGGCTTCTTGCCGTGATTGCCCTTATCTGCTTCGGAGCCTTGATTTTGCTGCTGGGGCTTGTGCTGCTTAGGGTTCGGGCACTCATTTGCATAATGCTCGGGCTGTCTACAGTTGTAGCAAATGCGGGGAGGAAGTTCCTTAGGCTTGGAAACTTGTTGCTTCTCCTTCCGGTACTGGAAATTTCCCGAAGGCTTATTCTGGGACGGGGTCACTCTCCAGTGCCCAGATGAAGAGGATTGGGAAGACCCATGAGTATTCTTCTTGACAAAGCGGAACTTCTTGCTCGCTCCACTTCCTGAAGTAAAATCAGCTTGTCGCTTCCTATCTTTCTGTGCCTTCCTCACGGCATCCTCCTGAGAGATAGCTTTGTTTACCAACTCATGATAACTATTGGGCTTTAGCAGATTTAGCCTTTCGTACAAGTCACCATTAAGACCGTCACAAAAATGTTCCATTTTATTAGCATCGGTGTCCACGTGATATCCTCCGTACTGGCAGAGACTGTTGAACTTCTATGCATATTGACACACGGTATCAACTCCCCGCTTAAGAGCCAACAATTCTTTCATCTTTCTATCCATGAGTCCTTTAGGGATATGGTGGTCCTTGAAGGCTTGCTTGAATTCAGCCCAAGTGACTTCGTGTCCAGCAGGTTGCATGGACTTGTAGTGCTCCCACCACATCAGTGCTTCACCACGAAGCTGCAAGGTCGCAAAGTTGGCCTTGCGCTCCTCAGAGCAAGGCAGGATAAATGTAGAGAATTTTGCCTCAATGGCCCTGACCCATGCATTAGCTTCAAGGGGTTTTTCTGCCTTAGTAAACGTTGGGGGCTTCATCCCAAGAAACTGGGTGTATGTGGTGACCGTATGCGGTCCATCCTAGTTAGCCCCACGTGGAGGTCTCTGTTGCAGCTGTTGGGCCATCTGCTGCTGCGTCTGTAGGATCTGGCGCAACACTTCGGTTTGCGTTGCCATGAATGCCTCTGCCGGCGTCATGGGCGGTGGCGGCGGTAGGTCACCACTACCCGACGCACCAAAACCGTTAGGAGAGCTGCGTGTCGGTCCCACCATCTGAAAATTTGAGTTTTCATTAAACAAACATTCATAAGCTTGCTCATAGAAATTAACAAGTAGAATATGCACGACGAAAACTCATTCATGGCAAGTTTTTCGAAACCGGACAGCACAGAGGTCATAAGTATAAAATTCATAAATCTCTGCTCATGTACCGAAAAATTCTTATTTTTGGTCAGTAGGTGTAGGATTTCTTAAGCTCCAATGTTGGTATTCAACTCCGAGGCAAACTCCAAGGTTAACATGCCTGAAAAGTTTCATCACCGAGGTTTTGTCTAGCTGATTTGGACAGCGAGCAGAGTTTCACTAAAAATTTTATAACTCCCTGTATGAATGTGCAAAAATGCTGAAATTTGGTGAACACGATCGTCATAAAATTCTGGACAAGATTGGTATTCATCATGGAACTCAGATCTGACCACTACTAGCTTAATTAATTCCTTTACAAAGATCGCTGCAGGAATATGTTCAACCAAAGCATTACATCGATGCCAAGTTTTGGGATCACCACCATAATAATACATGGGGGTTACAATGCAGCCTAGCCGCACAAGAGGAAACTCCTAGTTCAGCCTACCACAAAACCAACCAAAAAGCGGCTGCACACACTAGGGGATTCCTTCCTACTACCACACTCGTACAACTCCTTACTTTATTACAAGCGTACCAACTTCCAACTAGACGACAAGCTAGTCTTAGGTTTACTTCCTACTGGTTTGGTCTTCCCATGCCGAAGAAAGGCTCAAGGTGAAGCAGGTCCAGACTCTACTCCAGATTCTCCTTGAATGTCCTCAGCATCTCCTTCTTCTGGTCCGGGAATGACAGGTTCCGGAGGTGGGGCTGTTGTCGCTTCCAGTTGATTCTCTAGTTCGAACATATATTGGTCATTATGTTGTAACATGAAATTCTGCTCATGAATAACTTCACTCAATTCTCGTATTTTTGCCTTATCCTTGCATCTTCTCTTCTTGAGATTGGCTATCATTGCTCGGGCTTCCTTCAACTCTTGGGTGGTACTTTCCACTTCTTTGACTCGTTGCCTATAAACTTGGCGTCTATAGAATGCACTTTCTCCCACCATCAGTCGGTAGGTGTCATACATGGCTTTGGAAAAGCGAACTGAGGTGACGAGATCCGGATTGTGTCGAGAGTTTTCTTGATCGGAGAGAAGAGCTTCTCATTCGACCCATGGTCCAGGGTGTCGCTCAGGTAAAGGAATTACTTTGGCTGCAGTGCTAGCTACCGAGTCAGGATGCTTCCCACAAAAAGTTGTGAGCGCTTCAAGAGCAGCCTTTTGCACAGTGTCAGCCAGGTGCAGCCCTTGTGCCTTACTCTCCCATGCTTCCCAAGCAGGGTTTGTCGGGCACACGGGGACTTTCACCTTCACTTCACAACGAAGGAGCTGGCCTGTGGTCATGAGCTCACGTGTCAAGTACTCTGGATAAGCGGTGTACCCAAAGTCCTTCAGGGTGTCCCACAAGAGCGTAGGGAATCCACCCTCCTCGAGGCAGTTCACGAGAGTCCATGCTTCCACATCAGCCGACGCAGATCCAATGTTGTCCATCTGGACATAACGAAAAAAGTGAAAACCAGACGGATGTGAGTGTACAAGGATAGGCTCGGTCAATGATAAAAAGAGTACGTGGTTAAGAAATGGGGTAGCCATTGGTACAAACATCCAACTTGGCAAAGTTCTGGCAGCTCTGAAGAAAAATTCATAACTTAAAAACCAGAGCCCCAAAAATTCCCAAATTTCTTCAACAACTCAGCAAGGTTATGAGGCACATTTTTGGTATTCCAAGGTTGATCTAGAAAGGTTAGGAAGGTGCTTCAATTAAGCAAGGTTTCAGATTAGGTTCCCGGAAAAACAGCATGATAGAGGTTCACTAATCTGAGCATAACTTGAGATATACAGAAGCTATGACCGTGAATTTTTGCGAGCAAAAACTAGATTAGATATGGAGCAACTTTGGTATAGATTATCTAGTCAAATTAATTCTTGAACAGGGTGCAAAAATTCAAGCCAACAGCCCTATCAAATTTTGGACAGCACAACATCTACACATGTGAGAGGCTATGCAAGAATCGCACACTAGCAAAATTTCACCTAGAGAGCACAGAAAACATGTATGGGTTCAGTTTTAAGTTCACACAATTTTTAACACGATGCATGATGTCCTATTCGTCCTCACAAGGCGATCAAGCCAAATATCGAGGTTAGTGCGGGTGGCAAGGCATATATACATTTCTCCTTATAATAGCTAGTCGAGAACTATTCGATACTCACTTAGCGACTTACGAAACGTAGTTAGTGTACCTGCAGAAAAAGAACCTTTCATGCCAGCACTCACAGAAGCGTCCACATACATTACCGTTCACTATAGAAACGGCACCCATGCGTTTATCGCTGCATGGACAGCGTCCAACCTCAGACACCCTCCGTTTGAATGGAGTGTATCCTTGCCTCGCATATTCGTAATGCGGAACGCACACTTATGACAAAACGTGGCGACATCACAACCCATGACATGTTCATCTTGAATAGAGCATGCCATCCTTCGTATGACTCGCATACGGAAAGCGCACGTATAAAACACGTGGGCATCCAACCGAGAAGATAGGATCCGTGGAATGGATTGCCCTATCCACCCTCGCATACTTGTGATGCGGCACAGCACACGTATGAAACGCGTGGCTTAAGAAGTGCTGGAAGTTAGCAAAATAAACCATAGATTTATAAGCCACCTGAAAGAATCCAAAAATTCCCTCTAGGGCCTCTCGGTCTATTTCCATCCTTAACGAACCAACGTATTTTGCAAATACAAATAATCTTGTCAAGTTTTATTCAAAAACAAGTGATTAAGGTTGTTAATTAAACTCCGGTGCATATAATCGCTCTGGTACCAGCTGTGACAACCCGCCCGACTATCACCTAAACCAACCCACTTTGGTCATTAAGCGATAATAAAGTACCATCTCGTCGTAAGTCACTGGGTCAAAGCCCGGTAAATCACTTGGATAACACACAGAGGATCGAACATATGCATTAAAACTCACACGAAGGCGAGTCCAGAGTACATTACACAAATTAAATCCAATTTACCCCTAAGGGTTAATTATTACAAACCATGGTTCGTGACATGATAAGTAAAGGTTCAGAGTTCGAAAATAGCGGAAAAAAAATAAACTAGCGATACGATAGACACCACAGGAGGTCATCCATGATGCCATCACTCGTCGTCATCCACCCATTCCAGCTCCCAGCCGGGTGGAATCCCTCCCGGCCACACAACACCTGCAACAACATTTATAAAGCAAGGCTGAGTATACTAATACTCAGCAAGACTTAACCGTCGGGTGATAACTACATCACCAAACTCTAGACATGAGAGGCTTTTTGGCCGGTAGGTTCTTTTGCTGAAAAGCAACAAAGAGTAGGTCCTTACTTTCAATATTTTAGCTCAAATTCTAGTTCAGTACCATTTCTAAGTGAGCCAACTATTGCAATTAAGAATTGTACAATACAATTAATCCACGCAGCGATATTCACATAGTTCCATCATTAAGGGATATCATGGCCAGTTGATTAAGCAGTCTCAGATAACGGTGAGAGGCCGACAATCGATTGATTAAACCCTTGCAAGGTAAACCTAAACACACGGAACGATGCCCTCACAAAGTTGGACCGACCAGGCGGTTCCCAAAAATCCTCGGCTTGCGATCGAAGCTTACAGTCCTGGGTACAAGGCTTATCTGGTATGCCCCCACACAGTGCATCCAACCTCACACATGTACCCCCCCCCTCCCGGTGGCGAGCCGGGCAAGTGAATACTCAAGATTAGTAATAGTAAGATCCTGCACCGTCTCATTAAGGTATATGCTTACCGGTCCCATTCCCGACAAGTACTTAGTACGTTCAAAAGCTTAGCCCATGAAAGCCACTGGACCGGAGCCCAAATCCCATGCTCTTACCACATGAGCAATCCATTTATAAAGATCTTATGATTCCAACATAAGAACCTATTCTCGCGAGTGACGAACATCACTCGACTTTTACCGGATCCTATATCATAGCAACTATCGACCTAGCATACTTGTAAAAGAGCATAGGTACCTAGGGATCATGCATCTAGGGTTTCATTCAACTCCTGAAACGTAAATGCACAAACATAGCAAAGGTAATTGCATAATTTTAAAAAGAAGGGATAATGATCCAGGGCTTGCCTTCGTTGGCAAGGTTGGCCTTGGGCCCTTCTGGACTTTGGTCCAGGTCCTGAGCTACGTCCACGTACTGTAGCTCACCGTCAGCACCTTCGTCTCCTCCTTCCGGCACGAGCGTATAGCTACCGTCGGGAAGATCTACACGAGGATGCATATGCAAGATTTAATTGACAGTTTTGATTTAATTAATTACAAAACAACATATGACAACCATGAAGTGTATGGTTGGCCATATTCACCTTCACAAACACATATTTAGCATATTCTTTCAATTAAAGTAATGTTATGTGGTGCTTCATTATTTATTCTTTTTGATAGTGACTGTGTACACATTTATACAAATAAATTAATTTAATGTCATCAAAACAGCAAGGGTGGTGGTCTCAACCTTCTTAGCATGTTTCACATCACAAACATAAGGTCTTTAGGTGTGGTGTTGGTGGTTTTCCAATTTAACTTAATATTAAGCTTCAATTGGCCTCCATTGCTTTTATTCATAAATAAATTCATAAAAGGCAGTAGATGACACTTTTGAATCTCTTTAGCTCTAAACAAGGCCACTGAACACAAGTGCACAATTAAAAGAGCTAGGAAATAAATATACCGAAAATGACAAGTTTTATCTACCAAAGCAAGATAAATGCATATAAAAATAAATAAAGCACTTTTGGATCCAAACTTTCTCTCACTGATTCTCTGGTCCAAAACTGAGCAATGCAACCAACATATACATCTAGGGCTACTAGAGATCTTGAGCTATGCATTTATATTTAAATCTAAGCATAAATCAAGAATATATATTTATGTTAGCTATAAAATCATGATTAAATCACCAGAGATGTATTTAGGCATATAAAGATCATATCCAGAAGTTGGGCACAAAAATATATTTATTTTAAGCTACAAAATTCATTAAGGAAGATTCATCATAAATACAAAATAAATCATATTAAAATATTTACTTAGTAACGTTGTGCAATTTTTGGTGAAGAGCCTAGACATGGCATTACTCACAACATATCCAAAATTCATCTTGAGATCACTTGTAGATTTTGAACTACAATAGATCTAGGTCAAATTGTTTTCAATTTTTCTTGCACAAACTATCACTCAAAAGTATGGTCATGCTTTGTAAAAGTTGTATATTTGCTCACATGGAAACCAACAAAATTGGTTTTGCATTTTTATGATTTTTCTATGATTTTCTACGGATTTTACAAGATCTGGTCAAATCAAACAAAACTTAAAGAATCTAATTACACTGAGGTCCCTGGAAAGTTTTATCCTTCACAACCATACCCTTGGACTTTACAACCAAGTCCCTGCACTATTTCAATCAAGGCACAGAGGTCCCCGGCGGCGCAGGGCACCCTCGCCGGCGGCGAAGGGCTGCCGGACTTGGCCAACAAGCGGCACCAGTCGGCGTGTGTGCTCACCTAGGGAGGATGGAAGACGGATTTGAGGTCCGGGAGGGCTCCGGCGAGCACTGGCGGCACGTCCGCCTCTGCTTGAAATCCGGCGAGGAGTGGGGCGGTGCGAAGCAATGCTAGGCTCGGGAGGCTGTGTTGGTGTGTGGAGAGGGGGCTAGGGTGCTCAGACGGCGGCGGTGTGGCGCAGAGGAGCGAGCTCCGTAGCGGTGGCGGCAATGGCGGGGCGGCGGAGAGCTCACGCACGCGAGCGGAGAGGGAGATGGCGTTTTATAGCCGGCGAGCGTGCAGGGGAGGGCAATGCTTCGCCACGAAGCAAAAGGAGGGCAAAAGGGGGGCCCGCCGCGGCGAGGGCGGACGGCGACAGGGCCGGCGCGCGGCGCGGGTGGGGCTCGGCTGCGGCGGCACCGGCGCGCGGCACGTGGCGCGGCACGCGCTTCCCCAAGCGAGGCGGTCATAGGGAGGGG
Source organism: Cenchrus fungigraminus (assembly GCA_036936925.1). NCBI lineage: Eukaryota > Viridiplantae > Streptophyta > Magnoliopsida > Poales > Poaceae > Cenchrus > Cenchrus fungigraminus. The sequence continues at coordinate 95,248,869 of CM072774.1, read as the reverse complement.
CGCGTGATGATGGCGTGGTGACCTCCGGAGACGCGGGCCGGCGGGGGACCCGGACGCCGAGGCGGAGTGGACGCCACGCGGCGGCACGGGCGCGGCGCTCTGGAGCGCGGGCGCGATGGCGCGGCGCGATGTCGCCGGTCGCACTTCATTTACCCATGTTTGACCGAGGATATCTCCAAAAATTTGAACTAAAGTACACTAAGAGCTAATAAGAAAAGTTGTAGATCTCTGATCCCTCTACAACTTCTACAAAGGCTCATAGGGGTTTTGAGCAACGGATTTTGCATAAACTACTGGCAAACATTGAATGTTTCTCGGCACTGGTGAGTAGTACTCAGCTGCAGTTGACCAAGTTTTTCACCATTTTCCACTCCAAATTTGAAATGCCACCCAAAAGCAAAGTTGTGTCCCTCGAAAAACTGGACAACTTTTATATTAGGAGAATTTGAAGTGTTTAGGTGAAATCCGGAGAACGCGGCAAAAGTTCTAGAGAGGTTCAACGGCATTAGGGGTTTTGACCAACATTTGACTAGGGTTTGACCACTAATGTATGTTGACTTGCTTAAGATGATCATTAGTGATTGTTGGCTAGGTTTTCGAGGTGGTGACCCAGGTTGACCAAGGTTTGACCAAAGTCAACGTGTTTGACTCGGTTGACTAGGTCATTAGCACTAATAATGCTAATTAAAAACCTGGGGCGTCACATTCATGCTCTCCTCTTCTTTTGAGGCTTTTATAGGTGTCGATGTTTCTCTTGAAAGAATGCTTCCACGACACCACCTCAGAGCCTCAGCAATGTCCTGGGTGTTCTGGATTCCCGAGCGCCAAAGTGAGCTCATCCATGTCTCTGTCAACCTTCAATCTGCCTGCTTTGACATATTCAATTTTTTTTCAATATCCCAAGTGCCTTATCTCGTAACGTGGGTCAGAATTCAAGGGTACCATCTTCAGGGTTCAATCTGCCTCTATGAGCATAATACCAATGCTTCGATTATTCAGGCCAGTCAAACACCGCTGATATGATACCTTTGACGAGAATGTCTTCTTCCATCTTCCCCCGCTTGGGAATTGCAACCGCGTAACCACCTCGACCAAGACGATGGTTGTACGACCTTTTTTACTGACACTTTTCTTCCCTTGTGCACTTTTCTTGGTGAAACTTTCAGTTTTCTTGTATTCCAGAAAGGACATCCAGTAATTTTTTACCTTCGGATATTCATTCCAATTAGGAGTTCGGTTCTTCTTGATAAATTCTCTAGTCAACTTCTTCTTGAATTTCTGAAATTGAGTTGCCATATTCGAGAGAGTCCAACACTTCACAAGGTTTGCTTCGACACCTTCAGGAAGTGTGAAGTGTTTTAGGACATCATTCCACAACTCATATTTTACTGAGTCCGGAACCACATATGGATTAGTTGATCTTCCCTTCCATTTTCTATACTTGATGAGAACATTGTCCCTTACAATGGCCCCGCATTGAGACAAGAACTTGTCTTTGACCTTTTTTGGAGCACATGGTTGGCCTAGCTCTGACACTTTTGTGATATGATACATCACATCACCGATTTTACTTGTGTACGCCCTCTCTTAGTCTTTTTCGACGTCGATCCAGCTGAAGCCTACAAGTTGCAAATTCGTTATTTATGTAAGAATTGGGGTAATAGAATTAATACTGCTGAACTTAATGCATGATATTTGTACCTCGTTAGAACCTTCGCATTATCATCCTCAAGGTCCTCATTATTTTGTTAGTCATCAGCGGCGTCGTCCTCATTATTTTGTGAGTCCTCATTCGGCGTCGAAGTCTCCTTCCTCGATTGGAGGTATATTCAGGAACCTGTCCGCCTGGCTGCACTCCTCGTCGGTGTAGGTTTGAATGGTATTTGTACCGCGAGCAATAATGTCCAACATAAGGCTCTCATGGTTGTCATTATTGTCATCCATCTAAGAATATGCAAAATTTCTATGAATTTGTAGAATAAACCAGAATTGTCTACGAATTTGAAGAATAAACACAAATTTTCTTTGAACAAACACGAATTTCTGAGAATGTACAATAATTTTTGTGAATTTTTACAATAAACAAGAATTTTCTAAGAATGTCTGGAATAAATACAAATTTTCTATAAATAAACATGAATTTCTGAGAATGTACAATAATTTCTATGAATTTCTAGCATAAACAATAATTTTCTAAGAATTTCTAGAATAAACGTGAATGTTCTATGAATAAATACGAATTTCTAAGAATATACAATAATTTCTACGAATTTCTATAATATACAAGAATTCTCTATGAATTCCTAGAATAAAAATAAATTTTCTATGAAAATTTCTGAGTATAAATACATAAGTCTAAGTATAAACATGAATTTTGTTTGAATTTCTAAGTATAAACAAGAATTTCTAACTATAAACATGAACTTAAATATTGAAAAACTAATTAGAATTATTATACACATATTCAAAACAGTTTCCTACTTAAATTTAAATCTAAATTTCTAATTAATTAAAGACTTGCTGACCCAAGCAATTCGAGCCAGAATAGCCGTTGGACGTCCCCTTGTTCCGGTTGGTAGTACCAAACGGGACAAAGGAGTAAGCGGCTCTCGCAGTCATTTCGAACCATGTCGACGAAACCCTTTTGGTCCCGGCTCTAAAGTTCAACCAGGACTAAAGGGCATACCAATGGTCTTTCTCTACATATGACAGCTTGAAATTCACGGCGAACCCTCCTCAGTTACATGTAGCAGAAATTAAACCAAGATAAACTCCCATTTTTACTCCTACGGTCCCACTCGGCCACTCCAGTCCAAGGGTCCAGGGCATGTGCCATGGAATCCAAACTGTACTTTAATTTTCCAAGGAAGAAACGGGTCCGGGAGAGACAACTTCAACTGCAGAACCAGAGGCCACTACCGCTGCCCGCCTGCCCCTACCCTGCGACCGTGATGACGTACTTCCAAGCAGGCAAAAGTTCCTCCCAGTAAAAACGGTGGGAATGAACGGGTACAGAGTACACTCGAGCCTCACTTTCTGGACGAAATCCCAAAGGGATTGCTGCAGAAGAACTACCGGTGCCCACACACTCCTGCTGTCCTGCACACGTGAGTATGTGACCACCATTCGTAGGTAGCTGCAGTAAACGAAACTAACAACCATGGCCATGCATGGGAGGAGCTCAGCCAACACGCTCGCGTGCGGCGTGCCCCGGTGTGCCAACCACTCTTTGGACCATCTCCGGCCTCCTGCTTTGCCGTGACAACCCGACCCGGAAAGCCTCATAAATTGTGCACGATCGAAGGATGGATGAGCAATGAACAATGACCGCCTAACCATTGGCCCCATGGAGGGGGATAACAAAATTTTTCTCCTGTTTTCGGCAGCTCCGGAATGATGCAGCATTCATGATGCTATCCAGAACTTAAGTGAAGAGTAGATTCAGAGTATTCAACTAAAATGCAATGAATTTTCATGTCAAAACAATTTGATACTATCTGGTAAGTGAAACAAATAGGATGACCATATGGTGAATTTGTACAAAGTAGGTTTTGACTGTAGTGAATTTTCATGCGAAAAGAACAATAATGCGGGTAACACATTACAGTTCCTAGTAGATGAGAGCAAAAAAAAAATCCACAATTCACAAGACCAAAAAAGCATACGAATCGGAGTAGTACAATGTTAGCACGCGGCAACTTTTGTACCGTACCAGCAGATGTTTGGCACCTACCTACCCTGTGGTGAAGTCAAATCATGAACCGTGCACACACATGCATGTGCCGCCGCATCGGCGTCGGCGCCAACCGCTGCTCCGAAGCAAGGCCTATAAAACCTCATTTACTTAGCTCACAGGACTTGCACCTCCCCTCCTGTATGCCACACTGCGGCTACCATCATCCGCCTCTCCATTTCTTTCTCTCTAAAGATGGCGAGAAGGTGTAGTCGTCGTTGCAGTACCAACGACGTGACAGGCCTGGGCTTGGCCATGGCAGCGTCGTGGCTGCTCCTGCTCGTCGGCGTCTCCGACGGCCAGCTCCAGGTGGGGTTCTACTCCCGGACCTGCCCCGGCGCCGAGTCCACCGTCGCCTCCGTCGTCCGGCAGTCCGGCGACGCCGACCCCACCATCCTCCCGGCGCTACTCCGCCTCCAGTTCCACGACTGCTTCGTCCGCGGCTGCGACGGCTCCGTCCTCATCAAGGGCGGCACCGGCAGCGCCGAGGTCGACAACGGCAAGCACCAGGGCCTCCGCGGGCTTGAGATCATCGAGGGCGCCAAGACCCAGCTCGAGGCCCAATGCCCCGGCGTCGTCTCCTGCGCCGACATCGTCGCCCTCGCCGCCCGCGACGCCGTCGCATTCGTGCGTACTTACACTTTACATATACATAAATATATACATATATACATATCACGTGCACGTTAACGGGGATTCATTCGTATCTGACCGACGTACGTGGTACGTGAACTCGTGTGATGCAGACCGGCGGGCCGTCTTTCGACGTGCCGACGGGTCGGCGCGACGGGAAGGTGTCGAACATCCGCGACGCCGACGCGCTCCCCGACGTGCACGACGGCGTCGACGCGCTCCGCTCCAAGTTCCGGGCTAACGGGCTCGATGAGAAGGACCTCGTCCTGCTTACGGCGGCGCACACGGTGGGCACGACGGCGTGCTTCTTCCTGCAGGACCGGCTGTACAACACCCCACTCCCCGGCGGCGGCAAGGGCGCCGACCCGACCATCCCGCCGGGGTTCCTGTCAGAGCTCAGGTCCCGGTGCGCGCCGGGGGACTTAAACACGCGGCTGCCGCTGGACCGCGGCAGCGGCAACGTGTTCGACACCTCCATCCTCCGCAACATCCGCAACGGCTTCGCCGTCATCGGCTCCGACGCCGCGCTCTACAACGACACGGCCACCGTCGACGTCGTCGACTCCTACTCCGGCCTGCTCAGCAACTTCTTCGGGCCTTACTTCCGCCAGGACTTCGCCGACGCCATGGTCCGCATGGGAAGCGTCGGCGTCGTCACCGGAGGCGCTGGCGAGGTCAGGAAGGTCTGCTCCAAGTTCAACTGATCAATCGATCGCGCACCGGTCGATGCATGCACCATTAGATCCTTCTTCATTCATTGCACACAGCTGGCCCAACCGTGGACAAGCACGGTGGGGTTTGTTTGGTGCTTTCATGGCGGCGTTCTTCAATTCGTTCATCAGTACAGTACATCGTGTAGATCTCACTGGAAGGAAAAAAAAAGAAACTCAAGTGCTTCTGTTTTATATGCTGACCAAAATGAAGACTGCACAAGGTTCAGAAAAGCGATTTGTTTTGCATTAAGACCTGTGCAGATTTCATTTTGAAGTGGCATATATGGATAGAAGCTGTGGAGGTGGCGAGGCAATATATAGGTTATAAGGTAGTTTGTTCTTGTGTTTATATACAAATTGATTAATATATGTGGATATGTTACTGATTTTGTTGGAAATTCATTTATCGTCGAGTGCAACTGTAGAAAGTGTTGAGTTCTTCATTGCAAGAGGTGTCAATTATTGTGACAAATTGTCGTCTGGCTTAAGCTTAATTCATTTATTTACGAATTCGTTTAAGAACTTTTGTGAACTTCAGAAAATTGAACTTTATTCCACTGCTTGTGACTTATTTCATTAATGAATTGCGCAATTATTGTACATCATAGTACAATTATACAGCACTCTACGTGCCCCCATTCTTGTACATCTATTCTCACGTAGCACAATTTTCCTTGGAGAGTGGAATACAGCGGGTTGTATTCTTTGACGGATCAATGATAACTGAGCTAGTCAGTCGCTTCAAAATACTCTGATGATGAGGAACTTTCATGGTGCATATGCAACTGTAAACAAGACATGCATTCATGTGGATTCCAATTCCCAAGCAGGCTGAAAATGAGCAGACATCACCACGCATCCTTTTACAGAAATGCATCACGCAATTTTCCAGGATCTCTCTTGTTGCCATGCCCAGTTATGGATGGTTGGCGGGGGAAGTTGGCGAGAGCGTCAGTTGGGCTTTGGTTTTATGGAGGACAAGGACTTCTTCTCTGTCGGGCAACTACAAAGTGCCATGGCATTCATTCGGCTGCCGCCTCCTGGTTCAGAATAATGCAGAATAGTATTCGCCAAGCTTCTAGATCTGGTGTTTGAATCCAGCGGTGCGTATGCACTTTGTTTGATTTCGGCCGAGACTTGTACCAGGTACTTTTGATTTTTGGTTTGTACTGGGCAGAGCTAGCTATTTAAAAACATTATTCTGTTATTCTGCATTTTACTGGACTGATGGTACAGTTTTGAAACTTTATGTTAATTATTCTGCATTTTACTTGGACTGATGGTACAGTCCTGAAAAATTATGTTATTCCGCGTTTCACTGGACTAAATTGTGGGTTATTGTTGGCATAACGGATGCTTCCAGTACAACTAGATATACCTGCCACATTACATGGTCCATGGTGGAGGTGACCACATGACTTTTTACTCTTTGGACATTGGTCAGGAACTTGTAGTGACTGCCGGATTGCTGGTCCAAACTACAGTGGCATCTCTCATTTACTTGTGGACCTGTTTCTTTTCTAAAGAAACAATTAAATGTTTTTCCACTTAAAAACATATATAGATGCACTCAGCATGCATGTAGACTGGAAAAAGACATAGGGATCGAGAACAAAATCATATACTCCGTATACCGGATAATTCCTCCCAAAAATCTCTGGGGTTTCTCCCGTTCATTCCCGAAGGCGCTATAAGCCTTAAATTTTGAAGCAAGTGAACCATTGCTGTTGCAACCATTATTATTAGGAAATGGACACGAACCATGTGGAGTGGGCTAGCAGAAGAAACTAAGCGCGTGAGTGTGACGACCATATCCTGTTGATAGAGAAATGGTCCATACTCCATTCTACTGATGATATATAGTGCAAGCAAGAAGCCAATAACGGAGATGCTGATTTTTCCGGCGCGTACTAAAGCTAGCCAATCAGGCGGCTATTTATTACGAACCGATCGAGAGACGTGTGGATTATGAAATGAAATCTACGTTTTTTTAAGTACGTACTGTTAAATCACCGTTAGTGCCTCCGAATTGATTGTGGTTGATGTACAAATTAACATCACAACGCGATGAACCTATTATGGAGAGGTATTTTACGGTGCACAATACCACTCAACGGTACTACGGTAGTATTATCGGTCTTTTTCGATTTTTTGTTATGGGTAAAATGATAATTTGTTCGATGTATATTATTTGGAAAAGTTTTCCTCCTCCCTCGCCTACAATACCTAAACCATTTCATATATTACAACAATATCATTTTGCATTTCCGATAATACCCGAATACTACTCATACCACCTATGAATACCACCCATACCACACAAAAACCCGGTGGTACAGAATTAATCTCAACCGTTGGTTTCTTACATATAGATCTTTTTCAATTACATATGAGTCATTTTCAACCGGTGGTACAGGGTGATAGTGTGTACCGTAAAAAACCTTAAAAATGAGATGCCGGTGGGTGGTAGCAACATATTTCCTAGGTGCGTGATGCATATATATTTATGTTACTGTTCACTCATCGTCTCAAAATGCATATTTACCAGTCTGTTCATGATTATCCCATCCATCCAGTGCAATACAATGAACTCAAATATAGTGACAGTAGCATCATCCTAGCTAATGGTGTATGAGTCATTTTCAACCGGTGGTACAGAGTGATATTTTGTACTGTAAAAAACCTTAAAAATGATATGCCGGTGGGTGGTAGCAACATATTTCCTAGGTGCGTGATGCATATATATTTATGTTACTGTTCACTCATCGTCTCAAAATGTATATTTACCAGTCTGTTCATGATTATCCCATCCATCCAGTGCAGTACAATGAACTCAAATATAGTGACAGTAGCATCATCCTAGCTAATGGTGCAGTGTCACTTTATTTAGACATCATCCTAGCAGTGGAAGGGCTGGCAGATTAATTAATTAATTAATTAATTATTATATATAACTAACTAAACCCCGACCTATATTTCGCTGCGGCGGCCAATTTAGTCGCGTACAGTACCGGAAGGACGTACTGCAAGAACAAAACATATCGCCACAGTAGTACTACGCGTGCAGAAAGGACACACACAAAGCAGAAACTTAACGATCTCTGGATCGGACTCGATCGAGAGATGATAGGCCGAACCGACGAACGAAGAAGCCGGGGTGCCGCCGACCGGCAAGCGCGGCGCTGGTTAATGGCGGCGAGACGGCGACACGGCATGTGGCCGCGCGCCGCTGTCGGAGAGCGACACCGACCGACCGAGCGAGTCGTACGAGAGACGGTGCCCGCGTGCAGCAGGGCTGCATCTGCATCGCGCGCCGCGCAGCTTAGCATGCATCGCGACACGCAGCTTGTTGTTGCGTACTACTAGTACTTGGCAGAGGCCAGCAGAGACAACCAGCTGTTGGCGGAGGTCGCGGTAGCTAGCTTGTAAAGCGGCAGAGCGCGGCTGATGACCAGAGCTTGTCACGGCCTCACGGGACGCGTGTGTTTTCTGTGAGGTTAGCTACACGCCTACGACGCCCCTGTGTGGTAGTGGTAGCTAAGGTTCAGGATGGTCGAGCTTTGGGCTGGCGCTAACCTCTACTTCTTATTTGTCTTTTTTTTAATTAATTTATTGACAATGCTTCTGCATGCGCTGATTATCGGGTGGGAGGGCCCACAGGCGGAGGGGGCAACGACAGGCACCCATGCGGTCGGAGGCTGGAGGAAGGGATGGAGATAGTCACTGGTTGGAAGAGGTGGTCGAGCAACTCGGTTGTCTCTTAATAGAAAGCGACCGTATGAACTATCATCCGGTTATTATTGTGCCAAGATGTGTGCTGGTCAGCCCTCTCATCCCGCACCTGCTATCCCCGAATCCACTCTTCCACGCCTTTTGAATCCCGTGCACCGCCGCGCCCGCCATCCCAATCCAGTCCTCCCTCCCCCTCAGCCTTGCCCTTATCTCTCTTCTTCTCGCCTCCCTCGCCTAGTCGCTCTCTTCCGTCTCTCTCACTCTCTGCCTCTCCACTCGTCTGTCGGCCGGTTCCTCGCCGCCACTGTCCCACGGCGTCGGCCCCTCTCCTCTATTCCCTCTCCTACCTCTCCTCTTCTTCCACCTACTCCGCTACTTTGGTCATGCCGCAGACGCCCAATCCTCATTCAATTACACCACAACCACCTCCTCCTAGCCGTCTGGCACATTCATCTCTCCCTACAAATCTCATCTCTAAATATTCATTTCTCTCTTGAGAACCGGTGGATGGTCGATCCCTAGTGCTGAGTGATTGACAACGTGGTGTGGGCTGACTCTTGGTCAAGTATTGCAGGTGCAGGTTGCGGCTTGATTTACATTGGTGCAGGTCAAGAGCAAGCGCGAAAGGTCTTAGCCTTGCGGGGCCTCCGAGTAGTGGAGAGACAAGTAGGCTTGGCTCGATTGACCCGGTGGCCGAACGGGATCAAGTGCGGGCCGCATGGTGGCATGAAAAGCAAGACGAAGTCGTGAACATGAGCCGGTGTAGGGTAGCGGCTCACAACCGGAGTCTACACGCAGGGTTTGGTTGGTTTACTCAACAAAACTAACACCGAGTCGGGACGACATGGCTGCCAAGTCAAGAGGAGCTTGGCGTGGAGGCTACACCGAGTTCGCGGGGTTTGTGGCGGTTCACCACAAAACCGTCAGGTTCCTCGGTTGCTCCATGAAACCAAGACCGGAGCCTCGGCGGGCGGAGACAGGATCCGGGCACATCGAGGAGCTTTGATGCGGGGGACACGCGGCGGGATCGCGGGGCTTGCGTCGAGAGGACGCAGACTGCGGCAAAAGTGTGGCCGCCTGATGGGAATATCCAAGTCTTGACCAAATTGCCCCTAAGGGGTGTGTGTCTTCCTTTAAGTTGTAGGGGTAGTGTGGTCATTTGTCTCCACCGGAGAGACTTCATATATATAGCTCTAGGGTTGGATGGCAACTCATCCGTCTGGACTGCTTCTCAATTCCTTTGCTCCATAGGCTAGATTTTTCATGCATTTGTATAGAATCTGACCTCTAGATGTATGGAAGAATTTGTCGTTGTGATGGTTTCCTCTCTTAGCTTTTTGTGATTTTCGTGTCATTTTCGGAGCTATTTTTAGGGATTTTTGTTGGTCGCTTGATTCGTCGATTTAAGGGTGTTTTTCTCAGGATTTCTTTGAGGGGATCATGGGTGAGTGCCTTGTGCCTCTTTGTGGATGATCTTCACCCCTCCAACGGCAGGAATCGCCTTTGATTCACGAGTTTTTGGTAGAGCTCGAGGTGGTGGCTTGTGTGCACGAGATTTGCGATTCCTCTCGATTTAGTTGGTTTCAGGCCATGAGATTGTAGGGATAGTTTCTCCTAGAGACACTTCTACTTCCCCTATGATTTGGTTGCAATCCATTGGTTGAATCGGGAGATTGAGTGAAGGGAAGGGGAGGTTTGATCCGCGGGTGTGCTCTGGTTCCTTTTCTGCGACACTCACAGATGGTTTGTGTGCGCCCTACGGACGGTCCGTCGCGAACGAGTTCACCCCGTGTTCTTCGGAAAAGTTTTTCGGAAAATCGGGAAATTCACGGACAATCTTTCTTGCTGTGACGGACGGTCCATCAACTCACGGACAGTCCGAACTGGAGTGTCGGACGGTTCGTATTGCTCGGTGCGTTTCTGGTGGTTCTGTTGCTATTTACGGACGGTCCGTTTCAATGTCACTGACGGTCCGCCAGGCCCCACGGACGGTCCGTCCATAGCGAGCAGATTTGACTAAATGTTGTGTCTCTTGTCTTGAGTTGTACTTCCGCGTTGCTTCAAGATTGGACTTGTTCCTAGGGTTGGTAGGTCTGTTGTAACTACGTGACCTTGGCAAGTTCGTGTGAGAATCCTTCATTATGATTTTGTGGCTTAGGCGATTTTCTTTAGGAGAAATTTTTATCGACTCCCATTCACTCCGCCCCCCCCCCCCGGTCGCCTAATCGGTCATTCATCTCTACCTGATCTAGATCTGAAATAGTTTGCTAGGAGCATTTCACCAATCACCGTTCGTCTGATTCGAGCTATTTGTTTAGATTAAAGGTTAGTTAATCGCATTCGGATCATATCCAAGGCTTACTTCACTGATTTTGTATGTTGCATTAACTTTGACTGTATCCTTTTTTTCCAATATATCCAAATGTTGAATTAGCATAATTAGTGTGGCCGATGAACATTTGTATGTTGCTCAGATTGGCACTGTATGCAGCATACAGTGTTGCTGTAGAGTGAATGCATTTTTTTAGTATACTGATTGGCTCTCCAGTAGTTCAGATTGTTAGTTTAATGTCTAATCTGCTTAAAACTGCAATTGAAACTGTTTTCCCTCTTTTATTACCTGTATTGTTGGTTCAGATTGTTAGTTTAATGTCTAATCTACATAGGTCCCCTCTTGTATTACCTATTTTCCTGTATTTATTTTTGTGGCTTGTGTTAAGGTATTCTACTGTGGCATATGTATTGATTTTCTAGCTGAATATTCATCCCTGCTTAGAGATCTCATCATCCATTGAAGCGCAGATCTGCAAAGCTCCTCTGATGAAACCACCAGAAGCTGGTCGGAGGGCTTCACCTAGGTCTTCAGTCGCTGCTACTGCATTTTTTTTCACCTAGATGCGCGGTTGATGCAAACACAAGTTCCCATTCACTTCAGCCAAGACCAAGATACAACATCAGATGCACTTCGGTTCAGCCATTGCCGTCCACAAGAAGCTCCCCAAGACCCCCTTCACATCAGCCAGTGTAGGGCACAAGAGACTGGACCGGTTAGATTTGATCAGTTTATAGATCCACCAGCTCAATATCTGGACAACATTCAACAAGGTACCGTGTCTAAAAAATTCTACCTTCGACATGAGAGAATTCCAGTGTTCAGCAGATAATGGTTCCAATATTACTCTAGCCATTTTATTACAATGTTTTTAGTAAGTCAACCCCTTGCTCATTTAACACATTATACGAGTTTATATTCATATAAAAAGAAAAGTGTCCATACATACTTCCAGTTATGTTCTACATGGATATAAACATAGTATTGATTTCTTCATTTCTTATTGTGTACTCAGGAAATAAACAAAAAATTAAGATGCACACAAAATAAATTAGGAACCTCCCCAGCAAGTGTGGTTGTGCATTGTTTTTGTGATCTGTTAACTGCATATTATGGTACAATAGTTATTCAATAATTCTTTTTGTATGTAACTAAGTATTAAATGGTAATAACTTTCATATTTTTCCCTTATGTAATGTCATTTTTTATTATCCCTCTCAGATTATGCACTGCAATTTATGTCTACATCATTACAAGATCTTATGAGAGGTGCTACTGCTGGAATTCTATTTTGCAGCGATATGAATCCAGCCATTGTACCTGGTTCGTCAAAAGTTGGTATGTGGGGTTTATGCCCAGTAGCATTTGGCAGCAATAGAGTTGCGTCTCTGCGAGGAAGCACAAAATGTGATGATGGATATTCTGGAGGGGGAGAATTTGATGATAATAAGGGTTCTGATGGTACTATTATTAGTGATAATGATGGTAGTCCTTGTAGATCAGGATCAATGAATCATAACCTTCCAAAGCCAGCAGAATGCCTGACTTGGCAGTAGTATGCTAACAGTGATACTGTACGACAAGGATATGGACCCCTACCAGATGACTGTTTTGCGGTGCTGCATTCAGCTTCATAAGCAGAATTCTTTACATCACCTTCAGTAATTTTTTTATCAAATGTCTTTGATGTCCAACTATCATCCAACAGGATCTTGTATTTTCCTCTAAACATGTCACTGTCCACCAATGTATTGTTGAACTTTGGTGCTTTGCCGCCAAGAGATAACACTATATCACTTATAATGTCAGTCTCCGGCATCTTGATGGTTACTGCATCCTACAGGCATTGTAATAATATTGTAAACATTTTTGGTTTCACATGTGGAGATCATGATAGTTGTAATGTTACCTTTGTTGAACTTCTAAGGCTGTCTTTAGAGTACTGAGCATGCTCATTAAAAGTAATCATCATCTGGTCTGATATGTGCTCAAGGCAGGCTTCCACCTGGCACTTGACATTGATAAGTTTTTCAGAAACCGCAAGATATAATGGGTTGGTGTTAACTGAGAAAGTTGTATGCTCCTTTTCCAAAATGCCAAGTGATGCTTTCAAGTTGCCCACCATGGACTTTATGTTTCCAACAGTCTCCTCAATACTATTAACGACCTCAAGGCAATTTTTCTTTGCAATGCAAAACTTTTCATAGCTCTAGTCTATAATGTGAAAAGCAAACTTTGACCCAAGGTAGAGAGCCACCTTCATTAATTCATCAATTTTCGCATTTTCAACACTAAAGAACTTTGATCCTATGAACAACACACACTACTGTGAAGCTCCAAACTTAATCTAGAATGGTAGTTTGCTAGCATCAAAACTAATCGAAACTCTTTTCAACCCTCTATCACAATGTGCTATGCGGACATGCATCTCTGGACCTTTGATTACATCCATTGCTAAATTAAGAAGATGAATCATCTCTAAGAAGACCCTTCTCTTGCTTCCCTGTAATTAAAACAATGCCAACAATAAGGATACCTTAATCTTGTAACCAGAAGTTAAAAACACATAATTTTAAAGTATCCATATAAAAATATAAATACACCACATGATTCAGAAAAAAAATCCTCTAAAATCATGGTGAAAAACAAACTACAGTTTTACATAGTTACCGGTCTATACCATATCATAGAGAAAGAACAAACTAACATAAATATTAAAGTATTCATATGAAGATATAATACACCACACGATTCAGAACAAAAACATATAAATTCATGGAGAATAGAACAAACTGACATACTATAGTCTAGTACACTTGATGTAGACTAACTGTAAATGTAAATGTTGTATCCGAATAAGTTGACTCACAACATCAACTGTCTTTGCCATAATAATAAAGTAAAAAAGCTCACCTGAGCTGCCTCGCATGAATGACCATCTCTATCCCTAAGGCGTTTGCGACGAACATCTGCCATGGGTGGAGCAGAGGAGGTGGAAACTAAACCTAGGTAGATCAATGACACATCATTAGACTGTGTTCAGTAAGCTTCTTGGTTGAACAACTCGGTTGATTCCATTGTTGTCAAAAAAAAACTCGGTTGATTCCATAAAAGGTAATGATAAAAAATGATACCATTATTGGCTATATGTTACTGTGGTTTAGTTATACTGCACATCATACAATTAGTTTGTTTTCTGGACACAAGTAGTACTGTTACTATTACTCTAGCTGCCAGAGCCAAAACGTAAATTGATAATCGGCTATTGCACAAAAACGGCTAAAACTATTCATAGATGGATATCTTGCTTGCTGAAAATATAATTATATATCTAGTCAAAGTAATATGCAATATTCCCTAACAAGGGTAAATTGATTCTCAACAATCTTAAGTTTGGCACTTGGGCTGGTTGAACCATATTTGCTGTTTCAAATCGGAAGCCTATTGAAAAGGAGCTATTTTCCCAAAATAAAATTATGAGAACTACATCTTCAACAACTGTTGTGACAAAACATAATTATGTTAGCATACCTGCATGCATGATACTATACTATGGCAAATAGCATTCTGAAGTAGTTCTATGTATTTTATTATCTTATCAGTCTTGATGCAAAAAAAAAAGTCTACAGACATCTCAAATAAATGATAAGAAACGATCAAATTCAAAACCTAGTTCGTGTAGCATATTTGACAACTTTGATGTCTGTCTTGCAGCTAAGCATTGGCAGATATATCTTTGATGTCCATCTTGCAGCATTGAAAGATATATAAAACAAGAATGACTACAAGAACAAGATGCTAGCAACAAGTCAACCATTGAATACTGGATCTCTAGGTAGTGCGAACGGATCGGAGGACCGAGCGACACCATACCACATCTACGGGCCGCCGCTGCCGAACGGATCTGAAAGCCAAAGAGCTGCGCAGACCTTTGAGGGGTCCAGTGGCTACGGTGCGGCCGCACTGAGGACGGTTGGGGTGAGCGGCGGCATGGGTCAAGGCCGAGCCGGGGTGGGTGCGTCGGAGACGGCCCGGTAAGGCCTCGTTCGGTTCCACAGGATTGGATTCCGGCCAAGATTAATTTCAGGCCTGGTTTGAGTGATTCCACCCGTGTCATTCAATCCGGTTATGATTCAATCCGGTCAATCCGACCAAAACGAACAACAATCTAGCTGGCAAAGGTGGAATCAATTCAGGTCACACAAGATAATAACCAGATCATTCTGAGCAATATCTCAACAATTGGAACCAGACATAGCTAATCACAACGCATCTCTGCTAGCTATTAGATCTGCTAACGGTCTAGATTGAGCGCAACAAGTAACATTAGTTACATGTCATCAGCAAGCTTACAACAAGTCAACAACAATTTGGAGTGCTTCCCACAATCATTACAGCAGCAACAAGTAACATTTATTTCATTTTCACTAGACTTTGTTGCCATCTCTACAAAACGAAATCCCAACCAAAAGAAGACACCTTATAGGGCCACGTCACCTATTTTCTACCAGCCGTTGGATTTTCATCGAGCCGTCCAAAAGTGAGCATTTAGCGTAAGTTTCTAGAGACTCCGAGTCTTGTGCGAACTCCGAGTCTTGTGCGAATTCCGGGCTCCTCGCTGTCGACGCCTCTGGGCTCTAGCGGCGCCGCGCTCGAGTCCATCCGCCAGTCCCTCTCCCGCTGTGTCGCCTCCATGGATCAGGCCGCTCCTGCTGTCCCGGAGTCGTGAGTCTCCTCGGCGGAGCTCGCCGTGCCACGGGGCCCGCCACTGCCCCACCGCCGGACATGGTCGGCCAGCTCGCAGAGATCCCCACCGGGGAGCCTGAGGTGGATCTGCCGAACGAGGACGACGTGGACGGCCCCACGGCCGCGTGGGCATTGCCGTTAGTGACGGTGGTGGAGAGCCTCTGGCCTGGAGTCGGTGAGCATCTCCTCCTGCTGCTTGCGCGACTGGCGGATGGTGTTGACGGTGAGGGAGGACGGGATGGGCGCCTCCTTAATCCGCCTGGTGCTGCTTGGTGGCGCTTGAAGGCGGCGGCGACCCGGTCAGCGCCAACGTGATGGCGGAACCGGCGAGGCTTCGACCGCAGTCGCGGCGGAGGCCTTTCTCCCACCCAGCCATGTGGGCTCCGGCGAGTCTCCGCCTGGGGCACGATGGCGAGCTTCGCAGGCTCTACGCCATCCGGGTCTGCGCGTCGATGCCTCAGATGACCTGACGACGGTGGCAAGCGTGGGAGCGGGAGTGGGTAACGCTCTTCCGGTCTTCCCTTTGCCGTTGTCGGCGGTTCGTCCCCCACCTCGCGCAGCACGATTCAGCAGCAACGGGAAGCCGACATGGTGACACCGCACTGCACCGCTCACGCGTGGGTAGGCGAGCGCGGCCTGGACGAGAGGGAGATGCTTGCCAATTTGCAGGATTGGTGGCTTGCACTTGATGGTGCCGTCGCATGTGGCATGCAGAGAATTTGGTGCTTGACTAGTAACTGCAACCATTGGCTTGAGATTTGGCCAGGAGCAGCACAGAGACACAGTGCTGATTGTAGAAGATGGTGAGTTTGTGCTTACCGCTTCTACGCTTTTGATTAATTTCATTCTAGGATTGTTGATCGGAATCAAGTGATTACTCTGGGCAGTGCTCTCATTGTGTTCGTGCAAACATCTGCGAAGGAAATGGCATGGGTTAACCAAGATTGCAAAACAAGATGCACCTGTGAAAGAAAGGCCTAATTAGATGCGTTCACAATGTTTCAGTATCCTTATCGATTTCGTCAATTCTGGGACCTGAGACCCATTGTGTTACTGGCATTGCTCTATAAGCATTGCTTCTAAAAATTCAGATCAACCCTATGTGCTGCATACGTAATGCTCACTTCTACAATTTTGCTCCAATCAAGCTTTTGCCTACTTCAGCACTTTGCAATTACTCATATGTCTAACTACCAGTTACAATAGCAGTGGGTCATGCTCACTTTTTTTAAACTTGTATATATGTGTTTCATAAGCTCAAAACAAGTATATTACACCATATTAGTGTATAATAGATTGAGGAAGAGCTTAGTAGCTACTTATCGCATTTCACCATATTACAGTTTTGCTGCATATCCATCTTCTATCTACCACAAAACCTAATGTGTTGTACCTCAAAAGCAATCTATGGATTTGGAATGTTTGTATCACAACTATATATAGATTGCTTGTGTCACAACTATATTACCTTGATCCATACCTATTAAATAATATTGCTAACCAAGAAAATGTCAAGTGTTCTTTGCTTTCATTTAAGGCAGCCAACTGCAGTACCACCCATACCTTCCTAATTGCTCCACCCTTGCCATGGACGACCTCCAATTTTTTCTTGATATTTCCTAGCAAGCCAAAAAATCAAATTCTAATTTTTTGAAGCAACATACAGAAATGAATATGGGCTCATGCTATTCATACATGGTGGCCTAGAGAAAGGTCCAAGCGCAGCAACGCTGCGCGTTGTTTCTAGTGTAACTGAATGTCGCCTCAGCTCGACACCTCCTGTTCTGTAAGCAAGCCTTGGTAGCCTCCTCACCTGCATGTTCATAAGTAGATCATATCAGAGAAGGCTAAATTTTAATCGCCGTGAAAACTGCTGCATAAGGTCTTGGTATACATGTTCTCATGGGTAATATGCCATGTCTAAACACAGATGGATATTTAGTAAATTGACTAATGCAGTTCTATATGAATACTAGTTTTTTTGCCTAATGCAGTTCTATTCTGAAAAAGATTAATAGTCAGGTTAACAGGTTGTTATTAAAAAATCTACTTAAATCATACTCACTTAGATTACTGCTAGGACATTAAATCACTGCGAAACTATAATACTACTAGCTGGACTGACTTCACTATGAATGAAACTCCCACAGTGACATTCTAGCAATGATACACATCAATAGAAGGTGATTTATTACTACTGACAGGTCAACAAAAATTGCAAATTACAATGATTCATTACACATCACTATGTTTGCATTTGTTCAGCATGGCATGATAGGTGTGTTTACTCAGAGAGCTGCAAAAGAAATTGACTCTATGGCCACACAAAATGCAGAGACAACAGGGACTATTAGCTTCAGGTACAACGACAAGTTTCAGCTGAGTGAAGTAGATTTTCACCACAGTTTTATCTTAGTCTGAAAATATAGATGGGGGGAATCGATCCCAAATCAAAACGTATGTGTAACCGACGCCGACATGCAGCAGACCTATATACATGGGCAACAGGACCATCTATACATATGCTGTATGTAGCAGCCTACCAAATGGTCCGAGCTGGCTCTGCCCATCGGCCGGCCTAGCTACATCCTGTTTCAGATGGAACTTTGATGTCCTTGCATGCATTGCTGCTGAGGCTTCTAGCTTCCAGGCTTCCAGCTATGGTATCAAGTCACTGAGATTATCTGTGATCACCTAACTAGGACAGCTTAGCTAGTGATGAAACCGTGCTGAGAAAAGGAGAGGCTTGGTTAGCTTTAAAGAGATAGCTGTGGAAGGTTGAGCATAAACTGGGACCGGAAAGATCTAGAACAAGACACACTGAGATAGAGCTTGATAAAGAACGACTAACGATCGATTTCATATATGAGAGAATAAGACTATGAGCTAGGTTTATTTTAATTAGCAAAACAAATGTAAAGGATATTTTAGAAATAAAATACCCTATGTCGACATTAAAACAAACCACATTTTATTTGCAAAGATCGAAGTAAGAACTAGTCAAATTCTATTTATCAATGTTTATATATGAGTTATACCAATTAAACATTTAATTTGAAAAAGATAAACTATATGAATAATCTAAGCGTAACTTTATTATTCGAGTGGATCATGTTATTATTGAAAACATTATTACATTGGTATTAATCAAATTAACATTTATTTATAAAGCCGGAGTAAAAGCCTAATCAACTTTTAATTTAGAAAAGATTAATTAACTATTAAACAAATTAATATTTGTTTATGAAAAACCGAGATAAAGATCTAATTAGATTTTATTTACAAAAGCATGTAAAATAAACATTAGTCAAATTAATATTGATTATGAAAAATGGTGTACAACACTATATAGATTTTATTTGGAAAAGACATATTTACTAAGCATTAATCAAAATTAATATCAAATTAATTTTCAGAAAACAATCATGATGAAAACTCAGCACTAACGTGTGTTTTACATTATTATGAACCTAATGCAACTTGAACGGGTTAAAACGGATCTAAAACATGGATTCTACGAGATAAACAAGATAAAATGACCTAGATGCGATTTCCTATAGATATCAGGGACTACTAGACAGGATTCGCAAGACACATGGAATAGTGCTCGCGAAAAGATCTAAGAACAGGGTTGGATCTGTAAAAGGCCTCGGTTTGGATCTATTCGTAAGCATCTAATAGATCTAGGGTTTAACTTATAAAAGAGGCAAGACACATAAAAAGAAAACAGGATAACCTAATCTTCCAGGGGCCCAGAGGCAAAACAGGCAGGGAGCTTCTTCAAGCTCTGGACAGGGTGCATGGTGGCCTGGAGGTTCCAATCGCCGGCGACTCGGCGACCAAGGGGCTCTGGTGGATGGCGCAGGAGGTGGAGAATAAACTGGGGGCCACGTGGAGATGCTCATCGGCGCGGAAGACGATGGGAGGCGGCTGGAATCCGGTGGCGGGCGGAAGGTCACAGTCGGCCGGCTCGGCCTCCCATGGATGGCGGCGTACTTGTGTTCCTCTGGCGACGGGAAGGGGGGAGCACGTTCGGCTCGGCGCTGCGGTGCTTGTGGTGGCGTCACCCTCCTCCGGCGGACGAAGACCGCGGCGAATCCACAGGCGGCGCTCCGGTGGCGGGGCACTGCGGCTTGGTCCGGCGGCGCGTTGCACAAGCGAGGGAGGCGGCGGCAAGGACACGCGCGGCCTCGAGGCCAGGCCGGTATTTATGGGGCACCGGCACGAGGATGGCTTGGCGTGCGCGGCACGGACGCCGAGGATGGCTGGCGGCGGTGTCTTGGACTCCTAGCCATGGCCGTGTCCGTGGCGGACTGGTGGTCGGCCCAGATGGGCTTTGCACGGGCCGAAGCGGGCTGAGACGGGACGGGTCGGAGCGGATCGAGGTCGGGGTGGGTCACTAGCTGGGCCGAAAGGCGAAGCACGCCAGAACAGAGAAGAAGTCCGGGGAGCATTGCCAGACCTCCATTGTTGGGCCACAAAGAGGAATGGGCTGCTGCCCGTGGAGCAAAAGGCGAACCGGGGAAAGAAGTTCAGGGGCACGAGCGGACTTGCAGCGACGGGCCGAGTTGGGCTTAAAGCGGCTGGCCGAGGGGAGTTGAGGGGCGTCCAAAGGACTTCGGTGGCTGGGCTTCAAAGCACAAACGGGCCAGAAGAAAGGAAGGAGGGAGAGATAAAGAAAAGGATTTCTTATTATTTTCAGAAAATATTTTCGTGAAAAGAATAATCTAGAAATAGCTAGATAATTCATTAAGCCACGAAAAATATTCTGAAAATCCCAAAAATTCCCAGAGATAGATTGAGACACGAACAATCCAAATAAAATATTTGGAGCTCATGAAAAAGATTTTAGAGCCTTCTAATAAATAGAATTAGCTCAGGGAAAATGAGAATAAATCCCAGAAAAATCCGAAAAATTCTCGGAAGGTTTTGGACAGCACCTAAACGCATTTTTGAAACCTTTTACACTCAAGAAGCACCAAGATGCATCAGCATGAATGCAACACACATAACCATTTTATTTAATTTAGAAAATCAAACAATGCCTTTTTCCTATACTATATTCCCTGTAAAGAAAATAAATGTGGAGAAAATTTTTAAAATTATGAGAAAATTGTTGTTTAATTATTCTTTCTATTCACATCCTGAAATTGGAAATTTCAGGGTGTGACAAATCTACCCCCCTTAAACGGAATCTCGTCCCGAGATTCGAAGAAAGAAGAGACAAGGAGGAGGGAGACAAACAAGATCATTGCGATTGAGGTAGGCAGAAGGTCATCTTCTTTTGTTGATCGGTGTGAAATATTTAATCTTCATCTTTCTTGGTTGCTGAGCTAGGTGGGGTAAAAGCAAGCATAAGGTGGGAGAGAAAGTAGAGCGAGGTCTTCTTTTCTTCAACTTGCTCACTTCCAAATGGCGAAGGCGGTAGTAGCATTTGCTTGTTGGTATTTGGTGAGGGCTTCAATTTCTTCTTTTGATGTCCTTCGTTTAATGATGTAGAGAGGAAGGAAAGTGACAAGGAGATGGGAGGTACAACAGAAGAACCCAACGAGGCAACTGATGTCATTACAGGTAGAAGACCCATAATACACCAACAATCAATACAAAGAACCAAATCAAACAAGTTCATAATCAATCATGATCATGCAAGCACTGAATTCCACCAATCAAGACATAGTTAAAGGAACGATGCTAAACGTTGTTAATAGTCATAGGGTATCCTCCTAAGCATGGGCATAGCTTCACTGATCACTGATCATCTAAGGATGTTGGATCAGAAAGGACACTTTGGAATAAAAAGTCAAGGGAAGAATCCAAAGCAGCATTGTTTGAAGAATAAATAGAAGTTCAAGGATGAGGATGGATAGGAATTGACAGATATGTTTAAAGTGGATAGGCAAGCAAGATATCAAGGGGGACTATCAAGACAAAATGGTCAAGGAGTGGGAATATTCATCACAGAGCTCAAGGGAAAGGTAGTGATGAATTTTGGATCAAAAGAAACCTTAAGGAACGACCATTACTAACTAGGCTTACGTCCTACAGTCGATACAGCTTTGATATCACTCTGTCACACCTGTTTTTCCAAAGAAAACCAAGTGCATAACTATATGTATGCCAGGATCTATTTTCATACATATAGTGACATATAAGTGAATATAGAAACAGTATCACATAAGAAAAAGGGAGATTATCAGAGTATTACGCTAAATCCTGGAAACGAAGGCACCAAACTCCACAAGCAGTCGTCTGGGGGTTGCGTACGCCTAGCACCAGCAACATCTTCATAGCAGCTTCCTCCTTCTGAGCAACATTGTTTATAGCAAGGGTGAGCACTTGTCGTACTCAGCAAGTGTGGGGAAAGGATGAATGCAAAGGCTTTATAGTGGACTGGGCTCCGAGCATTTAGCATTTTAGTTGGTCAAATTTTATTAAACAACTATTTACCAGCAAGTATAAGTATATACCGTCCCACAATTAACATAAAGAGATAGATAAGATACGCCATAAGCATATGGCAAGCATAACCATGATTTAAGTCCATCTTCAAGTTCAATTATCATGTGAGGGTCCAGGCCGCTCTTGACCGTGAGCACGGCTAATCGATTAGTTTTACACTCTGCAGAGGTTGTACACTTTCACCACAAGTCGCGTAAAAGTCCCGAAGAACTTTGGACCCAACCATGCGGTGTTTGCAAGGCACCATACCACACTACCGAGGTGTGATTGCATAGGGACGCTACGAGGCCTTTACAAAGATTCCCTAATGTGCAACAACCCACTAGGTTTCAGGACGAAGCAGGGCATAAAGCTCCCTAGCGGGTCAATACCCCACCATAAATAAACAAACTCAACTCCCCGCTAGAGCAGGTCTATACCTCGTCAACGCCTCCCCATTGCCCCCTTTCGGGTAAGGTCACTACAACATCAAGGTTTCTAATTACTCAGCCAAGACAGTGCCATATGTCTTGTGGTTGTACGGTTTTCCTGGGTGGTTCTCCATGTTCCGATTAAACATATGATCTTGTATTAAACAGAGATATAGCATTGGAACATAGAGTAAAAGTAACCTTGTTGATTATTACCAACCCAGTTGAGCAAGCTAAGCAACATCTACCATCAATATTAATTAAACAACCCAGCTATATAAGGCAATAGTAAAAAGAACACTAGTCATCATCCTTAATAGGAACCCATCAAAATTAATGCAAGGCATATGCAATAGTGATTAATAAAGTTATTAGGACAAAAGAACAAGGACACACTTGCCTTTAACCATAGAGTAGTTGCTCAGAATGTCTTCACCTTCAAGCTCTTCAATGCTTCGCGAACGACGTTCGATCTACTCGCATCAATCATCGGCACAAGCATATACAAAGCAAACAAACAAGCAACTAAGAACAATACACCAATCAAAAGGAAAGCTTTAAAAGAACGCACTAAAGGATAGGTTCGATTCTATGGATCACTAAAGCACACAAACCGTGCTGACGAAAGGAGAGACTTGGTTAGCTTTAAAGAGATGGCTGTGGAAGGTTGAGCATAAACTGGGACCGGAAAGATCTAGAACAAGACACACTGAGATAGAGCTTGATAAAGAACGACTAACGATCGATTTCATATATGAGAGAATAAGACTATGAGCTAGGTTTATTTTAATTAGCAAAATAAATGTAAAGGATATTTTAGAAATAAAATACCCTATGTTGACATTAAAACAAATCACATTTTATTTGCAAAGATCAAAGTAAGAACTAGTCAAATTCTATTTATAAATGTTTATATATAAGTTATACCAATTAAACATTTAATTTGAAAAAGATAAACTATATGAATAATCTAAGCGTAACTTTATGATTCGAGTGGATCATGTTATTATTGAAAACATTATTACATTGGTATTAATCAAATTAACAATTATTTATAAAGCCGGAGTAAAAGCCTAATCAACTTTTAATTTAGAAAAGATTAATTAACTATTAAACAAATTAATATTTGTTTATGAAAAACCAAGATAAAGATATAATTAGATTTTATTTACAAAAGCATGTGAAATAAACATTAATCAAATTAATATTGATTATGAAAAATGGTGTACAACACTATATAGATTTTATTTGGAAAAGACATGTTTACTAAGCATTAATCAAAATTAATATCAAATTAATTTTCAGAAAACAAACATGATGAAAACTCAGCACTAACGTGTGCTTTACATTATTATGAACCTAATGCAACTTGAACGGGTTAAAACGGATCTAAAACATGGATTCTATGAGAGAAACAAGATAAAAGGACCTAGATGCGATTTCCTATAGATATCAGGGACTACTAGACAGGATTCGCAAGACACATGGAACAGTGCTTGCGAAAAGATCTAAGAGCAGGGTTGGATCTGTAAAAGGCCTCGGTTTGGATCTATTCGTAAGCATCTAACAGATCTAGGGTTTAACTTATAAAAGAGGCAAGACACATAAAAAGAAAACAGGATAACCTAATCTTCCAGGGGCCCAGAGGCAAAACAGGCAGGAAGCTTCTTCAAGCTCTGGACAGGGCGCATGGTGGCCTGGCGGTTCCAATCGCCGGCGACTCGGCGACCAAGGGGCTCTGGTGGATGGCGCAGGAGGTGGAGAATAAACAGGGGACCACGTGGAGATGCTCACCGGCGCGGAAGACGATGGCAGGCGGCTGGAATCCGGCGGCGGGCGGAAGGTCACGGTCGGCCGGCTCGGGCTCCCATGGATGGCGGCGTACTGGTGTTCCTCTGGCGACGGGAAGGGGCGGAGCACGTTCGGCTCAGCGCTGCGGTGCTTGTGGTGGCGTCACCCTCCTCGGCGGACGAAGACCGCGGCGAATCCACGGGTGGCGCTCCGGCGGCGGGGCACTGCGGCTTGGTCCGGCGGCACGTTGCGCAGGTGAGGGAGGCGGCGGCAAGGACACGCGCGGCCGCGAGGCCAGGCCGGTATTTATGGGGCACTGGCACAAGGATGGCTTAGCGTGCGCGGCACGGACGCCGAGGAAGGCCGGCGGCGGTGTCTTGGACTCCTAGCCATGGCCGTGTCCGTGGCGGACTGGTGGTCAGCCCAGATGGGCTTTGCACGGGCCGAAGCGGGCTAAGACGGGACGGGTCGGAGCGGATCGAGGTCGGGGTGGGTCACTAGCTGGGCCGAAAGGCGAAGCACGCCAGAACGGAGAAGAAGTCCAGGGAGCATTGCCAGACCTCCATTGTTGGGCCACAAAGAGGAATGGGCTGCTGCCCGTGGAGCAAAAGGCGAACTGGAGAAAGAAGTTCAGGGGGCACGAGCGGACTTGCAGCGACGGGCCGAGTTGGGCTTAAAGCGGCTGGCCGAGGGGAGTTGAGGGGCGTCCAAAGGACTTCGGTGGCTGGGCTTCAAAGCACAAATGGGCCAAAAGAGAGGAAGGAGGGAGAGATAAAGAAAAGGATTTCTTATTATTTTCAGAAAATATTTTCGTGAAAAGAATAATCTAGAAATAGCTAGATAATTCATTAAGCCACGAAAAATATTCTGAAAATCCCAAAAATTCCAGAAAAATTCCCAGAGATAGATTGAGACACGAACAATCCAAATAAAATATTTGGAGCTCATGAAAAAGATTTTAGAGCCTTCTAATAAATAGAATTAGCTCAGGGAAAATGAGAATAAATCCCAAAAAAATCTAGAAAATTCTCGGAAGATTTTGGACAGCACCTAAACGCATTTTCGAAACCTTTTACACTGAAGAAGCACCAAGATGCATCGGCATGAATGCAACACACATAACCATTTTATTTAATTTAGAAAATCAAACAATGCCTTTTTCTTATACTATATTCCCTGTAAAGAAAATAAATGCGGAGAAAATTTTTAAAATTATGAGAAAATTGTTGTTTAATTATTCTTTCTATTCACATCCTGAAATTGGAAATTTCAGGGTGTGACAGTGCAGGTGAAGAACAAGCGCGAAAGGTCGTTGCCGGTGAGGCCTCCAGGTGTGGAGAAGACAAGTAGGCTTGGTTCGAGGGACCCGGTGGCCAGCGGAGTCAAGTGCGGGCCGCATGGTGGCAAGAACGGCAAGATGAAGTCATGGACGGTTTCTTGGTTGAGCCTCAAAACCAAGGTCGAGCCGGGACTACGTGGGAGCCGAGTCATGAGTGAAGATTGGCGGAGGCTACACCAAGTTCGCGGGGTTTCCGGTGGTTCACCAGAAAACCACTGGGTTCCTTGGTTGATCCACAAAACCAAGACCTAAGACCGAAAACGGAGGTGCAGCAGCATCGGACCGGTCTGACCGGTGGGTACCGGTCTGACCGGTGAGGAGCATCGGTCTGACCGGTGTGCGACGGCGTAGTCCGGAGACTTCGAAGCGGAGGACACGCGTCGGGATCGCAAGGCTCGCGTCGAGGCTAAGCAAGTTTGCGGTCGCTGGGCATCCGTCCGATGGTGCGACGACAAAGTTTCCCAAAGTGCCCCTCGGGGGTGTGTATCCTAGTGTTAGGCTTTAGGGGTAGTTTCGTCTTTCGGTTGCCTCCATATAACCCAAGTGGTGAGAGGATGGCAGCCATCTCTTGGAACCCTAGCTCATTTTGTTTTGCTATTTTCCTCTTCCATTTTTCTTTGGAATTTCTAGGACTAGCTTCAGAGCTTCATGGTGAGATCTTGTGAGAGCGAAGGATGATTGGGAGGCAAGCTAGACCTTGTATGAACCTTCATGGTATGTGTAGATGATTCAGCGTGGTTCCTCAAGGCTTGATTGTGTCTCTCCTGTTTTCCTTTTTTGGTGATTTTCAGAGCCTTTTCTTGGCGATTTTCTTGTGGCGGTTTCGAGACCTTTCTCTTTGGGATTTGGTGAGGGATGTATACATGAACCCTTCGTGGTTCTTTTCCCTTTGATTCCCCTCCCAAATCCGTGAGCAAAGGGGCTCGATTTTGGGGTTTTCTCCTCTCTAGGGTTAGAGGCGTTCTTGGTGGGATTTCTTCGATTCCTCTTGATTTAGCAAGTTTTGGTGGACCAAATCTTGGCTATGGAGTGCCCATGAGGTGTTCCTACTATCCCCAAAGTCTTGTGCGAATCCGTGGAGCGAATCGGGAGATCGGGAGTTGGATTTGGGGGAGGTTACCCGCGGGTTGCTGTTCATCCCGAGAGCCCAGGCCTCACCGGTCTAACCGGTGCCTCTCACCGGTCTGACCGGTGCCGACCCTCAGTTGGGTTTTGCTCGGGTGAACGTGTTGGTGAGTTCCCTGGTGTCTTGTGTTGCTGTTGTTTCGAGTTTGGTTCAGTTTGGAGCTCGGAAGGTCAGGTTTGTGAATTTGGGGCTTCCTAGCTTAGACCGGTCTGACCGGAGCGCTACACCGGCCTGACCGGTGTAGGAGCTTTCTATGGAAGTTCTCAGGTTCTGTCAGGGTGCTCCAGCAGGGACCGGTCTGACCGGTACAGTCCAGTAACTGCTCGAGTTGTTTGTTCCACTGCGTTCTCGGGTAGGCTTTGGTGGTTATTGGTTCCTAGGACCAGTAGCACTCCAGTGGCTCCGTGGTCTTGGCCAACTTGGGTAGTTGAGTCGGAGACGTGCTTTGGTAGCCATGTTCATCTTGTTGGAGTTTCCATCTCCTTCGAGAAGAATTTTTATCGGCTCCCATTCACTCCCCCCTCTCTGGTCGCCAGATCGGTCCTTCAATTGGTATCAGAGCCAGTTCGGTTCTTTCGAGGCTCTAACCAGTCTAAGATCCAAAGATGGCGTACTAGGAACGGGGATCGGGTCCTCCGCACTTCGATGGGAAGAACTAGCAGATGTGGCAGAGACGGATGGCTGCGTTCCTTCGTGGCAAGGGACAGATCCTTTGGGACGTTACGGTGAACACATCTTATATTCATCCGATTAACTTCCTTGCTCCAGGATCGAGGGATATGTTTGACACCAACAACAAGGCGGTCGACTACTTGTTTTGTGCTCTGTGTCAGTCCGAATTCGATCGGGTCCAGAAAGAGGACTTAGCTTGTAGGATTTGGGAGCAGTTGAAGGATGCTCATGCTGGGAATGCTCGGGTTTAGGCTCGGATGTACACGACTTACCGGAGAGAGTACGAGAACTGCACTCATCTCCCCGGTGAGTCCGTCGATGCCCTTTTCCAGCAGTTTACGGTTGTGGTGAACAACATGAGAGCCAATGTGGTCATGCTCCCGTACAATGATCATGATAGAGCCGTGAAGCTCTTGCACTCGTTGGATCGTACCGTATGGGACGGAAAGGTCGAGGCTATTCTTGAGTCCAAGAAGTATGACACCCTGACGGTGAATGAGCTGTTCTCGAAACTAAAGTCAACTGAGTTGGATCGTGGTGTGACAGCCCGTCTTGAGAGCCCGACTGATTCCCATAGTCTTGCTCTCGTCGGTGGCAAAGGTGCTAAGTCTAACGCTAATGCATCCTCCAGGATGTACTCTCTGTCTTCTTTGATGACTTTGCCAGATGACGAATTCGACATGCTTGGAGAGGACGAGCTGGCATTGCTGACCAGGAGGTTCGAGAGGTTGCACAAGAACCGGGTGAACACAAGGAAGAATCCACGGACATGCTTTCAGTGCGGCAAGCCAGGACACTTCGTCGCCGACTGTCTGGAGAAGATGGAGAACAAGGACAACTACAAGCACCGGTCGAGGACGGACGGCAAGTACCGATCCAGGCACGATCACAAGCACAAGAACAAGAACAAGGACGAGCGACGATCGAGGAAGAAGGACGGTCGCGGTAGGAAGGCCCGAGCGATGGTCGGGGCGAGCGATGTCGACTCCAGCTCCGCCTACTCTTCCTCGAGCTCGAGTAGCAGTGAAGATGAAGGTGATCGGCGCAAGAACAAGAAGTCATCCAAGAACTTGAGCGGGCTGAGCTGCTACGCGAGAGATGGCTTCTGCGGCATGGCTCGTAGCTCCAGCAGCAAGAAGAGTCACCAGAGCGACTCGGACTCCGACTCTGAGGATGAGGTACGTGATGAGCTTCCCTTCTTGCGTGAGGAGAATAAGCGTCTTGGCAAGTTGCTTGATAACCGTGATGACATGCTTAGAGAGGCAAAGAAGATGAGAAAGGAGCTTAGGGCCTCACTAGAAGATGCTAGGAACTGAGTAGCTGAGTTAGAAACCCAGAACCTTGATGTTAAGCTTGAGATAGATTCGCTTAAGGCTTCACCTGTGGTTTCTGATGAGATTGAGTGTTATGATTGCTCTGTGTACCTAGCTGATCTTACAAGTCTTAAGGATAAGCATGCCTCTGCTTGTGAGGAACTAGATGTGCTTAGGGTTGAAGTGGCTGAGCTTAAGTCTAGACCTGCTTTGCTAGGTGCTTGCACTTCTTGCCCTGTTTTGCATGAAAAGATTGATGAGATCCATGCTTACACTATTTCTCTTGAGGCTAAATTGAAAGAACCTGTTCCCACTTCTTGCTCTACTTGTGAATTGCATGCTTTGAAAAATCTGGAACTTGCACATTATGTGGATCGCTTGCAGGATGAGAATGATGAGTTGAGGAAAATGATGGGTTGGTTGTCGGGTCATGAACCACAGCGTAGGATGATGATAGAGGCATACAAGCGCTATGATGGGCAAGCGCTTGGGTCCGATAAGGTTGGAGAGTGTAGTGGTGTGGGAGGAGAGAAAATTAGTGATATCCAAGCTCCACCAAAAACCTTTCACAAAAATGCCTATGCACCTAAGCCCAACCCACTGAAAAACAAACTTGACACAACCCCAGATCCTCCCATATTCCCTCACTCCACAAATGATTTCCAAAAACCCATCAAGTTCAAGAGTGACTTGGGGAAGGAGTTTGTTGGGAAAAAGAGTGAGAAGCCAAGTGAGGAGAAACCAAGTGAGCAGCCCCAACCCAAGCCTAAGCTTAAGCTCATACGGTTTCATTGTGACTATTATGGGAGAGATGGTCACAAGGGTGAGTTTTGCTTCAAGAGGAAGCGTGAGGAGAGAATGGCTAAGGAGTGAGCTAATGAGGACAGGTACTGCCCCTCAAATGGTGTACTTGAGCCTCGTATGTAAATGCCCAGGGCCAAGGCGATTGTGAGGACGGTTCCGGCTTGGGGAGATCGAAAGGTGGCAGGTGGTGCTGCTGGCCGAGCACCACCGGTCAGACCGGTCAGGGGGACCGGTCAGACCGGTGCTGGTCTGGGCAGGTAGCGGTTTGGTTTCCGTGCTCCTGAGGATGCTCGGTTTGGTTCAGGAGGTCGTGGTTCTGGTGGTTGGCATGGAGAGTCTGTTGGTAGTCAGTTTGCTAGAGGTTCTCCACCTCGTGCTCAATACGAGGGTGGGAGGAGTCGTAGCTTTGAGATGGAGAGGAGGAACGGTCCACGGTCTTCTTTTCGTGGTTTTCGTCCTCCTCCAGCTAGACAGGGGTGGTTACCTAGTGGTGGTTCCCGTGGTGGTTTTCGTGGTGGTAGGTTTGATAGGCGTGATGATTTGGTTTGTGCTAACCCCACTTTGGAGCAAATGGCTCGGCACTGGTTTTACTCTTTTGGTACTAACCCCAGTGCTGAGTCGTTTGTTCACTCACGTGCTCGCTTTTGAATTTCAGGTGGGAGACTTGAGGAACGTTTGATTGATTGACTCCGGTTGCTCGAGGCATATGACCGGGGACAAGGGGGGTTCTCAAGTCTCGTCCCGATGGTCTCCAAGACATACATCACCTTTGGGGACAATGGACGAGGGCGTGTGCTTTCAGAAGGTGAGATCAAGATAAGTGACAAGGTCACTCTCAGGCGTGTTGCTCTTGTTCAATCGCTGGGGTTCAATTTGCTTTCCGTGTCCCAGCTGTTGGATGAGGGTTTTGAGGTGTTGTTTCGGCCTGGTGGTTCTCGGATTTTGGATTCTCGAGGGGACCTAGTTTGCATGGTCGTTCCCGAGGGTCGAGTGTTCCGAGCGGATTTCTCTCAGTCTTCTGGTGTGGCTCGTTGCTTTTTGGCTGGTTCTTTGAGTGAGTTGTGGAAGTGGCATAGGAAGTTGGGTCACTTGAGCTTTGACCTTTTGTCTCGCTTGAGTAAACTCAATTTGGTCCGAGGATTGCCACGGTTGAGGTTTGAGAAAGATTTGGTTTGTGCGCCGTGTAGGCATGCCAAGATGGTAGCCTCTTCTCACCCGCCCCTCACCGATGTGATGACGGAGCGTCCATGCGAGCTGCTCCATATGGACCTTGTTGGCCCAGCTCGTGTGCGATCCGCGGGTGGGAAGTGGTACGTCCTAGTTGTGGTGGACGACTACTCTCGGTATGCTTGGGTCTTCTTTTTAGAAGAGAAGGGGGAGACGTTTGGTTTTGTTCGAGATCTTGTCTTGAGGTTGAGGAACGAGAGGCACGGAGATGCCATACGAGCGATCCGCAGTGACAATGGCTCGGAATTCAAAAACTCTCGCTTTGAAACCTTTTAACATGACTTGGGTCTTGAACACTAGTTTTCGAGTCCGTATACGCCTCCCCAAAATGGCGTGGTGGAAAGGAAAAATAGAACCTTGTGTGAGATGGCTCGGACGATGCTCGATGAGCATAGGACTCCGAGAAGGTTCTGGGCTGAGGCGGTCAATACCGCGTGCTATGTGTCCAACAGGATCTACCTCTGGGTCCATAACAAGAAAACTTGCCACGAGTTGATGCACGGCAGAACCCCCAAGGTGAATCCCTTTCATGTGTTTGGATGCAATGCTTTATCTTGAAGAAATGTAGGAAGTTGGACAAGTTCGAGGCTAGGTCTGTCGATGGCATTTTCTTTGGTTACGCGTCTCATTCTAGAGCCTTTCGAGTGCTCAATCTTGAAACTAACCAAATAGTGGAGACTTGTGAGGTAACCTTCGACGAGACACAGCCACGTAGTCAGCTTGTTTTTGAGTGTGCAGGTGACGATGAACTTGGCGAGGAGATCTTTCAGGAGGATGAGCATGAACATGGAGATGATGAAGATGGCGGTGTGGTACCCGCGGCTGAGCATGTACCTACTACTTCAGCTACGATCGAGAACGAGCCCTCTCCCACACCTACGACAACAAACCCAGATCAAGGCGAAGCTGCTATTGAGGGGGAGGTAGCATCCAGGCGAGAACCTCCCCGGCGAGTTCAAGTGGATCATCCAGCTTCGAGGATCATCGGCGACATCAATGAACGTACTACACGGTCGAGGGTTCGAAACAATTCTCACTTCGCTCATACTGCTTTTGTTGCTACTTTTGAGCCCAAAGACATTAGACACGCGCTATCTGATCATAATTGGGTCAATTCAATGCATGAGGAGTTGGAGAATTTTGAGAGGAACCAAGTTTGGGAGTTGGTGGATCCTCCACCGGGGTGTAAGCCGATTGGGACAAAATGGGTGTGGAAAAATAAAGAGGGAGAGAAAGGAGAGGTGGTGAGAAACAAGTCGAGGTTGGTGGCGCAAGGGTATAGTCAGAAAGAGGGGATCAACTACGAGGAGACCTTTGCTCTCGTAGCTCGTTTGGAGGCGATTAGGATCCCTCTAGCCTTTTCCGTGGCTAAAGGGTTCAAATTGCACCAAATGGACGTGAAGAGTGCTTTTCTGAACGGTGTTTTGGAGGAAGAAGTGTACGTGAGGCAACCACCGGGGTTTGAGAGTGAGAAGTACCCCCCACCGGGTGTACAAGTTGAGGAAGGCGATGTATGGGTTGAAGCAGGCGCCTAGAGCTTGGTACGGTAGGTTGAGGGGGTTCCTGTTTGAGAGAGGGTTTGAGATGGGGAAAGTCGATCAGACCTTGTTTCTCCTCAGGCAGGGCAAAGAGATCCTGATTGTGCAGATATACGTGGATGATATTGTCTTTGGTGGCTCGTCTAACTCTTTAGTTGCAAGGTTTGCAGAAGACATGAGCAGGGAATTTGAGATGAGCATGATGGGTGAGTTGCAGTTCTTCCTCGGCCTCCAGATCAAGCAGTCGAAGGAAGGAACATTCGTGCACCAAGCAAAGTACACCAAGGACATTGTGAGGAAGTTCAAGATGGAGGACTCCAAGGCCATGGCGACGCCTATGAGTACGACTATAGCTCTTGATGCGGACGAAGAAGGTGAGCACGTGGACCAGAAGGAGTACCGGATCATGATCGGGTCACTCCTCTACTTGACGGCGACGAGGCCGGACATCCAATTCTCAGTATGTCTGTGCGCTCGTTTTCAAGCGTCTCCAAGGACTTCGCATCGGCAAGCAGTCAAGCGCATTTTCAGGTATTTGCGACATACTCCCGACTTCGGCCTTTGGTACTCCGCGTCTTCTTCTTTGGCTCTTCATGGATTTTCAGACGCGGATTTTGCCGAGTGTCGGTTCGATAGGAAGTCCACCTCTGGGACTTGCCAATTTTTGGGTTCCTCTTTAGTGTCTTGGTCTTCCCGCAAACAATCAAGTGTTGCTCAATCCACTACCGAGGCAGAGTATGTGGCCGCAGCTAGTTGTTGCTCTCAGCTCCTTTGGATCACATATACCATGAGTGACTTTGGTGAGGAGTATACCCATGTCCCACTTCAATGTGATAGCACTAGTGCCATAAGTGTTGCAAAGAACCCAGTGCTCCATTCCAAAACCAAGCACATAGAAGTGAGGTATCATTTTCTGAGAGACAACGTAGAGAAAGGGAAAATCGCTTTGATCCATGTACCCACACATGACCAGCTAGCCGATATTTTCACCAAACCCCTAGATCAAGCAACTTTCACTCATTTGTGGGGGGAGCTTGGTGTTTGTTTGATTTCATGAGTTGGTATGTGGGAGCTCCTTTGTAGCATATGTATAGTTTTCCTTTGTGCATTTCTTGCATTTTGCATGGCATGTGTAACATGATGTATAGGCATCTTTGTATCTTAGGTTGTATGCATTTTGTATCATATGCATTGTGTAGGAAAAACTTCTCCTATATACATTGTTCACCATGGTATGATATATATGTCCTTGTGAGCTAGTTTGGTAAGCTATGGTTAGTTTGGCTTAGCTCTTGATGATCTTGATTTATATCCATGGTTGCTAGCTATGCTTTTTGAAAAATGTCACATATATGCTCTCTTGTGAGTAAATGCCTTTATATGATCTTGACATATTTTAGTGGCTTGGCTATGCTTAATTTGTGATTGGATAGCTTATTTTGATCATATGGGGCCAAAGGCTCATTTGCCATCATGAGTGTTTAGCACCCATGCTTTATCTTGTGGAGGGGTATAAGTTCCGTTTTGTCGCAAAGACATTTCATGTACCAAATTTAAATCTGAAAATGAAATGTAAATTACGTGGAAAATGTGCTCCCATGTCATATGTGCTAAATTTAATTTGCTTTGGGTGCTAAACCGTTGCATGATGTCTACCAATGAGAAGTCTCATATATAGAAGTAGGCACATGGCTCGGTGGCTTTGACATGACATGAGGTGCTTGTGGGTGTTTATGATGGTCTTATGATTAGAATGGTTGTCCTAGCATGAAGTTTGTGTGGCTTTGCCATTTTGACATGTTTTGCTCATGTTTAGGACTTTGCTCATGAGAGGGTGAATTTTCGTAAAATTGCTCAATTCTATCTTAGCTTCGCCCAATGGTTGTGAAACTTGATGATCTTGTAGTTGATGTCATTACAAAGCTATAGAGTATCTAACTTGCTCATTTGGACATGTGTAGCATCCTATGTTGAATTTTGTCTATTTGAGAAGCTCTAGGTTGCATTTTTTGCATTTTTGGCTTGATTCATGCATTATCAACAAGGGGGAGAAGTTTGAGCATGTTTTCGTTTGCTGCATGCATTTAAAAGGTTTCCAAGTGATTTCGAGCTAGTTTTGAGCTCGTGCAGTTCCAAGTTGTTCCCAGGTGGTCATCGGCCTGACCGGTGTCATCCACCGGTCTGACTGGTGTGGGTTTCCAGGTGCTGGGCGATCTAGTGCACCGGTCTGACCGGTGGGGCTGACCGGTCTGACCGGTCAGAGCAAGGCTGAGACAGTTGCTCTGTTTTGCGAGGTGTTTTGCATGCATTTGTCCAGGGGGGTTGCATTGGTTCAAGGGGAGCTTGCTTGTGTGCAGGGGGAGCTCTTTGTGTTTTTCGAGCTTTGGTTTGGTGGTTTGTGCTCTTTGCTTGAGCCGGTTTTGTCTCGGTTGTGTTGAGCCGTTGCCCTTGCCTAAGGGGACCGAGACTTGTCTTCTTCAAGTGATCTTGCTCTTTGCCTTCCCTTTGGCTTTCGATCGCCTGTTGAAGTTTCTTTTAGTCGTTTCTTCTCTTTTCCTTTTCTCTTTGTTTACCAAAACGTGTGTGTTGTCAATGCACAAATCAAGGGGGAGATTGAGAGCCTGTGTGGTTCGAGGACCAGTGCTGGGTCGCTTCCCAGTGTGATGAGTGATTGACAACGTGGTGTGGACTGATTCTTGGCTAAGTATTGCAGGTGCAGGTTGCGGCTTGACTGATGTTGGTGCAGGTGAAGAACAAACGCGAAAGGTCGTTGCCTGTGAGGCCTCCAGGTGTGGAGAAGACAAGTAGGCTTGGTTCGAGGGACCCCGTGGCCAGCGGAGTCAAGTGCGGGCCGCATGGTGGCAAGAACGGCAAGATGAAGTCATGGACGGTTTCTTGGTTGAGCCTCAAAACCAAGGTCGAGCCGGGACTACGTGGGAGCCGAATCATGAGTGAAGATTGGCGGAGGCTACACCAAGTTCGCGGGGTTTCTGGTGGTTCACCAGAAAACCACTGGGTTCCTTGGTTGATCCACAAAGCCAAGACCGAAGACCGAAGACGGAGGTGCAGTAGCATCGGACCGGTCTGACCGGTGGGTCTGACCGGTCTGACCGGTGAGGAGCACCGGTCTGACCGGTGTGCGACGACGCAGTCCAGAGACTTCGAAGCGGAGGACACGCGTCGGGATCGCAAGGCTTGCGTCGAGGCTAAGCAAGTTTGCGGTCGCTGGGCATCCGTCCGATGGTGCGATGACAAAGTTTCCCAAAGTGCCCCTCGGGGGCGTGTATCCTAGTGTTAGGCTTTAGGGGTAGTTTCATCTTTCGGTTGCCTCCATATAACCCAAGTAGTGAGAGGATGGCAGCCATCTCTTGGAACCCTAGCTCATTTTGTTTTGCTATTTTCCTCTTCCATTTTTCTTTGGAATTCCTAGGACTAGCTTGAGAGCTTCATGGTGAGATCTTGTGAGAGGGAAGGATGATTGGGAGGCAAGCTAGACCTTGTATGAACCTTCATGGTATGTATAGATGATTCGGCGTGGTTCCTCAAGGCTTGATTGTGTCTCTCCCGTTTTCCTTTTTTGGTGATTTTCAGAGCCTTTTCTTGGCGATTTTCTTGTGGCGGTTTCGAGACCTTTCTCTTTGGGATTTGGTGGGGGGTGTATACATGAACCCTTCGTGGTTCTTTTCCCTTTGATTCCCCTCCCAAATCCATGAGCAAAGGGGCTCGATTTTGGGGTTTTCTCCTCTCTAGGGTTAGAGGCATTCTTGGTGGGA
This sequence comes from Cenchrus fungigraminus, assembly GCA_036936925.1. Lineage (NCBI taxonomy): Eukaryota > Viridiplantae > Streptophyta > Magnoliopsida > Poales > Poaceae > Cenchrus > Cenchrus fungigraminus. The sequence continues at coordinate 95,212,528 of CM072774.1, read as the reverse complement.
TTTCTTCGATTCCTCTTGATTTAGCAAGTTTTGGTGGACCAAATCTTGGCTATGGAGTGCCCATGAGGTGTTCCTACTATCCCCAAAGTCTTGTGCGAATCCGTGGAGCGAATCGGGAGATCGGGAGTTGGATTTGGGGGAGTTGACCCGCGGGTTGCTATTCATCCCGAGAGCCCAGGCCTCACCGGTCTGACCGGTGCCTCTCACCAGTCTGACCGGTGCTGACCCTCAGTTGGGTTTTGCTCGGGTGAACTTGTTGGTGAGTTCCCTGGTGTCTTGTGTTGCTGCTGTTTCGAGTTTGGTTCAGTTTGGAGCTCCGAAGGTCAGGTTTGTGAATTTGGGGCTTCCTGGCTTAGACCGGTCTGACCGGCGCGCTACACCGGCCTGACCGGTGTAGGAGCTTTCTGTGGAAGTTCTCAGGTTCTGTCAGGGTGCTCCAGCAGGGACCGGTCTGACCGGTGTGTGCGACCGGTCTCACCGGTGCAGTCTAGTAACTCCTCGAGTTGTTTGTTCCGCTGCGTTCTCGGATAGGCTTTGGTGGTTGTTGGTTCCTAGGACAAGTAGCACTCCAGTGGTTGCGTGGTCTTGGCCAACTTAGGTAGTTGAGTCGGAGACGTGCTTTGGTAGCCATGTTCATCTTGTTGGAGTTTCCATCTCCTTCGAGAAGAATTTTTATCGGCTCCCATTCACTCCCCCCCTCTCTGGTCGCCAGATCGGTCCTTCAACCAGGAGGCACCAAAACACATAGCAATGACGGCGCTCGCAGTGGTGCAAGGAGCGACAAGGAAAAAGGAGGACGAGCAGTTGAGCGTGGAGTGAGCGGTGGCGCAAGGGACAGCAACAAAGAAGGAGGACGGAAAGAGGAGCGTGGAGAGAGTGGTGTCACAAGGGGCGATGGGTGGAGGAGGACAGGGAGAGTGGCACGGGAATGGATGACTAAAGTGGGATTGACGACGAAGGGGAGCGCGACACAGGAATGGGACAAAGGAATGCGGAAGTGTTAACCCAACGCGAATCGAAAAGCAGTCGTGGAGCATCCGGATAGTCCATGCGGCCGCTAGTCGTTGTGAGGTTTTTTTTTGGGTGGTGGAGACGTCCGACAATGGCAAGCAAGGAAAGGTGGGAGGAGAAGATCAACAACGGGGAAGCTGGAGTGGAGGCGGCTGACGGGCTTGACTCGGTGCTAGCTAGCTTGGCTCGGCTTGATTTGGTTCATTTACATTAACAAGTCAGCTCGAGTTGGCATTTTAGCTCATGAAGATGACGAGCGATTTCTATCCAGTTGGTGATCTGGCTCGTGAGCTTAACGAGCTGAGGACTACAGCTACAGCAGCGACCATACCAGCCACGCGGCGCAACAAGCCAATAGCCTAAGACCACACAAGCCCACCAACAGCCCAACATCCCCTCTTCAAACCTCAAATAGACCTCCGCTGACCAACAACCTTATCCCTCCTAAGCTCTGGTCTCGCTTGCAGCTCTTGACTACCATCGCCTCCCTCACAAGCTGTAGCTCTAGCTAGCGGCCAGCGCCACTACGCGTCCAAGCCTCCAAGCCATTCCCGGGTGCAGTAGCCTCATCCAGCGTCACCCTCGACCTCTACTCTGTGTTGGTCGATATGATGTGCCACTCCTCCATCCCTCAGCAAGTTAGCGTCCTCCATCTGTCGCCTAAGACTGCCACTGGGGAGGGTATGGACAAATCCACTCTTGTTCATACTCAAATCCAAATAATTATAATCCACTTCTTACTCTCCCCAATCCCACCCATACCCAATGGATAATTAATTTTATACTGGATTCTATACATACCCAATCGACTATTTGCACCCTCGCTACACCTTACCCTCCTCATTTCTTTAATAGATAATCTTTTTCTACTCATACCCTCCCTGTAACATCCCTAGGTTTTTTGAACCGTAATCTTCTTATTAGTGGAGTCAAAGCACCTTGATGTGGTCAAACCCTTTGTTAGAGTGGTTAAAATCCTAGTACTCCAAACCAATCCTTAGTACTTCAATCATATCTTTAGATTTTGCTTAAGAAGTTCAAATTCGGCCAATACAAAAGTTGATGGTCTACTCCAGGAACACAACTTTCATAATTGGTGACATTTCAAATTTTGAGTGGAAAGGACTCCAATTCATGGCCAAAGCTGTTTTGAACAGTATTTGGGGCTGAGAAAACTGCTGACTTTGGCACCCGTTCCCAGCCAACCTAGACCTCAAACCCTATGCCACCCTTTACAAAAGTTGTAGGCCTATAGTTCATCTGCAAGTTTGCTATTTGACGATTTTGAATTTGTGTACAAAATATTTGAGTTTGAATCAGTTGAATAGGCGTTGACCGAAAGAAAATCGGTGCTCTGTGCGCCGAGAGCGTAGCGCCCGCGCCACCACGCGTCAGGCGGCTTCCGCCGCCAGTGCCATGGTCCCCGACCACGAGGACGTTGAGGGTTCATGCGCAATGATTCGGCACCACATTGCTAGAAAGAATTCACACGGGAGATCGCATCTCACCACATGCCGCGTGCTCCAGCGCCGTCGCCGTGCCCCACCGTGCCCCTGTCGGCTGACAGCCTGCACGCCTGTGCTGTCGACGTTGTGTCTCTCTCCCACGTGGCATTGTCTTCATGACAAAGCCGTGAGGCCCCCTCCCCATTCGCCCGACTATAAAAGGGGCTCTTGTCCTCCCCGCGTGCGACAACACTCTTCCACCAGCCGCCATTACCGTCGCCACAGTCGAGCTCACTCCTTTGTGCATCACCGCTGCCTCCCTAGCTCACCTGCGCCCTCTCTGCACACCACCGCAGACTCCCAAGCCCTGCCTTGCCCCACATCACCCTGCCCTCACTGGAGTTGGAGCCAAGGCGGAAGCGCCGCCTTTGCCTCGCCGCCGGCCATCGCCGGAGGTGCTTCCGGGCTCGTCCCCGCCGCCAATCGGACTCCGTTGAGCTCCTAGCCCTCCTCGGGCACTCCTCCGGCCAAGTCCGGTCGTCCCTCGCCGACGGCAAGCCTCCCCTGCGCCGTTGAGGGTGCACTTGTGAAGATCAAAATCTTTCTAGGGCCTAGGTGTAAATATTGAGGGCATGCTTGTGAATATTTAAAACCTTCCAGTGACCTTTGTATAAATAGATTCTTAAGTTTTTAGGGTTATGTGCTGAATCTTGGAAAAATCATATAAAATCATGGAAAAATCATAAAAATGCAAGTCCAATTGTTTTGGTTTCTTTGTGATGAGATCTACCAATTACAAAAAACATATATAGTGTTTTAGTGTGTAGTTTTTAAACTAAAATTCAATTTCAGTTTGAAGTGGATTTGTTATAGTTCAAAATCTATAACTGATCTAAGGCTGAAATTTTTGTATGATGTTCCTGATGTCTTGAATAGGCATGTGTAGAATGTTGGCACAAAGTTACTGAGTGGATTTTCTGTTATGAATTATTTCATTTTATTGCTAGATCTGGATGCATGATTTTTGTAGCCCCGTTTAGATAGCTTTTGCAGCTCAGCTTTTTACTATGGCTTAGTTGTGGTTAGACTTGCATCTGGTAGACTATATAAAAAATTTATGACTTAGTTAGATGCATGTTTTTGATTTATGCATATCTAGGAGTTTTAATTCACAATTGGAAATTTGTTTAGGATCACAGCCTGTTTTTTTGTATTGAGTACTAGTTTGGACATGGTTAGCATGTGATAGAAAGATTAGCTCTAAAATCATAATATATTTCTCTGTATATTTTATTCTTGTTTTTCTAGGCTGGAATTGGTCATTTTTGTGTAGCTTGATATATTTAGTTTCTAGAACTGAATTTTGGTGTGTAGCTTTGTTTTGCTCCAGTGCTACTGTGCATGAAAATTCAGAGCTAGATCATGTATAGATTCTCCCGAATGAATTAATCATGTTTTTGACAGCTAGAACTTGTTGTATTTTTCATGCTTAGAATATAGCTTGAATTGATGTCAATTTTGGTCAGTGCTTAGTAGTTGAACCATGAGCTCATATAAATTTTCTCTCTATGATCTTGTGTGTAGTTTTAACATATTTAATTTTTGAAGTAAATCAAGCTCAATAAAGAAAGAAATAAAGAAATATTTTTTAATCCTAGTTGCACCTTAAACCTTGGCCTGAAGCTCTACCAAACCACCCCTGAACAACCCTTGTTTTTGTTGTGAAGTTAAATAAATTTAATTTGTACAGATGTGTACACAATCACCATTAAAAATGAGTTTTAAGCCACACCAACACACCCCTTTCTTTTATAGGACGAGTATGATGAATATACCTTGTCAAGGTCAATGTGGCCACCTCTAAACCCCATGTTTCTGATTGTGTTCAGTTTGTAAGCTTAATCAACTTCACCAAATATTTATGCATATGCATCCCTCGTGTAGAACTACCCGACGGTAACTACACGCTCGTGCCGGAAGGTGGAGAGGAAGGAGTTGACGGAGACGTGCACTACATGGAAGTGAATCAAGACCTAGACCAAAGTCCAGAAGAGCCCAAGGCTAGCTTTGCTGATGAAGGTAAGCACCAAAGCATAACCTAATTCTTTTAAAACTTGCAGCTATCTATGTTATCTTTGTGCATTTACGTTTCAGGAGTTGAATTGAAACCATAGATAAATTATCCCTAGGTACATATGCTCTTTTACTAGTATGCTAGGTCTATAGTTGTCATGCTCTAAGGACATGGTACAAGTCGAGTGATGTTCGTCACACGCGAGATATAGGTTCTTATGTTGGAATCAAAAGACTTGATAAATGATATGCTCATGTGGTAAGAGCATGGAATTCGAGCTCCGATCCAATGGCTTTCGTGGGTCAAGTGTTTGAACGTACTAAGCACTTATCAGGAATGGGACCGGTAACCCTAGTACCTGAAGGAACTGTTGCGGGAATTTTGCACTACTGATCTTGAGGTGCGCCTCTGGGCTCGCCACCTGTGGTACATGTGTGAGGCTGGATGACCCGTATCGCGTAGTCTAGATAACCCTTGTACTTTAGCATCGGATCCTAATCCGAGGAATGACGAAAACCGCTTGGTTGGTGCCTTTTGTGTGGGGCACTCTTCCATGTGTTTAGATCCACCTTGCAAGGTTATTTATCGAATGATCGTCGGCCTCTCACCATTATCTAAGACTGCTTAATCAACTGGCTACTATGATCCCTTTATGATGGAATTTTGTTAAACCTGATGCTTGAATAATTGTATTGCGCAACTTATGCTTGCAATCTTTGCTTACCTAAAAATGGTTAATCCACTAGAACCATGTGACGCCCCAGGTTTTTAATTAGTGCTAATGACTCAGTCAAACATGTTGACTTTGGTCAAACCTTGGTCAACCTGGGTCATCACCTCGAAAACCTAGCCAACAATCACCCATGATCATCTTAAGCAATTCAACACACTTTGGCTTGGTCAAAACCCTAGTCAAAGTAGTCAAACCCCTTAGTGGCCACACCCTGTCCTGGAACTTTTGCCACGTTCTCCAAATTTTGTTTAAACACTCAAAAATTGGCCAATATAGAAGTTGTGTAGTTTTTCATGGGACACATTTTTGTTTTTGGGTGGACATTCAAATTTTGAGAGGAAAACATCCAAAACCTCGGTCAACGCAGACTTCTACCCTTTGACCGCGCCGAGAAAATGTCCATCTTGGCATTACATCCCCAGCCAAACCAGTCCACGATACCCATGCCACCCTTTACAACTTTTGTAGGTGGTTAGCTCCTCTCCAACTTTGCTATCTACACTTTTGAAGTTTCAATTCAAATTTTGGAGATTTTTGCGTTCGAACACAGGCTGACGCAACTATTTCGGCTTCTCATCACGGCGAGTCGCGCTCTCGCGCCGCGCCCGCGCGTGCCACGCGGCAGCCGGCGTACACCGCCGGGCCTCGGCGTCCGAACCCTCCTGCCAATCCGCGACCGCCCGAGGCACGCCATCATCACCACACGCGCGCCGCCCGAGCAAATCCTCCTGGGGACGCGCTTCTCCGCGAGTGGCGACCTCACCAGCGCCCTGGCCAGGCCCCGCCGCGCCGCCCGCCGGCAACCCGCGGCGCAGGCTTCTGCCGCGCCTGCTCTCTCTCCCCTCTCCTTCCTTCCTTCGAGGTGAAGCACACACTCCCCCACGGCCTCGCCCGCGCCTATAAAAACTGCCCCCTTCTCTTCCCGCGCGCGGCACGCATCCGCCAGTCCGCCATGGCCGCCGCCGCCGCGAGCTCAAACTTCTACTAGCTCCCGTCGCCGGCCGACCCCTCCAAGCTCTTCCCTAGGATCCCCCTGCACTTCCTGAGTCGCTTGTTGCCCTGCATCACCGTTCCCCTCACCGGAATTCGCGCCGAGGCGGCCGCGCCGCCGCGACCTCGCCGCCGCCGCTCGCCGGAGCCATCTCCGACCACGCTACCACCACCAATCGACCTGTGGTGAGTCCAATCGGAGTCCGGTGCCATTTGTTTGCCAGCCCCGGCCGCCGTTCGCCGCCAGTGAGCTCGCCCCGTCGCCGGAGGGCACGAGTGTAAATTCCTGAGGGCATATTTGTGAACCAAGGACCTATCTGCAATGATCTTAATCTTAGGTTTCTTCCAACTAGGTCCAGCACCTTAGAAAAATCGTAGAAAATCATAGAAAAATCAGAAAAATGTAAACCCAATTTTGTTGGTTTCACTGTGACTAGATCTACAACTTCTACAAGCATGACCATACTTTTGACTGCTAGATTTTGAATGAAAATTCAAACTCAGTTTGGCATACTATTGCTGTAGTTCAAAATCTAGAGAAGCTATGGAGCTGAATTTTGGATATGTTGCTAGACATCTCATGTATAGACTCTGAACAAAAATTTGCACATAGTTATGGAGCAGATCTTTTAATATGATTTACTTTGCATTTATGCTATTTCTGGCTTAATGATTTTTGTAGCAAAATAAAAATAGATTTTTGTGCTCAACTTCTGGCTATGATCATGAAATGACTAGATTCACTTTTCCTGTATTTACCATGATTTTATCTCTGTCAGAAGTATTTATTCTTGTTTTATGCTTAGATTTACATTTAAATGCCTAGTTCAAATTTTAAAATAGCTCTTGATGTATTTGTTAGTTTCCTAGGCTTGTTTTAAGTCAGAGAGGAGGTAGGAGTGAGTTTGGCCCCAGAAGTGCTTTATTTGTTTATTTATGCTTTTCTCATATTTTTGGTAGTTAGGGAATGTCATTTTTGGTATAATTGTTTTATGGCTCATTTAAATGTGAATCCTTGATCAGTGGCTTTGTTTAGGCAAATAGAGCCTAAATGGCACCACCCACTGTTTTTATAAATTATTTTGTGGTTAAAAGCTTTGGAATCAAAATAAGCTTCACAATAGGTTTAATTGGGAAAAATCACCCTTGCTCACTTAATGACTTCATTAATATGTTGAGGAGCATGTTTAGGATCTAAGAATCAACCCTTGCTGTTTTTGTGAGATTAAATTGTTTTATTTGCTTAAATATGTACACAGTCACTATCAAAAAGATTAAATCACAAACCCCACATGTCATGCCTTTAATAGAAAGATTATACTAGATAAATATCTATCTAGGTGAATGTGGCTAGCAAGAGTTGGATGTGATGGTTAGTCTCTCACTTCACCCAATAATCTTGCATATGCATCCCGTGTAGAACTTCCCGACGGTAACTACTCGCTCGTGCCGGAAGCTGAGGAAGGAGGAGCTGACGCAGAGCTGCAGTACGTGGAGGTGAACCAAGACACCGAGGAGCCCCAGGCTAGCGTTGCTGATGAAGGCAAGCACCGGAGTATTAACCTAAGTATTTTTGGAAATTATGCAACTATCTATGAATGTTTGTACATTTACGTTCAGGAGTTGAAATGAAACCCTAGATGCATGATCCCTAGGTACCTTTGTCCTTTACTAGTATGCTAGGTCGATAGCTGCTATGCTATAGGACCGGTACAAGTCGAGTGATGTTCGTCACTCGCGAGAATAGGTTCTTATGCTGGATCATAAGATCTTTATAAATGGATTGCTCATGTGGTAAGAGCATGGGATTTGGGCTCCGGTCCAATGGCTTTCGTGGGTTAAGTGTTTGAAAGTACTAAGCACTTGTCGGGAATGGGACCGGTAAGCCTAGTACCTTAATGAGGCAGTAAGGGATTTTACCGTCACTAATCTTGGGATGCGTCCCACGGCTAGCTACCAGTGGTGCATGTGTGAGGCTGGACGCTAGTGTGAGGCGTACCAGATAGCCTTGTACCAAAGACTGTGATCTTTTATCCTGAACCGAGGATTTTTGGGAACCGCCTGGTTGGTGGACTCTTTGTGAGTACACTCTTCCATGTGTTTAGGTCCACCTTGCAAGGTTATAAATCAATCGGTTGTCGGCCTCTCACCGTTATCTGAGACTACTTATCCAACTGGCCATGATATCCCTTATGATGGAATATTGCTAATTTGATGTTTGATTAATTGTATTGCACAACTTATGCTTGCAATAGCTTGCTCATTTAGAAAAGAGTAATCAACTAGAATCTGAGCTAAAATATTGAAAGTAAGGACATACTCTTTGTTGCTTTTCAGCAAAAGAACCCACTGGCCAAAAAGCCTCTAATGTTTAGAGTTTGGTGATGTAGTTGTCACCCGACGGGTAAGACTTGCTGAGTATTAGTATACTCAGCCTTGCTGTAATTTTGTTGATTTCAGGTAATGCTTTTAGTGATGTGTGGCCTGGAGAGATCCCACCTGGCTGGGAGCTGGAGTGGGTGGAGGACGACGAGTGAAGGCATCATGGCAGGCCTCCTGTGATGCTCATCGCACCGCTTAGTTAATTTCCGCTGTTTTCGAACTCTAAACCTCTGTTATCATGTCAAGTACTTCGGTTTGTAATAATTAAACCCTTCGGGGCAGATTTGGATTTAATCTAGGTTTGTACTCTGGACTCGCCTTCGTGTGAGTTTTAATGCATATTGTCGATCCTTTGTTGCTATGTAAGTGATTTCACCGGGCTTGACCTGGCAACTAACGACGGGATGATACTTTATTATCGCTTAATGACCGGAGTGGATTGTTTCAGGTGATAGTACGGTATTTTCCTGGGCGGGTTGCCACAAACTGGAGCTAAAATATTGAAAGCAAGGATCTACTCTTAATTGCTTTTTTGGGAAAACAAACCCACTGGGCAAAGCCTTACATGTCTAGACTCTAGAGGTAATTTTTAGGATGGGTAAGTCTTGTTGAGTATTAGTATACTCAGGCTTGCTATAATTGTTAATTTCAAGTGATATTGTTTGGCCTAGAGAAATTCCTCCTGGTTGGGAGCTGGAATGGGTGGATGATAACGAGTGATGGCATCACGGATGGCCTCGCATGATGTTATCGTATTGTTTAGTTAATTTTTGTTGTTTTCGAACTCTGAATAATTTATTTATCATACTTTGAACTACGGTTGTAATAATGAACCCAATGTGGGAAGATTTGTATTAATTTGGTTAATGTACTCTAGACCTGCCTTCGTGTGAGTTTTAATGCATACTTGTTCGATCCTCTATTGATACGTACGTGATTTTACCGGGCTTGACCCGGCAACAACGACAAGCTACTCCTGTGTTATTACTTAAGTGTCAAATGGATTGGTTTAGGTAATAATATGGGATTATCTTTGGCGGGTTGTCAAACTCCCCATTTATAGTGGGTGAATTTTGATAGAAATATTGTAGCGAACATGACTTTATAAGCCATTTGTTCGAGTTTGATTTTGGTGATTAATGACAACATGATCAATGGGACTAACCAAATTGTTGAGCATGTCCTTGTAGTCATTCTTAGGTCCCATGGATGTTACCACAAGTTAGCATACCATGACCAAGTTAACATGTCATACCATAAGTTAACATACCATACGCAAGTTAACATGTGCATAGCAAAAATGAGGACTTAGTATATATTTTGAGGCTATAAGTGATGGCATGTTAAGTAATGGTATGTTAAGTGATGGTATGTTAAGTTCAAGTGATGGCAAATGGAAGAAGCAAAGAAACAAGTCAAAGACGTAAGGAAACAACAAAAGGGCACCGTCGGATGAACCGACACCCCAATTCTAGTAGCGTCGGATGATTGAGTGAAGAGTAGCAACGGCCAGCTCGCAGGAATCAGTAGCACCGGATGAACTGACGGTCTGGTTGGTTCGACCGTCGGTCTATCCTATGACTAGTTTGAACAAGACAGTAATGCGCCAAGACAAGAGTCTTCAGCACCGGATGAACCGACGGGGAGGCAGCGGTTAATCCGACGGTCCGTGAGTTCAAGACAGAGAGCAGCTGGTTCAGAAGACATTAGCACCGGATGAACCGATGGTGTAGCAGCGGTTCATCTGACGGCATTGAGGAAGCTAACAGTAAGGTTTTGGCCGCGAAGTCTTCAGCACCGGATGAACCGACGGTGCGTCGGTGCAAACGTCGGATGAATTGTGTCAACGATCATGTGCGGTGGAAGGCAACGGCTAGTAGCACCGGATGAACCGACGCCCGAAAAAGCACAACGTCGGATCATCCGATGGTACTACTTTCTACAGCTTTGGCCCAACGGCTAGTTTGTTGCCTTGGGCTATTTATACCCCTTCCACCCCATCATTTGAGGTTGCTGGATTGTGTGGAAGTGCATAGGAGTGTGAGACACTTAGAAGATCATATCCAAGCCATCCAAGTGCTAAATTGCTCATCCATAGACTTGCACATGCTTTGTGTGTGTGCTTCGTGATAGGCTTAGCTTAGAGCTGAGTGAGTGCAAGTTGCGCCAACCTTGTGAGGTGATTCTTGAATGAATCAAGTTGTACAAGGTGCGCCAGAAGCCTTGGGGCCTAAGTGGTTCACCGGCAATCGTCTTCGACCCTCCGGCTTGGACACTTTGTGTGGGGAACGTGGAGACCCCCTTCCTAAGTGGAGAAACTCCTTAGTGGAGGCGGCATCAATGTGACCAAGGTAGCTTGGCGAGTGCCTAAGTGACGAGCCTTTGTGGCGAGTCAAGTGGTGCTCTTGAGAGAGACTTGGTGACCGGGAAGCAATATTCTTGTGTGAGTGCTTCAACAACGTGGATTAGGGGTGACTTAGTGCCTACCGATACCACGGGATAAATCGTGTGTCAAGAATTTGCTTCCTCTCATCCCTCTTTACGTTTCCGCATTACTTTCTTGAAATCCTTGCTTTCCTTTACTTTCCTAGAGTAGTATCATGCTAGGATTGACTATAGGTTGCAAAACTTGTTTTGGGATGAGGGTTTCACACTAGATCAACCTTAGATTGCACATCTAGATAGATTTGATCTAGTTTACTTTATGCAAAGTAGTAGAAGCCATAGGTTAAGTTTTTAAAAAGCCTAATTCACCCCTCCCTTTTAGGCTACGAGCATCCGATTCCTTACAAATAGATAAAAACAACACAGCCGCCCTGTTGTCCTCGTGTTGGCACCAAGCCAACAACAGTGCCGAACAGCCAGGCAAGCCTGGTCGCTGTCAAAACGAACCGGTGCAGGTGCGCCATTTACCGTTGCCTCGAGCCATTTTAATTTGTCACCGGTGATGTCTGGTCTCATGGATTGTGTTGTCTTAATTTCCTCCATTTTGCTCAGGTGTCTTCCAATTGTGAGATCCAGATCTTTGCAACTGATGTCTACCATCAATTTGTGGACATTCTTTCCATGGATTTATCAGTTTACATAACTAAATGATGAACGTTTCTGGGTGTTGAACTCAATGTTTTCTCAAAGCTCGCGAGCTGACCGAGGTGGTTTGTGTGCTAAACCAAGCCGAGTTGCATTTTCTGCTTGTTTCATTAATGTTCATTAACGAGTCGAGTCAAACTAGCTCGTTTAGATAGCGAGTCGTATCGAGCCGAGCTGACAGAGGGCGGTGGGGCCGGATTGACAGCGTATGAGGATCAAGATAGACAGACGGAAGAGTTAAAGAAAGAGCGATTGGATAACGTGGACGGAAGAAAAATAAAGAAATGCGGGAAGAAAAGAGTAGAAGGAGAAAAAAAGCTAAAGACAGTACGGACATTTTAGATTTTTATCCAAAGGTGAAGCTGTTTTGTAAAAAAAAAAATCAATCAGGCTCTAAAAATACCGCGCCACCGAAGAAGCCACACAGGAAGAAAAGCTACAGCTCAGAAACAAATTATAGGACGTCCAATCGAGATTCGAGAGGAAGGCCCAACTAGCTATATATTTTCAGAACAGACAGAGCACACATATGTACGGACCAAATGCTACGAGAAACGAACAACGCATTCAGGGAACCATGTAGGTGGGCCGGGAGTCTGGGAAAAATCCTAGGCGGTTCTCCAAAATCATATGGAGCAAGTCAAAGAATATAAGATGATGCGCCATAGGTTTAAAATGAAATTCGTTTCATTCTTTCCCTTTTGAAACCCGGTTGGACTGCTAGCTAGCAGGTATTATTGCATAGCACACACGATTTGCTTGTGTACCCATGACAACAGATATTACTGCTCAGAGTTATGTTTAATGGACCACATCAATATCCAAAAAACTGGTTGAGCTTCTTTTTGGACCAAACCCTGGCTAGTACTATGCACTGTGCACTCTTGCTATTTAAATTTAAAAACATATGAAAGTACTAAAAAAAAGCTCATATAAAAACTTTTTGAGGGGAAAATTCATCTAGGGGCACATATTTAACAGTTGAATGTTAAAATGCAACAACTGCTAGCAAGTGATCCCTTTCTTTTGTAAACTGAGGATATCATCATCTGGGTTTGGACTTATATATTCTTATTTCAAGATATTCCGTGCTATGGTGGCTTTCTAAAACAGGATAGCTCGGATCTGAATTTGGATTTATTATTCTTATTTCAAGATATTCCGTGCTATGGTGACTTTCTAAAATATAATGATATATTTTAATTTGTACGAATATATAATTGTCAAATTTAATTTTGAAGATCGGAGCTGATCTACGGATCGTTCAATTGAATTAGCTGCACATGATATATGCGAGCGTTCTCAATCAGGAATTAATACCGAAGTCGGCATCCGTGTCAAACTGCAAGAAAAACTGGACTCACATCTGTCGCTCCGGCAGCAGCCGGCGGCTCCGGCGGTTAACCGTGCCGATGAAAAAACTTTGTGTGTGTTTCGCTGCAGGTGGTTATGATGCAACGTCTCTGAAAACCGACCAAATGGAGCGCACCTACCTGCGACTCCGATCACGGAACATAGAAAACTCACCGCGCTGATGCACGCCTAGCAAACTAGCAAAGGTCGTCGAACAAATCTATACTCTCTATGTGCCGCCGCACCAGCTCAGCAGGTATACACGCACAGCAATTGCTGGCCAGTTGAACGTCTGCAATTTGGCGACCTTCGCAAGCAATTCCCGCTGTTGACCTGCAGCGATGTGGATAGATCCCATAAGTCATCTCACATGCATTTGATTTATTGATTAGTATTCTCCTGATCCAATCGGGATTATTCTTCGAATCATTATTTCTCTAATCGTCAAGTTTCGTGGATGTATATATACTGTACTTGGTTGAGTCTATGACCATGCAAGACATTATTCGAGCACTGCAATTATTTCTGCGATCCGGAGCATTTTCCATATTGCTTGGCAGCATTTGCAAGGAACTGTCCGGACGGAGCAAGGAGTAGCTAGATAATAGGCATACATGCCGTCGCTTCAGGCGGTGATCGTCGGCGGCAGCGAGTCGGGGAACAGTGATATGAATACTAGTACTACTACGCTGGTGAGCCTCTTCCGGGCGAGGTCGGAGCGGAGCGCGAGGGCGGAGGAGAGGGTGGAGTGGGTGCGGTCGCAGCTCGTCGGCGGCGACGCTGAGTTCGAGACGCCGTTCGGCCGCCGCGCGCTGCTCTACGCCGACCACACCGCCTCCGGCCGCAGCATCCGCTACATCGAGGACTACATCCTCAACCACGTTCTCCCCTTCTACGGTCAGTCGCCGTGACATGCATGGGTCATGGGATTGGGATCGATCTCAAGCTTAGCTTCTCCATCTTCCATTTCCTCTCTATCATATCCTGATCGTTAGATTTTTTGTTCCAGAGAGAGAGAGAGAGAGAGAAGATTGACAAATATAGACGTGTTGCATGTATTGATCAATGGAAGATGCGTGTGATTGATGTGTGCTGCTGCAGGGAACACGCACACGGAGGACAGCTACGTGGGGAGCCGGACGACGCGGACTGCCAGGAAGGCGGCGCGCTACATCAAGCGGTGCATGGGCGCGGGGCCCGGCGACGCGCTGCTCTTCTGCGGCTCGGGCGCCACGGCGGCCGCCAAGCGGCTGCAGGAGGCCATCGGGGCCGCGCCGTGCCCGCCGGTGGCGGCGCTGCGGGCTCGCCAGCAGCTGCTGCGCCCTGAGGAGCGTTGGGTCGTGTTCGTGGGGCCCTACGAGCACCACTCCAACCTGCTGTCGTGGCGCCGGAGCCTCGCCGACGTCGTCGAGGTCCCCGCGGCCGCCGACGGGCTCGTGGACCTCGACGCGCTCCGTTGTGCGCTGGCGGCGCCCGAGCACGCCGACCGGCCCATGCTGGGGTCCTTCTCGGCCTGCAGCAACGTCACCGGCGTGGTCACCGACACCCGCGCCATCGCGCGCATCCTCCACCAGCACGGCGCCTTCGCGTGCTTCGACTTCGCCGCGAGGTACGTGCCCCCTAGATCGTTGTCAGTGGTAATTGTACTTTCTTGTTTGACTTGCATTCGTTATTCGTATGGAAAAATTCCACTTGAAATGTCATCAGCCGAATTTGCACCTGTTCTTGCATCAAGTGTGAAAACAAGGAACCTGTGTGTCTATGTGCTTTGATTTCAACTTGAAGTTCTTCGATTCTAGAAATATTCATGTTGTATCCCAATAGCTTGAAAGAATTTATGCTGCTCCTGCACGGGGTTTTCCTTGTTCTTGCCGTAAATTTCTAGGCTCGTGATGTATGAAATTACGAATACATAAAAAGAGTCTGTCGTCGCGCATGACCAGGAAAGTCTCTTGCTGTGCATCAGCTACATGGGATACAGTTCATCTCTCGTTTCGTTAGAAAATCCAATATATAATTACAAATGTTATATACATGCATAGGTTTCAAAGCTGACGCTGTAGAACATTACAAGTTTCCACCACCTGATCGATGTGGTGATTGTATCGAAATTCAGTCCACACTGTTTGGTCCATTCATGGGTCGCCAGACGACCCGAACAGAGGGGAAAATCAAACGGCATTATTTGAATACTCAACCAAGCTAAGCCATATGTCGTAGCCGGATAGATATCAGTTTCTCGATTTGATTTCCTCATCAAAAACACCCACTTCTCCCACCCTTGACATAAAATTTTGACAAAATTTGCCACCACCTGCCCTAGATCCATGCATGATGATCTCACCTTGACCCGATGCCAATCAACTACTGTGTGTATAACTAATTCGCATGCCAACACCATACGTTATGAATTCCATGGTTTGCCAAAACAAAACGCATCGTCACACGTTATTAACAAGTAGAAATATTAATTGTTTCGGTTTTCGCATCTTTGAAGCAATCTCAAATCATCCTTGCCTGGCTTTGTTTTTCCAAGTCAACCAGGAAAGAAGCTCATTGGGTACGGTCGCAAGTCCAGTTCGTAGCTCATCTGACAGCGAAAGCCTTTGACATCTCGCTGTCTGAACCTCTCTGATGAAACCACAGCCTTCAATATGGCGTCGCGTCCTCTCTCTCTCTCTCTCTCTCTCTCTCTCTCTCTCTCTCTCTCATCACCCGTGTTTCTTGCTACCTCATGTTTATTAGTATTGTGGAGAGAGAGATTTAATCATGCATATAATATATCTGCGCACCAACAACTACAAAATTAAATTAACGAAGATATGAAAATAAAATAAAAGAAGTTTTTGAATGTGCCTGTCAGAGCGCGTTGTTCTTGCTCTGTCTGATGACATTGTAAGGTGCAACGACCTAGTTGTCGGCGTGTGAAACGGCTAACGGTATTTTTCTCTCTGCGTATGTATGTGTCTCTGCGCAGTGGGCCCTACGTGGACATCGACATGAGGTCGGGGGAGATGGACGGCTACGACGCGGTGTTCCTGAGCCCGCACAAGTTCGTCGGCGGGCCGGGCACGCCGGGGATCCTGCTCATGAACCAGGCGCTCTACCGCCTCGCCGGCCAGCCGCCGACCACCTGCGGCGGCGGCACCGTTGCCTATGTCAACAGCTTCAGCGAAGAGGTCAGGAAAGCATGCATTACTTTTCCACTTGCACATGCATGTTTTTTAAAACATTCAAAAATGAATATAGAACTTTTAATTTGGTGTATATTACGGACCAGTGTTATGAAATTCCAACAATTCGTACTTTAGTACTGCAACCATTTTCCATGAAAATCGTTCACCCAAGTCACAGGGTGCAAGCTAAGTACTACACGTACGTACGTATAATACGTGTGTAGTGTTAATTAACACGTGCATGCAAGCACGACGAGCTCACTCGCCGCTGACGTGTGTACACACACGTGCGTCGTTGTACCATGCAGGACACGGTGTACTACGACAACATCGAGGAGCGGGAGGACGCCGGCACGCCGCCGATCGTGCAGAAGGTGCGCGCGTCCTTGGCGTTCTGGGTCAAGGAGCACGTCGGCCGCGACGCCGTCGGGCTCCGGGAACGCGCCTACGCCGACGCCGCCATGGCGCGGCTGCTTGCCAACCCCAACGTCGAGGTCCTCGGCAACATCACGGCGCGCCGCCTCCCCATCTTCTCCTTCCTCGTCTACCCTCCCGACGGTGGCGACGACCGCCGGCAGCGGCGGCTGCCCCTGCACGGGCGGTTCGTGGCCAGGCTCCTCAACGACCTGTTCGGGATCCAGGCGCGGGGCGGGTGCGCGTGCGCGGGGCCCTACGGGCACGCGCTCCTGGGCGTCGGCGAGGAGCTCTCGCTCCGCATCCGCGACGCCATCGTCCGGGGGTATCACGGCGTGAAGCCCGGGTGGACGCGGCTGAGCTTCGCCTACTACATGTCGCGCGAGGAGCTCCGGTTTGTGCTCGCCGCCGTCGACTTCGTGGCGGCGCACGGCCACCGCTTCCTCCCGCTCTACGCATTCGACTGGGCCACCGGGAACTGGTCGTTCCGGCGACGGACGTTCAAGCACCACGCCATGAGGGAGGACCTGCTCCGCGGCAGCGACCATCATCGCCGTCACGCCGCTGTCGCCGCAGACGACTCAAAGAAGAAGGCCGCCGCCGCCGGGGACGTCGTCGGTGACAAGTACGAGACCTACCTGGAGGTCGCCACAAGGATCGCGTTGTCGCTGCCGGACACGTACGATGAGCTGGTTTCGAGCGTGCCCAAGGGAATCGACCCTGACATTATACTCTTTCGTGTGTGATGACTCATTCGACGAACGACTTGTTGGTTGTTGCTCTAATTATAAGCACTATAATTAGGGCACCATGAGTGTTTACAACATAGATAGAAAGAGAAGTAGTTGTGTTAATGTGGTCTAAGCTCTAATCCTTTGAGTGGATCTTTAGGAAATCTCTAGTCGGTAATAACCGGACATCATGACTTCGCAGTGTCTCGAGTCATGAATATCGATCTAACATCAATGGGATGTCTTTATTTGGGCAATTAATCAAATATGGAACTTTCTCGGTTCGTTCTACATATAGAGCGTTATCTGTAACTAACATTGTGTCTTAGACTGTCTCCATCATCAGGTTGTGCATGAGCTGCTGCACCTTCAAAATGAAGAAGGAACAGCTACTATTCACACTCCAGCAGCTACTGCAGCGCGAGCTGCAAAATGCAGTAGGCCTCCCCCGTCGCGCATCCCTGGGGGCGCTGCAAACCAACCGCCCCCTCTCTCTTCCCTCTCACACTCTGTCCCCCTATCGCACTCCGCCATGGCCGCGACCCGCCCCCGCCCGCCCGCGCAAATCTGCGCAGGAAGAGGAGCAGGGCCGGCGCGGAGGAGGTCGTTCCCGGCTGGGGTGCGAGTAGGAGGAGGGTGCCCCGGTGGCCGAGCGGCGAGCACGAGCTCCCTCCCTTCTTCTTCCGCGCTGCTTGCCGGAGGAGGAGCTCAGCCCGCCGCCGCTGCAAACTGTTGATTGATGATCCAAATTCATTGTGCACAAGATAGAGGCCAACTTCTGACGAAGCGTAGCGGAGGCCCGCCGGGAGGCTAAGGCCGTAGCGGAGCGGTACGGTACGGGTCATATAACCTCGTTAGGGTTTTCCATTGGAGATTGATTCATTCTACTTCTTGTAAGCCGCCGCCGTTGGCGTTTGTAACCGGACTCCGATCATAGTGAAGTTGCTTGCTGGCTGGCGCTCGTGGTTTTTCCCTCTCGTGTTGAGAGGGTTTTCCACGTTAAATCTCGTGTCTCCTTGCAGTTTGATCTCTTTTACTTCTCGTCGTTTTCGCCATCGTTAAATCTTGGCAAGCGTTGCGCCCAGTACTATTCGGCCGGTGCGCGCTTTGCCAAGTGGCATGCCATCCTCAAGATTGGCCCCAACTGTTAGAGAGCGCAGCGGAGTCCGGCCCGGGAAATTATACCCACGAGCCGGCGTCTAAACAGGCCTAAGTCCAACGGAGTCCACAACAACAAGGACTTGAGCCTAACTCAACCCAAAAGACTAGCCTAATGGGTGAGGACTGCCCCCACCTTTATGTTGTGCTCCCACACAATCAATTTTCGATGTGGGACTAATCCAACAATCTCCCCCGTCACACATCGAGCCTAACTCTTCCATCACATGACAACTCATGTGCACAACATGGAAGGTTATTACAGGCTCAGAGTACAATTCTCCTGTCACAAGGTTTTTCGTGACCCTACAGAGACATTAACGGGCTCCCCCATCAACGTGTGACCCAGAGATGTTTTCACAAATTTCCGACCTTCGGCTCTGATACAACTTGTTAGAGAGCGCAGCGGAGTCCGGCCCGGGAAATTATACCCACGAGCCGGCGTCTAAACAGGCCTAAGTCCAACGGAGTCTACAACAACAAGGACTTGAGCCTAACTCAACCCAAAAGACTAGCCTAATGGGTGAGGCAAGTAAAGGGGGTTCTAATATATATTGGTTGCGCTCGAAACGGTTGTGCTCGAAAGGCAGTTATGAATCGATTAACTAATCTAATTCCAATATCTTGATTTCGAGCAGCAATACATCGTGAACCAATATATATATCGTCTGCTAATACACGACCAATTAGTGGACTGCCCCCACCTTTATGTTGTGCTCCCACACAATCAATTTCCGATGTGGGACTAATCCAACACAAACTACGTGCCCGCGATAGCGAGGGACCACACCGATGCAGGAGACC
Source organism: Cenchrus fungigraminus (assembly GCA_036936925.1). Classification (NCBI taxonomy): domain Eukaryota; kingdom Viridiplantae; phylum Streptophyta; class Magnoliopsida; order Poales; family Poaceae; genus Cenchrus; species Cenchrus fungigraminus. Next base: position 95,193,167 of record CM072774.1, on the reverse strand, counting down.
CACCTCCACGGCCTCCGTTGCTCCCATCCTCACCGGCGCGCTCCTAGACTGCTCCCTCGATTCGACGGCGGAGCTCCTCGATCCGGCGACCCCGCGAAGCGGGAGGCGGAGAAGCCGGAGCAGAGACAGGCGGGAGCCGGAGCAGAGGCAGACGACAGCGGAGCGAATCTGGCCTCTCCGCCCGCGGCCCAGCCTCCCTTCCTAGCAGAGAACGACGGTGAGCAGCGGCGACATCCAGGGCCCCTTCCCAGGCCCGGATCCGGCGAGTGTCGGGCCCTTCCTCATGGATTCCGGCGTGGAGGGCGCAGGAGGCAGGAGACGGTGAGGTGTTCTGCCGCGAAGCTCGGGCCGGTGACGCCCCCTTCTTCCCTCGGCAAAGGCGGAGGTCGGCACGGTGCCCCGACGGCGAGCTCGGAGCTCCGGCGTGCGCACGTTGCCCTCCTCCTTCCCCGACCACTTCGTTCTTCCCTGGTCGCCACCTCCTTCCCCGGGCTCCTCCTCCTCCTCCAGGGTGTGCAGGGCCAACTACCGCGAGCGATGTGCGAGGGGAAGCGCGAGACCGCTGCATGCCCTCCTCCTTTGCGCGACGGGAACGTCTACATACGGGGGATTTTTGCAGATGCGCGAAGGGAATCTCCTAGAGACGGTCTTACAAACACATTATATGGAAGCTAAAAATTCATCCTAAATAAGATCTTCATGTGGTACATGCTGAAAGGGGTCACTGATGGGACACATGGAACCTATGCATATGTCCATGAGTGGTATATAGAGTAAAGAAGAGAGAGTCCAACAAGTGTTTCCAAGTCAAGAAAAAGGCTCGAGGCTAATTTCGGTTCGAGTCCCTAATGTGGAGGCCCAAAGCAATTCAAGTTCGAGTCCGTCTTTGAGTCAAAAGCAGCCTTCACTAAAACAGACGCCCGAGTCGCATGTTTTGGCGTTCTTTATATGGTTGGAAAGATAATTCCAAGAGGCTGCCAAGGATACTAGTCACAGGCCCAAATTCATCTGGAGTCGTTGGGAATCATCGAAACAAGTGAACGTCCCAGAATCTGCAAGGGTGTTGCGACACCGTCTTTTACTCTTTTGGTCTTTGGGCTGTGTATCGTATTAGGGCCTATTAGGGCCGCGTCCCGGGGGTCTTGCACGACCCTAGAGACCTTATTAGTAGCCGTCACCCCCTCTTTAGGGTTTGGGTTTTGCTTTATATTAACTGTCGTTGAACAGTCGCCTTTTTCGGTTTGTGAAATTCCATGTTGAGATCTTAATCATATATCTGCAAATTGTCACTTCAATTGAGTTGCATTTTACCTTGTTCTTGCTTGTGTTCTTTGATTCGCAGCAGGGATTAGCCTTCTTAGCGAGGTTAACCGGCTTGTGACATGGTTGATAACCAGAGGAGACGTAGTGCTAAGGTTGCAGGGTTCGGGTCTTTGTGATCTGAAGCCGAATCGATGTGTCGCTCTCCGACCAAATCGAGAGTTACCCTTACCTGACAGAAGATCGGGCCACCTAGTTCCCATCAGTCACTCACAACGGGAAACGACGTGTTAAGCACTACCTGGCGAAGGGGTTTGCTGTGAGCCGCCCTCAGCAAAGCGCACTCGGCAAAAATCGGCCGGCAAACAACACCTTAGCCGAGGGCCATTTGTCGGGGAAAGGACAAACCTTTGCCGAGTGTCAGGTCTGACACTCAACAAAGATGGGTTCAGAGAAAGTCCAAAACAAATTGAAAAAAGTATTAGGGGGAGAGGGGTCCACACCGGCCAGTCGCTCCTGTCAAACGACATATAGTTTAGAATTAGGGAGTACTCACAATTTAGAACGAAAGGAATACTTTACCACCTACTTACCTATTTCTATTGCATCCATGACCTCAGAAACGCACAGCTCGAACCTTAATTTCAGAAATCAGAATACTGGCGGTATGGCATGGTCATGTCAAGCACAAGCAATGAAGCAAGCAACCACCCATGCGCCAATGCCATGCATCATCCGTGTAAGCACATCAATCTGCGCATTAAAATCCGTTCATCAGTGGAGGGCAGATGCTCCATGCCTGCCGGTGTGTCACATGCCAATGGATCGATCGGATGATGCTTGAATTTATGCCGTACAGTGCAGACCCCATCTCTCCTGCTTTGCTTCTCGCTTGCGGATCATGTACTTCCAGGTCGATCATTATTTGTTACCCATATATTATATGTACAGAATCATATATGATATTCAAATTTAAAGCTTTAAATTTCTTGTGATAATTAACATACGCGTGCTGCACGTTGGAAGGGGGAAGAAAGCAGCAGCAACCTAGCCAAGCCGGATTTCATGAAAATTTTTGGAAAATTGACTAGAACGAACAAAAATTGACTATCAGAGTCGTTGGAAGAGGGGAGAAGGAGCCACAGTGATTCAAGTGCGGGCATGTGAGCTTGACGATGACGACGGTGCCTTCTCCCAGGAGGTTTTGAATGGTTCTGGGCTTTTTAATTTATTTCCTTTTCTTCAAGTTTAGAATTGAAGGTTTGAATCGTTCACTGAGTTTTACTCAGTTGATGAGTACAGGAGAAAAGTGACTGTATCGCATCAACGAGCGCCAAATGTGGCGGGACGCTGGCCGGTTCAGGGTGATTAAGCCCAAGTTAAAAAAAAAAAAACAAGTAGCTGGCTGTCCAATTGGCAAAGTCAACCTTGGCAAGTGGCAGATTTTGAAAAAAGATCAAATGATCAATGATAAGTTGATAACCCAGGAAGTTGCAGACGGCTATCTATATACGTACTGTATTTGTTTGCCTCCAAAGCTGACTTTAATCTGTGCTCGTTGGCAACACGTCGATGCCGTGGTTTTACTTCACGTGTCTACGGAGTAGACTTGTTAACATGTGTGCATACGTCATGTTTGGATGGCCCGAGAATAGAAAACTGGGTCGGGTCGGTCTCGATCATCTATCTATATAACAACTATATAGGTGAGACTCACTATAAGTTATGGATAGATTTCTCTCAACATGCAATCATTTCACGTTACCATTCACTGTACTACGCCATGTCACCATCCACTAGATCATATATTTATGTTTTCAACTGATTTTCTATGGTTAATATCATGTCATTGTGAATAACATGCTACAAAATTTCCGTAGTAGAGAAAACTATAGGATCAATAATTTCGAATGGTTTTCTCAACAAAATTATCATACTTCTATGTATAATGTTGTTTACAAAAGAATGTTGTCATGAAATCACTTTAGTATTACTACTTTCATATTGCATCTTAAAATTTTATTTTAAAAAATGTTCGTAACATCGCGCGTGGTATCACCTACTAAAGTGAAGACAGGTCGATTTATGTTTTGGAGAAAAAAAAGAATGGAATGGAAGAACAGAAAGAAAGCGAGTGGGTGGCGTTGTACCTCCTATTTTTGTGCTCAGCCAGCAACACAGGCAGGAAGGAGCCCTTGATTGGGTCTGGAACTCGGGATATAAAAGCCCAAGGTGAAACGAATAAAAAAGAGTGTCTATCCCTCACCCATATGAAATTGGGGGTTTCCTCACACGAATTTTTCAACTGTTGGATGGAAGATGGATGGCTCAGATCAACTTCTCCTTTTCTCTCTCTTTCTTATCCTCCCCCACCCATCCCGTGGTTTCGGTCGCACGTGCCGCGACCTTTCTTCCTCCTCGCGACGCGATCCCCGTCCGCACCCCGCCGCCCAGGCCGCCCCCACCCCGCCGGCGCGGGCGGGTGAAAGTGCATCTAGGCCCCTAATTAATTTTGGTGATTATGACAATAACAATTTAGATGGACTAATGCTTTCAATGAGATGTGTGCAGTGCTTACAATTGAAAATCTTATGAGTTTGGTGAAAAGAAGTCCCTCATTTCACTTTTATCGGTGTTGAAGCCCAAATGGAAGATTAAATTTTTTTTTTTTGGTTTGAATTTGAGTATAGGAAACACCGTACTATAAAGGGGGACGTGATTGATCTATCAAAGTTTGTCACAAGTGCTAATCTTGAGAACTAACAACTCATGAGAGACTTTTTCACACACGAACACATGTGTATGCTAACTTTCTCTGGGGGTCGGAAGATACAGCCTCAAGGTCGGAAGATACAGCCCTGGCAGAACTTCCGAAGTCATCTTCCGTTTCCGCTCGGCCTGACCCCGGAAGTTCCAACCTCCACGTCGTATCTTCCGGACATGTCGTGACCAGAGGCCTAACGGTCATATTTTTAGGGGTTGGGTATTTATACCTCTTCACCCCCTCTTCTTCTTGCTGCTGCCTCCCACGAACTAAACACCTCCTTGAGCTCCATTCCCTCTCTCCCAACTCCTCTCCAAGCCATTCCAAGTAAGGATTCACTGAGGGTTTGGGTGTGAGAGAGATTTGAGGTGTGAGATTGAGTCCCTTGAGCTAGTTCTTCATTTGTTCATCTCAAGAAGCACTTGTGGCGGCCAAGATTCGTCGATTCGTGTTTGTTACTCTTGAAGCTTGCTTCTAGACGGTTAGGCGTCGCCCGTTGAGTGCCCTCTCCGTGTGGAGCACCCGGGAACGTTTGTATTACCCCTCCTTTGTGGAGTTTCTTAGTGAGCACCAATTTACCTTTGTGGTGGATTGGGTGAGGCAAGCGGCTCTTCGTGATAGCCCTCCCTTTGTGGGAACCTCAACGGAGACGTAGCCTTCTTGGCGGAGGTGAACTTCGGTAAACAAATCGCTTGTCTCTTGTGCTCATTGTGTTATTCATTTTCCTCTAACCCTAGAAGCTTGTTTTGGCCCGATCTATATATTTGTGGTGTTCCCTAACAAATCTTTGGTTGTATGAGGCTCCTAGCATCTCTAGTAAACTTTTGATTCAAGTAGAATTGTTAGTTTCAGTTTTCTTATTGGTATTTCGCTCAGCTATCTTTCCTCTGCAGGATCTTCCGACCCTGAGGTCGTATCTTCCGGCCCTACCGGAACATACGACCTGTGTGTCGGAACTTCCTGTATCTAATCCGCTGCTAAGTTTTTTAGGAAATTTTAAAGTGAGCCTATTCACCTCCCCTCTAGGCATCACAAGATCCTTTCAGTAGGCTAGGGTCCGCCGGAGCTCCGGCCGGCCGCGGCCGGTCGGAGCTCCGCCGGACCCTAGCCCGCCCGCACCGGCCCGCCACCAGCCCCGACCACCACCGCCTCCCACTACCGTCGCCGCCGCCTCAAGCCCCGGCGCCGTCTCCAGCTCCGCCGCCGCCGTCGTGGGCGCCCCCGCCCGACCCTGGCCCCATCCGCCGGCCTCCACCGCCCGGCCGGCGGCGCCCCCGCCGCCGCACCTCGCCGCCCCCAACCCGCCTCCTCCGCCGGGCCAGCCTGCCGCCGCCGGCCATCCTTCTATGGCCGGCGATGACAGCAGCCCCACCCCCGGAAACCCCGAACCCTAACCCCGGAACCCTAACCTGAACCCTAAACTCGCCGGAGTAGCTCGCCGGAGTTGGAGAAGAAGGAGGTGGGGTGAAGATGGAGCTGAAGAAAAATTCGTGTGAGGAGAAACTCTAAATCACATAGGTGAGATATAGCTTTCCCTGTAAAAAAGGCTTTCCTTGAATCTCCTCCCAGGAAGAATAAAGTCCAACCCAAATGCACATAATGGCCGATCGAAAACCGGCCTTTATACTACTAACTAACATGGCAAACCCAACTAGCGAGACAGTCGGCCCAGTGCACAAGGAGATCAGCCAATATTTGTTTTTATTTCATTTTTTCGTCTTCTAATCAATGTGGACAATTTTGAAATAGTAATGTCCAAAACTGTTGGAAGTAAGTGCGTTCAAATGTGAATTTTTTATGTTTCAGGTGTTCAACTGGTGCATTTCACAAATATAGTGTTGGATTCATAACAACCGAAAGGTAAAAAAATATATCCGTGCATTGGATGATTGGGATCTCGAGGGTGTTCGGCACCACTAATTTCAGCTTATTGCGCAATACTTTTCTCTCATAATCAATCTCCTATATAACTTCTTGCGTAGCATTTTTTCTCACAACCAATCTGCCGACTTATACATTTGAGACATGTCGAACACTCTCTTGCATCAATCCAATACGGCAGATTTCTTTTTCTAAGGCGAAATAGGGAATAACCCGTAGAGTAAAAGCTAAAAAAATCGTACCAAACACATAGTAGATAAAAATAAAGGAAAATTTTCTCACCTGCCATCGGTAAGGTTAAACTTTAAATTCCTCATACAGCACTGTTTGATTATAGGAACTCCACCTGTCATGAAAGTAACAATGGCACATGAGGGATTATAAGTTTTTTGTTGGCAAATAAGTAAGAAAAATGGCACTATTTTTTTTGGGCAAAAAAAAGCTTTATTAACTAGGCATGAATAGAGTTACAATCGGCAAGGATTTGGTCCGTAACACACGCAAGTGCATGGCCCATCAAATCTCAGTGCTCGATGTTCACCTAGCTAAATGAGAAAGATCAGGAGCAATTACGTTGCACTCTCTTTTAGCCTTTGTCACGCTCCATTCCACCAACAATTGGGCGTGTTCCTTAGCTTCAGTGATGGTGAAGCTAATCTCCGATCTATCTTATCTTGGCGTTGTATACTTTTGCACAATCTGTTTCAAAAATCACCGGCGCCTGGGTCCATTGGGAGGCTAGCTGAAACCCTTCGACGCAATGAGATGGATATATCATGCTTGCTTCTTTGTAACAAATTTCTTGAGTTTGAATTACAGTTATCTTCAAATTTTGACACGTCACATCATTGGTGCATAAAAGTTGAGATCGGCTGCAATGGGCTAAATACATGAAACGTCAATAATAATGTTAAATCAATTACCGAAATAATTTAAATTTTGTTAAATCAGAAACCGTCGAAGATGAATTTTATAAGTACATGATTAGGAAGTAAAATGTGAAATTCCTATACCATTCCCCCCCGATGGCTGCAGAAAACCGGCAACAGAGTGGGCGCCACGGCGGATCCGAGCCGCGGCCATCACCGCCCCCACCTGCTCCGCGTCCTCCGATCCCCTCCCGCACCCCACCACCACCACCACCACGCCGGAGAAGAAACGCGCAAGAAACGGGGGACAAAATAATTAGAAAACCGAAAATTCAAATCGAAGTCTCCCACACCCAGCGACGAAAACGCTGCGACAATTCAAATCGAATCCACCCGAATCGAATCCAGCCAGCGCAAACCCCCCCACCCCTGCCGCGATCCCCTCCTCCGTGCTTTCGCCGCCCGCCCCCGCCTCCCCCCGCCGGATTACGCAGCGCCTCGCTGCGAATCTGGGCGCGATTTCGAGGCTAGGGTTTGGAGGCTCCGGATCCCGTGACCGCGCGGAGGGAAGGGTTTGGATTTGGTGGTGCTTCCTGCTGATTGTGTGGGGTTGCTGGATCGAGCTGCTCCGAGTTGGCTTGTGATGGTGGTGAGAGGAGGTGGAAGACGAGTAGGCGGCGGCGGAGCTTGCGGCGGCGGCGGTTGTGGTGAGTAGGATTTGCTGACTGGGTTGGGGCCGACGGCGCGCCGGCCATGGTGCGGCTTCTCGGGCTGCGGAGCCTCAGCTTCGGGCCGGAGGAGTCGCCGCGGGAGATCCCCTCCACCGCCGACGCCGCCCCGCCCGTCGGCAGCAGCGGCTGGCTCGTGCGCTTCTTCGACTCCGCCTTCTTCTGCGAGTGGATCGCCGTCAGCTACCTCTACAAGCACGACCATGCCGGCGTGCGCGACTACCTCTGCAACCGCATGTACACGCTCCCGCTCCCGGGACTCGAGGCCTACCTCTTCCAGGTCTGCTACATGCTCGTCCACAAGCCCAGCCCGTCGCTCGACCGCTTCGTCATCGACACCTGCGCCAAGTCGCTCCGCATCGCGCTCAAGGTGCACTGGCTCCTCGCCGCAGAGCTTGAGCTGGAGGACGCCGACGATCTGGATGGGGTTGATAAGGTGCAGGAGCAGTGCCAGGCTGCAGCCACTGTGCAGGGCGAGTGGCCGCCGCTGGTCCGGCCTGCACCACCGTCACCTGTTGCCAGTCCACGAGGCAACCCCATGCTTAGCAGAATACGGTCATCCAAGCAGCGTCTTTTGTCCCTTGCATCCTCTCCGTCACTTGGCCTGAGCCCACCAGCTGGTGGTGGGGCTAATGTGGCAGCTGCTGAGGATGCTGTGGGTAGTGGAGGGAAGCAGCCGGCCACACCGTCATCGGAGGATAACAAGCTGCTCAAGAGGCTGAGCATTGGACCGAAGATGCGTGATGCGCTGCTGTTCAGGCGATCTGGAGAGAAGGATGAAGAACAGGACCGGGATGGATTTTTTAAGAGGCTTCTTAGGGACAGCAGGGAGAAGGAGGAAGAGGATGGGGACAGGGATGGTTTTTTCAAAAGGTTACTGAAGGACAGCAGGGAAAAGGAGCACGAGGAGGAAGAAGGGGATAGAGATGGTTTCTTCCGCAGATTGCTAAAGGACAGCAAGGAGGAGGACATGGAGCTAACGCCGAGTTCAGAAGGATTGTTAAAGCGATTCTTCCGTGATAAGGAGGATAGACAAGGTGAGGATGATGAGAAAGAGGGCTTTTTTCGTCGGATATTTAAGGATAAGAATGAGGAGAGGAGGGACAGCATTAATGCTAGACACGGGGATGAGGAAAGAGTGGGCAAGACTTTGGAGGATGATGAGAGAGAAGGTTTCTTCCGTAAGATATTTAAAGAGAAGAATGATGAGAGGAAAGATGTAGCACATAGCAAGCAGGATGAGAGGGAAAAGGCTGGTGCGAACATAGAAGAGGACAAGAGAGATGGTTTCTTCCGGCAACTCTTTAAGGAGAAAAATGATGAGAGAAAGGAAGGAAGCACGCCAGGCAAGAAAGAGGAAGATGAAAAAGGCCATAAAAATACAGATGATGATAATTTTTTCCGAAGGCTTTTCAAGGATAAGAATGAAGAAAAGAAAGGGACTACTCATGACAGGAATGAGGATGATAAGTCTGAGGAAGCTGATAAGGAAAACTTCTTTCGCAAATTATTCAAGGACAAGCATGAAGAGAGGAGAATTGAGGGGCTTGAGAAAAATGATGATGATGGTAGGAGCACCAGTGGTATTGAAGAGGAAGATAATCCAGAGTTCTTGTCCTTTCGTAGGTTGTTTAGAGTCCATCCAGAAGATGCTAAGGGTGGAAATATAGAAACTAGTCAACCAAACAACATTACAGAGGGGAGCCCAGGATCTGAGAGCTTTTTTAAGAGGCTATTTCGAGATAGAGATCGCTCACTTGAAGATTCTGAGCTTTTTGGCTCGAAGGTAATGAAAGAGGCAAATGATCTGCTCTTAATAATTCATTTCATCAGTTGAAAATTCCAATGGTTGTGTTATAGTGGTATAGTTCATTTTATTGGGCAATTGCTGCTTCTGGTTTAATCAATACAGTTATTTATTACCTCATGGGGTGAGCTGACTTTTTATGGCTAGCTGCTATTTGAAGTGTAAAATCTAGTGCTTCAAATGGTGGAACTATTTATTAATTTTGTTGCGAAGATGCACAACTCTTAACAAACAGCCACTCAGCAGAGCCAAACCTCCTGGCCTAAGCTAGAGATGAAACCAGAAACTGAACAAGAGCTGCATGTTTGCCAACATACTACATTACAAAGATATAAGATATTCCTTGTGTCATGGAAATATTTCAATTGTGCATCTACTAGTCTTTCACTGGGTACAGTTCAGCAGAAGAATCACATGACATTTTCTTCATTTGCAAAACAATGATGTTTCACACTTTGTTATATTGTTGCAAATTTGCATCAATGCATATTGCCCTGCCCATTTTCATCATGTTTCAGTAAATAGTTTCTAGCTGTTAAGTAATATAATACTGTTTTCTCATTGTGCTAGTATTCATATAGTACATTTCATTTTGTATTTGTGCTTACTCCTTCTCATGGTGGGATGTTGCAGAAACACCCTGGTAGCACAGGAACCAATGAGAAGCAAAGTGGGAAACCACCTTTACCAAACAATACTATAGCAGAACTTCGAAAAGGTTCTTACTATGCTTCATTGGAGCTTGTTCAGTCTTTATGTGACACATCTTATGGGCTAGTTGACATATTCCCTGTTGAAGATCGTAAGATTGCTCTTCGAGAGGTAGGCCAGATACATTATTTTGCACCTATATGGTTACTCCACTTCATGTCTTTGAATCACTTTATTATTTTTCTACTACTTCACATTCTAATTTCAACGGTATCTTCTTTTACGTGGCAGTCCCTCACAGAGATCAATTCTCAGATTGCTTCTGCTGAGAAAAATGGAGGTGATTTCTGCCATCTTTTTAGTATCTGGTGAATATAACTGTTGTTTTTCTTATTTTGGCGAGTTCTGTGTTTTTGTACTTTGTGCTGTGTGCATGTGATACTCCTGTTCTAAGCCTTTGGCTACCCAATGTTTGTGCTGTATTTCCTGTATGTTTACATAGATATTGCAAGGTACTTGATGTTATCCATATGCTTCATGCCTACTTATCTATTTCTTTATTTTTTGGGGGGCTGCAGTTTGAGTTATTCTGGTTCACCTTTTTTTTTGTTCGCTATTGCGCTAGTGTATGCACGAAAAGTTAAGATATTCTTATAGGGTGGCTTTAATGTTTGTATAGCTGTGGTTGTCCAAAGTTTTAGTTGTTTCGTTTGGTAATGGTTAAAACTTATTTTTGAGCCGTGTAGAATAATGTATTGAATATTGTTAGAGGACGTAAGTAGGGCTTAGTGGGCCTAGGCAGCCCATTAGTGAGACCCTCTCTATATAAGGAGAGGGGGTGTGTGCGTGTGAGGGCAAGCGAGAAGAGATCATCCTCTTGCCCGGCCGTGGGTGAACAGCCCCACGGCCGGAACCCCTGCCTCCCTCCTGTGCAATCCATAACAATTTGGTATCAGACGCCTTGTTCGATCCCATGGCCACCTTCGTCACCGCGCCATCAAGCTACTTCCCGCCGGTGTTCACCACCGCCACGGCCACCGTGGCACCCTTGCCTGCACAGCAGCCAACGCTCTCCAATCTATGCGCCGAGATGAGGGGTACAGTCGCCCAGATGCAAGCACAGGTCGACGAGTTGCTGCAACTCCTTCAGATCGGGACGACGGCGGAACCGGTGGCCGTCACGGCCGCCATCACCGACGCCCAGCAGATCCCAGGAGGAGAAGAGCAGTTGCGGCAAATCGGCGCCACAAGAACCGACGCCCAGCATACTCAAGCCGAAGAGAAGATGCAGATCGAGCAGTCGGAGGTGGAAACCGCAACAGAGGCAATGGAGGAGCAGCTTAACCGTCAAGGGTCGACGACGATCCGACGTTCCTCAGCCGCCGGCCCAGTCGTCCGCATCGACCGAGGCATCGGGGCTCGTCGGCGACGGCGGCCACCAGCACCTCCGGCAGCGAGCGGCCCCGCCTCGCTTCCTCGCCGGCAGCCGCGCGGGCGTCATCGCGGGCGGCCCCCACGGGGCCACCTCCGCGATTCGCCGCCTAGTGGCGTGCGCCGCTGGTCGTCCCAAGGCCGTCGTCGCGCTCGGGCTCCGCGGGGCCGTCTCCGCGATTCGTCGTCGGGAGGCACGCGCCGCTGGCCGCCGCAAGGCCGTCGCCGCGGGTGGCATCCGCTGGGCTGTCTCCGCGAACCACCGCCTGGATGCACGCGCCGCCGTGCCGGTGCCCCACCGCCAACAGCAACCGCCACGAGGGCGCGGTTTCGCGCGTCTCCGCGAACCGCCGCCTGGAGGCACGCTCCACCGTACCGGTGCCCAACACCAACCGCCACGCGAGCGGTTCCGCGAGCTCTCCGCACGGCAAGGCTTCGAGCGGTTGTGCGGCGGCAGCGGCTGGGACGGATGGATGCGGTCGTTCCCTTTGACCCAGGTGGTTAGGGTTGGAGTTTGCCTTTATGGGCCTACGGTGGGCTCAATTCTTCTCAGGCCACAGCCAGCAAGCACCACACATCTTGAAGCCCAAATTGCCGCACGTGGCATGATGGAGTCAGGCGGATTCACAGGTGCCGCCGGTTGTTGAGTGTGAGAAAGGGGCGTTCGCATTCCATGAGTCCAACTAAATAATCAGCATCCATTTAGTTTGCAACTAAATAAATGAGCTGAGATGTAAAAGGCTCATTTTTAGGTGTTAAGTTTGTCTTTAGTCGAGTCTTCGTCGTGAGTTTGTTAGGTTGCAGCGAGGACGAGCTGCTTGTCGAGGAGGGGTGTAGTGTTAGAGGACGTAAGTAGGGCTTAGTGGGCCTAGGCAGCCCATTAGTGAGACCCTCTCTATATAAGGAGAGGGGGTGTGTGCGTGTGAGGTGTGAGGGCAAGCAAGAAGAGATCATCCTCTTGCCCGGCCGTGGGTGAACAGCCCACGGCCGGAACCCCTGCCTCCCTCCTGTGCAATCCATAACAAATATACTTAATCTTTTGATTTTTGGTGCACTAGTTCTCACCACTTTATGCTTCTTAATCAATAATGTTGCTTAATCTGTTGAACGCTGTGTACACTCACATGGTTGTGATAGTATTGAATTGTAGTCATTATGCTGCAAAGTATCACATTAACAAATATGTTGCGTGTTAAAAACAAAGCAGTTTCATAATACGGCACATCTGTGGCCCACCTTATCTCTGTTTACCATTAGTATCACAGCATTGAATTATGGATCCATCCATACAGCATCTGCATATTGCAAAGTGCCTAGAATGCCCTTCTGATATATTTTTTTTCTGTTTTTTGTTTCTATGTATAGGAGTTTGCTTTCCAATGGGAAAAGGCATTTATCGGGTGGTTCACATACCTGAGGATGAGACTGTTCTTCTGAATTCGAGGGAAAAAGCTCCTTATCTTATATGTGTTGAAGTTTTAAAAGCAGAAGCCCCAAGGTATGCAATTTGATTGGTAGTAGTGTTTAGGTTGATATATTGACTTAAAATTTCCATAGTTGGTTTCTACAAGAAGCCCATATCCCAATTAGTGCCTCTTTTCGCATCTTTTGTTACTGGCTTTGGTGGTAACGTAGAACATCTGTTCTCTCTCCAGTCAGTCTAAAGGACTATCAGATGTGCACAAGCTGCCAAAGGGTGGGATACCCTTGGCTAATGGAGATGTCCAATTACCAAAACCACCTCCATGGGCATATCCTTTGTGGAGTCGGCATGAAACACAAAATTATGAAACAGACAGAATGCTTAAGTCTACCTCTCAGGTTATCGATCAAGCAATGGCTCAACTCTGGGAGACCAAAGTGAAATTTGTAAATGTTAGTTTCTCTGTTGAAAAACTTGGCCGTTCAAGGAGCCTAGCAATCTCTGACACGGGGCGTAAGCCACAACATGCAAGAACAGATTCTCATGACCCTTCAGAAGAATCCCAGGCAATTGATGATCAGCCAATAGAATGGGTGAAAGTTACTTTGTCTGCAGTTCCTGGAGTTAGCATGGATGATGTTGATGAAAATGAGCCCACGCGTAAGAAGGACCATCGGCGTGTCCCTAGTACAATTGCCATTGAGGAAGTCAAGGTGAGGCTGACATGTAAAGTTTTGATTTTCATTTTTAATATTTGTTAAATAGCTAAAATTCTTTCCTTGATTTTTCTGTATTTTTCTCCAACTACACTTGCTCCAAGATTATGGCCATTAAAACATTTTTCTTGCCTGGGCCATCTTGTCTGTGCCTAGATGTTTATATTGACGCAATTAGAAACATGTAGAGTTCCTATGCATAATGAGGTGGCTATGCTGCAATAACATCTCCACTGATTGCTTTGATAAATGGTAACTGATACATTGGGCTAACATCTGTTGAATTGTTTTCCTTGATTAGGCTGCTGCATTAAAAGGAGAAGCACCACCTGGTCTTCCACTTAAAGGAGTAGGGCAAAGCACCCAAAATTTAGATTCTATGGTGAACACCTTAATTGAACTTAAATTCTGATTATTTTTGTACTTTTCTACAAGTTAGTAACTTTAATGTTTCCATAGGCCACTGATGGTGGGGATCCAAAACCGACTGATGCTTTGGCTGGTGAGCTTTGGGCTGTCAAAAAGGAGAGAATACGGCGGTCTTCAATTCATGGAAAATCACCTAGCTGGGACTTGCGTTCTGTAAGCAGAATAACTTAAATCATTAGTTTGCTCTCTTCTATCTGAGCATTGATTTGTTGAGATGATGGATGCATATGTGTGGATGTGTGCGTGTGTGTCTGTGCTTACCCTCTTGTAAGGTGAGCACAATGCATATGCGTCACCGTTAGCATATGCATGTCTAGTTCCATAAGTGGCATATTACTTTTGTGAGTTAATAGCAACTTTGTTCAAAAACTTGTAATAACATATAACTTCTTTCATTGCCCAAATCATATAGATCTGGCAGTCGAATTAACAATATCTACTTTCAAAATAGACTGAATATATTGTGTTGCCTCTATCTGGAGGATTTGCTGTGTCTATTAAATAATTCTGATACTTTTATCTAGGAATTTGGGGTTTCAATCTAGTGTGCTGTATTAAATGATTCTGATACTTTTATCTAGGAATTTAGGGTTTTAATCTAGTGTGCTGCATTTGAAATAGTTAAATTGAGTGATCCTGTTCCCGCCTAAATTGACAAACTGGAGTCTATTCACTGAGTTGAATGTTTGGTGATGTCCCTTGTCATGCCTCAGATTGGACACTGTGCATGTTCTGTGATCTTTTGGTTCTGAATCATTTCTGATCACTGCCATACCGCTGAAACATCTCTTATTGTAGGTTATTGTCAAGAGTGGTGACGACTGCCGTCAGGAACATTTGGCTGTGCAGCTTGTTGCGCACTTTTATGGTAAAAACTTATTCTCAATCTATGATGCTTGTAATATTTGATATATAGACTGCGGAGATTCTTATGTTCACATTGTGCCTGCTCTGCATCTGATGCAATAGAAAGTTTGTCATTTCCTTCAGAAAGGATTGACCTTGTCTTATCCTTTGATGTTGATAAATATTGTCTGTGCTATATATATCTCCATTATTAAACATTTTAACTCTGCTATTAACATGTTGTACATCTGTTTTTTTTTTAAGTGCACTAACCAATCGTGTGCAGATTTAGCTACACATGTAAACTTGTTACTTCTTAGAGAAAGCCATGAATGCATGAAAATAGCACATCTAAATAGGCGAAATTTCTTGCACATCAAAAAGTAGAAGCAGGTTCCTGGATATAGAAAGTAGCATTTGTCCTATGATACTTTATTGGGTTGTCATAGCTGTTCTTAGATCAGAGAACTGACACACTGGCGTCAACAGTCATCTTTATGTTATTGTTGGTACAGCATATTTCTGAGATCATTTGAACTCCATTTAATTACAGACATATATCAAGAAGCGGGGTTGCCACTTTGGCTGCGGCCTTATGAAGTTATTGTGACTTCTGCTTATACAGCACTGATCGAGACTATTCCTGATACGGTACTTAACTTTGCAATTTGTTAATGTGTTCTGCTTCTCTGCATTTTGTCTCAAGTGTTTGATTGAGACTTGTCTTTTTACATTTTACTGCAGGCATCAATCCATTCCATAAAAAGTAGGTTTCCCAATATCTCAAGTCTCCGTGACTACTATGTGGCTAAGTATGAAGAAAATTCTGCAAATTTCAAACTTGCACAGGTGAGTTGCATTTACAAAAAAACCCTCAACTAATATTATTTCCCATCCCCCAAGAGAAGAAATGGCCCCAGCGATCCACCCATTACGTGCAGATTTATTTTGGGCCATGTATGAAAAATTGAGATGTTTTCAGCAACCATCAACATGACAATTGTTGTCCACTCTTGAAGCATGATATGTGTATTGTGGACATCGCTGTCGTCGGGTGCCGCTCCGACCCCGGCGGCCTCCCCGACCTCTGCGCCCCGCCCCCCTCTCCCCTTTGGCAACCCCCTTCCATCCGCCCCTCGCCCCCTTCGGCCGCTCCAAGGAGTTGCGGTGGGCTGACTCTTGAGGAGGAGGACGACGACGGTGCGTGCGTCCCGTCCTACCGCGATGTCCTCCGTTCGGCGTTGACGGCCGCCCCCATCACGACCTTGACGGCGCCGCATCCCACATCACGCGCTGTCAGGTCCGTCCACGACCGCCTGGGCCCGCGGGTCGACGCTCGCTCTGGCCGCCATCGGCAACGACACCGCGGCCAGACACCGTTGGTTCATGGCCTCCCCGTCCGTTCGGCAACCTCCAACCGTCGCCGCGCTTCCACGGGCAGCCCGCCTGTGCTCCATTGTCGTCGTGCCGCAGCGGGAGCCGAGCCCACCGCCACGGGATGCTGATGGCTTCACGGTGGTGCGGAGCTGTCGTTCTGCTCGGCAGCGTCGACAGCGACGAGCCCTGGGCAAGCAGGTGCCTCCTCCTGTGGCGCCGCACATTCCGGCGGCGCTCGACGGTCGCTGCCTCAACTGCCAGTCCTCCACGCACAGCGCGGTGCCGTCTCCCCACAAGGTGCTTCCGTTGCCGTGGTTTCTGGCACCTGATTCGGGACTGCAGGCGGCCGCGCTCGGCGCCTTCCGCGCCTGCCCCACGGTCCAAGCCAGCGGGCCACCAAGATCTGCGCCCGCGCGGTGGTCCACGCCAGTCGTCGCTAGGGGGGAGGGGGGTCCTCCACCGCCACCTCCGCCCCCTCCTCGCGACCTGTCGGCACCGTCTGGGGCCCTGGACGCCACACTGGAGACCATGCTCGACAACAACGTGCCGTCAATCGAGAGAGACGCTGAGGAGCTGCGCTCCATCCTCTTGGCCACGGCTCCGGGCGGACACGACAATTTCGTGGTTCGGCGCTTTGCTCCGGGCAGTTTTCTGGTGATCCTCAAGGCTGCGGCGGATGCTGACATCTCGTCGCTGCCTCCGCCTTCACTAGAGACGGAGGTGGTGGCGAGCTCGTCGCTGCCCGCACCTTCACTAGAGCTGACGGAGGCGGCGGAGGGGGCGTCGGCCTTGGAGAAGGCAACCTTTTAAGAGTTGGTGGCCTTTGAAGTTCAATGCCCACTCAGAGGTGAACATGTGGTTATCCCATCTGATCCAGTATTGTTAGCTCGAGGCTTTCCCGTCGAAGTTGATCCGGTCGCCCGTTTGTTCGCCGGATTGTGGTGCACCACCACCGGCGGCGCCCGCTGCCACATGCAAGACCTACAAGACCTACAGACGCCGTCCGCGTAGCGTAGCGGCTACAGACCTAGCCGCCCTGCCAACGCCGGTCATCCTAAACTTTGAGCAGGCAGTGGAGCCTTCGACGGGTGCGGCGGAGGCCGTGCCTTGCCAGCCGTGTGAGCCAGGTGTTGTGCCTGACCCGAAGCAGAGGAAGCGCGCCAAGACGCAGCCCAACCGAAGTTCGGAGGAGGCCAAGGCAGCGACGGCCAACTTCCTGGCTAGCGTGCGCCAAGCTCTCCAGGTGCTGCTGGCCACCATGCCAGGCATGGGAAGCGGGAACACGATGGTCATCCCCGCGACACCCACTATGCCGGGCCTCTGACGAAGTGGACGGTTGGCCAACAAGGCGCTTAACTCCACCGTGCGCGCCTCCAAGAAAGGTGAAGTCCTCGTCATGCACATGATGGGGCTGTGCAAGGCGGATGGACAAGCATTGGCGCCGGGGCAACCTCGCCCTCAGCTCGCACCCGTGTTCGGTGCGCCTCTGGATGCTCAGTACTTCGCCTCGCTTCGAGACATATTCCCAGCGGCCAACGCCTTATCCGATGCGGACCTGCTGGCAGCGACCCAAGCTGCTCGGCAAGGAATGTTTGATGAGCCGTAGGATGGCCTGTCGAGAGCTTTCTAAGTTCTGAGTTAGTTTCTTTGGTTGTTTTAGTTGTTTGTATAAGTACGAAGTCATTTTGAACCCGTGTGCGTGTGCCCGGTAGGCCCACGTTGTAAACAATGTTATCTTCTTAATACAAAGATACGCAGCTCTCCTGCGTATTCCCGAAAAAAAAAAGTGTATTGTGGACATCGCAGCACTGCATGTAATGATAAAGAATGTTTTTTTCCTATTTTTTCCTCGAATATGCAAGAGAACTGCGTATCATTGTATTAATAGAAGAAAGTTGTAGTGTTTACAAATGCATTCTTAAATTTAGTACTTGCTAATTTGCAGTGTTAAGAGGTTGAAAAACAATTGCTTGAAAATCTTCAGTAACATGTATAGTACTATTGTCTGAGCAGAGTATATACTTTTTGGTTTTCACAGAGAAACTTTGTGGAAAGCATGGCAGGATATTCAATTCTATGCTACCTACTCCAGGTACAAATCACTCATTTATTGGGAGCATAACTTGCGTAGGATGGAGATTTTTTTCATTGACATCCGCATTTCTAATTGTTAAATCTTTGTATTATGGAATAATTGGATCTATACCATTGAAAGATTACAAAGTTAGATATATACCGTTCACCCCACATGTCGTTGACTCATGTGAACCTCACATGTCAGTGAGATAGCAATGGTATATATCTAAAGTTGCAATCTTTTAATGGTGTATTATTGCTCAAAGTCTAGGAATATTTATTCTTAAATCTCTGTAGTGTTTGCTCGAATTATAGTAATATTTGTTATTAAATCTTTGTATTATTGCTAAAATTTTAGCCAGCCACCCTTCTGCTCTGAAATTGGTTCTGAGATTGCTGTTAGCTTTCTAGAGTAACTGTTCTCTTTCGCTTTTGTACTGTGTGAGACGCTTTGTCGAAACAAGTTTTGTATCAGCAACCAAACAGTCATAGCAAAGGAACTAAGGAATTGTTCTCAAGTCTCAACTCTAGTAAATAGATTCTAACTTATGTCACTAGAAAAATCTCCTGCTTCCTGAGTATATTTATTTCTGTGAGTAGGATGCTATTTTTTAAATTATAAAAAGGCTAATGAGATGGTATGTTGTAAGGAGAATCTCCTACATGAATTGTTGGTTAAAATATTACTAGTTCAAAAGTAATTGCAACAAAAGTTGAAAGGCACAGCCAACTGATTTCATGAGTTGTTTGTCTTTTACTTGCAAAGCAACTGGTCAGAACAATGATCAATTGCTTGTGTATTGTCCAAGCTCATGTTGAGCAATTGAGTAGGTTTACTGGAATTTCAATGCATATGGCCGCAACGTTTAATGAAGTGTGGTTGCCTGATTCTTCGTAAAGAAACTGCATCTCATCTTTTTGCATTTTCAATAGAGGCAGTTTTCTGGTGATTGCTTTTCCCTTTATTATGTGGATGGAAATTAACTCATAGCCTTGTATCCTTTTAGTTTTCATTTTATATGTTGTGCTTAGCACATGGTTGGTGCATTTTGTTAATTTACAGGTCAAAGATCGCCATAACGGGAATCTTCTGATAGATGAGGAAGGACATATTATTCACATTGATTTTGGTTTCATGCTATCCAACTCTCCTGGTGGTGTAAATTTTGAGAGTGCACCATTCAAGCTGACAAGGGAGCTCCTTGAAGTATGACAGCTTATTGTCTAAAATTTATACTGTGTAGTTTAATTCTACAAATGTTTAATCCTCTTCAACTTCTGTGGCTGGAAATTTGCTAGGTGATGGATTCTGATGCAGAGGGAACTCCTAGCGAGTTCTTTGACTACTTCAAGGTATTTGAGTGATAAACTATCTTTGTGCTGTGGCTTATCCAATTTGCATCTGTTTAAATTAAGATTTCTGTTTCTTCAGGTGCTATGCATTCAAGGTTTCCTAACTTGTCGGAAGCATGCAGAGCGCATTATACTTCTTGTGGAGATGTTGCAGGTATTTTTTTTTTATCAAAAGGACCTGGCACGTTTGATGTTAATGCCTGTCTGATGGCATGCGACTATGTTTGCCTTGCACTCAGTACTTTGTGATATATATTAGTATAGAATTGTTGCAGTAGATCGTTCTTCCATGTCTCTATATTGGCTGAAGCTATCCTTGGCACATGCCAATCTTCTTCCAATATTTTCTCATCCAAAAGTAAAGTAGTTTTGTTGCATTCAAACTTCCACTTTTTTTATATTCATCAGTTTGCCTTTTGGTATGGCCTTGTATTATATTTTCCTGCCTCTAGAGTAATGCTTGTTTCAAAATTTTGCCATTTTCCAGCAATACATAAGGCCTCTAGTTTAATGTTGACCCTGTGATTCATGATATTTATTTTCCTGTAATTATGATGCCTAACTGTTTTCTAACTGGCTTTTAGAAACCACCTTCAGAAATTATCTTATACATGTGTAAAATATGCTTTCCCTTACCAGGATTCTGGCTTCCCATGCTTTAAAGGTGGTCCTCGCACTATACAAAACTTGAGGAAGAGGTTCCACTTGAGTCTCACTGAGGAGGTTATTAGCTGACTAATATTTGGAAGTCATCATTTCCGGACTTCTCTTACTAATAGTCTTGCTATGGTTGCAGCAATGTGTATCTCTGGTGCTCTCTCTGATCAGTAGCAGCATGGATGCTTGGCGCACTCGGCAGTACGATTACTACCAGAGAGTATTGAATGGGATTTTGTGACATATGCCCACAGGAGTACCAGACTCTTTCGGAAAATCATTTTCCTTGAATCCTTGGGTCAAACCATGGGATCGCATAGGTCAGTTTGGGCCTGATCTATATGCGCATCCCATCTTGGTTTCTGGGAGTGAACCAGGTAATTGAGCAGTCTTTCCTGTGGTATCGCGCGCATCGGCGGTCAACTATGGGAAACAAAATGGTGCCTGCATTATGTGTTTGATTAGCACCCCTCTGACAGATTTGAGAAGTGTATAGTATCGGCAGTTATCTAGTTAGTGCTTCGTGCTAGGAGGTTGCGACTCGGTGGAGCTCTATTTGTGTATGGGAATTTGGAACCCGAGCTGCATCGCTGTACAGACTGTTGATTGACGTAGCTTGGACAGGATGTAGGAGATTACCGAGCCATACTTTCAGCAAACAAGTGTAAATTATAGGCATATTGGGAGCTGAGGATGCTCTGAAGACAAGATTAATTGTGCTTCTGGAATTGTTACCCCGATATCCTTCGGCATCTCTATAGCACCAGAGTCCCCGATATCCTTCGGCATCTCTATAGCACCAGAGTAGATGATCTGCTTGCTGCATTTGTAAATTACCATTACTGTACAGGGCCCACACAATAGGAGCTTTCCATTATTTTTGGTGTTCATTGGTTAAGGTTATTCCTTTTCTTGTGGGTGTTCCAAGAAACATCTAGGTGCTAACTTGTTAGCAGTATGATCTATTCTTTTTATGCTTCTACACATTGCAATTCTGAATTCCTTGTACTTCCTATTGCCAAGGATCGTTTGTGTCAAATTGAAAACATAATCTAGCAATATACATTTCCTCAATACATGAGAGGCCAATATTGTATTTCTTTACTACTCCCTCTGTTTCAAAGTACTTGTCGCTGTTGAAAATTTTGACCATTCGTCTTATTCAAAAAATTATCGCAAACATATAAAACGATAAATCAAGCTTAAAATACATACAACATTAAAATATATAGTAAACAAAATAAATTGTATTTGCATAATTTTTTGAATAAGACGAATGGTTAAAGTTGCAGAAAAAAGTTAATGGCGATAAGTATTTTGAAACGGAGTGAGTACTTTAGTAAAAAGAACGTTATGTAGTCTGCAGTGTCGTCGAGGCTTGCTGTGTATGGGCCAGAAGAAAACAGGGTAGGTGACTTCGCCCATTACCTTACACAGTTGGGCCTTGTGGGAACTTCGCCCAGTCACTTACACAACTGGGCCTTCTAACTGTTGTAAAATGGAGTGAATTGATTGATTGAGAGGGGGTGGACCCCACTATTTATGTACAAGGAAGGGGCACGCAGGCACCCTTTCGCGAGGAGAGGACACGCCCGTACGGGAGACACACCCGTACGGGAGGCGGTTGCCTCTTCCCTAATTACTCACTAATGACTATCTTATTTACATTATTAAGCTAATAATCATCACTAATATTTCTTAACACTCCTTGATCAATAGCTTCATGATGTATTGATGTAATTTGACTTCAATCATCCTTGGATATCATCTTGTAAAACTCCTCCAAAAACCCTATGGGGAAATCTTAAGGAGAAACCAATTTGTGTGTATATGTCACTAAAACTCCTTTAAACCCAGTGGGAAAATATTAGGAGAAAATGATATGGCATTATTGTCTCATTAGATACTTGTATGAGAAAACCTTTGGTAAGGAAAAACTCATCAATAAGTCTAGAGAATAATGATCTGAGGATCATGTTTGAATATCCTTCTCCAAAACCTAATAGGAAAATATGAGAAGGGATTTTATATCTCCTTAAAAACTCTTATAGAGAAAATGGAAGATATGACATAGAATATGTCTTGTATACCACCCTTAAAATCTCAATGGAAAAATTAGGTGATATGAGATATGATTTTGTATTGACATTGCCTCATTAAAACCTTTTATGAGAAACCTTGAGGAAAACTCATATAGGAAAAAGAGTACAATAATCAAATGATTATATATATAGGTTATATCAAAAAGAGTCTCCCCTGATTCTTGCAAATCTTTGAGTTGTCTGATACCAATCCCAGAAACGTATTTCTGGAATAAGGATGTTGGTAATGATTTTATGAATAAATCTGCAAGATTATCACAAGATTTAGTTTGCAAGATTTCTATCTCTCCTACCTTCTGTAGTTGATGAGGATAGAATAATTTAGGAGCCATATGTTTTGTAAGATTGCTCTTTATATAACCTGCTCTCATTTGTGCAATACAAGTAGCATTATCTTCATACATTATGGTAGGATTCATGACTGAACTTATACCACATGATTGTTGTATGTGCTTAATCATTCTGCGAAGCCATACACATTCACGTGATGTTTCAAATAATGCAATTATTTCAGAATGATTTGTGGATGTGGCTATTAGAGTCTGTTTTGATGACTTCCATGAAATAGCCGTTCCACCATGTAAGAATACAAAGCCTATCTGAGATCTGGCTTAATGGGGATCAGATAAATAGCCAGCATCTGAATATCTAATTAATGTTTTATCTTGGTTAATTTTGTAAAATAAGTCAAGATCTATAGTGCCAATGAGATATCTGAAGATATTCTTAACTCCCGCCCAATGGCGTAGTGTTGGAGCAGCGCTGTATCTAGCTAGCAAGTTTACCGCAAATGCAATATCAGGCCTGGTGCAATTTGCGATATACATCAACACTCCAATGGCACTGAGATATGGAACTTCTGGTCCCAATACCTCTTCATCTTCACCCTTAGGTCTGAATTGATCCTTATCAATTTCAAGAAAGCGTATGACCATAGGTGTTTTGGATGGATATGATTTATCCATATTGAATTTCTGTAGAATCTTTTGGATATAAGCAGACTGGTGTACTAAAATCCCTGTTGGGAGGTGCTCAAGTTGCAAACCTAAGCAAAATTTGGTTTTACCCAAATCTTTCATTTCAAATTCCGTCCTAAGATGGTTGCGTGCTTCATCTATATCTTGTTGAGTCCCAATGATATTGAGGCCATCAACATATACAGATATAATACAAAATCCAGTTGAGGATTTCTTGATGAATACACATGGGCAATCATCATTGTTGGAAAAACCCTTCTGAAGAAAGAATTCCTTTAGTCGGTTGTACCACATTCTTCCCGACTGTTTTAAGCCGTATAATGACTTTTGAAATTTTACACAATACATGTTGCGTGAATGATTCTTGTTCGGGATATCACTTCCTTCCGAAACTTTCATATATATATATATATAATTCCGTACCCGAGCCACCATCCGCACCCCGTCGCGTCGCCCTGCTCAGGCTGTCCGTTCCCCGGATCCAGGTTTTGTTTTTCCCCTCCGCGCAACCATCTTGGGGTCCGGTTCGCAGATTCACCATCTCCCCGAGACCCGTTTCCAGCTCTCTGGTTTTTTCTCAAGTCCGCCCGACCGGTTTCGCAGTGCACGTGTGTGTGCCGTTCAGTTTTTTGATCTTGGTATTTGCCGGACATGTGACGGAGATTGCCTTATGCGAAATAAATTTAGTACTAGCCGTGAGAATTTTTTAATAAAAAATCTCATGCCCGGTCCTTTGTCCTTTCTCACCCATGGCCAACAGTACGGCAGTAGCTAAATATGAGCATAATCAGTAACCGAGTTCTTCATTTTTTACAAAAAATGAGACACCAAAGTACAAATTATTGTTTGTTATGTACATTGTACGAGAGATTAACAAAACCAACAAAAGATATCTTCGACCGCTCACTAGACACTACTCCCTCCGTCCCTATATGACGGTCGCTAGGAACTCGCGCCTGTGAGGCGAGTCCGGTTCCCGAGCGACCATGAAAGCGGGACGGAGGGAGTATGCAAGAAGTCAGCTAAGGAGACCCTGTTATTTTCACATTTCTAATTTTTCGTCTCCTTAGTCATTGGAGACGCATTTTTAGCAACCTACATCTCCAAGGACCCTCTCATAGTGCCTCTAAATTTAATCATCCACCCGGCACAAACTCACATGCAGGCAAATGGAAATTCAAAAGCGGCCGCAATGATCTTCGAACGCGACTCCAGGCTCTAGCACGTGCACTCTCCGGCCAGCAGCACTTCTTCGGGACTCCAGCATTCCTGCGTGTGCGATTTCCGGCAAGTAAGGAACTCCAACATGTGCAATAACCAGCAAGCAGTCCTCACGACCTGCCCTCTGCACAAAATACAAACATGATTGACATTAAACTTAATTCCAATCCTCCCCTTTGACGCTATCCTTGAAATGAATTATGCATTTCATGAATGAAACAAGAGTTCAGTTGAGCACACACAAAGGTAATGTCTGACCATTCTCTGTTTTGGTTTAGAGGAAGCTGCCTTCAAATCTAACCTCACTGTCGGCTTCTTTGTTGAGTGACTATCCATTTCCGAAGGCCAGGGATGTTCTTCTGATCACAATCTAGAACCAACTGCAGAATGAGTGTACAGATTAAGTGATTAGTTTCATCTGCATGCAGTACAGAAACATGATTACAAATGTGCAACAACATGACGTTTAGCATATAGCCATCATGCATTTTTGCAGACAAAGGAGCGCTGAAGAAAAACAGTATATCTAAAGCTAGCCATTTTTCTAAGGTATTTTAAGCATAGAGCATCATCAAAACGAACAATATGAAGTGTTCCTGCTAAAGATTAAGTAATTCCATTATGTAGTTAGATTTGCTCAATTTTTCCAGTAAGATTCCACTCACTTTGTATTGTTAGTTGTGACATAGCCAATATCAATCATCAATGAAAAACTGGCTTTTTAACGAAATTGCCAAAACATACAGGCACACCATAAGCATTTACGATAAAAACAAGGCATACAGATCTGGCAACCCATAGTATGACGAAGCACAATGGCAAGTCCAAAATTAAAATTTGCATTGCACAACCTGATCATTATATCTTGGGTGAGCGCATGGCAGTGAGGAGCGACAGCATTATCTCTGCTGGCTGGGTGCTGATGAGGACAGGCAGCTGGAAATTAGGATGAACCTGTACTGCCATCATGCTTTCTTCTGAAGTCTGATCATCCATCTAGCATTAAAACGAGCACTCACACCTGTGTATGAATCTGCAAGGAAAGACCAAACAAACAACTTCATCAGGAATTAGTCATGAACGATGTACTCTTTATCTGTTGAACATGAATCCATTTCAGAAACACACATGAATGGGTTAAGTGCAATTTTGTTCAGACCTGGAAAAACATTGAGCTGCCAAAAAAAATACTATAATGCTAAATCTAAGTTACTATCTCACGCACATGTCAACCACAATCATCTTTCAAGATACTGGAAGGTTCAATATGAGTATACCATTTGTGTTGTCAACCACTTTAGCATCAGTATTACTTGGGCTTCTTATACTTCTAGCCTCAGGTAGCTTTGGACGACCACCTGCAATAATCTTCATTTCATCAGCATGTAATAAGCATTTATTATTTCGAGGAAGGATTTTTAGATACAGACAGGGCTATAACCTACTACACTTGTAAAAGATGGTAATTGTTTTTCGGAGACCATCTGCGGATAACATCTTTTTACAGGTGCCGTTAATTAAAAAGTGTGCTATCCCAGGCATTCTTGTCTCTAGAACTGTTATCATTATCTACGGCTTGTGATGTATATTCCCACTATCATACGTATAAGCAATTTTTTTACCATGCCAGGCTAGCTAGAAAAGCACTTGTTTAGGTACATAATTAGAAATGCTTACATTTTTATGGAAAGTGTGTGTATATAGAACTGTATTGGTTGCTTGTGTATCCAGATGTCGCTGAATTTTGGTACTGTTAAAGTACTAATGGACTTAAACAAATCATGGCCATCAACTCAGGCAAGGCAAACAAGCAAAGCAGGGGGGATTGTATGCTAATTGACTGAAAACACCAGCAGGTCTGCCGACAGACCCACACCCCACCACGAACCCACCCCCAAGGCAAACACTCTACAGAAAAATGATCATTGGTAATAAATTGCTTGGTTGAGGAGACAATCGGGAGCAAAAAGGGAGGCAACTATGTCCCGAAGCAATATAGACCAATAACAACCTGATTGTGTTTTTTGCTAACAGGAGTTATGATAATATTACTAACAGAGGACTGAAAATAGGCTTAACCCTGCTAGGTGTTAGTGAACATGGGATTGTTACAAACTGCGGATAACCTTGTAAAAAAGAGAACAATTTCCTATGTTTCTACAACAAGTTCAGGAAATGAGTGGAAGACTTATATCCTTACAAAGTTAATGGACAATGCAATTAAGAAAACATGCACTTCATGGTGACAGAAACTCACTGCCTGATCTCTCTCGATCCATAGCTTATCTCTGCACACAATCAAACAATTACACATGCAGGTAGGTTCGCCACCAAGACAGCAACTATTCAGCTAACAAAAACTTAAGAACTTTCAGGTTCAGACTTGGAATACATTTGCTTTTTATACAGATTAGAACACAAAATTCTGCCGAAAGCATTGCAATTACTATAGTTTAGTGTCTTAGGCAGCCATGGCAAATGACAATATCAAGAGAAACAATATTGCATTCCGATCATATGATACAAGGTTCATAGATCAGCATACATGTTCGAAATTGCAAATAATTTATACTTTCAGATATTTTTATACAATCTCACCTGCGAGAATAATCATTAGTCCATTCCAACTTGATGTGACTTAAAAGCACCATGGTTGGACTCGGAAGGACAGAGTAGTGAAAGAACCTGCACTCCAAGTTCCTATTCAATCCAAATGCGTAGAAGCTTCAATTATTTTATTTCCTTGCAGTTTTCATTAGATAATTGAAAGTCTAAACTGAACTATCCATAAGCAGAAGAATGGCACTACTCTACTTGTATAAGTTAACGTGGTTAGACAAAAATCCTACAGACAGGAAACATCTCAAAGCTTGGGCTTAAAGTGCACCAGAGCTTACAGTGCTCAACTGTGTAGAGATGCCTCATGGAACTGGGAATGCATCCAAGTGCACACAAAGTCAAAAGAACATGTATGAAAGCAAAGAAATTTGAAAGCTATAGCATACCCAAAGTAGAGAAACTCAAGGATATGTACTTTGTTGTCACCAGAGCAATTAGTGTCAGATGACAAATTATTTAAGCTAAAGTGATTAAAGTTCAGAACAATAATGATTAAACTACAATGTTACGTGCAGAAGTGAACTGGAATTTGCATCACCAATTGTGCTTGCTAATTGAACTCAATATCCATTCCTCATTGAACTCAGCATCCAACTCCTCTGAGAAATTCCCCTGGAAACAAAACACAGAATGAATGGCGATGACCGAATTGAGGATACAAGATAGCAACAGGAACACATAAAAAAACAATTTTCGATGGCAGACACACAACTACCTCAAAACAGCACAGGAATGAATAAAATGACCCACGGGCTGGAACCGTGCATGCATCACCATCTCCACATGAACATTCCAACGAACAATTGATACCCGCAGCATCAGCAGGCCATCTGAGTCGCAGAAAAATGCAGGATGGCCGATTCCAAGAAGTCAATGAGGATACCCCTGCTGCAACGCAGAAAAATGCCGAAGCAATGTCTGTCCGATGCCGCCTAGAAGGGGGCAAGCGCATCCTGGAACGACGAGGGGTACGACAGTGGTTCAGATCGGAAATCGAGAGAAACCTAGGCAGGTTGAATCAAAGGGGTACCTCACGCAGCTGGAGGAGGCGCCGGCCGATGGCAACGAGCTACGTGTTCTCCACCGACCAGAGCTGGAGATGGCGGAGGCCGATGGTGAGGAGTTGCGCGTTCGTCGCCGCACCGAGCTGGAGGATGACCGGGGGCGCAGCGACGGAACGGGGTGGCGAGCAGGCGAGGGTCCGGGTAGCAGGTGGGCGGGGCTTGGGCGGCGGCGGATGAGGAACGGGGCGCAGGAGGACGGGGGCGTGCGCGGCGGCGGTGGCAGAACAGGGCGCGGGAGGACGGGCGCCGTGGGCGGTGGCGGTGGGAGATGGAGTGGGATGTGGGATGCAGATCGATGTGGGCCTCAGGAAAACTGCAGATCGATGTGGGATGCACGATGTGTTTTTTTAGAATGGGATGCACGATGTGTAACGACGTGGGGAGGACCGGTTGAAGAAAAACCATAGGGGGTGCGGCGCACCGGGACGGCGCGTGGTGCGGTCGGCTCGGGTATGGAATATTATTCCATACCCAGGGTATAGAATATATGTACCCTATATATATATATCCGAATCTAGTGACCCATATAGATATGCTGTCACTACATCCATGAGATGCATGGATAGACCTTTTTTGCTGCCAATGATATTAGATATCGGAATGTTATACCACTTATAACTGGAGAATATGTTTCATCAAAATCGATGTCAGGTTTCTGCATGAACCCTTGTGCTACAAGTCTCGCTTTGTATCTCATCACCTCGCTGTTTTCATTCCTTTTATGGACGAAAATCCATTTTGATCCCACAGGAAAAATATGACGAGGAGTAGGCATCACTGCGGAGAATACCTCTCGTTTCTTGAGAGAGTCTAATTCTGCCTTAATTGCTTCCTTCCATTTGACCCAGTCAGAGCGCTTGATGCACTCTACCATGGACTTAGGTTCTGGATCAATGCAAAGTTCACTTGCAATCTTAGTGGCAAAGTAAATGTCGACATTTGTAGTTTTTCTATTGTATGATTCTCCAGAATCAATATAATTAATGGAAATTTCTTGTGCCCCTTGTGACTCATCATGATTTCCCACAATGATAGAGTCCGGGTCTTCCGATGTCCCAGCACTTATATTATTTTGTGCACTTGTGCTAGGTATGTGATGTATCTGTTGAACATCCATATTATTTGGATTTATAATATCCAATTAGTGTCTATCAACTTGATGTTGATCTGCATTTACTGCTGTGGAAGTGACCTTCCTTGTTTTCCGCGGAGGCTTTTGTATAGCCTTATCCTTTGTTGTAGTACCTCTCCCCCTCTTATTTTGATTTGGAAGTTCTTGAGTAGGAATTTCTACTCTTTCTGGTACATTTGCAGCAGGATTATGTGATTTTGTGACACCTTTATAGTCTGTAAATGCTTCTGGCAGATTATTTGCAATGTTTTGCAAATTGATAATTTCTGAACTTCACATTCAGATTCTATAGTACGTGGATCATAGGATTGGATACCAGTGGTATTCCAATTTATTTCCTGCCATTCTGTTTGGTACTTGTCTCCCCCTAGTGCCGGGAAATTGTCCTCATCGAAGATGCAATCAGCATACCGGGCAGTGAATAAATCCCCTGTAACGGGTTCGAGGTACTTAATGATTGACGGTGATTTGTACCCCACATATATCCCCAATTTTCTATGGGGGCCCATTGATGTACGCTACGGTGGTGATATCGATACGTATACAGCGCAACCGAATTTTCGCAGATGGGAAATACTTGGTTGATTTCCACGTACTAACTGCAATGGGGAAACCGTGTTGTATGCAGTAGGTCTTATTTGAATTAAATCAGCGGCGTGTAAGACCGCGTGACCCCAACATGATGTTGGTAGATTGCAATTCTGTAGTAATGGTCTAGCAATTAACTTTATTCTCTTGATAAGAGATTCGGCTAATCCATTTTGTGTATGTACATAAGGAACAGAATGTTCCACATTTATGCCTAGAGCCATACAATAGTCATTGAAGGCATGTGAAGTAAAATCAGCGGCATTATCCATCCTGATGGTTTTAATAGCATATTCATGATGATGTGCTCTTAATTTGATAATTTGAGCAATGAACCTTGCAAAAGCATGGTTTCTTGTAGACAATAAACATACATGGGACCATCTAGTAGATGCATCAATAAGTACCATGAAGTACCTAAATGGTCCAGTTGATGGATGAATAGGACCACAAATATCTCCTTGAATGCGTTCAAGAAATTGTAGTGGTTCAGCCTTTATTTTAGGATAAGAGGGTCTTAAAATTAATTTTCCTGTGGCACATGCGGTGCACACAAAGTCTGATGGCTTGGGAAATTTTGAAGTATTTAATTTGTGACCAATTGAATTGCCGATAATTTTTCTCATCATCCCTATGCCGGGATGACCAAGACGATCATGCCAAATGTTGAAGACATCAAGATTTTGAAAAATTACCTTGTATACAACATGTTGTATGGGTTTGATGTATGTGTAATACAATCCTGATGCTAGTGAAGGAATTTTCTCAAGCAATCGCTTGCAATATCCGTCATGTTTAGTGATGAAGAGATATTCATCTTTGTTGTCACTATTTGTTTCCACATGGAAACCATTGCGACGGATATCTTTGTAACTCAATAGGGTACGAGTTGAATCGGGATACAGGAGTGCATCCTTAATTACTATTTGAGTATAGATAGGGAGAACAATTGTGGCTTGTCCTGAACCAACAATTATAGCATCGCGGCCCGCGATGGTTGTGACATTTCCTTTACTCTTTTTGAGAGTTTGGAAATATTTAAGTTCTCTGAGTATGGTGTTGGTTGTGCAACTATCCACCAAACAAAGTTCTTCCTCCATTTGGATTGTCCCCGTAGGATAATCCTGGGAGGGAGGCCGGCGTCGCCGGCGAGGCCCTCTGGCCTGTTCTTGCGTGCGTGTGTGTCAGTGTAACACCCTAATTTTCAAAAAATTGGATTTTAATAAAATTTATTAGCAACCTTTAATTTTCTCTTAAGGACTATAAGGTTTTCTTTAATTTCTTTTAGGCATTTAATTATTTTCAAAATAAAATAAATTAATCATAGGAGTTTAATGTTGCATACATGCTGATGCATTGCTTTTGAGTGTTTGAATTCAAATTTGTATTTGAATTCATTTGTTTGTTGCTTTAAAAAAAATAGAAAACCTTTTCTTTTTATTCCTTTCCCTTCCCCTCAGTTCTGGCCTGTGTTCGCTTTGAGCCCAAACGCCCGAAGTCCGGCGGTGCCCCTTCAGCTTCTGTGCCCGGCCGCTTCTGCACCTTAGCTTGCTGGCCCAGCTTCGCAGTTGTAGCCCGCGAGCCAAGTCTTCTGCCGCCCCCACAGCTCTTCGGCCTAGCTCGCCTTTGCACCACAGCAACCGGCCCAGCCTAGCATCTGGCCCAGCTGCAGCCCGCGTGCGCGCCCGCCTCCGCAGCCGCTGACCGGTGGCCCCCACCTGTCATCGCCTTCCTCCAGCCGTCCCCGACCCGGACTCCCCTGCGCCGCCGAATCCGTGCCGCGCGTGCCTCCCTAAGCTTTGCCCGCACGCCAAGGCGTGGCCCTACCCCTTTAAAAGCGGCCGCCGCCACCCCTAAGCCCTCACCCTAACCCTAGCCGCCACCGGAGCTCCCGCGCTGACGCCCGAAAACCCTAGCCGCCGCCGAGCTTCAATCCACCTCACCGCCGCCTCTCCGCCGTCGAGGAGCACCTCGGGAGCTTCGCCTGGACGTGAGGAAGTCGCCGGAGTTGCTTGTTCGCATCGCCGACTCCTTCATCGCCGGAACG
Source organism: Cenchrus fungigraminus (assembly GCA_036936925.1). Taxonomy (NCBI): domain Eukaryota; kingdom Viridiplantae; phylum Streptophyta; class Magnoliopsida; order Poales; family Poaceae; genus Cenchrus; species Cenchrus fungigraminus. The sequence goes on along the minus strand of CM072774.1, from coordinate 95,161,149 downwards.
CGCTCGCCGGAGATCCACCACCGCCGTCGTCCACCTTTTCGAGCTTCTCGCTGTCGACGTCGCCTGTAAGCTCGCATCCTTGCCCTAGTTGAGTTCCGTATGTCGTGCGCACCATCTTGGTGAAGTCTGTGCGTCGAATCGTGCACTCCAGCTCGGATTCGCGTGCGCCGGCGAGCCCGCTGTAACACCCCGGATTTCTGAGGAATAGTAACCATCCTATTTAGTGGAGCTAATCATGCTTATCAACATTGTTGACTTGGTTAAATACCCACACATGGGTTAAATCCCTAAAAACCAAAGTCAACCGCCTAGAACCCTAGACCTCGCTGCAGTAATCTAGCGCGTTCTCAAAATTTTGCATAAGCACTTCAAAATCGGCCAATAAGAAAGTTGTCCAGTTTTTCATGGGACACATTTAATCTAATTGGCAGCATTTGAGATTCGAAGTGAAAAAGCCTCAAAACTTCAGTCAACGCTTAAACTATCGGTTTGACCAGGCTGAGAAAAACAACAACTTGGAGTGTAAATTCTAGCTAATCGAGACAAAATTTCATATGTCGCCCTTTGTAAAAGTTGTAGGTGGTACTTCAATCTACAACTTTTGTTTTTGGCGGATTTAAAGTTTAGTTTGAAAATTTTTAGTTTGAACCGGTCAACCCACCCTTCACTGAAATAGGCTGGCGCCCGGCGCTCCAGAGCGGCGCCCTCGCGCGCGACGTCGCGCCGACGCAGCGCCCCGACGTCCGTGCCCCGGCCGTCACTTCGGTGGGCCCCACGTCACGCCGTCACCTCCACTTGCCACGTCGACCTCCAGAAACCACGCGCCACCCCCGGTTTCACCCTCCTCTCTCCTCTCCCCTCCGCGAAGCCCGTCGACACGCGCCGGCCATCGCCGCCGCGGGAGCTCGATGCAATGCACGCCGGGAGGGGAAGGTCAGCGGCGCCGTCGACCCGTCTCATCACCGCCGCCGTCAGCTACTCGTGCCGCGCCACCTCCCGAGCTAGGCCCTCGAGCGCCCTACGCGCTACCGCCGCCTAGCTGCCACGCGCCACGCCGCCATGCGCCGTCGCCGCGGACGCCGAGGCCGGCACTGGCCCACAACTGCACGGGCGGGCTTATCCTTTCCCAGGGAGTCTTGGACCCTCCTCCAAGCCGCGCCGCCTATAAAAGGAGCCACCAGTGCGCCCGCGTGGACTTTCCCCCTTTCCGCCGTCCGCCATTGCGCCGCCGCCATGGAGCTCGCTCGCCCGAGCTTCGCCGCCGCCGGCTGACCCACCTAGCACCTCCCCTAGTCCCCGTGGAAGCTTCCCCGAGACCCACATTGCTCTGTCGTGCCGCGAATTCGCCGGAGTCCGAGCCACCGCGGCTGCAGCACCGCCCCCTTCGCCGTCGGCGATCACCGGAGCTCTCCCCGTCGACCCCGTCACCACCAATCGATCTCTGGTGAGCATACACTCCACCCTAGCTAGTCACCCGACCAAGTCCGGCCGCCGGCGAGCTGCCGGCGAGCTCCCCTGAGCCGCCAAGGGCAGATCTGTGACCACTGAAGTTTTTGTAGGGGCTTAGCTGTAAGATTCCAGGGGCTATATTGAAAAAGGGATCTATAGATCTAGGTTTGAAATCTGAGATCTTGTAAAATCAACCATAAATCACAGAAAAATGCTAAAAATGCAAACTCAATTTTGTTGTGATCCTTATGACCAGGAGCAACTTTTATACAAAGGAAGTTTTCAAATTTCTGAGTAGTTTTTAAACTAATTCAAATTGATCAGTTTGGCTAGATTTGAAATAATTCAAATTCCAGAAGTGATCTGTTGCCAAATTTTGGATATGTTGCTTATTTTGACATGTATGATCTCTGGTAGAAAGATGGCACTTAGTTATCATGTGTATCTTTATTTATGATTTATTTTTCATGTATGCTAGTGCCTCTGTTTTTGAATTTTATAAATTAATCTTTTTATCAATTCATGTCAACCTTTTTGCCACAGCTCTGCTTCATGATGATGTACCCCTGTTAAACAGTATGCATGATTTTGACATGTTTAGCTTAGCCAAATAAATTGCCATGGTTTATTAAGGTTTTATTCATGAGTGTAGCTCCTTTAAGATTCTTTGCTGAGTAAGTGCATATCTCTGGTAGTTATGCTGCCTTTTAGCCCTGTGTGAAGTTTCAGTTCAAAAGGATGTATATTTATTTATGAGTGATTTATTTTTCATATGCTAGGCATAGTTTTGTGTGTTTTTTTCATGTTAGCACTAGTCGAGGATATAAGTTGGTTTTTGGGCAGTGGCTTGCTCCATGTATCAAGTTCATGGCTGAGATGTGTTTTGTTTAGTTTATATTTATAATTATTGACATAAACTTTTGGAAGCAAATCACACTCAATAAATGGAATAAATGGAAAACTCACCATCACCTTCATGCCATGCAAGTTTAAATGATTGAAGTTCACCAAATTGAATCCCGAGGCAGCAACCTGTCCTTGGTGAAGTAAATTAGTTGAACGATAATAAATATGTACACAGTCACTATCGACGAAAGGAATTTAATAAGCTTCAACACATCAATAATTTCCGGAAGAGTATGCTGAATATATTAACCCTCATAATGGTTTTGGTCAACCAATACACCTCATTGTTGTCATTAAATTCAGAATTGAATTTATGTTAGTTTGAACACACCAATCTCATGCATATGCATATCGTGTAGAGCTACCGGACGGAAACTATGAACTAGTGCCGGAAGCTGACGAGGACCTCGCTAACGCAGGAGTGAACGCAGTGGAAGTGCAACAAGGCCCGGACCAAAGTTCGGAGGATTTCACCACTGACTGTGCTAGTGAAGGCAAGCACCGAAGCATTTTCCCAATTTCTAACTTCTGCAATTATATATATGGATGCTTGTGCATTTACGTTCAGGAGTTGAAATGAAACCCTAGTTGCATGATCCTAGGTTCCCATGCTCTTCTACTAGTATGATAGGACGATAGTTGCCATGCTCTAAGGACCCGGTAAAAGTCGAGTGAAATCCTTCACTCGCGAGCTATAGGTTCTTATGTTGGAATCATAAGATTTAATCGGATATGTTCATGTGGTAAGAGCTTGGGATCGGCTCCGGTCAGTGGGTGTCACTGGTTAAGCTTTTGAACGTACTAAACATTTGTCGGGAATGGGACCGATAAGCTTAGTACCTTCAGGAATCGGCAAGGGAACTTGGACTACTAATCTTGGGGAGGGCCCCCGTGTTCTAGGCCACGCGGTACATGTGCTTGGTTGGGCGGCGGAGTCCGTGACCTTCCCGCCTTGTATCAAGACTGTGAGCTCTGCTCCCGAACCGAGGAATGTTGGGAACTGCCTGGTTGGTGCATGCCCCACCCCCTTGGTTTCTTTGTCTTTTTGGGGTGTGCATCTCCCGTGTGTTTAGGTCCACCTTGCAAGGTTAATAATCGATCGATCGTCGGCCTCTCACCGTTATCCGGGACTGCTTAACCATACAGCTCATTTCCCTTTATGATGAAATTGAGAATTAATTTGGATATTGCTTAATTGTGTTGCACAACTTTGCTTGCAGTAGTTGCCAATCTAGTAATGATTAAACCACTAGAATTGTGAGCTAAAACTTGAAAGTAAGGACATACTCTTTGTTGCTTTTCAGCAAAATAAACCACTAGCCAAAAAGCCTTTCATGTCTAGGGGTTCGGTGAATAATATCACCGTCGGATAAGTCTTGCTGAGTATTAGTATACTCAGTCTTGCTGTTGTTGATGTTTACAGGTGATGTGAATGATGGGTTTCCATGCCCTGGACCGTTCCCACCCGATTGGGAGATCGAGTGGGAGGAGGATAGTGCTTAGTGACATCTCGGATGGCCTCCTTGGATGTCACTTACGACATGTAGTATTTTATTTCTGCTGTGTGTATTAAACTCTGAACCATTTACTTTTATGCACTGAACTCGGTTTGTAATAAAATAACCCTTAAGGGAATTGATGTAATATAATTTGAGATGATGTAATCTCTGGACTCGCCTTCGTGTGAGTTTTGATGTATGAATGTTGCGATCCGGGTTACTCGTGATTTACCGGGCTTGACCCGGCAAAGACGACAGATTAACTCTGTGTTATCGCTTAATGACCAAAAGGAGTGGTTTATGCGATAATATGGAGTTAATTTCGGCGGTTCTGTCACACCCGCCGCCTAGCGCCGCTGCTAAACCCGTCACCGCCGGCCAGTCGTCGCTGCCTGCCGCATGTGCGCGATCGTGGCCGTCAGATCTCGATCTGACGGGTCAGATCTGTTTTGACCAGGGTCAAACGCCGGTCAACCCGAGCAGCCCTGGCAGTTTTGCAGTAAAGCCCTTGCGTTCTTTAGATTTGCAAGCCGGTCCTCCCGCAGTATAAGTTTCCTTACAGATAGGTCCTGTTTTCTTCGTTTTAACCCTGAAGCTCTAGTTTTCTTGCAATTAGGTCCTTGTATCTTGTTTAGGCCGTATCTTAGTCGTTTTAGCTCCGTTTTTAGCGTTCTTTATGTCCACGCGATCGTCTCGACGAGTAGATTAGTTTTCTGTTGTTTTTGTCTCTGTTTGCTATGATTGGTGTTCTGTTTCTTAATTAATTGTATTGTGTGCTTGTATGTTATTGTGTGGAGCGTAGTGAACGATCAATTCGTGGAGTACGCTGCCGTTGAAGATCAAGAAGGCTTTGAGCAGCAGCACACTTGGGTTGAAGGCAAGTCCTTGCTGCATTCCCTCTTGTCTTATGACAACATGCATTTTAATTACACAATTATTTACTTTTCGCTTGCATTAATGTGATGGGACCCATGTTTAAGGTGTGACTAGTGTTGTATACCCTTTGCCTTGATCAACCGGGTTTTACTTTATGTTGGGTAGTTTTGCTAGAGCATACTTTGGGTGGTTTAATGGAACAATCTTTAATCTTGATCTATTTTATGCTATTCATTCATGTTATACAAGAACACTATGCTTGTAATCGGAACATGGAGAACCACCCAGGAAAACAGTACAACCACAAGACATATGGCTCTGTCTTGGCCGAGTAATTAGAGACTCTAGTTTGGGGTAATCTTACCGTAAGGGCAAGGGGCTCATAGGTTGTGCGATGGCTTGTCCAGCCAAGTGGTACGCCACTTGGGGGAGGGTTCATCCCCTTATGGGGAAACCTTAGCGGGTTACCACTTATTAGGGAATCTTTGTAAAGGCCTCGTAGCGTCCCTATGCAACCACACCTCGGTAGTGTGGTAATGTGCCTACTTTTGCACAGCGTGGTTGGGTCCAAAACTCTTTTGAGCTTTTACGCGACTTGTGGTGAAAGTGTACAACCTCTGCAGAGTGTAAAACTAACTAGTTAGCCGTGCTCACGGTCAAGAGCGGCCTGGACCCTCACATGATTAACTCTATGGAAGATGGAACTTATAAACTTGTGCATTACATTTTATGGTTCTTATTATGCATCTTTTAAGTGGGTTTTGGTATATACTTACACTTGTTAGTAATAGTTGCTTAATAAAACTTGACCAACTAAAATGCGGAACTGCTTTGTAACCACAAGCCTTCCACCATAAAGCCTTGCGTGTTGTTATAGTATCTTTCCCTTGTTGAGTACGACATGTGCTCATGCTTGTTGTTTTATATTGCATCTACACAACCCGACTGCTGCTCAGACGGACGTTTTGAGGATTACCCTGGTGGATTCGACGAGTTCTAGGTGTTCGCTCCTTCAGTCAGGTTCATGTGGAGGACATCCGCGTTTACTTTTTCCGCTGCTAGCTACTCGGTGTGTTAGATTAAAGACTTTCGGTCATGTAATAAAGTCATAATGCTTCCTTTACGCTTTTGGCACTGTTTTTGGTATTCACTGAGTCGACGCATGTGTGTAACTTGATCCTGGCGCACATGTGTTTTATGCATTCGGATTTGTCCTTAAATCCGGGTGTGACAGTCAGAGCAAAGTGCCGATAACGTGTTGTAAAATGGAGTGAATTGATTGATTGAGAGGGGGGGTGGGCCCCACTATTTATGTACAAGGAAGGGGGACGCAGGCACCCTTTCGGGAGGAGAGGACGCGCCCCTTTCGGGAGGAGAGGACGCGCCCGTATGGGAGAGACACACCCGTACGGGAGGCGGTTGCCTCTTCCCTAATTACACACTAATGACTATCTTAATTACATTATTAAGCTAATGATCATCACTAATATTTCTCAACACTAACAAGGCTTCGTTTGGCGATGTAAATTAACATTTAGACCTTTTCTATACCTTAAAGAAAAGGAAAAGCTAGCTCCACCATGTGATTTGGAACTCCTTGTCACAAATTTTGTTTCACCCCCACCCTCCATAGAGGGTGGGTCGGTGGCGGCAGGTGTTAGACATTTCTTAACATCTCTACTAGGTTTGAGTGTTTCCAAGAACAGCATCAGAAATGCCCATTGATATTTCGAATGTAACCATCGAAGACGGACTTAGGATTCATCCTGATAGCAACGCTAGAAACACCCACGGGTGGTAATCTTGGGCGTGGTTATGCGTCCCTTTGGCGACACATGCACATCTTGTCACGCCGTTTATGTACTTCAGATTTTTTTCCATGGAGATTCGACGGTTTCCCGTGCCACCTTGGGTAAATCTACATGCATGCAAAAAAAACAAAATTATGACAACAATGCACATGCAAAAGCATTTGAAACTTAAAAAAGCCATAAATCTTTAACCAGACATCAAAATTAAATTCTGATTGCACCACTGAATTTTTGAAAATAAAAACTTCATAACAAGATCCACTTGATGATATTTTGACAAACTTATTTATTTATTTTTTAATCTAGGTTTATGTTTTCTAAGTGGCAATAACCGTGAAACAATTTTTACAAACACGCAGAGCAACAAAATTTGTACCTACAAACAAATTATACGAACTAACGAACAATATGTAATTTGTTCATTAATTCATATAATTTTTTTGCACATATAAAGTTTTTTTGTTCTGCGAGGTGGGCACTGGTGTCAGACTATTTCCATGCCTAGCAAATGAGTTCTTTTCCCTTTTAGCGAGTGGGCATGGGTGGGATCTGGCGCGCTTTTATTGCTTTCATGTTAAAACAAAATAGCTGGCATCATCCACATGCAATACGAATTGAAAATTTAAAAGGTATAAATCATAAACCGAGTATAAAAATAAATTCAAACAAGATCTCACTTGATTATATATTGATAAATTATTTATTTATATTTTTAATTAAGCTTATATTTATTGTGTGACATATACATTTTGAACAAAAATTCACTAAGGGGAACAAATATTCATAGGGGAACAAATATTCACTGTGCAGGAACAAATTTTCAGTGATGTAGAACAAATATTTACTAAGGAGAACAAATATTCACTAAAAGAGAACAAGTATTTACTGAGGTGGAACAAATATTCAGTGTGCGGGAACAAATTTTGACTGATGTGGAAATATATTCACCGAGAGGGAACAAATATATTCACTGAGGTGGAACAAATATTAACTGAACGGAGCAAGTTTTTAGTGATGTGGAATAAATATTTACTAAGAAAGAACAAATATTCCATGAAGATGATTCACTGAGATAGAACAATCTGAGGTAGATTTTTTTAAAAATGAGTATATGAGAAAATAAATTAGAAAATAATAAAGAAGGAGTGAAGAAACAAGAAGAAATAAGGAACAAAATTAAACATCATAAATATATCTCTATCTCTCTACACTAAAGCAAGGATTGCTTCTGCCCTGATTTTTGGTACGTCATTGACCAAGTCAAACGTGTGGAACCGGACGTAGATGTTGAAAACCAGAAGAAAACCGACTTCTACAGATAGAATTCGAGTAGAAAAATAGAAAACCGACATCCTACCAGCGAACCATGGAGAACCGCCTCCCGACTCCCCCGACCCTGGTCCCGCCCGTGAACCAAGCTCCTCCCCCCACCTCGCGGCCTCGCCCCCTCCTATTGCCACCCAGGAATTTTTTTATATTATTTTTTCTCTATTTTGCAAAAATAAATGGTCCGCCCGAAATTTTGCAAAACTATACATCTGCCGTAGCCCACGGCGGTAGGGACATACCGCCGTGGGCTACGGCGGCAGGTCCTAGCGCCGTGGGCCACGGTGGCAGCAGGCCTGGTGCCGCCGTGCCCCATGGCGCTAGGAACGACTGCCTATATAAGGCCGAAATTCAGCCGAAAATGTCATAATAATTCGAAAAAAGAAAGAGAGGGGGAATAGGAGAAGGGAGTGAGGAGGAGGTGGTGAAGGTGCGAAGCTCTGCCGGTTTTTCGTCTCGTTAGAGGTAATACTCTGGTACTTAATAGTTTGAACTGTGATAATAGTAAAAATATAGTTTTAGTGTAGATCTGCTTAGTAAAAATATAGTTTTAGTGTAGATCTGGTTAGTAAAAATATAGTTTTAGTGTAGATCTGCTTAGTAAAAATATAGTTTTAGTGTAGATCTGCTTAGTAAAAATATAGTTTTAGTGTAGACCTACATAGTAAAATTATAGTTTTAGTGTAGATGGATTAGTAAAATTATAGTTTTAGTGTAGCTCTGAGTAGATATATTTTGTAGTTGCAGATCCACTTGTTAATAGCGTTTTTTTCATGCTGTCAGACATGTCGGATGCAGTCAGTGTCAAGTTGTATTTCGGTAATGGGCAGATTAGATATGGTGAACATGGAGTTGACTTGTCAGAATTTAATTCGGTTGACCATGTGATTAGAAGAGCAGCCGAAAGAACTTGGGGGTCCATTACCAACTTTTTTTATAGGGCATTCCATGTAGATGCAGAGCAACATGACTTGTCCATTATGGCTCTAATCAACAGGAGTGAGTCAGTATATTGGGAGCTTATGCCACTTCAAGGCACTGAACATTGGAGGAGTTATATCAAAACAGCATGTGAAATTGGTTTGCCTGTGATGTTGTTTATCCAAGTTGTTCATAAGGCTGGGTCTAGTAGTCAAGTGCATGAGGAGGGTAGTGCTGCTCACCAGGGTGAGGCTGAACTACAAGCAGGAGATGGTTCTGCAACTGAGCCACAAGAAGGAGATGATGCTGCCACTGAGGCAGAAGAAGGAGATGGTGACACACCCTTTGAGGCCCGTGGTGAAATTGACGAGGGGGAAGTTAATGAAGAAGTACTCAGGCAGTACGAAATGGAGGCTGATGAGGATGAACGTGGGTTGGAAGAGGACTCCTCAGATGATGAGGATGACCCGCTAGTTCCAAGGGACTGGGACAGTTACAATTTCTCACAGCTATCTGTCAATCCTGGTGAGAATGTGTCCTGGGAGTATAGAGACAATCAGGTTTCTGTTGGCGCCATGTATAAGAGTGCAGTAGAGGTGAAGGATGCAGTGAAGAGGTGGGCCACCCTTACTCTGCAGAGAGAGTTCAGGGTAGTGAAGAGTTCTCCACACATATATGATGTACAATGTGTGAAGCCCAACTGTCCTTTTCGAGTGTATGCTTCCAAGGGCAAGTGGAAAAATTACTGGGAGATCAGATCTGTTGTGGATCACACTTGTGTACTTGAGCAGCTAGATGCAAGCCATCGTAATTTGTCGGCCGGTTTTGTGGCCAGCCAGATGTTTGCTAAGATTGTGGAAAATCCTGCTTATGAGCCCAAGTCCATTATCTTGGCAATTGAGGAGAAATTTAGGTACCTGATAAGTTATGGTAAGGCATACATGGCGAAGAAGAAGGTATTGGAGATGAGGTGGGGTACTTACGAAGCATCCTACGACAATCTGCCTCAATTGCTGAACACAATTGCCACGCTCAATCCTGGTAGTTATTACGATATCAAGACTTATAATCTTGTATCAAGGCCAGGGAAGCAAGTCTTGCAGCGGGCATTCTTAGCATTGGGTCCAACTACTGCTGCCTTCAAACAGTGTCGACTAGTCATTTGCATAGATGGCACATTCCTAACAGGAAAATACAAGGGCACAATCCTTACAGCTGTGGCTGCAGATGGCAACAATCAGTTGTTGCCATTGGCAATTGCTTTTGCAGAGGGAGAGAATGGTGACAGTTGGTATTAGTTTCGGGAGAGATTGAAGCAGATGGTGGTGGGAGATGTGTCAGACGTGTGTGTGATACACGATAGACACAAAGGTATTTTGCAGGCCATTAATGACATCAAAGAAGGTAGCCAAGAACGTCACAGAGCACCACAATGGCCAGATGTGCATAGCAGGTGGTGCATGAGGCATATGGCAGCAAACTTTCATAGCCAGTTCAAGAACAAAGAACTTACACAATTGTTCAAGTGCTTATGTTTGACCAATCAGGAGAAAAAGTTCTACGAGCTATGGCAAAAATTAGATGATCTGACGAAGAAAGCATCAGAAGAGATAGCTAAGAAGCCAATAAGTACTGAACCCGGGGAAGAGCCAGTTTCTCTGGAGGACGTGGGGCTAGATGCTCCAAATGTCAGAAGGAGAAGGGGACGTGCTGTGAAGACCTTCAGCCAGTGGATTCAGAATGAGCCTAAGGAGAAATGGTGTCTCCTGTTTGAAAAGGGAGGTGTGAGGCATGGGATAATGACAACAAATTTTGCTGAGGTCTACAACGCGGTTTTGCGTGGTGCCAGAGCTCTCCCTCTTGTTGGTACCATTGAGTTCTTCTTGTACCGCACAATGAAGTACTTTCTTGAGCGTGCTACTGCAGCACATGCAGCTATGCAGGACTGTCAGAAGGTGTATTCAACATGGATGACTGAGTACTTGACCACAAAACAGAAGGCTGCTCTTGCTCACAGAGCTTACCCACAACCTCTACGTCGTGATCCCGGCGAGGAAGTTCAGTGGAAATATCGGAAAAATTGCCAGTCCAAATCACAAAAAGCGAATGGTGAAATAACAATACAACAAACAGTTATTGGGAATCAGACATGCTCATGCTCTTGCCAGAAGCCACTGTTGCTACACTACCCCTGCTCACATGTGATCGCTGCATGCCTTGCAACAAAGAATAACCATTGGGGTCGCTACGTGCCTAAATACTTTTTGAAGCAAACCATTCTAGACACTTGGAACCACACTATTGAGGGTTACCTGCATCTTGGAACTTTCACTCAAGACCCCAAAGACAGTGCGTTGTACATACCAAATCCAGATCCAACCATGTGCCAAGGTGTCGGTCGACGCAAGAAGAAGAGGATTAGGAACAACATGGATGAGGCTGAAGCTGGACCTCCGGTGCAGATATGCTCTAAGTGCAACAATCCAGGACACTCCTACAAGAAATGCACCGAAGCATCTTACTTTTCCACTGCCACTTCTCCAGCACCTTCAGCTAGTGCACGTGGATGTCGTTCCCGTCACTACAACGAAGGAATGCAGTGATCGTACTTGTTTGTGCTACCGTGTTGTAATATTTGAAATACTTATGCATGTTATCGTCTTGTAATATTTGAACCATTTCATTTGGCAATGTCTTGTAATATTTGAACTTATGCATGTTATCGTGTTGTAATAATTGAACTACCTTTTCATTTGCTTGTTGTTTTCTTCTTGCCGTCAAATTTATTATCATATCCTGTTATGTATTGTTCTCTAATTTCAAATGAAACATGTAATGAATTATCATATTTCTCATCTTTTTTGTAGGCTTTCAATGGCTTCCTCGGGTCCTGAGTTGGACTTGGAGTTGCTCACCAGTAGGAAGGACAAGGTTACGGTGCCAAAGGGGATCCACACTCCTATGTGCTACTGCGGTGACAACTGTAAGCTTGTCAAGTGCAACGTTCTCGAGTACTGCTATGGGATGAGGTACTGCTACTGGATGCTATGAGGAAGGGGAAATACCCCCGTTGTACCCAGTAGACGTAGAGTACTAGACGTCGAGTGCTACTGTATCCATAAAAAATTATGATTTCATTTCATCATTCTCTAGAGTCGGGTTGTATCTTTAAGAACTTGATTTCATATGCATTTCAGATGCAAACAGTAAAACTCGTACTAGGGTGTGTTTTCTGTGAGTCACTGCACCAAACAGTGTACCTAGTACTAGGGTGTGTTTCCTCCGAGTCACTGCCTGTTTTTCTTGCCCCGAATCGAATGGCCCACCGTCCAGTCTGCTTTATTGTCTACATATATGTGAGCACTCTTCTCCAGTGTCACTTCACAACACAACAAGCACCAATGAGTTCCTGGACTGGGGATGATAATGACTCCCTCGGTCCAGCACTGTGGAGCCAGCAAGATCCAGAGTTCAACAGCAATTTTCCAGTCTTAGATAAGAGAGATTTCAAATCCATGCGTGATGTTAGAAAGTACGCACCAAATCAAACGGTGAACTGGCCAAGGTGTGCACACGGTGAGTTCTGTGTGATGCAGGTTTACCAGGGATGGGACAACTCTGGCCAACTCTTCTGGCATTGCTCACGAGCATGGGTAAGCAAAACTCCTTGACCTCTGTCCTTCATCATTTTATGATTTACTAATGTAATCACGGTTTCTGCAGTACTCCGAACAACCAGATAACTGCAGTTTCGTGCAATGGGTGGATCCCCCAGCTACTGACCCGTATCAACAGTACATCAATTACCTTGAGGATGTTGTCATCTTCAAGCTGAGGCAAGAACTCGCGTCGGCATTGGCTTCTCCAGATCCGACATCTACCAACGACGACGACGGACCGGTGACCGGACCAATGGTGGTGAAGACGAACACCGGGTGTGAGGACGAGTTCTGCTGTTGTCCGTGCCACGAGAAGAAGGACAACACTCCACCAGCAACTCCACCCCCGCCACCGTCTGATCCAACTCCACCCCCGTCGGGGTACTACATGCCCTCCCAGCACTCCGGCGGGTCTATGATGTCCGGGTTCTTTGGGTACTATTCGTACAACTAGACTACAAATGTTGTAATCGTTTATCTAAATTCCCTAAGGCACGTTAGGACTAGCAGCGGCACAAAGTTAGGGTACTTGTGTCGTACGTGCCATTGCTTGTTTCTGTAATTCGTCGTTAAGTATTAATGGTTCGTCGTTAAATATCAATGCTTCAAAAATTGAAATTTACAAAAAAAAAAATCCTACCGCCGTAGGGCATGGCGGTAGGTCCATACTTACCGCCGTAGCCTACGGCGCTACCTGGAGGCCACGCTGCCGCCTGGCGCTAGGCTCCTACCGCTGTGCCGCACGGCGGTAGGCCCGTAACGCCGTGACCCACGGCGGTATGTGCCCTTGCCAGTGGGCCACGGCCCCTACCGCCGTGCCGCACGGCGGTAGGACCCCTGCGCCGTGGACCACGGCGGCAGATGTATAGTTTTGCAAAATTTCTGACGGACCATTTATTTTTGCAAAATAGGGAAAAAAATATATAAAAAAAATTTGCCACCCAGGTGAAAAAAACAGGCCGACCCATCTAAGTACGTGGGCTGTAGAAAACAGGCCTGCTTAGTTGTCAACTGCTCTGCTTTGCGCGCTACGTGTCTACGGGGCCCAGAAGTAAACATTACCTTTTATCTCCTTTTCCATTTAGTTTGAATGCACATTTTATTCTATTTGACCATTTATCATTACCATGTGACCACACCTGAAAGAGAAATAAAATAAAAAAAGAACAACAACCGATACAAGTAATTAATTTGCTAAAAAAACGAGAGTAATTTGGGTCCGATGCACAACTCACGAATAGAGTACCCAGTCCTAATATGCATATCTTGATTTATTATATGTTATATATTTTTAAAATAGACTTGAGAAAATTCAGTTCGGGCCACTTGCTCATTTAGGGCAAGGTGTGGCGCTAATTTGCGTGGCTCCAAAAAATGGCAGTTCGGAGCTCAACCCAAATAATGAAATGAATTACATTTGCGCTAAAAGAAGGTGGTCGACCCAACGATAAAGAAAATAGACCTTTCACTGGCCAGCCCAAGTTTTGCTAAGTCTATTCAGTGGGCCCTAATGCATTTTTCACAATCCAACTAAACCCTACTACTTTTTAGCTCAAATTTGTATATTATTATGATCCGATCCTTAAATTTGCTAGGCTAAATTAAAAGACCCTTTTACCACCCCTAATTCAGCTACATAATAAATCTAGAAAGGAAGGGATAGTTGTTTGGCTTCTCTTATTCGACTTCTTCTGCAGTATTTTCATGTCAGAACAAATCAGTCGTAAAAATCTACACGTAACATTTTTCTTTCCCAACAAATCTGCGGTACAAATCTGCTGATGATCTGTTGAACGGAGCCTATAACATATACCATGATGAAAATAATATATTAGAAAGGCTCGTGAGGAATAGCAATTTCTAAGTGAAACAAACAAAAGGCAAGTTTATAGTTCCTTATAGACTAATAACAATGACAAGTTAATCAATTCAGAGAATGAGCATCTTCTGCAATATATAGTACTCTTTTTGGACGGCTAATGTTCATGTGAGGCCGAGCCCATTTGTGAACTAATGTGAGTATGTACACTAATATAAAAAATCTGTTCCATCAATCTAAATCTCGATGGGTCTTCACCACACGCAGATTTAAAGATCAAAGCAGTCATAAGAGGTAGAGGGAAGGAGAGGGAAGGATGGACATGTATGGACGTGGATGTGAGCATGATCTGCATATATGATGATAAATTAACAGGATTTCAAGTCTATAAAACTTATAAGAGTACTGTGTCTGTGGCACAGTAACCATCAAAATTAGAAAATAAAAAATGTGTATAAATATGTAATGCCTAAAGTGTGCCCCGTAGCAACGCACGGACATAGTGCGAGTAAAACTTAATTGAGAAGAAACCAAAAATTAAAAAAAATAAAATGAAAAGAAACACGGAGAAACACAATGTTAGGAAAAACTCCTTAAATGAGTAGATGGAAAAAACACATGACATGCTACATTATTTAAACGATAAAAACATGCAAAAGCAATAAATACAAATGGTTAGTATGGAAAAATAAAATGAAAAGACAATAAAGATTTTATTAATTAAAGGAAGAAAGTTAAACATCAGAACTTAACATGAGAAAAACACGAGAAGAAAAAAAAGAAAAGAATGAAATGAGTAAAGAAAAAGTAATGACATAATATGGAAGAAAAAGAGAATGGAAGGAAAAAGAAAAAGGGAGAAAAACATAGAGAAAAGAAATGAAAAAATAGAGAAAAAATAAAATAAAAGAGCAAGAAAAGAATAAAATAAAGAAAACAAAAAAGGAATAGAAAACTAGTATTAAGAAAGAGAGGGAGATGAAAAGAAGATATATAAAATGGAAAGAAGGAAAAACAAAAAAAAGAAAAGAAAGAAATGAAAAAAGAAAGAAAATGAAGGATGGACGGACGGACTCGTCCATTCAAACGACTTTTTATGTGTTTCATTTTCGTGGCTCAGCTTGCCTGTCAGGCGCCACAAGCTCTAACCAAACAACAAGCAAATCGCGGGCCAACATCCCACAAGTGGGCCGTGCAGTTTATTCCTCTCTCAGACTCCGATAGACGGCCCACTGGGCCTAGTGTGATGGAACATCTTTGTGTCGCTAAAGCGAATCCGCAAGTAGACGGATATAGCATTGTAGCATTTCCTCATGAAGTATCACAAAGGTATCGAATCCAAGGAAGACGGGTATGATAACAAGACAATACTATTGCAATGAATATAAATCGTGAGTAGGAGAAGAATCAAATAGTCTAATACAAGGGTAGAAATAAAGATAATGATGAGGGTAGTGTGACATAATGAATCGTCTCAAGATAACTACGACATAGGGAGCTAGATATACGAGTTAGCTCTAGATTCTAATGTACTATCATACAAAGTCACAAGATACAAGAAATGTACACACATACTTGTACGTACTATTAGTTCAGCACCAAAGTACAAATGGGGAGCTAGCCTCCCGCGCCACTTCCACACACTACAAGAAACTATTTATTCTGTGACGGAATCATTCTATTGCGGATCATTGAAAATTACTCGCAAATCAGTGTCCGCGACGATTCAATTTTCGTGATGAAATGGGCATCATTGATTAAATCGGTTGGCGTTTCTTCAAAAACATCGCGGATTGAAGCGATCCGTGACGATCTTTTACCGTCGCAGAACAGCCTGAGGCCCATTTAGCCCAGTCCAAAGCCCAGTTTTTGTGACGAAAATAACTCACGGATGACTGCTGACATGGATGATGATGTGGCTGCCAACGTGGACGATGACATGGCTGCCTACGTGGACAATGATGATGTGGCAGCCTACATGGACAATGATGACGTGGCAGCCTACATGGACAACATTGATGTGACCAATTCCAGATTACTATTCCAGCCCACAAGGCCCATTTTAAAATTATAATTGCAGCATAAAATTAGCAAAAAACCCATAACGACATCTTCGTAATTTTGTACAGTTTTTGAATCATAATTCGATGGCAATCAAATATAACAAATCATTAATGTAAATTTATGTATCTGCCCAGGAAAATACATTACAAGAACACATCAGTATCTATTACAGCTCAAACATCCATCTTGCAACACTTTCAATCTATTGAAGCACAGTTTTCCGCATCAATAACAGAGAAGAATTTTCCTTAGAAAAAAAATAGGTAGCTAGACAATTCAGACAAAAATAGATAGCATTAGGTTTGCAACATCAACGTGAAATGTTTGCAACATTTTTTCAATACAACTGGAACACGTGAGACATTCGCTTGCTACATTGGTGCCAAACCTGATACCCTCACTGCGGAGCAGGTCCTTGATAATGGTGCGGCGCGGCTCGCCCCCTGCTGCTGGGGAGCGGCGGCCTGCGCAGCTCACTCCTAGCCGCGCCCCAGCACCCTTTCTCCACGCTTGGCGACGCCTCGACAGTCGACGCAGCTCGTCCACACCGTCGACGAGCTTCACAGTAGCGGTTGTCTGTGCTGTCGGCGAGCTCCACGACCCCCCTTGGCTGCGTCGCCCCTGGCCGCGGGGAGGAGCAGGCGAGCTCTGTGGCCAGCAGGCTCCTGCACCGGAAGGAGGCCCGCGCCCGCTCGCGCCAGCCGCGGGGGAGAATAGGCCGGCACAGCCCTCTTGCAGCTCGGCGGAGCATTGCACCCTCCCGGCAGCTTGGGCGGCCACGAGGAAGCGGCATCCTCCCACGACGGCGCAACTCCTCCTAGGCGGATCCCACCCCTGGCCAATGCAGCGTGGCTTGCCTCCTAGCACGAAGAAGCGGCGCCCGCATGTGGCAGCGTAGGCCCTCGACTGCACGGCTATGCAGGAGATGCAGATGTTGTTTAGTTGGAGAAGAAATAAAGCGAATGGATAAGTGTGTGGTGGAGCCCGCTCACCTAGAGAATGAAATAAAAAAGCTCATCGCATAGCACTAGTGCGACAAACCACCCAAAATAATTCCGTATTATCGCCTAAACCCATCCATTAGACCCTTAAGCTATTACACCGAGTTACTTTGTCGTTGTTTGCCGGGTCAAGCCCGGTGAATCACTTACATAACAACAGGATCAGAGAGTAGTATACATCAAAACTCACACGAAGGCGAGTCCAGAGTACTTAACAACATTAATCCAAACCGGCCCGCATGGGGTCCATTTATTACAAACCATCGTTCAACATAGTGAATAAAGTTCAGAGTTTTAAACAGCGAAAATCTAAACATCGTCATGACATCACGGGAGACCATCTATGACATCATCACTCTTTGTCATCACCATCCACCCACTGAAGCTCCCATCCAGGTGGGATCTCTCCAGGCCACACATCAATCAAAGCTTCACCTGAAAACAACATAGATAGCAAGGTTGAGTATACTAATACTCAGCAAGTCTTACCCGTCGGGTGATAACTACATCACCGACCTCTAGACATGAAAGGCTTTTGGCTGGTGGGTTTGTTTTGTCAAAAAGCGACTAAGGGTGGATCCTTAATTACTTTCAACATTTCAGCTCAAGTTCTAGTTCGATTAACCATTCTAGGTAAGCACCTGTACTGAGCAAGTAGTTGTGCAAGCAATTAAGCAAACATCAGTATTATCCATTTGTTCCATCATTATGGGATCATGGTGGCTAGTTGGTTAAGCATTCTCGTATAACAGTGAGAGGCCGATGATCGATCGATTAATAGCCTTACAAGGTGGACCTAAACACACGGGAGGATGCATACCCCAAAAAGGACAACTGAAACCAAAAAGGGGTGGGGTACACACCAACCAGGCGGTTCCCATCGATCTTTGGTTCATGATTAATAATTACAGTCTTGGGTACAAGGCTCAGTGGACGCCCATGTAATGGCACACACCACCTCTTGCACATGCACCCCTCCTCCCAGTTGCAAGCCGGGCAGGCGAATGCTCAAGATTAGTAACCAAGAAATCCCTAGCCGCCTCAATCAGGTACTAGGCTTACCGGTCCCATTCCCGACATGTGCTTAGTGCATTCAAACGCTTAACGAATGAAAGCCACTGGATCGGAGCCCAGATCCCATGCTCTTACCACGTGAGCAAACCAGTTTATCCTAGTCTTATGATTCCAACATAAGAACCTATATCTCACGAGTGACGAACATCACTCGACTTGCACTAGGTCCTTATAGCATGGCAACTATCGACCTAGCATACTAGTATAAAACATAGGTACCTAGGGATCTGTGACGCCCCAGGTTTTTAATTAGCATCATTAGTGCTAATGACCGAGTCAAACCTGTTGACTCTAGTCAAACCTTGGTCAATCTGGGTCATCACCTCGAAAACTTAGCCGACAATCACTAATGACCCTCTTAATCAAGTCAACACACACCCTTGGTCAAAGCTTGGTCAAAGATCCAGTCAAACCCCTGTTGTCTTTGAACCTCTCTAGAACTTTTGCCACGTTCTCCAAATTTCACCTAAACACTTCAAAATCTCCCAATATAAAAGTTGTCCAGTTTTTCGAGGGACACAACTTTGCTTTTGGGTGGCATTTCAAATTTTGAGTGGAAAAGGGTGAAAAACTTGGTCAACTGCAGTTAAACACTATTCACTGATGCCATGAAAGGCAACAACTTCGCCTGCAGTTCATGCTCAAACGGTTGCTCAAAACCTAGGTCGGCCTTTACAAAAGTTGCTCTCCTATAGGTGCTCTACAAGTTTGGTATTCAAATTTTTCGTCGCCCAGTTCATATTTTTGGAGCAAATTTCGGTCAAACCAGTGCACGTTGAATAAAATGGTGCCTTGAGCGCCGGCGCCACGCTCCCGCGTTCCAGTGCGCTCGCGCGTCGCGGCCCTGCGCCCTAGGGCCCGGACGCCGAGGCCACCCGGCAGGGGACCACGTGGCTCCCTCGCGATGCGTGCCCCCCTCTACTCGCGCCGTGACGACCCCGTCCCCCAGGGCCCGGACGCCGAGCCCTCGGCGGTGGCCACGTGCCAAGCGCACGCACCGAGCCGCTGCGACGGCCGCATTCCGATGCGCTGGCCGTGCTGGTCCCCCACCACGCCGCGCTCTCTTCGCGGCGAAGGCAGAGACGCCCTCTCCCCCTCCCCTGGGCTATAAAAGGTCGCCATTCTTTCCTCACCGCGCGCGCACGCCAACGCTGCCGTCCGCCGTGGCCGCCATGGCAGCCGCCGCCGACGAACTCCCTCTCCCGCTCGTGCCCAGTGCCGACCAAACCCCCTAGGCTCTTCCCCCTGCACCACTCAAGCTAACCGTGCCGCTTGTACCTCAGCCACGCCGTCCCCTTCGCCGGAGCGTGAGCTCCAGCGGCCACCGCCGCTGTGTGCGGCCATGCGCCGTCGCCGGTGCCCTTCCGCCCCACCTCCAGTTCCAAATCGACCTGTGGTGAGCCCCTGGCCTTCCTCCACCCTTCCCCGACCCTCCCCGGCGAGCTCCTCGCCGGAATTTCGCCGGCCGCGCCGCCCTCCATGGCCATGGGCCACATTGCAAACGCCCAGCACTTTCTAGGGGCCAATTTGCAAACCAGGGGCCTTTCTGTAAGAGTTTGAAAAGTTCCAGGGGCCTGTTTGAAAACTAGGATCTTAAATAGTATTGGGTGTTAGTTTTTGCATGAAAAATAGAAAACTGTGAAACCTAGATCTGTTGTAGTTCAAAATCCACATGTGATCTGTAGCTGAATTTTAGATATGTTGTGAGTTATGTCATGCCTAGCTTCTGTACCAAAAATTGCACAAAGTTACTTTGTAGATCTTTTAATATGATTTATTTTGTATTTATGCTGAATCTGTCTAAATGATATTTGTAGCTAAAAGTAATTAGATTTTTGTGCTCAACTTCTGCATGTGATCTTGTTATGCCTAAGTGCATCTCTGGTGAATTAATCACAATTTTATATCTGTTAAAAATATTTAATCTTGTTTTATGCCTAATTTTCTTTGTAAATGCATAGCTCAAGATCTATAGTAGCTCTAGGTGTATATGTTGCATGTCTAGCTTAGTTTTGGACCAGAGATCATGTGTGAGAAAGTTGGAGTCCTTTTGATGCTTATTTATTTTTATATGCAATTATCTTGTTTTGGTAGCTAGATTTTGTCTTTTGTGATATAATTAATTTATGGCTCTCCTAAGTGTGCATGTGTGTGCAGTGGCTTTGTTTAGGTTTGTAGTGCTTCAGAAACACCCCCACTGAAGTTCATGAATTTATTTTGTGAATAAAAGCAATGAAGCCAATTAAGCTTAATTTTAAATTAAATTGGGAAAATCACCAACACACACCTAATGACCCTATGTATGTGATGTTAATCTTGCTAAGAAGCTAAGTGTCACACCCTTGCTATTTTGTGAATTTAAATTAATTTATTTACATAAATATGTACACAGTCACTAGCAAAAGAATAATTAATAAAGAACAACATATTGTTCCTTTATTGGAAGAGTATGCTAAATGTGTGTTATCTAGGTGAATGTGGTCAATCATGCACCCCATGGTTGTCGTGTGTTGTTTTATAATTAATGAAATTAAAAACCGTCAGTTAAATCTTGCATTGCATCCTCGTGTAGATCTTCCCGACGGTAGCTGTACGCGTGTGCCGGAAGGAGGAGACGGAGGAGCTGACAGAGACGTGCACTACGTCGCTGTAGGGCAAGACCTGGACCAAAGTCTAGAAGGGCCCAAGGCCAACCTTGCCGATGAAGGCAAGCCCCGGATCATTAACCCTGTTTTTAAAATTATGCAATTACCTTTGCTATGACTGTGCATTTACGTTTCAGGAGTTGAATTGAAACCCTAGATGCATGATCCCTAGGTACCTATGCTCTTTTACTAGTATGCTAGGTCGATAGCTGCTATGCTATAGGACCGGTACAAGTCGAGTGATGTTCGTCACTCGCGAGAATAGGTTCTTATGTTGGAATCATAAGATCTTTATACATGCATTGCTCATGTGGTAAGAGCATGGGATTTGGGCTCCGGTCCAGTGGCTTTCGTGGGCTAAGCTTTTGAACGTACTAAGCACTTGTCGGGAATGAGACCGGTAAGCCTAGTACCTGATGGACACGGCAAGGGAACTTTTCCCTACTACCCCTAGGACACCTGGTGTGTCCCCCTGCCTGCAACAGTGGGGTACCTATGCGAGTCTGGGCGGTCCGGCGTGACGTACCAGTAAGCCTTGTACCGAGGATTGTAGGTCTGATCCCGACCCGAAGAAAGATGGGAACCGCCTGGTGGTTGTCCAGTGTGAGGGCATCCCACCGTGTGTTTAGGTTTACCTTGCAAGGATTTAATCAATCGATTGTCGGCCTCTCACCGTTATCTGAGACTGCTTAATCAACTGGCCACGATATCCCTTAATGATGGAACTTGGTGAAGATTACTGCTTGAATTAATTGTATTGTACAATTCTTGATTGAATTAGTTGGCACACTTAGAAATGGTAATTAACTAGAATTTGTGCTAAAATATTGAAAGTAAGGACATACTCTTTGTTGCTTTTCAGCAAAAGAACTCCACCGACCAAAAAGCCTCTCATGTATAGAGTTTGGTGATGTAGTTATCACCCGACGGTTAAGTCTTGCTGAGTATTAGTATACTCAGCCTTGCTTTAAAAATGTTGTTGCAGGTGTTGTTTGGCCTGGTGAGATTCCACCCGGCTGAGAGCTGGAATGGGTGGATGACGACGAGTGATGGCATCACAGACGGCCTCCTGTGATGTTGATCGTTCCGCTAGTTTGTTTATTCCGCTGTTTTCGAACTCTGAACTTTTACTTATCATGTCAGGAACAATGGTTTGTAATAATAAACCCTTAGGGGTACAATTTGGTCTAAATTTGTGTTTGTACTCTGGACTCGCCTTCGCGTGGGTTTTAGTACATATGTTCGATCCTCTGTGTGATTTCCAAGTGATTTACCGGGTGTTAACCCGACAACTAACGACGGGATGATACTTTACTGTAGCTTAATGACCAAAGTGGATTGGTTTAGGCAATAGTACGGTATTTTCCTGGGCGGGTTGTCACAGGATCATGCATCTGGGGTTTCAAAACAACTCCTGAAATGTACATACACAAACATAAACATAGATAGTTGCATGATTCGGAAAAGTTAGGTTATGCTCCGGGGCTTGCCTTCTTCAGTGAGGTTAGCTTGAAGCTCTCCCGAACTCTGGTCCGGGTCTTGGTTCACTTCCAACTGGTGCAACTCTCCTCCGGCTCCTTCCTCGTCACCCACTGGCACAAGGGCATAGCTACCGTCACGGAGTTCTACACGAAGCATGCATATGCAACATTATTTGGTGAACTTAAGCAAGATTACATTTCTGAAAACTAATATAAAGCTCATGGTGTATGGTTGGCCATATTCCCCTTGATAAAAGCTTAACAAACATTTCTTTATAAAAGAAAAGGTGTTGATTAATTTAATGGTGATTGTGTACAGATCTAAGCAAACTCAAAAACTGCACATTAACATATAGGGACATATTTTATATAAGCTCACAGTTCGACCATAGAGCTACTGAGCAAAAATCATCACAAACAAAGCTATATGCTAAGCCTGAAAAATACAACAAGATTAAGCTACCAAAATCAAGATAAATTTATTCTGGAGAATCTACACATCCACTGGTCATAAAAATTGGCACACATACAGATATGATTAAAATACAACTTCACACCGAAATTTAGCTTCAGAAGCTGTCTAGATTAGTTTATGCGAAAATAACAAATTTCAGCCTATTGTACCAAACATAATTTAGTCAGAGCAAACCACAAGCATTTCAAGGCTAATTCTCTACTACCAGCTCATCAAAGCATAAACAGAGAATACACCGAAATTCAGGTTCAGATCTTAAACAGAATTTAAACTATTCATTTAAACAACTACACATGCATAAATAAAAAACAACCATCAAAACAAGTCATAAAAAATCTCATATTTTTCTGAGATGTATTCAAGTATAACTAAGCCACATGACAAAGATGAGCTACAAAAGATATACTGAAAGGGCTATAAAAAGCATCAAGACAGATCTAGCATAAATAGGAAATAAATCATAAACAAAGATCTACACCATAAATATGTGCCATTTTTCATGCAGAGCCTATCCATGACATGAACAACAACATATCCAAAATCCAGCACCAGAACAGTTATAGATTTTAAACTACACCAAATTTAGTTCAAACAGAGATTAAAATTTTATTTAACAATTAGCACAAAAACACTATACAACCTTTGTAGAAAATTTAGTACCCATCACAAGGATTCCAAAACATATTTATTTGCATTTGTCCAATTTTTCTACGATTTTCTAGACATTTTGCAAGATTTAGGATTTCAAACCTAGATTCAAAGAATCTATTTACACATGGGTCCTTAGAACTTTTCTGGACTTCACAACCTGTTGACGGTGAATTTCCGTCAACCTAGCCATGAGTTTACCTTCGGTGTTGGCATCAATTTTATATCTTATCCATTGGTACTAACCCCCTTGATATAACAAGTTCGTTCGTGCATGTCGGTTTTGGAGTTTAATATTTATGCAGGAATTTAGCGTTAAAAGCAAGACTTCTGGGTAAAGTTTATCAAGCATCTCGTGAGAAGACCATGAAGCTCGGCACAAGTCAAGCAATGAAGTGAACATGACTCCAAGAAGCCCGAGGACCAACCTGTGAAGGCAGAAAACTCCGAGGACCTGAACAGAAAATGCTGAAGCTTGCACGACAAGGAGCTCTATCCAAACCACGGAGAAACTGACACCAAGGGCCCACATGCAGAGGAGGGAAACTTCCAGAAGACACGAGAAGCGTCACCGACGAAGGAGGCCACGAGATGGGCCAGAATGGGCCCAGGCCGGTCGGCCCAGCCCATTTCTGGGCCCATTCGTCCCCTCCTTTGACCTAGATGACCCCCGGGCTATTTATAGTCCCCCCTGCCAAGAACCACGCATCAATTCATTCACCATTCGCCGCCGAGGAGCAGAGAAGAGAGGGACACCATTCCGGAGAGGAGAGGGTCGAGCTAGTTGTCTAGGGTTTCCCTAGCTGGCGTGGGAACCTTGCAAGGAAGACCACGTCGGAGTTCCAGGAGCTAGGAGCAAGATCAAGGTAGGATCCCTGTGGTGATCATGTCCATGTATCGTTTATGATTTTGAATTATCAAATTGCAATTCGATTCTTAGCGATCAAGTGCTTTCTCTACGACTTTGTCTTCGATTGGTTTTTCTCACTTTAAGATCTATTATCGAGATAGATCATATAGGGTGTTCTTGTAGCCGTGGTGGCTAGAGGTGCACGCCTGACCTACCAAGAGATTTCATCTTGTCCTTTGGACTCACCCTAGGCTAACCCACACGAATAGGAGTGCGTCGTGATAGGATGGTGGCTCCAAAAGGTGGGCGTCTTCGGAGTTGGAACGGAAGCCGCGATTTAAAGAAGCTTTTTATGAGATTCGATTTGGTTTGTTCATCTTTGCTTGGAACTTCAACAAGAGATTGATCCAATCACTCTAGATTGGTTTTACCTATCCCTCTCTATCTCTTGCTACCTCCGGTTTTCATTAGATTAGATTCGTTTTCTTGGTGTTCTCTAGATTAGATGCATAAGCACTTCCTTTGAAGATCTAAGTGTTCTCGGCTTTAATAAATTGGTTCTTGTATCACACATTTGTTCCACGGATTCGATACCTTGGGTTCACACTTAAGGGAAGAAGGGTCCCTTGACTACGACGGAGGATTTGTCTGCTTACAATCCAAACGAAATTTGATACGCATATACAC
The DNA here is from genome assembly GCA_036936925.1 of Cenchrus fungigraminus. NCBI lineage: Eukaryota > Viridiplantae > Streptophyta > Magnoliopsida > Poales > Poaceae > Cenchrus > Cenchrus fungigraminus. Next base: position 95,135,958 of record CM072774.1, on the reverse strand, counting down.
CGTCAACACAACCATACCCTAGGATTCTACAACTAAGCCCCTGGAAAGATTTCAATCCTCACATATGTACCCTCGGTGGCGCAGGGGAGCTCGCCGCCTGTGAGGTGGCTACCGGAGTTGGCCGGGGATAGGCTTAGGGTGGACAAGATGCTCACCACGACTCGATTGGCGGCGGAGCGAAGGTTGGAGAAGCCTCCGGCGAGCGCTGGCAGTAAGGCAGGGGCGGCGTAGCTGCCTCGGCTTCGATTCTGGTGAGCTCCATGGCAATGCGGGGGATTGAGGGTTTCGATGAGCTGCGGTGGGTGCTGAGGGGATCTTGGAGTGCTCGGGTGGTTGGTGAAAAGCGCGGAGGAGCAAGCTCGGCGGCGGTGGTGTCAATGGTGCCGACAGAGCTGCTGTCACGCGTCAGAGGCAATGTGCCCTCTTTTATAGCGGGGAAGGGGTGAGCGAGAGGCGAGGCTTCTCCCTTAAGACTCGCTGCAGCGCTGGCCAATGGCCGCGAGATGGTCGGGCTCGGCTGTGGGTCTTCGACGGCGGGCGCCGCGTGGTGGCCGTGCGGGCGGTTTGCGCACGACACAAAGAATGTCGCGGCCTCCTACTGACTGTTCCGGGGTTGAGGAGTGGCTGCCAAGTCTTGAAGCCAAGTTGCCAGGTCGGAGCGGCGGCGGTGATTGGGCGACGGCAACGGCACGGCTCGGCGGTGAACACGTGGCGCGCGCGCGTCCGCCGGGAGATTTCCGTCCGGGGAATGTGGGATCCGGGGCCACACGTGGGCCCCACTGCGTTATGTCAGTCGGGATGCCCTATGGCGGCGAGGTTCGCCGGCCACGTGACGGCGGTGCTGCGCGACGTCGGCGCCACGACGCGCTAGAGCGCGTGCTCTGGCTCCCGAGCGTGCTGACTCAACCGGTTAATGCCTCTTCACGACATTCAAATTAAAAAATTCCAAATGGAATTCAATTTTCTTCAAAAGCAAAGATGTAGAGGAACTGTAGCTCTACAACTTTTACAAAGGGCGACATGGTGTTTGAGCAACGGTTTGGTTGGGAACGCCTGTTGAAGTTGGCAGGCTGCAGAGCTCGGTAAAACGGTTCAACTGTGCTTTGACCTCAATTTTGAACATTTTCCACTCAAAATTTTAAATGCCGTCATATATGAAAATTGTGTTCCTGGAAAAGAGTAACAACTTTTGTATTGGCAGAATTTTGAGTGTTTAGGAAAAATTTTGAGATATGGCCAAGACACTAGAGATAGGTACAAAGGTTCTAGGGCTTTGACCATTTAAGGAAGGGTTTGACTAGTCAACCTTGCTTAGGTCTTGCTAATTAACCTAATTACTGTTCACAAACATCATGGATGTTGCAACTAGCACATGGGTGTGGATGCAGGCACGCAGCAGTGGCAGTGGAGGCGTCCAATTTTTACTGTCCGTCCAGATGACTGACTCCAAGCATTACCGTTTATTTATTGGCGCTTTGTGGGTTTGCGGCCAGTCGCCGCAACCGGTCCCACCGGCAAGCCTAGGGTTTACGACTGACATACTTTATAAACTATCATCTGAGAGTCTATAACAAAGCTCGTCGCCCATTATCGTGTCAAAGGTGACGAGATCGACTTGATCGACCACCACCTTTGTCTTTACAATTCACGATCCCTATACGCTAGTCACCTATGTACTACTCCTTCTGTTCTTTAATATATGACATTTATGACAAACAAATTAGTTCATTTTTGAACTAACTAGCCTACCCTAAACATCGTATATTTAAGAATGGAGGTAGTACCTTTGTAGTTCGTAGCAGTCGACCACACACAATTGGCCACATGCAAAATAATGCTTGGGCAAATTTTCTGTTACGACCAAAATTGGTATTATAGGAGTTTGCTGGCTAGCACTACTAAACAATCAACCTTCAGTATCAGATCTCAACTCCATTTAGTAAAGGGTGTACAACCGGTATTCTTCCTTCGATATTGATGGAGGGGGCCCTTTAGTACTGGGTAGTTTACCCAGTACTAAAGCTCTTCCACCTGCCGTCCGTCATGCTCTGTCTGCCCCCTCCATCTCCATTTGTCTCTTTCTCTTTTTCTTTTCTCCCTTTCTCAATCATTTTTATTCTCTTTTATCTTTTCTCATCATCTCAATCAAAATCTAGAATGCAAATCACATATATATACACACAAACACCTCAAAATCACATACAACTCAGATTTTACAGATAAAAAATCATAAGAATCCAAGAACACAAATACATCTCAAATTTTACAAGATCAAAATTCAAATCACAAGAACACAAGGAGAAGCACACCAGTCCTCTTGCTGGCCGCGCCGCCTGGCTGGCCACACTTGGGTGCGCTGCATGGAGGTCGCACCTGTGTGCGCTGCCCCCTCCCACAGCTGGATTTGCTCCCGTCGACCAGTGTGCCTTTGAAGATAAGATACAAGATAAAGAGAGGTGAGAAGATGAGAGAATGAATGGAGAAAAGGATGGGAGAGGGGACGTGAGAAGTGTGGGACGGTCTGCACTTAACGCCTTCGCGCACGTCGGTGCACAACGCTCCTATTTTAGTACTGGGGAAGAATCTCACCCGGTATCAAAGGATGACCCTTTAGTACCGGGGCTTCTCGTGCGACCCGGTACTAAATGGGGTTTGACATTTTAGTACCGGGTGGTGTTACCATTCGCTACTAAATAGGGGGCCATTAGTACGGTTGTCACCTCCACCCGGTACTAAAGGGGGTCACGAGGGGCATCCCTAGGTTCTATATTCCCACTCAGTACTAATGCACCCTTTAGTACCCGGTGAAAAAAATACCTGATATTATGGGCTGAGATAGAAAGTTGATTCCCTAGTAGTGTAATTTAGATAAACCGGTCAAACCAGCTGATCGGATCGGTTTTGTCAACATTTTGAAATCTCTGATTGGACCATAATACCATTATGTATATTTTGTTGAGATGATCAAAATGTATATGTAGACTGTTATTTGAAGTTCGAAATTTATGGCTCTAGCATGATTTACACCTATGCAGACCGGTCATCATGGATGGTCACACCGGTTTGGTTAACCTAATTCGAGTTGCAAGTTTTATTTTGACAAGGGATTTATATAAGCTTCAACGTCTATTAAGGCAAAACCATCCCAACTTATATTTATGAAGGACCACAATCGATTGAGAGCAATCCAATCGAATAAAACATCTACTCCCTTCGGTTTGGTAAATGAAGTTGTTTTGATAAGGTTTGAGTCAAACATTGAGAATATAAATCATGAATAACTTTTAAGTTGTTGAGTTTGAAAATGTGAAAACTACATGAATAGATTTGCTTTGCAAAATACTTTCATAAAAGTATATATATGTTAGTTTTTAATAAATATTTTTATAAAAATAAACAGTCAAAGTTGTACTTTGAAGACCGTGTCGCTGTCCTAAACGACTTCATTTACCAAACCGGAGGGAGTATGCATTTACTTTTTATCTCTCCTAAATCCCAATAAAAACTTATCCAACCTCCCTTACTCCTAGGCTTGCTAGTGCTGGCCGACCCTAGTGCAGAATGACAACATCCACGTTTTGACGGGTCCTCCCAGGCGAGAGATTTTGTGGCCTTTTTTTTAGAACACTTAGCTTTCATTCATTTAGTCACCCTGATTACAATCACTATGAAGTGACGACAAAAGAAAACTAGGTGGCTGAACATGCCACTGAGAAACAGGATTACCAGCAGATACATGCTTAGCACATAGATGTGCTACTACTTTGGCTGTCCTCCTAGTGTGAATGCAGTCAAACAGCTCCATAGTCATCGCCATCTCCTGTATTTCCCCCAGTATACCTGCAATTTCCGATCTTTGTTGCCTTCTATTGTTCCAAAGGGAAACGAGTTCAAGGGAATCTGTTTCGAGAATCACTCTCCTGAATCCCCTCATCAGCGCCAACTGAAGCCCATCTCGGCAAGCCTCTGCTTCTACCACAAGTATAGATGCTACTGACGGTAGCCATCTTGCTGCAGCGCCTAGGAAGGAGCCCGTAGAGTTTCTCAAGACCACACCAGTAGAGCCAGAATGGTCGGCGGCATTGAAGCCCCCATCACAATTGATTTTCACTATAACATCTGGCGGAGTAGTCCATCTTGCCGGACGGGGAACAGGAACTTGATGTTGTCGGCTCGCCAACAGGAACGATGAAGCATCCAGTGCCCAGTCGATTGCCAGCTTTGGATCGATCGGTATCTTTCCATGGTTCCTGTCATTACGGGCGTTCCAGAGGGACCACATTGCACACATGATCACAACTATGTCTTCCTCCTTGCAGATTGAGTCATCTAGCAGATCCTCTGCCCATGATCTTGGGCAAAGCCGAGGTAACTTGATTCCCTCCAATTTCTTTAAGTTTCTCCAGAAGGCTTTTGCTGCTGGACACTCAACCAAGGCGTGAAAGGTGGTTTCCTCTGGTATGCCACAGCTCTCGCAGTTTGCAATTGGATCAATGTGCTTTCTATGCAGGTTTGCTCGACTCGGCATAAAGTCATGCACAGCTCGCCACCAAAAGACTTTCACTTTGGGCGGCACATGTTGCTTCCATAGTTTTTTCCACCTCTGGTCACTTACTGCTGCTGAATTTGAGGAGCGTCTGCTAGCAAAAGCTCTCCCCTGTGCCTCAGCCATGGATAGCATCCGGTACGCTGATTTCACCGTATAGAGTCCGTGGCGTTCGCCTGACCATCCCCAGAAGTCATCTTGCACACGACCAAGAGGGATAAGTTTAACAGCCTCCACATCAAGGGGTAACAGGTTCTGATTGAGGGCGTCTAAGTTCCAAGATCTTCCATTATCGTTCAGAAGTTCAGAAACCTGAATGGCTGAGGCTCCATCCTTCATGCAGATGGATTTGTTTCCAATAGCCGTCGGGATCCATCGATCAGTCCATATGTTAGTCGACATGCCATCCCCAATTCTTTTTATCAACCCCATTTCAAGTACTTTCCTGCCAGCAAGGATCGCCCGCCATGTGAAAGAGTTCTTCTTTTTTCCTGCCGTCATGAAGTCACCTTGTGGAAAGTATTTCCCTTTGATAACTCTGGCACATAATGAGTTCGGATTTGACATGAGCCTCCATCCCTGTTTTCCAAGCATAGCAAGGTTGAAAGTCTTGACATCCCGGAATCCCATCCCTCCATGGCTTTTTGGCAGGATGATGTCTGGCCAGTTCCTCCAGTGAATTCCCCTCTTGTCTGCCACACCACTCCACTAGTATTTTTTGAGGTGGCTGAAGTGATCTTCTTGCACGTATCAGGAGAGAGGAGGAAGCAACTCATGGAGTATGTTGGCACAGCCTGTGCAATTGACTTAATCAGTGTTTCCTTTGCTGCTCCACTCAATTTTTTCTCACTCCATCCACCCATAAGATTTCTGATTTTCACGGGTATGTGTTATAAGTTTTCTTTCGTGCTTCTTCCTACAGCGGTGGGAAGGCCTAGGTATTTCTCACAAAGTGCTTCCGTACTTATTCCGGTGATCTGCATCATCTTAGATTTCACAGAATCTTCACAATTGGCGCTGAAAAAAATAGCCGACTTCATGACATTCACCATTTGGCCTGATCCCCGTTGATACGATTGTAGGAAATCAACCAACCTCTGTGCTCCATTGGCACTTGCTTGAGTGAAGAGAAGGCAGTCATCTGCAAATAATAGGTGAGACACCCATGGTGCATGGATGCCCACCCTAATGCCTTTCGCAAGATAATTGGGGCCGGAGTGTTTGAGCATGCAAGATAGACCTTTTGCACATAGTAGGAACAAATAGGGGGATAACGGATCACCTTGGCGAATGCCCCTTGAAGGGGTGAACAAATCTGAAAAGTGACCATTCACTCTCACTGAAAATCTCACTGATTCGACACACTTCATGATCCGATTAACCCATCTGTCACTAAAGCCCAATTTCAGCATGATGGCTCTCAAGTACGTCCATTCAACTCTGTCGTATGCTTTTGCCATGTCCACCTTCACAGCACATGCCCTGGTAGCACCCTTCTTCCTTCTCAAATAGTGTATACTCTCGTAAGCCACCAGCACATTATCAGTAATTAAGCGGCCGGGAACGAAAGCAGACTGTTCCTCCGAAATGATGTCATCAAGAACAAGTATTAACCAGTTTGCAATGACTTTTGAGCATATCTTGTAGAGGACATTACAGAGGGCAATGGGTCTGAATTGAGTTAGCTCCCGTGGATGCTGCACCTTGGGGATCAACACTAAAACGGTGTCATTGACTATATCCGGCATCTCACCACCATTCAGGAAAGCCAATACCGCCTTGCAGACATCATTGCCAATCAGTTGCCAATGGCGTTGAAAGAAACCTGCTGTGAAACCGTCCGGACCCGGAGCTTTGTTTGGCTTCATCATGAACAGAGCCTTCCCAATTTCCACAGCAGTAAAAGGGGCGTCCAACACCAGGTTCATCGCATCAGTGACCTTCCTTGGTACAAATTGCACGATGTCTTCAGGGACAGTAAGGTCTTGTGCTGTGAACAAGTGTTGGTAAAAACTAGCCGCCAATGTTTCTAATTCATCTTGTGTTGTACATACATAACCATCTGGCCATTTCAGAGCCTTAATTTTGTTCGTCCTGCCTCGCTGTCTAGCTTTGGCTTGAAAGAAAGCTGTATTTAGATCACCTTCTTGCAGCCACTCCACACGTGAGCGTTGTTTCTCCATGATTTCCTCTCGGGCCAAAACCTCTGACATTCTCCTAGCAATGGATTGTTCCGCTGTTGAAGGGCCCTTGTGCAAGTTATTCCTTCTGACCCCCTCGAGGCGTCGTCGCAGGCTTGCCAGTTCCTTCCTGACTGAGCCAAAGTGATCTCTGTCCCAAGATAGCAGTGCATTCTTCATCCCCCCCAAGGAAGATTGTACATCTGCAAGGGAATTGCAGTTACCCGTCCAAGCATTCTTGACTGTCTCATCATAGAGTTCGTGACGCTGCCACATATTCTCATAGCGGAAAGGCCTTTCATGCCTATGGCTACCAGTTTGCTCGACTCGGTTTAATCGAATACAAAGAGTGCAGTGATCAGACTCCGTGGTCTGAATATGCTGTACAGAATACTCCCCAAAAAGAGAAAGCAAATTGTCATCAGCCAAAGCCCTATCCAGACGGACTTTTACATTATTGCAGCTCTCTCTCTTGTTGTCCCATGTGTATGGTAACCCAGTGTAGCCAAGATCAGTGAAGCCCCCATAGTTCACCACCTCTCAAAACCCCTCCATCTTCCACTCTTCCCGTTCATTACCACCAATCTGTTCATTGTCATGTAAAATATCATTGAAGTCCCCAGAGCAAAGCCAAGGTAGATCAGATTGGTTTCTTAGAAATCTTAGCATCCTCCATGATTCTTTCGGTTTAGACCTTGATGGATCACCGTAGAAACCGGTAAAACGCCATTGTTGTCCCTGTCTCCTGTGACAACCCGCCCAGGAAAATACCGTACTATCGCCTAAACCAATCCACTTTGGCCATTAAGCGACAGTAAAGTACCATACTGTCGTTGGTTGCCGGGTCAAAGCCCGGTAAATCACTTGAATAACACACAGAGGATCGAACATATGCATTAAAACTCACATGAAGGCGAGTCCAGAGTACAAAACACAAATTAAATCCAAATCTGCCCCGAAGGGTTTAATTATTACACACCATGGTTCATGACATGATAAGTAAAGGTTCAGAATTCGAAAACAGCGGAAAAATAAACTAGCGATACGATAAACATCACAGGAGGCCGTCCATGATGCCATCACTCGTCGTCATCCACCCATTCCAGCTCCCAGCCGGGTGGAATCTCACCAGGCCAAACAACATCACCTGCAACAACATTTATATAGCAAGGTTGAGTATACTAATACTCAGCAAGACTTAACCGTCGGGTGATAACTACATCACCAACTCTAGACATGAGAGGCTTTTTGGCCGGTGGAGTTCTTTTGCTGAAAAGCAACAAAGAGTAGGTCCTTACTTTCAATATTTTAGCTCAAATTCTAGTCAATTACCATTTCTAAGTGAGCCAACTAATTCAATCAAGGATTGTACAATACAATTAATCCACTTAGCAATATTCACATAATTCCATCATTAAGGGATATCATGGCCAGTTGATTAAGCAGTCTCAGATAACGGTGAGAGGCCGACAATCGATTGATTTATAACCTTGCAAGGTAAACCTAAACACACAGAAGAATGCATACCCCAAGAAGGTCCAAACAAAAACGAAACGGGGTATACACCGACCAGACGGTTCCCATCTTTCTCCGGGTCGGGATCAGACCTACAATCCTCGGTACAAGGCTTACTGGAACGTCACGCCGGACCGCCCAGACTCGCACAGGTACCCCACTGTTGCAGGCAGGGGGACACATCAGGTGTCCTAGGGGTAGTAGGGAAAAGTTCCCTTACCGTGTCCATCAGGTACTAGGTTTACTGGTCCCATTCCCGGCAAGTGCTTAGTACCTTCAAAAGCTTAGCCCACGAAAGCCATTGGACCGGAGCCCAAATCCCATACTCTTACCACATGAGCAATCCATTTATAAAGATCTTATGATTCCAACATAATAGCCTATTCTCGCGAGTGACGAACATCACTCGACTTCTATCGGGTCCTATAGCATAGCAGCTATCGACCTAGCATACTAGTAAAAGAGCATAGGTACCTATGGATCATGCATCTTGGGTTTCAATTCAACTCCTGAACGTAAATGCACAAACATAGCAAAGATAATTGCATAATTTTAAAAGAAGGGTTAGTGATCCGGGGCTTGCCTTCGCTGGCAAGGTTGGCCTTGGGCCCTTCTGGACTTTGGTCCAGGTCTTGCTCTACAGTGACGTAGTGCACGTCTCCGTCAGCTCCTCCGTCTCCTCCTTTCGGCACAGGCGTACGGCTACCGTCGGGAAGATCTACACGAGGATGCAAATGCAAGATTTAAGTGACGGTTTTCATTTAATTAATTACAAAGCAACATATGACAACCATGAAGAGTATGGTTGTCCATATTCACCTTGACAAAAACACATTTGGTATATTCTTCCTATTAAAGTAATGTTAGGTGGTGATTTATCATTTATTCTTTATGATAGTGACTGTGTACATATTTATGTAAATAATTTAATTTAACTCCACAAACAGCAAGGGGTGGTGACATTTAGTTTTTAACATGATTTACCACACAAACATGAGGTCATTAGGTGAGTGTTGGTGATTTTCCAATTTAATTCAATATTAAGCTTTAATTGGCCTCTATTGCTTTTATTCAAAAATAAATTCATAAAATTCAGTGGGGGTGTTTCTGAAGCACTACAACTCAAACTAAAGCTACTGCACAAAGGTTCACATTCACATGAGCTATAAAATTAATTATACAAAAAATAACAAAATCTAGCTATCCAAACATGAGAAATGCATATAAAAATAAATAAACAACAAATGGATTCCAACTTTCTCTCACTGATGCTATGACTCAAAACTGAGCTAGGAAAACAACAAATACATCAAGAGCTACTCTAGATATTGAGCTATGCATTTACATTGAAAATTAGGCATAAAACAAGATTAAATATTTCTGACAGATATAAAATTGTGATTAATTCACTAGAGGTGCATTTAGGCATAAACAGATCACATGCAGAAGTTGAGCACAAAAAGATATTTATTTTTAGCTACAAAAATTATTAAGGCAGATTCAGCTTAAATGCAAAATAAATCATAATAAAAGATCTACACAGTAACTTTGTGCAATGTGAAACCTAGCAATGACATTACTCACAACATAACCAAAATTGAGCTTGAGATCACATATAGATTTTGAACTACAGCAAATCTAGGTTTAACTGATTTCTATTTTTTGCGCAAAAACTATCACTCAAAAGTATGGTCATGCTTTGTGAAAGTTGTAGGCTTATTCACAAGGAAACCAACAAAATTAGTTTTGCATTTTTCTGATTTTTCTACGATTTTCTACGGATTTTACAAGGTTCAGCAAACAATTAAGAAACTACTTTACATCTAGGTCCTCGGATTTCGCAGATAGGCCCTCAGGACGAAACATTAGATTGCAATTGGGTCCCTGACGCCATGGCCGGCGGAGGGAGCTCGATTCCGGTGAGGGGAAGGCTAGGCTAGGCCGGGAAAGTGCGGGGGAGTGGTGTAGGCTCACCTAGGGTTCCATTCCGGGGGTTGGTGGCGGCAGAGGAGCGGCCGACGGTGGTGCTCGACGACGCCGTGGAACTGCGACCGCCTCTGCTCCGACTCCGGCGAGGAGAGGGGCGGAGCTAGGCAATGTGCCACGGTGGGAGCTCAAGGGGGTCTTAGGGGAGGCGCTCAGGTGGCTAGGCTGCACTGGGAGCAAGCGAGAAGGCGAGCTCGGCGAGACGGCGCCAATGGCGAGCGGCGGAGCGGCATCGGGCACGACAGGAGGAAGACAACACCTTTTATAGGCGCGGGCGAGTGGGCAGGGGCGGCAACACTTCGCCATGAAGTAAGAGGAGGCGAGGAAGGGGGCCCGGCCTGCCGTGGGGCGCGTGCGGCGTCGCCGGCGGGCGGCGCGGGCGGGGCACGACATAGATAGGGCCAGCGGGCGACGCGTGGCGAACTCGGTTTCCCAGGCGAGCTGGTCAGGCGCGGGGTGTGGGGGACCAGCTCGGCGCGTCTTGGCCGTCCAGGCGGCCGGAGGGGGCCCGGACGCCGAGGGCGCGGCTGCGCCGCGTGGCGGCGTGCTTGCGCGCTCTAAGGCGTGGGTGCGCGGCGCGGCACGGCGTCGGCGGTGCACATCTCGGTTAACCCTGTTTGACCGGCCTGAACTCGAATTTTTCCAACTAAACTCCAAAATCTTTGAATACCAAAGTTGTAGAGCATCTATCGGAGAACATTTTTCGTAAAGGCCGACCTATGTTTTCATCAACGGGTGGAGCATGAACTGCTGGCTAAGATGATGTCTTTCTTGTCACCGGTGAATAGTACTCGGCTGCAGTTGACCAAGTTTTTCACCCTTTTCCACTCAAAATTTGAAATGCCACCCAAAAGCAAAGTTGTGTCCCTCGAAAAACTGGACAACTGTTATATTGGGAGATTTTGAAGTGTTTAGGTGAAATTTGGAGAACGCGGCAAAAGTTCTAGAGAGGTTCAAAGACAACAGGGGTTTTGACCAACATTTGACTAGGGTTTGACCAAGGTTTGACCACAAGGGTGTGTTGACTTGATTAAGAAGATCATTAGTGATTGTTGGCTAGGTTTTCGAGGTGATGACCCAGGTTGACCAAGGTTTGACTCAAGTCAACGTGTTTGACTTTGCTTGACTCGGTCATCAGCACTAATCATGCTAATTAAAAACTTGGGGCGTCACAGCCTACCCCCCTTAAAAAGAATCTCGTCCCGAGATTCGGAATTCAATAGAGAAGGTAGGGAAGGGTGGTTTTCTAAGATTTCTGGATTACCTTAAGAAGCAACCACGATGTGATTATAGGTCAAGGAGTCCTACCATCACCGGTTCACGGTTGCAAGATCGAAAGCGATGGAGATAAGGATGTCACTAGCAAGGATAACTTAGGGCATCAAGATGCATAAACACCAGGGGGTGACAATGATAGATATCAATGGAGATCACAATGGCAGAAGAAGATTGTAACTTGAGATTGAACTCTAAGGTCAAGACATGACCCAAACGATATGGTAAAACGGAAAAATTTCTTTTCTCATGCTGGGCAAAACTGGGGTAGTCATGTGTACAAATGTACAATTGTAGGTTAGAACTCGAAACGAGCATACATACATAATGACATAAAGTTCTGGCAGTTGTGAACAAAAATTCATAACTTAAAACCAGAGCCCCAAAATTTCACCAAATTTTACTAGCAACTCAGCAAGATTATGAGACACATTTTTGGTATGCAAAGGTTGATCTAGAAAGGTTAGGAAGGTGCTTCAACTAAGCAAGGTTTCAGATTAGGTTCCTGGAAAAACAGCATGACAGAGGTTCACTAATCTGAGCATAACTTGAGATATACAAAAGCTATGACCGTGAATTTTTACGAGCGAAAACTAGATTAGATATGGAGCAACTTTGGTATAGATCTTCTAGTCCAATTAATTCTTGAACAGGGTGCAAAAATTAAGCAAACAGCCCTATCAGATTTTGGACACAACACATCTGCACATGAGAGGCTATGCAAATGATTCACACACTAGCAAGATTTCACCTAGAGAGCACACAAAACATGTATGGGTTCAGTTTTAAGTTTTCCATGATTTTTAACATGATGCAAGACGTCCTATCCGTCCTCACAAGGCGATCAAGCCAAAAATCGGAGTTAGTGCCGATGGCAAGGCTTTTATACGTTTCTCCCTATAATAGCTAGTCGAGAACTATTCGATGCTCACTTTGCGACTTACGAAACGTGGTTAGTGTACCTGCAGAAGATCACAGAACACATCGAACCTTTCGTGCCAGCACTCACGAAAGCGTCCACATACATTACCGTTCACTATAGAAACGGCATCCATGCGTATCGCTGCATGCACAGCGTCCAACCTCAGACACCCTCCGTTTGAATGGAGTGTATCCTTGCCTCGCATATCCACAATGCGGAACGTCCACGTATGGCAAAACGTGGCGAGACACAGACGCGACGGTGGGTTCCCATTGGATTAGGTCCCATCCATCCCTCACATGACTTTCATGTGGTACCACCACGTATGGCAAAACGTGATGAACTAGTATAGTTGTGCAAGAAGTAAGTTCTGACAAGAATAAAAATGTGCTGGAAGTTAGCAAAATAAACCATAGATTTGTACGCCACCTGAAAGAACCCAAAAATTCCCTCTAGGGCCTCTCGGTCTGGATCCATCCTTAACGGACCAACGTATTTTGCAAATCCAAACAATCTTGGCAAATTTTATTCCAAAACCAGTGATTAAGGTTGTTAATTAAACTCTGGTGCATATAATCGCTCTGTTACCAGCTGTGACAACCCGCCCAGGAAAATAGCATACTATCCCCTAAACCAATCCACTTTGGCCATTAAGCGACAGTAAAGTACCATACTGTCGTTGGTTGCCGGGTCAAAGCCCGGTAAATCACTTGAATAACACACAGAGGATCGAACATATGCATTAAAACTCACACGAAGGCGAGTCCAGAGTACAAAACACAAATTAAATCCAAATCTTCCCCGAAGGGTTTAATTATTACACACCATGGTTCATGACATGATAATAAAGGTTCAGAGTTCGAAAACAGCGGAAAAATAAACTAGCGATACGATAAACATCACAGGAGGAGGCCGTCCATGATGCCATCACTCGTCGTCATCCACCCATTCCAGCTCCCAGCCGGGTGGAATCTCACCAGGCCAAACAACATCACCTGCAACAACATTTATATAGTAAGGCTGAGTATACTAATACTCAGCAAGACTTAACCGTTGGGTGATAACTACATCACCAATTCTAGACATGAGAGGCTTTTTGGCCGGTGGAGTTCTTTTGCTGAAAAGCAACAAAGAGTAGGTCCTTACTTTCAATATTTTAGCTCAAATTCTAGTTAATTACCATTTCTAAGTGAGCCAACTAATTCAATCAAGGATTGTACAATACAATTAATCCACACAGCAATATTCACATAATTCCATCATTAAGGGATATCATGGCCAGTTGATTAAGCAGTCTCAGATAACGGTGAGAGGCCGACAATCAATTGATTTATAACCTTGCAAGGTAAACCTAAACACACGAAAGAATGCATACCCCAAGAGGGTCCAAACAAAAACGAAACGGGGTATACACCGACCAGACGGTTCCCATCTTTCTCCGGGTCGGGATCAAACCTACAATCCTCGGTACAAGGCTTACTGGAACGTCACGCCGGACCGCCCAGACTCGCACAGGTACCCCACTGTTGCAGGCAGGGGGACACATCAGGTGTCCTAGGGGTAGTAGGGAAAAGTTCCCTTACCGTGTCCATCAAGTACTAGGTTTACCGGTCCCATTCCCGGCAAGTGCTTAGTACGTTCAAAAGCTTAGCCCACGAAAGCCACTGGACCGGAGCCCAAATCCCATGCTCTTACCACATGAGCAATCCATTTATAAAGATCTTATGATTCCAACATAAGAGCCTATTCTCGCGAGTGACGAACATCACTCGACTTCTACCGGGTCCTATAGCATAGCAGCTATCGACCTAGCATACTAGTAAAAGAGCATAGGTACCTATGGATCATGCATCTAGGGTTTCAATTCAACTCCTGAACGTAAATGCACAAACATAGCAAAGATAATTGCATAATTTTAAAAGAAGGGTTAATGATCCGGGGCTTGCCTTCGCTGGCAAGGTTGGCCTCGGGCCCTTCTGGACTTTGGTCCAGGTCTTGCTCTACAGCGACGTAGTGCACGTCTCCGTCAGCTCCTCCGTCTCCTCCTTCCGGCATAGGCGTACAGCTACTGTCGGGAAGATCTACACGAGGATGCAAATGCAAGATTTAAGTGACGGTTTTCATTTAATTAATTACAAAGCAACATATGACAACCATGAAGAGTATGGTTGGCCATATTCACCTTGACAAACACACATTTGGTATATTTTTCCTATTAAAGTAATGTTAGGTGGTGATTTATCATTTATTCTTTTTGATAGTGACTGTGTACATATTTATGTAAATAATTTAATTTAACTCCACAAACAGCAAGGGGTGGTGACATTTAGTCTTTAACATGATTTACCACACAAACATGAGGTCATTAGGTGAGTGTTGGTGATTTTCCAATTTAACTCAATATTAAGCTTTAATTGGCCTCCATTGCTTTTATTCAAACATAAATTCATAAAATTCAGTGGGGGTGTTTTTGAAGCACTACAACTCAAACTAAAGCTACTGCACAAAGGTTCACATTCACATGAGCTATAAAATTAATTATACCAAAAATAACAAAATCTAGCTATCCAAACATGAGAAATGCATATAAAAATAAATAAATGACAAATGGATTCCAACTTTCTCTCACTGATGCTATGACTCAAAACTGAGCTAGAAAAACAACAAATACATCAAGAGCTACTCTAGATCTTCAGCTATGCATTTACATTGAAAATTAGACATAAAACAAGATTAAATATTTATGATAGATATAAAATTGTGATTAATTCACCAGAGGTGCATTTAGGCATAAACAGATCACATGCAGAAGTTGAGCACAAAAAGATATTTATTTTTAGCTACAAAAATTATTAAGGCAGATTCAGCTTAAATGCAAAATAAATCCTAATAAAAGATCTACACAGTAACTTTGTGCAATGTGAAACCTAGCAATGACATTAATCACAACATATCCAAAATTGAGCTTGAGATCACATATAGATTTTGAACTACAGCAAATCTAGGTTTAACTGATTTCTATTTTTTATGCAAAAACTATCACTGAAAAGTATGGTCATGCTTTGTGAAAGTTGTAGGGTTATTCACAAGAAAACCAACAAAATTGGTTTTGCATTTTTCTGATTTTTCTACTATTTTCTACGGATTTTACAAGGTTCAGCACAACAATTAAGAAACTACATTACATCTAGGTCCTCGGATTTCGCAGATAGGCCCTCAGGACGAAACATTAGATTGCAATTGGGTCCCTGGCGCCATGGCCGGCGGAGGGAGCTCGATTCCGGTGAGGGGAAGGATCGGCTAGGCCGGGAAAGTGCGGGGGAGTGGTGTTGGCTCACCTAGGGTTCCATTCCGGGGGTTGGTGGCGGTAGAGGAGCGGCCGACGGTGGTGCTCGACGACGCCGTGGAACTGCGACCGCCTCTGCTCCGACTCCGGCGAGGAGAGGGGCAGAGCTAGGCAATGTGCCACGGTGGGAGCTCAAGGGGGTCTTAGGGGAGGCGCTCAGGTGGCTAGGCGGCACTGGGAGCAAGTGAGAAGGCGAGCTCGGCGAGACAGCGCCAATGGCGGGCGGCGGAGCGGCATCGGGCACGACAGGAGGAAGGCAACACCTATTATAGGCGCGGGCGAGCGAGCAGGGGCGGCAACGCTTCGCCATGAAGTAAGAGGAGGCGAGGAAGGGGGCCCGGCCTGCCGTGGGGCGCGTGCGGCGTCGCCGTCGGGCGGCGCGGGCGGGGCACGGCACGGACAGGGCCGGCGGGCGACGCGTGGCGAACTCGGTTCCCCAGGCGAGCTGGTCAGGCGCGGGGCGTGGGGGACCGGCTCGGCGTGTCTTGGCCGTCCAGGCGGCCGGAGGGGGCCCGGACGCCGAGGGCGCGACTGCGCCGCGTGGCGGCGCGCGTGCGCGCTCTGAGGTGCGGGTGCGCGACGCGGCACGGTGTCGGCGGTGCACATCTCGTTTAACCCTGTTTGACTGGCCTGAACTCGAATTTTTCCAACTAAACTCCAAAATCTTTGAATACCAAAGTTGTAGAGCATCTATAGGAGAACATTTTTCGTAAAGGCCGACCTATGTTTTGATCAACGGTTGGAGCATGAACTGCTGGCAAAGATGATGTCTTTCTTGGCGCTGGTGAATAGTACTCGACTGCAGTTGACCAAGTTTTTCACCCTTTTTCGCTCAAAATTTGAAATGCCACCCAAAAGCAAAGTTGTGTCCCTCGAAAAACTGGACAACTGTTATATTGGGAGATTTTGAAGTGTTTAGGTGAAATTTGGAGAACGCGGCAAAAGTTCTAGAGAGGTTCAAAGACAACAGGGGTTTTGACCAACATTTGACTAGGGTTTGACCAAGGTTTGACCACAAGGGTGTGTTGACTTGATTAAGAAGATCATTAGTGATTGTTGGCTAGGTTTTCGAGGTGATGACCCAGGTTGACCAAGGTTTGACTCAAGTCAACGTGTTTGACTTTGCTTGACTCGGTCATCAGCACTAATCATGCTAATTAAAAACCTGGGGCGTCACATCTCCCCTCCTCCATCACCTAGACATCAATGTGGTATTTGGAGTATGATTTCAGGTCGACAACCACGTCCCTTGTCCACATCAATGCAAGACCCCCACTGAAACCTACACAATTAACTCCCAAAGCACTTGCAAAGCCCAAATGTTGGCGTAATTCCGTTTCAGCCCTCTTAGCTGCCATCTTCGTCTTTGACAAAAACAGAAGTTTGGGATGATGTAACGAATCGGATGCTCGTAGCCTAAGAGGGGGAGGGGGTGAATTAGGCTTCTAAAAACCTTAACCTATAGTTTCACTACTTTTGCATAAAGTAAAACTAGAACATACTACCTAGATGTGCAACTATGGTTCTTCTAGTGTGAAACTCCCATCCCAAAACAAGTTTTGCAACCTATGCCAATCCTAGCATGATACTACTCTAGGAAAATAAAGGCAAGCAAGGATTGCAAGAGAGTAATGCGGAAACGTAAAGAGGGATGAGAGGAAGAAAAGTCTTGACACGTGATTTATCCCGTGGTATCAGTAGGCACTAAGCCACCCCTAGTCCACGTTGTTGAAGCACTCACACAAGAGTATTGCTTCCCGGTCACCAAGTCTCTCCCAAGAGCACCACTTGAATCGCCACAAAGGCTCGCCACTTAGGCACTCGCCAAGCTCCCTTGGTCACCTTGATGCCGCCTCCACTAAGGAGCTTCTCCACTTAGGAAGGGGGTCTCCACGTCCCCTGCACAAAGTGTCCTCGCCGCTCCACACCAAGCCGGAGGGTCGAAGACGATTGCCGGTGAGCCACTTAGGCCCCAAGGCTTCCAGCGCACCTTGTACAACTTGATTCACTCAAGATCACTTCACAAGGTTGGCACAACCTTGCACTCACTCAGCTCTAAGCTAAGCCTAGCATTAAGCACACACACAAAGCATGTGCAAGTCTATGGATGAGCAATTTAGCACTTGGATGGATTGGATATGATCTTCTAGGTGTCTTGCACTCCTCTGCACTTCCACACAATCTAGCAACCTCAAATGGGCGAGTAGAGGGGGTATAAATAGCCCAAGGCATCCAAAGAGCCGTTGGCTAAAAGCTGCAGAAACTCGTACCATCGGATGATCCAACGCTCTCTTTTTCATAGGCGTCGGTTCATCCGGTGCTCCTCCACGTCACGTAGTCGTTGCAAATCTGCTGACGCAATTCATCCGACGCTTCATCTGACGGTGCGTCGGTTCATCCGGTGCTAAAGACTCTGCGGCCAAAAGCTTACTGTCTTGAATTTCGTAGTCGTCGGATGAACCGATGCCTGGTCCGTCGGTTCATCCGGTGCTACTAGCCGCTGCACCAGAGCCTCTCTGTCTTGCGCCTGTGAACCACCGGTTGGACCGACGGTGCCCTCCAATGGACCGTCGGTTCATCCGATGCCTTTGTCTTCACGGCTTCATCTCTGCAATTCGTCCGACACAACTAGAAACTCGACCGTCGGTTCATCCGACGGTGCCTCGGCTTTCACCCAGTGTGCCAACTCGTCCGACCATTGCACCGACGCTTGTTATCTAGATACCGTCGGTTCATCCGACGGTGTCCTTTCTTTTCTTTTTCTTCTACGGTTTTGACCCTTGAAAAATATACTATCTTCTCATTTTGGCATGTGATATTTTTGCATCCATGGGACCTAGAAATGTCTACAAGAACATGCTAAACAATTGGTTAGTTCCATTTATTATGTTGTCATTAATCACCAAAATCAAACTTGAACAAATAGCTTATGAGGCCATATTCGCTATAGATGATTAAGCTACACAAGATTGCGAAGCTCACGAACGGCCTCTGGCCTCCCACAACCCCGGCAGTTCAAGCACATGAGATTCATTGTGCGCGGCGGGGGCTGCTTCGAGCAGCCGCCGCCGATCTTGCGCTTTGGTTGGTTGATACTCTCTGTTTCTTCTGCACTTTCTTTGTCTCAGTAGCCCGGCCGAGAGTGTCGCCAAGCTGAGCAAGCCTGTCATTGACCAGTCCAATAGGCACCACAATACTATCCTGCACTGTCACATTCAGATCAGCTCGCATGCCATCTTCATTGGTTTTTCTCTTGCGAGGGCTCTCTGTAACTGTGCTCTTCATCGTCTCCTGGGCTGGGGTCTTGACAGGCCCCTTGTCCTGAACTTCCTTCCCATTTTTTTGCTGTGTTTTTTCAGAGGAATGCACCTCTTCTCCAGCAACGTGGCTGCGTGATTTGTCAGCCTCTGCAGCGTGGTGAGCATCCCCATTTTTCCGAGCAGAGCTCCGACGTGGTGGCGGGGACCGTCTTCTAGTACCTGTCGAACTGCCAACACTTCCGCCGCCGCCGCACTGAAGCTCTGGGGTATCTTCTTTTTCTCATCGGATGCACGCAGCTTGACATCATAGGGCAGTTTGCCCAAAGCATTCCTCGGTGCTGGTGTTGGACACTCCAAATCCATATGTCCGAGTAAGCCGCATGAGTGACAGTAGAACGGAAGCTTTTCAAATTGAATGTCAAACCATTCTGGCGGCGAATCTTTACTGGTTTTCAGCATCACACCCCTCCTCAACGGTTTCTGCACATCCACAGCCACCCTAGCTCGAAGGAACGGGCCACTAGCCTTCCCGTCAGGACCAACATCGACCTTCACCACGTCGCCGATAAAACCTGCAGCACGAGCTCCCCTCTTCGCCTCCATCCACCCAAATGGCAGGTTCAAAATATGCATCCACATCTCCATGCGCGAAAAACAAACATCAGAGGGTTTGAGAGAGGCATCATACTCCCGGAGGACAACTGCGTGCTTTCCAAGTGTTGGGGAATTGGGTAAAAACCTTTCACCCTCGGAACTTCGGAATAACCGAGACTTTGGCGAATTCGTGAGAGTATTCGGAAATGAGTCACCGGGTCGCTGCTCTGTTTCGTGGTGCAAAATGGTTCGTGAATGTGTTTTGATGTTTTTACATGATTCACTAATAACCCTTTAAGGTTGTACGAAACAATTGCCGAATGAGCACTGGATCGCAGGTCTGTTTCTTGTTTCAGGACGGCAGAAACTTGGCGAGTTCGGGAAATTGTGAAGGTGGAAACTTCGGAGATCTTAAAGAACTTCACTTCGGCTGTGGATGCTGAAACTCAATTCGGAGATCTTGGTGATTGACGATTTTCGTGAATGAAGGGTCGAAGGTCAAGGGAAGACCAGGTCAAAGGCGTTGCCTCAAAAGTCCGGGTTCGAGGTGTGAACTGATGACCAGCTTGTAAATATGTGAAATTAGCCCCGCAAATCACGGGATGTAAAAGACATTCTTGTACATGTTCACACTTGGAATATTCTTTAGATTCGAGGGTAGTCTCGGAATGTAAAAGTCCCTTCGCCTCCCTATAAAAGGGGGTTCGAGGGCACGTGTAAAGGGATTCACAACTTTTGAGACAGATACAGACTTTCGGGGAAACCTTGTCCCCTCGCTTTTACACGCTTTCTCGTGCTCGTTCTGGAATCTTGTGTTCGGGCCCCCATCCGATTTTCGGACCCCCCAACACCAATCATCCACGGTGATCCATCCAGAGCTTTGTTCTTGTCTTCGGCGCACCCAAATTCGGCGATGAAGAGATTCTCCGTCCTCTTGCCCACCGATCTCAATTTGAGACCATATGGGTTGCCCCATGCCGGCCACATCGATCCGGTGATAGTGCTGATGTGAAGAGCAGACGGCGACAGAGCTTTACCGATCAGTGCGTACACCTGCACACCACCCACAACATCTCCTTCATCATCACTAAAGGCAGCAACCTCACCCTCATCAGTGGTGAGATTTAAGTTCTCCAGGAGGGACGCTACATGCTAGCGCTTCTTCCTCCGGCGATCTGCGAGGTCCCGAACGGTTCGCACTGCTTTCAGGCGACGCCATTGTGGCAGCAGCAGCAGGCAACCGGGGAAAAACAAGTGTGACCACAGGGATTCACTGCGGCACAACGATTATCAGTTCCTAAGCGGCGCTCTGCCCCAGCCAAGCTAGGGTTTTGGTGGCCTCTGGCACGGAACAAGGTAACCAGAACTATTTGCGGTGGTCGACGGGAACTGGAAGGTTACCGGCGATATGAGCGGGGGCGTCGCGGACCTACTGGCCACGACGTAGCGAGGGACCTTGCCAGCGGTGGCTAGTTCCCAGACGGTTTCACGAACGCCTCGCAGATCGCCAGGAGCGACGTGGAGCGCAGAAAGAGGAAGGGCGGTTCCATCGTGACGTCTGCTGTTTGCTCATAACTAGTCATTCATCACCATGTAGGGGTGTTAATTATTCTTTGTTAGTTTGCTCACAAAACTTTCATCATGTAAGTGTGGTAGTTATCTTCTCGAACTATCAACTCTAGCTAAAACCCCTGGTTGCTGGACCGGTCTGTACTGTGCAGCATCACTGCCATTCGGTCTGTGCATGATCCACATTCCACACATTCTAGCGCTTTTGGTGTGTTGGTCGCCGTAAATTGCGTCAGCAATTTCAATTCGTTTAGTAACGCCGCACCACCCACCTAGCGTTTTCACATAGTTTGTCGCTGTTGACATCTATCTTGTACAATCTTCGCGTCACAATTTAAATGAAAAATAGCATAGCCTGAAAGAAGGTAACGAAAGGATTTTTTTTTTGTGTAAAACCAAATTTCTGCACCAAAGTGTCCGTTTATACTTCCCCCGTCCCAAATTAAATTACCAGTCATTTGACTTTTCTAGATACATTGCTTCTGTTATGTATCTAGACATAAATATATATCTAGATGCATTACAAAATAAATGCATCTAGAAAACTAAAATCACTAGCAATTTGGAACAGAGGGAGTATGTTTCTTGGTCCAAATTTGGTAATAAATCTTGCATCTCAGGATAAACGCATCCGCACCATGGAATATTCCACGCAAAAATATTCGATACTTGACACTGTGAAACGTACAGCTACCCTTAGCAGAAGAGAAACTCCAAACTTTTTGGCCAGGGAATCATGAACCTTTCCTAAAACATGGGGCAGTTAATGAGCAGAATCAAACGGATTCTTCCGGATGACCATGAAGTTTTGGCTGCAGTACCGTGAATCAGCAAGCACAAGAGAGAGACCTTTATATATACGCCGGCCACGCAGCCAAGGCCACTCCAAGCAGAAAACACACAACGTAGCATCTAGCTCTCCTCTCAACAGATTCCTACATATCCAGTACGTGCCCTGCCGTACATATATATGCCGTACATGAAGGAGGTGGTTGTGCTCATCGTCGGCGCCGGTCCGGCGGGGCTGGCCACGGCGGCTTGCCTTGGCCGGAGCTCCGTCCCCTACCTCGTCGTTGAGCGTGAAAACGGCAGCGCCTCGCTGTGGCGCCACCGCGCCTACGATCGCATCAAGCTTCACCTGGCCAAGGAGTTCTGCGCCCTGCCGTACATGCCGTACCCGGACAGCACCCCGACCTACGTCCCCAGACAAGAGTTCGTCAAGTACCTCGACGGCTACGCCGAGCATTTCGGGATCAAGCCCAGGTATGGCACTTCCGTCGAGTCAGCAGCATACGATGAGCGAGCTCGCCGCTGGATCATCGCCGCACGCGACACGGTCGCCGGCACGGAGATCCAGTACGTGGTTAGGTACCTGGTCGTGGCCACGGGTGAGAATGGCGCGGCTCGCATCCCGGAGATCCCTGGGATAGGGAGCTTCCCCGGGGAGGTCACCCACTCCTCGACCTACAAGTCAGGAGGCAGCTACGCTGGTCAGAGCGTGCTCGTGGTTGGCGGTGGCAATTCAGGGATGGAGATCGCCTACGATCTTGCAAGCCACGGTGCCGACACCTCCATTGTTGTTCGTAGTCCGGTACGCATTTTTTATTTTAATATAATTTATAAAAATTCGTGATACAAGTATTTATCCCATCCGTCGGAATAGTTTATTGTGTCATGAAAAATGTGGTTTTGTAGTCCATTTGTTATGCGCTGGGATAGAATGATTCTTACACTTGTATTATGCATTGTTCCATAATTGGAATAGAAATTCCATAATTGCTGTTTCCTGATCCTTGATTTGCCCTTTGAGTGTAGGTTCACATATTGACCAAGGAGTTGACCCGCTTGGGAATGACATTGGTCCAACATATGCCGATTAAAATAGTGGATTTTCTTATAGTGACTATAGCCAATTTCACTTTTGGGGATCTCTCAAAGCATGGCATTGTGAGGCCTAAAAATGGCCCTCTCCTCTTGAAATCCAAAACTGCAAGGTCTCCTGTAATTAATGTTGGGACAGCAGGGTTAATCAAGAAAGGCATCATCAAGGTAAGCATGCTTACTAGCTCCTCAGTCAAAACTGATTAATGTAAGCATACTACAAATTTACAAATTTGCATGAAGTGATCTAGAAATATTACGTCTGTACGTGACAGGTCTTTGGGGAAATATCAAACGTCGTTGGAAACAAAGTCAAATTTGGATGTGGGAAGAAAAGTTACTTCGACACCATCGTGTTTGCAACAGGCTATAAAACCACTGTAAATTTGTGGCTCAAGGTAAGAGAGCTTGTTTCCATTTTCTCTCGTGTCAAGTCTCTTTATACGGGCATACGGCTACTTTTTGTCCTTACTAGTAACTAAATATAGCTTTTTTTTGTATGGCCACAGGATGACAAGGGCATGCTGAACAGTGATGGATTTCCTAAGAAAGGTTACCCCAATCACTGGAAAGGTGAAGATGGTCTCTATTGCGCTGGTTTTGCAAGGAGAGGATTGTCTGGTATTTCAATGGATGCTAAGAACATTGCCAATGACATAACAAGAAAAGTTTCTACCAAGGGCGGAGCTAGAGAAGAATAAAGGGGGTGCGACACCTTCATAACATCCATGAATATTCATTTTAACATGGTGAAAAAACAAAGATGATTAACGATTGTAAATTTTTTGTAGGTGCGGCGGCACCCGGCAGCCTCTACCTAGCTCCGCCCCTGATTTGTCTAGTTAAGTCGGCTTAAATATATGATGATAGCACCTGGTTATGCAGCCTTGACGTAGTAGCTAGGCTATTACCGTTGTAGTGGATCATTATACAGATTGGAATGTATGCCACCAATCTACCTTCTTCCCTTTGGTCCTTGGTGCATGAGAGGGCATATATGTAAATATTTTTATTCTGAACACGTGGTCACAAATGCGAAGCTGGGAAGTGGATTGTTGTTTTCAGGTCTCTACCGTCTGAGTATTATCTCGTAGTTTAATTTGCAACTGCAAAATTATGGTATATCAGTGTGTGATCAAGCCATTCCGCGATAGCTTGTCGATTAGAAACTCCATTCATCAGATGCATATATAGAATAAGATTATTCCCTATTTGGCCCTAAAAAAATTACCCAATCACCGGTAGAGATCTGGGCTCTAATCCCGGTTGGTAAGAGCCCTAAAGCTCTAAAGGCCAATCGGTTCTAATTTGGAGAGACAAAAGACCCTCTTTAGTCCCGGGTGAGCAACCGGGAGTAAAGGGGTTTGAAAAAACAAAAAAAAAACAAACCTACGCCGCATCCCCTAACCCCTACCCTCCATCTCTCATCTCTCATCTTTCTAGAGCTCGAGCTCAAATCAAGAACACGAATGACACTTCACAAATTGATTTAAATTACATTCACCACATACTCAAATCGAATCAAATCATGACAATATCACACATGCTCATCTCAATCTCGTCAACATACAAATCTATTCATCACCATACATCTCGATTCATCACAAGAAAAATCTCATAATCATACATAACCATTCATCACCAGAAAAATCACAAAAAATAAAAAAAACTTCCCTCTGCGGCTGCGCCCCTGGGGGCCTTGCACTGTCGCCGCCCCCTAGGGCTGGCCGCGCCTCCTGCGTCGTGGTCTGTGCTGGTGGTCGGCACCATCGCAGCCCGCGCCGGCGGCTGGAGAGCCTACCGCGCCGTGGCTCGTGCCGGCTGGAGAGCCTACCGCGCCGACGGCTAAAGAGCCTCCCGCGTTGTGGCCCGCACCGATGGCCGGCCTCCCCCGCCGCGGCGCCAGAGAGCCCCCGCCGCGGCCGCGCGCCTCTGGCCTAGGGTCGTCCCCTATGGCCTGCACAAGCAGAAGAAAGAGAGAAAATGTGAGGAAGAAGAATGAAAATAGAAAGAGAGAAACTTGTGTGCGTGTGGTAGAGTGCTGAAAGAGATAAGAAGAGAGAGAGGAGGTGGTGGGTAGGTGGGAGGCTTTTGTCTCGGGTGGTTTTCTCACCTGGGACTAATATGTCCCCTTTTAGTCTGGGGTGGAAATACCACCCGGGACTAAATCTTTAGTCTCGGGTGGCGTTTCCACCCGAGACTAAAGGGTCCCCGTTTAGTCCCGGGACTAAAGGCTGGTACCAATCATTGCCGTAAAAAAGCATTTCGATGCCCCCTCTAGTCCATGGTTGGTATTACCAACTGGGACTAAAGGGGGCGGCTCTCGCAGCAATTTCGAGCCACATCGACAAAAACTCTTTAGTCCTGACTTTAAAGTTGAACTGGGACGAAAGTGGCGTATCAAAGGCCCATTATCTACTAGTGAATCCTTCCTTGGCCTTGAAAATTTTCCATTCCTTATTTGACACTAAGTTGAACTTTGATTCTTTATTCAACACTCTCGTTCATTCCCGTGTGTTCTGTCAGTTAAGCTAGATGAACAGTAACACATGAAATATAAATCGTGTGTTTACTTAACAAAAATGACATCCAAATCACCTCTAAAATTCATGAAAGTTTTTATAGTGATACAAGAGATAGAGATGAACTCATTTTAGAAAAATGGATGTTTAATTTAAAATAATAAAACTAAAATTCACCAAAATATGGTACTTTTGAAGACCATGTGAATTTTTAGAGCATAAAAATCCTTTCACAAAATTACATGAAAATATCCAATATTCCTAACACAAGATGAAGTAATTTATGAAATTATTATCCATATTAAGTTACATAGACAAATGTTTATTTATTATGTAAAATTAATGTTTTAAACAACTTAAATATGTTTCTATGTAACATCTATGTATAATCATTTCATAAATTACATCATCATCATGTGATATGATTATTGGATATTTTTATGTAATTTTTGGAATGAATGTTTATGCATAAAATTCACACAATCTTTAAAAATAATTTTTTTGTGTAAAAGGAGTTCGTCTCTGCCTTTTGTATGACTACAAACATTTGCATGAATTTTAGAGGTGATTTGGTTGTTATTTTGTTAAGTAAATGCATGGGTTACTATTCACGAATTACTGTTCATCCGATTTAACTAACGGAATGCACGGGAATGAACAGGAGTGTCGAAAAGGGAATTAAAGTTCAACTCAGTGTCAAATAAGGAACGAAAAAATTTTCAGGACCAAAGAAGTAATGAATTACTTTTCCGAGGCCAAATAGTGAATAATCTCATAATGTTTTGGTAAACACTATAGCGGTCATATAGAATATGAGAAACATACGATCAATTATTTATAATGGAAATGAAACTACACATATTTGGATACCCTCATCCCAATACAAAATACGAAACAGACAGTAACACCAAAAACATTTTTAATGGACCTTAGTTTTTGACAAGGGAAGCTTTATTGAAATCAAGATTGTTACTTCGAGTTAATACAAAAATATTAAGATCCTCCCGTTCACCGCACCGTTAAGATGCATACATCCTTAATAGAAGAATAAAGACAAGACACACTAGTGACTCATAATCCTAAAACTAGAATGACATCCATGTGCCTCAGTAAAAGACTTCTTGATTACGTGTACCAATGGTGACAAGCTGCTGCAACCAAATTTTGTTCTCATTTTCCAAGAAAGGTATTTATCTTTAAAGGTGTTCTCATTTTCCAAATTTGTTTGTTTATGTTGGGTCGTTGTTATGGATCAAGGCCAAGTAATGAGATTTCACCAAGAATTGTCTGCTACGATTAGACTCCAACAAAATTCACCTTCGTCTTGGCTCAACACAATGTTAGCAATATATGGTACAATAATATTCCACGCAGCTATTTTTTCCAATTAGGTTTCTTCTTCAAGAAATATTTTATGGAGGGACACCTAGAACTTCTGCAATAGTATGTTGTTTATGTCAGGTTATGTTATAAAGAGAATGGTACTATTCACACAG
The DNA here is from genome assembly GCA_036936925.1 of Cenchrus fungigraminus. Lineage (NCBI taxonomy): Eukaryota > Viridiplantae > Streptophyta > Magnoliopsida > Poales > Poaceae > Cenchrus > Cenchrus fungigraminus. The sequence continues at coordinate 95,108,866 of CM072774.1, read as the reverse complement.
GGTCCTATCACCCAACCATATATCTTCCCAAAACTTAACTTGAGATTCATCCTTAATTATGAAGGTATCAAAATGAAGAATCTCGTTTAACATTCATGAGACTAGCCTAGAAATGTGAGTCCCCATTTTTCCATTGCACGAGTCAAAGGGGTTAGGAGCCTAGGTACTTATTACGTGAGATCTGTTGCAAAGTACCATATGATGTCAGTAGCTTATAGATCTTACTGAGCAAAACAATATTCTTAATGTCCAAGTTATGTATTCCTAGACACCCATGTTCTTTAGGTTGGCACATAATATCTCACTTGGCTAACTGTACTTACATTTTGGTTCATCAGTTTTCTAGAAGAAACGTGACCTAAAGTAAAATAGTGTTTTTAGTACTCCTTTAGGTACCACAAAGAAGGACATCATATATATACATGAGCTACTAAAAACTAAGTTAATCAATGTCAGTTGCCCCCTCCTGTGTTGAGAGGTTGCTTGCCTTTCCAACTATGATGTCTTTTTACAAAGTGTACCTCCACTCTTTTCCAATCAACATATATTAGAAAGTTTCCTATATGAATAGCAATCACTGGTAGAGAATTAGCCTTTAGTCCCCGTTGGTAAGGCCCTTAGGGACCTAGAGACCAACCGGGACTAAGCTAGAGAGACAAAAGCCCACCCCCTTTAGTCCGGGTTGGTAATACCAACCGAAACTAAAGGTATTTTCCCCAAACAAAAAAAGCCCCAACCACCATCCACGTCTAGCGTCTGCTCACCACGCAATTGGAGCTCTAGCCACCTCCTCCTTGAGTTGGATCTCCAAATTAAGAACAAAAATTAATAGACACTTCACAAATTGAAGCAATTACACGATCACACATGCTCTATGTTGGCATTTCTTAACGTCGTTGCTAAGTTTATGTGTTCTTAGCAACAACACCAGAAATGACCAGTGGTAATCCTAACGATCACAATAGAATCCGCAAGCGCACGGATCTATGCTATATAGCATTTCCCCAAAAAAGTATTCCAAAGTGTATCAAATCCATGGAAGGTAAGGTTGGATAAAAAGACTTATACCATTGCAATGAATATAGATCATGAGTAAAGGAAGAACGAACAACTCATATACAGGTGTAAGATAAAGATATCAGTATGGGGGTAGTGTGACACACACAGTTTCATCTCAAGTAACACTATGACTTAGGGAGCAACATATGAGCTAGTTTTAGGTTCTAATGTACTAGTCAGATAAAAGTCAGAGATACAAGAGACTCACTCAAGCTTTGCACAAATACGGTCTAGCACCCAGGTACAAACAGGAAGGTAGCCCCGTGCTGCTTCCACATGATAGCGGTAACTACTTTCAGAACTCCTACAGCGATACCCAAGCACGGAGGAATACAACGGGTCCAACAACTATCACTACCGCGGCCTACCTCTATCTAAACAGAGGGCACACTCATATCTAACACAACTGCGCAACCCAAGCACCATGCTTGCATTGTCAACTGGACTCCAACCGGCCTGGGCTACTGTGACCCAGGTCGAAGCCACCAGATGACTGGTCACTTAGACCGAGTACCATAGCATAAACACTAACTTCATGCAACATACAAGAGTGATCTCATTGGATCAAACTGAGGCTAGGCATACAAATAGATATGACACTTTCTCTGTTTGATCAACAAGATTAAAGGGTCGTGTTTATGAAGAACACGAGCCTCTAAATGATGAACAAACGAAGAACACAAAAACATATCACCTATGCGTGCAAGTACTACTTTATATGAAATAGCTGAATAAGATCAAAGTCATACAAAGAAATAAAGATACAAGAGCACTCATACCTATATCCCAAAGTAGACTTGGAACCTGAAGTAGAACTACTCTAGCCTACTCCCAAGCCTTGAAAACCAAAAGTGAGAAGAGAGAGTCAAATGTGTGTGTTTAGAATGAACCCCCTCCATTTCTATTTATAGGTCTAGGACACCCCCGGTCTGAGCTTCAAACCACTGCGAAACACCCTTGAATGCACTTGTGGGAGCTAATAGGGAAGCACCACGTGGAAGGCCGAGATCAACCGACCATAGGTCGGTTCGGCCGAACCCCTGTGGGCCTGGCTGAACTCCAGCTTCCTTCAGTAGACTTCCATGTGGCCCCTGGGTACATCCAAGGTGTGTGTGTAACATTTTGAGTCGGTTTGGGTCCTCGTGGGCCCTTCAATCCATGTGATGTCCACGTGTCGTGCTCTGATTTGGTGGGGTTGCCTCCCTTGGATTAGTGACGTGGCGTGGCCACATGAAATCCAGTGTGGCTACACCTCATTAGCTGACATGGCGGTACACGGGTAATAGAAGTTGGGTTTTCACTCCTTTTGTGCTCATTTTCTGGAAACAAATAATCTCCAAGGACAAGTGGAACTACATTATTCTTAACGAAAATTCGTGTAAGAAATGCACTTTGCTCTTTTATTTATGAGAATATTAACGGCTAAAAGCGGTACTTAACAGCCATCAACACTCCACCACACAGAAACAATCAAAATCAAGAACAAGATTTGATTCACAATATTTGAGTTTGATGGTCACACTGAACAAGCTCCATCACACTAAATCTAACATCAAGAACATGAATAAAGAACAAGCTCCAGCACATTGAATCTAACATCAAGAACATGAATCAGGAACAAGCCCACCACACCTTGATAGCCCGCTGCTCCTCACCGCCTACACCTCACCGTCGGTGGGAGGCTGTGCCAGGGAGGCCCTGTCGGTCCACGGTTGTGCCTCACCGACCGGCTGCTCCTCGCCGGACCGCACCACTAGTGGGAGGCCTCACCAAGGAGGCCCCGCTAGCTGCCTGTCCTCACCTGCCCGCACTAGGCACCCGACCGGCTGGCCGCCTGTGCCATGGATGCCCCCGCACTGGAGTTTGGTGCCCGTTCGTGCATGGCCTGCGAATGGATAAGAGGGAGCGATGAGATAGAAGAAGAAGAGAGAATGAGTTTGGGCAGCGTGCATTAGGGAGAGGAGAGAAAAATAGAGAAGAGAGAAGAGGGGGGACGGGGTGGGATGGGCCTTAGTCTCGGGTGACCCAGTATTAAAGGGTCCCCCTTTATTCCTGGTTGAAAACACCACCATGACTAAATATTTAGTCACGAGTGGTGTTTCCACCCAAGACTAAACGGTGAGCCTTTAGGCCTGAGTACTGAAAACACAACCCAAGACTAAAGACCTGCGTCAATGATTGTTGTCACACTAGCCTTTGGACGCGGAGCCTTTAGTCTCAATTGGTCTTACCAACTAGGACTAAAGGGGCGGGGCATTTGCGGCCGCTTGAGGCCACGTCGATCAAGAGCATTTAGTCTCGGCTCCGAATTTCATCCAGGACTAAAGGTCCGAACCAAAGGTCGGTTCTCTACTAGTGAATATCCAAATATCTCATCAGAAATCCCCCTAGATTACATCCGAAGAGTTAAATGTATGTAGTGAGTCTTGCATCACCAGAGCAAAAAATTTCGCTCTTATGAAAATTTCAAGATACCTAGCTAGTGAAATAATATTTCATGTTCACACATGTCACTCAACCTGCATAAAGCACCCTAAGTTTTTATCAATCAAAGGTGTTTCTCAGTTCACAAGTAATTTCTATCTCATACCAGAAGATCTGTATCATGTGTCTTTTTGACTAGTGTTCATATTGGTAATCCATGAGTGAAGGTCAATTCATCAACATGTTTTTCGTTCACGAGGATGAATGATAAGCTGCCTCAAAAATGTGCATACACTGCTGTTAATTATTTTGTATTAACGTCCATTACCCATAAATTAGCTAATCTAGTATCTGGCTGTCAAAACTCGAAAGTTGTTTGATCCCCAATATTTGATTAGGCTATAAAAACAAACCCATTATTGGTTGTGGAGTATAGTTTAAAGTTTGCAACAAGAAGACAATTAGCGCCAATATTGTATTCTTTCTTTGCTCAAAGTTCACTGCAAATGGACGATTACCCTTTTGACAATTGTGGCTAAGGATGGTAAGGTGATGATACACATTACACATTTTCACCAGTAAGTTTTAATGAAAATAAGTTGAAGTGTATTGATTAGTGATTTTGTTGTTTGAGCTATGTGATGAGTTTATGATGTTTTCTACGAGGAAGTCGCAAATCTATGAAGTTTTTTGGCATTGGCATAAATGTTTTTGTTCACTAATCATCTTTTGTAGTGATTTGAGGAAGTTGAAATGAATATACTCAAAAAATAAAGATGAGTGATAAATTACATTTTTGATCAATTTGGTTTAGCCGAAATGACATTTTATTTGATAAGAAGATATTGAGATTAATTTGTGATGTAGGTGATATTCAAGAAAACACACTACATATGTTTCTGGTTTTTAAGGAGGAAAGGGACAAAAATGCCTCAGGCTACCATTGTGGTGAAGGGAGTTCTTTTACATAATCTTACGAGTTTGTAGTGTACCAAATGATGGACATATGCATCTCATATGTAGAAAGTAGAATATATTCATTCATCCAGTTACCTTGAAACTAATTAATATGCTTGTTTACACCTAATATTGAACACAGTAACCATATTAACAACTAGGTTGCTGAACTTCTTGAAATCGATCAATAGAGATTTAGATCAGATAACTATGTAACAAGATCAATAATTATTTATACCACGATAAAAATAAAAGCATAGTGGAAAGCTTTATAAAATAACCAATGCTATGTCAGACAATATGAATACTTAGTGAGGTTTATTGACTCAATTATGATAGTTTGCAATCAAGTTTAAACACAATGCCCTTGAAGATTTAAGACTGATATGATAGCACATTTATAAGTACTCTCCCTATCCCAAATTACTATTTGTTTTGAATTTTATAAATACAAATTTTTTAGTATATGTCTAGACACAGTATATATCTACTCCCCTCGTCCCAAAATGATGGTCGCCATCATTTTCCGTGCGACAAGTTTGACTAAATTCGTAGAAAATACATGCAATATTTCTATCTAATGATATTAATTCTATACCTTAAATATTAATATATTTGTATATATAGTCAAATTTGTTTCTTGGGAAGCGAAAATGACAGTCATTTTGGGATGGAGGGAGTAGGTGAATATCAAAAGCTATGTACACAAAAGGTCAAATGAATAGTAACTTTTGGAATGGAAGGAGTACCATGATATGTCGAGCAATCAAGAGAAGTTCTTGGATAGATTGACAAACCATGAGGCGGTGATTAGGCTCCCTATTGGCATTTCTTAGTGTCACCACCGGGTAATTGTGAACCCGGCCATGATGCCAGATCTGCCTTATTGTGGTATATATGTCTTTGTGGTTTATGAAAGAATTGATCCACAAGCGCATGAATTATATCGTTGTAGAATTTCACCCATAAGTAGTCCGAAGGGTATCATTATTTATATTCTTTCCCAAAGGATGGCATGGTATCATGTGGATTGTAGGTTCATATCTTGGACAACATGCTTAAGTAATAGATCAAAGATCATATAGGGGTAAGTGTAATCATCACATGAGGAGTAATGTGACACACACAAGACATTTTCTTAGATAAAAAATATTAATAAATGAATAAAAAATATACCTAAGGTAAGTATGAGCAAAGCACACTAGAGTCGTCCGTAGTTTCATAATGTATCGAGAAAAATACCGGCCCCTAGTCTGCCAAGGGAAGATATCTTTCAGATTTCTGACATCATACCCGGACATGGGGGAATATAAGGGATGTACAGGATTCACTACGTGAAAAACTCACTTTGGTAATGGGCATAGATTGCCTTTCGTAACGAGCAAAGCGCCCGTTACCGATCAAGTGTTACAAATGAGCCAAGAAAGGTAACGGGCAGATGCCCGTTACTGATAACAAATATTCGTAACGGGCATCAAACAACGACTGTTACCACAACTAGCCACCGGTCACGTGAAATGGCTGTTTCTCTGGGCCCACAGAGAACTTTGGTAATGGGCACCAAAACAGAGCCCGTTACAGTAACTCAATATCAGAGATGAGTTCTGTGTAACTGCGTCTCTGATGTCTCGACGAAATGAGACGCGTCTATTTCACACGCGTCTCAGCACAACTAGGATTCGTAACGGGCATCAAACAACAACCGTTACCACAACTAGTCACCGGTCACGTGAAAATAACTATTTCTCTGGGCCCACAGGGAACTTTGGTAACGGGCACCAAAACAGAGCCTGTTACTGTGAAATCAATATCGGAGACGCGTGCGGTGAACCTGCGTCTCCGATGTCTCGACGAACGGGCCAAGTTCTGGGGCCCACCGATCAGTACTAGTAACGGGCTTTTACGCTGCCCATTACAGATACGTAGGCCACCCCTACAGTGACCTGCTGCCTGCTTGCCGGCTGCATCCTGGAACCAGCCAGGATTTGGCAGCCATCAGGGGCTGCATCCTGGAACTAGCCAAGATATGACTAAATTCACAGAAATTAGATCCAGCATCCAAATTCACAGAAATCCACATAATTCACATGCATCATATGACAAAATTCAGCATCATCATCTCACAAGTAAAGAAGCACCACTGGCTTGACAACAATATCACAGCCATAGTTAACTAGCTTGACAACAATATCACAAAATTCATGGACAAGGAGGAATGCAAAAATTTCCTAGTCACCATTTATAATATGAGCCCACACAGTTTCGTCAGCATGAAATTTTCTTCCGACTGTGATCACCTGTTCCATGAGGAATGTGGCAATTCTTTCACGAACATAGACCAGCGTTGATTTGTCGAGAGGATGCTCATCTAGCCCTAATCTCTGGATATAACAATGTCCCAGTCAGCACACATATATAGGTGGTTACCAAACATGTGCAGTGCTAATAAGTAAGAACTGTTCTCAGTTGCAGGTTTTACAAATGAAGATCCCAAGAAAGTACCTCCATATCTGGGCCTCTATCTTTTAATTTAAGTATGTGATAGGCACAATAGAAGCCGCAGAGTTTGGATTCAGTAGGTTGTTGGTGGCACTGCAATAAATGTACAAAGAAAAATAGTGGTGATCGAGAAGAAATAAACTCAAGCTTTAGTACTAGCTTCCACAGGAAGGAAATAAGTGGTATGTACCTTAACATCTTTGACATGTTCCAAGGTGCTAAGGCGCGACTTCTTATTGCGGCAGTAACGTTCCCAACCCCTACAACGAAACATGCAACAATTGTTAGGGCACTATTAATTAATATACTCTGCACAGTTTGTTGAGGAACGTCCGCAGGTTAAGAAAGAAATAACTTACTCATTAATGATTTGTTCGAAAGGGTTAGTATCAGTCTTAACTCTCTTCAATGAATCAAGATAGTAGACCTTCCGCTGCTTCGGAACGATCGCCACTGCAATCCAGTGGTTCATACTGAGATAAGCGGTAAGGATGAATTTCTTTTTAGCATATAGTTTGAAGGCATTGCACATATAGGACACAGAGAAAGCAAGAGTGTTATCCGTGCTGTTCAACGTTGTCGAGCAAAGGTATTTAGGATCAAGGAAGCCAACTGCAGCGCCCGTCTTCTCAACTTCTACAGCCATATTCCTATTAGTAAGAAAAAATAAAGTGTAAGGAGGCAAAATACATGGTAAAGATGATGTGAGGCAAAAAGCACATTTCGATAGAGAATGATTAGTGAGAAGCAGATTAAATTTTCAAGCAACTTACAGGATGAAGCAGCGGAGAAGTGTCAGATCCAAAGCATCCAAGTTGAAGAGATCGTACAAATCACTGAGTTGCACAGGTATCTGCTCGAGTCCGTTTGACGATTCACCTCTCTTAGGCCATGCACTGGTCCCGTGCCGAAGTGCGACCATAATCGGAGAATCATCATCTGACTTACCACGTTGCATGTAGAATGTGTGGAGCTCTCTGGTACAAGGAGCAGCCTTTTTGAGATCATCATCACTGAGAAGGCTCTTTCCGAATTTGTAATTTGGGTTACCCATAGCCCAAGGATTCTTATGGGTGTTTCTCTCAGATCGCTTTGGGTTAGTCATAGACCAAGGATTCTTCTTGGTGTTTCTCTCATATCGCTTTCTAGTAGGCCTCTTAGAGGTTTTATTTACAGCAATTTTCTTTTCCTGCTGCTTTGAGATGGCTGAAGAAGGTTTCTTAAGGGCTTGCTTGCCTGCTGTAGGTGGTGTAGAGCTTTTATTTTTGGCAAGTTTCTCTTCTTGCAGCTTTGAAATGGCTGAAGGTTTCTCAAGGGATTTCTTACCTGCTGTACGTGGTGTAGAGATTTTATTTTCGGCAAGTTTCTTTCCTTGCTGATTTGAAATGGCTGAAGGTTTCTCAAGGGCTTTCTTGCCTAGTGGTGTCTCACCAGGAGCTATTACAGAGGTATTGGGCCCAGATGTACCTACAGCTTTCTTCGAAATGTCGTCGACAGATTTATCAGCACCAGCCAACACATCACTCTGGTTGACTGGTAACAGTGGTGTCTCACCAGGAGCTATTACAGAGGTATTAGGCCCAGATGTACCTGCTTTGGCATGATTGTTTTGAGCACTTTCGTTTGGGGGTGTAGGTTTTGTTGTTTCATGAGGAGGAGAAGGAGGAGGAGGAGGAGGTGGTGGTGGTGGTGGTGGGGATGGAATATTTGGTGTCTCTTGCGGATGTGGGGATGCAAGTTTTTCTATTTTTTCAGGACTAGTAATAGGTGGGGATGCAATATTTGGTGTATCTTGCGGATGTGGGGATGCAAGTTTTTCTGTGTTTTCAGGATGACGAGGACGTGGGGATGCAAGTTTTTCAGGACGAGGAGGAGGTCCGAATGGAACGTCTTGCGGATGTGCGGATTGAGGAGGAGGATGTGGGGAACCATGTGAGGAAGGAACCTGTACCGTACTCTTTGAACTACAAGGAATCTATACCGTAGCCTGTGAACGAGATTTACATGTTGGTGCTCCCTTGATGTCAATCCGACACCTTCTCCACTGTAACCTCTGTCCTTCAGCTTGTCCGAGTTTCATCACCTCGTCATTAGGAGGGTATTCCACCAGTTCATCCGCAAAGATAGTATATACAGTGAGCACTTCAACCACAACACAGTCTTCATGAATCGGGACTGTTTGTAGCGTAGTCTGCTCTGGATGAACAAGACCAATTGCAGCCTCACATTGAAGACCCCTCCACGTGATCCATAGGCCACAGTGTGTGGGTTCAGTCAACATGCCTATAAGGTCTTCGTGTGTACGATCGTCACAGCGCACCTCCGTCGCCAACTCTGCAGTGCCATTGATCAAACCTACATTATCTGAGGACGCACAGCTGCTCTTCAGTGTGGCGGGTGAAGGGCTTGCGTGATTGGACACTGGTGACGACACCATCTGGTGACAACACCACCTCTGCATCTGCATGTTCTGCATCTGCATCTCAGCCACCAGTTCTTGCTTGATTTGTTCCTTTATCTTTTCCGTATCAACTGATGTGTCGGTCTTCGTCCTCTTCCTCTTCCTGTACATGGAAGCATGCTGAGGCCATCCATACTTCCAGCCCAGGTAGCTAGAGACACCACGCACACGACCTGGTTGTTCAGGGCGGCCCAAGCACTAACTTAGCACATCATACTCCCTCTGCCCTGCCATTCCTGAAGATTCTGCACATGCAATCTTCTCCTTGATGTCTGCAGCCAATACTTCTGCCTCTTTGTTGTTGAACACTATCACGGCAACACGGTCTTTAATCACTAGCTTACTCCTTGCTCGCAGCCAATTCTTGGAACGATCGTCAGGGTAGGCGTCATATGGGTTGGGGATACCAGCTGCAGCTAATTGTCTGTCCTCTTCCTCCCATTGTTCTAGTTTCACAGTATAACCAGCTGGACCCATGTTGTGCTCGCTTGTGTTCCGGTTTCGGAGTTCTTTGAACTTGACACTAACAGACGAGGCTTGCTCGGTTTCCTCCTGTTTCATTGTTGACGGTCCTTACAACAAAGATTCCACCGTCAAAACCTCAGGTTCGAGTGGAGTATATGGCAAGTTTCATGCACATTTTTAGTACTAATAAAGTTCCATGAGTTGTGTTGTGAATTTCATAGGTAGGTACACATTTCGGGAGAAATTGGAACCAACGTGCCGCACGAGCTAGGCATGGCCGAACCACCTGGTCCGGCCGGCCCTGCAGGTGCGGCCGGCCTGGCAGGTGCGGCCGGCCCTGTAAGTGCGGCTGGCCCTGCCCCGTGGCACGTCTCTGGTCCGGTGCACCCCCTCTCCCGCGAGCACAACTTGGATGAACGAGATCGACCAAGGAAACGTCGGTTTGATCCAAGGGTGGAGGCTAGGATCAATGGGTCCTCTTGTCCGGCCGCTCAACCACCACAACCGTCATTCAGAGGCGATCCTAGGCGTCCCGGAGCGTAGGCGCTGCATCACACGACACGGAGGTGGGCCGGCCGCACCTATCAACCGACGCACCGGGCGAAACCGACTCAAGGAGCCGACCTACAACCGCCTCAGGAGCAAGGATCAGGAGTGTCCAAGGCGAGAGGCGGCGGATCACAGGGCCGGCCGTGCCTAGAGGTGCGGCCGCACCTGACATATTGGCCCCACGCGCTCCACCGACCCTCCTTGCCTATAAAAGGCACCTCACACTCGCTGGATTGGACACACAACGCAGGAGCATCTCCATTTCCCTCTTTTGTTCACTTAGAGTAGGATTAGTGTAGCTTGGGAGTTAGAGTCGAGTCGAGCTAGTCTCAGGGTTCCGGAGGAGTCTTCTTCAGAGTTCCGGTACTACTCTTGTATCCTTTCTTTGTTTAGACTCAAGTACAATTTAAGTTATCTTTCTATCTTACCTTTCGAGTCAATTACATTCAGCTTTTACTTTGCTCTAGAAGCTTTATTCTTGGTTTAGACTAAAGTTAGTTTAGTCTTGGTTAGCATAGCTCTCTTGAACCATATAGTGTTGTGGTCATTCTTCGCTTGATCTCCGGTGGTTCACGGGAGAGGGAGACCTTCCTTCGTGATATCCGGGGAAAGGTTCTTTGGTTCGTTGTGAGCGCGGTGCTCAGAGCTTACCTTAGTCTTAGATTGGTGTCCCGTTCAACGGAATAGTTGTGGTACCCTAAGGAGGTGACAGCTCCGGACGGGCTTTGTAGTCCAACACGTTAGTTCGGGCCGGTAGGATTCAGCGCATCGTCGTTCTCCCTTCTCATCCCAGTCTGAGAGCACGGCTTTGCATGCCCCTGCAGCACTAGAAGAGCTTGTCGAGTTTAGCTTGCCTTGGTTATCCTTTGCTTTAGTTCTTTGCCTAGAGTTGACAAGAATAGATAGATTGTGTTAGGATCCTTTCTCGTCTCGTTGTCCTCCCAGCTCGCTAGATCCTCTCTAGTCCTTTATCAAGATCTCCTTGCGTGTGTGTCAAGTTATCCCCGAATATCTTTATTCGGTACCCCCGCTATAGCTCTTCACCAAGTCTTGTATTTCTCCACCGTTTATTCGATTATCTTTGCCGTAGTGCCTCCATTGGGAAAATATAAATACGATAACCCGAATACCACCGGGTGAAGTGCTACAACGGTAATCCATGCACTTGCGGACCTTTCTGTGATCGTGTGTTTTACCCAAAGGACGTTCCCTAGCCCCGTTACTAGGGGTGTAAACCCGGTAGCGACACGTGCGTGTGCCTCGAGCATTCCTGGCGCCGTCACCGTAAGTGCAACCTTAGTAGTGAGGCTAAGGAGCGTCAACAAGCATTTCTGGCGCCGTTGCCGGGGAGTGCAACCTTAGTGGTGAGGCTAAGGAGCGTCAACAAGCATTTCTGGCGCCGTTGCCGGGGATGCAATAGGCATAAGATATCGTTTAAACATTGTGGTAGAATTATCAAGGTTCAGTGAACCGCTATTTAAGCGGGTTTACCCTTGCTCTACTCTCGTGTACGCAGAGTAGTGCATGACCGGTTTCGACCTACCGTCCAACTTTAACGACAATCCGGAGTCACTTGTGAGGAGAGTGCGCCCTCGCGTCCTCATTCCTCAGAAGTTTCTCTCGAACCAAGAGACGAACATCGTCAATCCCGTAGACAGCACCTCGTCAGCACCGATGGCCGAGAGGACGATCCGCGAGTTTTCCGCCCCCTCCAACACCAATGTCCCTACCGGACCAAACACAACGGTGGGAGACGGAAACTTTGAACTCAAGCCGGCGTTGATCAACATGGTGCAAGCAAATCCGTTCTCCGGCAAGCCTAATGAAGATGCCAATGCACATCTCCAGCATTTTCTGGAGGTGTGCAGGACTTTTACTATCCGTGGAGTGACGGATGATGCAATCCGTCTTCGCCTATTCCTGTTCTCATTGCTCGGGAAGGCAAAGCAATGGTTTTATGCGGAGCGAGACGCCATCAACACATGGGATAAGTGCTCTAAGGCGTTTCTCGCGAAGTTCTTCCCGGTAGGCAAAACCAATGCCCTCCGTGCAAGAATTTCGGGTTTCCAGCAGCAGAATGATGAGAGTATCCCGAAAGCATGGGAACGCTTCCAGGAGTACATCACCACGTGCCCGCATCATGGCATGCAAGGGTGGTTCTTAATTCAAACCTTCTAACACGGGCTCAAGTGTACCGCCCGTGAGCACCTAGATGCAGCCGCTGGAGGAGCCTTCTTCTCGCTACAAGTACCCGCCGCCAAGGAATTGATCGAGAAGATGGTGGCAAATCAAGGTTGGGATGGAGATCGTCTCCAACCTTGTAGCCGCGGTGTACACCAAGTCAATGGAATCGACATGCTCGCCGCTAAGATGGACCTCCTCGTGAAGAAATTGGAGGCACCTAACAACATGGAGACCGCCAAGATTATGGATGCTCGCATGACGTGCGAGGTTTGCGGTAATGTGGGTCATTCGGGTAATGATTGTCCCGAGACAAAGGAAGAAGCCAGCTTCATCAACAATGGCAACAACAACGGGTTCCGCAACAACAACTACAACAATCAAGGGTGGAACTCGAGGCCCAACTTCCCATTCAACAATCAAAATGGAGGTAACTATTCTAATAATTTCAATAATCAACCTTCCATTAAAGATCTTGTCTTTGGCCAAGCTAGAATTAATGAAAATTTAAACAAGAAGCTAGCCGCCAATGGGAAAGTTCTTGAAAATTTAAACTCCACTATAGAATCTTTCACCACTGCTATGAATAATCAGCTAAGCTTTAATAAAATGATAGAAACTCAACTTGCTCAGCTTGCTGCTTCTTTACCTTCTTCCGAGTCGGGAGGAATCCCGGGGTAACCCGAGCCTACCCGAGAGAATGTTAGCGCTATATCCACCAGATGGGGTAAGCCATCTAGGAGAATGTATGCACCTAACCATGTAGGGAAGCTTATACATCAAATCCAAGACCCATGGGACGAATCAGCAGTCTTGCACAAGAAAGACAATGGATATCCGGCTATCACATGCACGATCTACTACCAAAAGATCAAGAATGCTCTTTGTGACCTTGGAGCGAGTATCAACCTCATGCCCAAAGCCATGTTTGAGGAGTTAGGATATCCAGCTATCTCTCCGACGACGATGACAGTCCAACTTGCCGACTCATCGATCAAATATCCAGAGGGCATAGTAGAAAATCTCTTGGTGAATGTCAGAGGCTCATATGTCTTTGCGGATTTCGTGGTCCTCGACACACAAGAAGAAATTCCACTTATTCTCGGGCGACCATTCCTAAGAGATGTCAATGCAAGGATTGATGTCGTAGCCGGAAAGATCCAATTCCGCATAGGGTGAAGGAACATGACATTCAAATTCCAAGCGAAAGAAGAGCAATGTTACTTAGTGCAAGATGAGGGAGCTAGGAGGTGGAGGAAGCCACGGCCCCAATACAAGAAAGAGAAGGTAGCCCCGACCAAGCCCAAGGTCGATAGCCTCATTACAACGATGAGGAAGCATTGGGAGCAAGACAAAGCATTCAACGGGCACCACCAATCGAGAAGTCGAAGGAAATCAACAAGACTAAGGGGGAAAAGAAGACGGAAATCAAGAACACCCCCGCCAAGGCCTCACCAACTTCAGCGCCACCGAAGAAAACAAAGAATGTGTGGCGTGTGAAGAGAGCATCGTCCGAGTCTTCCACTCCGGGACCGGACGAATCCATGATCAATTGAGAAAACGGAGGAGTCCCGCTCACGAACTCTAAACTACGAGCCCTCACCGAGAGGTAAACCGGTATTTATCTCATATTTCCTTTCCAACATTTTATTTCGTGCATCAAGCATATTTAATCTTCAAATTTGATTTCACCATTGCATTAGTGAGTAAACAAGACATAGAAAAACAGTTTTGGAGATTTTTGGTGATACGGCCGAACCTAGAGGTACGGTCGTACCTCCCCTCGACAAAATTTTTGTGCAGGATGTTTACAGAGGGGAACACGAGTGCTTGGGACAAATATAGTAGGGCCGGCCGAACCTAGTGGTACGGCCGTACCTATGATTTTCCACGAATCCATCAAGTCAGCCACTATAAGCTTCCAAGTGCTCAACTCATCACCAAAATAAAGACATGCCAACCAGGTAGTCAAAAAATTAGCTTGGGGGAGACCCCACTTTCAATCAAGGAAGGTATGTCCATCCAAACTAATTTTCAACATCTTGTTTATCACATTTGAATAAAAGAAACAACAAAAATATTTGCTTCAACCATGTGCTTTAAATCTTGTCTATATCCTCACTTTGGAAATGATGAATGGTTGCTATGTTAAAACTTTGCAAGAACCTAGTGTTCAACCTTGTGCTCTATGAGCATTTGAATTTGTTGGTATATTTTGAGACAAAAGCCTGAAATAAAACTTTGTGGGAAGCAAATGCTTATGACAAAACCTAGGGTGTTGACTAGTATGCTATGGTGTGACAATGTTAATCATGCTCTATCTCATAGTATGGTGAAAATCTCGGATGATTTCTTTTGAAAATAAAACAAGACAAGTTCCTCAATGGTCATATCACTTACGAAAGCCATATGCCGATATCAATGTTCAAACCTTCTACATATGCTTGCTTGTAACCCATTGAGTTTTGCCAAATTGTTGTGACCCTTGTTAGACTCTTTTCATGCGCCCATGATCGAGATCACGTACACCCACATATACATGCTAACTCCTACACCGGGAGTTACGCAAAACATGCCATCCATCCACCAAAAATAAATACTCCAAAGTCCAAAGAGATTTCTCTTCTTGTATTCTTGCAAAGGGAGAGAGGGGTCATCAAAAGAGAAAAAAATGCTCAAAGAAGCATAGAAAAAAAATTGTGTGCTCCAATCAAAGAGCATAGAAAAAAAATATGAAGCATGACCCCCCTCCAAAATAAAAGCAAGAGGAGAATCTCAACCAAGGAGTACTTAGAAAAACAGACAAAAATATTCCACACACTTGCACATCTCGATCAAGTTGCATGACTAGTTTCTTCTTGGATCCGGTCTTTGGCTCAACAACATCATGTGGTACAAGTGAGTCTCATGCTTATCCTACCCAAAAGCTCCACATACAAGCCATCGAGTAGGAAGTTGAGGCTCACTTAAAGCCTTTGGTGAGGTAACAAACACCACTTGAGCGATCGAGGGAACCATCTGAGGAACCTTGTCTTTCTTTGAAAAATTTTCAAAAACTCCGAGATAGGATCCAGAAAAGAAGAAGAGTGAGAGATGCAAAGTCAAAAACCATTCTACTCTTCAACCTCCGAAGGCAAGGTGGAAAGCTACAAGCCCCATGGGTAATGTAAGGCTAAGTTTCTCTCGTACCAATCATTTCAAATAGCAAGAAGAGCATGAGTTTGTGCATAGGGACTTGCCGAGTGATAACATCATGCAACTCCTGATCCACCGAGGCCGAGTCTAGACTTTGCTCGAGGACGAGCAAACGTTTAGCTTGGGGGAGTTTGTTGACGGTCCTTACAACAAAGATTCGACCGTAAAAACCTTGGGTTCGAGAGGAGTATATGGCAAGTTTCATGCACATTTTTAGTACTAACAAAGTTCCACGAGTTGTGTTGTGAATTTCATAGGCAGGTACACATTTCGGGAGAAATTGGAACCAACGTGCCGCACGAGCTAGGCACGGCCGAACCACCTGGTCCGGCCAGCCCTGCAGGTGCGGCTGGCCCTGCAGGTGCGGCCGGCCCTGTCGGTGCGGCCGGCCCTGCCCCGTGGCACGTCTCTGGTCCAGTGCACCCCCTCTCCCGCGAGCACAACTTGGATGAACGAGATCCACCAAGGAAACGTCGGTTTGATCCAAGGGTAGAGGCTAGGATCAATGGGTCCACTTGTCCGGCCGCTCAACCGCCACAACCGTCATTCAGAGGTGATCCTAGGCGCCCCTGAGCGTAGGCGGTGCATCACACGGCACGGAGGTGGGCCGACCGCACCTACAGGGCCAGCCGCACCTATCAACCGACGCACCGGGCGAAACCGACTCAAGGAGCCGACCTACAACCGCCTCAGGAGCAAGGATCAGGAGCGTCCAAGGCAAGAGGCGGCGGATCACAGGGCTGGCCGTGCCTAGAGGTGCGGCCGCACCTGACATATTGGCCCCACGCGCTCCACCGACCCTCCTTGCCTATAAAAGGCACCTCGCACACGCTGGATTGGACACACAACGCAGGAGCATCTCCATTTCCCTCTTTTGTTCACTTAGAGTAGGATTAGTGTAGCTTGGGAGTTAGAGTCGAGTCGAGCAAGTCTCGGGGTTCCGGAGGAGTCTTCTTCAGAGTTCCGGTACTACTCTTGTATCCTTTCTTTGTTTAGATTCAAGTACAATTTAAGTTATCTTTCTATCTTACCTTTCGAGTCAATTACATTCAGCTTTTACTTTGCTCTAGAAGCTTTAGTCTTGGTTTAGACTAAAGTTAGTTTAGTCTTGGTTAGCATAGCTCTCTTGAACCCTATAGTGTTGTGGTCGTTCTTCGCTTGATCTCCGGTGGTTCACGGGAGAGAGAGACCTTCCTTCGTGATATTCGGGGAAAGGTTCTTTGGTTCGTTGTGAGCGCGGTGCTCAGAGCTTACCTTAGTCTTAGATTGGTGTCTCGTTCAACAGAATAGTTGTGGTACCCTAAGGAGGTGACAACTCCGGACGGGCTTTGTAGTCCACCACGTTAGTTCAGGCCGGTAGGATTCAGCACGTCGTCGTTCTCCCTTCTCATCCCAGTCTGAGAGCGCGGCTTTGCATGCCCCTGCAGCACTAGAAGAGCTTGTCGAGTTTAGCTTGCCTTGGTTATCCTTTGCTTTAGTTCTTTGCCTAGAGTTGACAAGAATAGATAGATTGTGTTAGGATCCTTTCTCGTCTCGTTGTCCTCCCAGCTCGCTAGATCCTCTCTAGTCCTTTATCAAGATCTCCTTGCGTGTGTCAAATTATCCCCGAATATCTTTATTCGTTACCCCCGCTATAGCTCTTTACCAAGTCTTGTATTTCTCCACCGTTTATTCGATTATCTTTGCCGTAGTGCCTCCCTTGGGAAAATATAAATACGATAACCCGAATACCACCGGGTGAAGTGCTACAACGGTAATCCATGCGCTTGCGGACCTTTATGTGATCGTGTGTTTTACCCAAAGGACGTTCCCTAGCCCCGTTACTAGGGGTGTAAACCCGGTAGCGACGCGTGCGAGTGCCTCGAGCATTCCTGGCGCCGTCACCGTTAGTGCAACCTTAGTAGTGAGGCTAAGGAGCGTCAACATTCATGAACTCCTTCCACTGTTCCGGGACAATAAACGGGTGCCTTGTAAATGGCTCAAGTCCTTTTCTGATAAAATCTCGCCTAAGCTGAAATCTGAATTGTCTCCATGTGTTGGCTGTCGTCTTCCAGAAAAGCTTGAATGCCTGCGGTTTCGCGTCTTCCTGGAACTTTAAGTGTTTCTGCACATGCTTATCAAACAAGTCCCACTTTTCAGCATTGCTTAGTTCTTTGAATTCTGGCAAGTGCAAAGGTATCTTTTGTCTAGCAACGAGCCCCGCAAGCGCCCTGAACCTGCGCTTTTGAGTCAATGGTACTGGCATCCCCCCTATGTCGACCTCAGTTACTATCATTGTGTCACTTGGCCACTTTGTTGATGTCCTTGGCACTCTGCCTCAGCGCTGAGCCCCACCCACCTGGTCTTGTTGTGCACTAGCAGTGCCATAACCCTCTTCTTCATCTTGTGGCCCAGGTCTATAGTCCTCGTCAGATTTATCCTGTGAATTAATAGTCAAGGGAATTACAGTAACTACTTTAGCCCACTGTAATATCATTGGTTCTTGGTAAACCATTAACATAAATGCAAAATTCAGTAACCAAAAAATTAGTTCAGGCAATGCAACCTTACCATTTTAAAGAGGAAGATGCAGGCTGCCTCTGTTGCTGATGAGGTACTTATTCAACTTGGAGAGAATGTGTACATGTACATAGGAACAAGAGCAAAACCAAATATAAGAGTCAATCTAAAGGGAAATGGTAAGTATGTATACCATCAACAGCTAAGTATGTCCACATGTACTTATACAAAGGAGCCACGGCATACCCTGCAATTCCCACAAGTACAAGTATATTTATACGCATTTATATAAAAAGAAAAGCATACGCACGCATATGTTGTATACTTGATTATCTGAACGCATGTGTGCTGCATACGCTCGCTTGGCCTAATTGCATAAACTCGAGCAAATATACCAAATTACGTTGTTAATTTTACAGTTATTACTGAATTGTTGTTAATTTTACAATTATTACCGAGTTGGTAGAATGCATTTACCGAATTGTATAAGACATTTTTAGAGCGACATACCATAAACTCAAATCCTAGATTCGCCACTGACCTTGTCACTGTCAAAGCGGAGGGATCTCTACTCCTCGTCGCTGCGTGCACGCCGCCATGTCCTCGTCCTCGCGTCGACCTCGTGGCTGGATCCCTCCTCCTCCTCCTAGTCATCGTCGTCGTCGTCGCTGGATCCCTCCTCTAGTCGTCGTCGTCGCTGCCGCTGCTGGGTCCCTCCTCCTCCAGATCTCGCTGTCAGAGGTGTGGTGCGCGTCGTGCCGAGCGTGGTGTGGCGTGCGTCTCAGCGAAGGGGTGTAGCGTGCGTCGCGGTGTGGGGGGAGGTGAGGGGGATCACGGCGAGGGGGAGAAAGCGGCGGCGGTGGCGCGAGGGGAGAGTGGGAGGAGACTGCGTGAGGGAGGCGTCCTTCCCTACTAACCTAGCGCGAGTGGGCTTGTGTGGGCCTTAAAACGAGTAATGTAGTCAAGTACTACTCTGCTACTAGTATAGTATATCATAAACATAAGATAAAAAATCTAATTTTAAGAAATTTGGTTAAACAAGTGTGGCTGTTGATATTTTATTCAATTACTAAATTACCAACTATGAATTTTTCGTATTTTTTACGAATTTTTAGGTCATGTTTATGCGCTCTAATATGACATGCATCACAAGTTCACATCACCAAAGCAAACAAGTGTGACTGTTGATATAGCATCACATGTTCACATATGACATGCATCACAAGTTCACATCACCAAGCAAACTAACTCATAACAAACATATTCACATCTGACATGCATCAGTAGGGCACATCACCAAAATAAGACTGCATCAGCTGGGCGCATCACCAAACTAGATTGTAGCTGCAAGGGAACTAGTTAGCTAGATGGCTTCTTTTGTGCTGCTGCCTCAAGTTCAGCTAGCCTTGTCTCTAGTTTTGCAACTCTTTCTGCCAGCTCAGCATTCTTCTTTAGAAGTTCAATCTCGTGCCTCTTTTGTGCGGCTTTAAGCTGCTCATCCTGCTTGTCGATTCCTTTCCAGATGTAGTCAATGTCATCCCGAGTAACAACACGTTCCTAAAACAAAGGAAAAAACTATATTGATGCAAGCTTCATAACAGTTGTAATTTACAAGAAAGCTGTTTAGCTCTAACTGGTTTCAAAACTTGCCTGCTTCTTTTCAGCCGATTCCTTGAGCTTGTTGATTTCAGTCCAAATCCTATCAATGTCATGTGCAGCAACTTCCTACAACAAAGGGAAATTGATGCATTAGAACAATTGATCAGTGAAGATGTGAAGGTACAAGGACAAATCGTGCGTGATGGTTTCAGAACATGCCTCATGGTCTTCAGAATCGTCGCCGGAGTTGTTGCCGGAGTCGTCGCCGGAGTTGTTGCCGGAGTCATCACCGGAGGAGTCCGCGCTCACCTCAATGCGCGTGGACCGCTTCTTCCTTCGCGTTGAGGAAAAAACCCTGCCTCTCCATGGCGGGCGTCGCTGGAGTCCGCCAACTTGGCCCTTACACGCGTGTATGGCTTCCTCCCCCGGGCCGACGAAGAACCGGCCTCTTATATGGAGCACCGAGGAAGACGCACGGGGGCGGCACGCAGGGACGGCTCCTCTTCGTTGCCGCGGAACCTCACTCTCTTGGCGGGGGCGGCGGACAGCACCAAGGAAGACGGACGGGGACGTGGCCGCGGGGCCTCGTCCTTGCAGAACCTCCCCCTAGAGTCGCGGGCCATCCCTGCGACGGAATATGTGAAGGTATTCCCCGCGCAACATCCTTGAAGTGCTCCATTGTCCGAAATGCCCCTGGCCGAATGAATATGCATCCGCCCCGGCAGAGTGAAGGAGACGAGGCTGTGACGGAGACGAGGATGGCGGAAGCCGGAGAAGGGGATAGAAGGCGGAAGGCGGGGCGGAGCGTTTATTAAAAAGGTTCGGATGCGCAAATGATACGATGATTAACAACCACCCGTCGCCAATGAAGGGGCGGGGCCAGGTCTATTCGAATGAAGAATAGTTTGTTTTTCCCCTTTTAATCTGCAATCAAATTTTGTATCACGTATTTCTCCGTCAACCATAATCCAAATTTGATGATATTTGTTTCTGAATTTTTCTAAAATCAACATCTATTCATTTATGATATTTTTTCGTATGTAATTCCATTTCTTGGATGTTGTTTATACGCCTTATATTGTTCCTTATAAGTACAACATAGAAATAATATTTGTTTTACACAACCATTACTAATGAAACTTTGCATTTCGTAATCTTATGGTGAACATAAGGTTATGTTAAAATTTCAAATGCATATGAGTTCGAACATGTTTTAAAGTGTGGAAAACTTCAATGTTGAAGTAACATTCTAAGAAACTATGTGAGAGATGTAGACATTTGTACACAAGTATAATCTTCCGATTTCGAAACCATTTGAATTTTTGTAGACAAGCTTAGGGACTTAAATTATGTTGCCAAGTCAATTTGTAGAATTTTTAGAACACACTAAGACGTTATTATAATTATTATATTGTAAACAAGAGATAAAAAATCTAATTTTAAGAAATTTGGTTAAACAAGTGTGGCTGTTGATATTTTATTCAAATACTAAATTACCAACTATGAATTGTTCGTATTTTTTACAAATTTTTTGGTGCTGTTTATTGGGTCTAATATTTGAGGGAAGCAAGTTTCAATTCAGAAAAATAGTGTCGGGCCCACGCGTCAGCGTCAGAAGCCTATATAAAAAAGATAACCGTAGCCTGCCCGACCGACAAAGGTGATGCGGGTAGACTAACCCTCATGGCCAACAAGTGCTCCATTGTCCGAAATACCCCTGGCCGAATGAATATGCATCCGCCCCGGCAGAGTGAAGGAGACGAGGCTGTGACGGAGACGAGGATGGCGGAAGCCGGAGAAGGGGATAGAAGGTGGAAGGCGGGGCGGAGCGTTTATTAAAAAGGTTCGGATGCGCAAATGATACGATGATTAACAACCACCCGTCGCCAATGAAGGGGCGGGGCTAGGTCTATTCGAATGAAGAATAGTTTGCTTTTCCCCTTTTAATCTGCAATAAAATTTTGTATCACGTATTTCTCCGTCAACCGTAATCCAAATTTGATGATATTTGTTTCTGAATTTTTCTAAAATCAACATCTATTCATTTATGATATTTTTTCGTATGTAATTCCATTTCTTGGATGTTGTTTATACGCCTTATATTGTTCCTTATAAGTACAACATAGAAATAATATTTGTTTTACACAACCATTACTAATGAAACTTTGCATTTCGTAATCTTATGGTGAACATAAGGTTATGTTAAAATTTCAAATGCATATGAGTTCGAACATGTTTTAAAGTGTGGAAAACTTCAATGTTGAAGTAACATTCTAAGAAACTATGTGAGAGATGTAGACATTTGTACACAAGTATAATCTTCCGATTTCGAAACCATTTGAATTTTTGTAGACAAGCTTAGGGACTTAAATTATGTTGCCAAGTCAATTTGTAGAATTTTTAGAACACACTAAGACGTTATTATAATTATTATATCGTAAACAAGAGATAAAAAATCTAATTTTAAGAAATTTGGTTAAACAAGTGTGGCTGTTGATATTTTATTCAAATACTAAATTACCAACTATGAATTGTTCGTATTTTTTACAAATTTTTTGGTGCTGTTTATGGGCTCTAATATTTGAGGGAAGTAAGTTTCAATTCAGAAAAATAGTGTCGGGCCCACGCGTCAGCGTCAGAAGCCTATATAAAAAAGATAACCGTAGCCTGCCCGACCGACAAAGGTGATGCGGGTAGACTAACCCTCGTCGCCAACAAGTGCTCCATTATCCGAAATGCCCCTGGCCGAATGAATATGCATCCGCCCCGGCGACGCTGGTAGACTAACCCTCGTCGCCAACAAGTTCTCCATTGTCCGAAATGCCCCTGGCCGAATGAATATGCATCCGTCCCGGCGACGCTGGTACACTAACCCTCGTCACCAACAAGTGCTCCATTGTCCGAAATGCCCCTGGCCGAATGAATATGCATCCGCCCCGACCCCGGCCCCCTTCTTCTTCCCCGATCTAAGCTCCACCGCCGCCGCCCGCCCGTCCTTCCCCGCCGTCGCGCACATGTCGCACTACGCTGATTCGTCTGGAGGTGCACGTGCGAGGAGCAGGGTTCAAGGTTGCCGGAGCAGCCGCAATCACTCCATCGGCTTGGATCCAGTCGGTGAGCTAAGCGGCTTTCCACTGGTCCCTTGCCCGGACTGTGGTATGGCTCGGGTGGTGGAGGGGCGGACGCAGAAGGAAGGTGAAAACCACGGTCGTCTTTATTTCAAGTGTGCAAGGAACTCGGTGAGTAGTCTGCTGTGTCTCCCAAATCTGAGTTAGTGTTCTTATGTGCTTTTGATTCTGCAGTACACCAAGAATTGTGGATTTTATCGTTTCCACAAGGAGTATCTCCAGATGCTAAAGGATGCTGGCGTCATTGTTTTTCGACCGTCGAACTGGGCAGACGCGATCGATGAAGTAGTTAATTCAGTGGAATGTCAAATTGGGAGCGGCGAGCAGAGGCAAGCACTGGAGGACAAGCAGAGGAAGAAAGCACTGGAGGAGAAGATGGACAATGTGATCTGGAAGATGAACTTGATTATTCTGGCTGTTGTTTGTGTAGTATTTGGATGTTTACTGGGGATGTATGCTGCAAAGAAGTAATTCTGATGTTAAAAGTGGTGCTTTTGCTTCATCTATGTGGATGAAGAATGAAAAATTTGTCACATATGACAAACTTAAATGTATGAATGAAGAATGGATGGAATGACAATTGGGTCACAAATCTTAATGTGTCACACATCACAAAATTCATCAATTCATCTATGCTGACATTTCATTGCAGCACGAGGCAAAGGAAACGTGGATTAACACAAACAGAGTAACAAACTTCTGGCATAACTCTGGCATACACATTGCAATTCATTGTGAACTGCTGCCATATAATGACACAAACAGAGTAACAAACTTCTGGTATACACATTGCAATTCATTGTAAGCTGCTGCCATAGACATTGCAATGCGTTATAGGAGACATGGATTGATCTACCCGCGTCTCTTAGATCTACTAGTTCATCACAAGTTCAACATACACACAGGAGGAACATATTAACAGAGGATCTACTAGTCCATCACAAGTTCAACAAACACACAGGAGGAACACATTAACAGAGGAACAAATTAATTAAGCAGAGGTAGTCGCCGCCGGAGGAGCCCCACCGTCGGAGTCGGAGTCGGAGCCGGAGCCGGAGCCGTCGAGGCTGCCATCGTCGCCGCCGTCGTCGTCAACGGGGGTGAGCACTCCTCTCTCCAGGTCCCCAACCAAGATATTGATCTTGAAGGCGTAATCCTTCACGGTCATCTGCAGCGGATCATTGGGTACTGGGACCCCGAGATGAACGGCCACCTTTCGAAGCTTCACGAAAGCATCGCGGAACAAGTTCACTGACCAAGTGGCTTCATCAGCATTTAGTGGAGGAGCACGCACGACCGCCACGGGCTGCGGTGCCAGCGCCTCCTCGGGCTCGTCGGGCGGGGGCGGCGGCACCTCCTCGGGCTCGTCGAGCGGGGGCGGCGGCACCTCCTCGGGCTCATGGAGCGGGGGCGGTGGCACCTCCTCAGGCTCGTCGGGCGGGGGCGGCGGCACCTCCTCCCTCCCCCGCTTCCTGGATGGCTCGTTTGACGATGCCATGCGCGCGCTTGAGGAAGAAGAAGCTCTTGGATTCACTTCTTGGTGACCGGAGATGGTGGTGCTAGGGTTTTCTTGGTGCCGCGGTGGACGAAGTTCTTGGCCTGCCGGGATTTATATTGACAAGATGGCGATCCGTCAGGCGGCCGGTCACACGCCTCGGAACCCGTGTCCGCTCTGGAGAGCTCTTGGCAACAAAAGAGTCATGTGGTCACAAGGAGACGTGTGACTGTTCGTATTTTATTCAAAATACCAAATGCCCAACTATGAGTTGTTCGATTCTTAAAAAAACAATGAATTATTCGTATTTTTATTAATTTTTAGGTGCTGCTTTATGGGCCCTAATTTTTGAGGGAAGCAAGTGTCATTTCAAAAAAAAAGTGTCAGGCCCACGCGTCAGCGTCAACAACCTATTCTAAAGAAGGTAACCATTGCCCGCCCACGCACCAGCCAACAAAGCGACGCGGGTTTGCTAACCCGCGTCGGCATTGACTATCCATTTTGCAAAATGAATATTTAACCGCCCCGGCCTATTCTGTCTCCCCTTCTTCTTTCCAAATGGATAAGCGCAGCACTTTCCTTAAAAAAAGCGCAGAGGAGGCGTGGAGACAGAGACGACGATGAGCGTCGGCGAGGGGCCAAGCAGCTTACGACCCCGCGCACCCGGGATCGAGGAGAACCGGAACGCGAAGCGGTGCCGCAACTGGATCCGCGCGCGTGCCGGCGAGATGGCGGCGAAGAGGGAGACGACGATGACCGCCGGAGAGGGGCCAAGCGGCGGTGGAGTGAACCCAATGCCGGAGACGAGGGTCCTCGACTGGATCCTCTCGGATTCCGACGAGGGGCCAAGCAGCGGCAAGGAGGAGCATGCCAGCGAGGGGGCAGCGAAGTGGGCGAGGGGCCTGCCTCACGTTTCCGAGCACAAGTGTCTGGCAACGACGAAGAGGGGTCGAGGGAGCGGCGAAGGTGTAGAGGACCTCATCTCTGACTCTGGCAACGACCACGACGACGGCAAGGCAAGTTTCTCTGAATCTCACTGCCTTTTTACTTGTTCTATAGATGGAGCTTAAGCTAGCTTGAGCTTGAGCTTGATAAAGTTAATTAGTGCCTATGATGATGTCTTCCATGCTTGTCAGTTTTGAGGCAAATCAGTTCTGAACTAAGTTCTGCTTTTACTTGTCACACCCTACTCTGAAGCCTAGGATAATTTTCAAGTTCTTATATAATTTTCCTATGATGATTACTGTTCCTATACTGCTCCAAGTTCTGAGGCAAATTAGTTCTGAATTAACTATGTTATTCTTATACCATGTTTAACCTTGTTTCAGGCAAAACTCTTTGAGTCGCGAGCAGAGCTTGAATTACTTCTAAACCTTAATGTCTGGGATTATGTGAAACCTGAGTTTGAAAAAATCACGAAAGAAGTGAACATCCTCATCAAAAAGGCTAAGCACATAAGGAGGTATAAGTATACTACTGAACAAAATCTCGAGCCCATTGAAGATGCGTTCGAAGGGCTTCAAGAATCCTTGGTTGCTTACGAAGAGGCTGCAAAAAGAGCCAATCTTGATGGGGCATGATCTAGTTCAAGCTTGTTGATGTGCAGGGTCAGTAGCCATACTTTTGTGGATGTTCAAGGGGCATGCCTTTGTTGATGTGTATGGTCAGATAGCACGACCATAGTAAATAATGTGATGGACAAGTTAAGTCCTAGCCTGATGGACAAGTTAACCTTTTGTAATAATTATCTTTATTCCTGTGGACAAGTTATCTTCATCTTTGTGGACAAGTTATCTCTCTTATGATGTCTGTTTTGTCTCAAAAGATATGGAAGCAATGAGAGATCAGTTGACCTGTCAATGAGGACAGACTTAAAGGAGATGAGGATTCACAAACCTCCGTCTCCTTTCTTCACAAAGGAGACACGGATTAACAAACCTCCGTCTCATTTGTTCACTGCCGCCACGCTCCCGCTTCACGGCAGTGAAGAGTGCTATTAGACTTTAATTATTGAGCTCTCAGTCTAGTAACGGGCGTCAAATGCTCATCGGTAACGGACTTTATAGCCCGTTACCAATACGGTAGTGATCAGTAACGGACTTAAACAGCCCGTTACCGATAGGGCATTGATTAGTAACGGACTTTACGAGCTCGTTACCGATAGGTTTAACTTGTGTAACGGGCTCTATTTAACGTCCGTTACAAAGAATTCATGTAACGGGCGTTTAAGAAGACCGTTACCAGAAGTCCACATTGGTAACGGGCGTTGCGGAGGCCAACCCCGGGGTCGGCCTGCCACGCTTATCTGTAACGGGCGCCAAACAACAACCGTTACAAATGTGGGTGCATGTAACGGGTGTTAAGAGCCCGTTACAAATGCTGCGTGACCTATTTGAGGTTTTCACGTAGTGATTGTCACTACTTGCACACTGACCATTGGGCACAATCATCTTTGATGGATCCTACGGTACCTAGGCAGCATGCCCACAACTGTGATCACTACTACTCTAGCCCCTCCAAAATTCGAACCATGATGATCCACATGCATTGAACTAGAGCAAGCCCGAGAGCACACCTGTAACACCCCAGGTGTTTAATAAAGATAAATACCTCTTTTAGTTGTGTTAATCAAGGTTAAATAGCTCCTAATCATGTTTGACATGTTTTGTCACACTTTTGCACAAATGACCTTGGTCAAAGTTACAATTTCCTGGTCAAACCCCTTTTGATTCTAAAGAGCTGATTTGGTTTTCTTCCGCGTTCTCCAAATTTTGCTATAGAAGTTCAAAATCGGCCAATATAAAAGTTATTCCTTATTTCCGGGAACACATTTTTCTTAATTGGCGGACTTTCAAATATTGAGTGCAAAATAGCCAAAAATCGAGTTGAAGTTCCTGTGCACAGTAGACTGGGGCCAAGTTTTGCAGCAAGTTCATCGTGTTTTTCCCTTCAATCCGTTCACCAAAGCATATGTCACCCTTTGTGAAAGTTGTAGTGTTATAGTTCCTCTACAACTTTTAGTTTTGGATAATTTCAACTTAGTTGTCAAATTTTGGAGTTTTGCTTGGTGGAATATGTTTAAACCATATTAGATTTGGCGCTGAACGCCAACGTCGCGCCGCTCCCGCGTCGTGCACGCGTGCGCGTCGAGCGACTGTCCGCCACGTGCCGTCACCTCCGCGCTCCGGCGTATGGATCCTCGATCCCGTCGCGGTGGACCGCACACCGTGGTCCCTCCGCCCGTGTTTACCCTGTGCACCGCACTCATGCGAGGCCCAGCGCCGAGCCGAGGCCACGCGCCCGCGCGCGCGACCGCCCGCGCGGCCAGCCGCATGCAGCCGACGCCAAATGGCCGCCCTGAGGGAGCCAAGCGACTCGTCACCACCTCGTCCTCATCGAGCCGTGCTACTTGTCAATTTAAAACCGAGCCACGGCATGTTGTTTCGCTTTTTCCCGTCCGCCGGCCGCACCCACCGCTCCGCCGAGCACCAGCACTGCGCCGCTGACAAACTCCCCAACCCGCTCCTTCTCGACGAGCTTCCACGGTGCCTACGCCTTCTCTTGGTCGTACACGAGCCGCCACCGCCCTCCATAGCACCACATTGCGCCGACACCGCCGGAATTTCGAGCGTCGGCGGGCTGCTCCCCTGCTCACCGCCGCCGGTGCCGTTCCGGCCATCTCCGGCCGAAGCTCCGCCGCCCAACCACTCCTCTCCTCTCTACTCTTCCGCACGAGTCCCCGTACAGCTCCAGCGCACGGGCCGGGCACGCCAGCGCCGCCATCGCCGTCGCGGGCAGCAGAGGCGGCCGCTCGGCCACCTCACCGCCGCCGGCCGTCCCGAAGCCCATCTCTGCACAAACCATCACCGGGAGGTGGTCAAAGGTGAGCACACACGCCTCTCTAGCCACTCACCCGGCCAACTCCGGTGGCCAATCATCGCCGGCGAGGTCCCCATGGCCGCCGGGGACGACATTGCAAGGAGTGAACTCTTTCTAGGGAGTTTTCCGTAAACCAGGGACCTCTGCGTAATTTCGCGGAAATAGTACAAGGGCCCTCCTGTAAAAGCTGTTTCAGGTTTCAGCTGCAACTTCAAAAATTCATTAAACATCGTATAAAAATCAGAAAAATGCAAATCCAATTTTGTTGGGTTTCTGGTGAAGAAACCTACCTTTTCTAGAAAGCATGTATAGGGTTTTTCTGTGTAGTTTTTGTTTTAAAAATTCAAACTCAGTTTGAGGTGTTTTTAGTGTAGTTTAAAATATACACATGCTATGAACTTGAATTTTGGATATGTTGCTCTTTATGGAATGCTAAGATCTGTGACCAAAGTTGGAATGAGTTTGATCTGTAAATCTTTAATTATGATTTATGTAAGCTTTATGCTAGATTAAGCTTGATGCTTTTTATAGCCCCTTTCATTAACTTTTCTTTAAGCACCAGTGCACCCTAGGGCTTTGTCTTGATGAATAGTGCCTCTGGTTGAATGAATGTGATTTTAGGATATGTTTTGACATGTGTTTTGGAATTAATCTTGTGTAGGAGTTTAAATTCAAATTTTCAAAAATAATTTGAATCTGAACCTATGCTTTGGGCAGAGACTTAGATTTGACATGTATGACTTGTAGGAGAAAGTTGAGATCAAAAAGTTTAGTAAATCTTTTTATATGAATTAATGGTGATTTACTAGGCTAATATTTGTCTTTTTCGTATAAATTAATTTATAAATGATCTTAAGCTAAATTTTAGTTTGTGAGCTTAAAATAGTCATATGTTGCTGTGTGCAAAAGCTTAGATTTATTTGAAGTGTTTTTGATTTAATTTGGATTTATGGCTGAAAGACTTGTTTTATGTAATTAAATAAAGAAATGGAAATTAAAGTGATAAATTGTGAAAACGTGTTATGGTTCTGTTTCTGAATTTTCAATCACACTCCCTTGCTGTTTTGGTGAAGTTAAATACTTTAATTTGCTTAGATGTGTACACAATCACCACCAAAGTTCACCTTAATCTAATGTATATGCATGTGTACGTGTAGATTTGCCGGACGGTACTTACACGTTGACCCAGGAAGGAGACGGGGCTGTAAAGGGTGAAGTGAACGAGTTGGGAGTTCATCAAGACCTGGACCAAAGTCCGGAAGAGCCCAAGGCTGTTGCTAACTTAGAAGAAGGCAAGCACCGGAGTCACATATAACCTTTTGGATTTAAAACTTATGTTCTTTTACTTTTTAGCATTTAATGTTACTTTGTGCATTTAAGTTTCAGGAGTTGTTTTGAAACCTAGATGCATGATCCTTAGGACTCCTATGTTCTTTTACTAGTATGTTAGGAACGCTAGTGCCATGCTTTAAGGACACGGTTACCCCATGTTTATTTATGGAACATTTTGGATGAATATTGTTGGATGATTAATCTTGCTTGTACAACCATGCTTGCTTAGCTAGGTGCTTACCTAGAATGGTTAACATACTAGAACTTGAGCTAAAATTTGAAAGTAAGGATCAACTCTTAGTTGCTTTTGGCAAAACAAACCCACCAGCCAAAAAGCCTTGCATGTCTAGTTGTGTCTTTTATTTTTCGTCGGGTTAGTCTTGCTGAATATTAGTATACTCAGCCTTGCTTTTGTTGTTGTTTTCAGGTAATCCCATCTGGCCTGGATCTATTCCAGATGGTTGGGAACTTGAGTGGGAGAACGATGTTGATGAGTGATACTCTATGGATGGCCTTCCATATGTATCTTCCGCTAGATTTATTTTCCGCTGTTTAAACTCCGAACCACCTTTACTTTTATGTACTCAAAACTTGGTTTGTAATTTTTAAGTACTTATGAACTTTTATGTAATGTAGTGTTGTACTCTGGTCCCGCCTTCGTGTGGGCTTAGCGCATAATTCGATCCTGTGTAAGTGATTTACCGGGCATGCCCCGGCAGAGGCGACAGAATAGTTCTTTATTATCGCTTAATGGCCACGTGGACAGGCTTAGGCGATAATACGGAATTATTTTGGGCGGTTCTGTCACAGCTGGTACCAGAGCGAGTTATGCACCAGAGTAATTAAAATACCTTAACAAACTTGTTTTTGGAATAAAATTTACCAAGATTAATAATCTTGCTAAGTGAGTAGGACGTTAAGGTCTTATCTAGTCCGAGAGGCCCTAGAGGGAATTTTTGGGTTCTTTCAGGTGGCTAGTACTCTATGGTGTATTTAGTCTAACTTCCAGCACATTTTATTCCTGTCAAAACTTATTTTCATGCACAACCATACTAGTTCATCATGTTTTGCCATACGTGGTGGTACCACAGGGAAGTCCTGTGAGGGACTAGTGGGACCTATTCCAATGGGTGCCACGTCGCGTCTACGTCTCATCACGTTTTGCCATACGTGGTGGTACCACAGGGAAGTCCTGTGAGGGACTAGTGGGACCTATTCCAATGGGTGCCACGTCACGTCTGTGTCTAGCCATGTTTTGCCATACATGTGCGAACCCGCAATAGGCGGAAAGGACAACTCCATTCAAACGGAGGTGTCCGAGGTTGGACGCTGTCCATGCAGCGGCTTTACGCATGGATACCGTTTCTATAGTGAACAGTAATGAATGTGGACGCTTTTGTGAGTGCTGGCACAAAAGGTCTTGAATATCTGTGATTTTCTGCAGGTACACTAACCACGGTTGTTAGGTACGGTATTTAAGAAACGAATAGCTTTCGACTAGCTATTATAGTGAGAGACGTATATGTATGCCTTGCCACCGGCACTAACTTCGATTTTTAAGCTTAAAAGCTTTGTGAGGAAGTTTAGGACGCTTTTTGCATCATGTAAAAGCTATCAAACCAAAACTGAACTTAATTCATGTGTTGCTTGGTCTCTATTTAATGTGTGTTTCTTAAGGATCAATCATGCTAGTTTGATTGCTTTGATGAGGTGTTAAGCAAAAATTGTAACTAGATGCTGTCCAAATTTTCTAAGGATTATCTAGAAAATTTCTGACTAGGTTCTCTTTAGGGAAATTGATCATCACTTAGTTATGATTGCTCTCTGAATTTCTCATGATTTTAGGATGCCTAAAACTGAAGTTATGATCAAATCACTAAGCCTAGGTCATGCTGAATTTCTGTCCAATTTCTGAGTTAAGCTGAAAACTTGAATTTTTACACCTAGTTCCAAGAAGAATTTGACCATGGAATCTATAACAAATATGCTCCATATATAGCGTACTTTGTGCTGTAAAAATCTCATGGTAATTGGGTATTCAATTTTTGAGATATGGCCTTTTTAGTGAAGCTCTGTCCTGCTGAAATTTCTGGGCAACAGCACTCTTAAAATGGACTTTTTACGCCCTTTTTTCAATCTGTTTTGATTCTACCTTTGAATACCAAAAATGCTCCTTAGGCATCTATCTACCTCCTGTAGAAATCTCAAGATCCCTAGATTTTTAGTTTGGGAGTTATACCCAAAACATTAGGTCTCTGTCCTGCTGAATTTCAGAACTAGTGATCTCTGAAATTCAAATTTTTTAGGTCATTTTCCTTTGGGATCTAGAGCAAACCTTGAATACCAAAGTTGTTTAGAATTTCATATTCTGCATGCTCGTAAAATTTCAGCATCATTGC
Source organism: Cenchrus fungigraminus (assembly GCA_036936925.1). Classification (NCBI taxonomy): domain Eukaryota; kingdom Viridiplantae; phylum Streptophyta; class Magnoliopsida; order Poales; family Poaceae; genus Cenchrus; species Cenchrus fungigraminus. The sequence goes on along the minus strand of CM072774.1, from coordinate 95,076,745 downwards.
AGTTTTGAGCTGAGAGATATGGAATTTTTAGTGACCCTCGGCCTGCTGTCCAACAGCCCTGACAGCAAAGCGATATCTGAATTTTCGGGCATGATAGCCTCAGCATTATCTCTAAGTTGAATATCCATATTGGAAGGCACGAGATTTTACATCCCCTGCCTAAAGATGATGATATTTAGATGGTGGAAGAATGCTCCACGTATGTTTTTGAAGTTTCTATCCACAGATGAACACAACCAGTACAAGATACATCTATCTCCATCTCCTCTTAGGATGGTTTCTAATAGAAGCATACCCATATCCTTGCCGAGTCAAGTGGAACTCCGTTGTACTCTCCTGATTGCTTATACACCTTTTCCTTCAATTTAAAGGCGATCCACCAACTTCCTATGGCTATGTAAAGGTGATCACTCCACTTTCCTTGCATCGATATCCCTACATTGATCACTATAAATTCTCAGCCCATGACCTAAAAATCCTTATGCTTGCTCACAAACAAATAAATAAGAACATGGTTACAAGGCATCAAAAATCTGTTGGTATGCATAATGAGCATCATTCCAGCATGCATATGCTGCATCTCTAACAACATAATTCATGAGCATGGAAATGCATTACACGACATGTGCATCTGGAAACCTGGGTTGGATTAACATGCATACGCACTGAAAGTTTCACCCTTTCTACTCTATTCTCTTTACGGTGGTGATGTTGTTGATCCATGAACGAAGGTGCCGCGATGGAACCTAGTGTATCATGTGTGCTGCAGCCATATGATAACCACTAGGAGCACGCTAGGTATCTTTGTTTGTGAGAATGTGACTCACCCCGGATCCTAATTTTTCTCAGTCCTCCAAGCCACTATCTAATTTCGTGAATAATGCAAATCATACTGACACTGCATCATGAGCACCATATCTCATGAGCATACGCATCACGCATTCATAAACATGTGCATCATCATGCATGCACCTCATCATATACATATCATGTGCATCTCTCACTATGCATCATGACATATGCACCATAAGTTCATATGCATCAACATCATATGCTCATATACATGTACATCATACCCATGCACTCATCATTGAGCATCATCATGTGCACCATCCCATGGTTGCACCAATCATTTATATGCATTAACATTGCAATCCTACATCGTCGGTGCATCATTTCTAAAATATAAAACCATTGCACCTTTAATAACAGGAAGGATATCACACTAAATCACTAACTCAATAAGCTATGAGCAAGTTTGTTTTGAAATTTTTGGCCTCCCTGTGCCAGTTTCCTATCTTCTATTTTTGCTACTCATGAGAAACTTGTTGCTAATTGCTCTCTAAAATTTTGGTTTCCTTAAATATTCTTTTAAATTAACTTTCAACTCCTTGAGTTACCATCACACTTCTGGTTACTCTCAGAAGGAAATTATTGAATTCTTAAGAGAACCACCCTTGCAGAACGTGTTTATTGACGATCCTTTAGTTAAGGAAATCTTTATGAAATCTCCGGATCGAGTTCTCTGACCTCCCGATCTATTGCTACGATTCCTTATTAATTGTTTCTGTACTTGGATTTTTGTTCTCTTAAGGAAACTGATCGGATCCTCATAAAATTTCAGGGCAATGAACTCCACTAGAGGAGGTCCGGTCAATCCTCAACCCAAAGAAATGTCCCCATCCTTTCCAACACCACAGTATGTGGTGGATATCTTTGCCAACACCATGGAAATTTTGGAGGGCCAAAATTTGGTGTTAAGCCAACTAGTGCAAAATGTCATCCATGATCGTTATCAAGGGCTATCGCAAACTAGTCTATCCGACAGTCTCTCCCAAGCAATATCGGAATCTATTATGAAGCAAGTCTATCTATTCAACCTATTGATGAATCATGAAGCTCAAAATCAACAGAACCAAGTTTCCAACCAACAATTTCTCAATTCACTCCTATCATCATCATAACTTCCTATGGACCTTAGGGAGGAAGAAAGAAGAAGTAAGAGTCACAAGCGAGTTTTGCCTGAGATGGATTTAAGTGGGTGGGAAATCACCTGCACCGAATTTCCTTCACATGCTAAAAAGCAGAGCAACAATGCTGGTACGACAAAACATGATCACAGTGCACGCCTTTGCTACAATTGTAAACAGCCTGGGCATTTTGTCAAGAAGTGCCCGAAACCTCCGAAGGACAAGACTAATCGAACTAAGAAGAATAGGCGCAAGAGACTTCCCACCCAAGCTCAGAAGAGCATGCTCAAGGTCACGACTACAATAAATCCGTCAAAAAGAGCACCGACAACGACGAGTACATCTCATATCCGACACCACTTCTCCCCTATCTTTGTCTCCTCTAATCTTGTTGTCAAATCTCGGGACGAGATTTCTTTTAAGGGGGGTAGACTGTAACACCCCAGGTGTTTAATAAAGATAAATACCTCTTTTAGTTGTGTTAATCAAGGTTAAATAGCTCCTAATCATGTTTGACATGTTTTGTCACACTTTTGCACAAATGACCTTGGTCAAAGTTACAATTTCCTGGTCAAACCCCTTTTGATTCTAAAGAGCTGATTTGGTTTTCTTCCGCGTTCTCCAAATTTTGCTATAGAAGTTCAAAATCGGCCAATATAAAAGTTATTCCTTATTTCCGGGAACACATTTTTCTTAATTGGCGGACTTTCAAATATTGAGTGCAAAATAGCCAAAAATCGAGTTGAAGTTCCTGTGCACAGTAGACTGGGGCCAAGTTTTGCAGCAAGTTCATCGTGTTTTTCCCTTCAATCCGTTCACCAAAGCATATGTCACCCTTTGTGAAAGTTGTAGTGTTATAGTTCCTCTACAACTTTTAGTTTTGGATAATTTCAACTTAGCTGTCAAATTTTGGAGTTTTGCTTGGTGGAATATGGTTAAACCATATTAGATTTGGCGCTGAACGCCAACGTCGCGCCGCTCCCGCGTCGTGCACGCGTGCGCGTCGAGCGACTGTCCGCCACGTGCCGTCGCCTCCGCGCTCCGGCGTACGGATCCTCGATCCCGTCGCGGTGGACCGTACACCGTGGTCCCTCCGCTCGTGTTTACCCCGTGCGCCGCACTCACGCGAGGCCCAGCGCCGAGCCGAGGCCACGCGCCCGCGCGCGCGACCGCCCGCGCGGCCAGCCGCATGCAGCCGACGCCAGATGGCCGCCCTGAGGGAGCCAAGCGACTCGTCACCACCTCGTCCTCATCGAGCCGTGCTACTTGTCAATTTAAAACCGAGCCACGGCATGTTGTTTCACTTTTTCCCGTCCGCCGGCCGCACCCACCGCTCCGCCGAGCACCAGCACTGCGCCGCTGACAAACTCCCCAACCCGCTCCTCCTCGACGAGCTTCCACGGTGCCTACGCCTTCTCTTGGTCGTACACGAGCCGCCACCGCCCTCCATAGCACCACATTGCGCCGACACCGCCGGAATTTCGAGCGTCGGCGGGCTGCTCCCCTGCTCACCGCCGCCGGTGCCGTTCCGGCCATCTCCGGCCGAAGCTCCGCCGCCCAACCACTCCTCTCCTCTCTACTCTTCCGCACGAGTCCCCGTACAGCTCCAGCGCACGGGCCGGGCACGCCAGCGCCGCCATCGCCGTCGCGGGCAGCAGAGGCGGGCACTCGGCCACCTCACCGCCGCCGGCCGTCCCGAAGCCCATCTCTGCACAAACCATCACCGGGAGGTGGTCAAAGGTGAGCACACACGCCTCTCTAGCCACTCACCCGGCCAACTCCGGTGGCCAATCGTCGCCGGCGAGGTCCCCATGGCCGCCGGGGACGACATTGCAAGGAGTGAACTCTTTCTAGGGAGTTTTCCGTAAACCAGGGACCTCTGCGTAATTTCGCGGAAATAGTACAAGGGCCCTCCTGTAAAAGCTGTTTTAGGTTTCAGCTGCAACTTCAAAAATTCATTAAAAATCGTAGAAAAATTAGAAAAATGCAAATCCAATTTTGTTGGGTTTCTGGTGAAGAAACCTACCTTTTCTAGAAAGCATGTATAGGGTTTTTCTGTGTAGTTTTTGTTTTAAAAATTCAAACTCAGTTTGAGGTGTTTTTAGTGTAGTTTAAAATATACACATGCTATGGACTTGAATTTTGGATATGTTGCTCTTTATGGCATAATAAGATCTGTCACCAAAGTTGGAATGAGGTTGATCTGTAAATCTTTAATTATGATTTATGTAAGCTTTATGCTAGATTAAGCTTGATGCTTTTTATAGCCCCTTTAATTAACTTTTCTTTAAGCACCAGTGCACCCTAGGGCTTTGTCTTGATGAATAGTGCCTCTGGTTGAATGGATGTGATTTTAGGATATGTTTTGACATGTGTTTTGGAATTAATCTTGTGTAGGAGTTTAAATTCAAATTTTCAAAAATAATTTGAATCTGCACCTATGCTTTGGGCAGAGACTTATATTTGATATGTATGACTTGTAGGAGAAAGTTGAGATCAAAAAGTTTAGTAAATCTTTTTATATGAATTAATGGTGATTTACTAGGCTAAAATTTGTCTTTTTCGTATAAATTAATTTATAAATGATCTTAAGCTAAATTTTAGTTTGTGAGCTTAAAATAGTCATATGTTGCTGTGTGCAAAAGCTTAGATTTATTTGAAGTGTTTTTTATTTAATTTGGATTTATGGCTGAAAGACTTGTTTTATGTAATTAAATAAAGAAATGGAAATTAAAGTGACAAATTGTGAAAACGTGTTATGGTTCTGTTTCTGAATTTTCAATCACACTCCCTTGCTGTTTTGGTGAAGTTAAATACTTTAATTTGCTTAGATGTGTACACAATCACCACCAAAGTTCACCTTAATCTAATGTATATGCATGTGTACGTGTAGATTTGCCGGACGGTACTTACACGTTGACCCAGGAAGGAGACGGGGCTGTAGAGGGTGAAGTGAACGAGTTGGGAGTTCATCAAGACCTGGACCAAAGTCCGGAAGAGCCCAAGGCTGTTGCTAACTTAGAAGAAGGCAAGCACCGGAGTCACATATAACCTTTTGGATTTAAAACTTATGTTCTTTTACTTTTTAGCATTTAATGTTACTTTGTGCATTTAAGTTTCAGGAGTTGTTTTGAAACCTAGATGCATGATCCTTAGGACTCCTATGTTCTTTTACTAGTATGTTAGGAACGCTAGTGCCATGCTTTAAGGACACGGTACAAGTCGAGTAATGACTCATTGCTCGCGAGATATAGGATGCTTATGTTGGAATCATAAGTTGGATAAATTGACTCGCTCATGTGGTAAGAGCAATGGGTTCGGTCTCGACCGAGTAGCATGGTGCTGGTCTAAGCTATTGAACGTACCAAGTGCTTGTCGGGAATGGGACCGGTAAGCCTAGTACCTAATGAACCAGTGCGGGAATTTTATTGCTACTAATCTTGAGATGCATCTCCCGGTTCGCTACCGGTAGTGCAAGTGTGATTCTGGACGTGCCATGTTTGGGCGTACCAGTAAACCTTGTACTTAGGACTGTATCATCTTTTCCTAATCTGGGGAATGACGGGAACCGCTTGGTTGGGGTAGACACTGCACTTGGTCTACCTTCTTCCGTGTATCTTGGGTTTACCTTGCAAGGATATAAATCGATCGATCGTCGGTCACTCGCCATTATCTGAGTCGGCTTGACCACTGGCTACCCCATATTTCTTTATGGAACATTTTGGATGAATATTGTTGGATGATTAATCTTGCTTGTACAACCATGCTTGCTTAGCTAGGTGCTTACCTAGAATGGTTAACATACTAGAACTTGAGCTAAAATTTGAAAGTAAGGATCAACTCTTAGTTGCTTTTGGCAAAACAAACCCACCAGCCAAAAAGCCTTGCATGTCTAGTTGTGTCTTTTATTTTTCGTCGGGTTAGTCTTGCTGAGTATTAGTATACTCAGCCTTGCTTTTGTTGTTGTTTTCAGGTAATACCATCTGGCCTGGATCTATTCCAGATGGTTGGGAACTTGAGTGGGAGAACGATGTTGATGAGTGATACTCTATGGATGGCCTCCCATGTGTATCTTCCGCTAGATTTATTTTCCGCTGTTTAAACTCCGAACCACCTTTACTTTTATGTACTCAAAACTTGGTTTGTAATTTTTAAGTACTTATGAACTTTTATGTAATGTAGTGTTGTACTCTGGTCCCGCCTTCGTGTGGGCTTAGCGCATAATTCGATCCTGTGTAAGTGATTTACCGGGCATGCCCCGGCAGAGGCGACAGAATAGTTCTTTATTATCGCTTAATGGCCACGTGGACAGGCTTAGGCGATAATACGGAATTATTTTGGGCGGTTCTGTCACAACACCCAACCAATACAATATGGTAACGCTAGATTAAGCATACGAGTATAACTTTATGAAGTATGTAATATGGTATAATATACTATAAGGATATCATAAATGTGGAGCTATGTATAAATATGATAATGAAAAGTATAGTACAAAGCCATACCAAATGTCGGACGTTGGTTCCCAACCAACACACTAGTGAGAATGCTCTATTTTAGGTTCCACTACTAACAAGTGAGAGAGAGGAAGAGAGGTTCTTGTGTTGGCATGTGTTGAATGAGTGGAATGTAGATGCCTCCTTATATAGGGGTGGAGAGGTGGTTCTAGGGGGTACTTGGCACCAACTCCACCTCCACCACCTTGGCCATTACGCATGAAGGCATGGCACGAAGACTTGACACCAACGGAGCTAGTAGGGGGGGGGGGTGGGGCAGTTCAACCGAACCAGGGCCAACCCAGTTGGCCAATGCCTTTGGCTAGTGGGCCTTTGGGGGGTCTTGGTCCTCCCTGCGAGCTTGGATAATTTTGGTTTTGTTTCCTTTGATTGCTTGGCCCAATGATTCTTGTGCAGCGTGTTGCATGTTGTTCTTGTGTTCATCTTGCGCTTGTGCATGTTTTTTCCCCTTATGCAGCAGGTTTTTATCCCTGAACTAGTTTATTTGACAATATATGTGGAGCTAAGCTATTAATACAATATATGTTATTGAGGAATGCTAGTTTTCCTTTGTTCTGGGTAATGTTGATGGTCGGATATGAGTGATAAGGACCGTCACACTCCTAAGATATATACTCATCCAAGCTAGCAATGGGAACATGGATCCTAATGGACATTGTTTTTCTTTAAAAAAAAGTGTTGCATGCATCCAAAGGAGTAGTATCCTCACTTAAAGCTTAATGGTTTTTTTCACGAGGGGTGCATTCCAACTCCAAGACACTGGTAGAGAGCGAGGCTTTGGTTCGGGCCTTTAGTCCCGGTTCAACTTTGGAGCCGGGACTAAAGGCCTTTCGTCGACGTGGCCCGAAATGGCTGCTGTAGCCGGCCCCCCTTTAGTCCCGGCTCGTATTACCAACCGTGACAAAGGGGGGGGCTCCCAACGGCTCCATCCGGCAATAATTGCCCCCGGTCTTTAGTCCCGGGTGGTGTTACGAGCCGAGACTAAAGGGTACCCCTTTAGTCTCGGTTCGTAACACCACCCGAGACAAAAGCATTAGTCCCGGCTGGTGTAGCCTGCAACTTACTGAGATGCGAAGGAAGGGTTATTCAAGAATTGCTTTCATGAACCCATCAAAAGTTAATGAGGATGAGATCCGGAACCAACGAAAAACAACAATCGAGACCATTTATAGGCACCTAGACGAGTTTCATTACAAGAACCTTATACTACTGCCTTACAACTTCAGGTAAGTACGATTGTCATCTAATTATCCTTGTTAATTCTATTTAGTCAATTCTAATCTCCATGAGCATGCATACAGATTCCACTGGATTCTACTCATAATCACTATCGACAATAGCAACATCAATGTGTATGATTCATTGAGAAAAGATCCCTCAGAATACCAAGACCTTCAAGATATATTTCACGAGTAATAATTCTATCTATGACATTTTCTTTAATGCAATATATATATTTAGCTTTTATACTAACATATTGTATCTTTTATTATTTTGTCTCAGAGCTTGGACCATGTTCATTGCAAAGCACCGAGGACCATTTCAAGAAAAAATTAGATGGATCACTGATTTTCCGGTACGTATACAAATAACAACTTCATATTGGGAATATTTAAAATGTATAACACTAGTATTTCATAATCTGTTCTCCTCTCCACTGTAGTGTTTGAGACAAGAACAAAGAAATAATTTATGCGGGTACTACGTCTGTGAGTACATACACCATTACAGTGGCAACGCAGATGATGATAGTGTAAGTAAAATAAACCTATTAATAATACATCATTTTTTATCCTATTTTGTATATTTAATCGCTTGGTGTATTATATTAACCTATTTGCAAATTACAGAGGATTATAAAAAGGGACGCACTCATTGAGAAGGATCGTCTCTTGGCAATTCAAGAAGCTCTCATGGGATTCCTCATGGACGACGTGGTTAATCCACAAGGAAAACATTATTATGACAACCATCCAATAGACCGACTCACCTCCGAGGAAAGCTAATTGAGACTAGAAATTTGAACTGAATGATATTTTGATGTATATATACTATATGGGTTTTTGATGTATATATACTAGTTTAAGAAAATACTATTTATTTTCATGTGTATAAATTATTATGTGTATATACATTTATAAGTTTATATATGTAGATATATAGGGTTTAATTTATATATAAGTCTAATCTAAGTGCGTATATGATATATATAGACAGGTATACATATATACAAGTGCAAATACGTATACGTACATATACGGGTTAGACAACAATTAGAATATACGGTCAAATCGAAAACAGCAAAAAAAAAAGAGACGAGACCCTTTAGTCACGGTTGGTATTACCAACCGAGACTAAAGGGGGTGGGCGCAGGCGCTGGCGTGCCCCCCCTTTAGTCTCGGTTCGTATTACGAACCGGGACTAAAGGACCCCTTTAGTCCAGGTTGGTTCACCCAGGACTAAAGGGGGGCCTTTTGTCTCTCATCATTAGTCTCGGTTGGACTTGAGAGACCTATTCCCCTTACCAACCGGGACTAAAGGCCCTCTCCCTACCAGTGAGAAGACAATAAGTCTGTGTTTTTCAATCGAATATTCAAAAAACCATTGGAAGTTTAGGTACCAAATGCATCGGGGGTGCTCTATTATTTAGAAGATTTCATTTTTTCACGAAGGTTGTAGATCCATTACTTACTGTATCAATATAACACACTACATGGATAATTTTTCTTTATTTGTGGGATACTATCTTCCATACTTGTTGCTAACTGCATTGTGAATCCATAATGAAATGCACATGCTAAAAACAACATATACAATGAAAACTAAAGCGCCATACACTTTAATTGCATTGCAAGGAAGATGGTCACCTAGGCTTCTTGCCAGCCAGATAATCAAGGAAGGTTGCACGCCAAATTAACATCCCAACAATGTCATTATTTTTTTCACCATCCGTCTTGCCTTTTCACTTAGATATAGGTTACATATACTATGTTATACGCATATATATGATGATAGCAACATCTGATGCCCAATGTTTTAACCGACACCTTTAAACACCTTGTCTAGCTACTTATAAAACGCCCAGTTTTCTTGCCTATTATTGCTTTCTCTTTTGCTTGCAGGAACCAAAGACACGCAGTTACTATATGTGTTAAAAAGGGCAAGGATTTGCAACAACCGGGGGTACAAGTGCCAAAGAAATGAAGAGACCTGCAACTGTACTACTCCTTCGGATTTGTAGCATACACTTAGCTGTACAAATGTTTGGTCCGTTTGTACTTTTACTGGTAACTTGAAGAAAATAAAAGGCAGTTAGTGTGTTATCTGGACCAGCGGTTAGATAGAAAGTCTTTTGACGTTGTATGTTCATAGTCAAATGCTAGACATGACACTCTTTTACTTTAAAGAAAGTTGCAACATTAAATTTTGATAGGTATTTTGTATGAAATGGATTGAAGTAATTAAGATGATAGATGGTGGTAATAAGATTGCCTGCTTTGCCTTGTTAGATTGCTGTGTATATTCTGAAGATAACGCACAATCATGTCTCTGGAGTATGACTAACAGATAGTAATTTATTGTTTGTTTTCTCAACAGAAAACACTTTGAGTAAGCAAAAAGGAGTACTTGTATAAGATTGAAATGCAAAATAAAAGTTCAGCATCAAACTATAGGTTAATCTTTATTACTGAGGCAACAACTTAGCATTTGGTTTAGAAGTCACAATTTTAACACAGGAATTCATCTACATTTTGCACTAATTGTAATGGGCATATATGAACATAAAACCAGAAGACAGACAACCGAGAAATCAGTAGACTAGGTAATAAATACACTTTCATGGAATTAACCATGTGTCTTGAACCTTATTTGATCGATGGATCGATTAGCAGATGATCACAATGCCCTAATAACCATTAACGATGATGATGCTCTATCCCTGCTGCATACTTCTCCTGAACTACGGCATGCAATTAAATTAAATTAGTGACGATGCCCTAACAAATTAACAACACCGATCAATACATTTGATTGACCACCGCCGATTGATCCTTCAAGAACTCAATTTAATTACGAGGGAACACCGACGCCGAGGAAGTCGATGTAGGGCACGTCCTTTCTCTTCAGCGCCTCATCCCCGCCACCATCGCTGGCATGGTAATCCTTCTGGCCGTGCACGTGCTCATGGCGGCCGATATCCAGGGCTAGAGCTTCTCTTGGAGAGGAGAAGGTGATGGAGACAGGCGGCAGCGCCTGCCTGCCGCTGTAGCTGTACCTCGCCGCCTCGAAGCTCGCCCCCAGAAAGCTCTTACTGCTAGTAGCTGTGCCAAAGCTCTTGAACAGTGATGTAGGACGAGCAGCCGGCGGCGAGCTGAACATGCCGCCGCCGCCGCCCTCGAGCTTGGAGAAGCTGAAGCAGAGCGATGAGCTCGCCGCCGGCGCGCCAGCGCCGAAGACGTAAGCCGAGGACGGCGAGGAGGAGGTTGCGGCCCTGGCAAGGATCCTGGAGCGCTCGCGGCTCCGGCGCGCCATGACGACGTGCCAGTGGTTCTTGACGGCGTTGTCGGTGCGGCCGGGGAAGAGGCGGGCGATGAGGGCCCACTTGTTGCCGTGGACGCGGTGGGCGTTGAGCAGCCGCTCCTCCTCCTCCTCCGTGAACGGCCGCTTGTTGATCCGAGGGTCCAGCTGGTTGAACCACCGGAGCCGGCAGCTCTTGCCTGGAGAAAAATTCGATAATATCCACACAAATAAGTATAAACAATTTCTGATTCAATAAACATGTCAAGAAATTAGCTGAAATTAACCGTCAATAGTTTAGGAATCATAGAATTAAAAGAGAGGGGGCACGGAAAGGTGTTCTTGCGAATCTAATAATTGCAAGCTTTGGGATGAGAGAGGTGAGTGAAATTTTCCAGTTGGTGTAGGTGATCCACTCTTGACACAGGCTCTTGTGCATGGGTCATATGAGCCAACGGTGCTTGCATGTTGAATCTATTTTTAATTCTACAGAAACATATACTTGCTTTTCCTTCGTTTATACATATATTTAACTTTCTTGGAAAAAAATTGGAGGTTGATTTTGAAAATGATGTGGGGAGGAATAAGGATGTTTGGTACAAAAATGGTTAAAATTGAGGAAAAACATGTCCCGTATATACTATACATATATAAGCCATAAATCCACCATATCCATGTTACTCTTAGATTCTTAATCCATCTCCGATTAAATATATTGTATTCTCTCCTGATACTAATGTTCTTTAATTAACTATATGAAACACAAGAACAACTCAGTATTGATCATCACACTAACTTTCTATTCTATTATTATCTCCAGGGATATCTCCTCAAATTAACTCACAAAAACTCAATTAGCTAGCTCACACAAGATTCATGTTCAAATCATTTGGGTGCCTGTGGCTTTCTTGATGTGTTCAGATTGAAGCATGAGCTTCACCAAATTATTTCCTCAAACTAATAACACACACGCATGTATCAAATCCCCCCCCCCCCCAAACAAAAATAACACATATCATGAAGTCAATTTTTCACCCCAATCAAAGAATATGAACAAAATTTATCCCAATATCTAAATAATATCATCAATCATGCTGATCCATGGCTGGATCCAAGGATTGGTACATATGAGCAGGACACAAAATCAACACATGCACGAAATCCTTAAGGTGGAGGTGGAGCAACTTCTTTCCATAACTTTTTAAAAAAGAAAGCAAGGTAGGAGAACAAACACAAAAAACAGCCGATCCATCAGAAAGAACCCAACCAACCTGATCTCCCCTCCAGCTTCTCAGCAATGGAGTTCCAGTTCTGCGGCCCGTACTTTTCAACCAGTTGCCTCAGCTTCTCGTCCTCCCCAGGACGCCAGTGGCCTCTCGGACACGATGATGACTTGGTGCCATCTGATGTGTTCGTCGTCGACGAGGATGGCATCTCTGCCACGAACAAGAAACGTGATGGCTGGCGCTAGCGAGCTTCGATGTGTTAAATTCGATGAGGAAGACAAGAACAGTTGTGTGTATGATCGAGTTAGCTATTGTCTACAGACAAGTCAAAGCTAGGGTGTGTAGGAGATAAGAGGGATAGATGTGAGAGCTAATGTGTGCGAGAGAGAAGGCCAGGGTGTTTGTCCATATATACCGTTGTACACACATTGGTTGAAGCCTCTAGGGCTTTGATGAAAGGTCCCTTTAGTTTAGTTTTACACGTCAAAAGGGCTAGCTGTGATATGCTTATGCAATAATGTGTCAACATGTCATCGCTCTCTTTCACCAACTTGTCTCTGCTGTTTGGCTATTTGCCAAAGACCACTCTTCTCACAGTTCTCAGCAAACACAAACCTATCCCCGTTACCAGCTTCTCTATTGTACTTCTTAGCTAACTTCCCTAACAATATTCTCCTCAATGAAAGATACCATCAGCATTATTTTTAAATAGTCTTAATGATACAACACATATATGTTGTACACAGATGTTGCCAATGTATATAGAAAATAAAAGACTTTCAATTGGTGGGATTAATTTGTATCTTGAATCAAAGTTGACATGACACGGTTATTGAAGTAATTCAAGAAACAATTTTGTCATGGCTCGGACAACCAGAGGCCAAATCCAGTGAGCACCCCTTTCCTAATATACAAGACATGCCTAGTAAGTTAATTGTATATGTGGTATTGCCCTATATAATAATTTGGTCCATTTTGTTTCTTCTTTTTTTTAGAGAACATTTTGTTTCTTCTTTGTTTGCATGTTATTGTTCATTACCAGATACTCATTTTAAGATGATGTAATTCTTCATATTACATTAACTACATTGTGTCCCTCTTTATTATGGTCGATCCACTATTCAAACATGATTCAGATCATTTTAGAAAAATTACATGAAAGAAATTCCGTAGGAGAAAAGGTTGTTATGGTCAACATTTCAGTTCACCCCCAAAAGGCAGTCCGTTCTAGCTATACCATTGCAACCATTCACAAAAACAGAAAGCCTAGTAATGACTACTGATCGAGCTAGCATTCACAAAAGGTGGTTGGTTGCATCCTGACCAGATGCCCCAGATTAGCAGTCTTGGAGCATGGGATGCTATGCAGAAGGGGGATGCATTCAAGAATCCATGTTGCTCACAGTTCATTGTGTATGGCAGATATGAAGTAACACATGCAACATGATGACTTGATACTTTATAGTGCGTCTGCTGCTTGCAGAAAGATATGTGCTGGTCCACAATATATGCCAAGATTGACATACACTCGTAATTATGAGAAAAAGATGTGTTTGGAACTAGTTAACAAATTAATTTCTTCAAGTAGTTTAGCTAAGAAATGCTAGTGGTATGTGTCAGATTCACAGCTTAATTGCCAACATATATACTCACATTGGAAAAAGATTTTGAATGTTCTGGTAATGACACCACAAGCATTTGAGGCATACTCTCTGAATCAGCATCATTCCATTTCTACTTCATTAAAATGTGGTGGAGATTTGGTGAGCAACTTTACATCCATACAATTATTGCATGCATATTTCATTATGAAATCAACTACTTTGAAGCGGTAGTAGAGTTCTGTGCCTGAAGAACACCACTGTAGACAGTACAACCTTTTCTGTATGAGTTTAATTGGTTTGTGTAGCTTTTTAATAAAGACAAAATAAATAGTAATATAAGTTATTCTTCGGTTATATGTCTCAAAACAAGACATTTTTCTGGACATTTATACCACGTAGTATACACTTCGGCATCTTGGATAGCCCATATGCCTACTAGGCATATTCTCATATGCGCTTGATTATACTGTTCCATCTGCCGTTGTCAAAGTTGCCACATGAGATGTGGTGCCGACATGGATTGCCCTTGCCATGCTAGCTGGTATGGTGTTACATGTAAGAGGCTTTTAAGCGCATTTTAGTGTGTCTGAGTGGACCCAGTCCAGCAATAACAACATATCGAAACACTACAGTGAAACAGATGTGGGTATATATCAATATATGGGGCCTTTGGTTTTTCATGTTTGGTATATGTAAAAGGCAGTATTCTTAATTAACACATAGTATGCTGCTATTATTTTGTATGTAAACTAGTTTTTTGAATTTTACTCAAAAGATAAGTGTTGTAGTCTGAGAAGAATATCAATATTTTTTTCAGGATATCTGAAAGTTGCAAAGTGTACAACAAAAGTAGGAAGTATTATATTGCTCTCACAATGCAATGTGCAAAGTTTGTTTTACGAGAGGGCGCTAAGTAACCTATTTAATCTGCATATCCAAAGTATCCCAAATTGTTCAACATTATTTGGGTTGTCCAAGATGGATGGTAAGTGGTTTATTATTGCACCCAACTCCTCAACCAGACTACCAAAAATAACTGCCCCCCATTACTCTCAGTTCTGATGTGAGGAATTAAATTCTATGGAAAGAAAAATAGAAAGCTAACTAACTCAAAAGTAATGGACCATGGCCAAAATTCGTTCTGTAATATTACTATGTAATACGTACACAGGGTCCCGACACGATAGAGAATGTTTGTACCAAAAAAGGAAGCGATGGAGTGGAAATTAGATACAATAACTAAACATATATATGTATCATACATCAGAATTGTACATATAAGTGCATAAATCTTCAGATCATTTTGCAATGTTGAGTAAGACATAATTGCTGACATATTAATCTTGGTCGAAATAGAAATCAATAATAATGATCATTTTATTGGCAAACAGGTTTCTTTTTAAAAAAATATTACATTAATACCTAAACATTTGGTGCAAGCAATGACGTAACGGCACTTCCTTAGCATAGCAGCGTTATAGACATAGCAGCTTCTCTAAATTTTCAAGTCAAAGTAGTTTCACCTGTGACTGTAATGATGTTGAAAACTTAACAAGGCATGTTAACAAAGACTTGTATAAGGATTTAGGTCCTTAATTCCGTTCAAGAAAACATGACAATGCTCTTGCAACGGCTGGCAATATATAATCCATAATCTAGTACCTAATCTTGGTTAGCTTGTCAGTCTGACCTGGCATGCGCCAAGGATGGAGCTTTAGCTTGTTGCTTTGGAATTGATTCAGTTTCCAGAAAGCTTTGTTAACTAACAAAAGGTGTTGTCGAGCTTATGAAGAAATAAAGCTATATGTTGTCACAAGATCAATGAAGTGCTGCATAAGTTTTTGGCAGGTAAAAGAATGCGACCTTTTGACAAATTTGACAAATTAATATGCGGTAATTGAAGATTTTAGCATGTATTATTAGTAAACTCATAGTTGCATTATCTAATCTTGATCTGATTAAGTTTATCTTCACCGTGAAGGCTTCTGCATTTAGTCGTCTGCAAAGTTGATGGCCTTGATAGTCCTAGTTATTTAGATTTTTGACGGGATAATACTAATTTACAACAAAAATACAGTATATATAGCTGAAAGAATATTACCCTTCCTGTAAAGCAAAATAAAATTACTTGATCTACCATTGATCCATATAAAATAATTAGAAACAATATTCTTAATTTTGAAAAACTGGTAGCTCAATTGTGATTGTTAAACGGTTTCTTAACTCAGCTGGAGGGGATTAGATGGTAAAAAAAAATGCAAGCACGCATGGGATGTGATGTAAGCATGAGAAACAACGCGCAGTCCAATTGGTGCATGTTCAAAAGCAATGGAAGATTGTTCAGCATTGAGAGCGACTCACAACCAATCACCATAAATGAGGGGAATACCAAGAAAACGAACTCATCAAAGTACATGCTTTCGTATTCATCCTTAACAAGCTAAGGCATAAATTAGTTGATGCCAAAACTATACTTAAGAGATTAGGATGCACTCTTTAAAAAATATTAAGAGATGCATGCATGGAAAGCATGCTTATATTCGATTCACTGAATCAGTGTGAATCTGCATGCGGCCATGTAAAGTTGGCTTCCAAATTCATGCATGTAACAATAGTATCCATTCGAAGGACGAATGTAATCAATCAGATTGTGTAGCTTGCTATCTGAGGTTTGTAAAGGACACTGTAAAATTTGATCTCTTGTTTACTCATGGCTGACCAGACCAGGTCAGCTGCAGACTGCAGTGCGGCACATGCACCTCTGAAACCAACTGTTTCTTGTAGCACGTGCACGATAAAAACCTATGGTCAGATGAGTCAAATAACAAGCACAAACATCAACCAGAATTGATCACCAAGCAGACAAAGCTGCTGGGACCTAGAATTCTAGATCTACGACACCTTTCTGTAATTTTATTATCAGAAAAGCATTGTAAGCACTATTAATTTAATTTCAATTCTATGATATACTTTATACTACTACATCTGTCCTGAAATATATGTCGTTTAGGACAAGCTAGTTAGTTCAAAAATGAACTAATTTGCTTGTCCTAAATATCATATATTTAAGAATGGAGGGAGTATTATCGAAGAGGCCGGGACCGGTTCTACAGAACAATAGTTTCATTCGATTTATTCACATTGGCAGTTACGTGGTCGTTAGCAGTAGCACCTTGCATTGGTGGGGACGACGCAGACAACACGGCAGGGGGAATGGAATTGCTTGCGTAGATTCGATCAGCTTTGACAAAATCTCATTTAGTTTATCTACTTCTAATGGAAGTAGTTAAGCCTTGTTAGACTGCAAGTCTTTGTTGAGACTTGGGAGTCAAATGTTCCAAAAAAAAATTTCCAACAATTCTTTTGTCTGGAGGAAGAATCCCAGTTCACCAACACGTACTACGCAAATATAGAACCTTAAATAACAATTTACCTGATAGTATATGCATATAATTCTTACCGTATGGTAAATGCGGGTAAAAACTAGACTTAGAAGTGTGACCAAGTCAGACCTAACCTTTGCATAGATGGGAACACACGCACACAAAATGTAGTTGATCATCTGGTTGAGCAAGGTTGGACAAAGCCAGTCGTGTTTGCTCAGGAGAATCGACTTGATCCAACCACCACACCTGATCTCTCACACTGCAAAAGACACATAAACACACACGTGCGTGGGGCCGCCGGCTCGGCCCCTGAACTTCGACCATAGTAAAACTTAATTGGTTGTCGAAATTTTCTTCTCTCTTCTGACTGTTGTAGCAAGAAAAACTTTTGGTAGCAAAGATATTAAGGTTTGGCTAGCATATGACTGTGTAAGGGTTGGATTTACTGTTATGGAAACTACTGTAGCGTAGGAAAGGAATGTGTGTGGACCTTTTACGGCCCAGCATTTTCAAACCAGCAAAGTATAAATTTGTAATTTTGCAACCCGAATTCACATGTAATAAACCTGACAGACTTTTCACAATAAGCACCAAATAACTAGTTGCCAAAATTTCTGGAACTTGTCCAAAGCCGTTTTGTTTGGTGAGTTTTTTCATACCAGTTACTGACAAAATGAGCAGCCCACCATGCTGACAGAGAGTGAGAGCTAGCTCTCTTGATCATGAGATGCCTGTTTGCCGGAGCAACCAGCCAACCAGCAGGCAAGAAACTGAAACGATCCAAAGAAAAGTGTCAGCTGGTTGGTTGCAAGCTTCACCTCAACAGCTACCTCGCCCCCACAGCCTCCCTGCAAACAAGCGAAAACACTTCCCAGCAACCACCCCAACGCAAACAAACCTTTCTCCGATTCGGTATATCTTATTTATGCTAGATCTATCTTGATGCTTTTTATAGCCCTTTCAGTATATCTTTTGTAGCTCATCTTTGGCATGTGGCTTTGTTATGCTTGTATGCATCTCAGAAAAATAGGATAGGATTTTATGACTTATTTTAATAGCTGCTTTTGATTTATGCATGTGTATCTATTTAAATGCATAGTTTAAATTTTGTTCAGAATTTGAGCTTGAATTTTGGTGTGATCTCTGTTTATGCTAGAAAGATTAGCCTTGAAATAGTTGTGGTTTTCTCTGAATAAATTATGTTTGGTATATTAGGCTGAACTTTGTTATTTTTGTATAAATTAATCTAGATAGCTTCTGGAGCTAAATTTTGGTGTGAAGTTGTGTTGTTCTCATATTTGTATGTGTGCCAATTTCTAGGACCAGTGCATGTGTAGATTCTCCAGAATAATTTTATCTTGATTTTGGTTGCTTAATCTTGTCGTACTTTTCATGCTTAACATAGCTTTGTTTGTGGTGATTTTTGCTCAGTAATTCTGTGGTTGAAACATGAGCTTATATCAAATATTCCCCTGTATGTTTGATGTATAGTTTTTGAGTTTTCTTAAATGTGTACACAGTCACCATCAAAATAATCAACATATTTTATCTTGTAAAGAAATGTTTGTTAAGCTTTTGTCAAGGTGAATATAGCCAACTATACACTATGAGCTTTACCTTAGTTTTCAGAAATACAATATTACTTAAGTTCACCAAATAATGTTGCATATGCATGCTTCGTGTAGGACTCCCCGACGGTAGCTACGCTCTCATGCCTGTGGGAGACGAGGAAGGATCCGGAGGACAGTTGCACCAGTTGGAGGTGAACCAAGACCTGGACCAAGTTGGGAGAGCTTTTGGCTAACCTCGCTGAAGAAGGCAAGCCCCATAGCATAACCTAACTTTTTCCAACTCATGCAACTATATGTGTTTATGTTTGTGCATTTACGTTTCAGGAGTTGTTTTGAAACCATAGATGCATGATCCCTAGGTACCTATGCTTATACTAGTATACTAGGTCGATAGTTGCCATGCTATAAGGACCCGGTACAAGTTGAGTGATGTTCGTCACTCGCGAGATATAAGTTCTTATGTTGGAATCTTAAGACTAGGATAAACTGGTTTGCTCACGTGGTAAGAGCATGGGATCTGGGCTCCAGTCCAGTGGCTTTAGTTCGTTAAGCGTTTGAACGTACTAACCACATGTTGGGAATGCGACCGGTAAGCCTAGTACCTGATTGAGGCGGCTAGGGATTGGATTTGATTACTACTCTTGAGAAATCGCCTACCCGTCTTGCAACTAGAAGGAGGGGTGCATGTGCAAGAGGTGGTGCGTGCCGTTACATGGGCGTCCACTGAGCCTTGTACCCAGGGCTGTAAACTCCTATCCTGAACCGAAGATCGACGGGAACCGCCTGGTTGGTGTGTACCCCACCCCTTTTTGTTTCAGTTGTCCTTTTGGGTTATGTATCCTCCCGTGTGTTCAGGTCCACCTTGCAAGGTTATTAATCAATCGATCGTCGGCCTCTCACCGTTATCCGAGACTGCTTAACAAACTGGCTATCATGATCCCTTAATGATGGAACAAATGGATAATACTGATGTTTGCTTAATTGCTTGCACAACTACTTGCTTAGCACATGTGCTTACCTAGAATGGTTAAATAACTAGAACTTGAGCTAAAAAGTTGAAAGTAAGGATCCACTCTTAGTTTTTTTTTGGCAAAACAAACCCACCAGCCAAAAGTCTTGCTGAGTATTAGTACACTCACTTGCTATCCATGTTGTTTTCAGGAGAAGCTTTGAATGATGTGTGGCCTGGATGGGAGCTCCAGTGGGTGGATGGTAATGATGAAGAATGATGATGTCATGGATGGCCTCCCGTGATGTCATATCGATGTTTAGATTTCCATCGTTTTAAACTCTAAACTATACATGCTATGTTGAACAATGATTTGTAATAAATAGACCCCTTGTGGGCCGATTTGGATTAATGTTGTTAAGTACTGTGGACTCACCTTCATGTGAGTTTTGATGTATGCTACTCTCCGATCATGTTGTTATGTAAGTGATTCGCTAGGCTTGACCCGGCAAACAACGACAAAGTAACTCTATGTTATCGCTTAAGGGCCTAATGGATAGGTTTAGGTGATGATACGGAATTATTTTGGGCGATTTGTCACAACTGGTATCAGAGCTCGAGTTAGTATGAACCAGAATTAATTAGTAACCTTAATCACTTATTTTTGAATAAAACTTTCCAACTTTGCTTGTATTTGCAAAAAGTGTTGAATCGTTAAGGATGAAAGTAGTCCGAGAGGCCCTAGAGGGATTTTTGGGTACTTTCAGGTGGCTAGTGAACTATGGTTTATTATTGCTAACTACCAGCAATTCTCTTTGGCCACGTGTTTCATACGTGTGTTGTGCCGCATCACGAGTATGCGAGGGTCGATAGGGCAATCCATTCCACAGATCCTATCTTCTCGATGAATGCCCACGTGTTTTATACGTGCGCTTTCCGTATGTAAGCCATACAAAGGATGGCATGTTCTATTCAAGATGAACGTGTCATGGGTTGTGATGTCGCCATGTTTTGCCATACGTGTGCATGATTCCACATTATGAACATGTGAAGGGGGACACCCTCCATTCAAAAGGGGTGTGTCTCAGGTTGGACGTTGTCCATGCAGCGCTAAATGCATGGGTGTCGTTAACATAGTGAACGGTAATATTTGGGGACGCTTCCATGACGTGCTGGCATGAAAGGTTCTTTTCTTGCAGGTACACTAACCGCGTTCCGGTAGCTAAGAATGTTTAGCTCCCGACTAGCTATTATAAGGAGAGACGTATTGTTGCCTTGCTACCGGCACTAACTCCGGTTTTTAACTTGATTGCCTTGTGAGGAAGATTAGGTCGCTTTTGCATCATGCTAAAATCTATCAAACCAAAAACTGGTCACAAACCTACACATGTGTGCTCTGTAGCTAAATAAACTTTCTTAAGGACCTATATGCTATTTTGTTGTTAAAGGTTGTTTTTCTGTCCAGTTTTTAGGGCTGCTTACTGTCTGATTTTTCTAGGCCAATCTAAAAAGTTTTTGACTAAATGATCTCTACCAAAAATGTTCCTTGGATAGTCTAGATGCTACCCGCAAAGTTTCATAGCCATAGGGTCAGTAACTTTGTGTTAACCCTTGGATCTTGTAGCAGCCCTTGGAGGTGAAGACGGCCCTCCCTGGTGTGTAGGTGACCTCATCCTTTTTAACGGTCGATCACTTGTAACGGCCTTTTGCTTGGAATACTTGTCAAATAGCATGTCGAAAGTGACCTTTAGCTTAGGACCACTCCCCTGATTTTTTGCTACATTAAGCTTCCAGTTTCCAATCTCTGGACGGCTTGGCTTGATCATCCTCGGCCGACCCGGGGGTATACCGGTCGGACCGATCACCTACACCGGTCGAATAGGTCTGGCCAGAGACGGCTCAGATGGTCGTTGATCGGCGGGTGTGGACGACCCTTGCCCCCTATGTATAGAGGCTCTCACAGTAAACTTGAAAGTTTCTTTGCCATCCGGAGTCTTTTTATATTCAACTTCTCGGACTAGCTCTTTTCCTCTCAAGTCGGGCTTAGCTTCCCCAACCACCACATTCTTGCCCTTAGTTGCTTCATTTTGATGTGGCCGAACCAATACCTTGGGCTCCTGTAAATCCATGGTGCTGATAGGAAAAGGAGTTTTATCCATTTGCATCTCATGAAACGTCAAATCACCTACGTTTATGGCCGATTGAACCTGTCGATGAAACACATCGCAATCATTAGTGGCATGAGAAAAAGAATTATGAAACTTGCAATATGCATGCCTGTTCAACTCATCAAGTGGAGGTATATAATGAGTCAATTTAATGTTTCTGGAGCAATTCATCAAAAATACGATCACACATGGAAACAACAAAAGTAAATTTAATTTCTTCTTGCCGACCTTTACTAGCCGGCTTAAGAGATGAGCAAGAATAAGATTTTTCCTTAGGGCCAAATAAATTCAGCGGCATAAACTTCTTTGTCACTATCGCTCGAACTATCGAAATCATAATCAGTAAGATGCACATTCGAATGACGTGACTTAAAGCCATCCTTTTCTTTATTTATTTGGTTTTCAACAACTAAAGCTCTTACTTGTACCTGTGCAACCGAAAGAAAATCTAAACCCTCTATTTTATCTCTAATAGATGATCTTAAACACTTTAGACAAATGTCCGTAAGGTCCATATCAGTAATTGACAAATTAAAGCAACAGTTTTTAGTTTCTTTAAACCTTTTAATGTAGGCACAGACAGTCTCATCTCTTCCTTGTCTAGCCGAAGTTAAATCTGTCAATTTTAATTGCAAGCTCCCACTATAAAAGTGATCATGAAATTTATGCTCTAACATATCCCAAGATATAATAGAACCGGGAATAAGCGAAAAAAATCAAGCAAAAGCGGTGCTAGTTAAAGATAAAGAAAATAAGCGCGCTTTAAGAGTATTATAAGCACCCGCTTCACCTAGTTGAGTAGTGTATTGACTATTGTGTTCTCATGTGGTTCGGTCATCATCACCACTAAATTTAATTAAATCAGGCATACGCCAGCCACATGGGAGGGGGAAATTATCAAACTCAGCATCATATTGTTTTGATATAAATTAGTATAAGCAATACAACACCAAGTTTAGTTTTTACCACATTAGCCAAATCTTCCTTAAATTTATTAAATTCCGTCCAATTAGGATTATTTGGGTGGTGTGTCTCTGGATTCACCAAATTCATCTTATTTTGATATAGAGTTATCTTAGCTTGAGCTAGCCTATAACTTTCAAATACATCGACTGAGATTATGGTTTTTGGGGCCAATGTATTTAGTGTCGTACTATAACGCGGTCCAGTATTACTAATTGTATTAGAAAAAGTAGGAACTACTGCACTTGGCACGACAGGAAGTGGCAAAGGCTGATCGTGCACCATCTCCAACGCATTGGTCTAACTGGTCTGACCGGTACCCCGCATCGGTCTAACCGGTGTGGCCATATTTGGCCTTAGCGATTGAAACTGCAATGACCAAAGGAAGTCTCCGGTGGCATGTCATATGTATAATTTGTATTATTAGTAACATGTAAAGGAGCTAAGCTAGGATAGACCCCATGAGGATAAATTTTAGGAGCACTACTACTAGTTTCATTATTACTAAAAGCAATGTTCCTATCTTTTTCAAGATCCTCTAAACGTTCTAAATGAGCAATATAGGAAGCAAGCAATTCATCACTTTTCACCGTAGATTTCTGAGCAAACGAAGTAGGAGGTGGTTTGCTTACAGTGGAAATTACCTCAACCTTCTTGTTGTTTAGCTTGATCGCCAACAGCTCGAATTCTTTCAATCTTGCCACCTTGCTTAAACGATCCTTCTTGACGCCAGCCAGAAATCGTACCCTTATGTGCTCTTGAAGAGCCTGGTACTTCTATTGTTCATCCAAAGAGAGATCTTCCATCGGTGCAATGACAATGTTGTTCATGTCGAGGTCGCACCGAAATCCCATCTGGCTAGGGCTAGATTGAACGGTCTTTGAAACCAGATCTTTCTTCCCCAGCGAAGTCGCCAAAATATGTTGACGTTTTTCTGGTTAACACACATGAGCGCTAGGTCGCGCAGCAGTTGGAACACTGAACTCGCCGAGCTCCTGCCCGGACCAATCTGGCCGGTCAGGGGCACCGGTCTGACCGGTGTACGTAGAGACGCCGGTGAAAACCTACGAGCACCATCTCGGGAGGGACCCCATCGGAGGTGGCACACCTAGGGTTGCTCTGAGATCGGCAGGCCACTCAGAACGTCCTTGATCGCTGTCGAGACAAGCAAGGAAAGCAAAGGGGTCAGAAAAGCTAGGGTTTGGAGATAAAAGTTGAAGAAAATATTTGATCCATTGGGTGATAGCCTCAACTAGCTGTGGCCCTTCATATTTATAGTTGGGGAGGTCTTGCCCCGCAAGGAAATCCTTTACAACTCGAAAAACACCAGGACTCCTCGATGCTACTCGGACTCGGGGTCCACCGATCAGACCGGTCGAGCCCACCGATCAGACCGTTGCGGCCGTTGCCAGATCGACTATAGGACCCGACCAGTCAGACCACTGGTGTCAGTTTGATCGGCTTTGTGCCAATTTTGGATGGAACACAAACATTTTGTATTGATTTTAAATCGGTGCTCGGGAAGCACATGTGAACGTATCGGAGAAAGAGCCAGCATTTGTAAAAAAAAAAAGTAGTACGTAATATACTTACAATATGACCATGTATGTACCAAAGTAAAAGATGCAGATGCCTCCCTCGTTGTCGGAGGAGCGAGTTCCTAGAGACATGCATATCGCGCGGGAATAATCTAATCGAGCATCTTATCTACGGGTTGTGTTTAAATAAGTGTGAGGCCGCAACGCCAGGTCTCAAAGATACTAGCTCTCACTAGATCTGCCTCTCTCCATCTCCCTTCAACATCAACCATGCCGGCTTACTGCGGCAAGTACAAGGGTACGGTCCGGACACCCCTTCATCTAATCGTTCTTCTAGTTCATACGGCAGATACTAAGTTGTGATGTTACCCGCTCGTCCCTTGATCTGTTATTTTGTTGGTCTGTTAATCTAGCTAGTGGATCAGGCACTGATTTTGAAAGATCTGTGGTTGTGTGTAGACTGTGGAGTGTAGTAAAACCCCAAGTACTCCATATTCGTGATTTTGCTTGGCTGATATGTGCAGCGATAGGATGCTTGGTAATACATTTACATACACATTTCATGGCTGCTTGGATTTGTGGCTTAGGATGTTTCTTGAGAGGAAGACAAGTCGATATTGTTTTTTTATTTGTTGAGGTAATTTTGCACTAATAGGTAGAAAAACTGTCTTTAGTACTGACGGGTAAGAGTCTAATATACACAAAATCATCCGATACTAATCATTTGAGACTAAAGATACCCATTTTAATCTCAACTAAAAATAACCAGGACTAAAGGCCCATGGTTAATGCTCGCAGGAGCTTGCCTTCCATTCAGAGTCTTTAGTCTCGAGTCCAAAAACATTCGGGATTAAAGATCCTGGGTTGAAGGTGGTTTAATTTTCTCTACTTGTGATTATTGCTACATCTTGCTTGTTTTGCGCTAAACTCCTCCTGGGATAATAAGTGTTCATTGCTAGAATAAAACTATATATTCGAATGAATTAATTGGATCACGATTTTATTTGGTCAGTAGAGTATCCTGTCTTTCTGTGCGACATGAGCCATTTCAAGTTGAATTTAAAACATGTGAAGCGTACTTAGGGCGTGTTTGACAGCTCGAACTCTCTTGACTAGAGTTAGGTGAACTTTTCGTCGTCAACCCGAATCCATTGGTATATATGAAGAGGTTTTTTAGGTACACAATACGACCTAACGGTCGTATGGTCGTATTATCGGTTTTTTCTAAGGGTAAAATAGTAATTTGATTGACATATATTATTTAGAAAAAAATCCCCGCTACTCACCCGGGCCACTCGTGTGCACGGTATCCTCCTCCCTCCGTTGACATTTTACATTTCCGAAAATACCCTTATACTACTCATACGACCTTTCAATACTACCGTATGATAGCTAAAAAAATCGATCGTATAGAATTAATCTCAACCGTCGGATCCTTACATATAGGTCCTATTCTATTACATACGAGTTCTTTTTCAACCGGTCGTACAGGTCGTATTGCGTACCGTAAAAAATCTCATCTATGAAATGTGAGCCCAATAGCAAATCTGTGAAGCATTGATGATTGCAGTCTCATTTTGGCAAAGTTTCCTCATTTTAAGATATGTGTGGGCTAGTTGTTTTAATATGTACTGTTTCAATACAAAAGGTACAAAATAGTATCAGAATTGACGTAACCCCGTGGGAAAAGGCTAAATCATTCGGAGTCGCGCTGACCCAAGCGCGCGACCATATGCGCAGCCTGCTTTGTGGCCCGCGTACTTGAGGAGCATTTGGATTACCGTGTCCATGTGTTTATTTGTATATGGTTTTCATTTTAAATTTTTCATATTATTTTTATCAAGTGCCCGTGTCTGATTCGGTTTGCACCACCATTGCATTCTTTACGATAAGATCTATAAAACTAGATCCATGAAACATATATTTCAGAACAATTTGTATCTTCTGGCAACTAGAAAGTACTCATCTAGCTTGGCTTGGAGCCTAGGATGCTTTGTAGTACACATGCATATACATACACATTTCTTGGATGCTTGGATTTGTGGCTTAGGTGTTATTGGGAGATATACAGGACGAGATATTGCTTTTATTTTTAATTCTTTCTTTGTTGGGGTGATTTTGCGTTGCTACAGCTTTCCTGTTTTTGCATACTACTCTCCTCCAGGGTTAAGTGTTCAGTGCTAGGTTGAAACGATTTTTTTATTTGGTTTCTTGGAGCATGATTTAGTTTGTTCTTTAGTATATATATATCCTGCCTTTCTGTCCGACATGAGCCACTTCAAGTTGAATTTAAATATATGAAAGTGTACTCACCAGGGAAAATTTTCTTGGCAAAAAAAAGGAAACCCCCCGAGAAATCTAATAAACACGTTTCCGGTTGAGCCCGACCACCGAAAAATCACCAAACCAATTAATCCTACCACTACGGGAAAACAGAGCTTTGCCGTGCGTCTCGGGCGCACGGCAAAGGCTTTGCCGTGCGTTTTCTATCGAGGCGCACGGCAAAGGGCACACGGTAGATTTTTGCACGGTAAAGTCCCTTTGCCGTGCGCCTTCCTAAAAAACGCACGGTTAACAATCTTTGCCATGCGCCACGGCCGGCGCACGGCAAAAAAAAAGCAACAGACGGCGGCCCATTTGAGACGGCGTCCAACATCCCCTGGAGACGGCGTCCAACATCGTTTGTCGTGCGCCGGAGTTGAGACGCACGGCAAACAGAACAAAAAAAAGAAAAAAATCAACACAGGGTGGGGCCCGCCGCCGGCTGGCCACCACCGCGTCGGAGCCGCCCACCGGCCACCACCTCACCGGGGACGCGCTGCCGAGGACGCCACCGGCCCGGACCCCACCCCTGGTCCGGATCCGCGCCGCCGCACGGATGGTCGCCTCCCCTGCTCGAGATCCCCGCCGGTGAGGGGGAGGAATGGTCGCCGTCGCTGTCCGCCGGTGAGGAAGAGGAAAGGTCGCCGTCCGCCGGTGAGGGAGAGGAAAGGTCGTCGTCTGCCGTCGCTGTCCGCCGGTGAGGGAGGGGACGGGAGGGCGGGCCGCGGCGGGATCTTGGGGGGGATCTTGGCCGCGGCGGGATCTTGGGGCCGCCGCCTACCGAGGCCGGGAGCTCGGGCCGCCGCCTCCCGCGGTCGGGAGCTCGGGCGGTGAGCTCGGGCCGCCGCTTCCCGCGGCCAGGAGCTTCGCATCCCGCAGCCGGGAGCTCGGGTGGCGAGCTCGGGCCGCCGCCTCCCGCGGCCAGGAGCTCCGCCTCCCGCGCCTGGGAGCTCGGGCCGCATCTCGCCCCACCCGCCGCATCTCGCCCCACCAGCCGCATCTCGCCCTATCCGCCGGATCTGGCCGTGGCCGGTGCACGGCTGGTGGAGGCGGAGAGAGGGAAAGGGAGGGAGCCGCCCGCCGGGGCGACGGGATCTTGGGGAAGGTGGCCGCCGCGCCGGTGAGGGAGGGAGGACGGCCGCGCCGGTGAGGGAGGGAGGGGTGAGAGCCAGGTGTGGTTCGAGGACCGGTGGATGGTCGCTTCCTGGTGTGATGAGTGATTGACAACGTGGTGTGGACTGATTCTTGGCTAAGTATTGCAGGTGCAGGTTGCGGCTTGACTGATGCAGGTGCAGGTGAAGAACAAGCGCGAAAGGTCGTTGCCGGTGAGGCCTCCAGGTGTGGAGAAGACAAGTAGGCTTGGTTCGAGGGACCCGGTGGCCAGCGGGGTCAAGTGCGGGCCGCATGGTGGCAAGAACTGCAAGATGAAGTCATGGACGGTTTCTTGGTTGAGCCTCAAAACCAAGGTCGAGCCGGGACTACGTGGGAGCCGAGTCATGAGTGGTGATTGGTGGAGGCTACACCGAGTTCGCTGGGTTTCCGGTGGTTCACCAGAAAACCACTGGGTTCCTTGGTTGATCCACAAAGCCAAGACCGAAGAACCGAAGACGGAGGTGCAGCAGCTCCAGACCGGTCTGACCGGTGAGTCTGACCGGTCTGACCGGTGGGTACCGGTCTGACCGGTGAGGAGCACCGGTCTGACCGGTGTGCGACGACGCAGTCCAGAATCTTCGAAGCGGAGGACACGCGTCGGGATCACAAGGCTTGCGTCGAGGCTAAGCAAGTTTGTGGTCGCTGGGCATCCGTCTAATGGAGTGAAGACAAAGATTTCCGAATTCGCCCTTGAGGGGCATGTATCCCTAGTTAGCTAGTAAGGGTATTTTTGTCTTTCGGTTGCCTCCATATAACCCAAGTGGTGAGAGGATGGCAGCCATCTCTTGGAACCCTAGCTCATTTGGTTTTCCTATTTTCTTAGGATTTTCGTAGGACTAGCTTGAGAGCTTCATGGTGAGATCTTGTGAGAGGGAAGGATGATCGGGCGGCAAGCTAGACCTTGTATGAACCTCTTTGGTATGTATAGATGATTCGGCGTGGTTCCTCAAGGCTTGGATGTGTCTTTCCCGTTTCTCCTTTTTGGTGATTTTCGGAGCCCTTTCTTGGCGATTTTCTTGGAGCGATTTCGAGGACTTTCTCTTTGGGATTTGGTGGGGGATGTATGCATGAACCCTTCGTGGTTCTTTTCCCTTTGATTCCCCTCCCAAATCCGTGAGCAAAGGGGCTCGATTTTGGGGTTTTCCTGGCTCTAGGGTTAGAGGCGTTCTTGGTGGGATTTCTTCGATTCTTCTTGATTTGACAAGTTTTGGTGGACCAAATCTTGGCTATGGAGTACCCATGAGGTGTTCCTACTATCCCCAAAGTCTTGTGCAAAATCGTGGAGCGAATCGGGAGATCGGGAGTTGGATTTGGGGGAGTTGAGTCGTGGGCGCTGTTCATCCCGAGCTGCTCAGGCGCGACCGGTCTGACCGGTGCTCTTGACCGGTCTGACCGGTGCTAGCCCTTGGTGGGTTTTTGTCTCGGGGAACAGACTTGTCCGTGTCGTTTTGTCCCGTGGTTCTGCTGGTCAGTTCTTGGCGTGTTTGGAGTTGTTTTGCTAGGTTTTGTGACGGGTTCTTCTTACTTCCAGGTTGTGTTTCGGAGGTGGTTTTTGTTCCAGGGCCTAGAGGAGTCACTGAGGCTTCCTGGAACGTTTGTTGTGCGGCTGCTGTAGCCACCGGCCTGACCGGCTCTGTCCACCGGTCTGACCGGTGTCACCGGTCTGACTGGCTAAGGTCATCGGTTTGACCGGTGTAGCACAGGCAGCAAGCCGTGCAAGTTTCCGCTGTGTGTTTTGGTGAGTTCTGGCTCGGAGGGTTGTGTGTTGGCTCCTAGGACCAGTAGCACTCCAGTGGCTGCGTGGTCTTGGCCAACTTGGGTAGTTGAGTCGGAGACGTGATTTGGAAGCCGTGTTCGTCTTGTTGGAGTTCTCATCTCCTTCGAGAAGAATTTTTATCGGCTCCCATTCACTCCCCCCCTCTCTGGTTCGCCTAATCGGTCCTTCAAGGGGGGAGGACGGGCGCTGCCGTCAGCCGCCGTCCGCCGACGCCATGGGAGGAGGAGGAGGGGGCGGCGGCGCCGTGGGAGGAGGGGCCGGCGGCGCCATGTGAGGAGGAACGGGGGGGGCGGTTGGAGGAGGGGTGGGGGCCGCGGGGGATCTGAGTGTTAGGGTTAGGAGGAGGTCTCCTAATATATGAGCTTTCATCTGATCTCGACCGTCCGATCGCAAGATCGACGGCTCACAGAAATCGGGCTGCTGCTGGGCCGGTGTGTGCTGGGCCTTTGCCGTGCGCCTGTAAAACAACGCACGGCAAACATTTCTTTGCCGTGCGCCACACAATAAAACGCACGGCAAACATTTCTACACCATTAAATTTTTGTAATTGCATTTGTTATTTTAAAATTATCAAATGATTTCCAAAATCTACCAAAATTTACAATAAACTATCACATGTTGCATCTATAGAGTAGAAAAAATTTAAAGTGAAAAGAATTTGTTTTGAGGGGCAATTAGATTTAGGGCTTAGGAGGACATATATATGGAAAAAAATGTTTGCCGTGCGCCATACCAAAAACGCACGGCAAAGAGGTATGTTTGCCGTGCGCCAATTAGAAAACGCACGGCAAAGGTCTTTTTCATTTACTTTATTTCAATCTCATAATTAGAGTTAATGTACTAAAATTATCAAACGGATCCGAAAATTTACTATAAATTAAAATGAGACAATATATGTTGTATATTGGCTAAATAAAAAACTTTGAATTCAAATTCAAATTTGAATTTTACTAAGGCTACAAACTGAATCAAGTGACTCTCAACACTCTGAAACTTCTAGCGAGATACTTCGGTTTCTAAACACCATCCATGACAACTTGCTCAAAACACTCTATATGATTTATCACAAGCTTCACATAGGATACCATGAGCCCTCGACGAATCTCATGATTTTCAAACTTTATTTGCATTTTATATAATTAAAAAACATTGCAACCACATGTGAGTTTTCATGATTCACGAACAAAATGTTCAAAATTTCATCTAATTTCATGAAGAAGGTCTTAAAAATGATTCAATTACATGAATATGATTTGTCCAAAAAATTTACTACATTACTTTATGCACTTGCAGTTCAAATTTGACGTATACGACAAAAATTCTTTAAGTGACACATAATTGTTAAAAATAGTAAATTAATCGAGACATGTATAAAATTGAAATATATAGTACAAAATAATGTTCTTGAAGTGGAGAAATAAAAAGAAGTTCAAAAATCAAAATTTTTAAAAATACTTTGCCGTGCACTTTAGGAAAACGCACGGCAAAGGTATATGTTTGCCGTGCGCCAGATGGAAACGCACGGCAAAGGTATATGTTTGCCGTGCGCCAAAATAAAAACGCACGGCAAAGACACCTCTTTGCCGTGCGTTTTTTAAAGACGCACGGCAAAGGGAACAAAAAAAATCGTTTTCCCCCTGGGTGCTAACGGGGGTGACGGGCGTTGGAAAAAAATAATTTGCCGTGCGCTATAGAAAAAACGCACGGCAAACCCGGTTTGCCGTGCGTCCCAAAAAAACGCACGGCAAACTATTTTTTACCGTGCGTTTTTTCTTTGTCGTGCGCCCTATAAAAAACGCACGGCAACTCTTTGCCGTGCGCCCGAAAGAAAACGCACGGCAAAGATTTTCACGCACGGCAAACTCAGGTTTTCCCGTAGTGAACCTCCTAGCTTCCCATAACTTTAAACCCTATTCCATTTCTTTGCATTGTCATGTCATTTTTGTTTAGAAACAATCTAGGTTATTTTGTGTACTATTTTAGAGTTTTTTCTTCCGAAAGGAAAGGATTACGTTGAATCCGAAAGAACAGATAAACGCATTTGAACTTGTTGTTATCAGCTGCAATCTATCTCCAATATAATCCGTGATGTTCTTCCTACAGAAGAGCTCATCAAGAACGCTGCCTACATTGGCACACCTGGCAAGGGTGTGCTCGCTGCCGATGAGACCATCGGCTCCCTTGGCGAGCGCCTCACCCGTGTTGGTGTTGCCAATGTCGAGGAGAACCGTCGTGCACTCCGTGAGCTTCTATTCTGCTGCCCCGGTGCTCTCCAGTACCTCGGTGGTGTCATACTGTTCGAGGAGACCCTATACCACAAGACCAAGGATGGCAAGCCCTCCATCGACGTCCTCACGGAGGGTGGTGTCCTCCCAGGCATCAAGGTTGGCAGGGGCATCATTGAGGTTGCCGGCACCAACCAGGAGACTGCCACCCAGGGCCACGACGATCTTGGCAAGCGTTGCGCCCAGTACTATTCGGCCGGTGCGCGCTTTGCCAAGTGGCATGCCATCCTCAAGATTGGCCCCAACGAGCCGTCACAGCTTGCCATTGATCTGAATGCCCAGGGTTTGGCTCGTTTCTCCATCATCTGCCAAGAGAATGGTCTGGTGCCGCTACTTGAGCCCGAGATCTCTGCTCGTGGGCCTCATGACATCGACCGTTGCGCTTATGCCACGGAGGTTTTCCTTGCTGCCTGCTACAAGGCTCTTATAGAGCATCGTGTTCTGCTTGAGGGTACCCTGCTGAAGACAAACATGGTCACCCCTGGTTCCGACTCCATGAAGGTGGCCCCTGACGCCATTGCTCAGTACACTGTCCGAGCACTTCAGAGGGCAGTCCCTACTGCTGTGCCAGCCATTTTATTCCTCTCCGGCGGACAGAGTGAGGAGGAGGCTACCCTGAACCTTAACGCCATGAACAAGCTTAACACCAAGATGCCCTGGTCCCTGTCGTTTGCCTTCGGTCGCGCTCTCCAGGCAAGCACGCTCAAGGGCTGGCAAGGAGGAGAACGTGGACAATGCAAGGGCGGCCTTCCACACCAGATGCAAGGCCAACTCCAAGGCTACACTGGGAACATACAAGCAGGATAGCCCCACTGCTTCAAATTAAATACATCTCAGAGAGCTTACACATGCATGGAGGGATAACAAATAGAGATTGATTCTCGCGTGTTGCTTATCAGTTCGTCTTGATGTACAAGCTAGCATTTAGCTTTCTTAACCTGGTTTGCCTTTGCCGTCCTTTCTTCGGATTTTTTTTTAAAATTTCAATAAAATAATCTTTGTTATGCTTCCCTTAATTACGTGACGCTGCTTCATTAATTAGGTAGGTGTGTAAGGAAAATGGCCCTAGGTCATAAGGATTATATGGTGATGTGTTTGCAAAATGTACCTTTGTAAGTATTTTATAGGTTCTAATGATGAATTCCAAAACCATCAAAGTTAGAATACTTAGAAGAATTCTATGGCATCCAAATGACAGTAAAAATCTAGTCAGTTTTTTTTCTAAGCCTTACATATGATACTATTGAAGTTTTTTTTTTTGACCGCAACTGTGGGGGGAGATCCCCACAGTATAAAAAGTTTTTAAATTAAAAAGGGGAACTAAACTGATGGTATTGAAGTTGGCAAAAAGACACGTGAAGATTTGAAGTGGATCAGTTGGTGGCCCTATGATAGCAGTAGGATCAAGACAAGTGCGTGCACTGTTACCAACAACACATGCAGTGTGAATAGTGAGCTTCACCTAATCAGTCAAACATCATCAACTCGGCTAAGCATCGGCTCAAATTTAGCTCTGGAACTTTTCGTAGTTATTTGAGACATCACTAATTCATAGAGTGGGAACAGTGATAGGAGCATCGAATCAATTGGTGAAGGGGGAGGGAGGTGAAGAAAGTGGCTCGGTGTCATCGACTCGCACTGAAGAGGCTCACCAGATGCGAGCATCGCTAGTCTGGTTACCTGCTCCGGCCAGTGAGCCACGCTCTCGGCGTGCAAAGATGCTCCTGCATGCAGCCAGACTCCAGGAAACGTGAGAATCGGTCGTTTCTGCCGAGCCTGGCTGGCGCGGTGCAAAAACACGGTGCTTGAGGGCGCGTTTGGTAAAGTGGGCCGACTCAGCCAGGCCAACGGACCAGGCTAGAGCGGGATGGGCCAGGCTCTTCAGATGCAGAAAATGCGTTTGGTAATTTTACAGCCCATGATGCTGGCTGGGCTGGGCTTACGTTTGATAAGTTGGGCCAAAGATGGGACCCAGCTAACTACATCTAACTGCCATATAAAGATGGCGTTTGGCAGCCTGCACCGCGGTGGGCTATGCTCACCACGCGCGCA
Organism: Cenchrus fungigraminus; assembly: GCA_036936925.1. NCBI lineage: Eukaryota > Viridiplantae > Streptophyta > Magnoliopsida > Poales > Poaceae > Cenchrus > Cenchrus fungigraminus. The sequence continues at coordinate 95,042,747 of CM072774.1, read as the reverse complement.
AGGAGGGTGCATCTTACCCCCTTACTGCTGCGCCCAGAAATGAACATTGACACAAATTTGAATGAATACACCTTGTTTAACAACTTAACCAGGGAGGTCATCAATTGATAAACACTTAAAATTACAAACAAAGTGAATTACAGCCAATTCCGACAGAAAACTAAGAGATATTCATCAATTGAGCCCATGAAGACGAAGAGAACGCCATAGTTTTCTTCATTTGAACTCCAGCAGCAGCAGCAAACACATGCATGAAATCAAGGAAACCAAATTGAGTTGTGTATGAAAGAAAAAATCAGTTGTGTAGCATGAAAGCAACAAAAACGCATGGCTCAGTTATAGACGAATACTTACCTACGAAATTAGATACATGTAGGAGTTGCCTCCTTGTGAGGCAGTCAGGGCAGTGCCTCACTGCCTCACAAGTAGGTGACACCTCGCTGGATCCACCACATGAGAAGGTTATCATCATCGCCATGACAGGACTAAGTGCATAAGAACTGAAGGCAGGAAAAACAAGGCAGAAAAATAAGAGTGCGTTAGTTGGTATAGTAAAAGAGTACAGTCCAACATGTCTTTGCCAGCGAGGCTGAGGCGATGTTGATGGAGCTGACCCCCATGGCAACACAAGCAAGGTCGCCATCGTCCTCACTCGCAAAGACCGTGGTGATATGTACTATCATCATTCGCATAAAAAAGCAAACGACAAATACATTATAGCGTCGGAAGGGATAGAATGCTTAGGCATGCTATCCCTTCGTCATCCGCAAACTGACATAAAAGAGAGAAAAAGCCTCACCAATCTCAGAATGGTAACAAAATTCTGAATAACTGCAAAGTCGACCCTGTAACAACATAAGTAATCTGCATGGCAAAACAAAGAGACATTGTCAGATGAAAAATAGGTTGGGTCTGAGCACAAATATACCCTGCTCTTCATCCCCAAACATGCAGATGATAAAGGCAATTGAACCAACAAAGCCAAGTAGCAGAAGAACATGCCTCAGTAGTAATGCATCACAGGCAGAAAAGGTACAAGATAGGGGCCTCAGATCATAGTTCATATCAGCCACAAGTCAGTCATAGTAAGAGTGGCTCAAAAGTGGCGAGAAAGGAGAAACAAAAAGAACAGATACCAAACAGAGAAAAGAATAAGGCGAAAAGAACAAATAGACCTGGGTCACTTTATCATTGCCAACATAGTATTCATCATTGGCCAAAGAACCAAGGAAAACAAAAGGAACAAAGGCATATAAAACATGAGGAAGGTAGGCATATGAAATGCACATACCAAATCAGAGTCAGAACAACCTAAGCGGCATATGAAAAGAGAATGCAACAGCATACAAAATGTGTAAAAAGTACATCAGATAGGCATATGAAAAAAGAGTAAAGAGGAAGCCACATAAGCATATCAAAAGAGTAACAACAAGGCATATAAGCAAATGGAAACTAAGATCATGGCAAATGAAAACTAAGATCATGGCAGTTCTATCTTCATCACATCCAACCATCACAAGCATATAGGCATATAGCAGTTCTATCTTCATCACATCCAAGCATATAGGCATATAGCAGTTCTACCTTCATCACATCCAAGCATATAGGCATATAGCAGTTCTACCTTCATCACATCCAACCATCACAGGCAAATAGAGGTTCTAGGTTCTGAATATTACAGTACTTACCATGCAAATCCAGAGCAAATAGTTAGCTATATTGTCTTAACCTTGCCCTCCTGCTCACAACTAGATTAGTCATTAGTAATTAGCCACCCCCCATGTGAACCAAAAACCACCACAAAAGGCCAGGTGCAAAGTGAGGCTACACCCTAGCAGGTCAGACCTAAGTATATAAAGATCTATGCAAAATAAGGGAGTGGTCAGGGATGGAGAAATGCTCAACTGTTTTCCCTGAACTTAAGGCTGCAGCTACTACATTACTAGTAGTAGTGCTTGCCAAGCCAGGTCCTGAGCCAAAGGCAGCGGTGATGCTCATTCATCTTCACAAAGGCATTCCCCTGGGACTTGTTGTCCAAGAGGTGGCTGAAGGCAACTATGAGGGACTCCTCAGTAAAACCGGGAGTTAGCATGATAGCATGCTACAGATCAGGGTGCACCTGCTCAGGACCCGTCTCTCGGAGGGCGTGGGCTACGTTGTTCACTGCATCTGTCATGTTAGTGAGCACCAGCACCTCTTCCTCTGACATAGCAACCCGCTTCCTCTTCTGTCCAGCACAGCATGCTGGAGCCTTCGAAGCCTCCGTAGGGGTCGGAGGCTTCACCACTATCTTCTGCTCCACCTGCTGGTCCACCTGCTGCTCCGTGGATGCCAGATCAACAAACTGCTGTGTGTCACTCTTAATGTTGATCACGGGCTTCTTGTCCACACTGTCCCCAAACCTAGAGAAAACACCAAGCGCCTCCCCAGACCCCATGGCATACCTGCTAGTAGCCATTCCTCTCCCAAATAGCGTCTCCATCTCCTCATAGTGCTGTATGGGCTTGTTCAGCAGCTCAGCGTCCTTCGGGTGGTCCTGCAACACATGGAAACAAAAAGAAATGAAACGTTAGTATAATTTGTTATACAAGCTAACAGTAGAGGAAAAAAGTGACAAAAGGAGAACAAAAACTGCACCTTGCAGTGGCCAAGGTAGTGCTCCTCCTCCAGCGTGATCATGTGCCCTTCACTATCCCAGAGAGACCCGCTCAGGTCCTTGAGCTTGCACACCCTAGCCCACCTCTGCCGCCACTTGCAGAGGTGATTGTAGACCTGGGTCCCAGTCACATGTTCCCCTGTGAACTCACGCAAGAAACTGGCCACCTTGTTCACGTGGACCTCCTTGAACCCCTTGTCCACCTTCACACCCGACCCAAGAAGCTCACACATCCTGCGCAGCACAAACCCGGAGCTGGTAGTGGTCCACCTCATTGGTGGCCGAGGCAGACCACCACCTGCACCACCACCACCAGGCTGCCCACCCGCACCTCCACCACCAGCACAAGGACCAGCCGCGTACCCTGAGGCAGCAGCAAGAGCAGTAGAAGCAGACCCAAAAGCAGCTAACCCAGACCCAACAGCGTCAGGAAAAGGGCCAAGAGCTTCAGCAACAGAGCCAAAAGGAGGTGGACCCAGCGCCGAGCCAGTAGGAACAGCAGGCAGACGAGCAGCAGAAGCATCAGCATCCGAAGCAAAGGCCATCTTGTCCTAAGCCATTGGCCTATGTTACCAATACCATGGAATGCATCGCAAAGATATTAAGTACGAGACATATCACATGAAAGGTCATTGCAGCCCAGGATACCCAGACAAACACCAAATTAAAAGGGAGAAAGAGAACAGCAATTAAATTTCAAAGACAGAAGCAGTTCAACAAGACAGATAGGTCTCAGCAAATTCCAAACATAAACATAAACACCACACCATGGTTCCTTAAAGTTACAACTTAGTAAGCAAATTAGTAAACCCTAGATGAGCCCCTGTTCTCCCACATAGCTAGAGCCCACTGATCCCTCTGAGCACTCCAGGCTCTAACTTCCTGTGACATGGCTGTATGAGTGGGAAAGGACTGGTTGTGTGATGGTGGTGGGATGAAGTCATCCCCAGGTATGACTTCATCAACCCCAAACCCCAAGATCCAGTTATGGAGAATACAACATGCAAGGACAATCTTGACCTGAGACGGATAAGGATGGAAAGGTTTGTTGTCCATAATTCTAAACCTCCCTTTCAGAGCACCAAAGGCCCTTTCTACTGTGGTTCTGAGGGATGAGTGCCTTAGGTTGAACAATTCTTTGGCATTAGAAGGGGACCTCCTACCCTGAAATTCGGACATGTGGTACCTAACTGCCCTGTACGGAGGGAGAAAGCCAGGCTTGAGGGCGTAGCCAGCATCAGCAAGATAGAATTTCCCTACACAAGATAGGATTTGCTTTACATGCATTCAACTAATGGAACGAAACAGAGTGCTAAGTGTTTATGTGTACCTTGTGGAACCCTAAGCCCTTCATCCCGCTCTAACGCATCTGCTAGGATCAAGGCATCATGTGCGGACCCTTCCCACCCAGCAAGTACATAGGTGAACTTCATGTCGAAATCAACAGCAGCAAGCACATTCTGGGTTGTCGTGCCCTTACAGCCTCTAAATGCAGCCTGCATATTATATGGCACTCGTGCAAGGATATGGGTGCCATCTATAGCTCCTATACAGTCCTAAGACAGTAAACAGGCATCCGTCAGTGCCACACATAGGGTGTGCAGTGCTAATCAGAGTGCATAAAAACATAAAGTACCTTAAAGTATGGGTACCACCTCTGGCTCCCAAGGATTTTAGGGTTGGTGGTTTCAGCATTGGACCTTATGAGCTCACCCCTAAGCTCCCCAACAGCGTAGAGAACCTGTGCAAAGTACCTACTAACAGTTTCTAAATATCTCCTAAAGGTGTGCTGGATGACCCTGAACCTCTGGTTGTGACCCACAATGTGGAGGAACATAGCTACCTGTTCCTCCACAGAAGAGTTAATGCTGTCCTCCAAGAGGTGCCTCTCTCTAAACAGGTTAACCAGCTGAAAGAAAGGTGCTTTACGCATTCTTAGCATGTTGACAGACTCAATGTCGGTGCAGTTGTAAATCTTATCTAGGTTAGCCTGACGCTCCGCATCTACCACTGCCCTAGGAACCCAGACATAGTTATCCTCATCATCATCACCACCATCTATCGCTGCCCTCGGAAGCTTTGCAAACAAATACGCAATACAGACAGCAACAAGTGCGGCAGCTTGTGCAACCATTCTCGCACGGTGCTATTCGAAATCCATCTACATTCAGCATGCCATCAATTAAGGTTTGTAAGTGCAGAGCCAGGTTAAACTCAAAGACATCCTATGGTGTGGCAGTTTCAGTAAAAAATTGTTAGGAAAAAGGGATCATTGCCATGGCTGCTACGAAAAGTAGCCCCCTAATGACTCCCCCTTGACACATCATCGACCAAAGTAAAGGAACCTCAAACCCTAGGCCAGGTATCATTGCCTTGGCTGCTACAAAATGTAGCCTCCCAAAGGCTCCTCCTCATCTCCACAGAAAAACGACAATGAACAAGCGCTTAAGCGCACACGTGCTACTGGTTTCATTGCCTCCTCTGCTAGAATAATTAACAGAGGAGACTCCTCCTCCCCACCATCAGCGAACAACACCTCAATGGACATCACAGGCACGGGTGCAACAGAATAATATCCGCAACCACCACAACTGGACACATCAAATCCGGATCCACGCACAAACTACACATGCATGATAAAAAAAACCTCATCAATCGAATGTATACACTTCTATTCATGCAGATCCGACGAGGATACCCAACTAACAGCAACATCAGAACCTACAAAACATAGGGAAAGCATCCCACATCGAATCCACCTAGTGACATAAGCAGTGAGTAACGAACCATAACAGTCAAGAGGACCCAGATGTGGCTAATCACTGCGTAACCAGTAAGTAGGACGAATGATAAGATGCAGGACGAACCAGATCTGACAGAACAAGAACGAACTCGAGCGAAACTCCAACGGTGGAGGCCCAACCCATCGCAATCACAAGTGTAACGAGACAGAGAGGGGGTGGAACGGATCTGAGAACATACCTGCGCGAAGACGAACACCACCGACCTGGGGAAAAGGAAGAAGCCGCGCGAACCGGTGGTGGAACCGACGTTGGACCGGATCAGGAAGTAGACGAAGAAGGCCCGCTCGGTGGAGAGGAAGAAGCACGTCATGCCGGAGAAGAGGAGGTTGCTCGAGCGGCCGCGGACGAGGAGGTTGCAGATCTGGTGCCTGACGAAGATGTAGCACGGATCCAGGGTGCTCCGGTGATGAAGTCCACGCGCTCCACGGTGAAGACGAACCCGCACCCGCTCCGCCCTCCGCAAGCCTCCAGCGCCGCCGCCTGAGCACCCGCACCACCACCACTCGCGCTGTCGCCTCCAACTCACGATCTAGGGTTTGGGGAGAGGAGGGGTCAATTCGAGTGCGAAACCGAATGGAGGGAGGCGAGTGGATGGGAGGGCGCGTCGGCCGGCGGAGGGAGGCCTTTATACGGCGGCGAGCAGGGATGTAACCCTATCAGGCCAAAAAAAGGGCGCCAGGCCGCCGCGGCTCCCGCCCTTCCCACCGCGGCCACCCAAAAGCGCCCACGCCGGCCTGCACCGCGTGAAACGGCCACCCCGAGCGTTCCACACGGTGCAGGCTCGCGGGCCGCTTTTGCACCGCGTGAGCCGGCCTGGGGAGGCCGTCCAGCCCAGCAAACACGCACCGGTGCAGCTCGCGGGCCTGGCCCAAAGGCCGTGCAGCCTAACAAATGCACCCTGAAGGATCGTGCAGAGGAGAAAAGCTGTTGCGGTGCTAGCCATGCAGCCTACCAATCAAATTCTCCCCGCAGGTTGGATAGAATGGACCGAGCAACCAATCATGCAGCTCTTGCACTCGCAGGGCTTGGCTCCCGCCAGCCTGGCTGTCTGGTGCGAGCATGGCAGCCCAGAGAAGACAACCAATCACGTCCTTAGTGATGCATGTGGGACCCAGACATTAGTTGCCTAATGCAGGTAGTTTTTGTGATAATGAAAGGTGTAGCTAAGATTGAGTGGCCCACCAACTTGTCAACTAGCCAACTCATGTGCAGTTTTTGGCTCAATTCCCATATCCTCTACCGTTTCAATTTCAAAGGCCTGTAATTCTGAATTTTTTCTTTAGGATACCATCAAGTGTAGTGTTTCTAGTTTGTAGATGCAGTGCATGATTGTGTTGCAAAACCAATTCTGACACTTTCAAGTTTCAAAATTTCCTTCTTTTGATCTATTTTAAGATTCATGTAAACCTGACATTCAGTTATAGTTTTAGCTCTAGAGCACTTTGTTAAATGGATCCTTTTTGTCTTATGATCCACAACCCTCTTTTGCACACAAATAAATATATATGATGTAATCTTAGGCTATATGCACTGGGGGCCTGAAAAGCCCATGATACCACTTTCCATTTGATGTTTCGAGTAAAATATCCGCAGCGGTAGACGCCAAAGCTCCCGCGACGCAACACGGCCGTCCCGTTTCCTCTGGGAATCGCGTGCTCCGCGGAAACGCAAATGCGGATCCGCCCCAACCAATGCCCCTTTGGCACCCGTGCTCGGAAGTCGGAAAGGGGAGGGAAGCCCCTACTCGCCAGAGAGGAGTGGCCAGGGAGGGGAGATGCCAGCACCGCCGTCACAGAGCCCGAGGTCGGCCTGATGCTCAACCCGCACGGCCGTCGCAGAGCCCGAGGTCGAGGATGCCATCTAGGTGCCGGCCGCCACGTAGGGTCGCCGCACTAGGTAGGTTGGAGTCGACCGGCGCGGCCCCGTCTCCGCTATGGCAAGGCTCGCCGGCGGCCACAGGGCCGCTGCATGCCTGCATATCGGCCGCGACCAACCGTCGGGAGCAAGGGCAAACCCAAGATCCACCGCTCTCCCTGATGCTGATGTTGATGTCGCCGCTGAGGAGGAGAGGGTGAGCCGAGGGAGGCCCGATCAGGCACCTGCACCATGCCATCTGGTAGTCCCGCGTGCACCTCCGTCGTGCCCCGCCTCGCGGCCGCCGGCTTTAGGGAGCAGGGCGCCGCCGGAGAGAGGGAGGTGGAGCGCGACGCCGCTCCCCCAACCGCCATGACCCGGACGACATAGGGCTGCTGCCCCGCGCGCCAGTGAGGTGTTGCTCGTCGATGGAGTGAGGCGCGCCGCCGCAAGGCTCGCCAGCTGCTGGCGCCGGGGACGATGGGAGCTCCGGCTCGGAGAGGAACAAAAAGGTAAAAGAGGAGGAGGGGCACGCCGGCTGCGGAGCTGGGGAGGGAGGAGAGGCACGCCGGCGGCCGCTGCCGGGGAGGGGAGATGCCGGCGCCGGCGCCGAGGTATGGGGTGGGAGAGAGAGAAAGGACAATGGGTGGGAGGGGCCGGTGGGAGGGGAGGGGAAAATATGTAGAGAATGACGAGTGGGTCCCTTGGGTGGGTAGTTGGGATAGGGGGGAGATATAAAGGATGATGAGTGCAGAAGAAAGTTGTATAAAGGAGAGAATCTCGATGACCAGGCAGGAATATTCCATTTTAAGGGAGGATATGAAATATGACGAGTACGGATAGTCTTACCATCAGATGACCTTTTATTTGTATACTTTTTTCTGACCTCAAATCCTTTATGTCTGCCATACCTAAGCCAAAATGCTAGAGCCTCATCCAATGTGTTAATAAACTAGGTGATACCCCGCGCGTTGCTACGGAAATTTCTATAAAATTTGAAGATGCAATTTGAAAGTAGAAATACTAAAATGTTTGCATCACAACATATCTTTTGCAAACAATAATGTAGATAAAAACACATTCATTTTATTGAGATAGAACTACTTAGAAACTTTTGGCATGATACTCGCAAAGACTAACACAATGCATGCAAGATTACTATTAGCTGCAGAAAATCGGTAGAAAACATAAATTTATGATTCTAGTTGATGGTGATGTGGACAGCTTGCATGTTGAGAGAAGATTTAGTGGATGGTGACATGGACCTGTTGCATGTTGAGAGAAGTCTATCCATGATGTATAGTGGGTCTCACATATATAGTTTTTATAGATTTCATGCCAACTTGAGGTAACAAATCAAATAGCATAGTTCTCAAATTAATAAAATAACATGAGCAGGGGACTTATGCTCGTATATGAGTAGTTGTTATATATGTCAAATGAGATTAACAATGTTGGTGTACTTAAGTATTTGAATTATGGTGTGCTTTGTTGGCCTCATGTGTGTTAACCCCTTCTTCCATCCCAGTAGCTTAGAATGAAATTTCAATGGCTACTTCTTCCTTGAGAAAAGGGGATGTTGATGATGAACAAAATCAAAGCAATTTGTTGATGATATTCTGGTCTATTAATAGACCGTCTGGTTCTCCACACCGCTTTGGATAGCTCTTGAAAGCCTTTGTACACATGTATAGTGAGTTTTCCTTTTCCCTCTTGTGCTCACTTGTATACTTATTGCATGCTTTGTTATTGTGTCATGCTTTTGTATAAACAATGGTAGGCTAGCCACCTTGTTCATGATAGCTTTGTGATCTTGTCTATCTTGTCTTGCTAGTTCTGTAATATATGTTGGTGGATGATCCATATGAACTTGTATCATGCCTTTGTTTAGTTCTTGTATCATGTTTGGCATGTTGTTCATTGGTATCTTTTTGGTTAGGCTAGTTGTATAGTTATGCACCTTTTTGACATGCTTGCTAGCCCATGCTTTTATTCATTTATGTGTAATCTTGTTACAATGCTCTATTTATCTTAATTGGTATTGTCAATGAATTGTGTAGCATGTTTTGAGCGTTCCTTTTGGCTTTGGGCTTGTCTTGTCTTCGGGTTGCATTTTACTTCTTTCTTTTGGTTTTCTCCCTTTTTGGTTGGTTTTAGAGCTTCTCTTTTGCTCTTTCTTTTCCTAGCTTTTGCTTAGCTAGTTGTCTTTGGTTGAGGGGGAGTTGGGCTTCATTCGATGGGGAATTGATTTTGAGGGTGTGGCTTTTGGTAGCCATTTGTGATCTTTCAATTGGTATCTTTTCTATGGTACTCAATTGGGATCTTTAGAGTGGCTCTTGGTGGTGTGTCCCCTTGTGAGCTTTCTTGTTGTTGAGCCAATTCCCTTGTCTCCCCATGCATTTTGCATTGCATATGTATCCATATATCATGATGTATAGGTATGTTTGTATCATAGACATGTTTGCATTTGTATCATATGCATTTTGGTAGGATGAGCTTCTCCTATATATATACATTGATGACCATGATATGCTATGTGTGAACTTTTGGGCATGTTTGATATGGATTGGTGATGAGTAGCTAAGATCTTGATGGTCTTGTTATATATCCATGTGAGATAGCTATTCTTTTGGAAAATGCTAGTATAGGCTCTCTTGTGAGTAAAAGCCTTCACATGCTCTTAGTGTGCTTTAGTGGCTTTGTCATGCTTAATTTGTTCTTGGATGGCATGCTCTTCTAACTTGGGGTCAAAGACCCATTTGTCATTATGAATGTTTAGCCCATATGTTTACCTTGTGGAGGAGCATAAGCTTCTTTTTGCCGCAAAGGCATTTCATGTACCATGCTTAAATTTGAAAGTGAAATGTCTATGCTTGAAAAATATGCTCTCATCTGAATCATGTCATTTATGTTTTATAATTTATCTTGGGTGCTAAATTGTTGCATGATATCTACCATGAGATGTCTCATATATAGAAGTAGACACATGGCTCAGTGGCTTTGACATGACATGAGATAACTTGTGGGTGTTTATGACGACCTTTTGATGAGAATATGTGTCCTAGCATGAAGTTTGTGTGATTTAGTTCACTCTGGCACATTTTGCTAATGTTTAGGATTTTGCTCATGAGAGGGATTTTTTTTGCAAAATTGCTCAATTTGATCTTAGCTTGGTAGTATGGCTATGAAACTTTACCATCATGAAGGCAATGGTCTTACGAAGCAATGGGACTATCTAGCTTGTGCATTATCTCACTTGTAGCATTTTGTGGTGCTCTTTGTCTATTTGAGAAGCTCCTAGTTGAATTTTTTTCTGAATTATGCGTTGATTCATGCATTATCAACAAGGGGTAGAAATTTGTGCATTCCAATTCAGATTGCATTTGGGGAGAATGATACTCAGTTCAGGGGGAGAACTTGAGTTTGCACGCATTTGTTTAGGGAGAGCTTGCATATTCATGCAGGGGGAGCTCTTTGTGTCGCCTGAACTTGAGTTTGCACGTATTTGTTCAGGGGGAGCTTGCATTCATGCAGGGTGAGCTTTGTATACTCTTTGGCCATAGTGCATGTGTTTAGGGGGAGCTTGTGAGTTGTGTGCTCTTTTGCTCTTTTGTTGGTGGTGTCGAGCCCTTTTGCCTCCCCTTGAGGAGATGGTAGTTTGTGAGTTTTTGATATATGATTAGTGTTGTGACTTTGGCCTCATCTTGAGGGATCATGTGAGCTTTGCATCTCGGTTGTGTCGAGCCATTGCCCATGTCTTTAGGGATCGAGATTTTTCCAAGTTGAGATTGGCCTTTGTGTTTCTTCTTATGCCAAGTGACTTTGTTCTTTTCCTTTATGTGGTTCACTTGGATGAAATTTTCTGCCTTTGCCCTCTCAAACCATTTTTTTGTGCCCATATGTTGTCAACACACTCATCAAGTGGGAGAAATTTGAGAAAATCAAGTTGATATGAACCTTGATTTGGTAGTGATGAGAGGTTGACAAGTGCTTTGTTAAGAGCTGAAATTGGTTTGAAGATTTTAGGGATTGCATGTAGCTCTTGTGGTTCTTGTTTGACTCTTGGATTGTGTTTAGCCTTTGTGCTTTCTTTAGTTCTGAGAATCTATGGTTGGAGTATGCATTTGTCCCTTCTCATTTCAAGTTGCCTTGTGTTTGCTTTTACTTGGCTTTTGGGCACTTGAATGGGTTTTTCGTTTGCTTTCAAACCATCTTTTGTCAATGCACTCATCAAGGGGGAGATTGAGAAACCAAGTTGAGATGTGCCTTGGTTTATATATGATGAGTGATTGACCTGATGATTTGAGACTTTGTGTCTGTGTGCGCGTAGTGTTGTGATGTGTTTTTTACGTGTTTTACGCATGTTGCATTAGTGGTGTGTTGTCGATGCACACGTGATGAGTGGTTGACAACGTTGTGTGGACTGACTCTTGACCTAGTATTGCAGGTGTTGGTTGCGGCTTGGTTTGAGTTGATGTAGGTGAAGAACAAGGACGAAAGGTCTATGCCGAGGTGGCCTCCAAGGAGTGGAGAGAGAAGTAGACTTGGTTCGAGGGACCCGGTGGCTGACGAGATCAAGTGTGGGCCGCATGCTGGCAAGAAGAGCAAGATGAAGTCGTGTACAAGGAGTCGGCACAGCGTAGCAGCTAACAACTGAAGTCTGCGTGCGGGGTTTGTTGGTTTACTCCAGAAAACTAACACCAAGCCGGCGTAAGGTAGCGGCTAACGACCAAAGCTTGTGCGCGGCCAGCCGGTGCAAGGTAGCGGCTAACGACCAAAGCTTGTACACGGGGTTTGATGGTTTATCCATAAAACCAAAGCTGAGGTGACTGTAGTGACCAAGTCATTGAATGGGGCAAGACCGAGTAGACCGACCGGGAGCCGGAGGTGAAAGGCTTGGCGTGCCCGATGCTTGGCGTGGAGGTCACACATAGCTAGCGGGGTTTTCCAGTGGTTTACCCACAAAACCACTGGGGTTCCTTGGTTGCTTATTAAAGCCGAGCTTGACAGTTTCTTGGTTGAGCCTCAAAACCAACATTGAGCTGGGACGAACATGGCGGCCAAGTCAAGACTGTAACACCCCGGATTTTTGATGAATAGTAACCATCCTAGTTAGTAGAGTTAAACATGTTTATTAACACTGTTGACTTGGTCAAATACCCACCCATGGCTTAAATCCCTAAAAACCGAAGTCAACCACCTAGAACCCTAGACCTCACTGCATTAATCTAGCGCGTTCTCAAAATTTTGCATAAGCACTTCAAATTATGCCAATAAGAAAGTTGTCAAGAATCTCCGGGAACACATTTCATCTAATTAGTGGCATTTGAAATTCGAAGTGGAAACACTCCAAAAACTCAGTCAAAGCTCAGGACCTCATCTTGACCAAACCGAGAAAGACCCAAACTTTGCAGCGATTTTCTGGATAAACGGTTGAGTAAAGCATAGGTCGCCCTTTGGAAAAGTTGTAGAAGGATATGTGGTCTACAACTTTTGTATTTGGAGATTTTCAAGTTTGGTTCAAAAATATGGAGTTTCTTTTGGTCAAACAGCCCTATACGGAATTGAAAACAAGACAGGCGCTCTGGAGCCGAGCTCCCGCGCCGAGCCAGCGCCGGGCGCGTCGCGCGCGCGCGTGCTACCGTGTGCCGTGGGCCCCGCCCCGACGTCCGTGTCGTGCCGTCAGCTAGGCCCACTGACGCCGTCGCGAGCCCCGAAACCACCTCGCGCCCCCGGTTCTCCCCCGCGCTCTTATCCCCTCCGGCATTCGCGTCGACACGCGGCGCCGCCGCCTGCCGCGATGCCTGCAGGACTACCGCGCCGTCCTTCTTCCCGTGCTCCTCAAGCCGACGTTGCCTTGGAGTGGAGAGGAAGCCCAGGCCGCCTATAGAGGTGTGGTGCCCCAGCCGTTTCTCCTTTCCGCGCCTCGCGTAGAGGCATCGAGCTGCTGCTGGCCGCCATTGCCGTGGCGCACTGCGAGCTCCCCATCGTGGACCTCTCCATCGCCATCTGAGCACACCACCGCACTCCCACACCCACACATGAGCCTGCCAACCCCTCAGCACACTGCCAGCTCCTTCCACCTCGTCGGAACAGAAGCACAGGCGGCCTAAGATCCATGGCGCCGCCGAACATCGTCGCCGGCCGCTCCTCCGCCCCAACCAACCCTCGGAATCGAACGCCAGGTGATCACTCGTGCCTCCCCTGCCCTTTCCCGGCCGGACCGAGGCCTCCCCTCGCCGGAATCGAGCTGTGTCCACCGACCATGGCGCCAGGGACTACATTGCGATTGGAGTTTTCATTCCAGGGACCTGTCTGTAAGAACTAGGGACCTGTTTCCGAAGAATCAATTTTCAGACCTAGATCCAAAACGCAGAATCTTGTAAAATATGCCATAAATCACAGATAAATTGTAAAAATACAAACTCAGTTTTGTTGTGATCCTTATGACCAGGAGCAACTTTTCTACAAAGGAAGTTTGCAAACTTCGGTGTAGATTTTAAACTGTTTTGAAATCATCATTTTGCTTAGATTTGAAATAATTCAAATTCTATAAATGATCTGCAAGTGAATTTTGGATATCCTGCTAGTATTTCCATGTCTAATCTTGTGTGCAAAAATGGCACCTATTTGTCTTGTATATCTTTAGTTATAAATTAATGTTGGCTTTCAGCAATGCCTCTGTTTTAGATTTATTTAAATTAATCTGTTAATCAAATGTTGCTCATCTTTTTTGTAGTAGCTTTAGAGTGACTAGCTTCACCTCTGATAAATAGTTTAGTAGATTTTGACATGTTTACCTTGCTCAATTAAATGCTTGTTGCTAAATCGAGTAGTGTTTATTAAGCAAAATCTACTGCATGTTATAATCTTATTTTTGGTGTAAGAACTAGATGTGTTTCCATAATGTTGTAGTAAAAAGTTCAGCTCAGTTACATTCTTTAATCTTTTCGTATGATTTAATCCTACTTCTAGTAGTTGCTTGTTGTTGTAATTTTCATGCCTTGCTCATAATTCCTTTTCATGCAATTTTTGGGCAGCAGCCTTGTTATAGCATAATGTACATGTCTGCAAGTTTTCATCACCAGAAGGTTTATGTACCTACCAGAATAAAAATTCACAAGTAATGCAGCATAAGTAAGAAATTTTAAAAAGAAAAACCAAGATCATTCTTGTGCAACTCAAATTTTAAATGCATGAACTCCACCAAGACACACCCTAAACAGCACCCTTACCTTGGTGAAATAAAATAAGTTGATTATCTTAAATGTGTACACAATCACCATCAAATGAGTTGAATTGAAACCATAGTTATGTTTGTGCATTTAAGTTTCAGGAGTTGAATTGAAACCATAGTTGCATGATCCTAGGTTCCTTTGTTCTTATACTAGCATGATAGGTCGTTAGTTGCCATGCTTTAAGGACCCGGTAAAAGTTGAGTGAAATCCTTCACTCGCGAGCTATAGGTTTCTTATGTTGGAATCATAAGATTTAAATGGATATGCTAATGTGGTAAGAGCTTGGGATCGGCTCCGGTCAATAGGTGTCAATGGTTAAGCTTTTGAACGTACTAAACATTTGTCAGGAATGGGACTGGTATGCCTAGTACCTTCCAAATCTGGTAAGGGAACTCGGTCCACTAATCTTGGGATGCGATCCCCTACTGCAGTAAAGGTGATGCATGAGTGAGGGTGGGTGGCGAGGCCGTAACCACCTCACCTTGTACCAAAGAATGTGGAATTTGATCCCGGCCCGAGGATGGCTGGGAACCGTCTGGTTGTTGCACACTCCACCCCCCTTGGTTTTAGTTGTCATTCTTGGGGTTTGCATCTCCCGTGTATTTAGGTCCACCTTGCAAGGTTATTAATCGATCGATCGTCGGCCTCTCACCGTTATCCGAGACTGCTTAACTATACAGTCTACTTCCCTGTATGATGGAATTGAGAATTAATGTGGATGTTTGATTAATTGTATTGCACAACTATTGCTTGTTGTAGTTGCTTACTTAGTAATGGTTAATTAACTAGAATTTGAGCTAAAATTTGGAAATTAAGGACATACTCTTTGTTGCTTTTCAGCAAAATAATCCTCTAGCCAAAAGCTTTGCATGTCTAGAGAGTTGGTGATTTTTCATCACCCGTCGGTTAAGTCTTGCTGAGTATTAGTATACTCAGCCTTGCTTTTGTTGTTGTTTTCAGGTGAAGTTTGGGATGGGAAGAAGACGATGTTTGTTGGTATTATGGATGGCCTCCTATTATGCTACCTTTTACCGTTTAGTTTTATTTCCGCTGTATTTATAAACTCTGAACAATTTACTTTTATGCGAAAGACTCGGTTTGTAATTAAATAACCCTTCATGGGAATTGATGTAATAAATTGTGACTTGTTTATCTCTGGACTCACCTTCGTGTGAGTTTTGATGTACAGTTGTCGATCCTTTGTTATAAGTGATTTACCGGGCTTGACCCGGCAGAGACGACAAGTTAATTCTGTGTTATTGCGTAATGACCAAAAGGAGTGGTTTATGCGATAATATGGAGTTAATTTGGGCGGTTCTGTCACAGTTGGCATCAGAGCTCGACTGTACACCAGAGATCTTAATGCACCCTTAACAACATGTTTTTGGAATAAAACTTGCAAGATTAAGGTGTGTTTGAAAAAATACGTTAGGAACGCTAAGGATTAACTAGTCCGAGAGGCCCTGGAGGGATTTTTGAGTGCTTTCAGGTGGCTAGTAATTTATGGTTTATTAGTCTGACTTCCAGCACATTACTTTCAGTCAAAACTTACTTTCTTGCTCAATCAATCTGGAATCTGAAGCCACGTGTTTCATACGTGTGTTGTGCCGCATCACGAGTATGCGAGGGTTGATAGGGCAATCCATTCAACGGATTCTATCTTCTCGGTTGGATGCCACGTGTTTTATACGTGTGCGTTCCACATGAAAGTCATGTGAGGGTTGATGGGTTTTATTCAAGATGAACCACATCTTCGCGTGTGTCTCGCCACGTTTTGCCATACGTGGACGTTCCGCATTACGAAGATGCGAGGCAAAGATGCACTCCATTCAAACGGAGAGTGTCTGAGGTTGGACGCTGTCCATGCAGCGGCTTGACGCATGGATACCGTTTCTATAGTGAACGGTAATGTATGGGGACGCTTTCGTGAGTGCTGGCACGAAAGGTTCATTTTCTGCAGGTACACTAACCGCGATCCGTTAGAGCTAAGATCAATTAGAAAATCGACTAGTTATTATAGAGAGAGTCGTATTTTTGTGCCATGCCACCGGCGCTAACTCCGATTTTTGACAAGGAATTGTCTGTGAGGACGAATAGGTTGTGCATGCATCATGTTAAAACTCTCTAAACTGAACAACAAAAATATGAAGGGAAATCTGAAATCATTTCCTCTCCAAACTTTTGTCTAAATCACTTAATGCCTTCTAGCAGTTTCCTGAATGAGCTGCTGATCTGAAATTTTTGAGGCTAGAAAATTAAGTTGTATGCAGAAACCATATATACAATAGTTGTCCCAAATGTTACCATGAAGTTGCTGTAAAAATTCCATAAAATTTGGATCAACCAAACTCAAGTTATGATCTTTTTCCTAAGGAGTCATCTAGATGTCAATTCTGAGTACCTATCTGTTCGGTAATCCTTCTGACCCCCAAAACAATTTTTTCCTGGGAAAATGGTAGATATGAAAGTTGCTCCAAATATTGTTGAGCACCGGCTGTGTAAATTTCAGAATTTTTGGTTGAAGGAATTTTGAGTTATGACCAAAATAGTGTAGCTATGTTTGCTGTTTTCCTGGGAGGCAGCCACTAGAGTTTTAGTTCTTTTGGCTATCTTCTTCTAGTTTTTAGCTCCACTTTTGAATACCAATTTTTTACTCCATAACCTTATTGAGTACCTGGTAAAATTTCAGTATTTTTGGCTAAGTAAAACTTCAGCTATGCTAAAAATGGTGACTGTCTGATTGCTGAATTTTCTGGGCAATAGCAAATTGGATGTTGGGTTAATCACCTATCTTCCCATCAGTTTTTGCCCAACCTGCGAATACCAAAGTTGTTTGGAATTTCACATTCTGAATCGTCACAAAATTTCAGCATCAACGGACATCCACAACTAGAACTATGGACAAAACTGTGCCACTCGGCCTACTGAAAAACAGCCAGAACAGCAAGTTCCAAAGTTGATGTTTTCATCTTCTTTGGCTCAGTTTCAGCCCAATCTTTGAATACCAAACTTGTGCTTCATAACCTCACCGAGTTTCTGGTAAAATATGAGGATTTTTGGAGTACCCATCTTGGATTTTCAGAGCTTTAGTCGACGTTGTTCAGAAAGTGGGCACAATCTATGCAAGATCGAATAATTCCCGTTGCAGTTATCTTGGTTAACCAATAGGAGAGAAACGATTTCCTTTGCCAAGACAAGCAAAGCTTCTTTATGCTTCCTGGTTGTCTCTACACACTTTCATCAGTTAGAGGCAATTCACCAACGTTTTATGGCTATAAAATGTTGGTTATTCAACCTTTCCTTGCATTGGTATCCCCCACACTTATCGCTTTAAACTCTCAGTCCTTGAATCTGGAATTCTTGTCCTTGCTCACACATAAACGAGTAAAACAAAAGACTCCATTGATAAATGCCTTGAGCAAGGGTTAATTCCTAACTCTCATTCTTTCCAATTCTTGTCAATTGACATTTGGAAGTTGATACTTCCAAAGACAATCCCTGAGTTGACATGTTGGATGCTTTTCTACAGTAAAATTCAGAAACCTCTGTAAACAAGCCTCACAAAATGTTTGTTTACCAACCTTTTCTTCTTTAGAAAAATCTATATGGAACCTTTCGACCAGGTCTCCTCCTTTCCAGATCTCAAGGTTCACCCAGTGTCAATTCGAATCAACTAGACTAATTTGAAGCAAGATGAGCAGAGTTGTTCATAAGCAATTAAGGTTCTCTAAAAGTCAAGATACGAGGAGTTTTCCACCGATCAGTGATTTGTGATCCTTTTGCAAATCTCTTTCCAATCAATGGAATCGGGAATTAAGTAAGCAAATGACAGGCAAAATCCTCTGACAAGTTTTTCCTGATTCAATCTCAATTTTGAATTATGGATACCCCAAGATCTTCTCGTTTCCCCCAAGATCACGGTCATTTCTCTCGAGCCGTTTGACCCCATCCTTTTCAGTGCCATGTCTGCATTGGGTAGCATTGCAGCTCTGCCACCTTTCTACCAGAGCAGCTGATCGCCGCCTACACACACGCCACCGTGGCCGCTGTCATGTTGCCAAGGCATCTCGATGCCGGCCACTACCACGCCACGCGCAGCCATCACCGCATCGATCCGCCGTCCCCTACCTCAAGTGGTCACGAGCACCACAGCTACCACCATCCTCTGGCCATCGTTAAAAGAAGCACCTCCTCCCTTCAGCTCTGCCACCTAGAGAATGCCTCCACTTGAGCCTTGCATCCCCGCCACTTCCACTCCCCACTGGTTGCCCCTTTGAGCATGCACGCCATCCATCTTCTCCGCCTACGGCATTCATCGGTGACGCCAGAAGAAGCTCAAGAAGAAGTCCAAGAGAAGAATCTAATCCTGAACCACTCCATGGCTCATTGGCTGGAGATGTTTGATTCGATTCGCTGGACTCTAGTTGCATTGTACATCTGCTTTGCATTGCAGTTCCTGATGGTTTTAGCTTTTCATGTGTACATCCACCGTCCGCTTCCTCATAAGCGATGTTGAAGTGTGTGAGGAAAACCATGTATCCGCTATCATCTCTGAGCTTTAGACCTTGAAGAGTTTAGACGTGCTTTGTAGTTCCCTCTATGTAATCTTTATCTTTCCCTGAAGGATTTATCTAATCTTGTTGTTGAATCTCGGAACGAGATTCCTTTTAAGGGGGTAGGCTGTAACACCCCGGATTTTTGAGGAATAGTAACCATCCTAGTTAGTAGAGTTAAACATGTTTATTAACATTGTTGACTTGGTCAAATACCCACCCATGGCTTAAATCCCTAAAAACCGAAGTCAACCACCTAGAACCCTAGACCTCACTGCATTAATCTAGCGCGTTCTCAAAATTTTGCATAAGCACTTCAAATTATGCCAATAAGAAAGTTGTCAAGAATCTCCAGGAACACATTTCATCTAATTAGTGGCACTTGAAATTCAAAGTGGAAACACTCCAAAAACTCAGTCAAAGCTCAGGACCTCATCTTGACCAAACCGAGAAAGACCCAAACTTTGCAGCGATTTTCTGGATAAACGGTTGAGTAAAGCATAGGTCGCCCTTTGGGAAAGTTGTAGAAGGATATGTGGTCTACAAATTTTGTATTTGGAGATTTTCAAGTTTGGTTCAAAAATATGGAGTTTCTTTTGGTCAAACAGCCCTATACGGAATTGAAAACAAGGCTGGCACTCTGGAGCCGAGCTCCCGCGCCGAGCCAGCGCCGGGCGCGTCGTGCGCACGTGCTGCCGTGCATCGCGGGCCCCGCCCCGACGTCTGTGTCGTGCCGTCAGCTAGGCCCACTGACGCCGTTGCGAGCCCCGAAACCACCTCGCGCCCCCCGTTTCTCCCCCGCGCCCTTATCCCCTACGGCATTCGCGTCGACACGCGGCGCCGCCGCCTGCCGCGATGCCTGTAGGACTACCGCGTTGTCCTTCTTCCTGTGCTCCTCAAGCCGACGTTGCCTTGGAGTGGGGAGCAAGCCCAGGCCGCCTATAGAGGTGTGGTGCCCCAGCCGTTTCTCCTTTCCGCGCCTTGCGCAGAGGCATCGAGCTGCTGCTGGCCGCCATTGCCATGGCGCACTGCGAGCTCCCCATCGTGGACCTCTCCATCACCATCTGAGCACACCACCGCACTCCCACGCCCACACATGAGCCTGCCAACCCCTCAGCACACTGCCAGCTCCTTCCACCTCGCCAGAACAGATGCACAGGCGGCCTAAGATCCATGGCGCCGTCGAACATCGTCGCCGGACGCTCCTCCGCCCCAACCAACCCTCGAAATCGAACGCCAGGTGATCACTCGTGGCTCCCCTGCCCTTTCCCGGCCGGACCGAGGCCTCCCCTCGCCGGAATCGAGCTGTGTCCACCGGCCATGGCGCCAGGGACTACATTGCGATTGGAGTTTTCATTCCAGGGACCTGTCTGTAAGAACTAGGGACCAGTTTGCGAATAATCAATTTTCAGACCTAGATCCAAAACGCAGAATCTTGTAAAATAGGCCATAAATCACAGATAAATCGTAAAAATGCAAACTCAATTTTGTTGTGATCCTTATGACCAGGAGCAACTTTTCTACAAAGGAAGTTTGCAAACTTCGGTGTAGATTTTAAATTGTTTTGAAATCATCATTTTGCTTAGATTTGAAATAATTTAAATTCTATAAACGATATACAAGTGAATTTTGGATATGCTGCTAGTATTGCCATGTCTAATCTTGTGTACAAAAATGGTACCTAGTTGTCTTGTATATCTTTAGTTATGAATTAATGTTGGCTTTCAGCAATGCCTCTATTTTAGATTTATTCAAATTAATCTGTTAATCAAATGTTGCTCATCTTTTTTGTAGTAGCTTTAGAGTGACTAGCTTCACCTCTGATAAATAGTTTAGTAGATTTTGACATGTTTACCTTGCTCAATTAAATGCTTGTTGCTAAATCGAGTAGTGTTTATTAAGCAAAATCTACTGCATGTTATAATCTTATTTTTGGTGTAAGAACTAGATGTGTTTCCATAATGTTGTAAAAAGTTCAGCTCAGTTACATTCTTTAATCTTTTCGTATTATTTAATCCTACTTCTAGTAGTTGCTTGTTGTTGTAATTTTCATGCCTTGCGCATAATTCCTTTTGATGCAATTTTTGGGCAGCAGCCTTGTTATAGCATAATGTACATGTCTGCAAGTTTTCATCACCAGAAGGTTTATGTACCTACCAGAATAAAAATTCGCAAGTAATGCAGCATAAGTAAGAAATTTTAAAAAGGAAAACCAAGATCATTCTTGTGCAACTCAAATTTTAAATGTATGAACTCCACCAAGACACACCCTAAACAGCACCCTTAACTTGGTGAAATAAAATAAGTTGGTTATCTTAAATGTGTACACAATCACCATCAAATGAGTTGAATTGAAACCATAGTTATGTTTGTGCATTTAAGTTTCAGGAGTTGAATTGAAACCATAGTTGCATGATCCTAGGTTCCTTTGTTCTTATACTAGCATGATAGGTCGTTAGTTGCCATGCTTTAAGGACCCAGTAAAAGTCGAGTGAAATCCTTCACTCGTGAGCTATAGGTTTCTTATGTTGGAATCATAAGATTTAAATTGATATGCTCATGTGGTAAGAGCTTGGGATCGGCTCCGGTCAATAGGTGTCAATGGTTAAGCTTTTAAACGTACTAAACATTTGCCAGGAATGGGATTGGTAAGCCTAGTACCTTCCGGATCCGGTAAGGGAACTCGGTCCACTAATCTTGGGATGCGATCCCCTTGCTGCAGTAAAGGTGATGCATGAGTGAGGGTGGGCGGCGAGGCCATAACCACCTCACCTTGTACCAAAGAATGTGGAATTTGATCCCGACCCGAGGATGGCTGGGAACCGTCTGGTTGTTGCACACTCCACTCCCCTTGGTTTTAGTTGTCATTCTTGGGGTGTGCATCTCCCATGTGTTTAGGTCCACCTTGCAAGGTTATTAATCGATCGATCGTCGACCTCTCACCGTTATCCGAGACTGATTAACTATACAGTCTATTTCCCTGTATGATGGAATTGAGAATTAATGTGGATGTTTGATTAATTGTATTGCACAACTATTGCTTGTTGTAGTTGCTTACTTAGTAATGGTTAATTAACTAGAATTTGAGCTAAAATTTGGAAATTAAGGACATACTCTTTGTTGCTTTTCAGCAAAATAATCCGCTAGCCAATAGCTTTGCATGTCTAGAGAGTTAGTGATTTTTCATCACCCGTCGGTTAAGTCTTGCTGAGTATTAGTATACTCAGCCTTGCTTTTGTTGTTGTTTTTAGGTGAAGTTTGGGATGGGAAGAAGATGATGTTTGTTGGTATTATGGATGGCCTCCTATAATGCTACCTTTTATCGTTTAGTTTTATTTCCGCTGTATTTATAAACTCTGAACAATTTACTTTTATGCGAAAGACTCGGTTTGTAATTAAATAACCCTTCATGGGAATTGATGTAATAAATTGTGACTTGTTTATCTCTGGACTCACCTTCCTGTGAGTTTTGATGTACAGTTGTCGATCCTTTGTTATAAGTGATTTACCGGGCTTGACCCGGCAGAGACGACAAGTTAATTCTGTGTTATTGCGTAATGACCAAAAGGAGTGGTTTATGCGATAATATGGAGTTAATTTGGGCGATTCTGTCACAAAGACGAGATTGGCGTGGAGGCTGCACCAAGTTTGCGGGGTTTGCGGTGATTTACCCACAAAACCATCGAGTTCCTTGGTTGCACCACAAAGCCAAGACCAAAGGCCCGGCGTGATGGAGACGGTATCCGAGTGCATCGGGAAGCTTCAAAGCGAAGGCCACGCGGTGTGATGGAGGTGCTTGCGTTGGAGATAAGCAAGGCCTGATATATGTGTGTCCGTTTGATGAGGTTATTCATGTATTGACCAAAACGCCCTTGCATGGGCTTGAGTTGTAACTCCTATTGCAGGGGCACTTCGGTATTTTGTCCGGAGGGCTCCATATGTAGGAGGAGTGGTTGATTTGGGCAGCCATCTCTTTGGCTTAGTTGGTGGGAGTGCTCTTTCATTTTGGGGTGCTCTTGGTGAGAAGGAGAGAGGAGAGAGTTGGCTCTTTGTTTGACCTTTTTGCCATCTAATGATTCTTGTGAGTGGCTTGTAACCGGATATGACTAAGTGATTCTTAGTGAAATCTTTCTCTTAATCTTGAGCTATATCTTTTATTCCTTGTGTTTTTCTTTTTCGAAGGAATTTTCAGAGCCTTTTGGGGGGGATTATCGTTCGTCGAATTTGGAGGCATTTTTCAGAGCCTTGTGCCTGATTGTGGATGATCTTGACCCCTCAAACGGCGGGAACCACCGTCGATTCGTGGTTTTCCAGATGAACTTGAGATCTACGTGTTCATTCATGTGATTCATGATTCCGGGAGTTGTAGGGAGTTAGAGGCCAAGATTTTTGGGGAATGACATATCCTTGAGGTGTTCATCATCTCCCCAATGTTTCGCCTCAAGGCTCCAAGTGAATCGGGAGATCGGTTTGTTTCAAGGTTGTGCTCGTATTCTTCGTGTTCTTCCAGAAGATTTGCGATTGTTCTCAATTTAGTGGGTTTGAGGCCATGAGATTCTAGGGATAGCTTCTCCTAGAGATGCTTCTACTTACCCTATGATTTGGTCGCAATCGATTGGTTGAATCGGGAGATCCGGTGAAGGGAAGAAGGGGGTTGACCCGCGGGCTATTTTTCTGGGTGTCCAGGGGGACCCGACCTATGTTTCAGGGTGACCCGGTGCAGTTCTGGTTGCCCAGGGTGACGTGTTGGCTAGGGTGACCCGACCTACATTTCAGGATGACTTGGTGCAGTTCTATGTTGGTCAGGGTGACCCGGGTGGACTCTGTCAACCCCAGTTTTGCTCGATCTCTTTTGTGGTTGCTTCCACTTTGCTTCCTAATCCTTTCTATCTTTGTTCTTAAGGTGTCAAGGGATGTTTGTGTTTGCTTCTGCTTGTTTGTGTGTGACTCTTAGAGTGGTAATCGGGATATAGGCTGAGTTCTTTCAAGAAGAGAATTTTTATCGACTCCCATTCACTCCTCCCCTCTTTGGTCGCCAATTTGGTCCTTCATCCTCCTTCCCGCGAAGAGGATGATAGGGACCGTTGCAAGAAAGGTCCTGGAGATGGCCCGATCTTCACAGCAGTAGGTTTTGTAACAAGATAAATTGCTGCAAGCAGCGGGTAAATGCTTTATACTTGACAAAGGTTAGATGCGATCAAGCGATGGGGAGAGACACCGAAACCGCAAGGACTTCGACTCGATCTCCAAGCGACCACAGAACCACAAGCCGGAACTAATCCACACAATACGGCGCAGCCGAACGGAAGCCATATAGCACAAAGTAGCGGACCTCAGAGAGATCTCTTCACAAGTCCTCGAAGAACAAGGAAGAAGAGGGCGTGTGCAAGGCACTCAGCAGCATCGGCTGCGACAAACCATATGAGGCTATCAATTCATGATTATCAAAACTGAGTTCTTTGGGGTACATAGGGGGTATTTATAGTAGGAACAATACTTCTAGATGGGTGTGGGATAAGTGTGAACTGCAACAACCACGTTGGGAGGTGGAAGGCCAACTGATTGAAGCATTCATGAAGTGGACTTCAGTTCACGCACGTCCTTCCAGCTTCTGCACAGTCTTCAGTAAAATGGCCATTACTCCTAGCTCAGAAGTCAAAAAGATGTGCAGTTTGTTGGGTTGGAATGTTAACTTCAAGACGCTTCCAGTGATGTATCATTTGACCACTGTTTCTTCCCGAGATGGTACAGACTTGGGTGTGAAGTTGATGCTTCTGCCACGTAACCTTGAGTCGTTTCTGCGTAACCCTTCTTAGCTTGGACAGCAGCCTTGGTGTCCTCTACGTAACCTTCTACGTCCTTCACGTAACCCAGCAAAGGAGCCTCTTGTGTAATCCTGAGTAGAAGCCGAGTACAAGACTTAGGTAGTATATGACTCTCATCAATATTATAACGTAACTCAGAGAGGAAAGCATGCACCTCTTGTTGGAGTTTCTTGACACAGTTGTGTGTAACCGACCCTTTGTTCACTTGTACTTGCATTTCCAATGCTTGTTCTTGTGTAACCAGTTGTGCACTTGATTCTTGATGCATAACCAGATGTGGACTTGGCGTAATCAACGATGCATGGTGTAACCATGGCATTTGGGTTATGCATGGCTGGGATGTCCTCATCATCCTCTCCCTCTTGAAAAGGAGTCATCCTCAACTCTATTGTGTAAGTTAGGTTTGGCATATGCACATCATCCTCCTCCTCTTGAAAAGGAGTCGTCCTCGACTCTTCAAGACATTCAAGAACTCCTTCATGGTTCAAATCATCAAAATGAAGATTTGTTGGTGTAGTCACATATATTTCCTCCAATACTCCAAGGTGTTTTGATCTATAATCATACAAGCCAAGTAGTAGCTTTGCCATAGGGAAATAAGAATAATGGAAGTTTATTTTAGCTTTCACCTTGGATAGTGGTTTGACAATGATGGCATCTAATGTCCATATGTAATTCTGATCTTTCTCCCCCTCTTGAGAAGGAGCTATTCCAAGCTTTTCATAACCTGCATAAAGATTATACAAAATAGTAAAAGTATATACATGGTATATGAATATATCATTTGTTTTGTCATTGCCTTTGTTTTGCAAAACACCATTATCAAGAAAGAAAAAACTGCATGGAGTTGGTCCATATGTCACAATCATCATGATGTTCGCATCATCCTCCCTTCTGTGGAAAAAAGTCAACCTCGACTTTTCGTTGCACTGCAAAAGATTGTTAGCTTGAAACACTTTATTAACAACTTTCATCTTACCATGATGGAAACATCATTGACTTTTGTGTACCTGCAAATAGTTTATGTGATGGGATATCAAATATTTCATTCAAACAACACATTTGATTCAGCATTTCCAAATTTATTATTCGAAGATCAAATTGTTCAAGGCATGGTGATGAAACATTCATAACAATCCCAAAAGTGTTGTTGCACAATGTATGGATAGGTTTAGATGTATACCCTTCAATTGCAATGCTCATGGGTGTGGATAAATGTTTTTTGAGTGCATAGATTGCACTTTTTTGCAAATGATTTGTTTCTTTCGGTGGAATATATGAACATGGGAAAGACATTGAAGGTTCTAAATTAGAAGCACGAAATGATTGATTCATCTCATTAGGAAAATATAGATCACAAGAATTTTCACACAACATGGTTGGCTTCAAATCAGCAAGCTTGTCATTGGTTATGCAAATGGCATGAACACAAAAACTATTTAAAACATGTTCTCCAATCAAAATAAATGTAAACTTGCAGCTATGAACAGTATTCAAGGATCTTGAAGATGTTATCTCAGAAATATTTTCAAGCATTTTATTGACATCAATAGGTGTATCAAGCATGATATAAAACAAGTAGTTGGTAGGAGATATCTTGGCAAAGAATTCACCACCACTAATCAACTAAAATTTGTGAATCTTATTGGCATATAAAGTATTGCATGGATCAATCAAAGTACCGATATTATTATCAGCACAAATGTTCTGATCAAATTCAACATTCATATCAACATGTAGTTCAATCAAATTAGCACAAAGGTTTTGATTATGTTCTATTGCTGAAATAATAATATCATGAGTATTCATTTCTAAATTACCAAATTTATTTACATGCGAGTGTTAGATATATGAGTGCAAAGTATCATGTAAATGAACCATATCAAAGCATAGGAAAGATCATGTAGCACTGAACAATGGGTATCAACTTGCAAACTTTCAGCAAAGGTATGATCATGCGACACTACCAAATCAGCACAAACATTATGGTCAATTCCATTTGAAACAAGTGCTTTATCACAATCACTCACCACTATATGTTGCATATTCAAATCTGAAATCTTACCAATTGCCTCGTTATGTGTCATGTTTTGGGCTGCACATAATTGGTTCAGTGAATAGCCACCTTCTCATCTTTCTCAACAAGTATGGTAACATCATGAGCAGCCATATCTCCCTCATTTTTATTGCAAACCTGCACATTTGGAAAAGAAACACTAAAGGTAGAGATGAGAGTGTTAGTTTGGAAAGTATCCTCACATGTTTTGCATTCAAACTCTCTATTGCTCTATGGTGTATCCCTGACATTTGCATTATTTGTACTCTCAAGATCACAGCGGGTGGAATCACACAACTTACTTTTCATTTCACTCTCTCAGTTTGGCTATGTGGCCCTCATTGTCACAAAGGTTTTGATGCGCGAGCACTTTAACATCTTGTGAAGCAACATATACATATGTATCATACTTCACCGAGTTCTGTAAAAGCAATGGAGCAGCAAGTGTTGCAAAAGGATCAAGAACTAAATCTTCCTCAAATGCTACCAAATTTGCATCACTTGAATGGGAAACATTTGCATTATTATTGCCTTCAACCTGAACTTTATGTTGCAAACACAATGAAATTTCAGCATCTTTGACCATTGACATCACTGATCTTCTTCATCGAAAATTGGGGGCTGATCATACTTCACCATATTAGTTTCTTTAGTAACCTGCAGCACAGCAAAAGAGAAACTAGAAGAGATTATCATGTTAGAAAGACATGTTTCCTCACATGGCCTATCTTCTAATTCACTCAATTTTTGTGTATCTTTCTTACACAAATTTTTGTGGCTCTCATCACGTATGGTGGAATCTCTCAACTTATTCTTTTTAACACTCACACTCGGTTTTTGTTGGTGGAACTGTTCCTCACATATGGTGGAGTCTCTCTTCTTCTCATTTGGAACTCTCACAATCAATTTTGGCTGGTGGCTCTCTTTCTCACATGGGTTTTAGAATAAACCATCTTCCATAAAGAATGGAACAACAATACCATCATAACCATCAACCGCAATCTCCACATGTGGGATATCTTGTATATGTGCAGATTTAGATGAATGATTTCTCGACTTGTGGACACCATGACTATCCTTCTTCTCATTCCACTTTTGCACCTTTGCATCATGGACCTTCTCTCTCTGTCCAAAACACTTGTTGTCCCTCAAAACAACATGTTTTCTTGAACCAGCATGCTAAAATGTACTCTGCTGTACAGAATACCATGCTGCTGCCTTAGATGAGTTCCGGATGAAATGATCATGAATTTCTGGAGACCTTTGCTGCTACTTGTGATGAGAATATGATGGACCAAATCTCCTTCGCATAACCTGCTTCATTTCAGCCCATGTGTTGATGTGATCTCTCCCCAACACAAGCTGATTTTCTTGCACATCTTTCCACCATGTCAGAGCGTAACCATAAAATTCCTTTGCAGCTAAGTGTACTATATGTATAGATGGGCATTTGTCCTGTGGGCCGGCGGCCCGCACGGAAGCACAGCGTTTTGGCCCGGCCCAAGCACGGCACGGCCCGCGAAGCACCGTGCCCGGGCTGGCCCGGCCCGTTAGCCGTGCCCGTGCATGGGCCGCCACCCTAGCACGCCGGGCGGCCCAGCCCGGCACAACGGGAACAGTACCAGCCCGCTAAAGCCCGCTACCCCACACCCCTCCCCAACGGTCACATACACAGTGTCACAGCCCAGCCCAACAACGGTCGGCCGACCCCGCCTCCATATATATACCCGGCGGGCGGCGGTCGACCCCCCTCCCCAAACCCTAGTTCATTTCCCCCGCCGCCCGCAGCGCCTCTTCAGATCTCGAATTGTCCCCCACTCCCCCTCCTCTCCAGCTCTCCTCGGCTCCTCCGCCTCAACTCTCAGATCCGTCGCAGGCACGCCGACCCCCGCCTTCCCTTCCCCTCTCCGGTGAGTAGAAGATGTCGTAGATCTGCGCCTCGCCATCGCGACTCCTAGGCTCCTCCTCGTCGCCTCCCCGGCTCCCCCCACCTCCAACCCTCTACCGTCTCCAGTCTGCCGCATACACGCATCTCACCGTGGTTGCCGGTCGTCTTCGCCGTCTCTCTCGGCTCCGGGCTCCGGCTGTGCAGGTAACCTTCTTCCTTCACCTAATCCCTAGATCTAGCCTCGACCCTAAGTCCCTAACCCTAACCTTCTGAGTTCTGACTGTGCCTTCCTTTTTTCTTGCTTGTTGCTTGCAGGTCTCCTACAGATGATGCACGGGGCCGTGCGTCATTGAGGAATAGAGCCGCGGAGGCGGGCTGCAGCCTGCCTGCAGGACAAGGTCATCGTCGTGATGGACGACATAGAGGAGTACACCATCAACGACGACCTTAGGGCCTGTGGGCTCCCTGGTGACGACGAGGACGACCTGTCGTCCGGCGGCGAGGCATTGTTGCTGCTGCTGCTCCGATCAATGTTGATGGCGGTGATGATGCAAGTGCTGCTGGAGCTGCAGGTGCTAGTGCTCCTCCTCCTGGCCAGCCCATGATGCCTTCCTCGACACAATCTGTCAATACTACAGATGGCATTCGGCTGAAGCGTGTCCGGTCTCCTGCCTGGAACGACTTCGACGAGATCTTCGATACTTTGCCCACCGGCAAGAAGGTGAGAATTGGTGCCAAGTGCAAGCATTGTGCTCAGGTTCTTTCTGGGCGTTCTTCTGCTGGTACTGGACACTTGCTCCAGCACCAGAAGGTATGTGTTGCTAAAACCAAACATGCTGCTCTTGTTCAGTCTCGTCTGCAATTGAAAGTTGATGGTACTATTCTTACTACCTGGGAGTATAAGCCTGATGTTGCTCGTAAAGAACTGTGCCGTTTGATTGCTAGACTTGATTTGCCTCTTGGTTTTGGTTATGAATCTGCATTTGAGGAGTACATTCAGCGTGCTCACAACCCTCGTTTTACTTCTGTATCTAGGAGAACCACAACTAGAGATCTGCATAAGTATTGGCTTGGTCGTAGATCTGAACTGATTGATAAATTTAAATCTGTTTCATCTGTTTGTTTGACATCTAACATTTGGTCTGGCAATGCTAAGGAAGACTACCTTAGTGTGGTTGTTCATTATGTATCTGGTGATTGGGAGTTAGAGAAGAGAGTAATTGGTTTTAAGCTCATTGATTGTGCACATACTGGTGTTAACATTGCTGAGCCTGTTGAAGAAGTAGTTTCTCATTTTGGTTTGATGGATAAGGTTTTCTCTGTCACACTTGATAATACTTCTTCAAATGCTTCTGCCATGTCTAAGCTCATACCTAAATTTCTTGGTTATCTTGGTCCTGATCCTGAACCAATTGACAGAGAGAATGATAACTTGCGTGGCCTCTTGCACCAGCGCTGTGCATGCCACATTATAAATCTCATTGTCAAGTCTGGTTTGAAAAGGATCAAGGTTTATCTTGAGGCTTTCAGGACTGCAATTTCTTTTTTGAATTCCTCTAACCAACGCATTGCTCAGTTTCATAACTTTTGCCTTTTGAAGGGGCCTCGGCCTCGTAAATTTGGTTTGGATATGGATGTGAGATGGAATTCAACTTATCTGATGCTTAAGCACCTTTTACCTTATAAAGAGATATTCTCTACATTTATTGGTGCTAATTATGGTTTGGTTAATGGTGAGCCTCTACTCAGTGAGGGGCATTGGGTTGTTGCTCAAAAAATCCTGGAGTTTCTTGAATTGTTTTATGAATCAACTGTTGCTTTATCTGGTGTTTACTATCCTACCAGTCCTATGATTCTTCATCATGTAATTGAGATTGCTGGTCATTTGTATGCTCAAGAGAATAATGGATTACTTATGAACATTGTGACTCCTATGAAACTGAAGTTTCTTAAGTACTGGCAGAACATACCTCTTTTGTATTCATTTGCATTTGTTTTGGATCCTAGAGCCAAGATGAGAGGTTTTCATAATGTTCTCCAGATTCTCTCTCAGACTATTGGTTTTGATTATTCCAATTACTACAATGAGGTAAGAACTGAATTATATAAATTATATAACAAGTATGAAACCAAGTTTGGTGCAGTTAGGGGTCAAAGAAATCATGCAGCAGCATCTACTGGTAAGAAATTTGCTGCATGGGGTAAGATATATGGGGCTCCTACTGCTCCTCCTAGTTCTTCAACTCCTCTTTCATCTACACCTTCATCTGCCCCTGCTATAGCTGTTGTTTCTAAGTTGGCTTCTTACTTGGACAACGACACTGTCACCTGTTTTGATGATGAGTTCAATCTTATGAATTGGTGGCATGAGCACAAACTTACATTTCCTATTCTTTCTATAATGTCAAGAGATATAATGGTTGTTCCAGTTTGTACAGTCTCTTCAGAGTCTTGTTTTAGTTTAACTGGCAGGGTGATTGAGGAGCGGCGTCGGTGGTTGCAACCTCTTACGGTGGAGATGCTGACCTGCGTCGAGGACTGGGAACTTGGAGATGCAAGGGCACAACACGAGGTTGAGAAGGGCATGATAGAGCTGAAAGGAGATGGGCTAGTGGAAGCAGAAGGGGAAGGGCCACCAGAAAATGAGTAAGTCCATGCCCCATGTTTACAAAACATTGTACTGATTAGTGATTACTGCCATGGTTACATTATTACATACTAATGAAACTTTGATTTGTTTGCTAATTGGTAGGAGTACTGGTGGCTCCACTGCCAGTGGGTCTGTCACTGGGTCTGCACCTACTGTGTGAAGTGAAGTGAAGGCAGATTTTGGGGCTTTTGGACTTTTGGAAGCAAGAATCAAGAGTGCAAGTGCAAGTGCAAGCAGCAAGCTGTGGTCTGTGGAAGTTTGGAACTTTTGTGATGCATGCATTTGTGTTCTATTCTTGTAAAATTGTCATGTAATGTAATGAACAATTGAACTTAAAATTGTAGATCTGTGGCTGTACTCTTTTTCCCTTCCTAGGGTTTCTCACAAGGGTGAGTTTTACCTAGGAAGGTTTTTAATGAGGCAGCCACACTTGATCATAATGATCAAGTGTAATTTTGTAAACAGATCTACAATTTGTTTCATCACCTATATGAAGTGGTGAATTTTAGTTAGAATTTAGAAACTTGGTGTGTTTCTTCCTTTTCTTCTTCGGTTCTTCACTTATTTGCTATCTGCCTATCTGTTTATGCCTTGTCAATTTTTGTGTTGTTTGTGAAATTTGGAGAATGTGAAGTGGTGGCTGCCTCCACGGGCCGTGGGCTGACCCGGCATCCCATTCGTGCCCGTGTATCCCGGGCTGACCCGGCACGAAATGGCCCGACAGGCCCGTGCTTGGGCCGTCGCCACAACCCGTGGGCGGGCACGACACGGCACGGTCAAGCTAAGGGCCGGGCTGGCCCAGCCCGTAAATGAGCGGGCTGCACCGTGCCCGGGCTAGGGCCGGGCCGGGCGGCACGAATGCCCATCTATAACTATATGTGCATCCGAGACATGATGTACACCAAAAATATGGTCGCACTTTTCTTCCCAAACCACATAAGCTTTGGGGTCATCTCTCCCAAAAAATTTGGGTATACTCAAATCAACCCAAGGGATGCAATCTGAATTTCTTCTATCACAATGATCATAAGGACTGCATATATCACCTTGTATGTGTTTAGCATTGATGCGCTCATGAGGGACAAGGCCACGCCCAAGAGAACTTCTTCCTTGCTGCAGAGAACGTGTGGAAGCACCATTGATGGAGTTTTTCATACTATTCTTGACATGTGGAGCAGCAGGAACACGTTGATATCAAACCCCACTATTTGAGATTGGAAGATGTTCATCGAACATCCTCTCCATGGCTTGCAGCACGGAAGTTTGTACTACTTGTAGCTCATCTCGTGGAGCAAGGGTTTCTTGAGCACCACGATGGCGACCACGAACACTCGAGTTAGGTCCTGCCATGTTAGGATATGGCAAGAGAAAGTGGAATAGAAAATTTGTGTGGAAACACACAACCTCACCTGTTGCTTACCCAAGTTCTTACCCCTTCTCAAGGACCGTGAGTGTATTAGTGTGGCGTAACCAAACCTGTGATTAAGCGGTTGAAAGGATACGAATCAAGAGCCCTGGTTACGGATTTTTGTGGAGCTATAGGTGGCTGATCAAGGGAGGCTATGATACTAAAACGAAGTGTGTAACCTGGTGAAAAAAAAATGTTGTTGTCCAGAAACACCACCAACTTGAGTTACAGATATCAAACTTGCGATTACACAATCTGTAATACAGCCCCTTTCAACTTCTCTTTTTTTCTCTTCTTTTTTTTCTTTGCACTTTTGTGACAACCCGCCCGGGAAAATACCGTACTATCGCCTAAACCAATCCACTTTGGCCATTAAGCGACAGTAAAGTATCATCCCGTCGTAAGTTGCCGGGTCAAAGCCCGGTAAATCACTTGGATATCACACAGAGGATCGAACATATGCATTAAAACTCACACGAAGGCGAGTCCAGAGTACAAACACAAACTAAATCCAATTCTACCTCGAAGGGTTAATTATTACAAACCATGATTCCAGGCATGATAAGTAAAGGTTCCGAGTTGTCAAACAGCGGAAAATTAAACTACGATACGGTAGACATCACGGGAGGCCATCCGTGGTGCCATTACTCGTCGTCATCCACCCATTCCAGCTCCCAGACGGGTGGAATCTAACCAGGCCAAACAACACCTGCAACAACATTTATAAAGCAAGGCTGAGTATACTAATACTCAGCAAGACTTAATCGTCGGGTGATAACTACATCACCAAACTCTAGACATGAGAGGCTTTTTGGCCGGTGGAGTTCTTTTGCTGAAAAGCAACAAAGAGTATGTCCTTACTTTCAATATTTTAGCTCAAATTCTAGTTGATTACCATTTCTAAGTGAGCCAACTATTACAATCAAGAATTGTACAATACAATTAATCCACGCAGTAATATTCACAAAGTTCCATCATTAAGGGATATCATGGCCAGTTGATCAAGCAGTCTCAGATAACGGTGAGAGGTCGACAATCGATTGATTAAAAACCTTGCAAGGTAGACCTAAACACACGGTAGGGTGCCCTCACACTGGACAACCACCAGGCGGTCCCCAAAAGTCCTCGGCTTGGGATCAAATCTTACAGTCCCGGGTACAAGGCTATCTGGCATGCCCCACACAGTACATCCAGTCTCACACATGTACCCACCTCCCGGTTACAAATCGGGCAGGTGAATACTCAAGATTAGTAATAGTAAGATCCCGCACTGTCTCATTAAGGTACTAGGCTTACCGGTCCCATTCCCGACAAGTGCTTAGTACGTTCAAAAGCTTAGCCCACGAAAGCCACTAGACCGGAGCCCAAATCCCATGCTCTTACCACATGAGCAATCCATTTATAAAGATCTTATGATTCCAACATAAGAACCTATTCTCACGAGTGACGAACATCACTCGACTTGTACCGGTCCTATAGCATAGCAGCTATCGACCTAGCATACTAGTGAAAGAGCATAGGTACCTAGGGTTCAAGCATCTAGGGTTTCACTTCAACTCCTGAAACGTAAATGCACAAACATAGCAAAGGTAATTGCATGATTTTAAAAAGACAGGGTTAATGATCTGGGGCTTGCCTTCGCTGGCAAGGTTGGCCTTGGGCCCTTCTGGACTTTGGTCCAGGTCCTGAGCTACGTCCACGTACTGTAGCTCACCGTCAGCACCTTCGTCTCCTCCTTCCGGCACGAGCGTATAGCTACCGTCGGGAAGATCTACACGAGGATGCAAATGCAAGATTTAATTTACGGTTTCGATTTAATTACTTATAAAACAACACATGACAACCATGGGGTGCATGGTTGACCGCATTCACCTAGATAAACATACATTCAGCATACTCTTCCAATAAAGGAACAATATGGGGTTCTTTATTAATTATTCTTTTTGATAGTGACTGTGTACATATTTATGTAAATACATTAATTTAATTTCACAAACAGCATGGGGGTGGTGACACTTAGCTCCTTAGCATGATTTACAACACATACATAGGGTCATTGAGTGTGGATGTGGTGATTTTCCAATTTGACTTTAATATTAAGCTTAATTGGCTTCCATTGTTTTTCTTCATAAAGAAATTCCTAAAATTCAGTGAGTGGTGTTTCTGAAGCTCTATACACCTACACAAAGCCACTGCACAAGATTTCACATTTACATGGGCTATAAATTAAATATATCATAAAAGACAAAATCTAGCTACCAAAACAAGATAAATGCATATAAAAATAAATACACAACAATTAGCTTCCAACTTTCTCCCACTGGTTCGCTGACTCAAATCAAGGCTAGGCAACCAACAAACACATCAAGAGCTACTCTAGATCTTGAGTTATGCATTTACATTGAAAACCAAGAATATTTCAAGATTAAATATTTTTGGCAGATATCAAATCATAATTAATTCTCCAGAGGTGCATTTAGCAATAAAAAGATCACATGCAGAAGTTGAGCACAAAAATCTATATATTTTTAGCTACAAAAATCATTTAGGCATATTCATCATAAATACAAAACAATTCATAACAAAAGATGTACACAGTAAATTTGTGTAATTTTTCGTACAGAACCTAGACATGACACAGGTCACAACATATCCAAAATTCAACTTGAGATCGCATGTATATTTTGAACTACAACAGATCTAGGTTTAACTGATTTCTATTTTTCATGCCAAAACTGTCACTCAACAGTATGGTCGTGCTTTACAAAAGTTGTAGGGCTATTTACAAAGAAACAAACAAAATTGGTTTTGTATTTTTCTGATTTTTCTACTATTTTCTACGGATTTTACAAAAATCAGCCAAACACCAACACTATTTAAGATTCACTTTTTCACTGAGGTCCCTGGAAGTTTTTCAGTTCTCACAGAAATGCCCTTGCTTTACACTCAGGCCCCTAGAAAGATTCACAGGCTTGCAATTGGGTCCTCAGGGACGAGGGGCGGCGCGGCCGGCGAAATTCCGGCGAGCCCTCGCCGGAGATGGCCGGGGAAGGGGTGGAGCGTGACTAGGAGCTCACCACGGGTTGATTGGAGGCGGTGGACGGGTCAGGGAGGTCGCCGGCGATGGCGTGCGGTGGCGCCAGGCGGCGGCGGGTGCTGCGGCGTACAGTCTGGCGAGGAGCGAAGTGATGCAGGGCAATGCGCGAGTGCTGGAGCTCAAACATGCCCTAGGGGTGCGGCTCAGGTGGTTGGAAGGCGCCAGGAGCAAGCGGAGGGAAGAGCTCGAGCTCAGCGGTGCTAATGGCGGCGACGGAGCTTGGTGGGGCGGCAGTGGTGTCGTTACGCGTGAGGAGAAGGAAAGTCCCTTTTATAGGCGGTTGCGCGCCTTCACTGAGAAGCAAAGGAGGGGAAAGGGGGACCCGGCCGGCATCGGGGCGTGCGCGACCTGGCCAGCGGGCGGCACGGTGAGGGAGCGGCGCGGGCACGCGGGAGTGCGCCACGGGGCGAGCGCGCGAGCTCCCAGGCTCGCTCGGGCTGCGGGCGGCCTCGGGAGGCTCGGCCTCGGGACGCGCGGCGTCGTGGGGGACACGGACGCCGAGGGGCGGCGGACACCGCGTGGCGTCGTGGCGCGGCGCTCTAGACGTGGGAGTGCGGCATGGGCACGATGTCGCCGTTTTCAATCCCGTTTACACAAGTTTGACCGCGTTTTTCTCCAAATTTTCAAATGAAACTTGTCGGTGTTTTAGACCGGCAACCTACCAAGGAGAGTACTCGAGGTAGACGTTTGTGGCCTCGCCGAGATCGGGAACTCGAAGGAGAGACACGTGGCACACAATTTAGACAGGTTCGGGCCGCGAGGTGCGTAATACCCTACGTTCTGTATGCTGCGTAGCTCTGGATTGATTGCGTGTGTTTACAAGATGATGCGGATGAAGAGATAGGGGTTCCTGCCTCGCCTTATATAGTCCGGGAGGCAGGGTTACAAGTCGGTTTGCCAGAGGAGTACTAGTCGTGTACGGCTAGGAGTACTCTACATGGATCCGGACATGTCCAGCCTCCTAACAGAGTACTAATCCTCTGTAAGCCTTCCGCTCCACGCCAGCAGGTGCCGTGTAGCCCAAGTCGGGTAGTCCCAGGGGCGCACGGAGTAGTCGGTCCCAGTACCCACCTGAGTAGTGGGCCCAGGGATGTCCGTATGACAAGCCCCCGAGCACTTTGTAGTCGAGCAGGATGTCTTCGAGTAGTCTTGACGGCCTTGGCGAGTAGTCCTTGAGCGTCCCCAAATTCCACAAGCCGAAAGTCCTCAAGAATGCTTGAATCATCCCGCGGCTGGAAGGTACTCCAGCTAATCCTTGAGTAGTCTTGAGGTCTTCTCGAGTAGTTCCCAAGCATCCCCGAGTGCTTCTCTCGAAGGTCTTCAATAGTACTCGTGTTGTCTTGATGAAGAACCATATGGAAAATGTGATTCGGAGAATCGCATTCCATATGGAATGTAGCCCCCGAGCCTTAGGTCGAATCGCAGATTCAAGCTGAGGGTCAATCTGAAGTTCTGCCAATCTTATCCCGAAAAATCCGGAGAAAAAACCGAAGGACACATGGCATGGAGCCCCCGAGCCTTGAGTCGAGTACTTTCTCTCGAACTGAAGGGTCATCTTGACTGTAGAATGTGTCCTGAGTGGGATCTTGATCTGATGTAGCCCACTGAATCCGCCAGATGTAGTCGAGCCCCTGAGACTGAGAGCGTCGAGTACTGGAAAATGAAGAGTCAGGCTGCCGCCGCTGAGTCACCCGCCTGGCGCTTATCCGTCCATTCAGAACTGAGCCGCCGGATGGGTTATAAATAAGTGGTGAGCCCCTTAGGGTTTTTGCACTCCCAGCAGTTGCATTCACAGATTAGATTTGCGCTCCCGCTCCTCTGCTTCTCTGTCGCCGCCGCCGCCGCTAAGTAGTTTAGATCTACACCAGCGCGCCGCCGTAGTCCACCCACCTCCATAGCCCCCGAGCGAATGCGAGTGAAAACACCCGTGTCTTCGAGGATGAAGGGATCCCCGGCGAAGAGCTCGAAAACCGGTGCGTCGAAGAAGAGGAGCCGTGATGAGGCCGGAGACGCCGGCCAGTCGTCGTCGTCGCCGCCTGCCTCCCCTAGCCCCAATCTGGCAAAGGAGTGGAAGAAGGCGAAGTTGAAGACCGAGGACCTCCTCGCCCTGGTCAACAGCGGGTTCCTCCGCGAGAAGGAAGTGGATCTGTGGCGTACTACCTCCGGCGACCCATACCCGATGGAGAAGAATCCGGACGAGATCCCGATGTTCGCGCGGTTCGTGGAGCGTGGACTCGCGCTACCGGCCAGCGACTTCTTCAAAGGGATGCTCAGGTACTACGGTATCGAGTACCTCAACCTCAACCCCCAACGGAATCTTCCACACTTCTATCTTTGTGCATTTCTGCGAAGCTTTTGTGGGGATTAAGCCCCACTGGATCTTGTCCCGGAAATTCTTCCGGGTGAAGCCACAACCGAGCACTGATGACCCGCGAGTAGTCGGAGGCGCCGAGATTCAGATGCGTGAAGACGCCGCCGGCCAGTACCTACCGTACAAGCTCATTGATTCCAACCAGGACTGGAAGGCGATGTGGTTTTATATCACCAACCACCACCCCGAGCTGCCGAAGCCGAGCGGGCGTCAACCGAAGCATGCGCCATGGTGGAACACGGAGCCCACCATGCAGGAGGGTATCCAACTACCCCCGCTGCTGAAGAAGATCAAGGCCTTGCTGGAGGCCGGACTGAGGGCCGAGGACGTGGCCTTCAGTTTCATGAAGAGGAGGGTCCAGCCACTAATGGCGCGAGATACCCTCGGGTACCAGTACACCGGCGACGAGGATACGTCCCGGATGCCTGGCTTCGAAGTCGAGGACGACGTCATTGTTGAGAGGCTGGGCAAAATCTTCAAGGATATGCCCCCGTACACACCGTGCCCGGTGCTAGAGTACTCCGCGGCACGGCTGCCAAACCAGGTCAGTAGTCATGACATAAGCCCCTGAGTACTGATTTGCTTGACGTAGTCGTACTCATGCTTGCTTGATGTTGTAGGATGATGTGGAGAAGTATGTCTCCGTCCCACCCTCCCCTCCGCGACTTGAGGGACAAGCGCAGGGGAAGGGAGAAACCAAGATGAAGGAGCACCGCGAAGTCGGTGAAGGCGACGATGCCGTCATTATTGAAGACAGCTCTGATGACCAGGATGAAAAGACGCTGCAGCAGCGGTTCCAACTCCGCTCAAGGTTCAGCCGAGCTGGGATGCTGAACATCCCGGTCATCGAGAAGCCATCTAGCCTGGAGGCTAGCTTGCCGGTGCCGCCTAGGAAGCCGCGCAATGTGGCGCGGAAATGCGCTGTGAAGAAATTGAAGCTGTCAGAGGCCACCAGGCCAGAGGTGAGTAGCACGACTAGTGTAGTCTAGTACTGCCGATAAGTAGTCTGTTGCTGACAATATGACTTGTATTGCTACAGGACATCCCCTCCTCAGATCCCGTTGATCAGGGTGATGAGGATGTCTGGGAGACAGTGGGGGCGTCAGCTGAAAGGAGCATTAGCCCGCCTCCGGCTACTGAAGATGTCGTGCCAGAAGGGGCGCAACAGCAGGCTGGTTCCGTGAGGCCGCAGGCGTCAGCTGAAGAAGCCCAAGACCCACATCCGGCTGCGACTGTGGAGCAGCCAGAGGAGACCCCTGTGGAGGACGGAGCTACAAGCGAAGCTGGCATAGTTGATATCACCAGTATACTGGGCGCTCCGACCGTGACTGTGGTGCGGTCAACTCTGAAAGTTCTCTGAACTTTCGAGTAGTCGTGTAGTTAACAAGCTTTATGTGGTTGACTGAACACTTCGTGATGCAAAAAATCCACGGACTTGTCGTGGGATGGTGGGGAGGCCAGCACTCCAGCCGATGGAGAAGACCGCTCGGCAGAGGTGCGTGAACCCACGCCACCACCTCAAGCTGGAGCCGCAGTGGAGCCGATGCTTAAAGAGGCTACTCTGGTTGAAGGTACACATCCAACCACCGCGAGTAGTAATTATGAAGAGTAGTCGTAGCCGTGTCTGACTTGTTGAATTGATCCTGACAGGAGCACAAGCCGAGGGAGCCACGATCCCTGAAGCAGTAGCCATTGAGACGCCTGCTGAGGAGACAATGGCCGCAGAGCCAGTCGTTGAAGCGGCGACAACAGCAGCCCTCGAGCCGGGGACTACGGTAGCCCCCGAGCCGAGCGCGGAAGACCAGGCTGATCCGCACCCCGAGGCGAGTACTGACGTTGTCGTCCGCGAGGCTATCATAGAAGAAGCTGCGCCGCTCCGCTCGACGCCCATGCCAGAGACAGGATCTTCAAGCCGCGGAGGTCTTGAGTTGCTGGACGATGATCTCATTGACCCGGCCTTTGTGTCGCTGGGCATGGAATCGTTGCGCCGGACAGAGAACTGGATCAAGGTATGCTGCGAATACCTTGAGTTCACTTGCCTTCTGAATATTGAGTATTGATTAGCTGCTGTGTCTTGCGCAGGGCTTGGTGGAGAGATCCCGTCAGAAGACCGATCTTCTGAAGGGGTATGGTGACACGGTCCTTCGTGCCGAAGCCTTGGAGAAGGAGCTGGACAAGTCGAAGAAGCATTCAGTGCTGCTCCAATCCAAACTTGACGGCGCCTTCGCCCAATACCACAACGAAGTACAGGAGATGCAGGCGAAGAGGGACAAACTGATCCGGGCGAACAAGTCGTTGCGCCAGAAGAACAAAGGTGTGTCCTCCGCCAAAGGCACCGAGTACTTATTGTAGTACGTGTGAGTAGTCTGACCTTGTAATAAGTTGTTTGCAGATCTTGAGGCAAAGGTTGACCAGCTGAAGGCGTCGGAGATGGACCTCAAGAACATTGTGTACTGTGAAACCGACAAGAGAGAGGTACTTGAATATGAGTACGCTCAGTTGCGCCATGAGTGTATCAAACACATGGAGCTCCGTGAAGCCTCAGATCATGACCTTGTCAATTGTTATAAATCTCTGCAGAAGCTCAATGAAGACTGCGAGAAGCTTCGAGGCCAGCTGAAGGAACTTGAGGAAGCCGCGCTGCCCATTGCGAGGCTACTGGTGCCACATCCGGGCGGACCCAAGATAGCCCCACTGGTAGACAGGCTGAAGGAAGCCCCCGGGCGCTTGGCGACATACGTCAAGCATTTGGCGAAGTCCATCCCGAACCAGGTGTCGGCGTATATGAAGTCGTACTTCCCAAAAGCACCTGTGGATGTGGTAGCCGGTGGACTTGCGGCGAACTGCAGTGATGAGCAGTACAAGGCTCTCCTTGAAGAGATGGCGCCCATTGCTGAGCAGGTGGCGGAGAAGCTGAATCTCCAGTATATGTACCTGTTGAGGTAGCTTAGGGTAGTTCATGTAAAACAAACAAAGGAGTCAAAGACTTGTTTGAAATATCAATGAAAGTTATCCACTGCTTGTATATGTAATGAGTACTCGTGGCCGCCACTTGCAGCGAAGTGCGCGGAGTACCAAGCCGTGGGAGTAATCATGAGTAGTAGTACTCAGTATGATCTGCCTAAGCAGGAGACACAGTAAACAAGTTGAGTAGAATCGAACTTTATTACTAATGAAAAAGGTACACCTGGGTGGCCAGGGCCATTGACAGGTGAGTAGTCGCCAGGACCCGTAGGCCGCCTACGGTTGAGTGTTTGCTAGGGCCCTTGAGCCACTTACAGCTGGAGATCTGTTAGTAGCCATATAGGCTGGATCTATAGAGTACATGGTCCGTAGACCACCGCCAAAGTCCTTTTGCTCTGAGCAGCCCAAGATCCGTTAGTAGCCGTTGACGCTGGATCTTGGAGAGGAGTAGTCCGGAGACTTGTGCTAGGACCGAGAGGCCGCTTACAGCGAAGAGTCCGTGAATAGCCGTATAGGCTGGACCCGTAGAAGAGTAGTCGAGCGACTACGCGTAGAAGCGACACAGCTGGTCGACATTCCACGAGTTGCTGATATCGTCACCTTCAAGTGTTTGGAGGCGATAGGAGCCTGGTCCGATCACCTTGGAGACTGAGAAGGGACCTTCCCATGGCGAGCTGAGCTTGTGTAGTCCGTCCGTGTTCTGGATGCGACGGAGGACTAGATCACCGACGTTGAAGGAGCGTTCCTTGACGTTGCGATCATGGTAGCGCCGGATACCCTCTAGGTACCTTGCTGACTGGACGAGGGCAGCGCAGCGGGCTTCTTCGAGGTTGTCGATGTCAACCCGTCTGCTATCTTCTGAGATGCCTTCGTCGTATTGTTCTACTACCGGGGATTCCCACATCACGTCGATGGGTAGAATAGCTTCGGAGCCATAGACCAGGAAGTAGGGCGACTGCCCTGTTGGCTTGGTAGGTTGAGTACGAAGCCCCCAGAGTGCATTGGGTAGTTCCTTGATCCACTTGCCTCCTCTGGTGTTAGCTGCGTCGTACAATCGCTTCTTGAGGGCATCGAGTACCATCCCATTGGCGTGCTCAACTTGGCCGTTGGCACGGGGGTGGGCGACTGAGATGTACCAGATGTCAATCCCGCTGTTCTCGCAGTACTCCCAGAACTGATGGTTGTTGAAGTTGGAACCCAAGTCTGTGATGATGCGATGGGGTAGCCCGTAGCGATGCACGAGTTCATCCAAGAAGTCGAGTACTCTGTCGGCCTTTGGGCAGGTAACCGGCTTGACTTCGATCCATTTGGTGAACTTGTCGATAGCCACCAAGACTCTGTTGAAGCCTCCTGGCGCAGTTGGTAGAGGCCCAATCATGTCGAGCCCCCAGCAGGCAAAGCGCCAGGTCGGTGGCATGGTGACTAGCTTGTAGGCCGGGACGTGTTGCTGCTTGGCAAAGAATTGACATCCTTGGCACTTTCAGACGAGTTCTTCAGCGTCGGCTAGAGCTGTGGGCCAGTAGAAAGCTCGTCGGAAAGCCTTGCTCACCAGCGTGCGAGAAGACGCGTGGTTGCCGCAGACGCCTTTGTGGATCTCCTCCAAGATGTCCTTGCCTTCATCCTGGGGTACGCACTTCATGAGTACTCCAGAAGCGGCACCCCGCCTGTAGATCTTGTCTCCGACGAGTACGTAGGTCTTGGCTCGGCGGACGAGTTGTTCGGCCATGTTCTTGTCGAAGGGAACCTTCTGCTCGCGGATGTAGTCGATGAAAGGTTGTCTCCAGTCCACGTCAATCATCATGACCTCTTGACCGGGCTGTGGTGGCACAGGGTCAGTGGTCATTGGCGCCGGCTCTGGAATGGATGGCGCATGAAGCTCGTGGATGAAGACTCCGATGGGTACTTGCGCGCGAGTAGAACCAAGCTTCGACAGGACGTCCGCTGCAACGTTGTTGTCGCGGATGACGTGGTAGAACTCGAGACCATAGAATTTGTTCTCGAGCTTGCGGACTTCAAGACAGTAGGCGTCCATGTTCTCCTTGTTGCGATCCCAAGACTTGTTGACTTGGTTGATGACCACTGCGGAGTCGCCGTAGACTAGTAGTCGCTTGATGCCCAATGAGATTGCGAGGCGGAGCCCGTGCAGTAGGGCCTCGTACTCGGCTTCATTGTTTGAGACCTTCCAGAAGATCTGCAGGACGTACTTGAGTTGTTCGCCCTTTGGAGAAATCAGGAGCACTCCTGCACCTGCGCCTTCGAGCTTGAGTGAGCCGTCGAAGTACATCACCCAGTGCTCTGGTCGCTCTGTAGGAGTTGGTAGCCGATTCTCCCGCCACTCTGCCATGAAGTCGACTAGTGCTTGAGACTTGAT
Source organism: Cenchrus fungigraminus (assembly GCA_036936925.1). Classification (NCBI taxonomy): domain Eukaryota; kingdom Viridiplantae; phylum Streptophyta; class Magnoliopsida; order Poales; family Poaceae; genus Cenchrus; species Cenchrus fungigraminus. The sequence goes on along the minus strand of CM072774.1, from coordinate 94,999,012 downwards.
AGCTATGCGTGGCCTGATGTCGATGTTGAGGGCGCCAAGTTCGACCGCCCATTTAGAGATTCTTCCAGTAGCATCTGGATTGCGAAGTATGTCGCCGAGCGGATAGTCGGTGATGACAACAATCGAGTACTCCTGGAAGTAGTGTCGTAGCTTCCGCGAGGTGATGAGTACTGCGTAGAGTAGCTTCTGGACCGGCTGGTACCGTGCTTTGGACTCTGACAGAACCTCGCTGATGAAGTAGACTGGTCGCTAGACTGGGTAGGCGTGGCCTTCTTCCTGCCGCTCTACAACGATGGCAGTACTGACCACGTGAGTAGTCGCAGCGAGGTAGAGCAGCAGCTGCTCCTTTTTGCGAGGAGCTGTGAGGACCGGTGGCTTGGACAAGAAGTCTTTGAGCTGCGTCAGAGCTTGATCAGCCTCCGCGGTCCACACGAACTTCTCTTGGTGCTTGAGTAGTTTGAAGAAGGGTAGTCCCCGTTCTCCGAGCTTCAAGAAGAATCTATTTAGCACCGCCATGCACCCAGTCAGCTTCTGGACATCCTTGATGCAGGTTGGAGCTTTCATATTGGTGATGGCGGAGATCTTCTCGGGATTGGCTTCGATGCCGCGATGGCTGATGATGAAGCCGAGTAGTTTCCCAGATACTACGCCGAAGACGCACTTGTTGGGATTGAGCTTCCATTGGTACTCTCGCAAGAATGCGAAAGTCTCTTCAAGATCGGCGATGAGCGTGTCGGAGTTTCTGGTCTTGACGACCACGTCATCCACATAGGCTTCGACGTTCTTGTTGAGCTGCTTCTTGAAGCAGGCCTGGATAGCTCGCTGGTAAGTAGCACCGGCGTTCTTCAACCCGAACGACATTGTCGTGTAGCAGTAGGCGCCGAATGGGGTGATGAACGCGGTCTTCTCCTGATCTTCTTCCTTGATGGCGATCTGGTGGTAGCCGGAGTAGCAATCGAGGAAGCAGAGCAGGTCGCAGCCCGCCGTGGAGTCGATGACTTGATCAATCCGTGGCAACCCGAAAGGGTCCTTGGGGCAATGCTTGTTGAGGTCGGTGTAGTCGACGCACATCCTTCACTCGTTTGTGTTCTTCTTGCGGATGAGGACGGGGTTGGCAAGCCACTCAGGATGGAAAACTTCTCGAATGAAGCCAGCCGCGAGTAGTTTGGCAAGTTCCTTCTTGATGGCATCCCGTCGGTCGTCGGCAAAACGGCGGAGGTGTTGTCGCTTGGGGGTAGCTTTAGGGTCGACGTTGAGTGAGTGCTCGATCAGCCTCCTAGGCACACCTGGCATGTCCGCTGGCTTCCACGCGAAGATGTCTCGGTTAGCCCGAAGAAAGCTGACGAGTGCGTCTTCCTATTTCGGGTCGAGGCCCACCCCGATCATGGTAGTCTTGCTGCTGTCACCCATCCCGAGGTCGATGGCCTTCACCTGTACTTCCTATGTTGTCTGAGGCTTGTTTGCGGTGTCGGTCTTCTCAGGTACCTCGAGTTCTGTTGGGGCGAGCTTCTTGGACGCAGCAAGGATCTCCATCATTGCGTTGGGTACTTGATTTGTCGCTGCGAGCTCCACGGCTTCGGTGTCGCAGTCGAAAGAAATCTTCAAGTCCCCTTGCAGTGTGAGTACTCCGGCAGGACTTGGCATTTTGAGTACCAAGTAGGTGTAGTGAGGCACCGCCATGAACTTGGTGATGGCTGGTCTGCCGAGGATGGCATGGTAGGAGGTCTCAAAGTCCGCAACCTCGAACTTAATGTACTCGGTGCGGTAGTTCTCCCTTGAGTCTCCGAAGGTAACTGGCAGGACCACTGAGCCTAGTGGTATAGCCGCGTTACCGGGAATGATGCCGTAGAAGGGTGACGCGCTCTTGGTGAGCATGTCGGTGATGTCGAGCTTCATCTTCTTCAAGGTCTTGGTGAAGAGGACATTGAGTCTGCTCCCGCCGTCGATGAGTACCTTGTTGAGTCTGGAGCCCGCGACTACTGGTTTCAGGACGAGTGGGAAACGTCCTGGCTCAGAGAAGCTTGTCCATTGATCCGCACAGGAGAAGGTGATTGGTACCTCCGACCACCTTAGAGGTGTCGGCACCGCTGGTTCAATGCTTAAGACTCCTCGTCGAGTGAGCTTTTGAGATCGTCTGGTGGGTAGTCCGCCGAAGAGGACATTCACCGTCTTGTCGGGTTCTTGGAAGTCGTCATTGCCTTCGTCGACTTTCTTTTTGCCCTTCTTGTCGTGAGGAGGCCGTGGCTCGGGAATATCCTTGAGTGCTCGCCGGAGCTGGTAGCACTGATCGGTTGTATGATTGCCATCCAGATGCCACGGGCACTTCTCTTTGAGCAAGTCTCTGAAGCTGCCGCAGGTCTTTTTGGAGTTGTCCTTCACAGGGCGCTGTATAGCCGCGACTGTGTTGTCTGGCTCGCGCTTGCGGTTAGGACCCGAGTAGTTGTTGTTGTTGCAACCCCCTTGATCCTTGTTGTTGTTATTGCCGCCCGTGTTGTTTTTGCTCTTGCCGCGAATGGAGTCGTACTTGGTGTTCGCCTTGTCCTCTTCGTCGGCCCATGATGTGATCATGTCCTTGAGCTTGGTGATGGAACTCGGGCGGCGGCGACCGAAGTCTTCGAAGGTGCGACGGTGATAGAGCCCGTCTTGGAAGAGGTCGATGACTTCTTTGTCGGTGACGTCGACTACGGTCGCGCGCTTGTCGAAGAAGTGACGCATGTACTGGCGGAGCGTCTCACATTGTTCCTGCTTGACCATCGCCAAGTCCATGCGGGTACCTGAGCGCCCCATGGCGCCCGCGAAGTTGCTGGTGAACTGAGCCTTCAGCTGGTCCCACTCGTCGATCGAGTTCTTTGCGAGTGACTCGAGCCATGTGAGTGGGGCTTGATCCAGACAGAAGGGAAAGAAGAGGCACTTTGCGTCGTTGTTTGCACCAGCGTTTTCGATGGCCAGGGCATAGCACCTGAGCCACTGAACTGGGTCTTGCTTCGCGTCATACTTGGTGATCCTGAGAGGTTTGAAATTCTCAGGAAGGAGCAGGTTGCGAAGTCGTGCAAAGTAGGCAGGGAAGCTGTCGCTGTCGCTTGCTTCAGTAGCCTTCTTGCGGCGGATCTCGTCGATCCTGTGGCGAGCGTCATAACCGCCGCGTGTGTTGCCGGTGGCATGGCTATTCGCGTGGCCTCCGCCTCCGCGATCGCCGCCGCCACCAGCTCTTCTGCCGGCGCCATGGGATGAACTTCCGCTGCTGCTGCCGCCACCGCCGCCGCTGCCGCGACTACCGTCAGCGCCCGCCTGGCTGTTGCCACCCTGTGAGGGTCCTCCCGCCAAGGCTCTAGAGCGGTTAGGATTTGGCTGTTGTTCGCCACGAACACGGTTGCGTCCGCCGTCTGCAGGGCTGCGACTAGTGGCTTTGTGGTTTTCAGTGGGGGGAACTGGGGTGACCCTGTTGTCGACCCGCATGAAGTAGGCGTCTTCAGCAAGCTTGGCGATGAGTTCGCCTGCACGGTGCCCCTAAGCTGTTCGTGCTATCGTAGTGATAGACATGAGGCATTGCTCAGGGGTGGTATGCACCCGGTTTTCGACTTGATCCAGAGCCTCGGTGCGGTTCCGGATGGCAAAAGCTTCTTGGAGCCGCCTGCGCCGATCAGCTCGTCTTCTGTTGCGCTCGCACCGAGCGTTCTTGGCCTCAGTAGTCTCATCTGGGTGAGAGCCAGGTGTGGTTCGAGGACCGGTGGATGGTCGCTTCCTGGTGTGATGAGTGATTGACAACGTGGTGTGGACTGATTCTTGGCTAAGTATTGCAGGTGCAGGTTGCGGCTTGACTGGTGCAGGTGCAGGTGAAGAACAAGCGTGAAAGGTCGTTGCCGGTGAGGCCTCCAGGTGTGGAGAAGACAAGTAGGCTTGGTTCGAGGGACCCGGTGGCCAGCGGGGTCAAGTGCGGGCCGCATGGTGGCAAGAACGGCAAGATGAAGTCATGGACGGTTTCTTGGTTGAGCCTCAAAACCAAGGTCGAGCCGGGACTACGTGGGAGCCGAATCATGAGTGGTGATTGGCGGAGGCTACACCGAGTTCGCGGGGTTTCCGGTGGTTCACCAGAAAATCACTGGGTTCCTTGGTTGATCCACAAAGCCAAGACCGAAGAACCGAAGACGGAGGTGCAGCAGCTCCAGACCGGTCTGACCGGTGGGTCTGATCGGTGGGTACCGGTCTGACCGGTGAGGAGCACCGGTCTGACCGGTGTGCGACGACACAGTCCGGAATCTTCGAAGCGGAGGACACGCGTCGGGATCGCAAGGCTTGCGTCGAGGCTAAGCAAGTTTGCGGTCGCTGGGCATCCGTCCGATGGTGCGAAGACAAAGACTTCCAATTTCGCCCTCGAGGGGCATGTATCCCTAGTTAGCTAGTAAGGGTATTTTCGTCTTTCGGTTGCCTCCATATAACCCAAGTGGTGAGAGGATGGCAGCCATCTCTTGGAACCCTAGCTCATTTGGTTTTCCTATTTTCCTTCCTATTTTCTTAGGATTTTCGTAGGACTAGCTTGAGAGCTTCATGGTGAGATCTTGTGAGAGGGAAGGATGATCGGGCGGCAAGCTAGACCTTGTATGAACCTCTTTGGTATGTATAGATGATTCGGCGTGGTTCCTCAAGGCTTGCTTGTGTCTTTCCCGTTTCTCCTTTTTGGTGATTTTCGGAGCCCTTTCTTGGCGATTTTCTTGGAGCGATTTCGAGGCCTTTCTCTTTGGGATTTGGTGGGGGATGTATGCATGAACCCTTCATGGTTCTTTTCCCTTTGATTCCCCTTCCAAATCCGTGAGCAAAGGGGCTCGATTTTGGGGTTTTCGTGGCTCTAGGGTTAGAGGCGTTCTTGGTGGGATTTCTTCGATTCCTCTTGATTTGACAAGTTTTGGTGGACCAAATCTTGGCTATGGAGTACCCATGAGGTGTTCCTACTATCCCCAAAGTCTTGTGCAAAACCGTGGAGCGAATCGGGAGATCGGGAGTTGGATTTGGAGGAGTTGACTCGCGGGCGCTGTTCATCCCGAGCTGCCCAGGCACGACCGGTCTGACCGGTGCTCTTGACCGGTCTGACCGGTGCTAGCCCTTGGTGGGTTTTTGTCTCGGGGAATAGCCTTGTCCCGTGGTCCTGCTGATCAGTTCTTGGCGTGTTTGGAGTTGTTTTGCTAGGTTTTGTGAGGGGTTCTTCTTCCTCACAGGTTGTGTTTCGTGGTGGTTTTTGTTCCAGGGCCTAGAGGAGTCACTGAGGCTTCCTGGAACGTTTGCTGTGCGGCTGCTGTAGCCACCGGCCTGACCGGCTCTGTCCACCGGTCTGACCGGTGTCACCGGTCTGACCGGCGCAGGCCATCGGTGTGACCGGTGTAGCACAGGCAACAAGCCGTGCAAGTTTCCACTGTGTGGTTTGGTGAGTTTTGGCTCGGAAGGTTGAGTGTTGGTTCCTGGGACCAGTAGCACTCCAGTGGCTGCGTGGTCTTGGCCAACTTGGGTAGTTGGGTCGGAGACGTGAGTTGGAAGCCGTGTTCGTCTTGTTGGAGTTCTCATCTCCTTCGAGAAGAATTTTTATCGGCTCCCATTCACTCCCCCCCTCTCTGGTTCGCCTAATCAGTCATTCATGGGGGTGCATTGGCTGATTCCTCTTCAGCTGAGATGTCGTCGAGGTAGCGATCGGGCCGGCTTCCTGAGGTTCCAGTAGCAAAGTTTGAATACCAAAGTTGTAGACCTAGGTTTTGATCAACCGTTTGAGCATGAACTGCTGGCAAAGTTGTTGTCTTTCATGGCGCCGATGAATAGTGAATACTGAGTTTGACTGAGATTTTCACCAATTTCCACTCAAAATCTCAAATGCCGTCAATTATGAAAAGTGTGTCCCTCGAAAAGACGAACAACTTTTATATTGGCCGATTTTGAAGTGTTTAAGTGAAAATTTGAGAACGCAGCAAAAGTTCTAGGCAAGGCATTAGGATCCAAGGGTTTGACTAGGGTTTTGACCCTAACTTTGACCAAGGTTTGACCATAAGTGTGTGTTGACTTGATTAAGAAGGTCATTAGTGATTGTTGACCAGGTTTTCGAGGAGATGACCCAGGTTGCCCAAAGTTTGACCAATGTCAACAATGTTTGACTCTTTTGATTCGGTCATTAGCACTAATGATACTAATTAAAAACCTGGGGCATCACAGCCTACCCCCCTTAAAAAGAATCTCGTCCCGAGATTCGAAAGTAAAAGACGAAAGTAGGGAGGTGTGCTCGGATAGAGTCGTTACCCATGAAATTAAGCTGGCCTTGCTTCACTTGAAAGATCGGCTTCTTGCCGTGATTGCCTTTAGCTGCTCCGGGGTTCTGATTCTGCTGCTGGGGCATGTGCTGCTTAGGGTTCGGGCACTCATTTGCATAATGCCCGGGCTGTCTACAGTTGTAGCAAATGCGGGGCGGAAGTTCCTTAAGCTTGGAAACTTGTTGTTGCTCCTTCCGGTACTGGAAATTTCCCAAAGGCTTATCCTGTGAAGAGGTCACTCTCCAGTGCCCAGATGACGAGGATTGCGAAGACCCATGAGTTTTCTTCTTGACAAAGTGGAACTTCTTGCTCGATCCACTTCCCGAAGTGAAATCAGCTTGTCGCTTCCTATCTTTTTGTGCTTTCTTCATGGCATCCTCCTGAGAGATAGCTTTGTTTACCAACTCATGATAACTGTTGGGCTCTACCAGATTTAGCCTTTCATATAAGTCACCATTAAGACCATCACGGAAATGTTCCATCTTCTTGTCATCGGTGTCCACGTGATGTCTACTGGCAGAGACTGTTGAACTTCTGTGCATATTGATACACAGTATCAACTCCCTGCTTAAGAGCCAACAACTCTTTCATCTTTCTATCCATGAGTCCTTTAGGGATATGGTGGTCCTTGAAAGCTTGCTTGAATTCAGCCCAAGTGACTTCGTGTCCAGCAGGTTGCATGGACTTGAAATGCTCCCACCACATCAGAGCTTCACCCCGAAGCTGCAAGGTCGCAAAGTTGGCCTTACGCTCCTCAGAGCAAGGCAGGGTAAATGCAGAAAATTTGGCCTCTATGGCCCTGACCCATGCATCAGCTTCAAGCGGTTCTTCTGCCTTAGTGAACGTTGGGGGCTTCATACCAATAAACTGGGCGTAGGTGGTGACCGTATGCGGTCCATCCTGGTTAGCCCCATGCGGAGGTCTCTGTTGCAACTGTTGCAGCTGTTGGGCCATCTGCTGCTGCGTCTGTAGGATCTGACGCAACACTTCGGTTTGCGTTGCCATGAATGCCTCTGCCGGTGTCATGGGCGGTGGCGGCGGTGGGTCACCACTACCCGACGCACCAAAACTATTGGGAGTACTGCGTGTCGGTCCGACCATCTGAAAAATTGAGTTTTCATTAAACACACATTCATAAGCTTGCTCATAAAATTAACAAGTAGAATATGCACGACGAAAACTCATTTATGGTAAGTTTTGCGAAACCGGACAGCACAGCGGTCATAAGCATAAAATTCATAAATCTCTGCTCATGTACCAAAAAATTCTCATTTTTGGTTAGTAGGCGTAGGATTTCATAAGCTCCAAGGTTGGTATTCAACTCCGAGGCAAACTCCGAAGTTAACATGCCTGAAAAGTTCCATCACCGAGGTTCTGTCTAGCTGGTTGGACAGCGAGTAGTGTTCCACTAAAAATTTTGTAACTCCTGGTAGGAACATGCAAAAATGCTGAAATTTGGTGAACACGATCGTCATAAAATTCTGGACAAGTTTGGTACTCATCATGGAACTCAGATCTGACCACAACTAGCGGAATTAATTCCTTTACAAAGATCACTGCAGGAAGATGTTCAACCAAAGCATTACATCGATGAAAGGTTTCGAGATCACCATAGTAATACATGGGGGTCACAAATGCAGACTAGCTGCACAAAAGAAAACTCCTAGTTCAGCCTACCACAACAACCAACCAAAAAGCGGCTGCACACACTAGGGGATTCCTTCCTACTACCACACTCGTACAACTCCTTACTTTTATTACAAGCATACCACTTCCAACTAGATGACAAGCTAGTTTTGGTTCAATCCCTACTGGTTTGGTCTTCCTCAACCGAAGAAAAGCTACGGTGAAGCAGGTCCAGACTCTACTCCAGATTCTCCTTGAATTTCCTCGGCATCTTCTTCTTCTTCTGGTCTGGGAATGACAGCTTCCGGAGGTGGAGCTGCTATTGCTTCTAGTTGATTCTCTAGTTCAAACATATATTGGTCATTATGCTCTAAAATGAAATTCTACTCATGAATAACTTCACTCAATTCTCGTATCTTTGCCGTATCCTTGCGTCTTCCCTTCTTGAGATTGGCTATCATTGCTCGGGCTTCCTTCAACACTTGAGCGGTGTTTTCCACTTCTTTAACTCGTTGCCTATAGATTTGGCGTCTATAGAACGCACTTTCTCCCACCATCAGTTGATATGAGTCCAACATAGCTTTGGAGAAGCGGACTGAGGTAACAAGGTCAAGACTATAGGGTGAGTTGCCCTGAGCTGAGAGAAAAGCTTCGCGTTCGACCCATGGTCCAGTGTGTCGCTCAGGTAAAGGAATCACTTTGGCTGCAGTGCCAGCTACTGAGTCAGGAAGCTTCCCACAAAAAGTTGTGAGCGCTTCAAGAGCAGCCTTCTGCACAGTGTCAGCCAGATTCAACCCTTGTGCCTTACTCTCCCATGCTTCCCAAGCAGGATTTGTCGGGCACACGGGGACTTTCACCTTCACTTCACAACGAAGGAGCTGGCCTGTGGTCATGACCTCACGTGTCGAGTACTCTGGATACGCGGTGTGCCCAAAGTCCTTCAGGGTGTCCCACAAGAGCACAGGGAATCCACCCTCCTCGAGGCAGTTCACGGGAGTCCATGCTTCCACATCAGCCGACGCAGATCCAATGTTGTCCATCTGGACATAACGACAAAAGTGAGAACCATACAGATGTGAGTGTACAAGGGTAGATTCGGTCAACGACAAATAGAATAAGTGGTTAAGAAACGGGGTAGCCATTGGTACGAACATACAACTTGGCAAAGTCCTGGAAGTTGTGAACAAAAATTCATAACTTAAAAACCAGAGCTCCAAAAATTCCCAAATTTGACCACCAACTCAGCAAGGTTATGAGGCACCTTTTTGGTATACAAGGGTGGAGCTAGCAAGATAAGGAAGGTACTTCAACTTAAGCAAAGTTCAGAGTGGATTTCCAGGAAAAACAGCATGACATAGGATCACTAAACCGAGTATAACTTGAGATATACAGAAGCTACGATTGTGAATTTTTGCGAGCAAAAACTACATTAGATATGGAGAAACTTTGGTAGAGATCATCTAGTTAAATTAATTCTTGGACAGGGTGCAAAAATCAGGCAAACAGCTGCATTGGAATTTTGGGACAGCAACACAACTACACATGAGAGGCTATGCAAAGAAATCACACCCTAGCAAAATTTTACCTTAGAGAGCACACAAAACATGTATAGGGTTCAGTTTTAAGTTTCCACGATTTTTAACATGATGCATGACGTCCTATTCGTCCTCACAAGGCAATCACGCCAAAAATCGAAGTTAGTGCCGGTGGCAAGGCATATACGTGTTTCTCCCTATAATAACTAGTCGAGAACTAGTCAATGATCACTTAGCGACTAACGAAACGTGGTTAGTGTACCTGCAGAAGATCACAGAACACATCGAACCTTTCGTGCCAGCACTCACGAAAGCGTCCACATACATTACCGTTCACTATAGAAACGGCATCCATGCGTTTATCGCTGCATGGACAGCGTCCAACCTCAGACACTCTCCGTTTGAATGGAGTGCATCCTTGCCTCGCATATTCATAATGCGGAACGTCCACGTATGGCAAAACGTGGCGAGACACAGACGCGACGTGGGTTCCCATTAGAATAGGTCCCATCCATCCCTCACATGACTCTCATGTGGTACCACCACGTATGGCAAAACGTGATGAGACGCAGACACGGCGTGGGTTCCCATTAGAATAGGTCCCATCCATCCCTCACAGGACTTTCCTGTGGCACCACCACATATGGCAAAACGTGATGAACTAGTATGGTTGTGCAAGAAGTAAATTCTGACCAGAATAAAATGTGCTGGGAGTTAGCAAATAAACCATAGATTTGTAAGGCACCTGAAAGAACCCAAAAATTTCCCTCTAGGGCCTCTCAGTCTATATCCATCCTTAACGGACCAACGTATTTTGCAAATCCAAACAATCTTGGCAAGTTTTATTCAAAAACATGTGATTAAGATTGTTAATTAAACTCTGGTGTATATAATCGCTCTGATGCCAGCTGTGACAACCCGCCCAAGAAAATACCGTACTATTGCCTAAACCAATCCACTTTGGCCATTAAGCGACAGTAAAGTATCATCCCGTCGTAAGTTGCCGGATCAAAGCCCGGTAAATCACTTGGATATCACACAGAGGATCGAACATATGCATTAAAACTCACATGAAGGCGAGTCCAGAGTACAAACACAAACAAATCCAATTCTGCCTCGAAGGGTTAATTATTACAAACCATGATTCCAGGCATGATAAGTAAAGGTTCAGAGTTGTAAAACAACAGAAAATTAAACTACGATACAGTAGACATCACGGGAGGCCATTCGTGGTGCCATTACTCGTCGTCATCCACCCATTCCAGCTCCCAGCCGGGTGGAATTTCACCAGGCCAAACAACACCTGCAATAACATTTATAAAGCAAGGCTGAGTATATACTCAGCAAGACTTAACCGTCGGGTGATAACTACAACACCAAACTCTAGACATGAGAGGCTTTTTGGCCGGTGGAGTTCTTTTGCTGAAAAGCAACAAAGAGTATGTCCTTACTTTCAATATTTTAGCTCAAATTCTAGTTGATTACCATTTCTAAGTGAGCCAACTATTACAATCAAGAATTGTACAATACAATTAATCCACGCAGTAATATTCACAAAGTTCCATCATTAAGAGATATCATGGACAGTTGATTAAGCAGTCTCAGATAATGGTGAGAGGCCGACAATCGATTGATTAAAAACCTTGCAAGGTAGACCTAAACACATGGTAGGGTGCCCTCACACTGGACAACCACCAGGCGGTTCCCAAAAATCCTCGGCTTGGGATCGAATCTTACAGTCCCGGGTACAAGGCTATCTGGCATGCCCCACACAGTACATCCAGTCTCACACATGTACCCACCTCCCGGTTGCAAATCGGGCAGGTGAATACTCAAGATTAGTAATAGTAATGATGAGGGCATGGCATCCAAGCATATGTCCATGATTGGCACATGGAATGATGAAGACGGAGTCCAGCAAGGATGTCCAAATCAAGACAGAGGTCCGAGTCTAATTCGGTTCGAGTCCCCAAGGTGGAGACCCAAAATAACTCAAGTTCGAGTACGTCTCGGAGTTCAGGAGCAGCCCATAAAGTTTTGGTCGCCCCGACCACATACGAAGTCCGTTTTGGACGTTCTACATATAGATGGAAAGCTAAGGAGATAAACTTTCCAATGGAACCGGTCTCATGCCAAAATTCCATCGGAGTCAACGGGAATCATCAAAAGAAGTGGACGTCCAGAATCTGCCAGGGCGCTGCGCCAATACCTTTTGGGCTGTTGGCCCAACAGGAGGCCCATGTGGGCCTAGGGTACTGTTCACGTGCCGCCCCTCGTGGCCGCCAGGGGCTGCGCCTCCTATTTAGATAGACCCCTCATTTATTTTCAGACTTGAGTTTGTTTTACAAGTTAGCTTTAGCTACAACCGAACAGCCGCATAGCGCTGCCTTCGTGTATTGCAGACTCCACCTTCGAGTGATAGTAAGATTGCTCGCCTCTTTTTCTTGTTCGTTCTTCGATTGCGTGCAGGAAACGATCTTCGTGATCAGGCTGACTTTGCACCGGCAAGGTTGGTAACCATCGGGAGTTGGTTCAGCGATTGCATTGGCGCTTCGAGTTTGCTCGTCCTAGTCGGATCGTGAGGGTCAACAACCACCAAATCGGATTTATCTCCACTCACCGAAAGATCGGGCACTCCCCCTCTATCAAGTGGTATCAGCTTTCCAGGTTGATCGGTGAGTTTATCGAGTGTTTTTTTTAATTCCTATAGTCCACAAAAACCAAACAAAAATTTGTTCTAGGTTAGATCCTTGTCCCAGCAACCCTTTTTAGCCTCGCACTTTCATTCAATAATCTGCCTTGTTGAGTTTGTGTGCTTACTTCGTTCAATTGTTGCTGGTTACTTGTGTTTCAGTGTTTTTCTTTCATCTAAACACTAGTCGCCACGTCTAGTTCCGCTGCTCACCAAAACCATCACGCACCAGGAAGAAAAAAAAACCCTTCCTCACGCCGCAAACCCTCCCTCGCGCCGGCCCTACACGCGGCTCGTGGGAAACGCACACCGGCCCCCTCCCACCATTTTCCCCCCACGCCGAAACCCATCGCGACTCGGACTTCTGGCCGCATCCCCCTCGCGGTGCATCTTTTTCTGGCGACGTGATTGGCAGGCAAAAAAAAAAGAAAAAAAAAGGAAAGCAAAGTCCACGAGTCAAACTCCCATCGCACCGAACCGGTTGCGCCCGGTGGTAGTGCCGCGTTCCCCCCACGTGATCGCCCCTCCCTTTCGTGTGTGCTGGCAAGTCAAAAGAAAAGAAAAAAAAGAGAGAGTCAAAAAAACAAAGGAACACGAGCATCCGTGACCCCCACGTCGCGGCCTGCCCGACTTTTGCGCGCCGGCATCTCCGTGCGATTCCTCCCATCTGCATGGTTTCTTTTGGCAGGTTATAAAAAAATAAAGACAAGGAGCTATAAAAAAAGGACAAAAAAATGAGAAAGAAAAAAAAAAGCAAAGTCCAAAGGAGACGGACTCTCGGTTCGGTGGAATTTTTTCCACCGAGCCCTCACACGTGCGCGCCATTACCCCCCAGGGTTGCGCTCTACCGTGACGCGAGGCGTCCTTCTACGCAGCACCCCCACCTCTTCTCGCGGTGTTCCCTCCTGCTAGTGCCGTAAAAAAAAGCAGTGATTTGTTGCGCTCTCTTCACCTTTGCCACATTCCTTGCTTCTGTCTTTTCGATTTCACATGTTGCCAGCAGCATTTGTTCGTGTTTAGCACTATTATTCAACTTTGCATCTATTGTTTGATTGTGCTAATCCTTGCTTTGAGTGCAGCCTACCCAGAACTCCACATATTTCTACGACGAGCAGATTTTGTTTCTCCAGGCAATCGCTCCTCCAATCTTTCACAGATTCCACCGGTTGGTTGCAGGTCGCCCCTGTGTGCGTGGTAAGAACGGATAAGAATTTGATAATAGCACTAGTTTGAGCGTCTTGTGAGCCGTTACACCCCTGTTTTGTCGTCGATTTTGTTTTGTGTTTGCGCTAACTATGGCAGAAGACGTCGACAAGAAGGATGAACAGCCGCAGGCCACTAAGACCAAGCTCGACACCATTGTGTCACACCTCGATGCAATGAAAATGTTGATCACAAGTTTACAAAAGGAGATGGATGCTGGAGACTTCAGTGGACGCGCCCGTCATGCGTGCAACCATGGTGGTAATGATTCTTTTGCTAAGCTTCCATTTAAAATTCCATCTTATAATGGCAAATATGATCCTGCTGCATATCTTGATTGGGAATTAGAGGTTGAACAACATTTTTCATGCCATGATATTCCTGCAAGTGCACAAGTTAAGACTGCTATTAGTGCATTTACTGATTTAGCTTTATTTTGGTGGCATCATGAATATAAACAAAAACACCCCACCACCTGGGCACAATTAAAAGCTGCTATGAGACGTCGTTTTGTACCTTCATATTATACACGAGATTTGCTTAATAAGATGCAGCGGTTCCAGCAAGGTCAACAGTCTGTTGCAGAATATTACCAGGAGCTGCAAAAAGGTATGATTCGTTGTGGTCTGGTTGAGGGGGATGACGCTGTAATGGCACATTTTCGTGGTGGCTTGAACCGTGAAATTCAGGATATACTTGTTTATAAGCAATATGCAGATATGGCTACTTTATTTGAGCATGCTTGCAAAGCTGAACATGAAGTGCAGGGACGTCGCTCGAAGCAATATTCTAACTCTTTTGCAGGACAAAGCTCGACATCCAGCTCAGCGCCCGCTCTCCCAGCGCCATCCACTCCCACCACTATAGCACTCGAGAGCCCAGCGCCATCCACACCCACCACTACACCATTCGAGAGGACGACCAAACCTGCAGGCGTATCCTCCTTTGAAGGTGAGATTTATGTTAATGTGTTGAATTTTTCCACACCTCATGCTATCATAGAGCAATTGTTAGTGGACCCTATTCTTGATTTCTCTTTGTCACGTGATGTTTTACTTAATGTTCCTTGTGATAAAGATGATTTGTCTGACAATAGTTCGGTTGTACATGTTTTAAAATCACATACTCGTCCTAAAATTAAACATGTCATTCATATTGCCAACACGACCGATGAGCGTCAACTGCAGTGTTCTATACATACTTTGGGTTACATTGAATTTGACATTTTGTGTAATCTCGATTGTTTGGAAGAGCAACTTTTAAAATATGCTGATTTGATATGTTTTTCGAGACACACATACCATGCTATTGGCACATATAACAACAAAGGTCAATATATGATATATCGAGTGTACATTTGTGAAAATCTGAATTATCCTTTTGTTGTGCAAAATTTTGATCCACTAGAGGGCAGCTATACTATAAATATTAATCCACGTTGCTCTAGTGATGTTTTCACGAAACAAGTCTACTTCCAAGAAGGGGAGCCTTGCTGGTTGCTACCTATGCCTGCTTCGTCTTTTGTTGGTACTAATCTTGTGCAGGATAGTGTTGACAAACATCGTGTGTCATCCGATCCAGAAGCCTACATGACTATGCAAGATCACACATTCGTTAATTGCAAACATGGTGACATCTCTCCTCTCAATACTTTTGGTTTCCTTTGTTCTCGCAACCCCGTTCTCCTTTGTGTTGTGCAGGATCGGTTTCAAGTACAATCGACGCCGAGGACGGCTTTTCGTCAAGAAGGGGAGGATGATGAGGGCATGGCATCCAAGCATATGTCCATGATTGGCACATGGAATGATGAAGACGGAGTCCAGCAAGGATGTCCAAATCAAAACAGAGGTCCGAGGCTAATTCGGTTCGAGTCCCCAAGGTGGAGACCCAAAATAACTCAAGTTCGAGTACGTCTCGGAGTTCAGGAGCAGCCCATAATGTTTTGGTCGCCCCGACCACATACGGAGTCCGTTTTGGACGTTCTACATATGGATGGAAAGCTAAGGAGATAAACTTTCCAATGGCACCGGTCTCATGCCAAAATTCCATCGGAGTCAACGGGAATCATCGAAAGAAGTGGACGTCCAGAATCTGCCAGGGCGCTGCGCCAATACCTTTTGGGCTGTTGGCCCAACAGGAGGCCCATGTGGGCCTAGGGTACTGTTCATGTGCCGCCCCTCGTGGCCGCCAGGGGCTGCGCCTCCTATTTAGATAGATCCCTCGTTTATTTTCAGACTTGAGTTTGTTTTACAAGTTAGCTTTAGCTACAACCGAACAGCCGCATAGCGCTGCCTTTGTGTATTGCAGACTCCACCTTCGAGTGATAGTAAGATTGCTCGCCTCTTTTTCTTGTTCGTTCTTCGATTGCGTGCAGGAAATGATCTTCGTGATCAGGCTGACTTTGCACCGGCAAGGTTGGTAACCATCGGGAGTTGGTTCAGCGATTGCATTGGCGCTTCGAGTTTGCTCGTCCTAGTCGGATCGTGAGGGTCAACAACCACCAAATCGGATTTATCTCCACTCACCGAAAGATCGGGCACTCCCCCTCTATCAAGTAAGATCCCGCACGTCTCATTAAGGTACTAGGCTTACCGATCCCATTCCCGACAAGTGCTTAGTACGTTCAAAAGCTTAGCCCACGAAAGCCACTGGACCGGAGCCCAAATCCCATGCTCTTACCACATGAGCAATCCATTTATAAAGATCTTATGATTCCAACATAAGAACCTATTCTCGCGAGTGACGAACATCACTCGACTTGTACCGGTCCTATAGCATAGCAGCTATCGACCTAGCATACTAGTGAAAGAGCATAGGTACCTAGGGTTCATGCATCCAGGGTTTCACTTCAACTCCTGAAACGTAAATGCACAAACATAGCAAAGGTAATTGCATGATTTTAAAAAGACAGGGTTAATGATCCGGGGCTTGCCTTCACTGGCAAGGTTGGCCTTGGGCCCTTCTGGACTTTGGTCCAGGTCCTGAGCTACGTCCACGTATTGCAGCTCACCGTCAGCACCTTCGTCTCCTCCTTCCGTCACGAGCGTATAGCTACCGTCGGGAAGATCTACACGAGGATGCAAATGCAAGATTTAATTGACGGTTTTGATTTAATTACTTATAAAACAACACATGACAACCATGGGGTGCATGGTTGACCGCATTCACCTAGATAAACATACATTCAGCATACTCTTCCAATAAAGGAACAATATGGGGTTCTTTATTAATTATTCTTTTTGATAGTGACTGTGTACATATTTATGTAAATACATTAATTTAATTTCACAAACAGCACGGGGGTGGTGACACTTAGCTCCTTAGCATGATTTACATCACATACATAGGGTCATTGAGTGTGGATGTGGTGATTTTCCAATTTCACTTTAATATTAAGCTTAATTGGCTTCCATTGTTTTTATCCATAAAGAAATTCCTAAAATTCAGTGAGTGGTGTTTCTGAAGCTCTATACACCTACACAAAGCCACTGCACAAGATTTCACATTTACATGGGCTATAAATTAAATATATCATAAAAGACAAAATCTAGCTACCAAAATAAGATAAATGCATATAAAAAATAAATACACAACAATTAGCTTCCAACTTTCTCCCACTGGTTCTCTGACTCAAATCAAGTCTAGGCAATCAACAAACACATCAAGACCTACTCTAGATCTTGAGCTATGCATTTACATTGAAAACCAAGAATATTTCATGATTAAATAATTCTGGCAGATATAAAATCATAATTAATTCACCAGAGGTGAATTTACTCATAAAAAGATCACATGCAGAAGTTGAGCACAAAAATCTATTTATTGTTAGCTACAAAAATTATTTTGGCACATCCATCATAAATACAAAACAATTCATAATAAAAGATCTACACAGTAACTTTCTGCAATTTTTGGTACAGAACCTAGACATGACACAGCTCACAACATATCCAAAATTCAACTTGAGATCACATGAGGATTTTGAACTACAGCAGATCTAGGTTTAACTGATTTCTATTTTTCATGCAAAAACTATCACTCAAAAGTATAGTCATGCTTTACAAAAGTTGTAGGGTCATTCACAAAGAAACCAACAAAATTGGTTTTGCATTTTTCTGATTATCTACAATTTTCTACGGATTTTACAAGAATCAGCCAAACACCAACACTATTTAAGATTCACTTTTTCACTGAGGTCCCTGGAAGTTTTTCAGTTCTCACAGAAATGCCCTTGCTTTACACTCAGGCCCCTAGAAAGATTCACAGGCTTGCAATTGGGTCCTCAGGGACGAGGGGCGGCGCGGCCGGCGAAATTCCGGCGAGCCCTCGTCGGAGATGGCCGGGGAAGGGGTGGAGCGTGACTAGGAGCTCACCGCGGGTTGATTGGAGGCGGTGGACGGGTCGGGGAGGTCGCCGGCTACGGTGTGCGGCGGCGCCAGGCAGAGGCGGGTGCTGCGGCTTATAGTCCGACGAGGAGCGAAGCGATGCAGGGCAATGCGCGAGTGCTAGAGCTCAAACATGCCCTAGGGGTGCGGCTCAGGTGGTTGGAAGGCGCCAGGAGCAAGCGGAGGGAGGAGCTCGAGCTCGGCGGCGCTAATGGCGGCGGCGAAGCTTGGTGTGGCGGCAGTGGTGCGGTTACGCGCGAGGAGAAGGAAAGGCCCCTTTTATAGGCGGATGCGCGCCTTCGCTGAGAAGCAAAGGAGGGGAAAGGGGGACACGGTCGGCGTCGGGGCGCGCGCGGCCTGGCCGGCGGGCGGCACGGTGAGGGCCCGGCGCGGGCGCGCAGGAGCGCGCCACGGGGCGAGCGCGCGAGCTCCCAGGCTCGCTCGGGCTGCAGGCAGCCTCGGGAGGCTCGGCCTCGGGACGCGCGGCGTCGTGGGGGACCCGGACGCCGAGGGGCGGCGGACGCCGCGTGGCGTCACGGTGCGGCGCTCTGGACGCGGTAGTGCGGCATGGGTGCAACGTTGCCGTTTTCAATCCCATTTACACAAGTTTGACCGCGTTTTTCTCCAAATTTTCAAATGAAACCCCACAAAACTTTGAATACCAAAGTTGTAGAGCATCTATAGGAGTGCAACTTTTGCAAAGGCCGGCCTAGGTTTTGATCAACCGTTTGAGCATGAACTGCTGGCAAAGTTGTTGTCTTTCATGGCGCTGGTGAATAGTGAATACTGAGTTTGACTGAGATTTTCACCAATTTCCACTCAAAATCTCAAATGCCGCCAATTATGAAAAGTGTGTCCCTCGAAAAGACGAACAACTTTTATTGTCCGATTTTGAAGTGTTTAAGTGAAAATTTGAGAACGCAGCAAAAGTTCTAGGCAAGGCATTAGGGTCCAAGGGTTTGACTAGGGTTTTGACCCTAACTTTGACCAAGGTTTGACCACAAGTGTGTGTTGACTTGATTAAGAAGGTCATTAGTGATTGTTGACCAGGTTTTCGAGGTGATGACCCAGGTTGCCCAAAGTTTGACCAATGTCAACAATGTTTGACTCTTTTGATTCGGTCATTAGCACTAATGATGCTAATTAAAAACCTGGGGCATCACAAGTTTCTTTCACACTTTTTTCTGATTTTTTTCTAACAGCGAACACAAGATAACATGCGAGGGGTGCTGAAAAATTAAAACACAGTGGGAGAACAAAGATGGTGACTAGCAACAAGATAAACACAACACACAAAGCAACAGTACCACAAAAGGGCTATGGGATTTTTTTGTGTGGCTTTTTAGTGGACTATAGGACATGAACAAAAACAATATAACAGATGAGAAAGGGTGGGAGGGTGGGTAATAACCAAAACCTACCGTGACAACGATAGCTCTGATTACCACATGATAGAGATCGTTGCAAGAAATGTCCTGGGGATGGCCCGATCTTCACGGTAGTAGGTTTCATAACAAGATAAATTGCTGCAAGCAGCGGGTAAATGCTTTATACCTGACAAAGGTTGGATGCAACCAAGCGACGGGGAGAGAGACACCGAAACCGCAAGGACTTCGACTCGATCTCCAAGCGACCGCAGAACCACAAGCCGGAACTAATCCACACAATGCGGCGTAGCCGAATGGAAGCCGTATAGCACAAAGTAGCGGACCTTAGAGAGATCTCTTCACAAGTCCTCGAAGAACAAGGAAGAACAGGGGGGTGTGCAAGGCACTCAGCAGCATCAGCTGCGACAAACCATAGGAGGCTATCAATTCATGATTATCAAAACTAAGTTCTTTGGGGTACATAGGGGGTATTTATAGTAGGAACAATACTCCTAGATGGGTGTGGGATAAGTGTGAACTGTAGCAACCACGTTGGGAGGTGGAAGGCCAATTGGTTGAAGCATTCACAAAGTGGTCTTCAGTTCACGCACGTCCTTCCAGCTTCTGTGCAGTCTTCAGTAAAATGGCCATTACTCCTAGCTCAGAAGTCGAAAAGATGTGTTGTTTGTTGGGTTGGAATGTTGACTTCAAGACACTTCCAGTGATGTATCATTTGACCCTTGTTTCTTCCCGAGATGGTACAGACTTGGGCGTGAAGTTGAAGCTTCTGTCACGTAACCTTGAGTCTTTTCTGCGTAACCCTTCTTAGCTTGGACAGCACTACGTCCTTCACGTAACCCAACGTAGAAGCCTCTTGTGTAATCCTGAGTACAAACTTAGGTATTATATGACTCTCATCAATATTATAACGTAACTCAGAGAGGAAAGCATACATCGCTTGTTGGAGTTTCTTGACATGGTTGTGCGTAACTAGCCCTTTGTTCACTTGTACTTGCATTTCCAATGCTTGTTCTTGCGTAACCAGTTGTGCACTTGATTCTTGATGCATAACCAGATGTGTACTTGGCATAACCAGCGATGCATGGTGTAACCATGGCATTTGGGTTATGCATGGCTGGGATGTCCTCATCAGAGGAGGACTGCGATTTGGCGCGAAGAGGAGGACGGGAGGGATCCATGCCGTAGATTCTAGGGATTTGGTGAGGTGGTTGTGTTGACACCTTTTTTGGCACGTGTCAAGAGGCAAGGTGAAGAGGTGCGATGGATCCATGGGAAGCCCTGGTCGTAGAAAGGGAAGAGGAATCAGCCGATTTTGGTCGGCCGATGTGGAGTCAGCCGATGATCAAGTATGTAGATTGGCCGATTGAAGGAGGAAGCAGCAAGCGAGAGTATGCCAAGGAGAGATGTGGTGGAGGTGGGTCGATGTCCTGATCGACATCGGGTACAAAATTTAGAAAGAGAGTGACTCTTGTGAGAGTCTGTTAAGTATTGGTAGTTTATTTTTCTTTAGATGCAAGTAAACATTGTCGTAATCGACTAGGAGTCCAGCTTGTTCTAGGATATAAATAGTGGCCCTGCGTAGTCGGAAAATATGTATACACCATAACAATCAAACCTCTCTTAGCCTCCGGGCAACCCTTTACAATTTTCAGCTTCTACTTCTGTTATTTACTTTTGGCAACTTCGCCACTGCATTTTTCTCTTTTCCGACATTGTCTTTTGTTGGGTATTTTAACGTATGCGAAATAAATCCGCAAGCACATGGATACCGCTGTAGCTTTCACCTTAGAGTATTCCAAGGGTATAGAATCCAAGGGAACGTGTGTGCATTAGCTTCGGTTATAATGGTCCAACGACACACCACGATATGAGGCACGAGAAGAGAGGATTCCTATGGATAGCTCTATAGATGAGATTAAAGGTCGATCTCTCAAGAACTTACTTTGGGCACCGGCTTACCCCTAATATGTCAGGCGACTCCGGTCTATGGTTCTAAGATGAACCTAAGCCTGCACTATACCCGAACGTGGAGGATTTGAAAGGATCAATAGGGTTGTCACCACCTGCAATCTACCTCTACCAATCCGTGGGATATAGGGCAAACGAAGGATCACCCTTAGCCTAGACACCACGTCTATGCTACTGATTACTACCGTAGCCTGACTACATTATTCTGCGGAGCGTAGCAACCTACGACACTCTATAGGAATATAGAGTGACGAACCCGCAATGAGGAGAACTGATCTCACTCAACTATGGAAGCACTAGCCTATACTAAAGGCATGCAAGAGAGCACTAGTCCTAAGTAATGTTGGCAATGTATACGAACATCATACAACAGACAAACATATAAACGGAAGATATATGCATTAGTAAAAGGAAATAACTACTCATGCAACCAAGCATAAAACTAGAAGGAATCACGAATGCCACTTTGGTCTAAATAGAACATGCAAGAGTATCCACTATATTCTAATTGACGAACATGCATGCAAACAGAAATGAGAACTTATGAACCTATGCTACAAGATCGAAAGGTTGTGTTCACGAAGAACACAAGCCTCTAAATCAAGAACAAATGAAGAACACAAGAACAAATCACCTATGCATGAATGCTACTTTAGTCTAAATAGAAAATAATGAAATACTCACTTTAGTCTAAACGAAGAACAACGACATCATAGAGGCACTTGCCTCTCTCTCTCTCCCTCCCTCTCTCTCTCTACTCTAACACTAGCTAGCTAGAAGAGAAGCTCTCAAAATGGATGATGAAATTGTGTGTCCCTAAAATGAGAAGGGCCTCTTCTATTTATACGCCGGGAAGTTCACTGAGGATCGTCGAAAGCACTGTTGACGGCTGTTAAGTGCTTACTTTAGTCGTCAATATACTCATGAATAAAGGAGCAAGAGGCATTTCTTACACGCATTTTAGTTAAGAATAATGTAGTTCCACTTGTCCTTGGAGATTATGTGATTGCAGGAAAATTGCAGGAAAATAAGCATAAAGAAGTGGCAAACTCACCTTCTATGATTCATGCCACGTCACCTCAGCCAAGGAGTGGCCGCCACCTCAGGTGCCATGCATGCACGCCATGTCACCAATCCAAGGGAGGCAAGCCCCGACGAATCAGAGCGTGACACGTGGACTTCACATGGATCCATGGGCCCACCAGAGCGCCTAAACCGCCTCAAGAGCATGTGTACACTGGGGACCGACCTAAGGGCCCACAGGACAGCCACCCCGAGGAAGCACACCTCGAGGGGGGCCCACCTGGGGTCGGCCGACCCTTGGATCGGCCGAACCAACCTTGGGTCGGCTGATCCCGGGCTTCCACGTGGTGCTTGCCTATTGGTCCTAGAGGCCGTTCCCAGGGTGTTTCACTCCTCTTGACGCCAGTGCTCAGGCCTATAAATAGAAGGGGAGGGGTTCATTTCTTACCAACACACCTTACTCCTCCTCTCTCACTTTTGGTTTCTAAGGCTAGGAGGTAGGCTAGAGTAGTTCTACTTCAGGTTCCTAGTCTACTTTGGGATCTAGGTATGAGTTCTCTTGTATCTTTATTTTATTATATGACTTTGATCTACTTCAGTTATTTAGCTATTTCATATAAAGTTGTGCTTGTATACATGGGTGATTTGTTCATGTGTTCTTCGCTTGTTCATCATTTAGAGGCTCATGTTCTTGATGAACAAGGCCTTTCGATCCAGTTGACGAGTGACTTACACATGTTTTCGGTGTTTGTTCATAAGTTAGAAGCCCGTGTTCTTCACGAACACGACCCTTTGATCTTGTTGAATAGACATAGAAAAGCACAAATCCGTTTGTGTACCTAGCCTAGTTTGATCTAGTTAGATCCCATGTTCGTGTTGTATGAAGTTCATGCTCAAGCTACGGTACTCGGTGTAATTGGCCGGTTTACCTGGCGGCTCTGACCTGGGTCACAATAGCCCGGGCCGGTCAGGGTCCTGCTAACAACGTAAGCGTGGTACTTGGGTTGCGTAGCTACGTTACTTATGAGTGTATCCCACGGTTTGTCTTGGGGTAAGCCGCGGTAGTGCCAGCCGTTGGACCCTTCTGGAATCCCCCACGTTTGGATACGCTGTAGGAGTCTAAAGTCTAACAACCGGAGTTGTGCGTAAGCGACGCGGGAGGTTAGCTCTCCGTTTGTACCTGGGTGCTTGAGCCAGCAGTCATGCAATGCTAGTGTGTTTCTAACTCGTCTGACTAACTTTGTGTGTTTAGTATCTTAGAACCTAGATCTAACTCGTATGTTGCCTCCTAAGCCTAGGACCTTTAGAGAGAGTGTGTTTGTGTGTTCACACTACCAACTTATCCATCATATCTTACCCCTGTACTTGAGTGTCTAGTTTGTTTCCGTCTATGATTTATACTCATTGCAATAGTGTTGAACTTGTTAATCCGCCCAGCTTTCCTTAGATTCGATACCCTTTGGAATACTCCTTTGGAGAAATGCTACAATGGTACTTCCGTGCGCTTGCGGACTCTTGTAATCGTTAGGATTACCATTTGGTTATTTCTGACATCGTTGCTAGGAACTCATACCTTAGCATCGAGGTTAAGAAATACCAACAAGCACCTCTGAAATGGATTGAGGAACCAATAGGAAAATGCCACGTGGAAGGCCAAGATGATCTGACGCAAAGTCGGTTCGGTCAATCCAAGGGTTCGGTCGAATCACTTTGGCCTTCTTTCACATTGTGCTTTCTCTGGTAGGCTGACATGTGGGCCATTATGACGATTCCAGGTGTACACATTGTTTTGAGGCGGTTTGCACGGGTTGTGGGCCCATAAATCCTTGTGTTGCACACGTGGCATTGTCTGATTCGTCGAAGAGTGCTTCACTTGGATTGATGATATGTAATGGACACATGGCATCCAAAGTGGTAGTGTGTCGCCACGTGGCCTAGTGTGGGTCCCACTGGGCCCACGTGATGTTAGCGGTGTGATCTTGTCTTGTGCATATCTCTTTCATTCGAGCTCTGAAGTATGCATATGACGTCCTATTCATGCCTCTGATCCACTTGTTCTCAACTATATCATTTCACACGTATTTTGATGTGTCATGCAACAAAAGATAGAAACATCAACACTTGTGAAATTTGTCAGTAATAACCCCCTATTCTAGTGTGATGAACATATTTCATACATTTTATGCAGAAGTTGACTGCCTAAAAGTGGTACTTAACAGCCGTCAACATCCTTCGAGTTCGTCGGGCTACATCGACTGACCTCCGACTAGTTTGTAAGTACCATTTTACTGAATAAATCTTAGGGTTTAACCTCTGGGCGCATTGTTGTGGTTTCGTCTAGTTCTTTTATTCACAATTTATCGATATCAATCAGATTTACAAATTTTTGTACCAATTCTTATAGTTTTAGCTTTTATCACCAACTTATCCAGCTTGATCCAAGCTTCGCCGGATTGTACTGTTCTTATTTTTCATCAACTTATTCGAACAGCCGATCTAGATCTGTTTCGGGTGTTGTCACGTAGGTTACGTCATCACAATCGGCTGACCACAATCGATCTTCACATACTTGAACTTCGGTTGTTTTTTAGCCCGTCGATCCTACTACACAACGCATCGGTCGATTGGCATATACGCGCGTTTTTGAAGACCCATTGGTTCTCTAGCCGATCTGATCGTATGTAACTATTTTTCCGTCTTCCTTGTCAATCAACAAGTCAGATTGACTGGCACACCTCGCATCATCCTAGGAGTCACGTGTGTTCCTGCGCAGGAATCACATCCAATTTTTGTATCAATAGGAGTTTGCCACAAGACGCGAGCCGCGGGGGAGAATGGCGAGGCGGTTTTTGCGAGCCGCAAGGGGTGAATGGTGAGGCGGTTTTGCGAGCAGGAAGATTAGCGAGGCTGTTGGAATCACGATTTTCTTTCTTTTTTTATATTTTAGTGATGGAAAACAGTATAGAGAAGCTGTTGGAGTTGTTCTAAGCAGAATGAATATCATGTTTTGGCCAAAACCAGAAAGCATGTTGGTGTTTGCTGCCGACAGATGCCGATCGAACGGTGTTGCGGTTCCAACTCCCTGTGAGGTAGCTCCAAGTAGTCAAGAGGAACACCGCCGGCGGCATTCCGCGACGGTCCGCCACTCTGCCGAGCAAGAGCAACCAGCCAAAGGGGTACGGTGAAGATCTCCTGGATAAGCAGATGGCCTGGCGCACCCACGCGCTAACCAAATTCGAGGGCAGCGTGCGCGCGTACGGAGAGGCTCTCTGGACGCACACAACTTGTTCGATGGAATGCCGCGCCAAGCCGGGGCTCCTGCTGCGCGCCAACGCCGCGCTCCGCGTGCTCGCACCGGGCAGCCACCGCGGGATCCACTTCGCACCCGGCCCGTCCTCACCTGCCGACGAGGAGGAGCAGGACCAGCCCCCGCCATCGCGGCGCTGGTTCCGCGCCGCCTACGCCCGGCTCCTCCGCCACGCGGGTTCACTCGACGGCGTCGACCACGCGGGCGGTCTCCCGCGGCACGTCGCGACGGGCTTCCCCGTGGCCTGCCCGCACGCGGCCGCGCGGGCGGCGCACTTCGACGAGCTCGCGGCCGAGTTCGTCGCCGCTGCTGCCGCCGCGAGCCGGGGCCACCCGCCGCCAAGGATGAAGGCAACGTCGCTGAGCTCGCTGACGCGGGTCTGCGACGTGCTGGGCGTGTCGGCGCAGCAGCGGAAGAGCGTGCGGCTCACCGTCTGCCCGCAGGTGACGCAGCACCATGTCTGGCGAGGCGCGCTGGAGGCGGTGCTCGGGGACCTGCAGGCCGACATGGCGGCGTCGCCGGACGACCCGTCGCCGGCGACCCAGATGGCCGAGCAGATCGTGTCCGCCTGCTCCCGCTTCCTGTCGGACACCGCTGACGCGGCGGCGTCCTCGACACCGTCCTGGATGCGCCCGACACCGTTCAAGAAGCCAGCTTCGCCACCGCCACCGGTGAGGACGTGGCAAGAGGTGCTGGACATGTTCGACGACCTGGCCAGGAGCCTGGATGCCGACAGCCAGCTCGACGGGCACACGCAGAAGGTAGCAGCGATGAAGGAGGGGCTCTACCAGATACGCGACATTGTCGTCGAGCGCGACGTCGCATTCAAGGAGGCGCGCCGGCAGGACTGCCTGGTGCAAAGGAAGCTGTCCAGGAGCCTCGGCCACTCCTCCAGGTGCCTCTATACGCTGCTGCTCTTCTACCTTTACGGCACCGTCCGGGACATGGAGGTGCATGCCGGCAAGTGTGCTTCCGGCAAGGGAGGCAGGGATGTCGCCGTTCACGCCGGGAAGTTCCTGACCGGCGGGGATGAGTTGGCAGTGAGGAGCGGCGTCAAGGAGCTGAGCCGCGCCCTCGGTATCTTCCGGTTCGTCTGGGAGGCAGCGAATACTGGATGTGATGCTGCCAATGACAATGGTAAGGATGTTGTTGTCAAGAAAAAGAATGAAGATACAAAGGGTATGCTGGAACTGCAAGGGCATATCTGGGGCATTGGTGTGGAGGAGAAGACAGTGACATACAGGGGAGATGTGTTCTATGTGCATCAGATCCGATTACCCTGAAATCCCCTCTCTGTAACACAGCTTGTGCAAAATCCAGCCATATGGACAAAACATATACAGGTGGCGATCTGAATTGCTACTCTTTTTTTAACTAGAGCTCTTCTCTGAATTTGTACAAAGGCGATGCAACTGCATCCTGGGTGGAAGATACATACAGAAAGGGCAAAGCAAAAAAGGGGGGAGTTCCTTTGTTCTTCTAAAATAACAACATAATTTATGAAACACTTTTTTCCTTCCTGTGTGTATACAAAAGTATTGCTTCCTTTTTGGAACCTCTACAATCTTCTTGGAGAATCAAAAGTTTGCATCTTCAGCGGAGAGATTTCAAGCCATGGGTCTGTGAGACCACTGCTTGGTCGCATTGGATAGTGGGCATTGTTGATAGGACTGTAGTTGGCTGCTCCAGCTGAATAGGCTGGATGAGGAGGTGATGGTAGGCAACTTCGGTTGGACTGCCTGTACTGCCGTAGCGGGCTAGAGCAAGGAGAGACGGGCAGGGACATGTTCATCCGCACATTGGATGGGTTGCTGCACGAAACAGGATCTTTTAGAGAATGGAAGAGATGTAATTTCTGATAACTCAGACAGAAGGAGAACATACATTGCTGCAATCCTGCGATTTGCTGTCGAAGGAATGGGGGATGTTGGTGCTGGCAGATTTCTTATGTCTCGTAAAGGAGATAAGCTTCTGTACGATGACATTGCAATGCTTGTTTGCACCTGAAAAAAAAAGATATATGCATAAGAAATCATGGACACATTAAAATATGAAAAATGGTCAATATAACAGATTGTAATCAATGGTGTTCATGTTTACAGTTTACTTATATCTATTCATGCATATCTTCCATCTAGCTCTAATCTGGAGCACAAGTAGATTTCACAGACCAACTATTTTACAGTATTAGTAACAAATTCATAGACAGTATGTGGAACACGTACCGTGCTGTTTTTTCCATCAGTTGAAATAGAGAATGTATCTCTTGTCATGCCAGACCTGGAACTCCTAGGTGTAGCATGGTCCTTGACAAAAGGATGATCCATCAGCTGAGCAGCTGTAGGGCGGGCAGCAGGATCACGTTGCAAACAGAGTTTCAGAAAGCTTTTCGCCTCAGAAGAAAGATGATCTGGGATTTCAGGTATGTCTTTGCTGTTTCCAATTTTAAATATTGCAGCCACCTGTGAAACCAATCCAAATCTTAGCAGATAATCAATGGAAGAACAAGCATCATAACTATGTACAGTAATAGTTTATAGTTCAGATCCAGTAACTCACCCCTTCATACTGACTCCAAGGAGGTTTGGCTGTTGCCATCTCAAGAATGGTGCAGCCAAGGCTCCAAATATCTACTGAAAGGCTGTAGCCATTACTATTCATAATAACCTGAAAGGTCACATGAAGACTTTTGTTAGTGCCTGTTCAGTAGAAAAGAGTAGATAAGAAATTTAAACTTCAGTAGCCTCACCTCTGGTGCCATCCAGTAAGGGCTCCCTTTGAAGGATTTGATAGATGTGTACGCTGATATCTGCATAAATATAAGACATGGTTAATAAAAAAACAAATATGAAGATAAGGGAGGTATTTAACAATTAAACTGTGGGTTGTACTTACATGCTTGGCCATACCAAAATCAGCAAGCTTGATATCACCATTAGGATCGACAAGTATGTTTGCCCCTTTGATATCCCTGTCCAAAAAGAAAAACACTCATGGATAAGTAAGAGTGACATGCAGTTTCATGAAAGATAAAAAGACTACTGTATCTTAGGGGTTAATGATGTAAATGAATGGCAAATACCTATGCACTGTATTCCGCCCATGCAAATATGCAAGGCCAGAAAGAATTTGTGCTGTGTAATTCCGAAGAACTGCCTCCCCAAATGGGCCGTATTCTTGAAGCAACTTATGGATAGAGCCCCCAGAAACATACTCGAGATAGACTGAGAGTGTCTCATTAGACTGCATTTCAGTATGAAGAACACAGATTAATATGACTGTAGTCTCAATGCTTAATTTCAAG
The DNA here is from genome assembly GCA_036936925.1 of Cenchrus fungigraminus. Classification (NCBI taxonomy): domain Eukaryota; kingdom Viridiplantae; phylum Streptophyta; class Magnoliopsida; order Poales; family Poaceae; genus Cenchrus; species Cenchrus fungigraminus. The sequence continues at coordinate 94,970,297 of CM072774.1, read as the reverse complement.
GCATTAACTATATAGCTTATGAGCATTGTAGTAACGTAATATTTAATCGTAGAAGATGAAGATCATTGTTAATTCAGTAATTACCAGATCACTGCCATAGTACTGCACAATGTTTGGATGTGACAGCTGACTCAGCAGCACGATTTCCTGTACAAATGAATTAGTGTCAGTAGGATCAAGATTACAAATTCTTTCTAGGAGATTGATACTGATTAACTGATATATCCACTACTTTCATAATAGTTACCTGATTCAGCTGCCTGAGACACTCTTTTGAGTTAGAATCATCAGAAATGACCTTAACTTCTTTAATTGCACACATTTGGCCACCTTCACTGCAAACACACATTTTGAATAACAAGTCAGCATGATATAAAAAAGTGTAAATTCATCTTCTGAAGAAATTGACAAGAATTTAATGCTTCAAAGTTAAGCCAAGCACCTGTTGAATCCTAGATATACTTGCCCGAAAGTTCCACTACCTAGCAACTTCCCCTTCTTCCATTGTAGAGAATGGGAAGGCAAGCATGGGGAGCCTGGAGGAAGAGGAAGAGGTTGAGGTGAGCTTGAGCTTCGCAAATCATCCTGCCATGCAGTAGGAGATGCTTGGGATTGCCCAAATGTTCTTGATGGCACAGGGGAGGTTGAATAGCGATGTCCTCTTGTGCTAGGGGGAGAGCTTGGCATGTGTGTACTAAACACAATTTCTGTTGACTTGCGACCACGGCAGTACGTAGTTCTATCAAGATCCAATTTTTGAAGGTGGAATTCTTTCCTCGGAGATACAGAGGTTTCAGACAATCGGGGATGCTCCAAAGCCTGATTATTTGTGAAAATACGCCCTTCTGGTAACACATGGTTCTGTTTTCCAGATTCAATTGCTACTGCTCTGCCCTGAAGAGTGCTGCCTGTTTCTGATAACCTGTCAAATCAGACATGAAAAATCAAATTTCAGCTGCAATGCATATATTTGGACTAATGAGTAAACAGTAGCACTTTGTTCCTCCATCCTGAAGATTCAAATCTCAAACAATACTATTTGCTAGTAAAGAACCCCAATTCTTTCCTTAGACAACTATTGCTCCTACCTTTGTAATCATTCGAGGGTACAGAAAAGTGGGGCGATGTTCTCAACATAAAGAATGGGTGAGCTGTAGCAATTTTGAATCCAAAAATTGCTAAAAAAAACGTGGGGAAAAGTATCTGTTTCTGAACTTTCTAACTAGACAAGCAAAACCGAACCCATCAGAGAAATTCACCGAAATGTAAGAAGATCAAACAAATCTCAACAGCAATCATCAACAAGACGATAGAATCCATAGACCAATTGGACCAACTCCCCAAACAGCCACAGTAGTATACTCTGAACTGACCAAATTTCTGAGTAGTAATTGGATTGCAGGTGACAAATTTCAGAGAAAGTGAACACCACTCTGAACTGAGCGTGCCTAGAGATTGAAAAACAATCAGGTAAACATCAGAATTGCGGCTCCAAAGTCCCCGCAACGAAGAAGTTATAAAACAAAGGAAACATAAAAAAAATTCAAATTACAAAAGAAAAACAAATCTCAACACCCAAACCCCTCAGGAATATAGCAATAGCACAGCTCTGAATTCCACCCGAACGGCAACCAAAACGTTGAAGCAAGCAACCAGAGAACCAAATCCTGACGCCGTCCACAACGAATTTCAGCCAAAAAAGAAAAGTACTAATAAGCTACAGGAACGGCATGATTGGCCCCCCGAAACGATCGCACTTTACACCGAATTCCGCACGGGTACCGCACCACCAAACCGCCCAACTTTAGCTGCTCCACACCCCGTGAACCGAACCAAAACCAAACCAACCACCGAAACAAACAGGCCAACCGCCGCCGGCTTCTCACCTGTAAACCCCGAGATCCAGGTGCTCGTCGGACGCCGCCGAGGACCCCAGCGAGGAGCCGCCGCTGGTGGACGCCGACGCCGACGCCGATGCCGAGGCCGGAGCGGACGGCGGCGGCGCCGGCAGGGACGACGGCCGCGGGAGCGGGAGCCCCACAACCGCCGCCGCCGGCTGCTGCTGCTGCTGCTTCCCGCGGACCCCCGCGGCGAGGAGCGCCTCGTCGAAGCTGCTGGCCTTCTTCTTCCCCTTAACTTCCCCGGCCCCGGCGGCCGCCGGAATCGCGCCGGCGTCCCCCGCCGCCGCCGCCGCCGTGGCCTTGGACTTGCTGCTCCTTCCCTTGCCCTTCCACCACGCCGGCATCCTGCTGCTCCACCGTGCCTTCGGAACGAGAGAAGAGGATGTGCGCAGAGACCTGAGAGAGAGAGCGCGCGCTGTGGCCTGTGGGCGTAGAGAGAGAGAGAGGAGGGAGAGGCGTACACGCGGGAGAGGAGGGCGGCGAGCTCTTTGAGCAAGTTGCAACGACCGGGGTCGACGTTGCGGGGCCCACATGCCAGCCGGTGACGCGTGCCTATCCTCCCCTACGCGGCCGCCGTTGCACACGTAGCGGTGCTGGCGTCGAGGGCCCCACGCGTCGGGCCGGGCGGCTGTCTCGTGGCCCCGGGGTCGGCGAGAGAGGTGGGGGCCAGGTGGGTTGCTGTCGAGCTGCGTGGGTGATGGGAAGGGGACAACTGGACCGGAGGGGCGAGGAGGCTGACGTGTCCGGCGGGTTGGGTTGGGTTGGGTTGGCGGCTACGCACGCTGTTGCGGTGGTGAAGTGGCTATCGGCTCCGGCCGCTGCCAGCGCCAGCACACCGGTGTGCAGTCGCACTGTTCAATTTCTTTTGTTTTCTTTTGTTCTCAAAAAAAATTCTTTTGTTTTCTTTTCTCTTCGTGTTTTCCTTTGATGATTTCGAGTAGTAGTATAATTCAAATTTGTTGGCCAATCTCGAGAGATGGCGTTGATGGGCAGTAGCCAGTAGGGGTGGACATTCGTTTTAACCGACAATTCGGTTTGGTTTTTCGGTGGAGAAATATTTCGGTTTTTCAACACTCAGTGACCGATCAGTTTCTAAAAAAATCGACGAGTTTAGGGTCGGTTTTGTGGTTTAGTTTTGGTTTTTATCGAACAAAACCGAACTGCAGGGCCGCCCGCAGCCTTGTTGCGGTCGCTCCCGCCGGCCAACTGCCTGCCACGACTGTTCTCGCCGACCAACCCTACCGCAGGTCGCACCGTAGAGGTGTGCTCAAGTGTAGGGAGCTGCTGCCTGGTATGGCGCGTCGCGCATGGGTGTGGGAAACTGTGGTCTTGTGGATAGTGTTAGGGTTTGGCTGGGTAGGAGTGGGACAAAGATATTTTCTTCTTGGTTTGGGTTGAGATGGGCCAAAATACTCGGGCTCTCAGCCTTCTTGGTGAGTTAGGTTGCGGCATATGGTGGTTAGTTTGGTTGTTTGTTTTTTTTTTTTGGTTCAACACAGTGTTAAATCGAAGCTGAAACCAAACACCGAACTTTACAGTAATGAAACCGAAGCTGAACCAAAAAATCGAAAATCGGCATTTTTGTTCGGGATTTTTCCGGTTTCTGTTCAAAAATGCCCACCCTAACGGGCAGGTAAGTGATAAAGACAAATGTTGGTTGCGAGTTCTCTACTCGCCCGTGTGCCGACTCGCGAGCGTGGGATAAGTTTTTCTTTTACATTGGTATCCAGATCGATCTCGACTGTCTTATCGGAAACCCAAGGTGTTTGGGAGGATATGTGTCTGGTCGGTATGTTTCTGCAACTTGTTGTACATGCTGATCTTTACAAGACCTAAAAAGGGGGAGATTTTTGCTCCCCCATTACGCCACACAGGCCAAAAATCCACAGTCGTCTGATCGCGTGTGGACGGCTCAGATTTATCTAGGAGGCTCGGCAGTTTACAATATAGTCCTCACATTTTATCGAAATTCATTTAGGAGGCTCGGTAATTTACAAAAAAGCCCTCACATTTTATATAAATTAGTATGTAGTCCAGCCCACACTCATGTCATTTTATGAGAACTCCCTCGAGCTTTGAAGGAATGCCAAGAAGGCTGACAATTTTATAATATCTCCCTCAAGCATTATCAAAATTAAACTGTCTCTAACCACTGCTTCGATAATTTACTGAACACCCCTCAAGCTCTACATAACTTCCATTTATTTAAGTCTCCTATCAGACAATTTGACGACATATCCCTCCATGAAGCCACCTCTCAGGTAATTTTATGATAATCAATCCGCGATCCATGCAAAAAATATTCTCAACCTTTCTACCAATTACTGGGCTACAGGTCATGGCGTGGCAACGCCGCACCAATATTTCTAGTTTCTTCCTAAAAGAAAAACGATTGTATCAATTGCCACATGTACATTTTGATCGGTTTTTTATCCGAAAGATGTACCGGTGATGGCGTTTCGCTGACACCTAACACTTTTTTGTTGTGTGTTTTCGTGACGTGTTTCATATGTGCACCGAAGGCAGGTAGTGACTGCATGGCGTGAGCATTTTGTCGCATTTCTACCGGCCGGGAACGTGGAGCACCTCTCCGCACGGAACTCGGATAACGTCCTCCGTCAGGAAAAAGAAAACAGACTTCGAGGTGCACTGCACGCGGCCACGGCCTGCGTTTGCTTCGCGGTTGGTTCGCGTCGCCTTTCCCCAACCCTACCCTTTAGCTGTGGACCCCCACGCAGCAGCCAGCCAGAGCCACCCCCGCCCCGCGCGCGCACGTCACCGGCCGGCCAAAGCCATGGCTCCCACTTCCCACCCCGCACACGCGCCGCGGGGTGCTGTCCTCGTCCTCCACATGGGAAATGTGCGTGCGGTGCGGCCGGCCGGGGTGTGTGCGCGCGCGCGCTCCCGGTGGCCGTCGCCGTCGCCGTACTGCCGGACGGGAACCTAGTAGGAGAACCTTCCTTGGGCAGGGCCCAGGTCTCACCGGCGCCGCGGGCCACCAGCAGAGAGGAAGAAGAAAGGCCGTCGCTGTTGAGTGCGCGTGCATAGAGGAGGGTTTTTTTATGCAACCGGTTTATTTAAACCGCTCATCGGCGGTAGCGGTTTACCGAGCAGTATAAACGGTTTACCGCTCGAAACCACTCGAATTCAAATTTCAAATCAAAATGGCCTATACAAACGGTTTCCAGCGGCTAACCGCGCGATTTGCTATTTTTACCGCTGCGGTTTGAATAAAAACCGCTGCGGTTTGAATTAAAACCGTTGACATGAAAAAGGGCATACCTTCCAATGGGTGGTTAGCCGGTTCAAGCCGGCGGCTAACCGCCGAAACCGTGCGGCTTACCGCCGCAACCGCGCAGCTTACCGCCCGCGGGCGGTAGATCCAGTGTGCGCGCGGTAAGCCGCCCAAACCGCTCGGCAAACCGCTCCCGGGGGGTGGTTCGGCGGCGGCGGGGAGCAGTCGGCGGCGGACGGGCGTGGGGGAGCTGTGGACGGGGGAAAGGAGGACTGAGGGACGGGAATCTTATACGTCGCTTCAGCGACAGATTCGCCGCCTGTCGCTGAAGCGGTGCGGGTGGGAGGGGAGCCGGGTTTCTTTTTTTTTCCTTCTTTTCTTTTTTTCCTTTTCTATTTTCTTGTTTCTTTTTTATTTCTTGTTTCTTTTTCTTGTTTCTTGTTTCTTTTTTATTTCTTATTTCTTTTTCTTTATTTATTTCTATTTTTATTTATTTCTATTTTTTCTGTTTTTATTTTTTATTTATATTTCTTATTTTTTCTGTTTCATTTTTTTTCTTTCTTTTTATTCTTCTCTCTTTTTATTCTTCTTTCTTTTTATTCTATTTCTTTTATTTTTTCTTATTTCACTTTTATTTCTCTTTTCTTTTTATTTATTTTTTACTTTCTACTTTATTTTTTGTTTCTATTTCCATTTTTTATATTCTTTCCTTTTTAATATTTTTCCCTCTATTAATATTTTTATTGTTCGAGATGAGATGTAAATTTGTTCTCGTTAAAATAATAAGTTGTTCTGGCTATAAGTGTCATGTTCAGGCTATAATAACAACTTGTTCCGACCCTTGTTCTCACAATACATTTGTTTTTGTTCGAGATGACACACAAAATTGTTCCGACTATAATCGGATTTTGTTCTAACAGTTGTTCTCATTTGTTCTGACACTTTTTTTTTGTTCGAGATGAAACTTGTTCTGGCTATAGTAATATCTTGGTCTGGCTATAGTAATATCTTGTTCTGTCTATAATAATAACATGTGTCTGACCCTTATTCTGATTTGTTCTGACACCACATTTGTTGTTCGGGATGACATATAAACTTGTTCTGACAGTTGTTCTCGTTTGTTCTGGCACTTCTTTCGTTTTGTTCTAGCGATAACAGAATATATAACCGTAATTAAAAAATATGAATAAAAAAAGTTTGTCAAAATATAGTCAAGTGGGATCTTGTTTTGAAGTTTTTATTGTCAGAAATCCAATGGTGCGATCGGAATTTAATTTTGATGTTTGGTTTGTGATTTATAGATTTTTTTAGTTTCAATCAATGTTGCATGTGTCTGATGTCATCAGTTTTGTTTTCTTTTGCATGCATGCACTCCAACCTCCTGATGCCCCTTTTCTTCAGCGACGGGTTGCTGTTTTGTCGCTGAAGTGACAGGTAACAGCACCCACTGAGGGAGGCGAATAGAGGAATCCTGCGGCTCCAGAGAGAGATATTTTGACCCCGACATCGGTTGGGCCGACGTGGGCCTTAATGGGCCGGTCGGTTTTTTTCTTTTTCTTTTTCTGATTTAACTTCTAATTATCGTAAAATAAGTTAAATGAAAGAATTTTTGAAAAAATTTGACACCATTAACATCATTGCAACTTGAAGGATTTATTATGATTTTTTGGGGATTTTTTTAAAAATTTGAAAATTTGAGAATCCTAGCGGTTCAAACCGCTAGGAACCGCTATCGTGCCGCGGCGGTATTAACGGTTACCGCGGTATAAATTACGGTTTCGGTCGCATAAAAAAACCATGGCAGAGAGTAGCAGCAGTTTAAACGAGCTGGAATGGTTCGAGATACTGCTACTGTGCTACAAACACATCCGATCTATCTGCACGACAGAACAGCATTTTAAAAAGTACTGAAGTGACGAATGCTTTCTCCTGTCGTGTATACGATGAACCTTTACTCGATTTTAGAGCGTATTTCCTTTTCGAACTGCAAATAGGACACCATCGGCAGGCATTACAACCTCAAGCAAGCGAATTAAAATGGAGAGAATTTCTTCTTCGTTTCTAAAACTAAGCTCCGTTCCTTTCTTGGTAAGAAAAATTGATCCTCCCTTCTTTGGCCTCAATTTCAACTTTCATTCCCAATTTGGAACTACGTTACCTTTTCCATCCGCATACTGTTAAAAGCCGCTGAAAAGACAATATCCCCCTGTGGACCTCACCATCAGTGGCGGAGCTGCACCCCAGTCCTTGGCCCTAGTTGTTGGGCCAAATTTTGCATACTGTAGCAAAATGTAGAAGAAAATTGTAACGCAAAATCAGTCTAATTTCTATACTGTAGCACTAGTTGGCCTTAGTCGCCGGTCCAGCCTAGCTCCGCCTCTGCTCACCATCCTTCTCCCTTTCCAGGGGCGGATCTATGTTGGGGCGAGCTGGGGCAGCTGCCCCAGCTAAAGTTGGGATTGCACCACTAACTCCCCTTCTTCTCCGGTGATTTTTCTGAGTTCCAGCAGGCGGCATCAGCCATGGCCGCGGCGTTGTTCGCTGGTTCAGGTAGAGGTAGAAGAAAGGGCCAGCGCCTAGCGGTCAAATGGGCCTTTGTTACCTCCTTTCCGGCCTACTTGCCCAGCAATCTAGAAAAGGCCCAGTGGCCCATCCGCCACACATAGACAGGCCTAGGTCCTGCTTGCGGCGGCAGCGGCGGCTTGAGGAGTCCGGGCAGCGCCCAGATGAGCAGCACACACCGGTGGCTCCGGTAGGGTGTGGCGGCAGCTCATGAAGGAAGAGGACGGGATTGCGCCGCCGACGGCCGCTACCGGGGCTGGGCATGGCCGCGGCAGCTGAAGTTTGCCCCAGCTAGAATTTTTTCCTAGCTACGCCACTGTCCATTTCCCTCCTCTCTCTCTGTGTCGCACCTCCTAAGCAGGTGTTGCCATTGCCGCATCGCCCCGCCCTACCCAGCGCGGCGTCTTTGTCGGCGACGGCCGCCCGCTCCGACTCCTGCGCCCTCTCCCTCCTCCTCCCAACCTCCGCCACAATCTTTGCCGCTGCTGGCCCCGTGCTCTAGGATCGGGACGGCGCGGCGACGGCGCTGGGCACGAGGCCGCAGAGCCCCACCTCACCGGAGTTCCTTCGCCGCGTCGCTGCCGAGATGGAGCCAGCACGTGAGTCCACGCATCTGCATCCCAGTGGAACACCGCCGCCATTGGCCCTCTCTGTTTCCGGTTGCCGACGCCATCCTACCGAGTTCCGACCGTTGCCGTCATCCTCTGCCACTGGGAGTCTTCCTCCGGCATCCCCTGCACCTTCTCTCTCCCTTGCGCCACCCTCTTGAGGCCCTCCTGGCATGTGCACGGCGAGGAGGACACGAGGTCGGGGCGGCGCGCGAGCGTGCTCGAGGTCCGCAGCTAGCGTTCGGAGCCCCACGCATGCGCCCGCCCTGACGGAGGTGGGGAACGAGGCGTTCGTGCGGCGCGCGGACCCGACGGCCACTGCAAATGGGAGGGAGGAAGGAGAAGGGTGGGTGTGGGGCCCAGACAGGGGCAAAATGGTCTTTTTATTATAACGTTGGATGGATGGATAGTTAGACAGAGTGTCAATTTAATTTGAGTTCTGGGTCAAGAAAGGAAGAAACAACTTTTTTAATCAAGAAAGAAACATGTTTTTTTTAGTCAAGGAAGGAATTCTCTAGTTAAAATGCTCTTACCCAAACGTACGGCATGCTTGCGTAGATATCTCCGCCCAGTTTGTAGAACACCCGCGCGCTACCTTCCTCTACAGTGCCCCATCCTTCACCAGTTCACCGTCACTCCATTAAATGGCCATCACCTTCCTCATCATCACTGCACGAGAGGACAGTGATACATGTTGCTCAAATGTTGGTGTCAGATTGATTAAGCTTTGTGCCAGCTACCTGAGGTATCTTACATCTACTGATACGTATTGTACATGATACTTAGGCCAATCTGAGTGGCAGGGTCATCGACATTTAATGGACTGCCACATAGGCTTTTTTGATGACATGGCACCAAATAAATGAAGAAAGAGAAGATCTTAAGGTCATGGTGATAACCCCAGGTCGACACAGGTACTAATGCTCACAACCCTCCACTGAGAGCCCATGACCCTGCATTTGATCACAACACATGCAGATTTAAATGCTACATTCTATCTATGAAATTGTGCTCATGACCCTGTGTATTGAGAGTGACAGGGTCATCATACTGAAAAACTGATGTGACAAACTTGGTAACTGTGCTCGTGTGCTCGTGACCCTGCCACTGAGATTGGCCTTACTGGCCATCAAATTCTTGACTCCTCGTGTTTGGATACTAATTATATAAGTATTAATAAGCATGAGTTGATTGTAAAGCTAATTGCACATATGGAGGCTAATTCGTGAGAAATCAATTAAACTTAATTAGTCTATGATTTGACAATATGGTGTTACATTAACAATATGTTAATGACAGATTAAATAGTTTTAATAAATTTGTCGTCTTGGGAATTATCTCATAGCTTCTACATGTTAATTTTATAATTAACTTATGTTTAGTCCTAATTAAGATACATTCACGCACGCTAGCTTCGTAGTCGTCATCACATCATTCCACTGTGCGTCTGTGCCAATAAGCTGTTATCACACACGTCGCTAACCACGTCATCACTTTCGGTATCCCCATCGTGGGTAAACCACCATTGATATCTCCCTATTCCAAATCTCGCCATCGTCACTAGTGACATCTACACTGCTGACGTGTTAGATCAATACTATGCGGTACACACATTGCGTGGTGATTCATCCTCGTGCTCATGCATTTTTTTTTTTTTTTTTGCACATGGGAACGCAACTTTCATCCTCAACCAAATGGTTAATCCTGTGTTGTCACATGCGTACCGACAGTGACTGAATTAACGGGGAAAAGCCGACGCAAACACCTATGTCCGCATCGAATGCAATCTGATATCCACCCAAAAACCAACCATCTTGGAGGATCCGAGAATCATTCTCAACCTACTTTTGTGAATGTTTGTGGTCACTCTTCATTTTTTTTAAATTTGAATATCCTCCATGAAACATAACCACATATAGTACAATATGCCTAAGTAATACAATATTTTATTTCTACATAAAGGTGGTCGATCAACATGCATGTTCCACTACCATCAATGTCCAATAAATGGCTGCGCTGATTTTTTTTCAGCCAATCAGGATGAAAGGAGCGCAAGCATCAGCTATCTCCATCAAATCCATCGTCGTTGTGGCGCCCTCCTTATTATCCACATCCGAATGCATCACGGGATAAAAAGTTTGACACACGTTCATCAGGATGGCCTCAAGCGTGCGTAAAACACGTTGCAACATGGACACGCACCACGATGCAATTTAGAAATGGAGTCTGTGTGGTGGTACACCATTATAAAAAAAAAGAGGACATTTCTACTGGCTGCTAAAATCCACTTTTCTGAGGCAGGTGGGGTGTGCGCACGGGCCACGCCTCTGAGAGCAACTCTAAGAGTTTGGCAAACTAATTTAGCACCCATCTAATTTTGGTAAAATAAGAAAAATTGATCTCCAATAGTTTGGAAACCAACTTGGCAAAAATAGAAACTTGGCAAAACTCACCTCTCCGCGCGCATATATGCGCGCGCCGATCGTGGTTGCCATCGGCGTTTCCCTGTAGGTGGGAAGGTGAAAAAAGAAATAAAGAATATAAAAGGATTCCTGATGTAAGTTTTCAAAAGGTGGAAGAGCATGAACATAATTTTGTTTCTCTCAGGATTCCTGATGTAAGTTAGATCTAGGTTTGGCAAGTGAATTATGTCAAATTGTTGCAGTTGAACTCTTTTTTTACTTGGCATATCTTTTTACAAGTTGGCAGAACACAAGATTTGACAACTAAAATTTGGCAAACTCTTGGAGATGCTCTAACATGATTTAACGATGGTGCCTTTGGAAATGCATTTCCACATACGTCTCGGCTAATTGAAGCACCTTTCAAAATAGTTTCAAAGTTTGAATACTTTTCCCACAAGTTTTAAAAATTAATGTCATGTCAAAATTAAAATATTAATGTCGCTTCTGGATATAGAGACTTACTCCCTCCATCCCAAATAAACATGTCGGTTCAGGATTGTCCCTAGGGCCGGACCTAGGCAGGATTTTGAGTGAGGGCACTTTTTTAGAATAACTCAAATTTGAAAGTTTTTCTTTGGCAAAAGATTGCTAATCACCCTATAGTCAAGAATTAAGTGAGGGTCTGTGCCCTCACTCACACTAATGTGGGTCCGCCCTGATTGTCCCAAGTCAATCTTTGAAGTTTGACTAAGATTATAGAAAAAATATATATATTTATTATAGAAAAAACTTAGGACAAATACAAAACGATATGATTTTTTTTTTGCAATGGAAGGAGTATATCAGTAGGTACTCGTCTCTGTGACCCGGCTTTATGGAAATAATAAGGGCATTTTTAATAGGACTAGATGTTCTTTTTTACCTATACAGAAAATCCCCTTGAACACATTTCCTCCTACGTGAAACCATCTCTTATATTTATCGATCGCGCAACTTCCAGGTACGTAAATTTTGATACTTGATATATATCCGTTAGAGTTTTTGTCGTGCGCGAAGAACGTGAGAAACAATAAGAAAGGCACTTTCCGATGGAGCGTCGAGAAGAGAGTGTAGTGGGACTGGGAGAGCTGCACACAGTGACTGGGATCGGTACATAAGAGCAACTCTAGCACCCTGAGTAAATTTCATCCCCTATATAAAGCTATTGGGGGTGAGAAAAAATATTTTCATCCCTAAAACACAGTTTGTTCCAGCAGTTTCCCTATTCTCCTTCCCAACTCGTGGGTCCCACCATGCCACGTCATCTTCTTCTTCCCCTCTCCAATCTTCGATCTCCGCCCCCAAGCCGATGCCTTTCTTCCTCTTTTGCCGGCTGCTTCCTCATCTCACTTTCTGCTGCCTGGATTTGGCCCCGCAGGTCTTCGACGGCCACAACAGCGTCTCCGCCGCGGTCTACAGCAAGGAGCATCTGCTCGAGCACGTCATCAGCGCACTGCCGCCGGACATCGACCGCGAAGACTGGCTCCAGGCGCTCCCGCGAGCGCTCGTCGCCGGCTATGTCAAGGCCGACCATCATCTCTCCAAGTCTTTCATCAGTCATCACTTGCGCGGCCCCTCTGCCCCCCCGGTCGCAGTCCCCCACCCATGTCGCAGGCGGCGCAGTGCCCCTACTGCCGGGCGTCAGGGCCGGCGCGGTGCGCGACGACGCAGCCGCCGCTGTCCCGCGCCGTCTCCGAGTGCTCCGTCTGCGCGCGCATCGTCCTCGAGTGCCACCTCCACACGCACCCCTTCTTCCCCCTCATCCCCTCCCTCCACCCACTCCCCCTCGTCACCCTCGACCTCGCCACCGCCGTCGAGCCTACCCCCGCTCCCTCCCCGTCCCCCGCCGGCGAAGATGACGGGACCCCTTCCTCCCCGCGGGCTTCGTCTCCGCCTTCTCGGCCTTCTCCCTCGAGCGCCACCCGGTCCTTCTAGGACTGAAGTGTTAGTTCGATCTCTCCTCCGTTACGGCCCAAAGGCCGTAACGGGCTCGTTCTCGCGCCCTGGTCGGGGGCGCCCAACCAATCCATGGTTGGTGGGCCCCCGTCGCACAGTGATATAAAGAGAGGGTGGGGGCCACGGCTCGCAGTACGAGGTTCACCGCGCCGCCACACACCCTACTCCACAAACCCTAACCCGAACCCAGGGAGCACTAGAGCGGCAGAAAGCTCCGCCACCGCCGCCGCCGAGGACGTCCTCCTGGATACGACATACACTGTGCCACCGGCCGACGCTCGACCGCATCGTCCGCGACCCGCCACTACCTCCCCTACGTCAAGCCGCGGCCGCCCCTGTGACCACGACCGAGATGGCCACCGACTCCACCCCTGCACCCAACCTTGATGGTCTGCGTCCCTGAAGAGTATCTTGGCCCCCTAAGTGGGTTTTGGTGATTTAATGACACACACTTAAGTAACTAATGATTTATCTAGTGTATGAGCAGGTATTAAAATTGTATGTGGCATCAAGTCTATTTCATTGTTTATACAAAAAAAGGAAGTGATGCTACAAAGGGGTTCCTAAGAAGGCTTATTTATTTTATATTTTGAATTTGAGTCCTAGGAACGCCGCACTATAAAGAGGGACAGGAAATGTGTCCTTCAAGAGTCGAACAGGTGCTCAAGTTGCTATAACAAAACCTATGAGAGACACCCTTGCACCAACACGTTCACGGGGAACTTTTCTTGGGTGCTGACCTTGGGAGGCCGGAGTATCCGGGTTTATCCCGGAGTCTCCGGACTTCCCGGAGTTTCCGGGTTTACCCCGGATATTCCGGGTCTTAGAGCTGTAACGGCTCTTTTCTGTGTGAGGGGGTATAAAAGCCCCCTCCACCCTTTCCTCTGTCTCACTCTTGCTCATTTCGACCTGCAAAGTTTCAGAACTCATTCGCTCCCTCCTTTACTCCCTTTGTCTCTAAGTTGGTGAGATTTGGTGGAGATTTAAGAGGGATTGAGAGCAAGAGCTTGGTGAGTGCTTGTGAGCTGAATTCCCATCTCTAGAGCACCTCGTTCTTCGCTTGGTTGGCACATTTCGTGTTTGTTACTCTTGGAGCTTTGAGCTCCTAGCCGGCTAGGCGTTGCCTTGGAGCATCCAAAGGTTGTGGCTGCCCAAGGAAGTTTGTATTACCCCGAGATTGAGTAAGTAACTCTACCTTGATCTTTGTGGTCGCTAGAGGGAGGAAAGTGACCTAGGTGTAAAGGTCCACCCTTTGTGGGTACCTCAACGGAGACGTAGACCTCAAGGTGTGAGGTTGAACTCCGGTAACAAATCCTTGTGTCTCTTGTGCTTGTTCATCTTGTTGCATGCTTGTATCTCTCTTAAGCACATATCTAGGGTTTGGTGCCGATCTACTTCGTGTTGAGGTTTCTGCAAGATTTGAGTGGATAAACAGGCTTGTCTCATCCCAGTGCATAACCTATTTTCACAGATTTACATTTGAGCAAGTTTAATTTCTGTCGAATTTGATTCCCCCCCCTGACAGGCCGGACTATCCGGACATTTTCCCGGATTCTCCGGATTTCCCGGAGTATCTGGAAAAATATCCGGAAACTCCGGACCTGATTTAACAGCTGGGAAAAAGTTTGTGAATTTTCAGGTTCGACTATTCACCCCCCCTCTAGTCGACATCTTGATCCTTTCAATTGGTATCAGAGCCAAGTGCTCCGAATTTGAAGCTTAACCGCTTGGAGTCAAGAAGATGTCGAATCCAATCGATCAAGCTCCACCCCTCGCCGAAGGTGATCCCGTCAACAATGTTGTTGGCACACCTCCCGTCCCACCTCAAGGAGGTAACACCCTTGGAGCAAGCACAAGCCATCAAGCACATGGACATGGTGATGATTCCTCCGATAGTGAGGATGAAGAATTTGATGATGCAAGGTCCAACTGCTCCGCTCGACGACTGTCATCATCAAGGGACTATACTCGAACCTCTTTCGATTATTCTCGTTTATCCTTTAACCATCCATCGGGTTCTAGCCACATTGGGAAGATACCCCAATTTTATGGAACCGGCTATTCCAAGTGAAAGAACTCGATGGAGGAGTATTTGATGGCGGTGAATCCCGCACTTTGGACTATTGTGAACAGGGGTATTACTTTCCCTAGTGGTGATGCAACGCTAACTCAAGAGCAAGCTAATGAGATACAAAGAAACTATCAAGCCATACGCATCATCAAGAGTTCGCTCACGTCCAAAGAGTATGACAAGGTGGATGGGTTGAAATCCGCCAAGGAAGTGTGGGACACATTGTTCATCAACCATGAAGGGACAAAGCAAGTAAGAGAAGGAAGAATTAGTGCCTTGGAAAGTGAGCTCAATCGCTTTGTTATCAAGGATGATAAGTCTCCACAAGACATGTACAACCGCTTGAACAAGATCATCAACAAGATCAAATCACTTGGAAGCAACAAGATGGGGAAGAAGAGAAGTGGTTGATAAGATCCTCTCCGCGTACATGGCAAGGGATGTTCAACTCCCAACACTCATTAGAGAGAAGAGAGGCTTCAACAAGTTCACTCCGGCGGATGTGATTGGAAGAATGAAAGAACACCTTATCACCGTCAAGGAGTCAAAGCTTTCACAAGAAATGTCAAAGATGCATGAACAACTTGAGAAGAACAAGGGAGTGGCCCTCAAGGCATCTAGCAAAGAGAAGAAATCTAGCTCATCAACCTCAAAGACCGTGGTCGAGGAAGATAGTGATGAAGATAGTGACTTGAACATGACTCCCGAGCAAATGGCACTTTTTGTAAGAAAGTTCAACAAAATGTTCAAGAAGAGTGGCTTCATCAACAAGAGCAAAGACAAAGACAAGATCAAGACGAAGAGGACTTCCAAGAGGTCGTGCTTTGGGTGTGGCAAGGAGGGTCACTTCATTGCGGAGTGTCCCAACATCAAAGTGAGAAGAAGAGACACCAACAAGAATGACAAGAACAAGAAGAAGGAAGTTGGTGAAGCACATTTGGGTGAAGAATGGGATTCAAATGATGATAGCTCCGACTCTGATGATGAAGTGGGTCTTGCCACTATATCCATTGGAGAACCAATCAACAAGTCATCACTCTTTGGAGATCTCACCGATGATGAAGATGACTTCACCCACATATGCCTCATGGCTAGGGGCTCTAAGGTAGACACTCCCACCCCGCCCCTAGATGATGATAGTGAAAATGATCTTGACTTTGAAAAGATGATCACTAGCTTTGGTAAAAAGGCAACTAAGAAAATCATGTTTTTAATGAAAGAAATAGAGAATAGAGATGGGACTCTAGAGGTGCAAGAAGAACTCTTTAGACTTGAGCGGGAGAAAACCATTACCCTTGAGAATGCCCTTATAATTGAAAAGAAGGGTTTCAAGGTGCAAGAGGACTTGCTCAAGGAAAAGGAGATAGAAATTCTTAGCCTCAAGAAATCCCAAGCTAAAGATGAGTTGATAGTAGATGAATTAACTAGGGAATCTTTCCTAGCTAAGGATGCTTGCAAGAAACTTGAGGGTGAAAAGCTTGAACTTCAAAAGAGCTTTGAAAGCTTAAAGACTAGTCACATAGCACTAGAAGTTCAACTTGACAACCTCAAGAATAATGCTACAACTACATCTAATGATGCTCTCTCTAACTCTAAAACCTCAACAAGCAATGGTTGTTCTCGGTGTTACAAAATTGATGTAAATGCTTATGCTACTAACATTGCCGAGATGAATGCTATGAAGAAAGAGATTGCTAGGTTGTCAAACTTTCTCATTGATGAGCAAAGGAAAGAACCCAAGAGAGGTGAGTTTGAGAACCACACCAAAGGCTTTGGGTCAAGCTACATGAAGAAGTTTGGCTTTGCGGATGGGAAGGGGCTTGGTAAGCAAGAGCAAGGTACAAAAGACCCCATCCCATTCATCAAGAACTACCACACCAAAGGTGTGGGGACAAGGAATGTGGTACATGGCATGAAGCAATTGGGTGCCAAGAACTTTGACAACCAAGTTAAGTACAACACTCCCATCAAGTTCAAGAGCACTCAAGTCACAACAAATGCACCACAATCTAAGGCAAAGACCAAACCAACCAAGTTGAGCAAGAAGCCCAAGCCACATGCCTCACAAGATAGTTTTTATGCCGACTATGTGTTGACTTGGAATCACAAGGGTAAGGTGGTTGCCAAGTATGTGGGACCCCGCACAAAAGGGACATTGATCAAAAGGAATGTGTGGGTGCCCAAGGTTCTTGTGACTAACGCTCTAGGACCCAAATCCACTTGGGTACCTAAAACACAAGCATAACTTGTTTTGTAGGCATACTCCTTCGGTGGAACAAAATGGGTGATTGATAGTGGATGTACAAATCATATGACCGGGGAGAAGAAAATGTTTACATCTTGTGATATGATTGAAAATCCTACGGAAAGAATTTCCTTTGGAGGCAATGGTGGAGGAATGGTTGTCGGTCTTGGTAAAATTGCTATCTCAATCAATCATTCAATTTCCGATGTTTATTTGGTTGAATCTTTGGACTACAATTTGTTGTCCGTTTCACAACTTTGTGAGATGGGTTACAATTGTTTGTTCACCAATGAGGGTGTGACCGTCTTTAGAAGGGGTGATGACTCCGTTGCCTTTAAGGGTAAGCTCAAGGAAAGGCTTTACTTGGTGGATTTTTCATCGGATAAAGCCCAACTTGATACATGCTTATTGGCAAAGTCTAGCTTGAGTTGGCTTTGGCATCGCCGACTAGCTCACGTTGGGATGAACAATCTCAATAAGCTTCTAAAGGGGGAACACATCCTAGGACTAACAAACGTTCATTTTGAGAAAAATAGAATTTGTAGTGCTTGTCAAGCCGGAAAGCAAGTTGGTGCTCCTCATCCCGCCAAGAATGTACTCACTACTACAAGACCATTGGAACTACTTCACATGGATATCTTTGGTCCCGTGGCTTATGTTAGCATTGGAGGGAACAAATATGGATTTGTCATTGTTGATGACTACTCTCGGTACACTTGGGTATTCTTTATGAAGGACAAGAGCAAAGTTCATGAAATATTCAAGAAGTTTGCCACAAGAGCCCAAAATGAGTTTGATGTGAAGATCAAGAGAGTGAGAAGTGACAATGGCACCGAGTTCAAGAACACCAACATTGAAGAGTATCTTGATGAAGAAGGTATTGGTCATGAACTCTCCGTCCCATACACTCCACAACAAAATGGGATAGTGGAGAGGAAGAATAGGACTCTCATTGAAGCCGCAAGAACCATGCTTGATGAGTATAAGACTTCGGATAGTTTTTGGGCGGAAGCAATCAACACGGCTTGTCATGCTATCAACCGCTTATATCTTCACAAGCTTCGTCACAAAACCACCTATAAACTTCTAACCTGTAAAAAGCCTAACGTGTCTTACTTTAGAGTTTTTGGTTGTAAGTGCTTCATTCTTAACAAGAAGCCCAAAAGCTCTAAGTTTGCACCTAAAGTTGATGAAGGTATCTTTCTTGGTTACGCCTCAAACGCTCATGGCTATCGTGTCCTCAACAAGACCTCCAGTTGTGTTGAAGTCACGTGTGACTTGACGTTTGATGAATCTAATTGCTCTCAAGTGGAGCAAGTTGATAAATTGTGTGTAGGCAAGGAAGTACCAGCTGAAAAGGCTATAAAAAGGACGGCCATTGGAGAAGTCAAGCCTCAAGAAGAAGATGATGAGGACTGCGAGATAGAGGAATCAGCAATTTCACCTCCTGCTGCGAACCCCGGAGTATCCGGAGAAAAATCCGGAGATTCCGGGTTTCCCGGAAACTCTGGAGAAAATTCCGGAGACTCCAGGCCTGCTGCTGATATCTCCCAGAGCAGTCAAGAAATTGAGGAATTGATCCAACAAGAAGTTTCTGACCCACATCCAAGAGTTCGGCAAAGTGTTCAACGAGATCATCCCGTTGACAACATTCTTGGATGCATCCGTAGAGGGGTAACAACTCGTTCAAGATTAGCAAATTTTTGTGAACATTACTCGTTTGTTTCCATGTTGGAACCTCTTAGGGTTGAAGAAGCTCTTGACGATGCTGATTGGGTAATGGCCATGCAAGAAGAGCTCAACAACTTCACTCGGAATGAAGTCTGGTTCTTAGTGGAACGCCCCAAGCAAAATGTAATTGGAACCAAATGGGTCTTCCGCAACAAACAAGATGAAAATGGTGTGGTAACCAAGAACAAAGCAAGATTGGTGGCAAAAGGATACACTCAAGTAGAAGGCTTGGACTTTGGAGAAACGTATGCACCAGTGGCAAGGCTTGAAGCAATCTGCATACTCTTAGCCTTTGCCACACATCACAACTTCAAGTTACATCAAATGGATGTCAAGAGTGCTTTCTTGAATGACCCAATCTCCGAAGAAGTCTATGTTGAACAACCACCGGGCTTTGAAGATCCTAAATTTCCCAACCACGTCTACAAGCTCCATAAGGCACTCTATGGGCTCAAACAAGCCCCAAGAGCATGGTATGAATGCCTTAAGGAATTTCTCTTAAAGAAAGGCTTTGAAATATTCAAAGCCGATCCTACTCTCTTCACTCGTAAACAAGGCAATGATTTATTTGTGTGCCAAATATATGTCGATGACATTATATTTGGATCTACTAACCAAGCTTGGGTTGATGAGTTTAGTAGGATTATGACCAAAAGATTTGAGATGTCTATGATGGGAGAGTTGAAGTTCTTTCTCGGTTTTCAAATCAAGCAACTCAAGGTTGGCACATTCATAAGTCAAACCAAGTACACCAATGATATGCTCAAGAAGTTTGACATGAACAACGCCAAGCCCATCAAAACACCTATGCCATCAAATGGACATCTTGATCTAAATGAGGAAGGCAAAAGCATCGACCAAAAGGTATATCGCTCCATGATTGGATCTTTGCTTTACCTTTGTGCATCTAGGCTCGATATTATGCTTAGTGTGTGCATGTGTGCAAGGTTTCAAGCTAATCCTAAGGAGTGTCATCTAATGGCCGTTAAGAGAATCTTTAGATACTTGGTTCATACTCCTAACCTTGGTTTATGGTATCCTAAGGGCTCCACTTTCAATCTACTTGGCTACTCCGATTCGGACTATGCCGGTTGCAAAGTAGATAGAAAGAGTACATCCGGGACTTGCCAATTCCTTGAGAGGTCCTTGGTGTCTTGGAGTTCCAACAAACAAAACTCCGTTGCCCTTTCCACCGCCGAGGCCGAGTATGTTGCAGCCGGCGCTTGTTGTGCTCAACTACTTTGGATGAGGCTCACTTTGAGAGACTTTGGTTGCAAGTTTAGCAAGGTGCCACTCTTGTGTGACAATGAGAGTGCCATCAAGCTAGCTAACAACCCCGTAAACCACTCAAGAACAAAGCACATAGACATAAGACACCATTTCTTGAGAGACCACGAAGCCAAAGGAGATATCGCTTTAAGCCATGTGAGCACCGATAAGCAACTAGCCGATATCTTCACAAAGCCTCTTGATGAACTAAGGTTTTGTGCTTTGAGGAGTAAGCTAAATATCTTGGATTCTCGTAACTTGGCGTGAGATCATGCACATGTTTGAGTGACCTAGATTAAGTTTTTGAAAGTAAAAGATTTGTGAAAACTTGTGTTGAATTTGTTTTTGAAAATTTTGGATCTTTATGGTACAACACTTGGACTATAGTTCTCATTGCTTGTTTGTGGCTAGTCTCAAGTGTTGATACTACTCAGGCTCACATATATTACATATATAGTCATCCAAATCTATCCCAAATCAAATTCCTTGCAAATCTACTCGTTGGACTCAGGGGGAGCGGAAACTCCGGTAATTTTCCCGGAGATTCCGGGTTTCCCGGAAACTCCGGACCTGGCCCGGAGTGTCCGGACCTTTAGGGTATAAATACCCTTTCATCGCGGTCTTTTCTTTTTTTCACTGCTTTATCGCGTTGACCGGCCGCCTCCTTCTCCCGTCGCCCTCCCCCTCTCCCTCTCCTCGCCCCTTGGGTGATTTTCGTGTTCCACCGTCCAAATCAAGTGTGAGTAAAGGTTTAAGGGCTCCAAGGTGTGGAGATCAAAGATCTACATTGCTTTTGAAGATTTGAAGAACTTCCCCCTCTCTCCCCAAGGTATCTCTTGAAGGCCTTTTTCGATCTATCTCCCTAGTGGTTCCCTTGTAGTATTCTCTTAGGGAATGGTTGAGTAGACTCTATAGGCTCTAGATCTGCAATGTCTCTCGTTTTGGATGGTTGATTTGCGCAGCATTGTGAGTTAGGGTTTCGGCTGTGAAACCCGGAAACTCCGGGCATCCCAACCCCGGACTCTCCGGACTTTCCGGAGTATCCGGACTTTTTCCCGGAGTCTCCGGGGTTCACACTGAAAACCCCAAGTCACAGTGTCTCGCATCTCTTCTGTTGTTCATCTCTCATTTCCATATCCTTCCTTATGTTCAGATCATGAGGGTGAAGATAAGGCGTGAGACGGAAGAGCCCTCCACTCAAAGGAGGACCAAGGTAAGGCATGACCCCGCCTCTTTGAGGGTCGTGCAAGAGGCGTTGGGACAAGAGTCCTCTCAGTGCAGCACAAGACCAAGAAGGGGTGATCCTCCTCCCTCCTATGCTGAGGGAAGTGAAGAAGAGATAGAGGAGGAGGAGAGGACCGAGAGTGATGATGATGAGGTTGAAGATGACACCTATGAGCAGCCCTCTGAGCCTCCTCGCCGCCATGGAAAGGGACCTGCTAAGGAAAAGACACGCTACAAACCTCATCCCAAGAAAAGACATCAAGCCCCCTACATCCAACAAAGCCGGGCCGCTACCCGTGCTCCTCCTAAACACAAACAAGGAGTAGCAGCCCATATTTGTCCTAAAACACCCCCAAGGCTCATCCCTACTCTCCCACCAAATGTGCAAATAGTGAACACACCTATCAAACTCCGAGAGCCCGGATTGGTCCTTGGATTTGCTAAGCACATGTTTCGGGACTACTCCAAGAATGCTCTAGCTGTGAGGGAGCAAAGGGAAGACAATGTTTATCGCTATCTCAAGGGAGAGGGGCTAGAGGCAAGGTTTTGGTGCGACTTCCATAGAGATTTCTACCAAACCGTCATAAGGAACCCCAAGTTGGTTGCTAAGAACATGGTGCCCATTGTGAAGATGAGGTACATTGATTGGAAATACTATGAAGACCTCAACAACACCGTGTTCAACTCCGTCATTGAGAAGTGCAAGGAGGTGGGACTCTATGACATCATGGGCTTTCGCTATAATTGGAACAAGGAGATCCTAGCTCAATTCCATTGCTCCTACTACTACGATCCCTACGACAACACCATCACATGGACTACTCAAGGCAACAAGTGCACAATCGACTACATGACTTTCTCTAGGTTGTTGGGACTTGGATCAAAGGATGAAGATCGCACTCCCATTCATAATGAGATCAAATACAAGCCAAGGGACCTCCCCTACATGTTTTCCTAGCCGTGATTTGGCTATTGAGGGCAAGGCGGATCAACTCAACCCCTACTACTACTACCTCAACCAATTCTTTCGTGCCACCATTGATCCCAAGCAAGGAGATGCTACGGCCCTAAGGTACTTTGCTCCAAATCTCCTTAATAGAATGGCACCGGATGAAGAAGGGTTTTGCATCTTTGATTTCATTTGGAATGAGTTGAGGCGTGCAATGAACGATCCCATGAAGTACCTCCCCTATGCCCCATATCTTATGTACATGATTGAGAGAGTCACCAACGTCCGCTACCCAAAAGATGTTGTCCATGAGCCGTTCCGTCATCTCCGTGATCGAGCCAAGAAAGCACCAAAGGCTCGCAAGTATGTTGGCTCCTCTAGTGCAGCTCCTCGCCATGATGATACGCCCGCTGCACCCTCCACTCCTAGGCCTCCCCGTCGGCACCGTGGTTCCTTGATCAAGAGGGTCCTCAAGAGTATCTTTAGCATGTGCAAGACCATGGCCACCGAGACAAATGAGAACCGTCGGGACATTATTGAGATTAAGTCTCATCTTGGCCTTCCTACCGATCCCTACCGTGAGCTCCCCACCTTTGATGATCCTTTTGCGGAGTGGGATGCCCAAGATGAAGAAGAAGGACAAGAGGAAGAGGAGGAGGAGGACAATGAAGAAGAAGAGGAGGAGGACGACGGCGCTTCCGAGTGATCCAGTTGCTCCACACTTCCTTTTTTGGTGCTTGATGCCAAAGGGGGAGTGAGTTATCTATCTATCTATCATGTGTGGAACAATGAACTTTATGTTTTTGGATTTGGAATAATGGCTTGTAATAACTCTCTATTCGTATGTGTGTAAGACTATGTGAGCTTGAGACTTATGGTTGTGTGCTTGTGGTGATTTATTCTGTTTTTACTTTCTAAGGATGCTATATGCTAGATTGAAAATCTTTGATGAATGCTATTTTTCACTGGTGTTCTGAAAGCCCGGAGAGTCCGGAGATTTTCCCGGAGTATCCGGATTTTCCGGGTCTGGCCCGGACAGTCCGGACTTTTGTGCATCAGATTTCTTTTGCATCCTTGTTGAGTGCATAAACTGTCATGAGCATCTCACTATTACCTGTTGCACATCACAAGCACCCCACTAGTGTAATACTCTCATGCTTTTCTCTTTGTGCAAAATTTGGCCCCAAAAGGACCATTGATATTCAAAATCAACATGCACATATTGAGGGGGAGTATTACAAAAGTTCTTTAATGTTCATTGTTTATCTCTTGAAAGACTTAAATGTGTTGTCATCAATCACCAAAAAGGGGGAGATTGAAGAGTATCTTGGCCCCCTAAGTGGGTTTTGGTGATTTAATGACACACGCTTAAGTAACTCATGATTTATCTAGTGTATGAGCAGGTATTAAAATTGTATGTGGCATAAAGTCTATTTCATTGTTTATACAAAAAAAGGAAGTGATGCTACAAAGGGGTTCCTAACAAGGCTTATTTATTTTATATTTTGAATTTGAGTCCTAGGAACGCCGCACTATAAAGAGGGACAGGAAATGTGTCCTCCAAGAGTCGAACAGGTGCTCAAGTTGCTATAACAAAACCTACGAGAGACACCCTTGCACCAACACGTTCACGGGGAACTTTTCTTGGGTGCTGACCTTGGGAGGCCGGAGTATCCGGGTTTATCCCGGAGTCTCCGGACTTCCCGGAGTTTCCGGGTTTACCCCGGATATTCCGGGTCTTAGAGCTGTAACGGCTCTTTTCTGTGTGAGGGGGTATAAAAGCCCCCTCCACCCTTTCCTCTCTCTCACTCTTGCTCATTTCGACCTGCAAAGCTTCAGAACTCATTCACTCCCTCCTTTACTCCCTTTGTCTCTAAGTTGGTGAGATTTGGTGGAGATTTAAGAGGGATTGAGAGCAAGAGCTTGGAGAGTGCTTGTGAGCTGAATTCCCATCTCTAGAGCACCTCGTTCTTCGCTTGGTTGGCACATTTCGTGTTTGTTACTCTTGGAGCTTTGAGCTCCTAGCCGGCTAAGCGTTGCCTTGGAGAATCCAAAGGTTGTGGCTGCCCAAGGAAGTTTGTATTACCCCGAGATTGAGTAAGTAACTCTAGCTTGATCTTTGTGGTCGCTAGAGGGAGGAAAGTGACCTAGGTGTAAAGGTCCACCCTTTGTGGGTACCTCAACGGAGACGTAGACCTCAAGGTGTGAGGTTGAACTCCGGTAACAAATCCTTGTGTCTCTTGTGCTTGTTCATCTTGTTGCATGCTTGTATCTCTCTTAAGCACATATCTAGGGTTTGGTGCCGATCTACTTCGTGTTGAGGTTTCTGCAAGATTTGAGTGGATAAACAGGCTTGTCTCATCCTAGTGCATAACCTATTTTCACAGATTTACATTTGAGCAAGTTTAATTTCTGTCGAATTTGATTCCCCCCCCTGACAGGCCGGACAATCCGGACATTTTCCCGGATTCTCCGGATTTCCCAGAGTATCCGGAAAAATATCCGGAAACTCCGGACCTGATTTAACAGCTGCGAAAAAGTTTGTGAATTTTCAGGTTCGACTATTCACCCCCCCTCTAGTCGACATCTTGATCCTTTCAGTCCCCTCTGAAGGACCGATTAGGCGACCAGAGAGGGGGGGGGGAGTGAATGGGAGCCGATAAAAATTCTTCCCGAAGGATGAACTCGACTTATGCCCCAAAATCACAACCGAGGATTCCCACACAAGTTTGCCAAGGTCGCGTAGTCACAACGGACCTACCAACCCTAGGAACATACCCCAACTCAATGCAACATGGAAGCGCAACTCAAGAAGCAAAGAACTTAGGCAATCTGCAGTGCCTGGGGCGGACCGTCCGCATGAAGGGGGCGGACTATCCGCATGAAGGGGGCGGACTGTCCGCGGGGCTTGGGCGGACTGTCCGCACGGTCGAGTCGGACTGTCCGCAAAACACTCCCGAACCACCAGTACCGCACCTTGAAAAACGGACCGTCCGTCCTCTACCCGCGGACCGTCCATGCCGGGTGGACCGTCCGCACTCGCCTCGCAGACTGTCTGCCAAACCTCGAGCAACCAAAAACACCGGACCAAATGGATCGAACGAAAGGCAAACAAGAACTCGCGACGAACACGACGAATTGCCGGCTGAAAGCCTCCTCGCGGACCGTCCGCCAGGGGCGTGCGGACCGTCCGCGTGGTGTGCAGACAGTAGCCCGAGCTCGAACACGCGAAGTCAACCCCTCCTATCCTTCCATGGATCTCCCAAACGGCTTAAGCTCTTGAGACAAGATTTGGGGGAGATGTGAAGCGTCCCTAGGAGATGCTATACCCCAAAACTTGGGACCTCAAACGAACTAAATCACCGGGAATCGAATCACAACCGAGCTCTACCAAAAAGCTAGGGTTCCAACCGAAATCCTCAAATCCAAGGCCAAATTCGGAGTTTGAGGGGTCAAGATCAAGCACAAAGATGCACAAGGCATCTATCCATGATCCCCACAAGAAAATCCGAACCCAAACACCTCAGAATCAGAGGAACAAGCCGCGCACAAAAATCCAACGAAAATAGCTCAAAAGGGACACGAAAATCACACGAGCTACAAGAAGGAAATCGACGCAACCATGAAAGCTTCCATACACTCGGAGATCAGATTCTCAACAAAACGGTGAAGAAAATCTAAATCTATGGAGCAGAGAAATGAAAAGCAGTCCAGATGGATAGTTTGCCCAGAAACCCTAGAGCTAATATATATGAGTTCCTCTGGGTTGGGCGAATGACCAAGCTACCCCTAGCACTTAAGTTGAGATACAAACCCCTCAGGGCAAAATAGGTCAAGTAGCACTCCTGTTCATCACACGGCCACGCCTTTGCCGCAGTCCGCGTCCTCTCGACGCAAGCCCTGCGATCCCGCCACGTGTACGCCGGCATCGAAGCTTCTCGGTGCGCCCGGATCCCGTCTCCGCCCGCCGAGCCTCCGGTCTTGGTTTTGTGGCTCAACCAAGTAACCCGACGGTTTTGTGGTGAACCGCCGCAAACCCCACATGCAGACTCCGGTCGTGAGCCGCTACCCTGCACCGGCTCCTGTCCACGACTTCGTCTCGCTTTTCTTGCCACCATGCGGCCCGCACTTGACCCCGCTGTCCACCGGGTCCCTCGAGCCAAGCCTACTTGTCTCTCCACTCCTCGGAGGCCCCGCAAGGCATAGACCTTTCGCGCCCGCTCTTCACCTACACCAACGCAAATCAAGCTGCAACCTGCACCTGCAATACTCGGCCAAGAGTCAGTCCACACCACGTTGTCAATCACTCATCACACCAGGGAACGACCATCCACCGGTCCTCGGACGCTCCGGTCCTCACCCTCAACCCTCCTTGTTCTTTTGTTAGTAGTCTTAGGTGTTGTAGATCTAGATCAAGTTCTCGTTTATCTTCATGTGTTAAGTAATTACCCGTGTAGATCTACTGCTAGTGGTCTGGTTAAAATTAACATTGGTATCAGTTAGCCTAGCTAGTTAGTAGATCTGTTTCGGGGTAGGTTAATTAGTGTCCAGTGTAGAATATCGAAGGAGATGATCCCGAATTGTGAGATCCGGGGGGAAGTCGCACTGGAAATGTTGAAATTTCAGTGAAAATCGAAGAAAGGTTGAAACCCTAACCCTAGATCTTGCTCGGGTTAGGGGAAGACAAGTCAAATACGAATCATCAGTGACAACCCTAACCCTAGATCTACTCGGGTTAGGGGAAGAAATGGAAGAAATCGATGAAAGTCGAGTCGAATCCCAAACCCTAGATCCTGTTTTTCCCAAGATTGATCGGCTGGAGGGGTTCCTACCTTTGCCGCCGGCACACCACCTCTGTGCGGGTTGGACCCGCCTCCGCGCGGGGCATGGATGAGCCGAGGCACGCCGCCGCATCGTCAGCGTGCGGGACATGCACACGGGCGCCACCATCGGGCCACTCGACGGCGGCGCGCTCACCCTGGGGGTGGACGCGCGCGCCGGCGAGAGGGCCGGCAGCAGCGCCGCCATCTTCCACCGAGCTGCCCTCTGTCTCACCGTGCGTACCGTGTCTTGCGGGTAGGAGAAAGAGGAAGTGGGGATGGCTAGAGAAGGAGGGAGAGGGGGAGCTCGTCGCGGTCTAGGACCGGGCGGCGCCGCCTCCAACCGCCGCCGGCGAGTCCGCCGGTCGCGGGGAAGAAGCACGCCGCTGCTGTGGCTGTGCGGGAGAAGGGGAGGGAAATGGAATGGTGACCTAGGGTTTTTCCCCAAAGGGAAGGAGCTTATATACCGCCCGATTCCGATGGGATGGATGCTGACCGTCGATCTGGAGATCGACGGTAGCGCATGGCTTGCGGCCGCTGTGGGTTAGAATCGGCCCAGGCGAGATTAGGAGCTGGGCCACTTGGTCGGCCAAGCCATTGGCTGTTGGGCCTAGAGCCCACGCAGGCGCGGTAGGCAGGCCTCGGGCCGGATTTGGCTACTGGGCCGGATGTTATGCCGTGCACAGTAGCACTTTTCTTTTAAGTTTTCGATTTTCAGAAGCATTTTTGTATTGTTTTTCTTGTTTTCTTGCTGTTTTTTAATAAGTTAATATCTCTGTTTAAATTTTGACCAAATGATTAAAATTTTACAGAGAGTAGGATGATTCTGAAATTAAGTTTTTTATTCTGTTTATTTGAGGTTTTTCCGCTGCGTTGTTAATATTCTCTAGTTAAATTGAACCAAAGGGATTTTTAAGTAGAGAAGAAGTGTTTCTTTATGAGGAATTTATAATATTGTTATTTTTCTGGCCAAAGCTGATAATTACAATATTATAAACTGTTGAATTAAGGTTTACATGCATTGATTCTATTTTCTGCCCAAAGGTGATATGGAATTAATGTAGATGTGTGTTGCATGTATTAAATTTTGACCAAAGTTAAATTGATACATGCAATACTTTTTGGTTTGTGTTCTCACCAATTTCTGAATTTAAAATTTCAGGATTAGCTGGCTACATTGCTCAGATTCCTGAGTTAGTGGGCAACAACTTTCAGCAATAGCGCAAGCTACTGAGGATGGCACTCCTGATGCTGGGGTTGGAATGGGTGTTGGACAAAAAATGCCCTATTGAACCTGTGAAACCAGTGAGGGGTGCAGAGGAGACTGATGATGCTTGGAAGGCACGAGAGAGTGCCCATGTGTCTGCAGAAAGTGAGTATCAACTCCAAAAGAAAAGGTGGGAACTAGACAATAAAAAATGTCTAGTGATTATGTAGACAAAGATGACTGAGGCTATTAAGGCATCTATTCCTGAAAAGGATGAAGATGGAAATGATTACACTGTTGGAGAATATCTGGCAATAGTGGACGTTCAGCATTCACACCACACTAAGACATATGCCAGTACCACCATTGGCAATTTGGTTTCAATGAAGTACACTGGAGGTGGTGTAAGGGATCATATTCTTAAGATGAGTAACATGAATGGAAAACTTGCTGAGATGGGCATGGTCCTACCAGCTGAGTTTTTTGTTCACTTGGTATTTAAGTCCCTGCCTCACGAGTTCTCAGCTTTTGAGGTTAACTACAACACCATCCCAGATAAGTGGGACATCCATAAGCTAATTGCTATGTGTGTCCAGGAGGAAGATAGACTTAAGGCTCACAATGGTGGTTCTGTAAACTATGTGAATCAGAGTAAGAAGCCGATGCAGAAGAAAAGCTTTCCCAGTAAGAACTATCCACCTACGAATCAATGGGAAAGTGGACCTTCAAATGCACCAAGTAAGCCTCATGGTAAAGGTCCAGCTCAGGATGATCAGTCTCATAAACCTCCAGTGTAGCAAGAGGTTGCACCAAACCAGTGTTTGTGGTGCAAGAAGATGGGGCACTGGAAGAAGGAATGTCCTAAATAGATGAAGCATATGTGGTCTAAAGGTGAGAATATTATTACGTTTGTAGATGAAACCCTGTACTTAAGTTATGATAAATCTACTTGGTGGATTGATTCAGGTGCAACTACTCACGTTGCTAATTCTATGCAGGGTATGCATTCCCGGAGGATTCTAACAAAAGGAGAAAGAAGAATTAAGGTTACGAACGGTGTCGAGGCTGAAGGATGGCTTCACACTTCACCTACATGATGTCCTTTATGTTCCTTCCTTAAGTAGAAATTTAATTTCAGTCTCATGTTTAGCAGATAATGGTTTTGAGTGCCTTTTTGGCGCAGAACAATGTGTGATTTTGTTTAATGAAGTTTGTGTGGGTCTTGCCTTCCGACAAGACAAACTTTATATGTTGGCTATGCATGATAATACGACTGAATGTGTTGGGAATGTATGTGAGATTGAGCATGACTCGTCATCTACAAATGAAAGTAAAAAGCGGAAGCAAATTGATAGCACATCTTCGAAATTATGGCACTGTCGTTTAGGCCATATTTCGAGGGGAAGGATAGAACGCTTAGTACAAAGATCAATTCTTCCGCCTTTAGAATTTTCAGAGTTAGAGCAATGCATCGATTGCATTAAAGGCAAGTATGTTAAGCAAATAAAGAAAGGCGCAAAACAAAGTACATGAATTTTGGAAATAATCCACACAGACATTTGTGGTCCCTTTCCTGTGGCATATGTGGATGGTTTTGATTCATTCATCACATTCACAGATGATTATTCTCGATATGGGTATATTTATCTAATTAAAGAGAAGTCAGAAGCGCTAGATAAATTTAAGATATTTAAGGCTAAAGTTGAAAATCAGCACAACCTTAAGATAAAAGTAGTAAGGTCGGACCGAGGTGGGGAGTACTACGGCCGACACACCCCGTATGGCCAAGTTCCTGGACCTTTTGCAAGGTTCTTGCAGGAAAATGGCATAGTTGCTCAATATAGCACACCAGGAGAACCTCAGCAGAATGGAGTAGCTGAAAGAAGGAACCGTACCTTGATGGATATGGTTAGAAGTATGTTAAGCTACTCAACGTTGCCGATTAGTTTGTGGATGGAGGCATTAAAAACCGCCACTCACATTCTAAACAAAGTACCTAGTAAGTCAGTACCTACAACACCATATGAGTTGTGGACGGGTAGGGAACCCTCCTTAACATATATGCGTGTGTGGGGATGTCCAGCAGAGGCTAAAGTTTTTAACCCGAATATTGGAAAGTTAGACCCCAAGATAGTAAGTTGTCATTTCATTGGCTACATGGAAAAATCTAAAGGATATCGTTTCTACTGTCCTAACGGACATACAAAGTTTGTGGAAACGAGACATGCTATTTTCCTTGAGAATGAAATGATAAGAGGGAGCAAGGCAGCTCGGAAGATTGACCTTGAGGAAAAGCGGGTGTGTGCACCCACTCCAATGGTTGAAGTACCATATTTTGTGCTGCCTACTGTTCCGACAGCTACAGTGCGACCCACTGTGGTGCCGGAACCTGTTGCTAGTTCTCCTGTGCAACCAGTGATTGAGAATGAGGAAACTGTTCATCAGGATCCTATAGAAACAACTGGTGCACAGGAGGAACCTCAACAGCCCCAACTGCAGGAGGCGCCAGCCGATGAGGCCCCAAGGAGGTCTCAAAGAGTAAGAAAGCCAGCTATCCCGGATGATTATGAAGTTTATAATAGTGAAGAAATTCACATAGAAGGTGATTCCTCTTCGTATGAAGAAGTCATGAGTCATTCTGATGCATCCAAGTGGCAAGAAGCCATGGAAGATGAAATTAAGTCAATGAGTACCAACAGAGTTTGGGACTTAGAGGAAATTCCTAAAGGAGCCAAAACAGTAGGCTGTAAATGGGTCTACAAGATCAAATATGACTCTAAAGGGAATATAGAAAAGTATAAAGGACGACTTGTGGCCAAGGGCTATACGCAAAGAGAAGGGATAGATTACAATGAGACGTTTTCTCCAGTCTCTTGTAAAGATTCTTTTAGGATCATAATGGCTTTGGTGGCGCACTATGATTTGGAATTACATCACATGGATGTAAAGACGACATTTCTAAATGGAGATCTATATGAAGATGTTTACATGACTCAACCCAAAGGTTTTGTTGTGAAAGGTAAAGAGCATATGGGATGCCGTTTAAGGAAGTCCATTTATGGCTTAAAGCAAGCCTCTAGGCAATGGAACTTAAAGTTTGATGAGACAATTACGAAATTTGGGCTTAAAGCGAATGTTGAGGACAACTGTGTTTATGCGAAGTTTAAGAATGGGAAATTCATTTTCCTGATACTGTACGTAGATGACATTCTGCTTGCCAGAAGTGATGTCAGGCTGCTACAGGAAACGAAACAGTTTTTGTCCTCAAAATTCGATATGAAAGATCTTGGTGAAGCCTCATATGTTTTAGGCATTGAGATTCATCGAGGTAGAAGGAATGGGGTCTTAGGATTATCGCAAAAGGCATATCTGGAAAAGATTCTAAAGAAATACAATATGCATGCGAGTAGAGCCACACCTGCTCCTATAGTAAAGGGTGATAAGATTGGACTTTTCCAATGTCCAAGGAACCAGTATGAGATCGATCAAATGAAAATGGTTCCATATGCTTCAGCAGTTCGTAGCTTGCAGTATGCACAAGTGTGCACTCGCCCTGATTTAGCATTTGTTACGGGAGTACTTGGGAGATATCAATCTAATCCAGGCAAAGAGCACTGGATGATGGTTAAGAAGGCTTTTCGATATCTACAAGGCACGAAGGATTTAATGCTAACGTATAAAAGATCTGATTTCCTAGAGATAAAAGGGTACTCAGATGCTGATTATGCGGGAGATAGAGATGATAGAAAATCCACGTCAGGACACATATTCACTCTCGCAGGAGGAGCTATTTCGTGGAGAAGCTCAAAACAAGAACTAGTTGCAACATCCACAATGTATGCAGAGTTCATAGCCTGTAATGAGGCAACACGACAGGTGATGTGGCTAAAGAAGTTTATACCTGACTTAAGAGTGGTGGATTGTATTCATAAACCACTAGAGCTATACTGCAACAATAAGCCAGCAGTGTTTTATGCTCATAACAACAAGTTAAGTAATGCTACCAAACCGATAGAAATAAAGTTCTATGCGGTGAAAGATAGAGTCCAGGATAAAACCATAAGTCTGAAGCATATAGGCACTAAAGAGATGTTAGCGGATCCGCTCACAAAAGGCTTACCACCCAGTGTGTTTGGAGAACACATAACCGGTATGGGTTTAAGGGAAAGCCTATGATTCCTGGACTGGGCCCAAGTTAAGATCCTATCAAAATGGATAAGCGTATTGTGGCTGGTTAATCTGGTTGTGATTACAATTTAGATGACCCATGCTCGATATGTTTATTTGTGATGAAGTGGATGCCAAGTAAGGAACTCGAGATTAAGTAAATGTTGTAAGAAAGATCGAGAGGGAGAATGTTAGTTCGATCTCTCTTCCGTTACGACCCAAAGGCCGTAACGGGCTCGTTCTCACGCCCTGGTAGGGGGCGCCCAACCAATCCATGGTTGGTGGGCCCCCGTCGCATAGTGCTATAAAGAGAAGGTGGGGGCCACGGCTCGCAGTACGAGGTTCACCGCGCCGCCACACACCCCACCCCACAAACCCTAACCTGACCCGAGGGAGCACTGGAGCGGTGGGAAGCTCCGCCACCACCGCCGCCGAGGAAGTCCTCCTGGATACGACGTACACGGTGCCACCGGCCGACGCTCGACCGCATCGTCCGCAACACCGTCGTCCCCGACCCGCCACTGCCTCCCCTGCGTCAAGCCGCGGCCGCCCCTGCGACCACGACCGAGATGGCCACCGACTCCACCCCCTGCGCCCAACCCTGATGGTCTGCGTCCCCTCAACCCTCCTTGTTCTTTTGTTAGTAGTCTTAGGTGTTGTAGATCTAGATCAAGTACTCGTTTATCTTCATGTGTTAAGTAATTACCTGTGTAGATCTACTGCTAGTGGTCCGGTTAAAATTAACATGAAGAACTCCAACCACCTTCTTCTCCCGATCCCCAGTCCAATAAAGTTCTTCCTCCGTCGTCGTCTTCGCCGCGGATTCCCCAGAACTGATTTGGGATTTCTGGCATCGAGATCGCAGCTCAAGGTGAGGAAGCTCCCCTGCCGCCCTAGATATTTTTTTTAACCAAAATTTCCCCTCAAATCCTCCCCTCCCCAATCGATTGTTTGTCCTCGTCTTACCTTATCTGATCAGCGTGCTGCTCGCGGCTTGGTAAAATGTCGCCGCCACTGCACCTACTAGGTCCATTAAGCCGCATGTATATTCTGCTGCCTGTTCTTCACGAAATGGAAGCGTCAGCGATGCAAAGAAATGGAGCTGTTTT
The DNA here is from genome assembly GCA_036936925.1 of Cenchrus fungigraminus. Classification (NCBI taxonomy): domain Eukaryota; kingdom Viridiplantae; phylum Streptophyta; class Magnoliopsida; order Poales; family Poaceae; genus Cenchrus; species Cenchrus fungigraminus. The sequence continues at coordinate 94,936,799 of CM072774.1, read as the reverse complement.
GTGGCGGCATGTATATTAACTCGAGCGCGCACTCGCCGGCGACTCCGCTGCCGCGTCCTCCAACCCGGACCCCGCCGGGCCCATGGTCTCCGTCGACAGCCTCCGTGCCTACCTCCAGATCGTCGACGTCGCCTCCATACTCAGGCTCGACCGGGACATAGCCCGCTGCAGCGAGCGGCACTCGAGGATGGCGCGGGGGAGTAGGTCAAGCCCCGCCCACAAGATGTTGTTGAGGACGAGCTCCGCGACACGGCGAGCTCGCGGATCCAGTGGCGGAGGATGCGCTCATCGGCGTCGCTGAAGCTTCAAGCCTGACGGGATGATCATGGTGGCCGGGCTCGCCGACCGGCTCGACGTCGAAGAAGAAGCCCACGCAGGAGGGAGACGCGGCGTAGCGGCTTGATCTGGTGGTGGTGCCGATGGGTCCCACAGAGTAGGGGATGGAGGAGAGATCCCCTCTATAGAGGGGATGGAGAGGGGTTTTTAGTCAATGGAGAAAAAAAGGGAGGGCTATAGGGAATCTGCTGGAGAAGGTATTTGGGCGTTTCATCTCCTATATAACTATTTTTTTGCTATTGGGGAGGGGATAGGGAAGCTGCTGAAGTTGCTCTAAATCCGGATAAGCAACGGCGGCGGCGGCCTCTTGCTTTGCTTCCGGGGGAAGGCGTACGGACATGCGCTGGCCTCGTGCGGCTGGCTGCGTCCTACTCACCGGGCGGCTGCTGCTGATAGCGTGGCTGATGGGTGCGAGCGCGACACAACATCGTCATCACGTCGCTAGCCGCCTAGCCTCTTTTTGTGCAAGATGCAATGCACCCGGGGAAACTGCTGGGTACACATGGGGCGTGGGTAGGGAACCGGGTTTTAGTCCCTTGGTAAAGGTTTTAGGCTATCTCCAATAGCTTTCCTACCCTCTCCATCTCAAAATGAGGAATCCATCGACATTGTACCACCTCCAGCGATCACCGCAAACACATCTTCATTTTGCACACCGTGCCTCCGTACCCCACTCTCAGGGAATCTCTCTCCTCTCCTCATCCACCTCCGCCCTCGCACGATCCCCTGCCTCTGCCCCATACCGTCTCCCGCCTTCGCCCCCGCGTCGGCGGGGGCGTCGTCCTCCGCCCCGCGCCGTCCCCGCTGGTTCCCCACATCCGCCCTCACATCATCCCTCTCTCGCGTTGTCCCCTACCGGCTCGACACACCAATACGTCGTCCATGCGCTGGTTGAGGCGGGAGATGCGAAGATGGAGGATCTGCAAGGGCCGCTTGCGAAGATGGAGGGTCAACGAAGGCCTGCGGAAGCTCGCACGACGACCTCCATCTCCGCTGCCGCACCACCACTGCCGCGGGCAGTGCTCCTCTACTTCCCTTGCTCCAACTCCGTCGCGGGCAGCGCTCGTGCGGCAGGACTACCGCAGGCGGTGCTCCTCTGCTTCCCCTGCTCCAGCTCCGTTGCGGGCGGCGCTCGTGCGGCACAACTGTAGGGGAGAGAGCGGGTCGGCCGACAGAGGGAGAAAGCGCGCCCAACAGCCTCCCCTGGATCCGGCGAACGAGGACTTCGACGACGGCGACGCGTCGAGCCGGGCTTCGGTGGCGGTGTGCCGAGCTGGTGGCTAGGCGGAGCAGGGCCCCTTCTCTTCCTCGGTGGTGCCCCTCTATGCGTAACCGGGTGCGCGACCACTGTTGGAACGCGATCTCTTTTGCGAGACTGGAACGTTCTCTCTCATACGCTCATAACGGTCTTATGAAGATGCAGATGGGTAGACTGCTGGAGTTAGTCTTATAGGAACCTAAAGGCCAACTGGGTAGACTGCTGGAGTTAGTCTTATAGGAACCTAAAGGCCAACTGTGACTAATTTGGAGGGACAAAAGGCCCCCTTTAGTCCGGGACTCCTGGGTCAACAACCGAGACTAAAAGGGGTCTTTAGTCCCGGTTGGTAATATCAACCGAGACTAAAGGATTTTTGAGAGAAAAAAGCCCAGTGAACGCTGGCTTCTACTGCCATCTCCAGCTCTGCCAGCTCCAACTCCAACTCCAATAAGTTCAATTCCGCCAAGAACAAGTTCAATTTCACTGCACTATTCACATATCGAATCACACAAAATCATTCAAGTTCATCTCACAAAGCATCTACAAATTCATCTCACAAATTCATGACCCAAATTCACAAAATTCGTTTGCACATCACAACATATGAATTTCTTTAACACACGAATCATTCACTAATCACAAACGAAAAACACAACTTAGAACTCTTGCCTAGTCGGATCTGCGCCTAGCTCCGTGCCCGCCCGGGGGCCGCCAGCGCCCGTCCGCGCCCGCGCCGCCACGGCCAGCCGCACGCGCGCCGCCGTGCCTGCCCAGTCGCGGGGCCGCATGCACGCCTGGCCGCGGGGCCGCCCGGTGGGGCCGCAGCCCGTCGTGCCTGGCCGCCCGCGCCGCCGGCCTGGCCGCGGGGCCGCCCGTCCTCTGCCCATGCCTCCATCTGCGAAAGAGAGAAGGAGATGAGATGGACAAGTAAAAATAATGAGAGGAAGGATATGAGAGTTGACAGGGTGGGTGGGAGAGAAAGAGGTAAGGGAGCCAAGGGGAAGGGGCGCCACAATAGTTTTTTAGGTTAAGGTCGATGCGGTCGGTGGGAGCACGGCCTTTAGTCTCGGTTGGTGTTTCCACCTAAGATTAAAGGGAGGGCTCTTTAGTCTCGAGTGGAAATATCACTCGAGACTAAAGGCCCACATCAATGATTGTTGCCGCTCCAGCTTTTGGAAGCAGAGACTTATAAAAGGGAGGCAACTCCCACAGCCATTTCGAGCCATGTGAACGAAACACGTGGACGAAACCTATTTAGTCTCGGCTCCAAAGTTGAACCGGGACTGAAGGAGCGTGTCAAAGACTCTTTCTCTACTAGCGGATTGATGCTATTTTTTTCGTGTTATATGAAAGATTTTAAACTGATTATTTTGGGGTTGCAACAGTTTGAGATTTTTGCTGACAGACGACACGCGGGTTAGGAATAATGATCAAACTTCCATCCGGCGGAGGAACAATAATAGAACAATAATATGCTCAGGTGGAAAGCACGTGCGGCTCCTCGAACCAAAAATTTCGTCCAAACTAAACATGAATTAGTTTCGCCACAGCTACCGGCCGGGAAAAACAGAGCTATCTTGCCGCTGTGAAGCACTCCCAGTACACAAGATCCAGCAGGGCGTGCACGCATCCATCCATCCAGCTAGCTTCGCCGATGCGCGTCGTCCTCCGACATCCTCATCCGATCCTATTAAGCGCTGACAGCGACGGCTCCACAATTAAGGCGACAATAAGTCACGCGCACTAGCCATGGAATGTTCCAGAAATTAATACTATTTCTCATATGCTGACAAATTCAATTGACAAAGTTACTAGCATGGATTATTGTTGCAAAACTCTTATTTGACGCGCACGCCGCGACTGATAGCAGCGAACGACTCAAAAAAAAACAGAGGAGGAGAAGAGCGGAGGCTGCGGCCACAAGCAGGAGAGGAGCGCACCTGCGGGTTGTGGGCGGCGGCCGGCGGCAGTGGCGGTGGTGGAGGCCGGCGGAGTTTATGGTTTTCGGGTTGGGGTTGGGGTTGGGGTTAGGGTTAGGGATTTGGGGTTGCTGGGGGAGGGCTCCATGACCGACGACCTTAGAGGAGATGCCCGGGGGCGGCGGTGGCCCGGCGGTGGCTGCGGGTTGCGGACGGCGAGGCCGGGCGGCGACGGCGCCGCCGGCCGGGTGGTGGAGGACATCCGGTGGGCGGTGTCGGCGGCGGGGGCAAACGACGGCAGTGGTTAGGAAGGGCGGGGCAGCGCGGTGGGGGCGGGAGGTGGGCGGGGCGGCGCGGCGGCGTGGGCGCTGCCGGCCGCGGGTGGTGGTGGAAATTGGCAGCGGCGGTGCTGGCGCGGAGAAAGAAAGGAGAAGAAAGGAAACCGAAGAAGAAAAAAAATCCGGAGGAAGAAGAAAGGGAAGGGAAGATATAAAGGTAAAGTGGGTCCCACCCCGAAGGTGCCAGTTCGGTCGCCACTCGCCAGGAGTCGTTTGCGGCGCTCGAACGCCAGCTAGTGGTTCCCATTATTGGTGACTTACTGACTTTGGTGATTTGTCATTAATGACGTGAATCATGCATGTAAATTCATAGTTACTTCCAAACTCTGGGAGAACTATAGCTTAGCTAGCTAGCAAAAGATCATCGGTGCCATCTCTGCAGCTTGCAGCTTTGGCTTTTGTTGAAGCGGTCACATTCTGTTTGTTGACAAGGTCTGTGCATGATAGATAGATTAACAAGCAGTCGGCGTTTAGCCGTTTGCCATTCTTTTTCTCAGTAACGACAAGTCTTAGAGAAGCTTGAAATTTAGTACTGTACATACTGTCAGTAGTAGGGTATAAAGAATCGGTTAAAGTTTGGGTAGGTTTGGCGAGGAGATAATGGTACTTATATTATATACAAACCAAGAAACAAACTGATCGGCATCAGCATCCGTCGTTTGTTTAATCTGGTTTGTTTCGACTCTATCGTTCGAAAGAAACAAATTTTAAAGAGGAACCGCACCTGACGAAACGCGACAGTGCGTTGACACTTACAGAAGGGAACCCGGCCGGCATGCACTTATCTTTTTTATTGGACGTTCCGACCAACAAGTTTTTGCTAAGGTTTGTTTTGGCGCACAAATTTGGATTGCAAATGCACTATTCACTCATCATATCGAGTCGTATCTTCTCTTACAGCACACACACTCTAATGTACACTTTCATAACATTATTGCACTATTCAACTGCGCAAATTTGTACATCGAAACAGCCCCTAACAATAGTATTTTCTGTATAAAACGTCATCTAAGTAGGAAATGGAGGTAGTAATTAATAAGGTTGTAAACAGCGATCACTTGTCTTCTGCTTGCTTAATGTTGGGGCGTTGTAAGATCATCGGTGCCACACCGGCGCCAAACCGATCGAGAATTCAAGACTGCCGCCGGGTCGGCCCCCGGCCCGGCTCAAGTGGGTGTCACAGCAAGTTGCCCAGCCACCACGAACTTCTAGACGTGTTTCCCCCCCAATCCCATCCATCAGGATTCGATCCATCACCTCCACATTGTTCACGTGCACACCGGAGCTCTACATCTCAATTTAGGATGTTGCTGATGAGAGGTGGTGATCGCCGATCGCTGCTTTTCACTGTCGTGGCCCCTACTCCTTCACTTAGGATGCTGCACGAACACGTGTGCCCTAAATCGGGATTAAAGTTCTTAGTTACGGTTGGAAACAACAACCACGAACAACGGAACTAAACGATTCCCACGAGTTACTACAAAAAGATTACATTTCCTACTCAATCAAATGTTATGCGTACACGGGTAGAGAATCCACCATTGGTTTAGGACTTTAGTCCGGATGAATTTTAGAGTCGGGACTAAAGGTCTTGCATCAACGTGGCTACGAATGTACTGACCCTTTAGCATCGGTTGCAAACCATAGTAATGAAATGCCATGGGTGATGGAAGCTTTAATCTCGGTTGGTAACACCAATACGGACTAAAGGTGACCCAACACCAACCGAGACTAAAGGGTCTCCTACGAGTTTCAGAGGATTGCATCCTCTATTTAGTCGATGTACTGTGTAGGTGAGATGGTAATGAAGGTACGCGCGAGGCTAAAGGTCGTGAGTTTGAATCCCCGCACCGCGCACGTGCATATTTCGCGTGACTTGTGATTTGTGACTTGCGCATGTATGGAACCTCCCCGGGATTTTCAATATTTTTTTAGCAAATACATTTAGTCCCAGTTGTTCACCTGGGACTAAAAGTGGCCTTTTGTCTCTACAGGTTAGTCCCAATTGGTCTTTAGGTCTCTAAGACCCTTACCAAGCGGGACTAAAGCAAGAAGTCGTGAGGTTGAATCCCCGCACTACGCATGCATATATTTCGCGCCTCTGGGAAATTTCTAAATATTTTTTAGCCTAAAACCCTTTAGGTACTGGTTGAAGTTTGGATATACTATACCCTAACCAATTGGGACTAAATGTCGTTTTTCTACCTGTGCATTATATTATAAACATTATATTACTTTACGTACGTTTCTAACCATACTACTGGCATCACACTAAAAGAATTGCCAAGAGTTTTTTTTTACAACAGAATTGCCAAGAGTTGCTCTTGTTAAGATGACACATGAAGCTTCGTTTCCCTGAAATGACCTGAAGGAGCATCCCTTTTGTAGGTTTCTTTTAGATAAATCGATATCTTTTGTGCATACATAAAAATTATCATGGCGCCATGGTTCTCGTTCAATTTAATTAATTAGTATACAAGGATATGCCTTCATTGTGAAGCTACTATTAGATAATGGCACATCTCTGGTTAATGAACTTGTTTGTTGGTAATGTGCCGCAAGTAATCACACCTATCCGGTGCGATGAAAGCAAAGCAAAAGTGGAATGTGATGGATGCTTCTGAACTACGTAATGTGATGATGATTTGGAGCCTTGTATAGTCATAAGTAATTTGTGGCTTGATCGGTGTAAGATCAATGGTCGAAGTACACCAGTACCTCCTATTCCTTTTTGTTGAATAAAAAAGAGGGGCTTACCGCCTAATAATTATATATCAAAAGAAAAGGAACAATATCCCTTTATTTGGCTCTTTTGTGGGGAATTTTGCTCACAAGGAATGATACTATGATTAATAAGTAGACCATAAACTTATTTGCAGGTACACTATTCAGAGTTTTGGGCATTTTTGCAGTGCAAATGATCAAAAGGAGCGGCTCGACAGTCTAGAACTATGCAGTTTTCACTGTATTAGCAAGTAATGATAAACACAGTGTCGTGTGAACTCTAGGGGTGCGTTTGGCAGGGCCTCTCATGTGGCTCCAGGAGCCGTTTTGGACGGAGCCCTGCCAAACGGCCTCAAGAAACGGCTCCGCGGGTGGAGCACCTCGGGAACCACGACTCTGGAGCGGGGAGGTCGGGGGGAGCTGCAAAAACGGCTCCGGGGCAGCTCCCGCGGCTCCTCCCCGCCTTTTGCCAGCCCTACCCCCGGTGGGGTCCATCGGTGGCCGGCGGTTGCAAAGCGCGGGAAGAAGGTTGCAGGGCGTGACGCGGATAGACGGAAACGGAGTCGTCCTCATCGCGGAGGAGCTTGATCTGGGCCGGACAGCGGCCGGCGACGGAGAAAGGGGCGACGGCGTGCGCGCACGCGGGGGTGGGGTGGAGCGGAAGGCGGAGTTGGAGGCGGCGTGGCGGCGATTGAGGAGGAGGTACTTGGATCTGCCTTCGTGAGCCGTCGTCCCCATGCGCCGCCGTCCCCATGCTCCGGCGGCGGAGTTGGAGGCCGGCGGCCGGCGGCTTGGGAGCGGGGAAGGTGGAGCTCCTCCGACTCGGTCGTGGTGGAGGTCGGCGAGCGGCGGGCGTGGTGGAGGCCATGCGTGGGAGCTCCGCCACTGGGGGCACTCGATCCGGAGCGCGCAGGGGTCGCCGGGGAGGAGGCGGGCGGCGGGCGTGGGGCGACGGGAACGAAGGGATGCGAATGGAAAAGGGAGGGATGGGGTGCAGCGGAGGTAAGGGAGAAAAGAAATAAAAAAGAGAAAAATTGAAAGGGAAAATGTAAAAGGAAAAAGGAAAGGAAAATAGGAGGGAAAAATAAAAAAAGATAAGGGTATTATGGACATTTTACCCTCTTATCCACATTTTGCCAAACATTTTCTTCAAACAGATTCAACTCCCCTACAGAATCCGCTCCACTAGCACAACCACAGCCGAAGCTGCCACATCCACAGCCGGAGCCCTGTCAAACGCACCCTAATTTGTTTGCAATAATAGCGGTACGATGCCCCACTAATTGATGTGGACAATTGATATAGTTCTAAAAACCAAATAATTTCATATGAATGGATGTGATCCTACATCCGGAAAAATTTTGCTCAAAGTTGCAAACTAGAGCAATGAATTTGGTAAAATTGTGATGCCTTATGATTAGTAAGGAACACATGTTGAACTATTTGCAAATACATTTATGAGCACTGGAGAGTGCCTGGTTAGTCCGCAAATAGTTGAATATGGCCAACTTATCTTGAATGCATTCAAGAATTTGTGTGGCTTATTGTTTAGAATTCTAAAGTAAGAGGGCCTTAAAATTAATTCTCAAGTGACACATGCGGTGCACAAAATCTGAGGATTTTGAGAATGTATACTATGACCAATAAGATTGATAATAATTTTTCTTATCATTCATGAGTTAGAATGACCAAGACTATCATGCCAATTCTTGATATAATCAAGATTGAAAAATTATTTGATACGCAACATGTCATACGGGATTTATGCATGTATGCACATATAACATATCCTAGATAATATGAAAGGAATTTGTATGATAATTGAATTTTTCTTGTCCATTTTACCAAGTTGAGTGCTGATTTTTCCTCATTATCCTTGGTAATGGGTTTCAGTATGAAACCATATACAAATGGATGTCACAAAATTGGGGGTATTTGTAGAATACATGAGTGCATCTACAATAAATAATTGAATACCCCTGAGGACAGTAAATCTCTCACAATTGTGATAGTGGTGATCCACTTTATGAAATTCCTTTTCTTTCTGGGTGTATCCCGAATAAATACCATGTCTGAAGTACATGATATTAATGATGGACAATATACTACATATGTAGTATAATATTGAACTAATGATAATTCCATGAATTTATATGGAAACATGTGGAGATCTGATTTATTAATTTATTGAAGTGCGCTTCAAATTGATCTCCTTGAATTCACTTTCCTCCAATGGAGTGAAGGTATTGTTTGAACCAAATATTTTATTTGAAAATCATGTGTACATGAATGTACAATCACACTTTAGACAAACTTGATATTTGTCATTATAGTCACTTGAAAGTGACATTGATATTTGTCATTATAGTCACTTGAAAGTGACATGTATGCATAGGATCCATTGACTTGTATATTTTATGAACTGAAAGTTCTATTTTCTTTATTGATAACTCTATTAGGAGTTCAAAGAATAAATGGATCTTGTTGTTATGGTTAATCAAATTTGTAAAATCTAAATTGAGGAAATGTAGTAACACCAAAGGTGTATGTGTGGTAATTCAATTGTGAATTGTATTGGGTACTTTTTTAAAGCAGAACTACGGTGGCTTGGATGCCATGAATCTTGCAATGATAGCGTTGATATCATGTACCCATATTGGATAGTAAACTCAATCCAATGCGAATTCAAAATTTTCCATTTTGAAAACATTAGTCATGTCCTACATGAGTTAATCATGTATTTAAATGAATTTACTCGATGAGTAAATTATATAGCATGAAATATATTGTAGTGCATAATTATTTAAATCAAGTTGATACTTGACTAAATAGACTATTCTATAATTGGTAAGCAACAAAAGTTGTTGAATATGTTTTGGATTTCATTCTTGTGAGAATATATTTATGATCTGATGATCATTACCAAAATATACTTATATATATATGATAGAATATAGTCATCATAATATATTGCACTTGTCCTGCTATTTATTTAAGCCAAAGATCGATGCTTAAATTTTGATTTCAATATGAGTCTATATAAAACCATGTATATTCAAATTGCGATTTGAATTACAAGTTGTGTGAACCTCATCTTTGATAGGCGACGAAATTGCTATTATCGAGTGTGACTCGATCATCATGTACTAGTGAGTTAATACAATAAAAGGTAATCACCAGAATGGTGTAACCTTTGAAATGGTGGACGAGAAACTCGTTCTATAGGTATAATTTGCATGATTGCAATAAATACCTTAGATTCCACTTATATGTGTTACACTAGTAATAATAGGTGGTCATTTTAGGAAATAATCACCATGTTGGTGATATGATTATGCAATATTAGTGAAGGCAAGATGATTCTTGCAACAAACTTTAATTTACTGATGTAAAATTCTGTTGTAAAGTAAGCAAAATAATGAATGTGAGATGATTCTTACAAAATTAAGGTATAGGACATATTAATTCCTGTAGGAATAATTTGACTTGATAGTCATTTAAATATTTTTGTCCTTTTATATGAAATGTGGATATACACTTTGAAGGTAATCATCATAAAAATGTATACCTCTCAGTGATGAGCAAAAGCTGCCTTAAAAACGCAGATCTCAGGGCAAATAAGCTCTTATAAAGAACTTATCACAGCCAGCGCCTAGGTCACATCACCTTGTGTTATTCCCAAATCATATGTATAGGCCTTAATTTCAATTTTTGCTTGATATTCTACTCGATGTAGAAATTTGATTAAGCATTAATCATGCAAATAAAATTAAATTGCATATGTAAGAATTGTTCTAACACCAATAAACGATCTGCGGATCATAGAAATGCATAATTACTGTAGTAATTTTAGCATCCAAATTACAAAGGTGCAAATACCGGAGGGTACATATGACAATATGCGTGACAACACATAATTATAGAACAATTCAGGGTCCAAAACAAAAATGCAGAACTAATTATTCTGGACATGTAAATAAATTAAAGCCTGGGGGCTAATTTGTAAATTGGAGGGGGTAAAGCAGACTTCAGATAGCCTGCATGGACAGCCCGATCCGGCTTGTCCCGCGGGCTTGTCTGGCCTGTGGGCCGGTTGCGGCTTGCTGCGGCCCACGGTGTAGGCCAGCGTGCGGGCCAATTCGGCCTGCTAGGGCGGCCTTATTTGGCCCATACGCCCAGCGGCCTGTGGGCCGTTGGCGGCCCATGCTGACCCATCGGGTGAGGCCCGTATTAAAGGGGTTGAGGGGGTCGGTTAGGGTTCCCACCCCCAGCCGCCTGCCCCCCAAATGCAGCCGCCTCCTCCTGTGGGAGATGCCGCCGCCGCCAGTAGCCAGGCCGGCGGGAAGGCCGGCGTCGATCTGCGCCACCAGCAGCCGCCGCTCCACTTTCCCTCTCCTCCTCCTTTATCTATTGCGCCCCCCTGGTGCGCCGGCTTGCACCGGCCGCCGGCCGTTGGCCGGCCTTCAATGCGTGGAGAAGGGGAGCCCCAGCGACGCCGGGCTCCACGTGCCACGACGGATGTCGAGGCGGTGGTCTACGGTCGTGATGCAGCCGAGGGAGGCTTGTTGCAGCGGGCGCTGCTGTCGTGCTCGTCGTTGAAGATGTGGACGGAGGTCCGCCGGCATCCATGAAGAATGGCAGTGCTTCACGGCGAGCCACAATGGTCCCGAGGTGAAGTTCGGATTTGCCACAGTGAAAGGTCTGGTGAGGCCGGAAGTGATGCTAGCGGGCAGTGAAGGAGGTGATGGCGAGAGGGTCGGCCTGAGGACCGAAACCGTCGATGCCGACCGTCGCCAGTGTCGCTGCCGCTGGTGCTATCCTTTTGGCACCGAGAGGTAATGCATCTCAATTAAAGAAGAATTCATTTGATGCTTACATGTTTGATCTCCATTGATGGAGTTTTTTTTTATAAAGGCAAAAGAATGTGTCTGTTGACACTAAGTTTCACATCTTCTATATTGCAGAACATCGGCATCCATCTTAACTTGCAGAGGAATGCAGGTGGTGAAGAAGTCGAAGAACTTTGATGGATTGTCCAGGCTGTTGGCCTGGGGTTCTGCACTGGAGTATGGCAAGGACTCCAACGGTGTGGCGTCCAACAACGACATGAAGTCCTGATGTCCACGGCCACCACAGAAATGGTGACAACGAATCATGGTGTCCTGGAGGACAGCGGCATGCGCAAGGAAGTTGCGCTCGTTGCAGAAACAACAAAGCCTTGGATGCCATCCAAGGAACCATTGCCGGCAACCACGAAGACAAAGAACGAAGAAACCGTCTTCTATGTAAAGAAACAGAAGAATGCAGAGTACATTCTTACACTCTGATGATCACGAGGCCTTCAGGCCTCCCGTCTTCGCAACCTTCTGGCCTTCTTCTCGTGCCCAGTAGAGAGCAAAGTGGCTGATAACGTGTTGAAAGAAAACTTGGAATGAAATGAGAAGTGAGGGAATGAATGTTTCCATTGATGGTTGAGGGGTGAACCCCATGAATATATACAGGGCTGAAATGGTGCGGACACAATCCGGACGCACCCCCACGGGGAGGAGCAGTTACTCCTTCCTAATTACATCACTAATTAATATTCTAATTACATATTAAGTTAATTGATCATTAACTAATGTTTCACAACAGTAGTTAACATAAGTATTCTTAATAACATGATAATGATGGATGAGTTCGGTAGGATCGAGATCACAAAAATATTTGGATAAAAATCTAAGATTATCTGCAGAGTTTGGGCTAATTAAGGGAAGCGGTTCCTATTCTCAAAAAAAAAAAAGAAGCGAAATACGATTTTCAAAAGCACTATTGTTTTATGGGGCTAAATAAGATATGGTGGGCCTAACAACGACAAAAAGCATGATCAATGATTAGCAACGAAGCACCTACGTACAATAATGGTGTGGGCCCATGAAAATTTCTAGAAAGGGATGCAAATCGTCAGCAGCCTCCTAACTTGCAGCAGAACACAAGATTTGAACTGTTGCGGCAGAGATATTTAGAACGTAAGCCTCGAACCACTTGAATTATGCAAAAGCTAGTTTAAATGGTTCACTTATAACTACTTTGCAAGTAGTTCTTAAATTAAGCATTTGAGGCGTGTGTTGTGCAATAGCTAGGGGCCTAATTAAGGGGAATCAAAATTCTTTCTCGGTTTGAAATGACAATGCTTTTTTTTCATTAGTACTAGCTTTAACCAATGAGTACTCTATCAATACAATAGTTTTTTGGTACAAAGTTGATGTCATTAGGTTTGCATTAAAATGCCTTCCTCATGACTAATTATTTCTCAATACGTCATCCTAACATGAAACGTTGTCTCGTAAAATAATTGCAGAAGTATAAACTGGAACAAATAAAATCATTGCAATAATATGGAGGACCAGTTGTGCTGCCTCTGCAGGCTGTAGCGCAGTTCCCATCAACGTGCTACATCAATCTGGTCCCAGGACAGAGATCCTTTGCAACCACCGGGACTTGGGAAGAAAAGCGTTCCCAATGCAAAGGGTATAAGGGGAAACAGATATAGAAAGTGAAAAGTTGCTATTTTCAAAAAAAAAACAAAGTGAATAGTCGGGTTGTGGATATTGGCTTCACATACCTTTAAGAAGGGATCGAATTTCATTAAATTAGAACCCTTTTATATCCGAGATCTCAACATAAAAGAAAAATTACATTGAATCATACCACTAAGTCTCTATCCCTCATCTTCTTGAATCCGGTGTCGTCCACTGCTTCAGAAAACTCCATTGTTGTCGTGGAAGTGCACCAGATCCAGACTTGAGAACCTCACTCCTCACCAACAGAAAACTCCACAGACGTGAAAGCCGCATAAGAGGCGCGGTATGCTCAACCATTGTAGGGAGTAAAAAGGGTCGAAAGCACATCAGCCATATCTTCTAAAGGTCGTCGAACCGAGCAAGAGATCCGTCACCGCCGTTAGCCAGCACCAACGGTGGCCGAAAGAGCAGATCCGCCGCCGCCAGTAGCACTAGCAACCAGAAAGATGATTCCACCAATGGGGAAAAAACGATCCAATCCCTCCTCAAGGAGGACTATGGCAACGTACCTCGACGACCCTCAATGGAGGAAATCCGGTATGAAGTAGAAAGCCAGATCGAAAACATCGAAAAGACACTAAGCCAGATCGAAAAATCGAAAAGACACTCCAAGATCTAGCCCAATTATTTGGAGGAAATGAAAATTATTAGAAGAAAAACCTAACACAAACCTTTGGAAACTTGTAAAAGCATCATATTGCTACTAGTTTTATAGTCACACTGAATTTGAGACACGACAATACATTAAAAGGATAAATGCTTTCTAAGAATTTTATTAGAAGTATATAGATTTTCTGTATTCATATTTCCAAATAGAACCACAATTTTCTGAAATAAAAGAGTGAAGCATGACACTAAGTCATCCTTACATCAGTAGATGCCTTTGCCACCAAGGTTGTCAATTCTATTGTATGGGTGTCTAGTCACATAGCACATGCTCTAGCCTTCCTGTTCCTTCAGCATTCATCTCGTTTCCAATGAAGGCTATTGCCTTCACTCTCAAGGTCAGTAACACAATTTAGTTGCACCCTATAAAACGGCACGGATTAAATTCGTGCCATCAGCTATATATATGTCTTACGTTGTTGATACCTACCTCAAATTTGATCCCCATCAGTCTCTTTATAGCTAGATGCCTCACTACCTCCATCATGTCATCATCAAGCCATCACTATCGACTTCCCCTCGTGGGCACACTACCGATGTAGTGCACACCACTATAGGTACGGCATCCCTCTTTCATAATCACGTACTTCCTACGACTACCATCTACCCTTTTTTTTCCGAATTACACAATACAACGGAGACACCCACAACGCACACACACTTATCTTTGTGAATGCACGCACGCAAATTAAACCATACCTCTATGAGCATCTTCGAAGCCTGTGTCGGCACATCATCAAGATTGACGAAGTCACCACTGAAAGCACAACGCGGTAAAATCCTGATAAATTCGCTCTCACGAGAAGTCGAACTCAGGACCTCAGGTGCCACCGAGGCTCTTAATTGTAACCACTACACTACATGCCCTTTCGCCACTACCATCTACCTTGGTAATGTGTGTCGGATTATCACTAGCTATACGCGCGTTGTGTGATGATTGCGTCCGTAGCTATACGCGTGTTGTGTGATGACTTCGTCTGTCTTGCGGGTAATTTTGTGGCATATCAAACAGTTTGAAGCTCGTTTAAGTGAGGGAAGTCTCATGAGAATAAAAGAAATAGGAAATGAATGAGTCAACAAGGGCGCCAAACTTTCAACCTAATTAAACTGACGAGGTTTGCAACTTCACATTTAAGGCAAGAGCATATGTACCTGGAAACTAGACCATATCAACCGTGGCGGATCTAGGATGGATGGAGAGGGGGCTCATTTTCTTCCTTCTCCTCCTTCCTCCCCTCCTTTTCTTCTTCTTCCTCCTCTCTCCCTTCTTCCTCTTCTTATCCATGGCTCAAAATTGATAGGGGGTGCTCAGGGGCTCCAATGAACAACATGAGGGTAGGAGGCTCCTGCCCCCCCCCCCTCCCCCAGCCCCAACGTTGGATCCACCCCTGCATATCAAAGAATCCTTTGTTTCCCATCCTACTTCTTTTGTCAAACTCGTAATAACCTTTTGGAGTTCAGTTGTGTTCATTTGGCTGGTTGTTCCTCTTCGGTGATATCTTGCCACAAAGCCCAGCTTCTTTCGAGATGCAATGTCCCGCAAATATTCTGCATGATCCATATGAAGTGTTCTTTGGATGAAAATTTTTTCCCAGAGAATCTTGCACGTATGGAGTACTAAATGAAGTCTATTTGCAAAATCTTTTCACGGGTACAACTTTACACGACAAATCTAATTAGCCTAATTAATCCATAATTTACTACGACAATACTACAGTAATCGTCCTCCAATCGTGTGATCAAAAGCCTCATTAAGTTCGTCTCGCGAATTAACGTAGAGGTTGTGGATGTAGTTTTGTAAACTGACTTTATTTACCCGTAACTAACGGTCAAAAGTGTGTGACAAATCTTTTTTACCACAACCAAACACTTATGCTGCAAATATAGGTGCAGGTGGTGGTGTCTGATCTCAGCCAGTTCCACTAGCATCTAGAGCCAATAAACGTGCATGCCTGTGCTCCTTTTATCTTATCTGCAGTATAATCAAGACAAAGCATCATCTGAAAAAGGAGGCATCGTCTATCACCACCATCCCTCATTCCCTCCTAGCTTGTTGCCGTATCATCTCCTTATCCGCATCCACAAGCATATTATTATCCTAAAATAACACAGGTAAGTTATATATTGCCTACCTAGGAACACAACAATACCCTAAAATAATTGTTTTGGACGATTTTCATATAGATATATTGGGAAACAAATTAAATAGCGCCATAGAAATGGTACTCCCCATATATTGGTACACATACCACCAGTTCAGTTCCAATTCGGTTCTGCCACATCTGAATACAATGTGCTGGTCCACGCATAGAGGTGGTAAAGGGCTATTTAATTTAGCTTAACAAATTTAAGGATCCAGTTCAATAAACATCAAACTATACACATGAATGTACAGCCTTGTGTTGTTTGAAAAAAGAAAGAAGAGTTTTTCAAATTAAATTCGTACTGGCGCTTTAGGTCAAGATAAACCAATCCAGTAACATTTTCCAAGAACGGACAGTGACTCAACGGCAGACGAGTGGGGACAGTACGCCGAAAGTAGGACGCAACCCCGTCCCCCGCGTCGCCCCCCACGGGCGACACGGGCGGAACTGCCGCCGCCGCCGTCTGCTTGCGCAGCCGTCGCCGCCCGCCTCTAGCCCCCGTTCTTCCTCGTCCCCGGCCTCCTAGCCGGTGGCAAGGGGAGCGGGGGTCCATCTTTTAGTAGATTGAGTTCTTCTAGGTCTAGGGTTTGCTCGCCGCCGATGATCGGCGGTGGAGTCAGTTTTTGCCGGAGGAGCGTGGCTCCTCTGTGGCTTGGTTTTCCTGGCGACGACGGCGATGCGGAAGCGACGGCGTTGCAGAGGAATAATTTCTCCCAGTTTCTTCCGTTCTCCGATGGCGATCTACTCCGACGTCAACGGAGAGGCTGGGGAGACCTGTCCAGGAGTCGAGGGTCGGCGCATCGTCGTCTTCTCCAGGTGATGATGTTGTTGACCCTGTTAATCTCGAGGAAGATGTTCTTTGGCGAAAATCTGAACTTTGCTCGGGTTGCTGGCGATGGTTTCGATGGATGCGTCGTGGGTACTGGAGTTGGCCGATGCGCCTGGGAGGTAGTGTACTCGGCTGATTCGCCTAGAAGTAAGCCCTCCTCTGCGGCCTCCACCTTGTGGAGATTGGCTCTGGTGCCCGGTGATGATTGGGAAGCGGCTTCGGCGGCGGTGACAAACGAATCTCTGAAGGCTTCGAGGAAGATGATTAGGAGTTTGGACAACTTCTTTGTAATCTTCTTTTTCTTTAGAGTCCTGTTTGTAAAAGGACCAGTGTAATAGGCTAAGATCAATGCATTTTCCGTCTCAAAAAAAAAGTAACATTTTCCAAGAACGATAAGAAAAGGTCGACACTTTCCGATGAAGCGTCCAAAAGATAAGCCTTTTCCCGGCTGTTCTTTTCTGATTTGATTTGCTGCTGCAGCGCTGGACACGGATAGACAAATGTGGAGAGTGAATAGTACTACCTCCGTTTCAAAATATAGCTACTTCTAGCATTCAAATTTTGTCCCATAATATAGTTGTTTAGAGCAACTCCAACAGATTAGTTAAATGATTATGAATCGGTAAAAATAGCAAAAAAACGCTAAAAGTGCCTTCCAACAGAATCGGTAAAACCGTCGGCTCGCTTTCTCCTTCGTCATTCCGAGAAAACCGGTAGCTATATTTGTCGATGCCGCGCCGCTCGCCATCGCGGCTTCCCGCGCGCGTACTCATGTTCCCGCGCGTGCGGCGTGCGTTGCCCTCCCGCGCATCCGTTTTGACGGTTCCCTCCTACGCATCTGGTAACTTTCGGTTTTTTGCATCAGATCAAATGCTGCATGCTCACTGACGATAAACATGCTCATGCAGAAGGTACAGGGTTACACGCTGCAGTGGTAATGGCTCATCAGCTGTTTGCTGGCCTAGAATTCATGACCAAGGCCTGGTTTAGATGGCTAAAGTTTCTAACTTTTTTTCCACTCTCTCCATCACATCACATTAAATATGCCAAAAGACATATGTTTGAAGTATTAAGTATAGGTAAAAAAATAACTAATTACACAGTTTGGATGTCCTTTGCGACACGAATCTTTTGAGCCTAGTTAGGCCATGGTAGGATAATATTTACCACAAACAAACGAAACACGCTACAGTATGCTATAAGAGTTTCAGCAGTTAAATTTGCAAATATTTCAACCAACTAAACAAGGCCCAACTACCAGCCACCAGGGCGCCAGGCGATCGTCGGCCATGCGTTCTGCGGCAAGCGAGCAGTGGCCCACGCGTTCAGCGGCAAGCCGCCAGGGCACCAGCGGCAGCAGCCAGGCACGGCGGCGTCCACCAGCTACGCCTCGGACGGGCACTAGATCGTTAGAAAAAATATATGACGTGGCAGAGATTTGATTTTAGAGAGTACAGATTTGAAGAGTCTGTTGGTTTTCACACTGTTTTAGAAGCTTTCTATTTTTTTACAAACCTTCAAAAACTCTAAATTTAGCTAAACTGTTGGAGTTGCTCTTATGAGTTCTCAAGTGGGTTATTTGACATGAGAAGTCTAAAATGCCCTTCTTGCATGCAAATCAATTATGGCATGCAGATTTGCATGCAAGTATGCCACAAATTAAATAGGAAAGATATAACTATCCTATTAATTAGCATATGAAAATTAAGGAAGGGTAAAATGGACTTTTATTCTACATCCATAATCTGTCAGAAAAACTTTAGGAATATTCTGAAACGGAAGGAGCAGTGAATAGTGAAAATTTTGATCAATCCGGATAACCCAAGCTGATCATCAGATCGCGGAGGCTGCTGCTTGCTGGTGGCCGGCACGGTGGGTGGGAACACGACATGGCGTCACGTAGGTAGCCTACTCGCTAGCCTTGGGTGCATACGTGCAGTGCAGGGAATGCTGCTGGCCTTGGCGCGTTTATGCTGTGTGCACTCGTCGTACTCCATTTTCACAGCATAAAAGAGAATATTCTGTCTGGTCATCGAGATTCTTCAGTCTAGTACCGGGTTTTCCGCACTCGTAATCCCCTATATCTCATACTCCAAACCAACCACGAGCTGCCGGACCCACAAATCAGTCCCCAACACCCCCACACACCACGTCCGCCTACCCCACACACCCCTTCCTCTCTCTCTCCCCCAGTCGCTTTCTCTCTCCCGGGCACTTTCTTACTCGGTGGCCCTCCCCCGCCCTCTACCCTCCCCAGCGGCAGCCCGGCCCCGGCGGGCCTCTCTCCCCTCTCACTCCCCTGCCGCTGTGCGGCCCCAACCTCTCCTCTCTCCCAGTCCTAGGCGACGGCGGAGATCTCGAAGTCCTCCTCGATCCACGGCTGTGGGCCTCCCACGGGTAGGCCGGCGTAGCGCCCTCTCCCCAACGGCGGCGGCCGGCGTGTACTGGATTTTGGCTGAGCTCCCGCGCATCAAGTGGCTCCTAGCTCTTCCTTTGCCCTCCCCATGCCGCCCCTTGCTCTATGTCGGAGCAGGAGGAGATGCGGCGGAGCATGGGCCGTGGCAGCCTGCGGCGGAAGGTGGAGCTCGACGGCGAGGTTGCGGCCGCACTCTCATTCTCTCCCTCCCCGACCTCCCTCGGCAGTTGTCGTCACATTCCTGTCCTCCCTCTCTGCCCTGCAGCTCCCCTAGATCAGCCGGCATGGCGTGCAATTTGAGGACGGGGAGTGGCCGGCGGGAGCAAGGCGGTGCGGAGCAGGGCACGACTTCCTCTTGTGCGGAGCTCCGAGCCTCCGGCGGCGGGCACACGGGTGGAGCTCCCTGCTCCGTCCCTACCCCGGCGGGCGCGCAAGTTAGGTTGTCCTTGGAGGTTTGTGTAATTGCCTCGAAATTATATCTTTCTTATGCAAAAAAAATCTTAAACATGACATCTTGATTAAATTCCTTAGTACAAGAATAACTACATTTTCCTTGTGAAGAATCTTAATTAATTACCTAGGCATGATACAAGATTACCACCTACGTTTATGCTATCAGCTCCCTTTGTTTCAAATTATAGATCATTTGCATAGATTATCAACCTAAATAACAATGTATGTTTAAAATTTGTGCTGAGAGAGAGAGAGAGTGTGTGAATTGATGCACAGGGAACCTAGTTTGAAGCAGAGGATCCCATTCCTTCATATTTCTACATGATGCCATAGATGATTATACCATGTTATGATATACAAATTGATGACAACTTTACTTAGTTACGAAGAGATTAACACTTATATACACATGGGCATCCTTTTTTCTTGGTGCACTTCGCGTGTAGACCAAGCTGTTTTCGGCGGGCATGCATCACGGATGACGCACACTACGCTCCGTACCTCCATACGCAAGCAACCCATTTCATCAGTGTCACATCATCAGTTGATACAGCTACTGGAAAGAAAAGCCAAAAAAAAAAAAACCCCCCCGAGCTTTCGCTCCAGTACAAAGCTCCAGCAAGCAGCCAGCCTTGCTGTGCCTGCCTACTCGTCGTCTCCCGGCCGTGATCCTCATCTTCCACAGCCCTGAGCCCCTGACGCTGACGGCTCCACAAATCACACGCACAAGCCGCGGAATGTTCTTTCCTCCTGCTGAAAAATAATGCAGTTTATGACATGTATAATGTTGATTATACAAGGATTATTAGTGACTTTAATAACTACATAATATTATGTGCAAGCAAGTGCAACTAAAGTTTCTCATCAAGTTTAGAAGCTTTGGTTCCGCACAAGCTTTGATTATACAAGGATTGAAAGTTAGTGGTAGGTCAATCCATTCAAGTTTGGATAGGTTTGGCATTGCAAATTAAACAATTTTAAACATTAGAAGTTAGGTATGTCCATTGTGGTTTGCTTGGTTGCATCAAGATCATAATTAATCTTGCATACACAAAATGAAATGCAAATTTAGAATACATGACATTATTAGGATCCTCAGTAACAAGAATAAATAAATGTTGTTCAAAAATTAAGTACCGTTGCAACCATCATTGGTTGATTTCCAAACCAGGTGGTCCTTGCGATTGTGACGACTCACAGGTTTCCAAGACAGAAAATGGAATATTAAAACAAAATCAAAGTCCAAAGAGATTCCCCTAATCTTGTTTGGTTGATCATTCTACATGATCATGCATGAGAAAGAACAAAAGTTTAAGCAGCGCACAACGACAACATATGGTACCTAACCTGCCAGTTGATTAGTTCCAAGACCAAACAAGCACCATATTTGGGATCTGCCGTCTTGCTTCTCTCTGCTTCGAGGATCTTTGTGTAATTCGGTTCTCTTTTGAGGACCTATCTGTAATTTGGATGCTATGATATTTAATATATATGTTTGTTGTCAAAAAAAAAAACAAGCACCCTATTTTGGGTCCATTTTCATTTTGTGCAGTAGCGCTACGTACGAAATTGAGTGCACACCTCTTTTTTTTCGATCACGCTTGATTGCTTCCATGGAGAGAAATGAGAGCATTCGCCATCTTAATTTCCTGAGCATACAAATTTTTTTAAAAAATATTTCCTAGTTTCAAAAATATATAAACAAATTAAAAGTCAGACGAAAAAGACGGCTATAAATCCGAATCATTCTTTGGGCTGCAAAAATCAAGCCACATATCCAACCGATGATTTTCTTCTTCCTCTTTAAGTTTTTATTTCGATTGCGAAACGCAATGGGATGTGTTTGCAGCGAAACAAATAATTATATTGTGTGCAGTAGTGCAGGAGGAAAATGCCAAGCAGGGTTGACTTGTAGAGCGCATGTGATTCGGCGACGATCGATGGATGCCGGTGTGTCTGCAATAGTCAGCAAGTACAAATCATCGCTGACTTGCGCGCGTTGACATGTGATTCCGTTCCGATCAGGAGGAGTACGTGTCTCACTACCATTCTTGTTACGTTAGTTGCGGGGTGGTTGACTTGTTGCCACAATCATCATCTCCTCATTTCCCTTCCATATGTCACCGAAGCAGCTGGCGTGTTTTTCGTCTGTTTTCTCCCTGCGAGTCTGCGACGTAGCTGGCGTTCGCACAGCGTGCCGTGGTAGCGAAAAAGAAAAGGAAAAAAAATATAATGGTTTTCAAACAGCTGATCTTCTGGAAGTAAACACACTGACACGTGTGGAACTGTGGATAGAGTCCGGCGAGGCAGCCGGAGCCCGTGTAGCCAACAACAACGTGTTGGGCCGGATCGATCTATCTCGGTCCCGCCGGCGTGCCGCCCGTGGTGGCGGCGGCGCAGCGGTGAGAGCCCAAATAAAGCTGCGTGCAAGGCACACAAAGTGGGGCGTTCACCACACCAACCTGCCTGCACACGAAACGATTTCATCAGAATAAAATTGGCACATGCATGCTTCGTATCATAGTACACGTCTCTCTTCTTGGATCCCATTGTTGAACGCTGCTGATCAAGTGTACGCGCCGTGGTTTCCAGGAGATCAATGGTCTATCTCCTTAAATTTGTACTCGTCAGTTGTAGCTCACTCGTACCATTGACGATGTGGGCAACTAACAACCCATAGTGCGCTGAAATCAAATACCTGCTGTGGTTTCCCCAACCAAAACACACTAGCTGCGTACCCATCATGAAGGCAAAGCAGCCGGCATGGTTTTGTAGATCATCTCATGTTCTAATATTATCCCTGTCTGCCCTAGTGTGGGGAAATCTAGATATAGGTCGCTACTAATATACGACGAAATGTATATATGGCTACAGCTCTTTTCAAGCTAGCAACCGAAAACTATGTACATAAAGGATGCAAGGTGAAGAACAATCATATTTTTCTTTCACTTCTTCACACCGTACGTATGACAAATTGTTGGTTTCACTTCTTTACTTATTTTTTCTAATCTCATTGGAATGTTTGCACGTGCTTGTAAGGTAACTTTTTGATGCTTTACCCCAACTAGGCCTGGTGGGGTAAGACCGCCCCACGGGTTTTATTAAGAAGGAATCTTCTCCGGGCCTAGAAAACCCTCGAACCCCGACTTTATCGGTGAGGTGATTTTTTTAAAACCAACTCCATAATTCGCTCCAACGAGAAATCGAACCTGAGTCTCCTGATTACGACCATAGTTCATCCTCTCTAACCAACTGATGTTTTACCCTGCAAGACCATTGTGGATAGAGATTTGTGCCCAGCAACTAGAAATCTGCTTACAAATTGCCTTTGCCTATGCGCCGTTCTGATAGCTTCCAGTCACAAAAGTTCAAATCTCTGTGACGTGACATCTCGTTAATAATCTTATTTAATTTGCAGGTGATGCGGGCAATAACCAACCGATGCAAACCACTATCTGTGCGATGAAGGTACGAGAGTGATGTGGAATGGTGATGGATCGATGCTTCTCAACTACATACATACGTATATTCTGATAATTTCGCAGTCTCACGGAGCAATTTGTATATGGTCCATAGGTACATGTAAGGTTCAGGTTCGAGTTCCTTCTATTTCTTTACTTTATCCATATCAATATTTCGACTTGTTCTGTAATGAGTGCATATATGTATGATATGGACATGTCCATCACGGTAATTAACAAAGAAAATAAAACATTGTTCAGATTTTTTGTTAAACAGATAACCTATTGTAGAATGCAGAGAACTAATGAAAAATGCACAAATGCCACTATATATTAACAGCTATTAATAGAATGTATGTAATTACGTGACCATGATCTTATCGATGGCGAATAAAAATGTAGGATTAGCGCTGGATAAACATTGCAGTAGTTTTTTCTGTTTTTTTTAATCCTGGGCCGGATATATAGGATGGAGCAATGCAAGGAGCGAGCACGTTCACTACAGGGGTCAATGTTGACCCTGCGTTGACCTAGTCCGCTTTCCTTGCATGACTCATAGAGACATGTTGCGCTTGCATAGCAACCTTCTTGAGCTGTTTGGCCAGTGTGTGTCTGTCGATTGGATCAGGTTTGTGCAGTTGTGCTAATTCTTCCTCTTATGAATTACTGCATGCGACGACCTTGATCGACAGTGTGCATCGTCTCAAGGCCAGCAAATATATACTCGTTCCGTTCCAAAATATAGCTTCGTTTAGATTTTTTTAAAGTCAAATTTTCAACTTTGACCAACAATAACTCTTGAAATAATTTATTTTAATAAGAAAATATTACATATTTTGATAGTTAGTTTCATGGTAAATCTACCAATGTCATTTTTATGTTATTAACATTTATGATTATTTCGTTATTCACAGTGAAAATTGAAAAAGTCCAAACGAAGTTATATTCTGAGACGGAGGGAGTACATACTACACTACTACTAATAACATTACAAATGATTTTAATACCGACGACCGATCTTTCTGAAATTTGATTTCATCCCCCCTATGAACCTTACCGAGACTAGGAGAACAAGACCTTTAGTATGTGCTAACAGTTCTTTTACCGCAGTTGTAACTATGCAGACATGTGGTGGAGTTCAGCGAGCTAAAGCGGCTAAGGAGCTAAGGAGCAGCAGGAGGGAAGGGGAGCTCCTCCCTCCTCGGCGCGGCTGTCATCCTCCACGGTGAGCACGGTTGCCCTCCCCCGGAGCTCCCTCCTCTGTGCCGCCCCGCCTTTCTTCCTCCTCCTCTGTGCTGCGCCCCGGAGCGCGGGCGGAGCAGAGGAGTGGCCATTGGAGGACGACTTGCCTAGCAGCCTTCTGCGAGGGTGCGGCCTGGATGGCGCACGTCCCCCGTGGCGTCTCCCCTCGATTCCCACCGCCCGCGAGTGCCAACTGCCTCGGGAGATGCACTACACTGCTGGAAGCCGAGCTCTTTTGTTTAGGTAACTAGCTAGCTAGAGGGAGGCTAGAGTAAATAATCCGAGTTGGCAGGGCCCAGCTAGCCGGGGCCAGGCGGCCACCGCCCATCTCTCTGCAGCCTCCATGACCAGCATCCTGCAAGTTGCCCGGCCACTAGCTGCAACTGTGCTTGCCAAACGAAGCTCTCTCGCTCGCGTGCCCTGCCTGTATACACTCGCATGCTGCTGCTTCTTCCTTTCATCCGCGTCAGCATCGCGATCGCTTTTATCAGCTACTCCACCTAACCTATGCAAAGATTGCTTAAGCAGCAGCTTCAAGCGCGTTTTAGATTGATCCATGGCTCATCAACTTGCGTGGTCCTTGCTGCCGGCCCAGGGCACGAACAGGTGATCGATTATCAGTGGCCACATCGATCGAAACAGTAGTGAACCGCCCGCAGTATTGCGGATCAAGGTTTATTGTCATCTGTACAATGTCGTTACCAACATCCCTAGCTAGTTTGGAAAGAATGCCCAACTCGTTATCGAGTCTTCGTCTAGTTCTTGTAGCTAGGGGTCCCCGTGCTATATTGGTTGAAATAATGCAAGTTCATTCACGGTAGCTGGGTTTAGAAGTCTTGGTGCTGGCTGGAGCACAAGGTTTTCTTTTGGCTTCTGGCGACCGATCGGAAGAGGCTAGCTGAACTGTTAGATGTATGATGGGCTTGGTACATATAAATAATTCTGAATAAACATGTTGTGGTGTTCATCTTAGTTAAACCTGTTTTTTTTTTCTCTGATGAGCTTGATCGAGTATATGAAACAGTCGATCGATATAGCCGCACAAAGGTTCAAGTGTATCGGTCATTCGGTCTGCATGCCATGCTTATCCATATCATGCATATCACATTTTAAAACAATTCAGTGACTATATATGCGGTGTGTTTATAAACAAAAAAGGGGATACGACTGAAGGGATAGGGGGGCTACGCTAGCACAAACAAAATTTTTCCCGCAAAACAGGAACTGCTGCTGTCAGAGATCACGGGATTACCACTAGACGCGCAGTTGCAGCGGAACCGTCTCGATGAAGACGAACGCGTCGAGGTAGCAGGCAGTGCAGTTGCTCACGTCCACCTTGTCCTTCACGTCCGGTTCGTCCTTGTGCTCCAAACGTAGCACCTCCAAGGTATCCACACGTACGGGGAAGGAACGCCGTTCGTAGATGTACTAGCACCTCACGAACGATCACGAACTGGAGGATATATAGATGGAGGAGAGGCTACAGGAATCACTATTCACCACGGTACTGTTCACCGCGGGTTACTGTAGCGTCGCGGCTACTGTAGCGGCGGCGGTACTGTAGCAATGATTAGGGTTTCCTCTTCTCCCCACCTTTGTATATATAAAGGTCACTGATGGGCCTTTCAACCTTTGCGGCCCATTAAGACTCTAGTACCCTAATGGATCAAATCCATCAAGCCCATTAGTGAATCCAATCCAATTGGCTCTAGGGCATATATCCAACAACGACTTCTTAAGAAAATTGAGCATATTTTCTTTTCATTTGTACTTATCGATAGAGCTTTAGGCCTTTATAGTCGTTTTTCACTGAAAAAGACAGAAAGCAGTAGGAAGCAATAGGTGCTCAAATTCCGCTGTATTGATGCTCATTACATCTACAACAGAAAGGACGACATTTCCATAAATAAGTTGTGATCATAGTAATGAGTGATAAATTAAACGTACAAGTCCCAATCATAACAAAGAAACCCTTGGCTTAGTTAGCCTCCATTGGTTTCTTTATAGGTGGAGGCCAGTCTCAGTGGGAAGTGTCATGAGAGAGTCATGAGTATTAAATTTCCTGTCACATCAGCAAATTTATGAGGAGAGAGAATGGGGAATGTCATGGAATGAGAGAGGAGGGTCATCACCATGACCCTCCACTGACACGGTTCTTAAGGTTCCAGTCTTGGTAACTGTGTGATGACCTCCTCCATTGAGACTGGCCTTAGCATCTTTAATCCACACTTCTCCAACCATACACAACTGCAACCACAAAAATTATAAAATTCGCCAAAAAAAAGTGTTACAATAATGTTCTCTTTATGCGATCTTAAAGGGGTAAGCAACAAAAGAAACACATTTTTTCATCATTCATCTTCTTGGTGGATTAGATATGAATATTGCTAATCGACCTTGGATTATTCCCTGATAAGGGACCTGATGAAAATTAATAATATTGGTGTGTCATCTGGTACTTCGTTACAAAGCTTCCATACATTAAGATATGTCACATCTTGTTAATTAAATTATTTTCTGTTGCCGTGGGCAACAACAACTGATCGTACCTAACTGAGCAATGAAAACAAAGCTGATGCAGAATGTGATGGATGCTTCAGAATTAAGAAATGCGTGTGATTATTTGCAGACTCATATATAAATCATGCATATAGCTGATAGCTTGGCACATGTAAGGTTCAGGTTGCGTATATGGTTGATAGCGAAAAATACTCTCTCTCTCTCTCATGTCGCAATCTGCTTGTGTGCTCCCCACAACTTCAAGCACCAAAGTCATGCTTCGATCATGATTAGAGATCATGAAGCACCCACAAAATCAAAGGTGCACCCACGTGAATTTCTAGAACGGGAAGCAAATCCTCAGATGCCTTGAGAAGACATGATTAGCCAACTTTCATCATGAGATTCATCATCGTTTCAGCTGGTTTAGCCTCTTTTAACCGTCATATTACTCAATTTCATAGATACTCCTTCCATACCCATAAAACAAGTAGTTTAGGACAACGACACGGTCTCCAAAGCACAACTTTGACTTCTTATTTTTTATAAAAATATATATTAAAAATCAACATATGTTTACTTTTATGAAAGTAATTTACAAGACATCTATTCATGATTTATATTCCCAATATTTGTTTGAAATCTTGTCCAAAATGACTTGTTTTATGAATATAATTGATCTCCTAAGTTTCAAAAAAAAGTTGAAATTTTGCAAAATGTTGCATAACATTAAGCCATAAATAATGACAAGCTACTTCATTGTCAGGACAAGAAAACCCGGTCATGCTTCTCTCTTGGGTTCGATACCATTGGAAAAAATATAAACAGAGCACGGAACAAAAGCGCAAAGCGGGCCTAGTATATTAGGCCCATAAATACACCAAAAATGGAACATCGAGCAGGCTGGGCCAGACCGCCGCTTAATCATTTGTTATGCTGAAGATATATGAAATTGTTGAGTTAAGTTCCCTAGATTGACAAAATCAACTCATCTCTGTCCTGCTCTGCTGGTGAAGTGGTGTTAGGTGAAACTAAAACGGACAGATACGGTGACATTTGTTATCACTTATTTTTTGGTTCCTACTAATAATTTTGAGGATTATAGCCGTTTTTCACAAATAGGAAATAGACACGATATCGAATGTATTTTTGCTACGGCGAAATGAAATCGGTTGAGATTAGATCATTTTTCGGGGACTGCCTAGCAGACATTTAGCTATTTTTTTTTGTTTCAGATTCCAGTCAGATTTTGAACAATAGGTATATGACACGTCATTGAAAAACATGATGAGCAGACAGATTGGCTAATCGTTTTACAGACCCACAAGCAAATTCTATTTAACAAACTGTGGATATGATTACTTAAATGATCATAATACCAAAACTTCCTGTCGTCCGTGGCAACGACTTTCATGCCAACTTTTTGTTTGAGCAAACATGGTAGGTGCTCTACCTTTTCATTATAGTAGGAAGCAAATAGCAGTATTTACAAGAGTGGAAAAGAGAAAAAAAGCCAAAGGACTACTGCACTAACAAATTAGCGTCATTAAAAGTTAGGACATCCGTCTTGACGATGGCAGCCAACTGCTCCATGGTCAGACCCTTGTTCTGAAAAACCCTTCTACATCTTTCCTTCCACAGGTTCCACACCGTGTAGATGATTATCTGTAGACTCCTTTCCATGTCTGCTGCACCGACTTGCAAGATCAATCTCCACCATCGGCGCACGTATGTGTGCATGTTTGTGGTCGGCAATTGCAGTTGAGACCATGTAGAGGTACGATGCCAAACGCCTGCTGCATAAGCACAATTGGCAAACAAGTGTAGGGTTGATTCCGCCGTGGTGTGACGGAGTTTGCATATAGGATCCGCTTGACCTCCCTGCTTGATGATACGGTCAGATGTTGGTAGTCTGATTTGAAGCATCAACCGGATAAAGAATCTGCACTTTTGCTCCACCTTTGCCTTCCAGATGATCGACCACCGATTATCCACAACCGATCCAGTAAACTGAATTTTGTATGCCGAGCTAGCTGAATATTTGCCATAAGGTGTAAATCGCCAAACAATTGTGTCTTCTGCCTCTCCAAGTTGCACCTGTGACAGTTAGGTCCATAGCTCCACAAACTGTCGCAATGCAGTTTCAGAGTCAATGCGCCGTAGTCCTCGCATCCATTTGTTGTTCTGTAGAGCCACAACTACCGTATGATTTTTCCTCCAGGCCCGTCTGAAACATTCAGGTGCTATGCCTTGCGGGCCTTGACCATTGAGCCATCTATCTTTCCATAAAAATGTTCGTTGTCCATTTCCTATATTGATTGAGGTGCACAGCCTGAATAATGCTTGCTCCGTATTGGTTAGCTTAATCGGCAGTGCCGCCCATGGCGTGGTCGGTTCAGTCCACTGTAACCACGGCCATCTTAACCTTAAGGCTCGGTTAAAACATGAGAGGTCTTTGATGCCAAGTTCCCCCAGTTTCTTATCCCGACATACTCGTGTCCAATTCACCAGGCAATGTCCCCTTCTTGCATCAGTGTGCCCTTGGCATAGAAAGTTTCTTCTAATGCAGTCAATATGCTTGATGGCCCATTTGAAAAGTGGGAAAGAAGTCATATGGTATACTGGGATGGATGTTAGCACGGAGTTTACCAACACTAGCCGACCTGCCCTTTTCAGCAATTGACCCTTCCAACTTGATAGTCGTGCTCCGATTTTGTCCACCAACACCTGCTCATCCACTCGCCTGGTGCGTCCAATATGAAGAGGCAGACCCAAATAATTTGTCGGAAATACACCAATTTTCCCTTGGAACAATTTAGCCACCCCAGTCATGTTCGTTGCTTGTGTTTGAATCATGTAGAGTTCAGACTTTTGCATGTTTGTGTTTAGCCCAGTAGCCGCCCGAAAAGCCTACAGTACCCCCTGCAGGTTCGACACATCACTTGATGTTGGCCTAATGAAAAGTGCCACATCATCAGCATATAGACTTGTTCTCAACTTAACGGGATCAGCACCAAATTGGATTAAGCAAAAAAATTACAGAAATTAAGTACATCATGGAAGTCCCAAAAGGGATAGCCAATTAATTAGGCTAGGCCTATATATGAAGAAGAAAACAATAAATAAATCTAAAAAAGAAAATTGCCAACAGTTTAGGCCACAAGCCTCATCATCTAGTCAGCCTCAATTGAATTGAAAACAGAAAATAATATAGCGCAGTTGTTGTTTAGAAGTTCCCTTTATAGACATGAATATGCTTATTAACCCTGAGCATTCCTTTTCATAGCTGCAACAAGCTTAAATGATTGCTTGTAGAAAATCTATTAGCCCAAGGTAATGGGCCTCTCAGCCCAGGAAGTGCAGGGACCAAATAAACCCTATCCTATATAATATGGTCCAAAACACTAGTCCTCCCTTCATATTTTTACTTTTTTATTGTTTGAAAAAACTGCTCCCACACCTTAGTCCTTTGTCATGCATCGCCAACTAATCAGTTAGTCTCACTAATAGCTTCTTTGATGATTTTGGAAAAATAAAAGGGAAAAATGATGTGGACACACAAACTTGAAATTTTGGAACATCTGTATTCATTTGTACTGGGAAACATTAGAGAGAGAGAGACGGTTGGATCTCAAAAGGAGTACAAAATAATCGGAACCCATTTTTTTATTCCCACATCCATTCCACATTATATGTCCAGTCTGCATACTTAGGAGGCTAAGGCAGTAATTTTTACGAAACCAGGTTGCTTTTAGTCTTGTTCGATAGATGAAATATTTGGTTACCGAATAGTACAAGTTTGACATAATTCTAATAAATAGTATTAAATACTATGCTACCTAGTTATGGAGACTAGACAATTAAACAATGTAAAAGGAGTCGGTAACACTACGTGAAAACCTCAAATAGGTTACACAATATTTGTAATGGGCGTTTAACACCCGTTACATGCACCTACATCTGTAACGGTTGTTGTTTGGCACCCGTTACCCATAAGCGCGGCAGGCCGACCCTGGGGTTGGCCTCCACAACGCCCGTTACCAATGTGGACTTCTGGTAACAGGCTTCTTAAACGCCTGTTACATTAATTCTTTGTAACAGACGTTAAAGCGAG
Organism: Cenchrus fungigraminus; assembly: GCA_036936925.1. NCBI lineage: Eukaryota > Viridiplantae > Streptophyta > Magnoliopsida > Poales > Poaceae > Cenchrus > Cenchrus fungigraminus. The sequence continues at coordinate 94,905,837 of CM072774.1, read as the reverse complement.
TCCGTTACAAAAGTTAAGCCTATCGGTAACGGGCTTGTAAAATCCGTTACCGATCAATGCTCTATCGGTAACGGGCTCTTTAAGTCTGTTACTAATCGCTGCCGTATCGGTAACCGGCTTTAGTGTCCGTTACCGATGACCATTTGACGCCCGTTACAAGACTGAGAGCTCAATAATTAAAGTCTAATAGCACTCTTCACTGCCGTGAAGCGGGAGCGCGGCGACAGGAGATTATTAGCCAAACCGGGGGTCTCCAATGCACGGGAGCGGCGATCCTGCATATATAGAATCTGTGCTACTATAAATTTTGTCTCCTTTGTGAACAAAGGAGATGTAGGTTTGTGAATCCGCGTCTCCTTTGTGTTTGTCTTCATTGACAGGTCAGCTCGATCTCTCATTGCTTTCATTTCGACATACAGGCACAATCAACACATATACCATTTGAGACAAAACAGACATCATAAGAGAGATAACTTTTCCACATAGATGAAGATAACTTGTCCATAGGAATAAATATAATTATTACAAACAGTTTACTTGTCCATCTGGCTAGGACTTAACTTGTCCATCACATTATTTACTATGGTCGTGCTATCTGACCATACACATCAACAAAAGCATGCCCCTTGCACATCCAAAAAGTATGGCTATCTGACCCTGCACATCAACAAGCTTGAACTTCCTCACGCCCCATCAAGATTAACTTTTTTTGTAGCCTCTTCGTAAGCAACCAAGGATTCCTGAAGCCCTTCAAGCGCATCTTCAATGGGCTCGAGATTTTGTTCAGTAGTATACTTGTACCTCCTTATGTGCTTAGCCTTTTTAATAAGGATGTTCACTTCTTTCATGATTTTTTCAAACTCAGGTTTCACATAATCCCAGACATTAAGGATTAGAAGTAACTCAAGCTCTGCTCGCGGCTCATAGAGTTTTGCCTGAAACAGGGTTAAACATGGTATAAGAATAACATAGTTAATTCAGAACTAATCTACCTCAGAACTTCGAGCAGTATAGGCATAGTAATTGTTGACGGCTGTTAAGTACCGCTTTTACACCGTCAACTCCTGCATAAAATAAATGAAAAGTGATCATCAACACTAGGATAGGGGTTTATACTGACAATCTCCACAAGTGTTAGTGTTTCTAGCTTTCATTGCAGGATGTACCGAATCACGCGTGAAACGTTGTATTCACAGAGCAAGAGAACCAAAGACCTAAAAGGGCGCCATTGGAAACAGTGCCAAATGCCAAATTAGTCTGCACCATTGCAACGGGCTCGTCGAGACGATCGAAATGGATATATCATTTGCCTACTTTGGAGTTCGGATGAAAGAGATATGCACAAGATATCATGTGGGCCCGGTGGGACCCACACCAAGCCACGTGGCGACGTGATGCCACGCAGGAGTCCACGTGGCCATGACACCTCATCGACCCAAAGAAGCACACTATCGACCAATCAGGAGCAAGCACGCTGATCCAAGGGCCCACAACCACAAGATAACTGGCTATAAACACCGTGAACACCCCCATACCCACCTTGGGACCCACATGGTAGTCACTTGGACGAGAACCAGCACGATTGGGGCCACCTCGGGATGGACCGACCCCCTAGGTCAGCCGACCCCACTCTGAGGCCTCTCGCGCCGCCCTTCCACATGTCGGCTTGTCGTGACGAACCAAAGGCGGTGCCAGGTGCCTGCCTGAATATCCGTCCGAAATCCTGCAGCTCCTTCTCATGGAAGATTCACCAACTTGGCCCCCACTCCTCTGCGCCACGTGTCACCACCTCATTGGCGCCTTGGTGGCGCCCAAGGCAGCCTAAGGAAGCTATCTTGGCACTATAAATAGATGTGGAGAAGGCTAGAATAGAGACACAACACATTCATCCCCCTTCTCTCATTTTCTCTCTTGGAGAGGAGTCTCTCCTCTCCATGTGTAGGTGTGAGTTGTTGCTAGGTAGAGATTAGAAGGAAGGCGAGGGGGTGACTTGGGGCATGCCATGGTGTGTTGGCATCTTTCCCCAAGAATGAACCTCTACGGGTGCCTTTGTTCTTCATTTGGACTAAAGTTAGTATTCCGACATTTTCTATTTAGACTGAAGTGGTTTCTTGCATTATTGAATAGTTCTTGTGTTCTTCATCTGTTCATTATTTAGATGCTTGTGTTCTTCATGAACCCAACCCTCTGATCTTCTGGTGTAGTTCATAAGTTACTAATTCTGTTTGTATGGCTGCTAGTCTAACTAGAATAAAGTGGGTATTCCGTATGCTCTAATTAGATCAATGTCCTTCTGTGATCCCTTGCATGAGATAGCTAATACATGAGTGAGTTCTAGTCTCTCCCTCGTGGGTTCGTCGCTTCATATTTATACGGAGTGCTATAGTGTTGCTAACGGGCGCGCAGACGTAGCCGTGCTATAGTAGTGATCGACGGTGTAGACGTGATGTCTAGACTACGGGTTATCCTTCGTTTGCCCCGTATCCCACGGTTAGTTAGGTATAGGCCGCGGTAGTGACAGTCGTTGGACCCTTTGTACTCCCCCACATTCGGATACGGCGTAGAGTTTTCGGCCAGAACTGACCTGTCATATCCAGGAGGGAACTGGTGCCCGAAACGAGAGTTTCTACTTGAGAGACCATTCTTAACTCTGTACGCTATCGGCCGGATCCTTTCCATCTCCCATCTCATCCTATAGAGTGGTGTCCTTGGACCGTAGCTAGGCTAGGAGGTAGCGCTCACCGTTCCTTGGATTCGATACCCTTTGGAATACTCCTTAGGTGAAGTGCTACAACGGTATATCCGTGCGCTTGCGGACTCGTTCGTACTCATAGGTGTACCCAGGTGGATCTTATGCTCATGCTACCTAGGCGCCGTTAGCAGTGACTTAAGAAATACCAACAGTAATCATCATAGGAAAATTATATAAGAACTTGAAAATTATCCTAGACTTCATAGCAGGGTGACAAGAAAAAGCAGAACTTAATGTAGAACTGATTTGCCTCAGAACTTAGTATAAGATCATGACAAGCATGGAAGACATCATCATAGGCACTAACTTTTATCAAGCTCAAGCTCAAGATCAAGCTCCATCTATAGAACAAGTAAAAGGCAGTGAGATTTAAAAAAACTTGCCTCGCCGTCATCGTGGTCATTGCCAGAGTCAGAGATGAGGTCCTCTACACCTTCGCCGCTCTCTCAACCCCTCTTCGTCGTTGCCAGACACTTGTGCTCGCAGATGTGAGGCAGGAGCCTCGCCCACTTCGCTGCCCACTAGGCTGCTAACGCTGACGTGTGGGCTTGACACTTTTTCTTTGAAATGACACTTGCTTCCCTAAAAAATTAGGGCCCATAAAACAACACCTAAAAATTAATAAAAATACGAACAATTCATAGTTTTTTTTGAGAATCAAACAACTCATAGTTGGCCATTTGGTATTTGAATAAAATATGAACAGTCACACGTCTCTTTGTGACCACACGTCTCTTTTGTGGCCAAGAGCTCTCCTGAGCGTACATAGGTTCCGAGGCGCGTGACCGGCCGCCTGACGGTTCCCCGTCTTGTCACTATAAATCCCCGGCCGGCAAAGAAGTTCGTCAACCGCGCCACCAAGAAAACCCCAGCGCCACCATCTCTGATCACCAAGAAGTGAATCCAAGAGCTTCTTCTTCCTCAAGCGCGCGCATGGCATCGTCAAGCGGGCCATCCAGGAAGCGGGGGAGGGAGGAGGATGATGACAACGAAAGCTGCCGCTGTCGCCTCATCATGGAGGGGACGACGCTGGCGCCCGAGGAGGTGCCGCCGCCCCCGCCTGAGGAGCCCGAGGAGGTGCCACCACCTCGCCCGAGGAGGCGCAGGCGCCGCCACCCGTGGAGGCCGCCCCTGCTCCTGCACTAAATGTTGAGTAATCCATGTGGTCAGTCAACTTGTTCCTCGAAGCTTTCAGGAGGCTTTGACGGGTGGCCATTCATCTCGGCCTCCCAAGACCCAATGATCCGCTGCAGAGGGCCGTGAAGGATTTCGCCTTGAAGATCCATGTCTTGGTTGGGGACCTTGAGAGAGCGCTCGGCTCCATTGACGACGACGATGGCGATGATGGCGGCTTCGACGGCGGCGACGATGGCGGCTTCGACGGCTCCGGCTTCGACTCCGACTCTGACGGTCGGGCTCCTTCAGCGGCAACTACCTCTGCTTAATTAATTTGTTCCTCTGTTAATGTGTACCTCCTGTGTGTTTGTTGAACTTGTGATGAACTAGTAGATCTAAGAGACGCGGGTAGATCAATCCATGTCTCCTATAATGTATTGCAATGTCTATGGCAGCAGTTTACAATGAATTGCAATGTGTATGCCAGAAGTTTGTTACTCCTATTTGTGTCTATATATGGCAGCAGTTTACAATGAATTGCAATGTGTATGCCAGAGTTATGCCAAAAGTTTGTTGCTCTGTTTGTGTTAATCCGTGTCTCCTTTGCCTCGTGCTGCAATGAAATGTTAGCACAGATGAATTGATGAATTTTGTGATATGTGACACATTAAGATTTGTGACCCAATTGTCATTCCATCCATTCTTCATTCATACACTTAAGTTTGCCATCTGTGACAAATTTTTCATTCTTCATCCACACAGATGAAGCAAAAGCACCACTTTTAACATTAGAATTACTTCTTTGCAGCATACATCCCCAGTAAACATCCAAATACTACACAAACAATAGCCACAATAATCAAGTTCATCTTCCAGATCACATTGTCCATCTTCTCCTCCAGTGCTTTCTTCCTCTGCTTGTCCTCCAGTGCTTGCTTCTGCTCGTCGCTCCCAATTTGACATTCCACTGAATCAACTACTTCATCGACCGCATCTGCCCAGTTCGACGGTCGAAAAACAATGACGCCAACATCCTACAACATCTGGAGATACTCCTTGTGGAAACGATAAAATCCACAATTCTTGGTGTACTGCAAATCAAAAGCACATAAGAACCCTAACTCAGATTTGGGAAACACAGCAGAGTACTCACCGAGTTCCTTGCACACTTGAAATAAAGACGACCGTAGTTTTCACCTTCCTTCTGCGTCCGCCCCTCCACCACCCGAGCCATACCACAGTCCGGGCAAGGGACCAGTGGAAAGCCGCTTAGCTCACCGACTGGATCCAAGCCGATGGAGTGATTGCGGCTGCTCCGGCAACCTTGAACCCTGCTCCTCGCACGTGCACCTCCAGACGAATCGGCGTAGTGCGACATGTGCGCGACGGCAGGGAAGGACGGGCGGGCAGCGGCGGTGGAGCTCAGATCGGGGAAGAAGAAGGGGGCCGGGGCCGGGGCGTATGGATATTCATTCGGCCATGGGCATTTCAGACAATGGAGTACTTGTTGGCGACACGGGTTAGTGTACCAGCGTCGCCGGGGCGGATGCATATTCATTCGCCCAGGGGTATTTCGGACAATGGAGCACTTGTTGGTGACGCGGGTTAGTCTACCCGTATCGCCTTTGTTGGTCGGGCAGGCAACGGTTATCTTTTTTATATAGGCTTCTGACGCTAACGCGTGGGCCCGACACTATTTTTTCTGAATTGAAACTTGCTTCCCTCAAATATTAGAGCCCATAAACAGCACCACAAAATTAATAAAAAATACGAACAATTCATAGTTGGTAATTTAGTATTTGAATAAAATATCAACAACAACAGTTGTTTAACCAAATTTCTTAAAATTAGATTTTTATCTCTTGTTTACGATATAATAATTATAATAACGTCTTAGTGTGTTCTAAAAATTCTACAAATTGACTTGGCAACATAATTTAGGTCCCTAAACTTGTCGACAAAAATTCAAATGGTTTCAAAAATGAAAGATTATACTTGTTTACAAATATCTACATCTCTCACATAGTTTCTTAGAATGTTACTTCAACATTGAAGTTTTCCACACTTAAAAACATGTTCGAACTCATATGCATTTGAAATTTAACATAACCTTGTGTTCACCATAAGATTACGAAATGCAAAGTTTCATTAGTAATGGTTGTGTAAAACAAATATTATTTCTATGTTGTACTTATAAGGAACAAGATAAGGCATATAAACAACATCCAAGAAATGGAATTACATACGAAAAATGTCATAAATGAATAGATGTTGATTTTATAAAAATTCAGAAACAAATATCATCAAATTTGGATTACGGATGACGGAGAAATACGTGATACAAAATTTGATTGCAGATTAAAAGGGGAAAAACAAACTGTTCTTCATTCGAATAGATCTGGCCCCGCCCCTTCATTGGCGACTCGTGGTTGTTAATCAGCGTATCATTTGCGCCTCCGAACCTATCTAATACACGCTCCGCCCCGCCTTCCGCCTTCTATCCCCTTCTCTCAGGCTTCTGCTTTCCTTGTCTCCGTCGCAGCCTCGTCTCCGTCGCAGGGATGGCCCGCGACTCTAGGGGGAGGTTCTGCAAGGAGGTGGCCCCACGGCCACGTCCCCGTCTGTCTTCCTCGGTGCTATCCGCCGCCCCTGCCATGAGAGTGAGGTTCCGTAGCGACGAAGAGGAGTCGTCCCCGCTGAAGGACCGATTAGGCGATCAGAGAGGGGGAGGGGGGAGTGAATGGGAGCTGATAAAAATTCTTCTCCGAAGAGTCGAACTCGACTATGTCCCAAATTCAGAACCAAGGATACCCACATGAGCTTGGCAAGGTCGCGTAGTCACAACGGACCTACCAACCTAAGGAACAAGTCCCAAACAAATCCCAAGCGAAAGCGCAACTCAAGAAGCAAAGGACTTAGCCAATCTGCGAAGCCTGGGGCGGACTGTCTGCATGGACTGGGCGGACAGTCCACGGTCTGCGGTGGACCGTTCGAAAATAGCCCCCGAACCACCAGTAGCGTACCCCGAAAAACAGACCGTCCGTGCCCTACCCACGGACCGTCCGCGGTGAAGGGACTGTCCGCGCTCTCCTCGCGGACTGTCCGCCAAACCCCGTGCAACCAAAAGCAACCGACTCGACGGATTGAACCAAGAACGCGCACGAACAAGCGACGAACTGGACGAACAGCTGAGCCATGCAGACTGTTCGCACCTACCAGGCGGACTGTTCACCAGGTGCGGACAGAGCAGCTCGAGCCCGAGTTGCTCAAAGTCGACACCACCTTCCCTTTGCCCGATCTCCTGAATCAACCAAGGGATTGCTACCAAATCATAGGCGAAGATGAAGCATCTCTAGGAGTTGCTATACCTACGAATTTGTAGCCTCAAACCCACTGAATCGAGAGGAATCGAGATTCTACCGAGCTCACACAAAAAGCTAGGGTTCCACCTGAAACTCCCAAATCCAAGGCAAAATCTGGAGTTTGAGGGGTCAAAGCACAAAGATGCACAAGGCATCTATCCATGATCCCCACAAAGAAATCCGAACCCAAACACCTCAGAATCGGAGGAACAAGCCGCGTACGAAAATCCAACGAAAATAGCCCGAAAAAGACACGAAAATTACTTGAGCCACAAGAAGGAAATCGACGCAACCATGAAAGCTCTCATACACTCGGAGGTCAGATTCTCTACAAACCGGTGAAGAAAATCTAAGCCTAAAGAGAGCAGAGAAATGAGAAGCAGTCCAGATGGATGGTTTGCCCTGAAACCCTAGAGCTATATATATGAGGTCCCTTTGGGTTGGGCAAATGACCAAGCTACCCCTAGAACTTGAAATGAGATACACACCCCTCAGGGGCAATATGGTCAAGTAGCACTCCTCTTCATCAGACGGCCACACCTTTGCCGCAGTCCGCGTCCTCTCGACGCAAGCCCTGCGATCCCGCCGCGTGTCCCCCGGCATCGAAGCTTCTCGGCGCGCCCGGATCCCGTCTCCGCCCGCCGAGTCTCCGGTATTGGTTTTGTGGCTCAACCAAGTAACCCAACGATTTTGTGGTGAACCGTCACAAACTCCGCGTGCAGACTTCGGTCGTGAGCCGCTACCCTGCACCGGCTTTAGTCGACGACTTCGTCTTGCTTTTCTTGCCACCATGCGGCCCACACTTGATCCCGTTCGGCCACTGGGTCCATCGAGCCGAGCCTACTTGTCTCTCCACTCCTCGGAGGCCCCGCAAGGCTAAGACCTTTCGCGCCCGCTCTTCACCTGCACCAACGCAAATCAAGCTGGAACCTGCACCTGCAATACTCGGCAAAGAGTCAGTCCACACCATGTTGTCAATCAGTCATCACAGCAAGGAGCGACCATCCACCGGTCCTTGGACGCTCCGGTCCTCAATCCCCCCCTTGATGAGTGCGTTGACAACACACATAGTAACCAATTCAGAGAAAAAGAGAAAAAGAAAAGAAACGAACCAAAAACTCAAACAAGTGATCAAAAGCCAAACAAAAGCCAAAACAAGATCACTTGAGAGAGAAAGATCTTGGTCCCCTAAGGCAAGGGCAATGACTCGACCCAACCGAGATAAAATGCTCCAAAATTGCCGACTCCTCAAGGTGGGGCAAAAGGGCTCAACACCATCGGCAAAAGAGCACAACTAAAATTCAGGCGAAAAAGAGCTCCCCAAAGCATGAATGCAAGCTCCCCCTAAACAAATGCATTTCTCTCAATTTTTCTTCCCCTTGATGCAAAACTCCCCCTGGATGCATGAATTGGGTACTTTCCTCCCCCTTGTTGGTAATGCATGAATCAAGTCTACAAATGCAAGCATGTGCTTCTCAAATAGAAAAAGAGCACTACAACATGCTAAAAATGAGACATAGACAAGCAAGATAGCCACAAATTAAGTACAAGCATCGCCAACAAGGTAGATAGGGGCATATAAGCATGTGACATAGCCATAAGCAAAATGAAGCATTTTTCACAAAATTTCCCTCATGAGCCTAGGGCCTAAGCATGATCAAAATGAGCACAAACAACATATAGCCCACAAACTTCATGCAAGGTCACAAGTTCTCATCACAAGATCATCACAAACACCTACAAGCTATCTCATGTCATGTCAAAGCCACCGAGCCATGTGTCCACTTCTAAATATGAGACTTCTCGATGGTGAACATCATGCAACGGTTTAGCACCCAAGATAAGGAATTTAAAGCACATGTGACATGGAAGCATATTTTTCAAGCATAAGCATTTCAGATACCAATTTCATTGATTTAAAATTAAGCATGGTACATGAAGTGCCTTTGCGGCAAAAAGAAGCTTAGGCTTCTCCACAAGGTAACATGTAGGCTAAACATCCATGATGATAAATGGGTCTTTGACCCCAAATGAAAAGAGCATGACTCCCAAGCACAAATTAAGCAAGATATAGTCGCATGAGCACAATTTGAGCATGAAAGGCATTCAACTCACAAGAGAGGATCATATATAGCATTTTCACAAAAATAAGCCATCCACATGCATATACATCCCAAAACTACCAAGAGCATAGCTATACATCACATGAGCATCACTTACCAAGGTCATAAGCTCACATCTAGCATATCATAGTGATCAAAGTATATAGGAGAAGCACGTCTCTAAAGCATATGATACAAATGCAGTCTATGATACAAAGATGCAAGCATGATATGATACAAAGAAGAAAATGCAACATGCATATGTACATTAGACCCCCAACCGAAGCTCAAAAAGGAAAAACCACACCAAGCTCCCCTCGCAAATGAGCAAATGTAGCTTGGTCCAAAGGCTTTGTTAGGATATCAGCGAGCTATTTCTCGGTTGGCACATGGATGAGGTCTATCTTTCCCTTCTCAACATTGTCTCTCAGGAAGTGGTACCTCACCTCTATATGTTTGGTTCTGGAGTGTAGCACGGGATTTTTGGCAACACTAATGACACTCGTGCTATCACACATGAGAGGAACATGGGTACACTCCTCACCAAAGTCACTCAGCGTGTATGTGATCCAAAGCAGCTGGGAGCAACAACTAGCGGCAGCGGCATACTCGGCTTCTGTGGTAGACTGAGTACACTTGACTGTTTACGAGAAGACCAAGAAACAAGCGAGGAACCAAAAAACTGACACATCCCCGAAGTCGACTTCCTATCGACCGACACCCCGCAAAATCGGCATTCGAAAAACCAAGAAACGAAAGGGAAGAGGACACCGAGTACCAAAGACCAAGCTCAGGAATGTATCGAAGATACCTGAAAATCCGCTTGACGGCCTGCCGATGTGAAGTCCTCGGCGACACCAGAAAACGAGCGCACAGACACACAGAAAACTGAATGTCCAGCCTCGTCACCGTCAAGTACAAGAGAGAGCCGATCATGCTTCGGTAGTCCTTCTGGTCCACGGGCTCTCCATCCTCGTCGGCATCCAACGCTGTAGTCGTACTCATCGGTGTTGACAGGGGCTTCGAGTCGTCCATCTTGAACTTCTTGAGGATGTCCTTCGTGTACTTGGCTTGATGCACAAAGGTCCCCTCCTTCGCCTGCTTGATCTGAAGCCCGAGAAAGAACTGCAATTCTCCCATCATAGACATCTCGAATTCTTTGCTCATGTCCTCTGCAAACCTCGCAACCAAAGAGTGAGACGAGCCGCCAAAGACAATATCATCCACATACACCTGAACAATTAGGATATCATCGCCCTGCCTGAGGAGAAAAAGAGTCTTATCTACTTTGCCCATCTCAAACCCCTTGCTGAACAAGAACACCCTCAACCAGCCATACCATGCCCGGGGAGCTTGTTTCAGCCCATACAACGCCTTCCTCAGCCTATACACTCGGTGGGGAAACTCAACACTCTCAAAGCCTGGTGGTTGCTAAACATAAACCTCTTCCTCCAAAAACCCATTCAAAAAGGCACTCTTCACATCCATTTGGTACAATTTGAACCATTTAGCCACAGAAAAGGCTAAATGGATCCTAATCACCTCCAAACAGGCTACAGGAGCAAATGTCTCCTCATAGTCTATCCCCTCCTTCTGACTATAGGCTTGAGCAACCAACCTCGATTTGTTTCTCACCACCTCACCATTCTCACCCTCTTTGTTCTTCCACACCCATTTTGTCCCAATAGGTTTGCAATGTGGTGGTGTCTCTACCAACTCCCAAACTTGGTTTCTTTCAAAGTTCTCTAACTCCTCATGCATTGCGTTCACCCAATTAGGATCAGAGAGTACGTGTCCAATGTCTTTCGGCTCAAAGGTAGCAACAAAAGCCGAATGAGCAAAGTGAGAAACATTCCTGGACCTTGACCGTGTCGTACGTTGATTGATGTCGCCGATGATTCTTGAGGGAGGATGATCAACTTGAACGCGCCTCGGTGCCTCTCGCCTGGAGACGACCTCCCCCTCAACATCAGCTTCCACTTGATCTTGCTGGATCGTAGTCGGTGTAGGGGATGGGTCTTCTTGCACCGTAGTCGTCGTAGTGGAAGTAGAGGGTACATGCGCGGCTGGAGCTTCACCATCATCCTCTCCAGCATCATCCTCCTCGTCCTCAAAGATATTCTTGCCAATCTCGTCGTCACCTGCACACTCAAAAACAGACGAACTACATGGCTGGGTCTCGTCGAAGGTAACCTCGCAAGTTTCCATGACTAGGTTAGTATCAAGGTTGAGCACACTGAATGCTTGAGAATGACTCGCATAACCCAAAAAGATGCCATCGGAGGACCTCGACTCAAACTTATCAAGCCTACCCTTCTTGAGAATAAAGCACCGACAACCAAAAGCCCCGAAATGGCTCACTCTAGGTGCTCTCCCGTGTATGAGCTCATAGCACATCTTGTTCAAGAAGGCCCGAAGAAAATCCGGTTCCCAACATGGCACGCGGTATTCACCGCCTCAGCCCAATATCTCCTCGGAGTTCTATGCTCGTCGAGCATCGTCTGAGTCATCTCACAAAGGGAACGATTTTTCCTCTCTACCACACCATTCTAACAAGCAACATAGGGAGAGGAAAATTGATGTTCGAGACCCAAATCACGACAAAAGGTTTCGAATCGAGAGTTTTTAAATTCAGTGCCATTGTCGCTACGAATAGCTCAAACAACATCTCCATTCCTCTCATTCTTCAACCTCAAGATTAGATCTCGGACAAAACGAAATGTCTCCCCCTTATCAGCCAAAAAGAAGACCCAAGCATAGCGAGAATAGTCGTCCACTATCACAAGGACGTACCATTTCCCACCCGCCGAGCACACACGAGCTGGACCAACCAATCCCATATGGAACAGCTCGCATGGCCTCTCTGTCATAACGGATGTCAGAGGTGGGTGGGAGGCGGCGACCATCTTACCATGCCTACACGGAGCACATACCAAGTCCTTTTGGTATTTCAACTTAGGCAATCCTCGGACCAAACCTTGCCCACTCAAGCGTGACAACAAGTCAAAACTCAAGTGACCTAGTCTCCTATGCCATTTCCAAAGCTCCGCCGAAACACCAGCAACCAAACAACGAGAAGAGCCGACACACTGAGAAAAATCGGCTCTAAAAATCTGACCCTCGGGGATGATCGTGCACACAAGATCACCTCGAGAATCCAAAACACGAGAACCTCCCATTTTGAAACGGACCTCAAAACCCTCATCAAGAAGTTGGGACACTAAAAGAAGATTGAACCCCAAAGACTTGACAAGAGCAACACGCCTAAGAGTCACAAACTCGCTCACCTTCACTATGCCCACTGAAAGCACTCTACCTTTCTCATTATCCCCAAAAGTGTTGTACTCTTTGGTCATCACCGGGGTGAGGCTGGAGAACCACCTTCGATCTCCGGTCATGTGTCGAGAGCAACCGGAGTCGATCAACCAAAAGCCCTCCAAGCCTCCCACCTGAAAATCAAAAAGAGAGCGAGAGTGAGCAAACGAATCAGCACTGGGGTTAGTACAATATGAATCAAACCAGTGCCGTGCCATTTGCTCAAAAATGGGGTTAGCAAAATCCATCCTATCACTCCTAAGTGGAACACCCATACGTCTCCTTGGAGGACTATGCGTACCACGAGGTGGAGACCGTGGCCCATAGCTCCTCTGAGACCTAAAGCTGCAATCGTTCCCCCCATACTCGTATTGGCCACGAGTGAAGGAACGTCCAGCAAACTCACCACGCCCAAACCCAACACGCCTACCACCATCTCTCTGTGGTGGCACACCTCGAGGCACAAACTCATGCCTCTCTCGAGGGTAAATGGTACGCACCATACCCTCACCCCTAGACACTATCCTAGGCTCAAGCACACCACGAGAAGGGCGGTACCTGTCCTTGTTTGCCATCTCCCTAGCAAACCTCTCCTCACGCTTCCTCCTGAAGCAAAACTCAGCTAGGTGCCCATCCCTCCCATAATGCTCACAATGGAAGGGTTTCGGTTTTGGCTTTGGCTTTGGGCTCTCTTTGGGTTGTGGCTTCTCCTCACTAGGTTTCTCTCCCTGCTTCCCAAAGAACTCGTTCCCCGAGTTACTCTTGAACTTGATGGGTTTCTGGAAGTTGTTGGTTTGTGGAGGAAACACGGGAGGATCTGGGGTTGTGTCTAGTCGGTTCCTAGGTGGGTTTGGCTTAGGAGCATGAGCATTTTTGTGGAAGGTTTTTGGTGGAGCTGTGATATCACCAATCTTCTCCTCCTTCTCACCACTGCACTGCCCAACCTTATCTGACCCAAGTGCTTGTCCATCATAGCGCTTGTATGCCTTAGTCATCATCCTGAGCTGAGGCTCATGACCTGACAACCAACCCATCATCTTCCTCAACACATCATTCTCATCCTGCAAGCGATCAACATAGTGTGCAAGCTCCAAATTCTTCACAACATTAATTTCACAAGTAGAGCATGAAGTAAGAATGGGAGCTTTCAGCTTAGCCTCTAGTGATCTAGCATAGGCAAGCGAAACATCTAGCTTCTCATGCAAAACAGGACAAGAAGCGCAAGCACCAAGCAAGGAGGGCCTAGATTTCATCTCATCTAGCTCAACCCTAAGAACATCTAGTTCCTCAACCTTGGAGGCATACTTTTCCTTAAGCACAGTCAAATCACCAAGAAAAGTGGAACAATCAGTGCATTCAGGTTCATCGGTCACAATAGGAGCAGAATTCAGAGAATCTATTTGAGCCCTAGCATCAACAAGCAAAGACTCTAGCTCAACCACCTTCTCCTTAGACTCTCCAAGCAAAGACCTATACTCCCTCTTCTCCTTGTTGGTCTTTCTAAGCACATCATCACGGTTATCAAGCAATTCATTCAACCTAGCATTCTCCGCTACTAAGAAGGAAGGATCATTATTTACCTCATCCTCGGAGTCGGAGTCCGAGTCATCCTTGTTGCTCTTCTTGCTCCCGGAGCTGTGTGCCATGCCGCAAAAGCCTTGGGCGTCAAAGCACAGGCTATTGATGTTCTTGCTTGACCACTTGCCCTTGTGTCGGTTCTCTTCTTCATCACTTGAGCTCGATGAAGAGTAGCAGGAGCTCGAGTCGATGTCGCTCGCTCCGGCATCCATCGCACGCTCCTTCTTCTTGTGACCGCCACTCTTGCTTGGCCTCCGCTCGGACCTGTGCTTGCCCTTGTGGACATCCCTCGAGCGGTGCTTGTGGTCGGTCCTCAGACGGTGCTTGTGCTCGGGCTTGATCTCCATGGCTTCCGGGGACTCAGCGATAAAGTGCCCATGCTTCCCGCACCGGTAGCACATGCCCGAGCTCCTCCGAGCGTTCTTCCAGTTCGTGTACATGCGCTCGAACCGCCTGCTCAGCAATGCGAGATCCTCCTCGCCCAGCACATCGAACTCCTCATATGGCATGGACACAAGACAAGACAAAGAGAACTGTCTCGAAGACAGGTTAGTGTTAGTCCTTGGTCCAGAAACGAGAGCCAGACTATGAGGGTCAGTCGGGTTCTCAATTCTTGCTCGCACCCCACGGTCCACCTCAGACGACTTGAGCTTGGAAAACAACTCGTCCACCGTGAGGGTCTCATACTTCTCTGACTCTAGAATGGCCTCGACCTTCTCACTCCACATGGTACGATCTAGAGACTGCAGGAGCTTCACAGTCCTATCATGATCATCGTACGGGACCACTGCCACATTAGCCCTCATGTTGTTCACAATCACAGTGAACCGCTGGAACATGGTGTCTATGGACTCACCAGGGAGTTGAGTGAAGTTCTCGTACTCTCTCCAGTAGGTCGCAAACAACCGAGCCTGAACCTGAGCATTCCCAGCATGAGCATGCTTCAGCTGCTCCCAAATCCTACAAGCCAAGTCCTCTGTCTGAACCCGATCGAATTCGGATTGACACAGAGCACAAAACAAGTAGTCGACCACCTTGTTATTGGCGTCGTGCATGTCCCTCGAACCCGGAGCCAGGAAGTTAACTGGATGAACATAAGCTGTGTTCACCATAACGTCCCAAAGCAACTGACCCTTGCCACGAAGGAAAGCAGCCATCCTTCTCTACCACATCCGGTAGTTCTTACCATCAAAGTGTGGAGGACCTGAACCCCATTCCTGGTACGCCATCTTTGGATCTTAGACTAATTAGAATCAGGAAGATCCGTAACTAGCTGTGATAACAATTAAAGGACCGATTAGGTGACCAGAGAGGGGCAGGGGTGAATGGGAGCCGATAAAAATTCTTCTCCGAAGAGTCAAACTCGACTATGTCCCAAATTCACAACCAAGGATACCCACACGAGCTTGCTAAGCTCGCGTAGTCACAACGAACCTACCAACCCTAGGAACAAGTCCCAAACAAATCGCAAGCGAAAGCGAAACTCAAGAAGCAAACAACATAGCCAATCTGCGAAGCACGGGGCGGACTGTCTGCATGGACTGGGCGGACCGTCCGCGAGGCCTGGGCGGACCATCTGCGGGTCTACGGCGGACCATCCGAAAATAGCACCCGAACCACCAGTAGTGCACCACAAAAAACAGACCGTTCGTGCCCTACCCGCGGACTGTCTGCCAAACCCCGTGCAACCAAAAACAACCGACTCGACAGATCGAACCAAGAACGCGCACGAACAAGCGACGAACTGGAAGAACAGCTGAGCCACGCGGACTGTCCGCGCCTACCAGGCGGACTGTCCGCAAGGTGCGGACAGTGCAGCTCGAGCCCGAGCTGGCAGAAAGAGTTGCAAAACTAGAGACAAGGATAGCTGAACTTGAGGCAGAAGCACAAAAGAAGCCATCTAGCTAACTAGTTCCCTTGCAGCTACAATCTAGTTTGGTGATGCGCCCAACTGATGCAGTCTTATTTTGGTGATGTGCCCTGCTGATGCATGTCAGATGTGAATATGTTTGTTATAAGTTAGTTTGCTTGGTGATGTGAACTTGTGATGCATGCTATATGTGAACATGTGACGCTATATCAACAGTCACACTTGTTTGCTTGGTGATGTGAACTTGTGATGCATGTCATATAAGAGCCCATACATAACACCTAAAAATTCATAAAAATTATGAAAAATTCATAGTTGGTAATTTAGTATATGATTAAAAAATCAACAGCCACACTTGTTTAACCAAATTTCTTAAAATTAGATTTTTTAATCTCATGTTTATGATATAGTAATTATAATAACATCTTAGTGTGTTCTAAAAATTCTACAAATTGACTTGGCAACATAATTTGGTTCCCTAAACTTGTCAAAAAAATTCAAATCGTTTCGATAAAGGAATATTATAATTGTGTACAAATATGTACATCTCTCACATAGATGTTGATTTTAGAAAAAATCAGAAACAAATATCGTCAAATTTGGATTACGGATGACGGAGAAATACGTGATACAAAATTTGATTGCAGATTAAAAGGGGAAAAGCAAACTATTCTTCATTCGAATAGATCTGACCCCGCCCCTTCACTGGCAACGCGTGGTTGTTAAGCCGCGTTTATTTTGCGCCTCCGAAACCTTTTAATAAACACCTATGATTTTTGGGAGATTAATGACAAGAGGGGCTTAATTTCTTTTCCTTGGTCTTTGAGTCAAGTAAAAATAGGCCTTGGATAAATGAACGGAGGGAGTAGCAGAGTAGTACTTGATTACATTACTCATTTTAAGGCCCACACAAGCCTACTCGCGCTAGGTTAGTAGGGAAAGATGCCTCCCTCACGCAGTCTCCTCCCACTCTCCCCTCGCACCGCCGCTGCTGCTTCCTCCCCCTCGCCTTCGTCCCCCTCACCTCCCCCCACGCCGCGACACACGCTACACCCCTTTGCTGAGACGCGCGCCACATTACGCTCGGCGTGATGCGTGCCACACCTCTGACAACGAGATCTGGAGGAGGAGGGACCCATCAGCGGCGACGACGACGATGACTAGGAGGAGGAGGAGGGATCCAGCCATGCGGTCGACACGAGGACGAGGATGTGGCAGCGAGCAGGCAGCGATGAGGAGTAGAGATCCCTCCGCTCCGACAGTGACAAGGTCAGTGGCGAATCTAGGATTTGAGTTTAGGTTATGCCGCTCTAAAAATGTCTTATACAATTCGGTAAATCCATTCTACCAATTCAATAATAATTGTAAAATTAACAACAATTCAGTAATAACTATAAAATTAACAACGTAATTTGGTATATTTGCCCAAGTTTATGTAATTAGGCCAAGCGAGCGTATGCAGCACACATGCGTTCAGATAATCAAGTATACAACATATGCGTGCATATGCTTTTCTTTTTATATAAATGCGTATAAATATACTTGTACTTGTGGGAATTGCAGGGTATGCTGGTGCATACCCGGCATATCCTGTGGCTCCTTTGTATAAGTACATGTGGACATACTAAGCTGTTGATGGTATACATACTTAGCATTTCCCTTTAGATTGAATCTTATATTTGGTTTGCTCTTGTTCCCTATGTTCATGTGCACATTCTCTCCAAGTCGAATAAGTACCTCATCAACAACAGAGGCAGCCAGCATCTTCCTCTTTAAAATGGTAAGGTCGCATTGCCTGAACTAATTTTTTGGTTACTGAATTTTGCATTTATGTTAATGGTTTACCATAGAACCAATGATATTATAGTGGGCTAAAGTAGTTACTGTAATTGTTTTCTTATGTGTTTTCTCATGCTTAGCTGCTAAGCATGGTTAACTAAAAATGTGCTCTACTTGTCTCCTATTGTAGCATGTCTCCTGGGAGAGCTAGCAGTATGGTCTGCTTTTTGTACTATTCTTGGACAATGAGCTGACCTCTCTCAAAATCCCTTGACTATTAATTCACAGGATAAATCTGACGAGGACTATAGACCTGGGCCACAAGATGAAGAAGAGGGTTATGGCACTGCTAATGCACAACAAGACCAGGTGGGTGGGGCTCCGCTCCGATGCAGAGCACCAAGGACATCCACAAAGTGGCCAAGTGACACAATGATAGTCACTGAGGTCAACATAATTAAGGGGGATGCCAGTACTAGTGATACAAAAGCGCAGGTTCAAGGCGCTTGCGGGGCTCATTGCTAGACAAAAGATACCTTTGCGTTTGCCAGAATTCAATGAACTAAGCAATGATGAAAAGTGGGACTTGTTTGATAAGCATGTGTAGAAACACTTGAAGTTCCAGGAAGGCGTGAAACTGCAGGCATTCAAGCTTTTCTGGAAGATGACAACCAATGCATGGAGACAATTTAGATTTCAGCTTAGGCAAGATTTTATTAGAAAAGGACTTGAGCCATTTACAAGGCACCCGTTTATCGACCCGGAACAGTGGACGGAGTTCATGAAACAGGAGGAAACCGAGGAAGCCTCATCTGTTAGTGTCAAGTTCAAAGAACTTCGAAGCCGGAACACAAGCGAGCACAGCATGGGTCCAGCTGGTTATACTGTGAAACTACCAAAATGGGAGGAAGAGGACAGACAATTAGCTGCAGCTGGGATCCCCAACCCATATGACGCCTACCCTGACGATCGTTCCAAGACTTGGCTGCGGGCAAGGAGTAAGCTAGTGATTAAAGACCGTGTTGCCGTGATAGTATTCAACAACAAAGAAATTGACACTACGTGAAAACCTCAAATAGGTCACGCAGCCTTGGTAATGGGCCCTTAACACCCGTTACATGTACCCACATCTGTAACGGTTGTTGTTTGGCACCCGTTACTCATAAGCGCGGCAGGCCTACCCCGAGGTTGGCCTCCACTATGCCCGTTACCAATGTGGACTTCTGTTAACGGGCTTCTTAAACGCCCGTTACATGAATTCGTTGTAACGGACGTTAAATCGAGTCCGTTACAACAGTTAAACCTATCGGTAACGGGCTCATAAAGCCCGTTACCGATCAATGCCCTTCGGTAACGGGCTGTTTAAATCCATTACTGATCACTGCCGTATTGGTAACGGGCTATAAAGTCCGTTACCGATAACTTTCGTATTGGAGACGCATGTTTGTTAGGATGCGTCTCCTTTGCTGGCGACCGAATTTGATACGCTCGTTTCTTAGGACTCATCTCCTTTGATTGCCACCCAGGGTCGCCTTTTTTCTCACATCGGAGACGCGTGTTGTTATTGCTCGTCTCTGTCTTCTCCTTCCGACACCACTCACTCTCTCTCCTCAGAAGGCCACTCCCGTTCCGACAACAACGCTCACTCTCTCTCCTCAGAAGGTCACTCGCTCGATCTCTCTGCTCAGATGTCCCCGCCGGCCTGCCCTATTCGCCGCCACCAGCTGCGCGCACTCTGAGGATCACGCTTTCTATCCTCAGAAAGCCGGCGCTGCAACAGGCCGGCCGGCCGTGTGCGTGACGGCAAAAGGGGCCAACGGACGTCGACCGCGGTGTCATCCAAAGTAGATGCCTCCGTGTCCCCTCCCCCTGGGGTCAGCACCGTCCTCTGCGCTGTCGCCGCGGCCGCGACGTCGCCTCCGATCCTCCTCCTCGGCCGCGCTCGCCTCGTAGAAAGTCCTCGTCAAGGTGGAAATTAATTGCCCCCTTTTATTGAAATTCTTCAGCTGTCCTAATCCTCTTATGTCCTCGGTTTTTTTGTGTGATGAATTATGCTCATTTGGTGTATGGAATGCAGATGGCGGCTGCTGCTCGGGCTTGGATGTACAGACAGCCCCAAGAAGATTGGGAGAATTTCTTAAGCGGGGTCAATGGTTTTCTAAATCAAGCAGAGGCGGATATGAGAAACCGTGGTGTTCAGGCAATGCTTTGCCCCTGTATAGATTCTCTCAACCAGAAGAAATTCACACAACAGGAAATCATTTTTCATCATTTGGTCACACATGGGTTCACAAAAAATTACACGTGTTGGAATAAACATGGTGAGGAAGGCCTTAATGAACTCGAAGCAGGCTGCCTAAATGAAGGTGAAGTGTGACACCATGCTACCGACGATGATGAAGACCTTGATGATAGTGAAGTTTTTGAGGAAAATGAACCATTATTCTCACCAAATGTGATGAGGCCTGAGGATATCACTGATCAAGAAGTTAGGGGCTTCGATGATGGTGAGGTGTTGCAACATCTGCACAATGTTGATCAAATGTTGCGGGATGTTGAGTTTCAACGAGTGTACACACCTTCTGAATTAGCGAGGCTGAAGCAGTTCATTGAAGATTCAAAGAAACCCCTCTATCCTGATTGCCAGAAGTACTCTCGCCTTTCTGGTGATCTAAAACTTCTGCAGCTTAAGGCAGATCATGGTTGGAGCAACAAAACATCTATTGGATATGCTTAGAGACATGCTACCTGAAGGAAACCAAATAGCAGAGTCTGTCTATGAGGCGAAGAAGATAATCTGTCCTCTGGGAATAGAGGTTGATAAAATCCATGCATGCAACAAAAGTTGTGTTTTGTTCCGTGGAGATTATGCAGACCTTGACAAGTGCCCGAAGTGTGGTTATGATCGGTACAAGAGGAAAAAGGATGGTGGAGATGATAATAATGCTGATGACAAGAACGAGCCCGGCGAGATCAGAGGCAAGAAGAAGAAGGCTAACAGAGGGGCTCCTGTGAGGGTGGCATGGTATTTGTGCATCATTCCTCGGCTGAGAAGATGGTTTGCAACACGAAAGGAGGCCCAACTCTTGCGTTGGCATGACGAAGGCCGAAAGGAGCTTAAGCAAGAAGGCAAGTTTAGGAACCCCGCAGATACAACACAATGGGGTAACATTAATAACCACTTTCCATGGTTTAACGCAGATGTAAGGAGCATACGGTTTGCTATGAGCACAGATGGCGTGAACCCATTCGGTAACCAGAGCTCAACACATAGCACCTGGCCTGTCGTGCTGTCGTTGTACAACCTTCCACCCTGGCTATGCAAGAAATAGAAATATATGATGCTGACAATATTGGTCTCTGGGCCAAAGCAATCTGGCGACCGTATTGATGTCTACTTGAGGCCACTAGTTGACGACTTGAAGATACTGTGGAAGCCTGGTGTGAAGGAGGTTTGAGATGAGTTCAAGCGTGAGGAGTTCACAATGCGCACCATGTTGTTCACCACCATCAACGACAACTCAGCTCATCGCAACCTCTCTGGCCAGAGTAAAAGGAAAGGTGTAGGTTGCCCACATTGCTTGGAAGATACTTGCGCAGTGTGGCTAAGACATTCAAAGAAATACGTATTTATGGGGCACCGTCATTTCCTCGGCAAGAAACATCCATACCGGGCCATGGATTGTCAGTTTAATGGGGAAAAGGAGAATCGAGAGGCGCCGTTGCATGTGACTGGAGATCTGGTCCACTTGAAAGTCAAGGACGTCAAAACTATCGAGGAGTTACCCAAACTGACTGAAAAAACCCTTGGCAAAAGAAAGAAACGAGATGGTGAAGAAGAAGAAGAAGGAATGTGGAACAAGAAATCAATTCTATGGGAGCTAGAGTATTGGCCGATGTTGGATGTGGGTCATTCGATTGACAACATGCACATCAAGAAGAATGTGTGTGAAGCTACTTGTGGAACATTGCTACAACAGAAGTCCAAAGGAAAACATCATAAAAATGCAAGGGAAGATCTTAAAGAACTGGGCATTAGGCCGGAGCTCTATGCAGAGGAAACAGAGACGAGGTTGGACCTTCCCGTTGCTACAACCACCTTGTCAAAGGCAGAGAGAAAAGAATTCTGTCAGTTTTTGCATGATTTGAAAGTACCTTCAGGCTACTCATCAAACTTAAAGAGGCTAGTGTCGGTGAAGGACATGAAAATGAATTTCAACTTGATGAAATCTCATGATTGCCATGTGTTGATGACAGCTCTTCTTCCTGTTGCACTTAGAGGTATCAAGACAGAACTGGTTCGCGACACAGTCACGAGCTTGTGTTTATTCTTCAATGCAATAGAATAGAAGGTGATTGATGAGGAAAAACTATTGGACTTAGAGAGGAGGAATTTCGAGACTCTATGCCTGCTTGAAGCTACCTTCCCACCATCATTCTTTGATCTCATGCTGCATCTAACAGCACACCTCGCGAGGGAGATCTGGTTCCTTGGCTCATCTTACCTTCATCAGATGTTTCCATATGAGAGGTTGTTTGGATTCCTGAAATCATTGGTACATAACCGGTTATTTTCGGAGGGAGCCATTATTCGTGGCTACGAGACCATCGAAGCAGTGGAGTGGGCCATGGGTTATATGGACCCCCAAAACCCCATTGGTGTGCCTCGCTCACGACATGAAGGTAGGCTTTCAGGTGTTGGGACCCTGGGGGAAAAGTCAGTCACTCCGGAACCAGATGCCTTCCAAAAGGCTCATTTCACCGTGATACAACAGCTGCACCTAATTATACCGTTTGCCAATGAGCACTAGCGACAACTACATGAAGACAACCCTGACCGTGGTAGGGCTTTGCTTGCAAAGATGCACATGCAAGGTTTCAGCAGGTGGCTCAGAGATTATGTCGAGACATGCAGCAATGCTGTAACAACCGACGAGATAAGGAATCTAGCAGCGGGGCCATTGTTCACTGTTACAAAATACAAAGCAATGGATATCAATGGATACACGTTCTACACCATGGCCCAGGATAAAAAGAGCGTCTATCAAAATAGTGGTGTGCGTGTACGGGCCGTCGTCGACGACAGTCATGATGATGATGACATGGAGACATACACATATTATGGTCAAATAGAGGAGATATGGGAGCTTGATTATGTAGGATTGATGGTAGCCTTGTTTCGGTGTAGATGGGTCACCAATGGGAAGAGAGCTGTGAGCAAGGACAAATATGGTTATGTTAGTGTTGATCTCCGGGTCTTTGGTTACAAAAACGAACCATTTGTCTTCGCCAACGATGTTGAGCAAGTGTTCTATGTACCTGACCTTGCAAAGAAGAACTGGTATGTGGTTCTGCCTAAAAAAAGGATTGTTGGGGTTGAAAATATTATTGAGGAGGAGGAATACAACCAGTTTGACGAAATTCCATCCTTCGACACTTCATACAAGCCCCGACTCTTGGGAACTAACAAAACACTGTACTTGCGAAGCGACCATAGTGAAAAAAATCCATATACAGAAATCAAGGAAGAAAAAGCAAGCCTGATTTCTATTGAATCCTTTTTGTAATGCAGGATGTGTCTATTGATGGAAATGGAATCCGTTTTGTAATATAAAGGATGTGATGTATTGGTCGAATTTGAATCCTTTTTGTAATATATAGGATGTGGTGGAATTTGAATCCTTTTTGTAATATATTCTACCTAAGATACTATATATATTCTATTTATATTCTGCTTCAGTTCAGTAAGTATGTTGCAAGCTGGTTCAGTTCAGTAACAGGCGTTAATATAAAAGAGACGTGGATTAGCCAACCTGCGTCGCCTTTGTTATGGGCAAGAGACGAGGATTAACCAACCCGCGTCGCCTTTGTTATGAGCAAGAGATGCGAAATCACACACATATTACATCAAAAGAGACGCGGATTAGCCAGCCCCCGTCGGCTTGTTCTTCTTCATGCTTGCAAGTGAGCAGGTAAGTCGTACAAATAAATTGGACTGCACATAGATAAGCATGTTTCTTAAGATGCAAAATCACACACACAGGTTACAATCATCATTGATACATCAGA
Organism: Cenchrus fungigraminus; assembly: GCA_036936925.1. Classification (NCBI taxonomy): domain Eukaryota; kingdom Viridiplantae; phylum Streptophyta; class Magnoliopsida; order Poales; family Poaceae; genus Cenchrus; species Cenchrus fungigraminus. The sequence goes on along the minus strand of CM072774.1, from coordinate 94,881,894 downwards.
AGGTTACAAAGCGGCCATCTATGTTCATCATCACTAGGCACTACCAGGATGAGGAACATAGATCTAAACTAAGCAAAAGAGATATACTTCTGTCGGCTTGTTCTTCTTCATGCTTGCAAGTGAGTAGGTAAATCATACAAAAAATTAGACTGCACATAGATAATCACACAAGCATGTCTCTTGAGATGCAAAATCACACACACAAATTACAGTCATCATTGATACATCAGAAGGTTACAAAGCGGCCATCTATGTTCATCATCACTAGGCACTACCAGGATGAGGAACATATATAGATCTAAACTAAGCAAAAGAGATGCTCCCGGTGGTTTGTTCTTCTTCATGCTTACAAGTGAGGAAAATACAGCAGAAGGGGAGAACATATCCCTTCAAAAGGAAATGAAAGTTTGATGAGATATGCTCCAGATTCTGCGACCTTTGAGGACCGGAGCGTCCGAGGACCGGTGGATGGTCGCTCCCTGGTGTGATGAGTGATTGACAACGTGGTGTGGACTGACTCTTGGCCGAGTATTGCAGGTGCAGGTTGCGGCTTGATTTGCGTTGGTGCAGGTGAAGAGCGGGTGTGCAAGGTCTATGCCCTGCGGGGCCTTCGAGGAGTGGAGAGACAAGTAGGCTCGGCTCGAGGGACCCGGTGGCTAGCGGGGTCAAGTGCGAGCCGCATGGTGGCAAGAAAAGCAAGACGAAGTCATGGACAGGAGCCGGTGCAGGGTAGCGGCTCACGACCGGAGTCTGCACGCGGGGTTTGCGGCGGTTCACCACAAAACCGTCGGGTTACTTGGTTGAGCCACAAAACCAAGACCGGAGGCTCGACGGGCGGAGACGGGATCCGGGCGCGCCGAGAAGCTTCGATGCCGGCGGGCACGTGGCGGGATCGCAGGGCTTGCGTTGGGAGGACGCGGACTGCGGCGAAGGCGTGGCCATGCGATAAAGAGGAGTGCTACATGATCTATTTACCCCCGAGGGGTTTGTATCTTAAGTTTAAGTGCTAGGGGTAGCTTGGTCTTTTGCCCAACCCAGAGGGACTCATATATATAGCTCTAGGGTTTTCTGGGCAAACCATCCATCTGGACTGCTTCTCATTTCCTTGCTCCATAGGCGTAGATTTTCTTCACCGCTTTGTAGAGAATCTGACCTCCGAGTGTATGGAAGCATTCATGGTTGCGTTGATTTCCTTCTTGTAGCTCGTGTGATTTTCGTGTCTTTTTTGGGCTATTTTCGTTGGATTTTCGTGCGCGCCTTGTTCCTTCGATTCTGAGGTGTTTGGGTTCAGATTTGTTGGTGGGGATCATGGATAGATGTCTTGTGCATCTTTGTGCTTGATCTTGACCCCTCAATCTCCGGATTTGGCCTCCGATTGAAGGATTTCGGTTGGAACCCTAGCTTTTTGGTAGAGCTCGGTTGCGATTCGATTCCCGGTGTTTTAGTTCGTTTGAGGTCTCAAGTTTTGGGGTATAGCATCTCTTAGGGACGCTTCACATCTCCCCCAAATCTTACCTCAAGAGCTCAAGCCGTTTGGGAGATCCATGGACGGATAGGTGCTTTTGTGCTTGCGTTTTCAAGCTCGGGCTGCTCTGTCCGCACCTGGCGGACAGTCCGCGCCTGGTCGGCGGACCGTCCGCGAGGAGCCCAGCAGCCGGCTGTTCGTCGTGTTCATCGCGAGTTCTTGCATCGCTTCGTTTCGATCCGTTTGGTCGGTAGGTTTTGGTTGGAGGTTGTTTGCCGGACCGTCCGCCCGGTGCGGAGCGGACCGTCCGTGGTGAGCACGCGGACCGTCTGAATTTCGGAGGGTGCAAACTGGAGGTTTGGGGTTCTTTTGCGGACCGTCCGCCCCTGACCCGCGGACCGACCGCCTGCCCCTCGCGGACCGTCCTCCCGGTCACCACGGACTGTCCGCCTGGGACTTCGCAGATTGCCTAAGTCCTTTGCTTCTTGAGTTGCGTTTTTGCTTTGGGATTGTTTGAGTCTTGTTCCTAGGGTTGGTAGGTCCATTGTGACTACGCGACCTTGGCAAGCTCGTGTGGGAATCCTAGGTTGTGAAGTTGGGGCATAGGCTGAGTTCATCCTTCGGGAAGAATTTTTATCGGCTCCCATTCACTCCCCCCCCCTCTCTGGTCGCCTAATCGGTCCTTCAATTAGTATCAGAGCCGGTTACGGATCTTCGTGATTCTAACCAGTCTAAGATCCAAAGATGGCATACCAGGAACGGGGTTCGGGTCCTCCACACTTTGATGGTAAGAACTACCAGATGTGGCAGAGGCGGATGGCTGCTTTCCTCCGCGGCAAAGGTCAGATCCTTTGGGATGTCACGGTGAACACAACTTATGTTCATCCGATGAACTTCCTAGCTCCAGGATCGAGGGATATGTTCGACGCCAACAACAAGGCGGTCGACTACTTGTTTCGTGCTCTGTGTCAATCCGAATTCGATCGGGTTCAGACAGAGGACTTGGCTTGTAGGATTTGGGAGCAGCTGAAGAATGCTCACGCTGGGATCGCTCAGGTTCAGGCTCGTCTATTTGTGACATACCGGAGAGAGTACGAGAACTTCACTCATCTCCCCGGTGAGTCCATTGATGCCATGTTCCAGCGGTTCACGGTGATTGTGAACAACATGAGGGCTAATGTGGCCGTGCTCCCGTACGATGATCATGACAGGGCTGTCAAGCTCCTGCACTCTCTGGATCATACCGTGTGGAGTGGGAAGGTTGAGGCCATTCTTGAGTCGGAGAAGTATGAGACCCTCACGGTGAACGAGCTGTTTTCCAAGCTCAAGTCGTCCGAGGTGGACCGTGGGGTGCGTGCAAAGATCGAGAACCCGACTGACCCTCATAGTCTGGCTCTCGTTTCTGGATCAAGGACTAACGCTAACATGTCTTCGAGACAGTTCTCTTTGTCTTGTCTTGTGTCCATGCCAGATGAGGAGTTTGACGTGCTAGGCGAGGAGGATCTCGCGTTGCTGAGCAGGCGGTTCGAGCGTATGTACACGAACCGGAAGAACACTCGGAGGAGCTCGGGCATGTGCTACCGGTGCGGGAAGCACGGGCACTTTATCGCTGAGTGCCCGGAAGCCATGGAGGTGAAGCCCGAGCACAAGCACCGTCCGAGGACCGACCACAAGCACCGCTCGAGGGACGACCACAAGGGCAAGAACAAGTCCGAGCGGAGGCCGAGGAGGAGTGGTGGTCACAAGAAGAAGGAGCGAGCAATGGTTGCCTGAGCAAGCGACATCGACTCGAGCTCTTGCTACTCTTCATCGAGCTCAAGTGATGAAGAGGAGAACTGGCACAAGGGCAAGCGGTCAAGCAAGAACATCAACGGCCTGTGCTTCACCGCCCAAGGCTTTTGCGGCATGGCACATAGCTCCGCAAGCAAGAAGAGCAACAAGGATGACTCGGGCTCCGACTCCGAGGAAGAGGTAAACAATGATCCATCCTTCTTGATAGCAGAGAATGCTAGGTTGATTTGCTTGACAACCGTGATGATGTGCTTAGAAAGACCAACAAGGAGAAGAGGGAGTATAGGTCTTTGCTTGGAGAGGCTAAGGAGAAGGTGGTTGAGCTAGAGTCTTTGCTTGTTGATGCTAGGGCTCAAATAGATTCTCTTAAGTCTGCTCCTATTGTGACCGATGAACCTGAATGCACTGATTGTTCCACTTTTCTTGGTGAATTGACTGTGCTTAAGGAAAAGTATGCCTCCAAGGTCAGGGAACTAGATGTGCTTAGGGTTGAGCTAGATGAGATGAAATCTAGACCCTCTTTGCTTGGTGCTTGCACTTCTTGTCCTGTTTTGCATGAGAAGCTAGATGTTTTGCTTGTTTATGCTAGATCACTAGAGGCTCAGCTGAAAGCTCCTATTCCTACATCATGCTCCACTTGTGAAATAAATGCTGTGAAGAATATGGAGCTTGCACACTATGTTGATCGCTTGCAGGATGAGAATGATGAGTTGAGAAAGATGATGGGTTGGTTGTCTGGTCATGAGCCTCAGCTTAGGATGATGATTGAGACATACTAGCGCTATGATGGGGAAGCGCTTGGGGCAAACAAGGTTGGTGAGGGAAGTGGTGAGAATGAGGGGAAGATCAGAGATATCCCAGAACCACCAAAAACCCACCACAAAAATGCCTATGCTCCTAAGCCAAACCCACTTAGGAACCGACTAGACACAACCCCAGCTCCACCCGTGTTTCCTCCATACACAGACAACTTCCAGAAACCCATCAAGTTCAAGAGTGACTTGGGGAATGAGTTCTTTGAGAAGAAGGGAGAGAAACCGAGTGAGGAGAAGCCAGAGCCCAAAGAGAGCCCAAAACCAAAGCCAAAACCAAAACCCTTCCATTGTGAGCATTGTGGGAGGGATGGGCACCTAGCAGAGTTTTGCTTCAGAAGGAAGCGTGAGGAGAGGTTGGCTAGGGAGATGGCCAACAAGGACAGGTACCGCCCTTCTCGTGGTGTGCCTGAGCCTTGGTTGGTGCCGAGAGGCGAGGGTGTGATGCATACCATTTACCCTCGAGAGAGGTGTGTGTTTGTGCCTCGAGGTGAGCCACCACATAGAGAAGGTGGTAGGCGAGTTGGGTTTGGGCGTGGTGAGTTTGCTGGACGTTCCTTCGCTTGTGGCCAATACGAGTATGGGGGGAACGATCGCAGTTTTAGGTCCCAGAGGAGCTACGGGCCACGGTCTCCACCTCGTGGTGCGCGTAGTCCTCGAAGGGGACGTGGAGGTGTTCCACCTAGAGGAGATAGGATGGATTTTGCTAACCCCACTTTTGAGCAAATGGCACGGCACTGGTTTGATTCATTTTGTACTAACCCCAGTGCTGAGTCGTTTGCTCACTCTCGCTCTCGTTTTTGATTTGCAGGTGGGAGGCATGGTGGGCTTTTGGTTGATCGACTCCGGTTGCTCTCGACACATGACCGGAGATCGAAGGTGGTTCTCCAGCCTCACCTCAGTGATGACCAAAGAGTACATCACTTTTGGGGACAATGGGAAAGGTAGAGTGCTTTTAATGGGCACGGTGAAGGTGAGCGATTCTGTGACTCTTAGGCGTGTTTCTCTTGTCAAGTCTTTGGGGTACAATCTTCTTTCGGTTTCCCAGCTTCTTGATGAGGGTTTTGAGGTCCGTTTCAAAATGGGTGCTTCGCGTGTTTTGGATTCTCGAGGTGATCTTGTGTGCACGATCATCCCCGAGGGTCAGATTTTCAGAGCCGATTTTTCTCCGTGTGTCGGCTCTTCTCATTGCTTGGTTGCTAGTGTTTCGGCGGAGCTTTGGAAATGGCATAGGAGGCTAGGTCACTTGAGTTTTGACTTGTTGTCACGCTTGAGTGGGCTAGGTTTGGTCCGAGGATTGCCTAAGTTGAAATACCAAAAGGACTTGGTATGTGCTCCGTGTAGGCATGGTAAGATGGTCGCCGCCTCTCACCCGCCTCTGACATCCGTTATGACAGAGAGGCCATGTGAGCTGTTCCATATGGACTTGGTTGGTCCAGCTCGTGTGTGCTCGGCGGGTGGGAAATGGTATGTCCTGGTGATAGTGGACGACTATTCTCGCTATGCTTGGGTCTTCTTTTTGGCTGACAAGGGGGAGACGTTTGGTTTTGTGCGGGATCTAATCTTGAGGTTGAAGAATGAGAGGAATGGAGATGCCATTCGAGCTATCCGTAGCGACAATGACTCTGAATTTAAAAACTCTCATTTTGAAACCTTTTGTCGTGATTTGGGTCTCGAACATCAATTCTCCTCTCCCTATGTGGCTTGTCAGAATGGTGTGGTTGAGAGGAAAAATCGTTCCCTTTGTGAGATGGCTCGGACGATGCTCGACGAGCATAGGACTCCGAGGAGATATTGGGCTGAGGTGGTGAATACCGCGTGCCATGTTGGGAATCGGATTTTTCTTAGGGCCTTCTTGAACAAGACGTGCTATGAGCTCATGCACGGGCGAGCATCTAGAGTGAGACATTTCAGGGCTTTTGGTTGTCGGTGCTTTATTCTCAAGAAGGGTAGGCTTGATAAGTTTGAGTCGAGGTCTTCCGATGGGATCTTTTTGGGTTATGCTAGTCATTCTCGAGCATTCCGTGTGCTCAATCTTGATACTAACCTAGTCATGGAAACTTGCGAGGTTACCTTCGACGAGACCCAGCCATGCAGTTCGTCTGTCTTTGAGTGTGCAGGTGATGACGAGATTGGCAAGAAGATCTTTGAGGACGAGGAGGACGATGCTGGAGAGGATGATGGTGATGATGAAGCTCCAGCTGAGCATGTACCCTCTACTTCCACTACGACGACTACGGTGTAGGATGGTCCAGCCCCTACACCGACTACGATCCAGCAAGATCAAGTGGAAGCTGCAGCTGAGGGGGAGGTTGTCTCCAGGCGAGAGGCACCGAGGCGCGTTCAAGTTGATCATCCTCCCTCAAGAATCATCGGCGACATCAATGAACGTACGACACGGTCAAGGTCTAGGAATGTTTCTCACTTTGCTCATTCGGCTTTTGTTGCTACCTTTGAGCCGAAAGACATTGGACACGCTCTCTCTGATCCTAATTGGGTGAACGCAATGCATGAGGAGTTAGAGAATTTTGAGAGAAACCAAGTTTGGGAGTTGGTAGAGCCACCACCACATTGCAAACCTATCAGGACAAAATGGGTGTGGAAGAACAAAGAGGGTGAGAATGGTGAGGTGGTGAGAAACAAATCGAGGTTGGTTGCTCAGGGGTATAGTCAGAAGGAGGGGATAGACTATGAGGAGACATTTGCTCCTGTAGCCCGTTTGGAGGCGATTAGGATCCTTCTAGCCTTTTCCGTGGCTAAAGGGTTCAAATTGTACCAAATGGATGTGAAGAGTGCCTTCTTGAATGGGTTTTTAGAAGAAGAGGTTTATGTGAAGCAACCACCGGGTTTTGAGAGTGCTGAGTTTCCTCACCAGGTGTATAGGTTGAGGAAGGCGTTGTATGGGCTGAAACAAGCTCCCCGTGCTTGGTATGGCCGTTTGAGGGGGTTCTTGTTCAGCAAGGGGTATGAGATGGGCAAGGTTGATAAGACTCTTTTTCTCCTCAGGCAGGGCGATGATATCCTAATTGTTCAGGTGTACGTGGATGATATTGTCTTTGGCGGCTCGTCTCACTCTTTGGTTGCGAGGTTTGCAGAGGACATGAGCAAAGAATTCGAGATGTCCATGATGGGGGAATTGCTGTTCTTTCTCGGGCTTCAGATCAAGCAGACGAAGGAGGGAACCTTTGTGCATCAAGCTAAGTACATGAAGGACATCCTCAAGAAGTTCAAGATGGACGACTTGAAGCCCCTGTCGACATCGATGAGTACGACTACAACGTTGGATGCGGACGAGGACGGAGAGCCCGTGGACCAGAAGGAGTACCAGAGCATGATCGGCTCCCTCTTGTACTTGACGGCGACGAGGCCGGACATTCAGTTTTCTGTGTGTCTGTGCGCTCATTTTCAGGCGTCGCCGAGGACTTCACATTGGCAGGCCGTCAAGCGGATCTTCAGGTATCTTCGATACACTCCTAAGCTCGGTCTTTGGTACTCGGCGTCCTCTTCTCTTTCGCTTCTTGGGTTTTTGGATGCCGACTTTGCGGGGTGTCGAGTCGATAGGAAGTCGACTTCGGGGATGTGCCAGTTTTTGGGATCTTCGCTTGTTTCTTGGTCTTCTCGTAAACAGTCTAGTGTAGCTCAGTCTACCACAGAAGCCGAGTATGTTGCTGCCGCTAGTTGTTGCTCACAGCTGCTTTGGATCACATACACGCTGAGTGACTTTGGTGAGGAGTGTACCCATGTTCCTCTCATGTGTGATAGCACGAGTGCCATTAGTGTTGCCAAAAACCCCGTGCTCCACTCCAGAACCAAACATATAGAGGTGAGGTACCACTTCCCGAGAGACAATGTTGAGAAGGGAAACATAGACCTCATCCATGTGCCAACCGAAAAGCAGCTTGCCGATATCCTGACCAAGCCTTTGGACCAAGCTACCTTTGCCCATTTGCGAGGAGAGCTTGGTGTTCTTTTTCCTTTTTGAGCTTTGCTTGGGGGTTTGATGTACATACTCTTGTTGCATTTTCATTTATGTATCATATCATGCTTGCATCTTTGTATCATAGACTGCATATGTGTCATATGAGATGTGCTTCTCCTATATACTTGGATCACCATGATGTTCTAGATATGAGATGGGACTTTGCTAGTGATGCTCATATGATGGATAGCGATGCTCTTGATAGCTTTGGGATGTATATGCTTGTGGATGGCCTTCTTTTGTAAAAATGCTTTATATGATCCTCTCTTATGAGTTGAATGCCTTTCATGTTAAATTTGTGCACTTATGGCTATAGCTTGCTTAATTTGTGCTTGAAACCATGTTCTTTTCATTTGGGGTCAAAGACCCATTTATCATCATGGATGTTTAGCCTACATGCTACCTTGTGGAGAAGCCTAAGCTTCTTTTTGCCGCAAAGGCACTTCATGTACCATGGTTAATCTGTAAATCTTAAAAATGGTATATGAAATGTTTGTGCTTGAAAAATATGCTTCCATGTCATATATACTTTACATTCCTTATTTTGGGTGCTAAACCGTTGCATGATGTTCACCGTTGAGAAGTCTCACATTTAGAAGTGGACACATGGCTCGGTGGCTTTGACATAACATGAGATAGCTTGTAGGTGTTTGTGATGATCTTGTGATGAGAATTTGTGACCTTGCATGAAGTTTGTGAGTTATATGTTGTTTGTGCTCATTTTGATCATGTTTAGGTCCTATGCTCATGAGAGGGAATTTTTTGTGAAAATTGCTTCATTTTGATCATGGCTATGTCACATGCTTATATGTCCCTATCTATCTCGTTGGCGATGCTTGTACTAAATTTGTGGCAATCTTGCTTGTTTATGTCTCTTTTTAGCATGTTGAAGTGCTCTTTGTCTATTTGAGAAGCACATGCTTACTTTTGTAGACTTGATTCGTGCATTACCAACAAGGGGGAGAGATAGTACCCAATTCTTGTTTTGGGGGAGAAAGTTGCATCCAGGGGGAGTTTTGCATCAAGTGGGAGAAAAATTGGGAGAAATGCATTTGTTCAGGGGGAGCTTGCATTCATGTGCTTTGAAGCTCTTTGCGCCTGATTTTAGTTGTGCTCTGTTTCCGATGGTGTCGAGCCCTTTTGCCTCACCTTGAGGAGTCGGCAATTTTTGAGTATTTTATCTCAGTTGTGTCGAGCTGTTGCCCTTGCCTTAGGGGACCGAGATTTTTCTTTCTCAAGTGATCTCGTTTTGGCTTTTGTTTGGCTTTTGATCACTTGTTTGAGTTTTTCAGTCGTTTCTTCTCTTTTTTCTCTTTTCTCTGAATTGGTTACTATGTGTGTGTTGTCAATGCACTCATCAAGGGGGAGATTGAGGACCGGAGTGTCCGAGGACCGGTGGATGGTCGCTCCCTGGTGTGATGAGTGATTGACAACGTGGTGTGGACTGACTCTTGGCCGAGTATTGCAGGTGCAGGTTGCGGCTTGATTTGCGTTGGTGCAGGTGAAGAGCGGGTGCGAAAGGTCTATGCCCTGCGGGGCCTTCGAGGAGTGGAGAGACAAGTAGGCTCGGCTCGAGGGACCCGGTGGCTAGCGGGGTCAAGTGCGAGCCGCATGGTGGCAAGAAAAGCAAGACGAAGTCATGGACAGGAGCCGGTGCAGGGTAGCGGCTCATGACCGGAGTCTGCACGCGAGGTTTGCGGCGGTTCACCACAAAACCGTCGGGTTACTTGGTTGAGCCACAAAACCAAGACCGGAGGCTCGACGGGCGGAGACGGGATCCGGGCGCGCCGAGAAGCTTCGATGCCGGCGGGCACGTGGCGGGATCGCAGGGCTTGCGTTGGGAGGACGCGGACTGTGGTGAAGGCGTGGCCGTGCGATAAAGAGGAGTGCTACATGATCTATTTACCCCCGAGGGGTTTGTATCTTAAGTTTAAGTGCTAGGGGTAGCTTGGTCTTTTGCCCAACCCAGAGGGACTCATATATATAGCTCTTGGGTTTTCTGGGCAAACCATCCATCCGGACTGCTTCTCATTTCCTTGCTCCATAGGCGTAGATTTTCTTCACCGCTTTGTAGAGAATCTGACCTCCGAGTGTATGGAAGCATTCATGGTTGCGTTGATTTCCTTCTTGTAGCTCGTGTGATTTTCGTGTCTTTTTTGGGCTATTTTCGTTGGATTTTCGTGCACGCCATGTTCCTTCGATTCTGAGGTGTTTGGGTTCGGATTTGTTGGTGGGGATCATGGATAGATGTCTTGTGCATCTTTGTGCTTGATCTTGACCCCTCAATCTCCGGATTTGGCCTCCGATTGAAAGATTTCGGTTGGAACCCTAGCTTTTTGGTAGAGCTCGGTTGCGATTCGATTCCCGACGTTTTAGTTCGTTTGAGGTCTCAAGTTTTGGGGTATAGCATCTCTTAGGGACGCTTCACATCTCCCCCAAATCTTACCTCAAGAGCTCAAGCCGTTTGGGAGATCCATGGACAGATAGGTGCTTTTGTGCTTGCGTTTTCGAGCTCGGGCTGCTGTGTCCGCACCTGGGGGACAGTCCGCGCCTGGTCGGCGGACCTTCCGTGAGGAGCCCAGCAGCCGGCTGTTCGTCGTGTTCATCGCGAGTTCTTGCATCGCTTCGTTTCGATCCGTTTGGTCGGTAGGTTTTGGTTGGAGGTTGTTTGCCGGACCGTCCGCCCGGTGAGGCCGGACCGTCCGCGTGGAGCGGACCGTCCGCGGTGAGCACGCGGACCGTCCGAATTTCGGAGGGTGCATACTGGAGGTTCGGGGTTCTTTTGCGGACCGTCCGCCCCTGACCCGCGGACCATCCGCCTGCCCCTCGCGGATCGTCCGCCCGGTCACCACGGACTGTCCGCCTGGGACATCGCAGATTGCCTAAGTCCTTTGCTTCTTGAGTTGCGTTTTCGCTTTGGGATTGTTTGAGGCTTGTTCCTAGGGTTGGTAGGTCCGTTGTGACTACGCGACCTTGGCAAGCTCGTGTGGGAATCCTAGGTTGTGAAGTTGGGGCATAGGCCGAGTTCATCCTTCAGGAAGAATTTTTATCGGCTCCCATTCACTCCCACCCTCTCTGGTCGCCTAATCGGTCCTTCAACCTTCCCGTCCGCTTGCTCTTCTTCATGCTTACAAGTGAGCAGAAGAGAAAGATACAACAGAGGGTGGAAACATATTCCTTCAAAAATCCTCCTCCTGGAGGAGAAGGGAAAGCAAAAGGAAGCGCAAATTTGACGAGAAAGATGTAGTGGAGTTGGGCTTCTCTCCCCCGAGCTCAGTGATCTTTCCGTCGGCTTGTTCTTCCTGATGCAGGAGGTTCTGGGCTACTCTCCCCCCGACAGCTGATGCCAAACACAAGGAAATATATCACAAGGATTTTTCTAGTAGCTGTGCTAGAGGGATGAGCAACCCAATCACCCATATCACAAGAATTCTTCAAGCAACTAAGAGAACGAGGAGGAGGAACAAGAGAGAAAAGCAAAAGCTTGCGCCCTACAAGATCTATTCTTTATGCCATAGATAGATCTAGATCTAGAGAAGAACGAAGCAAGTGAGGAGGACCGATAGGCGTCGGTCCATTTTTTATAGCAAAAACAAGGAAGGGATAAGATCGGTTGTCAAAAAAAAGAGAGGAAGGGATAAGATCAAGAGCATAGGAAACGGGAAGGTTCCCAAGAAATTGATGCCAGATCCGGTCAATAGGGAAACAGTTACCCAGTCAATGGCTGAGAGCGGAGGCAGTGATTCCAATGTAGAATTAAAGGATACGTGGATTAACCAAACGTCGTCTCCAATGTAGAATTAAAGGATATGCGGATTAGCCAAACGTCATCTGCAATGGAGAATTATAGGATACACGGATTAGCCAAACGTCATCTCCATTGCATACTTAAACTGTGTTTGGAAACAAATCTCCTATATCTTCTCCTTCCAAAATAATTTAGATCCCCTGCCCCTTCATCTACCCGCGAAAAAGCAGCAACTGCCTACTCCTCATCGTCACCATTCCCGGCCGGTGATGAATAGCATACCGGGAAGAAGCAGGCAGCACCAGCGTCATCGCTGCTGGACCTCCCTCAAGACCTCCACATTGAGATTGCGGCGTGCGTCCGTGCGACCTCAAAGTGGCCCTTGGCTGACCTCCGTGGCCTACGTGGTACTTGCTCGACCATGCGCCGCGTGTGCGGCCACCGCGATGTCGGCCGACGTTTGTCGAAAGAGGGGATAAGAGATGAGATTTCTTGGGTGTGGGATCCCACCGCCTACAAAGCCTTCCTTGCTATGCTGACCTATCTCGGGAATCCGAAGGCTTGCTTCTTCTCCGGGATCAAAGCTATGTTCATGGAAAATAGGGAAAGCAATGATCTCCGGTGCGCCGCCAAGGGTGGGCACGATGCGGCGGCATATCTATACGCCATCTTGCTCTATAGGGACAATGTCGGTGCCGCAGCCAATGACACCGCGAAGCAGTACATGAGGCGGGTCACGGGCGGCGGCAGTACGACGTCAAGATGGCTGAGCAACGAGGGGTGTCTGCCTTTGCGCGAGAAGGCCGCGCGTGCGATCCACTCCTGGACTTGGCGCATTTGGGGTGAACCGCTGCCGCCTCCGGCACAGGTGCGTGGCGATCAGCCATGCGCAGGCAAAGGCGGCGGCTGCGGCGTGGATAAAACATGGCTTGGAATTTCTCTGTTTTGCAGCGAAGACTGTAGGCTCCGCCGCGAAATGGTGAAGTTCGAACGGAGTATTGGAATAGGAAATCAATAGTGGATTAGCTTTTGTATGTTGCTCGTATTATCTGTGTAAATTTTTGGAAGAGCAGCAAAGCCGACGCGGGTTATCAGTCCCGTGTCGCTAATGACTGTGGGGCCCAGTTCTATTCAAATGAATAACAGTTCGCATTTCTCCTTTTAATCTGCAATCAAATGTTATAAGATGTATTTCTTCGTCGTAATTAGTCCAAATTTATTTTTTTCCTAATTTTTTCGAAAATCACCATATTTTCATTAATTTTATTATTTAGTGTATAATTCGTTTCTTGAATAATGTTTATATACCTTATTTTCTTCTTTGTAAGTACAACAACATATAAATAATATTTGTTTTACATAACCATTAGTGATGAAACTTTGCATTTCGTAAGCTTAAGGTGAACACAAGGTTTTGTTAAGTTTTCAAATGCATATGAGTTCGAACATGTTGCAAAGTGTGGAAAACTTCAATGTTCAAGCAACATTCTAGGAAACTATGTGAGAGATGTAGACATTTGTACACAAGTATATTATTCCTTCATCGAGACCATTTGAAATTTTGAAGACAAGTTTAGGTACCCAAATTATGTTGCCAAGTCAATTTGTAGATTTTTTAGAGCACATTTGATGTTATTAGAATTATTATATCATTACCATGGGGTGTAGAAATGAATTATAAGAAATTTGGGCACACAAGTATGATTGTTTATATTTTATTCGAATACTAAATGTCCAAATATGAATTGTTCGTATTTTTATGATTTTTTAAGTGCTGTTTTATGGGCTCTATTATTTTAGGGGAGCAAGTTTCATTCCAAAAAAAATAGTGACGCGCCTACACGTCAGCGTCAGCAGTCAATATAAAAAAGATAACCAGATCTCCATTGTCTCTAACCCGCGTCGGCAATGACTATCCATTGTCTCTAAGATCTAATTCATCACAACAGATCTCCAGTTCATCACAACAAAACACATATTATATGAGACACTGATGGATCTACTCGCGTCTATTAGATCGAGTTCATAACATACAAAATCCAATAACCAAACTAATTAACTAAGCAGTTCATGATCGACAAATAAACTAAGCAGTTCATGTCCAACAACCTGACGAAGACACAAACACACACACACACACATTATTACTATACATGGTAGAGGAGTCTATCAATTAGTCGGTCGCCGCCGTCAGAGTCCCGCCGTCGTCGCCGCCGTGGCTGCCGTCGGAGCCGTCGTTGTCGAAGACGCAGTGGCGGCCAGCCCGCTTGACCACGGGGATGTTCTCGAGCTTCTCAGCCAACCCGTGGATCCTGAAGGCGAGACCCTTCACGCTCGGGTCCTTGTCCACTTCATGAGGCGCCTTGATGTCGAAGGCCTCGCCAACATCTTGAAGCTTTCTAAACGCGCCCCTGAGCTGGTCGACGGTGAACTTAGTGTCGTCGAAGAACAGTTCCTCGTCAGCGTCCTTGGTCGCCGGCTCCTTCCCCTTCTCCAACTTCCTCCGATGGCGGCTTTCGTCGTCGTCGTCCTCCCTTCGTCCCCGCTTCGTCGGCGGCGGGCCCCTCAACGCCATCTCCTCCTTCGTGATCTCTCGGTGACCGAAGATTTGTAGTGGTGGATCGCGAGGAGGAAGAAGAAGCGAAAGAGATGATAAGCTTATGGAAGAAGCAGGGGAAAGCAGGAGAAGGCAGGGAGTTATATTGACCAGACGCGGAACCGTCAGGCGTCTCTGCCCCCACCCACGACTCCACTACTGCCACTACGACGCCTCGGGCTCCGTTTCGGGCGCAAAACCGTCCAAAACCACACGTCGCCTTTCAATTACGCGGGAAGGTGAAGGGGCAGGGGCAATGATGTCGGACCCACTCATCAGCGGCAGTAGCCAAACTGCGGCGCCTTTTCAACTTCCATTTATTGTTTTAGACGGCCGAGTTGCCTTCTTCTATTTCCAAACCCTGTCGCCTTCAACTTCAACCCTCGTCGCCTTTCAATTTCAACCTCGTCGCGTTTCAATTTCCAAACCCCGTCGCTTTTCTATTTCCTGCACTTCTCCTTGATGGCCGCGGTGTGCTTGATGCAGCTGCTGCCAGATGATCTTATCACCCAGATCATCATCCACTCCATCAAGGATGAGCCCGTCATTCGTTTTTTGATCCTTCGTAATAAAATCTGCGGCACCTTCCAGCGCATCTGCGACTCCGATGAGGTACTACTGCACGTGTCGCTGTGTGAGCTTCGTCAGGTGTGCAAGAATCGCTACGTCAGGTCGTGCTTTGAGTGGCACTTCCGCGAGGCCAATCATCCGGAGGCATTATGCTTCGAGGGGATGGAGAGGTTGATGAGGCGGCGAAATCCCGATAAGGGTCTGAAGCACATCAGAGATGCCACTGCTGAAGACTCCGGTGCGAAGTACTTCTTAGCGATGCTGAAGTACCGTTGCAAACCTGCGGACCCCGAAGCCATGGCACTACTCCAGGAAATCAGCGGTGGCCCGTCGCTCCCTGACGAGCGGTGGAAGAACCACAACCTACGGCGGCTGCACTACCTCGTCAACCGGGATCTCAAGAACATTGCGTGGTGGTACTGACTTGGTGACGGTGACCACGACATTCCATTGCTGCCCGTTCAGAATCCCCACATCTGCATTTGGGCTGCGGGATGTAGGCGCTACGTGCCGGAGACCTCAGAGATCATCCACTACTGCAGCGCCGAGTGTCGCATCCGTCATGAGTTCGACCTCTGGACACGTAACTTCAGCATCGCCGTGGAGTACGCCGTCAGCACGATGAACATCGGGATGTAGGCGCAAGCATCAATGAACATTGTCTATCTTGAATGTAAATTATTAGATATTACTAAACGCGGATTTGATTTCATCGGGATGTCGATTTTTAATCGGTTTTTGATAGACAAGATTTGATTGTCACGTTTGTGAGTCAAATCGAAGGTTGTGGTGGTCTCATTTGCTGCCGACGAGGCCTAGGATGCCCTCTTGGGTGTCAAAACTGCCGAAGCAGGCACAGCAGGGGCGGCGGCGGGCGGCGGTGCCCTCTGCTTCGTCCTTTGTTCTATTGGAGAATGAAGAACAGTTTATCCGTCCTGTGTTGCCGATGACATTTCTCTTTTTAATCTGCAATCAAATTTTTTAACATGTATTTCTCCGTCGTAATTAGTCCAAATATGATTATTTTTTTCTGAAGTTTTCTAAAATCACATGTTTTCATTAATTTCGTTGTTTAGTGTATATTCCGTTTCTTGAACAATGTTTATATGCCTTATCTTGTTCTATGTAAGTACAACATATAAATAATATTTGTTTTCCACACCTCCTGTAATGAAACTTTGCATTTTTGTAATCTTAAGATGAACACAAGGTTTTGTTAAGTTTTCAAATGCATATGAGTTCGAACATGTTGCAAAGTGTGGAAAACTTCAATGTTCAAGGAACATTCTAGCAAACTATGTGAGAGATGTAGATATTTGTACACAAGTATATTATTCCTTCATCGAAACCATTTGAAATTTTGAAGACAAGTCTAGGTACCCAAATTATGTTGCCAAGTCAATTTGTAGATTTTTTAGAGCACACTAGATGTTATTAGAATTATTACATCATTAACATGGGATGTAAAAACGAATTCTAAGAATCTTGGGCACACAAATGTGACTGTTGATATTTTATTCAAATACTAAATGTCCAAATATGAATTGTTCGTATTTTTATGATTTTTAGGTGCTGTTTTATGGGCTCTAATATTTTAGGGAAGCACGTTTCATTCGAAAAAAAAATAGTGGCTGGCCCACGCATCAGCGTCAGCAGCCAAAATAAAAAGATAACCGCTGCCCGCCCGCCGGACCCAACTGCCAACAAAGGCGATGCGGGTTCACTAGCCATCGTCACCAATGACACTGGCCCACGCATCAGCGTCAGCAGGCAAACCGTGCGTGGGCTGCTCAAAATTTCCCACCTATATGACTATAATGCCCATGGAATTCCAATTCCACTAGAGAGCCGTTCAAGGGCACGCCAGTAATTTCCTTAAACACAGTTACGCACGTAGTTCCTCAGGGGACATATTCGGCTCTTCGCTAGACAGATCCACAACGCCCGCATTCTCCCCACCGCCGCCGCCACTCTCCCCGCTCGCCTCCGCCACTCTCCCCGCTCGCCTTCGCCGCTCTCTCCCCGCCGCAGCCCTGCTCTTCTCCAGCCCCACCGCTACCTGCGTGACGACGGTGACGAGGACGCGGTTACTGGCGTGCGGACGGCTTCCCGGCCAACCTAAAGATGGTTGACGCGGATCCGTCATCCCCGGCCACGACGACGAGCCGGCCACGTCAGGCCACGAGCCGACGTGGATCCGACCCCTCCGACCATCACAAGAACAACTACTTCATTCATGATAGAGGTTAGTCCTGCTTGAACCCCCAACGCCCTCTCTCTGCTCGGCCACCAAATCAGCTATATATTCATGTCAATGTGGATTAGGGAGACATGCCTTGATAGTTCATTTTTAATTGATTGATTGTGGATTTGATGGATGAATTTGGTTGCTCCAAGTCTGTTGGAATAAATTGTTGCTAACAGATGAAGTTATATGAACTGTTGAAATTCATTTTTATGTTCCTGGTGCTACAATTTTTGCACTGTAAATTCATGAAAAGCATTGAGGACATACTTTAATTCTGCTATGCTTTGAATGTCCCAGATCGACAGTTATGCTTTGGACCTGTTAGCATACTTTAATTCTGCTATGCTTTGAATGTACCAGATTGACAATTATGCTTTGGACTTGTTAGCATACTTTAATTCTGATGGCCACATAATGTCAGTGGGAATTGCATCGCAGTGGTTTATAATGTAGTCCACCCAATCTGCTATATATTCATGTCAAGGTGGATTAGGGAGACATGCCTTAATAGTTCATTTTTAATTGATTGACTGTGGATTTGATGGATGGATTTTGTTGCTCTAAGTCTGTTTGAATAAATTGTTGCAAATAGATGAAGTTATATGAACTGTTGAAATTCATTTTCATTTTCCTGGTGCTACAATTTTTGCACTGTAAATTCATGAAAAGCATTGAGGACGTCAGCATATTTTAATTCTGCTATGCTTTGAATATACCAGATCGACAGTTATGCTTCGGACCTGTTAGCATAGACTTTAATTCTGATGGCCACATAATGTCAGTGGGAATTGCATCACAGTGGTTTATAATGTAGTGATAACTAGACTGTCCTATGCTTTGTTGTGAGTGTTAATTGTTTCACTACTATCATATATATTGTTATTGTTGGTGTCATGATGTGTTGTGAGTGTTGTTTCACTACTGTCATATATAATGTCATGATTGCTTTATCCTCTTGTTGCATGTACACATGGAACACACAATCCATCACTGCTGAAGTTGGACAAGGAAGCAGCTGAAGGAATTTATTCTCTGCTTTGATATATAAGCATATTGTTGTGTCCCTGTCAAAATGGTTAGCACCTATCCCTGTATGCTAATTAAGTAAAATATGAACTGTGTATGTCTATGCTGATTTTATTTACGACTTGTAATGATTTCTAGTCTAATATCAGCTATTTTACCCGTTAGAGAAAATGAATTTATCTAATAGGAATTTTATTTAGATTTTCAGTCTTGCTTATGTTGCTCTACTGACAACCTGACATATCATCTATGCAGTCTCCCACAACAACAAACTCTTCTACCTCCAGTGCACCATCACAGCCCATCGGCGGTGAACCTTCTTCACAGGGTCACTCAGCACAGACTGCTGCGAGTGGTACTTAATCCTGCGGATCAAGGACACAAACCAAATGGCCAGAAGACAAGTTGACTGCAACTGGACTTGATGCCAATTTTTGGCCTACCCCAGATGCTGCGAGGGATAGATTTGTATTGGTCTGTGGCCTCATTGCTCGGGAGAGGGTGTCAATCAACAAGGCAGTTGATGATCTCTCACCAATTGAGAAGGAACATCTATTCACAGTTTTAGAGGAAAAGCTAGACTACCCAGCCAATCTGGAAGAATCTATTCGCAAGAAGGAAGTTAAGGCAGCTATATCAGAGATTGGAACCTTACAACGGCGGTTCAAGGCCCATTTAAGAAAAAAATATGTGAGCGAAGAGGAGACTCCCTTTGTGAAGCATGCCTTTTTGCAGCAACAAGACTGGGACATGTTTGTGCAGGAAACCAATTCTCCTACATTTCAGCAATTGAGCCAGGAGATGAAACAAAAGAGAGCATTGCATAATAAGCCACACAAGACGGGTAGAAAAGGTTATCGTGGTAAAAGGAAAGAGTGGGAGGAGGAGGATGCAAAGCTAGCTGCAGAAGGAAAACAGAACCCTTGGGACCAATTTTCTGGACGTTCGAGACCTTATCTGCGGGCAAGGGTAGGGAAGAAGAGGAGGAATACTAGTAAAGGAAGTGGGGGCATAACATTGAGTAACCCTGCGGTGGTGGGGGTAGCAGATAGGGTGAAAACACTTGCAGCTCAGGGTAGCAATTGTTCTTTCTCTAGGTTTAGGGAGGATGATGTCCTCACCGCAGGACTAGAGACTGCAGAGCATCGAGTTCGGGTCCGAGGCGTGTCTAGTTCACTTGGCAGGGGTAAAGGGTTTGGTGAAGAGTTTGCTGGAATGTACAGGAAGAAGAGGAGGAACAAGAGGACTGATGATATGATGGACATAACATTTAAAACAGTTGTCCATGCTCTCAGACTATCAGGCATCAAAGTACCGAAAAATGTACTTCTTCCTTCCCAATTACCAGCGCCTGTTAGTAGCAGCGAGGAAGAAGACGTGCATGGCAGCGAGGAAGAAGATGCGCATGACCACGAGGAAGAACATGCGCATGACAGCGAAGAAGATGCGTGTGGCAGAGAGCAAGACCATTGGAATGCCAACGAGGACGAAGCGAATCAAGTGCACAGTGATAGTCGATCACCTATGCTGGACACAATAGATAAGCTGACAGAGCCAACCGCGTGCAGCCTTTTGGATGGCACCAGGATTAATGTGGAGCTCGCACTAGCGAAAGTCTTTCCATTTCAAAAGGCTTGCCATGTAGTACCGGTGCAGGATGGGTATGTTGTGGTGCAACCTACTTATGTGTGGGCCAATACGGGTCACTACCCTCAGCCTATACCAATTGATGGGAGTGACATAGCAACCCTAGCTGTGGCTCTCGTTCAAAGGATCCAATGGCCAAAGGACAGGATCCTTATACCACCCATGACGAGACATCCCAACCCTGAAGTCGCAACAGGTAGCAGGGGTACAGCATCAGATGGAGGTACTGCAGCTCAGTGTCAGCAAGAGAAGGCTCAACAGCAGCAGCAGCAGATCATCAAAACTACGCAGCAGGAGCGTCGACAACAGCCGGAGGAGCCCAGGCAAACTTCGCCTAAGCAGCAGCTGCAACATGAGGATAAGCAACAGACGAAACAGCAGCCTCTGCAGCAGCAGGAGGAGGAGCCCAGGCAATCTCCCCCTAAGCAGCAGATGCAACATGTACAACAGCCTCTGCAACAGGAGGAGGAGCCCAGGCAATCTCCACTGCAGAAGGAGAACCAGGCCAGGAAACCTCTGTCTAAAGATGAGATTCTTAACTGTATTATTGGAACAGAACAGGAACGACCAAAATACAAGTCTGGTGCTCCTATGTTGTCAGAAGCAAACTTAGAGGCTGCTGGACCAAATTGTGCCAGGTTGCATGCTTACGTCATGGAACACAGTAAGGATAAACTTGCCTTTCTAGCAAAGGTGGATCAACACTACTTTCAAGGTGGTGGTGCTTTAATGTTAAACATTGCATTCAGTAGCATGTATAACCTTATAATCCTGGCTTCTCTGGATGTTACCTTCTTGAGGTTGTGGACATTGTAAGTCCCTTAAAACCTAAAAAGATATTTCTTTAATTTTGACCACAAAGTTCATGCATGCTAACAATTTGATTTTTGTAGGAAAATGATGGACAAGGCAATGGAGATGCAGATCAGTGTTGGGTTTTTAGATCCAGATTTTTTTACTTCCACAAATATTTCTCAGCATTATGACCTTGTAATAAAAGCAATCGCAAATGCAATGAACAACGACTACGTGGTGGGTGCCTACTACACTGGCCACTGGGTAACACTGATCATCTGTATGAAGTTCAAAGAGGTTTGGTATCTAGATTCTTCTAAACAACATCCCGCGCTAAAGTTCACAGACCTCAAAGCTGTTGTGGACTGGTCAGTATCTTGTAGCTTTTGTTCACAAAAATTCAATCTCTTAGTGTTTCTAATCGGTATTGCTGATCATGCAGGGCCTTTGGTACAGTATCTTGTAGGTTTTGTTCACAAAAATTCGATCTCTTAGTGTTTCTAATCGGTATTGCTGATCATGCAGGGCCTTTGTTGATCATGCACAGGACGGAGTGACGAAAGGAAAGAAAAAAGCCAAAAGCCACAACACTCAAGCACAAACCAAATCTCGATGTAAGACCGAGGTTTTTTTATAGTCCCTTCTTACCTATTTGGTACTGCATTAACTTGTCATTTTGGTACCTCGATGCAGTGTGCTTAGTAGCCAGGGCGGTCCTCTTTGTGTGGATTCCATGTGGCATTCCATATGTTAAGACTACTCGATGACATACCTGACATCAAGAAGGCTGCTGTAAGTAGATAATAATGCTTTCTCTGCTCATATTCTCCATCTGATTTTAGAAACTGATTTCTACTTGTATTCTCATAAATGATTGTATTTTACAGGATTTCAAAGCTGCCGTAGATGTTTCCACAGAAGATCTAATAAACTTGAAACTTGCGGCATTCAGTCTTCTTTAGTCAGGTGTTGTTGCCTAAGAAACCTGCTTGGCTTGCTTGGTTGGGGTCAGGTGTGCCTGGTTCAGGCACTTTTCTCATGATTCCATCCAAACAAGCCCTGATGAGTAACTTGAAACTTGATGTGATCTTGCTTGTCTATAAATGTGATCTTGCTTTTGTGTTTGTGACATCTCCTTGCTGTGATGGCTGCCATATCCTGGCTGGTTCCAGGATGGCAGGATGCAGCCCCTGATGGCTGCCAAATCCTGGCTGGTTCCAGGATGCAGCCGGCAAGCAAGTAGGTAACTGTAGGGGTGGCCTACGTATCTGTAACGAGCGTTAATTAAAGCTCATTACAAACACTGATCAGTGAGTAACGGGCTTCATTCGGAACGCCTGTTGCAAACATGCCAATAATGTAACGGGCAGCGTAAAAGCCCGTTACCAGTACTGATCGGTGGGCCCCAGAACCTGGCCCGTTCGTCGAGATAGAGGAGACGCGGGTTGAAAGCACGCGTCTCCTTAAGTCGAGAGACAGCAGATGCGCGTGAAAATAGATGCGTCTCATTTCGTCGAGACAGAGGAGACACAGGTTCATAGCACGCGTCTCCGATGTTGAGTTCACAGTGACGGGCTCTGTTTTCGTGCCTGTTACCAAACACTACAAGAAAAATGTTGACTAGTGACACAAAAAAGGCCGTTTCTCGTCATAAATTGCGATTAATGACGCCGGTTGTTACGAAAACGCTCCGTCATTAATCGAGCGTCACAAACCGCGATTAATGACGAGACCTTATTTCCCGGCGTCATGAGTTTAATGACGCGTATAAATTTGTAACACTAAGGCGTCATAAGCTACCTGCCACGTTGGACCGAGATCCATCGTGGCTCCGACGTGGCAGGGGGTTATGACGATTTCGGTTCGTCACAAATTGAGGCCCGGTCCATGTAAGAGTCTTTGTGCACCTAATATTGTTGGGCCAATTTTAGCCTATTTCAGGTTTTCGTGTTATTTTTTTGGCCATTCCCGAAATGTTTGTTGCACAGTATATTGGGCTATTTTATTTTGGGCCCTAGCAATCTAACGAACTTGGCCCATATTGCATTATGCTTGGACATTTGATTTTGGGCATTATCCACAGGGCCTTTCCTGGGCCTCGGCCCATATTGCTTTTTTTAGATCAGCCCATATTGCATTTCGCCGGGCACTATATACTGTTCTGGCTACTGCTGATCGCCAGCACATAATCAGACAACAAAACAAAACATTTCCCACTTCTATATAATTCACACCACATTCAGGGAATAGTTCAACCAGTACAATTGTGTAATATACATCAAGTTAGCATCGAATCGAATCAACATACAACAAGTCATTAGCAACACAAGTTCACCAGGACCACACTTCAGTTGAGAGGAGGATAAACCTGGCTGAAATTTATCAAGCCTTGGATCAGATTATGTATGTCAGTTGTGCTCTTCTTCAAAGCTTCAAGCGCTTCTATTTGAGACTTCAATGTTGTCTCCTGTTCTTGAGCCTTCAATCTCAGTTCACTCATCTCAGCCTCCTGTTCAACAATCTTCTGCCGCAGTTGTGCCCTCCCTTGCTTCTCATTGTTAAGTCTAGCTCGTATTTCCTGAACCTAAAGTGCAGTAGTAACCCTAGTCTTTTTCATGGAGGGCGGGCGAATGCCAGCAACCTCCCGAAAAGTCCTAGATTGGACAACTTCCGCCACTGCTTCAGCAGCAGTCTTTCTTTGTTGGTCGCCTTGAGGTTCAGCGACAATTTGTTCCATGCGAGCCTAAAAAAGGAAATAAAATGAAAGGTTTAAAATAAAATAGTCACACATGTTTCTAGTATTGTTGCATAAAAAAATGCAAAAGCAGACAAGTATTTACAATGGCTGCCTGTACTGGAGCGGTGAAGCCATTCATGCTGCAGTGGAAGGATTTGAAATAATCAAGTGGACTTAGCCCTTCTCCTTCAGCAGTATACTTCTGCCTCTAAATATGTTTCGGAACCAGGCATAATTATCAAAGTGCTAGCATTGTAAAATGGTTCATGAAATGAACTACAGAGCAAAAACATGACTTGTTCATCTGCTCACCACAAGATTAGCTTGTACAATGTAGCTTCGAGATCCCGTGCGCTGATGGTACTTGACCTTTCCTCGATTACCGGTGTTTGTACTACACCTCACCTTTACAATAATAAGAACTCGTGTAAGGAATAAGATTAAGAACAATATATAAGTACATGAAAATGTGGTAGTGGCAAGTTGAAGTTCTATCATACCCTGTGCTCAGGGGAAGACCACATGTTAACCAGTGCCTTCCATTGGGCGTCGGTCAGATTGGGCACATGAGATTTAGTTGGGACTGCATTTGCTGGAACATCATTGAAGTACTTTTGCTTCAGGTGATACCTCGCCTGTCTCTGTATCGACTTCAGCATGTCAGTGCATGCCACCCTTACAGGCTCACTGGTGGTGTCAATGTCGAATTGCCCCTAGCGCAAGACAATTATCAGAAAAATGGATGACAAGAATGGATGCAAAGAACTATGGTAGTAGATGAGTGAACATATGCACACCGCTAGTTTGCCCATGTAGTTCTTGAGATGGTCTTTAGTCTTTTCACCATCTTGCTGGTTCTTCTTTGGCTTGTAGTCCTTCCAGCTATGAAGGATCGGTATGTGCCCACGCACTATGATCCCACCTTCTAATGCAAACTTTGCAGCTTGCATTGGTGCCTCTGGGCGTTTGAGCCCTTCTTGAATGTGTATAGGGATCTTGCCATTTAAGCCTCGGCTAATTCGGTCCAGATCTCTGCCCAATCTTCTTGAATCCCGTGGCCCCCGTTGTGCTCTGGAAGGGCGTGCATCACCTAACAAGTTTGTTACAGCCATACAAGTTAATAATTATTTGGTTGGTAATTAGGACATTCGAATATGAGATCAAATGACTTGCCTTCTGCAGTCGTCATGTCAATGATGTTCTCATCGTGGGTTGCTATTGCTTGGCCTTCGGTGGGCAATTCTTATGTATCAAGAGTTGTCCTACTCCCATCAGCTAAAGCCAATTTCCTTGCCTTGGTCCTAGTCAGTCTAGGAGGCATTCTGGTAGGGTCATCCGGTGCTCGAATTCTCTTGGTCCCTCTTCCTCCACTGACAGGTAGGCTATGAGTGACCTGATTACACAAAATTCAACAAAGAAAGAGAAGATCAGAAGCAATCCTGCATAACTAGTACATGAAATGAGTTCATGATAAGACTACCTCTTGTTGACATGTCTCTGGGTCAGATTCATGTTCATCAGAAGGGTTGTACTACGGATCCGAATCATGTATTGTTGTATCGTTGGTACCCTTTCTGCTTGGTCGGTCAGCTGCTAAAAGTGCTTTCATTTTCTCGATGCCAAGACTAGAGAAGAAATTGTGATTCTTCAAAACATTCATGTCCCTCTGCCGCTCATAATCGCCGCTCTCGTCTACTTCTGTTAGGAAAGCAGAGAAACTTCTGTAAGGTTGGCCTACCACTGTAAATAAAACTAGATCTAAACACGTCTATAAGAACCAGTAGGATGTTCCTAGCCAAAACAAGATCCTGAAAAAGATGTTCCTAGTCAAAACAAGATCCTGAGAAGAAGTAGTGTAGACATGGGATCTGTCAGATCTAAAAACTTCTATAAGAACCAGTAGGATGTTCCTAGCCGAACAAGATCCTGAAAGGATGTTCCTAGTCAAAACAAGATCCTAAAAAGAACTAGTGTAGACATGGGATCTACCTGATAAAAAAAAACTAGTGCACACATGCGATCTGCCACATGGGAAAACACGCAAGTACGAATCCACCGGGGAAGCTGAACCGAGGAGGAAAACATTGTACCTTGTTCTGGATATTTCCTTCGTACGACCTTCCCTCCTGGTGCCATTGTGTCATCACCGCTGCTACTACAGAGGCAGATGGGAAAGGGGCTGAAGCTATGAGCGGTAGATTTGAGACGATGGAGGAGAGGAGGTGAAGATTTGGGCTGTCGGCGAGGAGGGAAGGTGAAATGGGGGCGGAAAGATTTGAGATGGCAAGGAGAGGAGTAGAAGGGAGGGAAGGGACGGGGGCGGGGGTAATTTATCCATTTCGGTGGAGAGTCTTGTCAGATTACCAATATACCCTTTCATTATGGTGGTGACTGAAACGGGGTGCATTGGGAAGGGGGAAGCAAAAAGGACATTTAACATCTGCTTTTCTCGGGTGTCTGAAATTCCGAATATTTGAATCGCGCACCGGTTTGTTCTGAGGGCTGGTCATCACTATATACTGTGGCAAAGGATGTTCCTCTAATCAAGATACTACTAGATAGGATATTCCTTGACTAGGAACTACTCATTTCGTTTATGTACTGCTCCCCTTATATTCATCAACACATCCCTTCCTTCGTAGATTCGATTCACCTAGTACTACAAGATTATGAGCACGTCACGTTGCATACTCCTCGATCATGCCCACATTGGAGATCAACACATCCCTTCCTTCATCGATTCGATTGGCTTAGTACTACAAGATTATGAGCATGTAATGTTGCATACTCCTCGATCATGCCCACATTGGAGATCAACACAACCCTTCCTTCGTCGATTCGATTGGCTTAGTACTACAAGATTATGAGCACGTCACGTTGCATACTCCTCGATCATGCCCACATTGGAGATCAACACAACCCTTCCTTCGTCGATTCGATTGGCTTAGTACTACACGATTATGAGCACGTCACGTTGCAAACTCCTCGATCATGCCCACATTGGAGATCAACACATCTCTTCCTTCGTCGATTCGATTCTTAGTACTACAAGATTATGAGCACGTCACGTTGCAAACTCCTCGATCATGCCCACATTGGAGATCAACACAACCCTTCCTTCGTCGATTCAATTCTTAGTACTACAAGATTATGAGCACGTCACGTTGCATACTCCTCAATCATAACCACATTGGAGATCAACACAACCCTTCCTTCGTCGATTCGATTGGCTTAGTACTACAAGATTACGAGCACGTCACGTTGCAAACTCCTCGATCATGCCCACAATGGACATCAACACATCCCTTCCTCTCATCAAACATCGGTATTGTGACATGATTCAAGGATTACATTGAAAATTACAAACAACAGCATGCGTAGGGAGTGTTGGGTTCGCTTTATGCATAGCACGACTCATGCATTGCGTGATGTCGAGGCCGTAGAACTCTCCGTTTTGGTTGTAGGAATCCCGCATTGATCCAAGCCATTAATCCAATCGGAGGATTCAATCGTATGGAAGTCACAGTCTTCAACGTCATGACACAAGTACGATGTTCTATTCTGGAAATGAAGTGCTGGTACCTGTATCTCATTCTGCAACCCGGTACAAGAGTATTGGGAGTCTTCTGACTCCGGTACAATTTCATCTTGGTCAGCAATTGTGAAGACCTGAGCACAAAGCCCAGGCAAAACGATTATTTATAGCTGGTTCGCACACGTGAAGAAAAATGTATTATTCAACTCGAATACAACAATCAAATGGAATCAATGATAATAAAAGGAATGTTTAACATTCTACCTCTTTTGTGTCGGTGTTCGAAGGAGCCGATGTAACAAGATTGTGAAGAGGGTCATCAGGAGCCGGAGCTGGAGCTGGAGCAGGAGCAAGAGAGCCTTCTTCGGTAGCAGGAGCAGGAGCTGGAGCAGGAGAGCCTTCTGAGGTAGCAGGAGCTGGAGCAGGAGACCCTTCTGAGGTAGCAGGAGCAGGAGCAGGAGAGCCTTCTGAGGTAGCAGGAGCAGGAGCAGGAGCAGAAGAGCCTTCTGAGGTAGTAGGAGCAGGAGCAGGAGCAGGAAAGCCTTCCGACGTAGCAGGAGCTGGAGCAGGATCAGCTGCACGAGAGGCTTCCGATGTAGGTGGAGCAGGATCTTCCGGACCATTTGCTGTTTGAAGGACCGGAACAGGCGACCAGAGAGGGGGGGAGTGAATGGGAGCCAACAAAAATTCTTCTCGAAGGAGATGAGAACTCCAACAAGATGAACAAGGCTTCCAAAGCACGTCTCCGACTCAACTACCCAAGTTGGCCAAGACCACGCAGCCACTGGAGTGCTACTAGTCCTAGGAACCAACAACCACCTAGATCTACTCGAGAACGCAGCGGAACAAGCAACTCGAGCACCACTGGACTGCACCGGTCAGACCGGTGAGCTGCACCGGTCAGACCGGTCCCTGCTGGAGCAACCTGGCAAAATCGGAGAACTTCCACAGAAGGCCTCTACACCGGTCAGGCCGGTGTAGCTCGCCGGTCAGACTGGTCCAAGCCAGGAAATCCCAAATCCACCAAACAGACCTATCGAGCTCCAAAACTGACCAAACTCGAAACAGCAACAACACGAGACAACAGGGAACTCACCAAGACGTTCACCCGAGGCAAATCCCACAAAGCCTCTGCACCGGTCAGACCGGTCGACTGCACCGGTCAGACCGGTCAGGCTGGGCAGCTCGGCATGAACAGCACCCGCGGGTCAACTCCCCCAAATCCAACTCCCGACCTCCCGATTCGCTCCACGGATTGGCACAAGACTTTGGGGATAGTAGGAACACCTCATGGGCACTCCATATCCAAGATTTGGTCCACCAAAACTTGCTAGAACGAGATGAATAGAAGAAATCCCACCAAGAACGCCTCTAACCCTAGAGAGGAGAAAACCCCAAAATCGAGCCCCTTTGCTCACAGATTTGGGAGGGGAATCAAAGTGAAAAGAACCACGAAGGGTTCAAGCATACATCCCCCACCAAATCCCGAAGAGAAAGGCCTTGAATCCGCCACAAGAAAATCACCAAGAAAGGGCTCCGAAAATCACCAAAAAGGAGAAACGGGAAAGACACATCTAAGCCTTGAGGGACCTCGCCGAACCATCTATACATACCAAAGAGGTTCATACAAGGTCTAGCTTGCCGCCCGATCATCCTTCCCTCTCACAAGATCTCGCCATGAAGCTCTCAAGCTAGTCCTAGAAATTCCAAAGGAAAAAGGAAGAGGACAATAGCAAAACAAAATGAGCTAGGGTTCCAAGAGATGGCTACCATCCTCTCACCACTTGGGTTATATGGAGGCTAGCCGGAAGACTAAATTACCCCTAAGGCCTAATACTAGGATACACACCCCCGAGGGGTACTTTGGGAATCTTTGTCTTCGCACCATCAGACGGATGCCCGGCGACCGCAAACTTGCTTAGCCTCGACGCAAGCTTTGCAATCCCGACGTGTGTCCTCCGCTTCGAAGTCTCCGGACTGCGTCGTCGCACACTGGTCAGACCGGCACCCACCGGTCAGACCGGTCCGATGCTGTTGCACCTCCGTCTTCGATCTTTGGTCTTGGCTTTGTGGATCAACCAAGGAACCCAGTGGTTTTCTGGTGAACCACCGGAAACCCCACGAACTCGGTGTAGCCTCCGCCAATCACCACTCATGACTCGGCTCCCACGTAGTCCCGGCTCGACCTTGGTTTTGAGGCTCAACCAAGAAACCGTCTATGACTTCATCTTGCCGTTCTTGCCACCATGCGGCCCGCACTTGACCCCGCTGGCCACCGGGTCCCTCGAACCAAGCATACTTGTCTTCTCCACACCTGGAGGCCTCACCAGCAACGACCTTTCGCACTTGTTCTTCACCTGCACCAACACCAGTCAAGCCGCAACCTGCACCTGCAATATTTAGCCAAGAATCAGTCCACACCATGTTGTCAATCACTCATCACACCAGGAAGTGACCTACCACCGGTCCTCGAACCACACAGGCTCTCAATCTCCCCCTTGATGAGTGCATTGACAACACACACGTTTTAGTAACCAAAGAGAAAAGGAAAAGAAAAGAAACGACTAAAAGAAACTCCAACAAGCGATCGAAAGCCAAAGGAAAGGCAATGAGCAAGATCACTTGAAGAACACAAGTCTCGGACCCCTTAGGCAAGGGCAACGGCTTGACACATCCGAGACAAAAGCATGCTCAAGCAAAGAGCACAAACCACCAAATCAAAGCTCGAAAACCACAAAGAGCTCCCCCTGCACACATGCAACTCCCCTTGGACGAATGCATGCAAACCACTTTGCGAAACAGAGCAGCTACTTCAGCTTTGCTCTGACCGGTCAGACCGGTCCTCCTCACCGGTCAGACTGGTGGACAAGATCGTCCAGCACCTGACACTTACACCGGTCAGATCGGTGAGCAGCACCGGTCAGGCCGATGACCACCTGGGAAAAACTGGGAACTGCACGAGCTCAAAACTAGCTCAAAACCACTTGGAAACCTTCTAAATGCATGCAGCAAGCCAAAACATGCTCAAACTACTCCCCCTTGTTGACAATGCATGAATCAAGCCAAAAATGCAAAAAATGCAGCCTAGAGCTTCTCAAATAGACAAAATTGAACATAGCATGCTACACACTCCAAATGAGCAAGTTAGATACTCTATAGCTTCGTATGGACAAAAACTACAAGATCACCAAGTTTCACAACCATTGGGCGAAGCTAAGAAAGAAATGACTATTTTTGCGAAAAATCACCCTCTCATGAGCAAAGTCCTAAACTTGAGCAAAACATGTCAAAATAGCAAAGCTACACAAACTTCATGCTAGGACAACCATTTTAAGCATAAGACCATCATAAACACCCACAAGCATCTCATGTCATGTCAAAGCATACCGAGCCATGTGCTTACTTCTATGTATGAGACTTATCACTGGTAAGCAACATGCAACGGTTTAGCACCCAAAAGCAAGTAAAATAAGCACATATGACATGGGAGCATATTTTCCAAGCAATTTACATTTCATTTTCAGATTTATAAATGGTACATGAAATGTCTTTGCGACAAAAAGGAACTTATGCTCCTCCACAAGATAAAGCATAGGGGCTAAACATTCATGATGGCAAATGAGCCTTTGGCCCCATATGATCAAAATAAGCTATCCAACCACAAATTAAGCATAGCCAAACCACAAAAACATGTCAAGATCATATAAAGGCATTTACTCACAAGGGAGCATACATGTGACATTTTTCAAAAACATAGCTATCAACCATGGATATAAATCAAGATCATCAAGAGCTAAGTCACACTAAGCCATATCATACCAAACTAGCTCACAAGAACATATATATCATACCATGGTGAACAATGTATATAGGAGAAGGTTTTCCTACACAATGCATATTATACAAAATGCATGCAACCTATCATACAAAGATGACTATACATCATGATACAAATGCAATGCAAAATGCAAGAAAGCATAAATGGAAAGCTATACATATGCTACAAAGGAGCTCCCACACACCCAACTCAGGAAATCAAACACACGCCAAGCTCCCCTGCAAACGAGTGAAAGTTGCTTGATCTAGGGGCTTGGTGAAAATATCGGCTAGCTGGTCATGTGTGGGCACATGGATCAAAGCGATTTTCCCTTTCTCTACATTATCTCTGAGGAAATGATACCTCACTTCTATGTGCTTGGTTTTAGAATGGAGCACTGGGTTCTTTGCAACACTTATGGCACTTGTGCTATCACATTGAAGTGGGACATGGGTATACTCCTCACCAAAGTCACTCATGGTGTATGTGATCCAAAGGAGCTGAGAGCAACAACTAGCTGCGGCCACATACTCTGCCTCGGTAGTGGATTGAGCAACACTCGATTGTTTGCGGGAAGACCAAGACACCAAATAAGAACCCAAGAACTGGCAAGTCCCAGAAGTGGACTTCCTATCCAACCGACACCCGGCAAAATCCGCATCCGAAAAACCATGAAGAGCCAAAGAAGAAGATGCGGAGTACCAAACACCGAAGTCGGGAGTATGTCGCAAATACCTGAATATGCGCTTGACTGCTTGCCGATGCGAAGTCCTTGGAGACGCTTGAAAACGAGCGCACAGACATACCGAGAATTGGATGTCCGGCCTCGTTACCGTCAAGTACAGGAGTGACCCAATCATGCTTCGGTACTCCTTCTGGTCCACGTGTTCACCGTCCTCGTCCGCATCAAGAGCTGTAGTCGTACTCATAGGCGTCGCCATGGCCTTGGAGTCCTCTATCTTGAACTTTCTCACAATGTCCTTGGTGTACTTGGCTTGGTGCATGAATGTTCCTTCCTTTGATTGCTTGATCTGAAGGCTGAGGAAGAACTGCAACTCACCCATCATGTTCACCTCAAATTCCCTGCTCATGTCTTCTGCAAACCTTGCAACCAAAGAGTTAGACGAGCCACCAAAGACAATATCATCCACATATACCTGACAATCAGGATATCTTTGCCCTGCCTGAGGAGAAACAAGGTCTGATCGACCTTCCCCATCTCAAACCCTCTCTCAAACAGGAACCCCCTCAACCTACCGTACCAAGCTCTAGGCACCTGCTTCAACCCATATAGCGCCTTCCTCAACTTGTACACCCGGTGGGGGTACTTCTCACTTTCAAACCCCGGTGGTTGCCTCACATACACTACTTCCTCCAAAACACCATTTAGGAAAGCACTCTTCACATCCATTTGGTACAATTTGAACCCTTTAGCCACGGAAAAGGCTAGAAGAATCCTAATCGCCTCCAAATGGGCTACGGGAGCAAAGGTCTCCTCGTAGTCGATCCCCTCTTTCTGACTATACCCTTATGCCACCAACCTCGACTTGTTTCTCACCACTTTTCCTTTCTCTCCCTCTTTGTTTTTCCACACCCATTTTGTTCCAATCGGCTTACACCCCGGTGGAGGATCTACCAACTCCCAAACTTGGTTCCTCTCAAAATTCTCCAAGTCCTCATGCATCGAATTAACCCAATTATGATCAGATAGCGCGTGTCCAATGTCTTTGGGCTCAAAAGTAGCAACAAAAGCAGCATGAGCAAAGTGAGAATTGTTTCGAACCCTCGACCGTGTAGTACATTCATTGATGTCGCCGATGATCCTCAAAGCTGGGTGATCCACTTGAACTCGCCGGGGAGGTTCTCGCCTCGATGCTACCTCCCCCTCAACAGCAGCTTCACCTTGATCTGGGTTTGTCGTTGTAGGTGCGGGAGAAGGGTCGTCCACCACCGTAGTCGAAGTAGTAGGTACATGCTCAGCCGCGGGCACCACACCGCCATCTTCATCATCTCCTTGTTCATGCTCCTCCTCCTGGAAAATCTCCTCACCAAGTTCTTCGTCACCTGCACACTCAAAAACAAGCTGACTACGTGGCTGTGTCTCGTCGAAGGTAACCTCGCAATTCTCCACGATTTGGTTAGTTTCAAGGTTGAGCACTCGAAAGGCTGTACAGTGAGACGCGTAACCAAAGAAAATGCCATCGACAGACCTAGCCTCGAACTTGTCCAACTTCTTACCTTTCTTCAGGATAAAGCATTTGCACCCAAACACATGGAAGTGACTCACCTTGGGAGTTCTACCGCGCATCAACTCGTAGCAAGTTTTCTTCTTATGCACCCTGAGGTAAATCCTGTTCGACACATAGCACGCGGTATTCACCGCCTCAGCCCAGAACCTTCTCGGAGTCCTATGCTCATCGAGCGTCGTCCGAGCCATCTCGCACAAGGTTCTGTTTTTCCTTTCAACCACGCCGTTTTGGGGAGGCGTATACGGACTCAAAAACTGGTGTTCAAGACCCAAGTCATGGCAAAAGGTTTTGAAGCGAGAGTTTTTAAATTCCGAGCCATTGTCACTGCGGATCGCTTGTATGGCATCTCCGTGCCTCTCGTTTCTCAACCTCAAGACAAGATCTCGAACAAAACCAAACGTCTCCCCTTTCTCCTCAAGAAAGAAAACCCACGCATACCGAGAGTAGTCATCCACCACAACCAGGACGTACCACTTCCCACCCACAGATCGCACACGAGCTGGACCAACAAGGTCCATATGGAGCAGCTCGCATGGACGCTCCGTCATCACATCGGTGAGGCGTGGATGGGAAGCAGCTACCATCTTAGCATGCCGACACGGCGCACAAACCAACTCTTTTTCAAACCTCAGCCGTGGCAATCCTCGGACCAAATTGAGTTTACTCAAGCGAGACAGAATGTCAAAGCTTAAGTGACCCAACTTCCTATGCCACTTCCACAACTCACTCGAAGAACCAGCCAAGAAACAACGCTCCACACTAGAAGACTGAGAAAAATCTGCTCGGAACACTTGATCCTAGGGAACGACCATGCAAACTAGGTCCCCTCGAGAATCCAAAATCTGAGAACCACCAGGCCGAAACAACACCTTAAAGCCCTCATCCAAAAGCTGGGAAACTGAAAGCAAATTGAATCCGAGTGATTGAACAAGAGCAACACGCCTGAGAGTGACCTTCTCACTTACCTTAATCTCACCTTCTGAAAGCACACGCCCTCGCCCATTGTCCCCAAAGGTGATGTATGTCTTGGACACCACCGGGATGAGACTTGAGAACCACCCCTTGTCTCCGGTCATATGCCTCGAGCAACCGGAGTCAATCAACCAAACGTTCCTCAAGTCTCCCACCTGAAATTCAAAAGCGAGCACGTGAGTGAACAAACGACTCTGCACTGGGGTTAGTACCAAAAGAGTAAAACCAGTGCCGAGCCATTTGCTCCAAAGTGGGGTTAGCACAAACCAAATCATCACACCTATCAAAGCTACCACCACGAAAACCACCACGGGAACCACCACGAGGGAACCACCCCTGTCTCGCTGGAGGAGAACGAAAACCACGAAAGGAAGATCATGGACAGTTCCTCCTCTCCATCTCAAAGCTACGACTTCTCCCACCCTCGTATTGAGCACGAGGTGGAGAACGTCTATCAAACTGACCACCTGCAAACTCTCCATGCCAACCACCAGAACCACGACCACCAGAACCGAACCGAGCATCCACACGAGCACGGAAACTGAACTGCTATCTGCCCAGACCAGCACCGGTCTGACCGGTGGAGTGCACCGGTCTGACCGGTGGTGCTCGGCCAGCAGCACCGCCTGCCACCTTTCGATCTCCCCAAGCCGGAACTGTCCTCACAATCGCCTTGGCCCTGGGCATCTGCATATGAGGCTCAGGTACACCATTTGAAGGGTGGTACCTATCCTTGTTAGCCCACTCCTTAGCCATTCTCTCATCACGCTTCCTCTTGAAGCAAAACTCACCCTTGTGACCATCTCTCCCACAATAGTCACAATGAAACCGTATGAGCTTAGGTTTAGGCTTGGGTTCGGGCTACTCACTTGGATTCCCCTCACTCGGCGTCTCACCCTTCTTCTCTCCAACCTCACTCTCCTTAGAGCTCACAAACTTCACCGGTTTTTAGAAATCATTTGTTGGGAGAGGAAATATGGGAGGATCTGGGGTTGTGTCAAGTTTGTTTCTCAGTGGGTTGTGCTTAGGAGCATAGGCATTTTTGTGGAAGGTTTTTGGTAGAGCTAGGATATTACCAATCTTCTCTCCTCCCTCACCACTACACTCTCCAACCTTCTCCGAACCAAGCGCTTGCCCATCATAGCGCTTGTATGCCTCTATCATCATCCTATGCTGTGGTTCTTGACCCGACAACCAACCCATCATTTTCCTCAACTCATCATTTTCATCCTGCAAGCGATCCACATAATGTGCAAGTTCCAGATTTTTCAAAGCATGCACTTCACAAGTAGAGCAAGAAGTGGGAACAGGTTCTTTCAACTTAGGCTCAAGCGAAACAGTACAAGCATGCATCTCATCAATCTTTCCATGCAAAACAGGGCAAGAAGTGCAAGCACCTAGCAAAGCAGGTCTAGACTTAAGCTCAGCCACTTCAACCCTAAGCACATCTAGTTCATCACAAGTAGAAGCATGCTTATCCTTAAGAGCAGTAAGATCAGCTAGGTACACAGAGCAATCACAACAATCAATCTCATCAGAAACCACAGGTGAAGCCTTAAGAGAATCTATCTCAAGCTTAGCATCAAGGTTCTGGGTTTCTAGCTCAGCTACTCGGTTCCTTGCATCTTCTAGTGAGGCCCTAAGCTATTTCCTCATCTTCTTTGCCTCTCTAAGCATGTCATCACGATTATCAAGCAACTTGCCAAGACGCTCATTCTCCTCATGCAAGAAGGGAAGCTCGTCATGTACCTCATCCTCGGAGTCGGAGTCCGAGTCGCTTGGGTGACTCTTCTTGCTGCCGGAGCTACGAGCCATGCCGCAGAAGCCATCTCTCGCGTAACAGCTCAGCCCACTCAAGTTCTTGGATGACTTCTTGTTCTTGCGCCGATCACCTTCATCTTCACTGCTGCTTGAGCTCGAGGAAGAGTAGGCGGAGCTGGAGTCAACGTCGCTCGCTCCGACCATCGCTCGGGCCTTCCTGCCGCCACCGTCCTTCTTCCTCGATCGTCGCTCATCCTTGTGCTTGTTCTTGTGCTTGTGATCACGCCTTGATCGGTACTTGCCGTCCTTGTTCGACCGGTGCTTGTAGCCGTCCTTGTAGCCATCCTTGTTCTCCATCTTCTCCGGATAGTCGGCGACGAAGTGTCCTGGCTTGCCGCACTGAAAGCATGTTCGTGGATTCCTCCTTGTGTTCACCCGGTTCTCGTACAACCTCTCGAACCGCTTGGTCAGCAACGCCAGCTCGTCCTCTCCAAGCACGTCGAACTCCTCGTCTGGCAAAGACATCAAAGAAGACAGAGAGTACATCCTGGAGGATGCGTTAGCGTTAGACTTAGCCCCTTTGCCACCGACGAGAGCAAGACTATGAGAGTCAGTCGGGCTCTCGATCTTGGCGGTCATACCACGGTCCAACTCAGCCGACTTGAGCTTCGAGAATAGCTCGTTCACGGTCAGGGTGTCATACTTCTCGGACTCAAGAATAGCCTCGACCTTTCCATCCCATACAGTGCGATCCAACGAGTGCAAGAGCTTCACGGCTCTATCATGATCATCGTATGGGAGCACGGCCACATTGGCTCTCATGTTGTTCACCACAACCGTAAACCGCTGGAAAAGGGCATCGACGGACACGCTGGGGAGATGAGTGAAGTTCTCGTACTCTCTCCGGTAAGTTGCGTACATCCGAGCCTGAACCTGAGCATTCCCAGCATGAGCATCCTTCAACTGCTCCCAAATCCTACAAGCTAAGTCCTCTGTCTGAACCCGATCAAATTCAGACTGACACAGAGCACGAAACAAGTAGTCGACCGCCTTGTTGTTGGCGTCGAACATGTCCCTCGATCCCGGAGCAAGGAAGTTAATCGGATGAACATAAGCTGTGTTCACCGTAATGTCCCAAAGGATCTGACCCTTACCGCGGAGGATAGCCGCCATCCGCCTCTGCCACATCTGGTAGTTTTTGCCATCAAAGTGCGGAGGACTCGAACCCCGTTCCTAGTACACCATCCTTGGATCTTAGACTGGTTAGAATCCGAAGATCCATAACCGGCTCTGATACCACTTGAAGGACCGGAACTGGCGACCAGAGAGGGGGGGAGTGAATGGGAGCCAATAAAAATTTTTCTCGAAGGAGATGAGAACTCCAACAAGATGAACAAGGCTTCCAAAGCACGTCTCTGACTCAACTACCCAAGTTGGCCAAGACCACACAGCCACTGGAGTGCTACTGGTCCTTGGAACCAACAACCACCTAGATCTACTCGAGAACGCAGCGGAACAAGCAACTCGAGCACCACTGGACTGCACCAGTCAGACTGGTGAGCAGCACTGGTCAGACCGGTCCCTGCTGGAGCAACCTGGCAAAATCTGAGAACTTCCACAGAAGGCCTCTACACCGGTCAGGCCGGTGTAGCTCGCCGGTCAGACCGGTCCAAGCCAGTAAATCCCAAATCCACCAAACAGACCTACCGAGCTCCAAAACCGACCAAACTCGAAACAGCAGCAACACAAGACAACAAGGAACTCACCAAGACGTTCACCCGAGGCAAATCCCACAAAGCCTTTGCACCGGTCAGACCGGTCAGGCTGGGCAGCTCGGGATGAACAGCACCCGCGGGTCAACTCCCCCAAATCCAACTCCCGATCTCCCGATTCGCTTCACGGATTCGTACAAGCCTTTGGGGATAGTAGGAACACCTCATGGGCACTCCATAGCCAAGATTTGGTCAACCAAAACTTGCTAGAATGAGAGGAATCGAAGAAATCCCACCAAGAACGCCTCTAACCCTAGAGAGGAGAAAACCCAAAATCGAGCCCCTTTGCTCAGGGATTTGGGAGGGGAATCAAAGGGAAAAGAACCACGAAGGGTTCAAGCATACATTCCCCACCAAATCCAAAAGAGAAAGGCCTCGAATCCGCCACAAGAAAATCGTCAAGAAAGGGCTCCGAAAATCACCAAAAAGGAGAAACGGGAAAGACACATCCAAGCCTTGGGGAACCACGCCGAATCATCTATACATACCAAAGAGGTTCATACAAGGTCTAGCTTGCCGCCCGATCATCCTTCCCTCTCACAAGATCTCACCATGAAGCTCTCAAGCTAGTCCTACAAATTCCAAAGGAAAAAGGAAGAGGAAAATAGCAAAACAAAATGAGCTAGGGTTCCAAGAGATGGCTGCCATCCTCTCACCACTTGGGTTATATGGAGGCTAGCCGAAAGACTAAATTACCCCTAAGGCCTAATACTAGGATACACACCCCCGAGGGGTACTTTGGGAATCTTTGTCTTCGCACCATCGGACGGATGCCCGGCGACCGCAAACTTGCTTAGCCTCGACGCAAGACTTGCGATCCTGACGCGTGTCCTCCGCTTTGAAGTCTCCAGACTGCGTCGTCGCACACCGATCAGACCGGTGCCCTTCACCGGTCAGACCGGTCCGATGCTGCTGCACCTCCGTCTTCGGTCTTTGGTCTTGGCTTTGTGGATCAACCAAGGAACCCAGTGGTTTTCTGGTGAACCACCGGAAACCCCGCAAACTCGGTGTAGCCTCCGCCAATCACCACTCATGACTCGGCTTCCACGTAGTCCTGGCTCGACCTTGGTTTTGAGGCTCAACCAAGAAACCGTCCATGACTTCATCTTGCCGTTCTTGCCACCATGTGGCCCGCACTTGACCCCGCTGGCCACCGGGTCCCTCGAACCAAGCCTACTTGTCTTCTCCACACATGGAGGCCTCACCAGCAACGACCTTTCGAGCTTGTTCTTCACCTGCACCAACACCAGTCAAGCCGCAACTGGCACCTGCAATACTTAGCCAAGAATCAGTCCACACCACGTTGTCAATCACTCATCACACCAGGAAGCGACCTACCACAGGTCCTCGAACCACACAGGCTCTCACTGTTGCCGCCAAAGGATCTTCCTTATTCGTTTCCTCTGCTGCAATATCAGATAGAACCTTGGGTATTGTTGCATCTGCTTCCTTTTCTTCTTTGGAATCCTTTTCTGTCATCCATTGTGAACCAATTGCTAAACTGTGAGGCAGCTCATAGACTACAGATGATTTACCCAAGTTAGCAGGAGGCATAAGTTGCAAGGGAGTCTGACCAATAGGTGCGAGTAGAGCGGGCAGTGGCGGTAAGCTGTTAACTTGGTGAAGGTGACTGAGTGAAGCATTCACAAAATTCTCCATAGTGCGCTAGTGCTGTGTTACCATTTGTGCTATCTGCTCCGAGTGTGCGCGGTTTAACTCCTGCTGTGCCATCCTCATCTCCATCATTGACTGGAACTTTCTCTGGTCGCGCTGATTTTCAAGGATCATTTTCACAAAGAAGGAAGAGTCCATTGGCTCACTGGTTGTTGCTGGAGTGACTGGAACTATTTCTATTTTTTTAGTGGGTAGTGATGCACCATCATGTACTCAGAGATGTCTCACTGGAGACGCCTCATTGCCTTCACTGTCCGAGGAACAAATGTCATCAGGAGATGGCTCAATTGTAGCCCTTAGGCCACGACGTTTGTCTCCTGGTCTCGCAGGCCTGTATTCCTTGAAATGTGTCTCGGACATCATGTACTCGAGACGCCAATCTTTGGGTCCGGTTCGCACCCTTTCCCCATCTTCATCTACTCTGGTAAGACTACTCAGCATGAAGGAGATCCAGTGAGCATACGGCATATTTCGGGCCACGGTCAACCCATCAAAGATAACATCTTCAATCTCGGCTAAAATGAAGTCCACGATGTCGAAGGGCCGGCCAGTCATGACGTGAAGGAGAAGCCAATGCTGAAGACTAGTGATCGACTCTGCATTGCCAATCCGTGGTAACAATGTCTTCCGTAGTGCCCGGTGAACCACATTTGCCTCAGGGGTAAGCATGTCAGGCGTGCGATATGCTCGCCTACCTGTGAACGACTCAACAAAAAGTCTGGCCATCTCCTCGTCAGACGGGAACGACCCACCGAGCAAACTACGCCGAGGTGGTTCACGATCCCCGTAGACAATATTATGTAGGGATGTCTTATGGTCCCACTTTCGTATTTCAAAATCCCTCAATCCAAGTTTGTCAGCAATATGGTGTCGGAAAAGAGTACACTGGCGTCCTTGAAACATGAACATGATGTACTCCCTAGTATCGGCAATGTACACAGTAGCATAAAAAACTCTCACCCAATCCTCAACATACTTATGATGCATTGAGACCAAATCAGCCAATCTGGGGTGATCATCGAAGTATGCCTTAACATCCCCTCCCACGGCCAACGTCATATGATCTCAATTTATAACCCTGTGCTGGTACAGTTTCATGGGCATGTATTTGTAATTGTAATAGAAAGTTTGCTGAAGGACATTCCTAAATCTTGGTTCGACCTGTTTGTCCTTGGTTTTGTCCCACCAATGCTTCTCAGGCACCCATCTAAGACCTTTAATCATTTGGTAGGTGTGGTTGCGCAAGTCCATCATCTTAAGCGGCTCTTCCGGTGGAGGGTGAAGTTGTACCTGTTTCTCCTTCCTGGGATCTGGCGCAGGAAACTTTGAAGGGCGGGGCGGGTGACGGCCCGCGGTTGACCCACCCCATGTGCGGCAGGAAGGCGCCGCGGTTGACCCACCTCGTGTGCGGCAGGAAGGCGCCGAGCTTGACCCACCCCGTGTAAGTGGTTGCCATATCCTCCAAAGCTTCTCCATGATGGATCCACCTAGTGTAAGTGGTTGCCATCCCACTCACAAGTAAGTGAACTCCAATTCGCTCTATAGTCCATGTAGAGTTATTGAGGCATCGACGACACGGGCATAGTATTTCTTCGTCCTCAGCGTATCTTGTCCGAAGAAATGCCAAGAAATCCTGGACCCCTTTCTCATGATCGGTGGTAAAACCAGTACAACCGGTTATCCAGCGTCTATCTATCTGGAAAGTTTTTGGCGAATCCAACTCAAAATTACTGACCACAGAACGAATCGAAAAGGAGAACATTCTGCGAAATGAAATTTTCCGGATTGAACACAAAATTACTTACCAGATTGACATGCCGTTGCAGCAAGTATCACCCAGGTTGCGCCCGTAGGAGTGAGCAGCCGTTGGATGTCGCAAATCACTGCCGAAATGATCCGTTCTGGTAGCCTACTCGCCTCTCCGTTCTTCGTTTTCCCGTTTCAGGGCAGCGGGGTGCGGGAAAACTATTTTTTTGCTACAGCGCGGGCTTTTCTCCCGCCAACTTATCAGAACAACCGCTTCGTGCTGTGGTTGGGGTGGAAAGTGTTTCTCAATAAATTGACACAACCAAGAGGTGGTGCAGTGGTAGATAGTGCTGTCTTGTTCCTATAGGTCTCTAGTTTGAACCCTTGCTATGGCAAATTGTTTTTGCAACATTTCGTGACCAACAGTAGGAAACAAGCAGTTTCGCGATCGTTACTCAGGAAGGTCCTTGCAGCAAAATATCAACAGAACGGACCAGCAAAACATAAGCAAAATTAATTCAGGATGGTGAGTATGCTCGACTCAATTTGAAACAGATTAAACCAAATCGGCATAATAAGATGGAATCTCATAGCACTCATCACCACAAAGTTCACACCACCAGCAAGTAGCAAACACAAAAATACAAACAAATTCATCACCACAAAGTACACACCACATATGAACCGTCTAGCTAGCAGTAACACCAGACATGTTTTATCGATTGTCTGCAGCTCAGTCAGAGTATATTTGCTCTTTCTTTCAACAGGGCATTCTCCGCTAACAATTGCTGATTGTCTTTCAGCTGGTAATTCTGCTACCGTAATAATTAATTAACATTGCCCCTCTCTTTGGTCAGCTCTTCCATCAGGGCAATGTTCTCCTGTTGTAACAATGCCATTTGATTCAGCTGGTCTTTCTCCTATTGCAGCAATTGATTCATCTCTTTCAGTTGTTCATTCTGCTGCTGTAACGATTGCTCATACAGGTGCTTGTAATTTAGAGCCTCTTGCAGGTCTCTCTTCACCTTCTGCAGCTCAGCTTTAGTGGATTCAAGCACCTCCAGAAGCTAGAAAAATACAAGAACCTATCAATTCATCAAACTATGCAAACTGAAAACTAACTGAATCAACTTCTAACACCAATTGCAATTCAAATCTGAGTGTACGATGAAATCAGCTCAGCTATTCAGTGGATTGAAGCACCTCCAGAAGCTAGAAAAATACAAGAACCTATCAATCCATCAAACGATGCAAACTGAAAACTAACTGAATCAACTTCTAACACCAATTGCAATTCAAATCTGAGTGTACGATGAAATATGAATCTATTGTATATGGTCATCCATCCTCTAGATCCCCAAATCTAGAAATCCCCATCCCTAGGTCGATAGGGGAAAATATAGTGGCTCAAACCAGAGGACTGACCTTATCGTCCTGTTTCATGAACTCGTAGCCAGGAGGTGGTGCATAAACCACCCTCTCATCACCGCCAGAATCCGCCATTCCTACCACGAGCCGTTGCAGATCTGCGCGTAGCAAAAGTCGAGAGTCTTTGCGAAGGCAGTGAAGCATTTTGCCTGTGAATTACTGATTTATATTAATGATTCGAAAAAAATGCTTACATGTGGGACCCAACTGAATTTTATGACGACTTGGAACACTCTATTTTTAAAATAATGCTTACATGTGGGACCACAGTTGGTTTATGACGCCGCTGACATGGCGAAAATGCTTACATGTGGGACCCTGGAAAAATTTATGACGACTTGGAACACTATTTTCGAAAAAATGCTTACATATGGGACCCAACTAAATTTTATGACGACTTGGAATACTCTATTTTTAAAATAATGCTTACATGTGGGACCGATGTTGGTTTATGACATTTTTGCAGAGCTTATGGCGTCACAAAACAGCATGGAACAGTGAATGCCCGCCTACATTACCAACCGTAATGACGAAAGTTTTTTTTGTCACTAAATT
Organism: Cenchrus fungigraminus; assembly: GCA_036936925.1. Classification (NCBI taxonomy): domain Eukaryota; kingdom Viridiplantae; phylum Streptophyta; class Magnoliopsida; order Poales; family Poaceae; genus Cenchrus; species Cenchrus fungigraminus. Next base: position 94,838,971 of record CM072774.1, on the reverse strand, counting down.
TGCTCGGAAGTGAAATATTATGACGAGATCAGCCAGGAACGTCATAAATCAATGACGCTAAAATGTGGTTGCGTCACTAGTCAACGATTTTCTTGTAGTGAAAGTTCCCTGTGGGCCCAGAGAAACAACCATTTCACGTGACCGGTGACTAGTTGTGGTAACGATTGTTGTTTGATGCCCGTTACTAATCCTAGCTGTGCTGAGACGCGTGTGAAATAGACGCGTCTCATTTGGTCGAGACAGAGGAGACGCATGTTTACAACACGGCTCTCCAATGTTGACTTGATGTAACGGGCTTTGTTTTGGTGCCCGTTACTAAAGTTCCCTGTGGGCCCAGAGAAACAGCCATTTCACGTGACCGGTGGCTAGTTGTGGTAACGGTCGTTGTTTGAAGCCCGTTACGAATATGTGTTATCAGTAACGGGCATCTGCGCATTACCTTTCTTGGCTCATTTGTAACACTTGATCAGTAACTGGCGCTTTACCCATTACTAAAGGCAATCTATGCCCATTACCAAAGTGAATTTTTCACGTAGTGTGAAAATGCAAACATCAAGGAGAAGAATGCATGTGCAGAATCTTCAGGAATGGCAGGGCAGAGGGAGTATGGTGTGCTAAGTCAGTGCTTGGGCCGCCCCGAACAACCAGGTCGCGTGTGTGGTGTCTCCAGCTACCACGTAGTGTGAAAATGCAAACATCAGTTGATAAGGAAAAGATAAAGGAAGAAATCAAGCAAGAACTCAAGGCTGGGATGCAGAACAATTTGCTTGGCATTCTGGGAGAAGGGTTCCAGGTGGTGTTGTCACTAGTGTCCAATCGCGCAAGCCCTTCACCCGTCGCACTGAAGAGCAGCTATGCGTCCGCAGATAATATAGGTTTGATCAATGTCACTGCAGAGTTGACGGAGGTGCACTGTGACGATCGTACACAGAAAGACCTTATAGGCATGTTAACTGATCCCACACATTGTGGCCTATGTATCATGTGGAGGGGTCTTGAATGTGAGGCTGCAATTGGTTTTGTTCATCCAGAGTAGACTACGCTACAAACAGTCCCGATTCATGAAGACTGTGTTGTGGTCGAAGTGTTGCATGTATATACTGTCTTTGCGGATGAACTGCTAGAATACCCTCCTAATAACGAGGTGATGACACTCGGACAAGCTGAAGGACAGAGGTTACAGTGGAGAAGGTGTCGCATTCACGTCAAGGGAGCACCAACATATAAATCTCGTTCACAGGCTACGGTACAGATTCCTTGTAGTTCACAGAGTACAAGACAGGTTCCCTCCTCACATGGTTCCCCACCTCATACTCCTCCTCCTCAATCCCCACATCCGCAAGACGTTCCATTCCCACCTCCTCCTCCTCGTCCTGAAAAACTTGCATCCACACCTCCTTCTCCTCCCCGTCATCCTGAAAAAACATAAAAACTTACATCTCCACATCCGCAAGAAACACCAAATATTCCATCCCCACCTCCTACTACTCGTCCTGAAAAAACAAAAAAACTTGCATCCCCACATCTGCAAGAGACACCTAATATTTCATCCCCACCACCACCTCCTCCTCCTTCTCCTCCTCATGAAACAACAAAACCTACACCCCCAAACGAAAGTGCTCAAAACAATCATGCCAAAGAAGAAGCCCAGATTGATATGTTGGCTGATGCTGATAAATCTGCCGACGACATTTCAAAGAAAGCTGCAGGTACATCTGGGCCTAATACCTCTATAATAGCTCCTGGTGAGACACCACCATTACCAGGCAACCAGAGTGATGTGTTGGCTGGTGTTGATAAATCTGTCGACGACATTTCGAAGAAAGTTGTAGGTACATCTGGGCCCAATACCTATGTAATAGCTCCTGGTGAGACACCACCGTTACCAGGCAAGAAAGCCCTTGAGAAACCTTCAGTCATTTCAAAGCAGCAAGAAAAGAAACTTGCCGAAAATAAAATCTCTACACTACCTACAGTAGGCAATAAAGCCCTTGAGAAACCTTCAGCCATTTCAAAGCTGCAAGAAAAGAAACTTGCCGAAAATAAAAGCTCTACACCACCTACAGCAGACAAGAAAGCCCTTAAGAAACCTTCTTCAGCCATCTCAAAGCAGCAGGAAAAGAAAATTGCTGAAAATAAAACTTCTAAGATGCCTACTAGAAAGCGATCTGAGAGAAACACCAAGAAGAATCCTTGGACTATGACTAACCCAAATTACAAATTTGGAGTTAGCATTCTCAATGATGATGATCTCAATGTGGTTGCTCCTTGTACCAGAGATCTCCACACATTCTTCATGCAACGTGGTAAGGCAGAAGATGATTCTCCGATTATGGTCGCAATTCAGCCCGGGACCAGCTGGTGGCCTAAGAGAGAAGAATCGTCAAACGGACTCGAGCAGATACCTATGCAACTCAGTGATTTATACAATCTCTTCAAGTTGGATGCTTTGGATCTGACACTTATCAGGTGCTTCATCCTGTAAGTTGCTTGAAAATTTAATCTACTTCTCACTAATCATTTCTATCGAAATGTGCTTTTTGCCTCACATCATCTTTACCATGTATTTTGCCTCCTTACACTTTGTTTTTCTTACTAATAGGAATATGGCTATAGAAGTTGAGAAGACGGGCGCTGCAGTTGGCTTCCTTGATCCTGAATGCTTTAACTTGATAATGTTGACCAGCAAGGCTCACTCTGTTCGTTTCGCTGTGTCCTATATGGAGCGTGCCTTCGAACTATATGCTAAAAAGAAACTCATCCTTACCGCTTATCTCAGTTCGAATCACTGGATTGCAGTGGTGATCCTTCCGAAGCAGCAGAGGGTCTTGTATCTTGATTCATTGAAGAGGCTTAATACTGATATTTCCCTTTTCTCACTAATCATTAATGAGTAAGTTCTTTCTTTCTTAACCCGCGGACGTTCCTCAACAAACTCTGTAGAGTATATTAATAGTGCCCTAACCATTGTTGCATGTTTCGTTTTAGGGGTTGGGACCGTTACTGCGTCGACAAGAAGTTGCCCTGCAGCACCTTGAACCATGTCAAAGAGTTTGAGGTACATACCACTTATTTCCTTCATGTGGAAGCTAGTACTAAAGCTTGAGTTTATTTCTTCTCGATCACCACTATTTTTCTTTGTACATTTATTGCAGTGCCACCAACAACCTTCTGGTTCCAGACTCTGCGGCTTCTATTATGCCTATCACATGCTTAAATTAAAAGATAGATGCTTAAATAAGGTACTTTCTTGGGATCTTCATTTGTAAAACCTGCAACTGAGCACAGTTCTTGCTTATTAGCACTTCACATGTTTGGTAACCACCTATATATGTGTGCTGACTGGTGACATTGTTATATCCAGAGATTAAGGCTAGATGAGCATCCTCTCCACCACAGCATGCTGGTCTATGTTCGTGATAGAATTGCCACATTCCTCATGGAACAGGTGATCGCAGTTGAAGGAAAATTTCATGCTGATGAAACTGTGTGGGCTAATATTATATATGGTTCTTGGGAAATTTTTGCATTCCTCCTTGTCCCATGAATTTTGTGATATTGTTGTCAAGCTAGTTAACTATGGCCGTGATATTGTTGTCAAGCCAGTGATGCTTCTTTACTCGTGAGATGATGATGCTGAATTTTGTCATATGATGCATGTGAGTTATGTGGATTTCTATGAATTTGAATGTTGGATCTAATTTTTGTGAATTTTATCATATCCTAGCTGGTTCCAGGATGCAGCCCCTGATGGCTGCCAAATCCTGGCTGGTTCCAGGATGTAGCCGGCAAATAGGCAGGTTACTGTAGGGGTGGCCTACGTATCTGTAATGGGCGTTAATTAAAGCTCGTTACAAACACTGATCAGTGAGTAATGGGCTTCATTTAGAACGTCTGTTACAAACATGCCAACAATGTAACGGGTAGCGTAAAACACTACGTGAAAACCTCAAATAGGTCACGCAACATTCGTAACGGACCTATAAAGCCCGTTACCATAAATTTTAAAGGTAACGGACCTTATTAAAGTTCGTTACCAATGAGGTTTTCAGACCGCAGCCCAACCTCAGCAGCAATAATGCCCGTTACAAATACGTTATAGTGGTAACGGGCGTCATCAAAACGCGTCTCCAATAGCAGCCAGTAACGGACTTCAACAACACCCGTTACTCAAACCCAGCTTCAGACCCGAAAAAATCATCCAAACTCCTTAACTCCACGTCCTCGCGTCCTCTCCCCCCGCACCGACACCGGCTCACATCTCTCTCTCTCCCTCTCTCTCGAGTCTCTCCAGTCTCCTCTTCTCTCCTCTCCCCTCTCCCCTCTCGCTCTTCGGCTCCGCACGCAGCCACGCACCCCACCGGCTGCTGTCGCCGTCTCACCCCATCGCCAGCGCCTCAGCCCGCCGCCGCTTCATCCCGCTATCGCACCTCCCCCCCACCACGTGCTTCTCCCCGGCGAGATCCAGATCTGGGGGCGAGATCCAGATCACTAGAAGATGAAGAAGGAGCACGAGATCCATATCAGGTCAGGAATCTCTCTTCCGTCCTCTCTTCCTCTCCTCTCTTCCTCTCCGACAAATTGATTTATCTCTTGATCTAGGGTTTGGGCGATGGAAGCTGCTGCAGGAGAAGCTGTAGCGGTAGGAGGTACGGCAAGGGAGGTGGAGGTGACGGCCTCGTCGGCAAGGGAAGGCACGACGGCGACCGCATGGCCTCACCACGTGAAGCAGTGACATGATAATGGTATTGGCTGCAGAGGGTAAGCCTCACGACGACGCCACACTCCTCTGAACATGAATGCATATGGATTCGGCTGTTGATTTATTCTTGGTGAACTTTGTTGATGGATCTTTGACTAGAGGATATCTATCTTTGACTAGAGGATATGTAGAGAGCCGGGAGATCAGACACTCTTTTTTTATTTCAGAAAGAATGAAAGATTTTACCATGTTCCTGCATGTAAAATCCTGTCTGAAATATTTCGGTGCTGTAGTAATCTGTTCATGACCCACCACCATGCATAACCTTTGTTAATAATAGCAGTTAGTTTCTGTTCAATATCATGATCCACCACCATTCATAACCTTTGCTAGCTTTGCTATTCTGAGCTAGAATATCATGTTTCCTGTCAGCTTGATTATCTAATCACTTGCATGACACATTTACTTGGTGTTGCGCATGCTTGTTCCAACTTAGGTTGTTAATAACAGAAGTTCTAGCCCTCACTGTTCCAGACTAATATGGAATTTTATATAGTACAATGAGTATTTCTTTGCGAAGAATCAGTGCATGCTTCTTGATGGTTGCTGAAGATTATTTTTAGTGGTATGTCTTCCTGACATGCTTGAATGCTTGAATATCTGCTACTACATTGCTTAGCCAAGCATAAGAGTACCTGAACAAGTTTTGATATGATGAGAAGGTGCTGTGATTCTATTTCTATTTCTAATGTTCGTGTGGCTTACATCTTTTGCTAACTGCCATACATTGAAACTAGAATGTAGTTGACTTGGCTCTTGTCCTTCTGCAAAATAATTTTCTTACTGTCAAAAAAGCACAATGTGAGGTTTCCTTGCAAACATATTTCCCTTGCTAACATCTTTCAGTAACTCTTTGTGAGGTTTCCTTACTTTATTTTGGCTTTTAGTACCTGTTCACTATATATGTGTACTTGTGATAGCCAAAACTAATGTATTTGCTATTAACTCTTTGTGAGGTTTCAAGATTAGTAATTCTGATGTCCCAGAAATTGATAAAAAGAAGTAAGTTGTATCAGCATCTGTTGAGACCTGTTAAAAAAGTATACCTTGTTCCTGCTGACCTCTAGTAGGAACAATTGGCGAAACTCGGATAAGCATGAGAAAGCTCAAACTGCAAGCTACACTTCCTAACTGAATTTCTAGGTATACTTGTGCATTTGTGCCTTTACCATAAGTGAAGTGATCTGTTTTTTCACTCCTATCAGCCTGTTCTTGGTTTCTGGGCTGTCTGTTCTTGGTTGTGATGGTGGTTGGATGATTTTCTTATGTTCCATACCATCAGTGTACTAGAAATCTCACTTTTTACATAAGATATAGTGTTGAAATTAGTTCTTGGGAATGATACTTCATTGTCAATTCCTTTTTTTATCAGGTCTGATCGCAAACAAGATGTTTAGAACAACTAGAATTAGATGAATGGTGCCTTTCATCCATGTACCAAGATGATTTGAGGGGTTATTTTCTGCAAGTGAGGTGTGTCATTTGTCTTGTCTTCTAATTCAGCTTGCTGCAGATTGTTCTGTTGCAAGGAGATTCCATGTACCTAGATAGAATAAGTTTGTTTGTTGCTACTGGTTTTTACCTACAGCGATGCACATCAACTTGTTATGCCCAACTGTACTGCTGCTACCTTTGGCAACAACACTGAGAAGACATGTTAAGCTGTTAGTGGACATGTGTTCCTTTTGAGATGTATCTGTGTGTAAAGCTGTAAAGCTGAGATGAGATTTGATTATATTTGTGTATGTAAAACAATTCCATTTGGCAAATTCTTTTTTTTTGTTTTCCAATTTCACATTGGTAACGGGCATGAATTGGTGCCCGTTACCAATGACAGACATTGGTAATGGGCATAGAGTGCAGCCCGTTACCAATGTCTACTATATTGGTAACGAGCAACATTCTATGCCCGTTACTGATGTTGGTTTATTTGTAACGCTTGATTGGTAACGGGCGCTATGCCCGTTACCAATGACCATCCGCGCCCGTTACCAATAATTGTTTTTCACGTAGTGAAAGCCCGTTACCAATACTGACCGGTGGGTCCCAGAACTTGGCCCGTTCGTCGAGATAGAGAAGAAGCGGGTTCACAGCACACGTCTCCGGTGTTGATTCCTGTAACGGGCTCTGTTTTGGTGCCCGTTACCAAAGTTCCTTTTGGGCCCAGAGAAATAGCCATTTGACGTGACCGGTGACCAATTGTGGTAACGGTTGTTGTTTGATGCCCGTTACGTGCTGAGATGCGCTTGAAATAGACGCGTCTCATTTCGTCGAGACAGAGGAGACGTAGGTTCACAGCACGCGTCTTCGATGTTGAGTTCCTGTAACGGGCTCTGTTTTGGTGTCTGTTACCAAAGTTGCCTGTGGGCCCAGAGAAACAGACATTTCACGTGACCAGTGGCTAGTTGTGGTAACGGTCGTTGTTTGATGCCCGTTACGAATATGTGTTATCAGTAACGGGCATCAGCCCGTTAGCTTTCTTCGCTCATTTGTAACACTTGATCGGTAACGGGCGCTTTGCCCGTTACTAAAGGCAATCTATGTCCGTTACCAAAGTGAGTTTTTCACGTAGTGTAATCTTCTTTCAAAACAGGGAGGATGCTCTTCTAGCATTTGAAATTTTCTATGAATCAATTTTACAATCTAAACATCATTCTTAGGGTTTTCTGCCTGTAATAGCTTCCACCTTTTTTTATTTTCTTCAAACCCTTAATTTGTGCTTCAATGTTCCCTTTCTTCTCGGAAAAAGGCAAGGCCTATAATAAAAAAATATCAGAATACTACATCCGCATTTTTAAAGATATCTTCATTAATATGGTGATAACAATGCAGAGGGCAGCAACAAAAATCATGTAAATTGTCTCCAATTGTATTCTTTGCGACGTAACAGTCATGGCTAGCTTCAAAACATTGGGCAGCACAGCAACCAACCAGGAATAACATTACAATGGTGTCAAAACCTTCATCCTATATAGGGAATTTATAAATAATTGGAAAACATGAATTCACGTTCATAACAAATAAACAAAATAAACGGAAAACAGGTCGCCACATTTTTAAACAAACAATCGCATAAAGTTACATCATTGAGATATTGAATTACTACAGTTGCTGAACTTTACGAGATGTAGTTATCTGGGAACAACTTCACAACAAGTGAAGGCTCCAGCGAACAAGACTGCAAGTCCTGAATACTGGAAAAATTAAGTGGATACAAAAATTCCATGAATGAAACATAAACAACAGGAATAGTTGCTTTTGCATATTAAAACAAATACAGCAGCATCTTGCATCACATAATCTCCTAAATAAAATAAATTAAATAAAAAGCATGGAACATATCTTAGATCTCCTGCGAAACATTAATAACATTTTCTTTGAAAAAACACTTGATGTATATAACACAAAAGCATGAATAGTGTATCATTGACACAAGCTTTTGATTCCACGCACTCACTCGAGTAAATGTCCATATATCAGCCTAGAAGACCTCTGTAAAACTATTATGCATGTGAATAGATAAGCTGATGAGACTATTCAAATATTCAAATATTCACTGTTTGATGCTCGCCCTAGAGCACCAATTACTGATTAATGTGTTTAGTTCAAATTCTCAACTTATTAGGCCTTGATTGTGACAAAGATAAAGTGACTTAAATATATACTTTTAGTACAAATCAGAAAATAGCCCACCTAAGGGTCTTTTTGGTAGAGCTCCTAGCTTCGACATTGATTCTTGTTAGGAACTGGTGATCTGAGAGAAATAATTCTATGACTGAAATTGATTCTCTATGGTTCTCTAAGTAAAATTTTAAGAAGAAATTAATTCTGTGCGAGAAGTAAATTAGTAGAAGAAGCTAGTTTTTAACTCATAGCAGAATTTCAGATAATCACTTCACATAATAATCAGTATAGAATTATTTCTATGCAAAATATCATTTGGTAGAGCTTTACCTAGAATCAGCATTGGAACTGCTTTGGGGCTAGCTCAATGATTTTCTGGAGCTAGGAATATCCAGCTCCAAAGAGTTCTTTGAATCTTCGAATTGGAGTTGTGTCAATGACCTATGGAAAGAAAACTCATAAAGATATGGGATTGGTTATGATTTGTGCACATAATACCATGCACCAATATAATCATCATATGCCATATATTCATATTAAGAATTACAGTCCTGGGAAAGGTAACAAAATATGCACAATTTGATAGCATGAGATGTATTAAGATTTGATACTTCGGGTACTAAATTTTGGTTCCTCCTTTGTCAAACTCAATCAATAAATTTTGAATTTTTGATACGTTTTCAAGAAGACTAAAAAAAAGGCTCTTGTGGCTAGATGGTTGCTGGTGGCTAGTGCTGAATTGTTGTGAGAAAAAATACTGCTGGCTGGTTGGTGTATGGTGGCTGATGCTGATTTGGTATGAAAGAAAAGTACTGCTGACTGGTGACTAATAAGCTAGACGAACAAAACTAAATTGTGGCTGGTGGCTGATAAGTTTGACAAGAAAAATACCGCTAGCTGGTGGCTGATTTGCAGAAAATAGTAATTGCAAAATATAAATTCCATACCTCAATTTGACTGGCGCTAAATAGTGACGTTCCATCGGTGTCCACTTTCTCATATAATCATAACAGATACATAATTATATATATATTCTCACGCATCAAATCATACTATAGGTCGTAGTTTAGTCACTTGTTCTCCATTGCAGCATCATCAGGATTCTCACCCAAGCATAGCGCATCGAGTCTGAGACCTATGCATGTCATGCTCCAACATATGTAGTGTGAATCCTGATGATGCCGCACTGGAAAACACTGACTTTTCCATGGTTGAGTGCCTGGGTTGGCTCAGATCGATCTAACAAAGTGAGCGGGGATCTAGTAGTAGGGACTTCAGCTGGATCTGGAAGGTGAATGAAATAGAGGTTGAAGAAACTGGAAAGAGGCGAGAAACATCAATTAGCGAGTGGCTAGCTTGCTAACTACAACTTTCTGCAGAAACTGTACAAATTAAAGGATCGATCGAAATCAGGGAGGCACTAAGTTAGCTGTGAAGTTGTGTGAGATGAGACCAAGGTTTTGCCTGATGAGTGAAGCTGTGTGCTTAGGCGCCTGTATATATAGAAAGAGATGGGAGAGCACCAGAGTGGCTGCAAATGAGGTGGCAGTCTCTCACTCTTGTAGAGTCTAATCTCTCTAGGGTTTTGGTGCAAGATTTTATTATGTAAATGCTAGTCAAGATACCAGCTGAGCTGGCAGAAGAAGAGTTTGGCTGCTAACAGATCCATACTTTTGGAGGGAAGACATACAGCACAATTAATACCATGATTGTGTATTATATCGATTCTAGGTAAACAAGAGAGACTGTAGTATCTAGAAACATTAGATATTGGTGCACCCTTTGATCCACAGGACCACAGTAGACCTTGCTTAGGATTTCGCACAGTGACCCATGTAATCTGTAATTTTCTGATTCCTTAAACATACATGTCATTTAGGACATTGACAAGATCTAAAGGTGAAAAGCCTTGACCGGTAACTTCTATAAAAATATATGTGACATTTCAAAGAATTTTCAATTGTTTAAAGTTCTTTTCATGATGAACCGAGTAACATCTATCTTACAATGATTGCCAACCTTTGTAATATAACATTTATATATTGATGGTTCAAGTTAAAAAGTTTGACCGGAAGAGGCATCTACTTCCAACTTTCTATCCTATATGATAATAAGAGATGCATGATTTTCTTGGATAAGGCCCGTCTCAGTGGAAGTTTGAAGATCGAGTTTTAGGAGCATTATTTTTCATGCAACATCACCAATTTTACTAACTTAGCAATGTATTAATAATGAGGGAGAATGATGAGTTTATTCCATCATATGTGAGAGGAGTTTCTCCCCATGAAACATAAGTGGCTGCACTGAGACTGGCCTAATCAATTAATTATATACTATCATTTAAAATAGGTCTTTCTTTGGAGTATTAACTATATAACCTTTTTGGTGTTAGATAAATGCATGAACTACAAGGGTAAAGTATGCATACAAATCAGAAATCACCATTACCTTGTACTAATGTTTGTGCATGCTCCAAAAGGACAAATAACTCAGAATAGTATATAGTTGGTCTTATAGATGATATGTACCAAGTGCCCAAGTTGCCACATGAGTAAGTATGCAGATTATCTGTTACTGAAGATTTGTATCTCCGACTCTAGACAACCATCTCTGCAAGTCACGTTGCAACGTATCTCAACGTATTTCTCCAACCTGGCAAATCTTGGTAGTCATTCCAGCTTCCTGGTCATTAGTTTGTTTTACCTGGTCAAATTCTTATTCTGAAAGGATCTTCAAGAGGTTCTTTGCGATATCAAGGACACCAACATGAAGACAGGAAGTCTTTATAGTGATGCGAGCTCCACCTGAACAAATAGATACATTATTAACCTGCCATAGATACTCAACGCATGGGAGAATCAAACAGGGAGATCCGATCCTTAGTTTTACCAACTCTAAACCATTAATTCTCCATTGCACAGTTCATACAGATGAAAGAAAGAAGGGAAAATCAGGTAGAAGTAGTCGAAGTGGATACACTACTTATTCTCTACTAATATCCAATTACAAAAACACTCTTGTGTACATATTGGGTAGGCAATAAAATAGCATTTTTTTCCTGTTAAAATGATACATCATAAGAGAAATTTTAGTGTGCTTGAAAAAATGAGAGCCGGACACCCGACGAAATCGAATGGTGGAAACAAAGGAAGTACCACGACATACTAAAAGAGAAGTACCAAGAAATACTAATTTAGTGGGACAAAGTACCAAAAAATAATGATAAATTATTACGGCACCCTTTTAATTATGTATAAATCTATTTAATTCCTTTTGTAAGAAGGATAACAAATGAAAGTACCTTTAAGTACCGCGGATACTTCCAAGTACCTTCTGGTACTTGCAAAAGTACCACAACAAAGCTCACATCAAAATCTCTTAGCATCTTAACTATCGTTCATAACCATCAGGTTGATGGTCGAAAACCTATATGCAATTGAACTGTCCGTTCTGGTCCCTTCATTGAAAATTGTTTACAAAATCGAATCCCAATATTTCAGAAAAAAAATAGAAATTGGTTGTCGTTTACAACAAAATCCACTGATTTACATCATTACGTGAGGCTCTGAATTTCGTTTGGAATCAAGTTTAATATAGGGTCTGTATTTTTTTTTCAAATAATATTGGTCCTATAGAGAGTAGTAGCTATTCCACCCCCCCCCCCCCCCACACACACACACAAACTTGCATCGTTAGATGCATGAACCAATGGTAAGAGCAACTCACAATCATGAGACCTGAACATAGTATTCCTCAAACAAGCATCATATCATGTGCCTCAAGTTCCAAAGCCTAGTAGAAATTAAAATAGGCACATCGGGGAAATAAACAAAAGAGCTATATAGTGCGTGAGTGCTTTTGGTAATTACGGAGTGATGGTTTGGATGCAGTAGTGCTAAGATCTGGACTTTCTTTTTTGTAAACAAAGATCATCCATGGAGGTATATCCCAATTGATTACAGTAGGATCGACTTCTGTAATAATGTCGTTTTGGGTCGCAAGATGGTAAAGTTTTTGGTTTGATGGGTGGTGGGAAATTTCAGAACAATTTTCATTTAAATAAAAAAATGAATACAAGCAAGGAAGAAGGTTTCAGTATATATGATAGGAAAAACTACAAATTACTCTCCTCCTCATGTATAACCTAAAGTATTTCTAGGTTCAATTTACCCTATAAACTATGAAATTTAGTTCAATTAACCCCTTAACACAATGCGCCTTGAGTTTTATATAGTGCTTGTAATGTACCAAAAGGTACATGTGGTACTTGCAGGTATTTTCTTTTCTTATTCTTGTCACCAAAAAAGAATTTAATAGATTTACACACATAACTAAAAGGGTATAATAATAATTTCTTAGTGTTTTTGGTACTTCCTGATACTTTTCTTTAGGTATTTCCTGTTACTTCTTGGTACTTCCATCGTTAGATTTCGTTGGACTCAGCTAATTTCAAGCACTCTAAAATTTGTAGCCAGTTTTAAACTCAGTTTTGATTTCTTCACCAACGGTCTATCACTGCCAGCTCTAGTAAACCGATGTTGATGCCTTTTCACCTCCGGTTTGTGGCTAAACACAGCGGTAAACATAACAAGTTTGAACCAAACCCTAGAACCAATAACCTTAATTCACCTGCCCACCCACATCCCCACCTCCATAGGATTTCTATTCCTGCATATGCCGACAAGAACACAGTTTCTTTGGAGGTTCTACCCCCTTAGAGAACCACAAATCTTAGTGAGGACTCCACGTGTTAGCCTCATGATTGTTGTGTTCATAGTCTTAGTACTTCAGCCGATGGGTAAGGAATTTCAGGAGCCAATTGCAAATCATGGCACTCCAAAAAAGCGAATGAAAAAGAGTACGAGGAAACATATTGCAAACCCTTTTATTATGTAACTAACGTACCCCTAGATGCTATTGAATATACATGGAAGTGTGGAACCTTAGCTTTGTTAAGGAGCACTTGAAAAGAGAGCACCAATGGAAATCTAAAATATTGGATCCAGTTGAGTTAAATTTTGCTTCAAGTTCCAAGGCCACATACGATGTGACAACTGACAACTACTCAACTAGCAGATAATAAAATAGAACAATGGTTCAAACATCACATAATTGCAGAAAAATAAAAAAGATCTTTTTGCCTGATGATTCACTGCTAGGGAAACACACATTTATACCGGTTTCAAACCTCCATTAGTACCGGGTATGGAACCGGTATTGTCCATTCGGTACTAATGTGAGGTCACATTAATACTGGGGTAGAGAACCGGTACTAATGTGCTTCTCCCGTCTGCGTCCGTTCGTTCGGGGTAGAGAACCGGTACTAATGTGCTTCTCCCGTCTCCGTCCGTTCGTTCCCGTCTGTCCACCCCCTCTTCTTTTCTTTTTCTTTTTCTTTTCTTTCCCTTTTCTTCTTTTCTGTTCTTCTCTTTTCCTTTATTTTCTTCAATTCTTATTCAATCAATCACACAAGATTGACACACAAAGATGGATTCAACAATAAAAATCATAAATTTACAACGTCAATTGATTCAACAGAATCATTCGCATAAGATTCACAGGTTACAACATCCATTTGATACAAAAGAAATCACAAGAAATCATCACAAGAACACATTCATGAATCGAACATCACATGAATCGAACACATTCACCAACCGTCCGCTCCTCATGTGTGCGGGCCGCTGCATCCCGGTCGGCCCCGCGTCGGCGGCCTGCCTCCTGGCCGGCGCATCCCTGCCGCTCGCCGGCCACGCACCTCTGCCTCTCGGTCCCGGTCCGCACCTGCACCCCGGCCACGCGCCTCTGCCTCCTAGTCCCACGACGGCCGCGCCACACACCGTGCCTCGCCCGCCGCGGCACGCAGCCTCCGTGCCCCGCCGCCTCCTGGCCTACGAGAGGTAAGAGGAGGGGAGATGTGAGAAAAAAATGCTAAGGAGATGAGAAAGAGAGAGAGATAGAACCGTAGGAGATGGGATCAAATATAACCATGTGCGTGGGGGTAACAGGAGGGAGGCGGGGGGGGGGGGGGGGCGGCGGGAGGGCATTAGTACCGGTGTTTTCTCTCGCCCGGTTCCAATGTGCTACATTTAGTACCGGGGCTTCTCTTCCCCCCAGTACTAATGTGGGTCACGAGGGGCGCATCGAGGTTCTCTCTTCCCACCTGGTACGAATGTTTACATTAGTACCGGGTGCCAAAATACCCGGTACTAATGTGAAAATGGACCGGGGACAAATGCATGTTTCCCTAGTAGTGATTTCTTAGAACTATGCTACTTGAAGATTTTATAAATCTTTTGTGTGGGAACATGTTATAAAGATAATGTTTAGCTTAGGTCAACCCATCAAAAATTATTATGCAATTCTTGCTTTCAAAATGAGATTTCACATAAGATTTAATTTCGTGTATATCATGCCCATCCTCATTTCAAGTAAAATTTGTAACATATTTGTAGAATTCATAGGACCAATGAAAATGTAACATGCATAATTATGATGTTCAATGTTTATAGTAGACAAGGTCAACGCTTAGAGACGTAAAGCAACCACAGTATAGCCCTATTTGGTAGGGGTGCCGTTATAGAAAAATTTTGGATCATTTGGAGCTTGATATTGGTAGCTCGAAAAAAAAAGAATTAGAATGGGGTACATCAGAAGCATTAGTGTCAATAACTTTATCCATAGTTTGGACTAAATGCAGAAATTCAAACAAATTAATTTAGTCTTCAAAATATAGATCCAACCTGAATCTAGTAGTTGGAGCTTTGCTAAACAGGCCAGCCCATATATTGCATTGTACTCCCTCTGGTTCAATATTAGAAGATGTTTAGGACAGCGACACGGTGACCAAAGCACAATTTTGAATTTTTTATAAAAATATTTATTGGAAAGTTATATATGTATATTTTTATTAAAGTAATTGTCAAGACAAATCTATTTCTATGAATTTCACATAAAGTTATTCATGATTTATATTCCCAATGTTTAACTCAAATCTTGTCCAAAATGATTTCTAATACTGAACTGGAGGGAGTACAATTTTTTTCTTCAGCCCTGCTGCCGCCCACATGCTTGACATGGTGGCGTTTCCTGCTTAACAACGATGAGGAGACCTCCTCGCTTTCTCCGTCCAGTAAGAATTGTGCCTACATGATTTATTTGAACCAAATTAGTGATTTTGCCACTTCATTTTATGTTGCTTCCTTCTTATTGCAAATCATTTAGAACTACCCTCTACGAAGATTATGGATATGGATATCATGTAAGTCTTCTCGCATTTTTGCCAACGTGCAATCTAGGCCAGATGCCTCAAAAACAATATGAGAAGACAAATTTTGATGATGCACAAATGGCCGTTTTGTGGTAGTTTAATCAGGTAGTGTTTCTTGGTATTGTAATCAGGTAGTTTAATTACTGTTTACGATCAGATGCAGGCAAATGGACATGATTTGTGAGTTGTATCTCGATTATTAAAGAGGTTTTTAGGTGCACAATACTACCCTATACTACCATTTCAAAAGGACTCGTATTAAATAAAAAAACCTATATGAAAGGATCCAACAATTTAGATTACTTGTATACTACTGGAATATTAAGCTGTAGTATGGATAGTATGCATAGGTAGGTATGATTGAAAATGTGCAAAATGACATTGTTGTAATATATCAAATCTTTTATATATAACTTATCTTCATTTCTTTTACTCTCGTATCGCCATTTGCAGATAACAGTACCTAAAAACCTCAAATAGGTCACGCAACATTTGTAACGGTCCCATAAGACCCGTTACATGGACCCCATTTGTAACGGTTGTTGTTTGGCGCCCGTTACCGATAAGCGTGGCAGGCTCGACCCCGACCTCACCACCACAACGCCCGTTATCAATGCAGACTTCTGGTAACGAGCTTCATAAATGCTTGTTACATGTATTCTTTGTAACGGACGTTAAATTGCGTCCGTTACAAAAATTCCACCTATCGGTAATGGTCCTTAAAGTCCATTACCAATCACTTTCATATTGGATACGCGTGTTTGTTAAGACGCATCTCCTTTGATAGCGACCCAATTGGAGACGCTTGTTTGGAGCCAGTGTCTCCTTTGTTTTCTCACATCAAAGACGCGTTGTTATTACATGTCTTTGTCTTCGCATTCCGACAACTACACTCGCTCTCTCTCCTCAGAAGACAACTACACTCACTCTCTCTCCTCAGAAGGCCCCGCTGGCCTGCCCGTTCGCTGCCGCCAGCTAACAGCGTTGCCCGTGTTCTGTCCCCTTAGAAAGCTAGTGCTGCAGCATGCCGGCCGGCTGCTTGCGCGACGGCGAAAGGGGCCAGCGAACACCGTTGCCGTCCTCCAAAGCAGATGCCTCCTCCCTCTCAGGCTCGGCGTCGTCCTCCGTGCCATCGCCGCGGCCACGACGCCTCCTCCTCCTCGGGCACGCTCGCCTCGTAGACAGTCTTCATCAAAGTGGAAATTGCCCCCTTCACAGCGGCTGTCCTAATCCTCTTATCAGTTTTTTGTGATGAATTATTCTCATTTGATGTATGGAAATTGTAAATGGTGGATGCTGCTTGGGATTGGATGTACAGACAACCCCAAGAAGATTAGGACAATTTCTTAAGCGAGGTCAATGGTTTTCTAGATCAAGCAAAGACAGATATGAGAAATCGTGGTGTTCAGGCAATGCTTTGCCCCTGTATAGATTGTCTCAACCAGAAGAAATTCGGACAATGGGAAACATTTTTCATCATTTGGTCACACGTGGTTTCACAAAAAAATTACACGTGTTGGAATAAACATGGTGAGGAAAGAATTAATGAACTCGAAGCAGGATGCCTAAATGAAGGTGAAGTGCGACACCATGCTACCAGCCTTAATGAAGGGGCAATGAGATGCCATGATGAAGACATTCATGAAGGTGGAGTTTTTCAGGAAAATGAACCATTCCCACCCATTGTGATGAGGTGAGGATATCACTAATCAAAAAGTTGCAGGCTTCGATGATGGTGAGGTGTTGCAACGTGTGCATAATGTTGATCAAATGGTGCGGGATATTGAGTTTCAACGAGTGTACACACCTTCTGAATTAGCGAGGCTGAAGCAGTTATCCTGATTGCCAGAAGTACTCTCGCCTTTCAAGTGATCTAAAACTTCAGTAGCTTAAGGCAGATCATGGTTGGAGCAACAAAAGTTTCAAACATCTATTGGATGTGCTTAGAGACATGCTACTTGAGGGAAAACGAATAGTTGAGTCTGTCTATGAGGCAAAGAAGATAATCTGTCTTCTGGGGATAGAGGTTGAAAAAATCCATGCATGCAAGAACAGTTGTGTATTGTTCGTTGGAGATTATGCAGACCTTAACAAGTGCCCCAAGTGTGGGTGCGATCAGTACAAAAGGAAAAAAGGATGGTGAAGATGATAATAATATTGATGAAGAGAACGAGCTCGTGGAGATCAGAGGCAAGAAGAAGAAGAAGAAGGCTAATAGAGGGGCTCCTGTGAGGGTTGCATGGTATTTTTGCATCATTCCTCGGCTGAGAAGATGGTTCACCACACGAAAGGTGGCCCAACTCTTGCGTTGGCATAATAAAGGTCGAAAGAAGGAAAATGGCAAGCTTAGGCACCCCACAGATGCAGCACAATGGGGTAACATTGGTTCCCACTTTGGGTGGTTTGTTGGTGAATGCAGGAACGTTCGGTTCTCTATGAGCACAGATGACGTGAACCCATTCGGTAGCCAGAGGTCAACACATAGCACCTGACCTATCATGCTGTCATTGTACAACCTTCCACCCTGGATATGCAAGAAACAGAAATACATGATGCTGACAATATTGGTCTCTGAACCAAAGCAACCTGGCGACTGTATTGATGTCTACTTGAGGCCACTAGTTGATGACTAGAAAACACTTTGGAAGCCTGGTGTGAAGGAGGTTTGCGATGAGTTCAGGCGTGAGGAGTTCACATTGCACACCATGTTGTTCACCACCATTGCACAACCCAGCTCATCGCAACCTCAATGGCCAGACTAAAAGGAAAGGGGCAACTTGCCCACACTGCTTGGAAGAAACTTGCTCATTGTGGCTAAGAAATTCAAAGACATTCGTATTTATGGGGCACCGTCGTTTCCTCAGCAAGAAACATGCATACCGGGCCATGGATTGTCAATTTAATGGGCAGAAGGAGAATCGAGAGGTGCCAGTGCATGTGACTGGAGATCTGGTCCTCTTGCAAGTCGAGGGCATCAAAACTATTGAGGAGTTATTACCCAAACTGGCTAAAAAAACCCTTGGCAAGGTAGAATGTGGAACAAGAAATCAATTCTTTCGGAAGAGTATTGAGAGCTGTTGGATGTGTGTCATTCGATTGACAACATGCATATTAAGAAGAATGTGTGTGAAGCTATTTGTGGAACATTGCTACAACAGAAGTTCAAAGGAAAAGATAATAAAAATGCAAGGGAGGACCTTAAAGATCTGGGCATTAGGCCGGAGCTCTATGCAGAGGAAATAGACACGGGGACGGACCTTCCCATTACTGCAACCACCTTATCAAAGACAGAGAGAAAAGAATTTTGTGATTTTTTGCATGGTTTGAAAGTACCTTCAGGCTACTCATCAAACTTCAAGAGGCTAGTGTCGGTGAAGAACATGAAAATGAATTTCAACTTGATGAAATCTCATGATTGCCATGTGTTGATGACAACTCTTCTTCCTGTTGCACTTAGAGGTCTCAAGACAGAACTGGTTCGCGACGCGGTCACAAGCTTGTGTTTATTCTTCAATGAAATAGAACAGAAGGTGGTTGATGAGGAAAAAGTATTCTACTTAGAGAGGAGGCATTTCGAGACCCTATGCCTGCTTGAAGCTACCTTCCCATCATCATTTTTTAATCACATATTGCATCTAACAGCACACCTCGCGAGGGAGATCTGGTACCTTGGCCCATCTTACCTTCATCAGATGTTTCCATATGAGTGGTTCTTTGGATTCCTGAAATCATTGGTACATAACTGGTTATTTCCACAAGGAGCCATTATTCGTGGCTATGAGACCATCGAAGCAGTGGAGTGGGCCATGGGTTATATGGACCCCCAAAACCCCATTGGTGTGCCTCGTTTACAGCATGAAGGTAGGCTTTCAGGTGTTGGGACCCTAGGGAAAAAGTCACTCACTCCGGAACCAGATGCCTTCAAAAAGGTTCATTTCACCGTGATACAACAGATGCACCTAATTACACTATTTGCAAATGAGCACAAGCGACAACTGCGTGAAGAAAACCATGACTGTGGTCAGGCTTGGCTTGCAAAAATGCACTTGCAAGGTTTCAGCAGGTGGCTCCGAGATTATGTACAGACATGCAGTGTTGCTGTAATAACCAACGAGATAAGGAATCTAGCATCAGGGCCATTATTCACTGTTACAAAATACCAAGCAATGGATATCAATGGATACACGTTCTATACCATGGCCCAGGATGACAAGAGCGTCTATCAAAATAGTGGTGTGCGTGTACGAGTCGTCGTCGTAGACAGTGATGATGATGACATGCAGACAGAGACATATATATTATGGTCAAATAGAGGAGATATGGGAGCTTGATTATGTGAGGACTTGTGTGGTTTGAGGACTGGTGGATGGTCGCTTCCTGGTGTGATGAGTGATTGACAATGTTGTGTGGACTTACTCTTGGCTAAGTATTGCAAGTGCAGGTTGCAGCTTGATTGGTGTTGGTGCAGGTGAAGAACAAGCGCGAAAGGTCTATGCTGGTGGGCCTCCAAGTGTGGAGCATACAAGTAGGCTTGGTTCGAGGGACCCGGTGGCCAGCGGGATCAAGTGTGGGACGCATGGTGGCAAGAACAACAAAACGAAGTCGTGGACGGTTTCTTAGTTGAGCCCCAAAACCAAGGTCAAGCCGGGACGATGTGGGGGGCAAGTCATGAGTGGAGATTGGCAGGAGGTCACACCAAGTCCGTGGGGTTTCCAATGGTTCACCACAAAACCACTGGGTTACTTGGCTGAGCCACAAAGCCAAGACCGAAGACTCGGCGTGGCTGTCATGCGAAAACCTGTCTGGCCGGTTTGGAGTCGCAGATCGTCGGGAAGCTTTGAAGTGGAGGACACGCGGCATGATCGCAAGAGTTGAGTTGGTGCTACGCAGGCTTGCGGTGGATGCGCATCCGTCCGATGGTGCTACGACGATAAATTCCCAAAGTGCCCTTGGTTGGCATGTATCTTCTTTTATGTAATAGGGGTAATTTCATCTTTTGGTTGCCTCCATATAAACTTAGAGGAGAGAGCATGGCAGCCACCTCTTGGAACCCTAGTTCATTTGCTTCCTAGTTTTTCCCTTTTTCCTTAGGGTTTTCTATATGACTAGCTTGAGAGCTTCATGGTGAAATCTTTAGAGAGGGATGAATGTTGAGAAGGCAAGTTAGACCTTGTATGAATCTTTCATGGTATGTATAGAAGGTTTGGCGTGATTCTTCAAGTGTTCTTTGCACCTCTCCTGTTTTTCCTTTTTGGCTATTTTCGGAGCCTTTTCTTGTGATTTTCGTGGGAAGGTTTCGGAGGAGTTTCTTTGCGGGTTTTGTTGTAGGAATCACACATCAGGACGTGGTGCCTCTATTCTTGGTGATCTTGCCCCTCCAAATCTGTGGAAACACTTTTGATTTGGTGGTTTTCGGTGGAGTTCTATGAGAGGTGGTTTTGGAGGTTGACTTTTGATTCCTCTTGATTTGATGAGTTTTGGGGCTTGAGATTTTGACCAAAGGTAGCCCATGTGGTACCCCTGCTATCCCCAAAGTCTCACTTGAATCCGTGGAGCGAATTGGGAGATCGATTGATATGAAGGTTGAGTTTTTCCTGCGGGTGGTGTTCTTCCCAACTACCCAGGCAAAACCGGCCTGACCGGTTTCAGAAACCGGTCTGATCGGTTTGGTCACCAGTGGGTTTTCGAGAAGATTTTTGGGTGAGCAAGTCTTTTAGTGGTAGTGGCTTCACTTGTCCAAGTTTCGTTGTGGTTGGAGTTTGTTTGCTCAAGCTTGGTCTAGTTGGGCGTTTGGAGGTAATCTGGACAAAACCGGCCTGACCGGTTTCCTCTGGTGTGTGAGAGGTGGAGTCCTAGAGATCCGGTCTGACCGGTTTGGGAAACCGGCCTGACCGGTTTTACTCTAGCAGCAGGTGCTCGAATTGTTTTCCGCTACGTGTTTTCCAGTGTGGTTTGCTAGAGTCTTGCTCCTAGGTCCAGTAGCACTTCAGTTGCTGCGTGGATTTGGCAAGAGAAGTGCATAGAGGTCTCCAAGTAATCTTGGGTTCATAGGCCAAATTATTGAGTAAAATTTTATCGACTCCCATTCACTACCCCTCTCTGGTTCGCCTTTCCGGTCCTTCATTATGTAGGATTGAATATAGCCTTGTTTCAGTGTAGATGGTTCACCAATGGGAAGAGAGCTATGAGCAAGGAAAAATATGGTTTTGTTAGTGTAGATCTCCTGGTCTTTGGTTAAGGATGTTGAGCAAGTGTTTTATGTACCTGACCGTGCAAAGAAGAACTGGTCTGTGGTTCTGCCTGAGAAGAAAAGGATTGTTGGGGTTGAAAATGTTGTTGAGGAGGAGGAAAACAACCAGTTTGACGAACTTCCATCCTTTGACACTTCATACATGCCCCGACTCTTGGGAACTGACAAAACACCGTACTTGCGAAGCGACCATCGTGAAAAAATCCATATACAGAAATCAAAGAAAAACCAAGCCTGATTTCTGCTGAATCCTTTTTGAAATGCAGGACACAACGTGAAAAAGTGACTTTGGTAACGGGCATCACACCTGTTACCGATATAGCATTACAAATGACTCATCAAAGGTAACGGGCATATGTCCGTTACCAATAATCATCACCTGTAACGGGCATTAACATAATGCCTGTTACCTATGCCTGTTATCAGGTCACGGGCGTCATTGAGGCCCGTTACTGGTGACGGTTATTAGTAACAGTCATCATTGGGGGCCGTTACCAATGCCAGTCAAAGGTAACGGGCATTGTGGTAATGCCCGTTACCAATGTCAAATTAAAAAAACAAAAAGAATCAAAATACCTTTATACATATATGCATACACAAATATACAGTTACATACACTAGTTTACAACAATGAGCAAGGATGTTATACACTCATACACTCAGTACAGGGAACTAGTTTATAGCTCAAAGATAGAGGCACTGGTGAAATAATGGACTGACCAAGTTGTGCAACAATTGAATAGCCCTACAGGTAAGAAGAATGTTAAGGATACATGGTATATAGTAGAATGTAAAGTCACTTCCTTGACATATGATCTGGATAGTAAAAAGAGGAAACACAATATCATTAGCCAAAAAAGAAGTTGAGAATACAATAATTTGTTCAGCCTAGGTTCATTGGCAATTGAGACATAAAACCAATTTGAGATGTAATCAGCAAGCAAAAGGTGCACAAGTGGACACATAAATCATCATTGGCAAATGACATATATGCTCAGAAAAATCACATCATGAATGGCAAAGAATATATACTCAAATTCACCTAACAAATCATTGGCAATGGGCATATGCTTAGGACAATAAGTGTAACCAAAGTGAGGATAACAAAAGGAATCAAGAAAAACATTTCTTCTCCAATCTGCAAAAGGAGTATACCAAAGATAAGTCAAGAAGCCAGAGACATATTAGGTGCCAGCATATGAATACCTCAATCAAGCACAAATCACAGGACAAGTACCTTTCTTGACCTGCTAGTCCTCTTATGCTTCTAAGATCTGCCAGATGCCTCGCGGTCGCTTTCATAAGAGCTTGTGCTACAACAATGAGAATAAGATACTGATGAACACACCAAGATCAAGTTCTTACCCAACATAAGTTACCATACCGCAGAAGTTAAAATGTTATACAACTGCAGAGCAAACATAGCACATAGGCACTCACTTAACTACAAGATGCACCATTCAGCAATAAGCCTAACTAGCTCTTCAACTTCAAATGCTCAACAATAGGCAAATAATATAGTACCAGCATATTATCATCAATCAAACATGCAATAAATATGAAGGACCATAGGTACAGATCATGATTATCCAGAAAATTTCATCAGGAACATTCCGGGAAACATATTACTTTTTTTGAGCAAGGAGAAACATAATACTAGTAGATCAGAAGGAGACTTGAGCAAAGAACTCACTTGCTCCTCCAACTCTGACCTTGCGCTTCTTTGAACCACTTACATCTTTTGCACATGGATTGGCAGATGTCCCAATAGCTAGTAGCCTGGTACAATGTTGTGTTCTTGAGATTCATCTTGTGACACAGGTGCTACATGATCTGGTCTGCCTATAGAGGAGAAGTCAAATCAACATTTAACACTAGTTCTTGAGAAGGTTGCAACCATACTCTAACATTAGAAAAGGTATATCCTACTATGAATGCAAGAACAATGAAAGTATGGTTTGTAATAGAAGCAGGCTAGTAGAGAGAATAGACTACAATTATGCACACATCTAGCAGATTTGCATAAACAAAACACTTTGGCACATGAAACAGAGAAATTAGCTTACAAAAAAGAGCACCTAATGTCTTAATCAACAACCATAGCACAAATGGACAAGCTTCAGGATAGGCAAGCGAGAGAGGAAGGCATAAACTCACCTTGGTCGTGACCCAGCAGAACATTTGACAATTTATCACTTAATGTAGGTAATAAAAATTTGGCAATTTATCACTTAATGCAACTGGACTATAAGACTATAACCACATAGGAGCAACAAGAAGTCGTATCCTAAATGTGCACATATCAGAATCTAGATCAATAGGCAGATCTTGCACAAAGTAGTTCCATCTATGCAATTTCACTAACTACGCAAGACTAATATGTTACTTTTATAATGACTAACTACACAAATCGTCAATCTCCATAATCATTTTGGTAGGCAACTGATAGTGTAAACTTGTGTACAAATAAACACTACAAAAAAGCAATGCATCCCCAATTTTATTCCCCATCCGCAAGGCTCCCAGCCTCACGAATCCAAACCCTAAGCCCCAGCCCAACACGGTCTAACGGGAGCACATGGAGATAGGTTGGGAGCTAGCTAGGAGGCGGGCTTACATCGTGGTAGCCGTCGAAGTGAGTGCGGGTGTGGCTCTGAGCGTCGTCATCGAAGTAGTCGTCCAGCTCCTGGTGGCGCTGTTGCGACTGCTACTGGAGCTTGTCCTCGTCGACGACCTCACCTAGAGAAGAGATGTGAGGGGGCGAGGCAGATCTGGAGAAGAGGAGCGTATGTGAGGGACCTCTGTTCTTCTTACCGTCATCGGCGACGGCGGACGGTGACTAGAGTCAGCGGCAAATGAGAGCGAGGCGGCGGGGATGGGAGGAGGCGGGCCCACACCCCTCGGAGCTCGCGCTCATGTGCGGGGTCGGGAGGGACAGGGCGGCCATGAAGGACGAACATCTTCGATCTCTCCGATCTCCCCGGATACTCCACGCTAGCAAGAGCCCCGTAGGAGAATGGAAAGCTCTCGAAATGTAGAACGCGGTGGTGTGACATGCATAGCCTGATTCATTGATTTCGAGGTAGGATTTGAGAGAGGAAGAAGAGGATTAGTTCCTCTATTCTTTCTGTTCCAACGTGAGGAGAGAGAGGGGGGAGAAGTGAACGCCAGAGAAGGAAGGGGGGTGTGCGGGCGTGCGGACGTGGGAGAGTAGGGGATGCGGCGGACGTGAGGGCTCAGAAAACTGCATCTAATCAAAAGTTCAGGTCCAAATCCTTGTATCAGTAACGGGCCAAGTTTTGTCCGTTACACTAGAGTTTATTGGTAAATGGCCATAAATAATGCCTGTTACCTATAAGATCCTATACCATTTCTCAACATTGAAAAATTCAATTGGTAACGGGCATTGTTTGTGGTGCGTTACTAGAAATTTATTAGTAACGAGTACTGTTTGCCCGTTACAAATGTCGCGTGACCTATTTGAGGTTTTCACGTAGTGGGATGTCTATTGGTGGAAATCGAATCCTTTTTGTAATATAGGATGTGTATTGGTGGAATTTGAATCCTTTTTGTAATATAGGATGTGGTGAAATATGAATCCTTTTTGTAATATATGATGTCTATATATTCTGCCTAAGATAATGTATTTATTCTGTTTATATTTTGCTTCAGTTCATTAAGTGTGCTGCAGGCTGCTGACATTATCATCAGTAACGGGTGTTAATACAAAGGAGACGCAGATTAGCCAGCCCGTGTCTCCTTTGTTATGGGCAAAATATAGGTAAATCATACAAAAAATTCGACTGCACACAGATAATCACACAAGTAGATAATGTTGTGTGACTACATTCTTAAGGAGACCCTCGACCGAAAGGGGAACTTCTATAATGGTACACAGTGAGTTCATTATAGCCAGAAACTTGAAACTTGCTGCATTCAGGCTTGTTTAGTCAGGGTGTTGTTGCCTAAGAAACCTGCTTGGCTGGGGTCAGATGTTGTTTCCTAGTTCAGGCAATTTTCTCATGACTCCATCCAAACAAACGCTGTTGTGATCTTGTTTGTCTATATATGTGATTTTGCCAGTCTATATATGTGATCTTACTTGTCTATATATGTGTGATGAGAATGTGTTTGTGATGTCTCCTTACTGTGGTGGCTGCCAAATCATGGCTGGTTCAGGATGCAGCCCCTGATCTGGTGTGGCTTCCAAATCCTGGTTGGTTCCAGAATGCAGCCAGCAAACAGACATGTTACTGTAGGGGTGGCCTACATATCGGTAACGCGCGTTAATTAAAACACGTTAAAAAAACTGATCAGTGACTAACGGGCTTCATTTGGAACACCTGTTACAAGTATGCCAACAATGTAACGAGCTGCATAAAGGGCCATTACCAATACTAACCGGTGGGCCCCAAAATTTGACGCTTTTGTTGAGACAAAGGAGACGCAGGTTCACAATACGTGTCTCCTTTAGTCCAGATAGAGGAGACACGCGCTCACAGCAAGCGTCTCCTTTCGTCGAGATAGAGGAGACGCGCATACACAAGACACATCTCCTTTAGTCGAGACAGATGAGACGCATGCTCACAGCAATCGTCTCCTTTCGTCGAGACAGAGGAGACATGTGTACACAAGACGCATCTCCTTTCGTCGAGACAGAGGAGACGCGTGTACACAAGACTCGTCTCCTTTTGTCGAGATAGAGGAGACGCATGTACACAAGACGTGTCTCCGATGTTGAATTCATGTAACGGGCTCGGTGTGTGTGCCTGTTACCAAAGGCCCCTGTGGGCCCAGAGAAACAACCATTTCACGTGACCAGTAACTAGTAGTGGTAACGGTCTTTGTTGGATGACCGTTACAAATATGTGTTATCAGTAACGGACATCTGCCCGTTACCTTTGTGCACTCATTTCTAACGCTTGATCGGTAACAGACGTCTTGCCTGTTACTAAAGGTCATCTATGCCCGTTACCAATGTGAGTTTTTCACGTAGTGTAATACACATGTGCTAATTTACCCATGGTAAAAAAAACTGGTTATATTCCATACAACCCATACCTGCATTTTAAGTGTGCACAACATTTTTATTTTTTAGAAAATAAGTATATATATATTTTAGTGTATTTGACATGAGTTCATGCAGTGTGCGGTGACTGTAGGATAAAATGCAGCAGTAACTAATAGTATTATGATATAGAGGTGGCTGCAAGCCTGCAACACATATATAAAGCATCTGAATGGGTTGTGCTGCATTTTGTTGGGTGGATGGATGCCTTTAGCTGCGTACAGACGCGTGCAGGTAGCCTTTTTCAGTACGAGGTAGTGATGTGTTTAGATTTGTTGGACTTGGCTGTTTGTCGGTTTGCAGTGCGTTTTTCAAGGTTGAACGCCCATACCGATCTAGCCAGCCGATCATAGGTGTCGTCAGGGGCGGACCTCCAACTAGGGCCGACCAGACCGAGGCTCTAGTCGTGGCTCATGAAAACCCACATACCCTGTATAGTTTCTGGCCCAGAAAATTATCCTCGCAGGCCCAACAGGCCATGCCAGGCCAGGCCAGCAGCAGTCCGCCCGCCGCCCGCGCCGCTACTGCTCCTCCCCGAGGCCGCGACGGGCGGCAGCGGCACGATGCGACTGCTCCTCCAGTCCTCCGACTCCTCCCCGAGGTCGCGACGGCGTTACTACTCCTCCTTGAGGTTGCGACTGCAGAGATCCTGCTTCCCGCCGCGCGACCGCGGCCCGTGGGGATCCTGCTTCCCGCGCGCCGTAGAGATCCTGCTTGGCCCGCGGGGATCCTGCTTCCCGCCGCCGCAGAACTGCGTTGCCGGCGACGGCGCCGGGCACCGGGCGCCAGGCGCCCCCTGCGGCTGTGGCCTGCCTCTGTGCGGCTCTGCCTGCCCGGCTGCAGGTATCCATCTCAATCTTCTCCAATCTCCGGTTCTCCCTAATCATATATGATTTCTAAGTGTCGTTCTCATTATTTGATTTCTTAACATTGCCACTTTAAGTGTCAATCACGTCAATGCTTCCTGTAAGAGAAAAGATCAATTGTCCCAACGCCATCATGAGTCATGACAACATTGTTAATCAATTGGATAGTGACAAAATTTTAAGTGGAAGAGGGAAAATCAAGAAACTTACCCTGTAATCCATATTGTTCCCACCTATTGTATCGCATTAATAAGCTATTATTAGTTTCTTTGCTAATTTGGATTCTTTACTGTACATTTTGCTATTATTTTATATCATGTCATATATACGGTTATTTTGGGGGCTGAATTTTGACTCTAGTCATGAGCCAAAGCTGGCTCCGCCACAGCGTGTCGCATGGATTTTCAAACAAAGCTGTCGCGTTCCAACAATTCCTTATATCATGGATTTCAAACAAAGCTGTCGCGTTTTCAAACAAAGCTGTCGCATGGATTATATCATGGATTTTTGTGTATTTTTGTTATAAATATTACCATATGCTCCCTACATTTCAAAATATAAGATCTAATAGAATTAAAAAAAACAGAATGTTAAGAAAAATTGAACAACAATTAGTCAAACTATACACTTGCTTATTCTAGCTACAATTGTGTTCCTTCGGAGGGAGTATATAAAAGTATCTTTGAATAACTTGGTTCCATATCAATTGACAGTAAATAAACCATAAGGACTACTAATAATGGTCAAAGTATATTTTGAAAGATTTTCTCATATCCTACTACGCCTTATTAAAATAAATCGTTTGGTACCATTTTCATGTGCTTAGCATCAACATTCCTCAACAATAGCAAAAGTGTAGAAATCCTGACTTCATGAGAATCATCGTATAGCCGAAGGAGTACATACCTGTCTTCATGAACATGGCATCTTTCTCATCTCCTACATAGCATTTTGATTACAGGGCAATCGCTTGTGAGATCGATTAGAGAAAAATGTGCATTTTTTTGTACAACGCGCTATGTATTTATTGCAGGCACGTAATTGTGCTTCGTCCTTCAGATGTCGGCAAAAGCTGATCATGCATTTTTGACGATGCCATCGTTTTGATGATTACTCTCGGGCATACTTTGCTGGCCGGCCAGCATATTTTTTTTTGGAACATACCATATTTATTCATATATTAGGGTAATTGGTACAAACTCCATCAGGAAGGAGAAGATAACAACCGAACATGATGTCCTTAGAGTTTGTGACAAAAGTTGCAGCAGCCGGACTTACCAAATGGGTCGCAATCATGGAAAAGTCTATTCTAAAACCCTCAACTATCATCGGTGTACGATTTACAACCCCCTACCGAAACATCAGATGTTAGCACCCCATCAACTATCGAAACCCTCTGATTTACCCCCTTGATGGTTTCGGCGGTGGTTTTCGCATATGTGGCGCCACGTCACCAAACTTAATTGCCAACCGACTCAGTGGGACCCAAATGTCATACTTATCCCCTTCTTCTACCTCTCATTTTTCTCGATGTTGCCCTGCTACACCACCGGCAACACTTCCACTCCCCATGCTGGCCATTGATTATCTCCATTGTGCGCCCCAGCACCAGCTGTACTTCGCTAGCACTCTCCATCTCTCAAGACAAGCAACCATCGAGAGGCGCGGCGGCGGCGGCGGCGGCCTAGAAGAAGTGCGACTCCTCATTGCCGTCATAGCAGGTGTCCACCGGTGACCAGAGGTTGATGATGACAACAACCTTCTCCAGTATGCCAGTGGTTTTACCCCTCCTCCTCACGCCGGCGGTTGTGCTCGAGTTCCGGGCGATCACCCACGCCAAGCTCCCGGCGGGGCGAGGCTGGGGGTAGCAAGGAGAAGGAGTCCGAGCTCCATGAGACGGTGACACAGAAGGGGTGGGGATTAGCCAACCAAGCCAAACTCACGAGGCTGGTGGGGCCGCGTCGTGGAATCCACCTGCCATGGCATCAAATTGGGGTAGCTGCGGCCATGGCCTTGTTGGAGTGCGTAGTCGCACTCACTCCTTCGAAGGAGACCGCCCGTGGCCCCTTGCCCGGCATTGCTCCCCCGCGGCCACATGCGGGCAGAGCTCGCACGTTGCCCCATGAACCGAGCCTCGACTCGCCTGGTGGAGGTCCGCCATGGCCACGTGAGGCGGACCTCACCCTTTGCCATGTGGGCACGGCTGCCGGTGTGAGGAGGACGGGTGCGGCCACCAGCGTCGGAGAGGAGAGCTTCTACGTGGGGCGGTGGGGGAGGCAAGGAATAGGATGGGGGTGCGGATGTCGACGGGTCTGACTCGGACCCACTCCACGTCAGATTAGCTAATGTGGCACCATGTATACAAAAACCGGTCACAAAACCACCGAGAGGTGTTAAATTGACGGTTTCAATAGTTAGTGGTTCTCAAATATCTGGTTTTGAAGATGAGGTGCCCAGACCACTTCGATAGTTCAGGCTTATAGAATAGACTTTTTTCGCAATCACACATAGGCTTACATGTGGCCCACACGGTCAATACCTGATGTTGGGCCGTGGCAGAACAAAAGAATTTTTTATATATATTTTTCATGATTTTTCAAAACCAAATGTCAGAAAAAGATATTTTCAAAAGTATACCACCACCGCCCTTTCAAATGGCGGTTGGAGCTCAAGACCGGTAGTTCGGCGCCTAGGCTGGCGGTTGGTTGGCAGGCCACGACTGTCGTTCCCAATGGCAGCTGAGGAGGTTCCAACCGCCATTACCAACCGTTGTTTCAAACGGTGACCAAATCTTTTTTAGGTTTTATAGATTTTTTATGCATTTGACCTTTTTCAATTAAAAAATATGTGTACTAGTAAACTCTCAGTGAAAAAAAGATAATACGAATATGAATATCAATAGGACAGAAGTAGTTTATACACAGATAAAATAGTTTTCAACAAATAAAACTAAATACGGTTGTGCTTTGATGGTCACGGTGGCACCCTCGCTGCCTTCCTGGCTGCCTGCTATGCTGCCTTCTTGTGGAGGCTGGGATATGTGAGGGGGTCTGGTGGTCGTTGGCGGCGTCGTGCTACATCCGGATGGGGGGCTGTGTCACTGAACTTTCTCCCGATCCAGACGCCACAAATGTCAGTGCCCCTCCTAACACCCCCGCTGTCGATCTCGCCGTCGTTGTGGCCTGCTGCGCAGCCTGTGCCTGCTCCTCCTGCGTCAGCTAGGTCCAAGACGGTGCCCCTCCTAACTACATATGTCCAATCTCCTTCGGGTTCTGCTCCGTGTTCTGCTCCGGCCCCAGGTCGTCTGCGAAGAAGTCATCAAATGAGCACGTCAAGTGGTCTCCTTCGGATTCAGGTGTGGCGCCACTAGTGTAAACTGCACTAAATAGAATTTGGTAAGCACATTTTGTTTCAAGAGCGTATCGGTTTGGAGATAGAATGGGGGTTGTCACCTAAGTTGGGCTGCTGAACAACAGGTGTCCGAAAAGGCTGCTGGAAAACAGATGTCGGAGTATGTGTCAGTGAAGGGCCTGCCCAAGATGAAGGTCCTGGTGCCAATGATATCGGTGGTCTCCCTATAAGATTAGATGTCACACATCACCACATAACAACACAGCATGTCGTGCAAACTAGAATGAACGGAAGAAGATGTACCTACGGTGTAGAAACCAGACAGCGTGGCATGTACATGGTCGTTGGAGCAGACAGAGTGACAGTGTACAGTGGCCGTGTGGAGGACGATGGCGCCTAGTACGAATGAGCAGTAGAGGCGGAGCTGCTGCAGGACGAGGGGTTGGGTATGGCCATGATTACTTACTTGCTTCGAAGGTCTCTCGGCGCTTAACTCCGCTACAACTGCTGGGACGACTGGCTTCATGTTCTTGAAGATTCTCTCCAATCATTCCATTACCACGTCGTTGCTGATTTCTTTAGATGAAAACCTCGAGTAATCATCAACGCTAGTGTACTGGTACCTGAGATGTTCCCTCTTCATCAGCGGTTGCACGCATCGCTTCATGAAGCATAAGGCTACCCTTTCAGTTGTTAGGCATTTCTCTTTCATATCTGATATTTGGTTCAGTAGCTCCAGCACCTGAATACACTCTTGCATAGTGTGCTCGTCATTCCACTGTGCATGGTATTCATGTGCATACATATTGGGTTTTGGCACTTGTGGGTGGTGGTTGCTCATATAGAACCACTTGTACTTCCAATCCTGGTTGGAGTCTATGATCTTTTAATCAAAGTACATGTTGCTCACCTTCTCCCGCATCTGGATTCCTGCTCCTCTGACTACATGGGGGCATCCCTATTCGGATGCGGCTTCAGTTGGAAGAACTTCTGGAACAATGCCTAGTGGGGCCTGATACCCAAGAAGGCTTGACAAAAATGGATGAAGATCAAAGTGTGGAATATACCGTTCGGATTCAAGTGAACGTGCTCGACCATGTAAAACTCAAGCGTCCGAAGCCGGCAGCGCCAATCCTCGCTCACAGAAGTGAGTGAACATGGCAATTTCATCCGGGTTCTTCTCCAACGGCTAGGCATCCCCGGCAACAGTGTTCCACCTAGAGAGGGCTTGCTCTCATACTAGACCTAAATTTACTAGCGCATGAATCTCTTCGGTCTTCGACTTCACTTTCTTACAGGCACAGGCCTGAATCGGAGGCGTCGTGTGGTCTGTCTTCCAATAGATTGGCAATGGCAGTTGGGGGATTATTTATTTCCCCCCTACCGGATCTCCTCTTGTTTTTCATTTGCTACTTAGATGCCCTGCTCTTCATCCTCTTTGTCATGAGGGTCTTCACTCGCATTCGCTCAGGGGCTACGGGAGTGGTGGATGACGGCGGCACGGTCGCTCTTGTAGGCGGCGATAGTGGCAGATGGTGGCGGCAGATCTATTCACGTCTGGATTTCAAGCGTTAGGGGCAAATGGGAAAACCCTAAGGCTCCGTTTGGATGTTGATATTGCAAGCCTTGACATTGAATTGGCTTCAATGCCAAATCAGAGTGATTTTTGTAATGAGTTACAATACCAAATCTATAGTTTGGATGTAGCTGAAATTGTTAGTTGGAATCCAAGGAGCTGACAAAATCCAATTCTTGTTTGGAGTGTCCATACCTTGGCATTGAGAACTACATCTCCTACTCCTCTGCAGACAGCACCCCGCCATGCTGACGGCGGACCTTGCTGGGAGCTCATCTGTGCCGCCCCATGCCTGGCTGGAGAAGGTAGTGCCTCCGGGCCGGAGCTCCCTAGCGCACGCCTCCGGACAGGAGCTTGCCCGCCTCCAGGACGGAGCTTGCCCATGCACGCCCACCTCCGGGCCGGAGCTACCCAGTGCGAACCTCCAGACTGGAGCTCGCTCGTGCGCGCTCACTTCTGGGCCGGACCTCTCCCTCACGTGCCCACATCCGGACCAGTGTGCGCTCGCCACCAGACCGATGGAGATGGGGAAGGGGAGACAGGGCGCACCGCGGCCAAGCTCACCGGAGATGTGGAAGAGAGGTGGGGCGCGGCCAAATCACTGGAGATGGGGAAGAGGAGGTAGGGCACAGCCACCGTGGAGGGATGCCGCCGGAGTGGATGGGTCGGAGCCGCCGGGGAGAGACGCCGTCGGGAGTGGAAGGGAAGGGGAAGCCAGCGCGGCGGACTGGCGAGGAGCCGCGAGGCGCGGGGCAGATGGGGGATGCGAGGGGGAGCCAATGCCGATGAATACGGAGGTCAAGCGGTCCGAATTGAGGAAGGGGTGCGGCTGAAGGCTAATGCCGAGCTCGGTTTTGGAGGAGATTTCTAATTCCAATACCTAGCACATCCAAACGTCAGGTATTGAAGATAGTAAATTCCAATACCAAATTCCAACCTTCAATTCAGACATCCAAACGCAGCCTATGGGGTCACCTCCCCATTATTTATAACTGCACTACGACTCCACGGTGTGATTACTTTTTCAACTTCGACACAGAATCTCCGGATCTCGAGGGCTCGACTACAAATTTTGATTTGGAAGGATTTTTTAGTTACAGTTCACTACACTTCGGCCACATTCTACAATCAGTCGACCCTTCAATTCGTGAAACTACTCGACTTGCTCGGGGACTATGTGCTACGTGTCCTTCGGTTCAGAATTTTTCTTCGGATTTTTCAGGTTAAGATTGGCAGGGTCTACATATTGACCCTCAACCTGATTCTTGGATTCTCTTAATTGCACGACCATACGTGTCACACCCTGAAATTTCCAAATTTCAGGATGTGAATACGAAGATAAATTTAACAATGATTTCTCTTAATTGTTAAACTTTTCCCCGACATTTAATTCTTTACAGGGAATATAGTATAAAAAAACATTATTTGTTTTTCTTATTTAAATAAATGGTCTGATGTTTGTTGCATACATGTTGGTGCATTATTATTTATTGGTTGACTTCAAATTTGTATTCGAATTCATTGTTTGATCTCTCTTTGAAAATGCAAAACCTTTTTCTTTCTCCCTCTCCTTTCCTTTCTCCTTCTTTTGGTCCAGC
Organism: Cenchrus fungigraminus; assembly: GCA_036936925.1. Classification (NCBI taxonomy): domain Eukaryota; kingdom Viridiplantae; phylum Streptophyta; class Magnoliopsida; order Poales; family Poaceae; genus Cenchrus; species Cenchrus fungigraminus. Next base: position 94,804,606 of record CM072774.1, on the reverse strand, counting down.
ACAGCTTCAGCCCAGCTCACAGCTGGAGCTGCCGTGCAGCCCAGCCGGCCATCTGGTCCATCTACGGCCTAGCTCCGTGTGCCGCCCTTCCTTCGCCGGCAGCCGCTGACATGCGGGGCCCTACCTGTCATCTCCCTCCTCCAGTCGTACCCGAGCCGGACTTGGAGTCCAACCCCGCGCCACGCGTCGCTCCTTCCTTGGCCCCCAAGCTAAGGCACGCGCTCCCTCGGCTCTATATAAGGTCGCTGCCTCGCGCCCACGCCTAACCCCAAACACTTGCCGCCTCTGCAAGCTCTAGCGCCACCGCAACCCTAGTTTGCGCTACCGCCTTTGATCTGCACTGTGGCCGCCCTTCTGTCGACGAGGGTCACCTAGACTTTTGCGTGGAGGTGAGGAAGCTGCCTGTGCCGTCCCCGTGTACTCCCGTGTCGCGTTCCACTAGCAGAAGGTCGTCGGAGTCCCGCTCGCCGCCACCGAGCCACATTGTCATGTTGCGCCTCACTGTCGCCGCCTGAGGAGCCACCTCGGTGCCCTAGATCGGTTCGCCGAGACCCCCACTTCGCCTTGGACCAAACGACGTCACCATCCGAGCCCGTCGAGTGAGCCACGCTCGTCTCCGGCGAGAGCGCCGCCTGACGCCACCGTGCGCCGCTTCTCCGTCGTCGCCCGCGCATCCCCAGCTAGCCGCTATCGTCCGATCTTGAGCGAGCGGTCCAAATCGCATCTGAGTCGAGTCATCTCGCGCCGCATACCGGTCAACCTAGCTGAGTTGCCACAGTTTTTCTAAAGGGCCCCTCTAATTTTTTGTTTTATGATTATATCCATATGCAGTTCAAAAGTAATTAGATCTAAGTCCTCTTCTTTGCATTATTATGGACCCTGAGTTTTCAGGTTTTAGCGCTCGAGGTCCAGCCTTTAAGTTTTGCATCGTAGACCTTCTGTTTTTATATGTAATGAGGTTTTAGCCCTCGGTCTCTTGCTGTTAGGCCCCTGTAGGCTTAGTTTTCCTCGCGAATAAGCCCCTAAACCTTGTTTAGTTCATATATTTTTCGTTATAGGTCTGTTTTTAGTGTTCTTTATGTCCACACGATCGTTTTGATGTGTAGATTAGTTTTGTCTCTCTTTTGCTATGTTAATACTGTCTAGTGATTCTTTCTTATTTTATTTCATTGTGTGCTTGTATGTATCGATGTGTGATGCATAGAGTACGAGCAGTTTGAGGGATTTCCTGAGGGTGAAGGTTTTGAAGACTCTGAGCAGTTTCCGGATTTTGTGGAAGGCAAGTCTCCTTGATGGATACCCACTTTATCTATTATAATGGGCATTTAATTCACAGTATTTACTTATTTCTTTGCATTAAACATGATTGGGTCCTGTATAAGGTGTGACTAGTTTGATTTTACCCTATACCTTGATCAACCTAGCTTTACATTATGTTGGGTAGTTCTTGCTTAGTGCTTAACAAGGTTATGGTGGTTTTAATGAAACAAATGTTAAATTTGATTTACTTATGCTATACCTTCATTAATACAAGACCATAACTGTTAATCAGAATATGGAGAACCACCTAGGAAAATAGTGCTACCACAAGACATATGGCTCTGTCTTGACCAATTAATTAGAAGCTTTCGGGTGTGATATGTTTTACCTGAAAGGGGTTGGGGGACGACGGTAGATGGTGTATAGCCCGGCCCTCAGGCTGATCTGCTCTATGGTAGCTTCGCGGTTTCAAAGAGGTTTATGTGCTGCACTTATCATGTTACCTATCGAGCAGTCCCCTCTAGGGAATCTTTGTAAATGCCTCGTAGCGTCCCTATGCAATCACACCTAGGTAGTGTGGTATGATGCCTAGCTAGCATCGCATGGTTGGGTCTAAAGTTCTTCGGAACTTTTACGCGACTTGTGGGTAAAGATGAACAACCTCTGCAGAGTGCAAAACAAATTGATTAGCAGTGCTCACAGTCAAGAGCGGCCTGGACCCTCACATGATTAAATTATGGAAGTTGAACTTAACTTGATGCATTTATTTATTTGTCTATGATGATGCTTCTGTTAAATGTGGGTTTGGTATAAACTTATACTTGTTAGTAATTTAGTTGCTTAATAAAATTTGACCAACTAAAATGTTGACTTGCTTTAAACCTTCAGCCTTCCACTTATAAAGCCTTGCATGTTATTTGTTTTCTTTCCCTTGTTGAGTACGTCATGTGCTCATGCTTGTTATTTATTGCAACTACACAACCTGGATTGCTGTCAGACGGAAGATTTGAGGATATTCCTAGAGACTTTGACAAATTCTATGAGAGTGTGCTTCCAGCCGACTGCCTATGGAGACGTTCGTATACCGCTGATAGCACTCGCTTTTGTTTAGTTATTGAGACATTTGGTCATGTAATGAAGTTTAATACTCTCTTTCAATTTGACATTGTGTTTTGATATTCACTAAGTCATTACATGTGTGAAACTTTGATCCTGGCGCACATGTAATCTGTGCATCTGGTTTTGCCTTTATAACCGGGTGTGACAAAGTGGTAACAGAGTTGTGTTGACTTTAGGACATTAGCCTAGTTAGGAAATCGTTGAATTTAAGGATTATAATATCTTAGAAGTCATTCCCACTTCATGTTATGCTTTAATTCTTCTTTGACTAATATTCTTATCCTTGCTTCTACCCCATCCTTGATATTCTACTTGTTCTCTACCTTACTTTGGCTAATCTTTTCACTCTATACTTCCTTGTTCTAGCTTTAAGGAATCTTTAGCATCTGTTCTACGCTCTCTAATCTTTTCCTATCTTTTTCCTACCCGCATTTATAATTGTTCTCAATAATCTAATGACCCTATCATGTTCAAGCTAAAGATCTTCCTTAGGATCTAGGAGTTATTTAGGCTTTATACTTAAGCGCAGAGAGTTGGGAGATCTGAAAAGGAAGGCCGCCACTTTGGGACAGTCATGGAGCAGCACTCATCCCCCGCTTCACTCCACAGCAGAGAACAACACCTCATCTTGGAGGTTCGGGTGGTAATTTTGGGAAGAATCAGTTGCAGCATAATATTCAACTGTTCAAGCACCCCCATTCAACAGTTACAACAGCCCACTCTAGAGACCCCACGCCCCAATGACCAGCAGTCTGGCCCGAGAGCCCCTGCGGGAACCCTAGTGAGACCTAGTGTGCCCAACACACCTATTGGTAATACTTGCTTTAAGTGTGGAGAGGCTGGTCACTTTGCCAACAATTGCCTTAGAGGAGTGCCTAGAATACTCCAATGCAGAGTCAGCATATGAAGAGTGGAAACCAGACCCCACAAAGCTCCAAGGGATAGCAGAACTACACACGTGGCAGGTTGAACCACGTAAATGCAAAGACTGTGTTAGGTATGTTCTTTATCAACTTTGCCCCTACCTCAATTCTATCTAACTTTGGGGCCTCGCAATTCTCAAAATCTTTCTTAGTCCATCCAGATCTCGAGGACGAGATTCCTTTTAAGGGGGTATATTTGTCACACCCTGAAATTTCCAAATTTCAGGATGTGAATAGGAAGATAAATTTATCAACAATTTTCTCTTAATTGTTAAAATTTTCCCAACAATTAATTCTTTACAAGGAATATAGTACAGAAAAAACATTGTTTGTTTTTTCTTAATTAAATAAATGGTCTGATGTTTGTTGCATACATGCTGGTTCATTATTTTGGATTCGTTGAATTCAAATTTGTATTTGAATTCATTGTTTGATCTCTCTTTGAAAATGCAAAACGTTTTTCTTTCTCCCTCTCTTTTCCTTTCTCCTTCTTTTGGCCCAGCACAGCTTCAGGCCACCTCGCAGCCGCAGCTGCCGCGTAGCCCAGCTGGTCATCCGTCCCATCTGCAGCCCAGCTTCGTGCGCCGCCCTCCTCCGTCCGCAGCCGCTGACAGGCGGGCCCTGCCTATCATGTCTCTCCTCCAGTCGTACCTGAGTCGTCATTGGAGTTCGACTCCTACCCTGCGCCGCCCCACTCCTCCCTTGGCCTGCATGCCAAGGCACGTGCTCCCTCGGCTCTATATAAGGTCGCCAAAATGCGCCCGCGCCGCACCCCAAACACTAGCCGCCTCCGCAAGGTCCAGCGCCGCCGCAACCTTAGTTTGCACCGCTGCCTTTGATCTTCATCGTCGTCGCCCTTCCGTCGATGAGGAGATCGCCCGGAGTTTCGCGTGGAGGTGAGGAAGCCGCCCGAGCTGTGCCCGTGTGCTCCAGTGTGCTCTATGTTAGCTTCGCAGTTTGAGAGAGATTTATGCGCTGCACTGATCATGTAACCTAGCGAGCAGTCCACTCTAGGGAATCTTTATAAAGGCCTCATAGCGTCCCTATGCAATCACACCTAGGTAGTGTGGTATGATGCCTTGCTAGCATCGCATGGTTGTGTCTAAAGTTCTTCGGGACTTTTACGTGACTTGTGGGTAAAGATGAACAACCTCTGCAGAGTGCAAAACTAATCGATTAGCAGTGCTCACAGTCAAGAGCGGCCTGGACCCTCACACGATTAAATTATGGAAGTTGAACTTAACTTGATGCATTTATTTATTTGTCTATGATGATGCTTCTATTAAATGTGGGTTTGGTATAAACTTATACTTGTTAGTAATTTAGTTGCTTTATAAAATTTGACCAACTAAAATGTTGACTTGCTTTAAACCTTCAGCCTTCCACTTATAAAGCCTTGCATGTTATTTGTTTACTTTCCCTTGTTGAGTACGTCATGTGCTCATGCTTGTTATTTATTGCAACTACACAACCTAGATTGCTGCTCAGACGGAAGATTTGAGGATATTCCTAGAGACTTTGACAAATTCTATGAGAGCGTGCTTCCAGTCGACTGCCTGTGGAGACGTTCGTATACCGCTGATAGCACTCGCTTTTGTTCAGTTATTGAGACATTTGGTCATGTAATGAAGTTTAATACTCTCTTTCAATTTGACATTGTGTTTTGATATTCACTAAGTCATTACATGTGTGAAACTTTGATCCTGGCGCACATGTAATCTGTGCATCTGGTTTTGCCTTTATAACCGGGTGTGACAAAGTGGTAACAGAGTTGTGTTGACTTTAGGACGTTAGCCTAGTTAGGAAATGGTTGAATTTAAGGATTATAATATCTTAGAAGTCATTCCCACTTCATGTTATGCTTTAATTCTTCTTTGACTAATATTCTTATCCTTGCTTCTACCCCATCCTTGATATTCTACTTGTTCTCTACCTTACTTTGGCTAATCTTTTCACTCTATACTTCCTTGTTCTAGCTTTAAGGAATCTTTAGCATCTGTTCTACGCTCTCTAATCTTTTCCTATCTTTTTCCTACCCGCATTTATAATTGTTCTCAGTAATCTAATGACCCTATCATGTTCAAGCCAAAGATCTTCCTTAGGATCTAGGAGTTATTTAGGCTTTATACTTAAGCGCAGAGAGTTGGGAGATCTGAAAAGGAAGGCCGCCACTTTGGGACAGTCATGGAGCAGCACTCATCCCCCGCTTCACTCCACAGCAGAGAACAACACCTCATCTTGGAGGTTCGGGTGTTAATTTTGGGAAGAATCAGTTGCAGCATAATATTCAACTGTTCAAGCACCCCCATTCAACAGTTACAACAGTCCACTCTAGAGACCCCATGCCCCAATGACCAGCAGTCTGGCCCGAGAGCCCCTGCGGGAACCCTAGTGAGACCTAGTGTGCCCAACACACCTATTGGTAATACTTGCTTTAAGTGTGGAGAGGCTGGTCACTTTGCCAACAATTGCCTTAGAGGAGTGCCTAGAATACTCCAATGCAGAGTCAGCATATGAAGAGTGGAAACCAGACCCCACAAAGCTCCAAGGGATAGCAGAACTACACACGTGGCATGTTGAACCACGTAAATGCAAAGACTGTGTTAGGTATGTTCTTTATCAACTTTGCCCCTACCTCAATTCTATCTAACTTTGGGGCCTCGCAATTCTCAAAATCTTTCTTAGTCCATCCAAATCTCGAGGACGAGATTCCTTTTAAGGGGGTGTATTTGTCACGCCCTGAAATTTCCAAATTTCAGGATGTGAATAGGAAGATAAATTTTACAACAATTTTCTCTTAATTGTTAAAATTTTCCCAACAATTAATTCTTTACAAGGAATATAGTATAGAAAAAACATTGTTTGTTTTTCTTAATGAAATAAATGGTCTGATGTTTGTTGCATACATGCTGGTTCATTATTTTGGATTCGTTGAATTCAAATTTGTATTTGAATTCATTGTTTGATCTCTCTTTGAAAATGCAAAACGTTTTTCTTTCTCAATTCCTTTGCTCCATAGGCTAGATGATCTTGTATAGAATCTAACCTCTGGATGTATGGAAGAATTCGGTGTTGCGATGATTTCTCCTTCTTAGCTCTTTGGGATTTTCGTGTCATTTTCAAAGCTATTTTTAAGTGATTTTCGTTGTTCGATTTTGAGGGTGTTTTTCTCCGATTTCTTTGAGGGGATCATGGGTGCGTGCCTTGTGCCTCTTTGTGTATGATCTTGACCCCTCAAATGTTGGGAATCATCATCGATTCGTGGTTTTCTGGATGAACTCTAGCTTTAGCTGTTCATCCCCAATTTGGCTTAAATCCATCAAGAGGGTTGACCCCGCGGCTTGCTCAGGTTCGCTGTCTGCGAGCCTCACGGACCGTCCGTGAAGCCCATACGGACAGTTCGTGGGTTGTGCAATTCATCGAGTTCATCACGTGTTCTTGCGTGTTCGTAGCTTGATCTATTGAGGGTTCGCTTTGTTTTCGGAAGGTGTTTGAGGGACCGTCCGTTGGTGGAGGATGGACCGTCTGTAGTGTTGGGATGGACCGTATGTATAGGCCCAGGAGTATGGAGGCAGTTATTTATAGCCTGGGCACCAAAAGAGATAAAGATGAAGATGCTAGATCCGGCAAAAAAGGAAACAGATAACCCGTGAATGGCTCGGTTTCCAAAGAATTACCGATTCAGAGGAATCACCCCCAAATAAAGGATAACACATGTACACTCAAACGGTGGGAAATTTCTCTATCGCGTCGACAAACTGCAGAGCATGGTTCACAGAAATCATCTGCCCAACATTGCAGACAGAGCCCAGGAGCTCGCTGGTAACACCTAGAAGAAATGCTATTTCAAGTTGGAGTCTATCAAAGACCAGCGACGGCCATTATCCCCTAAAAGGTTTTCCAGGAAGAAATGCCTCTCATGCTTAAAAGCTAGAATGACCAATGGCTACATCCGAGAAGACCAAGTCTAAAAGAAAATCGTGGAACCCCTGGATAAAAGGGTGAGTCTTATAAGAGAAAGGGAGCGGAAAAGACAAAGCGTCACATGGAGAACAGCCCTGGATGATGTCAGACTGAAAGGACAAGGCACTATCAATGGAAGTTGATTTGAGCTATCATTCAAATTAAGAGAAAGATATCAATTTCAGGCGAATTCCGGAGCAAAAGATTATTTACTCCGAAACTGAGGGGCATGTGTTGACACCGTTTTTTGGAAAAACAGGTCAAAAGAGATAAGGAACAGTAGCCGATGAGAGCAGAGTACAATCGGCTGATTAAAGAAAGAGAAAGGGTGATCAGCAGGATTCGCCGACGGTCAGAAGAATTCGACCCTGACAGTGGGCCAGCGGGTCAAAGCGATTGGCCGATGGTCAACCAGAGGATCGGCCGATGAAGAGGAAGAAGGCGGTAATCAAGGAGATACGCCAGAAGGAAAGCATGGTGGAGGCTGGTCAATCTACGATTGACGATGGGTCAAAGAGTCAGTTTTAGGAAGTTTTTGACTCCTGCGAGAGTCCTTTTCTATTTTAGTAGTTTTTTATCTTTAGGTGCAAGTAAATAGTGCCGTGATCGGCTAGGAGTCGGGTTGTCCTCAGGGTATAAATAGCGACCCTGCGTTGTCGGAAAAAGTGTACACACCAATATCAAACAAACCGCCTCCGGGCAAACCCTTTACTTTACAGCATCTACTTTGCAGCATCTACTTTTACAGCATCTACTTTTCGGCGACTTCGCCATTGCGTTTTTCTCTTTTCTACAACGCCGTGCTTCGAGTTCGTCGGGCTGCATCAACTGACCTCCGGCAAGCTTGTGAGTACCGTTTTACCGAATAACCCTAGGCTTTAACCTCCGGGCGCATCGCTGAGGTTTCATCTAGTTCTTTATTCACCCCTTACCGATATTAGCTAGATCTGCAAGTTTTCATACCAATTCTTGTGGTTTTTAGCTATTATCATTATCCCACTCGATCTAGATCCTATCGGCTTCTAACACCGCAGCTAATTCCGACCTACTCGAGTGCTGATGTCACGATCGGCCGATTCCAGCCGATCTATCTATTCACACACCCGCACTTTGGTCACTCTCGAGCCGGCCGATCCTGCTTTTTACTTGTATCGGCCGATTGGCTGGTACATGTGTCGCTACAAGGCCATCGGTTCTCTAGCCGATCCCTAATATTTTCCATTGTCAATCAATAGGTCAGATTGGCTGGCACGCCTCGCTACAGACCGGGGAGTCATGTGTGCTGCGCGCGGAGGTGACGTCCTATTTTCGCGTCAACACACTTTTGGCACGCTCGGTGGGACACGAAGATGTCAACAATGACGAAGAATACGAAGAATGGTCCTTCTGAGATTGATCCAGAAAACGTCCAAGCGATCACCAAGGATCAGCTGAAAGATACAGACAAAGCTGAGTTCGAAGCTCATATGAAGCATTATGAAGAGCTTTGCCTGGTATCATACGGTCAGACTAAAAGTGGAATCTTCAAGAAGAGTCCATTGCCCACGCCTAAACAAGTCACTTTCTCAGCCGATCCTGAATCACTTCAGGACATGATGACTAAGGCAATGCACCAGACGATGATTGATCAAGCTAAGGTTTTTGCCAACACTGTTCAGAATAGTCTGATTGAAGCACTCAAAAAAGGAGCAGAATGTCGGTGTTTTAGACCAGCAACCTACCAAGGGGAGTACCCGAGGTAGATGAATGTGGCCTCACCGAGATCGGTAACTCGAAGGAGAGACACGTGGCACACAATTTAGACAGGTTCGGGCCGCGAGGTGCGTAATACCCTACGTCCTGTATGCTGCGTAGCTCTGGATTGATTGGATGTGTTTACAAGATGATGCAGATTGATGAGATAGGGGTCCCTGCCTCACCTTATATAGTCCGGGAGGCAGGGTTACAAGTCGGTTTGCCAGAGGAGTACTAGTCGTGTGCGGCTAGGAGTACTCTACATGGATCCGGGCATGTATAGCTTCCTAACCGAGTACTAATCCTCCATTTGCCTTGTGCTCCACGCCAACAGGTACCGTGCAGCTCAAGTCGGGTAGTCCCAGGGGCCCACAGAGTAGTCGGTCCCAGTACCCACCTGAGTAGTGGGCCCAGGGATATCCGTACGACAAGCCCTTGAGTACTTTGTAGTCGAGCAGGATGTCTTCGAGTAGTCTTGATGACCTTGGCGAGTAGTCCTTGAGCGTCCCCGAGTTCCACAAGCCGAAAGTCCTCAAGAATGCTTGAATTATCCGAGGCTGGAAGGTACTCCAGCTGATCTTTGAGTAGTCTTGAAGTCTTCTCGAGTAGTCCCCAAGCGTCCCCGAGATCTTCTCTCGAAGGTCTTCAATGGTACTCGTGTTGTCTTGATGAAGAAACCATATGGAAAATGCGATTCGGAGAATCGCATTCCATATGGAATGTAGCCCCCGAGCCTTAGGTCGAATCACAGATTCAAGCTGAGGGTCAATCTGAAGTTCTGCCAATCTTATCCCGAAAAATCCGGAGAAAAACCGAAGGACACGTGGCACGGAGCCCCCGAGCCTTGAATCGAGTACTCTCTCTCGAATTGAAGGATCATCTTAACTGTATAATGTGTCCTGAGTGGGTCTGGGATCTAGTTGTAGCCCACTGAGTCCATCTGACGTAGTCGAGCCCCCGAGACTGAGAGCGTCGAGTACTGGAATTCGAAGAGTCAGGCAGCTGCTGCTGAGTCACCCGTCTAGCGCCTTATCTGCCTGTTTAGATCTGAGCCGCCTGGCCGGTTATAAATAGCCAGGGAACTCCTTAGGGTTTTTCACCCTTAGCAACAGCATTCCCCCAGATTAGATCTGAGAGACTGCCCTCTCTACTCCGCTGCTGCTACCACAAAGTAGATTGGATCTACTTGCGCCCGCCGCCGCAGTCCGCCCACTCCTCAGCCCCCGAGCGAATGCGAGTGAAGACTCTGGTGACTTGGAGGATGAAGGCATCTCCAGCAAAGAGCAAGAAGACCGGCGCGTCGAAGAAGATGAGCCGTGATGAAGCCGGAGATGCCGGCCAGTCGTCGTCGTCGCCGCCCGCGTCCCCTCGCCCCAATCCGGCGAAAGAGTGGAAGAAGGCGAAGTTGAAGACCGAGGACCTTCTTGCCTTGGTCAACAGTGGATTCCTCCGCGAGAAGGAGATGGATCTCTGTCGCACCGCCACCGGCGATCCGTATCCGATGGAGAAGAACCCGGACGAGATCCTGATGTTCGCGTGGTTCGTAGAGCGCGGACTAGCGCTCCCCGCCAGCGATTTCTTCAAGGGTCTGCTCAGGTACTATGGCATCGAGTACCTCAACCTCAACCCCAACAGAATCTTCCATGTCTCCATATTTGTCCACTTCTGCGAAGCCTTTCTAGGGATCAAACCCCACTGGATCTTGTTCCGGAAGTTCTTCCGAGTGAAGCCGCAGCCAAGCATTGATGACCCGCGAGTAGTCGGAGGTGCCGGGATTCAGATGCGCGAAGACGTCACCGGCCAGTACCTGCCGTACAAACTCATCGACTCCAACCAGGACTGGAAAGCGAAGTGGTTTTATATCAGTAACCACCACCCCGAGTTGCCGAAGCCGAGCGGACGTCAGCCAAAGCATGCACCGTGGTGGAACACGGAGCCCACCATGCAAGAGGGTATCCAACTACCCCCGCTGCTGAAGAAGATCAAGGCCTTGCGGGAGGCCGGACTGAGGGCCGAGCATGTGGCCTTCAGTTTTATGAAGAGGAGGGTGCAGCCACTGATGGCGCGAGACACCCTCGGGTACCAGTACACCGGCAACGAGGATACGTCCCGGATGCCTGGCTTCGAAGTCGAGGATGACGTCCTTGTTGAGAGGCTGGGCAAAATCTTCAAGGATATGCCCCCGTACACACCGTGCCCGGTTCCAGAGTACTCTGTGGCACGGCCGCCAAACCAGGTCAGTAGTCATGACGTAAGCCCCCGAGTACTGATTTGCTTGACGTAGTCATACTCATGCTTGCTTGGTGTTGTAGGATGATGTGGAGAAGTACATCTCCGTCCCGCCCTCCCCTCCGTGACTTGAAGGACAGACGCAGGGGAAAGCGGAGCCCAAGGGGAAGGAGCGCCGCGAAGTCGGTGAAGGCAGTGATGTCGTCGTCATCGAGGACAGCTCTGATGACGAGGATGAAGAGACGCTGCAGCAGCGGTTCCAACTCCGCTCAAGGTTCAGCCGAGCTGGGATGCCGAACAGCCCGGTCATCGAGAAGCCATCTAGCCTGGAGGCTAGCTTGCCAGCGCCGCCTAGGAGGCCGCACAACGTGGCGCGGAAACGCGCCGTCAAGAAGCTGAAGATCTCTGAAATCACCAGCCAAGAGGTGAATACCACGACTAGAGTAGTCGAGTACAGCCAACGAGTAGTCTGGTGCTGACAAGCTCATTTGACTTGTTGCAGGACATCCCCTCCTCTGACCCCGTTGATCAAGGTGACGAGGACGTCTGGGAGACGGTGGGGGTGGGAGCTGAAAAGAGTGTCAGCCCACCTCCAACCACTGAAGAAACCGTACTAGTAGCGGCACAACAAGAGACCAGCGCCGTAGATTCTCAGGCGTCGGTCGAAGAAGGACAGGGCCCCTCCCCAGCTGCAGTGGAACAACAGCCAGAGGAGGCTCGTGCTGAAGCCAGAACTGGTGGCAAGGCTGGCATAGTTGATATTGCTAGTATACTTGGCGCTCCGACCGTGACCGTTGTGCGGTCAACTCTGTAAGTTCTCTGAACTTTCGAGTAGGAAGTAGTCGTTAATCTTGCATTACTGACTAGATACTTCATGAAACAGGAAATCCACAGACTTGTCGTGGGATGGTGGGGATGCCAGCACTCCGGCCAATGGAGATGACCGCTCGACGGAGGTGCGCGAACCCACGCCACCGCCACAAGCTGAAGCCGCGATGGAGTCGACTTTGGAAGAAGCCACCTTGGTCGAAGGTATGTGTCCTGTCACCACTGGTAGTCATCACATGTAGTAGTCGTAGTCGTTGAAATCGACTTCTTGTACTCATCTTGGTAGGAGCACAAGCTGAGGAAGCCACGATCCCTGAAGCCGTGGCTATGGAGACGGCTACTGTGGAGACGGAGGCCACAGAACCGGTTCTCAGGGCAACGGCAGCAGCAGCCCCCAGGCTGAGTGTGGAAGCGCAGGTCGATCTGCTCCTCGAGGCAAGTACGGAAGTACTCGTCCGCGAGCCGATCATAGAAGAAGCTGCGCTGCTTCGCTCGGTGCCCATGCCAGAGGCGGCATCATCAAGTCGTGGGGGTATTGAGCTGCTGGAGGACAACCTTGTCGACCCGGCCGTTGTTGCTCTGAGCATGGAGTCATGGCGCCGTACCGAGCCATGGGTCATGGTACGTTGCGAGTACCCCGAATAATCTTGATTTGTTGAATACTGAGTACTCATGGACTGATTCTGTCTTGCACAGGATGTGGTGGAGCGGTCCCGTCAGAAGTCTGATCTTCTGAAGGGGTATGGCGACACAGTTCTTCGCGCCGAAGGCTTGGAGAAGGAGCTAGAGAAGTCAAAGAAGCATGCGGCTCTGCTCCAATCCAAGCTGGATGGCGCCTTCTCCCAGTACCATAACGAGGTGCAGGAGATGCAGGCGAAGACGGACGACTTGATCCGGAAGAACAAGTCGCTACACCAGAAGAACAAAGGTATGTCTTCCACCGAAGTGCTGAGTACTTATTGAAACACTTGCGAGTAGTCTGACCTTGAATTGAGTTGTCTACAGAGCTTGAGGCAATGGTTGACCAGCTGAAGGCATCGGAGACGGACCTCAAGAACATCGTGTATCGTGAGACCGACAAAAGAGAGGTACTTGAGTATGAGTACGCTCAGTTGCGCCATGAGTGTATCAAGCACATGGAGTTCCGTGAAGCCTCAGATCGTGACCTTGTCAATTGTTATAAATCTCTGCAGAAGCTCAATGAAGACTGCAAGAAGCTTCGAGGCCAGCTGAAAGAGCTTGAGGAAGCCGCACTGCCCATCGCAAGGTTGCTGGTGCCGCATCCGGGCGGACCCAAGATAGCTCCACTGGTAGACCGGTTGAAGGAAGCCCCCGGACGGTTGGCGACGTATGTCAAGCATCTAGCGAAATCTATCCCAAACTAGGTGCTGGCGTACATGAAGTCATACTTCCCGAAGGCACCGGTGGATGTGGTAGCCGGCGGTCTTGCGGCTAACTGTAGTGATGATCAGTACAAGACCCTTCTCGAGGAGATGTCGCCCATTGCTGAGTAGGTGGCGGAGAAGCTTAATCTCCAGTAGATGTACCTGTAGAGGTAGCTAGAGTAGTAATTGTAAAACAAACAAAGTAGTCAGTGACTTGTTTGAATTATCAATGAAAGTTGTCCACGTTTTGTATGTGAAATGAGTACTCGTGGCCGCCACTTGCAGCGAAGTGCGCGGAGTACCAAACCGTGGAGAAGTTATGAGTAGTAGTACTCGGTAGAGTCTGCCTGACTAAAAGGCACAGTAAAGAAGTTGAATAGAATCAATCTTTATTACTGATGAAGGAGTACACCTGGATGGCCAGAGCCGTTTACAAGTGTGGTCGCCAGGACCCGTAGGCCGCCTACGGCTAGGTGGTGCTAGGACCCTTGGGCTGCTTACAGCTGCAGATCCGTTATTAGCCGTATAGGCTAGATCTAGAGTACATGGTCTGTTGACCGTCGCTAGAGTCCTCAATGCTCTGAGCAGCCCAAGATCCGTTAGTAGCCGTTGACGCTGGATCTTGGAGAAGAGTAGTCCGGAGACTAGTGCTAGGACCGAGAGGCCACTTACAGCGAAGAGTCCGTGAGTAGTCGTATAGACTAGACCCGTAGATGAGTAGTCGAGCGACTACGCGTAGAAGCGACATAGCTGGTCGACGTTCCATGAGTTGCTGATGTCGTCGCCTTCAAGTGTTTGGAGGTGGTAGGAGCCTGGTCCGGTCACTTTGGAGACTGAGAAGGGACCTTCCCATGGTGAGCTGAGCTTGTGTAGTTCGTCCGTGTTCTGGATGCGACGGAGGACTAGATCGCCGACGTTGAAGGATCGTTCCTTGATGTTGCGATCATGGTAGCGTCGGATACCCTCAAGGTACCTTGCTGATTGGACGAGGGCGGCGCAGCGGGCTTCTTCGAGGCTGTCGATGTCAACCTGTCTGCTGTCTTCTGAGATGCCTTCGTCGTACTGTTCTACTGCCGGGGATTCCCACATCACGTCGGCAGGTAGAATAGCTTCGGAGCCGTAGACCAGGAAATAGGGCGACTGCCCAGTCGGCTTGGTAGGTTGAGTACGAAGCCCCTAGAGTGCATTGGGTAATTCCTTGATCCACTTGCCTCCTTTGGTGTTAGCTGCGTCGTGCAATCGCTTGTTGAGGGCGTCGAGTACCATCCCGTTGGCACGCTCAACTTGACCGTTGGTGCGGGGGTGGGTGACTGAGATGTACCGAACGTCGATCCCGCTATTCTCGCAGTACTCCCAGAACTGATGGTTGTTGAAATTGGAACCCAAGTCTGTGATGATGCGGTGGGGCAGCCCGTAGCGATGCACGAGCTCATCCAAGAAGTCGAGTACTCTGTCGGCCTTTGGGCAGGTGACCGGCTTGACTTCGATCCACTTGGTGAACTTGTCGATGGCCACCAAGACTCTGTTTAATCCTCCTGGCGCAGTTGGCAGAGGCCCAATCATGTCGAGCCCCCAGCAGGCAAAGGGCTAGGTTGGTGGTATGGTAACTAGCTTGTAGGCCGGGACGTGTTGCTGCTTGGCGAAGAATTGACATCCTTGGCACTTTCTGACGAGTTCTTCAGCATCGGCCAGAGCTGTGGGCCAGTAGAAAGCTCGTCGGAAAGCCTTGCTCACCAGCGTGCGAGAAGACGCGTGGTTGCCGCAGACGCCCTTATGGATCTCCTCCAAGATGTCCTTGCCTTCATCCCGAGGTATGCACTTCATGAGTACTCCAGAAGTGGCACCTCGCCTGTAGAGCTTGTCTCCAACTAGTACGTAGGTCTTGGCTCGACGGACGAGTTGTTCGGCCATGTTCTTGTCGGAAGGAACCTTCTGCTCGCGGATGTAGTCGATGAAGGGTTGTCTCCAGTCCACGTCGATCATCATGACCTCCTGACCGGACTGTGGTGGCATAGGGTCAGTGGTCGTTGGCGCCGACTCCGGGATGGATGGCGCATGAAGCTCGTGGACGAAGAGTCCGACAGGTACTTGCGCGCGAGTAGAACCAAGCTTCAACAGGACGTCTGCTGCAACATTGTTGTCGCGGACGATGTGGTGGAACTCGAGGCCATAGAATTTGTTCTCGAGCTTGCAGACTTCTAGACAGTAGGCGTCCATGTTCTCCTTGTTGCGATCCCAAGACTTGTTGACTTGGTTGATGACCACTGCGGAGTTGCCGTAGACTAGTAGCCGCTTGATGCCCAATGAGATTGTGAGGCGGAGCCCATGGAGTAGGGCTTCGTACTCGGCTTCGTTGTTTGAGACCTTCCAGAAGATCTGTAGGACGTACTTGAGTTGTTCGCCCTTTGGAGAGATCAGGAGTACTCCTGCACCTGCACCTTCAAGCTTGAGTGAACCGTCGAAGTACATCACCCAGTGTTCTGGCCGCTCGGTTGGAGTTGGTAGCTGATTCTCCCGCCACTCCGCCATGAAGTCGACTAGTGCCTGAGACGTGATAGCGGTACGTGGTTTGAAGTCGATGTTGAGGGCGCCGAGTTCGACTGCCCATTTGGAGATTCTTCCAGTAGCATCCTGATTGCGGAGTATGTCACCGAGCGGGTAGTCGGTGATGACGACAATTGAGTACTCCTGGAAGTAGTGTCGTAGCTTCCTCGAGGTGATGAGTACTGCATAGAGGTTGGACTCTGACAGAACCTCACTGACGAAGTAGACTGGTCGCTGGACTGGGTAGGCGTGGCCTTCCTCCTGCCGCTAGACGACGATGGCAGTACTGACCACATGAGTAGTCGTAGTGAGATAGAGCAGTGGCTGCTCCTTTTTGCGAGGAGCCGTGAGGACCGTGGCTTTGACAGGAAGTCTTTGAGCTGCGCCAAAGCCTGATCAGCCTCCGCGGTCCATACGAACTTCTCTTGGTGCTTGAGTAGTTTGAAGAAGGGTAGTCCCCATTCTCCAAGCTTCGAGATAAATCTGTTCAGGGCCGCCATGGACCCGGTCAGCTTCTGGACATCCTTGATGTAGGTTGGAGATTTCATATTGGTGATGGCGGAGATCTTCTCGGGGTTGGCTTCGATGCTGCGATGGCTGATGATGAAGCCGAGTAGTTTCCCAGATGGTACGCCAAAGACGCACTTGTTGGGGTTGAGCTTCATTGGTACTCTCGCAGAATGGCGAAAGTCTCTTCAAGATCGGCGATGACCGTATCGGAGTTTTTGGTCTTGACAACCACATCATCCACATAGGCTTCGACATTCTTGTTGAGCTGCTTCTTGAAGCAGGCCTGGATAGCTCGCTGGTATGTAGCGCCGGCGTTCTTCAACCCAAACGACATTGTCGTATAGCAGTAAGCACCGAACGGGGTGATGAACGTGGTCTTCTCCTGGTCTTCTTCCTTGATAGCGATCTGGTGGTACCCAGAGTAGCAGTCGAGGAAGCAGAGCAGGTCACAGCCCGCCGTGGAATCAATGACTTGGTCGATCCGCGGTAACCCGAAGGGGTCCTTGGGGCAATGCTTGTTGAGATTGGTGTAGTCGACACACATCCTCCACTCGTTCGTGTTCTTCTTGCGGACGAGGACGGGGTTGGCGAGCCACTCAGGATGGAAGACTTCACGGATGAAGCCCGCCATGAGTAGTTTGGTGAGTTCCTTCTTGATGGCATCCCGTCGGTCGTCGGCAAAACGGTGAAGTTGTTGTCGTTTGAGAGTAGCTTTAGGGTCGACGTTGAGTGAGTGCTCGATCAGCCTCCTGGGCACCCCTGGCATGTCCGCTGGCTTCCATGCGAAGATGTCTCGGTTAGCCCGAAGGAAGCTGACGAGTGTGTCTTCCTATTTCGAGTCGAGCCCTACGCCGATCATGGTGGTCTTGCTGCTGTCGCTCGTCCCGAGGTCGATGGCCTTCACCTGCACTTCCTTCGACGATTGAGGCTTGTTCGCGGTGTCGGTCTTCTCGAGTATCTCGAGTTTGGTTGGGGCAAGCTTCTTGGACGCAGCGAAGATCTCCATCATTGCGTTGGGTACTTGGTTGGTCACTGCGAGTTCCACGGCTTCGGTGTCGCAGTCGAAAGAGATCTTCAAGTCCCCTTGTAGCGTGAGTACTCCGGCAGGACTTGGCATCTGGAGTACCAAGTAGGTGTAGCGGGGTACCGCCATGAACTTGGCGATAGCTGGTCTGCCGAGAATGGCATGGTAGGAGGTTTCGAAGTCCGCAACCTCGAACTTGATGTACTTGGTGCGGTAGTTCTCCCTTGTCTCCCCGAAGGTAACTGGCAGGACCACTGAGCCTAGTGGAATAGCCGTGTTACCGGGGACAATGCCGTAGAAGGGTGACGCGCTCTTGGTGAGCATGTCGGTGATGTCGAGCTTCATTTTCTTCAAGGTCTTGGTGAAGAGGACATTGAGTCCGCTCCCACCGTCGATGAGTACCTTGTTGAGTCTGGTGCCCGCGACTACAGGTTTCAGGATGAGTGGAAAACATCCTGGCTCGGAGAAGCTTGTCCATTGGTCTGCGCGGGAGAAGGTAATGGGTACCTCCGACCACCTTAGAGGTGTCGGCACCGCTGGTTCAATGTTCAAGACTTCCCGTCGGGTGGCCTTCTGGGACCGCTTGGTGGGTAGTCCGCCGAATAGGACATTCACCGTCTTGTCAGGTTCTTGGAAGTGGCCGTTGCCCTGGTCAACTTTTTTCTTGCCCTTCTTGTCGTGAGGAGGCCATGGGTCGGGAGTATCCTTGAGTGCTCGCCGGAGCTGGTAGCACTGCTCGGTGGTGTGATTGCCATCCAGATGCCACGGGCACTTCTCTTTGAGCAAGTCTCTGAAGCCGCCTGAGGTCTTCTTCGAGTTGTCCTTCGCAGGGCGCTGTATAGCCGCGACTGTGTTGTCTGGCTTGCGCTTGCGGTTGGAGCTCGAGTAGTTGTTGTTGTGGAGACCCCCTTGATCTTTGTTGTTGTTGTTGTTGTTGCTGCCCGTGTTGCTCTTGTTCTTGCCGCGAATGGAGTCGTACTTAGCGTTCGCCTTGTCCTCTTCGTCGGCCCATGACGTGATCATGTCCTTGAGCTTGGTGATGGAGCTCGGGCGGCGGTGACCGAAGTCTTCGAAGGTGCGATAGTGATAGAGCCCATCTTGGAAGAGGTCGATGACTTCTTTGTTGGTGACGTCGACTACGGTCGCGCGCTTGTCGAAGAAGCACCGCATGTACTGGCGGAGTGTCTCGCCTTGTTCTTTCTTGACCATTGCCAGGTCCATGCGGGTACCCGAGCATCCCATGGTGCCCGCGAAGTTGCTGGTGAACTGCGCTTTTTGCTGGCCCCACTTGTCGATCGAGTTCTTTTCGAGTGACTCGAGCCACGTGAGTGGAGCTTGATCCAGGCAGAAAGGGAAGAAGAGGCACTTTGCGTCGTTGTTGCCACCAGCGTTGTCGATGGCCAAGCCGTAGCACCTAAGCCACCGAACTGGGTCTTACTTCGTGTCATACTTGGTGATCCCGAGAGGTTTGAATTTCTCAGGAAGGAGCAGATTGCGAAGCCGTGCAGAGTAGGCGGGGAAGCCGTCGTTGTTGCTTGCTTCAGTAGCCTTCTTGCGGCAGATTTCGTCAATCCTGTGGCGTGTGTCGTAGCCGCCACGTGCGTTGCTGGTGGCGTGGCTAGTCGCGTGGCCTCGGCCTCCGCGATCGCCACTGCCACCAGCTTTTCTACCAGCGTCATGGGATGAACTTCCGCCGCTACTGCCACCACCACCACCGCTGCCGCGACTACCTCCGGTGCCACCCTGGCTGATGCCGCCCTGTGAGGGTCCTCCAGCCGAGGCCCTAGAGCGGTTGGGATTGGCCTGGTGTTCACCACGGACACGGTTGCGTCCGCCGTCTGCCGGGCTGCGGCTAGTGGCTTCGTGGTTTCCGGCGGGGGGTACTTGGGCGACCCTGTTGTCGTCCCGCATGAAGTAGGCGTCTTCAGCGAGCTTAGCGATGACTTTGCCTACACGGATCCCCTGGGCCTGTCGTGCTATCGTGGTGATAGACATCAGGCATTGCTCAGGAGTAGTGTGTACCCGGTTGGCAACTTGCTCTAGAGCCTCATTGAGGTTCCGGATGGGGAGAGTTTCCCGGAGACGTCTGCGTCGATCGTTCCGCTTCCTGTTGCGGTCACGCCGGGCGTTCTTGTCTTCGGGGGTCTCGTTCGGAGGTGCATTGGCGGACAACTCATCCTCTGAGATGTCGTCGAGGTACCGGTCGGGTCGATTTTCCGAGGTCCCAGCATCTTCGGCCACCATGAAGACTTCATGGTCGGGAGTGCAGAGACTGGAGTTAGTGGTCGCCACCTCGGTGGGAGTGTGCTCGTCATTTAGAGCCAGCGGGGTCCCCTCCTGGAAGGGGAGTGAATCGAGGTAGGCGACGCAGCGTGAGTTGTCGTCCGTCAGGTCTGCGGGCTTGCGGTCGGGCCAGTAGACGAATCTGCCGGCGGGAGTAGATGTAATGACCAGGCCAGTGGCAGGACCTGACAGTGGTTCCTCAATCATGTTGAGCTCGGACTCGGGCTCGATTGGGTCCGATCCGAAGTCGAACTCGTAGGAAGAGTCCGAGTAGTAGCCGGTTGCGGTGTTGGAGTCCGAGGAGTACTCGGAGGCGATCTCCTTGCCGGCCCGGCGTGCGGTGAGAGCTTCCGCGTGGACCCTGCTGGCGTTGCAGAGCCCGTATGGGAAGTGCTCGTGAAGGGGGACTGTCTCACACGATGGCTCAGGAGCCGGCTCGCATGAAACGATCCAGGGCGATGTCGAGTTCGAGTTGGAGGCGGATCCAAGCACGAAGTCAGCGACTTGTTCGCAGAGCGAAAATTCGTCGAATTTTTCGACGAGTTGACCCGTGACGGTTTTGGGAAGCGTCACGAGCCCGGTCTCCGGATCCGGAGTCATGGTGAGGTAGCGCTGGAACGATCCAGCGCCGTCAGCGGTGCAGACCCAGGAGCCGAAGACGAAGGTGTCGCCACGATTGAAGGCAGCGGTTGGCTTGATGGCGATTGAAGCCGTCGAGTTCGCCATGTGATCTTCGGCGAGATCCCCTACCTGGCGCGCCAGCTGTCGGTGTTTTAGACCGGCAACCTACCAAGGGGAGTACCCGAGGTAGATGAATGTGGCCTCGCCGAGATCGGTAACTCGAAGGAGAGACACGTGGCACACAATTTAGACAGGTTCGGGCCGCGAGGTGCGTAATACCCTACGTCCTGTATGCTGCGTAGCTCTAGATTGATTGGATGTGTTTACAAGATGATGCGGATTGATGAGATAGGGGTCCCTGCCTCGCCTTATATAGTCTGGGAGGCAGGGTTACAAGTCGGTTTGCCAGAGGAGTACTAGTCGTGTGCGGCTAGGAGTACTCTACATGGATCTGGGCATGTATAGCTTCCTAACCGAGTACTAATCCTCCGTTTGCCTTGCGCTCCACGCCAACAGGTACCGTGCAGCTCAAGTCGGGTATTCCCAGGGGCCCACGGAGTAGTCGGTCCCAGTACCCACCTGAGTAGTGGGCCCAGGGATGTCCGTACGACACAGAAGGAGGATATCTGGGACCTGCATATTTTCAACCAAACCGAACTCCTCCAGTGTTCCAACATGACCAATCGGCCGCTCCGCCGATTGATGATCCAACAGTAAAGGTTGTACCGTCTCCACAAGCTGCTCCTGGTTCTTCATCGAACTCCCAGCCGATTCAGAATTAAAGTGGTGACGGTAAAGCTAAAGACCCTGCCGTCACAATGCCAGTACAATCTAACATCCAGGATCAAATGTTCCCAGTACAGAATCAGCATAAAAAATATCCTGCGATGAGAGATCAAGACGGAAGGCTTGCAGGATGGGGCTTACCTCGCGATCATTTTGAGACTGATATCTCAAATTTTCTTGAGCCTCAGCCGAGGAAATTCCGGAAGTGAAGTACCCACAGTCTTACCAAGCCACGTTTGGGGGTACTCCAGGGACTGTGCACATGAATGGGGAGGGAGTAGTGTTCTTCTACTTCAATCACGGGAGCAAAGCTTTTGAAAGAGTCAAGATCAGTCCAGCTCATGCTCATATGGTCATACCGACAGAGAGAAGAGCTCCCGTTCCGCCTCAGAAACCAACTCCTATTCAACCTCAGAGATCGGCTCAACAGCCGATACTAGGGATGCCCATGCAAACTGCTCCACTACAGCAGCCGACGCTAGGGATGCCTGTGCAGACTGCCTCACTTCAACAGTCAATGTCAATGCAGCCTGTCTTAACCCCAGCCAACACAGTGGCTCATACAAGATCATCGCCTCAGCAGCCGATCAACCAAGGGGTGACAAGACAGCCAATTCCACAGGTGGATCCTGCACAAGTGCTGCAAACACTTCTGAATCAATTGGCTATTTCAAACCAGTTGAATTTGCAGCAATCAACCCCATCGGCTGGTCAGCTGATCGGACAAGTTCCACCTGTTGCAAATATGCAGAGTTAATTCTTCTGGAATAGGGACATCAATGGTACCAAATCCATAGCCAAGAATCTCAGAAAAACGACCTCCAGAAACTCCAGCTGAGATACAAGCAATTGAACAAGTATCTGCTGAATTGAAGTCTCACATGAAGCAGAAGTTGATTGACCACTTCTCAGAGATGTTGCAGAAGCAATACGGGATAAAACCCAAGCAGCAGTCCTACATGTACAGGACACCGTATCCATCTGGCTATGATCAAATACCGTTCCCGCCAAGATTCAAAGTGCCAGACTTCACCAAGTTCTCTGGGCAAGATGAAACATCCACTATGGAGCATATCACTCGATTCATCATCCAATGTGGAGAAGCAGGGAATGTTGATGTACTCAGGATACGTTTGTTCTCTTCATCGCTATCAGGACCAGCATTCTCATGATTCACATCACTGCCAGCTAACTCTATCATCAAGTGGTCCGATTTGGAACAGCAGTTCCACAATTACTTCTTCTCTGGCATCCATGAGATGAAAATTACTGATCTGACTAGACTCAAGCAAAGGAATGATGAAACAGTTGCTGGATTCGTTTAGAGATTCAGAGAGGTCAGAAACAAGTGCTATAGTTTGAACTTGGGAGGCAAACAACTGGCTGAGTCGGCTTTCCAAGGTCTTTTGCCAACCTTGAGGGAGAAATATGCAGCACATGACTTCGAGAGTCTCAGCCAATTGGTCAGTCGAATGAGTCAGGAAACTGCAAAGTCCTATGAGCCTAGAAGAAACTTTCAGAAGAAGGTGTCTTATGTGGATTACTCTGATTCAGAAGATGAAGATAATATGATAGGGCTCGCAGAGTGGGTCAAAGGCAAGAAGATAGTGTCCTGTCCCTTTGGCAAGAAAGAACCAGAAAAATTCGGCTTTGATATCACTAAGGCCGATAAGATATTTGATCTGTTGCTTCAGCAAGGGCAGATTAAACTCTCCCAGTTCCATACTATACCATCTGCAGAGGAGTTGAAGAGGATGAAGTATTGCAGTGGCACAATGCAACATCGCATGACACCAATGATTGAAAGATCTTCAGACAGCAGATCCAATCAGCTATTGAGCAAGGAAGACTTAAGTTTGAGACCCCTACCAAAGCTGAAAAGCCGATGAAGATTGATCAGCATCCCTTCCCAACTAACACAATTGAGGTGTCTAGCAAAGACACGTCACGAGTTAAGTTGCTGACATCTGATTCGGCTCAAAATAAAGGAGCTGTCGATCCCAAAGTATAAGTAACCGCTGCCGATGTCAAAGGAAAAGGGTTACTACTTGAAGAGTGAGATTTGAAGCCACGCCGGCCTGTCACGTCCCAGATGCTGATCAACGAATTCCAACGTCGATAGGAGAAAGCAAGGGGAAGAGAAGAGTGGGCACGACGTAACGAAGGATATTGGAGATGTCCGTTCTTCAAGTACTGCTAGGAAGAAGGGATCAAGCTGCCGACGGCAGAAAATTGTCCAGAGTGCAATGGGGCTTACAACAACAGCAACTCATCTAAGAGAGTTTGCTTCAATGACAGAAGACCTTCAGCCAAGCATCACCGTGAATTCAGCAATCAACGGATCTCAGTCCATGATCGGCTAGGGGGCAAGGCCAGCGTCCATGATCGGCTGGGGGGCAAGGCCAATGTTCATGATCGGCTAGGAGGCCGAGTCAATGAGGAGTCAAACAATCGGGTGGAAGAGATGGCCGATTCTCTGGTCCCTGATGAAAATATCATGTGCCGAGCTCCTGAACGTCGATGGACGCTACAACTGGATGATGAAGGGTCAAGCCAAACACATAAGAAGCCCAATCCATAGTCGTGTCTAGATGGCTTGACCAAGTCCCAGAAAAGGAGAGTCCAGCGCTTACGTCAACTAGAACAGCAAGAAGAAGCAGAGAGACACGTGCTGGACAAGAAGAAGGTTCGGTCTAAGGTTTGGCGCCCAAAGCCTAAGGCCGATGATGGGAAGAATGACAAACCACAAGCTGAAATAAACATGGTTGTCTTCCTACCAAAAGAGTTCATGGCTCCAGTCGATTCGGATGTGTCCGATGAAGAACTTGGCATGGCTCAATTGACACTGGAACCTAGACAAGCTATCTTTGAGAAGCCAGAAGACGAGAAGAGACAACATTTGAAGGCTTTGTTTCTCAAGGGATTTGTCAACGGGAAGCCAGTCACCAGGATGCTTGTGGATGGAGGAGCAGCAGTCAACCTGATGCCATACACCATGCTGCGCAAGATTGGGAAATCTAATGAAGATTTGACCCAAACCGACATGATGTTGGTGGACTTCGAAGGCAATGTCTCTCCGACTCGAGGTGCAATCTGCGTAGAGCTCACCATCGGCAGTAAGACCCTTCCAACCGCTTTCTTTGTTATTAAAGGGAGGGGATCTTATAATCTACTGCTGGGTCGGGATTGGATACATGCCAACTACTGCATACCATCTACAATGCATCAATGCATCATCCAATGGATCAAAAATTCAGTGGAGGTGGTCCAAGGAGAGACCTCCTTGACAGTAGCAGCTACAGAAGCACAAGGATGGACCTATGATCGGGTAAGCTGCATATCTGGAAAAGCATGAGATACCAAGTATCTCAAAGTGTCCAATTTTGGACTAAAGCCGGTTCAAGCAGTCGGCTCTGATGACAAAATTTAATGGATCAGTTCATTGAAGACGAAGGGAAGCTTGGGCACGGGTTTACATCGGCTGATGAATTGGAAAAGATAGATCTGGGAGATGGAAGCAAACCAAGGCCGACGTACATCAGTGCCAAGCTAGATGTTGAATACAAGAAAGAATTGATCACGTTGTTAAAAGAGTTCAAAGATTGTTTTGCCTGGGAATATTATGAGATGCCTGGACTAGACCGATCCATTGTTGAACATCGGTTACCTATTAAACCAGGATATCAACCTTTTCAACAACACCTGAGGCAATGTAATCCAAAGATTTATCCTGATATAAAGGCTGAGATAACAAAGTTACTCGAAGCTGGTTTTATTCGGCAATGTTGATATGCCGAATGGATCTCTAATATAGTCCCTGTCTACAAGAAAAATGGCAAACTACGTGTATGCATTGATTTCAGGGACTTGAACAAAGCAACGCCGATGGATGGGTATCCGATGCCAGTAGCCGATGCATTAGTTAACGCTGTTGCAGGGCACAAAGTCATCAGCTTCATGGACGGTAACGCTGGGTACAATCAAATATTCATGGCCATAGAGGATATTGCAAAAACTGCTTTCAGGTGCCTCGGCCACGTCGGATTGTATGAGTGGATTGTCATGACCTTTGGGTTGAAGAATGTTGGCGCTACATATCAAAGAGCCATGAATTACATATTCCATGAACTCATCGGCAAGATAGTAGAGCTCTATATTGATGATGTAGTTGTCAAGTCAAAGAGCTACAAGGAGCACTTGGCTGATCTACGAAAAACATTGGAATGCACTAGAAAGCATGGTTTGAAGATGAATCCCAACAAATGTGCTTTCAGTGTTTCAGCTAGTCAGTTCTTGGGTTTCTTAATACACGAAAGAGGAATCGAAGTGAGTCAGAAGTCGATCAGCGCGATTGACAATATAAAAGCACCATCAAACAAGAAAGAGCTCCAGTCATTAATTGGCAAGATCAATTTCATCAGAAGATTTATATCTAATCTGTCGGAAAGGATCCAGCCATTTACACCTCTACTGAAGCTCAAGGCCGATCAGAAATTCGTATGGGGAGAAGAACAGCAGAAAGCTCTAGATAATGTCAAGCAGTACTTAAAATCTCCTCCTATCTTAATGCCCCCTCAAGACAAGAAGCCGTTCAAGTTATACTTATCGGCTAATATGCGGGCTATTGGATCGGCCCTTGTGCAAGAGTTTGAAGGAAAAGAGCGAGTTATATATTTCGTGAGTAGAAGACTCTTAGACGCGGAAACAAGATATTCGGTGGTGGAAAGACTATGCTTGTGCTTATATTTCTCATGCACGAAGTTGAGGCCTTACCTATTAACTACCGAATGCACCGTAGTGTGCAAGGATGATGTGGTCAAATATATGTTGTCATTACCAATCTTGAAGGGTAGGATCGGAAAATGGATCTTAGCTTTGTCAGAATTTGATTTGACCTATCAATCGGCCAAAGCAATCAAAGGGCAAGTAATGGCCGATCTGGTAACTCAACACTGTGGACCTGAAGTTGCAGTTGTAGAACCTATACCATGGACTATGTCCTTTGATGGATCATCATGTGGAGTAGAAGCTGGGATCGGAATCGTCCTCATATCGCCTCAAGGAGCAAATTACGAGTTTTCCATCCCAATTTAGAAAACTTCAACAAACAATCAAGCTGAGTACCAGGCAGTGTTAAAAGGGATAAAGCTACTACGAGAAGTCAGTGCTGAAGTTGTTGAGATATTCGGAGATTCTCAACTCATGATAAATCAATTGGCAGGAGAATATGAATGCAAAGATGACATATTAAGGATTTATCATGAAGAATGTCTTCAGCTACTTCGAGAGTTCAAGATAGTAAAACTTGAACATATCCCTAAATGTCACAACAGTGAAGCTAATCGGCTGGCTCAGGGAGCGTCAGGATATCGGCCGATTCTGGTTATGGAGTTATCAGCCGAAGATTGGAGGAAGGAGATAATAGATTATTTGAAGGATCCATCCAAGAAGGTTGACAAACAATTAAGGTACAGGGCCATTAAATACATCCTGTTAGAAGATGAGTTGTACTATCGTACCATCGATGGGGTTCTTCTCAAATGTCTTGGTGAAGAAGAAGCTAAGACTTTGATGGGAGAAATTCATGAAGGAGTCTGTGGGGCCCATCAGTCAGCGTTTAAGATGAAGTGGATGATCAGGAATAATAACTATTATTGGCTGACGATATTGGAAGATTGCTTCAAGTATTACAAAGGATGCCAAGAGTGTCAGAAGTTTGGAAGCATTCAAAGAGTTCCAGCATCGGCAATGAATCCAATAATCAAGCCATGGCCATTCAGAGGTTGGGCAATTGATCTGATTGGACAGATATATCCACCGTCAAGCAAAGGTCATAAATTCGTACTGGTGGCTACAGATTATTTCACAAAGTGGGTTGAAGCCATCCCAATCAAGACTGTGACATCAGGCAATATGATTGATTTTGTTAAAGAGCATATTGTCTATCGGTTTGGTATACCTCAGACTATCACAACCGATCAAGGGAGTCAATTCACGTCAGGGGAATTTGAAGAATACGCAAATTCTTTGGGAATCAAACTGCTAAACTCATCGCCCTATTACGCTCAAGCAAACGGACAGGCAGAAGCAGCGAACAAGGGTATCATCAAGTTAATTAAGCGCAAGATCGATGAAAATCCTAAGCGATGGCATACAATCCTTAATGAAGCACTATGGGCATATAGGATGGCATGCCATGGGACAACCAAAGTATCGCCATATCAATTGGTGTATGGTCATGATGTTGTATTACCTTGGGAGTTAAAGACCGGATCCAGAAGGACTTCCTTACAATATCAGCTATCGGCCGATGACTATTCAGCCATGATGAAAGAGGAACTAGAAGATCTTGCTGGTAATCGGCTGAGAGCTTTGGAGAATATTGAAATGAACAAAAGGAGGATAGCCAGATGGTATGATAAGAAAGTTAAAGCTAAAGAATTTGCTGAAGGAGATCTGGTTTGGAAACTCATATTACCAATCGGCTCTAGAGATCCTAAGTACGGGAAGTGGTCGCCAACTTGGGAAGGGCCGTTTCATATCAGCCAATGCGTACCTGGCAATGCATATATCTTAGAGACATTGGAAGGAGAGAGGTTTGCCAGAGCATTGAATGGAAAGTATTTGAAGAAATACTATCCAAGCATATGGGTAGACGCTTAGTCCAATCAGAGCCTGAAAGCGGCCAATTAGAGACTCGAGTTATAGCCGATTGCAAATGAGATCGTCTTTAGTAGCGGAAAGCCGAATCATCGAAGCATGTTCGGTTTCAGGTCATGGCCGATGTACAAATCGCCCTTAGAATAAAAAAAATATATATTT
Source organism: Cenchrus fungigraminus (assembly GCA_036936925.1). NCBI lineage: Eukaryota > Viridiplantae > Streptophyta > Magnoliopsida > Poales > Poaceae > Cenchrus > Cenchrus fungigraminus. The sequence continues at coordinate 94,776,575 of CM072774.1, read as the reverse complement.
TTTCTCTCATCTTCGATTACAATGGTACAGATCTGAAGAGTACATTTGAGAAGACAAACTTGGAGGATTCATTACAGATCGGTTACATTAGTCATCGCTGGACAGACAATGGGGACGAAGTAAGAGAAAAACAAAAAAGAAAGCGTAAATTTGACGAAGATGAATCACCAGATGCGGTAATTCTTCCCGTCAAGATTGTTGGGAAAGAAGACATAGGGTTGTTCTTCTTTCCACAACACCCAGGGACAACTTCCACCCTCCTCCACCAGCTGATGCACCTAAGTTGCATCACAAGGCTTTTTCTAGCTGTTCTGGCTGCACAAAAGGAGACTAGAGAGGGAAGTATGTTCTAGGCTATTGCACAAGAATTCTTCTAGCCATCATGAATCAGAGAAGAAGGAAGGAACCGAAGAGCAAAAGCCTAAAGCTCCTTGGGCCTATATGTCGAGCCATGGATGAGAGGAAAGGTGTGATCTCCGTAAGAGTATGGAGGCAGTTATTTATAGCCAGGGCACCAGAAGAGATAAAGATGAAGATGCTAGATCCGGCAAAAGAGGAAACAGATAACCCGTGAATGGTTCGGTTTCCAAAGAATGACCGATTCAGAGGAATCACCCCCAAATAAAGGATGACACATGTACACTCAAACGGTGGGAAATTTCTCTATCGCGTCGACAAACTACAGAGCATGGTTCACAGAAATCATCTGCCCAACATTGCAGACAGAGCCCACGAGCTCGCTGGTAACACCTAGAAGAAATGCTATTTCAAGTTGGAGTCTATCAAAGACCAACGACGGCCATTATCCCCTAAAAGGTTTTCCAGGAAGAAATGCCTCTCATGCCTAAAAGCTAGAATGACCAATGGCTACATCCAAGAAGACCAAGTCTGAAAGAAAATCGTGCCCTGGATAAAAGGGTGAGTCTTATAAGAGAAAGGGAGTGGAAAAGACAAAGCGTCACATGGAGAACAGCCCTGGATGATGTCAGACTGAAAGGACAAGGCACTATCAATGGAAGTTGATTTGACATATCATTCAAATTAAGAGAAAGATATCAATTTCAAGCGAATTCCGGAGCAAAAGATTATTTACTCCGAAACTGGGGGGCATGTGTTGACACCATTTTTTGGAAAAACAGGTCAAAAGAGATAAGGAAGAGTAGCCGATGAGAGCAGAGTACAATCGGCCGATTAAAGAAAGAGAAAGGGTGATCAGCAGGATCCGCCGACGGTCAGAAGAATTCGACCCTGACAGTGGGCCAGCGGGTCAAAGCGATCGGCCGATGGTCAACCAGAGGATCGGCCGATGAAGAGGAAGAAGGCGGTAATCAAGGAGATACGCCAGAAGGAAAGCATGGTGGAGGCTGGTCAATCTATGATTCACGACAGGTCAAAGAGTCAGTTTTAGGAAGTTTTTGACTCCTGCGAGAGTCCTTTTCTATTTTAGTAGTTTTTTATCTTTAGGTGCAAGTAAACAGTGCCGTGATCGGCTAGGAGTCGGGTTGTCCTCAGGGTATAAATAGTGACCCTGCGTGGTCGGAAAAAGTGTACACGCCAATATCAAACAAACCACCTCCGGGCAAACCCTTTACTTTACAGCATCTACTTTGCAGCATCTACTTTTCGGCGACTTCGCCATTGCGTTTTTCTCTTTTCTACAACACCGTGCTTCGAGTTCATCGGGCTGCATCAACTGACCTCCGGCAAGCTTGTGAGTACCATTTTACCGAATAACCCTAGGCTTTAACCTCCGGGCGCATCGCTGAGGTTTCGTCTAGTTCTTTATTCACCCCTTACCGATATTAGCTAGATCTGCAAGTTTTCGTACCAATTCTTGTGGTTTTTATCTATTATCATTATCCCACTCGATCTAGATCCTATCGGCTTCTAACACCGCAGCCGATTCCGACCTACTCGAGTGCTGACGTCACGATCGGCCGATTCCAGCCGATCTATCTATTCACACACCCGCGCTTCGGTCGCTCTCGAGCCGGCCGATCCTGCTTTTTACTTGTATCGGCCGATTGGCTGGTACATGTGTCGCTACAAGGCCATCGGTTCTCTAGCCGATCCCTAATATTTTCCATTATCAATCAACAGGTCAGATTGGCTGGCACGCCTCGCTACAGACTGGGGAGTCACGTGTGCTGCGCGCGGAGGTGACGTCCTATTTTCGCGTCAACAACAACTAGCACCCAAAAGTAGGGTCATGCTTTGTGAAAGTTGTAGGGTTATTCACAAGGAAACCAACAAAATTGGTTTTGCATTTTTCTGATTTTTCTACGATTTTATTTGAATTTTACAAGATTCAGCCAAAAACCACACACTATTTAAGAATCTATTTCTACCGAGGTCCCTAGAAAGATTTCATCCTTCACAACCATGCCCTCGGTTTACAGATCGACCCCTAGAAAGAATCAAAGTCTTGCAATTGGGTCCTTAGGGGGAGGGGCGGCGCGGCCGGCCGGAATTCCAACGAGCCGGCGGCGGGGTCGGCCGGGCTAGTAGTGGGATAGGACCAGGAGCTCACCACGGGGTCGCTGGTGGCCGGAGTTGGGGCGGAATCACCGGCGGCGAGCTAGGACGGCGGAGCCATGCGGCAGCGGCCGCTGGAGCGGCGGCTCCGGCGAGACGGCGGCCAATGCAGAGGAATTCGTGGTGGTGGAAGCTCGAGTGTGGTGTGGGGGAGGTGCTAAGATGGTGGAGCGGCCGAGAGAGCGAGAGTAGTTGCGAGCTCAGTGACAGCGGCTCTAAAGGCGGGCGGCGGAGCTCGGGGAGACGGCGGGGTGCGTGTATGCGCGAGGGAAAAGGCCGACGACCTTTTATAGGCAGCGCACACTTTGCTCCGAAGCAAGAAGGGAGGGAGAGAGGGCCCGGCCGTCGTGGGGGTGTGCACGGCTCGGCCGGCGGGCAGGGCGGCGAGGGTCCGGCGCGGGTGCACGGGACGGACGACACGCGGCGGGGGCGTGGGCTCCAAGGCGCTCAGGCTATGTGCGGCCTCGGGAGGCGCAGCCTCGGAAGGCGTGGGCCGGCGTAGGGGCCCGAACGCCGAGGGCGGCCTGGACGCCATGCAGTGGCGCGCGCGTGCGTGGGCGCTCTGGAGCGCGGCCACGACGACGTGGCGCGACGTCGCCCATGTTATTTCTGTTTACCCATGTTTTACCAGCCGAAACTCAAAATTTTCAAATACAAGTTCAAAAATTTTGAATACCAAAGTTGTAGAGCAACTATAGGAGAACATTTTTTTGTAAAGGCCGGCCTATTATTTGATCAACCGTTTGAGCATGAACTACTGGCAAAGTTCATGTCTTTCTTGGCACCGGTGAATAGTACTCGGCTGCAGTTGACCAAGTTTCTCACCATTTTCCACTCCAAATTTGAAATGCCACCCAAAAGCAAAGTTGTGTCCCTCGAAAAACTAGACAACTTTTATATTGGGAGAATTTGAAGTGTTTAGGTGAAATTTGGAGAACGCGGCAAAAGTTCTAGAGAGGGTCAAGGGCTTCAAGGGTGTTGACTAGGGTTTGACTCGATCTTGACCAAGTTTTGACCACTAGGGGGTGTTGACTTGATTAAGATGATCATTAGTGATTGTTGGCTAGGTTTTCGAGGTGATGACCCAGGTTGACCAAGGTTTGACCAAAGTCAACGTGTTTGACTTGGTTGACTCGGTCATTAGCACTAATAATGCTAATTAAAAACTTGGTGCGTCAGAGCCTACCCCCCTTAAAAAGAATCTCGTCTCGAGATTTGAAAATCCAAGGACAAGGTAGGGGAGGATGGTTTTCTAAGATTTCTGAACTACCTTGGGAAGCAACCGCGATGTGATTAAAGGTCAAAGAGTATAACCATCATCGGTTCAAGGTTAGCCCATAAGAGTAGTCAATGGTGACAAGTCATGGAGAGCTTTTGCAGGGAGTTTACTTGCGGATGCAAGCGGGGAAAGTATGACGAGATGAGTTGGTATATGAATTTTAGAACAATCTTGCTCACATATTATTTAACTTGTGAATTTGGGTGATATCGATTCGTCACGTTAACGGTGCAATGATTTTAAAATTTGGGTGTGATGCACATGTTTATGAAGGCATGATGCATGTTAGCATATCTCGGGTTACACAAGGAATGAGTTAGTGATTGAGATGGCAATCATAGAGTTGAGACAGAGTATATGTGTGGCGAGTCGCATTCTCACCACCAAGATACCTAGCGCGCTCCTAGTGGTAATCATATGGCTGCAGCGCACATGATGCCCTAGGTTCCGTCGCGGCACCTTTGGTTATGGGCAACAACATCACCAAATCATAAGAAGGATAGAGTGTAGGAATATTGAAATCTTCCATGCGTATGCACGTTAGTTCACCCAAGGTTCCCAAATGCACATGCTATGTGATTGCATTTCTATGCTCATCAAATATGTCATTGAGGGTGCAACATGTGCATGATGCCAATGCATAAAAAAGATCTTTGACACTTTTCTCCCTATTTTACTTATTCAATTCTTCGTGAGCAAGATCAAGAGAAAAGAGTTCCAAATCGAAAGATGAAGAAAGATCGGGCAAGGATGGCAATATCCAGGAAATCCATCCAGGAATGGCTTAGTGCATTCAAATGCAGAAACACGAGAGTGGAATTGATACATGTTGATGAAAATACAACAATTGCATAGACAGCAGAAGGTTATGATCTAAGATCAAGCTCTGGAGATCAAGACATTATCCAATTATTGGTAGAGTTCGTACATGACACAAGTCTAACATGAAAACTGGCGCAATTTCTGGCAGTTGTGAACAAAAATTCATAACTTAAAAACCAGAGTGTCGTATGGACCTCCCTGGGCCCACTACCTCGGTGGGTACCAGGACCGACTACTCGGTGGGCCCCTGGGACTACTCGACTTGCGCTGCACGGCACCTGATGGCGTGAAGAACAAGGGCTACAGAGGAGGAGTACCCGGATAGGAAGCTGTACATGTCCCGCACTGTATAGAGGACTCCTAGACGTACCCGACTAGTACTCTCTCCCTGAACCGACTTGTAACCCTGCCTCCCGGACTATATAAGGCGAGGCAGGGACCCCCCTCTCTCTCACGGCTTAAGATTGCATCATCTTGTAATCGCACCCAATCAATCCAGAGCTACGCAGCATACAGGATGTAGGGTATTACGCACCCCGCGGCCCGAACCTGTCTAAATTGTGTGCCACGTGTCTCTTCCTTCGAGTTACCGATCTCGGCGAGGCCACATTCATCTACTTCGGGTACTCCCCTTAGTAGGTTGCCGGTCTAAAACACCGACAGCTGGCGCGCCAGGTAGGGGATCTCGCCGAAGATCTCATGGCGAACTCGACGGCTTCCGTCTACATCAAGCCAACTGTCGCCTTCAACCGTGGCGACACCTTCGTCTTCGGTGCCTGGGTCTGCACTGCTGACGGCGCCGGATCTTTCCAACGCCGCCTCACCATGCCGCCCAACCCGGAGACCGGCCTCGTGACACTTCCCGGAGTAGTCACGGGCGAACTCGCCGGCAAATTCGGCGAAATTTCGCTTTTCGACCAACACGCCGACTTCGAGCTTGGATCCGCCTCCAACTCGGGCTCGACGTCCCCGTGGGCTATCGTATGCGAGCCGGCAACTCAGCCATCGCATGTGGACTCCCCACCCCGCGAGCACTTCACGCGTGGCCCCCGCAACGTCAGCAGGGCCCACACGAAGGCTCCCACTACACGCCGGGCCGGCAAGGAGCCTGTACCCGAGTACAACTCGGACTCCGACACCGCTCCCGGCCACGCCTCGGACTCCAACCCCCTTTTCGGCTTCTACTCGGACTCCGCGTACGAGTTCGACTTCGGGTCGGACCCTGAGGATCCCGAGTCCGAGAACAACTCCACAGAGCAACCCCTGTCAGGACCGGCGGCCGGCTTGGTCATAACATCTACACCCGCCGGAAGATTTGTCTACTGGCCAGACCGCAAGCCCGCTGACCTGACGAACGGGAACTCACGCTACGTCGCCTACCTCGACTCGCTTCCCTTCCAGGAGGGAACGCCACTCGCTCGAGCTGAGGAGTACACCCCAACGGAGGTGGCGAGTTCTGACTCCAGTCTTGGCAACCCCGACTGCCAAGTCTTCATGGCTGCCGGCGACACGCCAGGACCCTCAGGGACAGCAAGCGACCGATACCTCGAAGACATCTCCGCAGACGAGCTGTCTGCCGACGCACCCGCGGATGAGACTGACGCCAACAGGGACGCTCGACGTGAGCGTAACAGAAAGCGGAACGAACGACGCCGGCGCCTTCGAGACAACCTCCCCATCCGCAACCTCGCAGAGGCTCTCGACCAAGTCGAGAGTAGGGTACACACTACCCCGGAGCAATGCCTCATGTCGATCACAGCGATCGCACGCCAAGCTCAGGGGATGCGTGCAGGAGAAGTCATCGCCAAGCTTGCAGAAGACGCTTACTTCATGCGAGCTGACAACAGGGTCGCTCAGCCGCCCCCCGCCAGGAATCGCGATAACGAAGCCACAAGTCGCAGCGCGGACCTCGGTCGTAATCGTACTCGAGCTGAGCTGCCGGCCAATCCCAACCGTACTCGTGCAACTGCCGGCGGACCCTCTCAAGGTGGCAACAGCGCTGCAGCTGCTGGCGACGATCGTGAGATCGTCCCTCATCGCGACCCTGGCGGCGGAGGCAGCGACGGCGGAAGCTCCAACCATGGGGCCAATAGAAGGGCCGGTGGCGGAGGCGACCGCGGCGGCCGACACCACGCGAATAGCCACGCCTCCGGAGCCTCTCAGGGCGGCTTCGACGTCCGCCAGAAGATTGAAGAACTACGGCGCAAGAAGGCTTCCACGTCAGGCGACAACGACGGCTTCCCTGCCTTCTCTGCGCGACTTCGCAACCTCCTCCTCCCAGAGAAATTCAAGCCTCTGGGAATCACTAAGTACGACGCGAAGCAAGATCCTGTGCAGTGGCTCAGATGCTACGCCCTCTCCATCGAGAACGCTGGTGGCAACAACGACACCAAGTGCCTATATTTCCCCTTCTGTCTGGACCAAGCACCGCTTACATGGCTCGAGTTACTTGAGAAGTACTCGATCGACAAGTGGGACCAGCTGAAGGAGCAGTTCACCAGCAACTTCGCGGGCGCTATGGGCCGCTCGGGTACTCGCATGGACCTAGCTATGGTGAAGCAGGAACAAGGCGAGACCCTTCGCAAGTACATGCGGCGTTTCTTCGACAAGCGCGCCACAGTAGTCGATGTCTCTGACAAAGAAGTCATCGACCTCTTCCAAGACGGTCTCTACCTCCGTCGCACTTTCGAAGACTTCGGCCGTCGCCGCCCAAGCTCCATCACCCACCTCAAGGACATGATCACGTCCTGGGCCGATGAAGAAGACAAGGCCAACGCCAAGTACGACGCCATCCGTGGCAAGAGCAAGCAGAACACGGGCGGCGGCAGCAGCAACAACGGGAACCAAGGCGGTCGCAACAACAACAACTACTCGGGTCCCAACCGCAAGCGCAAGCCAGACAACACTGTCACGGCTATCCAGCACCCTGCGAAGGAGAACTCGAAGAAGACCTCCGGCGGCTTCAAAGACTTGCTGAAGGAGAAGTGCCCGTGGCATCTGGACGGCAACCACACCACCGAGCAGTGCTACCAACTCAGGCGAGCACTCAAGGATACTCCGGAGCCACGGCACCCTCATGACAAGAAAGGCAAGAAGAAGAACGACGAAGGCAATGGCGACTTCCAGGAACCCGACAAGACGGTGAACGTCCTCTTCGGCGGGCTACCCAGCAGACGGGTCCAAAAGGCTACCCGTCGAGAAGTCATGAGCATTGAACCAGCGGTCCCGAGCCCCCTCAGGTGGTCGGAGGTACCCATTACCTTCTCCCGCGCGGATCAATGGACTAGCTTCTCCGAACCAGGGCGGTTCCCACTCGTCCTGAAGCCGGTGGTCGCGGGCTCCAAGCTCAACAAGGTCCTCATCGACGGTGGAAGCGGGCTTAACGTCCTTTTCACCAAGACCTTGAAGAAGATGAAGCTCGACATCACCCACATGCTCACCAAGAGCACCTCGCCCTTCTACGGCATCGTCCCCAGAAACGCGGCTATTCCACTGGGCTCAGTGGTCCTGCCAGTTACCTTCGGGGAATCTCGGGACAACTATCGTACCGAGTACATCAAGTTCGAAGTCGCGGACTTCGAGACGTCCTACCATGCCATCCTCGGCAGACCGGCCATCGCCAAGTTCATGGCGGTACCCCACTACACCTACCTAGTACTCAAGATGCCGAGTCCAGCAGGTGTACTCTCGCTGCAGGGGGACTTGAAGATATCGCACGACTGCGACACGGAAGCTGTGGAGATCGCCTCCACAAATCAAGTACCCAATGCAATGATGGAGATCTACGCTGCGTCGAAGAAGCTTGCCCCAAGCGAACTCGACATCCCAGAGAAGTCGGATAAAGCTAACAAGCCTCAGCCAGCCGAGGAGGTTTTGGTCAAGACAATTGACCTCGGGACAGGCGACAACAGCAAGACCACCACCATCGGGGCTGGCCTCGACCCCAAATAGGAAGACGCGCTCATCAACTTCCTCCGGGCTAACCGCGACATCTTCACGTGGAAACCAGTGGACATGCCAGGGGTGCCCAGGGAGTTGATTGAGCATTCACTCAACGTTGATCCTAAAGCTACCCCGAAGCGACAACACCTCCGCCGCTTCGCCGACGACAGACGGGACGCCATCAAGAAGGAACTCGCCAAACTACTCGCGGCTGGCTTCATCAGAGAAGTTTTCCATCCTGAGTGGCTCGCCAACCCCGTCCTCGTCCGCAAGAAGAACTCGAATGAGTGGAGGATGTGCGTCGACTACACCGACCTCAACAAGCACTGCCCCAAGGACCCCTTTGGGTTGCCGCGGATTGACCAAGTCATCGATTCCACGGCAGGCTGCGACCTGCTCTGCTTCCTCGACTGCTACTCCGGGTACCACCAGATCACGATCAAGGAAGAAGACCAGGAGAAGACCGCGTTCATCACCCCGTTTGGCGCGTATTGCTACACGACCATGTCCTTCGGGTTGAAGAACGCCGGCGCTACATACCAACGAGCTATCCAGGCCTGCTTCAAGAGGCAACTCAACAAGAACGTCGAAGCCTACGTGGATGACGTGGTCGTCAAGACCAGAAACTCCAGCATGCTCATCGACGATCTTGAAGAGACTTTCGCATCCCTGCGCGAGTACCGCTGGAAGCTCAACCCGAACAAGTGCGTCTTCGGCGTGCCGTCGGGCAAACTACTCGGCTTCATCATCAGCCATCGCGGCATCGAAGCCAATCCCGAGAATATCTCCGCCATCACCAGCATGAAAGCTCCCACGTGCATCAAAGACGTGCAGAAGCTGACCGGGTGCATGGCGGCCTTGAACAGATTCATCTCGAAGCTTGGAGAACGGGGGCTCCCCTTCTTCAAATTACTCAAACACCAAGAGAAGTTCGTGTAGACTCCAGAGGCGGACCAAGCCCTTGCCCAGCTCAAGGACTTCCTATCGAAGCCACCAGTCCTCACAGCTCCTCGTAAAGGCGAGCAGCTACTGCTCTACCTTGCTGCGACTACTCACGTGGTCAGTACTGCCATCATCGTCGAGCGGCAGGAAGACGGCCACGCCTATCCAGTCCAGCGTCCAGTCTACTTCGTCAGCGAGGTCCTATCAGAATCCAAGGCACGCTACCAGCCAGTACAGAAGCTTCTGTACGCAGTGCTCATCACCTCGCGGAAGCTACGACACTACTTCCAGGAGTACTCGATCTCCGTCGTCACCGACTACCCGCTCGGTGACATCTTGCGGAACCAAGATGCTACTGGAAGAATCTCCAAATGGGCAGTCGAACTCAGCGCCCTCAACATCGACTTCAAGCCACGCACAGCCATCAAGTCGCAGGCACTAGTCGACTTCATGGCGGAGTGGCGGGAGAATCAGCTACCTACTCCAACCAAGCGCCCAGAGCACTGGGTGATGTACTTCGACGGCTCACTCAACCTCGAGGGCGCAGGTGCAGGAGTACTCTTGATCTCTCCAACGGGCGAACAACTCAAGTACGTCCTGCAGATCTTCTGGAAGGTCTCAAACAACGAAGCCGAGTACGAAGCTCTGCTACACAGGCTCCGCCTCGCGGCTTCACTGGGCATCAACCGGCTACTAGTCTACGGTGACTCCGCAGTGGTCATCAACCAAGTCAACAAGTCCTGGGACCGCAACAAGGAGAACATGGATGCCTACTGCCTAGAAGTCCGCAAGCTCGAGAACAAGTTCTACGGTCTCGAGTTCCACCACGTCGTCCGCGACAACAACGTTGCAGCGGACGTCCTGTCGAAGCTTGGTTCTACTCGCGCTCAAGTACCAGCGGGTGTCTTCGTCCACGAGCTTCACGCGCCATCCATCCCGGAGCCGGCGCCACCGACCATTGACCCAGCGCATCCCCCGGCTGGCCAGGAGGTCATGATGATCGATGTGGACTGGAGGCAGCCCTTCATCGACTACCTCAGCGAGCAGAAGGTTCCCTCGGACAAGAACTTGGCCGAGCAACTCATCCGCCGTGCCAAGTCCTACGTTCTCGTCGGAAACAAGCTCTACAGGCGGGGCGCATCTTTCGGAGTACTCATGAAGTGCGTTCCCAGACAAGAAGGCAAGGACATCTTGGAGGAGATCCATAAAGGCGTCTGCGGCAACCACGCGTCCTCACGCACCCTGGTCAGCAAGGCCTTCCGACGGGCTTTCTATTGGCCCACAGCTCTGGGCGACGCCGAAGAACTCGTCAGAAGGTGCCAAGGGTGCCAATACTTCGCCAAGCAACAACACGTCCCGGCCTACAAGCTAGTCACCATACCGCCAACCTGGCCTTTCGCCTGCTGGGGGCTCGACATGATTGGGCCACTTCCAACTGCGCCAGGTGGATTCAACCGAGTATTGGTGGCCATCGACAAGTTCACCAAGTGGATCGAGGTCAAGCCGGTTACATGCCCCAAGGCCGACAGAGTACTCGACTTCCTGGATGAACTCGTGCATCGCTACGGACTACCCCACCGCATCATCACAGACCTGGGCTCCAACTTCAACAATCACCAGTTCTGGGAGTACTGCGAGAACAGCGGGATCGACGTCCGATATGTCTCAGTTGCCCATCCTCGGGCCAATGGACAAGTCGAGCGCGCCAATGGGATGGTGCTCGACGCTCTCAAAAAGCGGCTACACGACGCTGCCAACTCCAAAGGAGGCAAGTGGATCAAGGAACTACCCAATGCTCTCTGGGGGCTGCGTACTCAACCTTCCAAGCCAACGGGACAATCCCCGTACTTCCTGGTCTACGGCTCCGAAGCAATCCTCCCTGCTGATGTCATGTGGGATTCACCAGCAGTGGAGCAATACGACGAAGGCATCTCTGAAGACAGCAGACGAGTTGACATCGACGGACTCGAAGAAGCTCGCTGTGCCGCCCTCGTCCAATCAGCAAGGTACTAGAGGGTATCCGACGCTACCACGATCGCAACGTTAAGGAACGCTCCTTCAACGTTGGTGATCTTGTCCTCCGCCGCATACAGAACAAGGAAGGACTACATAAGCTCAGCTCGCCCTGGAAAGGTCCCTTCACAATTGCAAAGGTGACCGGACCGGGCTCCTACCGCCTCCAGACGCTTGAAGGCGAAGACATCAACAACTCGTGGAACATCGACCAACTCTGTCGATTCTACGCCTAGTCTACACCGGGGGCTCCAGTCTATACGACTACTCAAAGACCCCTTCGCCGTAAGCGGCCTCCAGGTCCAGGCCCTAGTCTCCGGACTACTCTCCAGAATCCAGCCCACGCGGCTACTAACGGCTCTTGGGCTGCGACGAGCGACAAAGGACTCCAGCAGCGGTCTACTAAGAGACCAAACACTCCTAGATCCAGCCCATGCGGCTACTAACGGATCTACTGCTGTAAGCGGCCATACGCCCTAGCACTACTTAGCCGTAGGCGGCCTCCGGGTCCTGGCGACTACTCTGTAACAACGGCCCTGGCCATCCAGGCGTACTTCTTCAGTAATAAAGTTTGATTACCTATCAACTGCTTTACTGTCCCTTTTCCTCAACGGGACCACTGGCGAGTATGATTACTCGCGACGACTCCATGATGGGACTCCGCACTCACAGATCGGGATAACGAGTACTCATTTATGGAAGTTTCCTTCATTCATACTTAAACAAGTTCATTACAACTTTGTTTATACACAACTACTGCTACGAGCTAACCCTACAGGACTACTGGAGGTTGAGCTTCTCGACGACTTGTTCGGCAATGGGCGCCATCTGCTCCAGCAGCTCCGCGTACTGATCGTCCGTGCAGTTGGCGGCTAGTCCGCCGGCGACTACGTCAACGGGAGCTTTTGGGAAGTACGACTTCATATACGCCAGGACCTGGTTGGGGATCGACTTCGCCAGGTGCTTCACGTACGTCGCCAGGCGGCTCGGGGCTTCCTTCAGCCGGTCCACCAATGGGGCTATCTTCGGTCCCCCGGGGTGAGGCACCAGTAGCCTCGCGATGGGAAGCGCGGCCTCCTCGAGTTCCTTCAGCTGGGCCCGCAGCTTCTCGCAGTCCTCGTTTAGCTTCTGCAAAGATTTGTAGCAGTTGACGAGGTCACGATCCGACGCAATGCGAAGCTCCATGTGCTTGTCGCACTCGTAAGCAAGCTGCTTATAATCATACTCCAGTACCTCGCGGGCCTCTTGCTCTCGGTAGAAGAGGTTCTTCAGGTCGGTCTCTGAAGCCTTCAGCTGGTCGACGCGGGTCTCAAGCTCTGCAATCAACAAGGCAAAGCGGGTCAGACTCCTCCAAGACACTACCAATGGGTACTCAGCATGGCAACGGCGTACCTTTATTCTTGTTGCGGAGAGACTTGTTCTTCCGCACCAGCTCGTCGCTCTTCGCCTGCATATCTTGGATTTCGTTGTGATACTGGGCGAAGGCGGTGTCCAGCTTCGACTGCATCGCGGCGGCGTGCTTCCGGGCCTTCACGAGCTGTTCTTCTAAGGCCTCGGCCCGGAGCACCGTGTCGCCGTACCCTTGAAGCATGTCAGACTTCTGTCGAGACCGCTCCGCGATGTCCTGCCACAGACAACACATGTCAAATGGGTACTCAACACTAAAGGATTGACTACTCAAGGGTGTCGACTACTCACCTTCATCCATTGCTCGGCCTGGCGCATTGCCTCCATGTGCCGAGCTACTGTCGCTGGATCGACTAGGTCATCCGCCAGCAGCTCGATCCCGCCACGACTACTCATCGCGGTTTCGGACATTGGCGCCGAGCGGATTGGCTCCGCGTCCTGGATCTCTGGCGAGCGAACGACTACTTCCAGAGCCGGTTCTGGATGCACGTCGTTGCGCCCCCCTCCAGCTGTTGCGGTGGCTTCTTCAACCGCCACCTCCATTTGCTCGGGGGCTCCTTCGGCAGCTCCCTGGGTCTCTGGTGCCAAATCTTCAACGGGCACCGCCGACGGGATAGCACTTCCCTCGGCTTCGGCACCTGTCAATAAAAGGACAACTGGATCAGTCATACATGGCGGTTACGACTACTCTTCGGGATTACTTGCACTTGAGCAAAGTACTCACCCTCTACGATGCTGGCCTCAGGCAAGGTAGCTTCCACGGCCGGCGCCCCGGATTCTGCCTGAGGGGCGGGAGCGAACTCCTCAGCGGGCGGCGCGGTTTCCTCTCCAGCCACCGCTGTGGTGGGTTCATCTCCCTCCCAGGTCAAGTCCGTCGATTTCCTGCAGAGTGCACAAGCTGGTTGTCAACCCAGTACGACTACCAAATCTAATGTACTACTCTGGAAGGATCACCACTTACAAATTCGACCGGACTACCGTCACAGTTGGGGCGCCGAGGATGCTGGCAATATCTACCAGTCCAGCTTCGGTAGGTGTTTCCTCTTGCGCCTCAGTAGCCGCCGCTTCTTCAACAATAGCAGCGGCCGGTTCTGTGCTCCCCTCAGCAACTGGGGGCTGGCGCGACAACTGCGCCAAGAGCTCCTCTACGGTGGGGGCTGGGCTACGACTACCCCCAGCTGGCTCCTCCATCGTATCCCAGTTGCCTTCGTCCCCCTGCTCTACGGGGTCGGAAGGCGGCATCTCCTGCAAGTAAGGGAATTTCGTCGTCAATGTACAACATCGAGACATAAGTACTCGACTACCCTATTCAAGACGGCTTACCTCCTGGGACGTGGTCTCCGTGACCTTCAACTTCTTGGCCACGCGCTTGCGGGTCACGTTCCGCGGCCTCCTTGGCGGCGCGGGCAAACTAGCCTCCAGGCTAGTCGGCGGATCCTGAACGAGAGGAATATGAGGCAATCCAGGGCGGCTGAATTTCGACCGCAGCTGGAAGCGCTCCTGCAGCGTCTCCTCATCGTCATCCTCTTCGGACGTGTCTTCGACGACTACTGTGTCGTCTCCTTCACCAACCTCGCGCCGCTCCTTGGCCTTGGCTTTCCCTTCCTCTGGGACCTCGACAAGTTGAGGAGGCGACGCCGGCTCGGAGACGAACTTCACCAAGTCATCCTGCAAAGAAGCACAATACGTCAGCACGACTACTCTTACGTAATGAGTACTCGACAAGGGGTACGGCTACCGACCTTATTTGGCGGGCGCGCTGCGGAGTACTCGGGCACAGGGCATGGCGTGTACGCCGGCATGTCTTTGAAGATCCTGCCCAGCCTATCAACGATGTCGTCGTCGTCGACTTCATCACCGGGCATCCGCGACGTGTCGTCGTCGCCGGTGTACTGGTACCCTAGGGTGTCGCAGGCCATCAGCGGCTGCACCCTTCGCTTCATGAAGCTGAAGGCCACATGTTCGGCCCTCAGCCTGGCTTCTCTCAAAACCTTGATTTTCGCCAGCAGCTCGGGCAACTGGATACCTTCCTGCATTGTTGGCTCTGAGTTCCACCATGGCCGGTGCTTCGGCTGCTTCCCGCTTGGCTTCGGCAGCTCCGAGTGGTGGTTGGTGATGTAAAACCATTTCGACTTCCAATCTTGGTTGGAGTCGATAAGCTTGTACGAGAGGTACTGCTCCGCGGCGTCTTCTCGCATCTAGATGCCGGCTCCCCCCACTACTCGAGGATTGTTGGCGCTGGGCTGGGGCTTGACTCGGAAGAATTTTCGGAAAAGGATCCAATGGGGCTTGATCCCCAAGAAAGCTTCGCAGAAGTGTACGAAGACTGAGGTGTGGAAGATACCGTTGGGGTTGAGGTTGAGGTACTCGATGCCGTAGTACCCCAGCAGCCCCTTGAAGAAGTCGCTGGCCGGGAGAGACAGCCCTCGCTCCGCGAACCGGGTGAACATAGGGATCTCGTCCGGGCTTTTCTCCATGGGGTACGGATCCCCTGCAGCGGCTCTCCACATGTCAATCTCCTTCTCCCGCAAGAATCCACTGTTGAGAAGCGCCAGCAGATCTTCGGTCTTGGCCTTGGATTTCTTCCATTCTTGATTCGGATTTGGTCGCGGCGGAGACACTGGCGGCGATGTCCCCGCGGCGGATCCGGCGGCCTCCTCGCGAGCCCTTTTCTTCCCACCGGCAGCCTTCGAGGTCTTCGATGGTGAGGGCTTCATTCTCCAAGTGCACGGTGTCTTCACTCGCATTCGCTCGGGGGCTACGGCGGTGGCTTTCTACGGCGGCGCGTTCGGATCTACAATCCTCTCAACGGCGGCAGTGCGCACTGGCGGTGATTTCTGGCTCGATCTGCTAGGAATGGCTGCGAATGCGTGGGGTGAAAAACCCTAAGGGTTTCGGCTTCTATTTATAAGTCAACAGCGGCCCCTCCAACGGCCGGGTGGATAAGTCTGTACACGGCTGACTCAGCGGCGGTGCTTGACTCTCCAACTTCTACTAGTCGACACGCCTCGTCTCGGGGGCTCGGCTACTTCTACTCAACTTCCTGGGTAGCGACAAGATTCAAAGAGCAACTCAGGACACATTCTACAAGATGACCCTTCAATTCGAGAGGAAGTACTCGACTCAAGGCTCGGGGGCGCCGTGCCACGTGTCCTTCGATTTTTTCTCCGGATTTCACGGGATATTCTTGCCAAAACTTCAGATGGACCCTCAGCCAGAGTCTGCAACTCAACCTAAGGCTCGGGGGCTACTCCATATGGAGTGCGATTTTGCAATCGCACTTCCATATCAGTTTCGGCTTCAAGACAACACGGGCATTGTTGAAGACCTTCAAGAGCAGCACTCGAGGACGCTTGGGACTACTCGAGAAGACTTCAGGATTGCTCAAATAACAGCTGGAGTACATTCCAGCCTCGGGATGCTTCGACTACTCTTGAGGACTTTTGACTTGTAGCGCTCAGGGACGCTTGAGGACTACTCGTTAAGGCCGTCAAGACTACTCGAAGCTATCCTTCTCGACTACAAAGTACTCGGGGGCTTGTCGTATGGACCTCCCTGGGCCCACTACCTCGGTGGGTACCAGGACCGACTACTCGGTGGGCCCCTGGGACTACTCGACTTGCGCTGCACGGCACCTGATGGCGTGAAGCACAAGGGCTACAGAGGAGGAGTACCCGGATAGGAAGCTGTACATGTCCCGCACTATATAGAGGACTCCTAGACGTACCCGACTAGTACTCTCTCCCTGAACCGACTTGTAACCCTGCCTCCCGGACTATATAAGGCGAGGCAGGGACCCCCCTCTCTCTCACGGCTTAAGATTGCATCATCTTGTAATCGCACCCAATCAATCCAGAGCTACGCAGCATACAGGACGTAGGGTATTACGCACCCCGCGGCCCAAACCTGTCTAAATTGTGTGCCACGTGTCTCTTCCTTCGAGTTACCGATCTCGGCGAAGCCACATTCATCTACTTCGGGTACTCCCCTTAGTAGGTTGCCGGTCTAAAACACCGACACAGAGCTCCAAAAAAATTTCCAAATTTCTGTAGTAACTAAGCAAGGTTATGAGGCACATTTTTGGTATTCAGAGGTTGAGCTAGATCAGATAGGAACAAGGTCAAAAGATGCAATTTTCAGAGTACTGTAATCAGGAAAAACAGCACGACATGGGTTCACTAATCTGGGTACAACTCGAGATCTATAGAAGCTATGACCATGAATTTTTGCGAGCAAAAGCTAGATTAAATATGGAGCGATTTTGGTATAGATCATCTAGTTGAATTATTTTTAGACAGGGGGTAAAAATTCAAATAAACAGCCACATTAACTTTTTGGACAGCAACACATCTATATATGAGAGGCTATATAAGAAAACAAAATTGCACACTAGCAAAATTTCACCTAGAGAGCACACAAATTATGAATGGGTCCATTTTTTAAGTTGTTCCGATTTTTAACATGATGCAAGACGTCCTAACCGTCCTCACAAGGCGATCAAGCCAAAAATCGAAGTTAGTGCCGGTGGCAAGGCTTTTATTCGTCTCTCCCTATAATAACTAGTCGAGAGCTATTCGGTGCTCACTTAGCGACTAACAGAACGTTGTTAGTGTACCTGCAGAAAAGAACCTTCTGTGCCAGCACGTCACGGAAGCGTCCACATACATTACAGTTCACTATAGAAACGGTATCCATGCATCAAGCTGCTGCATGGACAGCGTCCAACCTCGGACACCCTCCGTTTGAATGGAGTGTATCCTTGCCTCGCATATTCATAATGCGGAACGTCCACGTATGGCAAAACGTGGCGAGACACAGACGTGACGTTGGGTTCCCATTGGATTAGGTCCCATCCATCCCTCACATGA
This sequence comes from Cenchrus fungigraminus, assembly GCA_036936925.1. Lineage (NCBI taxonomy): Eukaryota > Viridiplantae > Streptophyta > Magnoliopsida > Poales > Poaceae > Cenchrus > Cenchrus fungigraminus. Next base: position 94,758,767 of record CM072774.1, on the reverse strand, counting down.
CTTTCATGTGGTACCACCACGTATGGCAAAACGTGATGAACTAGTATGGTTGTGCAAGAAGTAAGTTCTGACAAGAATAAAATGTGCTGGAAGTTAGCAAAATAAACCATAGATTTGTAAGCCACCTGAAAGGACCCAAAAATTCCCTTTAGGGCCTCTCGGTCTACATCCATCCTTAACGGACCAACGTATTTCGCAAATCCAAACAATCTTGGCAAGTTTTATTCCAAAAACTAGTGATTAAGGTTGTTAATTAAACTCCGGTGCATATAATCACTCTGGTACCAGCTGTGACAACCCGCCCAGGAAAATACCGTACTATCACCTAAACCAATCCACTTTGGGCATTAAGCGATAATAAAGTATCATCCTGTCGTTGGTTGCCGGGTCAAAGCCCGGTAAATCACTTGGATAACACGGAGGATCGAACATATGCATTAAAACTCACACGAAGGCGAGTCCAGAGTACAAACACAAATTAAATCCAAATTTGCCCCGCAGGGTTTAATTATTACAAACCATGATTCATGACATGATAAGTAAAGGTTCAGAGTTTGAAAACAGCGGAAATAACTAAGCGGTGCGATCAGCATCACAGGAGGCCTGCCATGATGCCTTCACTCGTCGTCTACCACCCACTCCAGCTCCCAGCCGGGTGGTATCTCTCCAGGCCAAGCAACACCTGCAACAACATTTTTATAGCAAGGCTGAGTATACTAATACTCAGTAAGACTTAACCGTCAGGTGATAATTACATCACCAAACTCTAGACATGAGAGGCTTTTTGGCCGGTGGAGTTCTTTTGCTGAAAAGCAACAAGGAGTGTGTCCTTACTTTCAATATTTTATCTCAAATTCTAGTTAATTACCATTTCTAAGTGAGCAAACTATTGCAATCAAGAATTGTACAATACAATTAATCCATGCAGTAATATTCACATAGTTCCATCATTAAGGGATATCATGGCCAGTTGATTAAGCAGTCTCTGATAATGGTCAGAGGCCGACAATCGATTGATTTATAACCTTGCAAGGTAAACCTAAACACACGATAGGGTGCCCTCACACTGGACAACCACCAGGCAGTTCCCAAAAATCCTCGGTTTGGGATCGAATCTTACAGTCCTGGGTACAAGGCTATCTGGTATGCCCCACACAGTACATCCAGCCTCACACATGTACCCCCCTCCCAGTTATGAGCCGGGCAGGCGAATACTCAAGATTAGTAATAGTAAAATCCCACACCGTCTCATTATGGTACTAGGCTTACCGGTCCCATTCCCGACAAGTGCTTAGTACGTTCAAAAGCTTAGCCCACGAAAGCCACTGGACCAGAGCCCAAATCCCATGCTCTTACCACATGAGCAATCCATTTATAAAGATCTTATGATTCCAACATAAGAACCTATTCTCACGAGTGACGAACATCACTCGACTTTTATCGGTCCTATAGCATAGCAGCTATCGACCTAGCATACTAGTAAAAGAGCATAGGTACCTAGGGATCATGCATCTAGGGTTTCAATTCAATTCCTGAAACGTAAATGCACAAACATAGCAAAGGTAATTGCATAATTTTAAAAAGAAGGGTTAATGACCCGGGGCTTGCCTTCGCTGGCAAGGTTGGCCTTGGGCCCGGGGCTTGCCTTCGCTGGCAAGGTTGGCCTTGGCCCTTCTGGACTTTGGTCCAGGTCCTGAGCTACGTCCACATACTGCAGCTCCCGTCAGCTCCTCCGTCTCCTCCTTCCAGCACGAGCGTATAGCTACCGTTGGGAAGATCTACACGAGGATGCAAATGCAAGATTTAATTGACGGTTTTGATTTAATTAATTATAAACAACATATGACAACCATGGGGTGCATGGTTGACCACATTCACCTAGATAAACATACATTCAACATACTCTTCCAATAAAGGAACAATATGTGGTTCTTCATTAATTATTCTTTTGGGACAGTGACTGTGTACATATTTATGCAAATAAATTAATTGAATTTCACAAAACCGCAAGGGGTCGGTCTTAAGCTTCTTAGCATGATTTACATCACAAACATAAGGTCACTAGGTGTGGTGTTGGTGGTTTTCCAATTTAATTTAATATTAAGCTTCAAATGGCCTCCATAGCTTTTATTCATAAATAAATTCATAAAATTTAGTGGGGGTGTTTCTGAAGCATTATAAACCTAGATAAGGCCACTGAACAAGCTTTCACATTTAAATGAGCTATAAATTAATTATATCACAAAAGACAAAATCTAGCTACCAAAACATGAGAAAAGCATATAAAAATAAATAAAGCACTTTTGGATCCCAACTTTCTCTCACTGATTTTCTGGTCCAAAACTGAGCTAGGCATCCAACATATACACCTAGGCCTACTATAGATCTTGAGCTATGCAATTACATTGAAAATTAAGCATAAATCAAGGATAAATATTTCAGACAGATATAAAATCATAATTAATTCACCAGAGATGTATTTAGGCATAACAAGATAACATGCAGAAGTTGAGCACAAAAAATTATTTATATTTTGCTACAAAAATCATTAAGGTAGATTCAGCATAAATACAAAATAAATCATATTAAAAGATCTACACAGTAACTTTGCACAAATTTTGGTACAGAGCCTAGGCATGGCATGACTCACAACATATCCAAAATTCAGCTATACATCACCTGTAGATTTTGAACTACAGCAGATCTAGGTTTAACTGATTTCTATTTTTCATGCAACAACTAGCACCCAAAAGTAGGGTCATGCTTTGTGAAAGCTGTAGGGTTATCCACAGGGAAACCAAAAAAATTGGTTTTGCAGTTTTCTGATTTTTCTACGTTTTTATTTGAATTTTACAAGATTCAGCTAAAAACCACACACTATTTAAGAATCTATTTCTACAGAGGTCCCTGGAAAGATTTCATCCTTCACAACCATGCCCTCGGTTTACAGATCGACCCCTAGAAAGAATCAAAGTCTTGCAATTGGGTCCTTGGGGGGAGGGGCAGCGCGGCCGGCCGGAATTCCGGCGAGTCGATGGCGGGGTCGGCCGGGGGAGTAGTGGGATAGGACCAGGAGCTCACCACGGGGTCGCTGGTGGCCGGAGTTGGGGCGGAATCGCCGGTGGCGAGCTAGGACGGTGGAGCCACGCGGCGGCGGCCGCTGGAGCGACGGCTCCTGCGAGACGGCGGCCAATGCGGAGGAATTCGTGGTGGTGGAAGCTCGAGTGTGGTGTGGGGGAGGTGCTAAGATGGTGGAGCGGCCGAGAGAGCGAGTGCAGTTGCGAGCTTGGCGACGGCGGCTCCAAAGGCGGGCGGCAGAGCTCGGGGACGGTAGGGTGCGTGTACGCGCGAGGGAAAAGGCCGACAGCCTTTTATAGGCGGCGCACACTTCGCTCCGAACCAAGAAGGGAGGGAGAGGGGGTCCGGCCGTCGTGGGGGCGCGCACGGCTCGGCCGGTGGGCGGGGCAGTGAGGGTCCGACGCCGGCGCGCGGGACGGACGACATGCGGCGGGGGTGCGGGCTCCAAGGCGCTCGGGGTGTGTGCGGCCTCGGGAGGCACAGCCTCGGAAGGCGCAGGCCGGCGTGGGGGCCCGGACGCCGAGGGCGGCTTGGACGCCACGCGGCGGCGCGCGCACGCGTGGGCGCTCTGGAGCGCGGCCACGACGACGTGGCGCGACGTCGCCCGTGTTATTTCTGTTTACCCTTGTTTGACCAGTCGAACCTCAAAATTTTCAAATACAAGTTCAAAAATTTTGAATACCAAAGTTGTAGAGCAACTATAGGAGAACATTTTTCGTAAATGCTGACCTATGTTTTGATCAACCGTTTGAGCATAAACTGCTGGCAAAGTTCATGTCTTTCTTGGCACCGATGAATAGTACTCGGCTGCAGTTGACCAAGTTTTTCACCATTTTCCACTCCAAATTTGAAATGCCACCCAAAAGCAAAGTTGTGTCCCTCGAAAAACTGGACAACTTTTATATTGGGAGAATTTGAAGTGTTTAGGTGAAATTTGGAGAACGCGCAAAAGTTCTAGAGAGGGTCAAGGGCTTCAAGGGTGTTGACTAGGGTTCGACTTGATCTTGACCAAGTTTTGACCACTAGGGGGGTGTTGACTTGATTAAGATGATCATTAGTGATTGTTGGCTAGGTTTTCGAGGTGATGACCCAGGTTGACCAAGGTTTGACCAAAGTCAACGTGTTTGACTTGGTTGACTCGGTCATTAGCACTAATAATGCTAATTAAAAACCTGGGGCGTCACAATCTCTACCCGCCGAACAAATAAACCACCGGGGTTAACCGCCCTGTGAACTGCTCAGATCTAAACCTCTAACAGTTGGCGCACTAGGTAGGGGTGATCTACGGTTCTTCGTGCAACTCGATGGCTTCACCAAGCGGCGTCATCTTCCCTGCAAGCATGGCAGACTTCCTTGCCAATCCCGTCGACATCTGCTTCGGCTCAATGCCAGCGGAATCCACCGCTCCAGCCGCCTATCTCGTCATCGAGAACACTGCGGCCACCTCCCTCTAGCAGGTCGAATCCGATCTGTTGGCGGAAACCCACTCACCCACTCCTCGTGACCTGATCGCGGAACTCGATCATGTCGGGAGCATGCTCTCTGACATAATCAAGGTCTGTGAAAGCGTCAAGCACTCTCGCGGGACTACTTCGCCTCCACCTTGCATGCCTCTTAGCCTGCGGAACATAGCTCGTGCGGTCTCTGACCACATGAGGAAGAAGATCCAGATCCAATCTAGGTCGACCACCCCCTCTTGTGGAAACCGCAAAGGTCCTCTCGACGACCTCTGCCCTGTCCACAAGAAAGCCAAACACACGGCTCGCCAGTGCCATGTGTTGAAGAAGCTTCGCCGACCTCTGACCGTGACCCAGGGTCGCCACATCAATCGTACACAGTCCCCGGACTGCGGTACGTTCCAGATCACTCGCGCCGTCATCTTCCCCAACAACCTCTATGACATGCCCGAAGTGCCAGATCGCGACGTTCTTGTGGTCTCCGACAACGTACCTCCTCAAGCCGGTGAAACAGAAGAACAACGATAGCAATGGGAGAACGCTAAAGCTGCGTAAGCCCAGCGCCGCCAGCAAGAAGCAGATGCCACAGCCGAAGCAGCTTCCGTACCCCAACACAACGTCGTACCCAATGCCGTCGGTCAGCCCGCAGGCAATGTCGTACAGAACACCGCCGGTGGACCACCCCCCGCAGCCCTGGTCGTCACCCATCAGCAGCAGCAGCAAGACGAGCCTCGGCGACATCGCATGCATGCGAGAGACCTCCTGAGGGACTTTGAAGAGGCTGGCCACGAAGTCTACAACTCGCCTCAAACCAACCTAAGGGCAGCCCTTGCCGAAGCAGGGCAACTAGAAGACACACTTGCGATGCGTCGGCTCCTGGCCCACATCCATGTCGTCGCCGCCCAGGTCGAAGAACGAAGCCAAGGCTACAGCAGGTCAGCCTCAAGCCAACACTCCAGGAGTAGGTCGGTACGACCTCGCAGCCACCACAACCACGGCAATGCTCCCCTTCAGCCCATAGCTGAGGAGGGAGGTGGAGAGAATGAAGTCATTCAGCCGCCCAATGTCGCTGCCGACACTGCTAATGCCGCCAACACTGCTGGCAACCAGCGGCAAAATGTTGCCGGCAATGCGAGACAGAACGCTGGAGCCCGACCTCCACTAGTATGAGCTACGCGCGTCCTCCGGGACAGCCAAAACCAGCACCAACCTGCTCGGGACGAAGTGGAAATCCAGCGCCGTGCCAACTACCACCGCGTCAATGGGGTCCCGGACCCTCTTGACGCCAACAATCCGATCCAAGAAGCAGAGCTCCACAAGATGCACGATCGCGAACTCGCACGTCGTGCCATGTACGACCAAGACAATGGCGCCCCTGACGACCTCTACATCACCCCCGCAGCCTACAATTTAGGATCAGGAAGCATCACTACGAACTACCAAGCAACCTCTACATCACTCCGGCCTTCTCACGACGTCTTAGGACGATGAGATACCCGAAAGATTTCAAGCCAGCCATTGAAAAGTACGACGGTTGCTCCGACCCTAGTATTTGGCTAAAGATGTACACCATTGCTGCCCAGGCCTTGGGTGGAAATGAAGATCACATGGCAGGATACTTCCCCTTTGTGATGGGCCAAGCGCCACTCTTGTGGCTCGACAACCTCCCCGAAGAGTGCATCACTTCGTGGGCGAGCTTGTCACGACTGTTCACTATGAACTACCAAGCGACCTACAACCGTCCCAACAACACTCATCACCTCACCAGAGTATAGATGAGGTCCGGCGAAACTCTCTGGGAGTACACCAACCGCTTCTTCGAGAACCGCAACACGTTTGCTAGCGTCAAAGACGAGGACGTGATCACCTACTACAAGAAGGCGTCACCAACCTCAAGCTCTTCGAGAAGATCCATGAAGCCGGCACTGAAAACATCGTCGACCTCATGGCCTATGTTGACAAGCTCGTCGATACCCAAGATGCAGTCGTCCACGACTTCAAAGGTGACAAATCAGACGACGCTCTGGCATCCGATGCTGGTGGCAGGTCACGCAAGCGATCTGGCGAGGTCTACACGACCGATCCTCCAAGACCTTCCACCTTCCGCGAAGGTGACTTCAACTGCACGCTGGACGACCAATGTCAGTTTCACCATGATGCCAAGCACACAATGTGGGAGTGCGAGCAACTGAAGCGCACCCTAGGCGTCCCTCCAGAACCCAAGAAGACCAAGAGCGGTAACAGTGACGAACGGAACAACAACTGTTGTTATGACAACCGCTACCGTCGATCTGATCGACGTGACTACCGCGATCGCTGACCCTACTATCACAATGACGATAAAGATCACCGGGATGACCACTGCAACGACTGCCGTGATGATCGACGAAACGACCACAGAGACTACCGTCGCGACAATCGCCGCGACAAACGTCGTGATGACAGACATGATGATGGCAACCGCCGAAAGGAGCCTACTCCTCCCCCACCGCCCACAGGTGGCAAACCCAATGGAGCGTTCCAGAACGCCAACCGGCAGATCAACTTCATCGTCGGCAGCCACCGTGCAGTCAAGAGCAATAGACAGCAGCGATCCAACGCAAGGGAGATCAGCCTCGTCAACATAGAAACTCCACAGCCCCTGCGGTGGTCGTAGTTCCCCATCACCTTCTCCAGGAAAGACCATTGGGTGCACATACCCGACCTCGGGACCTACCCGCTAGTCGTCAACCCCATAGTGGATGGAGCCTTTCTGCCTAGGACCCTCATCAATGGGGGCAGCAGCCTAAACATCATCTTCACTGAAACCCTGAAGAAGATGGACTTCAAATTCTCCAAGATGACTGCGTGCGATGAACCCTTCTATAGGGTTGTACTCGGCAAGGTAGCATACCCCATAGCTCGTGTATGCCTGCCAGTTACCTTTGGCAAAGAAGACAACTTCTGCACGGAGTACCTGACGTTCGAGGTGGAGGACTTCCGCTCATCGTACCATGCCATCCTCGGTCGACCTATGTTGGCCAGGTTCATGGCCATCCCACACCACACCTACCTTGTCATGAAGATGCCAGCATCGAACGGGATCCTTTCCGTTTACGGTGACCTCATCATATCCTTCAAATGTGAGGATGAGACAGTCGACCTCGCCGCAACCTCTGCATGTACAGCTGCAGCCACGGTCATGGTCGCTCAGGCCGCCAAGATCAACCCTACTTCCCTGGAAGTAGCAGAACAGAAGTGTACACCAACCGCCCTAGACGCCAGTCCCGCGGTAAAGAAGGTCTGCCTCGGTCTGCCTGACGCAACTAAGCAAGTCACCATCGGGGCCGACCTCGACCCCAAATAGGAACTCGCGCTCACCAGTTTCCTTCGGGACAATGTCGACATCTTAGCATAGAGCCCATCCGACATGCCCGGTGTCCCCAGGGAGCTGGCTGAGCATGCCCTCGAAGTAAGCAAGACAGCAAGACCTATCAAGCAAAAGCTCTGGCGCTTTGCAAAAGATAAAAAAAGAAGGCTATAGAAGTAGAAGTCTGTAAGCTCTTAGCTGCATGATTCATCCGTGAATGTAAACACCCAGTTTGGCTCACAAACCCAGTTCTTGTACCTAAGAAGACTAGAGGATTAAGGATGTGTATCGACTACACCGACCTTAACAAGCACTACCCGAAGGATCCCTTCCCTCTTCCCCGCATCGATCAGGTCGTGGACTCCACGGCTGGCAACATCCTGTTATGCTTCCTCGACTGTTATTCAGGGTATTACCAGATAGCCCTGAACCCCGACGACCAAGACAAAACGGCGTTCATAACGCCCAACGACATCTATTGCTATAAGGTCATGACCTTTGGCCTTAAAATCGCTGGTGCCACGTACCAGAAGGTGATACAGAAGTGCTTGGCGTCCCAGATCGGGAAGAACGTGAAAGCCTACATCGACGACATGGTCGTCAAGACCACCGAGGAAGATCAGCTCATCACCAACCTCGCCGAAACCTTCGCCAACCTACGCACCTACCAATGGAAGCTCAACCCAACCAAGTGTGTCTTCGGTGTCCCCTCTGTATTGCTCCTGGGTTTCATGGTGGGACACTGAGGCATTGAGGCCAACCCTGTCAAGGTCGACCTGATCCGCAACATGGTCAGACCATCTTGCAAGAAAGACACCATGAAGCTCACTGGTATGATGGCGGCCCTAAGTCGTTTCATCAGCAAGCTCGGCGAAAAAGGTCTGCCCTTCTTCAAGCTATTGAAGAAGGCAGATAAGTTCATGTGGGACGAAGAAGCAGAGCAAGTTTTTGGACTCTCAAGGAGTCCTTGACCTCTCCACCGATCATGACGCCTCCAATACCGAAGGAAACACTAATGTGGTCAGCACGGTCTTTGTTGCCGAACGAGAAGAAGAAGGGCAGGTCTATCCTATCCAGCAACCTGTGTATTACGTAAACGAGGTCATGGCCGACGCTAAAACACGTTATTCACAGCCTTAGAAGCTGCTCTATGCGCTCCTGATCACATCAATGAAGCTCTGGCATTACTTCCCGCTAGGGGAGATCATCTGCAACCACGATGCCAACGGCCGCATCGTCAAGTGGTTGGTCGAGCTGGGTGAGTTCGACATTGAGTTCTGCTCCAGGCAGGCAATCATTTCACAGATCCTAGCTGACTTCGTGTCAGACTGGACAGAAATCCAGATACCCCCTCCCAAAGAGCGGCCTGAACACTAGATAATGTACTTCAACGGTGCCCTCAACCTTGAGGGTCTCGAGGCAGACGTGCTGTTCATCTCTCCCCAGGGAGATCAACTCAAATACGTCCTGCAGATACACTACAAGGGTTCCAACAACGGAGCGGAGTACGAAGCTCTAATCCATGGGCTCCGAATTGCAGTGTCCGTTGGCATCAAGCGACTACTGGCCTATGGCGACTCCAAGGTCGTCATCGAGCAGGTCAATAAGGAGTGAGATTGTGTCAAAGACACAATGGATGCTTACTACGCTGAGATTCGAAAACTCGAAGGCCACTTCGAGGGGATCGAGTTCCAGCACGTGCTACGCAACAACAATGTTGTTGCGGACGTCTTATCTAAACTAGGCTCCAAACGAGCTCTAGTCCCGGTGGGTGTGTTCGTCCAAGACCTACACAAGCTGTCTATCAAAATATTGGATCCGGACAACCCGGATCAAGGTCAGCCCGACCCAGTATCAGTACCTCCCCGTGATGTGCTGATGACAGAAAAAGAAGGCGATTGGTGCGAGCCTTTCCTAACCTTCCTGGTCCACCAGTGGATTCCAGAAGACAAAGCAGAACGAGAAAGGATCACCCAGCGTAGTGCCAACTACGTCATGATTGGCGACGAGCTATACAGAAAAGCAGCCTCTACTGGCATGCTCATGAAGTGTATCTTGCGATCAGAAGGTCTTCAGCTCCTGGCTGAAATCTATGGCGGCGAGTGCGGCTGCCATGCAGCATCCGTAAACCTCGTCAAGGCCTATCGATCCGGCTTCTACTGGCCCACGGCCATGACTGATGCCAAAGACCTCGTCAAGAGGTGCAAAGGAGGTCAATTCTTTGCCAAACAGCAGCATCTGCCTGCACAGATCCTGCGCACAATTCCTCCATCCTGGCCCTTCGCCATGTGGGGTCTCGACTCAATAGGACCGTTTAAAACCGCCCCTGGTGGCTATAAACACATCCTTGTCGCTGTAGATAAATTCACCAAGTGGATTGAAGTCCTACCTGTCGCCAAGGTCACGTTGGACGAGGCAGCCAAATTCATCAAGGAGATAACACACCGCTTCGGTGTGCCTAATAGAATCACCTTGTCCCTTGTGTCTCGCCGTGATTTCCGTGTGCTACGCTAGCATAACCATCACGTTCTTAGCTCCCGATGTCCCCGCTGCCCAAATAAACCACCGGGGTTAACCCCCCTGTGGACTGCTCAGATCTAAACCTCTGACAGTTGGCGCGCTAGGTAGGGGCAGATTGGGAGCTCTTCGTGTAGCGTGATGGTAGTTCGCTCCGGCGATCATATTCGGTGACGACACGAAGGATATCTTCGCAGTGACCTGCTCGCTGCCACCCTCCGATCTAATCGTGAGGTCGGCATCTTCGTTCCATGGACGGCGCGCCAAAAAAATTTTCGTGTCCGCCCACCCACCCAGCGATCTTCGACGGTGTTCACAATGTTTGGCCTGCATCTGCATGCGCCCAGGAAGAACGTGCAGCGAGAATCAAGGTCTGCCGCAGGCCTTGCGTGCGCGTGTTTCCTTCCTGTCCACCACGTGCATGTCATCAAGGCCGAATCGATCTCCAAGTTGGCTACGTGAACAGGGAAGTCATCGTGGCCTTCCTTTTTCTTTCCCTAATCTATTCTTTTTTATTCCGATCTACTATTGATCATCAATAACTAACCAATACGGCTTGTTCTGTATTTTACTAAAAAAATAATACAATCACAAGTCTACAAGGACTGGTCAAGCTATGGATCAGGTCTTCTTCGGTTCGGCACAACTATGATTTCTGTTGCCGGTCCGACAGTTCGGTGCAGCTCCGGCTCACACCGCCGACCTGCTGCAATACACTGCCGATCACTTGGGTTCCCACAGCTCTCCACGACAACGCGCCGACCGCGACGACTTCGACTCGGCAAGCTAAGTGCCTATTTTAATTAAATAATTTACAGTTTAAATTTCAATTCGTAGACCTACTCTACATATTTTGTCTGCTCTTCCGATCCCTCCCCCTCGACATGCTCGGGGGCTTGGCAATGCCAACACGTAGGTCACCAGACCTGAGGTTCAAATTTTTTCTCTTGTGCTATGTTCCCCTCCCCCTCGACATGCTTGGGGGTTTGGCCTTGCCAATCTAAGGGTCGCCAGACCTGTGGAGTCCTACTTCTCCTATGTGTGTTCTTCCTTTAACTGTTTGACACTCGTTATGAAGATTCAATGTTGTGTGGTTGCAAAACCTGAGTCCCAGACTCCTCCCCGTGCGTCGGCTACATCTAAGGCTCCCTACTGAGCATTGTAGAGGGGTGAAACACTTTGCAGCTTCAGAGCTTTTGAATTCGAATAATGCGTGCCTGGCACGATAAGGGGAATGCCTTTCTTCTCAAACAAAACATAGCACAAGGATGATTAGCTCTGGCTAACATTACTCAACATCTGCTTGCTTAGATCAGGCTATGTTTTCATTATATTCGACAGATTGATACACCGACCTGGTGTTTATTTTATTTTACAGGACCAGCTCTTTACTCCGGCATCGCCTTAGTTAGGTCGCTAGACCTCTCTCCAGCTTCGGCATAGCCTTTGGCGAACCTACCTTGGGTGGCTCCGTCATCGTCGGATTGAGGTCGGCGGACCTCCCTATGGCTCTATCATCACCGGCTTGAGGTCGGCAGACCTCTCGGCGTCTCCGTCATCATCGTCTTCAAGTCGGCGAACCTCCCTGCAGCACCATTGTCACCCTTGTCAGGTCGCTAGACCTTCCGCCCTGTGCTTCATCGTCGCTTTCGTCAGGTCGCTAGACCTCCCTGCAGCTCTGTTTGTTCAAGACCAAGACCTTCCTCCGGTTCCGTCGTCGTTTTCGTCAGGTCACTAGACCATCCTCTGGCTCCGTTGTTGTCCTCGTCAGGTCACTAGACCTTCCTCCGGCTCCGTCGTCATCCTCGTCAGGTCGCTAGACCTTCCTATGGCTCCATTGTCACCTTCGCCAGCTCGGAAGACCTCCCCAGGATTTTGCGTCGGGAATGAAGGCCTCCCTGTGGGGTGCGCGCCTGATGGCCCTGCCAAGTACCTCTGGGTGCTTGGGCGCTTTTGATTTGAGACCTTCTTGAGGTCGGCATGCCTCGGGTGGCGCTACCAGACTCTTTGCAGCTATGCAAGATATCTAGGTGTCTCTACACTCCATACGTTCAAGATCTACATATTTTCATGGTTTCGTCAGCAACGGTTCCGGACATCACAACTTCAGCTACGACATCGTTGACGACCTCTTCATGCGACATACGTGTTTTAAGATCCTGTTGGGTACCCTCGGATAATGGGCAATGTTGATTTGAGGCCTCTTTGAGGTCGGCACGCCTACAAGGCCTCCTTGAGGTCGGCTCTGCCAGACTTCTTGCTGCCATGCTGGGAGATCTGGGTGTCTCTACACTTTGTTCGATCAAGATCATAACTAAGTTTTCTTCTCTTTTTTGAGCATAAAACCAGCCATGCTGCCTGCTTCAATGCTCGGGGACTACTCTACGAGTGCGTCTTCGACGCCCTCTTGTTTTTTTCGTCGCTTCGACCTATTAGAAGGCTACTTCTTTTAGGTCAGTGCTCGACCTCGCTACGCTTGGGATACTACAAACAGGTCAGCTGCTAAGCTGGCTAGTTTTTTTTGGACTGATGTGCACGCTATTCGACATGTTGATGGCTTCAAGACTTTGTCATGACCCTCTCGAGGTCGCTGCGCCTACACATCGCTTGGGGGCTTGTGGGACATGGGTACCCCTGGGTCCCCACCCAGGCTCATGGCCGTCCCCGACAAGTGGGTCCGGCCCACCAGAAGACCCGTCGACCTGTCAGTAGGCCTGCCCGACCTGACATGTGGACCCGAAGATGTGAAGACAGCTTGGTGTGCAAGCCAAGGTAGTCCAGATGGATTAAGGCAGCTCGGATAAGCCTTCCATATTGTAATTGACTAGAGATAGGTTTCCCTGTTGTAACCGACTAGGACTCCGGTCCACCGACCTTGTCCGTCGCCCAATATAAGGCGGGCAAGGGCGTCCCTCTGAGGACCACGCAGACGACCTCCACCTTCACCATGATCAAATCAATACAATCAAGAACTGGACGTAGGGTTTTACTCTTCGGAGGCCCGAACCAGAATAAAATCATCTTGTCCCTTGTGTCTCGCCGTGATTTCCGTGTGCTACGCTAGCATAACCATCACGTTCTTAGCTCCCGATCTCCCCGCCGAACAAATAAACCACCGGGGTTAACCCCCCTGTGGACTGCTCAGATCTAAATCTCTGACAATCACCGACCTCGGGTTGGCCTTCACAGGATCAGCCTTCTGGGACTTTTGCCAGGACAGCATGATTGATGTTTACTACTCGTCGGCCGCCCACCCCCGGTGCAACGGCCAGGTCGAGTGTGCCAATGTCATGGCACTGCAAGCTCTAAAAGATCGCATCTTCGACGATGCATCGAATTCTGCTTCCCATTGGCTAGCCGAGCTACCCCGCGTGATCTGGGGTCTCCGGACCTAGGTCAGTTCAACTACGGGCTTCTCTCCCTTCTTTCTGGTCTATGGCTCAGAGGTCATCCTCCCCACAGATGTCACCTTTGGAGCTCCACGCATACAGTTCTATGATGAAGGTGAAGCCGAGAAGACTCGTCGCGTCGACCAAGACAGCCTCGAGAAGTAAAGGGTGGCAGTTGTCTGCGACAAGCTCGTCACGACCAGCAACTTCGTCGTTACCATGATCGCAACATCAAGGAGTTCTCGTTCAACGTTGGCGACCTCGTCTTACGACGTATCCAGAAGACCGACGGCATGCACAAGTTGTCCGCCCCCTGGGAGGGACCTTTCATCGTCACTGAAGTCATCAGCCCGTCTACATATCGCCTCTAGTGGGGTGACGGCCAAGGAGTTCCCAACCCTTGGAACGTGGAGCACCTGCATCGATTCTATCCGTAGAATAGTTTTTATACTAGTTATGTATTCTTCGTCTTTGTACTTTCAGTTAAATAAATATTAGTTTCAAGCAGTCATCAGTTGTGCCTTGAGTTCTATTCTCCTTTTTTCGTGTCATGTTCCCTCACCCTCGATATGCTCAGGGGCTTGGCGAAAGCCAATACAAGGGTCACAAGAAATGGGGGTGAAAGTTTGGTTCCTCCCCCTCGATATGCTTGGGGGCTTGGCCATGCCAACCTAAGGGTCGCTCGACCTGAGGACGTCGTCTCTTATGATTGCCTACTTCATGTTGCTATGAGCCTGCTTGGTTGTGTGGTTGCAAAACCTGAGTCCCAGACTCGCCCCGCACGCCAGCTACACCTAGGCCTCCCTGCTGAGCTGTTGTGGTTGGTAAGCCATCCTCTTCGTGAGAAGTGGTTAGCGGGGCACAACATAGCACAATGCCTCAGGGCTACCAAGCTCGTATAAACATAAGTACTGCATGACTTTGAGCAAAATAAGAGCATTAGTATTTTTTTTACATGGAACGGAACGTTGTGCTCCGGCCAACAAGGAGGTACAACTCTAAGGCTATGACTACTCATCATCGTCGCCTTCGCAATCGATGGTGTCCATGATTTCCTTCACTGCTGGCTGTACCTCCGCCTCTATGGCCTCAAGGTCTTTCACTGCATCTAGGCCATCCCTGACCTTGACCATGTCGACCTCTGGGAAGTGCGACTTCACCCGCACTAAAGACTCCACCGCCGCCGTCAAACTTGTAGCTCTCAGGAGCTCGGTCAGCTTCTGCGGTGCGGCTATTAACCGGTCAATCACCGGCTTGGGCTCTTCTCTGGCAGCCTGAGGAACCACCATGTCCATGACATGGTCGGCGCCATTCTTTAAGTCGTTCACCTCCACTTCGAGTCCTGCAATGGCCACCTGGTCATTTTGCAACGATTGCAAGGCTACCACGAGACTGACCTCAAGGTATTTTCGTGCTTGTTTTTCGTAAGCCAGCCTTTGTCTCATGGTGTACTCACTCCCAATGGTGGCCTCAATTTCTCTCTTGAGTAACTCAGTGCTCTCATCTGCATCCTTCAGGTCCTTCTTAAGGCTCCTGACCTTCTCCTTGGCACCCTTGAGGTCGTCCTTGAGCTTGTCTTTTTCCTTGTGGAATTCTACAGTGAAAAAGACGTCATTATCTGCACAGATCCAATTCAGCAATTCTGAAGCAAAGGTCGTGAACCGCTGGTCTTACCGGTGCTCACAGACTTCAGCAGTGTGTCGGTGTCCCGGACCTTACGTTGCTCCCCCTCCATCTCGTCCTCGAGCCTCTTTTTCTCTGCAGCCGCCTCTTCCTTGGCACGCTTGAGCTCCTGCTCAAGCTGCTGTGCTCGCAGGTGAATGGTCGTGGCGTTTCTGCATTGGTCGGCCCTGCCCTTGGCATGGTCCGCCAACGACTGCTTCAAAGGCAAAAGTAAGGCCACTAACTAAATTCGAAATATGGGTCAACAAAACACTTCAGGATGCAGCGCTTTACCTTAAAAGAGCTAGTGAGTGTCAAGATGGCACTCATGCAAGCCCTTGAGGTCTTCCGTCTTGCGGGAGATCAGGGGCAAGTGCCACTCTGGGACCTTCACGGGCTTATGCCTAGTTCGCTTCGGGAGCGTCGGCTTCTGGTCGACGATGTAGAACCAATCGGCCCTCCAGCCGTTGTTGTTGTCCGGCAGCTCCATGTCGATGAACTCTAACTTATGACCTGGTCGTAAGCAGAACATGACAGAGGCTACGACGCCTGTCGACTTGCTGGTCTTCTTGACGTGAAAGAAATACCGCCACAATAAGAAGTGTGGCGGTATCCCCATGTAGGCCTCACAGAGGCAGATGAAGGAGGATACTGCAGTAATAAAGTTGGGGATGAGGTGTATGTAACACCCCCGCCCACCAAAGCCACACCGCCCAGCCCTTCCGTAGGGGCGAGCACACGTACACATAGCACCCTACTTACACTTTCGTCCTCACTTCGTGTAAAAGGGTTAACCCGAGGGTGGTATGGCTGGTGGGCAAAGACTTATAAGTTGGCTCCACCCTTGCTCAACTAGCAATGTGGCACTAAACACACGCACCTGCGCTCATGGGCCACTCATGGGCCATCCAAATTGGGTCGGGTGTGACATTCACCCCCCTCAAAGAACCCGACGTCCTTGTCGGTCCAACTCAACCGTCCAGTGCCGACCCATACGCCATGCCATGTGCCCCATCCCAGGCCCACACGCGCATGCATATGTCCGCACACTGACCCGAGCAAATGTCCAGGAACCTTCCCTCTTAGGGCACGGCCGTACGTCCAGTGCCGACCCATATGCCATGCTGTGTGTCCCATCTTAGGCCCACACGCACCATGTGCCCTATGTCCGCACACTGACCCGTACGCGCAACCGCGAGGGTCAGCTCTGATACCATTTGTAACACCCCCGCCCACCAAAGCCTCACCGCCCAGCCCTTCCGTAGGGGCAAGCACACATACACATAGCACCCTGCTTACACTTTCGTCCTCACTTCGTGTAAAAGGGTTAACCCGAGGGTGGTATGGCTGGTGGGCAAAGACTTATATGTTGGCTCCACCCTTGCTCAACTAGCAATGTGGCACTAAACACGCGCACCTGCGCTCATGGGCCACTCATGGGCCATCCAAATTAGGCCGGGTGTGACAGTCTACCAGCTCCAACTTGTAGAAGTACAATAGCCCCCAGAAGAAGTCGCCGGTCAGCACATTGAACTCACGCTCAAAGAAGGATGCGAAGACGACCTGTTCCTTGTCGTCCTCAGTCGGGAACTCCTCGCCGGTGGGCGCCTTCCGGTCCACCTCTGCCTTGGGCCTCAGTGACTCGCGGTTCACCAGCACCTGGATCTTCTTCTCGGTCATCTCCGAGGGATCCCAGACCGTCTCCAGGGTAGGGATCTAGGATGCCGCGGCCGCCATTTCTTCACCCTCGCAACCTATGGATTTGGATCTAAAAGTGACTAGGGTTTTCACGTGCATGCGGAGTGGCGCGGAGCACTGCTCGCGACGACGGGCAGATTGCTGCGGGCAGTGGCGAGCTCCGGCTCTAGCTGCGGCGGCGTAGATGTGGGATCTAGGTGGCTATGGCGCGGGGAGAACTGGCGGCAAGAGGAAGAAGAAGACAGGGGTGGAGTCAACGCTATCCCCTCGGCCGTATTTATATGGGCCCCACGGCGGTCGCTCGTTGTGGATTTACCTTCGTAACGGCTTCGCGGCAACGGCTCCATGTCGCTTATTTCGCGTGAGTTGATCTCGTCGGATTTTGCTCCAACGGCTCTGAGCCTAACGGATATATTGGAGACCTAACGCTCCGTGCTTAGGTTGTAGAAACATTGATGCTATCAGGTCGTCCCGATAGTACACCCGACCTCCTTGAGGTCGGTAAGCCCCCAAATGCAAAAATTTTAGGTCTTTGAGGAATAAATCCTTCAAATCGACTATTACATGACAGAAGAGAGTGAACATTACATGTGTGCCTCCTAGGCACACAGGTCGCCTGCGAACTATCTGGTCCTAGCACCAGTTACAAGATACAAACATATTTGAAGACCTGATCTACCTAGAGAAATCTTTTTCATGTTCTCTGCTACAGCATAGCACATCGCAAGAATTCTTCTAGCTTCAGGACCCCAATGGCGGCCTCGCGGTGAACGCCTACACGACGCTGTGCCTAGCAGGTCGTGCTTTGTGTCTGACTATGGAATGCAGACACAGGCTTCCCTCCAGGCGTGTGCTGCAAGGCATCGACGAGTATCTATTACTCACCAAGAACCTGCAGCGTCACCTCGGGCCTCTACAGCATCACCTCCAAACTCTCATTGATTCTTTGCTGAGGAAGGGTGCAAAGATTGGAGGAGACACCTACACTTTGCAAGTATTCTTCTAGCTCTTAGCCTCTAATTTTGCATCATATGATCTGGTGGACGGCCACATGCCCATGGCATGGCCAAATTTCTACTCTACGGCTTCATAGCTCAGCAATGCTCGGTGCCTTGCCCTCAAGTTTTTGCCGCTAGTTACAGTGAGAGCCAAGCCTTGGCTAAGGCCGGGTGAGCCTTGACACTGTTACCACGTGGTCATGGGGTACTGTGCACGTGTGGATGATTAAAGCACGATTCTTTTTCTCCTACATCACGACAAACTTGTCGTTGTGGCATCAATGATGCCTGAGGCCGCTGTAGTACCACCACATGGCTACAGTGCACCTGTGGTCAGTGGAGCAGTTGTTGTTTTTTGGGTGGCAAGGGAATCTCCGACCACTGTTGACCTGTGACCCTGCAGTCTACGAGGAGATAAGACTGACTCTGCGTCAGATGGCCCTGCGCCTTGATACATCTATGGACGACGACGATGATCGAACGCACTCTTTACGGCTCTGCGTCTTCATTGCACCCGCTAGGCTCTGCGTCCCGGTGCACCCGCTATGGCTCTGCATGTAAACAAACCTATTCCAATCAGCCTATATTCCTGTTTCTTGAGTAGAATGGTCGTAGGTTCGATTGAAGACCTTCCGGGGTAGGCATGCCTCGCTGCTCTGCCAGATCCGTCTGGGCGCTTGGAGTCCAGATTCGTCAAGTCTACGATTTCATTGGGCCCCCGAGGTCGGTGTCCCACTACTGAGGTCGTCAATACCTTAGTACTCTGGCTCTGCTGGATGGCTGGTAGTTATGCTGGTCGTCTGGGCACCAAAATGGCCTCCTTGAGGTCGGCGTGCCTTGATATCTAGGTCTTGCAATACCTAGGTATGTCTACGGCTCTGCCAACCTAGTTGGGCACCCTGGATGCGTGACCTTCTTGAGGTCGGTGTGCTTTTCTAAGCCCTGCTAGCCTATTTTGGACACCATGTCTTCGGTTGCGAAAGGATTGAAGGCCTCTCCAAGGGGTGCATGTCTAATGACCCTGCCAGGCATCCCCGGATACTAGGCGCTATTGACTTGAGGCCTCCTTGAGGTCGACACGCTTAAAGACCTCCTTGAGGTTAGCTCTGCCAGACTCCTTGCAGCTATGCTAGAAGGTTTGGGTGTCTCTACACTCTGTTCGATCAAGACCATGACCTAGTTTTCTTCTCTTTTTTGAGCATCAAACCAGCCATGTTGCCTGCTTCAATGCTCGGGGAATACTCTACGAGAGCGTCTTCGACGCACTCTTATTTTCTTCGTCGTACCGACCTGCTGGAAAACCTGTTTCTCATCAAGTCGTTACTCGACCTACTTTTTCTTCTTTTTCTTTTTTGGATCATCATACCGGCCATCCTGCCCACCAAGATGCTCGGATACTACTCTATGAGTGCGTCCTTGACGCCCTTTGAATTTTTTCATCGTCATTTCGATCTATTGGAAATCTACTTCCTATAGGTCGTCACTCGACCTCTCTTCGTTCGACAAGACTACAAACAGGCCGGCTGCTAAGCTGATTTCATTTTTCTTTTTGGACTAACATGCACGCTATTCGGCCTGTCGATAGCTTCAAGACTTCGTCATGACCCTCTCGAGGTCGTTGGGCCTACACATCGCTCGGGGGCTTGTGAGACATGGGTACCCCTGGGTCCCCACCGACCAGGCTCATGGTTGTCCCCGACAAGTGGGCCCGGCCCACCAGAAGACTCACCGACCTGACGGCGGGCCCAATAGACCTGATCTGTGGGCCACATGACCTCCTGAAGACCTTCTAGAAGATTCCCAGACGACATTATCTAGAACGACTTCAAGACTTGGCGTGCAAGACAAGACAGCGGTGGATTCTGACAGGCAGCCCGTCGTATATGGAAACAGTTGTAATCAACTAGAATTAGGTCTCTTGGTCGTAACCGACCAGGAGTCTGGGCACCGACCTTGTCCGCTGGCCGATATAAGGCGGGTGAGGCGACCCCATTGTAACATCACGCAATCCTCAGGCAATCTACACACACAACTGGACGTAGGGTTTTACTCTCCGGAGGCCCGAACCAGTATAAACTCATTGTGTCCCTATTGTTCGTGTGCTCCTGCATAACCTTCGGGTTCTTAGCCCTAGATCTCCTCCCGCCAAACAAATAAACCACCGGGGTTAACCCCCTGTGGACTGCTCAGATCTAAACCACTGACAGTTCTTTACACTATTTTCACTACGTGAAAACCTCAAATAGGTCACGCAGCATTTGTAACGGGCCCTTAACGCCCATTACATGCACCCACATCTGTAACGGTTGTTGTTTGGCACCCGTTACCCATAAGCGCGGCAGGCCGACCCCGGGGTTGACCTCTACTACGCCCATTACCAATGTGGACTTCTGGTAATGGGCTTCTTAAGCGCCCATTACATGAATTCTTTGTAATGGATGTTAAATCGAGTCCGTTACAAAAGTTAAACCTATCGGTAACGGGCTCGTAAAGTCCATTACCAATCAATGCCCTATCGGTAATGGGTTGTTTAAGTCCGTTACTGATCACTGTCGTATTGGTAACAGGCTATAAAGTCCGTTACCGATAATTTCGTATTGGAGACGCATGCTTGTTAGGATGCGTCTCCTTTGCTGGCGACCCAATTGGATACACTCGTTTCTTAGAACTCGTCTCCTTTGATTGTCACCCAGGGTCGCCCTTTTTTCTCACATCGGAGACGCACGTTGTTATTGCTCGTCTCTGTCTTCTCCTTCCGACACCACTCGCTCTCTCTCGCAGAAGGTCACTCCCGTTCCGACAACAACACTCGCTCTCTCTCCTCAGAAGGTTACTCACTCGATCTCTCTTCTCAGATGTCCCCACCGGCCTACCCCGTTCGCCACCGCCAGCTGCGCGCGCTCTGAGGATCGCGCTTAATTTCTCTCCTCATAAAGCCGGCGCTGCAGCAGGCCGGCTGGCCGCGTGCGCGACGGCGAAAGGGGCCAGCAGATGTCGACCGCAGTGTCATCCAAAGCAGACGCCTCCGTGTCCCCTCCCCCTGGGGCTCGGCGCCATCCTCCACACTGTCGCCGCGGCCGCGACGTCGCCTCCGATCCTCCTCCTCGGCCGTGCTCGCCTCGTAGAATGTCCTTGTCAAGGTGGAAATTAATTGCCCCCTTTTATTGAAATTCTTCAGCTGTCCTAATCCCCTTATGTTATTGGTTTTTTTTGTGTGATGAATTATGCTCATTTGGCGTATGGAATGCAGATGGTGTCTGCTGCTCGGGCTTGGATGTACAGACAGCCCCAAGAAGATTGGGAGAATTTCTTAAGCGGGGTCAATGGTTTTCTAAATCAAGCAGAGGCGGATATGAGAAACCGTGGTGTTCAGGCAATGCTTTGCCCCTGTATAGATTATCTCAACCAGAAGAAATTCACACAACAGGAAACCATTTTTCATCATTTGGTCACACGTGGTTTCACAAAAAATTACACGTGTGGGAATAAACATGGTGAGGAAGGCCTTAATGAACTCGAAGCAGGCTGCCTAAATGAAGGTGAAGTGCGACACCATGCTACCGACCATGATGAAGACCTTGATGACGGTGGAGTTTTTGAGGAAAATGAACCATTATTCCCACCAAATGTGATGAGGCCTGAGGATATCACTGATCAAGAAGTTAGGGGCTTCAATGATGGTGAGGTGTTGCAATGTGTGCACAATGCTGATCAAATGTTGCGGGATGTTGAGTTTAAACGAGTGTACACACCTTCTGAATTAGGGAGGCTGAAGCAGTTCATTGAAGATTCAAAGAAACCCCTCTATCCTGACTACCAGAAGTACTCTCGCCTTTCTGGTGATCTAAAACTTTTGCAGCTTAAGGCAGATCATGGTTGGAGCAACAAAAGTTTCAAACATCAATTGGATGTGCTTAGAGACATGCTACCTGAAGGTAACCAAATAGTAGAGTCTGTCTATGAGGCGAAGAAGATAATTTGTACTCTGAGAATAGAGGTTGAAAAAATCCATGCATGCAAGAACAGTTGTGTATTGTTCCGTGGAGATTATGCAGACCTTGACAAGTGGCCCAAGTGTGGCTATGATCGGTACAAGAGGAAAAAGGATGGTGGAGATAATAATAATGTTGATGACGAGAACGAGCCCGGCGAGATCAGAGGCAAGAAGAAGAAGGCTAACAGAGGGGCTCATGTGATGGTAGCATGGTATTTTTGCATCATTCCTCAGCTAAAAAAATGGTTCGCAACACGAAAGGAGGCCCAACTCTTGCGTTGGCATGACGAAGGCCGAAAGGAGCTTAAGCAAGATGGCAAGTTTAGGCACCCCGCAGATACAACACAATGGGGTAACATTAATAACCACTTTCCGTGGTTTGACAAAGATGTAAGGAGCATACGGTTTGCTATGAGCACAGATGGCGTGAACCCATTCGGTAACCAGAGCTCAACACATAGCACCTGGCCTGTCGTGCTGTTGTTGTACAACCTTCCACCCTGGCTATGCAAGAAACAGAAATATATGATGCTGACAATATTGGTCTCCGGGCCAAAGCAACCTAGCGACCGTATTGATGTCTACTTGAGGCCACTAGTTGATGACTTGAAGATACTGTGGAAGCCTAGTGTGAAGGAGGTTTGGGATGAGTACAAGCGTGAGGAGTTCACAATGCGCGCCATGTTGTTCACCACCATCAACGACAACCCGGCTCATCGCAACCTCTCTGGCCAGAGTGAAAGGAAAGGTGTAGCTTGCCCACACTGCTTGGAAGATACTTGCGCAGTATGGTTAAGACATTCAAAGAAATACGTATTTATGGGGCACCGTCGTTACCTCGGCAAGAAACATCCATACCGGGCCATGGATTGTCAGTTTAATGGGGAAAAGGAGAATCAAGAGGCGTCGTTGCATGTGACTGGAGATCTGGTCCACTTGAAAGTCAAGGACGTCAAAACTATCGAGGAGTTATCCAAACTGACTAAAAAAACCCTTTGCAAAAGAAAGAAACGAGATGGTGAAGAAGAAGAAGAAGGAATGTGGGACAAGAAATCAATTCTATGGGAGCTAGAGTATTGGTCGATGTTGGATCTGCGTCATTCGATTGACAACATGCACGTCAAGAAGAATGTGTGTGAAGATACTTGTGGAACATTGCTACAACAGAAGTCCAAAGGAAAAGATCATAAAAATGCAGGGGAGGATCTTAAAGAACTGGGCATTAGGCCGGAGCTCTATGCAAAGGAAACAGAGACGGGGACGAACCTTCCCGTTGCTGCAACCACCTTGTCAAAGGTAGAGAGAAAAGAATTCTGTCAGTTTTTGCATGATTTGAAAGTACCTTCAGGCTACTCATCAAACTTCAAGAGGCTAGTGTCAGTGAAGGACATGAAAATGAATTTCAACTTGATGAAATCTCATGATTGCCATGTGCTGATGATAGCTCTTCTTCCTGTTGCACTTAGAGGTATCAAGATAGAACTGGTTCGTGACGCGGTCACAAGCTTGCGTTTATTCTTCAATGCAATAGAACAGAAGGTGATTGATGAGGAAAAACTATTGGACTTAGAGAGGAGGCATTTTGAGACCCTATGCCTACTTGAAGCTACCTTCCCAGCATCATTCTTTGATCTCATGCTGCATCTAATAGCACACCTTGCGAGGGAAATTTGGTTCCTTGGCCCATCTTACCTTCATCAGATGTTTCCATATGAGAGGTTCTATGGATTCCTGAAATCATTGGTACATAACCGGTTATTTCCGGAGGGAGCCATTGTTCGTGACTATGAGACCATCGAAGCAGTGGAGTGGGCCATGGGTTATATGGACCCCCAAAACCCCATTGGTGTGCCTCACTCACGGCATGAAGGTAGGCTTTCAGGTGTTGGGACCCTAGGGAAAAAGTCAGTCACTCTGGAACCAGATGCCTTCCAAAAGGCTCATTTCACCGTGATACAACAGCTACACCTAATTACATCGTTTGCCAATGAGCACAAGCGACAACTACGTGAAGACAACCCTGACCGTGGTAGGGCTTGGCTTGCAAAGATGCACATGCAAGGTTTCAGCAGGTGGCTCCGAGATTATGTTGAGACATGCAGCAATACTGTAATAACCAACGAGATAAGGAATCTAGCAGTGGGGCCATTATTCACTGTTATAAGATACCAAGCAATGGATATCAATGGATACATGTTCTACACCATGGCCCAGGATAAAAAGAGCGTCTATCAAAATAGTGGTGTGCGTGTACGGGCCATCATCGATGACAGTCATGATGATGATGACATGGAGACAGACACATATTATGGTCAAATAGAGGAGATATGGGAGCTTGATTATGTAGGATTGAAGGTTGCCTTGTTTCGGTGTAGATGGGTCGCCAATGGGAAGAGAGCTGTGAGCAAGGACAAATATGGTTATGTTAGTGTTGATCTCCGGGTCTTTGGTTACAAAAACAAACCGTTTGTCTTCACCAACGATGTTGAGCAAGTGTTCTATGTACCTGACCTTGCAAAGAAGAACTGGTCTGTGGTTATGCTTGGAAAAAAAAGGATTGTTGGGCTTGAAAATGTTGTTGAGGAGGAGGAATACAACCAGTTTGACAAAATTCCATCCTTTGACACTTCATACAAGCCCCGACTCTTGGGAACTAACAAAACACCGTACTTGCGAAGCGACCATAGTGAAAAAATCCATATACAGAAATCAAGGAAGAAAAAGCAAGCCTGATTTCTGCTGAAACCTTTTTGTAATGCAGGATGTGTCTATTGGTGGAAATGGAATCCGTTTTGTAATATATATAGGATGTGGTGGAATTTGAATCCTAAGATACTATATATATTATGTTTATATTCTGCTTCAGTTCAGTAAGTGTGTTGCAGGCTGCTGAAATTATTATCATCAGTAATGGGCGTTAATATAAATGAGACGATGATTGGCCAACCCGCGTCGCCTTTTTATGGGCAAGAGACGAGGATTAGCCAACCCGCGTCGCCTTTGTTATGGGCAAGAGATGCGAAATCACACACACAGATTACATCAAAAGAGACGAGGATTATCCAACCCCCGTCGGCTTGTTCTTCTTCATGCTTGCAAGTGAGTAGGTAAATCATACAAAAAATTGTACTGCACACAGATAATCACACAAGCATTTCTCTTGAGATGCAAAATCACACACACAGATTACAGTCATCATTGATACATCAGAAGTTTACAAAGCGGACATCTATGTTCATCATCACTTGGCACTACCAGGATGAGGAACATAGATCTAAACTAAGCAAAAGAGATATACTTTCGTTGGCTTGTTCTTCTTCATGCTTGCAAGAGAGTAGGTAAATCATACAAAAAATTGGACTGCACACAGATAATCACACAAGCATGTCTCTTGAGATGCAAAATCACACACACAGATTACAATCATCATTGATACATCAGATAGGGAGGCCTCGGGATCTTGGCTCGAACTCGCGTCCGGCTCCAGCTGAATCTCCGGCCGGCTAGAGGTAGAAGACCACTACGGTGGTGGGTGCTGACTTGGCGATGTTGAGGCTCAAAGTTTGATCTTGCTCCTTCCCTGCCCGTCGGTCGATCGTCGGAGGTGAAAAGAAAAGAGGCCGCCATCGGATTGTTCTTCCTGACGAGATATGCTCTAGATTCTGGCTTCTTCTTCTTCATGCTTACAAGTGAGCACAAGAGAAAGATGCCACAGAGGGTGGAAACATATCCCTTCAAAAATCCTCCTCCTGGAGGAGAAGGGAAAGCAAAAGGAAGCGCAAATTTGACGAGAAAGATGTAGTGGAATTGGGCTTCTCTCCCCAGAACTGAGTGATCTTTCCGTCGGCTTGTTCTTCCTGATGCAGGAGGTTCTGGGCTACTCTCCCCCCGACAGCTGATGCCAAATCACAAGGAAATATATCACAAGGATTTTTCTAGCAGCTGTGCTAGAGGATGAGCAACCTAATCACCCATATCACAAGAATTCTTCTAGCAACTGAGAGAATGAGGAGGAGGAAGAAGAGAGAAAAGCAAAAGCTTGCACCCTACAAGATCTATTCTTTGTGCCATAGCTAGATCTAGATCTAGAGAAGAAGGAAGCAAGTGAGGAGGACCGATAGGCGTCGGTGCCTTTTTATAGCAAAAACAAGGAAGGGATAAGATCGGTTGTCAAAAAAAAAGAGGAAGGGATAAGATCAAGAGCACAGGAAACGGGAAGGTTCCCAAGAAATTGATGCCAGATCCGGTCAATGGGGAAACAGTTGCCCAGTCAATGGCTGAGAGCAGAGGCAGTTATTCCAATGCAGAATTAAATGATACGCAGATTAACCAAACGTCGTCTCCAGTGTAGAATTAAAGCATACGCAGATTAACTAAACGTCGTCTGCAATGGAGAATTAAAGGATACGCGGATTAGCCAAACGTCGTCTCCATTGCTTACTTAAACCGTGTTTGGAAACAAATATCCTGTATCTTCTCCTTCCAAAATAATTTAGATCCCCTGCCCCTTCATCTACCCGCGAAAAAACAGCAACTGCCTACTCCTCATCGTCACCATTCCCGGCCGGAGATGAATAGCATGCTGGGAAGAAGCAGGCGGCACCAGCAGTCATCGCTGTTGGACCTCCCTCAAGACCTCCGCATTGAGATTGCGGCGCGTGTCGGTGCGACCTCGGAGCGGCCCTTGGCTGACCTCCGCAGCCTACGCGGTACTTGCTCGACCATGCGCCGCGTGTGCAGCCACGGCGACGTTGGCCGGCGTTTTTCGATAGAGGGGATAAGAGATGAAATTTCTTGGGTGTGGGACCCCACCGCCTACAAAGCCTTCCTTGCTATGTTGACTGATCTCGGGAATCCGGAGGCTTGCTCCTTCTCCGGGATCAAAGCCGTGTTCATGGAAAACAGGGAAAGCAATGATCTCCGGCGCGCCGCCAAGGGTGGGCATGATGTGGCGGCCTATCTATATGCCATCTTGCTCTACAGGGACAATGGCGGTGCCGCCGCTGACGACACCACGAAGCGGTACATGAGGAGGGTCGCGGGCGGCGGCAGTACGTCGTCGAGATGGCTGAGCAACAAGGGGTGTCTGCCTTTGCGCGAGAAGGTCGCGCGTACGATCCACTCCTTGACTTGGCGCATTTCTAGTGAACCGCTACCGCCTCTGGCACAGGTGCGCGGTGATCAGTCGTGCGCAGGCAACGGTGGCGGCTGTGGCGTGGATAAAGGATGGCTTGGAATTTCTCTGTTTTGCAGCGAAGACTGTAGGCTCTGCCGTGAAATGGTGAAGTTCGAACGGAGTATTGGAATAGGAAATCAGTAGTGGATTAGCTTTTGTATGTTGCTCGTATTATCTGTGTAAATTTTTGGAAGAGCAGCAAAGCCGACGCGGGTTATCAGTCCCGTGTCGCTACTAACTATGGGGCCAGTTCTATTCGAATGAAGAGCAGTTTGCATTTCTCCTTTTAATCTGCAACAAAATGTTGTAACATGTATTTCTTCGTCGTAATTAGTCCAAATTTGATTTTTTTTTTCTAAATTTTTCTAAAATCACCATATTTTCATTAATTTTATTGTTTAGTGTATATTCCGTTTCTTGAACAATGTTTATATGCCTTATCTTGTTCTATGTAAGTACAATATATAAATAATATTTGTTTTCCACACCTCCTGTAATGAAACTTTGCATTTTCGTAATCTTAAGGTGAACACAAGGTTTTGTTTAAGTTTTCAAATGCATATGAGTTCGAACATATTGCAAAGTGTGGAAAACTTCAATGTTCAAGCAACATTCTAGGAAACTATGTGAGAGATGTAGACATTTGTACACAAGTATATTATTCCTTCATCAAGACCATTTGAAATTTTGAAGACAAGTTTAGGTACCCAAATTATGTTGCCAACTCAATTTGTAGATTTTTTAGAGCAAATTTGATGTTATTAGAATTATTATATAATTACCATGGGGTGTAAAAATGAAATATAAGAATTTTGGGCACACAAGTGTGACTGTTGATATTTTATTCAAATACTAAATGTCCAAATATGAATTGTTCGTATTTTTATGATTTTTTAGGTGCTATTTTATGGGCTCTAATATTTTAGGGAAGCAAGTTTCATTCCAAAAAAAATAGTGACGGGCCCACGCGTCAGCGTCAACAGCCAATATAAAAAGATAACGGTTGCCTGCCCGTCCGGACCTAACTGCCAACAAAGGCGATGCAGGTTCACTAACCATCGTCGCCAATGACACTAGCCCACGCGTCAGTGTCAGCATCAGCAGGCTAACCCGCGCCGGCAATGACTATCCATTGTCTCTAAGATCTAATTCGTCATAATAGATCTCCTGTTCATCACAACAGAACACATATTATAGGAGACGTGGATGGATCTACTCGCGTCTATTAGATCGAGTTGATGACATACAAAATCCAACAACCAAACTAATTAACTAAGCCGTTCATGATCGACAAACAAACTAAGCAGTTCATGTCCAACAACCTGACGAAGACACAAACACACACACACACATTATTACTATACATGGTAGAGGAGTCTATCATTTAGTCGGTCGCCGCCGTCAGAGTCCCGCCGTCGTTGCCGCCGTGGCTGCCGTCGGAGCCGTCGTCGCCGCCGTGGCTGCCGGCGTCGCCGTCGGAGCCGCTGTCGTCGAAGACGAAGTGGCAGCGAGCCCGCTAGACCATGGGGAGGTTCTCGAGCTTCTCAGCCAACCCATGGATCCTGAAGGCGAGACCCTTCATGCTCGGGTCCTTATCCACTTCATGAGGCGCCTTGATGTCGAAGGCCGCGCCAACATCTTGAAGCTTTCTGAAAGCGCTCCTGAGCAGGTCGACAGTGAACTTAGTGTCGTCAAAGAACAGTTCCTCGTCGGGGTCCTTGGTCGCCGGTGTTGATGCTCACTAACTCTTATTTTTATGCATCAACAATACAAGAAAAAGGACCAAAAAGATAAATCAACAGTAGTATAGGGCCTTGGACTAATGAATTCCACGAGTTTTGGTGAATTATATATTTTCAGGGACTATTCAGGAAAATGTGAAAAGAATGAATTCTAGAAGGCTCCAGAAGACTCCCGAACTCAACCGAAGTGGGCTCCAAGAAAATATGCATCTAGAAGGGACAAGAGGCCCACACGCGAAGGCGGAGCCCAGCCGGGGCCTAGCCCAGGCCGACCGGCCCTATAGGGAGGCCGATCGGGCTCCCCTGGCCCCGATCAGGCCCTGCTTCGGGAAGGTTCCTCCACCGCCTCTTAGGGTTAATCTAAACCACTTGTTTAGGTCGGTTTGATCCTACGGCGATGGATTATCCCTCCGGGCTATATAAGCAACCCCAGACCCCCCCTAGGGCATGGGATGCATCTCTCAGAAGATCATCATCATCAGGCCAAGTCAGGAGAAGAAGAGGATACATCAGAGATAGGATAGCTACTTCATAGTTCAAGATCTAATTTCTAGATCAAGAACCTAGTTCTAGATAGAGAGTCAGATTCGAGTAGAGTTGAGCTTTGCTCCAGTTCCAGATCTGTAAGTTATCAAGATTCAGTTCTTATATTGTTTCTCAATGACTTTATGCTATTTCAATGTTATGTGTGCAATTACTAAGTTCTTACTTTATTCTAGTAGTATATTTGATATAGTCATGATTAATGATAAGTCTACGCACTTATTCGTAGAGCTCCTAGTATATTACGCGTGTATGCTAGGTAGTAGAAAGTATGTAAGCATGGTGCTTAGATATAATTTACTTGCGGATTCACCTTATACTCCGGGTCGTGTGGTAGATCGTGGGCGTGACAGGCCTATTGAGTCCTTTGCAGTCCACCCCCCGAGTATAAGACTAGTCGAACAATGATTCTTGGGAGGATCAAGTTTCGTCCTTGATCTTCTTGGGTAATCTTCGGGGTGTTCACATTTATCCATGACTATGCTATATGTGATGATATGCTACATTAGAATAGATGAATAACTCAGTCTTTGTATGCTATATAGAAGTGTGCCTCTTAAGTAAATCCAATTCTAATCTAGACTAGGAATAGTATGTTCTATGCTCCACATGTGCCTCTGCCTGTCTGATTTATCATTACTTTATCATTTGGCTTACCCCTGTTAAAGTATGTGCCATTCCATCAAAGTCCATAAAGTAGTCTACTGCCATCCCTATGTCTTTTGTTACATCCATCCATCTTCCCTGTGGATACGATATTTTAAAACCCATCACCCCGGGTGAAATGCTCACCGGTATCCGTGCACTTGCGGATTATCTACCATAATATTTCTGTTGGCTTATCTTATACCAACCAACATTTCTTGCGCCATTGCTTAGAATGGATTCTAGATCTATTCTTTGGAAGTTGCGTTAAGAAATGTCAACAAGCATTTCTGGCGCCGTTGCCGGGGAAGATTGGATGGCTACCTTTTGAAAATCGATAGCTAGATACTTTAATGAGACTTTGTAATTTATAACCTCTGCTTAAACAGAATTGCCCTTGTTTGTTTTTGTCTATCTTACTTGCAGGGTATTAATAGGTTTGATTGTGATTCACCACACTTCAATTATTTGAGTCAAATCAACCAAGGAAGCTTTACACCAAGTTCTGAAGCCATGGCTGAGAAGACGTTGTTGGAATTCTCTGCTCCAAACATCAATAACATTCGCATTGGACCAACAATCGATCATGAATTCGAGCTTAAGCCTAGCCTCATCAACATGGTGCAAGCTGATCTATTCAGTGGAAAGGTACATGAAGATGCAAGTGCTCATCTCCAAAACTTTTTGGAGAAAGGCACCACCATCTCCATCAAGGACATTCCCAAGGAAACGATCCTACTCCGCTTATTCCCATTTTCACTAAAGGGAAGGGCGAGACAATGGTTCTACTCCAATGAAATCAACACATGGGAGGAATGTTCTACAACCTTCCTATCAAAGTTTTTCTCCACAGGCAAAACCAATGCTTTACGTGGAAAAATCACCAATTTCCAGCAGCAGAAAGGCGAGTCAATTCCAGAGGCATGGGAACGTTTGCAAGAATATATATCAGATTGCCCTCACCATGGAATAAAAGAATGGATGCTCTTACAAAGCTTTTACCATGGATTAAATCAAAAAGCGTCTGAGCACCTAGATGCAGCTGCTAAAGGATCATTCTTGTCACTCACTACGAGACAAGCCAATACACTTATGCAGAAGATATCTGAAAATCAAGGCTGGACCCAGAAGAACACTCAACACTGTCGTCAGAGTGAAGAAGTACAAGAAGATGAAGAGTTGAAAGAACTATCAACTAGTATGGACGTGCTATTGAACAGGCTTGAGGAACGAGCCAACTTCAAGAAGGATCGACAAGCTTTACAAGATTCGATGAATACTTCAAGAAATTCAAGCTTGGTGGTCCACAAGTCAGCACCAACCCAAGAAAAAGATCCTAACCAATGATGTGCATTTGCACATCAGGAGAGGAGAAGAGAAGGAAAGGTATGAGAAACTGAAGAAACGTTCTTTTGTCCTTACACCCATGTTTAGCGAAGAATTCATGCAAGAAGCAGGCTTGAACTCTGAGTTCAGCCAGATTTTTGCTCTGCTGGGGTGGACCTCTTTTTATCACACTTCTGCAAGGGGTTGCCATCTCCTCACTTTAGAGTTTCTTTGCACTTTGAAATCCTCTAACGATGGGGTAACCTTTCGGTTGTTCCATCAAGAGCACACTCTATCTTGGAGAAGGCTGAGTAACGCCTTAGGGTTCGCAGAAGGATGTGCCTTAGATTTAGACTCGTCTCTTGAAGATTTTGATAGGCTACACCTCTGGACGGACGTTACAGGGAAAGAGAACGCACACAAGCCACGCACCAATGATATTCAGCATCCCACTCTCCGTTTCTTTCACAAGTGGATAAGCCTTGTCCTTTTTCCACGCAATGATAATGTCAGCGTGAGAGTAGGGGACATGCAGTTGATTTATGCTGCTCTGAAAAGAAAAGTTGTGTCCCCTGTTAAGATGCTAGTAGAGCACTGGCTCTCGTTCCCCAACCTAGTTGGAGACGTAAGCTGCACCTCTCTGATCACCCGGATAGCCGATGACTTGGGCATCCTTGGAGATGCCACTTTCATCAGCATTGATACTCCTCGTGAGATCATCGGCTACGATTACTTCCGCCAAGGAAGATGGGTTAAGAAAATTCAAGAAAAATTGCACTATATCCACAATAAGAGTGCAATCCCATTACCTAATCCGGGATTGGGTATATATTCTGTGCAATCTTTTCTGATCAATGAGCAGGCACAACCGGTCCAGCAGCAACCTCCACGAACGTCAGCTCGAGCCTCATCGTCAAACTACGCCGGAGCTGACCCACTGTCCGAAGACGCCGCGTATCGATCATATGAAAACTTCGTGCCAACATACCCTCGTCGCGTGTACCAAGGAGGAGATTTACCATCGCAAGGACCAAGCAACCTTGGAAGACAGGAGTTTGGAAGTGGCAGGTTTTATGCATCATCTTCGAATTTTGTACCTGCCCGTAACTCTTTTTCAGGATTCGACCATCAGTGTTCTGCGACGTTCCGCCAAGGTGTCCATGACAACATGAGGACGCAAATGAGCACTCAGGATACCCACACCAACATGCTACGCCAACAACAACAGTGGATGGACCAGGCAGGACAACGATTAGAAGATATACAAGAAACCGCAGACGCAAACGCTGAACTACTGGCAAGCAGATTTCGCCAGTGGGGGATGTGAATCAAGCAGCTTGGGGGAGAAGCCCCCAAGGTAAGTATCAACTATCTATTTATATATTTTTATTTGAAGTTTTGTTTAGTTTGATAAGTTTGAAATAATAATAAAATAAAAATTTCCCTTGTTTAAAATAAATAAAGAACTAGAGAAGTATTCTAAATGGACATGATAAACAAATGCTCTTCATTGCTGCAAATGCCTAGCTTACCATCTTTTGAAGTTCTCCCAAGACATGGATACAATTGTTTAGATTTTGAAACATGCATTGAGCTTGAGATTCTTGTGGGAGCAATTTCTCGATCTAAGTCTAGGTGATTGATTGATTGATTGACATGATTAAGTTGAGCTGCTGTTTATCTTGTTCAAAGTAACACTAAATTCTGGAGATTCACTTTTTAATCATAAAATTCATATATAACGAGTCTCCTGTATGACACAAGACTTTATGTCCTGTTAAAAAAAAGAGCCTTGTTAGAAATTTGCTCAGAATGTTCCAGTTTTATATCTCTCTATGCCTTCAAAGAGACTTGGGCATGACATAAAAAAAAAGAAGAAAAAAAAAGAAAGAGAGGAAAAAGTGAGATGAGAGAGGGAGAGAAATGAACAAGTGTTCTACTAGGCGAGAAGGGCCTACCTCCCTAAAAAGAATAAATTAGAGATGAATAATGGACACAAGTCCAAGGGCGAGAAGAGCCCACATCTCTAAGGAGAGAGAGAGAAATGGACAAAAGTCCGGGGCGAGTAGGGCCCACCTCTCCTAATGTCATGTAACCCAAGGTTCTCTTAAGATTATTGCTAGAAAGAGAGATATATTTCAGGAACAAAAGAAGCAAAGGCAGGCTAAAGTTGAAAGTTTTTATGTTTTATCATATCAAGTTGTTATACAGGAGTACTCTAAGCTTTAACTTGAACATCTTTTGCAAAACTCCAGAATTTTAGTGAAACCAAGAACTTGAGACACGGTGCTTGACTTAATTGTTATATCTTTCAACTGCTCAAGACCCAAGTACAGATAAAAGCCCCATGTTCTCAAGCAGATATAAGCAGGTTTTAAAAGTCTGACTTTTTCATCCTACCTTGGAAAAGAATTTATTGTGGTAACACTGAGTCTTGCTAAGAGACTAGCAAGAGGTAAGCTTGGGGGAGTTTGTTGATGCTCACTAACTCTTATTTTTATGCATCAACAATACATGAAAAAGGACCAAAAAGATAAATCAATAGTAGTATAGGGCCTTGGACTAATGAATTCCACGAGTTTTGGTGAATTATATATTTTCAGGGACTATTCAAGAAAATGCGAAAAGAATGAATTCTAGAAGGCTCCAGAAGACTCCCGAACTCAACCGAAGTGGGCTCCAAGAAAATATGCATCTAGAAGGGACAAGAGGCCCACACGCGAAGGCGGAGCCCAGCCGAGGCCCAGCCCAGGCCGACCGGCCCTATAGGGAGGCCGATCGGGCTCCCCCTGGCCCCGATCAGGCCCTGCTTCGGGAAGGTTCCTCCACCGCCTCTTAGGGTTAATCTAAACCACTTGTTTAGGTCGGTTTGATCCTACGGTGACGGACTATCCCTCCGGGCTATATAACCAACCCCAGACCCCCCCTAGGGCATGGGATGCATCTCTCAGAAGATCATCATCATCAGGCCAAGACAGGAGAAGAAGAGGATACATCAGAGATAGGATAGCTACTTCATAGTTCAAGATCTAATTTCTAGATCAAGAACCTAGTTCTAGATAGAGAGTCAGATTCGAGTAGAGTTGAGCTTTGCTCCAGTTCCAGATCTGTAAGTTATCAAGATTCAGTTCTTATATTGTTTCTCAGTGACTTTATGCTATTTCAATGTTATGTGTGCAAGTACTAAGTTCTTACTTTATTCTAATAGTATATTTGATATAGTCATGATTAATGATAAGTCTACGCACTTATTCGTAGAGCTCCTAGTATATTACGCGCGTATGCTAGGTAGTAGAAAGTATGTAAGCATGGTGCTTAGATATAATTTACTTGCGGATTCACCTTATACTCCGGGTCGTGTGTTAGATCGTGGGCATGACAGGCCTATTGAGTCCTTTGCAGTCCACCCCCCGAGTATAAGACTAGTCGAACAATGATTCTTGGGAGGATCAAGTTTCGTCCTTGATCTTCTTGGGTAATCTTCGGGGTGTTCACATTTATCCATGACTATGCTATATGTGATGATATGTTACATTAGAATAGATGAATAACTCAGTCTTTGTATGCTATATAGAATTGTGCCTCTTAAGTAAATCCAATTCTAATCTAGACTAGGAATAGTATGTTCTATGCTCCACATGTGCCTCTGCCTGTCTGATTTATCATTACTTTATCATTTGGCTTACCCCTATTAAAGTATGTGCCATTCCATCAAAGTCCATAAAGTAGTCTACTGCCATCCCTATGTCTTTTGTTACATCCATCCATCTTCCCTGTGGATACGATATTTTAAAACCCATCACCCCGGGTGAAATGCTCACCGGTATCCGTGCGCTTGCGGATTATCTACCATAATATTTCTGTAGGCTTATCTTATACCAACCAACATTTCTTGCGCCATTGCTTAGAATGGATTCTAGATCTATTCTTTGGAAGTTGCGTTAAGAAATGTCAACAGCCAGCTCCTTCCCCTTCTCCAACTTCCTCCGACGGCGGCTTTCATCGTCGTCGTCCTCCCTTCATCCCCACTTCGCCGGTGGCGGGCTCCTCGACGCCATCTCCTCCTTGGTCATCTCTCGGTGACCGAAGATTTGTAGTGGTGGATCGCGAGGAGGAAGAAGAAGCGAAAGAGATGATAAGCTTATGGAAGAAGCAGGGGAAAGCAGAGGAAGGCAGGGGAGTTATATTGACAAGACGCGGAACTGTCAGGCGCCTCTGCCCCCACCCACTACTCCACTACTGCCACTCAATTGCGCATCAGGCTCCGTTTCGGGCGCAAAACCGTCCAAAACCACGCGTCGCCTTTCAATTACGCGGGAAGGTGAAGGGGCAGGGGCAATGATGTCGGGCCCACTCATTAGCGGGAGCAGCCAAACTGCGGCGCCTTTTCAATTTCCATTTATTGTTTTAGATGGCCTCGTCGCCTTCTTCAACTTCAACCCTCATCGCATTCAACTTCAACCCTTGTCGCCTTCAACTTCAACCCTCGTCGCCTTTCAATTTCCAAACCCTGTTGCTTTTCTATTTCCTCCCCTTCTCCTTGATGGCCGCGGTGTGCTTGATGCAGCTGCTGCCAGATGATCTTGTCACCCAGATCATCATCCACTCCATCAAGGATGAGCCCATCATCCATTTTCTGAACCTTCGTAATAAAATCTGCGGCACCTTCCGGTGCATCTGCGACTCTGATGAGGTACTACTACACGTGTCACTGTGTGATCTTCGTCGGGTGTGCAAGAATCGCTACGTCGGGTCGTGCTTTGAGCGGCGCTTCCGCAAGGCCAATCATCCGGAGGCATTATGCTTCAAGGGGATGGAGAGGTTGATGAGGCGGCGGAATCCCGATAAGGGTCTGAAGCTCGTCGGAGATGCCGCTGCTGAAGACTCCGGTGCCAAGTACTTCTTAGCGATGCTGAAGTACCATTGCAACCCTGCGGACCCCGAAGCCATGGCACTGCTCCAGGAAATCAGCGGCGGCTTGTCGCCCCCTAACGGGCGGTGGAAGAACCACAACCTGCGGCGGCTGCGCTACCTCGTCAACCGGGATCTCGAGAACATTGCGTGGTGGTACTGGCTTGGTGATGGCGACGACGACATTCCATTGCTGCCCGTCCAGAATCCCCACGTCTGCATTTGGGCAGCGGGATGTAGGCGCTACGGGCTGGAGACCTCAGAGATCATCCACTACTGCAGCGCCGAGTGACGCATCCATCATGAGTTCAACCTCTAGACGCGTAACTTCAGTGCCACTGTGGAGTACGCCGTCAGCAAGATGAACATCGGGATGTAGGCGCAAGCATCAATTAACATTATCTATCTTGAATGTAAATTATTAGATATTACTAAACGCAGATTTGATTTTATCGGGATGTCGGTTTTTAATCGTTTTTTGATAGACAAGATTTGATTTGTCACGTTTGTGAGTCAAATCGAAGGTTGCGGTGGTCTCATTTACCGCCGACGAGGCCTAGGATGCCCTCTTGGGTGTCAAAACCGCTGAAGCGGGCACAGCGGGGGCGGCGGCGGGCAGCGGTGCCCTCTGCTTCCTCCTTTGTTCTATTGGAGAATGAAGAACAGTTTATCCGTCCCGCGTCGTCGACGGCATTTCTCTTTTTAATCTGCAATCAAATTTTGTAACATGTATTTCTCTGTCGTAATTAGTCCAAATTTGATTATTTTTTTCTACAGTTTTCTAAAATCACCGTGTTTTCATTAATTTCATTGTTTAGTGTATATTCCGTTTCTTGAACAATGTTTATATGCCTTATCTTGTTCTATGTAAGTACAACATATAAATAATATTTGTTTTCCACACCTCCTGTAATGAAACTTTTCATTTTCGTAATCTTAAGGTGAACACAAGGTTTTGTTAAGTTTTCAAATGCATATGAGTTCGAACATGTTGCAAAGTGTGGAAAACTTCAATGTTCAAGGAACATTCTAGGAAACTATGTGAGAGATGTAGATATTTGTACACAAGTATATTATTCCTTCATCGAAACCATTTGAAATTTTGAAGACAAGTCAAGGTACCTGAATTATGTTGCCAAGTCAATTTGTAGATTTTTTAGAGCACACTAGATGTTATTAGAATTATTACATCATTAACATGGGATGTAAAAATGAATTCTAAGAATCTTGGGTACACAAGTGTGACTGTTGATATTTTATTCAAATACTAAATGTCCAAATATGAATTGTTCGTATTTTTATAATTTTTTAGGTGCTGTTTTATGGGCTCTAATATTTTAGGGAAGCACGTTTCATTCGAAAAAAATAGTGGCTGGCCCACGCGTCAGCGTCAGCAGCCAAAACAAAAAGATAACCGCTGCCCGCCCGCCGGACCCAACTGCCAACAAAGGTGATGCGGGTTCACTAACCATCGTCACCAATGACACTGGCCCATGCGTCAGCGTCAGCAGGCAAACCGTGCGTGGGCTACTCAAAATTTCCCACCTATATTGACTATAATGCCCATGGAATTCTAATTCCACCAGAGAGCCGTCAAGGGCACGCCAGTAATTTCCTTAAACAAAGTTAGGTGCGCAGTTCCTCAGGGGACATATTCGGCTCCTCGCTAGACAGATCCACAACGCCCGCACTCTCCCCACCGCCGCCGCCACTCTCCCCGCTCACCTTCGCCGCTCTCTCCCCGCTCGCCTTCGCTGCTCTCTCCCCGCCGCAGCTGCTCTTCTCTAGCCCCACCGCTCCCTGCGTGACGACGGTGACGAGGACGCGGTTACTGGCGTGCGGACGGCTTCCCAGCCAACCTAAAGACGGTTGACGCGGATCCATCATCCCCGGCCACGACGACGAGCCGGCCACCTCAGGCCACGAGCCAACGTTTTTGAAGCATGCCTTTTTGAAGCAACAAGACTGGGACATGTTTGTGCAGGAAACCAATTCTCCTTCATTTCAGCAATTGAGCCAGGAGATGAAACAAAAGAGAGCATTGCATAATAAGCCACACAAGACGGGCATAAAAGGTTATCGTGGTAAAAGGAAAGAGTGGGAGGAGGAGGATGCAAAGCTAGCTGCAGAAGGAAAACAGAACCCTTGGGACCAAATTCCTGTACGTTCGAGACCTTATCTGCATTCAAGGGTAGGAAAGAAGAGGAAGAATACTAGTGAAGGAAGCGGGGGCATAACATTCAGTAACCCTGCGGTGGTGGGGGTAGCAGATAGGGTGAAAACACTTGCAGCTCAGGGTAGCGATGGTTCTTTCTCTGGGGTTAGGGAGGATGATATCCTCACCACAGCACTTGAGACTCCAGAGCATCGAGGTCGGGTCCGAAGCGTGTCTAGTTCACTTGGCTGGGGTAAAGGGTTTAGTGAAGAGTTTGCTGGAATGTACAGGAAGAAGAGGAGGAACAAGAGGTCTGATGCTAATGATATGATGGACATAATATTTAAATCAGTTGTCCATGCTCTAAGACTATCAGGCATCAAAATACCGAAAAAAGTACTTCTTCCTTCCCAATTACCAGCGTATGTCAATAGCAGTAAGGAAGAAGACGTGCATGGCAGCGAGGAAGAAGATGCGCATGACCGCGAGGAAGAACATGCGCATGACAGCGAGGAAGAACATGCGCATGACAGCGAGGAAGATGCGTGTGGCAGAGAGCAAGACCATTGGAATGCCAACGAGGACGAAGTGAATCAAGTGCACAGTGATAGTCGATCACCTATGCTGGACATAATAGATAAGCTGACACAGCCAACCGCGTGCAGCCTTTTGGATGGCACCGGGATTAATGTGGAGCTCGCACTAGCGAAAGTCTCTCCATTTCAAAAGGCTTGCCATTCAGTACCGGTGCAGGATGGGTATGTTGTGGTGCAACCTACTTATGTGTGGGCTAATGCAGGTCACTACCCTCTGCCTGTACCAATTGATGGGGGTGACATAGCAACCCTAGCTGAGGCTCTCGTTCAAAGGATCCAATGGCCAAAGGACAGGATCCTTATACCACCCATGATGAGACATCCCAAACCTGAAGTCGCAACAGGTAGCAGGGGTACAGCATCAGATGGAGGTACTGCAGCTCAGTGTCAGCAAGAGAAGGCTCAATAGCAGCAGCAGCAGCAGCAGATCAGCAAAACTACGCAGCAGGAGCGTCAACAACAGCCGGAGGAGCCCAGGCAAACTCGCCTAAGCAGCAGCTGCAACATGAGGATAAGCAACAGAAGAAACAGCAGCCTCTCTAGCAGCAGCAGGAGGAGCGCAGGCAATCTCCCCCCTAAGCAGCAGATGTAACATGTACAGCAGCCTCTGTGTGAGACATGGGTACACCTGGGTCCCCACCGACCAGGCTCACGGCCGTCCCCGACAAGTGGGTCCGGCCCACCAGAAGACCCACCGACCTATCAGTAGGACTGCTCGACCTGACATGTGGACCCGAAGACATGAAGACAGCTTGGTGTGCAAGCCAAGGTAGTCCAAACAGATTAAGCCAGCTCGGATAAGCTTTCCATGTTGTAACTGACTAGAGATAGGTTTCCCTGTTGTAACTGACTTGGATTCCGATCCACCGACCTTGTCCGTCGCCTAATATAAGGCGGGCAAGGGCGTCCTTCCGAGGACCACCTCCACATCGACACCGCAGGTCATCATGTAATCTCGCCATGTCAGCAATACAAACAGAAGAACTGGACGTAGGGTTTTACTCTCCGGAGGCCTGAACCAATATAAAATCGCCTTGTCCCTTGTGTCTCGCCGTGATTTCCGCGTGCTACACTAGCATAACCATCGCGTTCTTAGCTCCCGATCTCCCCGCCGAACAAATAAACCACCAGGGTTAACCCCCCTTGGGCTGTCTAGATCTAAACCTCTGACAGTTCGCGTGCCAGGTAGGGGTGATCGCGAGCTCTTCGTGTAGCGCGATGGTAGTTCGCTCCGGTGATCAACTTCGACGACAACACGAAGGATATCTCCACAGCTACTTGCTCGCTGCCACCCTCCGATCTAATCGTGAGGTCGGTGTTGGTATTTCTTAACCTCACCACTAGTGGCGCGTCTATCGTGAGCGTGTAAGGAACACCCGGGTACACTGACGGGTGCGAACGAATCCGCAAGCGCACGGATACACCGTTGTAGCACTTCTCCCTCGGGAGTATTCCAAAGGGTATCGAATCCAAGGAATGGTGTGTACTACCTTCTATGCTAGAAGAACGGTCCAAGGACACCAAGCCCCTGCTTGGGTAGAGAGATGATGGGGTGCTCGGTTCTAGGGGAGTAAAGCTGTAGGATCTCGCTTCGGACACCGGACCCTCCTGGCTATAACAGTCGATTCACGGCAAAGGGTTGCCTACACTGTATCCGAACGTGGGGGATTCCATAAGGGTCCAACGGCTGTCACCACCGCGGCCTACCCCAAGACAAACCGTGGGATACAGGGCAATCGAAGGATAACCCGTAGTTCAGACACCACGTCTGCACCACCGAATACTACTATAGCACGGCTACGTATGTCGACCCGTAGCAACACTATAGCACTCCGTATAAATACAGAGCGACGAACCCGCGAGTACGGCTATACCTCACCCATCATTGACCCGAGGTGGCGCGAGGTCGAATGACTAAGCGCCAATGAATGTATTCCAATAAGATCTAACGAGATAATTCACACAAACGGAATGCAGAATTATTCATCTAATCAACAAGATCAAAGGATCGTGTCACGAAGAACACAAGCCTCTAAATGATGAACAGATGAAGAACTCAAGAACATGTCACCCATGCATGAATATCACTTTAGTCTAAAAGAGAAATACAGAAATACTCACTTTGCTCTAAATGAAGAACAAAGAAGAACTCCTTCATCATCACCCTCACTTCCCTCTCTACCTAGCACTCACACACACCCTACATGGGGAATGAGAGAAGAGGAGAGGATGGATGTCTCTCATTCTAGCCCCCTCCCCTCATATTTATAGGCTAGAGAGGCTTGGGGGCTTGTGCAGCAGCTAGGGGCGCAGCCAACCTCGTGGTGACACCTGTCCTGCGCGGAACCGACCTCCTGGGGTGAGAACCGGAGAGAACTGAGGCAAAACCGTCGTCTGGAGCGCTGAACCGGTGGGAAAATGGGTGAACCGGGCGGTCCAGCCAGCCGAACCGGGGCGAACCCGGGCGAGCCAGCGCAGGCCGCGGCACCACCTTCCTCCCGCACCTATCGTCGTGCGCCACGCGTCCCCGGGCCGCTCCGTCCCGCGCAAGCCAACACGCGCGCGCAGCACCGGGTCAGCAGGCCCGCAATCGGCCTCTCTCGTGCGGACGCGTGGCCAGGCGGGGTTGATCCCGCGTGCCCGCCGCGCCGCGTCGGCGATCCGCGCCCGCGTGCGCGGGCCAATGGCCGGGTGCCGCGTGGCAGCGGGATCCCACGCGTGGGCGGGAGAGCGATCCAGGGCAGCGGCGGCCAGCCAATCAGGTGCTGCCACGTGTCGCGCATGCGCACGTCGTCCGACCGCTGTGGGTCCCAGGTGACGTCAGCCAATTTGTCCTTTTCATATCTTGCGCATACGAGCTCCGATGTAGGCAAATAATATATCCATTTCGATCGTCTCGTCGAGCCCGTCGCAATGGTGGAGTCCAATTTGTCATTTGAGGTTGTTTCCTATGGCGCCCTATATGAGCCTTTGGCTCGCTTGCTCTGTGAATACATTGTTTAAAATGAAATTCCATGCATCCTGCAAT
The DNA here is from genome assembly GCA_036936925.1 of Cenchrus fungigraminus. Lineage (NCBI taxonomy): Eukaryota > Viridiplantae > Streptophyta > Magnoliopsida > Poales > Poaceae > Cenchrus > Cenchrus fungigraminus. The sequence continues at coordinate 94,716,503 of CM072774.1, read as the reverse complement.
AAAAGCTAGCAACACCAACACTTGTGGAAATTGTCAGTATAAACCCCTATTTTAGTGTTGCTGATCATTTTCCAATTAGTTTATGCAGGAATTGACGGTGTAAAAGCAGTGCTTAACAGCCGTCAACAACTCCCCCACACTTGAACTTTGCTCGTCCCGAGTAAAGGGAGTCAGATCAAGTGGGACATGATATCCAAAGGTATGAAACTAGCATAAGAGATATTCCAAACCATACCTTGTACTTCTGAACTATGTGGAGTGTCTATCATGCCATCTTGGGTAGTTGAGGAATGAAACGGTCATGAATCAAGTCACTCCTGCTCATCATGTCAAGTAACTTGGGGTTTTGCAATGATTTTCAAAACAAACCTTGCATAGCTCCTCATTTGATTCTCTCAGATCACTCAATGTGTATAAGTCCTCACCAAGGCATTATATTGCCTTTATTCATCCTACTTTTAATGATAGCTTATGTGGAGCTCAAGGTAGGGTATGAATGATAAGGCATACTTGCATCACATATATTGCAAAGTCAAAGACCGGATCCAAGAGAAAAGCAATTCATACAATCAGATCAAGATGTGCACGTGTATGAGTATGATAGGTATGATAAGGTGTATACTAGGCCCGGAATGGGTTCTAGATATTACCATACATATATATGATGAATGTGGGTTGATGGTAATGTGGACACTAGCCTCAGAATGGACACTAGTTATTACCATCTAAGTTATGGAACTCCTATTTGCATGACCATCTCTCTCCTTTTTCTCCTTTATTCTGGACATGGGCTATTCTTTCTTTCCTCTTTTTTTTTCTTTCATCATGCTTTTGAGCATGTGTCTTTCTCTTTTTTTTTCTTTTTCTCTTTTTCTTTTTTTTCATAGCCCATGTCTCTTCTTGAAGGACACTTTTGGAGAGAGAGGTCACACGACATATGGAGCTTCATTTTTATTAAATGGATGAATGATACAGTGCTAACTTCCAGTGTAGAAGCGTAGCAAGGGGAAAATGGTGGTGTGCACATGAATCTTGATCATGAGAGCATGAAAATGATTCCCAAAAGGGTCACAGAGTTTGACAAAGCTCAATGCAATAACAAGCAGCATATGAGTATAAGGTTTTCAACTAATAACATCATATGGCTTTGGTAGGATTGTGACATATCAAAGAGGAGCTTTGCAAAGGGTTTTCATGTTTGTAAATAAATTCCCAAGCACTCAAAACATTTAGAGTGAAGATCATATCATCAAACCATATCACAAACGTCAACTACTTAGATAAGCATGAGTTCCTTAATGATATTTGTTCACAAGCGTCAAAATGATAAGTAAGGAATAAAACATATGCAAGCCAACCATAGGAAACATGTAGAGCAAGCATAGCACGAACCACTGAGTTGATATAAAGGATATGAATTGAAATTTAATCAAACTCATGGATAACGGAGAGTGAGGTAGAGGGTGCGCATACCATCGCATCTGAAGGATAAGAGATCAAGAGAGACCAGTGGTGATTCGACTGACCAGAAGGCAGCCGGGTCACTCCAGTTTACCTTGCTCTTGTCATGAAGGCGTAGTCGATGTTGTGCAGTGTCTGTGTGGGAGTTCTCGAGTGGATATGTCGATGATGAGCTCGAGAGAACTCCCCCACACTGGTGGTTGAATCTGGTGTTGTTCTTCATACAACAAGTGGAAAGCAAAGATGGACTCTATTGGTTCGAGAACCATAGAGCCTTTATTTAAATTCAAATATTTTTTTGTTGTTTTTATTTTATTGTCACCATGTCATTTTCTCGGACAAGGTTAGATCAAGATTACACTTCATACGCAAAGGGGGATCTACTTACCTTGGACCTTTGAGAGGTCATATGTACCACCTTTGCATTTGTGCAACATGAATCTGACGCCTTAACTTACCTTCCCATTTGAATTTAGCTCAATGACTTACCCATTCAAATTTGACAATTTCCTGCAGGGGTTAGTCCACAAACATGCAACCAAAATCTATGAAATTATAACTCCAAGGTTCATCAATCAAAACTCGACACCATGTCTTGTTTTGACTGAAGAAGACAGTTTTAACCTAAGCACCATGCTTAATTTAAAACAATCTATGAATGTAGATGCGCATGAACATTCAAACCAGAGCATATGAACAAAGGTAAAAGGAAATATGCAGGCATGATCAAGCTATCTTCAAAAGGGACATAAGCACGAACATATGACAGTGAACCTCGGGCAACCTCCCGGAAGGGCTTTGTTTAAAGTCAAAAGCAGGACTTACCTAGCTAATCAGCAAGATGAGAGAGCTTACATCTTCTCCACATCAGGATAAGGTTTGGCATGAAAGGAAATTTACTCGGGATGCTCACATACCTCCCCCACACTTAGAGTTTGCATTGCCAGGCAACAAAACTTAAGTGTGCGAAGATCAAGCTTCCTTTTGTAAATATTCCCTCACCAAAACTTATCAAGATGCTACAGCTGATGTAACTCACATGTTATTAGGCATCACTTGTTCGTCGTTCTTTTCAATCTCCACCTGAAAGGTTAGTGACCAAAAATACCCGAAGGACAACTTATGCCAAAACATGTTCTTGCTTTTATTCGAAAGGGAAATAAAACCTATGCTAATCCAGGCTATCTCCTGGTAGTGCTTTGTTTATTACGGTCATAAGCTCGACCATGGGAGATCTCTCTTGCAGCCACATTGGTGGTGTCCTTCCCATCTCACCACCAATCATCGATGAAGCGGTGAAGCTCTAGCTGCAAGGTTAGTGCCACATACGAACACGAGTCCAAAAGATAGCAAAGCTAAAAGCAGACATGATCATTCTAGGGAGGCTAAGACAGCTCCTGAGACGATCACGGGACTCGAGAAGCTATAGCACCAGGGTGAACCTCGGAGACGGAAGGTTGAGCACTGAGGCTAGTGCTCTCGCAACTGATCTCTGACTGAACTCAGCTCAGGAAAATACTCGGCCTCCAAAAGAGGATAGAGTATAAACTCGAACGGCCGGCATACGTTCAGGAGCTAGAGTTCGGGTGAAAAGTGAGGTTAAGCTCATCCTTCCTTAGGTTTTATTTAACGGTTAATTGTTTTTCTAAATACATATGCTCTAGCATATTTAAAATATTAAATTAAAATAATCAACACTTTAAACTACCTGACTTAATATTTCATAAAGCTTAGTTCAACAATTACGATAAACTATTTCGACATTTTGTATAAAAACGTTGAAGCAATACTTCTAAATTGTTGAATCCATATATTTTGAATGTTGAGTTTGATTTTTTTTTAAAGTTAAAATATATTAGTATCGAATCTTATTTTGTTGCATAAAAAATAGAAAAGCTCCCCGAGTCCTTTTTGCTGGAGCTGTACCAAAGCCATGCACTCGAGGAGCTGTTTTGCCGGCAAGAATAAAGAGGACCTGTTTTGTGAAGGGAACAGACGGAGCTGCTCTGCCAGCTCCGTCTCCTCCACTCCTCCCAAGGAGCGCGGCCAAAGGGGCCGAAATAGATTATGTCTATATTTGGATGATCATTTAGATAAGCTGTTGGAATGCATTTTCCCACCAAAATCTCTATTTCTACAATTTAGAAAGAACAGAGAGTCTCTTGGAGATGCTCTAACGCTGGGACAGCTGCACCGCTTATTTTGTATACCTTGGATGCATGTCAGCCTGGCGTTCCTATTGTTTCATATCATGTCTGTCATGCCCTTAGTTGGGCCGGCCTCCTGGATCACACTTTTCTTTTTTTTTCTCTCTCTCTTCTTTTGTTTCTAGCCGCTGCAGCAAGTGGCCGGCTTGTCCCACGCGTGCGGCGGCCATGGCAGCTGCTTCCACCGCGCGGACTCTGCTCTCGCTCCGAACTCCGATATGTCGCTTCGGCAATGCGCGGTGCTCCCCGACGCAGCTCACAGATGGCCGACGTCATGCATAGGGATGGCAATATTCTACCCGCCGGCGCGGATATCCGCGGATACCCGACCCAACAGGCAAGGATATGGGCAGCAGTTTTCGCCCGCGGGCATAGGCACGGGCACAAAACTTTGCCCGCGGGCACTCCCCGTTACCCGCATACAACATAAGGCCCATTAAATTACATCAACTTTTGGATTTTTTTATATATTTTTTAATCATTTTGCAAAATTATACGACGTTTTGAAAATTTATCAAAAATAAACATCAACCGGCCTACCGCCGTGGGCCACGGCGGTAGCAGCTCTAACCGTCGTGACCCACGGCGGTAAGGTGACTGCCAACGGTCCGCTGCAGGGTGTGGGCCCCGCGGCACCCTACCGCTGTGCTCCACGGCGGTAAGAGCTGCGCCCGCCGTGGGCCACGGCGGTAGGCACTTTCCGCCGTGGCGGACGGCGGCAGACGCGCCTATATAAAGGGCGACGGCGGCCGCCGTCCCCCACGCCTGCCGCCGCCCCCTCTCCCTCAGCCGCCGCCCCTCTCTCCCTCCTCCCAGGTATGTATTTTTTATTATTAATTTAATTAGTGTAGAAAATTATATTTAGATTTAGAAAATTAGTTTTTAGATTAGAAAATTTAGAAATTAGTTAATTTAATTAGTTTAGATTTAGAAAATTTAGAAATTAGTTAATTCAATAAGTTTAGATTTAGAAAATTAGTTTTTTAGTTTAGAAAATATAGAAAATTAGTTTATCAGTTCTAGAAATTGTAGAAATTATTTTAGCATGTGTAGAAATTGTTGAAATTACTTTAGTGTGTTTAGAAAATATAGAAAATTAGTTTATCTGTTATAGAAATTGTAGAAATTACTTTAGCATGTGTAGAAATTCTAGAAAATTAGTTTATCTACCGTGGAAATTGTTGAATTTACTTTAATTTGTTTAGAAATTCTAGAAAATTAATTTATCTCGTTTAGAAAATGTAGAAAATTAGTTTATCTATTTTCGAAATTGTAGAAAATACTTTAATTCATTTAGAAATTTTAGAAAATTAATTTATCTGTTGTATTGTAGAAATTATTTTAGCATGTGTAGAAATTGTAGAAATTACTTTAGCATGTTAGAAATTCTAGAAAACTAATTCATCTTATTTGGAAAATGTAGAAAATTAGTTTATCTATTTTAAAAATTGTAAAAATTGTAGAAAATTACTTATCTGGTTTTTTTAATTATATATTTAATTTTTGTATGCAGCTGCAGCTATGGACCAGGCTCAGTACCAGGCTCAGGCTCAGGCCCAGGCTCAGGCTGCTCGGGCTGAGGTTGAGGCGTACGTGACGCCTGAGTTGTTAGACAGGGAGATCGACCGCAGGCACCGCTCGTTCCTATCTGCCGTCCTCGGAGAGGATGTTGGACATGTGCATTCCCGCACTACGCGCACGTTACTACCGATCCACGACCTTTGGGTTCCCAAGTACGTGAACTAATGCTATGTTATTGTTTGTATCTTCATTTATCCTTTTGTTGTAACTAATAAATTACCTTATTTGTTTCACGCTACGCACTGCAGGACTCCTGCCTGTAGCGCGGTTAGTCCAGGGGGACAGCCTGCGCGACGCGATTCCTCGGAAGGATCGCATGACACGCTTCCAGTTCGACTTCTCCCTCCTCAGCGCGCTTCTGGACCACTGGAGGCCAGAGACCCACACGTTCCACTTCACCATCAGCGAGATGACGGTGACTCTTCAGGACACGTCGCTGTTGATGAGCCTTCCTTGTGAGGGCGAGCCGCTGGGGGCTGCGGACATCTCCGCTGAGTGGCGTACGGAGTTCCTCGCTCGGTTCGCGAACGTTCCTCAGAACGATTGCGCCCCCGCCCCGTACCAGGAGCTCGCGAACGCTCACGGACCCACCTTGACTTGGTTGCAGCAGTTTAGCGTACGTACCTCATATTTCTCTTTGTTTTTGAAGATATGGAGACAATATAACTAACGTTTGATTTTGTTTGTGCAGGTAGATTACCTAGCAGATGACGCCGAGCAGGAGACAGTCGACAGCTTCTTCGAGACGTACCTGTTGTGGCTGTTTGGGTTCGTGTTGTTCTGCAGTTCGCAGGGTGACGCAGTGACGAGGTACCTGATCCCCCACGCTCGGAGGATCGCTGACGTGCCCTTGCACGCGTGCCCCAGATCAGTTGGGGCAACTCTGTTCTTGCGGGAGCGTACAGGGGCATGTGCTCGGGGGTGTTGAAGGGTCGTTCGGCGGAGCCGATCCTTCTCGGCTGTCCTCTCCTTCTTCAGCTTTGGTGCCACGAGCGGTTTGCGATTGGTCGGCCAGTCGTCCCCCTCTACGCGTACGAGCCCCTGCCAGAGGGTTACGACCCGCGCGACCGTTTCACCATGAGCTCGTTGTGGTGCCTTCGGACGGTAATTTCTTACCTTTCACTTTCAATTTGTCTTTCCATTTTGTCTAGTTTGTTCAATCCACATTTAGGGTTCACATTTGGTTTATATGCAGACCTCGTACGCCCACGACTAGACGAAGAGTGCGTACAAGGACTTCGTCGGTCAGTTCGACGCTCTCACGAACGCGGACGTCAGGTGGACGATCTACTCAGAGGAGGCTGTCACGAGCCGCGCACCACAGGGATTCTCGTCTTTGTGCTTCCGAGACCAGCACTACTGGATGACGACGAAGCCGTTGCTATTCGACATGTACGTGGAGGAGTACGCCGTCCACAGGGTGTTGAGGTAGTTTGGCCGCTACCAGGAGTGGCCTGTGCCTGTGGTGCACACTGTTCCTAGCCCCCACCATAGGTGAGTTCTCGTTAATTTTTAAATTTAATTCAGCGTTCGAAGATTTCAGCCGCTGACAAATATGTTTAATTCGTCGTAGGTGGTCTCGGAGGGGAGTTGCGGGGCGTGTTTCTTGGGTTCAGAGGGTGCAGCCGTACATGGACGGTTGGGCTACCGCGCCGCAGAACGTCGTCACGGAGGACCGACCCCACGACGACACGGCGTGGGAGGTGTACATCCAGTGGTGCACCCCGAGGACTCGGTCGCGTGTGATGTACGTCCCACCACAGCCACCAGTGCCGGTTCCGGACGCGGCGAGGGCGCTCGTTTCTAGTGTCGCGTACCCGGTGTGACGGGATCAGCACTACGACGCGGCGGTGAGTTTGAAAATTCACCACCTTTTCCTTATGGTACTTTACATTCTAGCATTGACTAATAATTTCTTTTGCAGTTCGACGTGGTTGCGGACCTTTCACGTATTATAGAGAAGTCGAAGGCGAGGCTGAACCTCATGTCACACCAGGAGATCGAGAAGACGTTCCACAGGATGGGTGCCATCACCACGAGATTCCTTGCCGCGGTCAACTACCGCGGCAACCCGGCTCTACCACTGTTTCCACGGTACCCCCAGTCGTCCTCCAGCTCCACCTCGACTGGTCGTTCCCACACGGCACCGTCGTCCTCGTCACGGCCACCCTACCAGGCGGCTTTCTACCCGGCGCGCCCACCGGCGCATCCTCCCTTGAGGATGTCTCCGTTAGGGGGGCTTCTCTCAGAGGTCCTGCACCTACACGTGCACCAGCACCAGGAGGGCCAGGACCGGCCCCACGAGGACCCGTACCTGGACCAGCACCAGTACTAGCAGCAGCAGCAGCAACACGAGCAGCAGCACCGCTTCCTTCCATGTCCACTGGCGCTGTTCTTCCGTCAGGTAATGACCACTACTCTATGTCGAACCATATACAAATACTAGATTGTATTAATTAGGATACGTGATTTAATAATACTATTTCTTACAGTTTACGACAACAGCGCCGACACTCCTGACGACACCCTAGGGGACCAGGCCGGAGCGTCCGGGTCCGGGTTCGACGACTTGGCCTTCGACTTTGAGTTCTTGCAGGGTTTACAGTCGCAGGACGAGCTCGGAGGGTCGCAGCTTGGAGGCGCGCGCACCCACGTGGACTCAGGAGGGAGCAGGGACGCAGCCAGGAGGCTCACAGCTGCCAGGAGCGAGCGGTGGGGCGCAGCCGTCTCCAGGAGGCTCACAGCTGCCAGGCGCGAGCGGTGGGGCGCAACCGTCTCCAGGAGGCCTGCCAGGGTCGTCCCACGAGGTTGCAGGGTCGGCGGCGGCGATGACGACACCGCAGCCGACTGCTGATGCTAGGCGTCAGCAGATCCACCCACGTGACCCGTTGACGTACCCTCGCGAGCATACCCACGCCGCAGTCCGAGCTGACAGGCTGCTCAAGAAGACCAGGCGATGCTAGATTAGGTCGCATATTGTTTGTACAGGAGCACTGTTATATGTGATCATGCCTATTTTTTAGTATATCACTTTGCTTTTCTTTATTACAACCTAGTTTTCTTTGTCATAAAGTTAAAAAACAAAAAATTAATCATTAAGTAAAAAAACAACTCGCCGAAAAGCAACCGCGGCGGTACGGTAGGCAGTAGGTTCGAGATCGAGTATCATTGAAGTCGAAAAGCAACCGCCGTGAACCACAGCGGTAGATCGGGATGCCGCGCTTATATAAAGAGCGACGACACAAGCCATCCTTCCCGACCTTGCCGCCGCCTCCCTCTCCCCACGGGCTGCTCCTCCCTCTTAGGTAAGTTTCCTCTCTTTATTTATTTTATGTAATTAGTTTAATTAGTTTAGAATACTGTAATTAGTTAAATTAGTTATGATTTTGTGTAACTAGAGATGTCTACTTCTGCCGCCGGAGGGGGTGAGGATGGTAACGGTGGTGGTCATCCGAAGGGGAAAAACACAAATACGGCAACTGATCCGAAGAAAATGAGCACACTCGAAAGAGGCATGCTTCGATATATGCAAGGAAAAACTACAGATGTCATTGCAAGAGGAGAGGAACCTCCTTGGGATGCTTTTTATGCTCCACTAGACATGCATCATTATTTGCAAAGAAAAACTGCAGATGCCATTGCAAGAGGAGAGGAACCTCCTTATGGTGGTCTTTATGCTCCGGGTGGTCTTTATGCTCCACCAATAGACCCGTGTGTTGCTAATCCACCAGCTAAAAAAGATATAAGGAAAGATAAACCTTCGTTGTCACATCGCAAGAATGGCTGAAGTTTGTCATTTTTTAAGATTTTGTAATCTTTTCTGCAGTGCTGTGTAATATTTGAACTGGATCCTATTGTGATTGTGTTGTAATAATCGAATCAGCAGTCCTTAATTTCCCTTGTTAATTTTCTACTAGATTTAATAAAGTTTTATCAAAAAATTAAAATGACCCCAACCGCCGTGGCCCACGGCGGTTGGGCCTAGCCGCCGTCGCCCATGGCGGTTGAGCCTAGCCGTCGTGGCCCACGGCGGTTAGGTCCAACCGCCGTGGCCGGCCACCAATCGCCGTGGGCCACGGCGGTTGGGTTCTAAACGCCGTGGCCCACGGCGGCCGCCGTGGCGCACGGCGGTTATTGAACAAATCTAATAAATTTTCAAACGGTCGTATAATTTTGCAAAATGATTAAAAAATATAAAAAAATTCCAACTTTTGGCCCAACTAAAAAAACAACCCTAGGATTCCTCCGCACGATTCTTATAAAAAAAGAAATGTCCGCACAACCATCCATCTGTCCCGTCCGCCGCGTATCCGTTCATCCCAACGCCACCTCTCATTTTTCTCGTCTCGAGGACGGCGTAGCGGCTCCCCAGCGCGAGGCTCCCAGGCGGCGTGCGGCTCCCAAAGAGGGGCTCTTCGGCGTCGCGGTGACTCCCCAGCGCGGGGCTCCACGGAGGCACGACGGCTCCCCGGCGGCGTGATGGCTCCCAGCACGCGGCTCCCCGGCGTCGTGATGGCTCACAGCGAGGGGCACACAACACAGCGGCACAGGAGGGGCAGCAGGCTGGCGGCGCATCTGCTCCACGACGGCGGGTGTTGCCTCGGCCTCCGCCTCCGCAAGGCGCGGTGACGGCCGGCAGCTCCATGGCAGACTGGGAAGACGTTTTTTTGCGGGTGGCAAGTTGCCTGTGTACCCGCGGATATCCGTCGGGCACAGGCACGGGTAGAGATTTTTGCCCACGGACAGACTGGCGGGCGGGCAAACGCTTAGGGCACGGGCACGCTTTCAGGTGGGTAAACACCGTACCCGCACTTACCCAACCCGCTGTCATCCCTAGTAATGCGCTTCGCCGCCATACGTGGCCCTCGTCATCCCGGTGGCGCTCTCCGTTATCCTGCTTCACCACCCAATTCTACAACTTTTTATGTGCATAGTCATTTTGTTGTCCGTAGCGTTAGCGTGGGTATTATACTAGTTTTTTTTTTTTGGCATAGAGCTGTTGGAGGACACTAATTTTTTTCTTCCTAAACCTAGTTTTCAGGTTATTTTAAAAGAGGTCTTGGAGTTGCTCTTGGAAAATAACACATTTTAATTTGCAAGTTGGCTGCTAGTACATACCAATGCCTTTCATTTCTGCCAACATATCATGGATAACGCCATCAGCTTTTCGATGGATAGAGGTCGCAAGAAAGGACGGCGTTGGTGAACTTTACATGTTTCACAGATATTCTTGAATGCCCTTTCTTCAGCCTCCACCTTAGCTAGCTTTTTATCTCCTCCTACATATGGACTGCCATGGAGGAGATATATATACATACATTTTTAAAAGAAGACGTTTCCGGGAAACAATTAAAGAAAATAGTCAACCAAATTAGATCTAACTAGTTGAGCTAGACCAACTTCATATCTGTGGGTGCAGAGATGATGAATTGATAATGTCCAAATGAATTTTTTCTATCGGAGAATACAATGGACCCTCTTCATTTCCATTCCACAAAATTTATGTGTGGGCGAAAAAGCCTTCATGTACATTTTTTCCCTCATTGTTATCATGCAATAACTGTATTTTTGTGATTGTCCGTATGTTACCTCTTCATTGCAACGACACACTTTTTCTTTTTTTCTTTTTCTTAATTTTTTTTTCTTTTTGAGAGGCTGCAAGAAAGCACAACATGGATATATCACGGAAAAGGACGTTATGGGCAAGCCCAACAAGTCGCCAAATGTGATTTCTTTTCCCGCTTTTACTGCTGCCTCATCTGGAGACTTAGCCACATCAGATTGTCCTCGTCATAGAGGCATTCTTTCACATTTTCCACTGGCAAAAAAATCCACATTGTTTGCCGACACAAATCGCAGTCCACAAGAACAGATGTTCGGCTGCGTGCTCTATACTCTCCTGGACAGTCTCAACCACGCGGCTACTCACAGAGCCGGAGACGGCGGTTTCGCCGGCCGCGACGACGGACAAACACATCAGCAGAGCCAGCGGGAACGGTCGGCAAGTCTCTGACGCGTCCGAGCATCAACAACAGCTAGCTCGACTTGCTCGCTTCGTCCCAGCTTCCAAAAAAGCTGAATCCGGCGACGTCGTCTTTGCCGGCGTCGCTTTCGTGGAAATTCACGGCGACGGTGAGCTGACCGCCAAAATCTAACGATAAGTCGGAAAGGACCGATGCGGCGGCGACGGCGACGGATGCCACTACCGGCCGGCCGGTCGACCGCCGGTAGAGCTGAACCACCGGGTCCAACTCCGTCTGACGAGTAGTGCCGTAGGACGCCGTCACCTCCGGGACAAAAAGACCCGTCGTCGAGGGACTTCGATTGGTCGGATCGGTACTGCCGGGGATTTCGTGTGTCAAGCGTCTTTGTGTACATGGGTATGCAGAAGCAGAAAAGCACGCACTTTTCAGTCAGCTTTACAAAGCTCTTTCGAGTACTCTTCACCGCGAGGAGATGTGGAACACTTCGCTGGTTAAGCATGGAGCCTGTAAACACTTCGCTGGTTAAGCATGGAGCCTGTATCCAGCACGCTTTGGTCTTTGGTGTGTGTTAATGTTTTGCTAGAAAGCTTTTCGCACTACTAGAGAATACACTTTTTTATTTTGGATTCGAAATCCATTAGTATCGGATATCTTTACATCTGATACTAATGGGTGCATTAGCGACGCGCCCCTGTCTGGGACCATTAGTACCGGGTGGAAGTGACACCCGGTACTAAAGTCCCCATTATGTATCGGTACCTTTTTCACTCGGTACTAAAACATCTGACCCCTTTAGTATCGGGTGTTCCTCTAGCCCGGTACTAAACGAGTCACATTAGTATCGGTGGGAAAAAAGGCTTGGTACTAAAAGATCTGACCCCTTTAGTATCGAGTGATTTCGAAGTGTATATTATGTGTGTCTGATTTGCATTCTAAATTTTGATTGAGATGTTGATTGAGATGATTAGAAAAGATAAAGGAGAAGAAGAATGATTGAGAAAAGGAGAAAAGAAAAGGAAAAGGAGACGGAAGGGGCAGACGGGGGACGACACACGACAACTAGAAGATTCCCCCTCCCATTAGTACCGAACGAGGAATATTGGTTCAACCAAAGCTCCTCTAGTCTACTTGGTTAGAGGGGTTGAGGTATGGCCATAACCAAGAAATCTAGATTCAATTCCACATTGGAGCGAATTATGGAGCTAGTTTTAAAAAAAAATCCCCTCTCCGGTGAAGCTGAGGTTCGGGGGTTTTCTAGGCCCGGAGAAGGTTCCTTCTTCTTAATGAAAACCCGTGGGGCAGTCTTACCCTACCAGGCCTAGTTTTTGAGGAATACCGGTTCATACACCCGGTACTAAGAGCAAGTACATTGGTACACGTCAGCGGTCCCATAGGTCGTCCCATGTAATGCCACGTAAGATTTTTGATGATGTGGAGGAGAGAGAGCGAGGATAGAGAAAGGGGTCGTTGCTTCGCGAAACAACCACCTCATGAGCGAAACAACCACCTTATGAGACAACTTCACAACCATTGTATGAGTTGTTGTTTCCATGCAACTCATAATATTTATTTTTACATGCAGAAATTAAGGGATTTTATTTCTCTATCGGACGACTTATAAGACAACTCATTGTACAAGTTCTCTGTTGAGTCGACCTAAGATTAGGTGTCAATGCATGGGACGACCTATCAGACGACACCAATGTACTTGCCCTAAAGGGGGTTGACAACCGGTATAGAAAGTTCCGTGGGGCGGTCTTACCCTATCGGGTCTAGTTTTTTAGGAATACCGGTTCATACACCCGGTACTAAAGGGGGTTGACAACCGGTATAGAAAGTCGTTGTTTCCCTATTAGTGTTGGTCAGTAGTGTCCTGTTTCTAGCACTCTCTTGTACCAATGCAAGGTTAACACAGTTGATCCCTTGTTCGGCAAAAAAAAAGTTGTGAGGGATTTAATCCCTAGAAAACATCTTCAATCCTCACCAAATCAATGTACCAAAGCAATAAACCCTAATTGCAAGTAAGGTCATGCAAGTATGATAATGACTTGTGCGTGGTTCCATTTTTGTTCTAGTTAGGAAAAAGAAATTGACTAAAAATTCTAACGTTTGACGTAGATTTGAGTTCATAAGATCAAACTAAAAGTTAAAAAAAACTCGACTTGCGGGGAGTAAGACCACCCCCATGGTATTGTATTAAGAAGAAGACATTCTCACACAGATCGAGAAAATCTCCGAACCCCTATCCCACTCATACACAGCGGCACCGCAACACCCGTGAGATTAGGCTGACCTTAGACCTGTGCTTTGACATGGGACAGACGAGGAGTTTTTTTTATAACAGCAGACTACTGGGAGGGTCATAAGGCCGCTCAACCACCGCACACATATGCGTCTGCCTGGGGAATAAATCCCCCGTGAGGGACGCGGGTGCCGATTCCAAGAATCGAACCCGCGCCGGCCGCTTGCCCACAGGCAGGCGTGCCAACCGAGCTAAGCTCGGTCCTCCTGGTAATTATTTAGCCTATGAAAAAGATTTTGATATTATAATTTTCAACATTTTCATATAATTTGCATGTGGTTATTGTTAATGTAGGAATCTCACATAAATTTAAATACAACATAGCGGGCCAAAAACCGTTTTATAGTTACATACTTATATCCTCCACCTTTTGTTACAATAGATGATAACAACTATACTAGCTGCAATCCTTTGGACCTATCATTTCCACGTGAAAATCTCTTGGTATGTGGACTTATATTTCAGTCCGCAAATTAATACTTATGGAAAAAGAGTTTGTTGCCCACTTCATGGTGCTAATTAGGCCAGTCTCAGTGCAGGGTCAACAACAATTAAAAGATTGCCACATAAGGTTTATTGATGACATGACACCAAATTAATGAAGGGAGAGAAGATCACAGGGTCAAGATGATGACCCTAGGTGGGTACAGCTAATGACTCTGCAATGAGAGAAGATCATAGGATCATGGTGAAGAGGGGAGAAACCAGGGGTAATTAACTTAGCCCCTAAAACCCCAAAATCAGGGAGGCTAATGATGGGTCGTATCGGCAGAGGCCTAACACCGCCCGCCAGCAAAGCCAGGCCCAGCTCTCTTTCCTAAGGAACAGCAGCCCGGCCTCCCTCCGCAGAGCCACCTCCGACTCAGGCGGCCACCCCGGCTACCTCGACAGGCGGCTCCACCTCGCACGACCTAAGGCTCCTTCCGCCGTAATCCGTCGGCCGGGGCCCCCCCAGGAGGTGGGCTGCTACGTGGCGGAAGCTGTCCCGCGCCGCGCGGGACGTGCAGCTGCGGCAGGGCACGCGGATCTGCCCTGTCAGGAGGTCAGGTAATGATGAGATTTTCCCCGGCGTGGAAGGCGGACTGCCCCGACGTCTCATCACATGGATACAGAAGAGTGGCCAAGGACACGCGAATCCTTCGCCTGTAAGACATCGAACAGCGTGACCCGACCCAGCAGGTATCAGAGAAATGGTCGAGGCTTGCAAGGGAAGCCTCGACCTAACATGACTAACATGTTCCTGGGTCGGGAGAAGCCGCCTCGGGACGGAGGCCGAAGCTATGCCGCCCTACGGAGGCTACCACGACTGGTGCAGTGTACGGTGCCAACGGGACGCGAAGGCCCACAGCGTGACACTGTTCCAGCACTATTGCAGCACTGTAGCATAACGTTATTTTACCATCTTAGCCCTTGTGCACCGGCCCTCCTTGAACTATAAAAGGAGAGGTTGGTACCCTAGAAGGGGGAATCGAACGGGGTCCAACGGAACCAACACACAGGACACATCGTTCAAGATCAACCACTCACACCACATCCACCGATCGAGCATCCGCTGCTCTCACCCACGCACAAAGACTTGGGACTCTTTCCCTCTCTCGACCTAAGCTTGTATCCCCTACTACAAGCCCCTGTGGGCATATAGAACATCTTCCCGAACTGGACGTAGGGCACCCCCTCGGAGCCTGAACCTATATAAACCCAGTGTCTCTAAGCCCAACCATCCGGATCAGACGCACGAATCATACCAAAAATTACTTGCCGGCGGTATCAAACCCCGACAGTTGGCGCGCCAGGTAGGGGCACTTCGTGTGTCACGACGCCAAATAAGGGTCCGGATGGCCCATGCCGACGAACGGCCGGAGCGCACCACCATGTTGCGCTTCGGCTCCCTGAACTTCGTCTTCAATTGTCCAGTCGAGTCACTCGCTGGGGCCGTGTTCTCGCGGTCCCAGCCCGACGCGCCTGCGCCACCTCAAGACCAGCCACCTGAGGAGCCGCAGGCGGTAAAGTCTGCCGCCGACCGGGTTTGGGACCTGGTCGGCCGCAACATGGCGGTCGCTCTAGGGCCAAACCCATCCCAGGAGCTCTTCCGCTTCGCAGCGTTTGCCACCTCCAATCTTGTGTTCGGGTTGCAGGAGGAGGAGACGCTGACCTGAGACGAATTCAAGCTCTGCTACGACTCTGTGTACCCTGAGGGGCAGGCGTGGCTCCCCTGTGGCGGGGCGAATGCTCTCGCCGCCACGGGAGACGCATGACTGGCGCCCCCAGGGGCTTCTCAGGCAAGCTGCGACGAGGCCAAGAGCGTACCTCTCAGCAAGAAGGCACCGACGCCCCACGACCCGAGGCGCGAGTGCTTCGTCCTCCAGCAGCAGGCTGACGTAGTCCACTCCACCAACTCAGACGAGAGCTCCGCGAAAGGTGAGCCCACCTCGCCCGACGCCTCCGCTAGCGAGGAAACCCCGCAGGACGAGGCCGACCGTGAACGACAGCGTGTTCGCCTCGATGAGCTCGACGAGGCTCAGAAGGCTCTCGAGGACGAGCAGGTGAGGCTCCACAACGCGCTCGCCGTGGAGGCTGTGGCGACACCCGCGCACTAGCGCGCACAAGAGGTACACTGCTGCATCATCAGCGATGTTCACGGGACTCCCGTCGCCAAACGGGCCTCCCAGAACCTCGTCGCAGCGGCCGTACTCCTCCGGGCTGACCCCGAGCCAACGACCCCGGAGGAAAAGAAGCTCCGTCAGCACCTCCAGACGCTCCTCAACGTGACCGCCGAGCAGTAGGCGGAAAGTTCGGCGTCTCGGCGCCGCGAGGCACGGGCCCCGGACAAGGAACGCTCGGTTCACCGGGTCCTCACGGCCGCCGGGACAGCCGGACCGCGCGGAGAGCGTACGCTCGCCCACCGGCCGCAAGGTCGACTCTAACCACAGGGCCCGAGGCGCATCCTTGGCGCGTGGGAGGACGATGACCCGAGGCGGGTCGGACGGCGAACACCGGCTGCGAAGGGAGTACAGCCGGAGGCGGGGGGCCGCTACGACAGTGTTGAGGACCGGAGCCGGAGTCCGACGCCTGACCCCCGAGGTCTGCGGGCTTTCCGCACCAACGTTCTAGCTGCAGCCCCTCCAGCTCGGTATCACGCCTCGACCACCGTCACGAAGTACGACAGGGAGACCAACCTGAGCGTATGGCTTGAGGACTATCGCCTTGCCTGCCACAACGGCGGCGCGTCCAACGATCTGTTCATCATCAAAAGCATCCCGCTGTACCTCGCTGACTCGGCACATACCTGGATCGAGCACCTCCCTCGAGGGAAGATCAACAATTGGGCCCAACTCCGGGACGCCTTCATAGGGCACTTCCAGGGAACCTACGCGCGACCTGGCAATGCGTGAGAACTTCGCCACTACCGGCAAAAGAAGGGCGAGAGCCTCCATGACTACATTCGTCGCTTCTCCAAGTGCTGCGCTGAACTCCCCGACATGGCCGACAACCAGGTCATCACCGCTTTCCAAGATGGTACCACGTGCAAGACCCTTGTCCACCAGATAGGCGAGTCAAGCCGAAAACCATCCGCAAGCTCCTTGAGCTGGCCACTGACCACGCCGACGGGGAAGAAGCCATCGCTTTCAGCAAGCGGAAGCCCGAGGAAGAGCAGGGTGAGGCTCCGGCTACCGCCCGGAGAAGAAAAAGAAGAAAGAGCGCAAGCTCCGCAACAACAACCTCGTGGCGGCAGCTGACAAACGACCGCCCAAAGCCAATGGCCGGTCCCCCGAGGGATCACTTTGAGAAGATGCTTGAGGCACCTTGTCCTTACCACGAGACTCCGGTCAAGCATGCCATGAAGGACTGTAACCTCATGAAGAGATACCTCGGCGGGAAGAACAAGCCGCAGGACACGGCCAACACCGGCACCGCCAAGAACGTCGAGCACGACGATTTCCCCAAGGAGGATGGCGCCGTCATGATGATCTTCGGCGGAACACCTGCTCGCCCTCCGAGGCGCAAGCATAAGCGCATCCTGCAGGAGATCTACCACACCGAGCCGGCTGTGCCTTCATACCTCCGGTGGTCTGAGACGGCCGTCACGTATGACTAGGCGGACACCCCGACCACATTCCACAGCCGGGGGCTTACCCCCTCGTGGTGGCACCGCTCTTCGGCACCAAGTGGGTGCACAAGGTGCTCATGGACGGGGGGAGTGGCCTCAACATCGTCTACATGTCCACCCTCAACAGCATGGGTATCCAGCGATCTCAGCTCCGCCCGTCGTTGACCCCGTTTCAAGGAGTCGTGCCCGGGATGGAGGCAGTCCCACTCGGACAGATCGACCTACCGGTCACCTTCGGCGATGAGGGAAACTTCCGCAAGGAGACGCTCACCTTCGAGGTCGTCGGCTTTCCGGGAATGTATCACGTGATCCTCGGGAGGCCGACCTACGCGAAGTTCATGGCGGTCCCCAACTACACCTACCTCAAGCTGAAGATGCCCGGACCCAAGGGGGTGATCATCGTCAGCACCAAGCTTCAGCACGCATACGAATGCGACACTGAGTGTTTCCACTTCGCGGATTCCCTCATCCGCTCCAACGAGCTCGCCGAGGAGCCCGTGCCGGAAATGCTCGACATCCTGGAAGCCGCCAAACGGGCGGCACGCTTGTTCGAGCCCGCGAAGGACGCCAAGGAGGTACTCGTATCTGACGACGGGCGCACCCTCCGCATCGGCTCAACACTTGAGCCAGAGCAAGAGGAAGCGCTCATGCGCTTCTTGAAGGCGAATCTTGATGTCTTCGCGTGGAATCCATCCGACATGTCAGGCATTCTAAGGGAAGTCGCCGAACATAAGCTCAACATTAAGCCGAGTGCCAAGCCAGTCAAGCAGAAGCTGCGCCGTTTCGACGGCGACAAGTGCAAGGCCATACGGGAGGAGATCAAGAAACTCCTTGCGGCGGGTTTCATCAGGGAAGTATACCACCCCCCGTGTTGGTGAAGAAGAACGGCAAATGGAGGATGTGCGTCGACTACACCGGTCTCAACAAAGTGTGCCCGAAGGATCCGTTCCCTCTACCGCGCATAGATCAGGTTGTGAATTCGACCGCAGGGTGCGAAACCCTCTGCTTCCTCGACGCCTACTCCGGGTATCATAAGATTGCGATGGACTCAGATGATCAGCTCGCCACGGCTTTCATCACCCCTTTCGGCTGTTTCTGCTACTCCTCCATGCCTTTCGGGTTGAAGAACGCAGACGCCACCTTTCAGAGGTGCATGCAGCGCGTCTTCGGCGAACTCATCGTTCAGTTGGTCGAGGCATATGTCGACGACATCGTGGTGAAATCCAGGCAGACGGGAGATCTGGTCCCCGACCTAACGGCCGTCTTCGAGAAACTGAGAAGATTCCAGGTCCGACTCAACCTTGAGAAGTGTGTCTTCGGGGTCCCACGGGGGATGCTCCTCGGCTTCGTCGTATCGGAGCACGGCATAGAGGCTAATCTGGAAAAAATCACGGCCATCACCAGCATGGGGCTGATTCAAAACATCAAGGGAGTCCAACGAGTAACCGGGTGCCTGGTAGCCCTTAGCCGATTCATCGCCCGATTGGGCGAGCGAAGCCTGCCTCTCTATCAACTGCTGAAGAAGTCGGAGCACTTCGCCTGGACCGTGGAGGCCCAGGAGGCACTAGAGTCCCTCAAGAGGCTTCTCGAGAAACCACCAATCCTCACAGCGCCAGCACCGGGGGAACCGATGTTGCTATACATCGCTACTACGACTCAGGTCGTCAGCGCAGCTCTGGTGGTCGAGCGCGACGAGCCCGACAAAGTGCTCAAAGTGCAGCGGCCCATCTACTTTGTCAGCGAGGTACTTTCTGACTCCAAGACCCGCTACCCGCAGATCCAGAAGCTCATCTATGCCGTGTTCATCTCCAAAAGAAAGCTCAGGCACTATTTCAACGCACACCCAATCACGGTGGTTTCGAAATACCCGCTCAAAGAGGTGATCCGGAGTCCGGAACCGGAAGGGAGGATTGCTAAATGGGCCCTGGAGCTGATGGGGCAGAGCATCTCTTACGCTTCACACCCCGCTATCAAGTCCCAGGTCCTGGCCGACTTCGTCGCCGAATGGACGGAGATCCAGACGCCTGCGGCCCCGATCGAGCATGAAACGTGGACCATGTACTTCGATGGATCCCTCACGAAGGAGGGGGAGGAGCCGGGCTCGTCTTCATCTCGTCTCTGGGCGTGCGCATGGAATATATGATCCGGCTCCACTTCCCAGTATCCAACAACGTCGCGGATTATGAGGCTCTCCTCAACGGGCTCAAAATCGCCCTCAAGATAGGGGTCCGACACCTCGAGGTTCGAGGGGATTCCGAGCTTGTTGTCAATCAGGTGATGAAAGAAGCCAAATGCGTCAACCCGAAGATGGCAGCCTACTGCAAGGCCGTCAGGGAGCTCGAGGATAAGTTCCATGGACTCGAGCTCAAGCATGTACTGTGGAAGTACAATGAGGCGGCTAACACTCTCGCAAAGGCAGCCTCGAACCGAACACCGGTCCCAAATGGCGTGTTCGGAAGCGACCTATGGGAGCCCTCCGTCCGCTACGGGGAGGACGACCACCCCTCACCACCAGACCTCCAGGAGGTCATGGCGTTGGGAGAGGCTTCAGAGCCCAACCTTGAGGACCCCGACTGGAGGATCCCGATCCTGGAGTGGATGGTGGAGGGAAAACTCCCAACTGACAGCATCGAGGCCCGACGCATCGCGCGGCGGGCCAAATCCTTCAGACTCGTCGATGGGGATCTCTACCAGCGGGGCGCAGCAGGAATACCCATGCGTTGCATCCTCGCGGATCAAGGACGCCAGCTGCTGCAGGATATCCACGCAGGGGCCTGCGGCCATCATGCGGCCCCCAGAGCGATCGTCTAGAGCGCGTTCCGGCAAGGCTTCTACTGGCCCACAGCGGTCGCTGACGCCAAGAACATCGTGCGAAGCTGCGAGGGTTGTCAGTTCCACGCTCGGCAGACTCACCTCCCAGCGCAGGTGCTCCAGACCATCCCTCTCACCTGGCCTTTCGCTGTGTGGGGGCTCGACATGGTCGGGCCGCTGAGGAAGGCACCCGGGGGCTTCACGCACCTACTCGTGGCAATTGACAAGTTCTCTAAGTGGATCAAAGCGCGACCTATCTGCAGCGTTAGGTCGGAGGAGGCCGCCGAGTTCTTAACCGACATCATCTATCGTTTCGGGATCCCGAACCCCATCATCACCGACAATGGATCAAACTTCACCGGCAAGAAATTCCTCTGCTTCTGTGATGACAACAACATCCGAATAGACTGGGCCGTAGTCAGTCACCTGAGGACCAACGGACAGGTCGAGAGGGCAAACGGGATGATCCTGCAGGGACTAAAGCCGCGCATCTTCAAGAGGCTCGAGAAGTTCAAAGCTAGATGTGTGGCCGAGCTGCCCTCAGTACTCTAGAGCCTGCAAACCACCCTGACGCGCGGCACCGGCCACACACCATTTTTTATGGTTCATGGGTCGGAGGCGGTCCTCCCGACCGACATCGATTACGGAAGCCCAAGGGTGCGAGCTTATACCGACGAAGGAAACCAAGTCTCCCTCGAAGACGCTATCAACCAGCTCGATGAGGCACAAGACGTAGCACTACTACACTTGACCCGGTATCAACAGGCGATGCGGTGCTACCATGGCCGCACCGTCCGGGAAAGGGCGTTCCAAGTCGGGGATCTGGTGCTACGCCGGGTCTAGAGCATCAAAGATCGCCACAAGCTATCACCGCCATGGGAAGGCCCCTTCATCGTCGACCAAGTCCTGCGTCTCGACACCTACAAACTTAAAGACGAAGACAGCCGACCCATCACCAACGCCTAGAACATCGAACAGCTACATCGTTTCTACCCCTAAAAGAAAAGAAGGCTTTCGTTTTTCCAATAGGAAAGATAGCCTAGTTTTTCCTCCTAGCTACAAGGTGTTTCTTTGTCGCCCAACAAATCCCTTGTAGCTCGGGGGCCCCCTACTTGGGAAAACGGCGTTTTTTCTTTCTTTTTCTCTTCCCCAAAGCCCGAAAAAACATTCAGATGCAACAAGGGAAGGAAGACAGACAGGAAGGGAAACACTTCATCAAGATCTTTAAAGGGGGGTCCAGCATGGTGGATGCGGCCACGGTGTACATCGGCGGACTCGACCTACGACGCCTACGCACCGCCAGCTCCACCAGCAGCGCCGCCGCGAAGGATCTCGTCGATGTCAACCCCATCGGAGATGACGTTGGCGGCTGTGGTGAACTCCAGTGAGTCGAGGCGACGGCGCTCCGCGTCATAGCCCTCGGGCCACCCTGGCGGAACGAAGGGGAGCCATGGTTCGTCTGACTGCACGTCGGCCGCGCCCAAAGCTTCCGACGCCCCTCGGCGCACCCCGGCACGCATCGTCCCCCTGACACGGTCAGGTAGTGCTCGAAGCTGGTCCACCAACAGGGCCGGAGGAGAAGCCACGACGTCGACGGCCGCCTGCGCCGCGACCGTGAGAATGTGAAGACGCGTCTCCACGTCGAACTCCCGGCGCCGCAGGACCCCCATCTCCCACCGGAGCTCCAGCACCCTGTCCTCCGTATCTGCAGAGCAACGGAGATTAGGGAAACCGCAGCTCTCCGGAAGTCAGCCGGAGAACGAAAACCATCCTGAGACACATACCGACCTGGCGAGCCTCAGCCCCGTCGGCATCAACGCGGGCCGCCTCGACCTCCGCCTCGGCGGCATTAAGCGCCGCACGAGCAGCATTCAACGCCTCCACAAGTCGGCGTCGATCGCGCAAGGCCTCCTCCAGGTGGCTCCCCGTCTCCGCCACCTGCGTCGTCAGATAGAGGACCTCCTCCCGGCTCCGGCCGCGGGAGCCGCACCTACGGGCCGGGGCTCAACACCCGAGGCCGACGTACCACCCGGGTCCCTACACACAAAGAAAGGGGGCAAGGGCGATGAGAGGCATAAAGAGGCCAGAGCACTGCAACCACCACCGTCCGAGGAGCAGCGCGCACCTCCGGCGGCGTGGCGATGGCGGCTGCGGCAAGTCGCCCGACGCAGCGCATTTCCCCCTCTCCATCACAAGCAAAGGAGTCGAGATAACGCTTCTCCCGAATCCCTCGCCTAAATCTCTCCACTATCGCCACAAATGCTTATGCAGGAGCTGGTGAGGACAATGAGGCGAAAACCTCCAAGAAGGAGAGGGATTTATAGGGTCGCCAATGGGGAGAGCACGACCGATGCACTCCCCCACGATCACCACGACCCGCCTCGATCAAAGACACGACCGTCCGAATCGATTAAAATCTCTCCATCGTCGGAGAAGTAATCACTAGGATGCAAACCACCACTAGCCCCCAGGGGCCCAGGGCCGACGCGCGGTTCAAAGGCTGGCCCAGCGTAGGGTTTCGAACAGTCGCCGCCGTCACCAGAGCAAGGGACGAAAATGGATGGGCCCACAAGCGGCCGAAACCCGGGCGCACGAGCGCCGCAAGCATCCTGAATCGTGTTCGAGCCCCAGACGAAAGGTCTCATGGAATCCCCATCGGAGGGGAGGCAACGAGCCGCCAAGGTCAATCAAACGACCCTGGAGATAAATGAGATATTCAGAGGGGTTAATAAGATCTATCACCAGCTGATCCTGTCGGGACCCCACGAACGGGACCCGGGTCTTACTCGAACTACCCGCTAGTAGCTCAACGAGCGCCACGACTCAACCATCGAGGTAAGCCGTGGCACTGCTCATCCCTCCTTCCCTAACAAAAGGGTTGCATGATGGAAACCAAACGGGCGCTAAGCTCACGGGGCCAACTAAACACCCCTAACGAACAACACATGTTACCCGCTCAGATGGGCAGCAACAAAGCTCAAACAAAATACATACATATATACGAAACACCTTGCTCAAAGGTCCCAACGGTAATCTTTCTCCGCATAAATACATAGCAAAAAGCTACCGAAAGGGTGGGAGATAAAAGGAAACAAGGCAAGGGGGAAGCCGCAACAAACAGCGCCCCAGTTCTTGAGCAGTGCCACCACCAAGGGTGCGGGGGAGCGATTGCCCAAGAGTAGACCGGGCACAAGACGACGGGCCGGGACTCTCGGAGATCCAATGCCCGTCGTACTCCTGTCGTCGGCCGCCAAGCACCAGACACTCGATGGCCCCTAGGGCTGAGAAGTCATCAGCACGCTCACGACCTTGATGATGAAGCATCCTCCTCAGAACAGGAGGAGGGGGCTTCAAGCGGGGACGCGGGTGGCCGGAACAAACTCAGGGTGGGCCGGAACAAACTCAGGGTGGATCTACGCCCCCAAGGCATAAGGGCAAGAAGTTCTGATCCCGAGCGGATAGACCTGGACTACGACATGGTGAATCGCTCCGGGAATCTGAACGCCTAACCCTAGCATGCCTCCCCGTTCGCTGAACTCCCACCAACATCAGGAGGCTTGAAGGATGGCACTACACTCAGGGGGACAAACCCCCCACAACTGGAGAAGTAGCTACTTTCTTTCCCTCCCCATATGGCAACCATGGAGTCTCACCGGGACGAAGCGGAGCTCCTTTTTTAGGGCAGCGACAGCCCAGCCACGTGAAAGGCTCGGTGGACGCAGCTTAGCTTACAAAACAAGCTAAAACGGCCACCCACCCCACCAGGCGGTGTATTGAAGGCCCGCTGAGCCTCACCATCACATCGGCAGAGGCCAGCCACAGTTCCCCGTGACGCTGGGTCAAATCCACCGTCCGGCCACGTCGGCCTCAAAAGGCGAGCCAGTACTCGCGGTGGCTAAAATAATCACCCCGTGGCAGAGTCTTCGACTCTACCATGAGCTCGGGGGCTACACTCGGTGAGTGCGCTCGCGCGCCCCCACCGAACTAAAGAAAAGAAGCAGAAGCTCAAACCTCTCTGATCCTAAAGGAGAAACCCACTCTTCCCCCTTAGGCTCGGGGCTACTGAAGAGGGGAGAAACCGGGGGTAATTAACTTAGCCCCTAAAACACCAAAATCAGGGAGGCTAATGATGGGCCGCATCGGCAGAGGCCCAACACCGCCCGCCAGCAAAGCCAGGCCCAGCTCTCTTTCCTAAGGAACAGCAGCCCGGCCTCCCTCCGCAGAGCCACCTCCGACTCAGGCGGCCACCCCGGCTACCTCAACAGGTGGCTCCACCTCGCATGACCTAAGGCTCCTTCCGCCGTAATCCGTCGGCCGAGGCCCCCCAGGGGGTGGGCTGCTACGTGGCGGAAGCTGTCCCGCGCCACGCGGGACGTGCAGCTGCGGCAGGGCACGCGGATCTGCCCTGTCAGGAGGTCAGGTAATGATGAGATTTTCCCCGGCGTGGAAGGCAGACTGCCCCGACGTCCCATCACCTGTATACAGAACAGTGGCCAAGGACACGCGAATCCTTCGCCTGTAAGACATCGAACAGCGAGACCTGACCCAACAGCAGTGGCGGAGCCAGGATAAAAATATAGCTATGGCTAACTAATTACTACTCATTTGTAAAAAAACGCACACATGCTCTAAGAGCTTCAAATGCAATAACCATAGGTATATATCAAACTGCAAGTCACAATCATTTGAAAATTCCAAACATTGATACGTGGACAAGGACAATTTAATGAACATATCATGCAAGCACTAAGTGCGGCGAGGTGGCCGAGGAAGATCTATCCTTCGAGGTTTCATGGCTTGAAAGCGCCTCATGATTTTATCATCATCAAGTCTTTTAAATATCTTCTTCTCGGTGTAGCATATCATTAAATTATTGAGCCATTCGTTGTCCATCCTATTGCGATGATCGGTCTTGATAATATTCATAACCGAAAAGACTCTTTCCACAGATGCTGTTGCCACTGGAAGTAGTAGTGCTAGCTCAATTAGACGATAGACCAACTGAAAAATCTCTTGTCTTGATGTTGCAACCATCTTCACTGCCAAACTCCCAAAATCATGGCAATCTGCAAACTCATCATCTCTTCTAACATGAAGAATAAAAGTTTCAAGTTGATCCCTAATATTCGAAAGATCATAGGTGGAAAAGTCTGCATCATAGATCCTCGCAAGCTTGACAAGCTTGTCCACATTGAACTTAGAGAAAGAGTCCCTTGGATCAAGACAGAAAAAACATACAAGCAGCTCTGAAGAAACTTCATTGAAGCGATGATTCATCTCCGTGTTTATGGCATCTACAGCAACATAGAAGGTGTCAACACGATAATGGTGCTCTTCAGTGACCATTATCCCTTTTTCTTGACTTGAGCGGCCCCATCTTGGTCTTGGTGCATCCATAGATATGGTATCTCAATTTTCTTTTCTTCACAAAATGCTTGAACTTCAACAAATAGTTTCTCCCAGCCATTATTCCTCAGGTCAACTAGTCGTGCTTTCACATCAACAAGCACAGACATGGCTTGTACAATATTTTGGTCTCTCCGTTGCAAGCATTTTGACAACTCATTTGTAATGCGAAATAATTTCAGCATCATCTTCATAATGAACACAAAGTTAAAACTCTCCATTATGTGAACCAAACCTCCAGCATTGTTTGCTCGACGTTTTTCTTGATTAACAAAAACCAACACCGGTATAATAGCATCCCACATTGACTCAATACGAAGTAATGTCAAAAAGTGTGAGCCCCATCTAGTTTCTCCAGGTCTAACCAAGCTAGTCATTTGATGCTGCCCTCTCCCTGAAAGTATCTCTCCACTATCCAATTTATCCAAAATATTATCACGATGTTTCTCAGTCAATAAATCCTTTCTCTTGCAGGAGGCACCAACATTGGTTACAATCAAATTGACATAGTCAAAGAAATCCTTAATGCCCGCACAACATTCACTAACAACAACCACTACTAATTGTAATTGGTGTGCAAAGCAATGAATATAAAATGCATATGGATTGTCATCACGAATTTGTTTCTGCAAACCATTAAATTCACCTCTCATATTGGATGCTCCATCATATCCTTGTCCTCGGATCCTAGCAATTGGTAGCTTATGAGTACCAAGCATCTCAACAAAAGCCCTCTTCAATGCATCTGATGATGTTTCCTTAACATGTTTTAGGCCCAAAAACCTCTCTACAACCTCTCTCTTGTTGTTTACAAACCTACATAACATATAAAATTAATACCAATTATTCAATGCTACAAACAATGAGTGTCATAAATAATCTGGAAATTCATAAATGAGACAAATCAAGAACTGACCTCACAACCACAGCCATTTGCTCTTTGATTGAGATGTCACGTGATTCATCAATAAGGACAGAGAAACGACGATTCCCAATCTCTTGCAAAACTTCAGTAACCTCTTGTGCACAAGCTTTCGCAAGGTCTTTTTGGATTTCTGGAGAAAGCATTTGAGCATTTTCTGGACACAACTCATCAAATGCAATCCTCACATCCTCATTCTTCTCTTTATATGAATCAATCATCTCTAGATAATTTCCCTTATTTAAAGACGATGAGGATTCATCATGTCCACGAAAAGAAAGACCTTGTTTAATTAGATATTTTGCAGAATCTAGAGCAATAGCCAAATGAGTTTTATATCTTTTTTCAGAGTCTTTGCCATAATCCTGTAACTTACGATGTACACCTACTCTCTGATTCTTAAAATCAACAGCTGCATTTCTTGCATTATTGTGGTGACTATCGACACCACCAACATGTGTAGGCAAAGCTTTATATGCATTCTTCCAGGTACTAAATCCTGATTTTGTGAAAGCATCATGACCAAACTGACCATCTGAGGGCTGCTCCTTAAAAAGAAAACAAAAAAAGCAAAATGCAGCATCCTTCGCCACACTATACTCTAACCAATCATACTTGGAAAACCATGATTCCAGGAAACATCTATTGTCCTTTGTGCGGGGAAAAGTATGCCCTATAAGTTGTGTTGGACCCTTCAATAAATAAGCTCGCTTAACTGGATCTCTAATATTAGGATGGAATCTTTCAATTGGAATACGAAGTCCCGGATCAGAAATTATATGGTCCTGACTGAACTCTTTGATAAGATTACCTTCTTCCTGTTGTAAATCTTGTGCTTGTGGCGCTTGTTCAGTTTGGTCTTGGGGTGCTTGTTCAGTTTGTGTTTCTTGTACTGGTGCTTCTGTTTCATTACCATCCAAATTGTTGCCATCTCCTTCCACAGCAGCATTAGACTTGGATTGTTCTTGCTCAAAAACAGGGCTAAAAAAACTCTTGATGCTTACAACTGTCAAGTATTATACCAAACACATATATTAAAATTGTGCAAATACAGATTAATTAATCAATTACTTAAACAAACTTTCTCAATTTCTCACCTTTCAATTTTTTTCCAACTCCACTAGCATCTGAAATAGATCGCCGTCGACGGATTGTAGCATGGCCTTGGGGAGGAGGATTGGTGGCAGATCGATCAGGCGGCTGCACACCGTCGGTTGCTTGCTGCTGACCTTGATTTCCCTCTCCATCGGCATCTGACGCCATCACGATTCACGCCGGTCACTGGAGGTGGGCGTCAGGCAGGCGGCAATGCGCGGCATAGGGCAACCGGCGACGCCGACGGGGAATAGCTACCACGAACAGGCGCGGCGTGTGGGGGATGGATCGGTTTGTTTGTGCCTGTCAAAGTGTCAAGTGCCGATCCAAATTCACATCATGGGCTGTTACATTTCATATGGGCCAAAACTCTAAAAAGCAAAGGTCAAAGCATTAAATAAAAAAAGCCCACGTATAGGCCACAGCCCAGTCCGGCAGGACTGTTCTTCTCCTCCGTTTCTCCCTGGAACAAAACGACGGCCTCGCCGCAGAGTCACAGTCGCGGACTCGCAGCCTGGGTGCGCCGTTGGGGAGGAGGGGGGTCCTCTGTGAGAGCCAGGTGTGGTTCGAGGACCGGTGGATGGTCGCTTCCTGGTGTGATGAGTGATTGACAACGTGGTGTGGACTGATTCTTGGCTAAGTATTGCAGGTGCAGGTTGCGGCTTGACTGGTGTAGGTGCAGGTGAAGAACAAGCGCGAAAGGTCGTTGCCGGTGAGGCCTCCAGGTGTGGAGAAGACAAGTAGGCTTGGTTCGAGGGACCCGGTGGCCAGCGGGGTCAAGTGCGGGCCGCATGGTGGCAAGAACGGCAAGATGAAGTCATGGACGGTTTCTTGGTAGAGCCTCAAAACCAAGGTCGAGCCAGGACTACGTGGGAGCCGAGTCATGAGTGGTGATTGGCGGAGGCTACACCGAGTTCGCGGGGTTTCCAGTGGTTCACCAGAAAACTACTGGGTTCCTTGGTTGATCCACAAAGCCAAGACCGAAGAACCGAAGACGGAGGTGCAGCAGCTCCAGATCGGTCTGACCGGTGGGTCTGACCGGTCTGACCGGTGGGTACCGGTCTGACCGGTGAGGAGCACCGGTCTGACCGGTGTGCGACGACGCAGTCCGGAATCTTCGAAGCGGAGGACACGCGTCGGGATCGCAAGGCTTGCGTCGAGGCTAAGCAAGTTTGCGGTCGCTGGGCATCCGTCCGATGGAGCGAAGACAAAGTTTTTCGAATTCGCCCTTGAGGGGCATGTATCCCTAGTTAGCTAGTAAGGGTATTTCCGTCTTTCGGTTGCCTCCATATAAACCAAGTGGTGAGAGGATGGCAGCCATCTCTTGGAACCCTAGCTCATTTGCTTTCCTATTTTCTCTTCCTATTTTCCTTAGGATTTTCTTAGGACTAGCTTGAGAGCTTCATGGTGAGATCTTGTGAGAGGGAAGGATGATTGGGCGGCAAGCTAGACCTTGTATGAACCTCTTTGGTATGTATAGATGATTCGGCGTGGTTCCTCAAGGCTTGGATGTGTCTTTCCCGTTTCTTCTTTTTGGTGATTTTCGGAGCCCTTTCTTGGCGATTTTCTTGGAGCGATTTCGAGGCCTTTCTCTTTGGGATTTGGTGAGGGATGTATGCATGAACCCTTCGTGGTTCTTTTCCCCTTGATTCCCCTCCCAAATCAGTGAGTAAAGGGGCTCGATTTTGGGGTTTTCGTGGCTCTAGGGTTAGAGGCGTTCTTGGCGGGATTTCTTCGATTCCTCTTGATTTAGCAAGTTTTGGTGGACCAAATCTTGGCTATGGAGTACCCATGAGGTGTTCCTACTATCCCCAAAGTCTTGCACAAATCCGTGGAGCGATTCGGGAGATCGGGAGTTGGATTTGGAGGAGTTGACCTGCGGGTGCTGTTCATCCCCGAGCGGCCCAGCCTGACCGGTCTGACCGGTGCTGCTCACCGGTCTGACTGGTGCAGAGGCTCTGTGGGTTTTGCCTCGGGTGAACGTTTGGGCGAGTTCGTTGTTGTCCCGTGGTGCTGCTGTTTCGAGTTTGGATCTGTTTGGAGCTCGGTAGGCCTGTTTGGTAGATTTGGGGTTTCCTGGCTTGAACCGGTCAGACCGGTGTAGGGGCCTTCTGTGGAAGTTCCCAGGTTGTATCAGCAGGGACCGGTCTGACCGGTGGTGCTCACCGGCCTGACCGGTGTAGGTCAGTAGCGCTCGAGTTGCTAGTTCCGCTGCGTTCTCGAGTTCGTGAAGGTGTATGTTGGTTCCTAGGACCAGTAGCACTCCAGTGGCTGCGTGGTCTTGGCCAACTTGGGTAGTTGAGTCGGAGACGTGATTTGGAAGCCGTGTTCGTCTTGTTGGAGTTCTCATCTCCTTCGAGAAGAATTTTTATCGGCTCCCATTCACTCCCCCCCTCTCTGGTTCGCCTAATCGGTCTTTCAATTGGTATCAGAGCCGGTTCGGGTCTTTATTGACTCTTACCCGTCTAAGATCCAAAGATGGCGTACCAGGAACGGGGTTCGGGTCCTCCGCACTTCGATGGGAAGAACTACCAGATGTGGCAGAGGCGGATGGCAGCGTTCCTCCGCGGAAAGGGTCAGATCCTTTGGGACGTCACGGTGAACACAGCTTATATTCATCCGATGAACTTCCTTGCTCCAGGATCGAGGGATATGTTCGAAGCCAACAACAAGGCTGTCGACTACTTGTTTCGTGCTCTGTGTCAGCCTGAATTCGATCAGGTTCAGACAGAGGACTTAGCTTGTAGGATTTGGGAGCAGTTGAAGGATGCTCATGCTGGGAATGCTCAGGTTCAGGCTCGGATGTACGCGACTTACCGGAGAGAGTACGAGAACTTCACTCATCTCCCCGGCGAGTCCGTCGATGCCCTTTTCCAGCGGTTTACGGTCGTTGTGAACAACATGAGAGCCAATGTGGACGTGCTCCCATACGATGATCATGATAGAGCCGTGAAGCTCTTGCACTCGTTGGATCGTACCGTATGGGACGGGAAGTTTGAGGCTATTGTTGAGTCCGAGAAGTATGACACCTTGACGGTGAACGAGCTGTTCTCGAAGCTCAAGTCGGCTGAGTTGGACCGTGGTATGACAGCCAAGATCGAGAGCCCGACTGATTCTCATAGTCTCGCTCTCGTCAGTGGCAAAGGAGCTAAGTCTAACGCTAACGCATCCTCCAGGATGTACTCTCTGTCTTCTTTGATGTCTTTGCCAGACGAGGAGTTCCACGTGCTTGGAGAGGACGAGCTGGCGTTGCTGACCAGGCGGTTCGAGAAGCTGCACGAGAACCGGGTGAACACGAGGAGGACAGCACGGACGTGCTTTCAGTGCGGCAAGCCAGGACACTTCGTCACAGACTGCCCGGAGAAGATGGAGAACAAGAACTGTAGCAGCACTGTAGCAGAACGTTATTTTACCATCTTAGCCCTTGTACACCTGCCCTCCTTGAACTATAAAAGGAGAGGTTGGTACTGTAGAAGGGGGGATGGAACGGGTTCAACGGAACCAACACACAGGACACATCGTTCAAGATCAACCACTCACCACATCCACCGATCGAGCATCCGCTGCTCTCACCCACGCACAGAGACTTGGGACACTTTCCCTCTCTCGACCTAAGCTTGTATCCCCTACTACAAGCCCCTGTGGGCATATAGAACGTCTTCCCGAACTGCACGTAGGGCACCCCCTCGGAGCCTGAACCAGTATAAACTCGGTGTCTCTAAGCCCAACCTCCGGATCAGACGCACGAATCATACCAAAAATTACTTGCCGGCGGTATCAAACCCCAACACATGGTGATGACAAATGCAAGATTCAAATGATGCATTCTATCTCTAAAATGGTGCTCATGAAACCTGTGCACTGAGAGTGACAATGTCATCATGCTGAAAAGATGATGTGACAGACTTGGTAACTGTGCTCATAACACTACTACTGAGATTGGCCTTAGTGGCTAGTATCAATTAACATTTTGCTTGTACCCTAAAGAAGTATGGTCCAAGCAAAGCTCCTTCGCAAGCACCCTAAGCAAACTCTTTAATATGTACTTAAAACTTTTACATATCTAGACCCAGTTGTTACTTATTTGCTCAGGTCTGTAATGAGGCATTGTAAAATGCTACTAAAACAAAACATTTCATTTGGTCAAGTGATAATCTAAATAATCCTAAACACACAAATATACTAGTTGGTACAGTTGTGCCTGATCCGCATAGAATCCAACTGACCTCCTGTGTGGGCCCCAGGGAGGTACTTTCTTTGGTCATCCTATTCAGCTCTTCTCCAAATAGGAGGCTTTTGACCTCTGCTATCCAGTTAACCTAATCAACATTCCCACTAACACTAGGACTAATACAGGTAGCAGTATACATTTAATATTCGGCTTGCTTAGTTCCAAGGCGCCACATTTTCAGGTCAAAGATTTTTCAGCTTCCTACGCCACTGCGAACGCAAGCAGGAAAGGTGCAAAAGGTGAAGCCGAAAGAAACACGGCAGAATCGTTTTTGCTCCCCTTTAGGCCTGCGGCTCTCTTTGACGGGAACCCCCTCCGATATCTTAGAAATTGCATGAACAGGTACGCAGCCTCTATGAAATTGCCTGCTTCACTCGTCATGTATAACTTTTAAGTCGTTGGGTTTGAAAATGTGAAAATCATATAAATAGATTTGTCTTGAAAATTACTTTCATAAGAATATACATATATAACTTTCAAATAAATATTTTTATAGAAAAGAGAAGTCAAAGTTGTGCTTTGGTGACCGTGTCGCTGTCCTAACCGACTTATAATATGGAACCGGTGAGAGTACTTAAATAATGGGGTCAAACCTACTTAGATTAGTGATGAACAGTAATTTTGCTAAAGAATATTAGAATTCCATCGGAGTCAACGTAATATAAGCTAGATCTGCCCATGCTTTCTTTTGCTTCTTCGAGTAGTGGAAATGCACGGAGGGTCGCGCCCCAGGGATACTCGTATCTATGTCGACAGCATGAGGCACGAGAGGGTGGTACACTGGTACAAATGCCGGTACAGCACAACCAAGTCCCAGCTCTACTTGTGTCATATTAACCATACCATTTTTCGTTGGTTCAGCATTATACTGTTTTCATATATTCGATTTCAGTTTTGCATTCTACTCTAGGGGACAGGGGCACTTATACAAATATCACCTGTCATTTTAATGAATAAAACATATTTTCTTGATGAAAAATAGAATTGCATGATTCGCTGTGCATGCACTTTCTCCTTCGCATATTCTAAAATTCACTCGTAAAACTGTACAGTACATGTTAACCACTGGTCCTCTGTTCTTCCCATAAAAATCTCCGGATCCAAATAGTTGACGTCACATGGATATACCAATGATCATGAGGTCTATCCCGAAAAACTGCCCCCGCTCCCAACTTCGTCCCCGGCTCCTGCCGACCGACCGACTTCCTCAAACGAAGCTGCTGCTGCAGAAAGGAAGGAGAGCAAGATGGCAACTGAAAAATCCAAACAGAAACTGAAAACCCCGAAACAAAACCCATGGGATGGGGGAGGATCCCGAGCCAAAGTCGTTACGCGGACTCCAACTCCGTTCCGATTCAAACCCTTTTCTACTCTCTCCATCGCCTTTAACATTCGTTCCTTGGCCTGTGGGATTTGGTGCGTGCATGCCGGCAGGGAGGTGCAGGACCCCAGGGCCCCATGGCATCGCATCCTACCAGTTCCTCTATGGCCAAGGAAAGCATGGCGCTTTAGAGCCTCCCTTGCTTGCTCCCGTCCATGTCCATGTCATCCGCATCCCCTGTCGACGATCGCCTCCTCTGATCATATATAAGCGCGCGCGCACGGCGGCCTTGGAAAGGGAAGCCGTCGCGGGTCGCCTCGTTTGACACGGTGGTATGTGGTGCGGTGGTCTTAGAGAGAGAAAGAGAGAGGTGGCCTTGTTGGACTTCTAGAGAGGGAGAGGTGGCTGAATTGCATGATGAATGAGTGAGAAAGGATGGCCACGTCTGGGAGTTTGGAGTAAATGGTGAGAGGGACTCCGGGAGGAAGAAGAAGGTGGTAGCTCGCAGACGGCGCACTCATCTTTGCTGGGCTCCTTGTGGCTACAAGAGCGGCAGCGGCGGCAGGAGGTGGAGCAGAGGAGGAGCTCTGTTTCTGATTTCATGGTGGGAGCAGGCGAGGAGGAGCTCAAATCAGGTGAGCTTTCAGAGATTGCGCTTCTGCGGTTTATCTTTTATCCGTACTATCCTTCAGGCTTTGTATTTGATTTCCATGCCACCCTGGTTGTTTGAGTGTGAGAGATTTATGCCTATGTTTGAATATCAAATTTGCAGGGTCATTTTTCCTTGCCCATCATATTTCCCGCTAGAAATTTAGTTTGCATGATGTCGTTTAGGTTGTACGAGCTTCTGAAGTAATGATAATAACTGAATCGCGTGTGATCATGTTGGGGTCCTGCATCTTCTCTCTCGCTCTGCTTTCATGGCTTCTTGCTTCAAGGGATTCGAGAAATTCAGTGCATGTCGATTGTTCACGATGCACTTTGCTCCAAGTTTATCTAGTATTCAGATAAAAGCCACAGTAGACATTTGACAGTTCGCTGATATCTAAACATGTATGCTGCCATTTCTGAATTTGCATACCAGTAGTAGTCGTATCTCTGAACCTCAGCGTTATCGAGGAACTCATGTAGTCCTCTTGGTGTCAAACTCCTGTAGCGCCCATCTCACCGTATTCAACGGCGCTACGTTCCGCCATGACTCTGTTGGCTGACTAGCACCTGTTAAAGTTAGGTACGGGAGCATATCTAGTACTAGTCCAAAATGGGATCAGGAAATCAAAGTCATCTTCCACGAAGTCAGTCTGAACGCTGAATAGGTATACGGCACATTAGACTTCCTGACAAGTTAGGCTGCAGAAAGAATCTGCCAGGAAAAATCACATACGTTTTACACTAGAACAGATAGACGACAATGCAAATTTTAGATGCCCTGGTTGATCTACACACATTTATGTACCAGTATGTCAGTATATGGAATACAGTTTACGTCTTTGCACATGCGGAAAAAGTTACTCCGTTGTCAATCTACATCTTCTGGTTTTTCCTTGCAATCTTCATATATCTAATTCACAATCGGAATGTAATTCTTGGAGCTTTTCTGATGGCAGATTGCTAGCATGGAACCGAGGAGGTTGGAGCAGTTAGTGTTCCTGCTCTGCTGCTTTGCTGCAATCACATGCAGGTTACACGCCCAGGCTCAGGCCCGAACCACTCTGGAACACATCAACAGCTCGCCTCACACTGGAGCAGGTGAGTGACCCCTGATGTGTATCATAGATAAACCTTCCAAATTGTATCGCCTTTCTGGTAACATGCAAATCAAGTTTATTTACAATAGACAATTGTCAAGAGGTAAAGCAGCATAGCTTGCCAGAAAAGCTAAGTTATCCTGATTAATTGTTCTAGTTGACATTGTTCCTGTCTCTAGTGCATTGTTCCTTTAGCACTTTAGCATGTTCTGTACTGTTCTGCTTGACAATTTTCTTGTCTGCAGTATATTGTTGGCTGTGAATGGTACCTGATCTTTGTTGTTTGTGCTGATCAGTGGGTAGAATTTTGTCGGATGCGGGGAATAGATCGGAGAG
Source organism: Cenchrus fungigraminus (assembly GCA_036936925.1). NCBI lineage: Eukaryota > Viridiplantae > Streptophyta > Magnoliopsida > Poales > Poaceae > Cenchrus > Cenchrus fungigraminus. Next base: position 94,680,990 of record CM072774.1, on the reverse strand, counting down.
TGCTCTATCCAAGAGAACAAGGAGAATTGATCCTCTTGATGGACTGTTGAAGTATGAGGGAGGGTACAATATCACTGACAAACATTATTGGAGTGTAAGCTCTCTGCTTCTCTGAACATAGTCCCCAGAGTTTTAGGTGGTAATTATTTTTTTTCTTTTAGCAAAAAAATGATGTCACCAGGCAACAAATAAATGCTTTTAGAGAATAAATCATGATACGAGTACATGATTTTCTGCCAGATGAACATAGCACTACCGTACATATAAAATTTTTGCTCCTAGCATAGTATTCAAAATCGTGCTAAATGTGCATAATGATAGAGGTTTCATAGGAATCGGTACGAGTGAGCATTAAAACTGATTGCCATTGTGTTTATTTTTTCAGTCGACCATATTTACAGGTAGATCTGGATATGTGATTGCAGCCCTGTGGGTAATTGGTGGTATCATTTTTCTGGGAACTATATTAGTCTCCAAGATTTTCTGCAGAAAAAGGAAAGAAAAATACACCGAGTTCGACTATTTCCTAGAGAGATACCAAATTCTGACTGTGATACTCTGCATCATCCTTGCAGGTTTTGTCATGTAAGTTGCTCACACCAAGGATAAACTAACTTTCAGCAGGAACTGTTGTGAATCTGCAAAAATATGCAGCACCGCATTTAGTAATTACTCTAGCATTCTATTTGCAGAGTTGCATCAGCAGTCACGCTTCGTGGCACAGCACAATTCCACTCAAGAGCAGAATCTGTGAAAGAGATCATTGGGTCGACTGCACTCCAGGCGACAGCAACCATTTACAACATAACAGGAGCCATCGAGATGATGCAGAACACATCGAAGCTATACAATTATACCAGCCAAGCCTGGGATCATCTCAACTCCACAGTAGAGGCTCTCAACTCCGAAGCAATGGAGATTCAGGCAAAGGCGGAGAAGAACATGCGCCTGGTCAGCAGAGGAATCAACACACTGTAAGAACATTTCACAGCATGGGAAAGAAACATCCACACAGATTACTACTTTTGCTATACTCTTTTGGTCATAATTGGAACTGAGATAATTGATGAATTTTCAGGGAACTTGTAACCATTTTAACAGTTTCCCTGAACCTTGTCGCAGTTCTAGTGTTGTTGGGTAAGTGAATATGATGAAGTTATTCAGAATCTGCAAGATGAATATGTGAAGCATTACAGTTATGGGCTTTACTGCTGAATCTAACTAGTTGCTTATCTGAATATTGCAGTTGGAAGCCCCCTAAGACTGCAAAAACTGTGCTACTTGTAAGTATATCATACCTTCGAGCTTCACAAACCTGAATTCATGTGACCTTTCAGCCTTTATGCCATTCTGACTACAACAAACTATCTGCAACAGGTGCGTGGCCTTTAGCTGGATACTGACAGCCCTCTTCTGGATGTACTTCGGCCTGTACTACTTCTTCGACAAGTTCGCCGGCGACACGTGTGCCGCCCTGGACGAATACCAGCTGAACCCTCAGAACAGCACGCTGGGCACCATCATCCCCTGCAGCGAGAAGCTCTCCGGCAGCATAATTCTGCACGACGTCGGCGCCGGGATTCACGACATCATAGACCAAGTGAACTCGAACATCTACACCATCAAATCGGAGTACCCGGTGAAGCAGCTGGACTACATCTGCAACCCCTTCTCCGGGCCGCCGGCGTACCAGTACCGGCCCCAAAATTGCCCCTCAGGCGCCGTCACCATCGGCGACATCCCTCAGGTAGACACTTACAAATGTCTTTACTCTTCTTCAAATTTCGGAACAATTTAGACGACGGTAATCTTGAGCTCCTTGACATGGCGTTTGTTTTTGTCATGTCCTACAGATTCTGAAGAGGCTGACGTGCTCGGATTTTGGCGGCGGCCCGAGCTGCCGGCCGGCGGACCTCTCGTCGGCGATCGACTACGACAAGGTGCAGTCGTACACGAGCTCGATCCAGAACGTGCTGGACATCTTCCCGGGGACGGAGCGGCTGGTGAGCTGCGAGCTCGTGAAGGCCGGGTTCGCGGACATCGTCGGCGGCCAGTGCGCCCCGCTGCGGCGCGGCGCGCGCGCGGCGTGGGCGGCGCTCGCCTCGCTGTCGGCGGCCATGGTGCTACTGCTGATGCTCCTCCTGCTCGAGCTCAACGCGGCGCGGCGCCACCCCGGCTCCGGCGAAGACCGGCTGTCGGTGAGGCACCTCACGTCGGCGACCAACTCGGAGATCTCGGAGGCGGAGTTCGCCGAGATGCACGCCAAGAAAGTGCGGATCAGGGTGGCCGGGCCGTGAGCCGGCCGCTCGAGAAGCTGACATGGATGAAATTCGGTTTTTTTTGGTTGTGTTCTTTAATCTTTGCCATTTGCAGAGGAGAAACAGAGTTGAGGATGTATACTGTGCTGCCGGCAGTCGAGACTGATCCAGTAGAGATCGTCCACCGCCGGCGCGCCATTGCTGCGAAAACGTTTGGGTTTCCGTACTGCGGGATGGTCTGGAGAATCCAGCCATTGTTGTGTTGGTGGCATAGGAGAAATTGTTTAGATTCTGTACATGAACATCGATCTGCATAAGCATTGAAGAATAGCCGGTGCAATTTGTTCCTTACATGAGCAACGAAGGATCATTTGTATGATGCTTCAAACCCGTCAGGCTACAGTAAACCCAGGCTCTTAACAATATCTCTCATCAAACAAAAATGTTAGGGTGCTTCTAATTATTTATTTCAAAAAATTCAAATTACTTCCTTTTTCAAGTATACAAAAGTCCAGATAACCTCATAAAAACTATATTTTGATTCAATTTACCTTTTAAACTATGCTATTGGTTCGACTTACCCCATAATCAAATTTTTTATTATTGTTTTTCTACATATAAGTTCAATATTAATTAGAGACTTTGCAGGATGGTAGTGGACATCATAATCTATATTAAAAACATTTTTTAATCTTTAATCATTTGTTTTTATATAATTTTAAGAATAAATTGCTATTAAACATCTTACCCTACCAAAATAGTGATGAAAAGTTCATGATATATATTATAACATATTTTATGTTGTTTGCTACCCTCTTGCAAAATTTGAACTTAAAACTCCACTTATACATGGATAAACAATTACATTAATGGATAAATTGAACCAAATGACATTCTTTATAGGGTAAACTGAACCAAGAAATACTTGTTTTGGCCCGGGCTCATGGTAATTTCGTTTCCTGTTTTATGTATTCTTTCTTTATTTTTCTTTTCCAAACTTACTATTTGAGGTCCAAAATTGGTATGACCAAGTTTCATAATTACCTAATTTTCATTTTCTTTCAATTTTCATCTTTTAAAACATGTTTATTGCAAAAATATATTGATATTTTTAGAGAACTTATGAACGTTTACTTTATGCCCATGAACACCATGGCAATAACCGTTGCATCCGAATCTGATACTCATACACAAACATTTGAGTTTTTATGCGGAATGTATATCTACGCATGAAACATTGGCAAAGTGTGTCTAAAAAAGTCATTCTAGAGATTACTACATAAGAACATTGAGAACTCCTTCAAAAGGCGTTAGGAGCGTGTTTCGCAGAGCTCCAGCTCTGAAAATACAGCTCCAGCTACAGATCCGTGCAGCTCCACCGTGAAGCAGGTCCATTGTGGATCTGAGATCTGGAAAAATGTTTATTACAACTCCAGATTTTCCATCATCCCTATGACGTCTAAAGCTGAATAGAATAGAAAAAAAACATCTTCCTTCTTTCTTGCCCAGCGCTTTATCTTCCTTCTGCCTAGCCGGGGCTGGGCGGGCGCGGCCTCGCCGGTACAGGTCGGGTGCGGGGTCGCTGGGGCAGGGCCGGCGCGGGGAGCTCGCGGCAACTGCCAGCACAGAGCAGAGTCGGGGGGGGGGGGGGAGAACAGAATAGAACGAACCGTTTTTTCCCACTTACCAGTGGTAGTGATGGGTAATTTACCCCAACTCCAGAAAATTTGATTTGGTGGAGCACTCTCTGAGGTACTCCGCCAAAATCATGGATTTGGTGCCTGTTCCACTTTTTTTTTAGCAAAAATATGGAGCGCTGCGTGGCCAAGGTTTGAACTTTGGGAAATTGTTGGGGTTTTTCATCTTAGAATTTTGTTTGTCCAAAATTTGATTCGGGCCGGATGCTGGAACAAGGCCCATCCTGCGAATTTGCCCGTTCGGCCCAATTCGGATCCAGCAATCAGTCCAAGCCCAAAACGGCTAGAACACCGATGTTGTTGTCCAAGAAAATCTCACCGATCTGTCCCGATTTCTCGCCCAAGTCCACTCCAAGCCTCGCCGTCTTCCGCCGCGCTCTCCCTCTCCTCGCCATGGCGCCGCCGCGCCGCGCTCTCCTCGCCCTCGCCGCTCTCCTCCTCTTCTCCCTCTACCTCACATCCACCGCCTTCCAGTCCGACGAGCTCGTCCTCAACGACGACGAGGAGTTTGAGGGCGTCGGCGCCCGCCCCTCCGCGCCGTCCCCGCCGGTAGCCCCGGCGGTCTCCTCCTCCCGCCGCCGATCCGCGGACTCGGCGTCAGCAGGCGCCGGCGAGTCCAACGCCCTGCAGTTCACGCTCGAGCACAACCTCGGCGGCGGCAAGGGGTTCACACCCGCCGGAATCTTCTCCGCTCGGCTCAAGACCTCAGCCCACGGCACGCAGGTACGGCTTTGCTTTGGTTGTTTCGCTGATCTGCATGGCCTGCCTTCTCTCTGATCTGTAATCAGTGGATGCCTAGTCCTTATCTAGTTATGGATCGTGACTTGGGCGCTCTTAGCATTGAATCTGTAGTCTTCCTACTCCAATTAGCTTTGTAGTTAGGCTGTGTGCGTTACCGACTTACCGCAGAGGCCGGGATGCTAATTCCATTATTTATCTAAAAAAATTAGCTTTGTAGTTGTTTATTTAGGAGAGATGGCGAATCTTATCCTTCGAATTTGTATGGGAGGTGTGATATGTGGATTGGATCTGATGATAGTGGATGTTCCCTACATAATTATGACTGGATGTTACGTTCTAGCACTAGTCTTGGTTTAGTTAGATCTATCCCGTATGGCTACCATAAGATCAGTTATTTAGTGCTAATGTTCTATTTGTTTCATACTTCTTTGTTTACTCATGGTCATGGGCTCAAATTATGAATTTTGTTCTGCAAGCAGTGAGTATTCTCCTTTTGATATGTACTTGAATGGTAGCATGATGCTAATGTGGCCATTCAGGTTGCTTTTACAAATATCAAACATACCCATTGTCTGCAGATCAAACGATGTTTCAATGATTGTTACAAAAACAACCAATATTAGTTTCTATTTGTCTAAATTAGAAGATGGGAAGTAGATGAAAATTAAGCGGCACTAACATTATATTCCTTCTATCTTCCAATTAAGAAATCATAATTGGAGTCTGTGAAGTTCAGTCTCAAGCATGACATGCAAAAAATTTGCTTCGGCCTGGGGCTGAGGTTGTTAGCTTGGAAGTTACTGACTATTGTTTCATTTAGAGTAATATGGGATAAAATTGGTAGTTCTAAGGAGAATATATTAATGTTTGGAAGTATTTCACATTAAAATGGTAAATAAACATGTAAATAAAGGATAAATGGCATGGAAAGCTAACATATGACTTGGTTTTCAATGCTACCTTTGACAAATAATTAATGATACAAAATGCGATTCTTCTCAATATCCTTGTTTACCTTACTGAATTTTTGGGTGCTAAAATTGAGAAAAGAACTGAAGTCTGCATTTTATCCTGTAACTCATCATGTGGCACGATTGGATCTTTCCCCAATCCTGATATCAATAGCACATTAATGCCAACTTTGACCTATGGTTCCTTATATATGTTAAGGGTATAATAGTCATAATAGTCAAGGGTAGTATTGTAATTTCCTATTCTAGGGTTTGGGTGCTCTCATGTACTATATATATCCCCATTTGGGGCTGGTCAATCTGATCGATCCATTTCAGCTTCTCTCATTCCTAACATGGTAACAGAGGTCTAGGTTTCGATCCAGCCCCGCCACTCTCGTCGATCTCCGCTGCGCCGTCCCCGGGAGGATCAATCTTCCCTCCCGGGGGCGGCAACCCTCAAGCCCCAAACCCATTTTTCCTTTGTAGATCGAGTCCCAGCAGCAGCTGAGAGCAGCGTACCATTTTTTTTTCCCGTCGGGTGCCCCTCCGTGCGCCTTGTCTCCGCCGGTCCGCTCCCGTCGCCGCCGGCGTCGTCTTCCGTCCGCGCCGGATCTACAGGTCGCGGATCCGGCCGCCCCACCGTCTTCGCCGCGCCTCGTCTCCGCGCGGCCCGTCGATTTGTCGCGGTCCACATCTGCTCCGTCGTCGATTCGTCTCCGCCCCGGCTGGCCGTCATCGTCGCGCGCCGCCGCCTGTCGTCCTCCTCTTCGTCCGCGCGCATCGTCTCCGTCCGTCGCGGATCTCCTCGTCGGCGCCCATCTTCGCGGGCTCGTCCGCGCGCCTCGTCTTCGCCCGTCGCGGAGCCGCCGTCCAGCGGCTCGTCGTCGGGGCAGCCCATCTGCTGTCCGCCGGCTCGTCTTCCGTCCGCATGGCTCGTCTTCGTCCTCATCCGCCGCTCGTCGTCGTCGTCATCCGGTACCTGTCGCCGGCTCGTCTTCGTCCCTGGCCGTGCTTCCACCTGCGCCGCCTCAATTCGGCGCCGTTCGTCATCCTCCGCCCGTCCAGCCGTCCGCCCATCGTGGACCTGGCTGCTGGAGGTGGCCGCTGTCTTCCTCCTAGGAGTCTGCCAGTCGCGGATCCGGCTGTTCCGCCCATCCACCTGCTGCTGCCCCCCTGCTGTTTTTCGCCGTTCGTCTATTGCAGGGGCAGAGCTCAGCTGGTTCTGTTTGCTGCTCCTATCCACCATCTACTTTTGCCTGTTGCTTGCTGCTGCCTGCTAGTACCCTTGTTTTCTGTTGAGTTCATCCAAGTCAGTGTCAATCCAAGTCCAATTGCTCACGTATAGTTCGTCAATGCCGTGCTTGTCATCATCTTAGTTGCCAAATCAGCCACTTTCATTTTCCCTTTCGGGTTTACCATGATGTGTGGCTGCCTCATCAGTTGTTGATGCGACCATTTGCCCTCTTGGTCCGTTTCGGAGCCGTTTTGCTCCACATCATGATCAATGGGCGTCTATTCGTCATCATCAACACATGTCCTCCTGCTTGCCGTCTTGCAGCAGTGATCTCTCTATCCTCTCTTTGGCTGGTTTGGCACATCTCAATGTTACTGTCAAGTTCAAAGTCTCCAAAGCAAGACTCATGTTTGAGGAGTCGACGTACTGGTTTGTGAAGACTCGCTTGTGGAGGAGAGCATCTACATCGACATGTTAAAGAATTGCACGCTTCGACGACATCTTTGATTTCGGACTTCGGATGTATCTTGTGTCATGTAATCATAGTGTTATGCAATGTGTTTAAGTCTAATGCTTAGTGTCAACTCTCCAAATGCAACGACATTGCATTCACGTTGCATTTGAGAGGGGGTGTTAAGGGTATAATAGTCATAATAGTCAAGGGTAGTATTGTAATTTCCTATTCTAGGGTTTGGGTGCTCTCATGTACTATATATATCCCCATTTGGGGCTGGTCAATCTGATCGATCCATTTCAGCTTCTCTCATTCCTAACAATATACAGGTAGCAACAATTATAAATACAACAGAAGGTCATGCTACATAGATAATTAGTTTTATATGTCATGAATGATTTCAGAAGATCATTATTCATTACATTGCAACAATGCATACTTTTGTGTGTTTGTAGTAGTACTTTAGAGTGTTAGTTCATGTGATTGCAATCTGAATCTGATTCTCTAAAATCCAATGTTTGAAAAAGCGCCATTAAACATGCGCCTAGGTGCGATTAAGTGCAAATCAGACCCCCAGCGTGTCGTTTAGGCCATAAACGCCCAATTAAACATTGGATGAACAGTCAAACCCATGTATGGTGAAGAAAACAAGAGCAGAGACGAAATTTGGACTGCAAAATGGTCAACTGGGGGTGTGAATGCATTTTGCTACCTCATGGTGTTAATGTCGCTCAAGTTTGCCGGTCCTCAGCTCGATTTGCACCTCCAAGTCGTGCCCGCAAGCAGCAGAAGGGAGGAAGGGAGCTTCAGGCGCGTGCAGGCGGAAGGGGCCACAAAGGCAGTGCACTGTGGACCGGAAGGCAGGGAGAGGATGAAGCTGGTGCATCAGGAAGAACACAGCAGGGGGAAGGCATGAGATGGGAAAGGCGAGGAGGTGGCTGGGCGGCTGCTCGAGGATGACGGTCTATGGGAACTGACTGCCTGTTAGGGTATTGACAGGGAGATATGGTGTTTGGAAGGGCCAGTGGACTCAACAGGCAGCACTAATAGTGGGTTGTTGTGGCCTTTTCTGTTTATTCTTTCATATTTATGAAGCACTAATAGTCTACTAATATTGTTACAGTAACATAAACGTTTAAGCATGTTTAGTCTATGTTTATGCAGCCTGGGCGCTAACCAGTGGCTTAACGCCTGGCGCGTAGCCTGGAGATTCATAGTTACTTTCACATAGTAATGGTTGATACAAACATAATTACATAATGCATCTTCGATCTTCCATTGAAATAAAGGAACATTTGATTTGCAGTTACTTTTGGTTACGCTTGTCAGTGTAGCTTTCTATTGTAAATATAAGTGTGTAGAGCTAAGTATCTTATTTGACCTATTTTTATAATCTGTTAGATTTCTAGTGTCTCTTCAACTATTAATGCTAAATGTGGGTGACAAAAGCTATTTTCCTAACTTAACTTTTCATACGGATCAGACTCTCACAAAACTTCGCTTCACGAGGAATGAGTTAACTGAGGATGACAAAGATGCATTCAAAGTAACTTCTAGTCCACCATTCCTTTTCCCTTGGTTTATTTAACTTATGGTTTTGTGTACTAATTTGGTGCTTCTGCATTTGTTGTCAATGAAGAAATTGCTTCAGGAAGATGGCTTTTATACAATCAGGTTGCCATCTAATGTGTTGGACCCTACAAGAAAAGACAATGTGGTTTCCTCAATCAAAGCTGTAAGTTGACTAATTTGCTCCCCAGAGTGTTTCTCCTTCATATCAGATGATAAATCCATTTTTGAGTTATTCAAATCAGTGAATCACTGCTCACCAACTAAACCCTGTAAATATGATCTATTCTCACCAGTGGCGGATAGAGGCCTAGGGCCACTAGGGCCATGGCCCTAGGCTTGGGCCGAAATTCTCCACAGTAGAACACTGTAGCAAAGAAGCCCAAGACAACAGAGCACAAACTGATCTATGAGCTGGTCCGAGGCCTTGGGCTAAATCCTGTCCGCCCTTGATTCTCTCCCAACTAGCCTAGATAGTATGCATCTTTTTTCAGAACAGTCAATAAATTAAAAGTATCAAAATTAGTATAAGCAAAATCCAGCAAGTTATTTTGTGCTTCTAGAATGCTGTTTCAGTTCCTTAACTATCTTGCCTTTCTCTTATGTTTCTTAGAGATGCATTCCACGTGACAGTTTGGATGAACACATTGTTATCCACATGGTAATTTCTCACTCCATTTCTTTTTTATATTCATACATATGGAGTAAATTATTTTATGGGGAATATTTGGAACAGCCCCAAAACTATATATTTGTCAAATATCATAAATTGATGCATTGAACTAATTTTTTGTATTTATTATCTATATTGATCATGTGATTTCTTCATCCATATATCTGATATTGATAGTAAACAAAAGATGCACTGTCCCCTCTCATTTTTCTGTAAAACTTGTACATGTAGTGATTATATAGCATGTTATTTGAAGTTTCTAAAGTTTTTTTGTTTTATCTTTGTAAAAAACTGCTATGTAAATATGTAATGGTATTGTATCATCTGCAAGTTGGTACAGAATGAATTTTTTTCGTAATGCAGCCGGCTGTGCACCTACTTTGTAGAAATTGATTACTGGTAGAAGTTCAAATATGATACTACTATATGTTGTCTTATTTGCAGGATGGTCTAAATATTTTGGCAGTTAATTATGGTTCTGTTGGTGGATGCCAATACCCACGACCGATGAAATTTGTAAGTTACCTCTAAGCACTTATATTTATAAGCATTCATTATAATTAATGATAGACAGTAGCAGTCTGATAACTTGCAACTTTCTGATAACTTGCAACTCTGATATGCAAAAAGTTCCGAAAAAAAGCAGTTACGTAAGTTCACATTATAGTCTGGCTTTACAAATTCTTGTTTCCTTGTCTCCATCAAGCAAGTTATGGTGTGTATTTTTTTTATACTTGTTATCTGCACTAGTCACATATTTTAAATAGAGGCATCTGCTTTGTTAATCAGTAGCGCTAGTAAAAAAGGTTGTTTCAGAATTGCTTTGATAAGACTTCAATAAGTCAATTCTGAATGAATGTTAACTAAATTTTGGTTTGGTTCTGAAATGGCTTGTTAACATAATTGGTTAAATATAAATTGATATTTAATTAACATTAGCTAGTTTTGATGAAGTGCATTAAATACTTGATTGATGTTTAACTGTATTAGAAAGTTTACAAAAAATCTCAAATTGAACTGTTGAGAGATGTGTGGCTCAACTTTCACTAAATTATATTAAATAACATAAGAGTGGGGTCCCCTCAAGCACCTTTTCTTATCTTGCATGCCATTTCATTGGTGAGTATGTGACTTAATGAGATGCTTTAATTTTGTTTCAGCCATCAAAATGGACATTCAGCTCTTATACTATTTTGAAGACTGCTGAACAGGCACCAAGGTAAATTATGATGATACTGATTACTAAATAGAGTCGTAAAGTTGGCACTTTGCATTATTTTCAAATATAATTGCGATAAACAACTGCAGGGATCTCTTTGAGGGCATGTTACAAGAATCTTGACCCAATAGGAAAACTATCTTATGGATGCTTAGTTTAATATTACTTTTTTTGTGCCCATAGCCACTGCTAGTCACTGTTGATTAGCTTCCAACCCTTGCACTGAGTTCCACAGTGGCAAAAAGGAGACATGTCTGCCACGTCCCTGTGTTGTACATGAGCTAAGAGATCTGTATTTACTGGAACAATATCAAAGCATTTATAGCTTAAATGGCAGCTGGATTCAAATTCTTCTATAAAATTTTGTGCTTGCAGAACCCCATCATTTGTGGACCAGTTGTTAGAAGCTGACAATGGACTCGGTGAAGTGATGAAACCACCTGAGAAATCATTCTGGGCTAAATATGTGAGTTACTGCTCTAAATATGTTGTCACTGTGTTCAACTTTTTCTTCTATGTATGCATACTTATGTTTTTAACATTCTCCCTTGAATCTGACTTGTTTTGCAGTGGATGTATATCATTCCTCTTGGTCTCATTGTCATGAATGCTGTTACGGCAGCAGCGAACATACCAGAGGAGCAAGCTTCAGGCCAGGGCCAACCTGGAGCACAACGAGCACCCGCTGCTGCTGCAAGGAGAAGATGATTGTTTTTTTCTATGTTTTTCCGGTGTCAGGTATTGTCATTTGTTCAGCTATATTCATATAGTTTTCTGGATTTTTGGTATTGTGTGAATAATAGCATGACAGCCTGGTCTTTGGTACAGCTACTGCATGATGATGTTGTCTTTTGCTTGTGCGATGAAACACTTCTAAATCCATTTCCAAAAGGAATTGATGTGGATCTTAACACAATTGAGCAACCATTTGTAGTTTGCCACTGGAAATCATATACTGAGCCTTAGAGCCTGCTCTTCACAGTTCACACTATCATTTTTATTTGAATACGGAATAATATCATATTTATCCGTTGACGGATTTATGCTTAATTCATATCTTAGGCTGCTTTTTTTTTGCGGAAATAAATTATTATGTTTTTAGCTTCTAAGCAGTGTCTTGTGCCTTCCAGATCAATGAAGAATGAACAGGAGACAGCTCATACAATAGCATGGTGATCGGATCCCAGGCCTTTGAAAGTGCAGTTGAAGTGTTGAACACTCATTTGTTGGTAGCAACTAGCAACTTTAACCAGTGCAACCTGTATTTGCTGATGTAAAGTGACTTTATTTGTCCATTTTGAATCCTATGTGTTGTTTATGCATTGCTGTATGAAGCTGCGGAAACTGTGGCAAGATGTTTTGTAGCTACCAAATATATTTTCACGTATTAAACATGACATTGTGAGAGTTAACAATTTCATATGGATAAAGGAAAAATGCTCTCCAAAACAGACATGGCAAGTTTAGTCCTTGCAATTGGCAGACCTAAATTTTCCTAATAATAATGGTTATACGCAAAATAAATTAGCAATATTACGTATTTAACCCGAAATTATTACAAGAAATCATCGAAGCTGCAATAAGCTTTAGCCCCTTCCGTCATCGAAATAGCATTTATTGGTGCTGGTCTGAACTTGAACGTATACTGAACCCGTCAAAACTCATTAGGGTATGTACAACAGTGTAGACGGCTGCTGTCTATTTGACGCACACAGACAGCTAAAAAGACAGCTTTAACAATGACTCGTCTGTTTAGCTATCTGCAAAGCTTTTAATTCATCTTTTAACACATAAATCATGGTGATCATGTGCACATTTGATCTTTGTGGGTATTTTGGAGGCTCCACTTCTTGATTCATCATCCTGCGCTACTGAGCAACAGAATGGAAGAGAGAAATTTCTGTGTCTGAACCAATCCTTTGCTATGCATATATTTATACAACAATCACCTCTTTAACTGATGAAATGCATGCAGCCATAGTTGGTAGAATGCATGCAGTCAGATCACAAATGACTTCTGCCGTTCACACAGGATACACAACGCATTTCAGTTCACACATCAATTCTGAATTCTGAGACAAACTAAGGTTCAACTACCATTCAGGTCACCACATCATAGTTCAGATTACAAATAAAAAAAGGTCCAACTCTAAATGGAAGATAAATCATACAAATGAGACAAACTAAGCATTGGTCCAACTCTGAATTTTTATCACAGAGCAAAATAGCATAATTCAGATCACCATACCTGCAAGATATATCATACATAGTTCACCATCGACACAAAGAAGTGGCAAGCTTAACAGAAACAAGTCAAATGGATGACTGTATGAAACATTTTGCTACTGACCTCAACTGTAATCATAAAATATTTTCTTCTTCAAGCACCTCAATGTATTTGCATGATCTAACTTTTCTTCTTCAGGCATCAATGAGACATCTATTGCTACAAGGTTGTTATATGTCTCAAACACCCTAGCTTCAAGTTCTAATTCTCTTGCCTCCCTCTGCACCTCTGTTGCATCCTTTTGCACCTGTTCTTCTTGGCAAATCGACACTTTCAGTTTCTGAAAGCAAACTCCCATCAGTACACAATAAGATGTTACATGTAAGGTTTAGAGCTGAACATAGTAAGATGACAGCAAAATCTCTGAGAGTTCTCCCGACAAATGGGTACCTTCAGTTTCTGACAGGTTAACAAACAAAGATTAAGAACAAGTGAGATAGGTAACTAAAGAAAAATAGAAAGGCAATTGGATGACATCATACCTTAATCAAATTCAGCAAATAATTTCTTCTTTTAAAGACTTCATTGATGAAGCATGATCTGCCTTCTCTTCATCTGACATTAGTCCTACATCTTGCGAGAGAGAAGACAATTTCAGTGCTTCCAGTAAGTCCCTGTCCAAATTGAATCATTATCCCTGCAGAAATCATACAATTAGATTAAGGATGTAATTACTGAACATACCATTGGCAAATTTAGTGCTTCCAGTACTTCCTCATGACAAGCCGTTATCCTCAAGCATGTTCCAAGTTGCAATGTTTTCAATCTAAATTGACTGCAATCACTATTTTAGGCATAATTTGACTGCAATCACAGATTCAGAGCAAACTCAAAAAAATTGACAGCGAGCTTGCTGGTCCTACTCCACCATGATTAAGGTTGGGGCGCCGGTGAGGTTGGGGACTTGGGGTTGCTGAAGGACGACGGGGATTGAAAGGAACCTGTACCTACTGCTGCTGTTGCGCCTTGCTGCTCCACCACGACGGCCGTCGCCGCCCCCTTCCCCTTCCGTAGTGGTGCCGCTTCTCCAGTCCCCTTCTGCGTTGCCGTTGACACCGCCCGCTTGCGCTGCTGTGCCGACGCCGCCCCCACGCTGCCTCCGCCTGTAGCAAGCCACAGGTCGCCGCCGCATCTAACTGACCTCAACTCATCTTCAATTTCTTCTAGGGTTCGGAACAAATCAATAAGCTGGAGGGGAAGCATTTTTATGGCGAAAATTGGCGCGGATGGAAGGAGTGCCCGCCATGTTCCTGCGCCCCGCGCCAAATCCCTGCAGCCGCACGGGATCGAGCGGCGCCATCGCCTGGCCGCACAACGCTGCTGGGGCGGGCGCTATGACTTGGGAGCACGAGCCCCCGTTGTCCTTTCGCGAGGCGACGACGCGCTCGTCGCTCGGCACTAGCGGGGGTGTTTCCGCAAAATCACCGGCTCGCAGACGGCTCGTAGTCAGCCGTTGTACGTGCCCTAAGGGCACCTAGAAGTGGTTTAAACAACACAAATCAATATCTGCGGCCAAAGATGCAAAGAAAAATGAGGAAGAATTACTACAGAAATTGCAAGAAGATAGTAAGTGGCAAACTGCCAATCTTTTTACAAAGAGAAGCCCTAGCTTGCTCAACGCCAGTTGTAGATGGATGTAGAATTATGGATGGTACGAGCCACCATTGCCAGGGATCAGCAAATATTCGACTCCAAAGAGGCAGATCATCAATTGCTTGCATGGTCGCAACAATCCGCCAACCAGTAATTAAATGAAAATGTGTTTTGTCAACAACAAAAAAAATTCATATTTAAAAAATTATGCTAAATGTCTTCACATGCTCATAAATAATTCAAAGTTGACAAAAGTTGATCAACAACATATTTTTCATTACAGAAATCCATAATGAGCACTCCAAGATTCAAACAAAGGAACAAATTCATGAAAGCTGCTACAAAATGTTGCAAATTCTTCAGGATAGTTGTATTCATTCCTGCAAAACAATAAAGTCTTGAGAATAAGCTTCAAAACAAATTCATTTGTAGTCATGTAAAACGATGATAAAACATGGAAGTAAAACCACTGAGTTATAAGAAACAAAATTTCAAATAATATCTCCTTGTCATAAAGAGACAAATTAACAACGCAACAGTGCAACACGTCTACATGAATAAGGGTATATATAAATATATTTATAGACAGGAATGTGAGTACAGTCCTTAATTAAGAAGTAGTGTCCCTCTGCACTGGCACGTAGTTATGAAATTAGGGTCTTTAAACATAGTCTTTTTAATCCCAAGCAAGTTAGGGTAGGGTCTGTATTGGTACACATTTTCTCAAAACTTTGTTCAATTTAACTTCTTGAGGACCTGGTTAATCCAGTTTTCTTGAGCTAGAAAAATTAAATAGTACTGAACTCAGGTGATATAATAGTTCAACTCAAGCCCAACATAATTATAACACAAATAAACACCTGATTGCCATAAATGAGAAGTCAAAGTAATAGGTATAAAACATGAAACCTGGGCACGAATAAAGCCATATATTGCTAGTAATTTCTGCCTACTCTATCAAACATTTCAGTTTTGTACATATAAGGAAGGAAAAGTAATCAAATAAATATTGACAAAAAATTAGATAGGACGAATGTGTGGGGAACTTACCAAGAATTCGCCACTAGCTGGAATAGCCCAATTCAGAATGAACAAACGGATGAATATGTTGGAGAAACATGACAAATATATTTTTTGGTAGGGGTCAGGACGAATTTTTATTTAATTATGAGATGGAGAATAGAAGGACAGATTCATATAACAAGGGGAATTAATAAAGATGTCATTTTTTTTGATTTAGATAATAAGGAAATCATTTTTCTGATTTAGATAACAAGGGGAATTAATTATCAAGAACAACAAAGGAAGCTTTTTAATGATAACATAGGATGATTTATTTTTCTTGCATGATAGAGGAAGAATTTTGTGGGAGGCAAGAACTATGTAAGAATTAGAAAAGCGGTACAGTAAAAACCGAATAGGTGAAGTGACATAAGTGTAGTTGGATAGCATTGGATAGAATTGGGGGTGAAAAGGGGTGAAAAGTGGTGTATAAATAGTGTTGGAGTAGTGTTTCTTATGAGAGAATATGTGATGGATGTGATGGGATGAATATGAAACTTTGAAGGGAAATGAACGAGGCCTTATGCAAACACACAAAAAGATATGCTGACGTGGAGCAACAAATGGGATAGAATGTGTGATGAACTTATCATAATCGTCAAATTCAGTGATGACAGGCAATACATCATGATACAAAATGCAATGCAAATGCAAACATGCACAAAAGGAAAGCTATACATATGCTACAAAGGAGCTCCCACACTCAACTCAAGAACAAACGCACACCAAGTTCCCCCCGCAAACGAGTGAAAGTTGCTTGATCTAGGGGCTTGGTGAAAATATCGGCTAGCTGGTCATGTGTGGGTACATGGATCAAAGCAATTTTCCATTTCTCAACATTGTCTCTCAGAAAATGGTACCTCACTTCTATGTGTTTGGTTTTGGAATGGAGCACTGGGTTCTTTGCAACGCTTATGGTACTGGTGCTATCACATAGAAGTGGAACATAAGTATACTCCTCACCAAAGTCACTCATGGTGTATGTGATCCAATGGAGCTGAGAGCAACAACTAGCAGCGGCTACATACTCTGTCTCGGTAGTGGATTGAGCAACACTCGACTGTTTGCGGGAAGACCAAGACACCAAAGAAGAACCCAAGAACTGGCAAGTCCCAGAAGTGGACTTCCTATCCAACCGACATCCAGCAAAATCCGCGTCTGAAAATCCATGAAGCGCCAAAGAAGAAGACGCGGAGTACCAAAGGCCGAAGTCGGGGGTGTATCGCAAATACCTAAATATGCGCTTGACTGCCTGCCGATGCGAAGTCCTTCGAGACGCTTGAAAATGAGTGCACAGACATACCGAGAATTGGATGTCTGGTCTCGTCGCCGTCAAGTACAGGAGTGACCCGATCATGCTTCGGTACTCCTTCTGGTCCACGTGTTCACCTTCCTCGTCCGCATCAAGAGTTGTAGTCGTACTCATTGGCGTCACCATGGCCTTGGAGTCCTCCATCTTGAACTTCCTCACTATGTCCTTGGTGTACTTGGCTTGGTGCACAAATGTTCCTTCCTTCGACTGCTTGATCTGAAGGCCGAGGAAGAACTGCAACTCACCCATCATGCTCATCTCGAATTCCCTGCTCATGTCTTCTGCAAACCTTGCAACCAAAGAGTGAGACGAGCCACCAAAGATAATATCATCCACATACACCTGAACAATCAGAATATCAACGCCCTGCCTGAGGAGAAACAAGGTCTGATCTACCGTCCCCATCTCAAAGCCCTTAGCAAACAGAAACCCCCTCAACCTGCCATACCAAGCCCTAGGCGCCTGTTTCAACCCATAGAGCGCATTCCTCAACTTGTACACCTGGTGGGGGTACTTCTCACTCTCAAACCCCGATGGTTACTTCACATACACCTCTTCCTCCAACACACCATTCAGGAAGGCACTCTTCACGTCCATTTGGTACAATTTGAACCCTTTAGCCACGGAAAAGGCTAGAAGGATCCTAATCGCCTCCAAACGGGCTACGGGAGCAAAATTCTCCTCGTTGTCGATCCCCTCTTTCTGACAATACCCTTGCGCCACCAATCTCGACTTGTTTCTCACCACTTCTCCATTCTCACCCTCTTTATTCTTCCACACCCATTTTGTCCCGATCGGCTTACAACCCGGTGGAGGATCTACCAACTCCGAAACTTGGTTTCTCTCAAAGTTCTCTAACTCCTCATGCATTGCGTTGACCCAATTAGAATCAGATAGCGTGTATCCAATGTCTTTGGGCTCAAACATAGCAACAAAAGCAGCATGGACAAACTGAGAATTGTTTCGAACCCTCGACCATGTAGTACGTTCATTGATGTCCCCGATGATCCTCGAAGCTGGGTGATCCACCTGAACTCGTCGGGGAGGTTCTCGCCTTGAAGCTACCTCCCCCTCAACAGCAGCTTCTCCTTGATCTGGGCTTGTCGTTGTGGGTGTACGAGAGGGCCCGTTCTCGATTGTAGTCGAAGTAGTAGGTACATGCTCAGCCGCGGGCATGACGCCACCATCTTCTTCATCTCCATGTTCTTGCTCCTCCTCCTGAAAGATCTCCTCGCCAAGTTCATCATCTCCTGCACAATCAAAGACCAAGGTGCTACGTGGCTGTGTCTCGTCGAAGGTAACCTCGTAAGTCTCCACGATTTGGTTAGTTTCTA
Source organism: Cenchrus fungigraminus (assembly GCA_036936925.1). Lineage (NCBI taxonomy): Eukaryota > Viridiplantae > Streptophyta > Magnoliopsida > Poales > Poaceae > Cenchrus > Cenchrus fungigraminus. The sequence continues at coordinate 94,662,604 of CM072774.1, read as the reverse complement.
AGTTGAGCACACGAAATGCTCTAGAGTGAGAAGCATAACCAAAGAAAATACCATCGATCGACCTAGCCTCAAACTTATCCAGATTCTTGCCTTTCTTCAGAATAAAGCATTTGCATCCGAAAACATGGAAATGACTTACCTTGGGAGTGCGACCGTGCATCATGTCATAGCACGTCTTCTTGAAAGCTCGGAGAAAAATCCTGTTCGAAACATAGCACGCGGTATTGACCGCCTCAGCCCAGAACCTTCTCGGAGTCCTATGCTCATCGAGCATCGTCCGGGCCATCTCACACAAGGTTCTGTTTTTCCTTTCCACTACGCCATTCTGGGGGGCGTATACGGACTCGAAAACTAGTGTTCAAGACCCAAGTCAAGGCAAAAGGTTTCGAAACGAGAGTTTTTAAATTCCGAGCCATTGTCACTGCGAAAATCGCTCGTATGGCATCTCCGTGCCACTCGTTCTTCAACCTCAAGACAAGATCTCGAACAAAACCAAACGTCTCCCCCTTTTCCTCCAAAAAGAAGACCCAAGCATACCGAGAGTAGTCGTCGACCACAACTAGGACGTACCACTTCCCACCCACAGATCTCACACGAGCTGGGCCAACAAGGTCCATATGGAGCAGCTCGCATGGACTTTCCGTCATCACATCGGTGAGGGGTGGATGGGAAGAGGCTACCATCTTGGCATGCCTACATGGCGCACACACCAAATCTTTCTCAAACCTCAACCGTGGCAATCCTCGGACCAAATTGAGTTTACTCAAGTGAGACAAAAGGTCAAAGCTTAAGTGACCCAACTTCCTATGCCACTTCCACAACTCACTCGAAGAACCAGCCAAAAAGCAACGAGCCACAACAGAAGACTGAGAGAAATCCGCTCGGAAAATTTGACCCTCGGGAACGACCGTGCAAACTAGGTCCCCTCGAGAATCCAAAATCCGAGAACCACCAGGCCGAAACAACACCTCAAAATCCTCATCCAACAGCTGGGACACGGAAGGCAAATTGAACCCGAGCGATTGAACAAGAGCAACACGCCTGAGAATGACCTTGTCACTTACCTTAATCTCACCTTCTGAAAGCACACGCCCTCGCCCATTGTCCCCAAAGGTGATGTATGTCTTGGACACCACCGAGACGAGACTTGAGAACCACCCTCTGTCTCTGGTCATATGCCTCAAGCAACTGGAGTCGATCAGCCAAACGTTCCTCAAGTCTCCCACCTGGCATTCAAAAACGAGCACGTAAGCGAACAAACGACTCAGCACTGGGGTTAGTACCAAAAGAGTAAAACCAATGCCGAGCCATTTGCTCCAAAATGGGGTTAGCACAATCCATAGCATCACGCCTACCAAAGCTACCACCACAAAAACCACCACGGGAACCACCACGAGGGAACCACCCCTGTCTCGCTGGAGGAGAACGAAAGCCACAAAAGGAAGACCGTGGACCGTTGCTCCTCCCACCATCGTATTGAGCATGAGGTGGAGAACGTCTAGCAAACTCAACGCCACTAGACTCACCATGCCAACCACCTGTACCACGACCAAAGGAACTGAACCGAGTATCCTCACGAGCACGGAAATCGAACTACCCAGTACCCAGACCTGCACGGTCTAACCGGTCCCCCTGACCAGTCTGACCGGTGGTGCTCGGCCAGCAGCACCACTTGAAACTCTCCGATCTCCCCAAGCCGGAATCGTACGCACAATGGCCTTGGCTCTGGGCATTTGCATTTGAGGCTCAGGTACACCATTTGAGGGGTGGTACCTGTCCTTGTTAGCCCACTCCTTAGCCAACCTCTCCTCATGCTTCCTCTTGAAGCAAAACTCATCCTTGTGACCATCTCTACCACAATACCCACAATGGAACCGGATGGGTTTTGGTTTAGGCTTGGGTTGGGGCTGCTTACTTGGCTTCTCTCCCTTCTTCTCTCCAACCACATCTCCCTTGGGGTTCACAAATCTCACCAGTTTTTGGAAGTTGTTTGTTTGAGGAGGGAACACAGGTGGATCTGGAGTTGTGTCAAGTTTGTTTCTGAGATGGTTAGGCTTAGGCTCAAACTTGTTCTTGTGGGTTGTTTGTGGTGGGATAGGGATCTCTCCAATTCTCTCATCTCTCTCACCACTGCTCTCTCCAATTTTGTCAGCCCTAAGTGCTCGACCATCATAGCGTTTGAAAGCCGCTATCATGATACCAAGCTGAGGCTCCTGACCCGACAGCCAACTCAAGCACTTCCTCAACTCATCATTCTCGTCCTGCAAGTGATCAACATAATGTGCAAGTTCCAGATTTTTCATGGCATGCAATTCACAAGTAGAGCAGGAAGTAGGAATCGAAACTTTCAAGTCAGCCTCAAGTGAAACAATGAGAGCACGCATCTCATCAATTTTTCCATGCAAAACAGGGAAAGATGTGCAAGCACCTAGCAAAGAGGGCCTAGATTGCAGCTCAGCCACTTCACCCTAAGCACATCTAGTTCCTCACACTTGGAGGCATGCTTTTCCTTAAGAGAAGTAAGATCAGCTAGGAAAATAGAACAATCACCCTCAACAGAAACAACAAGTGAAGCCTTAAGTGAATCTATCTCAAGCTTAGCATCTAGGTTCTGTGTTTCTAGTTCAGCTACTCTGTTCCTAGCATCTTCTAGCGAGGCCCTAAGCTCTTTCCTCATCTTCTTAGCCTCTCTAAGCATGTCATCGTGGTTATCAAGCAACTTGACAAGCTCCTCATTCTCCTGGCGCAAGAAGGAAAGCTCATCAGGTACCTCATCCTCGGAGTCAGAGTCCGAGTCGCTCTTGTGACTCTTCTTGCTGCCGGAGCTGTGTGCAATGCCGCAGAAGCCGTCTCGCGTGAAGCAGCTCGGCCCGCTCAAGTTCTTGGACGCCTTCTTGCTCTTGCGCCGATCACCTTCATCTTCGCTGCTATTGGAGCTCGAGGTAGAGTAGGCGGAGCTGGAGTCGACGTCGCTTGCTCCGACCATCGCTCGGGCCTTCTTGCTGTGGCCGTCCTTCTTCCTCGATCTCCGCTCGTCCTTGTTCCTGTGCTTGTGCTTGTGATCGCGCCTCGATCGGTGCTTGTTCTCCGTCCTCGACCGGTGCTTGTAGCCGTCCTTGTTCTCCATCTTCTCCGGGCAATCAGCGACGAAGTGTCTTGGATTGCCGCACTGGAAGCATGTCCGTGTGGTCCTCCTTGTGTTCACCCGGTTCTCGTGCAACCTCTCGAACCTCCTAGTCAGCAGCGCCAGCTCGTCCTCTCCAAGCACGTCTAACTCCTTATCTGGCAAAGACATCAAGGAAGACAAAGAGTACATCCGGAAGGATGGGTTAGCGTTAGACTTAGGACCTGAGCCACCGACGAGAGCAAGACTATGAGAATCAGTCGGGCTCTCAAGATGGGCTGTCACACCACGATCGACCTTAGCTGACTTGAGCTTAGAGAACAGCTCATCTACCGTCAGAGAGTCACACTTCTTAGACTCAAGAATGGCCTCGACCTTTTCATCCCAAATTGTACGATCCAGAGAGTGCAAGAGCTTCACAGCTCTGTCATGATCATCGTACGAGAGCACGGCCACATTGGCCGTCATGTTGTTCACAATCACCATGAACCGCTGGAACATGGTGTCAATTGACTCACCGGGAAGATGAGTGAAGTTCTCATACTCTCTCCGGTAAGTCGCGTACAACTGAGCCTGAACCTGAGCATTTCCAGCGTGAGCATTCTTCAACTGCTCCCAAATCCTACAAGCCGAGTCCTCTGTCTGAACCCGATCGAATTCGGATTGACACAAAGCACGAAACAAGTAGTCGACCGCCTTGTTGTTGGCGTCATGCATGTCCCTCGATCCTGGAGCAAGGAAGTTAATCGGATGAACATAAGCTGTGTTCACCGTAACATCCCAAAGGATCTGACCCTTGCCGCGGAGGAAAGCTGCCATCCGCCTCTGCCACATCTGGTAGTTTTTCCCATCGAAGTGCGGAGGACCCGATCCCCGTTCCTGGTACGCCATCTTTGGATCTTAGACTGGTTAGAGTCCCGAAAGACCCGTAACTGGCTCTGATACCACTTGAAGGACCGAACTAGCGACCAGAGAGGGGGGAGTGAATGGGAGCCGATAAAAATTCTTCTTGAAAGAGATGACTTCTCCAACAAGATGAACTCGGCTAACCAAAGCACGTCTCCGACTCAACTACCCAAGTTGGCCAAGACCACGTAGCCACTAGAGTGCTACTAATCCTAGGAGCCAACAACCACCAAAGCCCTACTCGAGAACGCAGCGGAACAAGCAACTCGAGCAGGGCTCAGAACACACCGGTCAGACGGTCCAGGCCGGATCACCCGACAACAACCAGAGACACACCGGGTCACCCAAGACCCCAAGCCGGATCACCCGAGCAAAACTTGACGATTTCCACAGCAAAGCCCCTGCACCGGTCAGGCCGGTACAGCACACCGGTCAGACCGGTCCTAGGCAGGAAACCCCAAATCCAAGAATCCAAACTCCCGAGCTCCAAACAACACCAAACTCGAAACAGCAGCAAACCTAGAAACTAGGGAACACACCAGAACGTTCACCCCGAGCCAAAACCCAATAGGGACTTGCACCGGTCAGACCGGTGGAGGGCACCTGTCAGACCGGTCAGGCCTGGGCACTCGGGATGAATAGCGAGCCGCGGGTCAACTCCCCCAAATCCACTTCCCAATCTCCCGATTCGTTCCATGGATTCGCACAAGACTTTGGGGATACTAGGAGTACCTCATGGGCATCCCATAGATACGATTTGGTCCACCAAAACTTGTTGAATCAAGAGGAATCGAAGGATTTCCACCAAGAACACCACTTTCCTGAAACCTAAGAAAACTCCAAAATCGAGCACCTTTACTCACGGATTTGGGAGGGGAATCACAAAGAAAAGAACCACGAGGGGTTCATGCATACATCCCCTACCAAATCCCAAAGAGAAAGGCCTCAAATCCACCACAAGAAAATCGCCAAGAAAAGGCTTCGAAAATCACCAAAAAGAGAAAACCGGAGAGATACAATCAAGCCTTGAGGAACCACGCCGAATCATCTATACATACCATGAAGGTTCATACAAGGTCTAACTTGCCTCCCGATCATCCATCCCTCTCTCAAGATCTCACCATGAAGCTCTCAAGCTAGTCCTAAAAATCCTAAGGAAAATAGGAAGGGAAAATAGCAAAGGGAAATGAGCTAGGGTTCCAAGAGATGGCTGCCATCCTCTCACCACTTGGGTTATATGGAGGCAACCGAAAGACGAAACTACCCCTATTACATTAAACTAACATACACACCCCCGAAGGGCACTTTGGGAATCTTCGTCGTAGCACCATCGGACGGATGCCCGGCGACCGCAAACTTGCTTAGCCTCGACGCAAGCCTTACGATCCCGACGCGTGTCCTCCGCTTCGAAGCAGCCGGAAGATGTCGTCACACACCGGTCATACCGGCCTGATGCTGCTGCACTTCGGTCTTCGGTCTTAGCTTTGTGGATCAACCAAGGAACCTAGTGGTTTTCTGGTGAACCACTGGAAATCCCGCGAACTCGGTGTAGCCTCCGCCAATCACCACTCATGAGTCAGCTCCCACGAAGTTCCGGCTCGACCTTGGTTTTGAGGCTCAACCAAGAAACCGTTCATGACTTCGTCTTGCTGTTCTTGCCACCATGCGGCTCGCACTTGACCCCGCTAGCCACTGGGTCCCTCGAACCAAGCCTACTGGTCTGCTCCACACCTGGAGGCCTCACCGGCAACGACCTTTCACGCTTGTTCTTCACCTGCACCAACACCAGTCAAGCCGCAACCTGCACCTGCAATACTCAGCCAAGAGTCAGTCCACACAACGTTGTCAATCACTCATCATACCAGGAAGCGACCATCCACCGGTCCTCGAACCACACAGGTCCTCATCCTGCTCCACTTGCAGTCGCAGGCCTTGCCATTGCCTGCTGGGAGTGGGACAGTGAACCTGAGTTTGCCTTTGTCGACACTGCCGCCAATGACAGCGAAGGAGGGGCAAACCTCACCGTGGTTGCCCTCCAGCTAGCTTGAACTGTCGCGCCACCTTTCGGGGTCTCCTCGCCGACGGTCTCCAGAGAGGACGTCGACATGTTCAGCAGGATGACGACTTGTTCAAGTCCATGTAGCGAACATGGCCTCATATGCCATTAGTTCGAGTATGATTTTGGTGATTCAGGACAACATGATCAATGGGACTAACCAAATTATTTAGCATGACTTTGTAGACATTTCTAGGTCCCAAGGATGCAAAAATACCGCATGCCAAAATGAGAAGATAATATATTTTTTAAGGGTCAAAACCGTAGAAGAAAAGAAAAAGAAAAGACACCGTCGAATGAACCGATGGTACCTAGAAGTCAGTGTCGGTGCAAGTGTCGGTGTAGTTGGTACACTACGAGAAGCCTCAAGTCAACAGGCACCGTCGGAAGATCCGACGGTCCATATTCAAGTTGCACCGGATGATTGACAAAGACGAAGAAGTGAAGACAGAAGCGTCGGATGAACTGATGGTCCATGGTGGGTACTGTCGGTCTATCCGGTGAGTCAATTTTTCAAGACAGAGACGTTCTGAGCTAACGGCTAGTAGCACCGGATGAATCGATGGTCCAGGCAGCGGTTTATCCGATGGTCACGAAGATGCTAACAGTAAGGTTTTAGCGTGGAACCCTTCAGCACCGGATGAACCGACGGCTAAGTGAGGAGACCGTCGGTGTATGCGTCGGATGATTTGTGTCAGCAGGATTCAACGGTCAAGTGACGTGGAGGGCACCGGATGGACCGACGCCTAGGAAAAGTATAGCGGCGGTTCATCCGACGCTATGAGTTTCTGCAGCTTTTAGGCAACGACTTTTTTGATACCTTGAGCTATTTATACCCCCTCCACTCACCCATTTGAGGTTGCTGGATTGTGTGGAAGTGCAGAGGAGTGCAAGACACCTAGAAGATCATATCTAATCCATCCAAGTGCTAAATTGCTCATCCATAGACTTGCACATGCTTTGTTTGTGTGCTTAGTGCTAGGCTTAGCTTAGAGCTGAGTGAGTGCAAGGTTGTGCCAACCTTGTGAGGTGATTCTTGAGTGAATCAAGTTGTACAAGGTGCGCTGGAAGCCTTGGGGTTTAAGTGGCTCACCGGCAATCGTCTTCGACCCTCCGGTTTGGTGTGGAGTGGCGAGGACAGTGCGGGGGACGTGGAGACCCCCTTCCTAAGTGGAGAAGCTCCTTAGTGGAGGCGGCATCAAGGTGACCAAGGGAGCTTGGTGAGTACCTAAGTGGCGAGCCTTTGTGGCGAGTCAAGTGGTGCTCTTGGGAGAGACTTGGTGACCGGGAAGCAATACTCTTGAGGGAGTGCTTCAACAACGTGGACTAGGGGTGGCTTAGTGACTAGCGATACCACGGGATAAATCGCGTGTCAAGAGTGTACTTCCTCTCATCCCTCTTTACATTTCCGCATTACTCTCTTGCAATCCTTACTTGCCTTTACCTTACTAGAGTAGTATCATGCTAGGATTAACTATAAGTTGCAAAACTTGTTTTGGGATGAGGGTTTCACACTAGATCAATCTTAGATTGCACATCTAGATAGATTTGATCTAGTTTACTTTATGCAAAATAGTGGAAGCTATAGGTTAAGTTTTTAAGAAGCCTAATTCACCCCTTCCCCCTCTTAGGTTACGATCATAAAATTTCTTACAGTCCAGTAGCTCGAATCGCCTCTGTGATGATAAGTTTGGTTTCGGTTTCCAGTTGCCAGAGAAAATTATGTGTGTTATTGATGTTATAAGGTTTTAGTAGGAAGGTTAAGTAGGCTGTGATTGGGGATGAATGGTGCTGGGCGTTCAGGGGTAATGATCTGCCGTCAGTATTGAGACAAAAGCAGGGGCGGACCTTGCCCATAATCTGAGGGCACCTGTTACTACTGAAGCACTAGTGATACGCCGGTCATCCAGGGAACCGAAGACGAACAGGAAGAGGGCCGGGCCGGAATGGGTAGTTGTGCTTGCACGCACGAATGCGGGCCCAGCCCATATATGTGAGTGATTCGTGGGAGATATATATGAGACCTGAGAGGAAGAGAGGGATTATCATGTAACACAAACACCAACTTGTTTATCAAGCAATCCTCTCGTTCTTCCCCAATACCTCCTCTGTTCGTCCCTTTCTTTTCGATTCCTCTTTGATCTGGTTGCTTAGTCTATCGATTAACCAACTGCGACCGATGGCTGGAAAAGCTTGCAGGATTAGTATAAGCACCTTATAATTAGAGTATAATGTTGTATTATGTACCGTTAAAGACCTCTTGCGAGGTAGTGCCAATGATGAATACTGTATTCAAATACTGTTAACATTTTTGAGAGCACTCAGTGTGCAGATACTTCAATTATGATACTAGTAATCTTAACCAGTAATCCGGTACATGCATACAACATACAACCAAGCATGGGAGCAAACGAAGAGCATCTTTTATAAGAAATCAAGTCTACAACAATACTTCAGTGCAGCACAAGTATCAGAGGCAACTTTAATTTATTCATAACTCGCAAGTAGAAGCCCAATAGTACATACGACATTGTTGTAGGTTGCTTTAGATTTCAGTCTCCTTGAGAGGTTTCCGGCCCAGGACGAAGAAGGTCGCCGTGAAGATCTGTTCCCTGAGATCATGGCATCATGCCCGTTAGTTCGATCAAAGGTGTAATTTGTTGCTCACATGTATGATTTGTTCTACGTGACTAAGAGCTCGGTTATAATTTCGGCTGCAGGCACTCACTTGTGAGTGTAGAGGCCGGAATATTTTTCGGTAAAATCTAAGGAAAAGGAGATTGCAATTTGCTTCCAAGCAAAGATAATATGTACCGGCTGCCAGTCACCAGGCCACGGGCGGCGGTCCGCATGATGCTGAACAGTCTACTCAAGCCTTTGGGTAAAATACGGAGGAACTCCAATGTGCCAACCTACAAAAACTCGGTAAAACAGTAGAGTAAGACCTCGGAATACCAAAACCTTTCAGATTATACAATTTCATAGAAACATGTAGAGTCTTCTAAGATTACAATTGCAGAAGTGAGGAACAGTCCGACACATGAGTTACTGAAGCTGGCCCATGAGAAAACACCGGGATCTATGTCCTGGTACCATGGGCACTCGGAATCCTCAGCAAGATCCTTCGCGACTACAACCTAAAACAATAGAGAAGAACAAGTCATCCTTGGCCAAAAGTCATTCCAATTTTCGGTGAAATGGCTTGCTGGTCACCTCGAATCCTGCATCTTTCATAGCTTGGATGCACTGGCGTGTGCTTCGGATGTCTGTGAGGCCACAGCCGAGCTCAATTTCAGCCTTGATATCCCTATGTTTAGCGTTGTTTGGGTCAAATCTATCCGTCAAGCACAGTTCATCAAGTGCAAAATACTGGCCAGGTTTAAGCACTCGGTATATCTCCTTGTAGGCGCCTAGCTGTAATCACCGGAAAGGGAAAAATTCTGCATCACTGGAACACAACTTTTTTCGGAAACATAAATGAAATTTGAAAATTATGATGTGAGTTATACTGCATCAGGTGCATGAATTGTGGCCTCTATCGCATATGCTGCATCAAAGGTGTTATCAGGGAAAGGCATGCTCATGAAGTCTCCCTATAAATGTCAATTGAACTATTGAAGTTAAGGCCAATTTGAATAAACAAATGTAACATCGAACCCAAAGAAAACCATCACTACTGATTAAAGTCGCAGCTTCACCTTTAACAAGTTGCACTGCTCAGTTAAACCTGCCGAGGAAATGATCTCCTGAAATGCAAATAAACAATTTTTTAACTGATACACCACTATGCCCAAAAAGTTCTTTTTATTGTATTCCAGGATGATGTCATAATGAACAAACCTTGCCCCTTGAAATCTGGTAAGCATTGTTGTTCAGTCCCGTTATCTCTGTTGAGCTGAAATGATAAATAGCATTGAAACATCTATATGTACACATGTTCGAAAGTTTCATCGCAGGTTTAACTGTTGAGAGAAGGAATCTCATTTTGGTTCATTACCTGAATCTAGCGATTTCGGCTAAAGGTCCCCCAATTCCACATCCAACATCCAGAACCTGCAATGCAACAACGATGATATGATGATGAATTCATGATAAATTATAATAGCTACACTACGGAAAATCGCCTCTTTGCTGAGAGCATGGCATGTGCTAAGAGCCTTTCCTCGGGCACTCGGCAATGAAGGCGTTTGCCAAGAGTCCTACAAAAACCTCTTGGCGAACATACAACACACGGAAAATAGGCATTTTGTCGAGTTCTTTTTTTTCAACCGTTAGCAAAGATGTCTTTTGCCGAGCGTTAATTTTTGGCCACCGACAAAGACATTATTTCACTGAGTGTGTTCTTTTTTGGTGGCCACTGGCAAATGACCTATTTTGCCACTCAAAATGTTTTCATAACTTTTTCATACTACTTTGGATAAACAAAAAAATATATCAAAATTACATATCTCGAAAAGACTAATAACTTTTAGTAAGAACATTTTTATAAAATTTCAATCTAAATATGTGTTTTCTTTTTCCGATTGAATATAGAAGGGACAATTGTGAATTAACCTATAGTTATATTTATCTTCTATATCCTAAACCTTTTGTACTCTCCATATATAATATGTGCTACTCCATGTTAAATTTCGATATGTTTTTGTATTTGTTTTCCGTAATTAATTAATTAATTACATTTTAAGAATTTTTAAATCATGTCAAATTTGAACTGCAAGTCATTCAAATAGTAGAAGAAAAAGAGTGAAAAAATGATATTCGTGTTATTCAGCCAAATTTGAGACCTTACCCATGAAATGAAAAGATTGTTTTGAGTAAACAAGATCACAGACGTGCGTGTGAATGATTTTAAAATTCTAAAAGTCCGAACATGATATTTGTTAATATCTCATGATATCACACATGGAGGCTTTGGTATAAAATTAAGTGAGTTTACACATTTTGTCATGTATAATGCTTACGAACTGAAACATTTCCAAAGAAGTTATTATGTACAATGCTTACAAACTGAAACACCTCCGAATAAGTTTCATTGAATTGCAAAGCATGTGGGTAGGTTTGTATTCGAAATGACGTTCGAATTGATATTTGATTTTCAAACTTTGTCTATGAGCAATAGACAATATAGATTGTTTTGTCTTAATTTTTGATAATTTTTGAAATCCGTTTGGTATTTTTAAAGTATTAAAATAATTATAAAAAATTAAGTTTGTCGAGTGCCCTCTCAGCACACACAGCAAACTGATCCGGCCCACTACAGCACATCACCGGCCCATGTAACAACCCAGGCCACTGTAACACCTCAGGTGTTTAAGTAGCCTTAACAAAGTCATTGGTGGCCTAATCATAGTCATTAGGAGCTAATCAACAAGGTTGACTTTGGTCAACGAGTCAAAACCCCGGTCAAACCCCTAGATCAGTTGACCCGTTCTAGAACTTTTGACGCGTTCTCCAAATTCCGCTTAAACACTTCAAAATCAGCCAATACAAAAGTTGTACATCTTTTCGAGGGACACAACTTTCCTAATTGGCGGCATTTCAAATTTTGAAGAATTGAAGCTCAAAAACTCCGTCAAAGGCCAGAGGAATAGTGTTTTGAACCATAAAAATCCTGAACTTCGTCACGCGTTCCAAACCAAACCAATCACCAAAGCATATGTCGGCCTTTGCAAATGTTGTAGAGGATAGTTTGAACTTCGACTTTGCTATTCAAAGTTTTCCTTGCTCAGTTCAAAATTTTGGAGAAAAATAGCGGTCAAAGTGTGTTGACCCGCTAGTTTTTCCTCTTCTCCTCGCGCTCTAGAGCGCTGGCGAGCGCGCGCATGCGCTGGCCCTGGCCGCCGCACGCCTGCGCCTGGGAGTCCGCGCCCGACCGTGCTCCGAGGTCATGCGGGCCCCACCGGGCTGCGGATCGAGGCGGAACTCCCCCTGCCGGGCCCCCCTCGAGCGCGGGACGCAGCGCGCGACACGCGCCGGAGTCGGGTGCGCCGCTGCCGGACCCTCCACCCTCTCTGCCATTGGCGCGGAGGCCGAGGCGCCTTGGACCTCGTGCCCTGCCTCGGAGCCGTGGCCGCGAAGGGGAGACCGGCGTGCCTATAAATGGGGCCGGTGTTCCTTTCCCGAGTAAGAGCACGCCACCGCCGTGCGCCATTGCAGCCGGCACCGCCGAGCTCCCGCCTCCGCGTGCCTCCACCACCTAGCAGCCGCTCGTATACCTCACCTAGGACCCCCTAGAGCCCTTCGTGCCGCCTGTTGCCCCGGCCACGCTGCAGCTTCGCCAGAGCAGGAGCTCCAGCGGCGGCCGCCGCATAGCTCCGCCGTGCGAGCTCGCCGGTGGCACCTCTGCCCCAACCAAGCTGCAAATTGAGCCTAGGAGACCCCCAGGCCGCCCTCCGCCTGCGTCCGGCCAGCCACAGCCGCCGGTTCGCCGGAATTTGGCCGGCCCGCCGCCGGCTCGCCTCTCAGGGACCCAATTGCGAGTCTCGACTTCTTTCCAGGGGCTTAGATGCAAAGCAAGGGCAGATTTGTAAGACTTCGAAAACTTCCAGGGACCTCGGTGAAAAGTGAATCTTAAATAGTGTTAGGCTTTTTGCTGAATCTTGTAAAATTCATAGAAAATCATAGAAAAATCAGAAAAATGCCAAACCAATTTTGTTGGATTCCTTGTGACTAGAACTACAACTTTCTCAAAGCATGACCCTACTTTTAATGGTAGATTTTGCATGAAAAATAGAAATCAGTTAAACCTTGATCTGCTGTAGTTCAAAGTCTACCAATGATCTCAAGCTGAATTTTGGATATGTTGTGAGTTATGCCATGTCTAGATTCTATACCAAAAATTGCACAAAGTTACTAAGTAAATCTTTTAATATGATTTATTTTGTATTTAAGCTAAATCTTCCTTAATGATTTTTATAGCCAAAAATAAATATATTTTTGTGCTCAAATTCTGGCTATAATTTCTTTATGCCTAAATGCACCTCTGGTGAATTAATTATGATTTTATATCTGCCAGCAATATTTATTCTTGAAATATGCTTAGTTTTAAATATAAATGCATAACTCAAGATCTATAGTAGCCCTAGGTGTTTTTGTTGCATGGATAGCTCAGTTTTGGACCATAGAATCAGTGAGGGAAAGTTGGGATCTAAAAGTGTTTTATTTATTTTTATATGAATTTATCTTGTTTTGGTAAATAAAATTATTCTTTTTCGGTATATTTAATTCATAGCTCTCATAAGTGTGCATGTGTGTTCAGTGGCTTTGCTTAGAGTTATAGAGCTTATAAAACACCACTCACTGCTTTTTATGAATTTATTTATGAATAAAAACAATGGCAGCCATTTGAAGCTTAATATAAAGTTAAATGGGAAAATCACCAATGCCACTCCTAATGACCTTATGAATGTGATGTGAAACATGCTAAGATGGTTAAGACCATTTTCTTGCTGTTTTGTGAATTTAAAGTAATTAATTTGCATAAATATGTACACAGTCACTATAAAAAAGAGTAAATAATGAAGCACCGCATGATATTACTTTAATAGAAAGGATTTACCAAATGTGTGTTTGTCAAGGTGAATGTGGTCGACCATGCACTCCATGATTGTCATATGTTGTTTTGTAATTAATTAAATGAAAACCGTCAATTAAATCTTGCATATGCATCCTCGTGTAGATCTCCCCGACAGTAGCCATACGCTCGTGCCGGAAGGAGGAGACGGGGGAGCTGACGGTGAGCTGCAGTACGTGGACGTAGCTCAAGACCTAGACCAAAGTTCAGAAGGGCCCAAGGCCAACCTTGCCAGCGAAGGCAAGCCCCGGATCATTAACCCTCCATTTAAAATTATGCAATTATCTTTGCTATGTTTGTGCATTTACGTTTCAGGAGTTGAATGAAACCCTAGATGCATGACCCCTAGGAACCTATGTCCTGTTACTAGTATGCTAGGTCGATAGTTGCTATGCTATAGGATCGGTACAAGTCGAGTGATGTTCGTCACTCGCGAGAATAGGTTCTTATGTTGGAATCATAAGATCTTTATAAATGGATTGCTCATGTGGTAAGAGCATGGGATTTGGGCTCCGGTCCAGTGGCTTTTGTGGGCTAAGCTTTTGAACGTACTAAACACTTGTCGGGAATAAGACCGGTAAGCCTAGTACCCGATTGACGTGGCAAGGGAACCTTTCCCTACTACACCTGGGCACAAGGATGTGTCCCCCTGCTTGCAACAGTGTGGTACCTGTGTGAGTCTGGACGTTCGTGTGGGAGCGATCCAGTAAGCCTTGTACCAAGGAATGTAGGTTCCGATCCCGAGCTGAAGATCGACGAGAACCGCCTGGTCGGTGCATACTCTGTTTCATTTTTGTTTGGATTTTCTTGGGGTATGCATTCTTCCGTGTGTTTAGGTTCACCTTGCAAGGTTTTTAATCAATCAATTGTCGGCCTCTCACCGTTATCTGAGACTGCTTAATCAACTGGCCATGATATCCCTTAATGATGGAACTATGTGAATATTATTACATGAATTAATTGTATTGTTCAATTCTTGATTGAATTAGCTGGCTCACTTAGAAATGGTAATTAACTAGAAATTGAGCTAAAATATTGAGAGTAAGGACCTACTCTTTGTTGCTTTTCAGCAAAAGAACTCCACCGACCAAAAAGCCTCTCATGTCTAGAGTTTGGTGATGTAGTTATCACCCGACGGTTAAGTCTTGCTGAGTATTAGTATACTCAGCCTTGCTTTATAAATGTTGTTGCAGATGGGTTGGCCTGGTGAGATTCCACCCGACTGGGAGCTGGAATGGGTAGATGACGACGAGTGATGGCATCACGGAGGGCCTCCTGTGATGTTTATCATACCGTAGTTTAATTTCCGCTGTTTTCGAACTCTGAACCTTTACTTATCCTGTCTTGAACAATGGTTTGTAATAATTAAACCCTTCGGGGCAGATTTGGATTTAATTTGTGTAATGTACTCTGGACTCGCCTTCGTGTGAGTTTTAATGCATATGTTCGATCCTCTGTGTGTTATTCAAGTGATTCACCGGGCTTTGACCCGGCAACCAACGACAGGATGGTACTTTACTGTCGCTTAATGACCAAAGTGGATTGGTTTAGGTGATAGTACGGTATTTTCCTGGGCGGGTTGTCACAGCCACCACCCTTCCCCCTCTCTAGTATCTAATGGTGTTCCCTCCCTCCCTCGCTGAACCCTAATCCACCCCCTTCTTCTGTGTCCACTGCCACCGCCCCTCAATCACACCTCTCCCTGCTCCACCTCCCGCAGCCACCGACTGTCCCCGTCCCTCCCCTCACGGCTCCTTTCCTCACCCTCCGCTTGCCCCTCACCGGAATACACTGACTAGTGATGTGGGGCGGCGTGGTGAGCAACGGTGTCGTGGCCAGCAGCAGCTCGGATGCGGCGATGGCCATGCCGGGGGAAGCTCCTCCTTGTAAGATACGGCGGTGAGTGAAGCTCCTCCTATCATCTGATCGGTGGCGTTGCAAGCTCCTTCTCCTCCTCTGCTCTGATATTGTGGCAAGTGGTCCAGGTGACGCTCCTCCTATCCTTTTATCCCGCTACTGGTACATGGTGACGCTCCTCTCTCTCTATCTTTAGATCCGGCGATGGAGCAGTGGCAGTGGTGGGCGCAACCTCCTCCCCCTTGGTGGCTGAAGTGAGGAGATCTGGTGGCCGGCGTGAGCAATGGCTAGGAGAGGTGCAGCGACAGTGACAGCTGGTGCAACCGCAGTGATGGCGGACGGCGGATTCAGCAAAGGGGTGGCGGATTTCCTTTTCTCAGCCGTCCACAGCCTTCTTCCCCACGCGCGGCGGCCTGGTGGTGGTTGTGTCATTGGTGGTGGAGGCCGGGTGGTGGTGGGGGCCTGGTGGTGGCGTGCGGCAGTCGGTGCGGGTATGGGGCGGCGGCGGAGAACCACAACAGCATGCTGATGGAGGCCGTAATGCCTAGCTTGTGGGATTTATCTTCTTTTTTATTCTTTTGCTAAAAGTTTGGCGAGAGCCAAGGAGCACTCACGACAGACGTATGCCGTGTTCCCGAGGTGCGGCTCACGGCAAGGGACCCCTTTGTTGTGAAATTGTTTGCCGTGAGGACTTTGTCGAGAGTTACTCTCGGCAAACCATTTGCCGAGAGTATTCCGGCCTTTGCAGAGCGTATCGGACACTCGGCAAACCCACAGTTTCCGTAGTGCTAAGTCTTTTATAATTGGGTACAACGACGAAATACAATGTGTTCCCAAATAATATTCACATTTGATGGGGCTTATAACAACATAAAATTTTTGGTAAATCCAATATTTTAAAGCAAATTGCAATAGTGTGGCTAAATAGATACTACTTTTTTTAAAGATGGCATGGTATTCAGGTAAATTATTTATCATGGAAGAATTCTATGTTTGGAGTGAAAATTTGTTTGAATCCAAATTTTAATTTGCACAGATAAGAAACTCAGTCATAGTACCACCAACTCAGAAATCCCATGGTTAGAATTTGTAAAAGAATGCTGCAACTTATGTAATGTATCAGGATAAGAAATGTTTTACATATTTAGGTTGCATTAAAACAAAGTTTGGCCGCTCCTAGCTTGGATGATAAAAAACTTTAACATGCTAAATCAATGAACCAATTTTTGTTTATCTACCGACCTTCATCCCCTGCTTGAGCCCCAATTGAAGGGCAATAAAATGCTCGAACCGCTTGATGCTTTCACGACAAGTTTCTCCATGCCATCTACAATATACAAATGGAGTTAAAGCAATTCACAGTGCTGAAGTAGAATAATTGTTTACTTATAAATATTCAGCATTTAATTGCTTACTTATAATTGTTTACTTATAAATATGCCATTGAATATTTCTTTTCGAAGAGCATTAGTTGGGGATAAATTGATTGCTTGGTTCAACCTAGTAACTAAAATAGCCAACCACAAGCTTTCACAAATGTGGGGATATTTTCACCTGGGACTTACATTGACATGGACAATGTATGAGTATCTAATAAACCAAGGTGTGCCATTTAATAACAAATTCATATGGAACCTAACGATTCTTCTAAAGATAAAGATTTTCCTTTGGTACCTGCAATGAGGTGTCATTTTAACAAATGATAACTTAACTAAGAAGAACTAGGTTGGAAGTCAAAAGTGTTGTTTCTGTGATTGCAATTAAACAATCAAACATCTCTTTTTTAATTGTCAACATGCTAAAGACATTTGGAGAGTTGTTCAGATAGCTATTGGGTTAAGCCCACCTAGATCAATAAGACATATGCTTGGAAATTGATTAACAGGCATAGCAAAAAAATATAAAAATTGATCTTTGTGGGGCTGGCGGCTCTTTTATGGTCTATTTGGTGTACACGTAATGATTTGGTGTTTGAGAAAAAGCATTTCAAGTTGTTTATGCCGGTCATTTTTAGGGGAGCATATTGAGTGCGATTTTGGTCTTTATTGCAGCATGAGGACACAAGGGAGACCATCTGTTCGACAAGTAAAGCACTAGAGATTGTCACTTTGGATATATTCGCCAAGAATGGATGGAGAAGTAATAACAGATTATGATTTTAAATTGTATATGCCCATATGCACTCGTGTCCCTATTATTTGTGTTCAGCTTCTAAGCTCAGTATGATGTAAAAACTTGGCTGTGTGCAGTTGCAGAGGCCAGAACTCTTTCTTTTATCTAGAAATAAAATATTCAGCATTTCAACTAACAGAAATTGAAGCTCTTTTTCCATTTTTTTTCTAGAATTCCAGGAGTAAGCCCCACCCATATAGATGTTCTTTAGTAAGTTGTAACTGGAGCAAACCTCAAATTTTACCTTGGGGCGAAATGGAATGATTGACCCCAGCGATATTCAGTGAAGCTTGTCACAAGATCATAGTACTTGTTTACCTGATTTGTAGTGAGAATTGTGAACATTTAAGTACAAAACTGTATTAGAACATTTGAGTACGTAATGAACTTTGGCAGAAATAGAAATAATTGCATCTACCAAGTCACTATAGTTCAACTTCCTGAATTGTTCATCACCGCCATGCAGGTCATGATACTTTGCATATCTGGAGCAAAATGAACATTCATGAAGTACAAGGCGCAAAGAGGATGATTTCTAATTTAAACAAAAACATGAAAAAAATGGACCCTTCTGACATGGTGCATATCTCATGATTTTCAGACTTTGTTTGCTTTTTTTAAAAAAATCAAAAACCATCCGACCACAAATTCGTGGTCCTGTTTCCTGAATAAGATGTTCAAAATTTATTTTTATTTCATGGGTAAGGCCTCAAACTGGGTTGAATAACATAAATATTATTTTCCTAATGATTTCATTCTATTATTTGAATCACTTGCAGTTCAAGTTTGACTTCATTCAAAAAATTATTTGAAATGCAATTAACTAATTAAATATAGCAAACAAATACAAAAATATACCAAATTTTAACATGGAGTACCATATGTTGTTTGTGAAGAGTAGAAAAAGTTTGAAGATCGAAAGCAGAACTAAAATTATTGCCGAGTGTAAAAAAACACTCGGCAAACTCATCATCTTTGTTGAGTGTTTTTTCAGCACTCAGCAAAAAGTTTTGACAGCACGTGGCAAAAAGCTTCTTTGCCGAGTGCCTGAGGTAATGCTCTTGGCAAACATCTGATTTCCGGTAGTGCAGAGGTAGGTGCCATGGATGGAAGTTGCAATGTAATAGTAGTTGTAACTAAGCTGCCATGAGCTCATAAAGGACTGTTTCATAGCAACTAAATGTGTTTTTAAAAAGAATCTTGTGTTCCAAACATGGCCTTCAAATGAATGACTAGCAATGGACTAGGTTTAAATTAGATAATATTAGACAGAGAGACAGTACTGTTCAACAGTCGATTCAAATTGATCCTTGGCAACGTTTTTCCCTTGCAAGCCCGAAGAAGGATGTAAGGCCCGAGACTGTGACATTACTTCGCAGTACTGTTCTGCAAACAAATATTTTCAGACTACAATTTTGATAAATTAATACTTAAACAACATAAGTATATACTCTACATGAGTTCGTTTTTCTACTTGGGAGTCCATGAAATCTCTTAGTTAACTTAAAAAAGGTTGATAACTTAGGAATTCGAAATTATATAGCTTCATGATGCAAAATAACTAATTTTGTTTCTATATGTTTACCTACAGTTATAAAATGTAGTCCGGCGCTATGGAGATCGACGATAAGGGCCTGGGCGCCATGGAGGCAAAGGGTACTGGTGTGGACACCGTGACGATGGATGTGGGTGAAGGTAGTGTGCTTCTAATTAATGGAGGTGTGGTCAACATGTATATTAGCCTAAGGGCACCCGCAATGGATGTCTTTATGCTCTCTACAAGAGTCCACATAGGGAAGAAAAGGTAGGACACGCAGGAAAGAGAAGGTAGAAGAGAGTAGCACGTCGCTGGACTGGCAAGATTCTACGCGACTTTCCACACACGAGCGGCTCCTGTCAAGAGCGCTCCTTCCTCTCTCCCTGCTTGTCTTTCCTCCCTCAGTCTCTCTCTTCGTCACCCGTTGCAGTACCTGGACCTTGCCACCATGGGGAGGACGGAGCGTCGGCGAAGCCACCGGCGGGCGGCAGGTGTAGGAGGTCTGAAGAAGCCACCACAGAAAGGAGGTTGAAGGACACTACGGGAAAATCGACGTTTGCCGTGTGTTTCGATCTTTCCCGTGCGCATTTTTTCGGACGCACGGCAAAGAGGATCTTTATCGTGCGCACGGCAAAAAAAAAATCCAGTAAAAAAATAATTTGTCGTGCGTTTTTATATTGTTTGCCGTGCGTATTTTCCTTGGCGCACGGCAAACATTTTTTTCCCACTGGACGTTACCCCCGTCAGCTTGTTCGTTGCCTTTACCGTGCGCTAGGACAAGGCGCACGGCAAAGACATTCCCTTTGCCGTGCGCCGTAGGAAAACGCACGACAAACATATATGTTTGCCGTGCGTTTCCACCTGGCGCACGGCAAATATATATGTTTGCCGTGCGTTTTCCTACGGCGCACGACAAAGTATTTTTAAAAAATTTGATTTTTGTACTTCTTTTAATTTCTCCACTTCAAGAACATTATTTTGTACTTTATATTTCAAATGTATACATGTCTCGATAAATTTACTATTTTTAACAATTATGTGTCACTTAAAGAATTTTTGCCGTATACGTCAAATTTGAATTGCAAGTGCATAAAGTAATGGAGTAAAATTTGTGGAAAAATGATATTCATGTAATTGAATAATTTTTAAGACCTTATCGATGAAATTAGATGAAATTTTGAACATTTTGTTTTTGTTTGCGAATCATGAAAATCCACATGCGGTTGCAATGTTTTTAAATTGTATAAAATGCAAACAAAGTTTAAAAATCATGAGATTTGTCAAGAGCTCATGATTTGCTATGTGAAGCTTGTGATAAATCATATAGAGTGTTTTGAGCAAGTCATCATGGATGGTGTTTAGAAACCGAAGCATCTCACAAGAAGTTTCAGAGTGCTGAGAGCCACTTGATTAGGTTTGTAGCCTTAGTAAAGATCAAATTGGATATTGACTTCGAAATTTTTTTCTCTAGTGCACATACAACATAGAGTGTCTCATCCTAATTTATGGTAATTTTTCGCATCTATTTGATAATTTTAGTACATTAACTCTAATTATGAGATTTAAATAGACATAAATTAATTTTGAGCTATAACTACATGAAAAAATAGAATAAAGTGTTGTAAAAGATATTCACGTTATTGAGTCTAGTGTATGACTTTATCTGAGAATTGATTAAAATTTAAATAATGTTATCACGAAAATGTGCATTTTAGTGGTATATTGAAAAATAGCTTTGCCGTGCGCCATGGGTACCGGCGCACGGCAAACACACTTGTTTGCCGTGCGCCAAGGTCCACCACGCACGGCAAGGGCCCACCAGCTGGCCCATCTGTCCACAGCCCCAAAAAAAATCCCGCCGCATATTTAACCCGCTCCCCATCCCAAACCCTAGGGCGCCCTCACTCTCTCCCCCTCCTTTCGGCCGCCGCCACCCTCTCCCTCCCGCGCGCCCCCAGATCCCGTCGGCCTCGTGCCTACCTCCGCAGCCGCCTCCCTCCCTCCCTCACTCTCCCGGTGACCCTCGATGCCGTCGTGGGTGAGGCAACGGGTGTCCTCGGCACCACAGTGGTCCAGCAGAGCTCAGTCGGCGGTGTGCAGGTGAGGCCTCAGTAGCGGCCACCTCCCGGGAGTAGGGTGCGGTGTGAGGGGCGGCAGTCGACTGTGGCGCGGCAGTGGGGAGGACGGGTAGGCAACTGGCAGTGGCGGGGGTGGCGGCGCAGTGATGCGAGCGGTGTGTGAGAGAGGGAGGACGACAGGCCAACGTCGGCCAAGATCAGGGTGCGGCAGCGTGGTAGCCGTCTTGTCGACATGCGCGGTGCTGGGGAGGATGGTTGGGGTGCCAACCAGATCGAGCAGGGGTAGGCGGTGACGACATGGCCATGGCCATGGAGAAAGGTGGCGTGAGATGAGCTTGGAGTGCGGGACCTACACAAAATTAAAGCTATAGCACAACCATTGCACAGATCTTCTATAAAATTTGTAATATCATATTGTTGTAGAGAGCAGCTCTCAACAACCATTGCGGGTGCCCTAAAAGAATTCCATATACGTCAATTAGGGTGTCTCCAATGATCGAGCTTAGGGCTAGCTCATTCAATTTTTTATTCCACATACATTTTGCCACAGCCTCCTCTCGCGAATCATAAGAAATGATTGAATATAAAGGAAAACATGAAATGGCATTTGGTTTGAAAGGTTAAAAACATACTCTCAAACGTACGTTGATGCGCGCGAGTGTGATGAGCAAGTGACAGTAGGGCCCTCAAACGTACCTGATCAGCAGGAACCTAGCGCTCAAAAATCTTCTCCAAAATGATCTGCAAGCAATGGTGCCCTAAGAAGCGTGCATTTATATCCTTGGTGATGGGCCTGCTCGATGGCTGCAAAATGGCAATTCCGCGAGAACGTCCCTGCAAGACTCCAACCAGTGGCGGAGGACCCGGTATGGCATCTGCCGTACCTACTACCCTCGTCTTCTTCACCTTTTCTTTTACTCCTCGTCTTCTTCACCTGTGATGCTATGAATAGCCAGGCGTCATGGCTGTTGTCATATTGGGCTGCTAGGCTAACCATTATTAGGTCACGAGTCCACGACCCCACTAGCCCAGCTCAGCCCATCGATCCCATGATCCCTGACGCCAAAATGAACATGGATAGGAACAGAAAGAGCAACACTAATGCCAAAATGTAAGTATTTATTATAATTTTCTGTATGACAATTTGACAGAAAGCCTTTGATGAATTGGCAGTAGCAGTAGATTTGAAAGATTCCTCATACCTTAATTTTATTCCGTCCTCCGCCACTGACTCCAACGTACTGCATTTTTAATCGATTGTGAAATATAAGAAGTCGTATGAAATGGGATACGATTTCTAATCGTATGAAATGTGATAAGAATAGAAATTGCATCAAATCAGATGTAGGGTCTATCAAGATAGCCGACTATCCATCAAGATATATTTAATGGTAATATCCACATCCATGTCAACGTCATGCATTAATAATGATCAAACAATATCATCACTGGTAAAGTCCGAGACTTTGGTATGCCCCTTTAGTCCCGGTTCAACTTTGGAGCCGGGACTAAAGGTGTTTCGTCGACGTGGTCCGAAATGGGTGCGGGAAGCGCCATGAATACCGGTCTTATGATGGCCTGGTGTCTCTAAGTGGCATATTTTCATATGTTTATTAATAGATTTATTACGTCTGCCGATCTACTGTTAACATTTGGCTTTCATTTTCTGTAGCTTGCAACTTACTGAGATGCGAAGGAAGTGATACGAATCTTACCATTTGATGACCCTTTTGGTTAGACGGACAATATCCACATCACTTTCATCCCCAACCGTATAAATCGAGATGTTGGGTTTAGTCCTACACCGGAAAATGATAGTGGGGGGAGCACAACTTATAGGTGGGGCAGTCTGCATCCATGAGGCTAGTCTTTTGGATTGAGTTAGGACCAAGGCCTTGTTATTGTGGGCTCCGGTGAACCTAGGTCTGGTGGGGCGCCGGCTCGTGGGTATAGTGGGTCGGGGCCGAAAGCCCTTGCGCACTTTAACACGAGGTTTGTGTAGCGAACATGGCCGTTTAGCCATTTGGTCAAGTATGATTTTGGTGATTCATGACAACATGATCAATGGGACTAACCTTATTGTTGAGCATGCCTTTGTAGACATTTCTAGATCCCATGGATGTAACAACAATCAAAGTTAACATACCATGAGTTAGACATAGCAAAAATCCAGAGTTAGCACATATTTTTGAGGCTCTAAGTGATGGTATGTTAAGTCCAAGTGATAGCAAGTTGACATAGAAGAAAAGAGAAGAAGAAGACACCATCAGATGAATTGACTATACCTAGGAAGAAGCATCAGTGTAAGCGTCAAATGACATGGTACACTGCGCAAAGGATCAAGTCAACAGGACCGTCAGATGAATCGACGGTCCAATTTCTAGATGCATCGGATAAATTCCAGATGGAAAGAGTTTGAAGACGGAGGCATCGTATGAACCGATAGTTCATTGGTGGGTACCGTCAGTCTATCCGATGAATTATTTAGTCCAAGATAGAGAGGTTCTGGCATGGGATTCTTCAGCACTGGATGAACCAACGGTGCATCAGTCAATGCATCAGATAAATGACATCAACAAGGTTCTGTGGTGGAAGGCAATGCCTAGTAGCACCGAATGAACCGATGCCCCCAAAATGTATAGCGTCAGATCATCCTACGGTACTCAGAAAAGTACTAGCTATTGGAGCAACGACTCTATGGAAGCATTGGGCTATTTATACCCCTTCCACCCCATCATTTGAGGTTGTAGGAGTGAGCTGAAGTCCAGAGGAGTGCAAGACACATGATCATCACATCCATGCCATACTAGTGCTTAAGTGAACATCCAAAGGCTTTGCACATACTTAGAGTGTGTGTAGTGCTAACATAGGCTTACTGCTGAGTGAGATGCAAGGTGTGCCTACCTTGTGAGGTGATTCTAGTGTGGATCAAGTTGTACAAGGTGCGCTGGAAGTCTTGAGGCCTAAGTGGCTCTCCGGCAAACGTCTCCAACCCTCTGACTTAGTGTGGTGCGGTGAACACACTTTGTGCGGGGGACGTGGATACCCCCTCCCTTGGTGAAGAAGCTCCTTAGTGGAGACAACTTTGAGGTGACCAATGGAGCTTGGTGAGTGTCTTTGTGGCAAGTCAAATGATGCTCTTGGAAGAGACTTGGTGCCCGGGAAGCAATACTCTTGTGTGGAGTTCTTCGACAACGTGGACTACTGGTGGCTTTGTGCCTACCAATCAATGTTATCCTAGACGGTAAACGGTATATAGTCGGTCGACCATCGTTTAGCGTTTAATCTGTTTAAACGGATGTTTAAACGGGGCTAAATGGCGTTTAAACGGGATAAACGGTGTTTAAACGGGCAATGACATACACGGTGGTAACCCGTTTAGCGTTTAGATCCATTTAAACAGTCCGTTTAGACCGTTTAGGATAACACTACTACCAATACCACGGGATAAATTGCTTGTTAAAAGTTTACTTCCTCTCATCCTCTTTACGTTTCCGCTTTGCATTCTTGCATCCTTGCTTACCTTTACTTTCATGAGTAGTATCTTGTTAGGATTGACTATAGGTTGCAAAACTTGTTTTGTGATGAGGGTTTCACACTAGATCAACCATAGACTGCACATCTAGATAGAAATGATCTGGTTTACTTTATGCAAAGAGTGGAATCCATAGGTTAAGATTTTAAGTTGACTAATTCACCCTCTCCCCCTTCTTAGGCTACGAGCATCCGATTCCTTACCGTTTGTGCTAATTCGCTTGCGTGAGCTCGTGTCTTCTCGAGCGTTTTATCCATTGTGTCTTTGGAGTAGTTCACGGGGCATACACGTGGTTCTTTGAGGAATATTTTCTAATAGAGGCTTCTATTCACACCTCTGTAGTCGCTAACTCAGTGTCTTTGGGATAGCTTACCGGACATACACATGGTTCTTTTTGAATAATATTTTCTAAAGGCTTCCATTGACACTCCTCTAGTCGCTAGTTCGATCCTTGAGAAAGAGACAGGGCGATGCGTTATGCTTTGTCAATTATGCAAGGCACTGCTTGCTAGCGTAATTTCCTCAACAAACTTGTAGGCATTCATCAGTATTTGTTCCAAATACAGCAGAAAACCGAAGCACAGATATGACTGATGTGCACAGCTCGAGTCTTCTCGTGCGATGCAAGAGGCCGGTCACTGATGTGCACAGTCCACTAGCTTGTGCCGCTCGAGTGGCGCAGGCACAGTCCACGGCAAGCCCGCAAGATTGTTTTACATGGGCGCGCTGCAGCACCAATCGTTGTGGTTTTTGGATGGTTATAAGGTAGGACAAACGGAAAAATATGAATTGCCAACCAGTCTATATCAGGCATAATGCCCCAAATGTTGTTGCCGTGTGATGCAAGGCAACCTGCAGTATAAGGAATAGAAAGCACCATAGGGTCTCGATCGTTGGGTCTGTCTTTTGTATGCTTGGAGGCATCAGAAATTATGGTACCATGCATTTTGCTCGTGACTAGTTACATGAAATTCTTATTAGCATCCTTGAATTTCGTTGGGATTTTTGTCGACAAGTACATTTGGAACTTGTTTAACTATTATTGTTATTGGAGCAGCTTTCCAAAATAATTCTTGGTGCCTGTTATGGAACATTTACATGAACTGTGGTTTATATACAAGGGAAATTCTAGAGTGTTGTAATTAACACGAATCATTCATCTGATGAAATCTAACAGTTATAGTAAAAGTACATTGTACCAACAGAGTAGTAAGGTACACTACGTGAAAAACTCACTTTGGTAATGGGCATAGATTGCCTTTAGTAACGGGCAAAGCGCACGTTACCGATCAAGTGTTACAAATGAGCCAAGAAAGGTAACGGGCAGATGCCCGTTACTGATAACATATATTCGTAACGGCATCAAACAACGACCGTTACCACAACTAGCCACCGGTCACGTGAAATGACTGTTTCTCTGGGCCCACAGGGAACTTTGGTAACGGGCACCAAAACAGAGCCTATTACAGTAGCTCAACATCGGAGACGCGTGCTGTGTACCTGCATCTCATCTATCTAGACGAAATGAGACGCGTCTATTTCACGCGCGTCTCAGCACATCTAGGATTCGTAACGGGCATCAAACAACAACCGTTACCACAACTAGTCACCGATCACGTGAAATGGCTGTTTCTCTGGGCCCACAGGGAACTTTGGTAACGGGCATGAAAACAGAGCTCGTTACTGTGAACTCAACATCGGAGACGCGTGCTGTGAACCTGCATCTCCTCTGTCTCGACGAAATGAGATGCATCTGTTTTCACGCGCGTCTGCTGTCTCTCGACTGAAGGAGACGCGTGTTGTCAACCCGCGTCTCCTCTATCTCGACGAACGGGTCAGGTCCTGGGGCCCACCGGTCAGTACTGGTAACGGGCTTTTACACTGCCCGTTACATTGTTGGCATGTTTGTAACAGGCGTTCCGAATGAAGTCCGTTACTCACTGATCAGTGTTTGTAACGAGCTTTAATTAACGCCCATTACAGATACGAAGGCCACCCCTACAGTAACCTGCCTGCTTGCCGGCTGCATCCTGGAACCAGCCAGGATTTGGCAGTCATCAGGGGTTGCATCCTGCCATCCTGGAACTAGCCAGGATATGGCAGCCACCACAGCAAAGAGACATCACAAACACATTCTCACATCACAGATATAGGCAAGCAAGATCACATTTATAGACAAGTTAGCAAGATCACATCAAGTTTCAAGTTACTCTCATTAAGGCTTGTTTGGATGGAGTCATGAGAAAACTGCCTGAACCAGGCAGCATCTGACCCCAACCAAGCAAGCTAAGTAGGTTTCTCAGGCAACAACACCTGACTAAAGAAGACTGAATGGGTTTCAAGTTTCTGGCTACAATGAACTCACGGTGCACCATTATAGAAGTTGCCCTTTCGGTCGATGGTCTCCTTAAGAATGTACTCGCATAGCATCTCCCGGACACGCTTTAGATCTTCTGTGGAAACATCTACAGCAGCTTTGAAATCCTGCAAAATACAATCATTTATGAGAATACAAGTAGAAATCAGTTTCTAAAATCAGATGGAGAATATAAGTAGAGACAAGGTTGAGCATTATTATCTACTTACAGCAGCCTTCTTGATGTCAGGTATGTCATCGAGTAGTCTTAACATATGGAATGCCACATGGAATCCACACAAAGAGGACCGCCATGGCTGCTGAGCACACTGCATCGAGGTACCAAAATGACAAGTTAATGCAGTACCAAATAGGTAAGAAGGGACCATAAAAAAACCTCGGTCTTACATCGAGATTTGTTTTGTGCTTGAGTGTTG
Organism: Cenchrus fungigraminus; assembly: GCA_036936925.1. Classification (NCBI taxonomy): domain Eukaryota; kingdom Viridiplantae; phylum Streptophyta; class Magnoliopsida; order Poales; family Poaceae; genus Cenchrus; species Cenchrus fungigraminus. The sequence goes on along the minus strand of CM072774.1, from coordinate 94,634,973 downwards.
CTTTTGGCTTTTTTTTCTTTCCTTTCGTCACTCCACCCTGTGCATGATCACCAAAGGCCCTGCATGATCAGCAATACCGATTAGAAACACTAAGAGATTGAATTTTTGTGAACAAAACCTACAAGATACTGTACCAAAGGCCCTGCATGGTCAGCAATACCGATTAGAAACACTAAGAGATTTAATTTTTGTGAACAAAACCTACAAGATACTGACCAGTCCACAACAGACTTGAGGTCTGAGAACTTTAGCGGAGGATGTTGTTTAGCAGAATCTAGATACCAAACCTCTTTGAACTTCATACAGATGATCACTGTTACCCAGTGACTAGTGTAGTAGGCACCCACCACGTAGTCGTTGTTCATTGCATTTGCGATTGCTTTGGTAACAAGGCCAGAATGCTGAGAAATATTTGTGGAAGTAGTAAAACCTAGATCCAAAAACCCAACACTGATCTGCATCTCCGCTGCCTTGTCCATCATTTTCCTACAAAAAAAATCAAATTGTTAGCATGCATGAACTTTGTGGTCAAAATTAAAGAAATATCTTTTTAGGTTTTAAGGGACTTACAATGTCCACAACCTCAAGAAGGTAACATCCAGAGAAGTCAGGGTTATAAGGTTATACACGCTACTGAATGCAATGTTTAATATTAAAGCACCACCACCACCTTTAAAGTAGTGTTGATCCACCTTTGCTGGAAAGGCAAGTTTATCCTTACTGTGTTCCATGACGTAAGCATGCAACTTGGCACAATTTGGTCCAGCAGCCTCTAAGTTTGCTTCTGACAATATAGGTGCACCAGGCTTGTATTTTGGTCGTTCCTGTTCTGTCCCAATAATACAATTAAGAATCTCATCTTTAGACAGAGGTTTCCTGGCCTGGTTCCCCTTCTGCAGTGGAGATTGCCTAGGCTCCTCCTCCTGTTGCAGATGCTGCTGTACATGTTGCATCTGCTGCTTAGGGGGAGATTGCCTGCGCTCCTCCTCCTGCTGCTGGAGAGGCTGCTGTTTCGTCTGTTCTTATCCTCATGTTGCAACTGCTGCTTAGGCGGAGTTTGCCTGGGCTCCTCCGGCTGTTGTCGACGCTCCTGCTGCGTAGTTTTGCTGATCTGCTACTGCTGCTGTTGTTGAGCCTTCTCTTGCTGACACTGAGCTGCAGTACCTCCATCTGATGCTGTACCCCTGCTACCTGTTGCGGCTTCAGGGTTGGGATGTCTCGTCATGGGTGGTATAAGGATCCTATCCTTTGGCAATTGGATCCTTTGAACGAGAGCCTCAGCTAGGGTTGCTATGTCACCCCCATCAATTGGTACAGGCAGAGGGTAGTGACCCGCATTGGCCCACACATAAGTAGGTTGCACCACAACATACCCATCCTGCATCGGTACTGAATGACAAGCCTTTTGAAATGGAAAGACTTTCGCTAGTGCGAGCTCCACATTAATCCCGGTGCCATCCAAAAGGCTGCACGCGGTTGGCTCTGTCAGCTTATCTATTGTGTCCAGCATAGGTGATCGACTATCACTGTGCACTTGATTCGCTTCGTCCTCGTTAGCATTCCAATGGTCTTGCTCTCTGCCACACGCATCTTCCTCGCTGTCATGCGCATGTTCTTCCTCGCGGTCATGCGCATGTTCTTCCTCGCGGTCATGCGCATCTTCTTCCTCGCTGCCATGCATGTCTTCTTCCTCGCTGCTACTGACAGGCACTGGTAATTGGGAAGGAAGAAGTACATTTTTGGTATTTCGATGCCTGATAGTCTTAGAGCATGGACAACTGATTTAAATGTTATGTCCATCATATCATGAGCATCAGACCTCTTGTTCCTCTTCTTCTTCCTGTACATTCCAGCAAACTCTTCACCAAACCCTTTACCCCAGCCAAGTGAACTAGACACGCCTCGGACCCGACCTCGATGCAATGGAGTCTCAAGTGCTGCGGTGAGGATATCGTCCTCCCTAACCCCAGAGAAAGAACCATCGCTACCATGAGCTGCAAGTGTTTTCACCCTATCTGCTACCCCCACCACCGCAGGGTTACTAAATGTTATGCCCCCGCTTACTTCACTAGTATTCTTCCTCTTCTTCCCTACCCTTGCCCGCAGATAAGGTCTCGAACGTCCAGGAAATTGGTCCTAAGGGTTCTGTTTTCCTTCTGCAGCTAGCTTTGCATCTTCCTCCTCCCACTCTTTCCTTTTACCACGATAACCTTTTCTGCCCATCTTGTGTGGCTTATTATGCAATGCTCTCTTTTGTTTCATCTCCTGGCTCAATTGCTGAAATGAAGGAGAATTGGTTTCCTGCACAAACATGTCCCAGTCTTATTGCTGCAAAAAGGCATGCTTCGCAAAGGGAGTCTCTTCTTCACTCACATATTTTTTTTTTCTTAAATGGGCCTTGAACCGCCGTTGCAAGGTTTTAACCTCTGATATAGCTGCCTTAACTGCCTTCTTGCGAACAGATTCTTCCAGATTGGCTGGGTAATCTAGCTTTTTCTCTAAAACTGTGAACAGATGTTCCTTCTCAATTCGTGAGAGATCATCAACAGCCTTGTTGATTGACACCCTCTCCCGAGCAATGAGGCCACAGACCAATACAAATCTATCCCTCGCAGCATCTGGGGTAGGCCAAAAATTGGCATCAAGTCCAGTTGTAGTCAACTTGTCTTCTGGCCATTTGGTTTGTGTCCTTGACCCGCGGGATCGAGTACTACTCGCAGCAGTCTGTGCTGAGTGACCCTGTGAAGAAGGTTCACCACCGATGGGCTATGATGGTGCACTGGAGGTAGAGGAGTTTGTTGTTGTGGGAGACTGCATAGATGCTATGTCAGGTTGTTAGTAGAGCAATATAAGCAAGACTGAAAATCTAAACAAAATTCTTATTAGATAAATTCGTTTTCTCTGACAGGCAAAATAGCTGATATTACACTAGAAATCATTACAAGTTGTAAATAAAATCAGCATAGACATACACAGTTCATATTTTACTTAATTAGCATACAGGGATAGGTGCTAACCATTTTGACAGGGACACAACAATATGCTTATATATCAAAGCAGAGAATAAATTTGTTCAACTGCTTCCTTTCCCAACTTCAGCAGTGATGGATTGTGTGTTCCATGTGTACATGCAATAAGAGGATAAAGCAATCATGACATTATATGTGACAGTAGTGAAACAACACTCACAACACATCATGACACCAACAATAACAATATATATGATAGTAGTGAAACAATTAACACTCACAACAAAGCATAGGACAGTCTAGTTATCACTACATTATAAACCACTGCGATGCAATTCCCACTGACATTATGTGGCCATCAGAATTAAAGTATGCTAACAGGTCCAAAGCATAACTGTCGATCTGGTACATTCAAAGCATAACAGAATTAAAGTATGCTAACATCCTCAATGCTTTTCATGAATTTACAGTGCAAAAATTGTAGCACTAGGAACATGAAAATGAATTTCAATAGTTCATATAACTTCATCTGTTTGCAATAATTTATTCAAACAGACTTGGAGCAACAAAATCCATCCATCAAATCCACACTCAATCAATTAAAAATGAACTATCAAGGCATGTCTCCCTAATCCACATTGACATGAATATATAGCAGATTTGGTGGCCGGGCAGAGAGAGGGCGTTGGGGGTTCAAGCAGGACTAACGTCTGTCGCGAATGAAGTAGTTGTTCTCGTGATGGTCGGAGGGGCCGGATCCACGTCGGCTCGTGGCCTGAGGTGGTTGGCTCGTCGTCATGGCCGGGGATGATGGATCCGCGTCAACCGTCTTTAGGTTGGCCAGGAAGCCGCCCGCACGCCAGTAACCACGTCCTCGTCACTGTCGTCACGCAGGAAGCGGTGGGACTGGAGAAGAGCAGGGCTGCGGTGGGGAGAGAGCGGCGAAGGCGAGCGGGGAGAGAGTGGCGAAGGCGAGCGGGGAGAGTGGCGGCGGCGGTGGGGAGAGTGCGGGCATTGTGGATCTATCTAGCGAGGAGCCGAATATGTCCCCTAAGGAACTGTGCGCGTAACTATGTTTAAGAAAATTACTGGCGTGCCCTTGACGGCTCTCTGGTAGAATTGGAATTCAATGGGCATTATAGTCAATATAGGTGGGAAATTTTGAGCAGACCGCGCACGGTTTGCCTGCTGACGTTGACGCGTGGGCCAGTGTCATTGGCGACGATGGTTAGTGAACCCGCATCGCCTTTGTTGGCAATTGGGTCCGGCGGGCGGGCAGCGGTTATCTTTTTATTTGGCTGCTAACGCTGACGCGTGGGCCAACCACTATTTTTTTCAACTGGGTCCCTAAAATATTAGAGCCCATAAAAAAGCACCTAAAAAATCATAAAAATACAAACAATTTGTATTTGGACATTTAGTATTTGAATAAAATATCAACAGTCACACTTGTGTGCCCAAGATTTTTAGAATTAGTTTTTACATCCCATGTTAATGATGTAATAATTCTAATAACATCTAGTGTGCTCTAAAATATCTACAAATTGACTTGGCAACATAATTTGGGTACCTAGACTTGTCTTCAAAATTTCAAATGGTTTCGATGAAGGAATAATATACTTGTGTACAAATATCTACATCTCTCACATAGTTTCCTAGAATGTTCCTTGAACATTGAAGTTTTCCACACTTTGCAACATGTTCGAACTCATATGCATTTGAAAACTTAACAAAACCTTGTGTTCACCTTAAGATTATGAAAATACAAAGTTTCATTACAGGAGGTGTGGAAAACAAATATTATTTATATGTTGTACTTACATAGAACAAGATACGGCATATAAACATTATTCAAGAAACGGAATATACACTAAACAATGAAATTAATGAAAACACGGTGATTTTAGAAAACTGTAGAAAAAAATAATCAAATTTGGACTAATTACGACGGAGAAATACATGTTACAAAATTTGATTGCAGATTAAAAAGAGAAATGTCGTCGGTGACGCGGGACGGATAAACTGTTCTTCATTCTCCAATAGAACAAAGGAGGAAGCAGAGGGCACCGCCGCCCGCCGCCGTGCCCGCTTCGGCGGTTTTGACACCCAAGAGGGCATCCTAGGCCTCGTCGGCGGCAAATGAGACCACCACAACCTTCGATTTGACTCACAAACGTGACAAATCAAATCTTGTCTATCAAAAACTGATTAAAAACCGACATCCCGATAAAATCAAATCCGCGTTTAGTAATATCTAATAATTTACATTCAAGATAGATAATGTTCATTGATGCTTGCGCCTACATCACGATGTTCATCCTGCTGACGGCGTACTCCACGGCGGTGTTGAAGTTACGCGTCCAGAGGTCGAACTCATGATGGATGCGACACTCGGCGTGCAGTTGTGGATGATCTCTGAGGTCTCCGGCCCGTAGCGCCTACATCCCGCTGCCCAAATGCAGACGTGGGGATTCTGGACGGGCAGCAACGGAATGTCGTCATCGCCGTCACCAAGCCAGTACCACCACACAATGTTCTCGAGATCCCGGTTGACGAGGTAGCGCAGCCGCTGCAGGTTGTGGTTCTTCCACCGCCCGTCAGGGGGTGACGGGCCGCCGCTGATTTCCTAGAGCAGTGCCATGGCTTCGGGGTCCGCAAGGTTGCAACGGTACTTCAGCATCGCTAAGAAGTACTTGGCACCGGAGTCTTCAGCAGCGACATCTCCGACGAGCTTCAGACCCTTATCGGGGTTCCGCCGCCTCATCAACCTCTCCATCCCCTCGAAGCATAATGCCTCCGGTTGATTGGCCTCGCGGAAGCGCTACTCAAAGCACGACCTGACGTAGTGATTCTTGCACACCCGATGAAGATCACGCAGCGACACGTGCAGTAGTACCTCATCGGAGTCGCAGATGCGCCGGAAGGTGCCGCAGATTTTATTACGAAGGTTCAGAAAATGGATGACGGGCTCATCCTTGATGGAGTGGATGATATCTGGGTGACAAGATCATCTGGCAGCAGCTGCATCAAGCAAATCGTGGCCATCAAGGAGAAGGGGAGGAAATAGAAAGTGATGGGGTTTGGAAATTGAAAGGCGACGAGGGTTGAAGTTGAAGGCGACGAGGGTTGAAGTTGGCGACGAGGGTTGAAGTTGAAGGCGACGAGGGTTGAAGTTGAAGAAGGCAACTCAGCCATCTAAAACAATAAATGGAAATTGAAAAGGCACCGCAGTTTGGCTGCTGACGAGTGGGCCCGACATCATTGCCCCTGCCCCTTCACCTTCCCGCGTAATTGAAAGGCGACGTGTGGTTTTGGACGGTTTTGCACCCGAAATGGAGCCCGATGCGCAATTGAGTGGCAGTAGTGGAGTAGTGGGTGGGGGAAGAGGCGCCTGATGGTTCCGCGTCTTGTCAATATAACTCCCTTGCCTTCCCCTGCTTTCCCCTGCTTCTTCCATAAGCTTATCATCTCTTTCGCTTCTTCTTCCTCCTCGCGATCCACCACTACAAATCTTCGGTCACCAAGAGATCACCAAGGAGGAGATGACGTCGAGGAGCCCACCACTGTCGAAGCGGGGACGAAGGGAGGACGACGACGACGAAAGCCGCCGTCGGAGGAAGTTGGAGAAGGGGAAGGAGCCGGCGACCAAGGACGCCGATGAGGAACCGTTCTTCGACGACACTAAGTTCGCCGTGGACATGCTCAGGAGCGCTTTCAGAAAGCTTCAATATGTTGGCGCGGCCTTCGACATCAAGGCGCCTCATGAAGTGGACAAGGACCCAAGCGTGAAGGGTCTCGCCTTCAGGATCCACGGGTTGGCTGAGAAGCTCGAGAACCTTCCCGTGGTCAAGCGGGCTGGCCGCCACTTTGTCTTCGGCGATGGCGGCTCCGACGGCTCCGACGGCTCCGACGACAGCCACGACGGCGACGACGGCTCCGACGGCAGCCACGGCGGCGATGACGGCTCCGACGGCAGCCACGGCGGCGACGACGGTGGGACTCCGACAGTGGCAACCGACTAAATAATAGACTCCTCTACCATGTATAGTAATAATGTGTGTGTGTGTTTGTGTCTTCGTCAGGTTGTTGGACATGAACTGCTTAGTGTGTTTGTCGATCATGAACTGCTTAGTTAATTAGTTTGGTTGTTTGATTTTGTATGTCATCAACTCGATCTAATAGACACGAGTAGATCCATCCACGTCTCCTATAATATGTGGTCTTTTGTGATGAACTTGAGATCTGTCGTGATGAACAGGAGATCTGTTGTGATGAACTGGAGATCTATTGTGATGAATTAGATCTTAGAGACAATGGATAGTCATTGCCGACGCGGGTTAGCCTATGACGCTGACGCTGACGCGTGGGCCAGTGTCATCGGCGACGATGGTTAGTGAACCCGCATCGCCTTTGTTGGCAGTTGGGTCCGGGCGGGCAGGCAACAATTATCTTTTTTATATTGGCTGCTGACGTTGACGCGTGGACCCGTCACTATTTTTTTGGAATGAAACTTGCTTCCCTAAAATATTAGAGCCCATAAAACAGCACCTAAAAGATCATAAAAATACGAACAATTCATATTTGGACATTTAGTATTTGAATAAAATATCAACAGTCACACTTGTGTGCCCAAAATTCTGATATTTCGTTTTTACACCCCATGGTAATTATATAATAATTCTAATAACATCAAATTTGCTCTAAAAAATCTACAAATTGACTTGGCAACATAATTTGGGTACCTAGACTTGTCTTGAAAATTTCAAATGGTCTCTATGAAGGAATAATATACTTGTGTACAAATGTCTACATCTCTCACATAGTTTCCTAGAATGTTTCTTGAACATTGAAGTTTTCCACACTTTTCAACATGTTCGAACTCATATGCATTTGAAAACTTAACAAAACCTTCTGTTCACCTTAAGCTTACGAAATGCAAAGTTTCATCACTAATGGTTGTGTAAAACAAATATTATGTATATGTTGTTGTACTTACAAAGAACAAAATAAGACATATAAACATTATTCAAGAAATGGAATATACACTAAACAATAAAATTAATGAAAATATGGTGATTTTAGAAAAATTTAGAAAAAAAATATCAAATTTGGACTAATTACGACGAAGAAATACATGTTACAACATTTGATTGCACATTAAAAGGAGAAATGCGAACTGTTCTTCATTCGAATAGAACTGGCCCCACAATCAGTAGCGACATGAGACTGTTAACCCGCGTCGGCTTTGCTGCTCTTCCAAAAATTTGCACAGATAATACGAGCAACATACAAAAGCTAATCCACTACTGATTTCCTATTCCAATACTCCGTTCGAACTTCACCATTTCGCGGCGGAGCCTACAGTCTTCGCTGCAAAACAGAGAAATTCCAAGCCATCATTTATCCACGCCGCAGCCGCCGCCGTTGCATGCGCACGGCTGATCACCGCGCACCTGTGCTGGAGGCGGCAGCGGTTCACCCCAAATGCGCCAAGTTGAGGAGTGGATCGCACTCGCGGCCTTCTCGCGCAAAGGTAGACACCCCTCGTTGCTCAGCCATCTCGACATCGTACTGCCGCCGCCCGCGACCCGCCTCATGTACCGCTTCGCGGTGTCGTCAGCGGCAGCACCGCCATTGTCCCTGTAGAGCAAGATGGCGTATAGATAGGCCGCCGCATCGTGCCCACCCTCGGCGGCGCGCCAGAGATCATTGCTTCCCCTGTTTTCCATGAACACAGCTTTGATCCCAGAGAAGAAGCAAGCCTCTGGATTCCCGAGATCGGTCAGCATAGCAAGGAAGGCTTTGTAGGCGGTGGGGTCCCACACCCAAGAAATCTCATCTCTTATCCCCTCTATCGACAAACGCCGGCCAACATCGCCGTGGCCTCACACGCGGTGCATGGTCGAGCAAGTACCGCGTAGGCTGCGGAGGTCAGCCAAGGGCCGCTTTGAGGTCGCACCGATGCGCGCCGCAATCTCAATGCGAAGGTCTTGAGGGAGGTCCAGCAGCGACGACGACTGGTGCCGCCTGCTCCTTCCCGGCATGCTATTCATCTCCGGTCGGGAATGGTGACGATGAGGAGTAGGCAGTTGCTGTTTTTTCGGGTAGATGAAGGGGCAGGGGATCTAAATTATTTTGGAAGGAGAAGATACAGGAGATTTGTTTCCAAACACGGTTTAAGTAAGCAATGGAGACGACGTTTGGCTAATCCGCGTATCCTTTAATTCTCCATTGCAGACGATGTTTGGTTAATCCGCGTATGCTTTAATTCTACATTGGAGATGACGTTTGGTTAATCCGCGTATCATTTAATTCTACATTGGAATCACTGCCTCTGCTCTCAGCCATTGACTAGGCAACTGTTTCCCCATTGACCGGATCTGGCATCAATTTCTTGGGAACCTTCCCGTTTCCTGTGCTGTTGATCTTATCCCTTCCTCTTTTTTTTTGACAACCGATCTTATCCCTTCCTTGTTTTTGCTATAAAAAGGCACCGACGCCTATCGGTCCTCCTCACTTGCTTCCTTCTTCTCTAGATCTAGATCTTGCTATGGCACAAAGAATAGATCTTGTAGGGCGCAAGCTTTTGCTTTTCTCTCTTCTTCCTCCTCCTCGTTCTCTCAGTTGCTAGAAGAATTCTTGTGATATGGGTGATTGGGTTGCTCATCCCTCTAGCACAGCTGCTAGAAAAATCCTTGTGATATATTTCCTTGTGATTTGGCATCAGCTGTCGGGGGGAGAGTAGCCCAGAACCTCCTGCATCAGGAAGAACAAGCCAACGAAAAGATCACTGAGGTCTGGGGAGAGAAGCCCAACTCCACTACATCTTTCTCGTCAAATTTGCGCTTCCTTTTGCTTTCCCTTCTCCTCCAGGAGGAGGATTTTTGAAGGGATATTTTTCCACCCTCTGCTGTATCTTTTCTTGTGCTCACTTGTAAGCATGAAGGAGCCAGAATCTGGAGCATATCTCGTCAGGAAGAACAAGCCGACGGCGGCCTCCTTTCTCTTCACCTCCGACGATCGACCGACGAGCAGGGAAGGAGCAAGATCGAACTTTGAGCCTCAACATCGCCAAGTCAGCACCCACCACCGCAGTGGTCTTCTACCTCTGGCCGGCCAGAGATTCAGCTGGAGCCGGACGCGAGTTCAAGGCTGCCGAGCTGGCCAAGATTGCAAGGCCTCCCTATCTGATGTATCAATGATGACTGTAATCTATGTGTGTGATTTTGCATCTCAAGAGCCATGCTTGTGTGATTATCTGTGTGCAGTCCAATTTTTTGTATGATTTACCTACTCACTTGCAAGCATGAAGAAGAACAAGCCGACGGAAGTATATCTCTTTTGCTTAGTTTAGATCTATGTTCCTCATCCTGGTAGTGCCTAGTGATGATGAACATAGATGGCCGCTTTGTAACCTTCTGATGTATCAATGATGACTGTAATCTGTGTGTGTGATTTTGCATCTTAAGAGACATGCTTGTGTGATTATCTGTGTGCAGTACAATTTTTTGTATGATTTACCTACTCACTTGCAAGCATGAAGAATAACAAGCCGACGGGGGTTGGCTAATCCGCGTCTCTTTTGATGTAATCTGTGTGTGTGATTTCGCATGTCTTGCCCATAACAAAGGCGACGTGGGTTGGCCAATCATCGTCTCTTTTATATTAACGCCCGTTACCGATGATAATAATGTCAGCAGCCTGCAACACACTTACTGAACTGAAGTAGAATATAAACAGAATATATATAGTATCTTAGGAATAATATATTACAAAAAGGATTCAAATTCCACCACATCCTATATATATTACAAAACGGATTCCATTTCCACCAATAGACACATACTGCATTACAAAAAGGAGTCAGCAGAAATCAGGCTTGCTTTTTCTTCCTTGATTCCTGTATATGGATTTTTTCACTATGGTCGCTTCGCAAGTACGGTGTTTTGTTAGTTCCCAAGAGTCGGGGCTTGTATGAAGTGTCAAAGGATGGAATTTCGTCAAACTGGTTGTATTCCTCCTCCTCAACAACATTTTCAACCCCAACAATCCTTTTTTTTCTAGGCATAACCACAGACCAGTTCTTCTTTGCAAGGCCAGGTACATAGAACACTTGCTCAACATCGTTGGCGAAGACAAACAGTTCGTTTTTGTAACCAAAGACTCGGAGATCAACACTAACATAACCATATTTGTCCTTGCTCACAGCTCTCTTCCCATTGGTGACCCATCTACACCGAAACAAGGCTACCTTCAATCCTACATAATCAAGCTCCCATATCTCCTCTATTTGACCATAATATGTGTCTGTCTCCATGTCATCATCATCATGACTGTTGTCGACGACGTCCCGTACACGCACACCACTATTTTGATAGACGCTCTTTTTATCCTGGGCCATGGTGTAGAACGTGTATCCATTGATATCCATTGCTTGGTATCTTGTAACAGTGAACAATGGCCCTGCTGCTAGATTCCTTATCTCGTCGGTTATTACAATATTGTTGCATGTCTTGACATAATCTCAGAGCCACCTGCTGAAACCTTGCATGTGCATCTTTGAAAGCCAAGCCCTACCACGGTCAGGGCTGTCTTCATGTAGTTGTCGCTTGTGCTCATTGGCAGACGGTACAATTAGGTGCAGCTGTTGTATCACGGTGAAATGAGCGTTTTGGACGGCATCTGGTTCCGGAGTGACTGACTTTTTCCCCAGGGTCCCAACACCTGAAAGCCTACCTTCATGCCGTGAGCGAGGCACACCAATGGGGTTTTGGGGGTCAATATAACCCGTGGCCCACTCCACTGCTTCAATGGTCTCGTAGCCACGAACAATGTCTCCCTCCGGAAATAACCGGTTATGTACCAATGATTTCAGGAATCCATAGAACCTCTCATATGGAAACATCTGATGAAAGTAAGATGGGCCAAGGAACCAGATTTCCCTCGTGAGGTGTGCTGTTAGATGCAGCATGAGATCAAAGAATGATGGTGGGAAGGTAGCTTCAAGCAGGCATAAGGTCTCGAAATGCCTCCTCTCTAAGTCCAATAGTTTTTCCTCATCAATCACCTTCTGTTCTATTGCATTGAAGAATAAACACAAGCTCATGACAGCGTCGCGAACCAGTTCTGTCTTAATACGTCTAAGTGCAACAGGAATAAGAGCTGTCATCAACACATGACAATCATGAGATTTCATCAAGTTGAAATACATTTTCATGTCCTTCACTGACACTAGCCTCTTGAAGTTTGATGAGTAGCCTGAAGGTACTTTCAAATCATGCAAAAACTGAGAAAATTCTTTTCTCTCTGCCTTTGACAAGGTGGTTGCAGCAACGGGAAGGTTCGTCCCCGTCTCTGTTTCCTGTGCATAGAGCTCCGGCCTAATGCCCAGTTCTTTAAGATCCTCCCTTGCATTTTTATGATCTTTTCCTTTGGACTTCTATTGTAGCAATGTTCCACAAGTAGCTTCACACACATTCTTCTTGACGTGCATGTTGTCAATCGAATGACACACATCCAACATCGGCCAATACTCTAGCTCCCATAGAATTGATTTCTTTTTCCACATTCATTCTTCTTCTTCTTCTTCACCATCTCGTTTCTTTCTTTTGCCAAGAGTTTTTTCAGTCAGTTTGGGCAACTCCTCGATAGTTTTAACGTCCTTGACTTTCAAGTGGACCAGATCTCCAGTCACATGCAACGGCGCCTCTCGATTCTCCTTTTCCCCATTAAACTGACAATCCATGGCCCGGTATGGATGTTTCTTACCGAGGAAACGACGGTGCCCCATAAATACATATTTCTTTGAATGTCTTAGCCATAATGCGCAAGTATCTTCCAAGCAGTGTGGGCAAGCTGCACCTTTTCTTTTACTCTGTCCAGAGAGGTTGCGATGAGCCGCGTTGTCGTTGATGGTGGTGAACAACATGGCGCGCATTGTGAACTCCTCACGCTTGTACTCATCCCAAACCTCCTTCACACCAGGCTTCCACAGTATCTTCAAGTCATCAACTAGTGGCCTCAAGTAGACATCAGTACGGTCGCCACGTTGCTTTGGCCCGGCGACCAATATTGTCAGCATCATATATTTCTGTTTCTTGCATAGCCAGGGTGGAAGGTTGTACAACGACAGCATGACAGGCCAGGTGCTATGTGTTGAGCTCTGGTTACCGAATGGGTTCACGCCATCTGTGCTCATAGCAAACCGTATGCTCCTTACGTCTTTGTCAAACCACGGAAAGTGGTTATTAATGTTACCCCATTGTGCTGCATCTACGGAGTGTCTAAACTTGCCATCTTGCTTAGGCTCCTTTCGGCATTCGTCATGCCAACGCAAGAGTTGGGCCTCCTTTCGTGTTGCGAACCATCTTCTCAGCTGAGGAATGATACAAAAATACCATGCCACCCTCACAGGAGCCCCTCTGTTAGCCTTCTTCTTGCCTCTGATCTTGCCGGGCTCGTTCTCGTCATCAGCATTATTATCATCTCCACCATCCTTTTTCCTCTTGTACCGATCATAGCCACACTTGGGGCACTTGTCAAGGTCTGCATAATCTCCACGGAATAATACACAACTGTTCTTGCATGCATGGATTTTTTCAACCTCTATTCCCAGAGGATAGATTATCTTCTTCACCTCATAGACAGACTCTGCTATTTGGTTTCCTTCAGGTAGCATGTCTCTAAGCACATCCAATAGATGTTTGAAACTTTTGTTGCTCCAACCATGATCTGCCTTAAGCTGCAGAAGTTTTAGATCACCAGAAATGCGAGTACTTCTGGCAATCAGGATAGAGGGGTTTCTTTGAATCTTCAATGAACTGCTTCAGCCTCGCTAATTCAGAAGGTGTGTACACTCATTGAAACTCAACATCCCGCAACATTTGATCAATATTGTGCACACGTTGCAACACCTCACCATCATCGAAGCCCCTAACTTCTTGATCAGTGATATACTCAGGCCTCATCACATTTGGTGGGAATATTGGTTCATTTTCCTTAAAAACTCCACCGTCATCAAGGTCTTCATCATGGTCGGTAGCATGGTGTCGCACTTCACCTTCATTTAGGCAGCCTGCTTCGAGTTTATTAAGGCCTTCCTCACCATGATTATTCCAACACGTGTAATTTTTTGTGAAACCACGTGTGACCAAATGATGAAAAATGATTTCCCGTTGTGCAAATTTCTTCTGGTTGAGACAATCTATACAGGGGCAAAGCATTGCCTAAACACCATGGTTTCTCATATCCGCCTCTGCTTGATTTAGAAAACCATTGACCGCGCTTAAGAAATTCTCCCAATCTTCTTGGGGCTGTCTATACATCCAAGCCCGAGCAGCAGACGCCATCTGCATTCCATACACCAAATGAGCATAATTCATCACACAAAAAAACTGATAACATAACAGGATTAGGACAGCTGAAGAATTTTAATAAAAGGGGGCAATTAATTTCCACCTTGACGAGGACTTTCTACGAGGCGAGCGCGGCCGAGGAGGAGGATCAGAGGCGGCGTCGCGGCCGCGGCGACAGCGCGGACGACGGCGCCGAGCCCCAGGGGGAGGGGACACGGAGGCGTCTGCTTTGGATGACGCCGCGGTCGATGTCCGCTGGCCTCTTTCACCGTCGCGCATGCGGCCGACCGGCCTGCTGCAGCGCCGACTTTCTGAAGAGAGAAATTAAGCACGATCCTCAGAGTGCGCATAGCTGGCGGCGGCGAACGGGGCAGGCCGGCGGGGACATCTGAGCAGAGAGATCGAGCGAGTGACCTTCTGAGGAGAGAGAGCGAGTGTTGTTGTCGGAACGAGAGTGACCTTCTGCGGAGAGAGAGCGAGTGTGTCGGAAGGAGAAGACAGAGACGAGCAATAACAACGTGCGTCTCCGATGTGAGAAAAAAGACGACCCTGGGTGGCAATCAAAGGAGACGAGTCCTAAGAAACGAGCGTATCCAATTGGGTCGCCAGCAAAGGAGACGCATCCTAAAAAGCATGCTCTCCAGTACGAAATTATCGGTAACAGACTTTATAGACCGTTACCAATACGGCAGTGATCAACAGCCCGTTACCGATAGGGCATTGATCGGTAACGAACTTTACGAGCCCGTTACCGATAGGTTTAACTTTTGTAACGGACTCGATTTAACATCTGCTACAAAGAATTCATGTAACGGGCGCTTAAGAAGCCCGTTACCAGAAGTCCACATTGGTAACGGGTGTAGTGGAGGCCAACCCCGGGGTCGGCCTGCCGCGCTTATGGGTAACGGGCTCCAAACAACAACCGTTACAGATGTGGGTGCATGTAATAGGCGTTAAGGGTCCATTACAAATGCTGCGTGACCTATTTGAGGTTTTCACCTAGCGGTAGTACCAATTTGGTGGATCCGATACTAGCTATACTACATGATACAACCTAATTAAATTAGCTGTGTGGGAAAATATCAGTATAAGATCCTACCTGATACTATTACTATCCAATCACCGAAATATATAATTCAAATTTATTGGATCAATTAAATATTTCTTGTTAGTGTTTTTAACTTCACAAGTACCTAAAGGGAACAATATCCAACCCACCCGGCTCCCTCCGATCACAAAAAAGAAGTTTTCATAGTCGTGTGAATATGTTATTTCAAATATGATAAGATATATATGCAACTGATTTTCGTGACGAATCAAGTAATATCATCATAATGGACCATTGTTTTGCACTATTTAAATGTGCGTAGATTTTTACAATGCAGCTCGATCTAGACCTTGCCCACACGCACTACCGGAAAATCACACTTTGCCGTGCGCCTAAGACTTTGCCGTGCGCTTTTTATCGGGCGCGCGGTAAATAGCTTCTTTGTCATCTGCTTTTTAGAATGCGCACGACAAAAAAAGCACAAAAAATTAGTTGTTTGTCATGCGTTTTATTACGACGCACAGCAAACACAAAGCCGTGTTTTTCGGATGGCAAACTATTTTTTTCCCATCATCCGTTATCCTCCCACTGACCGTTAGTAACGAGGAGGGGCAGTGATTTTTTTGTGCCCTTTGTCGTGCTCCAAAAATCCGCACGACAAAGAGATGCATGGGCACGACAAAGAGATGCATGCCGTGCGTTTTTAGTTTGGGGTAGGGCAATTTTTTTCATATATGCGTCTTCCTGAGTCCACATGTGATACTTAATGGTAAAATTTGGTAGATTTTTGTATTTATTTGCTATATTTAACTAATTAATTGCATTTCAAGCAATTTTTTGAGAAAAGTCAAATTTGAACTAAAAGTGGTTCAAATAATTGAACAAAATGAGTGAAAATGATATTAATGTTATTTAGCCCAATTTCAGAACTTTTCCATGAAATCAAAAAAAATTTCAAACAACTTGGCCAAGAAAAACGACCATGATCATGTGTCCAAATGATTTAAAAATTCTAAAAAATGCAAATGTTGTTTGAAAATTATGAGATTGGTCTATATATCATGATATCATGTGTGAAGGCTGTGGTAAAACATTAAATGAGTTTTGAATATTTTGTGATGTACGATGCTTACAAATTGAAACATCTCCGATGAAGTTTCATAGAATTAAGAAGTATATGGTTAGGTTTAGATTAAAAGTGCTGATCAAATTTGAATTTGAATTCAATTTTTTTCTATAGGTAATAGACGACACAAGTTGTACTATGTAAAATTTTGGTGTATTTTTGAAGCTATTTGATAATTTTGATGTTTTTCTATGTAAAATTTGGATTTTATTAAAAAATCCTTTGTCCTGCGTTTTTAGTTTGGTGCACAATAAAGTTTTTTTCATATATATATATGTCCTCTAAGTCCCAAATCCAATCACCTCTCAACACAAATTCCCCTCACTTTGAAATTTTTTCTACTCCATACATAAAACATGTGATACTTCATGGTTAAATTTAGTAGATTTTTGTATTCATTTGCTATATTTAATTAATTAATAGCATTTGAAGCAATTTTTTGAAAAAAGTCAAATTTGAACTACAAGTGACGGTCAAATTCGAGTTTAACTTTGAAAATTTTTCTACTATTCACATACAACATATTGTACTCCATGTCAAAATTTAGTGGGTTTTTGTATTTGTTTGCTGTACTTACTAATTGAATGCATTTGAAGAGATTTGTAAAAAAATTGCCGTGGGCCCAAACTTAAGCGCACGACAAAGCTTGTCATTTGGGCCAACCGGCCCATCAGCCCATACAGCCCGCCGCCCCTCCCGAAAACTAACCCTAAGTATAAAAGCACCCCTACTCCCCACCCGTCGTCCCCCTCCCTCCTCCCTCTGTCGCCTCCCACAGCGCGCCACCTCCCCCTCCTCTCCCCACAGCAGTGCCGCGCCACACCTCCTCCCCGCAGTCGCGCCCACTCCACTCCTACACAGCGCTGCCTCCAGCATCCTCCGCAGCGGATGGCGAGCGTGGACCCCTCCCTCTCGTCTCCCGGCGCAACGCAGCCATCTCCCTCTCCTCCTCCTGATCCCGCGGCGAGCTTCTCGTGGCCGGCGAGCAGCGGACGCAAGTTGCGTAGTGGCCTCCTCCTCGTCGTCCCCGCCGGCAAGGCCAGCTGCTCGTCGTCAGCGCTCGCGGCCTCCTCTAGATCTGGCGCAGTGGCTAGCTCCTCCTCGTCGGTGCAGGCACAACCGCCTCATTGTCGGTGTCGGCAGCCTCCTACTCATCGTATCAGCCGGCCCCACCTCCTACTCATCGTATCTGACGGTGTGGCCACCTCCTCCAGATTCGGCGCAGCGGCTTCCTCCTCGTCATTCCCGCCGGTGCCACCGCCTCCTCCAGATTCGGCGCAGCGGCTGCCTCCTCCTCGTCGCCCCCCCTCCCATCCTTTCCTGGTGGGAGATCTCACCGGGCGACGGCCGCGGCGACGAGCTCTTCCTCCGACACTCGACGTCAACGGTGAAGGAGCACGGCAGTGGAGGAGCGGAAGAGGAGCACGCCAGTGGAGGAGCGGAAGAGGAGCACGGCAGCGGAACCGGCCTCCACGCTGGCGGCGGCCTCTCCTCCTTCCCTGGCGGGTGGACGAACATTGGGACGACGACGGTGGTGGCTGCGGTGACGCCGATGTGGTGGGGCCAGCGTGCTCTGGCCTGGCTCGACTTTTTTTAATTTTTCTGAAAAATAATGTTTGTTGTGTGCCAGCCTGGTGGCTCACAGCAAAGCGTTGTTCCCACGCCGTTAGTCGCTCGCCGTCAGAGTTGCCTACTGCTTTTTTCGCCGTGCGCCAACTCCAACGCACGTCCAACTTGTTCGCCGTGCACCCGATAAACGGCATACCACAAAGGCCTGATTGCTGTGCAATTCGTTGCCGAGCGGTTTTTACTGTGCGCCGAGGGAAAAAAATGCACGACAATGTCATTACCGTGCGTTTTTCGCCTTTTGCTTGGTGTGCAGTTGTCTAGGAGAACGTCGTGGTTGCCTCAAAATTGTCTCCCTCGAAATGTAGGTACTGACGTACTGTTATGAGACTTCCATAGTCAGTACACAACTAAGAGCAAGTGCATTGAGTAAACACCGTGGCCTGAACATACATGCATACAAATGCTGCTGCCGTACGTGTGATACTGCCAACCACAAAGGTTTGGTATCACGAATGTCAAAAAAAAAAAAAAAGGTTTGGTATCACGAGCACAACTGAAACAACCCTGGGGATTATGGCCTCATGTTTGTCCAGTTTTCGTGCGCATATCTGAAAGAACCTGTGATATGGCTTCATGTTTGTCCAGTTTTTGTGCGCAGCGGACCAAAGAAATAAATCGCTGTACAAGTCCTGATCAGTACGTAGTTGGCCACTTGGCCGTCGCAGAATGGCCAATTGGAAAAGGGCATGGACCAACAGAGATAGTATACGCGACTAAGGCTGCCAATAGTTTGAGAACCACCATAAAACCAAACCAAACCAAACATAAAAGGAAATTAATTTGAAACCACATCATCCAACCCATTTCTCTTATGTATCCAAACCAAACTAACTAAGTGGTGTAGAAGACCACAAACCAAACTAAACTTATATCTCAAAAAACCGGTTCTATGTCACATAAAATCCATTTTCCATATATATCATATGTTTAGCTTTAAGATGGGCCCACGTGTGGATCTAGCTGTACCAATTTGCACAAAATAACGGACTGTCATTCTAAGACATTTCCAACAAATTTCAGACAAATTCGTTGAAATTTTAAGGTGTGAACGCGAGCTTTTAGTTTTAGGGTCCAGCTCTCGACGTGGGGCCCACGTTTGGATCTAGGTATGATAATTTGCATAAAGTAGCGGATTGCTATTTTAAGACATTTTCAACAAATTTCAGTCAAATTTGTTGAAATTTTAAGGTGTGAACGCGAGCTTTTAGTTTCAGGGTCCGACTCTCGATGTGGGTCCCACGTGTGGATCTAGGTATGATAATTTGCACAAAGTAGTGGACTGTTACTCTAAGACATTTCCAACAAATTTCAGTCAAATTCGTTGAAATTTTAAAGTGTGAACGCGAGCTTTTAGTTTTAGGGTCCGACTCTCGATGTGGGGCCCACATGTGGATCTAGCTATGATAATTTGCACAAAGTAGTAGACTCTCACTCTAAATCATTTTCAACAAATTTCAGTCAAATTCGTTGAAATTTTAAAGTGTGAACGCGAACTTTTAGTTTTAGGGTCCGACTCTCAACGTGGGGCCCACGTGTGGATCTAGGTATGATAATTTGCACAAAGTAGCGGACTGTCACTCGATAACATCTCCAACAAATTATATTCAAATTCACTGAAATTTTAAGATGTGAACGCGAGTTTTAGTTTTAGAGTTCAACTTTTGATCTAGGTGACACATACAACCAATTCAAACTATTTCAAACCGATCCAAACTACTAATATTGCTAAACCGAACCAAACCCAACCATTATGTATGTCACCACATTATTCACCAAACCAACCAACACCAATAAGGAAAACCAAACCATTAAAACCGGTTTAAAACCAAACCATTCCCAGACTTATACGCGACGTCGTAACGGGAAATAGTACCGGGTTTTGTAACAGGAAACAGTCTCGGGTTTTGCAGCCCTTACGACTTTCCTTGCTCTACACCAAAGATGAGGGGTTGCTAGGCTATTTATGGTCCTGATTAGGGATGGATTCGGATGTCTGGAAATCTGAATTATCCGTATTCGTATCTGCTTAAAACGTTAATATGGATATCCGTATTCGTATTCGATTTTAATATGGATGTGAGATGGATGTATTTGAATCTGATTTTCCATATTATCCGTATTCGACATTATCCGAATTATCCGATAAAAATCCGACATTATTCGTATCTGCAAAAAATAAAGTACTCATAGAAACCAACTAAAATTTATTTATATTACTAAATACTAATTACAAAAGATGTTAATTTTAATATTGCTAGTAAAATAATTATTTACACCATTTTAACTATTAAAAATTATATATATGACAACTAACTAATTATGCTAACCTAATATTACTAAATTATATAATGATATTTTTAATTAATTAGTAATTTTAAATACATTATATTATTTAGCAAATAAATAAATTATATTTAAATGTATTTATGTACTTATTTTTACTAATAAAAGATATTTATATATTTACAAAATTACTTATTTTATATTTATTGTGATATATTAATTAATTAATTAATTTAATTAATTAATATGTTATTTGTAATAAGATATCTATTATGTATAATGATCATAATTTACTCTCTACTTGTAACATGATTTGATCAATTATAAAACCATCAACAAATGAAATTGATACTCATTATGACTCTGCTATAAATCGAGTAAGTATTCGAATGCGAATCCGAATTTGAAATATCCGTTTTGTATTCGTATTCGATAATATTCGTATTCGTATCTGAATTCGAAATAAAATGTGGTAAATAGTGACATCCGAATTCGTATCTGTGCGTATCCGATCCGAATCCATCCCTAGTCCTGATCGTTTGTTTGGTCGGGTTGGGTTTTCTCGGGTTATCAGATCAAAAATTTTGGCTGGCGCCCAACCAATCACATGATTGGGTTGCGTTGGGTTCCGATCTTTGTATGTAACTGAGGACCGGAGCGTCCGAGGACCGGTGGATGATTGCTCCCTAGTGTGATTAGTGATTGACAACGTGGGGTGGACTGACTCTTAGCTGAGTATATTGCAGGTGCAGGTTGCGGCTTGATTTGCGTTGGTGCAGGTGAAGAGTGGGCGCGAAAGGTCTTAGCCTTGTGGGGCCTCCGAGGAGTGGAGAGACAAGTAGGCTCGGCTCGATGGACCCGGTGGCCGAATGGGATCAAGTGCGGGCCGCATGGTGGCAAGAAAATCAAGACGAAGTCGTGGATAGGAGCCGGTGCAGGGTAGCGGCTCACGACCTAAGTCTGCACGTGGGGTTTGCGGCGATTCACCACAAAACCGTCGGGTTACTTGGTTGAGCCACAAAACCAAGACCGGAGGCTCGGCGGACGGAGACAGGATCCAGGCGCGCCGAGAAGCTTCGATGCCAGGGGACACGCGGCGGGATCGCAGGGCTTGCATCAGGAGGACGTGGACTGCGGCTAGGGCTAGACGCCGAGCCAGCTCGGCTTGGCTCGGCTCGGCTTGGTCTGGCTCGTTAAGGTAACAAACTAGCTCAGCTCGGCTTGTCAACAAAACGGGTAAAAATTTTGGCTCGGCTTGTCTTGTTAGTAGCTCGAGCTAGCTCGTTAGGCTTGCGAGCTGTATGTAAATTTGAAATTAACATCTGAGCATATGTAAAATTTCTAAAAATAATAATTATAAAGTTGTAAATGATAAAATTAGTCACACATGGAGCACTTAGGAAAGTTTAGCATAGCTTCAATGGCTCGGCTCAACTTTGATAGCTCAGTTTTCTATGTTGAAATTAGAACTTTCTAGCTCGTTAGGCTCGCGAGTAGCTTGCGAGCTGGCTCGAGCCAGCTTGTTAACAAAACAAGCAAAAATAGTTGCTTGGCTCGTTAAAAACTTGATCGAGTCGAGCCGAGTCGAGCCAAGCTATGAACGAGTCGAGCCAGCTCACGAGTTTCTAGCTCACGGTCCAGCCTTAACTGCGGCAAAGGCGTGGCCGCCTGATGAAGAATGTTCACTACTTGACCATCTTGCACCGGAGGAGTGTGTATCTCATTTTAGGTTTTAGGGTAGCTTGGTGATTTGCCCAACCCGGAGAGACTTCATATATATAGCTCTAGGGTTAGAGGGCAATACATCCATCCGGACTGCTTCCTAATTTCCCTGCTCCATAGGCTAGATTTTCTTCATGGTTTTGTAGAGAAGCTGACCTCTGATTGTATGGAAGCATTTATGGTTGCATCGATTTCCATCTCTTGGCTCGAGCATTTTTTTTGTCTTTTTTGAGTCTTGTTGTGGGATTTTGTTTGTGGGGATCATGGATAGATGTCTTGTGCATCTTTGTGCTTGACCTTGACCCCTCAAACACTGGATTTGGCCTCCGATCTGAGGATTTCGGTTGGAACCCTAGCCTTGTGCTTGAGCTCGGTTGTGATTCGATTCCCGGTGATTTAGTTGGTTAGAGGTTCAATAATTTCATTTCTAATAGCAGCCAAGATCTTGGGAAAACCTAAGTTAATGATCAATCAGATATAGTTTTTGGGTATTGCATCTCCTAGAGACGCTTCTCCTTTCCCCAAAATTTGTCTCAATCCATGCAGTCATTTGGGAGATCTATGGATGGATAGGAGGAGTTGACTTCGCGAGCTAGGTGTTTCTAGTTCTGGTTATGCAGGACGTACCGTCCGTGTGGTCCTCATAGACCATCCGTGCGCCTCCTGTTCGTCACGTGTTCGTCCAGTTCTTGCGAGCTCGCGTGTCAATCTGTTGGATAGCTAGGCTTTTGTTGCAGCAAGTTTGACGGACCGTCCGCACGTGAGTCATGGACCGTCCTCCATCATCGGACCGTTCATGGAGCCCAAACGGACCATCCGTATTTTTCGTGAACCTTCTGGTGGTTGTCTGTTAATACTGACCATCCGTCCGAGGGGGTCGGACCGTCCGTCTGGCCCCAACGGACCGTCTGTGACTTCAGGTCCGACCATCCGTCCTAGGCAGGCAGATTTGCCTAAGTGCTTTGCTTCTTGAGTTTTGCTTCCGCTTTGCAACTTGTTTGGACTTGTTCCTAAGGTTGGCAAGTCCGCTGTGACTACGTGACCCTGGCAAGTTTGTGTGGGAATCCTTGGTTGTGATTTTGGGGCGAGTTCATCTCTTCGGAGACGAATTTTTATCAGCTCCCATTCACTCCCCCTCTCTGGTCGCCTAATCGGTCCTTCATTAATTTTTGAGTTGGGTTGGATTTTTAGGTTTTGAGTCAAAAACTTGGCCCGCCCGATCCATCACATGGTCAGGTTGGGTTAAGTCATGTTTTTTAGGTGAGTCGGGTCAGTCAGTCCATGATCAGATCAGGGGGACACAAGGCAAGTTAGTCCATGATCAGATCAGGGGGACACAAGGCAAGACGTCGCTTGTGGGGGTCTGTGTGGCAAAACGAATGGTGCAGGTGTCTATTGTACCATCAAATTTGTTGGAAATTGTAAGAGCATCTCTAAGAGTTTGCCAAATTTTACTTGGCAAATTTTATGTTTTGCCAACTTCTAAAAAGTAATGCCAAGTAAAAAAAGAGCTCATCATCTCCAACAGTTTGACATAAGTCACTTGCTAAACTCAGATCTAACATACATCATGAACCCTCAGAGAAACAAAATTATGTTTGTGCCCTTCCACCTCTTGAAAATTTGCATCAGTAACCCTTTTGTATCCTTTATATATCTTTTCCACCCTCCTACCTGTCTCCAACCATGGGAGCAACGCCGATGCCAAGTCGAGTACGCGCGCGTATATTTACGCGCTGGAAGCTAGTTTTTTTCAAGTTGCCAAAAATTGTCAAGTCGTTTGCCAAACTATTGGAGGAGTGTTTTTAGCGTTTTTGCTAAAAAAACAAATATGCCAACCTGATTTGGCAAACTATTGCACATGCTTTAACTCTCATATTTTCACTACATCGGAAAAATACCAATTTAAGCATCACTAATTGACAAAGCAAACACTTTCTCAACCCAAATTAAAGGGATGCAACAAAATAATAAATAGAATTTTACACTATATATTAGTTTTAGGAAAAGCTATATCTCATCCATGTGATTTTGAGCCTGCTCACCTTTTTTTTTCTTCCCCATTTTCACCTTATTCTCCAATTCCAGTGAGGTTAGAGTTCGTGGGTAAAGGTTTCAGGGTTATGGGTTTAGGGTTTCCGGGGGGGTGGGGTACTGTTCACCGGTGGTTCCGGAGGAAGGGCCGACTGTGGCTGGCCGGCCCGACGGAGGAGGCCAGTGGGGGCCAAAAGTCCTTCCAATCCCCTCAAGTCAAGAAGATGAGCAATTATGAGAATAATGAGATGAACTTAACCATCAAGAGTTGCCTCCTCTACATCAAGTCCAACAGCAAGAACAATTGCTAAAGCAACGCCTACATCATCAAGAAGAAGACCAATGACAAGGTGGTTACACACAAGGTTGGGAAGATGGAGTGGGTTAGAACCGACCCATTTGGGTGCCTAACGAAGTATCACCAACATGAAAGGGTATCAAATGGTTTGGGTTCCAAAGAACACTTTAAGCTTGTGATGGCAATAGGGATTTGGAGGCTTGGCTCAGCAGAAGATGAAAAAAGATTCAAGTCAAGATGCCAATCTCGCAAAATTGAACATATATATGTTGCCCAAGTCCACCATTCAAAAGTAATGGTAGCTAGGACCCAACTCAAGCATCATTGTAGATTCATTGCCTTGTCTAGGATTTCATGTTCTCATATGGTATTTAATGCAATGCCTAGTTATTTGTATATGATACATTGCTTATATATCTCGCTCTAACCCATGAGAAACCTTCATGGTTTATTTCATAGGTGTGTCTGAAAGCTATACTTATTTCTATCATGATACATGTTTTTCACATGATATCTTTTGTATTGTCAGCACAAGTTATAGTGTTAGCTTCCCTTTTGTTATCATAAACAATGTGCGTACCTTGGCTTGCTGATTCAAATACTTGTACACATTTATGGGGAGCTGATTCTATGGCTTGTGATTTTTAGACTAACATTGTTTCAAGTGTATCTTGTGTAGTCTACTAGCAGATATGTCCGTGTGTTGCTACGGATATATACAATATTATTTATTCCTTTTTCTCATGTAAATAATATAGTACAATTGTATACATAATTAGTGTTTTTTCTATCTTCGATTGCACTTTTGTGGAGTTATTTTTCAGGATGTTGCAAAATGTGCTTAGCCTTAGGGAGACTAAACATAGGCTAAATATAATTAAGCATTTGTTTTATTTTCTTATTGTGTGCAAAGTTTCCCATCTTCGATTTCACTTTTGTGCAATAATTTTTTTAGTATGTTTCAAAATGCGCTAGGCCGTAGGGAGACTAAACATAGGCTAAATATAATTAAGAATTTGTTTTATTTTCTTATTGTGTGTGCAAAATTTCCCATCTTCGATTTCACTTTTGTGGAATAAATTTTTCAGTATGTTTCAAAATGCGCTAGGCCCTAGGGAGACTAAACGTAGGTTAAACATGATCAATCATTTGTGATGTTTTTTTATTGTGTGCAAGATTAGGCTATGCAAGATTAGAATGTGTGTTGTTCTAAAAAAAAGATTAGAATGTGTGCCCCCTCGATTATAAATGGCATAATTGTATATAAATAAATTTTAAACGTGATCAGGGATAATCACGTTTAACCTATGCAAGATTAGAATGTGTGCTCCCTCGATTATATGGCATAATTGTGTTACTTTTTTAGAGCTATATATAAAATAATTAAGTAAAAATTCTATAAGGCATTTTATCTTGCAATCATATATAACCAGTTCCAAAAACATGTAACACATGGTTTAATAAAGGTAAAAGGAAAATAAAAGGAAGGCTTCTTTCAAAAAGAAAAAAAAGAAGGAACTAGAGAGCCCATCCGCTGCATGTTTCTTGGCCCACTCAGCCCACCACCTGCTCTTCCCATGTGTGTTCCCACGGTCCCACCAGGTTCCCACCAGGCCAGCTACCGTCGCTGCCGCTTGGTTTTCCCTCGACCCGGAATAAAGGCAGTTTTCTAGGCCGGTTCAGGCGTGGTTTTCACGTAAACTTACGGTTCAAGCGGTTGGAGTCCGGTTTTGCTCCGAATTTTTTTGCCGAAGTCCGATTGGTGGTGTAGGAAGTGACGGACGAAAAAACTGGCAGAAGCGTTCCTTGCTTTAATATTAGGTAGAGATAGAGATTGGCGGTATGTTCTTGATCCGGTGCATACTTCTAAGAGACTGGTATTTCACTCTCAATGTCTAACAACTCTATAGGAGTGATTATAGCATCCATGATTATTAAGTCATGTCCTTGTGAGCTTTCATCTTATACATAAGTTCAAAAGCAATGAACTCATACATTCCTTATCCTTGTGGTACCACATGTGCTTTTCTTCTTAGCCTCTTTCTAGTGGTGTCATCTCTAAGTGATATCATTTTTAAGTGGCTCATCTCAAATGGTGCCATCAAGGAAAGAGAATCCCCCACGAAGGTATGCAAAGCTTAATCTTCCAAATGGTATTTTTTCTCGAATACGCGCGCAGCGTATCATTGTATTAAGAGGACAGGAATTTGGTATAGTTTCGGTAACAACCCAAATGGAACGGACTCCAGATGAACGCAAGCCGACAAGCCAGCTGAACACAACCCGAACTAGGATTTCTAGTAAGAACTACTCACATCCAAGACGACCTAAATAACTCGCTCTACACGGAGCTCTCAGCCAACGCTCAATCCCAAGAAGGGAGAGGTCTTACTCTTGTTCCTCAACATCGGGAAGATATCTGTCAGTGCGTCCACGTTACTTGGCGAAGGCCCTTCGGCGAAGAATTGCTCGACTGCCGCACGCGAAGCCGTTGACATAGGCAGTGATGCGACTGCCTCGCCGAGGCGACGCATTCGAACCACCTCTCCTCGTTTTGCCACCTTGATGGCAGAAAGAGGGTCCACAGCTTGGCGATGGCTTCGCCTGAGACCGGATGCCTCAAGTGAAGGCAGTTGAGGAGGCGCGTCGACAAGGACGGGATCAACACGACGACGACGAGGCGGCTTGTCCAAGAGAGGGGCCGGAATGGCGCTCGTGACTGCGGTGACGAAGGCTGCCAGCTTTTCTTCTGCTAGATCATGGCGGTCCGAGGCATCGGTGGCGGCAGTGGGACCCCGCAGTGGAGTAGACGGCCGAGGCGGAGTGAAGCCTGGGGGGTGTCGTCGTTGGCCAACAGTGGGGCAAGCTGTAGCCCGCCGTCCACCGCGCAGGGTCCAGGTGGCAGGTGATCGTCCGTCGCGGCGACAGAGTCAACCGCCGGGATCACTGCGATCTGACGCGCGTGGGGCGGCGGCGCAGTGGCCCCGTCCGTCGGCCCAACACCGATGAGGACCTCCCGCAGTGGCACCTCCACAGGAGGCACCTCCACCTACTGTCATATCTTTTGATCTTTCGAGCTACCTCCTCCTACTGTCATGTTGTGTGCACACATAGAGAGAGCTTAGTTTATTAGTTTAATTAGATCATGTTAACTTTCATGATTTGTGGATCGAAGTTAGCATGTACTTGATCCGGTAGATCATGCATGTGCCTAGCTGAGACTCGAGTGGTCAATTGTTTTTTCCATATTCGTACAGTCCACAACTCTCCACAATTGTCACGTGGTTGAGCCCATTAGGACATGTACCTGAGACTTGAGTGGATAGCTTTTATCCACATCCTTGAAGGCGATCTTGCAACAGCCTATCGCTGTACGAAATGCTGATAGGGAGACAAGCCCAACAAAGATAAGACAGAAAAATGTGACAACATGGAGAATAAATTACATATACTCAGCGAGTCTCAAAAATTTATGTTTTGCTGCCTTGGTAACGCCATGACCATTTCGTCTCTCAATATAAAGCAGGCTGGATTCCCGGAAACTTGGTCCCTCGCCGTAGCGTCCACAAACAGGAGAGAACTGCTTTGCATAGAAGAGCGAATAAGAAAGAATAATGGCCGCCTACCACCCTAATCGCCCTATGCTCTGCACTGTTCGTAATGCACCATTCTTGTTCTCGGCCTCCAGCTCAGGAGAGATCTTCCACAATGTCAGCATGTCTAAGGTAGGGCGCATACGATGCGTGAAGGCTGGTTTAGATTGCGGCACAAAGCTTTGTGCCTGGACCAATGTTCAGCGAGAACATTGGGAAGGTGATTTGGCCGTGGACGGAAACCTCCCTACTTGGCTGGTACATATATATATACTCCCTCCATTACAAAACAATGAGTCGTTTTGTTTATCCATAGTCAAATTAAACAAGTTCATGTTTAAATAGGGTACATTGATAAGTATAGTATCAAATCGTAACTTCATCAAGACATGTATTATGGCAGATTCAACAAAACTATTTTGATGTTGTAGATGTCACCATATTTTTTTTATAAACTATGTCAAGGTAAATAGAAATCTGGCTTAGCACAAAACTTCAACAACCTGCATTTTACCTTTGTACTACGTAAACAACTGTTTTGATGAAAAAACATACTACCTCCATTCTGAAACGTCAAATAATACGGAACGTAGGGAGTACTATGATGATCACATGTGACTTATTAGCTGCCCTTCTGCAGAATGGAACGTACCTAAGGAACGGGCCAGGCCTATGGGACGTCGGCGAGCACTCCTTCCACCACATTTTCGACGGGTACGCCACACTGGTACGCATCTCCTTCCATCAAGGACGTGCTACCGGCGCACATCGCCTTATCGAGTCGGAGGCGTACAAGGCTGCCCGGACGCACGGCCGGCCTCTCCACCGCGAGTTCTCCAGCCTATGCCCACACAAGCCCGGGAGCCTGCTCGATCGCCTACGCAATGTCATCGCGCTCGGCAGCGGCACCGCCCTTTCTGACAACGCCAACATCTCCGTGTTTCCCCTCGGCGACGGACGGGTGATCTGCCTTACCGAAACCACCAAGGGCTCCGTTCTGATAGACCCGGAGACTCTCGAGACCATCGGGAAGTTCCATTTCACCGATAGGTTATGGGCGTTGTTGCAGTCCACGCACCCGGTCGTGACATCGACCGAGTTTCTGACGCTGCTCCCGGACCTCTTCCGGCGTAGCCACCGTGTAGTCCGGATGGCTGCCGGGAGCAACGAG
This sequence comes from Cenchrus fungigraminus, assembly GCA_036936925.1. Classification (NCBI taxonomy): domain Eukaryota; kingdom Viridiplantae; phylum Streptophyta; class Magnoliopsida; order Poales; family Poaceae; genus Cenchrus; species Cenchrus fungigraminus. Next base: position 94,605,746 of record CM072774.1, on the reverse strand, counting down.
AGGAAAGTGCTAGGGAGAGTTCGTTGCCGAGGAGGGTTGGCACCGGGGTGGGTGCACTCTTTCGCTGTAACTGAGAACTACATTATCGTACCGGAGATGCCGCTCCGGTACTCGGTCACCGGCGTGCTGAAGTCGGAGCTCACGCCGTGGTTCATCTTCGACTGGGTACCGGAGTCCGGGAGCTACTTGCACGTCGTGTGCAGGTTCACCGGAAAGACTGTAAGTGTCAACATCTTTTATATTTCATAATTATTAGAAAATAACATATTTCATTAACACCTAATTATTCGAGAATTTTGAGAAACAACTTTTGATTCCAATCCCGTATCTGTTTGCAGGTGGCGAGCGTGGAGGTTCCTCCATTCATGGCACTACACTTCATCAACGCATATGAGCAGAAAGACAATGACGGCCGGACAGATGTGATCATCGCTGACTGCTGCGAGTACTATGCTGATCCTGCTATCATAGAGGCACTTGCACTCCATAGGCTAAGATCGCGGGAAATTAACAAGGATGCATTCCCGACGCCAGGTAGGTACATAGAAGCATGCAGCTTGAGATCAATTCCACTCGCTACAAGTATCTCTTTAATTTTCAGGAAAAAAAGACCCAGTGGCACGATGAGCTCCGCATCTTTTATTAAAAAGAAATAACCTTCTCCGTGTCTAGAAAAACCCCCAAACCCCGACTACGCCGATGTGAGAATTTTCTCTAAAAAAAATGAGTCTCGTAAATCCGCTTCGAAGAGGAATCGTATCCGAATCTACTGGTGTGACCACCGACACATACTACTCAGCCCCTCAAACCAACTGGAGTAGCATAGTCGCACCAGTAGACCTAGGCTCAATTCCTCGTGAAAGCGGATTTAAAGGGCCGGTTTTGAAAAAATACCCTCGCCGATGTGGTCGAGGTTCGAGAATTTTTCTAGGCTCGAATAAGGTTAGCTCTTCTTAACGAAAAAAATGTGAGCCTCTTCATTCCACTGGGCCTAGCTTTTTTTAAAAAATCAAATAATTTTCTTATGCACTGTATGCACCGATAGGGTGGCCCGATTCAGGATACCATTGGATGGAAGTCCCAGGGGCGAGCTGGAGACAGTGGTGGACCCTGACGTGCATGGTCGGGGAGTGGAATTGTGCTCCATCAACTCAGCCTACTCGGGCAACGAGTACCGTTACGTTTATGCCTGTGGCGCCCAACGGCCTTGCAACTTCTTCAACTCGCTCACTAAGATTGACCTTGTCGAAAAAGGTGCCAAGATCTGGTATGAGGCAGGTTCTGTGCCGTCAGAGCCCTTCTTTGTGGCCAGGCCGGGAGGTGCTAATGAGGACGACGGTGAGTTTAAAAGTGTTAAACATATGTTTATGGTGTTTTCTGATCCATTTTGGCTAACACAAATCTCTTGCATGATGCATTATCATAGAAGCCTAAGAACTGGTATTGTAATAATCTGTGTAGGTGTTGTTATATCTATTGTAAGCACCGTACAAGGTGAAGGCTATGCGTTGGTACTGAATGCAGCGAGTTTTAAGGAGGTTGCGCGTGTGAGGTTTCCTTATGGACTTCCCTACGGCTTCCACGGCTGTTGGATTCCCAAGAAGGATTGAGAGCATCGTATCGCCTGTCAGTTTAATTGGAATTGAAGCACAAGATAGCAGTTAGCTCTAGTCCACAAATTTGTTCCTGTACAAATGTACTTTGTTGGCACAATTTCTCTTGGTCATCACATTGTGGTATAGTCACTATTACAGAGGACATCGCTGTTATCCCAGAACCACCAGTTTCTAATGAACCAGCCGTGAGTTTTCAGCGTCGGGTTTTCACATGATCTAAAGGTGGAATGGATTAGAATCGGCAGTGATAATTTACATCACCACTTGTTTGATGTTTCCTTTGGACCGAAATTTTTACAAACTCCTATTTCAATGGAGCTCGGATCCAGCACCTCATCACACACACACACCCTCCCATCACAATCTCCCACAATATCCTTTTCTCACCATGTCACTGCAAGTCCATATCCCCAGATCCTCTCCTCACTCTCCCCTATCCACATATCCCATCGGCAGCCCTCTCCTCCCCCCTCTGCTCAACCCTCACCTCGTACATGTGGAGAGGAGTGGGGTGGGGCGTGATGCCGTCCAGCAGGGCAAGGAAAAGCAGCGGCAACATGGGCTGTGGTGATCGCAGACACGGTAGGAACATTAGGTGCAAGCACATGTTGCGGGAAATGACAACATGGGTGGCAATGGGCGACAATGGGTGTGGATCTTGATCTAGCTCTACTTCTCTCTCTCTCTCTCTCTCTACCTTCCTCCCGCCAAACTTGACACCAAATAGTAATAGGTTCACTTTAGAAAGGCTACTTTAATTTTCCATTCAAAAAGTTGTCTCTCTTATAATGGGGTAGGGCTCCACCTTTGACAGTAGGAGGCGACTTACTTTAGATTCTGAAAATACCCTTAATCAACCATTACATTCATTGAATATGTGGTGCATAGAAGTCATTGCGTACACATGTTCAAATCAAACTGCTCCACGTACACCGCCTGCCGTGTACCCTCACGTATTCATCCACAACATTCCTGCAACTAGAGCATCTGAAATCTTGAGGCTTGCGGTGACCTGCTTTTTGGACTCCCAAGGTAACTTCCTTGCTCTGCCTTGAGGAGATGACATTCATGACAAGCCTTGGAACCTTTCCTGACCCTTCAGATCTTGTGAATTCAGTCAAGGGAGCCAAACGAGTGGTTGGTGTTAGATACAAATTAGCTCTGAGGGTTAGCATGCAAGAAACCTTTCAAATTTGTAGATGATTATAACCTTCGAAACTTCTTCCTTTGCCTGCAGAATGAGGGAGGGTATTACCTGCTTCTGTGTTTTTGTATCTAGCTTCCAATATGTGATGCAGGTTCCCCTTGCTTGCAATCGATGTTCCTGGGGACTCCATCATTTTGGTGAACCCAGCCCCCCCCGGATACAAGGATCGACTTTCATTGGACAAAACCGTGAAGCTTGAGATCGCTTTCCAAAAATATCACCCTCAAATTGTCAGTGCAGACAAGAGCTTTGGGTAAGTTTAGATTTACGTGGCGAGCTCTGATTTCATGCCACTTCGGTTTCGGATGCTGTTCGAGGCATCCCCTCGCGCCCGTCAAGGCCCCAACAATAAAAGGCGAGGGGGAGGGTTCCTCAAGGATACCCTCGTATTTCGCTAACAAACCCTTATTTAATTTCTTCTAGCGCCCTTGCTTTAATATTCGTGTGTCCTGTTTTGCTGTTTTGCGTGATTTGTTCCTTGCAAGGTAATTTTCCTATTTCTTGTTTGTTCTTTGTCTTAGTTATATACATTTATCCCTTCCAATTATACGTTTACAATTACTCCCTCCACGTCCCTAAAGGAAGTCGTTTTGGACAGGATTTCAGGTACCAAGGAGTGATTAAATAGGGTGTATGTTTCCTTCTCTGCCCATATTAAATAGGGTCCAGAGTCAATCAAACTAGCAAGCTCTCTCCGATCCACTGGTTAGTGTTGTGGGTTCAGGAGCCCGAGCTATTAAGTTCGATCCCTCACAGTCGCATAGCTCATTTGTTGTGAAATTTTTGCATGCGCCATGCACGACCGTGTTTTTTTACCCTGGCGCATTTTTATCCCCGTTGGCTGCGCTACACGCTCGATTTTTGGCATGCGGATGTTTAGGCGCCAATTTTTTCATGTGCTTTTTCGCTGGCGCGGTGATTTTGCTTAGGTTGCTGCCTTTTTTCCCGTGGCCTTTGGGCTTCTGGCCATCTATTTAATCTCTGCACACCCGCCGAATACCTACTGCACTCATGCCAGGCAAAATACTCCCTCCGGTATGAACTCAAACGTACTAGCACCACAAAAAAATATGCTTGGGATTGATCTAAACTTGGAGCCGTCATTAGAAGATCCTAACGGCAATTCATCTTCATTTGCTATCTCTTCCTCTACTATACGCATGCATCCTTTTCTTTATTCCAAATATGACGCATGTGCACATATCCTTCGAGTGCTAGATGACAGTGTGTGTTTGTCAATGTGGTTACAGGTGCATTTGATTTGAACTTGCCTGCACAACATGACTGTGGGATTGATTTGAACTTGGATTTGGCTCCTTCACGTAAGAGAGGTGCCCAACCAGAAGATGAAATTGGTAAGTGTGTACCCTACTCCTTGTTCTTGGCGTGCAGTCGTGTTCTTGACAAAGCTTATTTTTGTTCCATGACAATGTCAATGCTTTTTCTAGCAGTGTTGTGGCACTTGTGTTTTTGACTGTTACTGCTAGACCAAGGTTTAGAAAGGGAGTTTGCATTTTTGATGGGAAGATTGGGTGCTTTCCTTTGGTTACATATAAACATGCTAAGAGAAACAGTGTTATGTGGCGAGCTGGGACAATGGAAGTGAAGCCCATCACTTCCTTTACTAAGGATGTCATTAGAACCTTCATGCTAGAGAAAGTGTTGCCGGCTATTCGAGCTAAGTGGCCACATGAGGATGCAAACAAACCCATCTACATCCAGCAAGACAATGCTCCACTCCATCTACATCTTGATGATCCACAAATTTGTGAAGCTGCTAAACAAGACGGTTTTGACATTAGGCTTACTCCACCTAGTTCACCTGATTTCAATATACTAGAGTTAAGCTTGGTCCGTGCCATTCAACACAAGAAGATCGCAGTGCAAGATCTTGTTCCTATTGTCCAAGAGGTACACTCAATGTGCTGGTAGAAATTTTTTATTTGTGTTATTTGAACTTAATTCTTGGAGCTAACTTTGTTTTCATCATAAACAGGCCTTCCATGAGTCTACAAAGACAAGGGTGATGCGCTTTGCAAATATCTTAGCGCCAGTAGCGGCGAAGCTCGCTGCACAGAAAATTTAGATGACATAGATTAGTTTTCGAACAAGTAGAATTGGAGTAGACTAATAGCGCTAGTAGCATGCTGGAATTATGTAATCTACATCAAGCTTTACTGAAAAATTGTGGAACTGCATGGAACATTGTTATCTTGCTACTACTGTGTTTTGCGAAGGAACATTTACCTTCTGCCTTTTGTTTCTTTCCTTCCGTTCATTTTTCCTCTTGTGAATCCGACACCTTTAATTTCTGTGTCACCGGCCATGGAGTCAGCCACAGCCCACAGAGAAGGCTTGGTTTCTCGCTTGGGCGCTGCCTCTTGGCCATGGTGTCGACACACTCGAGCTCAACGGCGTCGATCACCTTGTTTATTCTCCTCCATGATGCCGTCACACACTCGTCCATGGTGTCGGCGCACTCGAACTCGGCGATGTCACCCTGCTCCTCCTCCACGATGCCGTCGAGCACTGCTGCTTCTTAAGCTCCATAGCTTCTAAACTACTCCAGTGTGGAGGCAGGAATGGCGGAGGAGGGAGGTGGTGGAACGTTGCCTCGGGACCAAGTACGCCGACGTGACTTAAATTCTTGCTTTGAAGATGAGGCTGGGTTACATAAACGAAGGGCGTTGAGTAAATGCCATTGCATGCGCACCCAGGGGTATAGCAGTCCAAAGAAACCAGAAAAGTGGAAAACGACTTCATTTAGGCCTCTTTGGTTGTTTCCTTGCAGCGACATCCTTTAGGGACGTGGAGGGAGTATGTTCATATTATTGTTTTCTTCTCCTAGCTGTCTTGAGTTATGCATATAGCGAGGCCGACAACATTGGAGAACTAGCCGAATTGCGAAGTCAAAGAAGGGTGAAGGACCAGACTGGCGACCAAAGAGGGGGAAGTGAATGAGAGCCGATAAAAATTCTTCTCAAAGAGATGAACTCGACTATGCCCCAAAATTATCGTCAAATCCTAGCACACACGGTGAGGAACAAAAGCACAACCCAATCGTCAAGGTCACGTAGTCACAGCGGACCTACCAACCCTAGGAATGATTCTTGAAACAACACATGAAGAAGCAGAAGCTCAACTCAAGAAGCAAAGCACTTAGCCAAATCTCCGATGCTAGGACGGATCGTCCCCTAGGAAGGTGCGGACCGTCCGCCAAGCTCTTGGACCATCCGTACGGTGAACACGGACTATCCAAAATGAGCACTAGAGCCACCAGAAACTTCTCGAGCCACGCGGACTATCTGAGGTGCCCTCACAGACCGTCCGAGAGGCTAAGATGGACTATTCGAAAAACGATCCCGAAACCACTAGAAAGTCTGCAACACAAACCAGGTCTCATGGACCGTCCGTCATGGGCCGGCGGACTGTCCGTCACTACATGACAACATCTTATCTCCTCGCACGGAGCCTCATCTCTTCGAGCCGCACCACACAGACCGTCAATGAATGACTGACGGACTGTCCGTGATGGGCTCGCGGACAAACAGAACTTCCCAGACGCGAACTCGTGAAGAATGTCCCCCAACTCAAATTTGGATCTCCCAAACAGCTCGTTGGAAGGAGAAGCGTCCCATGGGGATGAACCCTAGATCACAAGTTCATCCAAAAAACCTCGAATCGACCGTGATTCCTGGTGTTTGAGGGTACAAGGTCAATAAGAAAAGAGGCACAAGACACTCATGTATGATCCTCTCAAAGAAATCTGGAGAAAAATACCCTAAAATCGACAAACGAAAATCTCCCAAAAATAGCTCCAAAAATGACACAAAAATTACAAAGAGCTAAGAAGGAGAAATCATCGCAACGCCGAATTCTTCGATACATCCAGAGTTCGGATTCTATACAAGATCATCTAGCCTATGGAGCAAAGAAAATGAGAAGCAGTCCAGACGAATGAGTTGCCATCCACCCCCCTAGAGCTATATATATTAAGTCTTCCAGTGGAGGCAAATGACCACACTACCCCTACAACATAAAAGGAAGATACACACCCCTTAGTGGCAGTTTGGTCAAGTAGTGGATATTCCCATCGAGCGGACATGCATCCACCGCAGTCTTGCTTGCCTCCGACGTAAGACCCGCGATCACACTGCGTGTCCCCCGCCTCAAAGCTTCCCGACACGCCCGGATCCCGTCTCCGCCACGTGGAGTCTTTGGTCTTGGCTTTGTGGAGCAACCAAGGAACCCGATGGTTTTGTGGGTAAACCACCGCAAACCCCACAGACTTGGTGCAGCCTCCACGCCAAGCTCGTCTTGACTTGGCTGCCACGGTTGCCCCGGCTCGGTGTTGGTTTTGTGGAGTAAACCAACAAATCCCGCGTGTAGACTCTATGTTCACGACTTCGTCTTGCTCTTCTTGCCACCATGTGTCCCGCACTTGATCCCGTCGGCCACTGGGTCCCTCGAACCAACCTACCTATCTCTCCACTCCTCAGAGGCCCTGCAAGGCTAAGACCTTTCACGCCTATTCTTCACTTGCACCAATGCAAATGAAGCCACAGCCTGCACCTGTAGTACTAGACCAAGAGTCAGTCCACACCATATTGTCAATCACTCATCACCGAGGAGCAACCATCCACCGGTCCTCAGACGCTCCTGGTCCTCAAAGGGAACATTGGAAATCTTTGAAGGGTTTTCAGGAAGAATCATATTCCAATACACATAGCGAGGGTGAAGATTTGTTCCGGTAACAACCTGATCTACTATTATAGGTAACTAATACCAACAATATTCCAATGATCAAAGAGTTGCGTATCACCATGAGACAATTGTGAAAAAACAGAATTGGAAGGTAATATTTTTTATTAACAAGAATTGGCTGCTAGCTATGAATTTACTACTTCATTTGGCAGCTAGCTATATACTAATTCATTTGCATACAAAAAGTTAGGTATTGTCAGGCCGTAGTTAAAACTCATGCTTTCCAGTTCCTGTTCAAAATCGGGTTGACTATATGTATACCCAGTAAGACTGGTAGAGAACCAACCTTTAGTCCGGTTGGTAAGGTCCGTAGGGCTTAGGGACCTAGAGACCAATCGGGACTAAGCTAGAGAGATAAAAGCCCCCCAGTCCAGAGTAAAAGAACATGTGCTCTGGCTAATGCAATAATTACCTAGCACTCTCACGGTTTACTATTAAAATTGGAACCCTTGCCCTTTATATTGGCTCCCCTCCAAGGTGGCAATTGAAAGAGGACGTTCCTTTTGGTTCTGGAAAAAAATATAAACAATTGAAAGAGGTCGCTCCTTTTTGGTTCATGCGCTATAGTACTCGTGGGGCCCTACGGCTGGCCCACTTGCCATAACAATAGGAATGATGGAACTAAATTTTGAATAACAATAAAGGGATGAGCTAAATTTGAAGGGCATAGGAATGATGGAATTAAATTTTCAATAGAAATAAGGGAGCGTATCAGGTGGAAACCACCCCACCTGTGCAAACTATGCAAACTACCATCAGGACCACCGGATCTAGATCTGATGGCTAAAGAGAGAGGTGTGGTAATTTTACACAAACCCACCCGCAAGTCCCCAACTTGTCCACGTAGTTATGAAAAAAAAACAGCGGACCCTAATCCCCATCCCGTCTCACGCCGTGGTCCTTTCGTTTCACGCCTCGCCGTCTCCCTCTCATTTCCTAGGCCGTGGTCGTTTCTTCTGCCGCCGTGCTCGTCGTCGTGGTGGCCACCGCCGCCATGAAGGGCGTTGCGAAGGAGACCGCCGCTGCCATGGAGTCCGCCCCCGCCATGGATTCCACTGCCGGCGGCGCCAATGACTCCGCCGCAGGCACCGCCATGAAGGTCGTCGCGGTCGCCGCCAAGGACTCCGACGGCAGCACCATGGAGTCTGCCGTCCAGGCGCACTGCGTGGCCGCCTCCATAACACAATTTCAGGCATCTTAGCACAAGCACAACAGCAGGCACCAGGCACCAGGAAGTAGCAGACGCCAGCACAGAAAAGACACAAAGGAAGGGCGCCGCGCATTGCCTGCCCTTCCCGCGGCTCCCGGGCCTGAAATCGGCCACCGCCGGCGCGCCCTCGCCCCTCGTCGCCCACCTCCTGTGCGCAGGCCACCTCCATGAACGACGCTCGGATTCCCTAATCCCCAGCCCCGTACGGCAGCGCGTCACCCTCCTTTCGTTCCCCTCGGTGAATTGGCTGGCGGCGGCGGACCGAGGGGACGGCGGCGCTCGGTGGGCAGCTGTGAACCGAAGGGGCAGCGGCGAGGATCCGTGGATCCGTCGCGGAAGCGCGTGGCGGCGGCGGCGACTCGCGGGGTTGCCTCCCCGAACCGATGCAGTGGGGGGCTGGGATAAGGAGGGTGGGGGTTATGTGCAAAAGTAACAAACTAGTAGGTGGCCGGTGGGCGGGTCTGTGTAAAATTACCCACCTCTCTCTTTGGCCATTAGATCTAGATCCGGTGGTCCTGATGGTAGTTTGCATAGTTTGCACACGTAGGGTGGTTTCCACCTGATACGCTCCCTAGAAATAAAGGGGTGATCTTAATTTGGATAGCATAGCAGCGCCACCTACATCTAACAATCATGTGACACTAGAGTAATAGTAGTGGCATAAGAATGATGGAATTAAATTTTCAATGTCAATAAAGAGATGGGCCAAATTTGTTTGGCATAGAAGGGGTGAGTTAACTTTCCAATGGCATACGTGGAATTTTCTCCATTTTTTTAGCATATCACCTGAAGCAATACACCAGGCTAGCAAGAACAGGACGTCAGTTGGGGGCTGGAATCTGCATAATCATAAAAAAGGAAGAACTGTTGATATGATTTAAAACAACTGAAATTAAAAACAAAGGAAGGGTAGGTGCTTGACCAAACATGACCCAAAGGCAACAGCATCCCCTTCTTATGGAGGACTATTTGGCGGTTGATGGATTAATATACTCCTCCGTATCGAAATCATTAACTTTTTTTTACAACTTTGACTATTCGTCTTATTCAAAATATTATGTAAGTTTCATCTATTTTCTTTGCTACATGCTTAACTAGTGTAAGTACTTTAAACTTGACTTATCCGTTTACATATTTGCAATAATTTTTTGAATAAGACGAATAGTCAAAGTTGATATTTTGAAAAAGTCAACAGCGACAAATATTTTGATACGGAGGGAGTAATATATAAATGTGCTTGGTGATTCAAGCTACTTCACTAAGGTTGAGGATACTGCATCTTGTTTGTGCTGCAGAGTATACTAAAGGATGCAATGTAGCACGGATAATTGAGCAATGCAAAATAGTTTTGACAGCAAAAACTCACAATGCCAAACAACAGAAAACCTGTACTTTTCCACTAGTAAAACATCAAGCGCGAGTCACCCAGCAAACCATTAGAACTAAAAAAAATGACATCCTAAAATTCCAAAGACAAAGTAACAAATATGCCTTCCTCCAACAAGTTTGGACACCATGCATCGTAGATTTGCGCAGGTGGAAATGGTTGTTTTGCAAGCCTGAAGCATCAGAAGATGTACTCAGGTGGTTTCATAATGAACGGAGCAATCTTGACAGCAAATTGAAGACCATCATCAGTTTTGTGGTGCCTTGAGACACAAAATCAAATGTCACATATAAAGAATAGAATAAACAAATGTCTACATTCATTATATTCACTATGATTTGTTACAAATATATAAGGCTTTGTTTGGTTTCCATAAGTCGACTGACTTATAAGTCACATAGATTTAAATCAGTCCTGTTTCGTTGCAGAGACTTATAAGTCAGTGTATCCTGTTTGGTTGCAGAGACTTATAAGTCAATGCGTTCTACCGGGTCAACTTGACGAGGGGATAAATCAGGGGTAATTAACATAGCCCTTAATCCCCTATCTACAAGACTAAGAAGGCCCAAGGCCACGACAGCCCAACATCAACTCCAGAGAGGTCGGCCCACCATCATCACCCAGAATGAACCCAGTGTCACCCCAAAGGCCTGACTCCGACTTTAACGTTCGCCCCGCGCGACTTAAGAAGGCGTCTCAGCCTAACGGCTACCTCGGGGGAGAACTCCGCCTCACACGACCTGAGGCCCCGCCTCCCACGACCAAGCGTCGGGGCCCGCTCTGACAGGAACCGCAACGTGGCAAGCGACTCCGCGCCGCCCGCTGAGGACCGAAGCGTCCGAGGACCGGTTGATGGTCGCTCCCTGGTGTGATGAGTGATTGACAACGTGGTGTGGACTGACTCTTGACTGAGTATTGCAGGTGCAGGTTGCGGCTTGACTCATGTTGGTGCAGGTGAAGAGTGGGCGCGAAAGGTCTTAGCCTTGCGGGGCCTCCGAGGAGTGGAGAGACAAGTAGGCTCGGCTCGATGGACCCGGTGGCCGAACGGGGTCAAGTGTGGGCCGCATGGTGGCAAGAAAAGCAAGACGAAGTTGTCGACCAGAGCCGGTGCAGGGTAGCGGCTCACGACCGGAGTCTGCACGCGGAGTTTGCGGCGGTTCTCCACAAAACCGTCGGGTTACTTGGTTGAGCCACAAAACCAAGACCGGAGGCTCGGCGGGCGGAGACGGGATCCGAGCAAGCCGAGAAGCTTCGAAGCCAGAGGACACACGGCGGGATCGCAGGGCTTGCGTCGGGAGGACACGGACTGCGGCAAAGGCGTGGCCGTCTGATTAAGAGGAGTGCTACTTGACCACATTGCCCCTGAGGGGATTGTATCTTAAGTTTAAGTGCTAGGGGTAGCTTGGTCATTTGCCCAACCCAGAGGAACTCATATATATAGCTCTAGGGTTTCTGGACAAACTATCCTTCCGGACTGCTTCTCATTTCCCTGCTCCATAGGTGTAGATTTTCTTCACCGTTTTGTAGAGAATCTGACCTCCGAGTGTATGGAAGCTTTCATGGTTGCGTCGATTTCCTTCTTGTAGCTCGTGTGATTTTCGTGTCTTTTTTGGGCTATTTTCGTTGGATTTTCGTGCACGCTTTGTTCCTTCGATTCTGAGGTGTTTGGGTTTGGATTTGTTGGTGGGGATCATGGATAGATGTCTTGTGCATCTTTGTGCTTGATCTTGACCCCCAATCTCCGGATTTGGCCTCCGATTGAAGGATTTCGGTTGGAACCCTAGCTTTTTGGTAGAGCTCGGTTGCGATTTGATTCCCGGTGATTTAGTTTGTTTGAGGTCTCAAGTTTTGGGGTATAGCATCTCCTAGGGACGCTTCACATCTCCCCCAAATATTGCCTCAAGAGCTCAAGCCGTTTGGGAGATCCATGGATGGATATGAGAGGTTGACTTCTCGTTTTCGGGCTCGAGCTGCTCTGTCCGCACCTGGCGGACAGTCCGCCTGGTAGGCACGGACAGTCCGCGAGGCTCCGTGTTCGTCTAGTTCGTCGCTAGTTCTTGCGCGTTCGTGGTTTGATCCGTCAGGAAAGTTGATTTGTGTTGCAAGGGGTTTGCGGACCGTCCGCCCAGGCACCGCGGACCGTCCGCGCGGTACGAGTTACCCACGGACCGTTCGAGGGTAGGACACGGACCGTCCGAATTTCGAGGGGTGCATACTGGTTGTTCGAGCACCTTTTGCGGGCCGTCCGCCGTGACCCCGCGGACCATCCGCCTGGCCCCTGCGGACCGTCCGCCTGGTCACCTCGGACTGTCCGTCTGGGACTTCGCAGATCACCCAAGTCCTTTGCTTTTTGAGTTGCGCTTTCGCTTAGGGATTGTTTGAGACTTGTTCCTAGGGTTGGTAGGTCCGTTGTGACTACGCGGCCTTGGCAAGCTCGTGTGGGAATCCTAGGTTGTGAAGTGGGGCATAGGCCGAGTTCATCCTTCGGGAAGAATTTTTATCGACTCCCATTCACTCCACCCCTCTCTGGTCGCCTAATCGGTCCTTCAATTGGTATCAGAGCCGATTATGGATCTTAGTGATTCTAACCAGTGTAAGATCCAAAGTTGGTGTACCAGGAACGGGGTTCGGGTCCTCCACACTTTGATGGTAAGAACTACCAGATGTGGCAGAGGCGGATGGCTGCTTTCCTCCGCGGCAAGGGTCAGATCCTTTGGGATGTCACGGTGAACACAGCTTATGTTCATCCGATGAACTTCCTAGCTCCAGGATTGAGGGACATGTTCGACGCTAACAACAAGGCAGTCAACTACTTGTTTCATGCTCTGTGTCAATCCGAATTCGATCGGGTTCAGACAGAGGACTTGGCTTGTAGGATTTGGGAGCAGTTGAAGATTGCTCATGCTGGAAATGCTCAGGTTTAGGCTCGTTTGTTTGCGACCTACCCGAGAGAGTATGAGAACTTCACTCTTCTCCCCGGTGAGTCCATTGATAGCATGTTCCAGCGGTTCACGGTGATTGTGAACAACATGAGGGCTAATGTGGTCGTGCTCCCGTACGATGATCATGACAGGGCTGTGAAGCTCTTGCATTCTCTGGATCATACCGTGTGGAGTGAGAAGGTCGAGGCCATTCTTGAGTCGGAGAAGTATGAGACCCTCACGGTGGACGAGCTGTTCTCCAAGCTCAAGTCGTCCGAGGTGCACCGTGGGGTGCGAGGAAGGATCGAGAACCCGACTGACCCTCATAGTCTGGCTCTTGTTTCTGGACCAAGGACTAACGCTAATATGTCTTCTAGACAGTTCTCTTTGTGTTCTCTTGTGTCCATGCCAGATGAGGAGTTTGACGTGCTAGGCGAGGAGGATCTCGCGTTGCTGAGCAGGCGATTCAAGCGCGTGTACACGAACCAGAAGAACGCTCGGAGGAGCTCGGGCATGTGCTACCGGTGTGGGAAGCATGGGCACTTTATCGCTGAGTGCCCAGAAGCCATGGAGGTCAAGCCCGAGCACAAGCACCATCCGAGGACCGACCACAAGCACCGCTCGAGGGACGACCACAAGGGCAAGAACAAGTCCGAGCGGAGGCCAAGGAAGAGTGGTGGTCACAAGAAGAAGGAGCGAGCGATGGTGGCCGGAGCGAGCGACATCGACTCAAGCTCTTGCTACTCTTCATCGAGCTCAAGTGATGAAGATGAGAACCGGCGTAAGGGCAAGCGGTCAAGCAAGAACATCAACGGCCTGTGCTTTGCCGCCCAAGGCTTTTGCGGCATGGCACATAGCTCCGCAAGCAAGAAGAGCAACAAGGACAACTCGGACTCCGACTCCGAGGATGAGGTAAACAATGATCCATCCTTCTTGGTAGCGGAGAATGCTAGGTTGAATGACTTGCTTGACAACCGTGATGATGTGCTTAGAAAGACTAACAAGGAGAAGTGGGAGTATAGGTCTTTGCTTGGAGAGGCTACGGAGAAGGTGGTTGAGCTAGAGTCTTTGCTTGTCGATGCTAGGGTTCAAATAGATTCTCTTAAGTCTGCTCCTATTGTGACCAATGAACCTGAATGCTCTGATTGTTCTATTTTCCTTGGTGATTTGACTGTGCTTAAGGAAAAATATGCCTCCAAGGTCGAGGAACTAGATGTGCTTAGGGTTGAGCAAGATGAGATGAAATCTAGGCCCTCCTTGCTTGGTGCTTGCACTTCTTGTCCTGTTTTGCATTTGAAACTAGATGTATCGGTTGCTTATGCTAGATCTCTAGAAGCTGCTTTGAAAGCTCCTATTCCTACATCATACTCTACTTGTGAAGTAAATGCTGTGAAGAATTTGGAGCTTGCACACTATGTTGATCGTTTGCAGGATGAGAATGATGAGTTGAGGAAGATGATGGGTTGGTTATCTGGTCATGAGCCTCAGCTCAAGATGATGATTGAGGCATACAAGCGCTATGGTGGAATTTTAAATTTGATTTTAGAGAAGGAATCGTTACCAGCGGGGCGCCGTGGTACACGGCGGGCTTTGCCTCGGCGGTCAGCATCCTCCTGCTCATCGTCACCCACACATCCTTGGGCCACCAAATCAGTGACCACCGTGTTCAATGCATCGAGTCGTGACATGATGGCGTCCAGCGTCGTCTTGGTGGCTGTCTGCGCGAGATCAAGCTGGTCAAACCGCCCTTTGGCCATAGTAACTGTGGAATCCATCCGCTCGTGGATCGTCTTGATGTCTGTGACAAGGCCATCAATCTCAGCCCGCATGTCCTGTAGCTGTTTCTTGTCGTCGTCGCCTGCCATGGTTAGCACAAACACGAAACAAAACGGACGCCAACACAGGGGTGGAACAGCTCACAAAGGCGCTCAAACTAAAGCTGTTATCAAATTCTTATCTGTTCTTACCACGCACACAGGGGCGACCTGCAACCAACCGGTGGAACTCGCGAAAGATTGGAGGAGCGATTGCCTCGAGAAACAAAATCTGCTCGTCGTAGAAATATGTGGAGTTCTGGGGAGGCTGCACTCAAGTCAAGGATTAGCACACTCGAACAATAATGCAAAGTTGAATTATAGTGCTAAACACGAAACAAACGCTGCTGGCAACAAGTGAAATCAGAAAGACAACAAGTAAGGTGGAGAGGGTGTAGCAAATTGCTGTTTTTTTGCTTCTGTTTTTTTTGCAGGAGTCCTCAAAACTGATAATATGAACACAGAGGATCTCCAACAGCAAATTACCACACACACACACACACACACACTCTCTCTCCCTCTCTCTAGAGTAAGGCCAAACTCAGAATGGTACTGGAAAAGAGAGAGGAGATGGCTCGGTGTGGGGGTACGCAGCACGATCAGGGAGAGATAGCTACCAGGGCATGCACGGTGCAGCCCAGGAGGCTTGCGAGCCAGGGGAAACTGTGGCGCAAAACTCCTTCACCGAGACGAATCGGTTCCCGTTTCCCACTTGGACTGTGCGGCGGTCTCTCTCTTTTTTTTGTTTGGATTCTTTTTTTTTCCTTTTTTTTGATTGCTTTCCTTTTTTTCCTTTTTTTTCTTTCCTTTTTTTTTGACCTACCGCACCACGGAACAGGGACGGGGCGACCGAGAGGCGGCTGCGCGACGGGTGTGCGCGCGAGGAGGAGTGCGGCGAGGTGGTGGATGGATGAGCAGCGGAGAGAAACGGCAACGAACTAGGGTTAGAAGAAAAGAAGGAACAAAAGGTAGAAAACACAAGTAACTAGCAACAATTGAACGCGTAAGCACACAAATTCAACAAAGACACTTATTGAAAGAATGTGCAAGGCTAAACGGTTGCTGGGGCAAAGATCTAACCTGAAAGTAAATTTTTGTGTGGTTTTTTTTGGACTGTAGGAAGGGAAAAACACTAGATAAAACTCACCGATCAACCTGGAAAGCTGATACCACTTGATAGAGGCGGAGTGCCCGATCTTTCGGTGAGTGGAGATAACTTCGATCTGGTGGTTGTTGACCCTCACGATCCGACTACGACGAGCGAGACTCGAAGCGCCAATGCAATCGCTGAACCAACTCCCGATGGTTACCAACCTTGCCGGCGCAAGATCAGCCTGATCACGAAGATCAATTCCTGTACGCAATCGAAGAACGAACAAGAATCTGAGGCGAGCAATCTTAATATCACTCGAAGGTGGAGTTCTGAATCACAGAGGACAGCACGTATTTGTGCGTGTTCTGGTGTAGCTAAAGCTAGATGTAAAACAAAACTCAAGTCTGAAAGTAAAAGAGGGGTCTATCTAAATAGAGGGGAGAAGGGGGCGTAGCCCCTAGCACCCTCGGGGGAAGGGCGCGCGGCGTCTCGCAAGGGGGAGGGCGCGCGGCTCCCTCTCCTGGCGCCCAACCCTAGGAGCCCCTCCTGGGCCGTCCTGTTGGGCCGTCTTCTATGCATCTTGGGCCTTCGTTCTTCAACAGCAAGACGCAGTTTAATTCCCTCGTGCGAGCCTGAGTAATTGGCCCAACTGGTGACGCCTGACGTAGTGGAACATCTTGGTGTGGCGCCTGAGCTTCTGGAGATGGTGCCTGAGCGTCTGGAGACGCAGCTGCGGGTGTAGATGTACTCGTGGTGTCCTCATCATGATGGGCAAGTGCTTGGGGCAGATAAGGTTGGTGAGGGAAGTGGTGAGAATGAGGGGAAGATCGGAGATATCCCAGAACCACCAAAAACCTACCACAAAAATGCCTATGCTCCTAAGCCAAACCCACTTAGGAACCGACTAGACACAACCCCAGCTCCACCCGTGTTTCCTCCACACACAGACAACTACCAAAAACCCATCAAGTTCAAGAGTGACTTGGGGAATGAGTTCTTTGGGAAGAAGGGAGAGAAACCGAGTAAGGAGAAGCCAGAGCCCAAAGAGAGCCCAAAACCAAAGCCAAAACCAAAACCCTTCCATTGTGAGCATTGTGGGAGGGATGGGCACCTAGCTGAGTTCTGCTTCAGGAGGAAGCGTGAGGAGAGGTTTGCTAGGGAGATGGCAAACAAGGACAGGTACCGCCCTTCTCGTGGTGTGCCTGAGCCTAGGATGGTGCCAAGGGGCAAGGGTGTGGTGCGTACCATTTACCCTCAGGAGAGGTGTGAGTTTGTGCCTCGAGGTGAGCCACCACATAGAGAAGGTGATAGGCGAGTTGGGTTTGGGCATGGTGAGTTTGCTGGACGTTCCTTCGCTTGTGGCCAATACGAGTATGGGGGGGAACGATTGCAGTTTTAGGTCCCAGAGGAGCTACGAACCACGGTCTCCACCTCGTGGTGTGCGTAGTCCTCCAAGGGGACGTGTGGGTGTTCCACCTAGGAGAGATAGGATGGATTTTGCTAACCCCACTTTTGAGCAAATGGCACGGCACTGGTTTGATTCATTTTGTACTAACCCCAGTGCTGAGTCGTTTGCTCACTCTCGCTCTCGTTTTTGATTTGCAGGTGGGAGGCTTGGAGGGCTTTTGGTTGATCGACTCCGGTTGCACTCGACACATGACCAGAGATCGAAGGTGGTTCTCCAGCCTCACCCCGGTGATGACCAAAGAGTACATCACTTTTGGGGACAATGGGAAAGGTAGAGTGCTTTCAGTGGGCACGGTGAAGGTGAGCGAGTCTGTGACTCTTAGGCGTGTTTGTCTTGTCAAGACTTTGGGGTACAATCTTCTTTCGGTTTCCCAGCTTCTTGATGAGGGTTTTGAGGCCCGTTTCAAAATGGGCGCTTCTCGTGTTTTGGATTCTCGAGGTGATCTTGTGTGCACGATCATCCCCGAGGGTCAGATTTTTAGAGCCGATTTTTCTCAGTGTGTCGGCTCTTCTCGTTGTTTGGTTGCTGGTGTTTCAGCGGAGCTTTAGAAATGGCATAGGAGACTAGGTCACTTGAGTTTTGACTTGTTGTCACGCTTGAGTGGGCTAGGTTTGGTCCGAGGATTGCCTAAGTTGAAATACCAAAAGGACATGGTATGTGCTCCGTGTAGACATGGTAAGATGGTCGCCGCCTCTCACCCGCCTCTGACATCCGTTATGACAGAGAGGCCATGCGAGCTGTTCCATATGGACTTGGTTGGTCCAGCTCGTGTGTGCTCGGCGGGTGAGAAATGGTATGTCCTGGTGATAGTGGACGACTATTCTCGCTATGCTTGGGTCTTCTTTTTGGCTGACAAGGGGGAGACGTTTGGTTTTGTGCGGGATCTGATCTTGAGGTTGAAGAATGAGAGGAATGGAGATGCCATTCGAGCTATCCGTAGCGACAATGGCTCTGAATTTAAATACTCTCGTTTCGAAACCTTTTGTCGTGATTTAGGTCTCGAACATGAATTCTCTTCTCCCTATGTGGCTTGTCAGAATGGTGTAGTTGAGAGGAAAAATTGCTCCCTTTGTGAGATGGCTCGGATGATGCTCGACGAGCATAGGACTCCGAGGAGATATTGGGCTGAGGCGGTGAACACCGCGTGCCATGTTGGGAACCGGATTTTTCTTAGGGCCTTCTTGAACAAGACATGCTATGAGCTCATGCACGGGCGAGCACCTAGAGTGAGCCATTTCAGGGCTTTTGGTTGTCGGTGCTTTATTCTCAAGAAGGGTAGGCTTGATAAGTTTGAGTCGAGGTCTTCGGATGGGATCTTTTTGGGTTATGCTAGTCATTCTTGAGCATTCCGTGTGCTCAACCTTGATATTAACCTAGTCATGGAAACTTGCGAGGTTACCTTTGACGAGACCCAGCCATGTAGTTTGTTTGTTTTTGAGTGTGCAGGTGACGACAAGATTGGCAAGAAGATCTTTGAGGACGAGGAGGATGATGCTGAAGAGGATGATGGTGATGATGAAGCTCCAGCTGAGCATGTACCCTCTACTTCCACTACGACGACTACGGTGCAGGATGGTCCAGCCCCTACACCAACTACGATCCAACAAGATCAGGTGGAAGCTGCAGCTGAGGGGGAGGTTGTCTCCAAGCGAGAGGCACCGAGGCGCGTTCAAGTTGATCATCCTCTCTCAAGAATCATCGGTGACATCAATGAACGTACGACACGGTCAAGGTCCAGGAATGTTTCTCACTTTGCTCATTCGGCTTTTGTTGCTACCTTTGAGCCGAAAGACATTGGACACACCCTCTCTGATCCTAATTGGGTGAACGCAATGCATGAGGAGTTAGAGAACTTTGTGAGAAACCAAGTTTGGGAGTTGGTAGAGCCACCACCACATTGCAAACCTATCGGGACAAAATGGGTGTGGAAGAACAAAGAGGGTGAGAATGGTGAGGTGGTAAGAAACAAATCGAGGTTGGTTGCTCAGGGCTATAGTCAGAAGGAGGGGATAGACTATGAGGAGACATTTGCTCCTGTAGCCCGTTTGGAGGCGATTAGGATCCTTCTAGCCTTTTCCGTGGCTAAAGGGTTCAAATTGTACCAAATGGATGTGAAGAGTGCCTTCTTGAATGGGGTTTTAGAAGAAGAGGTTTATGTGAAGCAACCACCGGGCTTTGAGAGTTCTGAGTTTCCTCACCGGGTGTATAGGCAGAGAAAGGCATTGTATGGGCTGAAACAAGCTCCCCGTGCTTGGTATGGCTGTTTGAGGGGGTTCTTGTTCAGCAAGGGGTTTGAGATGGGCAAGGTTGATAAGACTCTTTTTCTCCTCAGGCAGGGCGATGATATCCTAATTTTTCAGGTGTACGTGGATGATATTGTCTTTGGCGGCTCGTCTCACTCTTTGGTTGCAAGGTTTGCAGAGGACATGAGCAAAGAATTTGAGATGTCCATGATGAGAGAATTGCAGTTATTTCTCGAGCTTCAGATCAAGCAGGCGAAGGAGGGAACCTTTGTGCATCAAGCCAAGTACACGAAGGAAATCCTCAAGAAGTTCAAGATGGACGACTCGAAGCCCCTATCGACACCGATGAGTACGACCACAGCATTGGATGCGGACGAGGACGGAGAGACTGTGGACCAGAAGGAGTACCGGAGCATGATCGGCTCCCTCTTGTACTTGACGGCGACGAGACCGGACATTCAGTTTTCTGTGTGTCTGTGTGCTCGTTTTCAGGCGTCGCCGAGGACTTCACATCGGCAGGCCGTCAAGCGGATCTTCAGGTATCTTCGATACACTCCTGAGCTCGGTCTTTGGTACTCGGCGTCCACTTCTCTTTTGCTTCTTGGGTTTTCGGATGCCGACTTTGCGGGGTGTCGAGTTGATAGGAAGTCGACTTCGGGGACGTGCCAGTTTTTGGGATCTTCGCTTGTTTCTTGGTCTTCTCGCAAACAATCTAGTGTAGCTCAGTCTACCACAGAAGCTGAGTATGTTGCTGCCGCTAGTTGTTGCTCACAGCTGCTTTTGATTCTGAGATGTTTGGGTTCAGATTTGTTGGTGGGGATCATGGATAGATGTCTTGTGCATCTTTGTGCTTCATCTTGACCCCCAATCTCCGGATTTGGCCTTTGATTGAAGGATTTCGGTTGGAACCCTAGCTTTTTGGTAGAGCTCGGTTGCGATTCGATTCCCGGCGATTTAATTTGTTTGAGGTCTCAAGTTTTGGGGTATCGCATCTCCTAGGGACGCTTCACATCTCCCCCAAATCTTGCCTCAAGAGCTCAAGCCGTTTGGGAGATCCATGGATGGATAGGAGAGGTTGACTTCTCGTTTTCGGGCTCGAGCTGCTCTGTCTGCACCTGGCGGATAGTCCGCCTGGTAGGCGCGGACAGTCCGCGAGGCTCCGTGTTCGTCCAGTTCGTCGCTAGTTCTTGCGCGTTCGTGGTTTGATCCGTCGGGAAAGTTGATTTGTGTTGCAAGGGGTTTGCGGACCGTCCGCCCAGGCACCGCGGACCGTCCGTGCGGTACGAGTTACCCACGGACCGTCCGAGGGTAGGGCACAGACCGTCCGAATTTCGAGGGGTGCATACTGGCTGTTCGAGCACATTTTGCGGACCGTTCGCCGTGACCCCGCGGACCGTCTGCCTGGCCCCTGCGGACCGTCCACCTGGTCACCTCAGACTGTCCGTCTGGGACTTCGCAGATCGCCTAAGTCCTTTGCTTTTTGAGTTGCGCTTTCGCTTAGGGATTGTTTGAGACTTGTTCCTAGGGTTGGTAGGTCCGTTGTGACTACGCGACATTGGCAAGCTCGTGTGGGAATCCTAGGTTGTGAAGTTGGGGCATAGGCCGAGTTCATCCTTCGGGAAGAATTTTTATCGGCTCCCATTCACTCCCCCCCTCTTTGGTCGCCTAATCGGTCCTTCACCCGCGAGCGTGCCAGCAGGGTCAGATGGCGGGGAGATCCCTGCTGTAAGGTGATGACAAGATTTCCCTGGCGTGGGCGGGCCACATCGAAGACGTCCCGTCACTTATGAGCACTACAGTGACCAAGGACAGGCGAATCCTTCGCGTACAAGTCATCGGACAGCGCATCCTGACAAAATTACGACCAAGGGCAAGGTCGGGGCTTGCACGGGAAGCTCCCGACCTACCAAGGATGCGGGGCGGCTGGTCGAGGGTGGCCGCGGGTAGGGGCTCGCCGCCTCGCCGCCCTACAAGGACTACCATGGCTAGCCGAAGTGTACGACATCAACTGAAGATGAAGGTCCACACCGCGGCACTATTCTGACAACTATTCCGACACTGTTATAGCACTGTAGTAGGACGCGATTTTACCTCCCTAGCCATTGTACACCTGCGCCCCTTGAGCTATAAAAGGGGAAGCAGGTACTGAGAGCCTGTGTGGTTCGAGGACCGGTGGATGGTCGCTTCCTGGTGTGATGAGTGATTGACAACGTTGTGTGGACTGACTCTTGGCTAAGTATGGCAGGTGCAGACTGTGACTTGATTGGTATTGGTGTAGGTGAAGAACAAACGCAAAAGGTCTATGCCGGTGGGCCTCTAAGTGTGGAGCAGACAAGTAGGCTTGGTTTGAGGGATTCGGTGGCCAGCGGGATCAATTGCGGGCCGCATGGTGGCAAGAACAGCAAGACAAAGTCGTGAACGATTTCTTGGTTGGGCCTCAAAAGCAAGGTCGAGCCGGGACGACCGTGGGGGCCAAGTCATGAGTGGAGATTGGCGGGTGGCCACACCAAGTCCACGGGGTTTCTAGTGGTTCACCACAAAACCACTGGTTTACTTAGCTGACCCACAAAGCCAACGCCGAAGACCGAAGCGCTGCAGCACCACGCCTGTATGACCGGTGGATCGGACCGATCTGACCGGTGTGCGCCATGGGCTTCCGAAAACTTCGAAGCGGAGGACACGCGTCGGGATCGCAAGGCTTGCGTTGAGGCTAAGCAAGGTGCGGTTGCCGAGCATCCGTCCGATGGTGCTACGACAAGATTTCCCAAAGTGCCATTCGGGGGTGTGTATCCTAGTATTATGTAATAGGGGTAGTTTCGTCTTTCGGTTGCCTCCATATAAACTAAGTGGAGAGAGGATGGCAGCCATCTCTTGGAACCCTAGCTCATTTGCTTTCTAGTTTTTCTTCCTATTTTCCCTTAGGTTTTCCATAGGACTAGCTTGAGAGCTTCATGGTGAGATCTTGAGAAAGGAATGGATGATCGGGAGGCAAGCTAGACTTTGTATGAATCTTTCATGGTATGTATAGAAGGTTTGGCGTGATTCATTAAGGCCTTTTGTTGTCTCTCCCGTTTTCCCTTTTTGGTGATTTTCGGAGCCTTTTCTTGGCTATTTTCGTTTGGTGGATTTGAGGCCTCTCCCTTGTGATTTTGGTTGGGGATGTATACATGAGCCCCTCATGGTTCTTTCTTTCGTGACCCCCCTCTCAAATCCGTGGGAAAAGGTGCTCGATTCGGGGTTTTTCCTTTGGTTTCGGGAAGAGGTTCTTGGTGGAAATCCTTCGATTCCTCTTGGTTTGTTGAGTTTTGGGGGTTCAAATCTTGGCTATGGGATGCCCATGAGGTACTCCTAGTATCCCCAAAGTCTCACGCAAATCTGTGGAGCGAATCGGGAGATCGGGAAGGAGCTTTGGGAGAGTTGACCCGCGGCTCGCTGTTCATCCTGAGCGCCTAGGTCCTGACTGGTCTGACCGGTGCCTTTCACTGGTCTGACCGGTGTGACCCCTATTGGCTTTTGGCTTTGGTGAACTTCCCAGGGTGTTGGTTTGTCTCTAGGCTTGCTGTTGTTTCAAGTTTGGAGTTGTTTGGGGCTTGGAGCCATGAGTTCTTGGACTTGGGATTTTCCAGCCAAGACCGGCCTGACCGGCGTGCTATACCGGTCTGATCGGTGTGAGGCTTTTCTATGGGAAGTCACAAGTTCTACTCTGGTGATCCGGCTGTAGGTTCCAGGTGACCCGGTGTGTCTCTGTTGGGTGTCGGGTGATCCGGCTGTTCCGTTCGGGTGACCCGGCTTTGATCGGTCAGACCGGTGTGCGTGACCGGTCTGACCGGTGTGGTGAGTGAGTCTACTTGAGTCTTTGTTCCACTGCGTTCTCGAGTAGGTTCGGTGGTTGTTTGTTCCTAGGATCAGTAGCACTCCAGTGGCTACGTGGTATTGGTAAACATGGGTAGTTTGAGTCGGAGAAGTGTTTGGGCTAGCCGTGTTCGTCTTGTTGGAGAAGGCATCTCCCTAGAGAAGAATTTTGTTTTGCTCCCATTCACTACCCCCCCTCTGGTTCGCCATTCCGGTCCTTCAGGTACCCTGAACGGGGCATGACATCGACCATCGAACAATAGGACATCCAACGAAAACAACAACCAACGATCCAACCACGAAACCCAATAGCACTACACGCTCTCCACCCCTTGAGAGACTTGGGACCGGGTCCCTCTCTCAACCTAAGCTTGTATCCCCTACTACAAGCCCCCTGGGCATATAGAACACTCCCCCAGACTGGACGTAAGGCCCCTATGGTGCCCAAACTAGTATAATCCTTGTGTCTCTAGTCCCAACTTTCCAGATCGGACGCACGTACATACCGGAATTTACTTGACGGCGGTATCAAACCCTGCCAGTTGGCACGCCAGGTAGGGGCACTTCGTGTGTCACGACACCATCAGGGTCCGGATGGACCATTTCGACTCACACTCGGTGCCAGGCATTGTGCTACGTTTTGGCTTGCTGGACTTCATGTTTGACGGACCAGTAGAGTCTCTAGCTGGAGCTGTCTTCACGCCCTCCCAGCCTGACGCCCCTGTTCCTACTCAGGGTGAGCAGCCTGAGGAGCCGCGGTCGGTGTAATCTATAGCCAACAAGGTCCTAGACCTGATCGGCCATGACATGGTGGCTGGCCTAGGGCCTAACCCATCCCAGGAGCTTTTTCGCATTGCGGCGTACGCCGCCACATGCTTGGTTTTCGTATGCAAGATGCCGAGATGTTGTCCTGGGATGATTTCAAGCTCTGCTACGACTCCATGTATCCTGAGGGGCAGACATGGCTGCCCTACGGTGGGACGGGTGCC
Organism: Cenchrus fungigraminus; assembly: GCA_036936925.1. NCBI lineage: Eukaryota > Viridiplantae > Streptophyta > Magnoliopsida > Poales > Poaceae > Cenchrus > Cenchrus fungigraminus. Next base: position 94,581,182 of record CM072774.1, on the reverse strand, counting down.
CTCGCCTCAGGGACAGACCACCGTCTGGTCCCCTCGGAAGCATCTGTGGGAAGCTGCGAGGAGGTCGATAGTGGGGCGCTGCTCCCAAGGGGGGCGTCGACGCCCTACGACCCAACACGTGAGTGTTTCATCCTCCAGCAGTACAACGGCGTGGTCCACTTGGCGCATACTGGGAAACCTCCACGGGAGGTGAGCCGACCTCACCTGACGCCTCCGCTGATGAGCGCCCCCTAAGGCGGGGACATCCCCGAGCGGCAGCGTGCCTGTCTCGATGAGCTCGACGAAACCCAGAAGGCGCTCGAGGAGAAGCTAGTGAGGCTCCACCACGAGCTTGATGTGAAAGCTGCCCCCACTCCAGCACATGAACGCGCACAAGAAGTACGCTTCAGCATCGACGACGACATTCACAGGACACCCATCGCTAAACGGGCCTCTCAAAACCTCGCCGCGGCGGCCGTGCTCCTTAGAACTGGCTCCGAGCTGGCGACTCCGGAAGAGAAGGGGCTTCGCCAACATTTCCAGACGCTCCTCGATGCGGCAGCCGTTCAGCAAGCCGAGAGCTCAGCATCATGACGCCGGGACACGTGGGTGCAAGCCCCCGAGCGGTCCGCTCACCGAGGATCCTCACGCCCATTGGGGCGACATGACCATGGGGAAAGTGGTCGCTCGCTGGTCAAGTGATGACTTGGTTCCGACCACGACGCACGAGGCACGGTCTTTTCTCGAGGGAGGACTACTACCAGCGGTGGCTCTGACGGAGAATGTCGACCGCACATGGAGTACAACCGGCGGCGTGGAGGCAGCTACGATAGCGACGAAGACCGGAGCCGGAGCCCGCGGGCCTTCGGTACGAACATGCTCGCTGGCGTTCCCCCGGCTGAGAACCTGAGTGTCCGAGGACCGGTGGATGGTCGCTCCTTAGTGTGATGAGTGATTGACAACATGGTGTGGACTGACTCTTGGCTGAGTATTGCAGGTGCAGGTTGCGGATTGATTTGAGTTGGTGCAGGTGAAGAGCAAGCGCGAAAGGTCTTAGCCTTGCGGGGCCTCCGAGGAGTGGAGAGACAAGTAGACTCGGCTCGATGGACCCGGTGGCCGAACAGGGTCAAGTGCGGGCCGCATGGTGGCAAGAAAAGCAAGATGAAGTCGTCGACCGGAGCCGGTGCAGGGTAGCGGCTCACGACCGGAGCCTGCACGCGAGGTTTGCGGCGGTTCACCACAAAACCGCCGGGTTACTTGGTTGAGCCACAAAACCAAAACCGGAGGCTCGGCGGGCGGAGACGGGATCCGGGCGCGCCGAGAAGCTTCGATGCCAGAGGACACGCGGCGGGATCGCAGGGCTTGCGTCGGGAGGACGCGGACTGCGGCAAAGGCGTGGCCGTCTGATGAAGAGGAGTGCTACTTGACCATATTGCCCCTGAGGGGATTGTATCTTAAGTTTAAGTGCTAGGGGTAGCTTGGTCTTTTGCCCAACCCAGAGGGACTCATATATATAGCTCTAGGGTTTCTGGGCAAACCATCCTTCCGGACTGCTTCTCGTTTCCCTGCTCCATAGGCGTAGATTTTCTTCACCGTTTTGTAGAGAATCTGACCTCCGAGTGTATGGAAGCTTTCATGGTTGCGTTGATTCCCTTCTTGTAGCTCGTGTGATTTTCGTGTCTTTTTCGAGCTATTTTCATTGGATTTTCGTGTGCGCCTTGTTCCTGGGATTCTGAGGTGTTTGGGTTCGGATTTGTTGGTGGGCATCATGGATAGATGTCTTGTGCATCTTTGTGCTTGATCTTGACCCCCAAATCTCCGGATTTGGCCTCCGATTGAAGGATATCGGTTGGAACCCTAGCTTTTTGGTAGAGCTCGGTTGCGATTCGATTCCCGGCGATTTAGTTCGTTTGAGGTCTCAAGTTTTGGGGTATAGCATCTCCTAGGCACGCTTCACATCTCCCCCAAATCTTGCCTCAAGAGCTCAAGCTGTTTGGGAGATCCATGGATGGATTGGAGAGGTTGACCTCTCATTTTCGAGCTCGGGCTGCTCTGTGCGCACCTGGCGGACCGTCCGCGAGGAGCCTGGCAGCCGGCTGTTCGTCGTGTTCTTCGCGAATTCTTGCGTCGCTTTGTTTCGATCCGTCGAGTTGAGTGGTTTTGGTTGGAAGAAGTTTGCCAGACTGTCCGCCCGGGGTTGCCAGACTGTCCATGCGGGTCGGATCGTCCGCGGGTAGTCTACGGACCGTCCGTTTTTCGAGGTGCAGTACTGGAGGTTCGAGGTTGATTTTTGGACCGTCCGCGCCCTTCCTGCGGACCGTCCGCCCCCTCTGTGCGGATCGTCCGCCGGTGCATCGCGGACCGTCCGCCCCGATCCTCGCAGATCAGCTAAGTCCTTTGCTTCTTGACTTGCGCTTCCGTGTTGCTTTGAGTTGGGGTTTGTTCCTAGGGTTGGTAGGTCCGTTGTGACTACGCGACCTTGGCAAACTCGTGTGGGAATCCTTGGTTGTGAATTTGGGGCATAGGCTAAGTTCAACCTTCGGGAAGAATTTTTATCGGCTCCCATTCACTCCCCCCTCTCTGGTCGCCTAATCGGTCCTTCACACAAAGCAATTTACTTTCAACGCATGGCTCATCAATTAACTTGTGTTCCAAATCAGTGACTGCATCTAGAGCGGCAAAGTTAAGAGAAGAATCTCAGAATTAACACAATACACGAAGCAATTTACTTTCTAAGCCAACGAAAATACTACTAGGGGACTAGAAAGAAAAGGAAATGAGATTCTCACTTGTGAAGCACCAAGATTCAGGGGCCCATGGATTGAGGGGGCATCGGGAGCTGGTGCTTGTGCCGTATCCGCGCTCAATTGCTCAACTTGGCCAGCACAGCAGACGCAAGCAGAATATCAATATCTGCCGCCCACCATCTGCTGAGATACCCCTCCCCCTCCACCGGCGACGGCGAGGTCGGACCGCCACCGCAGATCTAGCTGAGCAGAGTGATACTTTTTGGAAATGGTAGGCGGGAATTTAGTGGCGCAATGCAGTAGCAATGGAGTAGAGTATTTATTATTTCGGGCGGAGAGGGAATACAGAATTTGAAAATCCTGCTTTCGACTTCCTGACCACGAAATGAAAATTTGGTAAGCTGCACTTACTTTGGGGCCACTGACAAGTGTGGCCGTGCAATCGCGGCCCCATATTGTCAGCGAGTTTGGGTGGGATTCCGGTGGCATACAATATAGGCGGGAGACAGATATCTGGAAGAGGCCCACGCTTCAGTGAAGCTGGGTGCGTTTCCAGTTGAAGATCACAAAGCCTAACAGCTGCTTCTCCCACTACAATGCCTACACGTCTATTTTTTAAGTCATACGGATATAAGGATCTTCCTTCTGCGTTCTTATCCGGACCAAAGCACACTCATGTACCCACCAAATATTTCGCATGCCTACCGGGGAAAAAGCCTGCATATTCCGCCCTATACTTGTGACAGGATTCCTCAGCAGTGTAGGCCTTTGTATTCCAAGCATCCCATACAGTTTCATGGCTACTGTAATCCCATGAGGTATGCTCTGCCACGAGGTGCACGCTGCCTTAGTATCGGTCTTGGTTCGATAAATAGGCGTGCCCCCAAGGCCTTTGCTCATCGCCTCTTCATCCTCCACGCATTGTGCTAGCATACCTCTCTATTTGGTTCTGCGTGCTGTGAAAAGAGGTGAGCTCTTAGCTTCCGCGTCGTGTTTTTACAGGTTACAATCATTGTTTTTGGCCAGTGCTTATCATGTTTACGTTGTTGGCGAGTGTGTAGGAGGATGGCTTCTGATGCGAACGGAGGAACCGCCAACTTCCATGCTGTGCCACCTCCGCAGCGGCCAGGATACATGGATCCATATGATCTGTACGACATGGACGAAGCGGACGAGGAATATCTCCGCATGGATCCTCATTATGCTACATTCCGTCGTGCATTAGGTATGGCGGGATAGGCGTGTGCCGTATCCATCTCCATGACCGTGTCTGTTGTCTTCCTCGTTGCCAAGTCCAAAGATTTCGTTGCTGGGTGTGTGTTTGTGCGTGCCTGTGCCGGTGCCACTGTACGGGTGTAGGTCTATGGGGATGTATCATGTATGTGCACATTTAAGTTGAATAATTTGGGCAAGGTGACCATCATTTACGTTCGGTATATTCTTGGCAAAATGGTGAATTTAGTCAAATGGTAAATTTGTAAAATCGGTCATCATTTACGTGTGTATCTGCAATGTGGTGCGGTGGGATAAGAATAAAATATCACATGACAAGACATTACATCTCAGACTATGGCAACGCATCATGACCAGGGAAATCCACTGAAGCAAGGAAGGCGATCATGGAAAAGAAGAACACCCATGTTCTTCAAGGATAACAGGGGATACAAGGGATTTTCCTACCACTACAAGATTCACAGAGCAGGAAAACAGGGGATCGATCTTTTCCATCCAAAAGAAAACATACAATTGATCTTTCCATCCACAAGACCACCTATTTGAAAGTGAAAAAGAAAACCCAAATCCGAGTAATCTAAGACGACCCCTCCGAGGAGTTCCCCGATGACTCTGGCGTCGAGGGAGCTTCAATGGCTTGGGGAGCCACGGGACTGGGATTGGCGGGGCGGGCATTTGAAGGACCAACGCCGAGGTCCATCTTCTTCTTGGTCCTCTTCGAGTCCACCTCCTCCTCCTCCGCACCCTCCTTCTTCTTCGCCGACGGAATGTCCTTGAACGAATCAAGCTTACCGGCCTTGTCATCCTTCAAAAGCTGCCTCACAAACGCCTCCGTCTGTTGATTCCTCTTCTTGGCCTCCACTCGCTTCCTCTTCTTGGCCGCCAATCACTTCTTCTCAATGGCCGCCCACGTCTCTTCCTCATCCTCTTCCTCTTCATCTTCCTCTTCCTCTTCCTCTTCCTCTTCATCCTCTTTCACGTAGTCGTACTCATCCTCGCTGTCCTCGCTCTCCTGCCTTTCCATGTCTTCTACATCAGATTCACTCAAGGAGGGCTCAGATGGATTGCTTGCGCTTGGTTGGGGGGAGTCGGGTGGTGTCCCGATGGAGTAGGGGTTGGAAGGGAACGGGGAGGCGGGAAGTCGAATTGGAGAAGAAGGCATGGTGGTTGTGGTTTTCGGGAGGAAGAGAGTTTGAGACAAGGCAATGGAGGGAGTTGGGAGAGTCCGGTATATTAATAGATCTCAGTTTCAGGGAAGGTCGGGGTGTCTCTTCGGGAGTTGTATCACGCTAATACAAGGAGGCGCCTCGATCTCTATTAATGTAACGGTCTTTTGCAAAGAAAACAACTATGTAAATTTGTAATCTTAGTGAATTTGGAGCAAACTATATTTACAAGCACTTCAACATGCAGAGATGAACTGTTTACTGCCATTAAACCGAATGTTCGGGTATGGGATGCATTAACACACTGAATGTTTCGATCTAGAAAAATATACAGAAAGGACGAATATTTCAGGGCCTGTAAAAGATGCTTGTTTTGATTTTGGGCAAAGGTGATCTATGATTTCATAGTTTGTGAGAGTGATAAAATAGGATAACATTTATAAGGAGACAAGGAACAGAGATGGTCAGGGAAACAAAGCATAAACAACTTCAAACAAGGGGATTGATCAACAAACAAACGATAACCAAATTCACAAACATGGTTTGGGTTAGGGATGCATTAGCATTTTGGATGTTTGGCAATAACCGGATGCTTGTTTTGAATTTGGTCAAGGTGAGCAACGATCACATTGCTATTTCTTATTATTCGTCCAATATTGATCTTCAATCTCTCCGAATCATGTGTCAAGCTAGGAAACTGACATTGTCAAGCGATTGGCAGATGTTGGTGTAGGTCTATCTAGTGGTGCTATGTTTTGGGTTGGAAACTTGTGATGATGTTCAGACTCGTTGTCTGGTGATGCTTACTCTCCCTGGGAGTCCTAGGGGTGATCGTTGTCCTAATCTAGCTTGAGTCAAGGTAGGTTAGGGCGAGTCAAGGGCCAGTGAACTCCTCTTTTATCCCTGTTCTGTGACTTGTTCGGTATTTCCGTTGTTGCAATGGAAATGGGGATGCCCTCGATTCGAAAAAAAATGTGTCAAGCTAGGAAACACGATCATGTATAAGTACAATAAGAGCGAATGTTCTTGTCTACGAAACACGAACAGGCCAGACAACACATGAGACCATGTTTCATGGAAATGTAAAGTTACTAATTAACATCAGGATGTCCACATACATAAGACAATGTTCCCACGAAATCTCAAGATACTAATTAATATCACAGATAACATATCGACATTGGTATTCCACTGGCGCGGCTCGCTCACTCCATCTACATCCATCCCTCGTTTCTGGCCAGGACGCGGTGGCGGCTCCACTTCTTCACACTACGTGAAAACCTCAAATAGGTTACACAGCATTTGTAACGGGCCCTTAACGCCCGTTACATGCACCCACATCTGTAACGGTTGTTGTTTGGCACCCGTTACCCATAAGCGCGGCAGGCCGACCCCGGGGTTGGCCTCCACTACGCCTGTTACCAATGTGGACTTCTGGTAACGGGCTTCTTAAGCGCCCGTTACATGAATTCTTTGTAACGGATGTTAAATCGAGTCTGTTAAAAAAGTTAAACCTATCGGTAACGGGCTCGTAAACTCCATTACCGATCAATGCCCTATCGGTAACAGGCTGTTTAAGTCCGTTACTGATCACTACCGTATTGGTAACAGGCTATAAAGTCCGTTACCAATAATTTCGTACTGGAGACGCATGCTTGTTAGGATGCGTCTCCTTTGCTGGCGACCCAATTGGATACAATCGTTTCTTAGGACTCGTCTCCTTTGATTGCCACCCAGGGTCGCCTTTTTTCTCACATCGGAGATGCACATTATTATTGCTCATCTCTGTCTTCTCCTTTCGACACCACTCGCTCTCTCTCCGCAGAAGGCAACTCCTGTTCCGACAACAACACTCGCTCTCTCTCCTCAGAAGGTCACTCGCTCGATCTCTCTGCTCAGAGATCCCCGCCGGCCTGCCCCGTTCACCGCCGCCAGCTGCGTGCACTCTGAGGATCGCGCTTAATTTCTCTCCTCAGAAAGCCGGCGCTGCAGCAGGCCGGCCGGCCGCGTGTGCGACGGCGAAAGGGGCCAGCGGACGTCGACCACGGCGTCATCTAAAGCAGACGCCTCCGTGTCCCCTCCCCCTGGGGCTCGGCGCCGTCCTCCACGCTGTCGCCGCGACGCCGCCTCCGATTCTCCTCCTCGGCTGCGCTCGCCTCGTAGAAAGTTCTCGTCAAGGTGGAAATTAATTGCCCCCTTTTATTGAAATTCTTCAGCTGTCCTAATCCTCTTATGTTTTCGGTTTTTTTGTGTGATGAATTATGCTCATTTGGTGTATGGAATGCAGATGGCGTCTGCTGCTCGGGCTTGGATGTACAGACAGCCCCAGGAAGATTGGGAGAATTTCTTAAGCGAGGTCAATGATTTTCTAAATCAAGTAGAGGTGGATATGAGAAACCGTGGTGTTCAGGCAATGCTTTGCCCCTGTATAGATTGTCTCAACCCGAAGAAATTCGCACAACGGGAAATTATTTTTCATCATTTGGTCACACGTGGTTTCACAAAAAATTACACGTGTTGGAATAAACATGGTGAGGAAGGCCTTAATGAACTCGAAGCAGGCTGCCTAAATGAAGGTGAAGTGCGACACCATGCTACCGACCATGATGAAGACCTTGATGACGGTGGAGTTTTTGAGGAAAATGAACCATTATTCCCACCAAATGTGATGAGGCCTGAGGATATCACTGATCAAGAAGTTAGGGGCTTCGATGATGGTGAGGTGTTGCAACGTGTGCACAATGTTGATCAAATGTTGCGGGATGTTGAGTTTCAACGAGTGTACACACCTTCTGAATTAGCGAGGCTGAAGTAGTTCATTGAAGATTCAAAGAAACCCCTCTATCCTGATTGCCAGAAGTACTCTCACCTTTCTGGTGATCTAAAACTTCTGCAGCTTAAGGCAGATCATGGTTGGAGCAACAAAAGTTTCAAACATCTATTGGGTGTGCTTAGAGACATGCTACCTGAAGGAAACCAAACAGCAGAGTCTGTCTATGAGGCGAAGAAGATAATCTATCCTCTGGGAATAGAAGTTGAAAAAATCCATGCATGGAAGAACAGTTGTGTATTGTTCCGTGGAGATTATGCAGACCTTGACAAGTGCCCCAAGTGTGGCTATGATTGGTACAAGAGGAAAAAGGATGGTGGAGATGATAATAATGCTGATGACGAGAACGAGCCCGGCGAGATCAGTGGCAAGAAGAAGAAGGCTAACAGAGGGGCTCCTGTTATGGTGGCATGGTATTTTTGCATCATTCCTCGGATGAGAAGATGGTTCGCAACACGAAAGGAGGCCCAACTCTTGCGTTGGCATGGCGAAGGCCGAAAGGAGCTTAAGCAAGATGGCAAGTTTAGGCACCCCGCAGATGCAACACAATGGGGTAACATTAATAACCACTTTCCGTGGTTTGACAAAGACGTAAGGAGCATACGGTTTGCTATGAGCACAGATGGCATGAAACCATTCGGTAACCAGAGCTCAACACATAGCACCTGGCATGTCGTGCTGTCGTTGTACAACCTTCCACCCTGGCTATGCAAGAAAGAGAAATATATGATGCTGACAATATTGGTCTCCGGGCCAAAGCAACCTGGCGACCGTATTGATGTCTACTTGAGGCCACTAGTTGATGACTTGAAGATACTGTGGAAGCCGGGTGTGAAGGAGGTTTGGGATGAGTACATGCGTGAGGAGTTCACAATGTGCGCCATGTTGTTCACCACCATCAACGACAACTCGGCTCATCGCAACCTCTCTGGCCAGAGTAAAAGGAAAGGTGCAGCTTGCCCACACTGCTTGGAAGATACTTGCGCAGTATGGCTAAGACATTCAAAGAAATACGTATTTATGGGACACCATCGTTTCCTTGGCAAGAAACATCCATACCAGGCCATGGATTGTCAGTTTAATGGGGAAAAAGAGAATCGAGAGGCGCCGTTGCATGTGACTGGAGATCTGGTCCACTTGAAAGTCAAGGATGTCAAAACTATCGAGGAGTTACCCAAACTGACTGAAAAAACCCTTGGGAAAAGAAAGAAACGAGATGGTGAAGAAGAAGAAGAAAAAGGAATGTGGAACAAGAAATCAATTCTATGGGAGCTAGAGTATTGGCTGATGTTGGATGTGCGTCATTCGATTGACAACATGCACGTCAAGAAGAATGTGTGTGAAGCTACTTGTGGAACATTGCTACAACAGAAGTCCAAAGGAAAATATCATAAAAATGCAAGGGAGGATCTTAAAGAACTGGGCATTAGGCCGGAGCTCAATGCAGAGGAAACAGAGATGGGGACGAACCTTCCCGTTGCTGCAACCACCTTGTCAAAGGTAGAGAGAAAAGAATTCTGTCAGTTTTTGCATGATGTGAAAGTACCTTCAGGCTACTCATCAAACTTCAAGAGGCTAGTGTCGGTGAAGGACATGAAAATGTATTTCAACTTGATGAAATCTCATGATTGCCATGTGTTGATGACAACTCTTTTTCCTGTTGCACTTAGAGGTATCAAGACAGAACTGGTTCGCGACGCTGTCACGAGCTTGTGTTTATTCTTCAATGCAATAGAACAGAAGGTGATTGATGAGGAAAAACTATTGGACTTAGAGAGGAGGCATTTCGAGACCCTATGCCTGCTTGAAGCTACCTTCCCACCATCATTCTTTGATCTCATGCTGCATCTAACAGCACACCTCGCGAGGGAAATCTGGTTCCTTGGCCCATCCTACCTTCATCAGATGTTTCCATATGAGAGGTTCTATGGATTCCTGAAATCATTGGTACATAACCGGTTATTTCCGGAGGGAGCCATTGTTCGTGGCTACGAGACCATCGAAGCAGTGGAGTGGGCCATGGGTTATATGGACCCCCAAAACCCCATTGGTGTGCCTCGCTCACGGCATGAAGGTAGGCTTTCAGGTGTTGGGACCCTGGGGAAAAAGTCAGTCACTCCGGAACTAGATGCCTTCCAAAAGGCTCATTTCACCGTGATACAACAGCTGCACCTAATTACACCATTTGCCAATGAGCACAAGCGACAACTACGTGAAGACAACCCTGACCGTGGTAGGGGTTGGCTAGCAAAGATGCACATGCAAGGTTTCAGCAGGTGGCTCCGAGATTATGTCGAGACATGCAGCAATGCTGTAATAACCGACTAGATAAGGAATCTAGCAGCGGGGCCATTGTTCACTGTTACAAGATACCAAGCAATGGATATCAATGGATACACGTTCTACACCATGGCCTAGGATAAAAAGAGCGTCTATCAAAATAGTGGTGTGCGTTTACGGGCCATCGTCGACGACAGTCATGATGATGATGACATGGAGACAGACACATATTATGGTCAAATAGAGGAGATATGGGAGCTTGATTATGAAGGATTGAAGGTAGCCTTGTTTCGGTGTAGATGGGTCACCAATGGGAAGAGAGCTGTGAGCAAGGACAAATATGGTTATGTTAGTGTTGATCTCCGGGTCTTTGGTTACAAAAACGAACCATTTGTCTTCGCCAATGATGTTGAGCAAGTGTTCTATGTACCTGACCTTGCAAAGAAGAACTGGTCTGTGGTTATGACTGGAAAAAAAAGGATTGTTGGGGTTGAAAATGTTGTTGAGGAGGAGGAATACAACCAGTTTGACGAAATTCTATCCTTTCACACTTCATACAAGCCCCGACTCTTGGGAACTAACAAAACACCGTACTTGCGAAGCGACCATAGTGAAAAAATCCATATACAGAAATCAAGGAAGAAAAAGCAAGCCTGATTTCTGCTGAATCCTTTTTGTAATGTAGGATGTGTCTATTGGTGGAAATGGAATCCGTTTTGTAATATATATAGGATGTGGTGGAATTTGAATCCTTTTTGTAATATATTCTGCCTAAGATACTATATATATTATGTTTATATTCTGCTTCAGTTCAGTAAGTGTGTTGCAGGCTGATGACATTATTATCATCAGTAACGGGCATTAATATAAAAGAGACGATGATTGGCCAACCCGCATCGCCTTTGTTATGGGCAAGAGATGTGAAATCACACACACAGATTACATCAAAAGAGACGCGGTTTAGCCAACCCCCGTCGGCTTGTTCTTCTTCATGCTTGCAAGTGAGTAGGTAAATCATACAAAAAATTGTACTGCACACAGATCATCACACAAGCATGTCTCTTGAGATGCAAAATCACACCCACATATTATAGTCATCATTGATACATCAGAAGGTTACAAAACGGCCATCTATGTTCATCATCACTAGGCACTACCAGGATGAGGAACATAGATCTAAACTAAGCAAAAGAGATATACTTCCGTCAACTTGTTCTTCTTCATGCTTGCAAGTGAGTAGGTAAATCATACAAAAAATTGGACTGCACACAGATAATCACACAAGCATGTCTCTTGAGGTGCAAAATCACACACACAGATTACAGTCATCATTGATACATCAGATAGGGAGGCCTCGGGATCTTGGCCAGCTCGGTAGCCTCGAACTCGCGTCCAGCTCCAGCTGAATCTCCGGCCGGCCAGAGGTAGAAGACCACTGCAGTGGTGGGTGCTGACTTGGTGATGTTGAGGCTCAAAGTTCAATCTTGCTGCTTCCCTGCCCGTCACTCGATCGTCGGAGGTGAAGAGAAAGGAGGCCGCCGTCGGCTTGTTCTTCCTGACGAGATATGCTCCAGATTCTGGCTCCTTCTTCTTGCTTACAAGTGAGCACAAGAGAAAGATACATCAGAGGGTGGAAAAATATCCCTTCAAAAATCCTCCTCCTGGAGGAGAAGGTAAAGCAAAAGGAAGTGCAAATTTGACGAGAAAGATGTAGTGGAGTTGGGCTTCTCTCCCCAGACCTCAGTGATCTTTCCGTCGGCTTGTTCTTCCTGATGCAGGAGGTTCTGGGCTACTCTCCCCCCCGACAACTGATGCCAAATCACAAGGAAATATATCACAAGGATTTTTCTAGCACCTGTGCTAGAGGGATGAGCAACCCAATCACCCATATCACAAGAATTCTTCTAGCAACTGAGAGAACGAGGAGGAGGAAGAAGAGAGAAAAGCAAAAGCTTGTGCCCTACAAGATCTATTCTTTGTGCCATAGCTAGATCTAGATCTAGAGAAGAAGGAAGCAAGTGAGGAGGACCGATAGGCATCGGTGCCTTTTTATAGCAAAAACAAGGAAGGGATAAGATCGGTTGTCAAAAAAAAGAGGAAGGGATAAGATCAAGAGCACAGGAAACGGGAAGGTTCCCAAGAAATTGATGCCAGATCCGGTCAATGGGGAAACAGTTGCCCAGTCAATGGCTGAGAGCAGAGACAGTGATTCCAATGTAGAATTAAATGATACGCAGATTAACCAAATGTCGTCTCCAATGTAGAATTAAAGCATACGCGGATTAACCAAACGTCGTCTGCAATGGAGAATTAAAGGATACGCGGATTTGCCAAACGTCGTCTCCATTGCTTACTTAAACCGTGTTTGGAAACAAATCTCCTATATCTTCTCCTTCCAAAATAATTTAGATCCCCTGCCCCTTCATCTACCCGCGAAAAAATAGCAACTGTCTACTCCTCATCGTCACCATTCCCGGCCGGAGATGAATAGCATGCCGGGAAGAAGCAAGCGGCACCAGCCGTCATCGCTGCTGGACCTCCCTCAAGACCTCCGCATTGAGATTGCGACGCGTGTCAGTGTGACCTCGTAGCGGCCCTTGGCTGACCTCCGCAGTCTACGTGGTACTTGCTCGACCATGCGCCATGTGTGCGGCCACGGCGACGTTGGCCGGCGTTTGTCGATAGAGGGGATAAGAGATGAGATTTCTTGGGTGTTGGACCCCACCACCTACAAAGCCTTCCTTGCTATGCTGACCGATCTCGGGAATCCGGAGGCTTGCTTCTTCTCCGGGATCAAAGCCGTGTTCATGGAAAACAGGGGAAGCACTGATCTCCGACGCGCCGCCGAGGGTGGGCACGATGCGGCGACCTATCTATACGCCATCTTGCTCTACAGGGACAATGGTGGTGCCACCGCTGATGACACCACGAAGGGGTACATGAGGCGGGTCGCGGGCAGCGGCAGTACGATGTCGAGATGGCTAAGCAACGAGGGGTGTCTGCCTTTGCGTGAGAAGGCCGCGCGTGCGACCCACTCCTCGACTTGGCGCATTTGGGGTGAACCGCTACCGCCTCCAGCATAGGTGCGCGGCGATCAGCCGTGCACAGGCAACGGCGGCGGCTGCGGCGCGGATAAAGGATGGCTTGGAATTTCTCTATTTTGCAGCGAAGACTGTAGGCTCCGCTGCGAAATGGTGAAGTTCAAACGGAGTATTGGAATAGGAAATCAGTAGCAGATTAGCTTTTGTATGTTGCTAGTATTATCTGTGCAAATTTTGGGAAGAGCAGCAAAGCCGACGCGGGTTATCAGTCCCGTGTCGCTACTGACTGTGGGGCCAGTTCTATTCGAATGAAGAACAGTTCGCATTTCTCCTTTTAATCTGCAATCAAATGTTGTAACATGTATTTCTTCGTCGTAATTAGTCCAAATTTGATATTTTTTCTAATTTTTTCTAAAATCACCATATTTTAATTAATCTTATTGTTTAGTGTATATTCCGTTTCTTGAATAATGTTTATATGCCTTATTTTGTTCTTTGTAAGTACAACAACATAAAAATAATATTTGTTTTACACAACCATTAGTGATGAAACTTTGCATTTCGTATGCTTAAGGTGAACACAAGGTTTTGTTAAGTTTTCAAATGCATATGAGTTCGAACATGTTGCAAAGTGTGGAAAACTTCAATGTTCAAGCAACATTCTAGGAAACTATGTGAGAGATGTAGACATTTGTACACAAGTATATTATTCCTTTATCGAGACCATTTGAAATTTTGAAGACAAGTTTAGGTACCCAAATTATGTTGCTAAGTCAATTTGTAGATTTTTAGAGCAAATTTGATGTTATTAGAATTATTATATAATTACCATGGGGTGTAAAAATGAAATATAAGAATTTTGGGCACACAAGTGTGACTGTTGACATTTTATTCAAATACTAAATGTCCAAATATGAATTGTCCGTATTTTTATGATTTTTAGGTGCTGTTTTATGGGCTCTAATATTTTAGGGAAGCAAGTTTCATTCCAAAAAAATAGTGACAGGCCCACGCGTCAGCGTCAGCAGCCAATATAAAAAAGATAATCGTTGCCTGCCCGCCCGGACCCAACTGCCAAGAAAGGCGATGCGGGTTCACTAACCATCGTCGCCAATGACACTGGCCCACGCGTCAGTGTCAACGTCAGCAGGCTATCCCGCGTCGGTAACGACTATCCATTGTCTCTAAGATCTAATTCATCACAACAGATCTCCAGTTTATCACAACAGATCTCCTGTTCATCACAACAGATCTCCAGTTCATCACAACAGAACACATATTATAGGAGACGTTGATGGATCTACTCGCGTCTATTAGATCGAGTTGATGACATACAAAATCCAACAACCAAACTAATTAACTAAGCAGTTCATGATCGACAAACAAACTAAGCAGTTCTTGTCCAACAACCTGACGAAGACACAAACACACACACACACACTATTACTATACATGGTAGAGGAGTCTATCATTGAATCAGTCGCCGCCATCGGAGTCCCGCCGTCATCGCCACCGTGGCTGCCGTCGTCGCCGTCGGAGCCGTCATCATCGAAGACGAAGTGGCGGCCAGCCCGCTTGACCATGGGGAGGTTCTCGAGCTTCTCAGCCAACCCGTGGATCCTGAAGGCGAGACCCTTCACGCTCGGGTCCTTGTCCACTTCATGAGGTGCCTTGATGTTGAAGGCCGCACCAACATCTTGAAGCTTTTTGAAGGTGCTCCTGAGCAGGTCAACGGCGAACTTAGTGTCGTCGAAGAACGGTTCCTCGTCGGCGTCCTTGGTCGCCGGCTCCTTACCCTTCTCCAACTTCATCCGACGGCGGCTTTCGTCGTCGTCGTCCTCCCTTCGTCCCTACTTTGATGGCGGTGGGCTCCTCGACGCCATCTCCTCCTTGGTGATCTCTCGGTGACCGAAGATTTGTAGTGGTGGATCACGAGGAGGAAGAAGAAGCGAAAGAGATGATAAGCTTATGGAAGAAGCAGGGGAAAGCAGGGGAAGGCAGGGGAGTTATATTGACAAGACACGGAACCGTCAGGCGCCTGTGCCCCCACCCACTACTCCACTACTACCACTCAATTCCGCATCGGGCTCCGTTTTGGGCACAAAACCGTCCAAAACCACGCGTCGCCTTTCAATTACGTGGGAAGGTGAAGGGGCAGGGGCAATGATGTCGGGCCCACTCGTCAGCAGTAGCAGCCAAACTGCGGCGCCTTTTCAATTTTCATTTATTGTTTTAGATGTCTGAGTCGCCTTCTTCAACTTCAACCCTCGTCGCCTTCAACTTCAACCCTCGTCGCCAACTTCAACCCACGTCGCCTTCAACTTCAACCCTTGTCGCCTTTCAATTTCCAAACCCCGTCACTTTTCTATTTCCTCCCCTTATCCTTGATGGCGGCGGTGTGCTTGATGCAGCTGCTGCCAGATGATCTTCTCACCCAGATCATCATCCACTCCATCAAGGATGAGCCCGTCATCCATTTTCTGAACCTTTGTAATAAAATCTGCGGCACCTTCCGGCGCATCTGCGACTCCGATGAGGTACTACAGCACGTGTAGCTGCGTGACCTTCGTCGGGTGTGCTAGAATCGCTACATCAGGTCGTGCTTTGAGCGGTGCTTCCGCGAGGCCAATCATCCGGAGGCATATGCTTCGAGGGGATGGAGAGGTTGATGAGGCGGCGGAACCCCGATAAGGGTCTGAAGCTCGTCGGAGATGCCACTGCTGAAGACTCTGGTGCCAAGTACTTCTTAGCGATGCTGAAGTACCGTTGCAACCCTGCCGACCCCGAAGCCATGGCACTGCTCCAGGAAATCAGCGGCGGCCCGTCGCCCCCTGACGGGCAGTGGAAGAACCACAACCTGCGGCGGCTGCGCTACCTCGTCAACCGGGATCTCGAGAACATTTTGTGGTGGCACTGGCTTGGTGATGGTGATGACGACATTCTGTTGCTGCCCGTCCAGAATCCCCACGTGTGCATTTGGGCAGTGGGATGTAGGCGCTACGGGCCGGAGACCTCAGAGATCATCCACTACTGCAGCGCCGAGTGTCGCATCCGTCATGAGTTCGACCTCTGGACGCGTAACTTCAATGCCGCCGTGGAGTACGCCGTCAGCAGGATGAACATCGGGATGTAGGCGCAAGCATCAATGAACATTATCTATCTTGAATGTAAATTATTAGATATTACTAAATGCGGATTTGATTTTATCGAGATGTCGGTTTTTAATCGGTTTTTGATAGACAAGATTTGATTTGTCACGTTTGTGAGTCAAATCGAAGGTTGCGGTGGTCTCATTTGCCGCCGACGAGGCCTAGGATGCCCTCTTGGGTGTCAAAACCGCCGAAGCGGGCACGACGGGGGCGGCAGCGGGCGGCGGTGCCCTCTGCTTCCTCCTTTGTTCTATTAGAGAATGAAGAACAGTTTATCCGTCCCGCGTCGCCGACGACATTTCTCTTTTTAATCTGCAATAAAATTTTGTAACATGTATTTCTCCGTCGTAATTAGTCCAAATTTGATTTTTTCTTCTACAGTTTTCTAAAATCACCGTGTTTTCATTAATTTCATTGTTTAGTGTATATTCCGTTTCTTGAACAATGTTTATATGCCTTATCTTGTTCTATGTAAGTACAACATATAATTAATATTTTTTCCACACCTCCTGTAATGAAACTTTGCATTTTCGTAATCTTAAGGTGAACAAAAGGTTTTGTTAAGTTTTCAAATGTATATGAGTTCGAACATGTTGCAAAGTGTGGAAAACTTCAATGTTCAAGGAACATTCTAGGAAACTATGTGAGAGATGTAGATATTTGTACACAAGTATATTATTCCTTCATCGAAACCATTAGAAATTTTGAAGACAAGTCTAGGTACCCAAATTATGTTGCCAAGTAAATTTGTAGATTTTTTAGAGCACACTAGATGTTATTAGAATTATTACATCATTAACATGGGATGTAAAAACGAATTCTACGAATCTTGGGCACACAAGTGTGACTGTTGATATTTTATTCAAATACTAAATGTCCAAATACGAATTGTTCGTATTTTTATGATTTTTTAGGTGCTGTTTTATGGGCTCTAATATTTTAGGGAAGCACGTTTCATTCGAAAAAAATAGTGGCGGGCCCACGCGTCAGCGTCAGCAGCCAAAATAAAAAGATAACCGCTGCCCGCCCGCCGGACCCAACTGCCAACAAAGGCGATGCGGGTTCACTAACCATCGTCGCCAATGACACTGGCCCAAGCGTCAGCGTCAGCAGGCAAACCATGCGCGGGCCGCTCCAAATTTCCCACCTATATTGACTATAATGCCCATGGAATTCCAATTCCACCAGAGAGCCGTCAAGGGCACGCCAGTAATTTCCTCGAACACAGTTATGTGCGTAGTTCCTCAGGGGACATATTCGGCTCCTCGCTAGACAGATCCACAACGCCCGCACTCTCCCCACCGCCGCCGCCACTCTCTCCCCGCTCGCCTTCGCCGCTCTCTGCCCGCCGCAGCCCTGCTCTTCTCCAGCCCCACCGCTCCCTGCGTGACGACGGTGACGAGGACACGGTTACTAGCGTGTGGACGGCTTCCCGGCCAACCTACAGATGGTTGACGCGGATCCGTCATCCCCGGCCACGACGACGAGCCGGCCACCTCAGGCCACGAGCCGACGTGGATCCGGCCCCTCCGACCATCACGAGAACAACTACTTCATTCACGACAGAGGTTAGTCCTGCTTGAACCCCCAACGCCCTCTCTCTGCTCGGCCACCAAATCTGCTATATATTCATGTCAATGTGGATTAGGGAGACATGCCTTGATAGTTCATTTTTAATTGATTGACTGTGGATTTGATGGATGGATTTTGTTGCTCCAAGTCTGTTTGAATAAATTGTTGCTAACAGATGAAGTTATATGAACTATTGAAATTTATTTTCATGTTCCTGGTGCTACAATTTTTGCACTATAAATTCATGAAAAGCATTGAGGATGTTAGCATACTTTAATTCTGCTATGCTTTGAATGTACCAGATCGACAGATATGCTTTGGACCTGTTAGCATACTTTAATTATGCTATGCTTTGAATGTACCAGATCGACAGTTATACTTTGGACCTGTTAGCATACTTTAATTCTGATGGCCACATAATGTCAGTGGGAATTGCATCGCAGTGGTTTATAATGTAGTCCACCCAATCTGCTATATATTCATGTCAAGGTGGATTAGGGAGACATGCCTTAATAGTTCATTTTTAATTGATTAACTGTGGATTTGATGGATGGATTTTGTTGCTCCAAGTCTGTTTGAATAAATTGTTGCAAACAGATGAAGTTATATGAACTGTTGAATTCATTTTCATGTTCCTGGTGCTACAATTTTTGCACTGTAAATTCATGAAAAGCATTGAGCATGTTAGCATACTTTAATTCTGCTATGCTTTGAATGTGCCAGATCGACAGTTATGCTTTGGACCTGTTAGCATACTTTAATTCTGATGGCCACATAATGTCAGTGGGAATTGCATCGCAGTGGTTTATAATGTAGTGATAACTAGACTGTCCTATGCTTTGTTGTGAGTGTTAATTGTTTCACTACTGTAATATATATTGTTATTGTTGGTGTCATGATGTGTTGTGAGTGTTGTTTCACTACTGTCATATATAATGTCATGATTGCTTTATCCTCTTGTTGCATGTACACATGGAACACACAATCCATCGCTGCTGAAGTTGGACAAGGAAGCAGTTGAAGGAATTTATTCTCTGATTTGATATATAAGCATATTGTTGTGTCCCTGTCAAAATGGTTAGCACCTATCCCTGTATGCTAATTAAGTAAAATATGAGTTGTGTATGTCTGTGCTGATTTTATTTACGACTTGTAATGATTTCTAGTGTAATATCAGCTATATTGCCTGTTAGAGAAAACAAATTTATCTAATAAGATTTTTGTTTAGATTTTCAGTCTTGCTTATGTTGCTCTACTGACAACCTGATATATCATATATGCAGTCTCCCACAACAACAAACTTCTCTACCTCTAGTGCACCATCACAGCCCATCGGCGGTGAACCTTCTTCACAGGGTCACTCAGCACAGACTGCTGCGAGTAGTACTCGATCCCACGGGTCAAGGACACAAACCAAATGGCCAAAAGACAAGTTGACTACAACTGGACTTGATGCCAATTTTTGGCCTACCCCAGATGCTGCGAGGGATAGATTTGTATTGGTCTGTGGCCTCATTGCTCGGGAGAGGGTGTCAATCAACAAGGCGGTTGATGATCTCTCACCAATTGAGAAGGAACATCTGTTCACAGTTTTAGAGGAAAAGCTAGATTACCCAGTCAATCTGGAAGAATCTGTTCGCAAGAAGGCAGTTAAGGCAGCTATATCAGAGATTGGAACCTTGCAACGGCGGTTCAAGGTCCATTTAAGAAAAAAATATGTGAGCGAAGAGGAGCCTCCCTTTGCGAAGCATGCCTTCTTGCAGCAACAAGACTGGGACATGTTTGTGCAGGAAACCAATTCTCCTTCATTTTAGCAATTGAGCCAAGAGATGAAACAAAAGAGAGCATTGCATAATAAGCCACACAAGACATGCAGAAAAGGTTATCGTGGTAAAAGGAAAGAGTGGGAGGAGGAGGATGCAAAGCTAGCTGCAGAAGGAAAACAGAACCCTTGGGACCAATTTCCTGGACGTTCGAGACCTTATCTGCGGGCAAGGGTAGGGAAGAAGAGGAAGAATACTAGTGAAGGAAGCGGGGGCATAACATTCAGTAACCCTGCGGTGGTCGGGGTAGCAGATAGAATGAAAACACTTGCAGCTCAGGGTAGCGATGGTTCTTTCTCTGGGGTTAGGGAGGATGATATCCTCACCGCAGCACTTGAGACTCCAGAGCATCGAGGTCGGGTCCGAGGCGTGTCTAGTTCACTTGGCTGGGGTAAAGGGTTTGGTGAAGAGTTTGCTGGAATGTACAGGAAGAAGATGAGGAATAAGAGGTCTGATGCTCATGATATGATGGACATAACATTTAAATCAGTTGTCCATGCTCTAAGACTATCAGGCATTGAAATACCGAAAAATATACTTCTTCCGTCCCAATTACCAGCGCGTATCAGTAGCAGCGAGGAAGAACATGCACATGGCAGCGAGGAAGAACATGCGCATGACCGCGAGGAAGAACATGCGCATGACAGCGAGGAAGATGCGTGTGGCAGAGAGCAAGACCATTGGAATGCCAATGAGGACGAAGCGAATCAAGTGCACTGTGATAGTCAATCACCTATGCTGGACACAATAGATAAGCTGACAGAGCCAACCACGTGCAGCCTTTTGGATGACACCGGGATTAATGTGGAGCTCGCACTAGCGAAAGTCTTTCCATTTCAAAAGGCTTGCCATTCAGTACCGGCGCAGGATGGGTATGTTGTGGTGCAACCTACTTATGTGTGGGCCAATGCGGGTCACTACCCTCTGCCTGTACCAATTGATGGGGGTGACATAGCAACCCTAGCTGAGGCTCTCATTCAAAGGATCCAATGGCCAAAGGACAGGATCCTTATACCACCCATGACGAGACATGCCAACCCTTAAGCCGCAACAGGTAGCAGGGGTACAGCATCAGATGGAGGTACTGCAGCTCAGTGTCAGCAAGAGAAGGCTCAACAGCAGCAGCAGCAGATCAGCAAAACTACGCAGCAGGAGCGTTGACAACAGCCGGAGGAACCCATGCAAACTCCGCCTAAGCAGCAGCTGCAACATGAGGATAAGCAACAGACGAAACAGTAGCCTCTCCAGCAGCAGGAGGAGGAGCGCAGGCAATCTCCCCCTAAGCAGCAGATGCAACATGTATGACAGCCTCTGCAACAGGAGGAGGAGCCCAGGCAATCTCCACTGTAGAAGGGGAACCAGGCCAGGAAACCTCTGTCTAAAGATGAGATTCTTAACTGTATTATTGGGACAGAATAGGAACGACCAAAATACAAGCCTGGTGCACCTATGTTGTCAGAAGCAAACTTAGAGGCTGCTGGACCAAATTGTGCCAGGTTGCATGCTTACGTCATGGAACACAATAAGGATAAACTTGCCTTTCCAGCAAAGGTGGATCAACACTACTTTAAAGGTGGTGGTGGTGCTTTAATGTTAAACATTGCATTCAATAGCGTGTATAACCTTATAACCCTTGCTTCTATGGATGTTACCTTCTTGAGGTTGTGGACATTGTAAGTCCCTTAAAACCTAAAAAGATATTTCTTTAATTTTGACCACAAAGTTCATGCATGCTAACAATTTGATTTTTTGTAGGAAAATGATGGACAAGGCAGCGGAGATGCAGATCAGTGTTGGGTTTTTAGATCCAGGTTTTATTACTTCCACAAATATTTCTCAGCATTCTGGCCTTGTTACCAAAGCAATCGCAAATGCAATGAACAACGACTACGTGGTGGGTGCCTACTACACTAGCCACTGGGTAACAGTGATCATCTGTATGAAGTTCAAAGAGGTTTGGTATCTAGATTCTGCTAAACAACATTCCCCGCTAAAGTTCTCAGACCTCAAATCTGTTGTGGACTGGTCAGTATCTTGTAGGTTTTGTTCACAAAAATTAAATCTCTTAGTGTTTCTAATCGGTATTGCTGACCATGCAGGACCTTTGGTACAGTATCTTATAGGTTTTGTTCACAAAAATTCAATCTCTCAGTGTTTCTAATCGGTATTGCTGATCATGCAGGTGTTGACGGTCCTTACAACAATAATTCGACCGTCAAAACCTCGGGTTCGAGAGGAGTATATGGCAAGTTTCATGCACATTTTTAGTACTAATAAAGTTCCACGAGTTGTGTTGTGATTTTCATTGGCAGGTACACATTTTGGGAGAGATTGGGATCAACACACCACACGTGCTAGGCACGGCCGAACCACCAGGCACGGCCGGCCCTGCAGGTGCGGCCGGCCTGGCAAGTGCGGCCGGCCCTGCAGGTGCGGCCGGCCTAGCAGGTGCGGCCGGCCCTGCAGGTGCAGCCGGCCCTGCCTGGTGCAGCCGGCCCTGCCCCGTGGCGTGTTCCTAGTCCTAAACACCGCCTCTCCCTCGAGCACAACTTGGACGAACGAGATTCACGAAGGAAACGTCGGTTTGATCAAATGGTGGAGGCTAGGATCACTTGGATCAATGGGTCCACTTATCCGGTCACTCAACCACCGCAACCGTCATTCAAAGGCGATCCTAGGCGTCCCTGAGCATAGTCGGTGCATCACACGGCACGGAGGTGGGCCGGCCGCTCCTAGAGGGCTGGCCGCACCTATCAACTCGCGTGTCGGGCGAAACCGACCCAAGGAGCCGACCTACAACCGCCTCAGGAGCAGTTATCAGGAGCGTCTGAGGCGAAAGGCGGCACATCCCAGGGCCGGCCGCACCTAGTGAGCCGGCCGCACCTGGGATATTCTTCCCCTGCGCTCCACCGACCTTCCTTGCCTATAAAAGGCACCTCACACTCGCTGAAACGGACAAGAAATGCAGGAACTTCTCTATTTCCCTCTTTTGTTCACTTAGAGTAGGATTAGTGTAGCTTGGGAGTTAGAGTCGAGTCGAGCTAGTCTCGGGGTTCTGGAGGAGTCTTCTTCAGAGTTCCGGTACTACTCTTGTATCCTTTCTTTGTTTAGACTCAAGTACAATTCAAGTTATCTTTCTATCTTACCTTTCGAGTCAATTACATTCAGCTTTTACTTTGCTCTAGAAGCTTTATTCTTGGTTTAGACTAAAGTTAGTTCAATCGTGGTTAGCATAGCTCTCTTGAACCCTATAGTGTTGTGGTCGTTCTTCGCTTGATCTCCGGTGTTTCACGGGAGAGAGAGACCTTCCTTCGTGATATCCGGGGAAAGGTTCTTTGGTTCGTTGTGAGTGCGGTGCTCAGAGCTTACCTTAGTCTTAGATTGGTGTCCCGTTCAACGGAATAGTTGTGGTACCCTAAGGAGGTGACAACTCCGGACGGGCTTTGTAGTCCACCACGTTAGTTCAGGCCGGTAGGATTCAGCGTGTCGTCGTTCTCCCTTCTCATCCCAGTCTGAGAGCGCGGCTTTGCATGCCCCTGCAGCACTAGAAGAGCTTGTCGAGTTTAGCTCGCCTTGGTTATCCTTTGCCTTAGTTCTTTGCCTAGAGTTGACAAGAATAGATAGATTGTGTTAGGATCCTTTCTCGTCTCGTTGTCCTCCCAGCTCGCTAGATCCTCTCTAGTCCTTTATCAAGATCTCCTTGTGTGTGTCAAGTTATCCCCGAATATCTTTATTCGTTACCCCCGCTATAGCTCTTTACCAAGTCTTGTCTTTCTCCACCGTTTATTCGATTATCTTTGTCGTAGTGCCTCCCGTGGGAAAATATAAATACGATAACCCGAATACCACCGAGTGAAGTGCTACAACGGTAATCTGTGCGCTTGCGGACCTTTCTATGACGTGTGTTTTACCAAAGACGTTCCCTAGCCCCGTTACTAGTGGTATAAACCCGGTAGCGACGCTTGCGAGTGCCAACAAGCATTCCTGGCGCCGTCGCCATGTGTGCATACTTAGTAGTGAGGCTAAGGAGCGTCAACAAGCATTTCTGGTGCCGTTGCCGGGGAGGCAATAGGCATAAGATATCATTTAAACATTGTTGTAGAATTATCAAGGTTCGGTGAACCGCTATTTAAGCGGGTTTACCCTTGCTCTACTCTCGTGTACGCAGAGTAGTGCATGACCAGTTTCGACCTACCGTCCAACTTTAACGATAATCCGGAGTCACTTGTGAGGAGAGTGCGCCCTCGCGTCCTCATTCCTCAGAAGTTTCTCTCAAATCAAGAGACGAACACCGTCGATCCCGTAGACAGCACCTCGTCAGCACCGATGGCCGAAAGGACGATCCGCGAGTTTTCCGCTCCCTCCAACACCAATGTCCCTACCGGACCAAACACGACGGTGGGAGATGGAAACTTTGAACTCAAGCCGGCGTTGATCAACATGGTGCAAGCTAGTCCGTTCTCTGGCAAGCCTAATGAAGATGCCAATGCACATCTCCAGCATTTTCTGGAGGTGTGTAGGACTTTCACTATCCGTGGAGTGACAGATGATGCAATCCGTCTTCGCTTATTCCCGTTCTCATTGCTCGGGAAGGCGAAGCAATGGTTTTATGCGGAGCGAGATGCCATCAACACATGGGATAAGTGCTCTAAGGCATTTCTCGCGAAGTTCTTCCCGGTGGGCAAAACCAATGCCCTCCGTGCTAGAATTTCGGGTTTCCAGCAGCAGAATGATGAGAGTATCCCGGAAGCATGGGAACGCTTCCAGGAGTACATCACCGCATGCCCGCATCATGGCATGCAGGGGTGGTTCTTGATTCAAACCTTCTACCACGGGCTCAAGCGTACCGCCCGTGAGCACCTAGATGCAGCCGCTGGAGGAGCCTTCTTCTCGCTACAAGTACCCGCCGCCAAGGAATTGATCGAGAAGATGGTGGCAAATCAAGGTTGGGATGGAGATCGTCTCCAACCCCGTACCCGCGGTGTACACCAAGTCGATGAAATCGACATGCTCGCCGCTAAGATGGAACTCCTCATGAAGAAATTGGAGACATCAAGCAATGTGGAGACCGCCAAGATCATGGACGCTCGCATGACGTGCGAGGTTTGCGGTAATGTGGGTCATTCGGGAAATGATTGTCCCGAAACAAGGGAAGAAGCCAGCTTCATCAACAATGGAAACAACAACGGGTTCCGCAATAACAACTACAACAATCAAGGGTGGAACTCGAGGCCTAACTTCCCGTTCAACAATCAAAATGGAGGTAACTATTCTAACAACTTCAATAATCAGCCTTCCATTAAAGATCTTGTCTTTGGCCAAGCTAGAATTAATGAAAATTTAAACAAGAAGCTAGCCGCCAATGATAAAGTTCTTGAAAATTTAAATTCCACAATAGAATCCTTCACCACTGCTATGAAGAATCAGCTAAGCTTTAATAAAATGATAGAAACTCAACTTGCTCAGCTTGCTGCTTCTTTACCTTCTTCTGAGTCGGGTGGAATCCCGGGGCAACCCGAGCCTACCCGAGAGAATGTTAATGTTGTATCCACCAGATGGGGTAAGCCATCTAGGAGGGTGTATGCACCTAACCATGTAGGGAAACTCATATACCAAATCCAAGACCCATGGGAGGAATCAGTAGTCTTGCATAGGAAAGACAATGGATATCCGGCCATCACATGCACGATCTACTATCAAAAGATCAAGAATGCTCTTTGTGACCTTGGTGCGAGTATCAACCTCATGTCCAAGGCCATGTTTGAGGAGTTAGGATATCCTGCTCTTTCTCCGACAACGATGACAGTCCAACTTGCCGAGTCATCGATCAAATATCCAGAGGGCATAGTGAAAATCTCTTGGTGAATGTCAAGCGCTCATATGTCTTTGCGGATTTCGTGGTCCTCGACACACAAGAAGAAATGCTGCTTATTCTTGGGCGACCATTCCTAAGAGATGTCAATGCAAGGATTGATGTCGGAGCCGGAAGGATTCAGTTCCGCATAGGGCGAAGAAACATGACATTCCCATTCCAAGCAAAGGAAGAGCAATGTTACCTAGTGCAAGACGAGGAAGCAAGGGGGTGGAGGAAGCCACGGCCCCAAGAGAAGGTGGCCCCAACCAATCCCAAGGTAAAAGCATTCAAAGGGCGCCACCAACCAAGGAAGCCGAAGGCAATCAACAAGGCTAAGGGGGAAAAGAAGACGGAACTCAAAAACACCCCCGCAAAAGCCTCACCGACTTCAGCGCCACCGAAGAAAACAAAGAGGGTGTGGCGTGTGAAGGGAGCATCATCTGAGTCTTCCACTCCGGGACCGGACGAATCCAAGATCAATTGAGCAAACGGAGGAGTCCCGCTCACGGACTCTAAAATACGAGCCCTCACCGAGAGGTAAACCGGTATTTATCTCATATTTCCCTTCTATCATTTTATTCCATGCATCAAGCATATTTAGTTTTCAAATTTAATTTCACCATTGCATTAGTAAGTAAACAAGACATTGAAAAATACTTTTGGAGATTTTTGGTGATACGGCCGAACCTAGAGGTACGGTCGTACCTCCCCTCGACAAAATTTTTGTGCAGGATGTTTACAGAAGGGGACACGAGTGCTTGGAGAAAATATAGTAAGGCCGGCCGAACCAAGTGGTACGGCCGTACCTATGATTTTCCACAAATCCATCAAGTCAACCACTACAAGCTTCCAAGTGCTCAACTCATCACCAAAATGAAGACACGCCAACCAGGTAGCCAAAAATTAGCTTGGGGGAGACCCCATTTTCAATCAAGGAAGGTATGTCTATCCAAACCAATTTTCAACATCTTTTTTATCACATTTGAATAAAAGAAAAATAACAAAAATAATTGCTTCAACCATGTGCTTGAAATCTTGTCTATATCCTCACTTTGGAAATGATGAATAGTTGCTATGTTAAAACTTTGCAAGAACCTAGTGTACAACCTTGTGCTCTATGAGCATTTGAATTTGTTGGTATGTTTTGCGACGAGAGCCTGAAATAAAATTTTGTGGGAAGCAAATGCTTATGACCAAACCTAGGGTGTTGACTAGTATGATATGGTGAGACAATGTTGATCTTGCTCTATCTCATTGTATGGTGAAAATCTCGAATGATTTCTTTTGAAAATAAAACAAGACAAGTTCCTCAATGGTCATATCACCTACCCAAGCCATATGTCGATATCAAAGTATAAACCTTCTACATATGCTTACTTGTGACCCTTTGAGTTTTGCCAAATTTTTGTGACCCTTGGTAGAATCTTTTCATGCTTCCATGATCGAGATCACGTACACCCACATATACAAGCTAACTTCCACACCGGGAGTTACGCAAAACATGCCATCCACCCACCAAAAATAAATACTCCAAAGTTCCAAAGAGATTTCTCTTCTTGTATTCTTGCAAAAGGAGAGAGGGGTCATTGAAAAAAAAGAAAAGTATATGCTCAAGAAGCATAGAAAAAGTGTGCTCCAATCAAAGAGCATAGAAAAAAAAAGATGAAGCATGACCCCCTCCAAAATAAAAGCAAGAGGAGAATCTCAAAGCAAGGAGTACTTAGAAAAACAAACAAAAATATTCCACACACTTGCACATCTCGATCAAGTTGCATGACTATTTTTTTCTTGGATCCGGTCTTTGGCTCAACAACATCATGTGGCACAAGTGAGTCTCATACTTATCCTACACAAAGCTCCACATACAAGCCATAGAGTAGGAAGTTGAGGCTCGCTCAAAAGCCTTTGGTGAGGAAACAAATACCACTTGAGCGATCGAGGGAACCATCCAAGGAACCTTGTCTTTCTTTGCAAAATTTTCAAAAACTCCGAGATAGGATCCAGAAAAGAAGAAGAGCGAGTAATGCAAAGTCAAAAACCGTTCTACTCTTCAACCTCCAAAGGCAAGGTGGAAAGCTACAAGCCCCACAGGTAAGATAAGGCTAAGTTTCTCTTGTACCAATTTTTTTTCAAATAGCAAGAAGAGCATGGGTTTGTGCATAGGTACTTGCCGAGTGGTAACATCATGCAACTCCAGATCCGCCAAGGACAAGTCTAGGCTTTGCTCGAGGGCGAGCAAACGTTTAGCTTGGGGGAGTTTGTTGACAGTCCGTACAACAAAAATTCGACCGTCAAAACCTCGGGTTCGAGAGGAGTATATGGCAAGTGTCATGCACATTTTTAGTACTAATAAAGTTCCACGAGTTGTGTTGTGATTTTCATAGGTAGGTACACATTTTGGGAGAAATTAGGATCAACACACCACATGTGCTAGGCACGGCCGAACCACCAGGCACGGCCGGCCCTGCAGGTGCGGTCGGCCTGGCAGGTGCGGCCGGCCCTGCCTGATGCGGCCGGCACTGCCCCGTGGCATGTTCCTGGTCCTAAACATCGCCTCTCCCTCGAGCACAACTTGGACGAACGAGATTCACGAAGGAAACGTCGGCTTGATCAAATGGTGGAGGCTAGGATCACTTGGATCAATGGGTCCACTTATCCGGTCACTCAACCGCCACAACCGTCATTCAGAGGCGATCCTAGGCGTCCCTGAGCATAGTCGGTGCAGCACACGGCACGGAGGTGGGCTGGCCGCACCTATCAACTCGCGTGCCGGGCGAAACCGACCCAAGGAGCTGACCTACAACCGCCTCAGGAGCAGTGATCAGGAGTGTCCGAGGCAAAAGGCGGCGCATCCCAGGGCCGGCCGCACCTAGTGAGCCGGCCGCACCTGGGATATTCCTCCCCTGCGCTCCACCGACCTTCCTTGCCTATAAAAGGCACCTCACACTCGCTGGAACGGACACACAATGCAGGAGCATCTCCATTTCCCTCTTTTGTTCACTTAGAGTAGGATTAGTGTAGCTTGGGAGTTAGAGTCGAGTCGAGCTAGTCTCGGGGTTCCGGAGGAGTCTTCTTCAGAGTTCTGGTACTACTCTTGTATCCTTTCTTTGTTTAGACTCAAGTACAATTCAAGTTATCTTTCTATCTTACCTTTCGAGTCAATTACATTCAGCTTTTAGTTTGCTCTAGAAACTTTATTCTTGGTTTAGACTAAAGTTAGTTTAATCATGGTTAGCATAGCTCTCTTGAACCCTATAGTGTTGTGGTCGTTCTTCGCTTGATCTCCGGTGTTTCACGGGAGAGAGAGACCTTCCTTCGTGTTATCCAGGGAAAGGTTCTTTGGTTTGTTGTGAGCGCGGTGCTCAGAGCTTACCTTAGTCTTAGATTGGTGTCCCGTTCAACGGAATAGTTGTGGTACCCTAAGGAGGTGACAGCTCCGGACGGGCTTTGTAGTCCACCACGTTAGTTCGGGCCGGTAGGATTCAGCGCGTCGTCGTTCTCCCTTCTCATCCCAGTCTGAGAGCGCGGCTTTGCATGCCCCTGCAGCACTAGAAGAGCCTGTCGAGTTTAGCTCGCCTTGGTTATCCTTTGCCTTAGTTCTTT
Source organism: Cenchrus fungigraminus (assembly GCA_036936925.1). Classification (NCBI taxonomy): domain Eukaryota; kingdom Viridiplantae; phylum Streptophyta; class Magnoliopsida; order Poales; family Poaceae; genus Cenchrus; species Cenchrus fungigraminus. The sequence continues at coordinate 94,551,905 of CM072774.1, read as the reverse complement.
GCCTAGAGTTGACAAGAATAGATAGATTGTGTTAGGATCCTTTCTCGTCTCGTTGTCCTCCCAGCACGCTAGATCCTCTCTAGTCCTTTATCAAGATCTCCTTGTGTGTGTCAAGTTATCCCAGAATATCTTTATTCATTACCCCCGCTATAGCTCTTTACCAAGTCTTGTCTTTCTCCACTGTTTATTCGATTATCTTTGCCGTAGTGCCTCCCTTGGGAAAATATAAATACGATAACCCAAATACCACCGGGTGAAGTGCTACAATGGTAATCCGTGCTCTTGCGAACCTTTCTGTGACGTGTGTTTTTACCAAAGACGTTCCCTAGCCCCATTACTAGGGGTATAAACCCGGTAGCGACGCTTGCGAGTGCCAACAAGCATTCCTGGTGCCATCGCCGTGTGAGCATACTTAGTAGTGAGGCTAAGGAGCGTCAACAGCAGGGCCTTTGGTGATCATGCACAGGACGGAGTGACGAAAGGAAAGAAAAAAAGCCAAAAGCCACACTCAAGCACAAAACAAATCTCGATGTAAGACCGAGGTTTTTTTATGGTCACTTCTTACCTATTTGGTACTGCATTAGCTTGTCATTTTGGTACCTCAATGCAGTGTGCTCAGCAGCCATGGCGGTCCTCTTTGTGTGGATTCCATGTGGCATTCCATATGTTAAGATTACTCAATGACATACCTGACATCAAGAAGGCTGATGTAAGTAGATAATAATGCTCAACCTTGTCTCTGCTCATATTCTCTATCTGATTTTAGAAATTGATTTCTACTTGTATTCTCATAAATGATTGTATTTTTGCAGGATTTCAAAGCTGGTGTAGATGTTTCCACAGAAGATCTAAAGCGTGTCCGGGAGATGTTGTGCGAGTACATTCTTAAGGAGACCATCGACCGAAAGGGCAACTTCTATAATGGTGTACCGTGAGTTCATTATAGCCAGAAACTTGAAACTCATTCATTCTTCTTTAGTCAGGTGTTGTTGCCTGAGAAACCTACTTGGCTTGCTTGGTTGGGGTCAGATGCTGCCTGGTTCAGGAAGTTTTCTCATGACTCCATCCAAACAAGCCCTGATGAGAGTAACTTGAAACTTGATGTGATCTTGCTAGCTTGTCTATAAATGTGATCTTGCTTGTCTATAAATGTGATCTTGCTTGCCTATATCTGTGATGTGAGAATGTGTTTGTGATGTCTCCTTGTTGTGGTGGCTGCCATATCCTTTCTGGTTCTAGGATGGCAGGATGCAGCCCCTGATGGCTGCCAAATCCTGGCTGGTTCTAGGATGCAGCCGGCAAGCAGGCAGGTTACTGTAGGGGTGGCCTACGTATCTGTAACGGGCGTTAATTAAAGCTCGTTACAAACACTGATCAGTGAGTAATGGGCTTCATTCGGAACGCTTGTTACAAACATGCCAACAATGTAACGGGCAGTGTAAAAGCCTGTTACCAGTACTGACCGGTGGGCCCCAGGACCTGGCCCGTTCGTCGAGATAGAGGAGACACGGGTTGACAGCACGCGTCTCCTTTAGTCGAGAGACAGCAGACGCGTGTGGAAATAGATGCGTCTCATTTCGTCGAGACAGAGGAGACGCAGGTTCACAACACGCGTCTCCGATGTTGAGTTCACAGTAACGGGCTCTATTTTCGTGCCTGTTACCAAAGTTCCCTGTGGGCCCAGAGAAACAGCCATTTCACGTGACCGGTGACTAGTTGTGGTAACGGTTGTTGTTTGATGCCCGTTACGAATCCTAGGTGTTGGTAGTGCGCTGGAAGATGCGCAGAGCAAAGGTCTTAAGATGGTCTATGCAGTTTGGGTGTCGGAGTTGGAGTCGGAATTGGAGTCGGAGTCCAACTCTGCAAGTGGTGGAGGAGGCTGGGAATCCGCTGGTGACGTACCAGCGGCTCCGGGCATTGGCGGGTCGACGTTGGCGGCGTCACAGCAGGGCGGCTACATGCCGTGGAGTTGACGCCCTTGCCATTCTAAGTAGGAGCGGATGAAGTGGAAGTCGCGCGGTGACAGCCAGGACCCGGATTCGGCTCCTGAGGAGGCGGTGGGCGAGAGGCTGGCAACACCGCCGGACCAACGAGCAGGGGCGGGTACGGCCATGCGCCTGAGCTCTGTGTGTCTGGGGGAGACTGATTGCTTCATTGCGTCGGACGGGCAGTAGGACTGAAACGCAAGTGTTTGGGAAGAGAACTATGGGTAGAGTGGTTCGGAACTGGCGAGGACGCCGATGGTGGTAGGAATACAATGGCCAGATTCAATGAGAAGTTGTGCAAGCTTATGTGACAAGCTAAGCAACGGGCCTTTAGATCGAGTGGCTGCGATTCATCTACAAGCTTCCATGGGGCGTTGTGGCAAGCTTCCATGGGAAATTAGGCAACGGGCGCCTCGGCCTGTCTAGGAAGGCTACGGCCGGATGTTACTGATAAGAAAAGGTGACCAGACCGGACTAAATTCAGTGTTTATTTTGTGGGCAAAATAGGATGACTACGGCCGGATCTTTCTGATCTGCAAAAGTGACCGGACCGGACTAAATGGTTCGTTGAATTGTTATTAGGAAAATACGATCGCATTATTCGAACGAACATCCATCCAAAGTAGGAAACAGAGTCCATTCTAAAGTGACTAATTAAACATCACAATTTCCACATACATAAGACAATGTTCCAACGTAATCTAACGACACTAATTAACATCACTGATAACATAACATCACAAAGTTCACATACATAAGACAATGTTCCAACGAAATCTAAAGATACTAATTAACATCACAGATAACATAACATCATAGATCTACTCCATCTACTCCATCCATCCCTCATTCCTGGCCACGACGCGGTGGCGGCTCCACTTCTTCTTGTACTTCTGCCTCAGGGGTGCAGACTTGGCCATCCCAAGGACATGGTCCTTGACCTCATTCAGCTTGCGCCACTGTTGCATAAGGTTGGGGCAGACAGGGCACCCGTACGTGCTGTTCAAGCGCAGGAAGACGTGCAAAGCATCACCCCGGGGGACCGAAGGGATGTAGCCATGGAAACGGTCCTCAGACGAGTCTGTGTCAGCTTGGGAGTCGGAGTCGGAGTCGGAGTCGAACTCACCAGCAGGAAGGGTAATCGTAAACTTCAGCTTCCGTGGTGGCGACACGGTGAGACACCAGCTTCTCCTGGCAAAGCGCCGTCGATCGATGGCAGGTCGACGTTGGTGTCGTCAGAGTGCGGCGGCAGCGACGGTGGAGGAGGCTGGGAATCCACCGGCGAGCCACCACCGGCTCTTGGGAAACCGCCGACGAGCGACGGCGGGTCGACGTTGGCGGCGTCGGAGCGCAGCGGCGGCGTGCCGTGGATGTGGCCCCATAGCGCCTCCGTGAACATGCGGGCGAAGTGCTGGCCATCGCGCGGCGGCACCTAGTCATGGGCACGCGAAGAGGATGTGGCGTCAGAGGATCGGTTGAAGGGCGAGGGTGAGAGCCAGCACGACGGGGAGCCGGTGGGGGATAGCCGGTGCGACGGGGAACCAGTGGGGGATAGCCGGCGCGACGGGGAGCTTGATCGCTTCATTGCGTCGGCCGGGTAGTAGGAGTGAGGCGCAAGTGTTTGGGAAGTGGTAGCGTGGTTCGGAACTGGCAAGGACGCCGATGGTGGGGGGTAGGAATGGCGATTTATGTGGAGTTACTCACCTTGCCTGGGAAGTTGTGCCGCTTCGGTGAGAAGGTAAGCAACGGGCGCCTCTTGAGTCTTGACTATTGAGTGGCTTCCATTCATCTTCCACCGTTGAGGGGCTGATGTGCAGGTCCCCGCGCCGTATGACCAACACGTCTGTGATCTCTTGATGATGGCAACCACCTTCCATGGGAAGTTGTGGCACGAGGATGGCAACGAGCGGATGTTACTGTTAAGAAAAAGTGACAAGAACAAAGCTCAAGTGACCCAACCTCCTATGCCACTTCCACAACTCACCCGAAGAACCAGCCACAAAACACCTAGCAACACCCGAACTCTGAGAGAAATCCGCTCGGAATATCTGACCCTCGGGAACGACCACACAGACAAGGTCACCTCGAGTATCAAGTATCCGAGAGCCACCCGACTTAAACAACACCTCAAAACCTTCGTCAAGAAGCTAAGAAACTGAAAGCAAGTTAAATCCGAGTGACTTGACCAAGGCAACATGCTTCAGCACCACTTTGTTACTTACCCTCACTTCACCTTCTGAAAGTACACACCCTCACCCATTGTCCCCAAAGGTGATGTATGTCTTTGACACCACCGGAGTGAGGCTGGAGAACCACCCCCTATCTCCGGTCATATGCCTCGAGCAACCGGAGTCGATTAGCCAAACGTTCCCCAAGCCTCCTACCTAAAATTCAAAAAATGAGCACGTGAATGAGCAAACGACTCAACACTGTGGTTAGTATCAAAAGAGTAAAACCAGTGCTGAGCCATCTGCTCCAAAGTGGGGTTATCACAATCCATCCTACCATTCCTATCAAAATGGGAATCCATCCTATCACGAGCATCATACCCCAGTTCCATCCTACCATCACTACCAAACCTGGAACCACCATGGGGAAACCACTCCCGTCTCGCTGGAGAAGCACAAAAGTCACAAAAGGAAGACCGTGGACCGTAGCTCTTCTAAGACTGAAAGCTGCGACCTCTCCCAAGCTCGTATTGACCACGAGGAGGAGAACGTCCAGCAAACTCAACACCACCAGACTCACCACGCCAACCACCAGTACCACGACCACCAGAACTGAAACCACTCACATCACCATCTCAAAAACATAACCGCCCAGAATTCTGGGGAGGGCCGGTCTCACCGCCTAGCCAGGCCGGTCTGACCGCCCTCTCCAGAAAACCACCTCGGCTACGAGAGCTCCTATCTCCCCATGCCAAAATACTTCTCACAACAGCCTTACCCATGGGCAGTGGCATACGAGGCTCAGGTACACCATGAGATGGGTGGTACCTGTCCTTGTTAGCCCACTCCTTAGCCATTCTCTCCTCACGCTTGCTCTTGAAGGAAAACTCACCCTTGTGACCATCTCTCCTACAATAGTCACAATGGAACCGTATGGGCTTTGGTTTAGGCTTGGGATGGGGCTGCTAACTTGGCTTCTCTTTTGGTTTCTCCTCTCTGGCTTCTCACCCTTCTTCTCTCTAACCACACTTTCCTTAGAGCTCACAAATCTCACCAGTTTTTGGAAGTTCTTTGTTGGGTGAGGGAATATGGGTGGATCTGGAGTTGTGTCAAGTTTGTTCACTACAAGAAAATCGTTGACTAGTGACGCAACCACATTTTAGCGTTATTGATTTATGACGTTCCTGGCTGATCTCGTCATAATATTTCACTTTCGAGCAAATTTAGTGACAAAAAAACTTTTGTCATTACGGTGGTACTGTAGCCGGGCTTTCACTGTTCCATGCTGTTTTGTGACGCCATAAGCTCTGCAAAAACGTCATAAACCAACATTGGTCCCACATGTAAACATTATTTTAAAAATAGAGTGTTCCAAGTCGTCATAAAATTTAGTTGGGTCCCACATGTAAGCATTTTTTCGAAAATAGAGTGTTCCAAGTCGTCATAAATTTTTCCAGGATCCCACATGTAAGCATTTTCGCCATGTCAGCAGCGTCATAAACCAACTGTGGTCCCACATGTAAGCATTATTTTAAAAATAGAGGGTTCCAAGTCGTCATAAAATTCAGTTGGGTCCCACATGTAAGCATTTTTTCGAATCTTTAATATAAATCAGTAATTCGCAGGCGAAACGCTTCACTACCTTCGCAAAGGCTCTCAACTTTTGCTACGCGCAGATCTGCAATGGCTTGTGTTAGGAATGGCGGATTCTGGCGGTGATGAGAGGGTGGTTTATGCGCCACCTCCCGGCTACGAGTTCATGAAACAGGACGACAAGGTCAGTCCTCTGGTTTGAGCCACTATATTTTCCTCTATCGACCTAGGGATGGGGATTTCTAGATTTGGGGATCTAGAGGGTGAATGACCATATACAATATATTCATATTTCATCGTACACTCAGATTTGAATTGCAATTGGTGTTAGAAGTTGATTCAGTTAGTTTTCAGTTGCATCGTTTGATGGATTGATAGGTTCTTGTATTTTTCTAGCTTCTGGAGGTGCTTGAATCCATTGAATAGCTGAGCTGATTTCATCGTACACTCAGATTTGAATTGCAATTGGTGTTAGAAGTTGATTCAGTTAGTTTTCAGTTTGCATAGTTTGATGGATTGATAGGTTCTTGTATTTTTCTAGCTTCTGGAGGTGCTTGAATCCACTAAAGCTGAGCTGCAAAAGGTGAAGAGAGACCTGTAAGAACAACAAGTCAGCGAGCTCAAGTCACTGCAAGAGGGTCTAAATTACAAGCACATGTATGAGCAATCGTTGCAGCAGCAGAATGAACAACTGAAAGAGATGAATCAATTGCTGTAACAGGAGAAAGACCAGCTGAATCAAATGGCATTGTTACAGCAGGAGAACATTGCCCTGATGGAAGAGTTGACCAAAGAGAGGGGCCATGTTAATCAATTGTTATGGCAGTAGAATGACCAGCTGAAAGAGAATCAGCAATTGTTAGCGGAGAATGCCCTGTTGAAAGAAAGAGTAAATATACTCTGACTGAGCTGCAGACAATCGATATAACATGTCTGGTGTTACTGCTAGCTAGACGATTCATAGGTGGTGTGTACTTTGTGGTGATGAATTTGTTTGTATTTTTGTGTTTGCTACTTGCTGGTGGTGTGAACTTTGTCGTGATGAGTGCTATGAGATTCCATCTTATTATGCCGATTTGGTTTAATCTGTTTGAAATTGAGTCGAGCATACTCACCATTCTGAATTAATTTTGCTGATGTTTTGCTGGTCCGTTCTGTTGATGTTTTGCTGGAAGGACCTTCCTGAGTAACGATCGTGAAACTGTTTGTTTCCTACTGTTGGTCACGAAATGTTGCAAAAACAATTTGCCATAGTAAGGGTTCGAACTAGAGACTTATAGGAACGAGACAGCACTATCTACCACTGCACCACCTCTTGGTTGTGTCAATTTAATGAGAAAGACTTTCCACCCCAACCACAGCACGGAGCGGTTGGTCTGATAAGTTGGCGGGAGAAAAGCCCGCGCTGTAGCAAAAAATAGTTTTCCCGCAGCCCGCTACCCCGAAACGGGAAAACGAAGAACGGAGAGGCGAGTAGGCTACCAAAACGGATCATTCCGGCGGTGATTTGCGACTTCCAACGGCTGCTCACTCCTACGGGAACAACCTGGGTGATACTTGCTGCAGCGGTGTGTCAATCTGGTAAGTAATTTTGTGTTCAATTTGGAAAATTTCATTTCGCAGAATGTTCTCCTTTTCGATTCGTTCTGTGGTCAGTAATTTTGAGTCGGATTCGCCAAAAACTTTCCTGATGGATAGACGCTGGATAACTAGTTGTACTGGTTTTACCACTGATCATGAGAAAGGGGTCCAAGATTTCTTGGCATTTCTTCGGACAAGATACGCTGAGGATGAAGAAATACTATGCCCGTGTCGTCGATGCCTCAATAACTCTACAGGGACTATAGAGCGAATTGGAGTTCACTTACTTGTGAGTGGGATGGCAACCACTTACACTAGGTGGATCCATCATGGAGAAGCTTTGGAAGATATGGTTGACGATGATGAAAATGTTCGGATGCAGAGGGGGATGTGGATAATGCAGCTCCACGGGATGGTGGTGATCAGGAAACGGTCCAGGAAAACCAATACATATCGGGTATGGAGGAGGATGAAGGCCCTGGAGATGATGGGATGTTTGAATTGATTGCTGAGTTGGGCAAGGGTCAGGTGCTCGGTGAGAAAATGTATGAATTTGTAACGGAACATCTGAACCGTAAGGTGTCACCAACATCTTCAGATGCACAATTTACATTTGTTGTGAAGTTACTTCATATAAAGTCTTTCAGTCGGATGAGCAACGTCGCATTCAATGCAATGATGAATTTGTTACAAAAAGGATTCCCAGAAGCGTGTCTTCCAGACTCTTTCGATGCGGCAATGAAGTACAAACGTTCCATGGGACTCGGCTATGAAAAAATCCATGTTTGCAAAAATAATTGTATATTGTTTCGCAAGGAGAAGTATGTCAAACTTGATGTGTGCCCAGTATGTTGTGAAGAGGATTCAAGATAGAAGGATGCAGACACCAACAAGCGCATTCCTCAAAAGTTATTGAGGCATTTTCCGCTGATTTCCGGGCTGAAGAGGATGTTTCTTTCATCAAAAATAGCAAAGGATGCACGATGGCACGAGTCAAAGCGAAAACCGGTGAACAATGAGCTTAGCCATCCAGCTGATGGTGAGGCATGGAAAGAATTCAATAAAAGATGGAAAAAATTTGCAAAAGATGCTAGGAACCTTAGACTTGGTCTTGCAACTGATGGTTTCAATCCATTTGGCAACATGAACAACTCATATAGTATGTGGCCAGTATTTGTTGTGCTGTATAACATGCCACCATGGGTATGCATGGAAGAATCAAACTTCATGATGGACTTATTGATCCCTGGGCCGAGTTCTCCATCAAAGGATTTTGATATCTTCATGGAACCTCTCGTCGAAGATCTGCAACAACTTTGGAAGGGTGTATGGGCAATCGATGCTGTTGAGGGTAAAGGATTTAAACTGCGTGTGGTGCATACATGATTATCCAGCATTGAGCATGTTGTCTGGGCGAGTCACGAAAGGCTATTTTGCCTGTGTGCGTTGCGACAAGGATCCTTGCTCAAGGAGATTGAAGAACAAGATATGTTACATTGGGCATCGTCGTTTCCTTCCAACTGACCATCCATGGAGAAGAAAGAGAGCAGATTTTGATGGTACTGTTGAAAACCGAGAAAAGCCAGAGCAGTTTACCCATGAGGATCTAAAGCAGCAACTGGAGAAGGTTAAAGACGTTAGACCAGGAAAGCAACCTCTACCTCAAGGAAAGAAAAGGAAGCGGGAATCCGGACAGTGCTGGAGCTGAAGGGTTTGTTTGTGGGACTTGCCGTACTGGTCATCTTTGAAGTTGGCACATAACCTTGATGTGATGCACATTGAGAAAAACATATGCGAAAACCTTATTGGAACGTTGCTTAAAATTGCTGGGAAGACAAAGGACACCATCAATGCTAGGGTTGATTTGGAAGAGATGGGCGTAAGATCAAATCTACACATGGTGGCAACTGAGGATGGTGAGTCATGCAAAATGCCAGAAGCTCCGTATGTACTTTCAAAAACGAAACAGAAGCTGTTTTGTGATTTTATAAGTTCGGTGAAGTTCCAAGATGGATATGCTTCAAACTTAGCTAGGTGTATTGCTGCAGATGGATGCAAACTACAAAGACTGAAAACTCATGATTGTCATATCCTACTCCAAAGGGTTTTGCCGGCTTGCCTTCGCGGTTTAGTGGACAAAGAGATATACACAGCTATTGCAGAATTAGGAAACTTCTTTCGGTAACTATGTTGCAAAACTCTGAAGTTGGATGTCTTGCAAAAACTGAAAACAGATATCCCAATAATTCTGTGCAAGCTTGAGAAAATTTTCCTTCCTGCCTTCTTTGATGTTATGGTCCACTTGGCTGTCCATTTGCCTGAGGAAGCAATCCTGAGAGGTCCAGTACAATATGGATGGATGTATCCCGTCGAAAGAAGGCTATGCACATTGAAGCGTTCAGTGAGAAACCAAGCTAGGCCTGAAGGATCCATTGTAGAAGCATATGTTGCTAATGAGGCCTTGACATTTTTCTCTAGGTACTTCGCGGCTGATGATGTGGCCACACGATTCAATCAGGTTGGAAGGAACAGAGAGAATGCTGATTTGTCTGTAGATGGAACATCCTGTTTCGATCACAATGTTCAAGTACTTGGAGCAGGGACCACTTGTTGGCTTGGGTCAAAGTACGACAAGGTGGTTTGGTATGTGCTAAACGATTGCGAAGAGGTGAAGCCATATATCGAGTAAGTAAATCACCATTGCAATGATAGAACTACAATTATTTCGTTCTAACTTTGAGATGGTACTGCTTTGCAGAGTGTTCAAGAATGAATTAAAAGCGAAAGGTGTGTCAGACGAGGATATTGATCGTCGAATTGCTACAGAATTTCGGCACTGGTTTAGATCGCATGTTAGTATTCATTTTTTTTTGGTAGCTAGCTTATATTACCTTGTGAGTACCTTTACATAAGACTATATTAAAAAAATATGGCTCTTCTGTACAGATTACAAACAATCCAGTGAGCGACGACAACCTATATGCATTATCAGCTGAACCAGACTGGCGAGCAAAAACTTATACAACATGTATTGTAGGCGGTGTCCGGAACCACACCAAGTCCCGAGAGGCAAATTGGAAGACATAGAACAGTGGAATCATGACTATAGGATCACATAAAGATATTGCAGAAATTGAGTTTTATGGTTCACTAACAGACATTATTGAGTTGCGGTACAACTCGGGGCTTGACAGAGATCGAACTGTTGTTTTATTCCAGGTTGACTGGTATGATCTGGAAGGGACCAAGAAGGAACCGAAGATTAGAAATGATGGTTACTTCACAAGCGTCAATACTGGAGATTACTGGTACCAAGATGATCCCTACATTCTTGCTGAACAAGCAACGAAGGTCTTTTACTTGCCAGAGACCCTACTACAACACCCATGGAGAGTGGTGCAAAAATTTGAGCACAGGCATTTGTGGAGCTATAATGAAAATGAGGCGGACATAGCTCCCACTGGCATGGTACTTGCATATCAAGATGATGAAATTGACCAAACCTTGCATGATGTTATACTTGATGATGGTCTCGGTGATGGTTCGGAGGTTCCGGTGCCTATTACTGGCGAGGAGACTGTGGTTGCAGCCACTGAAGTTGACGCAATTCGCCAGCAGGAGCTATCTGATGTGGATAGATTCAATTCTGAAGATGAGGACGACGACACTCTATGGCAATACGTCGATGAAGATGAAAATGCTGCCGATGAAAGTGACGACGACTAGGATATCAAATCAGTAAATGTTTAAGTCGATCCGAACTGAAATCATGTGGACCTTATGATTTATATGTAATTTATATGTAGTTGAAGTGCACTTTCCTGAATATTAAACCTGCCGTAGGTGCCTACTATCCGGTTCACTATATTATGTAGCATCGGAACTTCCTGTTGCGTCTTTACAAAATATACGATCGTGCATGGTGATGCCGATTATCCGGTATGTTGTATTATAAAACAATGGAATGTCCTTTTGGGCTACGTGAATGTGTTAATCTCCAATGTGGGCATGATCGAGGAGTATGCAACGTGACGTGCTCATGATCATGTAGTACTAGGCGAACGAATCGACGAAGGAAGGGCTGTGTTGATCTCCAATGTGGCCATGATCGAGTAGTATGCAACGTGATGTGCTCATGATCATGTAGTACTAGGCGAACGAATCGACGAAGGAAGGGATGTGTTGATCTCCAATGTGGGTATGATCGAGGAGTATGCAACGTGACGTGCTCATGATCATGTAGTACTAGGCGAACGAATCGACGAAGGAAGGGATGTGTTGATCTCCAATGTGGGCATGATCGAGTAGTATGCAAAGTGATGTGCTCATGATCATGTAGTACTAGGCGAATCGAATTGACGAAGGAAGGGATGAGTTGATCTCCAATGTGGGCATGATCGAGGAGTATGCAACGTGACGTGCTCATGATCATGTAGTACTAGGCGAACGAATCGACGAAGGAAGGGCTGTGTTGATCTCCAATGTGGGCATGATCGAGTAGTATGCAACGTGACATGCTCATGATCATGTAGTACTAGGTGAACGAATCGACGAAGGAAGGGATGTGCTGATCTCCAATCACTACAAGATTTTTGGTCAAATGCAACACCGAAAAAGTGTTGCAAAAGACCCAAAAATGGTAGCAATAGTACTTTTGCTACCATTTTTTTTTGTTAAATGTCATTGTACTTGTGACTGTAGCAATAGGAGAATGCAACGAGTTACGTTTTAGTTGCGACACACAGCCCCTCTATTGCAACAATTTTGACGCTTTTGCAACACATGGTGAGTGTTGTAACAAAAGCAATTCCAACCACTATGGGTGTGGCAATAGTATCAATTGCAACGAAATAGATGTTGCTAGTGATATGTATTGCGACACGCTAGTCGTGTAACAACACAATACAATCTCAATGCAACTTAGGCGTTGCAATCGTGGTTATTGCTACGCAGAGAAAGCTTTGCAATAGAGGTTCTCTATCGCCACGTCGCCTAAATGGTTGTTATAGGTGGCTTAGGTTATTGCAACGTTTCTGTAGGTTGGTTGCTACACAGAGGTCCTCTATTGCCACGTTTGTGAATGGTTGCTATAGGCAGCATAGGCTATTGCCACGTTACTCAGGTGGTTGCAACGCCATTTGGTTTGCTTTTTATCATATATCGCAACACCTCTTGAATATAATAATTCATGTTGCAACACTTTGTTTTGTAGCTTAAATCAACAATCGCACAACAATAAATATATAACCAATGAAGCATTGACATCCATTAAAATGAAATATAATTTGTTCTTACAAATACTTAATGAAACACACCCAGTGTCAAACTAAACTAGGACATTGGTATAACACATAATGTATCCAACGCACAGTTTGAACTCATTCGAATGAATTATATGACCTATGTCTACTGCAGCAACAAAAGGTTGCCTTCATGTTCACCATCGTCCACCATTAGCATGCTCCTCCTCAAACTCAAGCTTCCTCCTGAAATGACATGCTTTAGTAAAACTATAATCGTAATATAATATTTTGAAAAACAACATTATTTCAAATTCAAATATGTTCAGAGGACATGCAAAATCTAAAAGCAATCATGTAAAATCTATATCTCCTAAACCATTGGCACTTGTATACTTAGGATTCAAGTAGCACTTGCCTATTGTTGGCTGATTTGAGTATGTGCAGCTGTAGCCTGACATCGCCACCATGATGTCAGTTTTGTAACTCAGGTCTATTTGCATACATTGCATAACCTGTATAGGGGAATATAAGAGCTTCAGAAAATTTAAAAGGCAACCAAACTGTTGGCTATACTGAAATCACAATTCAGTATTCTCTTATGATCTTAAAATGTAGTGATAAAGATCGTAAGAAACTCCAAAAACAAGATAAGAAACATACTATTTTCTCTACAACTGAATATTATCAATGAAATGTCGTAAAGGTTCTAGTGCTAAAAGAAATCAAAGTGGCTGCATTTAGCTAACCCAATTGGCAGGTGTTAGCTGAATTTAATGTTGTAAGCTAATTAAAAATCAGCCAATCACAGAAACATTACAGTTATAATGAGCAGGTTGCAGCTTTTTTACTGGACAAGCAACAACACTCGAGCCACCACCCTTCCCATCCTTGACCATGGACACACAAAGTTAAAGTTAGAGATATATACAACTTGTGGCATATGATTGATAAAGAAATATTTGCACATTGGAAGTTAAAAGAATCACAATTGTATTAGATTGTAAAAGAAAACCATCCAATAAAAACCTAAAATCAATGTTTTTAATAGAAATGATCATTATCCATTCTAAACATCCCCTACCATCTGCAACACTCATATTCTCTCCAGGTAAATAAATTTCGGCACACTTTTGGGATTCAATCATTCAGGACTCAATGGTTTCATTCTGACAAATGCCCATGTTCTGTTGCAATGGCAAACAAGGAATTAAGGCAAAGGCACATACCAGCGTGGCTGGTGAACTTGGCGAGAGCTGCTCCTCCTGGAACACAAAGGCTGAGTGCAGAACGGGCGGGGCAGCAACCCTCCTGGGGGCCACAACAACTATGAGTCGAAGAAAAAATGTAGCTCTTGAAATCTTCTGAAATTAAAATTCCAACTACAGGTAAACAAATGCATCCCATAACTCAAGATTAGCATATAGATGTGGATGAATTGAAATACACACCTGAGCTGTGATTGTGAGAAGGTAAATCAGATGGATTCCTTTTTGCCCTGTCCCTGAGCAAGTACCTATGTACCTAGGTCAGTTTCCGAAAGGAAAATGATACTAGGAATCTCACTGCTAGTAGTTAACTGAACTTAATCAGAAGATGTTCATAATGATTAAATGCCACTTTGAATGAGTTACGTCAAGCGTAGGTATGTTTCACTACTCAGCCTAGAACAAAGACTGACTGACAGATAAGGATATACCAGATGGCAAATGGTTGCCTGACAAAAAGTACTGAACCCTGATAACCATAAAAATACCTAATAAGGATACCTATGTACCTTAATTATACATATAAAATTTCTGCTTCATTGTTGATAATTAAGAAATTCCTACACTGCAAGTATATTACAGCCTGACCAGGACGTGCCCAGCCAACCGCACTCCACAGCTAAATTCTATGGAGCCTAAATTTATGTAGCAAAAACAAAATAAAATAGCTGGCAGAATGGTAAAGAGCAAACCTACTTGTGTCAGCAATGCAAAAATAAGAGATTCGCACTGATGGATTTTATATTGATAGAGATTCTGGATTTTCTAGTGACAAGCTAAAACTTCAATATACCATCTAAGTATGCATTGACACACAACCTGTTAAAAAGAGCAAGGAAGCTAAAACTTCAATATACCAGCAAGTCAAGATTTTTCTCTCTCACTTTGCAGGTTTTGGCTAAAAGAAAATTAAACAAATAAAAGACAACATCTATTTTGATAATCAATCACAATGATATATATTTAACTGCACACAAATAACTGGTACATCGTTTTTATATTAGAGCACTACATCTGCAGATTGCCAAGCAAAGAGCATTTTGAAATGCCTCGGATTGGAACCAATAGGAGAGTTGTCTGTTAATATTTCTATAGGGTCATCTACCTACTAAATGGACTGTACGAATACATATATGTGCACAATCCAGGCTTCCCTCGATCCAACATTTCAAAACATTGCAAAACATTGAGAACTACAAGTCTCTCTCAGCATCATGCTTAAGAACAATGGCCCCCATAAACTTTTTTCATTGTCTCCAGTAACTTAAATGAATTGAAATTTCAGTCATTCAGACAAGGATTAAGTAAATGTGCAACCAATTGTTCCATGCAAATAAAGCATAAATGGCAAGGAATTCTTTGCTAACTCTAAACAAATGTATATCCCATTTTGAGTTTGCTTTATGGTGAGGAAAATTTTAATATGCAACCATCTCACCAGGAAGGTGCCAGAATGATATGAACGAACCAAGATTAGCAGACCAACGATGCAACGAGACAGGTACATCTCCAAGATTGCAATTAACAAAAAAAAACAAGTGAACGTTAATAAAATCACCTGGTGGCAAATGGTTCGCATCTGCAGCATCGGTACTGCTAGCGCCTCCTACCTGCCTGCAGCACTCGGCTGCCACCGGCACACGCACCGCCCACCACAGTCGCTCCCAGGTCCAGGCCCGCGATCCAGCACATAGCGAGATAAAAATGTCGCCGGCCAGGGGAGGACGCTGGGCGGCTGCGGTCTTCCTGAAAGGGGGAATAATCTAAGCAGCGAAATGGATTGAGCGCCGGGTGATGATGAGAAAACAGAAAGATTTCGCACCCGAGTGATGGGTGGGGGTGGGATTCATGAGCCTCACCTCGCCGGTGATCTGCGCCTACACTGCGGAAGGAAGCCTCGCCTCTCTCTTGCCGGTGTGAATCGCGCCGCTGATGGATTGGAGAGGAGTTGTGCAGGGTGGAGGCAGGGGCGGCTGGGGGTGGGAATGGGCGGCTGGGGTGGGAGCTGGGAGGATTAGAAGCTAGGGTTTCTTTGGGTCAATTCCTATGGGCCTTGTCGGCTGGACTTCTATTGGGTTGAATCTGTGTTAGCTCGGTTCCTCTAAGTTTCGGAAAAAGTCCATTCCACAACCCTCATCTATAGGCGTTGTTTGAGTTTCAACCCCCAACCACAAAACCAGGTATTCGGTACCCACGAACTATCAAAACCGTCTGATTTACACCCTCGGTGGTTTTCGGGGTGGTTTTCGTCTACGTGGCACAATGGGGTCCACATGTCGGAATCCACATCACCATCTTTTGCCTCTCTCTTTCTCTTTCTCGTTTCACCGCGATGGCTGCCTGTTGGCGGTGCCCATCCCAACCTCGAGGCCGCCGTCCGCCCCCTCCGCCTATGCGCCGCACCCAACCCTCGCGCCCTGAGCTCGAAACGGGCAGAGCTGATGCAGTCGCCATCGCGCCAAGGATGAGTCCAGGATGCGGCGCACGCGGTGATGCTTCTCTTCATCACGCTCGCCACGCTCCAGGGAGGACGGCTCCTCACCGCGGAGTTCGCCGGCCTCCTCCTGCGTCGCGTGGAGCTCGCCGGCCTCCTCTAGGTGTGAGCTCGACGAGCTCGAGGAGATGGCAGAGCTCGGCCAATAGAGAGAGGGAGGACACCCGCCGCCGCCATCTCCGACAGTCGCTGTGAGTGCGAGGACCTCCCTCGCGTGGGCCGCCGTCGGGGGAGAGAGAGCTGCAGAGAGGAGATTTTGGGGAGCAGAGATGATTTGGGGAGAAGAAAGGCCCCTTCCCCTGCACCAGCACTGAGCGCCGCCAGCGAGTCGAGGCAGGGCAGCGAATCGATGGGCACCGCCAGGAGAGCTAGCGGCAGTCGACGTGAGGATTGGCCGCCACCTCGCTGCACCTGGATCTCCGCCGCCCGTCGTTGAGGGAGCAGGGGGGAGGGCTCCACGCGCCGGCCCCTTGAGCTCCGCTTCACCCCTGCTCCGTCGTGTAGCCCGCCTTGTTCTGCTCCGCACTGCTGGGAGATGCACTTGGCTCTGCCTCACGCTCCGTCGCACCGGCCCCTCAGGGGGACGAGCGCCGCGCGGAGCTCGCCGACATCCTCAGGAGAGTGAGGGGGCGGCGGTCCACGGCTAGCGCAGATGGATCTCCTCCACCTCGAAAGGCCGCCTCACCGCCGAACGCCGCATACACGGCGCCGCCAGACGCCGCGCCGGCCACCTGGGCACCGCCAGCAGGCAACCATCACGGTCAAGAGAGAGAGAAAGAGAGAGGGGCAAAATTTGGTGACGTGGATTCTGATATGTGGACCTCATTGTGCCACGTATGCGAAAACCACCCCGAAAACCATCGAGGGGTGTAAATTGGACGGTTTTGATAGTTTATGGGTACTGAATACCTGGTTTTGTGGTTGGAGGTTGAAACTCAGACAGCGTCTATAGATGAGGGTTGTGGAATGGATTTTTTCCCTAAGTTTCTCCGGTTAACCGTGAACTGAACTGAAGCAACTGAGGAAATTCGGTCTAAGAAACAGGACCAAACAGGAATCAAAGTTCTTCGGCAGGATGGGAGGGATTGGAAGCATCTAGGGTTAAGGTGTATTATTAGTTGGGCTAAATGGGCCGCAGTGGGCTGAATTATGAGAGCTTTGGTGTTTTCTCGGTTCCCTCGGTTAATTGGGAACCGAACCGAACTAATCAATTTAATTTGGTTCCTGAGAAACAAGAACCGAAGAGGAACCAAATTTCTCGATTCTGGTTTTTCGGTTTCGATTCCCGGTCTTTCGGTTTGATTCTTGGTTCTCGGTTAATTTTGCCCAGCCCTAGGTACAACAGTCGGAGATTGGGTCGTCCTTGGGGCCAGCGTTGTGGAGGCGGCGGCCGGTGCTATGGGCCCCAAAACCCTAGATTAGATCAACTTTACTTCTTTGTTTTTTTAAATAACTAACTAATAGAATCATGTAAAGTAACTTTACTATTTTAATATCTATAAGGTTAATATAAGCTGACCACATAGAAACATGGAAAAGGCTTGAACGATACTAGCTAACACTAACATTATAATGGTGTAGTGGTAAGACATATGAAGTATTGAGGTTCTTGGTTCAATTCCATTCCATAGCACTTTTTTTATTTTTTCTATTTTGTCTCTAAGATATATTGTTTTCCCACTAATTCAAACTTGTTTCTCAAAATTAATAATTAGAATAAAACCTAAATTGATTCAATTAATTTAATTGATTCTGAGAAAGTGGTGATGCACATCCTCACAAAGTCATACTGAGTGAGATATGTTCCTAGTTGTGAAAGATGTATAGTATCACTTTTTCGAAATCGTTTGATACTTTTATGAGATGGTTATGGAGCCAAAATATATTGTTGTGTGAATCTATGAAATTTTCTTATCAAGTTTTGCTATTACTGTAATTATTTATTGAATTAGTAAGGAATAAATTTGAAAATATCATAAAGTGTCTAGAAAAATCTAAAAAGTTACGTAGCCACATGATTTTGGTGTATGAGAGTCACATAAAAAATTCAAGTGATTTCGGTAAAGAGTTGCTGAATATCCCTCACAAAGACATATATAGCTCACATAGTCCTATGTAGCTAAGTGAGATATGTTCCTAGTTGTGAAAGATGTATAGTATCACTTTGTCGAAATCGTTCGAAACTTTTATGAGATGGTTATGGAATCAAAATGTGTTGCATAGCCACATATTTTTTTCAATTTTGTTTTAAAAGATTTATTGTGATTCAATTAATAAAAAGAAATAAAACATCCTAATAGAACATAAACTAATGCTTATCCTAGTGGTTTGCACACATCACTTTTGTTCCAAAGGTCTCAGGTTCGATCCCCAAGCAGACATTTTTTTGCCAATTAAATTCTTGGCATTGTGTCTATTGCCACCATTTTAGGCCTATTGTAACACTTTTTCAGTGTTGCATTAGACAAAAAACAAAAATTTTATATCTCACTTATATGGTTTCAGAAGTATAAGTGACATATGTAAATTTTGTGAAGAATGGTATTACCATTTTGTCGGATGAACAAATGGCCAAAATAAGAGTTGTCCAATAAATCTTAATGAACTTCATGAGTGGATTGTGGGGCTCGGCCAGCCACGGCCTTGGTGCAGCCAGGGTGCGGCCAGTAACGGCCCTAGTGCAGCCGGCTGCGGTCAGGGCGCGGCCAGCCACGGCCTTGCTGCATCTAGGGCGCGGCCGACCGCGGCCAGGGCGCAGCTGGCTGGGGCCGCCGCGCGGCTGGCTGGGGCCGGCCGGGGCCGTGGCGTAGCTGGCTGTGGCGTGGCACGACCGACCGTGGCTCGGCCGCGGCGTGGCACGACCGGCCGGGGCTCGGCCGAGCGCGACGGCAGTTGGCTGGTGGCAAAACCAAGTATAAAAATGTTGAATGCAATCGAAAAACACAAAATGTTATGTAGTGTAGTGGTAAAAGTGTTTTAGTTGAAGTAGGAGGTGCATAGTTCAAACCGTAATCCACACAATTTTTATTTTTTCGATTTTTTCTTGCCTGCCCATACATATTTAATTATTATTTTTTTGAGGGGGGCCCGTTGGTAGGACCGCATCACCACGTCCTCAAGGTGGGACCACATCGACACATCCTCAAGGTGGGGTTGGGTGACATGGCAATCGCGGCCGGTGACAATTTAAAATTGTTTGGTTTCCTGGCATTGTGTCTATTGCAACCATTTTAGACATATTGCAATAGTTTTTTGGTGTTGCATTAGACACAAAACAAAAATAATTTGAAACCATCTAGAGTTTCAAAATTGAATTTTATTTGTAAATTTTTGAAATTCAAATTTGAATCATTCAAAATCTGTCAAATGCAAAAATGATCATAATACAAAGTGTAGATCTTGATGAGTTCTATAACTCTTATGTTTATGACTTTTCCATCTAGAATCATTTACTGCTTCAAATGTTGTTAAAGTGGGACTGCAGTGCCACGTGGTAGAGGTGGGACCAGCTGGTGGGACCGTACCGAGTGTAAGTAACTAATAGAATCCTGTAAAGTAACTTTTCTATTTTAATATCTATAAGGTTACTATAAGCTGACCACATAGAAACATGAAAAAGGCTTGAACAATGCTAGCTAACACTAACATTATAATGGTGTAGTGGTAAGTCATATACTAGTGTAGTATTGAGGTCCTTGGTTCAATTCCATACCATGGCACTTTTTTTAATTTTCTATTTTGTTTCTAATGACATATTGTTTCCCACCAATTCAAACTTCTTTCTCAAAATTAATAATTAGAGTAAAATCTAAATTCAAAATTAGCCAAGTTCTATTTTTACAATGAATTGTATTTTTTCATAATATATCATATACAAGGCCCAATCGAAATCAGCCTCGGCTACTAGTTCTCGTTGCAATAAGAATGTAACAGTTGCAACTCCCAAAAAGCATTGCAATTGAGAATCACTTTTGCTTCGCCCCATAGAGTCCTCGTTGCAATAAGTTGTAGCAGTTGCAACCCCAAAATAGTGTTGCAATTGCGAACCACTTTTGCTTCGCCTATCAAAGTTCTCATTGCATTAAGCATCTCGCATTTGCAACGCTTGTGAAATTTTATGCAACACAAAACAAACGTAGCAATAGGCACAACCAAATGCAACTAACGCAAATGTGGTTGCAGTACTACCACATAATTGCAACCAAAATCAATTCTACTACAACCATTTTCACCATTGCAATATCATCCACCAAATGCAACAAAGGTTCGCAACGACTTAAAAACCGTAGTATTAAAGGCACGTATTGCTACCATTTTTTAGAATGGTTGCAATACAACCATCTCTAGCAACCAAATTTTAGGTGTTGCAATTCAGAAGCGTTTCATTTGTTACAAAACCTTGTAGTGAATGTGGGCATGATCGAGGAGTATGCAACGTGACGTGCTCATGATCATGTAGTACTAGGCGAATCGAATCGACGAAGGAAGGGATGTGTTGATCTCCAATGTGGCCATGATCGAGTAGTATGCAACGTGACGTGCTCATGATCATGTAGTACTAGGCGAATCGAATCGACGAAGGAAGAGATGTGTTGATCTCCAATGTGGGCATGATCGACTAAGTATGCGAATGGATTGTCTGGTTCTTTGTATTATGTACGACAGGACCATCCTATTATGACTTTCATACTCATCGACATACGTCCGGAGGATGGTCCGGTCTGGTATAGATCGGAACAGAGGAACTTCCTTGTAAACTACAGGTACGAAAGGCGCTTCCCATTTCCTGGTCACAGGGTGCCAACAGCGCACTACAAACACCTTTATGGTTTTATCCAACGGCGTGTCACTCGTGCTGACCCGCCATCCCCCCATTTACTATCTCCTCACTTGAGGCGCAACCCCTTGGTAGGGTTCCACCGCTGCCACCGCCGCCGCCTGCAGCAGCCTCCAGTGGATACCTCAATCCGTCGCCGAAATCAGAGGTATGCGTCCGCCTCCAGGCTCCAGCGGATACCGCAATCCGCCGCCGAATTCTTGGAATGACACTAATTCGAGAAATTCATTGCAGATGGGACGAGATGGTGGCAAGAGAGATGGAAAGGCGCTTGATCCTCCTCCGGTGAAGCGACAACGAAAGTCACAGCTGACTTCTGAAGGCACGTCTGGTCCTCAGACAAGGCTAAGGTGTAGGCCTGCGGCACGGGATTCTTCCTCTGCCCCTACACGCCGCACACGGGGTGGGTCAACCTCGGTGCCTTCCTACCGCACACGGGGTGGGTCAAGCTCGGTGCCTTCCTGCCGCACACGGGGTGGGTCAACCGCGGCGCCTTCCTACCGCAAATGGGGTGGGTCAACTGCGGGTCGTCACCCTCCCCACCCTTCAGAGTTTCCTGCGCCAGATCCCAGAAAGGAGAAATAGGTACAACTTCACCCTCCACCGGAAGAGCCGCTTAAGATGATGGACCAGCGCAACCACACCTACCAAATGATTAAAGGTCTTAGATGGGTGCCTGAAAAGCATTGGTGGGACAAAACCAAGGACAAACGGGTTGAACCAAGATTTAGGAATGTCCTTCAGCAAACTTTCTATTACAACTACAAATACCTACCCATGAAACTGTACCAGCACAGGGTTATAAATTGGGATCATATGACGTTGGCCGCGGGAGGGGATGTTAAGGCATACTTCGATGATCATCCCGGATTGGCTGATTTGGTCTCAATGCATCATAAGTATGTTGAGGATTGGGTGAGAGTTTTTTATGCTACTGTGTACATTGCCGATACTAGGGCATACATCATGTTCATCTTTCAGGGACGCCAGGTTACTCTTTTCTGACACCATATTGCTGACAAACTTGGATTGAGGGATTTTGAAATAGGAAAGTACGACCATAAGACATGCCTACATAATATTGTCTACGGGGATCGTGAACCACCTCGGCGTAGTTTGCTCGGTGGGTTGTTCCCGTCCGACGAGGAGATGGCCGGACTTTTTGTTGAGTCATTCACAGGTAGGTGAGCATATCGCATGCCTGACATGCTTACCCCTGAGGCAAATGTGGTTCACCGGGCACTACGGAAGACATTGTTACCACAGATTGGCAATGCAGAGTCGGTCACTAGTCTTCAGTAGTGGCTTCTCCTTCACGTCATGACTGGCCGGCCCTTCGACATCGTGGACTTCATTTTAGCTGAGATTGAAGATGTTATCTTTGATGGGTTGACCATGGCCCGAAATATGCCGTATGTTCACTGGATCTCCTTCATGCTGAGTAGTCTTACCAGGGTAGATGAAGATGGTGCAAACCGGACCCAAAGATTGGCGTCCTGAGTACATGATGTCCGAGACACATTTCAAGGAATACAGGCCTGCGAGACCAGGAGACAGACGTCATGGCCTAAGGGCTACAATTGAGCCATCTCCTGATGACATTTGTTCCTCAGACAGTGAAGGCAATGAGGCGTCTCCAGTGAGACATCTCCGAGTACATGATGGTGCATCACTACCCACTGAAAAAACAGAAACAGTTCCAGTCACTCCAGCAACAACCAGTAAGCCAATGGACTATTCCTTCTTTGTGAAACTGATCCTTGAAAATCAGCGCGACCAGAGAAAGTTCCAGTCAATGATGGAGATGAGGATGGCACAGCAGGAGGAGTTAAACCACGCACACTCAGAGCAGATAGCACAAATGGTAACACAGCACCAGCGCACTATGGAGAATTTTGTGAATGCTTCACTTAGTCACCTTCACCAAATTAATGGCTTACCGCCACCACGCGCTCTCCTCGCACCTATTGGTCAGACTCCCTTGCAACTCATGCCTCCTGCTAACTTGGGTAAATCATCTGAAGTCTATGAGCTGCCTCACAGTTCAGCAATTGGTTCACAATGGATGACATAAAAGGATTCCAAAGAAGAAAAGGAAGCAGATGCAACAATACTCAAGGTTCTATCTGATATTGCAGCAGAGGAAACGAATAAGGAAGATCCTTTGGCGGCAACAGCAAATGGTCCGGAAGATCCTACTCCAGCTACCTCGGAAGGCTCTCATGCAGCTGATCCTGCTCCAGCTCCTGCTACGTCGGAAGGCTTTCCTGCTCCTGCTCCTGCTCCTGCTACCTCAGAAGGCTCTCCTGCTCCTGCTCCTGCTCCTGCTACCTCAAAAGGCTCTCCTGCTCCGGCTCCTGCTACCTTAGAAGGCTCTCCTGCTCCAACTCCTGCTCCTGCTACCGAAGAAGGCTCTCCTGCTCCTGCTCCAGCTCCAGCTCCTGATGACCCTCTTCACAATCCTTTTACATCGGCTCCTTCGAACACCGACGAAAAAGAGGTAGAATATTAAACATTCCTTTTATTGTAATTGATTCCATTTGATTGTTGTATTCTAATTGAATAATACATTTTTCTTCACGTGTGCGAACTAGCTATAAATAATCGTTTTGCCTGGGCTTTGTGCTCAGGTCTTCACAATTGCTGACCAAGATGAAATTGTACCGGAGTCAGAAGACTCCCAATACTCTTGTTCCGGGTTGCAGAATGAGACACAGGTACCAGCACTTCGTTTCCAGAATACAACATCGTACTTGTGTCGTGACGTTGAAGACT
The DNA here is from genome assembly GCA_036936925.1 of Cenchrus fungigraminus. NCBI lineage: Eukaryota > Viridiplantae > Streptophyta > Magnoliopsida > Poales > Poaceae > Cenchrus > Cenchrus fungigraminus. The sequence goes on along the minus strand of CM072774.1, from coordinate 94,527,964 downwards.
GCGACTTCCATACAATTGAATCCTCCCATGTGGCAGATCCCATGTGTGCACTAGTTTTTTTTTGATCAGGTAGATCCCATGTCTACACTAGTTCTTTTTAGGATCTTGTTTTGACTAGGAACATCCTTTCAGGATCTTGTTCAGCTAGGAACATCCTACTGGTTCTTATAGAAGTTTTTAGATCTGACAGATCCCATGTCTACACTAGTTCTTCTTAGGATATTGTTTTGACTAGGAACATATTTTTCAGGATCTTGTTTCGGCTAGGAACATCCTACTGGTTCTTATAGAAGTGTTTAGATCTAGTTTTATTTACAGTGGTAGGCCAACCTTACAGAAGTTTCTCTGCTTTCCTAACAGAAGTAGACGAGCGTGGCGATTACGAGCGGCAGAGGGACATGAATGTTTTGAAGAATCACAAATTCTTCTCTAGTCTTGGCATCGAGAAAATGAAAGCACTTTTAGCAGCTGACCGACCAAGCAGAAAGGGTACCAATGATACAACAATACACGATTCGGATCCGGAGTACAAACCTTCTGATGAACATGAATCTGACACAGAGACATGTCAACAAGAGGTAGTCTTATCATGAACTCATTTCATGTACTAGTTATGCAGGATTGCTTTTGATCTTCTCTTTCTTTGTTGAATTTTGTGTAATCAGGTCACTCATAGCCTACCTGTCAGTGGAGGAAAAGGGACCAAGAGAATTCGGGCACCGGATGACCCTACCAGAATGCCTCCTAGACTGACTAGGACCAAGGCAAGGGAATTGGCTTTAGCTGATGGGAGTGGGACAACTCTTGATACATAAGAATTGCCCACTGAAGGCCAAGTAACAGCAACCCACGATGAGAACATCATTGACATGACGACTGCAGAAGGCATGTCATTTGATCTCATATTTGAATGTGCTAATTACCAACCAAATAATTATTAACTTGTATGGCTGTAACAAACTTGTTAGGTGATGCACACCCTTCCAGAGCACAACGGGGACCGCGGGATTCAAGAAGATTGGGCAGAGATCTGGACTGAATTAGCCGAGGCTTAAATGGCAAGATCCCTATACACATTCAAGAAGGGCTAAAACGCCCAGAGGCACCAATGCAAGCTGCAAAGTTTGCATCAGAAGGTGGGATCATAGTGCGTGGGCACATACCGATCCTTCCTAGCTGGAAGGACTACAAGCTAAAGAAGAACCAGCAAGATGGTGAAAAGACTGAAGACCATCTCAAGAACTACATGGGCAAACTAGCGGTGTGCATATGTCCACTCATCTACTACCATAGTTCTTTGCATCCATTCTTGTCATCCATTTTTCTGATAATTGTCTTGTGCTAGGGGCAATTCGACATTGACACCACCAGTGAGCCTGTAAGGGTGGCATGTACTGACATGCTGAAGTCGATACAGAGACAGGCGAGGTATCGCCTGAAGCAAAAGTACTTCAATGATGTTCCAGCAAATGCAGTCCCAACTAAATCTCGTGTGCCCAATCTGACTGATGCCCAATGGAAGGCACTGGTTAACATGTGGTCTTCCCCTGAGCACAGGGTATGATAGAACTTCAACTTGCTACTACCACATTTTCATGTACTTATATATTGTTCTTAATCTTATTTCTTACACGAGTTCTTATTATTGTAAAGGCGAGGTGTAGTACAAACACTGGTAATCAAGGAAAGGTCAAGTACCATCAGTGCACGGGATCTCGAAGCTACATTGTACAAGCTAATCTTGTGGTAAGCAGATGAACAAGTCATGTTTTTGCTCTGTAGTTCATTTCATGAACCATTTGACAATGCTAGTACTTTGATAATTATGCCTGTTTTCAAAACATATTTAGAGGCAGAAATATACTGCTGAAGAAGGGCTAAGTCCACTTGATTATTTCAAGTCCTTCCACTGCAGCAAGAATGGCTTCACCGCTCCAGTACAGGCAGCCATTGTAAGTACTTGTCTGCTTTTGCATTTTTCTATGCAACAATACTAGAAACATGTGTGACTATTTTATTTTAAACCTTTCATTTTATTTCCTTTTTTAGGCTCGCATGGAACAAATTGTCGCTGAACCTCAAGGCGACCAACCAAGAAAGACTACTGCTGAAGCAGTGGCGGAAGTTGTCCAATCTAGGACTTTTCGGGAGGTTGCTGGCATTCGCTCGCCCTCCGTGAAAAAGACTAGGGTTACTACTGCACTTCAGGTTCAGGAAATACGAATTGGACTTAACAATGAGAAGCAAGGGGGGCACAACTACGGCAGAAGATTGTTGAACAGGAGGCCGAGATGAGCGAACTGAGATTGAAGGCTCAAGAACAGGAGACAACATTGAAGTCTCAAACAGAAGCGCTTGAAGCTTTGAAGAAGAGCACAACTGACATGCATAATCTAATCCAAGGCTTGATAAATTTCAGCCAGGTTTATCCTCCTCTCAACTGAAGTGTGGTCCTGGTGAACTTGTGTTGCTGATGACTTGTTGTATGTTGATTCGATTCGATCCTAACTTGATGTATATTGCACAATTGTACTGGTTGAACTATTCCCTGAATGTGGTGTGAATTATATGGAAGTGGGAAATGTTTTGTTTTGTTGTCTGATTATGTGCTGGCAATCAGCAGCAGCCAAAATAGTATACAGTGCCCTGCGAAATGCAATATGGGCTGATCTAAAAAAAGCAATATGGGCTGAGGCCCAGGAAAGGCCCTGTGGATAATGCCCAAAATCAAATTTCCAAGCATAATGCAATATGGGCCAAGTTTGTTAGATTGCTAGGGCCCAAAATAAAATAGCCCAATACACTGTGCAACAAACATTTCGGGAATGGCCAAAAAAAATAACACGAAAACCTGAAACAGGCTAAAATTGGCCCAACAATATTAGGCGCATAAAGGCTCTTACATGGACCGGGCAGCAATTTGTGACGAACCGAAATCGTCATAACCCCCTGCCACATTGGAGCCACGATGGATCTCGATCTGACGTGGCATGTACCTTATGATGCCTTTGTGTTACGAATTTATACGCGTCATTAAACTCATGACGCCGGGAAATAAGGTCTCGTCATTAATCGTGGTTTGTGACGCTCGATTAATGACGGCGCGTTTTCGTAACAACCGGCGTCATTAATCGCGGTTTATGATGAGAAACAGCCTTTTTTTTGCGTTACTAGTCAGCGTTTTTCTTGTAGTGGTTTCTGAGATGGTTGGGTTTTGGCTCAAACTTGTTATTGTGTGTTGTTTGTGGTGGGATAGGAATCTCTCCAATTTTCTCATCTCTCTCACCACTGCTCTCTCCAATTTTGTCAGCCCCAAGTGCTTGACCATCATAGCGCTTAAAGGTGGCAATCATGATGCCAAGCTGAGGCTCCTAACCCGACAACCAACTCAACACTTCCTCAACTCATCATTTTCATCCTGCAAGCGATCAACATGGTGTGCAAGTTCCAAATTCTTCACAGCATGCAATTCACAAGTAGAGCAGGAAGTAACAATAGGAGATTTCAATTCAGCCTCAAGTGAAATAATGCGAGAATGAGACTCAGCATGCTTTTCATGCAACACAGGACAAGATGTGCAAGCACCTAGCAAAGTAGGCCTAGACTAGAGCTCAGCCAGCTCAACCCTAAGCACATCTAGTTCTTCACACTTGGAGGCATGCTTTTCCTTAAGAGTAGTCAAGTCAGCTACGAAAATAGAGCAATCGCCACAATCAACCTCATTAGAAACAACAGGTGAAGCCTTAAGCGAATCTATCTCAAGCTTAGCATCAAGGCTCTATGTTTCTAGCTTAGCCACTCTATTCCTAGCATCTTCAAGCGAGGCCCTAGGTTCTTTCCTCATTTTCTTAGCTTCCCTAAGCATGTCATCACGATTATCAAGCAATTTTCCTAGCTCCTCGTTCTCCTGGTGCAAGAAGGAGAGTTCATCACGTACCTCATCCTCAAAGTCAGAGTTCGAGTCGTCCTTCTGGCCCTTCTTGCTGCCGAGCTGTGTGCCATGCCGTAGAAGCCGTCTTGCGTGAAGCAGCTCAACCCATTCAGGTTCTTGGACACCTTCTTGCTCTTGCGCCGATTACCTTCATCTTCACTGCTACTCAAGCTCGAGGTAGAGTAGACGGAGCTGGAGTCGTCGTCGCTCACCCCGACCATCGGTCGGGCATTCTTGCTGTGGCCATCCTTCTTCCTCAATCTCCTCTCGTCCTTGTTCTTGTGCTTGTGCTTGTGATCGCGCCTTGACCGGTGGTTGTTCTCTGTCCTCAACTGGTGCTTGTAGTTGTCCTTGTTCTCCATCTTTTCCGGATAGTCGGCAACGAAGTGTCCTAGCTTGCCGCACTGAAAGCACGTCCGTGAGTTCCTCCTTGTGTTCACCCGATTCTCGTGCATCCTCTTGAACCTCCTGGTCAGCAGCGCCAACTCGTCCTCTCCAAGCACGTCAAACTCCTCACTGGCAAAGACATCAAGGAAGACAGAGAGTACATCCTAGAGGATGGGTTAGTGTTATACTTAGCACCTGAGCCATCGACGAGAGCGAGACTATGCGAGTCAGTCGGGCACGCAATCTTGGCTGTCACCCCACAGTCCACCTGAGCCGACTTGAGCTTAGAGAACAGCTTGTGTACCGTCAGGGTCTCATCCTTCTCCGACTCCAACATGGCCTCAACCTTCCCCCCCCAAATGGTACGATCCAGTGAGTGCAAGAGCTTCACAGCTCTGTCATGATCATCGTACGACAGCACAGTCACATTGGCCCTCATGTTGTTCACAATCACTGTTAATTGCTGGAACATCATGTCTATGGACTCACCGGGGAGATGAGTGAAATTCTCTTACTCTCTCCGGTAAGTCGCAAACAACCGAGCCTGAACCTGACTGTTCCCAGCGTGAGCTTTCTTGAGTTGCTCCCAAATCCTACAAGCCAAATTCTCTGTCTGAACCCGATCAAATTCAGATTGACATACAGCGTGAAACAAGTAGTCGACCGCCTTGTTGTTGGTGTCGTGCTGAGAGCCTGTGTGGTTCGAGGACCGGTGGATGGTCGCTTCCTGGTGTGATGAGTGATTGACAACATTGTGTGGACTGACTCTTGGCTAAGTATTGCAGGTGCAGGTTGCGGCTTGACTAGTGCTGGTGCAGGTGAAGAACAAGCGCGAAAGGTCGTTGCCGGTGAGGCCTCCAGGTGTGGAGAAGACAAGTAGGCTTGGTTCGAGGGACCCGGTGGCTAGCAGGGTCGAGTGCGGGCCGCATGGTGGCAAGAACAGCAAGAAGAAGTCATGGACGGTTTCTTGGTAGAGCCTCAAAACATAGGTCGAGCCGGGACTTTGTGGGAGCCGAGTCATGAGTGGTGATTGGCGGAGGCTACACCGAATTCGCGGGGTTTCCAGTGGTTCACCAGAAAACCACTGGGTTCCTTGGTTGATCCACAAAGCCAAGACCGAAGACCGGAGAGTAGCAGCATCAGGCCAGTCTGACCAGTGGGTCTTACCGGTGAGGAGCACCGGTCTGAACGGTGTGCGATGATGCCTTTCGGAGTCTTCGAAGTAGAGGACACGCATCGGAATCGCAAGGCTTGCGTCGAAGCTAAGCAAGTTTGCGGTCGCCAGGCATCCGTCCGATGGTGCTACGACGAAGTTTCCCAAAAGGCCCTTCGGGGGTGTGTATATTAGTTTAATGTAATAGGGGTAGTTTCGTCTTTTGGTAGCCTCCATATAACTCAAGTGGTGAGAGGATGGCAGCCATCTCTTGGAACCATAGCTCAGTTTCTATTGCTATTTTTCCCTTCCTATTTTCCTTAGGATTTTTAGGACTAGCTTGAGAGCTTCATGGTGAGATCCTTAGAGAGGGATGGATGATCGGGAGGCAAGCTAGACCTTGTATGAACCTTAATGGTATGTATAGATGATTCGGCGTTGTTCCTCAAGGCTTGATTGTGTCTTTCCCGTTTTCCCTTTTTGGTGATTTTTGGAGCCTTTTCTTGGCGAATTTCTTGTGGTGGTTTCGGGGCCTTTCTCTTTGGGATTTGATAGGGGATGTATACATGAGCCCTTTGTGGTTCTTTTCCTTGTGATTCCCCTCCCAAATCCGTGAGTAAAGGTGCTCGATTTTGGGGTTTTCTTAGGTTTCGGGAAAGTGGTGTTCTTGGTGGAAATTCTTCGATTCCTCTTGATTCAACAACTTTTGGTGGACCAAATCGTAGCTATGGGATGCCCATGAGGTACTCCTAGTATCCCCAAAGTCTTGTGCGAATCCGTGGAGTGAATCAGGAGATCGGGATTTGGATTTGGAGGAGTTGACCCGCGGGTTGCTGTTCATCCCGAGCACCCAGGTCCTGACCGGTCTGACCGGTGCCCTCCACCGGTCTGACCGGTGCAGACCCCAGTTGGGTTTTGGCTCGGGTGAACGTCCTGGTGTGTTCCCTAGTTCCTAGGTTTGTTGCTATTTCAAGGTTGGTGCTGTTTGGAGCTCGGGAGGTCGGATTCTTGGATTTGAGGTTTCCAGCCTAGATCAGTCTGACCGGTTGTTGACGGCTGTTAAGTACTTACTTTACCCATCAATTTACTCATGGATAAAGGAGCAAGAGGCATTTCTTACAATCATTTTAGTTAAGAATAATGTAGTTCTATTTGTCCTTGGAGATTATGTGATTGCAGGAAAATAAGCATAAAAGTAGCAAACTCACCTTCTATGATTCATGCCATGTCACCTCAGCAAAGGAGGGGCTGCCACCTTAGGTGCCATGCATGCAAGCCATGTCACCAATCCAAGGGAGGCAAGCTCCGACGAATCAGAGCGTGACATGTGGACTTCACATGGATCCATGGGCCTACCAGAGCGCCTAAACCGCCAAGAGCACGTGTACACTGGGGACCGACCTAAGGGCCCACAGGACAGCCACCCAGAGGAAGCACACCCTGAGTGGGGCCCACAGGGGGTCGGTCGAACCGACCTTGAGCCCCCCACTTAGGGGCTTCCACTGCACGTGGTGCTTCCCTATTGGTCCTAGAGGCCATTCCCAGGGTGTTTCGCTCCTCTTGATGCCGGTGGTCAGGCCTATAAATAGAAGGGGAGGGGGTTCATTTCTTACCGACACACTTTACTCCTCTCTCACTTTTTGTTTCTAAGGCTAGGAGGTAGGCTAGAGTAGTTCTACTTCAGGTTCCAAGTCTACTTTGGGATCTAGGTATGAGTTCTCTTGTATCTTTATTTTATTGTATGACTTTGATCTACTTCAGTTATTCAACTATTTCATATAAAGTTGTGATTGTATACATGGGTGATTTGTTCATGTGTTCTTCGCTTGTGCATCATTTAGAGGCTCATGTGACTTACCTCATGTTTTCGGTGTTTATTCATAAGTTAGAGGCTCGTGTTCTTCACGAATACGACCCTTTGATCTTGTTGAATAGACATAGGAAAGCACAAATCTGTTTGTGTACCTAGCCTAGTTTGATCCAGTTAGATTCAATGTTCGTGGTGTATGAAGTTCATGCTCATGCTATGGTACTCGGTGTAATTGGCTGGTTTATCTGGTGGCTCTGACCTGGGTCACAATAGCCCGGGCCGGTCAGGGTCCTACTAACAACGTAAGCGTGGTGCTTGGGTTGCATAGCTATGTTACTTATGAGTGTATCCCACGGTTTGTCTTGGGGGTAGGCCGCTGTAGTGATAGCCGTTGGACCCTTCTGGAATCCCCCATGTTCGAATACACTGTAGGAGTCTAAAGTCTAACAACCGGAGTCATGCGTAACTCATATGTTGCCTCCTAAGCCTAGGACCTTTAGAGAGAGTGTGCTTGTGTGTTTACACTACCAACTTATCTATCATACCTCACCCCTGCACTTCAGTGTCTGGTTTGTTTCCGTCTATGATTTATACTCATTGCAATAGTGTTGAACTTGTTAATCCAACCAGCCTTCCTTGGATTCGATACCCTTTGGAATACTCCTTTAGGGAAATGCTACAATGGTACTTCCGTGCACTTGGGGACCCTTGTAATCGTTAGGATTACCATTTGGTCATTTCTGGCATCGTTGCTAGGAACTCATAACTTAGCATCGATGTTAAGAAATACCAACAAGCATTTCTGACGCCATTGCAGGGGAAGGCTAAGGATAACATGTCAACACTTTGCATATGTTTATAATCATGACAGGGATGAAACAACTCTCAATGCAGGCTAACTTTGATTGTCTTCTTTGTCTATGGATGATGAAGACAGGTAGTGTATGACTGGTTTCGACTTACCGCCGAATTTCACTGAAGATCCTGAGTCACTTGTGAGGAGAGGTAGAACTCACTTTGGTTCTCCCCAGCGTGTACGTACGGAAGTCGACCCAGCTTCCTTTGTGCCATCTACATCAACTCCTAGGCCAACCCCGAGAAGACTCTTCGCGAGTACTCTGCTCCCTCTGCTGATCAAGTGCCCACCAGCCCGAGATCAACACCAGGAACAGAAACTTCGAGCTCAAAACTGGCCTCATTACGATGGTACAGGCTAGCCCATTATGTGGCAAGCCTAATGAAGACGCGAGCGCCCACTTGCAACAGTTCCTGGAGCTGTGCAGTACCTTCACCATACGAGGAGTGGAGGAAGATGCCATCCGTCTGCAACTGTTTCCATTCTCACTTCTGGGAAAGGCAAAGCAGTGGTTCTATGCGAACTGTGGAGACATTGACATCTGGGCAAAATGCTCGGCGGCATTCCTCGCGAAGTTCTTTCCGTTGGGCAGAACCAATGCCCTCCAGGGGAGAATTTCATGCTTCCAACAAGCAGCAAGGGAAACCATTCCAGAAGCTTGGGAGAGGCTTCATGAGTACATCCTGGCTTGTCCCCATCATGGGATGGACAACTGGCTTATTCTTCAGAGTTTCTATAATGGGCTGACTCCGACAGCCTGAGGTCATATTGATGCTGCTGCTGGAGGGGCTTTCTTCTCTCTTACTATCGCTGAAGCAACCAAACTTATTGAGAAGATGGTCTCCAACCAAGGGTGGAGTGATGATCGACTCCAGCCACGTTAGAGGGGTACACATACCGTCAAGGAAGTAGGTATGTTGCACGCCAAGATGGACCTACTTATGAAAAGAATGGATGATCTGACCAGCAAGAAGGCTGCCATGGCCGTCACTACTCAAGCTATGGATTCTCGCATGACTTGCGAAGTCTGTGGTGACACTGGGCATTCAGGGAATTATTACCCTACTACCCAGGAGGACGTGATGTACATGAACAGCAACAACAATGGTTATCATCCACAAGGAGGTCAAATGTGGAATCGATCACGCCCTTATTATCAGGGAGGTAATCAAGGTAATTCTTTCAACCCAAACCAACCTTCCCTGAGAGATCTGGTTTTTGGGCAAGCTAAGATCAACAATGGTTTTAATAAGAAAACAGCTGCCTATGATAAGGCTTTGGGAAGCCTTAATGTTAAAATTGATAGCCTTTCTTCTGCTCTTAAGAACCAGCTGAGCTTTAAAAAAATGATAGAAACACAGTTGGCTTAGTTAGCTGCTTTGGTCCCCTCTGCTGAAGACGGGAAGATTCTGGGGCAACTCGTGTCTTCTTGTGAAAATGTTTGTGCAGTGTCCACCAGATGGGGTAAGCCATCTGGGCGGGCACGAGCTGCTGACTATGCAGAGAGACCCATACAACAGGTTCTTGATCCATGGGAATCTTCAGCAATTATGAATAGGAGAGACCCTGGTTATCTGACTATCACTTGCATGATATTCTACCAGAAAATCAGGAATGCTCTCTGTGATCTTGGCGCGAGTGTTAGCCTCATGTCCAAGGCTATGTTTGAACGATTGGGATATCCTGCTCTTACTCCAACCCCGAAGACAGTTCAACTTGCTGATGCATCGATCCGGTATCCGGAGGGGATAGTGGAGAGCCTACTGGTATTTGTCCAGGGATCTTGCATCTTCGCGGATTTCGTGGTCCTTGATATACAGGATGATGCGGAAATGCCACTCATTCTTGGGAGACCATTCCTAAGTGACGCAAAGGCGAGGATCAATGTGGGAAATGGACCATCCATTTCCGCATTAGGAAGAAGAACTTGATGTTCCGATTTTGACCAGCAGAAGAGCAATGCTATTCAGCGCAAGGAAATGATGAGCAAATTGGGGAATGGACAGAGCCACAACCCCAGCTCAAGCAACCTCTGACCGCACCAAGAAAGTCAAAGAAAACACGGAAGGTGTGGCGGGAGGTACAGAAGTCACACCCTTCTACTTCTCGGGAGTGGGGTGACGAGTGGAACTGAACACTGAGAAAAGTCTCGCTCTCGGACTTAAAATGATGAGTCCTTTTGCCAAAAGGTAAAATTAGTAGTTATCTCATATTTCCCTTTCCAAAATTTTATTTGATTTTTCCCAATGCATATTTGAATTTTCCATTCTTGCATCTGCATGCTAGAATTTTTCTATCCAATTTCCCTTTTTAAATAAAAAATTCTAAAAATAAGATTTTGAGTTGGAAAATCCTTAAAAATTCATTTGAGCAAGTTTCTGGGCGAATTTGGACCGGGACACCTAGGCAGGCTACCACATGACCATTAGAGAGCCGTTGTAAAAATCTGGAGGCGAGCGGACCCAAGGTGGGGTCGGCTGACCCCACAGGTCGGCCGACCCAGGCCAACGACTAACTCGGCCCTCCTTCCTCCAACAGCTCCTAGCCGTTACACACGGCCCATGTCTCGGTGCCCGACTCCATTGCGTATTTATACTATGGGGTTTGGGGGGTGTCTTCACCCATTCACTCATTTCCATCACTCTCTCCCCCTCTTGTTCTTGCTCTTTGGTTTTCTTAGATTTCTTGCTCGAGATTGAGGTGCCAAGTATTCTCCTCAAGTGTTGCTGAAATATTGATCATTGGTGGAGCAACCTCGGTAAGGATTTCATTTCGGTTTCACTAACCCATCACCGAGTTGTTCGTGTTGTCCGATTGTTGTGCAAGATGAGTTGGGCCGCCGGTGCACTCCGGAAGTTGACTCGCTCATGCCGTTCATGTGACGGGGTGAGCTCATCTCGTCATTCCGAAGCTGCACCAAGCCCAATGTCAACCTACTGTGAAGAAGAGGAAGTGGAAGAGCTACCCAAGCCACAAGCCGAAGAAGTGTACGCCGTCGACACCGCCTTCATCGACTTGAGGGACGATCGCGAGAGACAAGCCTACGCTCTCATCAAGGACCGAGTCTTCGCCAACACCAAGGAGTTCGACCCGGACCTTCTTGAGAAAACAGGTATGGACTCCGAGTTCGATTCCATTTGGCAAGCTCTAGGATGGGAAGGTTTTGTCCCGATTCAAGAGATTGGTTCTAGGCCAACCACCATTCAGTTTCTTTGCACTCTTCGAGAGGATGCATCTGGTATTTCATTTTGATTTCATGGAGTTCCGTATCGAGCTTCATGGAAAGATCTTAGTCGCACCCTCAGTTTTAATCATCGCTGCACTATTTCTCTTGAGCAAGCTTGCATCGGTTTTAATCGCGAAAGTTTTTGGTAAGAACTCTCTGGTCGGCCTATTCACGGCAAGTTGACACCTCGGTGCAATGATATCTTGCATCCCACTCTCCGACTGTGGCACAAGTGGCTCGCCATCACTCTCTTTCCAAGGGATGATGTACGAACCGTGTGCACTGACAAGATGTTGATCTTATATGCTGTGGTTAGACAGATCAAGATCTCCCCTGTGCAAGCTATGATTCGGCAGTGGTTGACAAATTTTAAGATGACGGGTTCCATTGAGTGTACGTCTTTGATTTCTCGCATCGTCACGAATCTTGGGATTACGCATGGGCCCAATGTGCCCTCCATTACTAATCCCTGGACTCAGATTGATGTGGCTTATTTGACACAGGGACATATTCTTAAGAAGGGTCCGGATGATTCTTTGGTTTTCTTTTACTCGGGCCATACAAACCAAATTCAGTTACCTAACCCGAATTTTAGGTTGTACAGCCAAGGGCCACTGACCGTTCCTCTCGAGGAAGAACCTCGTCATTCTAGTGTCTCTGGTGACAGGGTTACTAGGAGTGCATCGAGGAGAGCAGCCAGAGCACAATAGCCGCCACCACAGCCGTCTCCGCAGCCGTCACCTCAGCCACAGCCTTAGCCTACCACACCTCCGCCCAGTACATGGACCTCTACCGAGTACATGCCTGGGGTTACTCCCGGATATGCTCCCAGTTGGGATCAGCCCATGTACCAGCAGGGTGCGAGTAGCTCGGCTTGGGCTAGTGTGGGCAGTGGCGAGTGGGCCATCCCTGCCGGTACTACCTACAGAGATGCGACATCTTCATCATTTGGGTTGCGCTCATCATCTCGTGGGGCCACCCTCACTCAACAGATGAGCGAGCTCAACATCCGAGTCGGCGATATGGAGGAGACCGTGCACCAGCACGTTGAGTCCACCCGGGACTGGCAGCATATGTCTGGCGAGAGACTTCACGCCATCGAGCAGGCACAACAGCAGCAACTGGAGGAGCAGAGGGCCTACTACTGATGGATGGGATTTCCCCCTCCACAGTAGTGAGCCTGAAGCTAGCTTGGGGGAGGACCCCCACTCTGAGGTAACTTGTATATTTATTTTCAGAATCTCATATGCTAAAAAACACATAAAAATCTGCAAAACTAAAAAGACCAAAAATATTTATTTGCTTCCCTAAATTAGTTTGCTTTCTTATGCGCGGTAAGAATGTTTCTGTTCTCCATGGTTGAAATGATGAATAGTTGCTCTGTTTATTCCTTTTGTATGCCTTGCTACAGCTTAGTACCCTATTTTAGTTTTGAGTTAGTTGGCTTGCATGATCAAACCTTAGCTTGAAACTTGTGGGTAGCAAAAAGCATGACCTTTGCCGAGGTTGTTGTGAGGTATGATATGGTATAATAGGGTTGCTATGAGCTAGTTCTAAGTGATGTTTGATATTCGAAGTTTTCTATTGAAAAATGATAAAATAATAAGTTCCTCAATGATGAGAAATTCCTATCCAAAGCCATATGTAGATCCTAGCTTTTGTTAGCCTCCACATATGCTACTTGTCATGCTCCCATGATCAAGATCAAGTACACAGCCACCATATGCTAAACTTCTACAACGGAAGTTAGCACCCATCATTTCATCCATCCCCCATCCATTCCACAAATAAAGCTCCGCGCATTGTTCCATGATTACTCTCTCTCTCCAAAAATATTCACCAAGGACTATGGGCTATGCATAAAAAAAACACAACACATGCTCAAGAGCATGAAAGAAAAAAAAGAGAGAGACATGGCCCAAGTCTCAGAAAAATTTCAAAAGGAGAAGAGAGAATCATATGCAAAAAGGAGTCCATCATCCATCCACCATATACACACACATGCACATCTTGATCAGGTTGTATGACTTGTTGCTCCCAAGGATCCAGTTTTCGACTCGACAATACATGAGAAGCAGGTATGCCACGTGTTTTCCCTACCTACAGCTCCACATATCATCTTATTAGGAGTAGGTAGAGAAAGAAGGCAAATCAATGCCTTGGTGAGGAATCATACACAATGAGCGATCCGAGAGTATCATTCGAGAAACTTTGATTTCTTTGTGGAAACTTGCAAAACCTTCGGATTGATAACTGATCAAGGTACTTGTGATTAGTAATTTCTATACAACCATTCTATCTTTCAACCGCCCAAGGCAGGTGAAGCTACAAGCCCCATATCGATCGAGCATAAGGTAAGATTAATGTAAACTCATTCAATCTTTGATAAAGTACCTAGTTGTATACTTGTCATAAATTAAGAATACAACATCGTAGCAACTCCTGATCAACCAACCTAAGTCCTAAGTGTCTTGCTCAGGACGAGCAAGAGGCTAGCATGGGGGAGTTGTTGACGGCTGTTAAGTGCTTACTTTAGCCGTCAATTTACTGATGAATAAAGGAGCAAGAGGCATTTCTTACACGCATTTTAGTTAAAAATAATGTAGTTCCACTTGTCCTTGGAGATTATGTGATTGCAGGAAAATAAGCATAAAAGAAGTAGCAAACTCACCTTCTATGATTCATGCCACATCACCTCAGTCAAGGAGGGGCTGCCACCTCAGGTGCCATGCATGCTAGCCATGTCACCAATCCAAGGGAGGCAAGCTCCGACGAATCAGAGCGTGACACGTGGACTTCACATGGATCCATAGGCCCACCAGAGCGCCTAAACCGCCTCAAGAGCACATGTACACCGGGGACCGACCTAAGGGCCCACAGGACAGCCACCCAGAGGAAGCACACCCTGAGTGGGGCCCACAGGGGGTCGGTCGAACCGACCTTGAGCCCCCCACTCAGGGGCTTCCACGTGGTGCTTCCCCATTGGTCCTAGAGGCCATTCCTGGGGTGTTTCGCTCCTCTTGACGCCGGTGCTCAGGCCTATAAATAGAAGGGGAGGGGGTTCATTTCTTACCAACACACTTTACTCCTCCTCTCTCACTTTTGGTTTCTAAGGCTAGGAGGTAGGCTAGAGTAGTTCTACTTCAGGTTCCAAGTCTACTTTGGGATCTAGGTATGAGTTCTCTTGTATCTTTATTTTATTGTATGACTTTGAACTACTTCAATTATTCAACTATTTCATACAAAGTTGTGCTTGTATACATGGGTGATTTGTTCATGTGTTCTTTGCTTATTCATCATTTAGAGGCTCATGTTCTTGATGAACAAGGCCTTTCGATCCAGTTGACGAGTGACTTACTCATGTTTTCGGTGTTTGTTCATAAGTTAGAGGCTAGTGTTCTTCGCGAACACGACCCTTTAATCTTGTTGAGTAGACATAGGAAAACACAAATCCGTTTGTGTACCTAGCCTAGTTTGATCCAGTTAGATTCCATGTTCGTGTTTTATGAAGTTCGTGCTCAAGCTACGGTACTCGGTGTAATTGGCTGGTTTATCTGGTGGCTCTGACCTGTGTCACAATAGCCCGGGCTGGTCAGGGTCCTGCTAACAACGTAAGCGTGGTGCTTAGGTTGCATAGCTACGTTACTTATGAGTGTATCCCACAGTTTGTCTTGGGGTAGGCCGCGGTAGTGACAGCCGTTGGACCCTTTTGGAATCCCCCACGTTCGGATACACTGTAGGAGTCTAAAGTCTAACAACCAGAGTCACACGTAAGCGACGCGGGAGGTTAGCTCCCCGTTTGTACCTAGGTGCTTGAGCCAACAGTCATGCAATGCTAGTGTGTATCTAACTCGTCTTACTAACGTCGTGTGTTTAGTATCTTAGAACCTAGAACTAACTCGTATGTTGCCTCCTAAGCCTAGGACCTTTAGAGAGAGTGTGTTTGTGTGTTCACACTACCAACTTATCTATCATACCTCACCCCTGCACTTGAGTGTTTGGTTTGTTTCTGTCTATTATTTATACTCATTGCAATAGTGTTGAACTTGTTAATCCACCCAGCCTTCCTTGGATTCGATACCCTTTGGAATACTCCTTTGGGGAAATGCTACAATGGTACTTTCGTGCGCTTGTGGACCCTTGTAATCATGAGGATTACCATTTGGTCATTTCTGGTATCGTTGCTAGGAACTCATAACTTAGCATCGTCATGAAGAAATACCAACACCGGTGTGATGTGCCGGCCTGACCGGTGCAGGGGTTTTGCTGTGGAAGTCTTACTCGGGTGATCCGGCTTGGGGTCTAGGGTGACCCGGTGCATCTCTGGTGGGTGTCGGGTGATCCGGCGGCTTAGTCCGGGTGATCTGGCCAGGACCGGTCTGACAGGTGGTGGTGACCAGTCTGACCGGTGTGGTCAGTGTTGAGAACCGGAGCGTCCGAGGACCGGTGGATGGTCGCTCCTTGGTGTGATGAGTAATTGACAATGTGGTGTGGACTGACACTTGGCCGAGTATTGCAGGTGTAGGTTGCGGCTTGATTTGCATTGGTGCAGGTGAAGAGCGGGCGTGAAAGGTCTATGCCTGTGTGGCCTCCGAGGAGTGGAAAGACAAGTAGGCTCGGCTCAATGGACCCGGTGGCGGAACGAGATCAAGTGCGGGCCGCATGGTGGAAAGAAAAGCAAGACGAAGTCGTGTACGGTTTCTTGGTTGAGCCTCAAAACCAAGGTCGAGCCGGGACGACGTGGCGGCCAAGTCACGAGTGGGATTGGTGTGGAGGCTGCACCGAGTCCGCGGGGTTTGCGGCGGTTCACCACAAAATCGTCGGGTTCCTTGGTTGAGCCACAAAGCCAAGACCGGAGACTTGGCAGAAGGAGACGGAATCCGAGCGCGTCGAGGGACTTGGAAGCGGAGGACACACGTCAGGATCGCAAGGCTTGCGTCGAGGCTCAACGGTGTGCGGTAGCCGGTCATCCGTCTGATGGTGCTACGACGAGAATTCCCAAAGTGCCCTTTGGGGGCGTGTATCTTACTTTCATGTAATAGGGGTAGTTTTGTCTTTCGGTTGCCTCCATATAAACTTAGAGGAGAAAGGATGGCAGCCATCACTTGAAACCTAATTCATTTGCTTCCTAGTTTTCCCTTTCCCTTAGGTTTTCCCTAGGCTAGCTTGAGAGCTTCATGAGTTATCTTGAGAGAGGGTTGGATGTTCGGGCGGCTTGCTAGACCTTGTATGAACCATTCATGATATGTATAGAAGATTCGTCATGGTTCATCTAGTGTCTCTTTGTCTCCCAGCGTTTCTCCTTTTTGGTGATTTTCAGAGCTTTTTCTTGGGATTTTCGTGGGAAGCTTTTGGGGGTGTTTCTTTGCGGGATTTGTTTTAGGAATCACACTTGAGGTTGGTGTGCCTCTTTTCTTGGTGATATTGCCCCTGAAATCCCGTGGAAAGCTCTCCGATTTGGTGGTTTTTGGTGGAGCCTGAGTTCTTGTGGTTGAGCTCGGTCCGTGTTCGATTCCCGACGATTGAGTTGATTTGATGCCTCAAGTTTTTGGGTATAGCATCCCCTAGGGACGCTTCTCATCTCCCCGAAATCTTGTCTCAAGAGCTCAAGTGGTTTGGGAGATCCGGTGATGGATTTGGAGGGTTGACTCACGAGGCTGTTTCTAGTGCCTGTGTTCGTGGCTCGCGCACAATCCGCGAGTGGGGTGCGTACAGTCTGTCGGGACTTTAGTTTTCCCAGTTCGTCCGTGTTCTTCGCGAGCGTTTTTTAGAAAAGCATTTTAGGTTTTTGCGGACAGTCCGCGGGCTCAAGCCGGACAGTCCGTGGCTTGCCTTTTTCATTGCTTTTCTCTGGGTTTTGTTCGGACGGTCCGAGTGACCGTCACGGACAGTCCGCGACACTAGCGGACGGTCCGCAAGGGACTCACGGACAGTCCATGCGCATCCTAGAATAGGTTGTAGTCTCTGGAGGCTCGGGTTCCTTTTACGGACCGTCCGCGTCTGTACTGCGGATAGTCCGCCAGCCCTCACGGACAGTCCGTGACTTGTACACGGACGGTCTGTCCCTGGCTGGGAGATTTGCCTAAGGCCTTTGCTTCTTGAGTTGTGCATCCGCTTTGCAACTTGTTTGGACTTGTTCCTAGGGTTGGTAGGTCTGTTGTGACTATGCAACCTTGGCAAGCTCGTGTGGGAATCCTTGGTTGTTGATTTGGGACATAGCCGAGTTCGACTCTTCGGAGAAGAATTTTTATCAGCTCGCATTCACTCCCCCCCTCTCTGGTCGCCTAATCGGTCCTTCAATTGGTATCAGAGCTGGTTACGGATCTTCGTGATTCTAACCAGTCTAAGATCCAAAGATGGCGTACCAGGAACGGGGTTTGGGTCCTCCACACTTTGATGGTAAGAACTACCAGATGTGGCAGAGGCGGATGGCTACTTTCCTCCGCGGCACGGGTCAGATCCTTTGGGATGTTATGGTGAACACAACTTTTGTGTATCCAATTAACTTCCTAGCTCCAGGATCGAGGGATATGCATGACGCCAACAAGAAGGCGGTCGACTACTTGTTTCGTGCTCTATGTCAATCCGAATTCGATCGGGTTCAAACAGAGGACTTGGCTTGTAGGATTTGGGAGCAGCTGAAAAATGCTCACGCTGGGAACACTCAGGTTCAGGCTCGGTTGTTCGCGACCTACCGAAGAGAGTACGAGAACTTAAGTCATCTCCCCGGTGAGTCCATAGACACCATGTTCCAGTGGTTTACTATGATTGTGAGCAACATGAGGGCTAATGTGGCCGTGCTCACGTATGATGATCATGACAGGGTTGTGAAGCTCCTGCACTCTCTGGATCGTACCGTGTGGATTGAGAAGGTCGAGGCCATTCTTGAGTTGGAGAAGTATGAGACCCTCACGGTGGACGAGCTGTTCTCCAAGCTCAAGTCGTCAGAGGTGGACCGTGGGGTGCGAACAAGGATCGAGAACCCGACTGACCCTCGTAGTCTGGCTCTTGTTTCTGGTTCCAAGACTAACGCTAATCAATCCTCTAGGATGTACTCTTTGTCTTCTCTTGTGTCCTTGCCAGACGAGGATTTTGACGTGCTGGGCGAGGATGACCAATAATTGTTGTCGAGGAGATTCGAGAGGACACACGAGAACCGGGTGAGCTCAAGGAGGAACTCGAGGACGTGCTTCAAGTGTGGCAAGACCGGACACTTTTTTGCCGAGTGTCCGAAGTTGAACGACTACGACAAGCACAAGTCCAAGGACAAGAGGAGGATGTCCAAGAAGAAGGATCATGGACACAGGAGGAAGGCACGGTCTCGAGAGAAGATGAAGAAGTCGAGCGACGCAGAATCCGACTCCGAGGACACGTCATCAAGCTCGAGTGATGAAGAAGAAGAGGGTGACAAGAAGAAGAAGAACCTCATCAAGTACCTCAACGGCCATTGTGTGATGGGCCTAAGCTCCAAGGATGATTTTTGCGGCATGGCTCGCAGCTCCAGCAGTAAGAGAAGCCAAAAGGACGCCTCGGACTCAGATTCTAAGGATGAGGTATGTGATGAGCTCTCTTCCTTGCGCAAGGAGAATGAGCAGTTGGTTGACTTGCTTGATAACCGCGACCACATGCTTAGAGAGGCCAAGAAGCTTAGGAAAGAGCTTAGGGCCTCGCTTGAAGATACTAGGAATAGAGTAGCTGAGCTAGAAACCCAAAACCTTGAGGCCAAGCTTGAGATAGATTCGCTTAAGGCCAATCCTGTTATTTCTGATGAGGTTGATTGTGGTGATTGCTCTGTCTTTCTAGCTGATTTGACTGCTCTTAAGGAAAAGCATGCCTCCAAGTGTGAGGAACTAGATGTGCTTAGGGTTGAATTGGCTGAGCTGCAATCTAGACCAACTTTGCTTGGTGCATACACTTCTTGCCCTACTTTGCATGAAAAGATTGCCGAGTTTCTCTCTCGCATTGTTTCACTTGAGGCTGATTTGAAAGTTCCTATTCCTACTTTCTGCTCTACTTGTGAATTACATGCTGTGAAGAATTTGGAACTTGGGCAATGTGTTGATCGCTCGCAGACTGAGAATGATGATTTTCGAAACTTGTTGAGTTGGTTGTCTAGTCAACAGCCACAACTTGGTATGATGATTGCAGCGCTTAAGCGCTTTGATGGTCACGCGCTTGGGTCAAATAAGTTTGGAGAGTGTAGTGGTGAGAGAGAAGGGAAATTTGGGAAAACTCCAGTTCCACCACACACGACACCCAAGAAACAGTTTGCCCCCAAGCCAAACTAGACGCATAAACCAAGTGAGAAGCCAAATGAGCAAGGCAAAAAGCCTGAGAAGAAACCACAACCGACACCCATGCCAAAACCAATCCGCTTCCATTGTGAGCATTGTGGGAGGGATGGTCATAAGAGAGAGTTTTGCTTCAGGAGGAGAAGGGAGGAGAGGCTTGCCAGGGAGATGGCAAACAAGGATAGGTACTACCCTTCTCGTGGTGTGCCGGAGCCTCATGTTGTGCCTCGGAGTAAGGGTGTTGTGCATACGGTTCCAGCTTGGAGGGATCGGGGCTTTCCTACTCGAGGTGTTGGGAGTTTTGGCTCTAGAGGTCGTGGTGTTTATCGGTTTGGTCCCTTTGGTGGTGGTGCAGGTGATAGGCGTGTTGAGTTTGATGGTAGTAGGGTTGCTGGGCGTTCTCTACCTCGTGATCAATACGAGTTTGGGAGAGGTCGTAGCTTTGAGTCTCAGAGGGGCTACGGACCACGTTTTCCCTTTCGTAGTGCTCGTACTCCTCTAGTGAGACGTGAGGTGATTCCCCGTGGTGGTCATAGCGTTGGTAGGATGAATTTTGCTAACCCCACTTTTGAGCAAATGGCTCGGCACTGGTTTGACTCTTTCTATGCTAACCCCAGTGTTGAGTCGAGTGCTCGTTCTCGCTCTTGGTTTTGATTTTGCAGGCGGGAGGCTTGGAGGACTTTTGGTGGATCGACTCTGGAGGCTAGCGACACATGACCAGAGATCGAAGGTGGCCCTCCAGCCTCACCCCGGTGGTGTCAATGGAGTACATCACTTTTGGGGACGATGGACGAGTAATCAAGGTAAGTAGTCTTGTGACTTTAGGGTGTGTGGTTCTTGTCAAGCCACTCGGTTGCTTTTGCTCTTTGCCTTTCACATGTACTTAGGATGAGCTTTGTATGCTCTTTGGCCCTAGTGCATGTGTTTAGGGGGAGATTGTGAGCTTTGTGCTCGTTTGCCCGTTTTGAGTTTGGGTTGGGGATCTCATGTACATATGCATCTTGCATTTTCTTTCATGTTTCATATCATGTTTGCATCTTTGTATCATAGACTGAATTTGTATCATATGCTTTAGAGATGTGCTTCTCCTATATACTTTGATCACTATGATATGCTGGATGTGAGCTTATGACTTTGCTAGAGATGATCATGTGATGTATAGCTATGCTCTTGGTAGCTCTGGGATGTGTATGCATGTGGATGGTTCTTTTTGTGAAAATGCTATATATGATCCTCTCTTGTGAGTTGAATGCCTCTCATGTTCAAATTGTGTGCATATGGCCTTATCTTGCTTAATTTGTGCTTGGGAACCATGTTCCTTTCATTTGGGGTCAAAGACCCATTTGTCATCATGAATGTTTAGCCTACATGTTACCTTGTGGAGAAGCCTAAGCTTCTTTTTGCCGCAAAGGCACTTCATGTACCATGCTTAATTCTAAATCATGAAATTGGCATGTTGAAATGTCTATGCTTGATGATTTTGCCCTCAATTGGTATCATGTCATGTGTGCTTTAATTTCCTTATCTTAGGTGCTAAACCGTAGCATGATGTCTACCATTGAGAAGTATCATGTTTAGAAGTAGACACATGGCTCGGTGGCTTTGACATGACATGAGATAGCTTGTAGGTGTTTGTGATGATCTTGTGATGAGAACTTGTGACCTCGCATGAAGCTTGTGAGTATATGTTGTTTGTGCTCATTTTGACCATGTTTAGGTCCTAGGATCATGAGAGGGAAATTTTTGTGAAAAAATGCTTCATTTTGCTTATGACTATGTTACATGCTTATATGTCCCTATCTACCTTGTTGGCGATGCTTGTACTTAATTTGTGGCTATCTTGCTTGTCTATGTCTCTTTTTTAGCATGTTGTAGTGCTCTTTGTCTATTTGAGAAGCACGTGCTTGCATTTGTAGACTTGATTCATGCATTACCAACAAGGGGGAGAAATGTGCACCCAATTCATTCATCCAGGAGGAGTTTTGCATCAAGGGGGAGAAAAAGAAATGTATTTGTTCAGGGGGAGCTTGCATTCATGCTTTGGGAGCTCTTTAGCGCCTGATTTTAGTTGTGCTCTTTTGCCGATGGTGTCGAGCCCTTTTGCCTCACCTTGAGGAGTCGGCAGTTTGGAGCATTTTGTCTCGGTTGTGTTGAGCTGTTGTGTTGACGCGAAAATAGGACGTCACCTTCGCGCGCAGCACACGTGACTCCCCGGTCTGTAGCGAGTCGTGCCAGCCAATCTGACCTGTTGATTGACAATGGAAAAATATTAGGGATCGGCTAGAGAACCGATGGCCTTGTAGCGACACGTGTACCCGCCAATCGGCCGATACGAGTAAGCGGGATCGGCCGGCTCGAGAGCGGCCGAAGCGCGGGTGCGTTAGTAGACAGATCGGCTGGGATCGACCGATCGTGATGTCAGCACTCGAGTAGGTCGGAATCGGCTGCGGTATTAGAAGCCGATAGGATCTAGATCGAGTGGGATAATAGTGATAATAGCTAAAACCACAAGAATTGGTACGAAAACTTGCAGATCTAGCTAATATCGGTAAGGGGTGAATAAAGAACTAGACGAAACCTCAGCGATGCGCCCGGAGGTTAGAGCCTAGGGTTATTCGGTAAAACGGTACTCACAAGCTTGCCGGAGATCGATCGATGCAGCCCGACGAACTTGAAGGACGGCGTTGTAGAAAAGAAGAAATCGCAATGGCGAAGTCGCTGAAAAGTAGATGTTGTAAAAGTAGATGCTGTAAAGTAGATGCTGTTGTTGACACCGTTTTTTTGGAAAAACAGGTCAAAAAGGATAAGGAGAGGCAGCCGATGAAAACAGAGTGCAATCGACCGATTGAAAGAGAGAGAAGGATGGTCAACAGGACTCGCCGATGGTCAAGAAGGCTCAAGTCTGTCAGTGGACCAGCGAGTAAAACCGATCGGCCGATGGTCAAATAGGGGGATCGGCCGATGGAAAGAAGAAGGCGGTGATCGAGAAAGTACGCCAGAAGGAAGGCATGGTGGAGGCGGGTCAATCCACGATTAGCAAAGGGTCAAGAGTCAGTTTTTAGAAGGTCTTTGACTCCTGCGAGAGTCCTTTTCTATTTTTAGTAGTTTTCGTTTTTCTTTAGATGCAAGTAAACAATGCCGTGATCGGCTAGGAGTTGGGTTGTCCTTAGGACATAAATAGCGACCCTGCGTGGTCGGGAAAAAGTGTACACACCAATATCAAACAAACCGCCTCCGGGCAAACCCATTACTTTACAGCATCTACTTTACAGCATCTACTTTTACAGCATCTACTTTTCAGCGACTTCGCCATTGCGTTTTTCCTCTTCTCTACAACGCCGTCCTTCAAGTTCGTCGGGCTGCATCAATCGATCTCCGGCAAGCTAGTGAGTACCGTTTTACCGAATAACCCTAGGCTTTAACCTCCGGGCGCATCGCTAAGGTTTCATCTAGTTCTTTATTCACCCCTTACCGATATTAACTAGATCTGCAAGTTTTTGTACCAATTCTTGTGGTTTTAGCTATTATCACCATCATCCCACTCGATCTAGATCCTATCGGCTTCTAACACCGTAGCCGATTCCGACCTACTCGAGTGCTGACGTCACGATCGACCGATCCCAGCCGATCTATCTACTCACGCACCCGTGCTTCGGTCGCCTTCGAGCCGGCCGATCCCGCTTTACCCGTATCGGCCGATTGGCTGATACACATGTCGCTACAAGGCTATCGGTTCTCTAGCCTATCCCTAATATTTTTCCATTGTCAATCAACAGGTCAGATTGGCTGGCACGCCTCGCTACAGACCGGGGAGTCACGTGTGCTACGCGCGGAGGTGACGTCCTATTTTCACGTCAACACACTTTTGGCACGCCCAGTGGGACACGAAAAAGTCAACAATGACGAAGAACACGAAGACTGGTCCTTCTGAGATTGATCCAGAAAACGTCTAAGCAATCACCAAGGATCAGCTGAAAGATACAGACAAAGCTGAGTTCGAAGCTCATATGAAGCATTATGAAGAGCTTCGCCTGGCATCATACGGTCAGACTAAAGGTGGAATCTTCAAGAAGAATCCTTTACCAACACCTAAGCAAGTCACCTTCTCAGCTAATCCTGAAGGGCTTCAAGACATGATGACCAAGGCGATGTATCAAACAATGATTGATCAATCTAAGGTTTTCGCCAATACTATTCAGAATTCCATAATTGAAGCACTCAAGAAAGGAGTAGTGGGAGGATATCTGGGACCTGCATATTTTCAACCAAACCGAACTCCTCCAGTGTTCCAACATGAACAATCGGCCTCTCCGCCGATTGATGATCCAACAGTAAGGGTTGCACCGTCTCCACAGGTTGCTCCTGGTTCTTCATCGGACTGCCAGCCGATTCAGAATCAAAGTATTGGAGATAAAACCAAAGATCCTGCTGTTTCTATGCCTGTGATCCAAACACATGCAGTGCAGTCCAATGCCCAAGAGCAGACTTTCTCAGTGCAGAATCAAAAGTATCCTGCCATGAGAAATCAGGATGGAAAGCTTGCAGGATGGGATTTGCCTCGTGATCATTTTGAGACTGGCATCTCAAATTTCTTCGAACCCCAACCTGAAGAAGTTCTAGAAGTAAAGTACCCGCAATCTTATCAAACCATGTTTGGAGGTACTCCAGGGACTGTACATATGAACAAGGAGGGAGTAGAATTTGTCTACTTCAATCACGGGAGCAAGAATTTTGAAAGAGTCAAGATCGGTCCAGCTCATGCTCATATGGTTATACCGACAGAAAGAAAAGCTCCTGTTCAAACTCAGAAATCGGCTCAACAGCCGACGCTAGGGATGCCTGTGCAGACTGCCCCACTTCAACAGTCAACGTCAATACAGCCTGTCTTAAGCCCTGCCAACACAGTGGCTCATACAAGATCATCACCTCAGCAGCCGATCAATCAAGGGGTGACAAGACAGCTAGTAATTCCACAGGTGGATCCTACACAAGTACTACAAACACTTTTAAATCAATTAGCTATCTCGGGCCAGTTGAACTCGCACCAGTCAGCCCCATCGGCTAATCAACCGATCGGACAAACTCCACCTGTTACAAATATGCAGGGTTCTTCTGGAGTAGGAGCATCAATGGTACCAAATCCACAGCCAAGAACCTTAGAAGAACGGCCACCAGAGACTCCATCAGCTGAGATGCAAGCAATTGAACAAGTATCTGCTGAATTGAAGTCTCACATGAAACAGGAGTTAATCGACCACTTCTCTGAGATGCTGCTGAAGCAATATGGGATAAAACCTAAGCAGCAATCCTACATGTACAGGACACCGTATCCATCTGGTTACGATCAGATACCGTTCCCTCCAAGATACAAGGTGCCAGATTTCACCAAGTTCTCTGGCAAGATGAGACATCCACAATAGAGCATATCACTCGATTCATCATCCAATGTGGAGAAGCAGGAAACGTTGATGCACTCAAGATACGGTTGTTCTCTTCATCTCTATATGGACCGGCATTCTCATGGTTTACATCATTACCAGCTAATTCTATCATCAAGTGGTCCGATTTGGAACAACAGTTCCACAATTACTTCTTCTCTGGCATCCACGAGATGAAGATTACTGATCTGACCAGACTCAAGCAGAGGAACGATGAAACAGTTGCTGGATTCGTTCAAAGGTTCAGAGAAGTCAGAAACAAATGTTATAGTCTGAACCTAGGAGATAAACAACTGGCTGAATTGGCGTTCCAAGGTCTCTTGCCGACCTTGAGAGAGAAATATGCATCACATGACTTTGAGAGCCTCAGCCAGCTGGTCAGTCAGATGAGTCAAGAGACTGCAAAGTCCTATGAGCCTAGGAGAAACTTTCAGAAGAAGGTGTCTTATGTGGATTACTCTGACTCAGAAGATGAAGATAATATGATAGGACTTGCAGAGTGGGTCAAAGGCAAGAAGACTGTGTCCTGTCCTTTTGGCAAAAAAGAACCAGGGAAATTCGGCTTTGATATCACTAAGACCGATAAGATATTTGATCTGTTGCTTCAGCAAGGGCAGATCAAACTCTCCCAGTTCCATACCATACCATCTATGGAGGAACTCAAGAGGATGAAGTATTGCAAGTGGCACAATGCGACATCACATGACACCAATGATTGCAAGATCTTCAGACAACAAATCCAATCAGCTATTGAGCAAGGGAGGCTTAAGTTTGAAACCCCTACCAAAGCTGAAAAGCCGATGAAGATTGATCAGCACCGTTTCCCAACTAACACAGTTGAGGTGTCTAGCAAAGACACGTCACGAGTTAAGTTGCTGACATCTGATTCGGCTCAAAATAATGGAGCTGTCGATCCCAAAGTGCAAGCAACCGCTGCTGATGTCAAGGGAAAAGGGTTACTGCTTGAAGAGGGAGACTTGAAGCCGCGCCAACCTGTCACGTCCCAGATGCTGATCAATAAATTTCAGCGTCGGCAAGAGAAAGCCAGAGGGAGAGAGGAGTGGGCACGTCGCAATGAAGGACATTTGAGGTGTCCGTTCTTTAAGTATTGCTGGGAAGAAGGGATCAAGCTTCCAACAGCAGAAAATTGTCCAGAATGCAATGGGGCTTACAACAACAGCAGCTCATCTAAAAGAGTTTGCTTCGATGACAGAAGACCTGCAGCTGGGAATCACTGTGAGTTCAGCAATCAACGGGTCTCAGTCCACGATCGGCTGGGGGGCAAGGCCAGCATCCACGATCGGCTGGGGGGCAAGGCTAGCGCTCATGATCAGCTGGGAGGCCGAGTCAATGAAAAGTCAAACAATCGGCTAGAAGAGATGGCCAATTCTCTGGTCCCTGATGAAGATATCATGTGCCGAGCTCCTGAACGTCGACGCACGCTACAACTGGATGATGAAGGGTCAAGCCAGACATGTAAGAAGCCCAATCCACAGTGGTGTCCAGATGGCTTGACCAAGTCCCGAAAAAGGAGAGTCCAGTGCCTACGTCAGCTAGAACAGCAAAAAGAAGCAGAGAGACACGTGCTGGACAAGAAGAAGGTTCGGTCTAAAGTTTGGCGCCCAAAGCCTAAGGCCGATGATGGAAAAGATGACAAACCACTGGCTGATATAAATATGGTTGTCTTCTTACCAAAAGAGTTCATGGCTCCTGTTGATTCGGATCTGTCCGATGAAGAATGTGGCATGGCTCAGTTAACACTGGAACCCACACAAGCCATCTTTGAGAAGCCAGAAGATGAAAAGAAACAACATTTGAAGGCTCTGTTTCTCAAAGGATTTGTCAATGGCAAGCCAGTTACCAGGATGCTAGTGGATGGAGGAGCAGCAGTCAATCTGATGCCATACACCATGCTGCGCAAGATTGGGAAGTCTGATGAAGATTTAACCCAAACAGACATGATGTTGGTGGACTTCGAAGGCAACGTCTCTCCGGCTCAAGGAGCAATCTGCGTGGAGCTCACCATCGGCAGTAAGACCCTTCCAACCGCTTTCTTTGTCATTAAAGGGAGGGGATCTTATAATCTACTGCTGGGTCGGGATTGGATACATGCAAATTGTTGCATACCATCTACAATGCATCAATGCATCATCCAATGGATCGGAGATTCAGTGGAGGTGGTACAAGGAGAAACCTCCTTGACAGTAGCAGCTACAGAAGCACAAGGATGGACCTATGATTGAGTAAGCTGCATATCTGGAAAAGCCTGGGATACCAAGTATCTCAAAGTGTCCGATTTCGGACTAAAGCCGGTTCAAGTAGTCGGCTCTGATGACAAGATTTAATGGATCAATTCATTGAAGACGAAGGGAAGCTTAGGCACGGGTTTACATCAGCCGATGAATTGGAAAAGATAGACCTTGGAGATGGAAGTAAACCAAGGCCGACATACATCAGTGCCAAGCTGGATGTTGAATACAAGAAAGAATTGACCACATTGTTAAAAGAGTTCAAGGATTGTTTTGCTTGGGAATATTATGAGATGCCTGGATTAGACTGATCCATTGTTGAACATCAGTTACCTATTAAACCAGGATATTGACCTTTTCAACAGCACCCGAGACAATGTAATCCAAAGATTTATCCTGATATAAAGGCCAAGATAAAAAAGTTACTCGAAGCTGGTTTTATTCGGCAATGTCGATATGCCGAATGGATCTCTAATATAGTCCCTGTCTACAAGAAAAATGGCAAACTACGTGTATGCATTGATTTCAGGGACTTGAACAAAGCAACGCCGATGGATGGGTATCCGATGCCAGTAGCCGATGCATTAGTTAACGCTGCTGCAGGACACAAAGTCATCAGCTTCATGGACGGTAACACTGGGTACAATCAAATATTCATGGCCATAGAGGATATTGCAAAAACTGCTTTCAGGTGCGCCGGCCACGTCGGATTGTATGAGTGGATTGTCATGACCTTTGGGTTAAAGAATGCTGGCGCCACATATCAAAGAGCCATGAATTACATATTCCATGAACTCATCGGCAAAATAGTAGAGATCTACATTGATGATGTATTTGTCAAGTCAAAGAGCTACAAGGAGCACTTGGCTGATCTACGAAAAACATTGGAATGCACTAGAAAGCATGGTTTGAAGATGAATCCCAACAAATGTGCTTTCGGTGTTTCAGCTGATCAATTCTTGGGTTTCTTAATACACGAAAGAGGAATCGAAGTGGGCCAGAAGTCGATCAGCGCAATTGACAATATAAAAGCACCATCAAACAACAAAGAGCTCCAGTCATTAATTGGCAAGATCAATTTCATCAGAAGATTTATATCTAATCTGTCAGAAAGGATTCAGCCATTTACACCTCTACTGAAGCTCAAGGCCGATCAGAAATTCGTATGGGGAGAAGAACAGCAGAAAGCTCTAGATAATGTCAAGCAGTACTTAAAATCTCCTCCTGTCTTAATGCCCCCTCAAGACAAGAAGCCGTTCAAGTTATACTTATCGGCTAATGAGCAGGCTATTGGATCGACCCTTGTGCAAGAGTTTGAAGGAAAAGAGCGAGTTGTATATTTCGTGAGTAGAAGACTCTTGGATGCAGAAACAAGATATTCGGTGGTGGAAAGACTATGCTTGTGCTTGTATTTCTCATGCACGAAGTTGAGGCCTTACCTATTAACTGCCGAATGCACCGTGGTGTGCAAAGATGATGTGGTCAAATATATGTTGTCATTACCAATCTTGAAGGGCAGGATCGGAAAATGGATCTTAGCTTTGTCAGAATTTGATTTGACCTATCAATTGGCCAAAGCAATCAAAGGGCAAGTAATGGCCGATCTGGTAACTCAGCATTGTGGACCTGAAGTTGCAGTTGTAGATCCTATTCCATGGACTATGTTCTTTGATGGATCATCATGTGGAGTAGGAGCAGAGATCGGAATCGTCCTCATCTCGCCTCAAGGAGCAAATTACGAGTTTTCCATCCCAATTGAGAAGACTTCGACAAACAATCAAGCTGAGTACCAAGCAGTGTTAAAGGGGATAAAGCTACTACGAGAAGTCAATGCTGAAGTTATTGAGATATTTGGAGATTCTCAACTCGTGATAAATCAATTGGAAGGAGAATATGAATGCAAAGATGACATATTAAGGGTTTATCATGAAGAATGCCTTCAGCTACTTCGAGAGTTCAAGATAGTAAAACTTGAACATATCCCTAAGTGTCACAATAGTGAAGCTAATCGGCTGGCCCAAGGGGCATCAGGATATCTGCCGATTCTGGTTATGGAATTATCAGCCGAAGATTGGAGGAAGGAGATAGTAGATTATCTGAAAGATCCATCCAAGAAGGTTGACAAATAGTTAAGGTATAGGGCCATTAAATACGTTCTGCTAGAAGATGAGTTATACTATCGTACCATCGATGGGGTTCTTCTCAAATGTCTCGGTGAAGAGGAAGCTAAAACTTTAATGGGTGAAATTCACGAGGGAGTCTGTGGAGCTCATCAATCAGCATTTAAGATGAAGTGGATGATCAGAAATAATAACTATTATTGGCCGACGATATTGGAAGATTGCTTCAAGTATTACAAAGGATGCCAAGAGTGTCAGAAGTTTGGAAGCATTCAAAGAGTTCCAGCATCGGCAATGAACCCAATAATCAAACCATGGCCGTTCAGAGGTTGGGCAATTGATCTGATTGGATAGATATATCCACCATCAAGCAAAGGTCATAAATTCGTAATAGTGGCTACAGATTATTTCACAAAGTGGGTTGAAGCCATCCCAATCAAGACAGTGACATCAGGCAATATGATTAATTTTGTTAAAGAGCACATTGTCTATCGGTTTGGTATACCTCAGACTATCACAACCGATCAAGGAAGTCAATTCACTTCAGGGGAGTTTGAAGAATACGCAAATTCTTTGGGAATCAAGCTGCTAAACTCATCTCCCTATTATGCTCAAGCAAACAGACAGGCAGAAGCAGCGAACAAGGGCATCATCAAGTTAATCAAGTGCAAAATCGATGAAAATCCCAAGCGATGGCATACAATCCTCAATGAAGCACTATGGGCATATAGGATGGCATGCCATGGGGCAACCAAAGTATCGCCATATCAATTGGTGTATGGTCATGATGCTGTATTGCCTTGGGAGTTAAAGACCGGATCCAGAAGGACTTCTTTACAAGATCAGCTATCGGTCGATGATTATTCAGCCATGATGAAAGAGGAATTGGAAGATCTTGCTTTGGAGAGTATTGAAAAGAATAAAAGAAGGATAGCCAGATGGTATGATAAGAAAGTTAAAGCTAAAGAATTTGCTGAAGGAGATTTGGTTTGGAAACTCATATTACCAATCGGCTCTAGGGATCCTAAGTACGGGAAGTGGTCACCAACTTGGGAAGGACCGTTCCGTATCAGCCAGTGTGTACCAGGCAATGCATATATCTTAGAAACATTGGAAGGAGAGAAGTTTGCCAGAGCATTGAATGGAAAATACCTAAAGAAATACTATCCAAGCATATGGGTAGACGCTTAGTCCAATCAGAGCCTGAAGCGGCCGATTGGATACTCGAGTTACAGCCGATTACAAATGAAATCGTCTTTAGTAGGGGATAGCCGAATCATCGAAACATGTTCGGTTTCAGGTTATGGCCGATGTACAAATCGCCCTTAGAATAAAAAATATATATAAATTTGACGAAGATGAATCACCAGATTCGGTAATTCTCCCCGTCAAGTTTGTTGGGAAAGAAGACATAGGGTTGTTCTTCTTTCCGCAACGACCAGGGACAACCTCCACCCTCCTCCACCAGCTGATGCACCTAAGTTGCATCACAAGGGTTCTTCTAGCTGTTGGACCTCCTGGCTTCACAAAAGGAGACTAGAGAGGGAAGTATGTTCTAGGATGTTTCACAAGAATTCTTCTAGCCATCTTGAATCAGAGAAGAAGAAAGGAACCGAAGAGCAAGAGCCTAAAGCTCCCTGGATCTATATCTCGAGCCATGGATGAAGGGGAAGTGCGTTCTCCATAAGGGTGTGAGCACGGTTATTTATAGCCAGGGCACCAGAAGAGATAAAGACGAAGGAGCCAGAAAAGATGGAAACCGAAGATGGTAGATCCGGCAAAAAAGGAAACAGGTGACCCGTGAATGGCTTGGTTTCCAAAGAATGACCGATTCAGAGGAATCACCCCCAAATAAAGGGTGACACACACTCAAATGGTGGGAAATTTCTCTATCACGTCGACAAACTGCAGAGCATGGTTCACAAAAATCATCTGCCCAACATTGCAGACAGAGCCTATGAGCTTGCTGGTAACACCTAGAAGAAATGTTATTTCAAGTTGGAGTTTGTCAAAGACCAGCGACGACCATTATCCCCTAAAAGGTTTTCCAGGAAGAAATGCCTCTCATGCCTAAAAACTAGAATGACCAATGGCTACATCCGAGAAGACCAAGTCTGAAAGAAAATCATGGAACCCCTGGATAAAAGGATGAGTCTTATGAGAGAAAGGGAGCGGAAAAGACAAAGTGTCACATGGAGAACAGCCCTGGAAGATGTCAGACTGAAAGGACAACGTACTATCAATGGAGATTGATTTGAGCTATCATTCGAATTAAGAGAAAGATATCAATTTCAGGCGAATTTCGGAGAAAAAGATTATTTACTCCGAAACTGGGGGCATGTGTTGACACCATTTTTTTGGAAAAACAGGTCAAAAAGGATAAGGAGAGGCAGCCGATAAAAATAGAGTGCAATCGGCCGATTGAAAGAGAGAGAAGGATGGTCAACAGGACTCGCCGATGGTCAAGAAGGCTCAAGTCTGTCAGTGGACCAGCGAGTAAAACCGATCGGCCGATGGTCAAATAGGGGGATCGGCCGATGGAAAGAAGAAGGCGGTGATCGAGAAGGTACGCCAGAAGGAAGGCATGGTGGAGGCGGTTCAATCCACGATTGGCAAAGGGTCAAGAGTCAGTTTTTAGAAGGTCTTTGACTCCTGCAAGAGAACTTTTCTATTTTTAGTAGTTTTCGTTTTTCTTTAGATGCAAGTAAACAATGCCGTGATCGGCTAGGAGTCGAGTTGTCCTTAGGACATAAATAGCGACCCTGCGTGGTCGGGAAAAAGTGTACACACCAATATCAAACAAACCACCTCCGGGCAAACCCTTTACTTTACAGCATCTACTTTTATAGCATCTACTTTTCGGTGACTTCGCCATTACGTTTTCCACTTTTCTACAACGCCGTCCTTCAAGTTCGTCGGGCTGCATCGATCGATCTCCGGCAAGCTTGTGAGTACCGTTTTATCGAATAACCCTAGGCTTTAACCTTCGGGCCCATCGCTGAGGTTTCGTCTAGTTCTTTATTCACCCCTTACTGATATTAACTAGATCTGCAAGTTTTCGTACCAATTCTTGTGGTTTTAGCTATTATCACCATTATCCCACTCGATCTAGATCCTATCTGCTTCTAACACCGCAGCCGATTCTGACCTACTCGAGCGCTGACATCACGATCGGCCGATCCCAGCCGATCTATCTACTCACGCACCCGCGCTTCGGTCGCCTTCGAGCCGGCCGATCCCGCTTTACTCGTATCGGCCGATTGGCTGATACACGTGTCGCTACAAGGCCATCGGTTCTCTAGCCGATCCCTAATATTTTTCCATTGTCAATCAACAGGTCAGATTGGCTGGCACACCTCGCTACAGACCGGGGAGTCACGTGTGCTGCGCGCGGAGGTGACATCCTATTTTCGCATCAACAGCTGTAAAGTAAAGGGTTTGCCCAGAGGCGGTTTGTTTGATATTGGTGTCTACACCTTTTCCGACCACGCAGGGTTGCTATTTATGTCCTGAGGACAACCTGACTCCTAGCCGATCACGGCATTGTTTACTTGCATCTAAAGAAAAACGAAAACTACTAAAAATAGAAAAGGACTCTCGCAGGAGTCAAAGAACCTTCTAAAACTGACTCTTGACCCGTTGTCAATCGTGGATTGACCCACCTCCACCGTACTTTCCTTTTGGCATACTTTCTTGATGGCTGCCTTTCTCCTCATCGGCCAACCCCCTTGCTTGACCATCGGCCAATTGGTTTGACCCGCTGGTCCACCAACAGGCTTGATCATCTTTCTCTTTCGTCAATCGGCCGATTGCACTCTGTTTTTCATCGGCTGCTTCTCCTCATCCCTTTCGACCTATTTTTCCAAAAAACGGTGTCAACACATGCCCCCCAGTTTCGGAGTAAATATCTTTTGCTCTGAAATTCGCCTGAAATTGATATCTTTTTCTTAATTCGAATGATGGCCCAAATCAATCTTCATTGATAGTGCCCTGTCCTTTCAATCGGATATCTTCCAGGGCTGTTCACCATGTGACACTTTGTTTTTTCTGCCCCCCTTCCCTATAAGACTCACCCTTTTATCCAGGGGTTCCATGATTTCTTCCAGACTTGGTCTTCTTGGATGTAGCCATCGGTCATTTAGTTTTAGGCATGAGAGGCATTTCTTCCTAGAAAATTCCTTAGGGGATAATAGTCGTCGTTGGTCATCGACAGACTTCAACTTGAAATAGCATTTCTTCTGGGCGCTGCCAGCGAGCTCACAGCCTCTGTCTGCAATGTTGGGCAGAAGATTTCTGTGAGCTATGCCCTGCGGTTTGTGGACGTGCTAGAGAAATTTCCCACCGCTTGCGTGTACGTGTGTCATCCTTTATTTTGGGGGTGATTCCTCTGAATTGGTCATTCTTTGGAAACGGAGCCATTCACGGGTTATCTGTTTCCTTTTTTGCCGGATCTAGCATCTTTGGTTTCTGTTTTTTCTGGCTCCCTCATCTTTATCTCTTCTGGTGCCCTGGCTATAAATAACCGTCCCCTTACTCTTACGGAGATCACACCTTTCCTCTCTTCATGGCTCGAGATATAGGCCCAGGGAGCTTTAGGCTTTTGCTCGTCGGTTCCTTTCTTCTTCTCTGATTCATGATGGCTAGAAGAATTCTTGTGAAACAGCCTTAGAACAGACTTCCCTCTCTAGTCTCCTTTTGTGAAGCTAGGAGGTCCAACAGCTAGAAGAAGCCTTGTGATGCAACTTAGGTGCATTAGCTGGTGGAGAAGGGTGGAAGCCGTCCCTGGGCGTTGTGGAAAGAAGAACAACCCTATGTCTTCTTTCCCAACAATCTTGACGGGAAGAATTATCGCATTTGGTGATTCATCTTCGTCAAATTTACGCTTTCTTTTTTGTTTTTCTCTTTCTTCGTCCCCATCGCCTGTCCAGTGATGATTAATGTAACCGATCTGTAATGAATTGTCCAAGTTTGTCTTCTCAATGTACTCTTCAGATCAGCACTGTAATGTCACCATTGTAATCGAGGATGAGAGAAAATATAGATATATATTTTTTGTTCTAAGGGTGATTTGTACATCGGCCATAACCTGAAACCAAACATGCTTCGATGATTCGGCTTTCTGCTACTAAAGATGATCTCATTTGCAATCAGCTGTAACTCGAGTCTCTAATCGGCCGCTTTCAGGCTCTGATTGAACTAAGCGTCTACCCATATGCTTGGATAGTATTTCTTCAAATACTTTCCATTCAATGCTCTGGCAATCTTCTCTCCTTCTAATGTTTCTAAGATATATGCATTGCCAGGTACGCATTAGCTGATACGGAACGGCCCTTCCCAAGTTGGCGACCACTTCCCGTATTTAGGATCTCTAGAGCCGATTAGTAATATGAGTTCCCAAACCAGATCTCCTTCGGCAAATTCTTTAGCTTTGACTTTCTTATCATACTATCTGGCTATCCTTCTTTTGTTCTTTTCAATATTCTCCAAAGCTCTCAGCCGATTACCAGCAAGATCTTCCAATTTCTCTTTCATCATGGCTGAATAATCATCGGCCGATAGCTGATTTTGTAAAGAAGTCCTTCTGGATCCGGTCTTTAACTCCCAAGGCAATACAGCATCATGATCATACACCAACTGATATGGCGATACTTTGGTTGCCCCATGGCATGCCATCCTGTATGCCCATAGTGCTTCATTGAGGATTGTATGCCATCGCTTGGGATTTTCATCAATCTTGCGCTTAATTAACTTGATGATGCCCTTGTTCGCTGCTTCTGCCTGCCCATTTGCCTGAGCATAATAGGGAGGTGAGTTTAGCAGTTCGATTCCCAAATAATTTGCGTATTCTTCAAACTCTCCTGAAGTGAATTGACTCCCTTGATCGGTTGTGATAGTCTGAGGTATACCAAACCGATAGACAATGTGCTCTTTAACAAAATCAATCATATTGCCTGATGTCACAGTCTTAATTGGGATGGCTTCAACCCACTTTGTGAAATAATCTGTAGCCACCAGTACAAATTTGTGACCTTTGCTTCATGGTGGATATATCTGTCCAATCAGATCAATTGTCCAACCTCTGAACGGCCATGGCTTGATTATTGGGTTCATTGCCGATGCTGGAACTCTTTGAATACTTCCAAACTTCTGGCACTCTTAGCATCCTTTGTAATACTTGAAGCAATCTTCTAATATCGTCGGCCAATAATAGTTATTATTTCTGATCATCCACTTCATCTTAAATGCTGATTGATGAGCTCCACAGACTCCCTCGTGAATTTCCCCCATTAAAGTTTTAGCTTCCTCTTCACCGAGACATTTGAGTAGAACCCCATCAATGGTACGATAGTATAACTCATCTTCTAGCAGAACGTATTTAATGGCCTTATACCTTAATTGTTTGTCAACCTTCTTGGATGGATCTTTCAGATAATCTACTATCTCTTTCCTCCAATCTTCGGCTGATAATTCCATAACCAAAATCGGCTAATATCCTGATGCCCCTTGGGCCAGCCGATTAGCTTCACTGTTGTGACACTTAGGGATATGTTCAAGTTTTACTATCTTGAACTCTCGAAGTAGCTGAAGGCATTCTTCATGATAAACCCTTAATATATCATCTTTGCATTCATATTCTCCTGCCAATTGATTTATCACAAGTTGAGAATCTCCAAATATCTCAACAACTTCAGCATTGACTTCTCATAGTAGCTTTATCCCTGTTAACACTGCCTGGTACTCAGCTTGATTGTTTGTCGAAGTCTTCTCAATTGGGATGGAAAACTCGTAATTTGCTCCTTGAGTCGAGATGAGGACGATTCCGATCCCAGCTCCTACTCCACATGATGATCCATCAAAGAACATAGTCCATGGAATAGGTTCCACAACTGCAACTTCAGGTCCACAATGCTGAGTTACCAGATCGGCCATTACTTGCCCTTTGATTGCTTTGGCCGATTGATAGGTCAAATCAAATTCTGACAAAGCTAAGATCCATTTTCCGATCCTACCCTTCAAGATTGGTAATGAAAACATATATTTGACCACATCATCTTTGCACACCACGGTGCATTTGGCAGTTAATAGGTAAGGCCTCAACTTCATGCATGAGAAATATAAGCACAAGCATAGTCTTTCCACCGCCGAATATCTTGTTTCTGCATCCAAGAGTCTTCTACTCAAGAAATATACAACTTGCTCTTTTCCTTCAAACTCTTGCACAAGGGCGGATCCAATAGCCCGCTCATTAGCCGATAAGTATAACTTGAACGGTTTCTTGTCTTGAGGGGGCATTAAGACAGGAGGAGATTTTAAGTACTGCTTGACATTATCTAGAGCTTTCTACTGTTCTTCTCCCCATACAAATTTCTGATCGGCCTTGAGCTTCAGTAGAGGTGTAAATGGCTGAATCCTTTCCGACAGATTAGATATAAATCTTCTGATGAAACTGATCTTGCCAATTAATGACTGGAGCTCTTTCTTGTTTGATGGTGCTTTTATATTATCAATCGCACTGATTGACTTCTGACCTACTTCGATTCCTTTTTCATGTATTAAGAAACCTAAGAACTGACCAGGTGAAACACCGAAAGCACATTTGTTGGGATTCATCTTCAGACCATGCTTTCTAGTGCATTCTAATGTTTTTCGTAGATCAGCCTAGTGCTCCTTGTAGCTCTTTGACTTGACAACTACATCATCAATGTAGATCTCTACTATCTTGCCGATGAGTTCATGGAATATGTAATTCATGGCCCTTTGATACGTGGTGCCAGCGTTCTTCAACCCAAATGTCATGACAATCCACTCATATAGTCCGACATGGCCAAGGCACCTGAAAGCAGTCTTTGCAATATCCTTTATAGCCATGAATATATGATTGTACCCAGCATTACCATCCATAAAGCTGATGACTTTATGCCCTGCAGTAGCGTTGACCAATGCATCGGCTACTGGCATCGGATACCCATCCATCGGCGTCGCCTTGTTTAGGTCCCTAAAATCAATGCACACGCGTAGTTTGCCATTCTTCTTGTAGACAGGGACTATGTTAGAGATCCATTCGGCATATCGACATTACCGAATGAAACCGGCTTCGACTAACTTTGTTATCTCGGCCTTTATATCAGGATAAATCTTTGGATTACATTGCCTCGGGTGTTGCTGAAAAGGTCGATACCCTGGTTTAATAGGTAGCCGATGTTCAACAATGGATCGGTCTAATCCAGGCATCTCATAATATTCCCAAGCAAAACAATCCTTGAACTCTTTTAATAATGCAATCAACTCTTTCTTGTATTCAACATCCAGCTTGGCACTGATGTACGTCAGCCTTGGTTTACTCCCATCCCCAAGGTCTATCTTTTCCAATTCATCAGCCGATGTAAACCCGTGCCCAAGCTTCCCTTCGTCCTCAATGAATTGATGCATTAAATCTTGTCTTCAGAGCCGACTGCTTGAACCGGCTTTAGTCCGAAATCAGACACTTTGAGATACTTAGTATCCCAGGCTTTTCGAGATATGCAGCTCACTTGATCATAAGTCCACCCTTTTGCTTCTGTAGCTGCTACTGTCAAGGAGGTTTCTCCTTGGACCACTTCCACTGAATCTCCGATCCATTGGATGATGCATTGATGCATTGTAGATGGTATGCAACAATTTGCATGTATCCAATCCCGACCCAGCAGTAGATTATAAGATCCCCTCCCTTTAATGACAAAGAAAGCGGTCGGAAGGGTCTTACTGCCGATGGTGAGCTCCACGCAGATTGCTCCTTGAGCCGGAGAGACGTTGCCTTCGAAGTCCACCAACATCATGTCGGTTTGGGTTAAGTCTTCATCAGACTTCCCAATCTTGCGCAGCATGGTGTATGGCATCAGATTGACAGCCACTCCTCCATCTACTAGCATCCTGGTGACTGGCTTCCCGTTGACAAATCCTTTGAGAAACAATGCCTTCAAATGTTGTCTCTTTTCATCTTCTGGTTTCTCAAAGATAGCTTGTGTGGGTTCCAGTGTTAACTGAGCCATGCCATGCTCTTCATTGGACAGATCCAAATCAACATGAGCCATGAACTCTTTTGGTAAGAAGACAACCATATTTATATCAGCCAGTGGTTTGTCATCTTTTCCATCATCGGCCTTAGGCTTAGGGCGCCATACTTTAGACCGAACCATCTTCTTGTCCAGCACGTGTCTCTCTGCTTCTTCTTGCTATTCTAGCTGACGTAGGTGCTGGACTCTCCTCTTCTGGGACTTGGTCAAGCCATCTGGACACCATTGTGGATTGGGCTTCTTACGTGTTTGGCTTGATCCTTCATCATCCAGTTGCAATGTGCGTTGATGCTCAGGAGCTCGGCACATGATATCCTCGTTAGGGACTAGGGAATCGGCCATCTCTTCCAGCCGATTGTTTGACTTTTCATTGACTCGGCCTCCCAGCCGATTATGAACGCTAGCCTTGCCCCCCAGCCGATCGTGGATGCTGGCCTTGCCCCCCAGCCGATCATGGACTGAGACCCGTTGATTGCTGAACTCACGGTGATTTCTAGCTGCAGGCCTTCTGTCGTCGAAGCAAACTCTTTTAGATGAGCCGCTGTTGTTGTAAGCCCCATTGCATTCTAGACAATTTTCTGCTGTTGGAAGCTTGATCCCTTCTTCCCAACTATACTTGAAGAACGGACATCTCCAATGTCCTTCACTGCGACGTGCCCACTCCTCTCTCCCTCTGGCTTTCTCTTGTCGACGCTGAAACTTATTGATCAGCATCTGGGACGTGACAGGTCGGCGTGGCTTCAAGTCTTCTTCTTCAAGCAGCAACCCTTTTCCCTTGACATCGGCAGCGGTTGCTTGCACCTTGGGATCGACAGCTCCATTATTTTGAGCCGAATCAAACGTCAGCAGCTTAACACGTGATGTGCCTTTGCTAGATACTTCAACTATGTTAGTTGGGAAGGGATGCTGATCAATCTTCATCAGCTTTTCAGCTTTGGTAGGGGTTTCAAACTTGAGCATCCCTTGCTCAATAGCTGATTGGATCTGTTGTCTGAAGATCTTGCAATCATTGGTGTCATGTGACGTTGCATTGTGCCACTTGCAATACTTCATCCTCTTCAGCTCTTCTGCAGATGGTATGGTATGGAATTGGGAGAGCTTAATCTGCCCTTGCTGAAGCAACAGATCAAATATCTTATCGGCCTTAGTGATATCAAAGCCGAATTTCTCTGGTTCTTTCTTGCCAAACGGACAGGACACTGTCTTCTTGCCTTTGACCCACTCTACAAGTCCTATCATATTGTCTTCATCTTCTGAATCAGAGTAATCCACATAAGACACCTTCTTCTGAAAGTTCCTTCTAGGTTCATAGGATTTTGCAGTCTCCTGACTCATTCGACTGACCAGCTGGTTGAGACTCTCAAAGTCATGTGATGCATATTTCTCCCTCAAGGTCGGCAAGAGACCTTAGAACGCCAATTCAGCCAGTTGTTTGTCTCCCAAGTTCAGACTATAACATTTGTTTCTGACTTCTCTGAACCTTTGAACGAATCCAGCAATTGTTTCATCGTTCCTTTGCTTGAGTCTAGTCAAATCAGTAATCTTCATCTCATGGATGCCAGAGAGGAAATAGTTGTGGAATTGCTGCTCCAAATCAGACCATTTGATAATGGAGTTAGCTGGCAACGAGGTAAACCATGAGAATGCTGGCCCAGATAGAGATGAAGAGAACAACCGTATCCTGAGTGCATCAACGTTCCCTGCTTCTCCACATTGGATGATGAATCGAGTGATATGGTCCATTGTGGATGTCTCATCTTGCCTCGAGAACTTGGTGAAATCTGGCACCTTGTATCTTGGAGGGAACGGTATCTGATCGTAGCCAGATGGATACGGTGTCCTGTACATGCAGGACTGCTGCTTGGGTTTTATCCCATACTGTTTCAGCAGCATCTCTGAGAAGTGGTCGATTAACTCCTGTTTCATGTGAGACTTCAACTCAGCAGATACTTGTTCAATTGCTTCAACTGATGGAGTCTCTGGAGGCTGTTCTTCTGATGTTCTTGGCTGTGGGTTTGGTGCCATCAATGTTCCTGCTCCAGAAGAACCTTGCATGTTTGACTGACTCGTTACAAGTGGGATTTGTCCGATCGGCTGACCAGCCGATGGAGTTGGCTGCTGCAAATTCGATTGGCTTGAGATGGCCAATTGATTTAGAAGTATTTGCAGTACCTATGTAGGATCCACTTGTGGAATTATTGGCTGTCCCGTCACCCCTTGGTTGATCGGTTGCTGAGGCGATGGTCTTGTATGAGCCACTGTGTTGGCTGGGGTTAAGACAGGCTGCATTGACGTTGACTGTTGAAGTGGGGCAGTCTGCACAGGCATCCCTAGCATCGGCTGCTGTAGTGGAGCAGTTTGCACGGGCATCCCCAGTGTCGGCTGTTGAGCCGATTTCTGGGTTTGAACAGGAGCTGGTTTCTGAGGTGGAATAGGAGCTTTTCTTTCTGTCGGTATAACCATATGAGCGTGAGCTGGACCGATCTTGACTCTCTCAAAATTCTTGCTCCCGTGATTGAAGTAGACAAATTCTACTCCCTCCTTGTTCATGTGTACAGTCCCTGGAGTACCTCCAAACATGGCTTGATAAGATTGCGGGTACTTCACTTCTAGAACTTCTTCAGGTTGGGGTTCGAAGAAATTTGAGATGTCAGTCTCGAAATGATCACGAGGCAAATCCCATCCTGCAAGCTTTCCATCCTGATTTCTCATGGCAGGATACTTTTGATTCTGCACTGAGAAAGTCTGATCTTGGGCATTGGACTGCATTGCATGTGTTTGGATCACAGGCATAGTAACAGCAGGATATTTGGCTTTATCTCCAATACTTTGATTCTGAATCGGCTGGGAGTCCGATGAAGAACCAGGAACAACCTGTGGAGATGGTACAACCCTTACTGTTGGATCATCAATCGGCGGAGAGGCCGATTGGTCATGTTGGAACACTGGAGGAGTTCGGTTTGGTTGAAAATATGCAGGTCCCAGATATCCTCCCTCTGCTCCTTTCTTGAGTGCTTCAATTATGGAATTCTGAATAGTATTGGCAAAAATCTTAGATTGATCAATCATTATTTGATGCATCGCCTTGGTCATCATGTCTTGAAGCCCTTCAGGATCGGCTGAGAAGGTGACTTGCTTAGGTGTTGGTAAAGGATTTTTCTTGAAGATTCCACCTTTAGTCTGACCGTATGATGCCAGGCAAAGCTCTTCATAATGCTTCATGTGAGCTTCGAACTCAGCTTTGTCTGTATCTTTCAGCTGATCCTTGGTGATTGCTTGGACGTTTTCTGGATCAATCTCAGAAGGACCAGTCGTCGTGTTCTTCGTCATTGTTGACTTTTTCGTGTCCCACCGGGCGTGCCAAAAGTGTGTTGACGCGAAAATAGGATGTCACCTCCGCGCGCAGCACACGTGACTCCCCAGTCTGTAGCGAGGCGTACCAGCCAATCTGACCTGTTGATTGACAATGGAAAAATATTAGGGATCGGCTAGAGAACCGATGGCCTTGTAGCGACACGTGTACTAGCCAATCGGCCGATACGAGTAAGCGGGATCGGCCGGCTCAAGAGCGACTGAAGCGCGGGTGCGTTAGTAGACAGATCGGCTGGGATCGGCCGACCGTGACGTCAGCACTTGAGTAGGTCGGAATCGGCTACGGTATTAGAAGCCGATAGGATCTAGATCGAGTGGGATAATAGTGATAATAGCTAAAACCACAAGAATTGGTACGAAAACTTGCAGATCTAGCTAATATCGGTAAGGGGTGAATAAGGAACTAGACGAAACCTCAGCGATGCGCCCAGAGGTTAAAGTCTAGGGTTATTCGGTAAAACGGTACTCACAAGCTTGCCGGAGATCGATCGATGCAGCCCGATGAACTTGAAGGACGGCGTTGTAGAAAAGAAGAAAATCGCAATGGCGAAGTCGCCGAAAAGTAGATGCTGTAAAGTAGATGTTGTAAAGTAAATGGTTTGCCCGGAGGCGGTTTGTTTGATATTGGTGTGTACACCTTTTCCGACAATGCAGGGTCGCTATTTATGTCCTGAGGACAACCCGACTCCTAGCCGATGACGGCATTGTTTATTTGCATCTAAAGAAAAATGAAAACTACTAAAAATTGAAAAGGACTCTCGCAGGAGTCAAAGAACCTTCTAAAACTGACTCTTGACCCGTTGTCAATCGTGGATTGACCCACCTCTGCCGTACTTTCCTTTTGGCGTACTTTCTTGATGGCCGCCTTTCTCCTCATCGGCCGACCCCCTTGCTTGACCATCGGCCGATTGGTTTGACACGCTGGTCCACCGACAGGCTTGATCATCTTTCTCTTTCTTCAATCGGCCGATTGCACTCTATTTTTCATCGGCTGCTTCTCCTCATCCCTTTCGACCTGTTTTTCCAAAAAATGGTGCCAACATGTTGCCCTTGCCTTAGGGACCGGGACTTGCTCTCTCAAGTGATCTTGTGTTGGCTTTTGTTTGGCTTTTGATCACTTGTTTGAGATTTTTGTTCGTTTCTTTTCTTTGTCTTATGAATTGGTGACTATGTGTGTTGTCAATGCACTCATCAAGGGGGAGATTGAGGACCGGAGCATCCGAGGACCTGTGGATGGTCGCTCCTTGGTGTGATGAGTAATTGACAACGTGGTGTGGACTGACTCTTGGCCGAGTATTGCAGGTGTAAGTTGCAGCTTGATTTGCGTTGGTGCAGGTGAAGAGCGGGTGCGAAAGGTCTATGCCTGTGTGGCCTCCGAGGAGTGGAGAGACAAGTAGGCTCGGCTCGATGGACCCGGTGGCCGAACGAGATCAAGTGCGGGCCGCATGGTGGCAAGAAAAGCAAGATGAAGTCGTGTACGGTTTCTTGGTTGAGCCTCAAAACCAAGGTCTAGCCGGGACGACGTGGTGGCCATGTCACGAGTGGGATTGGCGTGGAGGCTGCACCGAGTCCGCATGGTTTGCTGCGGTTCACCACAAAATCATCGGGTTCCTTGGTTGAGCCACAAAGCCAAGACCGGAGACTCGGCGGACGGAGACGGAATCCAGACGCGTCGAGAGACTTCGAAGCGAAGGACACGCGTCGGGATCGCAAGGCTTGCGTCGAGGCTAAGCGGTGTGCGGTCGCCGCGCATCCGTCCGATGGTGCTACGACGAGAGTTCCCAAGGTGCCCTTTGGGGGCGTGTATCTTACTTTCATGTAATAGGGGTAGTTTCATCTTTCGGTTGCGTCCATATAAACTTAGAGGAGAGAGGATGACAGCCATCACTTGAAACCTAATTCATTTGCTTCCTAGTTTTCCCTTTCCCTTAGGTTTTCCCTAGGCTAGCTTGAGAGCTTCATGATTTATCTTGAGAGAGAGTTGGATGTTCGGGCGACTTGCTAGACCTTGTATGAACCATTCATGGTATGTATAGAAGATTCGGTGTGGTTCATCTAGTGTCTCTTTGTCTCCCGACGTTTCTCCTTTTTGGTGATTTTCGGAGCTTTTTCTTGGGATTTTCGTGGGAAGCTTTTGGAGGTGTTTCTTTGCGGGATTTGTTTTGGGAATCACACTTGAGGTTGGTGTGCCTCTTTTCTTGGTGATCTTGCCCCTCAAATCCCGTGGAATGCTCTCTGATTTGGTGGTTTTTGG
Source organism: Cenchrus fungigraminus (assembly GCA_036936925.1). Lineage (NCBI taxonomy): Eukaryota > Viridiplantae > Streptophyta > Magnoliopsida > Poales > Poaceae > Cenchrus > Cenchrus fungigraminus. Next base: position 94,483,824 of record CM072774.1, on the reverse strand, counting down.
TGGAGCCCGAGTTCTTGTGGTTGAGCTCGGTCTGTGTTCGATTCTCGGCGATTGAGTTGATTTGAGGCCTCAAGTTTTTGGAGATAGCAAACCCTAGGGACGCTTCTCATTTCCCCCAAATCTTGTCTCAAGAGCTCAAGTAGTTTGGGAGATCCGGTGATGGATTTGGAGGGTTGACTCGCGGGGCTGTTTCTGGTGGCTGTGTTCATGGCTCGCGGACAGTCCGCGAGTGAGGTGCGGACAGTCTGCCGGGACTTTAATTTTCCCAGTTCGTCCGTGTTCTTCGCGAGCAATTTTTAGAAAAGCATTTTAGGTTTTTGCGGACAGTCCGCGGGCTCAAGCCGGACAGTCCGTGGCTTGCCTTTTTCATTGCTTTTCTCTGGGTTTTGTTTGGACGGTCCAAGTGACCCTCACGGACAGTCCGTGACACTGGCGGACGGTCTGCAAGGGACTCACTGACAGTCCGTGCGCATCCTAGAATAGGTTGTAGTCTCAGGTTCCTTTTAGAGACCGTCCTCGACCGTACTGCGGACAGTCCGCCAGCCCTCACGGACAGTCCGTGACTGGTACACAGACGGTCTGTCCCTGGCTGGTAGATTTGCCTAAGGCCTTTACTTCTAGAGTTATGCTTCCGCTTTGCAACTTGTTTGGACTTGTTCTTAGGGTTGGTAGGTCCGTTGTGACTATGCGACCTTAGCAAGCTCGTGTGGGAATCCTTGGTTGTTGATTTGGGACAAAGCCGAGTTTGACTCTTCGGAGAAGAATTTTTATCGGCTCCCATTCACTCCCTCCCTCTCTGGTCGCCTAATCGGTCCTTCAAGTGTGCTGCTCGAGTTGCTTGTTCCGCTGCGTTCTCGAGTATGTTTCTATGGTTGTTGGTTCCTAGGAACAGTAGCACTTCAGTGGCTACGTGGTCTTGGCCAACTTGGGTAGTTGAGTCGGAGAAGTGATTTGGCTAAGTCGTGTTCGACTTGTTGGAGAAGCCATCTCCCTCGAGAAGAATTTTTATCGGCTCCCATTCACTCCCCCCTCTTTGGTCGCCAGTTCGGTCCTTCAAGTGGTATCAGAGCCGGTTATGGGTCTTTCGGGACTCTAACCAGTCTAAGATCCAAAGATGGCGTATCAGGAACGGGGATCGGGTCCTCCGCACTTCGATGGGAAGAACTACCAGATGTGGTAGAGGCGGATGGCAGCTTTCTTCCGCGGTAAGGGTCAGATCCTTTGGGATGTCACGGTGAACACAACTTATGTTCATCCTGTGAACTTCCTTGCTCCAGGATCGAGGGACATGCACGACGCCAACAACAAGGCAGTTGACTACTTGTTTCGTGCTCTGTGTCAGTCCGAATTCGATCGGGTTCAGACAGAGGACTTGGCTTGTAGGATTTGGGTGGTGCTGAAGAATGCTCACGCTGGAAACAGTCAAGTTCAGGCTCGGTTGTTTGCGACTTACCGGAGAGAGTACGAGAACTTCACTCATCTCCCCGATGAGTCCATCGATACGATGTTCCAGTGGTTCACGGTGATTGTGAACAACATGAGGGCCAATGTGACCATGCTCCCGTACGATGATCATGAGAGAGCCGTGAAGCTCTTGCACTCGTTGTGACAGCCAAGCTTGAGGGCCCGACTAACTCTCATAGTCTCACCCACATCGGTGGCTCAGGTGCAAAGTCTAACGCTAACCCATCCACCAGGATGTACTCCATGTCCTCTTTGATGTCTTTGCCAGATGAGGAGTTCGACGTGCTTGGACAGGACGAGCTGGTGCTGCTGACCAGGAGGTTCGAGAGGATGCATGAGAACCGGGTGAACACAAGGAGGAACACGAGGATGTGCTTTCAGTGCGGCAAGACAGGACACTTCGTCATCGACTGCCCTGAGAAGATGGAGAACAAGGACAACTACAAGCACCGGTCGAGGACAGAGAGCAAGTACCTGTTGACGGTTAAATAACACGTCAAGTTATGATCCACAAGCGCATGGGTCGGTTGTAGCTTTTCACTTAGAGTATCCCCTAAGGTTAATCAATCCGTGGAACAAGTGAATTACTACGCTCAACTAAGTACTAATGTCGTTGATTTAAAACTCTTTATCGAATGAAGGTATGTATAAGTAAAGAACTTAAACTAATCTAATCTAGATTAAAGAAAACAATGTAGAGAGAAAAGGTATAGAGATCACAAGAGTGTAGAAAGCTTGTCCAAGGGATCCAGGATCACTTGGAGATGTAACCACCTAGCAAGAACTACCCGATCTAATCTATCAAAGGTAAAGGTGCACCGAGTTCAACCATTTCCCTCTCGCGTACTAGTCACTACACGAGTGTAATCCGTGATCGAACACCAAGTGCACAAGACGTTGATGTGTTCTAGGTATGCAAGACTAAATGTGTGAACCAAGCTCGATATGTTTTCCCTCCCGCACACTGTCACTACACGACGGTAATTGCATAAAGAACAAGTGGAACACGATACATGAAGCTACGAGCAATGCATCTACAAAGCAAGCCAGCCAGCAATTAAGATTGAAGCACCATCAACAAGAATAAGATAGCAAATAGATCCGAAACAAAAGTTTGGTGATTACATCTCAAGATCCCCCTTCAACCCCTAAGACAAACAAGGACTTTACCCCATAATGTTACACATTGTAGCGTTGGTCATGGTGTAGAATCCTACGAAGTAGATGAAGGCCACGAGTGCTCCCTTCGCGATCCAATCTGCTTCTTGTTCTCGGTCTTGTGGCGGCAGATGGCGAATCAATCTCCCCGTGGCTCTTTGCCCTTGAACTACTAATAGCCCGAGAGGGTACTAGGTCAAAGCGGAGGCTGAGGCGGCGCAAAAATGGCCTGGGCCGATCCGCATGGGCCGGTCGGCCCAGGGCCTTTTTGGCCCGCCCCGGGCCCAACTTTCTCGTGCGAGCTCCTCGATGCTTCCTAAGTTTCCACCCCGATGCATGCGGGCTTTTGACATCATTTTCTCCATGGTTTAATTAAGGGCACTTTGTCGCGCAAGTTCCTGCATCTTCTGTTCAGGTCCCTGGAGTTTTACGGCTTCATGCTTTGGTCCTTGGGTCATGTGGAGTCATGTTCACTTCGAGTCTTGACTTGTGCCGGGCTTCATTATCTTCTCATAAAGTGCTTGATGAACTTTACCCGGAAGTACTTATTTAGGTGCTTAAATCCTGCGTAAACAACATACTCCAAAAACCACATGCAAGAGCGAACTTGTTATATCAATGGGGTTAGTACCATCAGATTGGATATCAAATCAATGCCAACATTGAAGGTAAACTCATGGCTAGGAGTGTCAAAGTCGACCGTCAACAACTCCCCCATGCTTAAACCTTGCTCGTCCTCGAGTAAGCCTTCAATGGATATCAGCGTTTTATTTCATTGTTCACACCCTGCACTTGATCATACATGAAGAAAGCATAATGCTCCTAAATTTATTTGTTAGAGTTTCGGTGTACTAGCCTTCATCCCTACGGAGGGTGGATATCGAATAGGCTCATCCCACAAGTAAATAATCATGCTCCCAAATTTTGAATGAATCTCAGAAATTTTGAAATGAAGTGTAAGATGAAGAAAGAGCTAAACCAAGTTCAAAAATTTAAACCTCCTTGCATCTTGCTCATGAACTCTCATCTCATCTTGTCTCTCAGGCCTATTTGTTCTACTCCTTTCCCCTCTCAAAACTTTATATAAGTGGAAGGCTTTATCTAGAGCTTTGGAAAAATTTTAGTCCTACCAAGATATTATAATTAGGATATTATCAAAACAAGACAAGCTTCTCATGGATTTACTGAGCCTCGTCAAAAAGGTCATTGGACAATAATGTTTTCAAGGAGGGGGGAGAGATGAACACACACTGTTTGAGATAAGTGGACATGTGCAAATGGCAAAGAGTGATCCCGAGGCACAAACAAAGTCCTCGTTATCGGATTGCACATGATTGGAAAGATGAGTATGGGTCTTGATCTTGAATCCTCTTGAAATTCCTAATGCGTCTAGAGAGTCGGGGAGTTTTTTTATATATATATACACATATTTTTTTCTTCTCTATCTTTCTTTCTTCTTTGTTTTCATCATTTTTTTCTTTTTTCTTCTCTTTTTTCTTTTTCTTTACTCCCCTAAACTCTAGACTACATTAGTACCTACCTTCTTGGCAGCTCCCCCCATGCTTAGACGATTGCACGTCCTCGGGCAAAGAGGTGACGAAGTTTTTGTGCCAAGGTAGGTACTGAAAATCCTAAATTTTCCCGGAGAGAAACATTTCAAATCTTCTAGGGATCCTTCACGCACCCTTTATGTCGTCCTGGAGGTCTCCCAAAATGAAACTTTAATCTTTGGCACCTTCATTCTTGTGATCTTCCCCGAAATATTCATCCATACTCAAGAATTGGGTTGTGGTCAAGGAGGTAAAACACAAAAAGATATTTTGGGTTTGTGGGTGGATATCCGGCGAGGTTTGCAAAATTTCCGATGTGGAAACTTACAATGCATGAATAGAAATGGCTAGCAATAAGATAGATACACAAAAACGGAATGACCAGCTTCTTAGTCTCGAATTAGAGAAATCAAGCCTTGAATCAATGCACCCAAAAATAAATCTTGTACACTAAGTTTTTGCACTCAATTAAATATAAGGCTTTGGATAGGTTGAGCAACATGCAAGTGGTATTAATGACAAGGTTAGCATAACTTTTAAGAACAAAAATAAATCATCTTTAACTCATCCAAAATTGAGAGCATGAGAAAAACTATGGGTCTTCATCTTTATCATAACCTCCACAAAGGATTAAGCTAGCATTTAAATTTAATTTCAGATTTGTATTAATGAGAGCATTAGCTTAATCATGCATAAAGCAAGCACAAAGACGAGCAAAGCGGCAACGATCATCATATATCAACTTGGCATAATTTTCCATCCTCACCAAAGGTCATGAGTAGGGGGCAATATTTATTCATGATGATTTGAAGCAAATATTACTACTAACATGCATGCTCAAAATAAATAAAGTAGAAGGTTATTTACAAACTTACCTTGTTTTCGTCGCTTAGCCTTGACGATCCGGGTCACCATCCAAGGTGTAGACGTCAATGTATTTAATGGGCACAACATCAGGCTCCAGGAATACCTTGAGTCGTTGTCCATTCACAACATATTGATCTCCTTTGGCGTCCATGATTGTTACCACTCCCGATGGTGACACTGAATGTACGACGTATGGTCCATCCCATTTTCTTTGCAATTTTCCTTTGCCGAAGACCTTGTATCGAGAATTGTATAGTAGGACCTTGTCTCCTTCCTTGAATTCCTTCTTATGCAATCTTTTGTCGTACCATCTCTTCATCCTTTCTTTATAGATGCTAGCATTGTGATATGCCTTCAATCTTAGCTCTTCAAGTTCACTTATTTGAATCCTCCGCTTTATTCGTGCCGCATCAATATCAAGATTCATCTCCTTTATCGCCCAATAAGCCTTGTGCTCTAGTTCTACTGGTATATGACATGTTTTTCCATAGACAAATTGATAAGGGGTCATACCTATCGGTGTTTTATGTGCAGTGCGATATGCCCACAACGCTCCGTCTAGCTTCTTTGACCAATCTTTTCCTCCTTTAGTCACCGTCTTCATGAGGATGCCTTTGAGTTGCTTGTTCGATGTTTCCGCTTGGCCATTTGTTTGTGGATGATAGGCCGTAGACACCCTATGCTCGATTCCCAACTTTGCCAAGCATCTTTTAAAATCCTTGCCAATAAAGTGTGATCCACCATCACTTATTAAAATTCTAGGAACGCCGTATCGAGGGAATATCACCGTCTTGATCATTTGAATGGCCTCTTCCGTAGATGCTTTCTGACATGGAATTGCTTCAACCCATTTTGATACATAATCAACTATGACCAAGATGTGTTCATATCCATTCGAGTTCACGAATGGTCCCATAAAGTCGATGCCCCAAACATCAAATAGATCAATTTGCAAATTATAATTCAGCGGCATTGCATTCCTTTGTGATATATTTCCAGTCCTCTGGCATTCCGGGTAAGTTGCAAACCTTTTAGCATCCTCGTGCATCTCAGGCCAATAGAATCTACTTGCCCATACCTTTGCTTGTGTTCTAAAATGTCCATAGTGTCCTCCATATTCCGACGAGTGGCATTTTCTTAGAATTTCTTCTCTTTCTTCCCGCGGCACACATCTTCTTAGCACTCCATCATCTCCACATCGATATAGGTATGGTGCATCCCAATAAAATTTTCTGCTTTCGGCAATTACCCTTCTTTTAGCATTTCTTTCCAAGTGATCTAATGGCATCTCCGTAGGCATCTTATGATATCATGCATCCATCCTCCCTTATCAAGTATTCGATATAGATGGTCATCTCCCATTCTATCTTCAATTAGCTCCATCCCATCATCTCCATGATGCATCCTTGATAGGTGGTCGGCTACGACATTGTCCGACCCTTTCTTGTCTCTAATTTCCATATCAAACTCTTGTAATAATAGAATCCATCTAATCAAATGTGGCTTGGCATCTTTCTTGGACAAAAGGTACTTGATTGCAGCATGGTCGGTGTACACGATCACCTTCAAGTTCACAATATAAGATCTGAATTTTTCAAATGCGAACACTACGGCAAGCAATTCCTTCTCCGTAGTTGCATAATTCACTTGAGCTTCATTTAAAGTTTTACTTGCATAATAAATTACGTGTACCTTCCCTTCCTTCCTTTGTCCAAGAATGGCCCCAACGGCATAATCACTTGCGTCGCACATTATCTCAAATGGTAGATTCCAATCGGGAGGTTGCATAATTGGTGCACTTATGAGAGATTGCTTCAACATCCGGAAAGCATGCAAGCATTCTTCATCAAATTCGTATTCCACATATTTTTGGAGAAGTCGTGTCAATGGCTTGGTGATCTTTGAGAAATCTTTTAAAAATCTTCTATAAAATTCGGCATGCCCGAGAAAGCTTCTTAATGATTTGATATTTGTCGGAGGTGGCAAATTTTCAACCATTTCAATCTTAGCTTTGTCCACCTCTATTCCTCTCTCAGAGATTACATGTCCCAAGACTATCCCTTGTTTCACCATAAAGTGACACTTCTCCCAATTAAGCACTAGGTCAATTTGTCCACACCTTTCAAGGACTTTTTCCAATTTTTTCAAGCAAATTTCGAAACACGTACCATGCACCGAGAAGTCATCCATGAATACCTCCATAATTTCTTCAATAAAATCTGAGAATATAGCCGTCATGCATCTTTGAAAGGTAGCCGGTGCATTACATAAACCAAATGGCATTCTTCTATATGTGAAAGTTCCATATGAACATGTGAAGGTTGTGTTTTGTTGATCATCCGGGTGAATGGGAATTTGCATGAACCCCGAGTACCCATCAAGGAAACAAAAGTAAGAATGTTTAGCTAACCTTTCAAGCATCTTGTCGATAAATGGTAACGGAAAGTGATCCTTCCTTGTTGCCTTGTTCAATTTTCTATAGTTGATGCACATTCTCCATCCGGTCACGACCCGTTGTGGTATCAACTCTTCCTTCTCATTATTCACAACGGTTATTCCTCCCTTCTTTGGTACACAATGCATAGGGTTCACCCATTCGCTATGTGGCACGGGGTATATTATTTCGGCATCCAACAATTTGATCACCTCCTTCTTCACCACCTCACGCATGGCATGACTCAATCTTCTTTGATGCTCGACAACGGGCTTGCATTGTTCCTCAAGTGGTATGCGGTGGGTGCAAAAGGCTGGACTAATGCCCTTCAAGTCACTTATCGAGTACCCGATCACCTTCTTGTGTTTTCTCAATAAATTCAGCAACTTATCCATCTCCTCCGGACTCAATTCATCACTCACGATGACCGGGTACATCTTATTGACTCCCAAAAATTCATACTTTAATCCCTTGGGAAGTGGCTTTAACTCAATATCGGGCATTTCGGGTTCTTGTTGTTGCAAGTCTCCAATATCTTCATAATTTTCTTCATCCAAGCTTCCATTTTGTGCCTTCAACCCCTTGGTTGCTTCCGCTAGTTCTTTGTCTTGATCATCCTACATAGCATCATTCTCCATTGCTCTTTGGAGAGGGTCCTTGAAAGTATTAAGAAAACAAAGATCCTCTACCTCTTCGTTATCAAGAGGTAGAGGTAAAGCAATACGAGAAGCGGGTAGGAAATCATATGTGAATTTAGTTCCATCTAGATCAATAGTAACTCTACCCTTTCTGGCATCAAGAACGGCATTGACCAACTTAAGAAAAGGCCTACCAAGAATTATATCATCATGTTCATTATGGCAAGCATCAATTAGTAAAAAGTCAGTTGGAATAATTTTACCTGAGATAGCAACATCTAAATCTCTAAGCACGCCCAAAGGTCTTGTCATTCTACCATCTCCCATAATTAATTTTATTTGTGTTGGAGCAAGATTTAAAGTTTTACTGAAAAGCTCATAATAATTTTTGGAAGACATGACACTAACATGGGCTCCTATGTCACATAAGGCTTTACAAATTTTCTCTCCATTAATGTTGCAACTTATGTGAGGTGTCGGTAGAGAGGTACCTTCGACATGATCAGCTCCTATCGTGTACACTTCGGCTAGGTGTGCATATGGTGAGTCCTCCGGCTTCACTCTCATAATCCTCTTTACTTCGGTAATGTGATCTGGATCTACCTCCTCATTCTCATTGAAAAGTCTTTGAATAATTTCTCCGGCCGATTCTTTGTCCAACTCGTACCCCGAGTGCCTCTCCTTCAGAAAGTTGAATTCTATAGCTCTCGCAGACTCTTTTTAGTTCGGGTATGGTCTCCTCTTGTTGAATATTTCTTCAAAGTCAATCGGGATCCAATCCATTTGTTCGAACTCCTTTAGTGGCTTTGCATTCGCCAAACTTCTTCCTTGTACCTCCTCGAGCTTGCAAAATTTGTTGCCTTGGATTGGTCCTCCTTCATTGTGGGTTGCTCCTTCAACCTTTTCTTGCCTTGTTTCTTCTTTCTTCACTTCTAGGGCTTCTTTTCTAGAAATTCCAGCAAGTACCTCCACACGAGTTTCTTGCTCAATGCTACCCGAAATATGTTCTTCCCAATCTCTTTGCATGGCCACCCCCTCGCTTAATCTTTGTAGTAATTTTGTGGCCTTCGTGAGCGTTTTCTCCATGATATTTCCGCCTGCACACATTTGAACATACCGCATGCATTTGGGGGTTAGGAAAAAATAAAATGTATGCAAGAGTACATCACCGGAGAATCCAAGCCTTGGTCCTTGTTTGATCAATCCATTGAATCTTTCCCAAGCTTGATCTATTCCTTCCTCTTCTCCTTGCACAAAATTTATCACTTGCCTCCTCACATTTTGAACCCTACTTATCAGAAAGAATTTTTCACAAAATTTCTTCACCAATCGATTCCAATTTCCTTCCACCTCAAAGGATGCAAGTGAGTGCCATCGTTTTGCTTTATCCGCAAGTGAGTATGGAAAAAGATTCCATTTGTACCAATCGACAGGAACTCCTTCTTGTTGCACCGTGTTGCATAGCATCGTGAAACGCTCAATGTGCCTATATGGATTGTCCGTCTTCACCCCTCTAAATGGGTTTGCTGCCGCCATCTCAATCATCCGAGGCTTGATCTTGTACTCGGTAGCCTCGAGTATCAAATCTGATTTTTGGACTTTAACATCCTCCAATTGTGGGCTAGCATAGTACCATAGTGGTTTTTCTTCTTCCCCCATGGGGTGATTGACAAAAGCCATCTAGGCAACAAAAAAACAAAAAAAACAAAAAACAAAAACAAGGATTTCTAGAAAAAATGTTAGGTGTTAGTAATCAACAAAATTAATACAAAGTTAAACATAGCAAACTAGCTTGTTCCCCGACAACGGCGCCAGAAAAGCTTGTTGACGGTTAAATAACGTGTCAAGTTACGATCCGTAAGCGCATGGGGCGGTTGTAGCTTTTCCCTTAGAGTATCCCTCAAGGTGAATCAATCCGTGGAACAAGTGGATTGCTACGCTCAACTAAGCACTAATGTCGTTGATTTAAAACTCTTTATCGAATGAAGGTATGTATAAGTAAAGAACTTAAACTAATCCAATCTAGATTAAAGAAAACAATGTGGAGAGCAAAGGTATAGAGATCACAAGAGTGTAGAAAGCTTGTCCAAGGGATCCAGGATCACTTGGAGTTGTAACCACCTAGCAAGAACTACTCGTTCTAATCTATCAAAGGTAAAGGTGCACCGAGTTCAACCCTTTCCACTCACGTACTAGTCACTACACGAGGGTAATCCGTGATCGAACACCAAGTGCACAAGATGTTGATGTGTTTTAGGTATGCAAGACTAAATGTGTGAACCAAGCTCGATATGTTTTCCCTCCCGCGCACTGTCACTACACGACGGTAATCGCATAAAGAACAAGAGGAACACGATACATGAAGCTACGAGCAATGCATCTACAAAGCAAGCCAGCCAGCAATTAAGATTGAAGCACCATCAACAAGAATATGATAGCAAATAGATCCAAAACAAAGGTTTGGTGATTACTTCTTAAGATCCCCCTTCAACCCCTAGGACAAACAAGGACTTTACCCCATAATGTTACACATTGTAGCGCTGGTCATGGTGTAGAATCCTTCGAAGTAGATGAAGGCCAAGAGTGCTCCCTTCGCGATCCAATCTGCTTCTTGTTCTCGGTCTTGTGGCGGCGGATGACGAATGAATCTCCCTGTGGCTCCTTGCCCCTGAACTACTAATAGCCCAAGAGGGTACTAGGTCAAAGGGAGGCCGAGGCGGCGCAAAAATGGCCTGGGCTGATCCGCATGGGCCGGTCGGCCCAGGGCCTTTTTGGCCCGCCTCGGGCCCAACTTTCTCGTGCGAGCTCCTTGATGCTTCCTAAGTTTCCACCCCGATGCATGCGGGCTTTTGACATCATTTTCTTCATGGTTTAGATAAGGGCACTTGTCGCGCAAGTTCCTGCATCTTCTGTTCAGGTCCCTGGAGTTTTACGGCTTCATGCTTTGGTCCTTGGGTCATGTGGAGTCATGTTCACTTCGAGTCTTGACTTGTGCCGGGCTTCATTATCTTCTCATAAAGTGCTTGATGAACTTTACCCGGAAGTACTTATTTAGGTGCTTAAATCCTGCATAAACAACATACTCCAAAAACCACATGCAAGAGCGAACTTGTTATATCAAGGGGGTTAGTACCATTAGATTGGATATCAAATCAATGCCAACATTGAAGGTAAACTCATGGCTAGGAGTGTCAAAGTTGACCGTCAACAGTACCGGTCGAGGAGCGATCACAAGCACAAGCACAAGAACAAGGACGAGCGAAGATCAAGGAAGAAGGACGGCCACAGCAAGAAGGCCCGAGTGATGGTCGGAGCGAGCGACATCGACTCCAGCTCCACCTACTCTACCTCGAGCTCGACTAGCAGTGAAGACGAAGGTGATCAGCACAAGAGCAAGAAGGGATCCAAGAACCTGAGCGGGCTGAGCTGCTTCGTGCGAGATGGCTTCTGCGGCATGGCACACAGCTCCTGCAGCAAGAAGAGCCAGAAGGACGACTCAGACTCCAACTCCGAGGATGAGGAGCTAGGAAAATTGCTTGATAATCATGATGACATGCTTAGAGAGGCTAAGAAGATGAGAAAGGAGCTTAGGGCCTCGTTTGAGTATGCTAGGACTAGAGTGGCTGAGCTAGAAACACAAAACCTGGATACTAAGCTTAAAATTGATTCGCTTAAGGCTTCCCCTGTTGTTTTTGATGAGGTTGATTGTGCTAATTGCTCTGTGTTCCTAGCTGATCTTACTGCTCTTAGGGAAAAGCATGCCTCCAAGTGTGAGGAACTAGATGTGCTTAGGGTTGAGTTGGCTGAGCTGCAATCTAGGCCCTCATTGCTAGGTGCTTGCCCTGTGTTGCATGGAAAAATTGATGAGTTGCGTGCTCACATTGTTTCACTTGAGGCTGATTTGAAAGTTCCTTTTCCTACTTCCTGCTCTACTTGTGAATTGCATGCTGTGAAGAATCTAGAACTTGCACATTATGTTGATCGCTTGCAGGATGAGAATGATGAGTTGAGAAAGTGTTTGAGTTGGTTGTCAAGTCAGGAGACTCAACTTGGTATCATGATAGTGGCTTTCAAATGCTATGATGGTCAAGCACTTGGGGCCAACAAGATTGGAGATAGCAGTGGTGAGAGAGATGAGAAAATTGGAGAGATTCCTATCCCACCACAAACAACACACAAGAACAAGTTTAAGCCAAAACCCAACCATCTCAGAAACAAACTTGACACAACTCTAGATCCACCCATATTCCCTCACCCAACAAACAACTTCCAAAAACCGGTGAGATTTGTGAGCTCTAAGGAAAGTGTGGTTGGAGAGAAGAAGGGTCAGAAGCCTAGAGAGGAGAAACCAAAACAAAAGCCAAGTTAGCAGCCCCAACCCAAGCCTAAACCAAAGCCCATACGGTTCCATTGTGACTATTGTGGGAGAGATGGTCACAAGGGTGAGTTTTGCTTCAAGAGGAAGCGTGAGGAAAGAATGGCTAAGAAGTGGGCTAACAAGGACAGGTACCACCCCTCTAATGGTGTACCTGAGCCTCATATACAAATGCCTAGGGCTAAGGCCATTGTGAGGACAGTTCCAGCTTGGGGAGATCGAAGAATGGCAGGTGGTGCTGCTGGCCGTGCACCACCGGTCAGACCGGTCAGGGGGACCGGCCAGACCGTTGCAGGTTTGGGCACTGACTAGTTCAGTTTTCCTGGTCGTGGCGATGCTCGGTTTAGTTCTTTTGGTCGTGGTACATGTGGTTGGCATGGGAAGTCTGATGGTGTTGAGTTTGCTAGACGTTCTCCACCTCGTGCTCAATACGAGGGTGGGAGGAGTCGTAGATTTGAGTTGGAGAGGAGCTACGGTCCATGGTCTTCCTTTCGTGGCTTTCGTGCTCCTCCTACGAGACGGGAGTGGTTTCCCCATGGTGGTTTCAGTCAGGTGGAGATGGTAGGATGGATCTGAGGTTTGGTAGTCGTGGTAGGTTTAATGCACACTTTGGTAGGAATGCTAGGATGGATTGTGCTAACCCCACTTTGGAGCAGATGGCTCAGCGCTGGTTTTACCCTTTTGGTACTAACCCCAGTGTTGAGTCATTTGCTCATTCACGTGCTCGTTTTTTATTCTCAGGTGGGAGGCTTGGGGAACGTTTGGTTGATCGACTCTGGTTGCTCGAGGCACATGACCGGAGATCGGGGGTGGTTCTCCAGCCTCACCCAGGTGGTATCCAGGACATACATCACCTTTGGGGACAATGGGCGAGGGCGTGTACTTGCTGAAGGTGAAGTGAGGGTAAGTGACAAAGTGGTGCTGAAGCATGTTGCCTTGGTCAAGTCGTTGGGGTTTAATTTGCTCTCTCAACTTCTTGAGGAAGGTTTTGAGGTGTTGTTTAAGTCGGGTGGTTCTCGGATACTTGATGCTCGAGGTGACCTTGTCTGTGTGGTCGTCCCTGAGGGTCAAATATTTCGAGCGGAAGTCTCTCAGAGTTCTGGTGTGTCGAGGTGTTTCGTGGCTGGTTCTTCGGGTGAGTTGTGGAAGTGGCATAGGAGGTTGGGTCACTTGAGTTTTGACATGTTGTCACGCTTGAGTGGACTCAACTTGGTCCGAGGATTGCCCCGCTTGAGGTTTGAAAAGGATTTGGTGTGTGCGCTGCGCAGGCATGCTAAGATGGTAGCTGCTTCGCATCCACCCCTCACCGATGTGATGACGGAGTGTCCATGCGAGCTGCTCCATATGGATCTTGTTGGCCCAGCTCGTGTGCAATCTACGGGTGGGAAGTGGTACGTCCTGGTTGTGGTGGACGACTACTCTCGGTGTGCTTAGGTCTTCTTTTCGGAGGAAAAAGGGGAGATCTTTGGTTTTGTTTGAGATCTTGTCTTGAAGTTGAGGAACGAGAGGCACGGAGATGCCATATGAGCGATCCGCGGTGACAATGGCTCAGAATTTAAAACCTCTCGGTTCGAAACCTTCTGCCATGACTTGGGTCTTGAACACCAATTCTCTAGTCCGTATACGCCTCCCCAAAACGGCGTGGTGGAAAGAAAAAACAGAACCCTGTGTGAGATGGCTCGGACGATGCTCGATGAGCATAGGACTCCGAGAAGGTTCTGGGCTGAGGCGGTCAATACCGCGTGCTACGTGTCGAATAGGATTTACCTTAGGGTCCATAAGAAGAGAAATTGCTACGAGTTGATGCACGGTAGAACCCCCAAGGTGAGTCACTTTCACGTCTTTGGCTGTAAATGCTTCATTCTTAAGAAAGGGAAGAAGTTGGACAAGTTCGAGGCTAGGTCTGTCGATGGCATTTTCTTTGGTTATGCATCTCATTCTAGAGCCTTTCGGGTGCTCAATCTTGAAACTAACCAAATCGTGGAGACTTGCGAGGTTACCTTCGAAGAGACACAACCACGTAGTTCGCTTGTTTTTGAGTGTGCAGGTGATGAGGAACTTGGCGAGGAGATTTTCGAGGATGAGGTGCAGCAGCAAGGAGATGAGGAAGACGACATTGTGGCGCCCGCGGCTGAGCATGTACATACTACTTCGACTACGATCGAGGACGGGCCTTCTCCCACACCTACGACGACGTGCTGAGATCGAGAGGAAGCTGCAGCTGAGGGGGAGGTGGCTTCGAGGCGAGAAGCTCCCCGGTGAGTACAAGTGGATCACCCAGCTTCAACGATCATCGGGAACATTAACGAACGAACTACACGGTCGAGGTTTCGAAATGACTCGCACTTTGACCATGCTGCTTTTGTTGCTACTTTTGAGCCCAAAGACATTAGACTTGCGCTATCTGATCACAATTGGGTTAATTCTATGCATGAGGAGTTGAAGAATTTTGAGAGGAACCAAGTTTGGGAGTTAGTGGAGCCTCCACCAGGTTGTATGCCAATTGGGACAAAATGGGTGTGGAAAAATAAAGAGGGAGAGAAAGGTGAACTAGTGAGAAACAAGTCGAGGCTGGTTGCTCAGGGGTACACACAAAAAGAGGGGATCGACTACAAGGAGACCTTTGCTCCCGTAGCCCGTTTGGAGGCGATTACGATCCTTCTAGCCTTTTCCGTGACTAAAGGGTTCAAATTGTACCAAATGGACGTGAAGAGTGCTTTCCTGAATGGTGTTTTGGAGGAGGAAGTGTTCGTGAGGCAACCACCGGGGTTTGAGAGTGAGAAGTACCCCCACAGGGTGTACAAGTTGAGGAAGGCGCTGTATGGGTTGAAGCAGGCGCCTAGAGCTTGATATGGTAGGTTGAGAGGGTTCCTGTTTGAGAGAGGCTTTGAGTTGGGGAAGGTAGATCAGACCTTGTTTCTCCTTAGGCAGGGCAAAGAGATCCTAATTGTGAAGGTGTACGTGGATGATATTGTCTTTGGTGGCTTGTCTAACTCTTTGGTTGCAAGGTTTGCAGAAGACATGAGCAGGGAATTCGAGATGAGCATGATGGGTGAGTTGCAGTTCTTCCTCGGCCTCCAGATCAAGCAGTCAAAGGAAAGAACATATGTACACCAAGCCAAGTACACCAAGGACATTGTGAGGAAGTTCAAAATGGAGGATTCCAAGGCCATGACGACGCCGATGAGTACGACTACAGCCTTTGATGCGGACGAGCACGGTGAACACGTGGACCAGAAGGAGTACCGGAGCATGATCAGCTCCATCCTGTACCTGACGGCGATGAGGCCAGACATCCAATTCTCGGTATGTCTGTGCGCTCATTTTCAAGCATTTCCAAGGACTTCGCATCGGCAAGCAGTCAAGCACATCTTCTGGTATTTGCGATACACTCCCGACTTCGGCCTTTGGTACTCCGCATCTTCTTCTTTGGAGCTTCACAGTTTTTCAGACGTGGATTTTGCCGGGTGTCGGTTGGATACGAAGTCCACTTCTGGGACTTGCCAGTTCTTGGGTTCTTCTTTGGTGTCTTGGTCTTCCAGCAAACAATCGAGTGTTGCTCAATCTACAGCCGAAGCCGAATACATTGCCGCAGCTAGTTGTTGCTCTCAGATCCTTTGGATCACATACACCATGAGTGACTTTGGTGAGGAGTATACCCAGGTTCCACTTCTTTGTGATAGCACGAGTGCCATTAGTGTTGCAAAGAACCCAGTGCTACATTCCAAAACCAAGCATATAGAAGTGAGATACCATTTTCTGAGAGACAATGTTGAGAAAGGGAAAATCGCTTTGATCCATGTGCCCACACAAAACCAACGAGCGGATATTTTCACCAAGCCCCTAGATCAAGCAACTTTCACTCATTTGCGGGGAGAACTTGGTGTGTGTTTAGTTTCTTGAGTTGGTGGTGGGATCTCCTTGTGTAGCATATGTATAGTTTTCTTTGTGCATCTCTTGCATTTTGCATTGCATATGTAACATGATGTATAGGCATCTTGGTATCTTAGGTTGCATGCATTTTGTACCATATGCATTTTGTAGGGAAAGCTTCTCCTATATACATTGTTCACCATAATGTGATATATGATCTTGTGAGCTAGTTTGGTATGATATGGTTTAGTTTGGCTTAGCTCTTGATGATCTTGATTTATATCCATGGTTGATACCTATGTTTTTGAAAAATGTTACATGTATGCTCTCTTGTGAGTAAATGCCTTTATATAATCATGACATGTTTTATTGGCATTTCTATGCTTAATTTGTGCTTGGATAGTTTATTTTGAGCATATGGGGCCAAAGGCTCATTTGTCATCATGAATGTTTAGCCCCCTTGCTTTATCTTGTGGAGGGGCATAAGTTCCTTTTTGTCGCAAAGACATTTCATGTACCAAATATGAATATGAAAATGAAATGTAAATTGCTTGGAAAATGTGCTCCCATGTCATATGTGCTTAATTAAATTGCTTTTGGGTGCTAAACTGTTGCATGTTGCTTACCAATGTGAAATCTCATATATATAAGTAGGCACATGGCTCAGTGGCTTTGACATGACATGAGGTGCTTGTGGGTGTTTATGATGATCTTATGCTTAGAATGGTTGTCCTAGCATGAAGTTTGTGTGGCTTTGCCATTTTGACATATTTTGCTCATGTTTAGGACTTTGCTCATGAGAGGGTAAATTTTTGCAGAAATGCTCAATTCTATCTTAGCTATGTCCAATGGTTCTGAAACTTGGTGATCTTGTAGTTTATGTCTATACGAAGCTATAGAGTATCTAACTTGCTCATTTGGATATGTGTAGCATCCTATGTTGAATTTTGTCTATTTGAGAAGCTCTAGGTTGAAATTTTCCTAATTTTGCCTTGATTCATGCATTGGCAACAAGGGGGAGATGGTTGTGAAGGAAAAGTGCTACTGAATGCATTTAGAAGGTTTCTGAGTGGTTTCGAGCCATTTTTGGGCTCTTGCATTTCCCAGGTGGCCATCGGCCTGACCAGTGGAGGTCACTGGTCTGACCGGTGTGAGTCAGGACCTGTGCAGATGTTGTGCACCGGTCTGACCGGTGTAGGGGACCGGTCTGACCAGTCAAAGTTGAGCTGGTGCAGCTGCTCTGTTGTGTGAAGAGATTTGCATGCATTCGTTCAGGAGGAGTTGCATTGGTTCAGGGGGAGCTTGCATTGGTTCAGGGGGAGCTCTTTGTGGTTTTCGAGCTTTGCTTTGGTGGTTTGTGCTCTTTGCTTGAGCTTGTCTTTGTCTCGGTTGTGTCGAGCCGTTGCCCTTGCCTAAGGGGACCGAGACTTTCCTCTTTCAAGTGATCTTGCTCTTTGCCTATGGTTGGTTTTCGATCGCTTGTTTGAGTTTCTTTTAGTCATTTGTTTTCTTTTCCTTTTCTCTTTGGTTACAAAATGTGTGTGTTGTCAACGCACTCATCAAGGGGGAGATTGAGAGCCTGTGTGGTTCGAGGACCGGTGGATGGTCGCTTCTTGGTGTGATGAGTGATTGACAAGGTTGTGTGGACTGACTCTTGGCTAAGTATTGCAGGTGTAGGTTGCGGCTTGACTGGTGCTGGTGCAGGTGAAGAACAAGCGCGAAAGGTCATTGCCGGTGAGGCCTCCAGGTGTGGAGAAGACAAGTAGGCTTGGTTCGAGGGACCCGGTGGCCAGCGGGGTCGGGTGCGGGCCGCATGGTGGCAAGAACGGCAAGACGAAGTCATGGACGGTTTCTTGGTAGAGCCTCAAAGCCAAGGTCGAGTCGAGACTTCGTGGGAGCTGAGTCATGAGTGGTGATTGGCGGAGGCTACACGGAGTTCGCGGGGTTTCCAGTGGTTCACCAGAAAACCACTAGGTTCCTTGGTTGATCCCCAAAGCCAAGACCGAAGACCGGAGAGTAGCAGCATCAGGCCGGTCTGACCGGTGGGTCTGACCGGTGTGCGATGACGCCTTCCAGAGGCTTCGAAGCGGAGGACACGCGTCGGAATCGCAAGGCTTGCGTCGAGGCTAAGCAAGTTTGCGGTCGCCGGGCATCCGTCCGATGGTGCTACGACAAAGTTTCCCAAAAGGCCCTTCGGGGGCGTGTATCTTTGTTTAATGTAATAGGGGTAGTTTCGTCTTTCGGTTGCCTCCATATAACCCAAGTGGTGAGAGGATGGCAGCCATCTCATGGAACCCTAACTCATTTTGTTTTGCTATTTTCTCTTCCTATTTTCCTTAGGATTTTTAGAACTAGCTTGAGAGCTTCATGATGAGATCCTTAGAGAGGGATGGATGATCGGGTGGCAAGCTAGACCTTGTATGAACCTTCATGGTATGTATAGATGATTCGGCGTTGTTCCTCAAGGCTTGATTGTGTCTTTCCCATTTTCCCTTTCTGGTGATTTTTGGAGCCTTTTCTTTGCGAATTTCTTGTGGTGGTTCCAAGGCCTTTCTCTTTGGGATTTGATAGGGGATGTATGCATGAGTGTTGACAGTGTATTTTGGTACACCAAACATGTTCATTACGCTTTGGTTTGAGCTTGATTATGAAACTAACCTGCCACTAGGCACACTAATGATATAACAAGTTCATCTTTGTACACACTAATGATATAACAAGTTCATCTTTGTATGTGCATTTGGAAGTATTATGTTTTTGCAAGAAAACATGGACTAAAGGGACGGAGTCACAACAAGTTCAAAGGAGCAAATGAGGAGTCCAGTTCATGTTCGAGTGCAAGACCGAAATCACTCCCAAAGGTGGCAAGGACTGAAGTGTTACAAAGGAACATCCCCGAGGATTAAAGCGTAAAAGACCAAACTTCATGCGAGAAGACCCTCTATCTTAGACGCGAGGATGACGTCGCCAAAATGATGCAAGTGAAGGGGGCAATGTGCAAAATTGCAAGAGGACCCACGTGTGCGAAGGGACGACCGAACCGGGCCGAAATGGGCTTGGGCCGGTCGGCCCGGGCCGGCCGGCCCAACCTGTTCCAGCGTCGGTTCGGCCCCCCTTTTTTGAGCGTGAAGAAGATGCAACCCTAAGTACGTGTGGGCGCCGGCATTCGCAGGGGAGAGCCATTCGCCCGAGAGGCCGTCCACAAGCTAGAGAGGAAGGAGCGGAGAGAGATCATTCGCAAGAAGGATCGTTCAAGTCCAAGGAAGCAACCACAAGTGGAGGAGGACGTCGAGGCCCTGCCACGACACTCCCGGAAGAGAAGGAAGACACCGTCGAAAGCGTCACCATGATCAATGGTGTTATGTCTAGCACCTTGATGGGGTAATCTTCTCATTTGTCCATGGGTTGTAATCGATCTTGAGATGTAATCGCTACTTTTATGGTTTCAATCTATCATCTAGTGTTGAAGATGCTTTCATGTTTAAGGTTAGCTACCATGCCTAGTAGGGAGTATAGATCTCACTTCTCCCTTAGAACCCTTCAATTCGCCGTGATCATCATAGGTCTAGTCACGAATACCTCCGCGTAGTGACAGTACAAGGGAGGGAAAGGGTGAAACTATGGTCACAACCCCCGGTAGATTAGATCGGTTTTCATATCTCTAAGCGGGTGCATGTTCAAGTATTGTAGACCCTTGGGCAAGTGTCTTTTATAATCTTGTGAGTTTCATCGCCCTCTCTAGTGTAGCGTAGTAGTTCTCTATATTAACCGTAGTTTAGGGTTTGGATAAGTTAACTAGGTAGTGCTAGATCAAACGCTTGTAATCCCCTTGCTCCGCGGATTGACAAGAACCTAGGGAATCCCCGTGGTGAAAAAGGTGTAGGTCCGTATGCTTGTGGATCGTAGGTGGATACGAGTTTTATCCATCAACAATGAGCCCTTCGTGGTTCTTTTCCTTGTGATTCCCCTCCCAAATCTGTGAGTAAAGGTGCTTGATTTTGGGATTTTCTTAGGTTTCGGGAAAGTGGTGTTCTTGGTGGAAATCCTTCGATTCCTCTTGATTCAACAACTTTTGGTGGACCAAATCGTAGATATGGGATGCCCATGAGGTAATCCTAGTATCCCCAAAGTCTTGTGCGAATCCGTGGAGCGAATCGGGAGATCGGGATTTGGATTTGGAGGAGTTGACCCGCAGGTTGCTGTTCATCCCGAGCACCCAGGTCCTGACCGGTCCGACCGGTGCCCTCCACCGGTCTGACCGGTGCAGACCCCAGTTGGGTTTTGGCTCGGGTGAACATCCTGGTGTGTTCCCTAGTTCCTAGGTTTCTTGTTGTTTCAAGGTTGGTGCTGTTTGGAGCTCGGGAGGTCGAATTCTTGGATTTGAGGTTTCCAGCCTAGACCGGTCTGACCGGTGCGCTGTGTCGGCCTGATCGGTGCAGGGGCTTTGCTGTGGAAATTGTCAAGTCTTACTCGGGTGATCCGGCTTGGGGTCCAGGGTGACTCGGTGCGTCTCTGGTGGGTGTTGGGTGATCCGACGGCTTAGTCCGGGTGATCCGGCCAGGACCGGTCTGACCGGTGGTGGTGACTGGTCTGACCGGTGTGGTCAGTGTGCTGCTCGAGTTGCTTGTTCCGCTGCATTCTCGAGTAGGTTTCTGTGGTTGTTCGTTCCTAGGACCAGTAGCACTCCAGAGGGTACGTGGTCTTGGCCAACTTGGGTAGTTGAGTCGGAGAAGTGATTTGGCTAAGCCGTGTTCGACTTGTTGGAGAAGCCATCTCCCTCGAGAATAATTTTTATCGGCTCCCATTCACTCCCCCCCTCTCTAGTTGCCAGTTCGGTCCTTCACGTGCATATCCCTCGATCCTAGAGCATGGAAGTTAATCGGATGAACATAAGCTGTGTTCACCGTAAATCCCAAAGGATCTGACCCTTGCCGTGGAGGAAAGCAGACATCCACCTCTGCCACATCTAGTAGTTCTTTCCATCGAAGTGCGGAGGACCCGATCCCCAATCCTGGTACGCCATCTTTAGATCTTAGACTGGTTAGAGTCCCAAAAGACCCGTAGCCAGCTCTAATACCACTTGAAGGACCGAACTGGCGACTATAGAGGGGGGAGTGAATGGCAGCTGATAAAAATTCTTCTCGATGGAGATGACATCTCCAACTAGATGAACTAGGACGAGTACCCAAAATGATAAGCTCCGCACGCAATCTTCTGTTTGCCAAAACTACGTAGCCGCTGAAGTGCTACTGGTCCTAGGAACAAACACTACTTCCAGCCACAGCTTCTACACACACGGCAGTGGAAACAGGTCGGAAGCTGTCTGCCTGGGAGGGGCAGTCAGACCGGTTATGGGGGGCGGTTGGACCGCCTGCTCCTGGCAACCAAGAAATCCACCGAAAGCCCTCTTCCGAGCTCCAAAACTCTCCACGGTTTCAGCCACAGGATCATCTGGTCAAAGCCAAGCAAGCTACCAGAAAATCTTGGCGAAAACAAGAACTTCACCCAAGGGGCCTAGGGCGGTTAGACTGGCTACCTGGGGCGGTCTAACCTCCTGTACCCAGCAAGAATCACCTCCAAGGAAAACCTAGCAAACGACTCCAGAACGAACCATGATTTCACTAGAATGCTCCTCTGATCAAGGCGAACAAACTCACAGAGGAAAATCCGGTAAAACCAAAACTTGGACCTGGATGATCCAGGGCGGTTAGACCGCCTCCCTATGGCGGTTAGACCGCCCTACCCAGCAAACCTGGCTGCGGGTCAACCCTCAACTTCCTGTCGCCCGATATCCCGATTCACCTCATGGATTGCAGCAAAACTTTGGGGATAGCTGGGTCACCTCCCGGGGAACCTCTCCACCAAAGGATATCCACCGAAACACTCTCAATCAAAGGGAATCGCGAATCTTGGCGTTCTAGGTCATGAACTCGAGAAACTCCGAAAACCACCAAATTGAGGTCGATTCAAGGGGATTGCTGGGGCAAGATCACCAAGCAAAGAGGCAGAAAGTTCTCATACGTGACACCCAACAAGAATCCCACAAGAAAACATCCTCAAAACTCTGCCATGAAAAACACAAGAAAAGGCTCCGAAAATCACCAAAAAGGGAAAATGGGAGAGAAAACAAAAAGCCTTGAGGGACCATGTCGAATCTTCTATACAAACCAAGAAGGTTCATACAAGGTCTAGCTTGCCTTCCGATCATCCATCCCTCTCTAAAGATCTCACCATGAAGCTCTCAAGCTAGTCTTAGAAAATCCTAAGGAAAATAGGAAGGGGAAATAACAAAGGGAAATGAGCTAGGGTCCCAAAAGTTGGCTGCCATCCCACAACTCAATTGTTTGTATGGGGGCAACCAAAAGACTAAACTACCCTTACTAGCATACTAGGGATATACAAGCCCCTCAAGGGTAATTTTGGAAGTCTTCAGTTCAGCACCATCGGACAGATGCACATCCACTGTAAGCCTGCGTAGCACCAACGCAACTCTTGCGATCATGCGGCTTGTCCTCCGCTTTGAAGCTTCTCGGCGGCTGCGACCCGGGCGGTCAGACCGCCCCACCTGGGCGGTCGTACCAGCCCAGGAGGTTAGACCGCCCCTCCTGGGCAGTTAGACCAGCCTGGGTGGCCGCCCTCCTCGTCGAGTCTTCAGCCCCGGTTTTGTGGCTCAACCGAGTAACCCAGTGGTTTTGTGGTTAACCACTACAAACCCCGCGGACTCGATGTAGCCTCCCGCCAATCTCCACTCATGACTCGGCTCCCACGTCATCCCGGCTCGACCTTGGTTTGGAGGCTCAACCAAGACCCCGTCCACGACTTCGTCTTGCTGTTCTTGCCACCATGCGGCCCGCAAATGATCCTGTTGGCCACCGGGTCCCTCGAACCAAGCCTACTTATCTGCTCCACACTTAGAGGCCCACCGGCATAGACCTTTTGCGCTTGTTCTTCACCTGCACCAACACCAATCAAGTCGCAGCCTACACTTGCAATACTGAGCCAAGAGTCAGTCCACACAATGTTGTCAATCACTCATCACACCAGGAAGCGACCATCCACCGGTCCTTGAACCACACAGGCTCTCACATCCTAGGTCCTTAGCCACGGAATCGGCTACCCTCCTGGTGAACCCGGCACACTCCTCCGCGATCTCGGCGTACCGGTGGGTCTGGTAGCCGAGGGCCCTTCTGCCGACCAGGGGCTCATGGTCCATTCCACAGCCCGATGGACCAGCTATCAAGCCATGTCCATCCCCTACTCGCGTGCGACTCCATTGGCCATCCCGATGCGTTTGACCAATGACGCCCTGTCACCAACGCTAATATCTTGTAGCAGTTGCGTAACGACCTGGGTGACCGTCTGGTGAGTTATTTCCCTCTCCAGGATGATTCTCCGGGCTCCATCAGTAGGTGGGGAAGACAGGTTGAGCATTGCGGCTTTCTCTGTAAAGGGGAAGGAAAAAAGAGGGGTGATGCCGAACACCATTCATCATCAGATGACACGAGCACGGCGGGAGGCAGTGATCCTTACCCATCAAGCCCTTGGCAAGTGACAGCACGAACGCCATCAGCTCCTCCTGCTTGGTGATGGCATCATTCACCCAGGCGGCATCGGCCGCCCACCTGGACTGCAACTCGTCGAGCTCCGCGTAGGCGGCTGTCACGACACAAATCAAGACAAGCCCATCAAGCAGAGCAGCACAAGCACGAAGCCAGAAGGCCACATCGGGGGATCGGCTTACCGGTCAGCTCCGTGTCACGATCACGAGCGACCGCCAAGAGCTGGTTCCTGTCGGCGATGGCACCGCCGAGTTTGTCTCACAGTGTGACCACCTGGTCCCAGGCGGCTTTCAGGTCGCAGGTAGGGTTTGCCGCGGTTTCGCTCAGATCTGCCACTCGCGCCTCTAGAGCGGCCCACTTCTAGGCCGCCTCTTGCGCGGCGGACTCGGAAGTAGACTGCGCATCCTCCACCAGCTTCCGGGCCTGAGCCAGCTCCGACGCAAGATCGGCTTTCTCTGCCATAACCGCCGCCTGTTGCTCCTCCGCCGATGTCGCCCGCGCTGCATGGGCGTCCCACTGCGCCTCGACCTGGCTCTAGGCCTCAGAGGCAGACGAACAAAGGGCGACGAGCTCCGTCTCTCTCCGCTCCACCTCCGCTCAGAGGACATCAGCGGCATCCCAGTGGCAGGCTTGTTGGTGGAGAAACAAAGACTTGGAGGCGCTGCGTTCCACCAACTCCTACATGAGAAGCGACCCCCAAAATTAACAAGAGGAGAGTCAAGCAAAAGGAAAAGATTGAAGCCGAGCATGCACCTTGACAACAACGGTGATCCCCTCGGTCGACGCCATGGTTCGCCGAACCACACGATCAAGCTTCTCGGTCAGCGCACGCTCCTTCTCATCGTCGACCTCTAGCATCACCCGGTCCGGGTCACCCTGGGTGGCAATCAGAAACCTACAGCGGGCTCTGTCTCCAGGGATGGGCACTAACGCCTCCCCCCAAAGTCCATCCAATGTGCTCACCTCAGGGCCACGGCGGCAAGATTACGGCGAGGCATGCGAGGGGCTTGCTAGCGACGCGAGCATTGAGCTAGTCACGCCCGATCCCCCGGCCGCCACCTGACTGTCAACCTAAAGGGGAGCTCTGGCATCAATTCCGTCGCCTTGGGTCTTGAAGGCCGGCAGGACCCCTGCAGCCGGCGTGGCCGTGATCGTGTCCTCCGCCGTAATCGCCTCGGTGGCAGCTGTGTTCCCAGAGGAAGGCACGGACGAGAGGCTCGGCGCACCCCCCGGTAGTGTTTCATTCGGTGGCGACGTCGGGAGTCACTTCCAGTGGATTAGACCCTTCCGCGACAAGAGGGTCCACATCCGCGTCAGGAACGCCCACCGCCGGGCCTGAGATCTGCTGTCGCAGCTCCGCCTCGAGCGCCGCCAGCACCTCTACCGATGGAGGGGGTCCCGATGTCGACACACCGACTCGGAGGAAGCCGTCACTGGAACTGTCACTTTTCGGTGACGCGTCCCCCACACTCAGGGCCGTCACGTCCCACTCCTCTGGGGCCCCCACAGAACAAGCCGCAGAGGCCGGCTGCCAGACAGCCTCCGACGCCGACGGGACGACACTTCGATCGGTGCGACGCAAAGACTTCTCCGGTGTTGGTCTAAGCGACCTGCTGCCAGCAGGCACCCTAAAAGCAGAGTACTCAGCACCGAGACTACGCGGCAAAAAATTGAGAAAGGATGAAGAAGGTGCCTACCCTCCCGCAAGGACACATGGTTTCTTGGGCTCCAACGACAACAGCCAAAGCAGAGCCCGCTTGCTGCCGGGCGCCGCAGGATGACCATGTCTTGAAGATGCCACCTCCACGTCGGGTCGTCCCCCTCCAGGAACCCCCGCGGTCACGAACGGGCGGGACGGCGAAAGGCGGGCCTCCTCAACGAGCCACGTCGGCGCGGGAGGACGCTGTGTGAGACGTTCCCTCGGCGATGAACACGGCCCGGTAGAAGTAGAGTTGCGGCTCCTCGCCTGTGTCAAGGACCGCCACTGCCTCGACATGCCTCTGGCGGCCCTCGGGCAGCGTCAGAAACAGCGGTCAGCCGCGGCGGGACCCTTGAGACCGACGATGAGCACCCCTCAGCCGCCTCTCTCGCATGTGGCGCCGCCACTGCAACACCAACGTCATCAACTCATCATCATTGTCATCTGAGGTTCCGGGCAGCGGCTCCCGGTCGTCGTCGGAGGAAACATCCTCATCTTCAGCCCTCCTCCGCTTCGCCTGGCCTTCCATGCCTCGTGGTGGTCCTTCCGCCTCTTGATATTGGCCGTGCTGGTGCGGTTCCGCACCATCTCCTATGGGAGCGGGGCCCGAGCATCCGTCACGGTCCAACTCCTGGCCTGCGGAAACAGAGCACATGTGGTGAGAAGGGGAAGAACGGAGGAAGATGAAGAGGAAGGCCTGAAAGAGAACCCACCAGAGCAACTGTACCCTCAGCCGGGAGCATCGGAAGCAGATCAGCAGGTGGCCACTCTAGGCCATCGGGGGCAGCCTGACGCACATGGCGCTCCACCTTTCCCACCGAGGGCAAAGGGTCGGCGGTCACCGTTCCCGCGAAGGGGGCCCGGTCGGCGCTCATCTCAAACACGTGAAGGGTGTGCCGCCGAAGCGGCCTGACCCCCTTCGCAAGATAGCCGCCAATCATGGCCACAAGATCCACCCCACGGGACTGGAGGGTCTTGAGCACCTCCAGACACCCGGAGAGCAACTTCTGTTGGTCCTTCTTCCGAGGCCCATCAGACCAGGATTCCAGGCCGCGTCGTAATAGCCGCCTATGTAGGCCGGCAGCGGGCACTCAGGGTCATTCTTGAGATAGAACCATGCCAAGTGCCACCCGCTATTGGAGCTAGTCAAGGGGCCAGTGAGATATTTCGGCACCCTACCATGCTTCAACAGAAGAGTGGAACACCCGATCGTCGCCGGGCTCCCCTCGTCCCTCAGGTAGGTGAACGCGAAGAAGTAGTGGAACAGGTCCCGGTGAGACTCGACTCGAGGTACCCCTCGCATAGCGCCTCAAACGCTGCCAAGTGTTGGACGCCATTGGGGTTGAGGTGCTACAGATCGAGGCCGTACGCTAGCAGGACGGCTCAGATGAACCGCCCCGCCGGCATGGAGAACCCACGCTCATGCAAGGTGATGAAGGAGACCACGTACCCTGGTGGGGGCTTTGGGAAGTCCTGAGGACCGGAGCGTCCGAGGACCGGTAGATGGTCGCTCCCTGGTGTGATGTGTGATTGAAAACGTGGTGTGGACTGACTCTTGGTCGAGTATTGCAAGGGCAGGTTGTGGCTTGATTTGGGTTGGTGCAGGTGAAGAGCAGGCGCGAAAGGTCTTAGCCTTGCGGGACCTCCGAGGAGTGCAGAGACAAGAAGGCTTGGCTCGATGGACCCGGTGGCCGAACGGGATCAACTGCGAGCCGCATGGTGGCAAGAAAAGCAAGACGAAGTTGTAGACATGAGCCAGTGCAGAGTAGTAGTTCACGTCCGGAGTCTGCACACAGGGTTTGCAGCGGTTCACCACAAAATCACCGAGTTACTTGGTTGAGCCACAAAACCAAGAATAGAGGCTTGGCGGGTGGAGACTGGATCTGGGCACATCGAGAAGCTTCGATGCCGGGAGACACATGGCGGGATCACGTGGCTTGCGTCAGGAGGACGCAGACTGCGGCGAAGGCATGGCCGACCGATAAGAAATACCATGCCTTAACCAAAGTGCCCCAAGGGGTGTGTATATCCATTTAAGTTCTAGGGGTAGCGTGGTCATTTGCCCAACTCAGAGAAACTTCATATATATAGCTCTAGGGTTAGAGGGCAACTCATCCATCCGGGCTGCTTCGTAATTTCTTTGCTCTTTAGGCTTGTTTTTCTTCATAATTTTGTAGAGAATCTGACCTCTGGTTGTATGGAAGCATTCATGGTTGCGTCGATTTCCTTCTCTTGGTGTTGATGGTGAATTTCCGTCAACCTAGCCATGAGTTTACCTTCAGTGTTGGTATGAATTTTATATCTTATCCATTGGTACTAACCCCCTTGATATAGCAAGTTCGCTCGTGCATGTTGGTTTTGGAGTTTGATGTTTATGTAGGAATTTAGTGTTGAAAGCAAGACTTCCGGGTGAAGTTCATCAAGCACCTTGTGAGAAGACCTTGAAGCCCGGTACAAGTCAAGCAATGAAGTGAACATGACTCCAAGAAGCCCAAGGACCAACTCGTAAAGACGGAAAACTCCGAGGACCTGAATAGAAAATGCTGAATCTTGCGGGACAAGGAGCTCTATCCAAACCGCGGAGAAACTGACGTCAAGGGCCCACATGCAGAAGGGGGTACACTCTAGAAGACACAGGAAGCATCGTCCACGAAGGAGGCCAGGAAGTGGGCCGAAATGGGCCCATTCGTGCCCCCCTTTGACCTAGACGATCCTCAAACTATTTATAGTCCCCCTGCCAAGAGTCATGCATCAATTCATTTGTCATTCGCCGCCGAAGAGCAGAGAAGAGAGGGACACCATTCCCGAGAGGAGAGGGTCGAGCTAGTTATCTAGGGTTTCCCTAGCCGACGTGGGAACCTTGCAAGGAAGACCATGTTGAAGTTCCAGGAGCTAGGAGCAAGATCAAGGTAGGATCCCGGTGGTGATCTTGTCCATGTATCATTTATTATGTTGAATTATCAAGTTGCAATCTGATTTCTAGCGATCAAGTGCTTCTTCTACGTCCTTGATTTCGATTGGCTTTTCTTACTTTAAGATCTATTCTCGAGATAGATCATGGAGGGTGTTCTTGTAGCCGTGGTGGCTAGAGGTGCATGCCTGACCTTCCAAGAGATTTCAACTTTTCCATTGGACTCACCCTAGGCTATACCGCACGAATAGGAGTGCGTTGTGACAGAACGATGGCTCCAAAAGGTGGGCGTCTTCAGAGTTGGACGGGAAGTCGCGATTTAAAGAAGCTTTTTATGAGATTGATCTTGGTTTATTCTTATTTGCTTGGAACTTCAACAAGAGCTTGATCCAATCTCTCCAGATTGGTTTACCTATCCCTCTCTATCTCTTGCTACCTCTAGTTTTCATAGATTAGATTCGTTTTTATGATGTTCTTTAGATTAGATGCATAAGAGTTTCCCCTTGAAGATCTAAAAGTTCTCGGCTTTAATAGATTGATTCTTGCATCGCACATTTGTTCCACAGATTCGATACCTTGGGTTCACACTTGAGGGAAGAAGGGTCCCTTGGCTACGACAGAGGACTTGTCCGCTTGCAACTCCAAATGAAGTTGGATACGCATATACACCGTCAAAAAGCCCCTTTTTCTGGCGCTGTTTCCGGGGAACAAGTGATCAAGATTCGATGTTTTATTATTTTTTTGAATATTTTCACTTTCCTTTTGGTTTTTCTTTTTGCATCTACTAACTTTTGATCATCCTCAAAATCAATCTAATCTAGTTTGACTAACCCTAGTTTTCTTAGATTTGTTTTTATTTTTGTTTTTGTATATATTTTGTTTATTGCGAACCCTAACAGGAGATGGACGGCTACCTCTCCAACAAACCCAAAAATTTTGTGGATGATCCAGAAAAACTTTACAGGCTAAGGAGACGTGAAGCACAAGCTAAAAAGCTGGAATTTGCAGATCCAAAAGCGGAGGCCAAAGGATCGTCGGAGTCTCCAAAGGAATCACCACCTCCAAGCCCTAGGCAGAATCAACTTCCACCGCAACCAATGGGAGAACAACCGCAGCCGGAGCGCAAGATCGGGGAGCTATGCACCCCGGATATCGTCGACCTACCAATCTTGAACCTCACGGAGATCGGAAGGCCGTTCGAGATCAAGACCTCAACAATCCGCATGGTGCAACATTCACCCTTCACCGGTAAAGAGGATCCAAACCTTCACCTCCAAGCGTTCATTCAACTTTGTCAGACATTCAACATGGAGGGGGTGACTCAAAACCAAATGAGGGCAAGGCTCTTTCCGTTCTCGCTACTTGGAAAGGCTTTGCAATGGTTCTACACTCAACCGGCGGAGATAGTGCAAAATTGGGATGCCTTGATGAGAGCCTTCATGAAGGAATACTACTCGCCGGGTAAGACTCAAAGCTTGCGTAACAAGATTGCTACCTTTGCTCAATATCCTACGGAGACCATATCGGAAGCATTCGAGTGTTTCAATGAGTACACTCGGGCGGTTCCACATCACAAGTTCTCGAAGGAAGATCTCGTTCAAAAGTTCTATCAAGGACTCACCATGGCGTCAAGGACGATCATCGATGCATCGGCGGGAGGATCCATCATCGAGCTTACACCGACCCAAGCTTTCACTTTGTTCAAGAAGGTCGCGGACAATGACACATGGGCGTCATCCGGACGCTTACTTCTGGTTCAACCCACGAGGAACGTCAAAGGAGTCTTGCAAGTGGAGAAGGAAGATCTACTCAAAGGAAAGATCGACTCGCTTATGCGGAGGTTGGAGAAGATGGAGATAGAGAAGAAAGAAGCTCAAGACTTAAAGGCCGCCGAAGCAAGATCCACATGTGAAGAGTGCAGAGAGTATGGCCATGTCCAAAAGGATTGCCCGGAGGAAGCCAAGATGCTCGACTACATGAGGAAGGGAGATTTGCCGAACTTCCCCTACGGGCAAGGTAGACCTCAATTTAATGCAAGCTCATCCATTTCGAATTTGGTTCCTCTTCGTATGCAATTGAAGGACTTCATGGATGAGCAAGCTAAGATCAACAAGGACACCGTCACCATGTTCAAGGCCATAGACAAGGTGCTGGAGAACATCGATAGCAAGGTGATGCAGGTCGGAAGCTCCAACCATCAAGTGCTCAACATGATGAAGATGCTCGAGACACAAGTGGGACAACTTGTCGGGCGCCTATCCGCTAATGAAGGGAAGCTACCGGGGCAACCTCAAGGTCCCGAGACGGCGAAGGCCATTCAAACTTGTTCAGGGAAGGAGATCGAGGATCCGGAGCATTCCGCGGGAGCTAGAAAGCCTAAACCATCTCCCGAGGCGGAGGAATTTGCTAAGGAGAAGGTTACCGAAATCATCACTGAAGAGCCCGAGTTTGAGATGCCGGGTAAAGACACGAAGATACCGCAACTCAAGCCACGCTACTTCCGAGGTGAACTTGATAATCATTTTGAGAAGTTTGTGGAGGTTGTGCATAGGTTGAGCATCAACATGCCGCTATTGGATGCCCTTCAAGTTCCTACATATTCTCGCTACTTCAAAGATAATAGCAACACTCGGGGTGGATCATGTCGAGATGTCCGAGCAATGTAGCGCCGCTATTGCGAACAGACTAGAGAAGCAAGGAGACCCCGGATGCCCGACAATTCCTTGTTCCGTTGGTTCATTCAAGTTCGAGAAGGCATTATGCAACCTTGGAGCAAGTGTGAGAGTCATGCCAAGAGATGTGTTCGAGAAGCTACGCCTACCGGAGCTAGAGCCTACGGCCATGTGCTTGGAGTTTGGTGAAAACTCCATTCACTACCCTTTGGGCATCACCGTGGATGTGCCCGTGAAGGTCGGACACCACTTCATCCCCGTCGACTTCGTGGTGCTCGAGATGGGAGAAAGGGAGAAGCCACCGCTCATCCTTGGGAGGCCCTTCCTCAAGACCATGGGAGCTACCATCGACGTCGGGAAGGGAGAAATCAAGTTCGACATCAACGGCGAGAGAAGTTCCTTTAAGTTTCGACCACGCTTCGCGGTATGAAATATATTCCGCCTCATCGTCGCGTAAGTAAGGAAGAGCCAAGGAAGAAGGAAGAGCCGGAGAAGAAGGAAGCGATGGAAATCAAAGAAGTTGTTGCATCCGTCAAGACCAAGGAACAAAAGCCACCTATGAAGACCAAAAAGATGACTAAGCCAGAGAATAAGCCTGCGCCCAAGATGGTGCGGAAGTGGGTACCCAAGATTGCAACGCCCGCAAAGAGCGTTGATCCGAAGTAATCAAGTGAAGAAGTCTAGCCATGGACTATAAACGAAGCGCTAGGCGGGAGGCAACCCGTTTCGTCGAGTCAAGAATAAGCTACCGGGAGAACAACCCGATCAAGATTTTTCGAGTCTTTCAAGTAAGTTAGTTTTAAAATTTTGCTATGCAAGACATTCATAGACTTAAAGTGGTTGGATAATGTTTAGAGTTATAAATCTTATTTGGATATTCATTTGGATCATAAACCCTTTACACGAGCCATCCTATGTGTTATTTGCTTCTTTTCGAGAAACCAAAACCAAAAAAGTTCAGAACCTACCTCAACCTTTCATCCTCTTCATGATGTTATGGTTGACTTGATTTACATGCTAAAAACACACGAGTAGAGCCAGGCTATGTATCTAGATGATATTTAATTTTCAGCGCATGGTAGGACTCGCGTGAACCTAGAAACTTAATTTTTGGTTTGTTCATAATTCCTATCCTTGGTTTCTCTAGAATTAGAATTTTTCTAAGCCTCATTTAATTTTATTTCATTCAAAATCTCTCTCATTTAACCAAAATTAGAACCTAAACCTATGCCCCCATGATCAAGCCGGGAAAAGCTTGCTCTCAACTAATGGAAGCAAATAATACCGGTGCGACCAAAATAAAAGTAGTCGGAAAATATTTTTGACTCACATTTGTTTTTGATGCTTAAAAACTCCTCTAATTATATTTGAACTCATTACAAGCTCTGAGTTTAATTTTATTTTTTGAAATTAGAGGAGTGCTTAGCATTAAAACATGCTTAGAGGGAGGCATTTGTGTTAACTTAATCACACATACACCATGATGCATCACGGGATGCCCCTCCAACATTTATCATCAAACCACATGCAAAGGACAAGCATGGGGGGGGGCAGCCAAAGCTTTGTTTTGCTGGAATCTCATGGAGGCATGTGAGGCAAGGGAGCATGGAAGTGACTCAAAGAAAAACAATCAAGTGGAAGGATCAATCATGCAAGCAAAGGAGTGGACTAGAGCATTTGGGCGGTGCAACCCCGTGGAGCACGCGGTCATAAAGCAACAAAGCAAGCAGGAGTGCGCTGGAGAAAGCCAGAGCTGGGAGGAGCAGCAAGCCA
The DNA here is from genome assembly GCA_036936925.1 of Cenchrus fungigraminus. Lineage (NCBI taxonomy): Eukaryota > Viridiplantae > Streptophyta > Magnoliopsida > Poales > Poaceae > Cenchrus > Cenchrus fungigraminus. The sequence goes on along the minus strand of CM072774.1, from coordinate 94,450,851 downwards.
CCCAGGCCGGTCGGCCCAGGCCGGCCGGCCTCACCTCTTTTTAAGGCCCCCGGTGCCTGTCTTCCTCAGGTAAGTCATTCACCCAGTTCTTTGTTCTTGTTCCCGAGCTCTTAGTCCAGAACCTCCAGAGACATAGCTTCCCACTTCGAGTTTTGTTTCATCCATCAAAATCCATCCTAAATACACTCAGAGTCCATACTCCAAATAAATTTTGTGTGCCTTGTTTCCGGTTGAAAACCCCGGGTATATAATTGTGAGGGAGAGTGCAGCAACCATGTGGAAGAAAACTACAAGTCTCTTCACCAAGAAGAAGGGATCATCGTCGTCCAAGCCATCATCGACAAGCTCTTTGAGGAGGCACTCGGTCTCTGAGTCCCCTCGGAGTATGGAGGAGGACACGGCAACTCCTCAGTGGCATGACGGCCATAAGAAGCTCGTCTATGCGGTTCACCGCACCGCAAGGACGCACGAAGGAGCCGCCCGTCCGACCTTGCCACTCGACACGATCATCCGCTCGACCTCCATACACTCCGTGATATTCCAAGTATGGGTTTATTATCAAGATGGTGGAGGAGGAGGAGAAACTCACTCGCCTTGAGAAGAGGCTTGTGGCGAACGTCGACCTCGACGACCCAACTCTCCAAATATTGGGTTTTCATACAGATATTTATTACATGTTGGGACACCTAGGTTGGGTGCAATTCTCCAATGGAGTGTCGGCAAACACCCACAAGGAATTTGCCTTGGAAATTCTCATGACCATGGCGCGTATACTTGATGAAGGAGTGCTGAGTCTCTCATTCTGTTAGGAAGGAGATGAGCAAGTGGTTCCATATGAATATATTAGGGAGCTACTCGGTTTTCAAAAGGGAGCCCCAGAGCAAGTAGATGTGCATGGAGGCACATTGGAAGGTTTTTGGAGAATGATCGCGGGAGAAGCTAACCGGCAAAGAAATAGTATCCGGAGTCCCATCATCCAAGTGTTTCACTCATGGATGTGCAAGAGGATTTTGGGGAGAATGAAAGAGACCAAGATAACCAACATGGAGGTGAATTGGCTTTACTCGACTTTGATTGCCGGGCAGTCAATCGACCCCACTCACCTTATGATCAACCGGTGGTGTTGTGAAGCAACATCGGGATCCGGAGATATTGGTTTGGGGTGCTACCTCTCTATGTTGGCTATCTCATTGAGACTGGGAATTCCAAGAAACCCAGAGCATCTCCTAGTTGGGACTTCCCTAGGATTTGATTATTTGAAGCAAGGTAAATATATTAGTGGGGATGAGAGAGGAGGCTTCAAATTGGCCAAGGTGAATTTACCCCTACTGGACGCGAGACTAAGACTTTTCTTGAGGGGAAAGAAGATTGGTTAGAGGAAGGAATTCTTGTGCCGGCGAAGAAAAACAAGAGAGGAAGGATTATAGAAGAAGGCTCTTCCGCAGCCCAAGAAGAAGGTACGCCTCAATATGTGCCACCATATGGAGGAATTCCGGTGCCGCCGAGATACTACGGTGGTGTACCAATGCAAGCATGGGGGAGTGGTGTAGCCATGCCCCCACCAAATTTTGCTATACCCAACGTAACCTTTGCGGAACAATATGCACACCTCCCTCAACCACAACAAAGTGTGGCCATCATTGGAGGATACGCTGCAAGAAACATGCAAAATATTGCAGCCATCCAAACCAATGCAAGTCAAATGGGTGAAGGCAATGCAAACATCGCCTTTGAGCTTGGATGCCTTCACCTAGCACTGCCGGAGCAATTCATAAGAGAAGCGGTGCAATCCTATTATGAGCAAGGGTATAACAATCAAGATTATCAATATCAACCACCGGCGGAAGATTAGAGAGAGGAGGAGCTTTTATTTAATTTTTCCTTTTCCCTTTTCTTTAATTTTCAGCTTGTATGCGCCTATGTATGCGTAGTGTTTTTAGTTTTTATTTAATTTTCAGCATGTGTGTTTGTTTTTATTTTCATCATGAATAAAATCACCACCTTGTTTTTACCTTTGGCGAAGATAAAAAGTTTGTGCCATGTTGATATATGATGATAGTTGCCGCTTTGTTTATCTTTGTACTTGTTTTATGCATGATTAAGCTAATGCTCTCTTAAAATGCAAATCTGAAATTAATCTAAATGCTAGCTTAGTCTTTTGCGGAGGTTATGATAAAAATAAAGACCCATAGTCTTCTATATGCTCTCAAGTTTTAGATGGATTAAAGATGATTTATTTTTGTTCTTGAAAGTAATGCTAACCTTGTCATAAATACCACTTGCATGTTGCTCTACCTATCCAAAGCCATATATATATTTGAGTGCAAAAACTTAGTATACAAGGTTTATTTTTGGGTGAGTTAATTCAGGCCTTGATTTCTCTGGCCTGAGACTAAGAAGTTGGTCATTCCATTTTTGCGTATCTATCTTTTTGCTAGCCTTTCTATCCGTGCATTGTGTATCCCCACATCAGAGATTTCACAAACCTCGCCGGATATCCACCTTTAAAACCAAAAATATCATCTTTTGTGTTTACCTCCTTGACCACAACCTATCATTTGAGTATGGATCGTCAACTCGAAGAAGATCGCAAGATGGTGCCAAGATTGAAGATTTCAAAGTATCTCTCCAAAGGAAAAATATTTCTAGTACCTACCTTATCTCTATCACCTCTTTGCCTGAGGACGAGCAAATGTCTAAGCATGGGGGAGGAGGTTGGTAAAAAAAAGAAGAAAAGAAAAGAAAACGAAAAAGAAGAAAGAGAAGAAAAAGAAAGAGATAAAGAAAAAAATATATATGTATATGAGTATGTGTAAAAATAAAAAATAATAATAAAGTGAACTCCCCGGTTCTCTAAATGCATTAGGAATTTCAAAAGTTTCAAGATTAAGATCCAAACTCATCTTTCCAACCGTGTGCAATCCGATAACGAGGACTTTCTTTGTGCCTGGGGATCACTCTTTGCCATTTGCACATGTCCACCTATCTCAAAGTGTGTGTATTTTTCTATCCCCCTCCTTGATATAACATTATTTTCTAATGACCTTTTTGACGAGTCTCGGTAAGACCATGGGAAGCTTGTCTTGTTTTGACAACATCTCATTTATAATACCTTGGTAGGACTAAACTTTCCCAAAAAGCTCCATATAAAGCCTACCACATATATATATGTTTTGAGAGGGAAAGGAGTAGAAAAAAATAGGCTTGAGAGACAAGATGAGATGAGAGTTCATGAGCAAGATGCAAGGTGGTTTAAATTTTTGAACTTGGTTTAGCTCTTTTTCATCTTGTTCTTTATTTCAAAATTTCTGAGATCCATTTGAATTTTGGGAGCATGTTTAATACTTGTGGGAAGAGCTTAATTAATATCTACCCTCCGTAGGGATGAAGGCTAGTACACTATGGAACTTCAACGAATTAAACTTTTGAGAGCATTATGTTTTCTCGTGTATGATCAAGTGCAGGGTTTGAGCAATGAAGGGCAACGCTGATATCCATCGAAGGCTTACTCGAGGACGAGCAAGGTTTAAGCATGGGGGAGATGTTGACGGTGAATTTCCGTCAACCTAGCCATGAGTTTACCTTCGGTGTTGGCAAGAAATTTATATCTTATCCATTGGTACTAACCCCCTTGATATAACAAGTTCGCTCGTGCATGTTGGTTTAGGAGTTTGATGTTTATGCAGGAATTTAGTGTTGAAAGCAAGACTTCCGGGTGAAGTTCATCAAGCACCTTGTGAGAAGACTTTGAAGCCCGGTACAAGTCAAGCAATGAAGTGAACATGACTCTAAGAAGCCCAAGGACCAACCCGTAAAGACGGAAAACTCTGAGGACCTGAACAGAAAATGCTGAATCTTGCGGGACAAGGAGCTCTATCCAAACCGTGGAGAAACTGACATCAAGGGCCCACATGCAGAAGGGAGAACACTCTAGAAGACACGGGAAGCATCGTCCACGAAGGAGGCCACGAAGTGGGCCGAAATTGGCCCAGGCCGGCCAGCGCAGGCCGGCCTGCCCAGCCCATTTCGGGGCCCATTCGTGCCCTCCTTTAACCTAGACGATCCTCGGACTATTTATAGTCCCCCTGCCAAGAGCCACGCATCAATTCATTCATCATTCGCCGCCGAGGAGCATAGAAGAGAGGGACACCATCCGGAGAGGAGAGGGTCGAGCTAGTTGTCTAGGGTTTCCCTAGCTGACGTGGGAACCTTGCAAGGAAGACCACGTCTGAGTTCCAAGAGCTAGGAGCAAGATCAAGGTTGGATCCCGGTGGTGATCTTGTCCATGTATCATTTATTATGTTGAATTATCAAGTTGCAATCCGATTTCAAGCGATCAAGTGCTTCTTCTTCGACTTTGATTTCGATTGGCTTTTCTTACTTTAAGATCTATTCTCGAGATAGATCATGGAGGGTGTTCTTGTAGCCGTGGTGGCTAGAGGTGCATGCCTGACCTTCCAAGAGATTTCAACTTGTCCATTGGACTCGCCCTAGGCTAACCCACATGAATAGGAGTGCGTTGTGACAGAACGATGGCTCCAAAAGGTGGGCGTCTTCGGAGTTGGACGGGAAGCTGCGATTTAAAGAAGCTTTTTATGAGATTAATCTTGGTTTATTCTTCTTTGCTTGGAACTTCAACAAGAGTTTGATCCAATCTCTCCAGATTGGTTTACCTATCCCTCTCTATCTCTTGCTACCTCCAGTTTTCATAGATTAGATTCGTTTTTATGATGTTCTTTAGATTAGATGCATAAGAGTTTCCCCTTGAAGATCTAAAAGTTCTCGACCTTAATAGATTGATTCTTGCATCGCACATTTGTTCCACGGATTCGATACCTTGGGTTCACACTTGAGGGAAGAAGGGTCCCTTGGCTACGACGGAGGACTTGTCCGCTTGCAAGTCCAAACGAAGTTGGATACGCATATACACCGTCAACACTTGGCTCAAGTGATTTTCGTGTCTTTTTCGAGCTATTTTGTGGGATTTTTGTGCGTGACTCGATTCGTCGATTTTGAGGTGTTTGTGTTTGGTTTTCTTTGAGGATATCATGGGTAGATGTCTTGTGCATCTTTGTGCTTGATTTTGACTCCTCAAACATCCGATTTGGCATCCGATTCGTGGATTTCGGTTGGAACATTAGCATTTGGCTGGAGCTCGGTTGTGATTCGATTCCCGGCGATTTATTTGGTTTGAGTCTTCAAGTTTTTGGGCATGGCATCTCCTAGAGACGCTTCTCCTTTCCCCAAAATCTTGTCTCAGTACATGCAGCCATTTGGGAGATCCATGGAGGGATAGGAGGTGTTGACCTCGTGCTCTCAGCTTCTGTTCGTGTTCTACGAGCAGGACGGATGGTCTTAACTTGGTACGTGGACGGTCTGCGAGACCTAGGGTTCATCGAGTTTGTGCTGTGTTCTTGCGAGATCGATTGTTGATCTGTTGGAGTTCGTCCATTTTCTCGGAGGGTGTTTGACAGACGGTCCATGGGCTTGTCTTGGATGGTCCGCAACGGACAGACGGTCTGAACCTCCGTGTCGCACGATCCGTATAGGTCGGGGTGTTTCTGGAGGTTCTATCTGCTTAATACGGATGGTTCGTCCTCGCTTCACGGACGGTTCGCCATAGCCCGCGGACGGACCGAGGTCCTCTCACAGACGGTCTGTCCTAGGCTACCAGATTTGCCTAAGACCTTTGCTTCTTGAGTTATGCTTCCGCTTTGAAACTTGTTTGGACTTGTTCCTTGGGTTGGTAGGTCTGTTGTGACTAGGTGACCTTGGCAAGTACGTGTGGGAATCCTTGGTTGTGTTTTTGGGATTTAGCCGGTATTGCTTCTGTTGACACCATTTTTTGGAAAGACAAGTCTAAAGAGATAAGAAGGAGCAGCCGATGAGAAAACAGTACAATCGGTCGATTGAACAAAAAGAAGGGTGGTCAACAGAACTCGCCGATGGTCAAAAGGGGTCTAACCCTATTTATCGATAGGCTGGCGGGTCAACCAATCGGCCGATGGTCAACCAGAGGATCGGCCGATGGGAAGAAAGAAAGCGGTAATCAAGAAGATATGCCAAAGGTAAGGAACGGCGGAGGCGGGTCAATCTACGATTGGCGACGGGTCAGAGTCAGTTTTTAGGAGAATTTGACTCTTGCATGAGTCCTTTTTCTATTTTTAGCAGTGTTTGTTTTCTTTTGATGCAAATAAACGGTGCCGTAATCGGCTAGGAGTCGAGTTGTCCTTAGGACATAAATAGCGGCCCTGCGTGGTCGAGAAATTTGTACACACCAATATCAAACAAACCGCCTCCAGGCAAAACTTTTAAAATATACAGCATCTACTTTACAGCATCTACATTTCAGCGACTTCGCCATTGCGTTTTTCTTTTCTTCAACGTCGTCCTTCAAGTTCATCAGGCTGCATCAATCGATCTCCAGCAAGCTTGTGAGTACCGTTTTACCAAATAATCCTAAGCTTTAACCTCCGGGCACATCGCTGAGGTTTCGTCTAGTTCTTTATTCACCCCTTACCGATATTAGCTAGATCTACAAGTTTTCGTACCAATTCTTGTAGTTTTAGTTTTTATCACCAATTTATCCCACTCGATCTAAATCATGTCGGCTTCTAACACTATAGCCGACTCAGACCTACTTGAGTGCCGAAGTCACGATCGGCCGATCCAGCCGATTTCTTTATTTATGTATTCGCGCTTCGGTCGCTTTCGAGCCGGCCGATCTTGCTTCTCTGTATCGGTCGATTGGCAGATACACGTGTCATTGAAGACCCATCGGTTCTCTAGCCGATCCTTAATATTTTTCCATTGTCAATCAACAGGTCAGATTGGCTGGCACTCCTCGCTACAGACCGGGGAGTCACGTGTGCTGGGTGCGGAGGTGACGTCCTATTTTCGCGTCAACACACTTTTGGCACGCCCGGTGTGACTCGAAAAAGTCAACAATGTCCAAGAACATGAAGAATACCGAAGTTGACCCGAGCAACGTTCAACCAGTCACTAGAGATCAGCTGAAGGATGCAGATAAAGCCGAGTTCGAAGCACACATGAAGCGATATGAAGAATTATGCTTGGCTTCATATGGTCAGACTAAAAGTGGGGTCTACAAGAAGAATCCTCTTCTAGCACCTAAGCATATCACCTTCTCAGCTGATCCTCAAGGACTTCAAGACATGATGAATAAAGCTATGCATCAAACCATGATCGACCAGTCAACAGTCCTCACCAATACTATTCAAAACTGCCTGACTGAGATGCTCAAGAAACGAACAGAAGAGGGATATGTGGGACCTGCATACTTTCAACCAAGGTGATCTCCTTCGATGTTCCCAAAAGTTCAATCAGCTTCGCAGCCGATTGATGATCCAACAGTGGGGATTACGCCATCTCCACAGATCAATGAAACTGCTCCTGATACTTCATCGAATTCCCAGCCGATTCAGAATCAGAATATTGGGGATGTGCCTAAAGATCCTTTTATTACAATGCCAATGGTTCAAACTTATTCAGCACAGTCCAATGCTCAGGATCAGACATTCTCAATCCAGAATCCTCATCAAAGATATCCTGCAGTAAGGGATCAGAATGGAAGACTTGCAGGATGGGATTTTCCTCGTGATCACTTTGAGACAGATATCTCAAATTTCTTTGAACCCCAACCTGAGGAAGTTCCAAAAGTGAAGTACCCAAATCACTATCAAGCTATGTTTGGAGGTACTCCCGGGACTGTGCATTTGACCAAGGAAGGAGTGGAATTTGTCTACTTCAATCATGGGAGCAAGGCTTTTGAAAGAGTTAAGATCAGTCCAGCTCATGCACATATGGTTATACTAATGGAAAGGAGAGCTCCTGTTCTACCTCAAAGACCAGCTCCTCAGCCGATCTTAGGAATGCCTGTACAAACCACTCCATTACAGCAACCAACATCAGTGCAACCTGTCATGACCCCGGCTAGTACGGTTACACACGTAAGATCATCGCCTCAGCAGCCGATCAATCAAGGGGTAACAAGGCAGCCAGCTACAAAACCGCAGCAGGTGGATCCTATGCAAACGATGCAGATGCTCCTAAATCAATTGGCCAGCTCGGGCCAGTTGAACCTACATCAACCAGCTTCATCGGCTGGACAGCAGATCGGACAGACTCCACCTGTGATAAGTTAATCAAATACGCAAGGTTCTTCTGGAGCAAGGGTATCGGCAGTACCAAATCCACAATCAAAAACTGTAGAAGAACAACCTTTAGAGACTCCATCGATTGATATACAGGCGATAGAGCAGATATCTGTTGAATTGAAGTCTCATCTGAAGGAAGAATTGATTGATCATCTTTTAGAGACACTGCAGAAGCAATTTGGGATAAAGCCTAAGCAGCAGATTTATATGTACAGAACACCATATCTATCTAGCTATGATCAGATACCTTTCCCTCCAAGATTCAAGGTGCCAGATTTCACCAAATTCTCTGGGCAAGATGATACGTCTACAATGGAGCACATCACTCGGTTCATCATACAATGTGGAGAAGCAGGGAATACTGACGCACTCAGGATACGGTTGTTCTCTTCATCTCTCTCAGGGCCAGCATTTTCATGGTTCACCTCACTCCCGGCCAATTCTATCATCAAATGGTCTGATTTGGAACAGTAGTTCCACAATTATTTCTTCTCTGGCATTCATGAGATGAAAATCACCGATATGACCAGACTCAAGCAAAGGAACGATGAAACTGTTACTGGATTTGTTCAGAGGTTCAGGGAAGTCAGAAACAAATGCTATAATCTGAACCTAGGAGACAAGCAACTGGCTGAGTTGGCATTCCAAGGGCTCTTGCCAACCTTGAGAGGGAAGTATGCATCACATGAGTTCGAGAGTCTAAGCCAATTAGTCAGTCGGATGAGTCAGGAAACTGCGAAATCCTATGAGCCTAGGAGGAACTTCCAAAAGAAGGTGTCTTATGTGGATTGCTCTGACTCTGAAGATGAGGAAAATATGATAGGGCTTGCAGAGTGGGTCAATGGCAAGAAGACAGTATCCTGTCCTTTTGGTAAGAAGGAACCAGAAAGATTCGGCTTTGATATCACTAAGGCCGATAAGATATTTGATTTATTACTTCAACAAGGGCAGATTAAACTCTCCTAGTTCCATACCATACCATCTGCAGAAGAGCTCAAAAGGATGAAGTATTGCAAGTGGCATAATGCAACGTCTCACGACACCAATGATTGCAAGATCTTTAGACAGCATATTCAATCAGCTATTGAGCAAGGGAAGCTTAAATTTGAAACCCCTACCAAAGCTGAAAAGCCGATGAAGATTGATCGCACCCTTTCCCAACTAATACAGTTGAAGTGTCTAGCAAAGACACGTCACGTGTTAAGTTGTTGACGTCAGAATCGGCTCAAAATAAAGGAGCTGTTGATCCCAAGGTGCAAGCAACCGTTGCCGATGTTAAAGGAAAGGGACTGTTGCTTGAAGAAGAAGACATGAAACCACGTCAGCCTGTCACGTCCTAGATGCTGATTAATAAATTCCAGCAACGGCAAGAGAAAGCGAAGGGAAGAGAAGGGTGGGCACGGCGCAATGAAGGACATTGGAGATGTCCTTTCTTCAAGTACTACTGGGAGGAAGGAATCAAACTGCCGACGGTAGAAAATTGTCCAGAGTGCAACAGAGCATGCAATAATAGCAGCTCATCAAAGAGGGTTTGCTTCAATGACAGAAGGCCTACGACTGGGGATCACCGTGAATTCAACAACCAACGGGTCCCAGTTCATCAACGGCTGGGGGGCAAAGCTAGCGTCTATGATCGGCTGGGGGGCAAGGCCAGTGTTCATGATCGGCTGGGAGGCCGAGTCAATGAGAAGTCAAACAATCGACTGGAAGAGATGGCTGATTCCTTGGTTCCTGATGAGGACATCATGTGTCGAGCTCCTGAATGTCGACGCACTCTACAACTAGACGATAAAGGGTCAAGCCAGTCATGCAAGAAGGCTAACCCACAATGGTGTCCAGATGGCTTGACCAAGTCTCAGAAAAGGAGAGTCCAGCGCCTACAACAGCTAGAACAGCATGAAGAAGAAGAAATGTGTGTGCTGGACAAAAAGAAAGTTCGATCTCAAGTATGGCGAACCAAGCCTAAGACCAATGGTGAGAAGAACGATGAGCCCAAGGCTGACATAAACATGGTTGTCCTTCTACCTCACTAGTTTATGGCTCCAATTGATTCGGATGTGTCTGATGAAGAACTTGGGATGGCTCAGTTGACATTGGAACCAACACAAGCTATTTTTGAGAAACCAGAAGATGAGAAAAGGCAACACTTGAAGGCTTTATTTCTCAGAGGTTTTGTCAATATGGGAAACCAGTCACCAGGATGCTAGTAGATGGAGCAGTAGTCAATTTGATGCCATACACCCTGCTGTGCAAGATTGGGAAATCTAACGAAGATCTAACCCAAACCGACATGATGTTGGTGGACTTTGAAGGCAATGTCTCTCTGGCTCAAGGTGCAATCTACGTGGAGCTCACCATTGGCAGTAAGACCCTTCCAACCACTTTCTTTGTCATTAAAGGGAGGGGATCTTATAATCTACTGCTAGGACGGGATTGGATACATGCAAATTGCATCATACCATCTACAATGCATCAATGTATCATCCAATGGATCGAAGATTCAGTGGAGATGGTCAAGGGAGAAACCTCCTTGACAGTGGCGGCTACAGAAGCGCAAGGATGGACCTATGATCGAGTGAGCTGCATATCTAGAAAAGCGTGGGATACCAAGTATCTTAAGGTGTCCGATTTTTTACTAAAACCAGTTCAAGCAGTCGGCTCTGATGACAAGATTTAATGGATCAGTTCATAGAAGATGAAGGAATGCTTGGGCATGGGTTTACATTGGCCGATGAATTGGAAAAGATAGATCTTGGAGATGGAAGCAAACCAAGGCCGACATATATAAGTGCCAAGCTAGACGCAGAATACAAGAAAGAGCTGATTGCATTATTAAAAGAGTTCAAGGATTGTTTTGCCTGGGAATATTATGAGATGCCTGGTTTAGGCCGATCCATTGTTGAACATCGGTTACCCATTAAACCAAGATATCGACCTTTCCAACAACATCCTAGGAAATGCAACCCCAAGATTTATCCTGACATAAAAGCCAAGATAACAAAGTTACTCGAAGCTGGTTTTATTCAGCAATGTCGGTATGCCGAATGGATTTCTAACATAGTCCTAGTTTACAAGAAAAATGGCAAACTGCGTGTTTGCATTGACTTTAGGGATTTAAACAAAGCAACGCCGATGGACGGATATCCAATGCCAGTGGTAGATGCATTGGTCAATGCCGCTGCAGGGTATAAAGTCATCAGCTTCATGGATGGTAATGCTGGATATAACCAGATATTTATGGCTATGGAAGATATTGCAAAGACTACTTTCAGGTGCCCTGGTCACATCGGTTTATACGAGTGGATTGTCATGACCTTTGGATTAAAGAATGTTGGTGCCACGTATCAAAGAGCCATGAATTACATATTCCACGAGCTCATCGGCAAGATAGTGGAAATTTACATTGATGATGTAGTTGTCAAGTCAAAAGGTTACAAGGAGCATCTGGCCGATCTGCGAAGAACATTGGTGTGCACAAGGAAGCATGGTTTAAAGATTAATCCTAACAAATGTGCTTTCGGTGTTTCAACTGGTCAATTCTTGGGTTTCTTGATACATGAAAGGGGAATTGAGGTTGGTCAGAAATCAATCAGCGCAATTGACAGGATAGAAGCACCATCAAACAAGAAAGAGCTTCAGTCATTGATCGGCAAGATTAAATTCATCAGGAGATTTATATCTAATCTATCTAAGAGAATTCAGCCGTTCACACCTCTGTTAAAGCTCAAGGCCGATCAGAAATTTGTATGGGGAGAAGAGCAACATCAGGCTTTGGACAACATCAAGCAATACTTAAAATCTCCTCCTATCCTAATACCCCCTCAGGATAAGAAGCCGTTCAAATTATATTTATCAGCTAATGAGCGGGCTATCGAATCGGCCCTCGTACAAGAGTTTGAAGGGAAAAAGCGAGTCGTATACTTTGTGAGTAGAAGGCTTTTAGATGCAGAAACAAGATACTCAGCGGTGGAGAGATTATGCTTGTGCTTATACTTCTCATGCACGAAGTTGAGGCCTTATCTGTTAACCGCCGAATGCATTGTGGTTTGCAAAGATGATGTAGTCAAATATATGTTGTCATTACCAATCTTAAAGGGCAGGATTGGGAAGTGGATCTTGGCTTTGTCAGAATTTGATTTGACCTACCAATCGGCCAAAGCAATCAAAGGACAGGTGATGGCTGATTTGGTGACTCAGCATTGTGGACCCAAAGTTGCAGTTGTTGAACCTGTTCCGTGGACCATGTTCTTTGATGGATCGTTATGTGGAGTAGGAGCTGGGATTAGAATTGTCCACATTTCGCCTCAAGGGGCAAATTATGAATTTTCTATCCCAATTGAGAAGACTTCGACAAATAATCAAGCCGAGTATCAAGCAGTATTGAAAGGGATAAAGTTATTACGAGAAATTAACGCTGAAGCTGTTGAGATATTTTGAGATTCTCAACTCGTGATAAATCAATTGGCATGAGAGTATGAATGCAAAGACGACGTATTGAGGATCTATCATGAAGAGTGTCTTCAGTTACTCAGAGAGTTCAAGATAGTGAAACTTGAAAATATCCCTAAATGTCACAACAGTGAAGCTAATAGACTGGCTCAAGGGGCATCGGGTTATCAGCCAATTCTAGCTGTAGAGCTACCAGCCGATGATTGGAGAAAAGAAATGATTGACTAGTTGAAAAACCCATCTAGGAAGGTCGACAAACAATTAAGGTACAGAGCCATTAAATATGTCTTATTAGAGGATGAGTTATACTATCGCACCATCGATGGAGTCTTGCTCAAATGTCTTGGTGAAGAGGAGGCTAAAACATTAATGGGAGAAATTCATGAGGGAGTCTGTGGAGCCCACCAATTGGCATTCAAGATGAAGTGGATGATTAGAAATAATAACTATTATTGGCCAATGATATTGGAAGATTGCTTCAAATACTACAAAGGATGCCAAGAGTGTCAGAAATTTGGGAGCATTCAAAGAGTTCCAGCATCGGCAATGAATCCAATAATTAAACCATGGCTGTTCAGAGGTTGGGCAATCGATCTGATCAGACAGATATATCTGTTGACGGTCCTTACAACAAAGATTCGACCGTCAAAACCTCGGGTTCAAGAGGAGTATATGGCAAGTTTCATGCACATTTTTAGTACTAATAAAGTTCCACGAGTTGTGTTGTGATTTTCATAGGTAGGTACACATTTTGGGAGAAATTGGGACCAACACACCACACGTGCTAGGCACGCCCGAACCACCAGGCACGGCCGGCCCTGCAGGTGCAGCCGGCCTGGCAGGAGCGGCCGGCCCTGCAGGTGCGGCCGGCCTGGCAGGTGCGGCCGGCCCTGCATGTGCGGTCGGCCCTGCCCCGTGGCGTGTCCCTGGTCCTAAGCATCGCCTCTCCCTCGAGCACAACTTGGATGAACGAGATTCACTGAAGAAATGTCAGTTTGATCAAATGGTGGAGGCTAGGATCACTTGGATCAATGGGTCCACTTGTCCGGCCGCTCAACCGCCACAACCGTCATCCAGAGGCGATCCGAGGCGTCCCCGAGCAAGGTCGGTGCATCACACGGCATGGGGGTGGGCCGGCCGCACCTAGAGGGCCGGCCGCACCTATCCATTCGCGTGCCGGGTGAAACCGACCCAAGGAGCCGACCTGCAACCGCCTCAAGAGCAGTGATCAGGGGCATCCAAGGCAAGAGGCGGCACATCCCAGGGCCGGCCACACCTAGTGAGCCGGCCGCACTTGGCATGTGGCCCCCCTGCGCTCCACTGACCTTCCTTGCCTATAAAAGCCACCTCCCACACGCTGGATTAGACACACAACGCAGGAGCATCTCCATTTCCCTCTTTTGTTCACTTAGAGTAGGATTAGTGTAGCTTGGGAGTTAGAGTCGAGTCGAGCTAGTCTCGGGGTTCCGAGGAGTCTTCTTTAGAGTTCCGGTACTACTCTTGTATCCTTTCTTTGTTTAGACTCAAGTACAATTCAAGTTATCTTTCTATCTTACCTTTCGAGTCAATTACATTTAGCTTTTACTTTGCTCTAGAAGCTTTATTCATGGTTTAGACTAAAGTTAGTTTAGTCTTGGTTAGCATAGCTCTCTTGAACCCTATAATGTTGTGGTCATTCTTCGCTTGATCTCCGGTGTTTCACGGGAGAGAGAGACCTTCCTTCGTGATATCCGGGGAAAGGTTCTTTGGTTCGTTGTGAGCGCGGTGCTCAGAGCTTACCTTAGTCTTAGATTGGTGTCCCGTTCAATGGAATAGTTGTGGTACCCGAAGGAGGTGACAGCTCCGAACGGGCTTTGTAGTCCACCACGTTAGTTCGGGCCGGTAGGATTCAGCACGTCGTCGTTCTCCCTTCTCATCCCAGTCTAAGAGCGCGGCTTTGTATGCCCCTGCAGCACTAAAAGAGCTTGTCGAGTTTAGCTTGCCTTAGTTATCCTTTGCCTTAGTTCTTTACCTAGAGTTGACAAGAATAGATAGATTGTGTTAGGATCCTTTCTCGTCTCGTTGTCCTCCCAGCTCACTAGATCCTCTCTAGTCCTTTATCAAGATCTCCTTGTGTGTGTCAAGTTATCCCCGAATATCTTTATTCGTTACCCCTGCTACAGCTCTTTACCAAGTCTTGTATTTCTCCACCGTTTATTCGATCATCTTTGCCATAGTGCCTCCCTTGGGAAAATATAAATACGATAACCCGAATACCACCGGGTGAAGTGCTACAACGGTAATCCGTGCGCTTGCGGACCTTTCTGTGATCGTGTGTTTTACCAAAGACGTTCCCTAGCCCCGTTACTAGGGGTGTAAACCCGGTAGCGACGCTCGCGAGTGCCTCAAGCATTCCTGGCGCCATCACCGTAAGTGCAAACTTAGTAGTGAGGCTAAGGAGCGTCAACAAGCATTTCTGGTGCCGTTGCCGGGGAGGCAATAGGCATAAGATATCGTTTAAACTTAGTGGTAGAATTATCAAGGTTCGGTGAACCGCTATTTAAGCGGGTTTACCCTTGCTCTACTCTCGTGTACGCGGAGTAGTGCATGACCGGTTTCGACCTACAGTCCAAGTTTAACGACAATCCGGAGTCACTTGTGAGGAGAGTGCGACCTCGCGTCCTTATTCCTCAGAAGTTTCTCTCGAGTCAAGAGACGAACACCGTCGATCCCGTAGACAGCACCTCGTTAGCACCGATGGCCGAGAGGATGATCCGCAAGTTTTCCGCCCCCTCCAACACCAATGTCCCTACCGGACCGAACACGACGGTGGGAGACGGAAACTTTGAACTCAAGCCGGTGTTGATCAACATGGTGCAAGCAAATCCATTCTCCGGCAAGCCTAATGAAGATGCCAATGCACATATCCAGCATTTTCTAGAGGTGTGCAGGACTTTCACTATCCGTGGAGTGACGGATGATGCAATCTGTCTTCGCCTATTCCCGTTCTCATTGCTCGGGAAGGCGAAGTAATGGTTTTATGCAGAGCGAGATGCCATCAACACATGGGATAAGTGCTCAAAGGCATTTCTCGCAAAGTTCTTCCCGGTGGGCAAAACCAATGCCCTCCGTGCTAGAATTTCGGGTTTCCAGCAGCAGAATGATGAGAGTATCCCAGAAGCATGGGAATGCTTCCAGGAGTACATCACCGCGTGCCCGCATCATGGCATGCAGGGGTGGTTCTTAATTCAAACCTTCTACCACGGGCTCAAGCGTACCGCCCGTGAGAACCTAGATGCAGCCGCTGGAGGAGCCTTCTTCTCACTACAAGTACCCGCTGCCAAGGAATTGATCGAGAAGATGGTGGCAAATCAAGGTTGGGATGGAGATCGTCTCCAAC
Source organism: Cenchrus fungigraminus (assembly GCA_036936925.1). NCBI lineage: Eukaryota > Viridiplantae > Streptophyta > Magnoliopsida > Poales > Poaceae > Cenchrus > Cenchrus fungigraminus. Next base: position 94,434,846 of record CM072774.1, on the reverse strand, counting down.
CCCGTAGCCGCGGTGTACACCAAGTCAATGGAATCGACATGCTCGCTGCCAAGATGGACCTCCTCATGAAGAAATTGGAGGAACCTAACAACATGGAGACCGCCAAGATCGTGGACGCTCGCATGACGTGCGAGGTTTGCGGTAATGTGGGTCATTCGGGAAATGATTGTCCCGAAACAAGGGAAGAAGCCAGCTTCATCAACAATGGCAACAACAATGGGTTCCGCAACAACAACTACAACAATCAAGGGTGGAACTCGAGGCCCAACTTCCCATTCAACAATCAAAATGGAGGTAATTATTCTAACAATTTCAATAATCAGCCTTCCATTAAAGATCTTGTCTTTGGCCAAGCTAGAATTAATGAAAATTTAAACACGAAGCTAGCCGCCAATGATAAAGTTCTTGAAAATTTAAATTCCGCAATAGAATCCTTCACCACTGCTATGAAGAATCAGCTAAGCTTTAATAAAATGATAGAAACACAACTTGCTCAGCTTGCTGCTTCTTTGCCTTCTTTCGAGTCGGGTGGAATCCCGGGGCAACCCGAGAGAATTTAAAATCGGTGACCACAAGAGGTAGTAAGACCACTCGGGATCCACCATATCCTAACCCCGCAGAGAAGAAACAGAAGGAAGTGATCACCGAGTCGGAAGAAGAAGAAGACACTGAGGAGGTAGCTCTCGATGAGGAAGACGGCACCCCAAGATTATGTCGACACCACGCTACTTCCATTCCCCCGAAGAATCAAGAAGCCTACCGTGGATGAACAATTCGGGAAGTTCGTTGAGGTAATCAAGAAACTCAATGTCAACATACCATTTCTTGAGGCTATGCAGGTACCAACCTACGCCAAGTACCTCAAGGACATCCTCAACAATAAGAGACCTCTACCCACCACGGACATGGTCAAGCTTACGGAGGAATGTAGTGCGACCATTCTAAAGAAGAAAGACCCCGGGTGCCCTACAATCAGCTGCTCTATTGGGTCCGAACACTTTGAAAATGCACTATGTGACCTTGGAGCCAGCGTTAGCGTCATGCCTAAGGTTGTCTTCGACAAACTCAATTATACTTCCTTCTCGCCTACAACCATGTGCTTGCAGCTAGCGGACCAATCGGTCCGCTACCCGGCGGGGATAGCGGAGGATATTCCGGTGAGAGTCCGGGATTTCTTCGTGCCCGTGGATTTCGTCGTCCTCGACATGGATGTTGATACAAGGACGCCTCTAATCCTCGGGAGACCTTTCTTGAGTACCGCCAATGCCAACATCGATGTAGGATCCGGAGAAATCCGCCTTAACATCAACGGCGAGGAAGAACGATTCACCTTTAAACCAAAGGTGGAGCAATGCTCACAGGTACGAATAGTCGATAGAAAAATTTCCAATTGTGTGCAGGAGGATGAGGTGGCCCCAACCAAGTCCAAGGTAAAAGCATTCAAGGGGCGCCACCAACCTAAGAAGCCGAAGGCAATCAACAAGGCTAAGGGGGAAAAGAAGAGGGAAACCAAAAACACCCCCGCAAAAGCCTCACCAACTTCAGCATCACCGAGAAAACAAAGAGGGTGTGGCGTGTGAAGAGAGCATTGTCCGAGTCTTCCACTCCGGGACTGGAGGAATCCAAGATCAATTGAGCAAATGGAGGAGTCCCGCTCACGGACTCTAAACCACGAGCCCTCACCAAGAGGTAAACCGGTATTTATCTCATATTTCCCTTCTATCACTTTATTTCGTGCATCAAGCATATTTAATTTTCAAATTTGATTTCACCATTGCATTAGTAAATAAACAAGACATAGAAAAAAAGTTTTGGAGATTTTTGGTGATACGGCCGAACCTAGAGGTACGACCGTACCTCCCCTCGACAAAATTTTTTGTGCAGGATGTTTACAGAAGGGGACACGAGTGCTTGGGACAAATATAGTAGGGCCGTACCGAACCTAGTGGTATGGCCATACCTATGATTTTCCACAAATCCATCAAGCCAACCACTACAAGCTTCCAAGTGCTCAACTCATCACCAAAATAAAGACACGCCAACCATGTAGCCAAAAATTAGCTTGGGGGAGACCCCATTTTCAATCAAGGAAGGTATGTCCATCCAAACCAATTTTCAGCATCTTGTTTATCACTTTTGAATAAAAGAAAAACAATAAAAATATTTGCTTCAACCATGTGCTTGAAATCTTGTCTATACCCTCACTTTGGAAATGATGAATAGTTGCTATGTTAAAACTTTGCAAGAACCTAGTGTACAACCTTGCGCTCTATGAGCATTTGAATTTGTTGGTATATTTTGAGACAAGAGCCTGAAATAAAACTTTGTGGGAAGCAAATGCTTATGACGAAACCTAGGGTGTTGATTAGTATGATATGGTGAGACAATATTGATCTTGCTCTATCTCATAGTACGGTGAAAATCTCGGATGATTTCTTTTGAAAATAAAACAACACAAGTTCCTCAATGGTCATATCACGTACCAAAGCCATATGTCGATATCAAAGTACAAACCTTCTACATATGCTTGCTTGTGACCCATTGAGTTTTGCCAAATTGTTGTGACCCTTGGTAGAATCTTTTCATGCTTCCATGATCGAGATCACGTACACCCACATATACATGCTAACTCCTACACCGGGAGTTACGCAAAACATGCCATCCATCCACCAAAAATAAATTCTCCAAAGTTCCAAAGAGATTTCTCTTCTTGTATTCTTGCAAAAGGAGAGAGGGGTCATCAAAAGAAAAAAAAAATGCTCAAAGAAGCATAGAAAAAAAATGCTCCAATCAAAGAGCATAGAAAAAAAAAAGCAGGACCCCCTCCAAAATAAAAGCAAGAAGAGAATCTCAAAGCAAGGAGTACTTAGAAAAAAAACAAACAAAAATATTCCACACACTTGCACATCTCGATCAAGTTGCATGACTAGTTTCTTCTTGGATCCGGTCTTTGGCTCAACAACATCATGTGGCACAAGTGAGTCTCATGCTTATCCTACCCAAAGCTCCACATAGAAGCCATAGAGTAGGAAGTTGAGGCTCGCTCAAAGTCTTTGTTGAGGTAACAAATACCACTTGAGCGATCGAGGGAACCATCCGAGGAACCTTGTCTTTCTTCAAAAAATTTTCAAAAACTTTGAGATAGGATCCAGAAAAGAAGAAGAGTAAGAGATGCAAAGTCAAAAACCATTCTACTTTTCAACCTCCGAAGGCAAGGTGGAAAGCTACAAGCCCCACAGGTGAGATAAGGCTAAGTTTCTCTCGTACCAATCTTTTCAAATAGCAAGAAGAGCATGAGTTTGTGCACAGGTACCTGCCGAGTGGCAACATCATGCAACTCCGGATCCGCCGAGGCCAAGTCTAGGCTTTGCTCGAGGACGAGCAAACGTTTAGCTTGGGGGAGTTTGTTGACGGTCCTTACAACAAATATTCGACCGTCAAAACCTCGGGTTCAAGAAGAGTATATGGCAAGTTTCATGAACATTTTTAGTACTAATAAAGTTCCACGAGTTGTGTTGTGATTTTCATAGGTAGGTACACATTTTAGGAGAAATTGGGACCAACACACCACACGTGCTAGGCACGACCGAACCACCAGGCACGGCCGGCCCTGCAGGTGCGGCCGGCCCTGCCTGGTGTGGCCGGCCCTGCCCCGTGACGTGTCCCTGGTCCTAAGCACCGCCTCTCCCTCGAGCACAACTTGGACGAACGAGATTCACTGAAGAAACATCGGTTTGATCAAATGGCGGAGGCTAGGATTACTTGGATCAATGGGTACACTTGTCCGGCCGCTCAACCGCCACAACCGTCATCCAGAGGCGATCCTAGGAGTCCCCGAGCAAGGTCAGTGCATCACACGGCGCGGGGGTGGGCCGGCCGCACCTAGAGGGCCGGCCGCACCTATCTATTTGCGTGCCGGGCGAAACCGACCCAAGGAGCCACCCTACAACCGCCTCAGGAGCAGTGATCAGGGGCGTCCCAGGCGAGAGGTGGCACATCCCAGGGCCGGCCGCACCTGGTGAGCCGGCTGTACCTAGCATGTGGCCCCCCTGCGCTCCATCGACCTTCCTTGCCTATAAAAGCCACCTCCCACTCGCTGGATCAGACACACAACGCAGGAGCATCTCCATTTCCCTCTTCTGTTCACTTAGAGTAGGATTAGTGTAGCTTGGGAGTTAGAGTCGAGTGAGCTAGTCTCGGGGTTCCGGAGGAGTCTTCTTCAGAGTTCCGATACTACTCTTGTATCCTTTCTTTGTTTAGACTCAAGTACAATTCAAGTTATCTTTCTATCTTACCTTTCGAGTCAATTACATTCAACTTTTACTTTGGTCTAGAAGCTTTATTCTTGGTTTAGACTAAAGTTAGTTTAGTCTTGGTTAGCATAGCTCTCTTGAACCCTATAGTGTTGTGGTCGTTCTTCGCTTGATCTCTGGTGTTTCACGGGAGAGAGAGACCTTCCTTCGTGATATCCGGGGAAAGGTTCTTTGGTTCATTGTGAGCGCGGTGCTCAGAGCTTACCTTAGTCTTAGATTGGTGTCCCGTTCAATGGAATAGTTGTGGTACCCTAAGGAGGTAACAGCTCCGGACGGGCTTTGTAGTCCACCACGTTAGTTCGGGCCGGTAGGATTCAGTGCGTCGTCGTTTTCCCTTCTCATCCCAGTCTGAGAGCGCGGCTTTGCATGCCCCTGCAGCACTAGAAGAGCTTGTCGAGTTTAGCTTACCTTATCCTTTGCCTTAGTTCTTTACCCAGAGTTGACAAGAATAGATAGATTGTGTTAGGATCCTTTCTCGTCTCGTTGTCCTCCCAGCTCACTAGATCCTCTCTAGTCCTTTATCAAGATCTCCTTGTGTGTGTCAAGTTATCCCCGAATATCTTTATTCGTTACCCCCGCTACAGCTCTTTACCAAGTCTTGTATTTCTCCACCGTTTATTCGATCATCTTTGCCGTAGTGCCTCCCTTGCAAAAATATAAATACGATAACCCGAATACCACCAGGTGAAGTGCTACAACGGTAATCCGTGCACTTGCGGACCTTTCTGTGATCGTGTGTTTTACCACAGACGTTCCCTAGCCCCGTTACTAGGGGTGTAAACCCGGTAGCGACGCTCACGAGTGCCTCAAGCATTCCTGGCGCCGTCACCGTAAGTGCAAACTTAGTAGTGAGGCTAAGGAGCGTCAACAATATCCACCATCAAGCAAAGGTCATAAATTCGTATTGGTGGCCACTGATTACTTCACAAAATGGGTTGAAGCTATCCCTATCAAGAACGTGACATCAGGCAACATGATTGATTTTGTCAAAGAACATATTGTCTATCGGTTTGGTATACCCTAAACTATTATGACCGATCAAGGAAGTCAATTCATCTCAGGAGAATTTGAGGAATACGCGAACTCTCTGGGTATCAAGTTGCTGAATTCATCTCCTTATTATGCTCAGGCAAACAGGCAGGCAGAGGCAGCAAACAAGGGCATCATTTAATTGATCAAACGAAAGATCAATGAAAATCCTAGGCGATGGCACATGGTCCTTAATGGGGCATTATGGGCATACCGGATGCATGTCATGGAGCGACCAAAGTGTCACCTTATCACCTAGTGTATGGTCATGATGCGGTATTGCCTTGGGAGTTAAAAACTGGATCTAGAAGGACATCATTACAAGACCAATTATCGGCTGATGACTATTCGGCTATAATGAAGGAAGAGCTAGAGGATCTCGCCGGTGATCGGCTAAGAGCTTTGGAAAATATTGAGAAAAATAAAAGAAGAGTAGCCAAATGGTATGACAAAAAGGTCAAAACCAAAGATTTTGCCCAATGAGAATTGGTTTGGAAACTCATATTGCCAATCGGCTCTAGAGACCCGAAGTTGAAGGACCGGAAAGGCGAACCAGAGAAGGGGGGGGGAGTGAATGAGAGCCGATAAAAATTCTTCTCGAAGGAGATGGACACTCCAACAAGATGAACAAGGCTTCCAAAGCACATCTCCGACTCAACTACCCAAGTTGGCCAAGACCACGCAGCCACTGGAGTGCTACTGGTCCTAGGAACCAACAACCACCTACACCTACTCGAGAACGCAGTGGAACTGGCAACTCGAGCACCACTGACCTGCACCGGTCAGATCGGTGAGCAGCACCGGTCCCTGCTGGAGCACCCCAACAGATCTTGAGAACTTCCACAGAAGGCTCCTACACAGGTCAGGCCGGTGTAGCACACCGGTCAGACCGGTCTAAGCCAGGAAGCCCCAAAATCACAAACCTGACCTTCTGAGCTCCAAAACGAACCAAACTCAAAACAGCAGCAACACGGGGCAACAAGGAATTCACCAAGACATTCACCCGAGGCCAAAACCCACAAGGCCTCTGCACTGGTCAGACCGGTCAGGCTGGGACGCTCGGGATGAACAGCACCCGCGGGTCAACTCCCCCAAATCCAACTCCCGATCTCCCGAATCTCTCCACGGATTTGTGGAAGACTTTGGGGATAGTGGGAACACCTCATGGGCACTCCATAGCCAAGATTTGGTCCACCAAAACTCGCTAAATCGAGAGGAATCGAAGAAATCCCACCAAGAACGCCTCTAACCCTAGAGCCAAGAAAACCCCAAAATCGAGCCCCTTTGCTCACGGATTTGGGAGGGGAATCAAAGGGAAAAGAACCACGAATGGTTCAAGCATACATCCCCCACCAAATCCCAAAGAGAAAGGCCTCGAAACCGCCACAAGAAATTCGCCAAGAAAGGGCTCCGAAAATCACCAAAAAGGAGAAACGGGAAAGACACATCCAAGCCTTGAGGAACCACACCGAATCATCTATACATACCAAAGAGGTTCATACAAGGTCTAGCTTGCCGCCCGATCATCCTTCCCTCTCACAAGATCTCACCATGAAGCTCTCAAGCTAGTCCTAGAAATTCCAAAGGAAAAAGGAAGAGGAAAATAGCAAAACAAAATGAGCTATGGTTCCAAGAGATGGCTGCCATCCTCTCACCACTTGGGTTATATGGAGGCAAGCCGAAAGACTAAAATACCCCTAAGGCCTAATACTAGGATACACACCCCCGAGGGGCACTTTGGGAATCTTTGTCTTCGCACCATCAGACGGATGCCCGACGACCGCAAACTTGCTTAGCCTCGACGCAAGTCTTGCGATCCCGACGCGTGTCCTCCGCTTTGAAGTCTCCGGACTGCGTCGTCGCACACCGGTCAGACCGGTGCTCCTCACCGGTCAGACCGGTCCGATGCTGCTGCACCTCCGTCTTCGGTCTTCGGTCTTGGCTTTGTGGATCAACCAAGGAACCTAGTGGTTTTCTGGTGAACCACCGAAAACCTCACGAACTCGGAGTAGCCTCCGCCAATCGCCACTCATGACTCGGCTCACACGTAGTCCCGGCTCGACCTTGGTTTTGAGGCTCAACCAAGAAACCGTCCATGACTTCATCTTGCCGTTCTTGCCACCATGCGGCCCGCACTTGACCCTACTGGCCACCGGGTCCCTCGAACCAATCCTACTTGTCTTCTCCACACCTGGAGGCCTCACCAGCAACGACCTTTCGCGCTTGTTCTTCACCTGCACCAACACCAGTCAAGCCGCAACCTGCACCTGCAATACTTAGCCAAGAATCAGTCCACACCACGTTGTCAATCACTCATCACACCAGGAAGCGACCTACCACCGGTCCTCGAATGACACAGGCTCTCAATCTCCCCCTTGATGAGTGCATTGACAACACACACGTTTTGGTAACCAAAGAGAAAAGGAAAAGAAAAGAAACGACTAGAAAGAAACTCCAACAAGCGATCCAAAGCCAAAAGAAAGGCAAAGAGCAAGATGACTTGAAGAAGACAAGTCTCGGACCCCTTAGGCAAGGGCAACGGCTCGACACATCTGAGACAAAACCATGCTCAAGCAAAGAGCACAAGCCAACGATCCAAAGCTCGAAAACCACAAAGAGCTCCCCCTGCACACATGCAAGCTCCCCCTGAACCAATGCAACTCCCCCTGGACGAATGCATGCAAAACACTTCGCGAAACAGAGTAGCTGCTTCAGCTTTGCTCTGACCGGTCAGACCGGTGGGCTAGATCGCCCAGCAACCTGACACTCACACCGGTCAGACCGGTGAGCAGCACCGGTCATGCCGATGACCACCTAGGAAAAACTGGGAACTGCACGAGCTCAAAACTAGCTCGAAACCACTTGGAAACCTTCTAAATGCATGCAGTAAGCCAAAACATGCTCAAACTTCTCCCCCTTGTTGACAATGCATGAATCAAGCCAAAAATGAAAAAAATGCAACCTAGAGCTTCTCAAATAGACAAAATTCAACATAGCATGCTACACACCTCCAAATGAGCAAGTTAGATACTCTATAGCTTTGTATGGACAAAAACTACAAGATCACCAAGTTTCACAACCATTGGATGAAGCTAAGATAGAAAAGACTATTTTTGCGAAAATTCACCCTCTCATGAGCAAAGTCCTAAACATGATCAAAACATGTCAAAATGGCAAAGCCACACAAACTTCATGCTAGGACAACCATTCTAAGCATAAGACCATCATAAACACCCACAAGCACCTCATGTCATGTCAAAGCCACCGAGCCATGTGCTTACTTCTAGATATGAGACTTCTCATTGGTAAGCAACATGCAACGGTTTAGCACCCAAAAGCAAGTAAATTAAGCACATATGACATGGGAGCACATTTTCCAAGCAATTTACATTTCGTTTTCAGATTTGAATTGGTACATGAAATGTCTTTGCGACAAAAAGGAACTTATGCCCCTCCACAAGATGAAGCATGGGGGCTAAACATTCATGATGGCAAATGAGCCTTTGGCCCCATATGATCAAAATAAGCTATCCAACCACAAATTAAGCATAGCCAAGCCACAAAAACATGTCAAGATCATATAAAGGCATTTACTCACAAGAGAGCATATATATGACATTTTTGAAAAACATAGCCATCAACCATGGATATAAATCAAGATCATCAAGAGCTAAGCCACACTAAGCCATATCATACCAAACTAGCTCACGAGATCATATATAGCATACCATGGTGAACAATGTATATAGGAGAAGCTTTTCCTACAAGATGCATATTATACAAAATGCATGCAACCTATCATACAAAGATGACTATACATCATGATACAAATGCAATGCAAATGCAAGACATGCACAAAGGAAAGCTATACATATGCTACAAAGGAGCTCCCACACACCCAACTCAAGAAATCAAACAAACACCAAGCTCCCCCCGCAAACGAGTGAAAGTTGCTTGATCTAGGGGTTTGGTGAAAATATCGGCTAGCTGGTCATGTGTGGGTACATGGATCAAAGAGATTTTTCCTTTCTGTACGTTGTCTCTCAGGAAATGATACCTCACTTCTATGTGCTTGGTTTTGGAGTGGAGCACTGGGTTCTTTGCAACACTTATGGCACTAGTACTATCACATTGAAGTGGGACATGGGTATACTCCTCACCAAAGTCACTCATGTTGTATGTGATCCAAAGGAGCTGAGAGCAACAACTTGCTGCGGCCACATACTCTGCCTCAGTAGTGGATTGAGCAACACTCGACTGTTTGCGGGAAGACCAAGACACCAAAGAAGAACCCAAGAACTGGCAAGTCCCAGAAGTGGACTTCCTATCCAACCGACACCCGGCAAAATCCGCGTCCGAAAATCCATGAAGAGCCAAAGAAGAAGACGCGGAGTACCAAAGGCCGAAGTCGGGAGTGTGTCGCAAATACCTGAATATGCGCTTGACTGCTGGCCGATGCGAAGTCCTCGGAGACGCTTGAAAACGAGCGTACAGACATACCGAGAATTGGATGTCCGGCCTCGTCGCCGTCAAGTACAGGAGTGACCCGATCATGCTCCGGTACTCCTTCTGGTCCACGTGTTCACCTTCCTCATCCGCATCAAGAGTTGTAGTCGTACTCATAGGCGTCGCCATGGCCTTGGAGTCCTCCATCTTAAACTTCCTCACAATGTCCTTGGTGTAATTGGCTTGGTGCATGAATGTTCCTTCCTTTGATTGCTTGATCTGTAGCCCGAGGAAGAACTGCAACTCACCCATCATGCTCATCTCAAATTCCCTGCTCATGTCTTCTGCAAACCTTGCAACAAGAGAGTTAGACGAGCCACCAAAGACAATATCATCCATGTATACCTGCACAATCAGGATATCTCTGCCCTGCCTGAGGAGAAACAAGGTCTGATCGACCTTCCCCATCTCAAAACCTCTCTCAAACAGGAACCCCCTCAACCTACCGTACCAAGCTCTAGGCGCCTGCTTCAACCCATACAGCGCCTTCCTCAACTTGTAGGCCCGGTAGGGGTACTTCTCACTCTCAAACCCCGGTGGTTGCCTCACATACACTACTTCCTCCAAAATACCGTTTAGGAAAGCACTCTTGACATCCATGTGGTACAACTTGAACCCTTTAGCCACGGAAAAGGCTAGAAGGATCCTGATCGCCTCCAAACGAGCTACGGGAGCAAAGGTCTCCTCGTAGTTGATCCCCTCTTTCTGTGAGTACCCTAGAGCAACAAGCCTTGACTTGTTCCTCACCACTTCTCCTTTCTCTCCCTCTTTGTTTTTCCACACCCATTTTGTCCCAATCGGCTTACACCCCGGTGGAGGATCCACCAACTCCCAAACTTGGTTTCCTTCAAAATTCTTCAACTCCTCATGCATCGAATTAACCCAACTGTGATCAGATAGCACATGTCCAATGTCTTTGGGCTCAAAAGTAGCAACAAAAGCAGCATGAGCAAAGTGAGAATTGTTTCGAACCCTCGACCGTGTAGTACGTTCATTGATGTCGCCGATGATTCTCGAAGCTGGATGATCCACTTGAACTCGCCGGGGAGGTTCTCGCCTTGATGCTACCTCTCCCTCAACAGCAGCTTCGCCTTGATCTGGGTTTGTCGTTGTAGGTGTGGGAGAAGGGCCGTCCACCACCGTAGTCAAAGTAGTAGGTACATGCTCAGCCGCGGGCACCATACCACCGTCTTCATCATCTCCATGTTCATGCTCCTCCTCCTGGAAAATCTCCTCGCCAAGTTCTTCGTCACCTGCACACTCAAAAACAAGCTAACTACGTGGTTGTATCTCGTCGAAGGTTACCTCGCAAGTCTCCACGATTTGGTTAGTTTCAAGGTTGAGCACTCGAAAGGCTCTAGAATGAGACGCGTAACCAAATTAAATGCCATCGACAGACCTAGCCTCGGACTTGTCCAACTTCTTACCTTTCTTCAGGATGAAGCATTTGCACCCAAACACGTGAAAGTGACTCATCTTGGGAGTTCTACCGTGCATCAACTCGTAACATGTTTTCTTCTTGTGAACCCTGAGGTAAATCCTGTTTAACACATAGCACGTGGTATTCACTGCCTCAGCCCAGAACCTCCTCGGAGTCCTATGCTCATCAAGCATCGTCCAAGCCATCTCACATAAGGTTCTGTTTTTCCTTTCCACCACGCCGTTCTGGGGAGGCGTATACGGACTCGAAAACTGGTGTTCAAGACCCAAGTCATGACAAAAGGTTTCGAAGCGAGAGTTTTTAAATTCCGAGCCATTGTCACTTCGAATCGCTCGTATGGCATCTCCGTGCCTCTCGTTTCTCAACCTCAAGACAAGATCTCGAACAAAACCAAGCGTCTCCCCTTTCTCCTCAAGAAAGAAAACCCACGCATACCGAGAGTAGTCGTCCACCACAACCAGGACGTACCACTTCCCACCCACAGATCGCACATGAGCTGGGCCAACAAGGTCCATATGGAGCAGCTCGCATGGACGCTCCGTCATCACATCAGTGAGGGGTGGATGGGAAGCAACTACCATCTTAGCATGCCGACACGGCGCACAAACCAACTCTTTTTCAAACCTCAGCCGTGGCAATCCTCGGACCAAATTGAGTTTACTCAAGCGAGACAAAAGGTCAAAGCTTAAGTGACCCAACTTCCTATGCCACTTCCACAACTCACTCGAAGATCCAGCCAAGAAACAACGCTCAGTGAGAAAAATCCGCTCGGAACACTTGACCCTCGGGAACGACCATGCAAACTAGGTCCCCTCGAGAATCCAAAATCCGAGAACCATCAGGCCGAAACAACACCTCAAAGCCCTCATCCAAAAGCTGGGACACGGAAAGCAAATTGAATCCGAGCGATTGAACAAGAGCAACACGCCTGAGAGTGACCTTATCACTTACCTTGATCTCACCTTCTGAAAGCACACGCCCTCGCCCATTGTCCCCAAAGGTGATGTATGTCTTGGACACCACCGGGACAAGACTTGAGAACCACCCCTTGTCTCCGGTCATATGCCTCGAGCAACCGCAGTCAATCAACCAAACATTCCTCAAGTCTCCCACCTGAAATTCAAAAATGAGAACGTGTGTGAACAAATGACTCTGCACTGGGGTTAGTACCAAAAGAGTAAAACCAGTGCCGAGCCATTTGCTCCAAAGTGGGGTTAGCACAAACCAAATCATCACGCCTATCAAAGGTACCACCACAAAAACCACCACGGGAACCACCCCTTGGGAACCACCTCTGTCTAGCTGGAGGAGAACGAAAACCACGAAAGGAAGGTCGTGGACCGTTCCTCCACTCCATCTCAAAGCTACGACTCCTCCCACTCTCGTATTGAGCACGAGGTGGAGAACGTCTAGCAAACTGACCACCTGCAAACTCACCAGACCAACCACCAGAACCACGACCACCTGAACCGAACTGAGCATCCGTACGAGCACGAAAACCAGACCCCTGTCTGCCCAGACCTGCACCGATCTGACCGGTGTAGTGCACCGGTCTGACCGGTGGTGCTCGGCTAGCAGCACCACCTGCTACCTTCCGGTCTCCCCAAGCCGGAACCGTCCTCACAATCGCCTTGGCCCTGGGCATCTGCATACGAGGCTCAAGTACACCATTGGAGGGATGGTACTTGTCCTTGTTAGCCCACTCCTTCACCATTCTCTCCTCACGCTTCCTCTTGAAGCAAAACTCACCCTTGTGATCATCTCTCCCACAATAGTCACAATGAAAGCGTATGGGCTTAGGCTTGGGATGGGGCTGCTCACTTAGTTTCTCCTCACTCAGCTTCTCACCCTTCTTCTCTCCAACCTCACTCTCCTTGGAGCTCACAAACTTCACTGGTTTTTGGAAGTCATTTGTTGGGTGAGGAAATATGGGAGGATCTGGGGTTGTGTCAAGTTTGTTTCTCAGTGGGTTGGGCTTAGGAGCATAGGCATTTTTGTGGAATTTTTTTGGTGGAGCTGGGATATCACTAATTTTCTCTCCTCCCTCACCACTACACTCTCCAACCTTCTCCGAACCAAGCGCTTGCCCATCATAGCGCTTGTATGCCTCTATCATCATCCTAAGCTGTGGTTCATGACCCGACAACCAACCCATCATTTTCCTCAACTCATCATTCTCATCCTGCAAGCGATCCACATTATGTGCAAATTCTAGATTTTTCAAAGCATGCACTTCACAAGTAGAGCAAGAAGTGGGAACAGGTTCTTTCAACTTAGCCTCTAGCGAAACAGTATAAGCATGCATCTCATCAATCTTTCCATGCAAAACAGGGCAAGAAGTGCAAGCACCTAGCAAAGCAGGTCTAGATTTAAGCTCAACCACTTCAACCCTAAGCACATCTAGTTCATCACAAGTAGAAGCATGCTTATCTTTAAGACTAGTAAGATCAGCTAGGTACATAGAGCAATCACAACAATCAATCTCATCAGAAACCACAGGTGAAGCCTTAAGCGAATCAATCTCAAGCTTAGCATCAAGGTTCTGGGTATCTAGCTCAGCTACTCGGTTCCTAGCATCTTCTTATGAGGCCCTAAGCTCTTTCCTCATCTTCTTTACCTCTCTAAGCATGTCATCACGATTATCAAGCAACTTGCCAACACGCTCATTCTCCTCACGCAAGAAGGAAAGCTCATCACGTACCTCATCCTCGGAGTCAGAGTCCGAGTCGCTCTGGTGACTCTTCTTGCTGCCGAAGCTACGAGCCATGGCACAGAAGCCATCTCGTGTGAAGCAGCTCAGCCCGCTCAAGTTCTTGGATGACTTTTTGTTCTTGCGCCGATCACCTTCATCTTCACTGCTACTCGAGCTCGAGGAAGAGTAGGCGGAGCTGGAGTCGACGTCGCTCGCTCCGACCATTGCTTGGGCCTTCGTGCCGCAGCCGTCCTTCTTCCTCGACCGTCGCTCATCCTTGTGCTTGTTCTTGTGCTTGTGATCGCACCTCGATAGGTACTTGGCATCCTTGCTCAGCCGGTGCTTGTAGTCATCCTTGTAGCCGTCCTTGTTCTCCGTCTTCTCTGGATAGTCGGCGATGAAGTGTCCTGGCTTGCCGCACTGAAAGCACGTCCGTGCTGTCCTCCTCGTGTTCACCCGGTTCTCGTGCAGCCTCTCGAACCGCCTGGTCAGCAACGCCAACTCGTCCTCTCCAAGCACGTCGAACTCCTCGTCTGGCAAAGACATCAAAGAAGACAGAGAGTACATCATGGAGGATGCGTTAGCGTTAGACTTAGCCACTTTGCCACCGACGAGAGCAAGACTATGGGAGTCAGTCAGGCTCTCAAGACGAGCTGTCAAACCACGATCAACCTCAGTAGACTTAAGCTTAGAGAACAGCTCGTTCGCCGTCAGAGTGGTGTACTTCTCGGACTCAAGAATGGCCTCGACTTTCCATCCCACACGGTACGATCCAGCGCGTGTAAGAGCTTCACAGCTCTATCATGGTCATCGTACGGGAGGACGTCGACATTGGCCCTCATGTTGTCCACAACCACCGTGAACCGCTGGAACAAGGCATCAATAGACTCACCGGGGAGATGAGTGAAGTTCTCGTACTCTCTCCGGTAGGTCGCATACAACCATGCCTGAACCTCAGCATTCCAGCATGAGCATTCTTCAGCTCCAACCAAATCCTACAAGCTAGGTCCTCTGTCTGAACCCGATCGAATTCGGATTGACACAGAGCACGAAACAAGTAGTCGACCGCCTTGTTGTTGGCGTCGAACATGTCCCTCGATCCCGGAGCAAGGAAGTTCATCGGATGAACATAAGCTGTGTTCACCGTGACATCCCAATGGATCTGACCCTTACCGCGGAGGAACGCCGCCATCCGCCACTGCCACATCTGGTAGTTTTTGCCATCGAAGTGCGGAGGACCCGAACGCCGTTCCTGGTATGACATCCTTGGATCTTAGACTGGTTAGAATCTGAAGATCCGTAACGAGCTCTGATACCACTTGAAGGACCGGAAAGGCGAACCAGAGAGGGGGGAGTGAATGGGAGCCGACAAAAATTCTTCTCGAAGGAGATGAACACTCCAACAAGATGAACAAGGCTTCCAAAGCACGTCTTCGACTCAACTACCCAAGTTGGCCAAGACCATGCAGCCACTGGAGTGTTACTGGTCCTAGGAACCAACAACCACCTACACCTACTCGAGAACGTAGTGGAACTGGCAACTCCAGCACCACTGACCTGCACCGGTCAGATCGGTGAGCAGCACCGGTCAGACCGGTCCCTGCTGGAGCACCCCAACAGATCTTGAGAACTTCCACAGAAGGCTCCTACACCGGTTAGGCCGGTGTAGCACGCCGGTCAGACCGGTCTAAGCCAGGAAGCCCCAAAATCACAAACCTGACCTTCTGAGCTCCAAAACGAACCAAACTCAAAACAGCAGCAACACGGGACAACAAGGAATTCACCAAGACATTCACCCGAGGCAAAAATGCACAAGGCCTCTGCACCGGTCAGACCGGTGAGTAGCACTAGTCAGACCGGTCAGGCTGGGACGCTCGGGATGAACAGCACCCGCGGGTCAACTCCCCCAAATCCAACTCCCAATCTCCCGAATCTCTCAATGGATTTGTGCAAGACTTTGGGGATAGTAGGAACACCTCATGGGCACTCCATAGCCAAGATTTGGTCCACCAAAACTCGCTAAATCGAGAGGAATTGAAGAAATCCCACCAAGAACACCTCTAACCCTAGAGCCAAGAAAACCCCAAAATCGAGCCCCTTTGCTCTTGGATTTGGGAGGGGAATAAAAGGGAAAAGAACCACGAAGGGTTCAAGCATACATCCCCCACCAAATCGCAAAGAAAAAGGCCTCGAAATCACCACAAGAAAATTCGCCAAGAAAGGGCTCCGAAAATCACCAAAAAGGAGAAACGGGAAAGACACATCCAAGCCTTGAGGAACCACACCGAATCATCTATACATACCAAAGAGGTTGATACAAGGTCGAGCTTGCCGCCCGATCATCCTTCCCTCTCACAAGATCTCACCATGAAGCTCTCAAGCTAGTCCTAGAAATTCCAAAGGAAAAAGGAAGAGGAAAATAGCAAAACAAAATGAGCTAGGGTTCCAAGAGATGGCTGCCATCCTCTCACCACTTGGGTTATATGGAGGCAAGCTGAAAGACTAAAATACCCCTAAGGCCTAATACTAGGATACACACCCCCGAGGGGCACTTTGGGAATCTTTGTCATCGCACCATCAGACGGATGCCCGGCGACCGCAAACTTGCTTAGCCACGACACAAGCATTGCGATCCCGACGCGTGGTTTTCTGGTGAACCACCGGAAACCCTGCGAACTCGGTGTAGCCTCCGCCAATCGCCACTCATGACTCAGCTCACACGTAGTCCCGGCTCGACCTTGGTTTTGAGGCTCAACCAAGAAACCGTCCATGACTTCATCTTGTCGTTCTTGCCACCATGCGGCCCGCACTTGACCCTGCTGGCCACCGGGTCCCTCGAACCAAGCCTACTTGTCTTCTCCACACTTGGAGGCCTCACCAGCAACGACCTTTCGCGCTTGTTCTTCACCTGCACCAACACCAATCAAGCCGCAACCTACACCTGCAATACTTTGCTAAGAATCAGTCCACACCACATTGTCAATCACTCATCACACCAGGAAGCGCCCTACCACCGGTCCTCGAACCACACAGGCTCTCAGAAGTATGGGAAAGTGGTCACCAACGTGGGAAGGTCCGTATCGCATCAGCCAATGCATGCCAGGCAATACATATATCTTGAAAACTTTGGAAGGAGAGAAGTTTGCTAGAGCACTGAACAAAAAATATTTGAAGAAGTATTACCCAAGCATATGGGTAGACGCCTAGCTGATCATCATGTCGAGCCTAACAGCCAATTAAGATTTCGAGCTATAGCCGATTCTAGAGGGAATCGCCTTCAGTACAAAAAATAACCAATGGCTGATTTGATACGTTCACTACAAGAAAATCGTTGACTAGTGACGCAACCACATTTTAGCGTCATTGATTTATGACGTTCCTGGCTGATCTCGTCATAATATTTCACTTCCGAGCAAATTTAGTGACAAAAAAAATTTTGTCATAACGGTTGCTACTGTAGCCGAGCGTTCACTGTTCTATGCTTGTTTTGTGAAGCCATAAGCTCCGCAATAGCGTCATAAACCAACTTTGGTCTCACATGTAAGCATTATTTTAAAAATATAGCGTTCCAAGTCATCATAAAATTTAGTTGGGTCCCACATTTAAGCATTTTTTCGAAAGTAGAGTGTTCCAAGTCGTCATAAAATTTTCCAGGGTCCCACATGTAATCATTTTCGCCATGTCAGCGGCGTCATAAACCAACTTTAGTCCCACAATTAAGCATTTTTTCAAAAATAGAGTGTTCCAAGTCGTCATAAATTGTTCCAGGGTCCCACTCGAAGGGAAATTGTTTACATTGACCAGGTCCCACCTGTAAATTTTATGTGAGTCTTTAATATAAATCGGTAATTTGAAGGCGAAACGCTTCACTGCATTCGCAGACTCTCGACTTTTGCTACGCAGATCAGCAATTCCAAGGTGAGACTTTTGGCAGGAATGGTGGATCCTAGCGGCGATGGGAAGATGGTTGCGCCGCCATATCCAAGCAACGAGAGGATGAAACAGCACGACGACGTCAGTCCTCTCCTCTGGTTTGAGCCGCTATATGTTCTCCTATATTTCTAGGTTTGGGGATATCGAGATTTAGGGATTTGGAGGATTGATGATCATATATGTTAGATTCAGATTTCATCGCACTCTTGAATTTGCACTTCGATTGGTGTTAGAAGTTGATAGGCTATAGACAATTCATAGGTGTTAGATTTAGTTAGTTTTCAATTTACATCATCTTACGATGGGTTCTTGTATTTTAGTAGCTTCCGTGTGTTCTTCATGCCACTCATTTTATAGATTTTTCTAAAGGTGCACAATTGATAGGATTGATAGATCCTTATATTTTCAATTTGCATCGTTTTATGGATTGATAGATTGAAGAAACTATCTCTGAGCTACAGACTGTGAAGGGGCATCTGGATTCTGTCATGATTCTTATCCTTTTCACAACTCATAGGTGTTAGATTCAGTTAGTTTCCAATTTGCATCGTTTGATGGATTTCTAGGTTCTTGTATTCTACTAGCTTCTGCAGGAGCTTCAAGCCACTGTCGCTGAGCTCCAGAAAGTGAAGAGAGACCTGCAAGACCAAGAGTAAGAGGCTGCACTATACAAGGACCTATATAAGCAATCATTACAGCAACTGGATGACTTGTCTCTGCTATTGTTACAGCGGCAGAACGTCGCGCTAAAAAAATTTAATGAGTTATAGAACGAACATACTGACGTGTTGAAAGTGGCTTGCAAATTGATGGAAGAGGCTAACCAAGAGACCCGGGAGAAGATATCCCAGTTGAAAAAATGTAACATGAAGTGTGAAGCTGCTAGTGTGAAGCTGCAGGAGGCCAGAAATGAGCTAGAGAAGTTCCAGCAATCTTAATAAACATGTTTCTACCTCATCATCTTATGATGTTTTCTACTTGGTGGTGTGAACTTTGTGGTGATGAGTGCTATGAGATTCCATCTTATTATGTTGATTTGGTTTAATCTGTTTCAAATTGAGTCGAGCATACTCACCATTCTGAATTAATTTTTCTGATGTTTTGCTGGTCCTTTCTGTTGATGTTTTGCTGGAAGGACCTTCCTGAGTAACGATAGCGAAACTTCTTGTTTCCTACTGTTGGTCACGAAATGTTGCAAAAACAATTTGCCATAGCAAGGGTTCGAACTAGAGACCTATAGGAACGAGACAGCACTATCTACCACTGCACCACCTCTTGGTTGTGTCAATTTAATGAGAAACACTTTCCACCCCAACCACAGCACGGAGCGGTTGTTCTGATAATTTTGCGGGAGAAAAGCCCGCGCTGTAGCAAAAAATAGTTTTCCCGCAGCCCGCTGCCCCGAAATGGGAAAATGAAGAACGGAGAGGCGAGTAGGCTACCAAAACGGATCATTCCGGCGGTGATTTGCGACTTCCAACGGCTGCTCACTCCTACGAGCGCAACCTGGGTGATACTTGCTGCAGCGGCGTGTCAATCTGGTAAGTAATTTTGTGTTCAATCCAAAAAATTTCATTACGTAGAATGTTCTCCTTTTCGATTCGTTCTGTGGTTAGTAATTTTGAGTTGGATTCGTAAAAAACTTTCCAGATGGATAGATGCTGGATAACCGGTTGTACTGGTTTTACCACCGATCATGAGAAAGGGGTCCATGATTTCTTGGCATTTCTTCGGACAAGATACGCTGAGGATGAAGAAATACTATGCCCGTGTCGTCGATGCCTTGATAACTCTACAGGGACTATAGAGCGAATTGGAGTTCACTTACTTGTGAGTGGGATGGCAACCAGTTACACTAGGTGGATCCATCATGGAGAAGCTTTGGAGGATATGGTTGACGATGATGCAAATGTATAGGATAACACAATTTTGCCAGATGCAGAGGGGGATGTGGATAATGCAGCTCCACAGGATGGTGGTGATCAGGAAACGGTCCAGGAAAACCAATACATATCGGGTATGGAGGAGGATGAAGGCCCTGGAGATGATGTGATGTCTGAATTGATTGCTGACTTGGGCAAGGGTCAGGTGCTCAGTGAGAAAATGTATGAATTTGTAAAGGAACATCTGAACCATAAGGTGTCACCGACATCTTCATATGCACAATTTACATTTGTTGTGAAGTTACTTCATATAAAGTCTTTCAGTCAGATGAGCAACGTCGCATTCAATGCAACGATGAATTTGTGACAAAAAGGATTCCCAGAAGCGTGTCTTCCAGACTCTTTCGAAGCGGCAATGAAGTACATACGTTCCATGGGACTCGGCTATGAAAAAATCCATGTTTGCAAAAATAATTATATATTGTTTCTCAAGGAGAAGTATGTCAAACTTGATGTGTGCCCAGTATGTTGTGAAGCAGATTCAAGATGGAAGGATGCAGACACCAACAAGCGCGTTCCTCAAAAGGTATTGAGGCATTTTCCGCAGATTTCCAGGCTGAAGAGGATGTTTCTTTCATCAAAAACAGCAAAGGATGCACGATGGCACAAGTCGAAGAGAAAACCAGTGAAGAATGAGCTTAGCCATCCAGCCGATGGTCAGGCATGGAAAGAATTCAATAAAAGTTGGAAAAAATTTGCAAAAGATGCTAGGAACCTTAGACTTGGTCTTGCAACCGATGGTTTCAATCCATTTGGCAACATGAACAACTCATATAGTATGTGGCCAGTATTTGTTGTGCCATATAACATGCCACCATGGGTATGCATGGAAGAATCAAACTTCACGATGGCCTTATTGATCCCTGCGCCGAGTTCTCCATCAAAGGATTTTGATATCTTCATGAAACCTCTCGTCGAAGAGCTGCAACAACTTTGGAAGGGTGTCTGGGCAATCGATGCTGTTGAGGGTAAAGGATTTAAACTGCGTGCTGCGGTTCTTTGGTGCATACATGATTATCTAGCATTGAGCACGTTGTCTGGGCGAGTCACGGAAGGCTATTTTGCCTATGTGCGTTGTGACAAGGATCCTTGCTCAAGGATATTGAAGAACAAGATATGTTACATTGCGCATCGTCGTTTCCTTCCAGTTGACCATCCATGGAGAAGAAAGAGAGCAGATTTTGATACTATTGTTGAAAACCGAGAAAACCCAGAGCAGTTTACCCATGAGGAGCTAAAGCAGCAACTGGAGAAGGTTAAAGACGTTAGACTAGGAAAGCATCCTCTACCTCAAGGAAAGAAAAGGAAGCGGGAATCTGGATAGTGCTGGAGTCGAAGGGTTTGTTTGTGGGACTTGTCGTACTAGTCATCTCTGAAGTTGGCACATAACCTTGATGTGATGCACATTGAGAAAAACATATGCGAAAACCTTATTGGAACGTTGCTTAAAATTGCTAGGAAGACAAAGGACACCATCAATGCTAGGGTTGATTTGGAAGAGATGGGCGTAAGATCAAATCTACACATGGTGGCAACTGAGAATGGTGAGTCATGCAAAATGCCAAAAGCTCCGTATGTACTTTCAAAAATGAAACAGAAGCTATTTTGTGATTTTATAAGTTCGGTGAAGTTCCCAGATGGATATGCTTCAAACTTAGCTAGGTGTATTACTGCAGATGGATGCAAACTACAAAGACTGAAAACTCATGATTGTCATATCCTACTCCAAAGGGTTTTGCCGTCTTGTCTTCGCGGTTTAGTGGACAAAGAGATATACATAGCTATTGCAGAATTAGGAAACTTCTTTCGGCAACTATGTTGCAAAACTCTAAAGTTGGATGTCTTGCAAAATCTGAAAACAGATATCCCAATAATTCTGTGCAAGCTTGAGAAAATTTTCCCTCCTGCCTTCTTTGATGTTATGGTCCACTTGGCTGTCCATTTGCCTGAGCAAGCAATCCTGAGAGGTCCAGTACAATATGGATGGATGTATCCCGTTGAAAGAAGGCTTTGCACATTGAAGCGTTCAGTGAGAAACCAAGCTAGGCCCAAAGGATCCATTGCAGAAGCATATGTTGCTAATGAGGCCTTGACATTTTGTTTTAGGTACTTCGCGGCTGATGATGTGGCCACACGATTCAATCAGGTTGGAAGGAACGGAGAGAATTCTGATTTGTCTGTAGATGGAAGATCATGTTTCGATCACAATGTTCAAGTACTTGGAGCAGGGACCACTTGTTGGCTTGGGTCGAAGTACGACAAGGTGGTTTGGTATGTGCTAAACAATTGCGAAGAGGTGAAGCCATATATCGAGTAAGTAAATCACCATTGCAATGATAGAACTACAATTATTTCGTTCTAACTTTGAGATGGTACTGCTCTACAGAGTGTTCAAGAATGAATTAAAAGCGAAAGGTGTGTCAGACGAGGATATTGATCGTCGAATTGCTACAGAATTTCGGCACTGGTTTAGATCGCATGTTAGTATTCATTTTTTTGTTTGGTAGCTAGCTTATATTACCTTGCTCCTGCTCCTGCTACCTCAGAAGGCTCTCCTGCTCTTGCTCCTGCTACCTCAGAAGGCTCTCCTGCTCCAGCTCCAGCTCCTGATGACCCTCTTCACAATCCTGTTACATCGGCTCCTTCGTACACCGACGAAAAAGAGATAGAATGTTAAACATTCCTTTTATTGTCATTGATTCTATTTGATTATTGTATTCGAGTTGAAAAATACATTTTTCTTCACGTGTGCGAACCAGCCATAAATAATCATTTTGCCTGGGCTTTGTGCTCAGGTCTTCACAATTGCTGACCAAGATGAAATTGTACCAGAGTCAGAAGACTCCCAATACTCTTGTACCGGGTTGCACAATGAGATACATGTACCAGCAATTCGTTTGTAGAATAGGACATCGTACTTGCGTCGTGATGTTGAAGACTGCGACTTCCATACGATTGAATCCTCCGATTGGATTAATGGCTTGGATCGATGCGGGATTCCTACAACCAAAACGGAGAGTACTACGGCCTCGACATCACACAAGGCATGAGTCGTGCTATGCATAAAACGAACCCAACACTCCATACGCATGCTTTTGTTTGTAATTTTCGATGTAATCCTTGAATCATGTCACAATACCGATGTTTGATGAGAGGAAGGGATGTGTTGATCTCCAATGTGGGCATGATCGAGGAGTATGCAACGTGAAGTGCACATAATCTTGTAGTACTAAGCAAATCGAATAGACGAAGGAAGGGATGTGTTGATCTCCAATGTGGTTATGATCGAGGAGTATGCAACGTGACGTGCTCATAATCTTGTGGTACTAAGAATTGAATCGACGAAGGAAGGGTTGTGTTGATCTCCAATGTGGGCATGATCGAGGAGTATGCAACGTGACGTGCTCATAATCTTGTAGTACTAAGAATTGAATCGACGAAGGAAGTGATGTGTTGATCTCCAATGTGGGCAAGATCGAGGAGTATGCAACGTGATGTACTCATAATCTTGTAGTACTAAGCCAATCGAATCGACGAAGGAAGGGTTGTGTTGATCTCCAATGTGGGCATGACCGAGGAGTATGCAACGTTACGTGCTCATAATCTTGTAGTACTAAGCCAATCGAATCGACGAAGGAAGGGATGTGTTCATCTCCAATGTGGGCATGATCGAGGAATATGCAACGTGACGTGCTCATGATCATGTAGTACTAAGCGAATCGAATCAACAAAGGAAGGGATGTGTTGATCTCCAATGTTGGCATGATCGAGGAGTATGCAACGTGACGTGCTCACACGTAGTACTAAGTGAATCGAATCAAAGAAGGAAGAGATGTGTTGATCTCCAATGTGGGCATGATCGAGGAGTATGCAACGTGACGTGCTCATGATCAAGTAGTACTAAGCAAAACGAATCAACGAAGGAAGGGATGTGTTGATCTCCAATGTGGGCATGATCGAGGAGTATGCAATGTGACGTGCTCATAATCTTGTAGTACTAAGAATTGAATCGATGATGGAAGGGTTGTGTTGATCTCCAATGTGGGCATGATCGAGGAGTATGCAACATGGCATGCTCATAATATTGTAGTACTAAGAATTGAATCGACAAAAGAAGGAATGTGTTGATCTCCAATGTGGGCATGACCGAGGAGTATGCAACGTGACGTACTCACATGTAGTACTAAGTGAATCGAATCAACGAAAGAAGAGATGTGTTGATCTCCAATGTGGGCATAATCGAGGAGTATGCAACGTGACGTGGTTATGATCATGTAGTACTAAGCGAAACGAATCGACGAAGGAAGGGTTGTGTTGATCTCCAATGTGGGCATGATCGAGGAGTATGCAACGTGACGTGCTCATAATCTTATAGTACTAAGAATTGAATCGACGAAGGAAGGGATGTGTTGAACTCCAATGTGGGCATGATCGAGGAGTATGCAATGTGACGTGCTCATAATCTTGTAGTACTAAGCGAATCGAATAGACGAAGGAAGGGATGTGTTGATCTCCAATGTGGTTATGATCGAGGAGTGTGCACCGTGACATGCTCATAACCTTGTGGTACTAAGAATTGAATCGACGAAGGAAGGGTTGTGTTGATCTCCAATGTGGGCATGATCGAGGAGTAACCAACGTGGCCTGCTCATAATCTTGTAGTACTAAGAATTGAATCGACGAAAGAAGGAATGTGTTGATCTCCAATGTGGGCATGATCGAGGAGTATGCAACGTGACATACTCATAATCTTGTAGTACTAAGCCAATCGAATCGACGAAGGAAGGGTTGTGTTGATCTCCAATGTGGGCATGATCGAGGAGTATGCAACGTTACGTGCTCATAATCTTGTAGTACTAAGCCAATCGAATCGACGAAGGAAGGGATGTGTTGATCTCCAACGTGGTCATGATCGAGGAATATGCAACGTGACGTGCTCATGATCATGTAGTACTAAGTGAATCGAATCTACGAAGGAAGGGATGTGTTGATCTCCAATGTGGGCACGATCGAGGAGTATGCTACGTGACGTGCTCACATGTAGTACTAAGTGAATCGAATCAACGAAGGAATAGATGTGTTGACCTCCAATGTGGGCATGATCGAGGAGTATGCAACATGACGTGCTCATGATCATGTAGTACTGAGCGAAACGAATCGACGAAGGAAGTGATGTGTTGATCTCCAATGTGGGCATGATCGAGGAGTATGCAACGTTACGTGCTCATAATCTTGTGGTACTAAGAATTAAATCGACGAAGGAAGGGTTGTGTTGATCTCTAATGTGGGCATGATCGAGGAGTGTGCAACGTGACGTGCTCATAATCTTGTAGTACTAAGAATTGAATCGACGAAGGAAGTGATGTGTTGATCTCCAATGTGGGCATGATCGAGGAGTATGCAACGTGACGTACTCATAATCTTGTAGTACTAAGCCAATCGAATCGACCAAGGAAGGGTTGTGTTGATCTCCAATGTGGGCATGACCGAGGAGTATGCAACGTTACGTGCTCATAATCTTGTAGTACTAAGCCAATTGAATCGACGAAGGAAGGGATGTGTTGATCTCCAATGTGGGCATGATCGAGGAATATGCAACGTGACGTGCTCACATGTAGTACTAAGTGAATCGAATCAAAGAAGGAAGAGATGTGTTGATCTCCAATGTGGGCATGATCGAGGAGTATGCAACGTGATGTGCTCATAATCTTGTGGTTCTAAGAATTGAATCGATGAAGGAAGGGTTGTGTTGATCTCCAATGTGGGCATGATCGAGGAGTAAGCAACGTGGCCTGCTCATAATCTTGTAGTACTAAGAATTGAATCGACGAAAGAAGGAATGTGTTGATCTCCAATGTGGGCATGATCGAGGAGTACGCAACGTGACGTACTCATAATCTTGTAGTACTAAGCCAATCGAATCGACGAAGGAAGGGTTGTGTTGATCTCCAATGTGGGCATGATCGAGGAGTATGCAACGTTACGTGCTCATAATCTTGTAGTACTAAGCCAATCGAATCGACGAATGAAGGGATGTGTTGATCTCCAACGTGGTCATGATCGAGGAATATGCAACGTGACGTGCTCATGATCATGTAGTACTAAGTGAATCGAATCTACGCAGGAAGGGATGTGTTGATCTCCAATGTGGGCACGATCGAGGAGTATGCTACGTGACGTGCTCACATGTAGTACTAAGTGAATCGAATCAACGAAGGAATAGATGTGTTGACCTCCAATGTGGGCATGACCGAGGAGTATGCAACGTGACGTGCTCATGATCATGTAGTACTAAGCGAAACGACTCGACGAAGGAAGTGATGTGTTGATCTCCAATGTTTGCCTGATCGAGGAGTATGCAACGTGATGTGGTCATAATCTTGTAGTACTAAGAATTGAATCGACGAAGGAAGGGTTGTGTTAATCTCCAATGTGGGCATGATCGAGGAGTATGTAACGTGACGTGCTCATAATCTTGTAGTACTAAGAATTGAATCGACGAAGGAAGAGATGTGTTGATCTACAATGTGGGCATGATCGAGGAGTATGCAACGTGACGTGCTCATAATCTTGTAGTACTAAGTGAATCGAATAGACGAAGGAAGGGATGTGTTGATCTCCAATGTGGTTATGATCGAGGAGTACGCAACGTGACGTACTCATAATCTTGTAGTACTAAGACAATCAAATCGACGAAGGAAGGGTTGTGTTGAGCTCCAATGTGGGCATGATCGAGGAGTATGCAACGTTACATGCTCATAATCTTGTAGTACTAAGCCAATTGAATCGACGAAGGAATGGATGTGTTGATCTCTAATGTGGGCATGATCGAGGAATAAGCAACATCATGTGTTCATGATCATGTAGTACTAAGCGAATCGAATCGACAAAGGAAGGGATGTGTTGATCTCCAATGTGGGCATGATCGAGGAGTATGGAATGTGTGTGCTCACATGTAGTAGTAAGTGAATCGAATCAACGAAGGAAGAGATGTGTTGATCTCTAATGTGGGCATGATCGAGGAGTACGCAACGTGACGTGCTCATGATCATGTAGTACTAAGCGAAACGAATCGACGAAGGAAGTGATGTGTTGATCTCCAATGTGGGCATGATCGAGGAGTATGCAACGTGACATGCTCATAATCTTGTAGTACTAAGAATTGAATCGACGAAGGAAGGGTTGTGTCGATCTCCAATGTGGGCATGATCGAGGAGTCTGCAACGTGACGTGCTCATAACCTTGTAGTACTAAGAATTGAATCGACGAAGGAAGGGATGTGTTGATCTCCAATGTGGCCATGATCGAGGAGTATGCAATGTGATGTGCTCATAATCTTGTAGTACTAAGTGAATCAAATAGACGAAGGAAGGGATGTGTTGATCTCCATTGTGGTTATGATCGAGGAGTATGCAACGTGACGTGCTCATAATCTTGTGGTACTAAGAATTGAATCGACGAAGGAAGGGTTGTGTTGATCTCTAATGTGGGCATGATCGAGGAGTATGCAACGTGACATCCTCATAATCTTGTAGTACTAAGAATTGAATCAACGAAGGAAGGGATGTGTTGATCTCCAATGTGGGCATGATCGAGGAGTATGCAACGTGATGTACTCATAATCTTGTAGTACTAAGCCAATCGAATCGACGAAGGGAGGGTTGTGTTGATCTCCAATGTGGGCATGATCGAGGAGTATGCAACGTTACGTGCTCATAATCTTATAGTACTAAGCCAATCGAATCGATGAAGGAAGGGATGTGTTGATCTCCAATGTGGGCATGATCGAGGAATATGCAACGTGACGTGCTCATGATCATGTAGTACTAAGCGAATCGAATTGACGAAGGAAGGGATGTGTTGATCTCCAATGTGGGCATGATCGAGGAGTATGCAACGTGACGTGCTCACATGTAGTACTAACTGAATCGAATCAACAAAGGAAGAGATGTGTTGATCTCCAATGTGGGTATGATCGAGGAGTATGCAACGTGATGTGCTCATGATCATGTAGTACTAAGCGAAATGAATCGACAAAGGAAGGGATGTGTTGATCTCCAATGTGGGCATGATCGAGGAGTATGCAACGTGACGTGCTCATAATCTAGTGGTACTAAGAATTGAATCGATGAAGGAAGGGTTGTGTTGATCTCCAATGTGGGCATGATCGAGGAGTAAGCAACGTGGCCTGCTCATAATCTTGTAGTACTAAGAATTGAATCGACAAAAGAAGGAATGTGTTGATCTCCAATGTGGGCATGATCGAGGAGTATACAACGTGACGTACTCATAATCTTGTAGTACTAAGCCAATCGAATCGACGAAGGAAGGGTTGTGTTGATCTCCAATGTGGGCATGATCGAGGGGTATGCAACGTTACGTGCTCATAATCTTGTAGTACTAAGCCAATCGAATCGACGAATGAAGGGATGTGTTGATCTCCAACGTGGTCATGATCGAGGAATATGCAACGTGACGTGCTCATGATCATGTAGTACTAAGTAAATCGAATCTACGAAGGAAGGGATGTGTTGATCTCCAATGTGGGCACGATCGAGGAGTATGCTACGTGACATGCTCACATGTAGTACTAAGTGAATCGAATCAACGAAGGAAGAGCTGTGTTGACCTCCAATGTGGGCATGATCGAGGAGTATGCAACGTGACGTGCTCATGATCATGTAGTACTAAGCGAAACGAATCAACGAAGGAAGTGATGTGTTGATCTCCAATGTGGGCATGATCGAGGAGTATGCAACGTGACGTGGTCATAATCTTGTAGTACTAAGAATTGAATCGATGAAGGAAGGGTTGTGTTAAACTCCAATGTGGGCATGATCGAGGAGTATGCAACGTGACGTGCTCATAATCTAGCAGTACTAAGAATTGAATCGACGAAGGAAGGGATGTGTTGATCTACAATGTGGGCATGATCGAGGAGTATGCAACGTGACGTGCTCATAATCTTGTAGTACTAAGTAAATCGAATAGACGAAGGAAGGGATGTGTTGATCTCCAATGTGGTTATGATCGAGGAGTATGCAACGTGACGTACTCATAATCTTGTAGTACTAAGACAATCGAATCGACGAAGGAAGGGTTGTGTTGATCTCCAATGTGGGCATGATCGAGGAGTATGCAATGTTACGTGCTCATAATCTTGTAGTACTAAGCCAATTGAATCGACGAAGGAAGGGATGTGTTGATCTCCAATGTGGGCATGATCGAGGAATATGCAACGTGACGTGTTCATGATCATGTAGTACTAAGCAAATCGAATCGACAAAGGAAGGGATGTGTTGATCTCCAATGTGGGCATGATCGAGGAGTATGCAATGTGCGTGCTCACATGTAGTACTAAGTGAATCGAATCAACGAAGGAAGAGATGTGTTGATCTCTAATGTGGGCATGATCGAGGAGTATGCAACGTGACGTGCTCATGATCATGTAGTACTAAGCGTAACGAATCGACGAAGGAAGTGACGTGTTGATCTCCAATGTGGGCATAATCGAGGAGTATGCAACGTGATATGGTCATAATCTTGTAGTACTAAGAATCGAATCGATGAAGGAAGGGTTGTATTAATCTCCAATGTGGGCATGATCGAGGAGTATGCAACGTGACGTGCTCATAATCTTGCAGTACTAAGAATTGAATCGACGAAGGAAGGGATGTGTTGATCTACAATGTTGGCATGATCGAGGAGTATGCAACGTGACGTGCTCATAATCTTGTAGTACTAAGTAAATCGAATAGACGAAGGAAGGGATGTGTTGATCTCCAATGTGATTATGATCGAGGAGTATGCAACGTGACGTACTCATAATCTTGTAGTACTAAGACAATCGAATCGACGAAGGAAGGGTTGTGTTGATCTCCAATGTGGGCATGATCGAGGAGTATGCAATGTTACGTGCTCATAATCTTGTAATACTAAGCCAATTGAATCGACGAAGGAAGGGATGTGTTGATCTCCAATGTGGGCATTATCGAGGAATATGCAACGTGACGTGTTCATGATCATGTAGTACTAAGCGAATCGAATCGACAAAGGAAGGATGTGTTGATCTCCAATGTGGGCATGATCGAGGAGTATGCAATGTGCGTGCTCACATGTAGTACTAAGTGAATCGAATCAACGAAGGAAGAGATGTGTTGATCTCTAATGTAGGCATGATCGAGGAGTATGCAACGTGACGTGCTCATGATCATGTAGTACTAAGCGAAACGAATCGACGAAGGAAGTGACGTGTTGATCTCCAATGTGGGTATGATCGAGGAGTATGCAACGTGACGTGCTCATAATATTGTAGTACTAAGAATTGAATCAACGAAGGAAGGGTTGTGTCGATCTCCAATGTGGGCATGATCAAGGAGTCTGCAACGTGACGTGCTCATAACCTTGTAGTACTAAGAATTGAATCGACGAAGAAAGGGATGTGTTGATCTCCAATGTGGCCATGATCGAGGAGTATGCAACGTGACGTGCTCATATTCTTGTAGTACTAAGTGAATCAAATAGACGAAGGAAGGGATGTGTTGATCTCCAATGTGGTTATGATCGAGGAGTATGCAACGTGACGTGCTCATAATCTTGTGGTACTAAGAATTGAATCGACGAAGGAAGGGTTGTGTTGATCTCCAATGTGGGCATGATCGATTAGTATGCAACGTGACGTGCTCATAATCTTGTAGTACTAAGAATTGAATCGACGAAGGAAGGGATGTGTTGATCTACAATGTGGGCATGATCGAGGAGTATGCAACCTGACGTGCTCATAATCTTGTAGTACTAAGTGAATCAAATAGACGAAGGAAGGGATGTGTTGATCTCCAATGTGGTTATGATCGAGGAGTATGCAACGTGACGTACTCATAATCTTGTAGTACTAAGACAATTGAATCGACGAAGGAAGGGTTGTGTTAATCTCCAATGTGGGCATGATCGAGGAGTATGCAACGTTACGTGCTGATAATCTTGTAGTACTAAGCCAATTGAATCGACGAAGGAAGGGATGTGTTGATCTCCAATGTGGGCATGATCGAGGAATATGCAACGTGACGTGTTCATGATCATGTAGTGCTAAGTGAATCGAATTGACAAAGGAAGGGATGTGTTGATCTCCAATGTGGGCATGATCGAGGAGTATGCAATGTGTGTGCTCACATGTAGTACTAAGTGAATCGAATCAACGAAGGAAGAGATGTGTTGATCTCTAATGTGGGCATGATCGAGGAGTATGCAACGTGGCGTGCTCATGATCATGTAGTACTAAGCGAAACGAATCGACAAAGGAAGTTATGTGTTGATCTCCAATGTGGGCATGATCGAGGAGTATGCAACGTGACATGCTCATAATCTTGTAGTACTAAGAATTGAATCGACGAAGGAAGGGTTGTGTCGATCTCCAATGTGGGCATGATCGAGGAGTCTGCAATGTGACGTGCTCATAACCTTGTAGTACTAAGAATTGAATTGACGAAGGAAGGGATGTGTTGATCTCCAATGTGGCCATGATCGAGGAGTATGCAACGTGACATGCTCATATTCTTGTAGTACTAAGTGAATCAAATAGACGAAGGAAGGGATGTGTTGATCTCCAATGTGGTTATGATCGAGGAGTATGCAACGTGACGTGCTCATAATCTTGTGGTACTACGAATTGAATCGACGAAGGAAGGGTTGTGTTGATCTCCAATGTGGGCATGATCGAGGAGTATGCAACGTTACGTGCTCATAATCTTGTAGTACTAAGCCAATTGAATCGACGAAGGAAGGGATGTGTTGATCTCCAATGTGGGCATGATCGAGGAATATGCAACGTGACGTGTTCATGATCATGTAGTACTAAGCAAATCGAATCGACAAAGGAAGGGATGTGTTGATCTCCAATGTGGGCATGATCGAGGAGTATGCAATGTGTGTGCTCACATGTAGTACTAAATGAATCGAATCAACGAAGGAAGAGATGTGTTGATCTCTAATGTGGGCATGATCGAGGAGTATGCAACGTGACGTGCTCATGATCATGTAGTACTAAGCGAAACGAATCAACGAAGGAAGTGATGTGTTGATCTCCAATGTGGGCATGATCGAGGAGTATGCAACGTGACGTGCTCATAATCTTGTAGTACTAAGAATTGAATCGACGAAGGAAGGGTTGTGTCGATCTCCAATGTGGGCATGATCGAGGAGTCTGCAACGTGACGTGCTCATAACGTTGTAGTACTAAGAATTGAATCGACGAAGGAAGGGATGAGTTGATCTCCAATGTGGCCATGATCGAGGAGTATGCAACGTGACATGCTCATATTCTTGTAGTACTAAGTGAATCAAATAGACGAAGGAAGGGATGTGTTGATCTCCAATGTGGTTATGATCGAGGAGTTTGCAACGTGACGTGCTAATAATCTTGTGGTACTACGAATTGAATCGACGAAGGAAGGGTTGTGTTGATCTCCAATGTGGGCATGATCGAGGAGTATGCAACGTTACGTGCTCATAATCTTGTAGTACTAAGCCAATTGAATCGACGAAGGAAGGGATGTGTTGATCTCCAATGTGGGCATGATCGAGGAATATGCAACGTGACGTGTTCATGATCATGTAGTACTAAGCGAATCGAATCGACAAAGGAAGGGATGTGTTGATCTCCAATGTGGGCATGATCGAGGAGTATGCAATGTGTGTGCTCACATGTAGTACTAAGTGAATCGAATCAACGAAGGAAGAGATGTGTTGATCTCTAATGTGGGCATGATCGAGGAGTATGCAACGTGACGTGCTCATGATCATGTAGTACTAAGCGAAACGAATCGACGAAGGAAGTGATGTGTTGATCTCCAATGTGGGCACGATCGAGGAGTATGCAACGTGACGTGCTCATAATCTTGTAGTACTAAGAATTGAATCGACGAAGGAAGGGTTGTGTCGATCTCCAATGTGGGCATGATCGAGGAGTCTGCAACGTGACGTGCTCATAACCTTGTAGTACTAAGAATTGAATCGACGAAGGAAGGGATGTGTTGATCTCCAATGTGGCCATGATCGAGGAGTATGCAACGTGACGTGCTCATATTCTTGTAGTACTAAGTGAATCAAATAGACGAAGGAAGGGATGTGTTGATCTCCAATGTGGTTATGATCGAGAAGTATGCAACGTGACGTGCTCATAATCTTGTGGTACTACGAATTGAATCGATGAAGGAAGGGTTGTGTTGATCTCCAATGTGGGCATGATCGAGGAGTATGCAACGTGATGTGCTCATAATCTTGTAGCACTAAGAATTGAATCGACGAAGGAAGGGATGTGTTGATCTCTAATGTGGTTATGATCGAGGAGTATGCAACGTGACGTACTCATAATCTTGTAGTACTAAGACAATCGAATCGACGAAGGAAGGGTTGTGTTGATCTCCAATGTGGGCATGATCGAGGAGTATGCAACGTTACGTGCTCATAATCTTGTAGTACTAAGCCAATTGAATCGACGAAGGAAGGGATGTGTTGATCTCCAATGTGGGCATGATCGAGGAATATGCAACGTGACGTGTTCATGATCATGTAGTACTAAGCGAATCGAATCGACAAAGGAAGGATGTGTTGATCTCCAATGTGGGCATGATCGAGGAGTATGCAATGTGCGTGCTCACATGTAGTACTAAGTGAATCGAATCAACGAAGGAAGAGATGTGTTGATCTCTAATGTGGGCATGATTGAGGAGTATGCAACGTGACGTGCTCATGATCATGTAGTACTAAGCGAAACGAATCGACGAAGGAAGTGATGTGTTGATCTCCAATGTGGGCATGATCGAGGAGTATGCAACGTGACGTGCTCATAATCGTGTAGTACTAAGAATTGAATCGACGAAGGAAGGGTTGTGTCGATCTGCAATGTGGGCATGATCGAGGAGTCTGAAACGTGACGTGCTCTTAACCTTGTAGTACTAAGAATTGAATCGACGAAGGAAGGGATGTGTTGATCTCCAATGTGGCCATGATCGAGGAGTATGCAACGTGACGTGCTCATATTCTTGTAGTACTAAGTGAATCAAATAGACGAAGGAAGGGATGTGTTGATCTCCAATGTGGTTATGATCGAGGAGTATGCAACGTGACGTGCTCATAATCTTGTGGTACTAAGAATTGAATCGACGAAGGAAGGGTTGTGTTGATCTCCAATGTGGGCATGATCGAGGAGTATGCAACGTGACGTGCTCATAATCTTGTAGTACTAAGAATTGAATCGACGAAGGAAGGGATGTGTTGATCTCCAATGTGGGCAAGATCGAGGAGTATGCAACGTGACGTACTCATAATCTTGTAGTACTAAGCCAATCGAATCGACGAAGGGAGGGTTGTGTTGATCTCCAATGTGGGCATGATCGAGTAGGATGCAACGTTACGTGCTCATAATCTTGTAGTACTAAGCCAATCGAATCGATGAAGGAAGGGATGTGTTGATCTCCAATGTGGGCATGATCGAGGAATATGCAACGTGACGTGCTCATGATCATGTAGTACTAAGCGAATCGAATCGACGAAGGAAGGGATGTGTTGATCTCCAATGTGGGCATGATCGAGGAGTATGCAACGTGACGTGCTCACATGTAGTACTAACTGAATCGAATCAACAAAGGAAGAGATGTGTTGATCTCCAATGTGGGTATGATCGAGGAGTATGCAACGTGATGTGCTCATGATCATGTAGTACTAAGCGAAATGAATCGACGAACGAAGGGATGTGTTGATCTCCAATGTGCGCATGATCGAGGAGTATGCAACGTGACCTGCTCATAATCTTGTAGTAATAAGAATTGAATCGACGAAGGAAGGGTTGTGTTGTTCTCCAATGTGGCCATGATCGAGGAGTATGCAACGTGACGTGCTCATAATCTTGTAGTACTAAGAATTGAATTGACGAAGGAAGGGATGTGTTGATCTCCAATGTGGGCATGGTCGAGGAGTATGCAACGTGACGTACTCATAATCTTGTAGTACTAAGGCAATCGAATCGACGAACGAAGGGTTGTGTTGATCTCGAATGTGGGCATGATCGAGGATTATGCAACGTTACGTGCTCATAATCTTGTAGTACTAAGCCAATCGAATTGTCGAAGGAAGGGATGTGTTGATCTCCAATGTGGTCATGATCGAGGAGTATGCAACGTGACGTGCTCATAATCTTGTAGTGCTAAGAATCGAATCGATGAAGGAAGGGATGTCTTGATCTCCAATGTGGGCATGATCGAGGAGTATGCAATGTGACGTGCTCATGATCATGTAGTACTAGGCGAATCGAATCGACGAAGGAAGGGATGTGTTGATCAATATAAGAGGAGCAATACATAAACGAAATGAGTAGTTCCTATTCAAGGAATATCCTATGTAGTAGTATCTTGACTAGAGGAACATCCTTTGCCGCCAGTTTATAGCGCTGACCAGCCCTCAGAACAAACCGGCGCGCAATTCAAATATTCGGAATTTCGGATGCCCGGGCAAAGCAGATGTTAAATGTCCTTTTTGCTTCCCCCTTCCTAATGCACCCCGTTTCAGTCACCACCATAATGAAAGGGTATATTGGTAATCTAACAAGGTCCTCCACCGAAATGGATAAATTACCCCCACCCCCGTCCTTTCCCTCCCTTCTACTCCTCTCCTCGCCATCTCAAATCTTTCCGCCCCAATTTCACCTTCCCTCCTCACCGGCAGCCCAAATCTTCACCTCCTCTCCTCCATCGTCACAAATCTACCGCTCATACCTTCAGCCCTTTTCCCATCTGCCTCTATAGTAGGAGCGGCGACGACACAATGGCACTAGGAGGGAAGGTCGTACGAAGGAAATATCCAGAACAAGGTACAATGTTTTCCTCCTCGGTTCAGCTTCCCCGGTGGATTCGTACTTGCGTGTTTTCCCATATTGCAGATCCCATGTGTGCACTAGTTTTTTTTATCAGGTTCGGCTAGGAACATCCTACTGGTTCTTATAGAAGTGTTTAGATCTAGTTTTATTTACAGTGGTAGGCCAACCTTACAGAAGTTTCTCTACTTTCCTAACAGAAGTAGACGAGCGCGGTGATTACGAGCGGCAGAGGGACATGAATGTTTTGAAGAATCACA
Organism: Cenchrus fungigraminus; assembly: GCA_036936925.1. Taxonomy (NCBI): domain Eukaryota; kingdom Viridiplantae; phylum Streptophyta; class Magnoliopsida; order Poales; family Poaceae; genus Cenchrus; species Cenchrus fungigraminus. The sequence continues at coordinate 94,398,864 of CM072774.1, read as the reverse complement.
ATTTCTTCTCTAGTCTTGGCATCGAGAAAATGAAAGCACTTTTTAGCAGCTGACTGACCAAGCAGAAAGGGTACCAACAATACAAGATTCGGATCCGGAGTACAACCCTTCTGATGAACATGAATCTGACCCAGAGACATGTCAACAAGAGGTAGTCTTATCATGAACTCATTATGCAAGATTACTTCTGATCTTCTCTTTCTTTGTTGAATTTTGTGTAATCAGGTCACTCATAGCATACCTGTCAGTGGAGGAAGAGGGACCAAGAGAATTCGGGCACCGGATGACCCTACCAGAATGCCTCCTATACTGACTAGGACCAAGGCAAGGGAATTGGCTTTAGCTGATTGGAGTGGGACAACTCTTGATACACAAGAATTGCCCACTGAAGGCGAAGCAACAGCAATCCATGATGAGAACATCATCGACATGACGACTGCAGAAGGCAAGTCATTTGATCTCATATTCGAATGTCCTAATTACCAACCGAATAATTATTAACTTGTATGGCTGTAACAATCTTGTTAGGTGATTCACGCCCTTCTAGAGCACAACGGGGGCCGCGGGATTCAAGAAGATTGGGCAGAGATCTAGACCGAATTAGCCGAGGCTTGAATGGCAAGATCCCTATACACATTCAAGAAGGGCTCAAATGCCTAGAGGCACCAATCCAAGCTGCAAAGTTTGCATCAGAAGGTGGGATCATAGTGCGTGGGCACATACCGATCCTTCCTAGCTGGAAGGACTACAAGCCAAATAAGAACCAGCAAGATGGTGAAAATACTGAAGACCATCTCAAGAACTACATGGGCAAACTAGCGGTGTGCATATGTCCACTCATCTACTACCATACTTCTTTGCATCCATTCTTGTCATCCATTTTTCTGATAATTGTCTTGTGCTAGGGGCAATTCGACATTGACACCACCAGTGAGCCTGTAAGGGTGGCATGCACTGACATGCTGAAGTCGATACAGAGACAGGTGAGGTATCACCTGAAGCAAAAGTACTTCAATGATGTTCCAGCAAATGCAGTCCCAACTAAATCTCCTGTGCCCAATCTGACCAACACCCAATGGAAGGCACTGGTTAACATGTGGTCTTCCCCTGAGCACAGGGTATGATAGAACTTCAACTTGCCACTACCACATTTTCATGTACTTATATATTGTTCTTAATCTTATTTCTTACACGAGTTCTTATTATTGTAAAGGCGAGGTGTAGTACAAACACCAGTAATCGAGGAAAGGTCAAGTACCATTAGCGCACGGGATCTCGAAGCTACATTGCACAAGCTAATATCGTGGTAAGCAGATGAACAAGTCATGTTTTTGCTCTGTAGTTCATTTCATGAACCATTTTACAATGGTAACACTTTGATAATTATGCCTGTTTTTGAAACATATTTAGAGGCAGAAGTATACTGCTGAAGGAGAAGGGCTAAGTCCACTTGATTATTTCAAGTCCTTCCACTACAACAAGAATGGCTTCACCGCTCTATTACAAGCAGTCATTGTAAGTACTTGTCTGCTTTTGCATTTTTCTTTGCAACAATACTAGAAACATGTGTGACTATTTTATTTTAAACCTTTCATTTTATTTCCTTTTTTAGGCTCGCATGGAGCAAATTGTCGCTGAACCTCAAGGCGACCAACCAAGAAAGACTGCTGCTGAAGCAGTGGCGGAAGTTGTCCAATCTAGGACTTTTCGGGAGGTTGCTGGCATTCTCCCGCCCTCCATGAAAAAGACAAGGGTTACTACGGCACTTCAGGTTCAGGAAATACGAGCTGGACTTAACAATGAGAAGCAAGGGGGGCACAACTGCGGCAGAAGATTGTTGAACAGGAGGCCGAGATGAGCGAACTGAGATTGAAGGCTCAAGAACAGGAGACAACATTGAAGTCTCAAATAGAAGCGCTTGAAGCTTTGAAGAAGAGCACAACTGACATGCATAATCTGATCCAAGGCTTGATAAATTTCAGCTAGGTTTATCCTCCTCTCAACTGAAGTGTGGTCCTGGTGAACTTGTGTTGCTGATGACTTGTTGTATGTTGATTCGATTCGATGCTAACTTGATGTATATTGCACAATTGTACTGGTTGAACTATTCCCTGAATGTGGTGTGAATTATATGGAAGGTGGAAATGTTTTGTTTTGTTGTCTGATTATGTGCTGGCGATCAGCAGCAGCCAGAATAGTATACAGAGTGCCCTGCGAAATGCAATATGGGCTGATCTAAAAAAAAGCAATATGGGCCGAGGCCCAGGAAAGGCCCTGTGGATAATTGCCCAAAATCAAATGTCTAAACATAATGCAATATGGGCCAAGCTCGTTAGATTGCTAGGGCCCAAAATAAAATAGCCCAATATACTGTGCAACAAACATTTCGGGAATGACCAAAAAAAATAACACGAAAACCTGAAACGGGCTAAAATTGGCTCAACAATATTAGGCGCACAAAGGCTCTTACATGGACCGGGCCTCAATTTGTGACGAACCGAAATCGTCATAACCCCCTCCCACGTCGGAGCCACGATGGATCTCGGTCCGACGTGGCAGGTAGCTTATGACGCCTTAGTGTTACGAATTTATACACGTCATTAAACTCATGACGCCGCGAAATAAGGTCTCGTCATTAATCGCGGTTTGTGACGCTCGATTAATGACGGAGCGTTTTCGAAACAACCGGCGTCATTAATCGCGGTTTATGACAAGAAACGACCTTTTTTTGCGTCACTAGTCGGCATTTTTCTTCTAGTGGTTCGGTTTCAGAACATCAGCCGATGAACAAATCGCCCTTACAACAATATATATATATACTCCCTCTGGTTCCATATTAGAAGTCGTTTAGGACAGCGACACGGTCACCAAAGCACAACTTTGACTTCTCTTTTCTATAAAAATATTTATTGGAAAGTTATATATGTATATTCTTATGAAAGTAATTTTCAAGACAAATCTATTTATATGATTTTCACATTTTCAAACTCAATGACTTAAAAGTTATTCACGATTTATATTCCCAATGTTTGACTCAAACCTTGTCCAAAACGACTTCTAATAGGGAACCGGAGGGAGTATACTGTATGTATATAATACACCTGGGTGCATTTTCTATACAGAATGCACCCAGGCCAACCTGCACGCCTGGTCGCACTAACAGACCGAACCAACCCCACCCAGGCACGCTAACCGCACCCGTGGTGAACCGCCCCCGCACCTAGTGACCCGAAGCATCTCTATCTTTTTTTTCTTCCATCTCCGTTAGTCTCTCACGACATTTCTCCCTCTCTTCTATTTATCTAGCGCGCCGCGAGATCCACGCCCAAGCGGCGGCTTGCGGGCCGGCGAGCTCCAGCGCCGGTAGCGATGGCGTGTGGGACCTAGGGCGAGCTTCCCACGGGGAGCAGCAGTGCCATGTCGAAGCGAAGCCCCTCGCCAAGAGCCAAGGCACTCATGCTCGCAGGATCCATGGGGCGACCTCCGCTACGGAGAGCGCCGATGCGTGGACCGTACCCCTGAGGAGACCTCCCAGCGCCCAACGGAGAACGGCAATGCCAGGCCATCCTTGGGACCAGCGGCGTGGGAGGGGGGGTTGGTGCCCGATTGTGGGTCTAGCAGGGCAGCGACGCCAGGCAGATGCGAAGGTTCTGCGAGCTTCTCGCGCCTACAGGTGGTGGAGCCTTGGCGGCGGCGTTGCCTGTGTGCGTGCGATTCGGTCCAGGAGCAGCTCACGCCTCCACTGATGAGGAGAGTTCAGGTCAGCTATCTTCATCTCCTTTCCTCCCGTCGAACCCTTCCAAATCTCACCCGTGGTGGATGAATAGGGTTCAAAATTTCAGTTACAGAACTCAGCTACGCTAAAATCCAGTGTTATTACAATAACCTTTGATTTGTTCAATTTGCGATTTTAGGAATAGGATACCCGTATCCTTGCTAGAAGAGCTTGATCAATGCACATGAGTACAGTAGTTAGAATTAAAAACTGATTGGATGTAGCAGGACCTGCCAAATTCGGAGACTACTTAATGGAGGAGATCAATTTTATGCAAGTGAAATGGTCATATTAGGCAATCACAAATAGGTTGGGAGTGTCGATAAGCAGCATGTGATGGCCGATGAACTGATTGCAGATGTGCAGGAGCTCTCACAATATGTTTGAACCTGTGCACCTCTCTGGGTATGGAGCCATGGAGGAGAGCGAGGTGATGATATGTCCCAGACTCCCAGCAGACAAGGCTGTGGTACTGCCACACTGTACGAGGCTGACGCTCGCCCAGATGCAGGGACGTCGACACCAACATATCCTCTGTGCAGGCACCTGTTATTATTGTTTTTCTTTATGTTAAAATTGTGATACTGTAGGACTTGCAATTGTTTGCACCCCATGGTTGCAACTTGCTCACGTTGGTTAGGGGTATTTTTTTGCAATTCAGTGATCACATGGTTTGCAATTGGCCTTACGTTCAGTACCAATCAAACATTTGATGTTAGAAATTGGCTGACCACCAGACTAGCAATTGCAATGCAGACATGTGAGCCATGGGAGCCAGGTCCGGATCGGCCCATTCCCATCTGTATTACTAATGGTTAGTCCCTCATCCCATTACCAGTGCTAATTTTATTCAGACACCTTTTTACATCGTTGTAATTGGTTTAATTTTTTGTTACAACTGACACATGGCACCAGTGGCAATTTGGTTTAATTTCATTTTTTTAATCAGAGCTCAACTCACACATTCATGTGTTGCAACCACGCCTATATACATATAAGCAATTGTTTAAGTAGTTCTGTTGCAACTGCCCATGGCATTAGCAGCAATTTGGTTCACTTTAACTTATTTTTCTATCGGAGCTCAACCTAGACATTCCTGTCTGTTGGAACTGTGCCCATATGCCCAAAAATAATTGGTTCAGACATATTTTTTGCCATTAACCCATTGCATAAGTGAGAATTCATTTCACTTTGATTTATCAAAAACACACACCCCTTCTCCTGTTGTAACTTATCCACCCCATTATTAGTAGTAACTTGTGAAAGGTTGTGTTGTGATATGCTCACTGCAACATGTTGCAATTGGTTCTAGTTATCTACCTCATTTTTCTTTTTTCTATGAGCAACTCTAAAAGTTCTAAACATTGCCCCAAAACCTTATTTAGCGGAAAAATAAATAAAGCTGGTCTCTACAGCTAGCCTCCGCCCCCCCCCCTCCCCTGATCTTGCTGCAAAAATTTACTGCCTGGTATCTGTCATCTTTGTGCACACCTCCGCTTCCTGTTCTGAAACCCTGCTACATCAGAGTAGCTATGTTTTCAGTTCTAGGTAGAGACTTTATAAAGCAGAGCACAAAATTAATCATTGATCATTGTAGAATCAGAAATTTAACTGTAGCCTTAGCAGAAAAGTGAATTGCTTCAGATTTTGTGAATCTTTCACTACATGGTTTGGTAGCAGACTGAACTATCTTATGTAGAATTTACAGCATTTTTTTTGAACCGTAAAAACTGTGGGGGAGTTCCCCACAAAAAATTTCATTAAATAAAAAAGGGGATATTTACAAGCAGTAACTGGGGGAGGAGGAGAGGCCTAACTTAAGTTACTGTCTCTAATAAGGTAATAAAAGAAGCTTGTTTATCCTCCTTCACTCTCACGAGGTGGAGGTAGCCCTGAGCTTTAAACTTCCTAGTCCACAAGATCACTGTAGCAGTACCATTGTCGAAGATGACCGAGTTTCGGAGGTTCCAAATTTCCCAAGCCGCCAAGACAAAAAAGTCCATAAAAAATTCAGAGACAGAGTTGTTTGAGGCCTCGATGATTCTGTCGCAAACAGATAAGTTCATATCCCAAATGAAACCAAGCTTTGTCCAGCAGGTTGAAGCAAAAGGGCAACAGAAAAAAAGGTGGTCAATATCTTCCTCAACCTGCGCAGAGCAAAGGACACACCAGGAATTGGGTTGCACATTATAGTTTCTTCTTAATAACATGCTCCTCGTGTTCAGCCTGTCAATTAAAACCAACCACATGAAGAATTTGATTCTATTTGTGCATATAGTTTTCCAGAGTGCTTTGAAGACTGGTGAGCAGGGTAGATTGGCAAACACCATTTGGTAGTAACGCCTGGAAGAGTAAGACTGGTTACCCCAAATAAATGACCAAGAATCAAGCTCAGATGGATCAAACTGCACCATTTGTAACATGTCCTGCAGCTGCATCATTTCATCAAAGGCTTCAGGTGTGAGAGGCAGTTCAAACAGTGTGTCTAGATCTTCTGCCTGCATGAGCTGTTGGACAGAGATTGCATCATCTCGGGCAAATGAGTATAGTCTTGGGAATTTTTGAGCCATAACCTCACCACACCAGAGATCCTCCCAAAAGGTAACTGTGGAGCCACTCCCTACGGTACACTTAGCAATCCCTTTGTATAAGACATGTAGTCGAAGGACATCTTTCCACCAGAAGGATCCAACTTCAGAGGTGGCATGTGGGACCTTTACCTGATAATATCTTGTCCAGATCAGGTTAACCCATGGTACATCTACCTGATTGTAAAATTTGTTGAGTTGCTTGAGAAGTAGAGCCTCATTTTGCAATCTTAGATTTATTACACCCAAACCCCCTTTGTGTTTTGGCCGCTGAACCATGTGCCAAGCAGCAAGGTTACCACCTTTCTTTTCTGGATTATTCCCCCTCCAAAGGCATTGTTTCCTCACTCTGTCGATGTTCTCAATAACCCCCACAGGCAACTTGATAGAGCACATAGTGTAGGTGACTATAGAAGTAAGGACTGTGTTTAGCATTTCTAGCCGGCCACTGTAGGAAAGGAAGACAGAGCAAGCATTTAGCCTCCTTTCGACTCTGTCCATCAAAGGGGTAAGATCATCCATGCGTGGCTTTGTTGTTCCCATTGGAATTCCCAAGTAAGTGAAAGGCATAGAGGCTATTTGACAATCAAAGGCTGAGGTGAGATCTTGCATTTTGTCTTCTGGAACATTCAGTGGAATCATGAAGGATTTTTGAAAATTTACTCTTAAACCAGTGGAGTCCCCAAATGTCTGCAACAGACCCTTGAGATGAAGAACTTGTGCTCTGTCAGCTGGCAATAACAGGATGGTATCATCTGCATACTGAACTATTGGAAAATCATTGGAGGCATGAGGAATTGGCATGGACAGGAGGTTGCTATTGAGAGCATCATTAACCACATACTGCAGTAGCTCAGCAGCTAGGACAAAAAGGAGAGGAGATAAAGGGTCTCCTTGCCTTACTCCTCATTTACATTTAAATCTCCTTCAAGGTACACCATTTAACAGAATTGAGGAAATACCAGACGAGAGAATGGACCTCATCCAAGCCATCCATTTCTCTGGAAAACCCAATGCTTCCATCATCCCCAGAATTGCACTGTGCTCTACAGTGTCAAAAGCTTTTGCAAAATCTAATTTTAGAATCAGAATCTCCCTTTTGCTCTGTTGGCATTGATGAATGTACTCAAAACACCAAGCAATGCAGTCTTGGATGGATCTGGACTTGATAAATCCGTATTGGTTAGCATGCAGTAACTGAAGAATTACAGCCTGAAGCCTTCAGCTAGGATTTTGGTGATCAATTTGATGGTACTATTTAGTAGAGAAATTGGCCTGAAATCACTTACAGTTTCTGGATTGTTCACCTTTGGTACAAGTGTAATGAAGGACTCATTGAGGCATTCCAGACCAATGGTGCCATCAAAGAAGTCTTGACAAATTTTATAGAAGTCCCTTTTAATAATATCCCAACACTTCTTCATGAACATGCCATTGAAACCATCAGGGCCAGGTGCTTTGTCTGTTGGTATTAGCTTAACTATATCATCAATTTCCTGCTGCAATATGGGAGCCACTAGACCATCAAGATCAACTCTTAAGGAAATGAGATTAGCTAGGTCAAACAACATAGCCGGCTGCAATGAAATCCCCATTCTGTTTTTATACTCTTGTAGAAGAAGGGCTGCTTTTCCTTCATGATCATAGATCAAATTATCATTGGCATCTCTGAGACAGGTAATTGTATTTTTTCTATGGGATATTGTTGCCATGGCATGGAAAAACTTAGTGCATTCATCCCCCAATTTAATCCTATTTACAGTGAATCTTTTCCTCCAATAGATGTTTTTGTACTTCAGGAACATTTGCAACTGAATTTTGACTATTGCTCTCAGGTTCCATTCTGTCAAGAACAACTGCCTACATTCCTCAAGAGAGTCAATGTAGAAGATTACTTTATTACAAGTTTTAATTAGGGATGACAGCTGAGAAAGGCTTTTACTCCAAAGCTTAAGCTTGTATCTGGTATTCTTCAGTTTTCCCACCAGAGTGTTGGCTGAGGTAGTATTGTTTCTAACAGGTTGCTCCCATCCTGCTAACACAACCTCTGCAAAGCCAGGATGTTGAGGCCAAAAGTTCTCAAATCTGAAGATGGAGGCTTTAGGTATATCTGTACCAATGGTGATTTTACAAGGGATGTGGTCTGATGTTATCTTAGCCAGTGGAAGAACCAAGGTATTTGGATAGGTGATAGTCCAATTTACTGAAGTAAAGAACCAGTCGAGCTGTTCAAGGAGTGGATCCTGTTGCATATTTGACCAGGTGAAAGCTCTTCCTTTTAGTGGCGATTCCACTAAGCTTAAGTGCCCCAAGAGATCATTGAAGATCAGAGTGTCATTGAGGTTTCCTCCAGGTTTGTTTCTATCCTCTAAGGATCTATAAAAGTTGAAATCACCTAAGAAAATCCAATTTTCATCATCTGCAATAACATGTGATCGTAGCCAGAACACAAACTCAGCCCTTTCGGGATTGTGACAGGGACCATAGACTGTTGTTAACTTCCATGTGGCTGAGTTAAGGATAGAGGTGAAAGAAACGGTGAGACCAAAGCTCTGTTTGTCTATTGTTGCACCATGGAAGTGAGCACTATTCCAAATTACTAGTATACCACCCGAAGCCCCATTCGAGGCAATGAAATCAAATTTGTCAAAACGTCGTGGGGCAAATTTCTTGACTAGTTGCATATCCACCGACTGAAATTTTGTTTCTTGTAGACAAATGACCGAGCACCCACTTTCCTCTATCTTATTTCTGACTGCATCTTGCTTTTCTACAGCATTTAGACCCCTAATATTCCAGCACAATATATTCCAATTTCGTGTATTCATGGGGACATGGTAGAGGAATACAGTAAAGGATAGCAACCAGTACAATCCCAGAAAAAAGCCATGAGACGGCACCTGGATAGGACCAAGTGCTCTTCCACAAGAAGACTAGAGAAACCAAATGATAAATCAACCACCAGCACCAAGGAGTGTTTACAGAAGGAACACAGAAGCAAATAAAGCAGTTGTCCATCCAAAAATACCACAAAGTTTTAACAGAACAGCAGTAAATAAAGATAGTTTGGATAACATTGAAAGGCCACTGATGGGCAACAGAGCACAAAGAGATCCTGATAGGCTTAAGCAGCAGCATTGTCATCATCAGACTTTCTTGACATCAGAGCTTCAAATGTGACCTCACTAGGAGACACATTGCATTGCAGACCCCAGTCTTGAAGAGTCTCTAGAGGCACCGGAGCTGGGATGACATCAGATGGCTGAGGTGGGTTATCCAGTGAGAGCACAGAAGCAGGAAGTAGGACTCTCTTTTTCTTCCTGGGGGTCTTATCGAGCTGCACGTGCTTGAAGCCCTCTGGGGTGTGCAGCCTGGAGCTCCTTCTTGTTGCAGTAGTGACCAATGGTTTCCTACTTGTCTTCTTGGACACCAGGGTAGGTAAACTCATGTTCTGTCGGCTCACATAAGAAGATGAGGCACCATCCATGGAGACTTCATCTAACAGTGGCTCAAGGCAGTGTTTGGCAGGCACTGAGTCTTCAGATTGACTAGCCAAAGATAGCTGAGGCTCTTCTTCATTTAGGTGTGCCCAGATATTCAACAAGACTGCATGAAAACTGGGAGGCTGTGCTGGCACAATGGCAAGACTGTTGTCCACTGCACTCTGAACTTGTGCTGTCTCTGTGACCACTGGACTTGGATCAGGTAGGAGAGCTCTGCCAATCCTTAAGGGAAGGTGAAGAACTGGAGGGACCACAACATGCCCCAGCTGCTGGAAAGCTCGCAATTCCATCTCCTGAAAAGAGGGGCTCTGGACTTCAGGTTCTAGCTGGGAGGACACTTCCGAGGAGGAGGAGGATGATGAGCCAGTTCTGTATTTTCCAGCCAAGACATCTTCAACATTCATAACAATATCAGGGCCGTTTGCTCTAAGATACTCAGCTGAAGATCCTGATTGATCAAAGGAGATGGACTCCTGCTGCTGGATGTCATCGATTTGATCCTGCATAGGTTCCATAACAACCTCCTGATGATCTTGAATGGGCCAGGCATCCCAACCAGGTAGATCATCAGCAACATGAGGCAGGGGCTGCAGTTCCTGATGCACATCAGCCATTTGCTGATCATTGAGACCAAAATCAACATGAACATGGTGACCAGCCCCGTTCAACTCTTGATGCCAGCCATGACCTGCATCCTCATTGCCATGCTGGACTGGGCCATGCATTGGGTGAGGGACCCCGTCCGCAGGCACTGGATCCTCGTCCTGAGGAAAACCATCTGGGAAGTTGCCATTCAAAATGAACACAGGAACAGACCAAGATCGTCCAACACCCCAAGCAAAGTTCCCTGAGATACCACAATGCTGCGGGGAACACGATCAGGGGACAGCAGTAAGCAGCGAACAAGCACTCTTGATTTATTGGGGCCCTCATACCAACGAATCAATCTGCCGAAGGGAGCAACCGCCGCCTGAATATAATCTTGCATCTGATAATCTAACGGAAAAGCCAGAAACATAAGCCATGCTTCCCTAATGTAGTTACAAGTTCTGAAATTTCGTGGAGCCTCATCATGCTTGTGAACCGTTAACACCCACTGACCAAAGTTTAGGGGGGAAGCATCTAATAGTTCTTCACGTTGAATGGGGTTTTCAAATTGAAAAAGCCCCAATCCCAGAGCTGACGGGAACGATGAAACCACATGCACATGAAAGTTTTGCTCAAGAAACTCACTGACTTGCTGGAGTAGACCATGAACTTGATCCTGCTCTGGCTCGGGCTCCAAGGTGACGATGGCAAACTGTTCATGGCGGTGCAGAGGTTCGCCACCGAGAGCGACACGAGCACGAGCCGGGCGATTCCAACCATGCTGCACATGCAGGCCAGCCGGGGTGAACAACATCGGGTTGGAGGGGAAGTTCGCCATGGCCGTAGGCGAAGGTGGAGGTGAGTTGGGCGGCGATGTCTGAGGCGGAGGCGGCGGAGCACAATCGCTACTGTAGATTGGGGAAGGTGAGGAATAACCGGGATTGCTATTGCAAGTTTCTCGGGAATCGTGGCAATCAGAGGGAGGGTCATGGGAAGGTGACTCTTCAGTTTCCTCTGGGCTGGCAGTTTGCACCGGCTGAGACTTGGGGGCCCAAAAGAGCTGCAGTTTAGACCTTGTAAAACACCAGTGAGCCTTGTAACCATAATTGAAACAAGACCGACATCTCCATGGGCTACGACAGGAGGAGGCCCGGTGGCCCAAAGCAAGGCACTTTGCACAACTGAAATTGTCAGCCCGGTAAATTGAATTTTGAACCTCAGAACTAGCACCCAAAGAAGTAGGCTGTGAACCAGGATCTGATTGATTGAGATCTTTTGAAATTCTTCTGAAAACTCTAGAGATCTTGACCGAAGTGGGAACCTCAATTTTACCAACAATGAAAGAATTCACAGCAGCAGGCTGTTGTTTATTTGGGGCAGAGCCTTGAACCAAATTTGGTGCAAAGTGAACACGACGGCCAGAAGAACGAGAAGGAGCCTTTTTCTGCCTCTTAGAAAGCACATGATTCCATTCTTTCAACTGTTCTTGCTCCCAAAGAATTTTTTCTCGTTCCCAGTGGGGTGCCCCATTGCTCCAGAGAAAGAAATAGACATCAAAACAATCTCCAATGAACCTCTTAAGGTTGTAAATCATGAAACCCACCGATTTGCAAGAGACCAAGAAGCGAAAATGCCGATCACTTTGAAACTTAACATGAAAACCAGCAGCAGAACCACCAAGGCATGATTGCAACATCCATGCCACTGAATCTTCCGTCAGACGGACGGTGAAGCGACGAAAGACAGCCAAGAGAAAGAAAGATCCATCCGAGGAAGAGGAAGGGTGATGCACGGATTGACGATGACGTACCCGGACTTTTTCTTGGAAAACTTTCCCGGGGTTGAAATCCAGTTTCCCAATAAGATCCGATGGGAACTCCATGGTGGACGAGTCGAGGGATTAGAAGAGGAAAACATTGCCGGTCACCGGAGGGAAGACACCAGAGAGCACCACATCGGAGATCGCCCGAGGAGAGGCGGAGGAGGGAGTCGCCATGCAAGTCCCGGCAAGCTAGACCTTGTATGAACCTCTTTGGCATGTATAGATGCGTTGGAATTGGCACTCAGCACTTGATGGAGCTTCTGATTTTCAACTTTATCCTTCTTCTACATATCTGATCAGGTGCTCAAAACTGATGAAAACAGCGGCGTTGTCTCCGAGGTTCGGTGATGGTGATGCACGAGCTTGCAATTTAGAATTTACAGCATTGATGAGTTTTTTATTTCAAACAGTATTGTGTCAGTTATTGCTTGTTTCAATATGAGTTCCAAATTTGCATTTCCTATTGTACTTTTTGATGAATCAAAGTTAAATTCATCAATTATATAGCTTGTTAAATTCATCAGTTATGTACGGTTTAGGCGGGCGACGATGTGGTGCAGTTAAATTCATCAATTTTTTGGGTGTTTTTTCTGTTTGCACTACCCCTTGTCAAATTTGTCATCACACTTTTTTTTGAGTGGCCTCATGTAGGAATTGGGTTGCTGTAGAACTTGTAAATGTTGTGTCTCCATTGTTGCAATTGGTCTCATCTGGTGGTTACGCATATGGTTAGCAATTGCCTTATTAAATAGAGTAAGATTACGTAGCAGCAAGGTAGTAAAAAAACTGAATGAGATGATATTCATGTCAGAAACATCATGATATACATCCTAAATGTTGTTGTTTTTTACCGGTACCAATTTTTTAATCAGGCACCTTTTTCTAATTGCAACATTGCCCATACTACAGGTTTAGTTTTTTTTCTTGTAACTAGCCTATGGCACCAGTTGCAATTTGTTTTAACTGGCCAATACTCTTGTTGCAATCAATTAAGGGCCCTAGTTGCAACTGGTACTAATTGCAATCAGATAAGAGCCCTTGTTGCAATTATATTTAGTTGCAGTTGGTAAGTAAATGATCAATTAGCACTAATTACTTTGACTGTAAGCAGTAAATGATCCCAATTGCAATCAGCAAAGGGCAACGGTTGCAATTGGCACTAGTTGCAATCTATTAAGTGTCCCCGGTTGTAATTAGGTTAGTGTCCTAGTTGCAACTCACTGGTGAGCACCAAATCAATATCCATGCTCCCATCTTCAGAAATTTTGCTGATTTTGGGCCAGCCCGTGACCCCACATCTTGGCCTTGAAGCCATGGTGGACAGGTCCAAGGCCAGGTCTAGGCTGACCCATTTCCCATCTATTTTCCTAATGGTTAGTCCCACCCCTATTCTCGGTGCCAATTTTTATTCAGTCAACTTTAACTGAACATTTTTGCTGATCTGAATGGACTAAAAATGCACGTATATGTATTCTATAATCTTTAACATCCTGAAACCATGCTTTGGATATGGGTAATTCTGTATCAAATGCTTTACATTCCTGTTATTAAGGTATATCTGTTTGTGTATCCATTCATGTGTTGCAACTCTACCCATATATACAGTAGTAATTTTTTTAGTAGCTTTGTTGCAACTGGTCGATGGCACCTGTTGCAATTCCGTTCACTTTGACTTATTTTTTACGAAGCTCAACCAATACATTAATGTGTGTTGAACTATGTCCATATACACAGTAGTAATTGGTTTATATTTATCATTGCAATTGATCCATAACATCAGTGGCAACTTAGTTTTTCATTAGAGCTCAACCCACACATATATATGTGTTGCAATTGTGCTCATACACACAATAGTAATTGATTTAGATTTATGGTTGCAACTGAGTCATTGCATCAGTGGTAATTCATTTTATTTTTTATATATAATTTTAACAAAAACACACACCCTTTCTCTGTTGCAACTTATCCGCCCCATTAATAGTAATTTTGTAATAATTTAAAAAATGTAAATACAGATGTACCATTATGTAATTTTCAGCAATTAGACGGTAGTTTTGCTAAATTATGCAAATGCAAAATCACCAAACTAGATATGCAATGTTGGTGCTGTAGCAACAAAATAAATTAAGAGATGTAAAGGAGACAAGGAGATGTAACTTACAGCAGTAAAGATAATAAAAGAAAACCCTGGACACCAATCTTCCTTGCCTTCCACGTATCCTAGCAGATAGAGATCAGAAACTCAACCATGGTAGAAACTAGCCCAACCATGGTCAAGTACTGCAGTATATATATACAGCCCTGTCCTCTGCTCACAGACCGCACCAAAAGTTTCGAAGAACCATAGCACAGTAGGGTTGGGAGAGATCGAGGGAAATCCGAGGTTTGGAAGTAGTCCTGCTGCTAAGGTATGCACCTCTGACAGATTTACTTTCTTTCAGCTCTTTCAGCCCTGTTCCTGCTAGTTCTCTCAACTCTCGTACATGCCTAGTAGTGCTTGCACTAGTGTTTGTTTGTGTGTATCCTCTGCTTTTGCTTCCTTTAACGATGCTATGTCCTGAAACTGAATTGCATGCTTGTTTCTCTCAAGCTTATCCACTCTAATATGTCATGCAAAGATAGTAGTAATTGGTTTTGATCAATTGTTGCAACTAGACCATTGCATCAGTGGTAATTTGTTTCTTTTTTTCATCTAAAATGAGAGTCGAGACCACCTACCTTTTTGCCTCTAAAAAGCTAGCCAGTAGCATCTAATGCATATCTGGTATGATTTTGTACATATCAGTAGCAACGGTGGACTTGATATGATTTTCTTTGGGATAAGATTTTGTTTAATATATATGATATGGCATCAGCTATATGTTGATTTTTAATGCATACAAATGCTATATGCTGGAAATGGGCTCGAGCAAGGCAGATTTGTGTTTGGAAAAGTGATGTAGGTAGAAAAGAAAATTATATCCTGAGATAGACGATTTTGTATTGTGCATCTCTAACAATGAACCTTCACATGTTGATGATTCATTGCTTTTACATACTTTGTGTATGCTAATTTCCAAGTTCTTAACTGTGCCCATACAAGTCATAGCAATTGGTTTAGATTTTTGTTGCAACTGACCCATGGCATCAGTTGCAATTATTTTCAATTTGAATTTTTAATTGAAGCTCAACCCACACATTCACATGTGTTGCAACTACAGCCAAATACCTAGTAGTAATTGTGTTAGTAGTTTTGGTGCAACTAACCCATGGTACAAGTGGTAATTCGGTTCACTTTCACTTTCACTTTGGCATCAATTGCAATTAGAGTTAATTTGACTTGTTTTTTATCGGAGCTCAACTCAGACATTCATACATGTCGCAACTTTTTCTTTTACAACTTTTACTATTGGATTCCGTAATCTATTCTCCTGGTATATGTACTTATTAATTTGAGTGAATTTTTATGCATACAAATTCTAACATCATCTATGATCATGGCCTGATCTGCCAGGATGGGAATATGCAATTAGGAGGCGACTGGCATGCTTCAGATAGCATATCGAAGACCTGGTGAACTTGATGACTGATTTGGATGATGCTAGCTTCTAATGCTGACTCCCCTCTGTGACTTCCTTGTAGAATTGTTACCAGGCCTCCAAGGCTCCAAATGATGGATAACTGTGACTTGTGGTCGTGGTAGAATGTATTACATGCCTTTTCTGAAGATTATCTGCAGTGAAGCCAAGCCGACGAACATAAAACAAGTCCCAAAGTGCAAGTTGAAGAATTTAGCATATACATCTCCAAGCTGCAGTTTTTATCGCGTTTTTTTAGTCTTCAGTGAAGTCAAGCCGAAGGCCCTGATTTTGAGCAGAAAACAAGTCCTAGACTACAAGATAGAGGTCCATGCACCCGTTTTTTATCCTTTCTTTTTCTTTTGAGGCTTGAAATGTTTTGAATTCTTGTGTGCTTCAGCATTAGCGAGACACAGCTAGCACTTCCATTTAATAGCTCAACAGTCCAATATGCACCATTGTTGGCTTGTTGCTGGACAAGATGTTTTAAGCTACTAGTTGAAATGAACTGATTGTGCTGAACTCCACTCTATGTATGTATCTAATACTGAACGGTGCGCTGTGTGAAGGGCGATCCTGCAAGCCTTCAGATAGCCTAATCTTGTGCTGACATTTTATACAGAATTCAGAGTTACAACAGTGATGCTGCATCATGGTCCATAAATGAATTAATCTCGCGAAATCCGTCCTGAGAACTATTTGGTTGTAAAGACTAAAGACAACAAAGTCGTCCTGAAAGCGTCTGGACAAAAGTTCAATGCAAAATTGTGGCCGAAAATTTTGACTAGAACTAATAAATTCATCAAATGTGTATGCCTTCCTAGTGCAGTTGCAACTGAGTTATTGTTCTTGTTGCAGTTGGATAACCAGACATGTTGCAATTGCTTCCATTGCAACTAGATTAGCACCTCACTGACTGGGTTAAAAAAAACTGAAAGGCTGATTTGTTGATTTTGCTTTGCTGAGCGAAGCAACGCAAGACTAGCTGAGCTATATGAAGCTTCTCCGCTCTCTGTTTCCTTTTCATTCCCAACCTCTCCTCTGTTTCCTTTTTGTTCCCAACGAGGCCACGAAGAAGCTCCAGCAATGACATACACCACCGCCACGATTCCCTAGAAAGGACCGATGGGGAATCGATTTTCTAGGGATGGCGAGCGGACGGAGCTTCTGCCAATTGCTTGATCTGCTTCCTGCTCCTGCGACCCACGCCATACCCAGGTCGTGGCTGCCGCTCGCCACCTTGCCTCCGCCCGCTCTGCGCCTGTGCGCCCCTGCTCGCAGTGCGCCGCCGCAGCTCGCTATAGGTCGGCACAGGAGCCTGTGCGCCGCTGCTTCCTGGCTGGAGCTCAGCGTGGCCCAGTGCTTCCGCTGCGAGGGAGGCCTCCAGCTCACCACAGGAGCCCGCGTGCCACTAATCTCGGCAAGGAGGTCGTTGTGGCTCGGCGTCGCGGCTCCTGATGCTGCACTTCCCAGAGGGGAGGTTGCTGTTGGAGCCCGAGGAATGCCGCCCTTGGAGCCCGAGCACCTCCGCCCCTCCCCCGGCGGAGATGGTACAAAGGCCGTCGCGTAGGGGTACTGAGCGCAGGCTGTTCGGCACATGCTCCCGCGGTGCCGTTCGCTCCCATCGCCCAACGACTGTACCACCCGCCACTCGCCGTTGGGGCCGCCGCGCCCGCTCGCTCGCCCAGATCCTCCTCGCGCTCGTCGCTCGTGGCGCTCCGTGCGCTCGCGACTCACGCTCGCGGTAAGGAAATCAGGAAGCAAGGTGGAAAGGAATGGAGGTGGAAGGTGTGCGGTTCACACACGGGAGGTCCGTGGGCTGGACGCTAGTTTATGAAATAGGGTCTGTGCATTTGGTATAGCGAATGCACCTTGTTGCATTTTAGCATATATATATATATATATATTATTCTTTCATCACTGGTTACAGAGGACAATATTACAATTCAGATCTGAAGGTTATATTGAAGTGATAAATCGGAAAATTTATGATGAGTCGATTATGTTCATCATCACTGAGCGGACAACAATTCTGGATCATCGTCGTCAATGAAGGGATGAAGAAAGAGAAAAACAAAAAAGGAAGCGTAAATTTGATGAAGATGAATCGTCAGATTCTGCGACCTTCTCCATCAAATCCCGACGAAGAAGACATAGGGTTGTTCTTCTTCCTAAATGCCCAGGAACAACATCCACTCTCCCGCATCAGCTGATGCATCCAAGACGCGTCACAAGGGTTCTTCTAGCTGTTGGACCTCCTGACTTCACAAAAAGAGACTAGAGAGAGGAGCATATCCTAGACTATATCACAAGAATTCTTCTAGCCATCGAGAGGTGGGATAAGGGAAGAAGACCAAAAAGTAGCAGCCTAAAGCCTACTGAACCTATATTCTGAGCCATTGAGAAAGAAAAGATGTGTTCTCCATTAAAGATGAGGGTGATTATTTATAGCCAAGGCACCAGGAAGAGATAAGGATGGGGAAGTCAGAAAAGACAGAAACTGAAGATACTGGATCCGGTAAAAGAGGAAACAGATGACCCGTGAATGGTTCAGTTTCCAAAGGATGACCGATTCGGAGAAACATTTCCCAAAATAGGGATGGCATGCACATATGGCAAACGGTGGGGAAATTTCTCTAACACATCTACAAGCTACAGAGCATGGTTCACAGAAATCTTCTGCTCAGCGTCGCAGACAGAGTTGGCAAGCTCACTAACAGCATCCAGGAGAAATGCCATTTCAAGAAGAAGTTTGTCAACGACCAATGGCAATTGTTATCCCCTAAAGAATTTTCCAGAAAAGGATGCCTCTCATACCTAAAAAGCTAAGGGAGCCAATGTCTACATCAGGAAAAATCCAAAAACTGAAAGAGATCATGGAGAAACCCCTGAACAAAAAGGTGAGTCTTATAGGGAAGGAAAATGGAAGAGACAAAAGATGTCACATGGCAAACAGTCCTGGGGAAGTGTCAGATGATCTGTTGCATTGAAGGGATAGGACACTATCAATGGAAGCAATGGAGACTGATCGCATCGGCCATGTGGAGAGATTTGGCTATCTTTTAGATTAAGAAGGAAGATACCGGATTCAAGTAAATTTCGTAGCAAAAGATTATTTACTCCGAAACTGGGGGACATGTGTTGACACCGTGTTTTGGAAAGACAGGTCAAAAGAGATAAGAAGGAGCAGCCGATGAGAAAACAGTACAATCGGCCGATTAAAGAAAAAGAAGGGTGGTCAATAGAACTCACCGATGGTCAAAAGGGGTCTAACCATGTCTATCGATAGGCTGGCGGGTCAACCAATCGGCCGATGGTCAACCAGAGGATCGGCCGATGGGAAGAAAGAAAGCGGTAATCAAGAAGATATGCCAATGGCAAGGAACGGCGGAGGCGGGTCAATCTACGATTGGCGACGGGTCAGAGTCAGTTTTTAGGAGAATTTGACTCTTGCATGAGTCCTTTTTCTATTTTTAGTAGTATTTGTTTTCTTTAGATGCAAATAAACGGTGCCGTAATCGGCTAGGAGTCGAGTTGTCCTTAGGACATAAATAGCAGCCCTGCGTGGTCGGGAAATTTGTACACACCAATATCAAACAAACCGCCTCCGGGCAAACCTTTTACAATTTACAGCATCTACTTTACAGCATCTACTTTTCGGCGACTTCGCCATTGCGTTTTTCTTTTCTTCAACGTCGTCCTTCAAGTTCGTCGGGTTGCATCGATCGATCTCCGGCAAGCTTGTGAGTATCGTTTTACCGAATAATCCTAGGCTTTAACCTCCGGGCGCATCGCTGAGGTTTCGTCTAGTTCTTTATTCACCCCTTATCGATATTAGCTAGATCTATCGGTTCTCTAGCCGATCCTTAATATTTTTCCATTGTCACTCAATAGGTCAGATTGGCTGGCACGCCTCGCTACAGACCGGGGAGTCACGTGTGCTGCGCGCGGAGGTGACGTCCTATTTTCACGTCAACAGCTTCGAAGAAATTTTTATCGGTTCCCATTCACTACCCCCCTTTCTGGTCGCCTAATCCGGTCCTTCAATTGGTATCAGAGCTGGTTACAGATCTTCGTGATTCTAAACAGTCTAAGATCCAAAGATGGCGTACTAAGAACTGGGTTCGGGTCCTTCGCACTTTGATGGGAAGGATTACCAGATGTAGCAGAGACGTATGTCTGCTTTTCTTCGTGGCAAGGGTTAGATAATTTGGGTTGTGACGAAGAACACCTACTATGTCCACCCCATAAACTTCCTTGCCCCAGGCTCTAGAGATATCCATGACGCCAACAACAAGGCGGTCAATTACCTTTTTTGTGCGCTTTGCAAGCCTGAATTCGATCGAGTGTGTGCAGAGGATTTGGCTTGTAAGATTTGGGAGAAGCTCAAGGTAGCTCATGGTGGGAACATTCAGGTGAAGGCTAGCTTGTTCGCAACATACCGATGGTGTATGAGAATTTCACTTATCAACCCGGTGAGTCCATTGACTCCATGTTTCAGCACTTCATCGTGATTGTGAATAAGATGAGGGATAATGTGACCATGTTGCCATACGATGACCATGACATAGTCGTGAAGCTCTTGCATTCACTTGACCGTATTGTATGGGGTGCAAAGGTCGAAGCCATCCTTGAGTCCGGCAACTATGAGACGCTCACCATGGATGAGTTGTTCTCCAAGCTGAAGTCCACTGAGGTTGATCGTGGTGTGAGAGGCAAGATCGAGATCCTGAATGACCCTCATAGTCTGGCTCTCATTTCTGGACCGAGAACTAACGCTAACCTGTCTTCTAGGTAGTTCTTTTTGCCTGCTCTTGTTTCTTTGCCAGATGAGGAGTTTGATGTGCTGGGCGAGGGGATCTCGCGTTGTTGAGTAGGAGGTTCGAGCGCATGTACACGAACCGAAAGAATGCTCGGAGGAACTCGGGCATGTGCTACAGGAGCGGGAAGCACGTGCACTTCATCGCTGCGTTCCTGGAGGCCATGGAGACCAAGGTCGAGCACAAGCACCGTCTGAGGACCGAGCATAAGCACCGCTCAAGGAACGACTACAATGGCAAGAACAAGTCCGAACGGAGGACGAGAAAGAATGGCAGCCACAAGAAGAAGATAGAGCGTGCGATGGTCGCCAAAGCGAGCGACATCGACTTGAGTTCCTGCTACTCTTCATCAAGCTCAAGTGATGAAGAATAAGATTGTAACACCCTGAAATTTTCAAATTTCAGGATGTTAATAGGAAGAATAATTAAGCAACAATTTTCTCATAATTTAAAAATTTGTCCAACATTTATTTTCTTTACAAGAAATTTAGTATAAGAAAATCAATTGATTGTTTTTCTAAATTAAATATAATGAATATGTGTATGTTGCATTTATTTTCGTTTGCATGGTTTTTTTGTTGATGTTTGTAGTTTCCAAAATCATGAAAAGATCTAGTTCTTAAAACCACCTCAAACTTTCTCTCCCTCTCTATCTTTTTCTCTTTTCTACCCAACCAAGCCAGTCCTTTTCTCTTTCGGCCCGAGTCGCAGATCAGGCTGCCGGCCTTATATTCTCCCGCAGCCCAGCTTCCCGTGGCCCAGTCGGCCCACCGCCAGCCCAGCTGCCCTTCCCCTCTCTCTCCCACTGACAGCCCGGCCCCACTGTCAGCTCCTCCTTCTACCTCCAGCTGCCTGCCTTCCCCATGGCTGCACCGCAGTTCCTCCACCCGGCGCCGCTCGCCTCCTGCGCTGCCTCATCTCCCCTCCACCGAGCGCGGCCTTCAATGCTCAGTGGAGCACTCACGCCGCCGCCTTCTCTCCCACTTCAAACGGCCACCACCAAAGCTCCACCACCATTCATGGCCGCCGGCCACCGAGCTTCCCCCCACCGCCTCACCGCGCCCCCTCCCCTCCCCTTTCTACCCTATAAAAGGCGAGCTCGAGCCCCTGCCACCCCGCACCTCTCCTCCTCTCTTCTACCCTCGCCTCACGCCCTCTCCACGCGCAGCGCCGTCGCCGCTTGCAGGAAGCTCGGAGCGCTGCCATCCCTGATCTCCTTCCTCGCCGTCTCTCCACCGCTGGTGAGCACACATCCCCACTCCTCTCAATCTCTTCTTTCCATTTCGCCTCTTCCTGGACCCCTACGTCGCCGGACCGGCATCAATTTTGGCCAGCCATGGATTCTCTGTCCGCCGACCATGGCGTCCAGAAGAAAGTCATCGGCATCTATCTAAATAGATAATGCAGTTTTGCATTTAGGTCCTCAAGAAATCCTGAAACAAAAACTGAATAACTTGTCTCTTGCAACTTTTACCCATAACACCCTAGAAAGATCCCACCTTTCACACATAAACCCCACCATCACTCTTTTACCTGCTAGCCCCTATCCTTTAATCTTTTCGCGAGCACTGTTTTGTGTGCCTTGCAGATCTTCCAATCTAACCCTTATGGTCTATAGTTAATAGTGTTTAGGCCCTAGCAACCTTGTTTAACCCATAGATCTCACATTTTAACTCCGTTTAACCTCGTTCTTGTTGCGTAGTTTCATAACAACAAAAAGCACATGGTAATAGTGGTGTTTTCCATCAAGAAAGTTTTTGTAAATAAATTTAATATTAACTTGATTAATTCCTATTAAACTAGCTTTAATAAATAAAATCAAATTAGAAGTTCAACACGTGTTTTCATAAGAATATTAATTTAGTAAATACTTATTTAAATAATCTTTCTAATTAAAAGCTAATTAGAGTATATCTTGCTTTTCATAATCAAAATTAAATTAATTAATGTATATTCAATTTGTTTTCTAAATAAAAGCGACATAGGTTATATACCGAGTTTTCTAAATTAAATGTTAATTTGACTAAATCAAACATATATGTGTTCCTAATATAATTTGTTTAGTTCAACTCAAAATATAAACACATGCGTTTAGATGCTTCACATGTCTCTTTTCTAAACGTAAATGCTTAACTTGCATAAATCATACTTGAATATTTATCAATTTGACTAAGTTTACATCGTCTTTTTAAAATAAATATAACTTGCTTAATTCTAATTGGGTATTTCTCTGAAATAAACTATGCACATTACTTTAATCAATTAAAATATACCAAGCACATAACCTTGTATGATATAATCCAAATCTCTTGATAGCTTTGAGCGTTTCTTGCGTTTGCGTTCTTAGAACCGAGCCTTTCCCTTGTCTACTCTTTTAAGTCTTTCTTATTTGATGTATTGTTCTTAGTTGTTCTCGTTTGTTGCTTTGCATGTTTGTACTCGATGTTTGCTTCGGGTAGAAGTTTGAGCTGCTGATCGGAAGTCCGGAAGTTTCAAAAGAGCAAGAGCGGAAGAGCATAAGAGTAGCTTATCATTGGAGAAAGGTAAGTGACCCTAACCACCCTTCTACCTATGCTTTAATACAAGAATACTATAAATTAATCGGAACATGGAGAACCACCCAGGAAGACAGTGGAACCACAGTCCATATGGCTCTGGCTTAGCTAATTAATTAGGTGTGCGATTTGTACTGGTGACCTTATCTGAAAGGAACACAGGGGGCTCAGGGTTGCAGGGGTATAGCCCGGTCCTCTTGGGGTAGCAGCCTTTGCTAAGGTGCTGACCACTAGGGAGGGTTATGGTCCGCCCTGAGCTGTAACTGCCGTGGGTTGTTGGTGCTTTTGCATATCTTTGTAAAGGCTTCGTAGCGTCCCTATGCAATCACACCTCGGAAGTGTGGTTTGATGCTTGGCCAGCATCGCATGGTTGGGTTCAAAGTTCTTCGGAACTTTTACGCGAACTGTGGTGACAGTGTACAACCTCTGCAGAGTGTAAAATTGATCGATCAGCCGTGCTCACAGTCAAGAGCGGCTTGGACCCTCACATGACAATTGAACTTAAAGATGGACTTTAATTTGCTTTTTGGTTAACTTTTGAGGCCTTGCTGAGTACCAACCATAAGTGTACTCATCCTTGCTAAACCGCTGCTTAGAAAAAAGAAGAAGAAGAAGGTGTATGAAGTCTAGAAGATGGTGCTAGGCGTACGCGACCCCAGTCGATTGCCTGTGAAGTTCGGAGCCTTTGTTTCCCAAGATTCTGCTGTAAATCTTTGACAATCTCTCTTTCTTTACGTGATATTGTTTCTGTTATTCACTTATAATGTCACTATATGTCTGAAACTTGATCCTGGCATACATATAGTTAAGCACTTGGTTTTCATTGGAAAAACAGGTGTGACAAAGATGGTGACCAGCACAAGAGCAAGCGGTCAAGGAAGAACATCAAAGGCATGTGCTTCACCGCCCAAGGCTTTTGCGGCATGGCATACAACTCTGGAAGCAAGAAGAGCCAAAAGGATGACTCAGACTCCGACTCCGACTCTGAGGATGAGGTAAACGATGATCCTGCCTTCTTGATAGCAGGGAATGCTAGGTTGAATGTATTACTTGACAACCGTGATGATGTGCTTAGAAAGACCAACAAGGAGAAGAGGGAATATAGGTCTTTGCTAGGAGACGCTAAGGTGAAGGTGCTTGAGCTAGAATCTTTGCTTGTTGATGCTAGGGCTCAAGTTGAGTCTCTGAAGTCTGCTCCTATTGTGACCGATGAACCTGAATGTACTGAATGCTCTGTTATCCTTGGTGATCTTACTATGCTTAGGGAGAAGTATGCCTCCAAGTTTGAGGAACTAGATCTTGCTAGGGTTGAGCTTGACGAGTTGAGATCTAGACCAACTTTGCTAGGTGCTTGTACTTTATGCCCTGTTTTGCATGCTAAGTTAGATGAATCTAGTGCTCGCATTAAATCCCTTGAGGCGTGAGTTTCCTACACGGGGTGTGCCTCCTCAGATAGATAGTGGTAGGCGTATTGGGTTTGGGCGTGGTGAGTTTGCTGGACATTCCTTCACTCGTGGACAATACAAGTATGGGGGGAACGATCGCAACTTTAGGTCTCAGAGGAGCTACGGACCACGGTCTCCACCTCGTGGTACTCGTAGTCCTCCAAGGAGACGTGAGGGTGTTCCACCTAGGAGTGATAGGATGGATTTTGCTAACCCCACTTTCGAGCAAATGGCACGACACTGGTTTGATTCATTTTACACTAACCCCAATGCTGAGCTGTTTTCTCACTATCACTCTCATTTTTTATTTTGCAGGTGGGAGGCCTGGAGAGCTTTTGGCTGATCGACTCTGGTTGCTCTCGACATATGACCGGAGATAGAAGGTGGTTCTCCAGCCTCACCCTGGTGGTGTCCAAGGAGTACATCACTTTTGGGGACAATGGACGAGGTTAGGTGCTTTCAGTGGGCACGATGAAGGTAAGTGAGAATGTGACTCTTAGACGTGTTGCTCTTGTCAAGTCTCTCGGGTTCAATCTTCTTTTGGTTTCCAAGCTTCTTGATGAGGGTTTTGAGGTCCGTTTCAAGATGGGCGCTTCTCATGTGTTGGATTCTCGAGGTGATCTTGTGTGCACGATCATCCCTGAGGGTCAGATTTTTAGAGCCATTTTTTCTCTGTGTGTTGGCTCTTCTCGTTGTTTGGTTGCTGGTGTTTCGGCAGAGCTTTGGAAATGGTATAGGAGGCTAGGTCACGTGAGTTTTGACTTATTGTCATGCTTGAGTGGGCTTGGTTTGGTCCGAGGATTGCCTAGGTTGAAATTCGAAAAGGATTTTCTTTGCGCTCCATGTAGGCATGGCAAGATGGTAGCTGCCTCCCATCCGCCCTTGACCGTTGTCATGACAGAGCATCCATGCGAGCTATTCCATATGGACTTGGTTGGTCCAGCTCGTGTGTGCTCGGTGGGTGGGAAATGGTATGTCCTAGTGATATTGGACGACTATTCTCTTTATGCTTGGGTCTTCTTTTGGCTGACAAGGGGGTGACGTTTAGTTTTGTCCAGGATCTGATCTTGAGGTTGAAAAATGAGAGGCATGGAGATGTTGTTCGAGCTATTCGTAGTGACAATGACACATAGTTTAAAAACTCTTGATTTTAAACCTGTCCCTATGTTGCTTGTCAGAATGGTATAGTTGAGATGAAAAACCATTGCCTTTGTGAGATGGCTCAGACGATGCTCGGTGAGCATAGGAATCCGAGGAGATATTGGGCTGAGGCGGTGAATACCGCGTGCCATGTTGGCAACTATTGACGGCTGTTAAATACCATTTTTACACCATCAACTCCTGCATAATATAAATGAAAAGTGATCATCAACACTAGAATAGGGGTTTATACTGACAATTTCCACAAGTGTTGGTGTTTCTATCATTTGTTGCAGGACACATCGAAATGCACATGGAATGATACAATTGAGAGCAAGTAAACCAATGGCATAGATATGACATCATCATAAACAACCTCAAATGCCAAATTGGTCTGCACCATTGCAACTGGCTCGTCGAGACGATCGAAATGGATATATCATTTGCCTACTTTGGAGTTCGGATGAAAGAGATATGCACAAGATATCATGTGGGCCCGGTGGGACCCACACCAGGCCACGTGGCGACGTGCTGCCACACAGGCACCCACGTGGCCATGACACCTCATCGATCCAAAGAAGCACACTCTCGACCAATCAGGAGCAAGCACGCGGATCCAAGGGCCCACAACCACGAGATAACTAGCTAGAAACACCGTGAACACCCCTATAACCACCTTCGGACCCACCTGGCAGTCACCTGGACGAAAACCGGCGCGATCGGGGCCACCCCGGGATCAGCCGACACCCTAGGTCGGCCGACCCCACTCTGAGACCTCTCGTGCCGCCCTTCCACGTGTCAGCTTGTCGTGACGAACCAAAGGCGGTGCCAGGTGCCTACCTGAATATCCGTCCAAAATCCTGCTGCTCCTTCTCAAGGAAGATTCACCAACTTGGCCCCGACTCGTCTGCACCACGTGTCACCATATCATTGGTGCCTTGGTGCCAAAGGCAGCCTAAGGAAGCTGTCTTGGCACTATAAATAGAAGTGGAGAGGGCTAGAATAGAGACACATCACATTCCTCCTCCTTCTCTCCTCTCCATGTGTAGGTGTGAGTAGGTGCCAGGTCGAGGGTGATGAAGGTGAGGGGGTGACTTGGGGACATGCCATGGTATGTTGGCATCTTTCCCCAAGAATGAACCTCTATGGGTGCCTTTGTTCTTCATTTAGACTAAAGTGGGTATTTCGACATTTTCTATTTAGACTAAAGTGGCTTTCTACATTGTTGAATAGTTCTTGTGTTCTTCATCTGTTTATCATTTAGAGGGTTGTGTTCTTCATGAACTCAACCATTTGATCTTTCAGTGTAGTTCATAAGTTACTAATTCTATTTGTATGCCTGTTAGTCTAACTAGAATAAAGTGGGTATTCCGTATGCTCTAATTAGATCAAAGTCCTTCCGTGATCCCTTGCATGAGATAGCTAATACCTGAGTGAGTTCTAGTCTCTCCCTCGTGGGTTCGTCGCTTCATATTTATAGAGAGTGCTATAGTGTTGCTAGCGGGTGCGCAGACGTAGCCGTGCTATAGTAGTGATCGGTGGTGTAGACATGGTGTCTAGATTGCGGGTTATCCTTCGTTTGCCTCGTATCCCACGGTTAGTTAGGGGCCGCGGTAGTGAGAGCATGGACCCTTTGTACTCCCCCACGTTCGGATATGGCGTAGAGTTTTCGGCCAGAACCGACCTATCATATCTAGGAGGGAACTGGTGCCCGAAACGAGAGTTTCTAATTGAGAGATCGTTCTTAACTCTGTACGCTATCAGACGGATCCTTTCCATCTCCCATCTCATCCTATAGAGTGGTGTCCTTGGACCATAGCTAGGCTAGGAGGTAGCGCTCATCGTTCCTTAGATTCGATACCCTTTGGAATACTCCATAGGTGAAGTGCTACAGCGGTATATCCGTGCGCTTGCCGACTCGTTCGTACTCATAGGTGTACCCAGGTGGATCTTATGCTCATGCTAGCAAGGCGCCGTTAGCAGTGACTTAAGAAATACCAACAGCAACCGGATTTTTCTTCGTGTTTTTATGAAAAAGACGTGCTATGAGGTCATGCATGGGCAAGTGAAGGACCGATTAGGCGACCAGAAGGGGGGGAGTGAATGGGAGCCGATAAAAATTCTTCTCCGAAGAGTCGAACTCAGCTATGTCCCAAATTCACAACCAAGGATTCCCACACGAGCTTGCCAAGGTCGCGTAGTCACAACGGACCTACCAACCCTAGGAACAGGTCCAAACAAGTTGCAAAGCAGAAGCACAACTCAAGAAGCAAAGGGCTTAGCCAATCTGCGAGGCCCTGGGCGGACAGTCCAAGGTGACCGGGCGGACAGTCCACAAGGGCCGGGCGGACAGTCCGCAAGGGCCGGGCGGACGGTCCGCGAGCGGCGGACGGTCCGCGAGCAACCGGTCCGCGCGGACAGTCTGTGAGCAGCTGGCAGATGGTCCGCAAACTCCTCGCAACCAAACCCTTGGCTCTCCACGGATCGAAACGTCTCGTGCTCACAAACTGAAGAACACACGATGAACTCGAGTCCTCGCGGACGGTTCGCCGACCAGGCGCGGACAGAGCAGCTCGAGCTCGAGTTGTTCAAAGTCAACACCTCCTCCCCTTTGCCGATCTCCCGAATCAACTAAGGTATTGCTACCAAATCATAGGTGAAGATGAAGCGTCTCTAGGAGGTGCTATACCTACAAATTAATAGCCTCAAACCCACTGAAACGAGAGGAATCGAGATTCTACCGAGCTCACACAAAAAGCTCGGGCTCCAACCGAAATCCTCAAATCCAAGGCCAAATCCGGAGTTTGAGGGGTCAAGATCAAACTTAAAGATGCACAAGGCATCTATCCATGATCCGCACAAAGAAATCTGAACCCAAACACCTCAGAATCAGAGGCACAAGCCGCACACGAAAATCCAACAAAATAGCCTGAAAAAGACACGAAACTCACTCGAGCCACAAGAAGGAAATTGACGCAACCATGAAAGCTTCCATACACTCGGAGGTCAGATTCTTTACAAACTGGTGAAAAATCTAAGCCTAAAGAGCAGAGAAATGAGAAGTAGCCAGATGGATGGTTTGCCCTGAAACCCTAGAGCTATATATATGAGGTCCCTCTGGGTTGGGCAAATGACCAAGCTACCCCTAGAACTTAAAATGAGATACACACCCCTCAGGGGCAATATGGTCAAGTAGCAATCCTCTTCATCGGGCGGCCACGCCTTTGCCGCAGTCCGCGTCCTCCTGACGCAAGCCCTGCGATCCCGCCGCGTGTCCCCCTGACATTGATTTTGAGTCTCCAGTCTTGGTTTTGTGGCTCAACCAAGTAACCTGACGGTTTTGTGGTGAACCGCCGCAAACCCCACGTGCAGACTCCAGTCGTGAGCCGCTACCCTGCACCGGCTCTAGTCGAGGACTTCGTCTTGCTTTTCTTACCACCATGCGGCCCGCACTTGATCCCGTTCGGCCACCGGGTCCATCGAGCCAAGCCTACTTGTCTCTCCACTCCTCGGAGGCCGTGCAAGGCTAAGACCTTTCGTGCCCGATCTTCACCTGCACCAACGCAAATCAAGCCGCAACCTGCACCTGCAATACTCGGCCAAGTGTTAGTCCACACCACATTGTCAATCACTCATCACAGCAAGGAGCGACCATCCACCGGTCCTCGGACGCTTCGGTCCTCAATCGCCCCCTTGATGAGTGCATTGACAACACACATAGTAACCAATTCAGAGAAAAGAGAAAAAGAAAAGAAATGAACTAAAAAACTCAAACATGTGATCAAAAGCCCAACAAAAGCCAAAACAAGATCACTTGAGGGAGAAAAATCTCGGTCCCCTAAGGCAAGGGCAACGGCTCGACACAACCGAGATAAAATGCTCCAAAATTGCAGACTCCTCAAGGTGAGGCAAAAGGGCATGACACCATTGACAAAAGAGCACAACGAAAATCAGGCGACAAAGAGCTCCCAGAGCACATGAATGCAAGCTCCCCCTGAACAAATGCATTTCTCCCAATTTATCTCCCCCTTGATGCAAAACTCCCCCTGGATGCATGAATTGGGTACTTTCCTCCCCCTTGTTGGTAATGCATGAATCAAGTCTACAAATGCATGCATGTGCTTCTCAAATAGACAAAGAGCACTACAACATGCTAAAAATGAGACATAGACAAGCAAGATAGCTACAAATTAAGTACAAGCATCGCCAACAAGGTAGATAGGGGCATATAAGCATGTGACATAGCCATAAGCAAAATGAAGTATTGTTCAGAAAAATCCCCCCTCATGAGCATAGGACCTAAGCATGGACAAAAAGAGCACAAACAACATATAACTCACAAACTTCATGCAAGGTCACAAGTTCTCATCACAAGATCACCACAAACACCTACAAGCTATCTCATGTCATGTCAAAGGCACCGAGCCATGTGTCCACTTCTAAATATGAGACTTCTCAATGGTGAACATCATGCAACGGTTTAGCACCCAAGATAAGGAATTTGAAGAAAACTTGACATGGAAGCATATATTTCAAGCATAGACATTTCATATACCAATTTCATGATTTAAAATTAAGCATGGTACATGAAGTGCCTTTGCGGCAAAAAGAAGCTTAGGCTTCTCCACAAGGTAACATGTAGGCTAAACATTCATGATGACAAATGGGTCTTTGACCCCATATGAAAAGAGCATGATTCCCAAGCACAAGTTAAGCAAGATATAGCCATATGAGCACAATTTGAGCATGAAAGGCATTCAACTCACAAGAGAGGATCATATATAGCATTTTCACAAAAGTAAGCCATCCACATGCATGTACATCCCAAAGCTACCAAGAGCATAGCTATACATCACAAGAGCTTCAATAGCAAAGTCATAAGCAAATTGAAGCATTTTTCAACAAAAACTCCCTCTCATGAGCATAGGACCTCAACATGATCAAAATGAGCACAAACAACATATAACCCACAAACTTCATGCAAGGTCACAAGTTCTCATCACAAGATTATCATAAACACCTACAAGCTATCTCATGTCATGTCAAAACCACCGAGCCATGTGTCTACTTCTAAACATGAGACTTCTCAATGGTAGACATCATGCACCGGTTTAGCACCCAAGATAAGCAATTTAAAACACATATGACATGGAAGCACAATTTTTCAAGCATAGGCATTTCAAGATACCAATTTCAAGATTTGAAAATAAGCATGGTATATGAAGTGCCTTTGCGGCAAAAAGAAGCTTAGGCTCCTCCACAAGGTAACATGTAGGCTAAACATTCATGAAGACAAATGGGTCTTTGACCCCAAATGAAAAGAGCATGATTACAAGCACAAATTAAGCAAGATATAGCCATTTGAGCACAAAATAATCATGAAAGGTATTCAACTCACAAGAGAGGATCACATTTAGCATTTTCACAAAATAAGCCATTTCACATGCATATATCTCCAATGCTACCAAGAGCATAGCTATTCATCACAAGAACTCACAAGCATGATCATAAGCTCACATCCAACATATCACAGTTATCAATGTATATGAGAGAAGCACATCTCTAAAGCATATGATACAAATGCAGTCTATGATACAAAGATGCAAACATGATATGATACAAGAATGAAAATGCAACATGCGTATATACATCAGACCCCCAACCGAATCTCAAAAAGGAAAAACCACACCAAGCTCCCCTCGCAAACAACCAAATGTAGCTTGGTCCAAAGGCTTTGTCAGGATATCAGCGAGCTGTTTCTCGGTTGGCACATGGATTAAGTCTATTTTTCCCTTCTCCACATTGTCTCTCAAAAAGTGGCACCTCACTTCTATATGCTTGGTTCTAGAGTGTAGCACGGGATTTTTGGCAACACTAATGGCACTCGTGCTATCACACATGAGAGGAACATGGTACACTCCTCACCAAAGTCACTAAGCGTGTATGTGATCCAAAGCAGCTGGGAGCAACAACTAACGGTAGCTACATACTCGGCTTCTGTGGTAGACTGAGCTACACTTCACTGTTTGTGAGAAGACCAAGAAACAAGCGAGGAACCCAAATACTGACACGTCCCTGAAGTCGACTTCCAATCGACTCGACACCTCGCAAAATCGACATCCGAAAAACCAAGAAGCGAAAGGGAGGAGGACGGCGAATACTAAAGACCGAGCTCAGGAGTATATCGAAGATACCTGAAGATCCGCTTGACGGCCTACCGATGTGAAGTCCTCGGCGATGCCTGAAAACGAGCGCACAGACACATAGAAAACTGGATGTCCGGCCTCGTCGCCGTCAAGTACAAGAGGGAGCCGATCATGCTCCGGTACTCCATCTGGTCCACGGGCTCTCCGTCCTCAAACGCATCCAGCGCTGTAGTCGTACTCATCGGTGTCGATAGGGGCTTCAAGTCGTCCATCTTGAACTTCTTGAGGATGTCCTTCATGTACTTGGCTTGATGCACAAAGGTTCCCTCCTTCGCCTTCTTGATTAGAAGCCCGAGAAAGAACTGCATTTCTCCCATCATAGACATCTCGAATTCTTTGCTCATGTCCTATGCAAACCTTGCAACCAAAGAGTGAGACGAACCGCCAAAGACAATATCATCCACATACACCTAAACAATTAGGATATCATCACCCTGCCTGAGGAGAAAAAGAGTCTTATCTACTTTGCCCATCTCAAACCCTTTGCTGAACAACAACCCCCTCAAACGGCCATACCATGCCCAGGGAGCTTATTTCAGCCCATACAACACCTTCCTCAGCCTATACACTCGGTGGGGAAACTCAACACACTCAAAGCCCGGTGGTTGCTTCACATAAACCACTTCCTCCAAAAACCCATTCAAAAAGGCACTCTTCACATCCATTTGGTACAATTTGAACCCTTTAGCCACAGAAAAGGCTAGAAAGATCCTAATCGCCTCCAAATGGGCTACAGGAGCAAATGTCTCCTCATAGTCTACCCCCTCCTTCTGACTATAGCCCTGAGCAACCAACCTCGATTTGTTTCTCACCACCTCACCATTCTCACGCTCTTTGTTCTTCCACACCCATTTTGCCCCAATAGGTTTGCAATGTTGTTGACGCTCCTTAGCCTCACTATTAAGTATGCACACACGGTGACGGCGCCAGGAATGCTTGTTGGCACACGCAAGCGTCGCTACCGGGTTTATACCCCTAGTAATGGGGCTAGGGAACGTCTTTGGTAAAACACACGATCACAGAAAGGTCCGCAAGCGCACGGATTACCGTTGTAGCACTTCACCCGGTGGTATTCGAGTTATCGTATTTATATTTTCCCAAGGGAGGCACTACGGCAAAGATGATCGAATAAACGGTGGAGAAAGACAAGACTTAGTAAAGAGCTACAGCGGGGGTAATGAATAAAGATATTCGGGGATAACTTGACACACACAAGGAGATCTTGATAAAGGACTAGAAAGGGTCTAGCGAGCTGGGAGGACAATGAGACGAGAAAGGATCCTAACACAATCTATCTATTCTTGTCAACTCTAGGTGAAGAACTAAGGCAAAGGATAACCAAGGCAAGCTAAACTCGACAAGCTCTTCTAGTGCTGCAGGGGCATGCAAAGCCGCGCTCTCAGACTGGGATGAGAAGGGAGAACGACGATGCGCTGAATCCTACCGGCCCGAACAAACGTGGTGGACTACAAAGCCCGTCCGGAGCTGTCACCTCCTTAGGGTACCACAACTATTCCGTTGAACGGGACACCAATCTAAAACTAAGGTAAGCTCTGAGCACCGCGCTCACAACGAACCAAAGAACCTTTCCCCGGATATCATGAAGGAAGGTCTCTCTCTCCCGTGAAACACCGGAGATCAAGCGAAGAACGACCACAACACTAAAGGGTTCAAGAGAGCTATGCTAACCACGATTAAACTAACTTTAGTCTAAACCAAGAATAAAGCTTCTAGAGAAATGTAAAAGCTGAATGTAATTGACTCGAAAGGTAGGATAGAAAGATAATTTGAATTCTACTTGAGTCTAAACAAAGAAAGGATACAAGAGTAGTACCGGAACTCTGAAGAAGACTCCTCCGGAACCCCGAGACTAGCTCGACTCGACTCTAACTCCCAAGCTACACTAATCCTACTCTAAGTGAACAAAAGAGGGAAATGGAGATGCTCCTGCGTTGTGTATCTGATCCAGCGAGTGGGAGGTGGCTTTTATAGGCAAGGAAGGTCGGTGGAGCGCAGGGGGGCCACATGCTAGGTGCGGCCGGTTCACCAGGTGCGGCCGGCCCTGGGATGTGCTGCCTCTCGCCTTGGACGCCCCTGATCACTGCTCCTGAGGCAGTTGCAGGTCGGCTCCTTGGGTTAGTTTCGCCCGGCACGCGAGTTGATAGATGCGGCTGGCCCTCTAGGTGCGGCTGGCCCACCCCTGTGCTGTGTGATGCGCCGACTATGCTCAGGGACGCCTAGGATCGCCTCTGGATGATGGTTGCGGCGGTTGAGTGACCGGATAAGTGGACCCATTGATCCAAGTGATCCTAGCCTCCACCATTTGATCCAATCGACGTTTCCTTCGTGAATCTCATTCGTCCAAGTTGTGCTCGAGGGAGAGGCGTTGCTTAGGACCAGGAACACGCCACGGGGCAGGGCCGGCCGCACCAGGCAGGGCCGGCCGCACCTGCAGGGCCGGCCGCACCTGCCAGGCCGGCCGTGCCTGTTGGTTCGGCCGTGCCTAGCACGTGTGCTGTGTTGGTCCCAAATTCTCCCAAAATGTGTACCTGCCTATGAAAATCATGACACAACTCGTGGAACTTTATTAGTACTAAAAATGTGCATGAAACTTGCCATATACTCCTCTCGAACCCGAGGTTTTGACGGTCGAATTTTTGTTGTAAGGACCGTCAACAAACTCCCCCAAGCTAAACGTTTGCTCGTCCTCGAGCAAAGCCTAGACTTGGCCTCGGCGGATCCGGAGTTGCATGATGTTACCACTCGGCAAGTACCTATGCACAAACCCATGCTCTTCTTGCTATTTGAAAAAAATTGGTACGAGAGAAACTCAGCCTTATCTTACCTGTGGGGCTTGTAGCTTTCCACCTTGCCTTCGGAGGTTGAAGAGTAGAACGGTTTTTGACTTTGCATTACTCGCTCTTCTTCTTTTCTGGATCCTATCTCGGAGTTTTTGAAAATTTTACAAAGAAAGACAAGGTTCCTCAGATGGTTCCCTCGATCGCTCAAGTGGTATTTGTTTCCTCACCAAAGCCTTTTGAGCGAGCCTCAACTTCCTACTCTATGGCTTGTATGTGGAGCTTTGGGTAGGATAAGCATGAGACTCACTTGTGCCACATGATGTTATTGAGCCAAAGACCGGATCCAAGAAAAAACTAGTCATGCAACTTGATCGAGATGTGCAAGTGTGTGGAATAATTTTGTTTGTTTTTCTAAGTACTCCTTGCTTTGAGATTCTCCTCTTGCTTTTATTTTGGAGGGGGGTCATACTTCATCTTTTTTTTTCTATGCTCTTTGATTGGAGCACATTTTTTTTTCTATGCTTCTTGAGCATATACTTTTATTTTTTTTCAATGACCCCTCTCTCCTTTTGCAAGAATACAAGAAGAGAAATCTCTTTGGAACTTTGGAGTATTTATTTTTGGTGGGTGGATGGCATGTTTTGCGTAACTCCCGGTGTGGAAGTTAGCTTGTATATGTGGGTGTACGTGATCTCGATCATGGAAGCATGAAAAGATTCTACCAAGGGTCACAACAATTTGGCAAAACTCAAAGGGTCACAAGCAAGCATATGTAGAAGGTTTATACTTTGATATCGACATATGGCTTTGGTAGGTGATATGACCATTGAGGAACTTGTCTTGTTTTATTTTCAAAAGAAATCATCCGAGATTTTCACCATACTATGAGATAGAGCAAGATCAACATTGTCTCACCATATCATACTAGTCAACACCCTAGGTTTGGTCATAAGCATTTGCTTCCCACAAAGTTTTATTTCAGGCTCTCGTCTCGAAACATACCAACAAATTCAAATGCTCATAGAGCACAAGGTTGTACACTAGGTTCTTGCAAAGTTTTAACATAGCAACTATTCATCATTTCCAAAGTGAGGATATAGACAAGATTTCAAGCACATGGTTGAAGCAATTATTTTTTGTTGTTTTTCTTCTATTCAAATGTGATAAACAAGATGTTGAAAATTGGTTTGGATAGACATACCTTCCTTGATTGAAAATGGGGTCTCCCCCAAGCTAATTTTTGGCTACCTGGTTGGCGTGTCTTCATTTTGGTGATGAGTTGAGCACTTGGAAGCTTGTAGTGGTTGACTTGATGGATTTGTGGAAAATCATAGGTACGGCCGTACCACTTGGTTCGGCCAGCCCTACTATATTTTCTCCAAGCACTCGTGTCCCCTTCTGTAAACATCCTGCACAAAAATTTTGTCGAGGGGAGGTACGGCCGTACCTCTAGGTTCGGCCGTATCACCAAAAATCTCCAAAACTGCTTTTCTATGTCTTGTTTACTTATTAATGCAATGGTGAAAACAAATTTGAAAACTAAATATGCTTGAAGCATGGAATAAAATGATAGAAGGGAAATATGAGATAAATACCGGTTTACCTCTCGGTGAGAGCTCGTATTTAAGAGTCCGTGAGCGGGACTCCTCCGTTTGCTCAATTGATCTTAGATTCGTCCGGTCCCAGAGTGGAAGACTCGGATGATGCTCCCTTCACATGCCACACCCTCTTTGTTTTCTTCGGTGGCGCTGAAGTCGGTGAGGCTTTTGAGGGGGTGTTTTTGGGTTCCGTCTTCTTTTCCCCCTTAGCCTTGTTGATTGCCTTCGGCTTCCTTGGTTGGTGGCGCCCTTTGAATGCTTTTACCTTGGGATTGGTTGGGGCCACCTTCTCTTGGGGCCGTGGCTTCCTCCACCCCCTAGCTTCCTCGTCTTGCACTAGGTAACATTGCTCTTCCTTTGCTTGGAATGGGAATGTCATGTTTCTTCGCCCTATGCGAAACTGAATCCTTCCGGCTCCGACATCAATCCTTGCATTGACATCTCTTAGGAATAGTCACCCAAGAATAAGTGGCATTTCTTCTTGTGTGTCGAGGACCACGAAATCCGCAAAGACATATGAGCCTTTGACATTCACCAAGAGATTTTCCACTATGCCCTCTGGATATTTGATCGATGAGTCGGCAAGTTGGACTGTCATCGTTGTCAAAGAAAGTGCAGGATATCCTAACTCCTCAAACATGGCCTTGGACATGAGGTTGACACTCGCACCAAGGTCACAAAGAGCATTCTTGATCTTTTGATAGTAGATCGTGCATGTGATGGTTGGATATCCATTGTCTTTCCTGTCCAACACTACTGATTCCTCCCATAGGTCTTAGATTTGGTGTATGAGTTTCCCTACATGGTTAGGTGCATACACCCTCCTAGATGGCTTACCCCATCTGGTGGATACAACATTAACGTTCTCTCGGGTAGGCTCGGGTTGCCCCGGGATTCCACCCGACTCAGAAGAAGGTAAAGAAGCAGCAAGCTGAGCAAGTTGAGTTTCTATCATTTTATTAAAGCTTAGCTATTTCTTCATGGCAGTGGTGATGGATTCTATTGTGGAATTTAAATTTTTGAGAACTTTATCATTGGCGGCTAGCTTCTTGTTTAAATTTTCATTAATTCTAGCTTGGCCAAAGACAAGATCTTTAATGGAAGGCTAATTATTGAAATTGTTAGAATAGTTACCTCCATTTTGATTGTTGAATGAGAAGTTGGGCCTCGAGTTCCACCCTTGATTGTTGTAGTTGTTGTTGCGGAACCCGTTGTTGTTGCCATTGTTGATGAAGCTGGCTTCTTCCCTTGTTTCGGGACAATCATTTCCCGAATGACCCACATTACCGCAAACCTCGCACGTCATGCGAGCGTCCATGATCTTGGCGGTCTCCACATTGCTTGATGTCTCCAATTTCTTCATGAGGAGGTCCATCTTAGCGGTGAGCATGTCGATTCCATCGACTTGGTGTACACCATGGGTACGGGGTTGGAGACGATCTCCATCCCAATCTTGATTTGCTACCATCTTCTCGATCAATTCCTTGGCAGCGGGTACTTGTAGCGAGAAGAAGGCTCCTCCAGTGGCTGCATCTAGGTGCTCACGGGCGGTACGCTTGAGCCCGTGGTAGAAGGTTTGAATCAAGGACCACCCCTGCATGCCATGATGCGGGCACGTGGTGATGTACTCCTGGAAGCGTTCCCATGCTTCCTGGATACTCTCATCATTCTACTACTGGAAACCCGAAATTCTAGCGCGGAGGGCATTGGTTTTGCCCACCGGGAAGAACTTCGCGAGAAATGCCTTAGAGCACTTATCCCATGTGTTGATGGCATCTCGCTCCACATAAAACCATTACTTCGCCTTCCCGAGCAATGAGATCGGGAATAAGCGAAGATGGATTGCATCATCCGTCACTCCACGGATAGTGAAAGTCCTGCACACCTCCAGAAAATGCTGGAGATGTGCATTGGCATCTTCATTAGGCTTGCCGGAGAACGGACTAGCTTGCACCATGTTGATCAACGCCGGCTTGAGTTCAAAGTTTCCATCTCCCACCGTCGTGTTTGGTCCGGTAGGGACATTGGTGTTGGAGGGAGCGGAAATCTCGCGGATCGTCCTTTCGGCCATCAGTGCTGACGAGGTGCTGTCTACGGGATCGATGGTGTTCGTCTCTTGATTTGAGAGAAACTTCTGAGGAATAAGGACGCGGGGGCGCACTCTCCTCACAAGTGACTCCGGATTATCGTTAAAGTAGGATGGTAGGTCGAAACCGGTCATGCACTACTCTGCGTACACGAGAGTAGAGCAAGGGTAAACCCGCTTAAATAGCGGTTCACCGAACCTTGATAATTCTACCACAATGTTTAAATGATATCTTATGCCTATTGCCTCCCCGGCAACGGCGCCAGAAATGCTTGTTGATGCTCCTTAGCCTCACTACTAAGTATGCACACACGGCGACGATGCCAGGAATGCTTGTTGGCACTCGCAAGCGTCGCTACCGGGTTTATACCCCTAGTAATGGGGCTAGGGAACGTCTTTGGTAAAACACACGATCACAGAAAGGTCCGCAAGCGCACGGTTTACCGTTGTAGCACTTCACCCGGTGGTATTCGGGTTATCATATTTATATTTTCCCAAGGGAGGCACTACAGCAAAGATGATCGAATAAACGGTGGAGAAAGACAAGATTTGGTAAAGAGCTATAGCGGGTGTAACGAATAAAGATATTCGGGGATAACTTGACACACACAAGGAGATCTTGATAAAGGACTAGAGAGGATCTAGCGAGCTGGGAGGACAACGAGACAAGAAAGGATCCTAACACAATCTATCTATTCTTGTCAACTCTAGGTGAAGAACTAAGGCAAAGGATAACCAAGGCAAGCTAAACTCGACAAGCTCTTCTAGTGCTGCAGGGGCATGCAAAGCTGCGCTCTCAGACTTGGATGAGAAGGGAGAATGACGACGCGCTGAATCCTACCGGCCCGAACTAACATGGTGGACTACAAAGCCCGTCCAGAGCTGTCACCTCCTTAGGGTACCACAACTATTCTGTTGAACGGGACACCAATCTAAGACTAAGGTAAGCTCTGAGCACCGCGCTCACAACGAACCAAAGAACCTTTCCCCAGATATCACGAAGGAAGGTCTCTCTCTCCCGTGAAACACCGGAGATCAAGCGAAGAACGACCACAACACTATAGGGTTCAAGAGAGCTATGCTAACCACGATTAAACTAACTTTAGTCTAAACCAAGAATAAAGCTTCTAGAGCAAAGTAAAAGCTGAATGTAATTGACTCGAAAGGTAAGATAGAAAGATAACTTGAATTGTACTTGAGTCTAAACAAAGAAAGGATATAAGAGTAGTACCGGAACTCTGAAGAAGACTCCTCCGGAACCCCGAGACTAGCTCGACTCGACTCTAACTCCCAAGCTACACAAATCCTACTCTAAGTGAACAAAAGAGGGAAATGGAGATGCTCCTGCGTTGTGTGTCTGATCCAGCGAGTGGGAGGTGGCTTTTATAGGTAAGGAAGGTCGGTGGAGCGCAGAGGGGCCACATGCCAGGTGCGGCCGGCTCACCAGGTGCGGCCGGCCCTGGGATGTGCCGCCTCTCACCTTGGACGCCCCTGATCACTGCTCCTGAGGCGGTTGTAGGTTGGCTCCTTGGGTCGGTTTCTCCCGGCACACGAGTTGATAGGTGCGGCCGGCCCTCTAGGTGCGGCCGGCCCACCCCTGTGCCGTGTGATGCACCGACTATGCTCTGGGAGGCCTAGGATCACCTCTGGATGACGGTTACGGCGGTTGAGTGACCGGATAAGTGGACCCATTGATCCAAGTGATCCTAGCCTCCACCATTTGATCAAACCAACGTTTCCTTCGTGAATCTCGTTCGTCCAAGTTGTGCTCGAGGGAGAGGCGATGCTTAGGACCAGGAACACGCCACGGGGCAGGGCCACCCGCACCTGCAGGGCCAGCCGCACCTGCCAGGCCGACCGTACCTGCAGGGCCGACCGTGCCTGGTGGTTCGGCCGTGCCTAGCACGTGTGCTGTGTTGGTCCCAAATTCTCCCAAAATGTGTACCTGCCTATGAAAATCAGAACACAACTCGTGGAACTTTATTAGTACTAAAAATGTGCATGAAACTTGCTATATACTCCTCTCGAACCCGAGGTTTTGACGGTCGAATTTTTGTTGTAAGGACCGTCAACAAATGTGGTGGTGGCTCTACCAACTCCCAAACTTGGTTTCTCTCAAAATTCTCTAACTCCTCATGCATTGCGTTCACCCAATTAGGATCAGAGAGTGCGTGTCCAATGTCTTTCGGCTCAAAGGTAGCAACAAAAGCTGAATGAGCAAAGTGAGAAGCATTTTTGGACCTCGACCGTGTCGTACGCTCATTGATGTCGCCGATGATTCTTGAGGGAGGATGATCAACTTAAACACGCCTCAGTGCCTCTCGCCTGGAGACGACGTCCCCCTCAACAGTAGCTTCCACTTGATCCTGCTGGATCGTAGTTGGTGTAGGGGATGGACCATCCTGCACCGTAGTCATCATAGTGGAAGTAGAGGGTACATGCGTGGCTGGAGCTTCACCATCATCCTCTCCAGCATCATCCTCCTCGTCCTCAAAGATCTTCTTGCCAATCTTGTCATCACCTGCACACTCAAAAATAGACGAACTGCATGGCTGGGTCTCGTCGAAGGTAACCTCACAAGTTTCCATGACTAGGTTAGTATCAAGGTTGAGCACACGAAATGCTCGAGAATGGCTCGCATAACCCAAAAAGATGCCATCAGAGGACCTCGACTCAAACTTATCAAGCCTACCCTTCTTGAGAATAAAGCACCGACAACCAAAAGCCCTGAAATGGCTCACCCTAGGTGCTCGCCCCGTGCATGAGCTCATAGCAAGTCTTGTTCAAGAAGGCTCAAAGAAAAATCCGGTTCCCAACATGGCACGCGGTATTCACCGCTTCAGCCCAATATCTCCTCGGAGTCCTATGCTCGTCGAGCATCATCCGAGCCATCTAACAAAGGGAACGGTTTTTCCTCTCTACCACACCATTCGAGACCCAAATCACAACAAAAGATTTCGAATCGAGAGTTTTTAAATTCAGTGCCATTGTCGCAATGAATAGCTCGAACAACATCTCCATTCCTCTTATTCTTCAACCTCAAGATTAGGTCCCGGACAAAACCAAACGTATCCCCCCTTGTCGGCCAAAAAGAAGACCCAAGCATAGCGAGAATAGTCATCCACTATCACAAGGACGTACCATTTCCCAGCCGCCGAGCAAACACGAGCTGGACCAACCAAGTCCATATGGAACAGCTCGCATGGCCTCTCTGTCATAACGGATGTCAAAGGCGGGTGAGAGGCGGCAACCATCTTACCATGCCTACATGGAGCACACACTAAGTCTTTTTGGTATTTCAACTTAGGCAATCCTCGGACCAAACCTAGCCCACTCAAGCGTGACAACAAGTGAAAACTCAAGTGACCTAGTCTCCTATGCCATTTCCAAAGCTCCGCCGGAACACCAGCAACCAAACAATGAGAAGAGCCGACAGACTGAGAAAAATCAGCTCTTAAAATCTGACCCTCGGGGATGGTCGTGCACACAAGATCACCTTGAGAATCCAAAACATGAGAAGCACCCGTCTTGAAACAAACCTCAAAACCCTCATCAAGAAGTTGGGAAATCGAAAGAAGATTGAACCCCACAAACTTGACAAGAGCAACACGCCTAAGAGTCACAGACTCGCTCACCTTCACCGTGCCCACTGAAAGCACTCTACCTTTCCCATTATCCCCAAAAGTGATGTACTCTTTTGTAACACCCTAATTTTCAAGTTTGGCTTTTAATAAAATTTGCTAGCAACCTTTATTTGTGCTCTTAAGGAATATAGGGTTGTCTTTAATTTCTTTTAGGCATTTAAGTATTTCTGAAATTAAATAAATGAATTATAGGAATTTATTGTTGCATTCATGCTGATGCATTGCTTTTGCTTGTTTGAATTCAAGTTTGAATTTGAATTCAATTGTTTGTTGCCTTTTCAAAAATGCAAAACCCCTTTTCCTTCTCCTTTATCCCTTCCTCTCTTCTGGCCCAGTTGTGCACATAGCCCAGCTAGCCGAAGTCTGCTGCCGCCCCTCGGACTCCCCGGCCTCGTCCGTCCGCGCCGCTTCTCTCGGCCCAGCTCGGCCCAGCTGCCTCCTGCACCGGCCCGCTCCACTCCCCACCTTCCGCAGCCGCCGACAGGTGGGGACCACCTGTCATCCCCAACCTGAGGCGTTCCCGAGCCGGACTCGAGCCCGAGTCCCAGCCGCGTCCGCGTCTGCCTCATGCACGCCTCCCCAGGCGTGGCCCGCACACCAAGGGGCCGTCTCGGCCCTATTTAAGGCCCGCCGCCGCCCCTGACCCGGACCCCGGAATCCCTAGCGTGGCCTGTGCCCCTGCGCCTGAGCACGTGAAACACTAGCTAGTGTTGCCGCCGCTGATCTTCGCCGCCGTCGAGAAGTTCACCCAGAGCTTCGCGTGAAGGTGAGGAAGCCGCCGGTGCAGCTTGTTGACGTCCCCGCGCTCCGAGTCGCTGAAACGACCTCACCGGAGTTTGCACCACCGCGCCGCTCCGCCTTGCCATGTCGTGTGCCATCTCTGCCGCATCCGGGTCAACCGCGCCGCCCTAGATGAGTCCGCTGCCTCGCCCGCTTCACTCCGGTGCCATCCGTGTGCCAAATCGAGCACCCCAACTCGATCCCGAGCCTCGCCGGCGAGATCGCTGTCGTGTGCCGCCGCCTGCCGTCGCGACCCGCCGCCTCTTGCGCCAGCAGCAGCCGCCAGCCGTTGGATCTAGATCCAACGGATCAGATCGGTTGGACCGGGGTCAATACCGGTCAACCCGGCTTAGTCAGCGTCCTTTTGGCAGAGAAATCCTTAAGCTTCTTCGGTTTTACATATATATCCTTCCGCATAGCAAGTTTCTTTACAGTTGGGTCCTTTTGTTATGTTTTAGCCCTGAAGCTTTAGTTTTCTTTGCAGATAGGTCCTTTTACCTTCATTAGTGCATAACTTAATCGTTTTAGCTCCGTTTTTAGTGTTTTTGGTGTCCAAATGATCATCTCGAAGTGTAGATTAGTTTTTCACCTTTGTTTTGTTCTATTAGTACTATTTGATGATTGTTTATTATTTATTCTTGTTGTATGCTTGTATGTGAATGATGTGGTATGTAGAGAGCGAGATGTTCGAAGGATTTGAAGATCAAGACATGCAGGAGTTTGAGCAGCAGCAGAGTCTTGTTGAAGGCAAGTCTCCCTTGATGCATACCCATTTATCTTATATAACATGCACTTCATTCATCATATTTACTTTTATTGCTTGCATTAACTTGATGGGTACCTATTAAGGATCATGCCTAGTATTTTATGACCTTTGCCTTGTAATCGGGATATTAAATTA
This sequence comes from Cenchrus fungigraminus, assembly GCA_036936925.1. Lineage (NCBI taxonomy): Eukaryota > Viridiplantae > Streptophyta > Magnoliopsida > Poales > Poaceae > Cenchrus > Cenchrus fungigraminus. Next base: position 94,355,055 of record CM072774.1, on the reverse strand, counting down.
ATCTTGGTGGTAGATATTGCTTAGCATGCTTAACTGGGATGGTGTTAATCAACTTGGATATCTTTTATGCTCTATATTCTGTTACGTTATTTTAATTGCAAGACCACCTTTGATATGTTAATCGCAACATGGAGAACCACCCAGGAAAACAGTACAACCACAAGAACTAAATGGGCAATGGTCTTCGCCAAGTAATTGGAACTTTAGCTTGGGGTGATCTTACCTGATAAGGACAAGGGATCAACGGTACTATTGGGTATGGACCCGCCCTAGCGGGGGGTTGGATGAGTTCTTTTTATGGTGGGGTATTGACCTGCTAGTGGGCTTTATACCTTACTAACTGATCCAGACCTTGTGGGTCACCACTTGCTGGGGAACCTTTGTAAAGGCCTTGTAGCGTCCCTATGCAATCACACCTCGGTAGTGTGGTATGGTGCCTTGCAAACACCGCATGGTTGGGTTCAAAGTGCTTCGGAGCTTTTACGCTGCTTGTGGTGAAAGTGTACAACCTCTGCAGAGTGTAAAACTAACCGGTTAGCCGTGCTCATGGTCAAGAGCGGCCTGGACCCTCACAAGACTAAGTTATGGAACAAGATATTTAATCATTGCTTTATCTTTATTTATGATGTACATGCTTTATATTAAATATGGGTTGGTATAAACTTATACTTTCTAGTAATTATGTTGCTAATAAAACATGACCAACTAAAATGCTAATTTGCTTGAACCTTAGCCATCCACCATATGGTCGTGCATGTTATATGTTGATTTCCCCTTGCTGAGTACGGCACGTGCTCACGCTTGTCTATTTATTGTATCTACAACGCTCGGATTGCTGCTCAGACTGGGAGAGATTTGAAGACTATCCTGGAGATTTCCAGGAGTTCTAGGCGTGTGTGTTTTCAGTCAGCTGCCTGTGGAGGCGTCTCTATCCGCTGCAAGAACTCATTATTTATGTTCGTTTAAGACTTTTGGTCATGTAATAACTCTATTTTTGTGTGGCAATGACTGAGTCATTATGTGTGTGTAACTTGATCCTGGCGCACATGTAATCTATGCATTCGTTTTTGCCTTTAAAACTGGGTGTGACAAAGTGGTACCAGAGCCATGTTGACTTTAGGACGTTAGCCTAGTTAGAATGATCGAATTTAAGGATTATAAAATCTAAGAAGCCTTTCTTATCACATGCTTGCTCTATTTCTGATTTAATAATCTTATACTCTTGCTTTTGCCTCACCCTTGATTTAATCTTGGTTCTTTACCTTGTGCTTGCTACCTTTTATATCTTATCACTTTGTCTTACCATCTATCTCACTCTACACGTGTTCACTGCACCTACAGATGGTTTGTCGATTGAAGACCTCGCACGCAGGTGCCGTCCACCAGTATGCCCCCAGGAGGAGTACAATGACTACCATGATGGTGACACCGACGAGGAGATAGTGGTGGAAGCTGCCCCTGAGCCCATCATTGTGTTAGATGATGAGGAAGACCCAGAGCAGGTGATTCCAAAAGGGGAAGAGGAAGAGCAGGCGCTAGGTGAGGAGCAAGGTGAGGATGGAGGGCAAGAGCAAGCTGACCAGCAAGGCCCAGTGAGAGGTGAACCAGCTGAGGAGGTGATGTGGAAGGTGCAATACTACAAGATGGATGGGGTAGGCGTCCCCATGGCTGATAGCTTGAGAGCAATGATACTTTGCTTGGGCTATGTCAAGGCCCCAGTTTACCACTGCGAGCTCTGAACTCACCCATGGTTTGAGCCCTATTGGGAGGTTGCAGCTATCCTGCATGAGTATGCGCCATTCCAGGGAGAAAAGGTGATAACCAGGCATGAAGATGTGGCTCACAGGACCACCATGGACGCAGGCATCGCAGAAGCAGCACGGAGGGCACTCTATGTACTCTCCCACAAAGAGCGTGCTAGGTTCGAGGACACCCACAGCAGATACACGCCTTACAGAGCAAGTGAGAGGCCAAGACCTACATCGCTCCAGCTCCAGCTTATGAGGGAGCGCTGAACAATGTCCGGGGTTTGCTAGCTGCTGTCAACACCACCCTGGATGACACCAACAACACCCTCTATGCAGCACAACAGCAGATCCTTACTCTGGAGTTGCAAAAGCGTGCCTTGGAGGCTGCATTGTTGAACAAGGAGCAACCAGTGGTCCATGACGCTGCAAAAGCATGCACCTCCCCGTCACCCAAGAGGCCACGCTATGACTCCCCCGACACCCGCATGGAAGCCGTGCCATGGGAAGAAAGTCCTTAGGTTTAAGTTTAAGTTAGGATCTTTGTAATCGCTATAGACGAACGGTTAAAGTGTGCTTAGTCCAGAGGTTTGGTTGAATGCTTGAGTTTGTGTTAGTGATTGAGCTGGATTTTGTTTGAGTGCAATGTATTGTGGAGTGATGACCACAACGACATTGGTTTAGTAGTAAGTTTGTGGGGGTCAACCTTCTATCTCAATCAATCTTCTACCATAATCTTTGTGTTCCTTTAAAGTTTACTCTTAATACGAATCAAAAGCTTCAAATCTGTTCGCGCAGCTCTCTGAGTCAGCTACACTGTTTTAATTTTATCTCAGCAAACAGGACTCCGATTGCAGTAAATCCAATTGGAGTAGTTCAGAAATTTTGTGGGTGATTTTCTGTACAAAATTCAGAATTTTAGGATATATAGTCAGAGAGATATGCCCAAAACATTAGAGCCACTCGAATCTGTTAAACACTGCTGACATACCTGACTTGTTTATTTTATAACTGGAGTTACAGAGCTCCGATCGAGGGGATTCCAGTTGGAGTAGTTCCGTAATTTCATTATCTTGTACTGGTTAAATGCTCATAATTATTGGTTATCCACGCTGAGAGTTATACCTGATTATTTGGAACCAACAGAATCTGTCTAAAGCTGAATATCTTTGTTATCTTGTCTTTCTGAGTTTAACTCTTGGCACAATCATCTAAAGTAATGTCCCTAACACTCAGATGGTGAACACCAGGTCAGGATCTGGAGTCGATTAACCACCAGTGAATCATCAAGGTAGGGCACCTCGGCAAGCACAGATGGATTCCGCCATGCAGCAATTCATCCAGACGCAGACCCAGCTCCTCCAGAACCTGACCAACACTGTGGCGAATCTGTAAGCCCAAGTCAATATTCCACCTCAGCAGCAGTAGGCACCTCACAACAAGCACCGAGAGTTCATGAGCCACCACCCTAGTGTTCACTCATGCTGCTGATCCACTTGAAGCTAAGGATTGGCTGAAGACAGTGCTGAAGATGCTCACTACCTCCCAATGCAATGACATAGAGAAGGTCCTGTATGCTGCAGGACGACTTCAGGGGTCAGCATCCGCTTGGTGGGATGCGTATGTCGCTGCTCACGCCACCCCAAACACTATCACCTGGGATTAGTTCACCACCAACTTCAGGAGCCACCACATACCTTCTGGGGTCATGAAGATCAAGAAGGAGTTTCTTTCCCTCAAGCAGGAGGGAATGTCAGTGGCTGAGTACAGAGACAAGTTCATTGAGTTGTCTCGCTACGCATCTGAGGAAGTTGCTGAAGACAGGAAGAAGCACGAGCTATTCCTGGATGGGTTAGCTGGACCACTACAGTATCAGCTGATGTCTCACTCTTTTGCCACGTTCCAGCACTTGGTAGACAATGCTATCCACTTGGAGCACAAGCGCAAGGAGCTAGGAGAGCAGAAGAGGAAGGACACCAGCTCTGGATAGTCCGGGAGTGTTTCTCGCCCGCACTTTACCCCACAGCAGAGCACACCATTCCGCTTTGGAGGACCAGGGGGAAACTTTGGGTAGCAGCAGTCCCAGCGTCCCGCTCAGCAGTTCCAGCAGTCTGCACAGCAGTTTCAGCATCCTGCCCCTCAGACACCGCGCCCCACCTTCCAGCAGCGTCAGCAGAGAGCTCCAGTTGGTACACTAGTGAGGTCCGTTGCGCCTCCAAATCCTGCGACCACCACTTGCTTCAAGTGCGGAGAGCTTGGTCACTATGCTAATGTGTGTCCTAAGAGGAATCCTCCAAACACCCCAGTGCAGAACCAGCAGATGCAGCAGATGAGGAATGGAAATCAGACCCCGCAAACCAACAAGGGACAGCAGAGCTATGCACGTGGCAAGGTGATGCACGTCGATGCTGAAGCCGCTCAGGAGAACCCCAGAGTAGTGCTCGGTATGTTCCTAGTCAACTCCACTCCCGCCTCAGTTTTATTTGATTTCGAAGCATCCCATTCTTTCATTACATCTCAGTTTGTAGCTCAACATAACATACCCATTAGTCCCATGCCTCACCATATGCTAGTTAGTGCACCAGGGGGGAATTGAAAGCATCCTATAAGTGTGACAACGTCAGTCTCAAGATTTTGGGCAGAGATTTCCGGGCTAATCTTATAATACTGGAATCAAAGGGGATTGATGTGATACTGGGAATGGGATGGTTGACCGTGTGTGATGCGGTGATTCAGTGTGCTAAGAGGTCAGTTCTTCTCACTAGTCCAGCTAGGGAAAGGATCGAGTTTGCAGCAGATCCACCACCATCCACAGCCAGTGCAGTGAATCAACTTAATGGAACGGCCTTGGAGGACATAATAGTGGTGTGCGACTACCCTGATGTTTTTCCTGAGGAGCTACCAGGTATGCCCCTGACCGAGACGTTGAGTTCGTTATTGATCTATTGTCTGGTACTACTCCTATCTCTAAGCGTCCATATAGAATGTCTAGTGATTAGTTACAAGAACTTAAAGCACAGATTAAAGAGTTAATGGGTAAAGGGTTCATTCATGCTAGTTCATCACCTTGGGGAGCACCGATTATCTTTATGGGGAAGAAGGATGGTACACAGAGGATGTGTGTTGATTACAGGTCCCTTAATGATGTTACTATCAAGAACAAGTATCCTTTGCCTCGCATTGAGGATTTGTTTGATCAAATGAGAGGATCCAGGGTGTTCTCTAAGATTGATCTACGTTCCGGTTATCACCAGATGAAGATCAGACCTTCAGATATTCCTAAGACAGTGTTCACCACAAGGTATGGACTTTATGAGTATACAATTATGTCCTTTGGGTTAACCAATGCACCTGCCTACTTCATGTACCTGATGAACAACATCTTTATGGAGTATCTAGACAAGTTTGTTGTGGTATTTATTTATGATATCTTGATCTACTCCAAGAATGAAGAAGAGCATGAGGAGCATTTGAGGCTGGTGTTGCAGAAGCTAAGGGAGCATGAGTTGTATGCAAAGTTCAGCAAGTGTGAGTTCTGGCTTAAGGAAGTTGCTTTTCTGGGTCATATTATCACCAATGGAGGGATTGCAGTGGATCCAAGCAAGGTCAGTGATGTGTTGAAGTGGGAACCGCCTCGTACCGTGGCTGAGATCAGGAGTTTTCTGGGACTCGCTGGTTACTATCATCGTTTCATCGAGGGATTCTCCAAGATAGTGAAGCCTCTCACATCACTATTAGAGAAGGACAGAGAGTTCAAGTGGACCGATGCATGTCAGGCTAGCTTCGAAGAGTTGAAGAAGAGGTTGACCACAACACCAGCTTTGATATCTATTGTGATGCATCTCGACAGCGCTTGGGTTGTGTACTTATGCAGGAAGGTCATGTTATAGCCTACGCATCTCGACAGTTGAGGAAGCATGAGCTGAATTATCCTACTCATGATCTTGAGTTAGTAGCAGTGGTTCACGCTTTGAAGATTTGGAGGCACTATGTCATGGGAACTAAGTGTCAGATCTATACTGACCACAAGAGCTTAAAGTACATCTTCACTTAGAAGGATCTCAATCTGAGACAACGCCGTTGGTTGGAGTTGATCAAGGACTATGACTTGGTGATTCACTACCACCCCGGTAAAAGCGAACTTGGTCGCTGATGCCTTGAGTCGGAAGGGTCATGCTAACATGGATATGGTTCTCCAACTGCTTGATGAGTTGGTAAAAGAGTTTGAAAGACTCAACTTGGAGATCGTTGCTCACGCAGAGGGAGTGACTTTGGAGGTGCAGTCTACACTGGAGCAGGAGATACGTAAAGGACAACTAGAAGATGTTAGGAAGAAAATCAAGGAAAGTATGAAACAGTGAGAAGCTCCAGACTTCACAGAGGATGATCAGGGAACTATATGGTTCAAGAACCGGATTTGTGTACCAGAAACGGGAGACCTCAGAGAGACTATTTTGAGGGAAGCTCACGATTCCGCCTACTCTATCCATCCAGGCAGTACCAAGATGTATCAGGATCTCAAACAGAGGTATTGGTGGTACAGAATGAAGGGGATGTGGCCGCACATGTGGCTTTGTGCGACACTTGTCATCGGGTTAAAGCTGAACACCAGAGGCCAACTGGATTGCTTCAACCTTTGAAGGTGCCTGAATGGAAGTGGGAAGAGAATGGTATGGATTTCATTGTGGGTTTACCTCGTACCCAGGATGGTTACGATTCGATATGGGTTATTGTGGACCGTTTGACCAAGGTAGCTCATTTTATTCCGGTGAAGACCACTTATACAGGAGCTAAGTTGGCAGAGTTATACATGTCCAGGATCGTGTGTTTGCATGGTGTGCCAAAGAAGATAGTGTCGGACAGAGGTACTCAGTTTACATCTCACTTCTGGGAGAAACTGCACGAGTCTATGGATACAAAGTTGAACCTCAGCTCAGCCTACCACCCGCAGACAGATGGACAGACTGAGAGGACCAATGAGATTCTAGAGGACATGCTGAGAGCATGTGCGCTTAAGCATGGTGGTAGTTGGGATAAGAGCTTGCCGTACGCTGAGTTCTCTTATAACAACAGCTACCAGGCTAGTCTCAAGATGGCACCCTTTGAGGCTTTGTATGGAAGGAAGTGTAGAACTCTGCTGTATTGGAGTGAGACAGGTGAAAGGCAGTTGCTTGGGGCTGATATCATTAGGGAGGCAGAGAAGCAGGTTCAGGTCATCAAGGAAAACTTTATGATCGCTCAGTCTAGACAGAAGAGTTATGCATACGGGAAAAGGAGAGACGTGGTCTTTCAGGAGGGTGATTATGTCTATCTAAAGGTATCACCAATCAGAGGTTTGCATCGATTCAAGGTCAAGGGAAAGTTGTCACCTCGATTTATTGGACCTTTCAAGATTCTAGAGAGAGTGGGAGAAGTAGCTTACAGGTTAGAGTTTCCAAATCAGCTGGCAGATGTACATGATGTGTTCCATATCTCTCCGTTGAAAAGGGGTCTCAAACCTCATGATAAGGAGCCGTTACCTATGGATGGACTAAATATTTAGGAGGATCTCACCATTACTGAACATCCCATTCGGATTCTTGATGCTATGACACGAGTTACCAGGAATAGTGTGATTAAGATGTGCAAAGTACAGTGGAGTAATCATGCAGAGGATGAGGCAACATGGGAAAGAGAGGATGAATTGAAAGCAGAATTTCCAGATCTTTTCGCCAATCTATCCGAATCTCGAGGACGAGATTCATCTTAAGGGGGGTAGGATTTGTAACACCCTAATTTTCAAGTTTGGCTTTTAATCAAATTTGCTAGCAACCTTTATGTGTGCTCTTAAGGAATATAGGGTTGTCTTTAATTTCTTTTAGGCATTTAAGTATTTTTGAAATTAAATAAATGAATTATAGGAATTTATTGTTGCATTCATGATGATGCATTGCTTTTGCTTGTTTGAATTCAAGTTTGAATTTGAATTCAATTGTTTGTTGCCTTTCCAAAAATGCAAAACCCTTTTTCCTTCTCCTTTATCCCTTCCTCTCTTCTGGCCCAGTTGTGCGCGCAGCCCAGCTAGCCGAAGTCTGTTGCCGCCCCTCAGACTCCTCGGCCTCGTCCGTCCGTGCCGCTTCTCTCGGCCCAGCTCGGCCCAGCTGCCGCCTGCGCCAGCCCGCTCTGCTCCCCCCTCCCACAGCCGCCGACAGGTGGGGACCACCTGTCATCCCCAACCTGAGGCATCCCCTAGCCGGACTCGAGCCCGAGTCCCGGCCGCGTCCTAATCCGCCTCGCGCACGCCTCCCCAGGTGTGGCCCGCACGCCAAGGGGCCGTCTTGGCCCTATTTAAGGCTGCCGTCGCCCCTGAGCCGCACCCCGGAAACCCTAACCGTCACCTGTACCCCTGTGCCCGAGCTCCTGAAACCCTAGCTAACGCAGCCGCCGCTGATCCTCACCATCGTCGCCTCTCCCCTGTCGAGAAGTTCACCCGGACCTTCGCGTGAAGGTTAGGAAGCCGCTAGTGCAGCTTTTTGACGTTCCCGCGCCCCGAGACGGTGAAACGACCTCGCCAGAGTTTGCGTCGCTGCGTCGCTCTGCCTTGCCGTGCCGTGCGTCGTCTCTGCCACATTCGGGTCAACCGTGCCGCCCTAGATGAGTCCACTGCCTCGCCCACTTCGTTCTGGTGCCATCCATGCGCCAAATCGAGCACCCCAGCTCGATCCCATGCCCCACCGGCGAGATCGCCGCCGTACGCCACCACCCGCCGTCGCGACCTGCTGCCGCTTGCGCCAGCAGCAGCCACCAGTCGTTGGATCTAGATCCAACGGATCAGATCGGTTGGACCGGGGTCAATACCGGTCAACCCGGCTTAGACAGCGTCCTTTTGGGAGAGAAACCCTAAAGCTTCTTCAGTTTTACATATATATCCTTCCGCATAGCAAGTTTCTTTACAGTTAGGTCCTTTTGTCACATTTTAGCCCTGAAGCTTTAGTTTTCTTTGCAGATAGGTCCTTTTACCTTCATTAGTGCATAACTTAATCATTTTAGCTCCGTTTTTAGTGTTTTTGGTGTCCAGATGATCGTCTCAAAGTGTAGATTAGTTTTTCACCTCTGTTTTGTTCTGTTAGTACTATTTGATGATTGTTTATTATTTATTCTTGTTGTATGCTTGTATGTGAATGATGTGGTATGTAGAGAGCGAGATGTTCGAAGGATTTGAAGATCAAGACATGCAGGAGTTTGAGCAGCAGCAGAGTCTTGTTGAAGGCAAGTCTCCCTTGATGCATACCCATTTATCCTATATAACATGCACTTCATTCATCATATTTACTTTTATTGCTTGCATTAACTTGATGGGTACCTATTAAGGATCATGCCTAGTATTTTATGACCTTTGCCTTGTAATCGGGATATTAAATTAATCTTGATGGTAGCTATTGCTTAGCATGCTTAACTGGGATGGTGTTAATCAACTTGGATATCTTTTATGCTCTATGTTCCGTTATGTTATTTTAATTGCAAGACCACCTTTGATATGTTAATCGGAACATGGAGAACCACCCAGGAAAACAGTACAACCACAAGAACTAAACGGGCAATGGTCTTGGCCAAGTAATTAGGAACTTTAGCTTGGGGTGATCTTACGTGATAAGGACAAGGGATCAGCGGTACTATGGGGTATGGACCCGCCCTAGCGGGGGGTTAGGTGAGTTCTTTTTATGGCGCGATATTGACCTGCTAGGGGGCTTTATACCTTACTAACTGATCCGGACCTTGTGGGTCACCACTTGCTGGGGAACCTTTGTAAAGGCCTTGTAGCGTCCCTATGCAATCACACCTCGGTAGTGTGGTATGGTGCCTTGCAAACACCGCATGGTTGGGTTCAAAGTTCTTCGGAGCTTTTACGCTGCTTGTGGTGAAAGTGTACAACCTCTGCAGAGTGTAAAACTAACCGGTTAGCCGTGCTCACGTTCAAGAGCGGCCTGGACCCTCACATGACTAAGTTATGGAACATGATATTAAATCGTTGCTTTATCTTTATTTATGATGTACATGCTTTATATTAAATGTGGGTTGGTATAAACTTATACTTTCTAGTAATTATGTTGCTAATAAAACTTGACCAACTAAAATGCTAATCTGCTTGAACCTTAGCCATCCACCATATGGCCGTGCATGTTATATGTTGATTTCCCCTTGCTTAGTACGGCATGTGCTCACGATTGTCTATTTCTTGTATCTACAATACTCGGATTGCTGCTCAGACTGGGAGAGTTTTGAAGACTATCCCAGAGATTTCTAGGAGTTCTAGGTGTGCATGTCTTCAGTCAGCTGCCTGTGGAGGCGTCTCTATCCGCTGCGAGAACTCGTTATTTATGTTTGTTTAAGACTTTTGGTCATGTAATAACTCTATTTTCGTGTGGCACTGATTTTGGTATTCACTGAGTCATTACGTGTGTGTAACTTGATCCGGGCGCGCATGTAATCTATGCATTCGGTTTTGCCTTTAAAACTGGGTGTGACATCTTTGGTCATCACCGGGGTGAGGCTAGAGAACCACCTTCGATCTCCAGTCATGTGTCGAGAGCAACCGGAGTCGATCAACCAAAAGCCCTCCAAGCCTCCCACCTAAAAATAAAAAATGAGAGCGAGAGTGAGCTAACTACTCAGCATTAGGGTTAGTAGAAAATGAATCAAACCAGTGTCGTGCCATTTGCTCAAAAGTGGGGTTAACAAAATCCATCCTATCACTCCTAGGTGGAACACCCACACGTCTCCTTGGAGGACTACGCGTACCACGAGGTGGAAACCATGGCCCGTAGCTCCTCTGAGACCTAAAGCTGCGATCGTTCCCCCCATACTCGTATTGGCCACGAGTGAAGGAACGTCCAGCAAGCCCAAACCCAACATGCCTACCACCATCTCTCTGTGGTGGCACACCTCGAGTCACAAACTCACGCCTCTCTCGAGGGTAAATGGTACGCACCACACCCTCACCCCTACGTACCATCCTAGGCTCAGGCACACCACAAGAAGGGCGGTACCTGTCCTTGTTTGCCATCTCCCTAGCAAACCTCTCCTCACGCTTCCTCCTGAAGCAAAACTCAGCTAGGTACCCATCCCTCCCACAATGCTCACAATGAAAGGGTTTTGGTTTTGGCTTTGGCTTTGGGCTCTCTTTAGGCTGTGGTTTCTCCTCACTAGGTTTCTCTCCCTGCTTCCCAAAGAACTCGCTCCCCAAGTCACTCATGAACTTGATGGGTTTCTGGAAGTTGTTGGTTTGTGGAGGAAACACGGGAGGATCTGGGGTTGTGTCTAGTCGGTTCCTAAGTGGGTTTGGCTTTGGAGCATAGGCATTTTTGTGGAAGGTTTTTGGTGGAGCTGTGATATCCCCAATCATCTCCTCCTTTTGACCACTGCACTCCCCAACCTTATCTGACCCAAGCGCTTGCCCATCATAGCGCTTGTACGCCTCAATCATCATCCTGAGCTAAGCCTAATGACCCGACAACCAACCCATCATCTTCCTCAACTCATCATTCTCATCATGTAAGTGATCAACATAGTGTGCATGCTCCAAATTCTTCACAACATTAATTTCACAAGTAGAGCACGATGTAGGAATAGGAGCTTTTAGCTTAGCCTCTAGAGATCTAGCATAAGCAAGCAAAACATCTAGCTTCTCATGCAAAACAGGACAAGAAGTGCAAGCACCAAGCAAGGAGGGCTTAGATTTCATCTCATCTAGCTCAACCCTAAGCACATCTAGTTCCTCAACCATGGAGGCATACTTTTCCTTAAGCACAGTCAAATCACCAAGAAAAGTGGAACAATCAGTGCATTCAGGTTCATCGGTCACAATAGGAGTAGACTTTAGAGAATCTATTTGAGCCCTAGCATCGACAAGCAAAGACTCTAGCTCAACCACCTTCTCCTTAGCCTCTCCAAGCAAAGACCTATACTCCCTCTTCTACATGTTGGTCTTTCTAAGCACATCATCACGGTTGTCAAGCAATTTATTCAACCTAGCATTCTCCGCTACCAAGAAGGAAGGATCATTGTTTACCTCATCCTCGGAGTCGGAGTCCGAGTCATCCTTGTTGCTCTTCTTGCTCTCGGAGCTGTGTACCATGCCGCAAAAGCCTTGAGCGGCGAAGCACCGGTCGCTGATGTTCTTACTCGACCGCTTGCCCTTGTGTCGGTTCTCTTCTTCATCACTTGAGCTTGATGAAGAGTAGCAGGAGCTTGAGTCGATGTCGCTCGCTCCGGCAACCATCGCGCACTCCTTCTTCTTGTGACCGCCACTCTTCCTCGGCCTCCGCTCAGACTTGTTCTTGCCCTTGTTGTCGTCCCTCAAGCGGTGCTTTTGGTCGGTCCTCGGACGGTGCTTGTGCTCGGGCTTGATCTCCATGGCCTCCGGGCACTCAGCGATAAAGTACCTGTTCTTCCCGCACCGGTAGCACATGCCCGAGCTCCTCTGAGCATTCTTCCGGTTCGTGTACATGCGCTCGAACCACCTGCTCAACAAAGTGAGATCCTCCCTGCCTAGGACAATGAACTCCTCATCTGGCATGGACACAACACAAGACAAAGAGAACTGTCTCGAAGACAGATAGTGTTAGTCCTTGGTCCAGAAACGAGAGCCAGACTATGAGGGTCAGTCGGGTTCTCGATTCTTGCTCGCACCCCATGGTCCACCTCGGACGACATGAGCTTGGAAAACAGCTCGTCCACCGTGAGGGTCTCATACATCTCTGACTCCAGAATGGCCTCGACCTTCTCACTCCACACGGTACTATCCAGAGAGCGCAGGAGCTTCACAGCCCTGTCATGATCATCGTATGGGAGCACGGCCACATTAGCCCTCATGTTGTTCACAATCACGGAACATGGTGTCTATGGACTCACTGAGGAGATGAGTGAAGTTCTCGTACTCTCTCTGGTAGGTCGCAAACAACCGAGCCTGAACCTGAGCGTTCCCAGCGTGAGCATTCTTCAGCTACTCCCAAATCCTACAAGCCAAGTCCTCTGTCTGAACCCGACCGAATTCAGATTGACACAGAGCACGAAATAAGTAGTCGACCGCCTTCACTACAAGGTTTTGTATCAACTTCAACACCACTGAATTGCAATGCCGAATATTTGGTTGCTAGAGATGGTTATATTGCAACCATTCTAAAAAATCATAGTGATACGTGACTTTAATACAACGGTTTTCAAGATGTTGCGAAGCTCTGTTACATTTGGTGGATGATATTACAATGGTGAAAAATGGTTGTAGTAGAATTGATTTTGGTTGCAATTGTGTGGTAGTACTGCAACCACATTTGTGTTTGTTGCATTTGGTTGTGACTATTGCTATGGGTTTGTTGGGTTGCGATAGCTACATGCTTATTGCAACGAGAACTTTGATAGCCAAAGCAAAAGTGGTCCTCAATTGCAATGCTATTTTGCGGTTGTAACTGCTACAGCTTATTGCAACGAGGACTCTAGTGGGCGAAGCCAAAGTGGTTCTCAATTGCAACGCTTTGTTGGTGTTGCAACTGTTATATGATTATTGCAACGAGAACTCTGGAGGGCGATGCAAAAGTGGTTCTCAATTGCAACCCTTTTTTGGAGTTGCAACTGTTACATGCTTACTGCAACGAGAACTAGGAGCTGAGGCTGATTTGGATTGGGCCTTGTAGCATGTATGATATATTATGAAACAAGTACAATTCATAGTAAAAATGGAACTTGTCTGATTTTGAATTTAGATTTTATTCTAATTATTAAGTTTGACAAATAAGTTTCAATTGGTGAGAAAACAATCTGTCATTAGAGACAAAATGGAAAAAATAAAAAAGAAGCACCATTGTTGACGGTGAATTTCCGTCAACCTAGCCATGAGTTTACCTTCGGTGTTGGCATTGATTTAATATCCAAACTAACGATCCTAACCCTCATCATATGTCATGTTCACACTCGCATGTGGTTTTTGGAGTTTATTGTTTACGCAGGGTTTTAACGCTAAAAGGGAGACTTCCCGAGAAAGTTCATCAAGCACTTTGTGAGAAGATCATGAAGCCCGGTATAAGTCAAGACACGAAGTGAACATGACTCCAAGTGGCCCAAGGACCGAAGTGTGAAGCTGTGAAACTCAGAGGACCTGGACAGAAAATGCTGAAGCTTGCGCGACAAGGAGCCCTATCCAAACCGCGGAGAAACTGACGCCAAGGGCCCACATGCAGGAAGTGGAAAATTCCAGAAGACACGAGAAGCAACCGGGAGGAAGCCGGGGCTGAACTGGGCCAAAACGGTCCTAGGTCGGTCAGCCCAGGCCGGCCGGCCCAGCCCATTCCGGGCCCGGTTCGGCACCCCCTTTGACCTAGATGCCATTCGAACTATTTATAGCCCCCTCGCCAAGAGCCACGCATCAATTCATTCGTCATCCGGCGCCGAGGAGCAGAGAAGCTAGAGGGACATCATCTCGGAGAGGAGGGTCGTGCTAGTTATCTAGGGTTTCCCTAGCCGACGTGGGAACCTTGCATGGAAGACCACGTCGGAGCTCCGGAGCAAGGATCAATATCGAGGTAGGATCCCGGTGGTGATCTTGTTCATGTAATCATTCATGGTGAAGTTTTTATAGTGAATCTGATTTCTAGCGATCAAGTGCCTTCTCGATGATTTTGTTCTCCCTTGGTTTTGCTTCTTCCTCAATCTATACTTAAGATAGATTGCATAGGGTGCTCTTGTAGCCGCGGTGGCTAGAGGTGCATACCGGACCAACCAAGTGTTTTCAACTTGTTCTTCTCGAACTCGCCCTAGGCTAACCCGCACGAATAGGAGTGCGTTGTGACAGGACGGTGGCTCCAAAAGGCGGGCGTCTTCGGAATCGGATCGGAGGCCACGGTTTAAAGATGCTTTTTAATGAGATTCGCTTTTCTATCTTCATCTATCTTGTTTGGAGCTACAACATATGCATGATCTAGACTCTCTAGATCGGTTATCTCTTTGCTTTCTCTTGCTCCCTCTTAGTAGATTAGATTAGATGTGTTTTCTTAATGATCTCTTAGATTAGATGCAACTTGATTCTTCAAAAGGAGTTTCCTTGCCTTACTAGATTGAATCCTTGCGTTGCACATTGTTCCACGGATTCGATACCTTGGGTTCTCACACTTAAGGGAAGAAGGGTCCCTTGACTACGACGGGGGATTTGTCCGCTTGCAAATCCAATCGAACTTTGATACGACAATCAACCGTCAACAATCATGCTATGGAATTGAACCAAGGACCTCAATACTACACTAGTATATGACTTACCACTACACCATTATAATGTTAGTGTTAGCTTGCATCGTTCAATCTTTTTCAAGTTTCTATGTGGTCAGCTTATAGTAACCTTATAAATATTAAAATAAAAAAGTTACTTTACAGGATTCTATTAGTTAGTTATTTAGAAAACAAAGAAGTAAAGTTTCCTAAAAGTATTATTGTTTTTTTGTCTAATGCAACACCAGAAAAGTGTTGCAATAAAATGGTTGCAATAGACACAATGCCATGTCACCCAGGTCCCACCTTGAGGACATGGTGATGTGGTCCCACCTTGAGGACGCAAAAAAGATAAAAAAACATTTTATAATGGGTTTGAACTACGGACCAACTACCTTATACCAATTTGCCATACCATTGAGCTACAACACCTTTTGTGATATTAGTAGACGTTACTATGTACACATACGAATATGAGTCATAGATGGAAAAAATAGAGAAAAGAGGAGACGTGCCGGCATAATCACAACTCGAGACTCTCCGCTACCCGCTGGCCTACCCTGCATTGCCACGCCCAGCAGGCCGCACCCTGGCCGCGACCGGCCGCACCCTAGCCACGGCCGACCATGCCCCGCTACGCCTAGCCAGGCGCACCCTGGCCGCACCCTGGCCACGGCCGGCCACGCCCCAGCTGCGTCTAGCCGCACCCCAGCCACGACCGGAATTTAATCCGGGGCACTAAAAAAAGGTTGCATCCAAATTTGAGGTGCCCATTGGGTAAGAAAGTACTTGAGTGTGTTTTCTCAAAAAAAAGTACTTGAGTGTGTAAAAATTTTGAAATTTTAATTGAGGTGTATGAAATAATGTTATGGACTATCTAGTTTTTTAACAATGTATACTCCAATTTTCACAAATTTTTATGAAACTTTTTTGTCAAGCTTGTAGATCCATAAAATGATTCTATGCCAATTTACATAATTTTTGGATAAGTTGTATTATTATTATTATTTTATAACAAGGTGACTAGTAGAAGTTCGAGTTTTCAGTATAAGTCAATTGAATTTTTCATCTATCTCCTAGATGTGGGCTAGAATGGGCTATAGGCGCCTCAATATAGTTTTTTTATTTTGATTATATTCTAATTATTAATTTTGAGAAAGAAGTTTGAATTGGTGGGAAAACAATATGTCATTAGAGACAAAATAGAAAAAATAAAAAAAGCTCCATGGTATGGAATTGAACCAAGAACTTCAATACTACACTAGTATATGATTTACCACTGCACCATTATAATGTTAGTGTTAGCTAGCATCATTCAAGCCTTTTCAATGTTTCTATGTGGTCAGCTTATAGTAACCTTATAGATATTAAAATTGAAAAGTTACTTTACAGGATTCTTAGTTATTTAAAAAACAAAGAAGTGTAGTTTCGTAAAAGAATTATTTTTTTTGTCTAATGCAACACCAGAAAAGTGTTGCAATAGACCCAAAATGGTTGCAATGGACAATGCCTGAAAACCAAAATAACTTTAAATTGCCATGTCACTCGGTCCCAGCTTGAGGACGTGGTGATGTGGTCCCACCTCGAGGACGCAAAGAAAATGCAAAAAAAACGCTTTATAATGGGTCTGAACTATGGACCAACAACCTCATACCAATTTGCCTTACCATTGAGCTACAACACCTTTTGTGAAATTAGTAGATGTTACTATGTACACATACGAATACGAGTCGTAGATGGAAAAAATAGAAAAAAGTGGAGACATGCCGGCATAATTGCAACTCGAGACCCTCCGCTACTCGCTGGCCTATCCTTCATTGCCACGACCAACCACGCCTAGCCGCACCCCGATCGCAGCAGGAGTTTAATCTGGCACACTAAAAAAAGGTTGCTGGCGTCGTGCATGTCCCTCGAACCCGGAGCCAGAAAGTTAACCGGATGAACATAAGTTGTGTTCACAGTAACGTCCCAAAGCAACTGACCCTTGCCGCGAAGGAAATCAGCCATCCTTCTCTGCCACATCTGGTAGTTCTTACCATCAAAGTGTGGAGGACCCGAACCCCGTTCCTGGTATGCCATCTTTGGATTTTAGACTGGTTAGAATCACGAAGATCTGTAACCAGCTCTGATAACAATTGAAGGACCGATTAGGCTACCAGAGAGGGGGGGAGTGAATGGGAACAGATAAAAATTCTTCTCCGAAGAGTCGAACTCGGCTATGTCCCAAATTCACAACCAAGGATTCCCACATGAGCTTGCCAAGGTCACGTAGTCACAACGGACCTACTAACCCTAGGAATAGGTCCAAACAAGTTGCAAAGCGGAAGCACAACTCAAGAAGCAAAGGACTTAGCCAATCTGCGAGGCCCTGGGCAGACAGCCCGAGGTGACCGGGCGGACAATCCGCAAGGGCCGGGCAGACGGTCCGCGATACCACGGTGGACGGTCCACAAACTGCCCGAACCAACAGTATGCACCCTCCGTAATTCGAACGGTCCGCGAGCTCACCGCGGACGGTCCGCGAGCAACCGGTCTGCACGAACAGTCCGTGAGCAGCTGGCGAACGGTCCGCAAACTCCTCGCAACCAAACCCTTGTCTCTCCACGGATTGAAACGTCTCGTGCTCACGAACTAAAGAACACGCGACAAACTCGAGTCCTCGCAGACGGTCCGCCGACCAGGCGCGGACAGAGCAGCTCGAGCCCGAGTTGCTCAAAGTCAACACCTCCTCCCCTTTGCCCGATCTCCCGAATCAACTAAGGGATTGCTAACAAATCATAGGTGAAGATGAAGCGTCTCTAGGAGATGCTATACCTACAAATTAATAGCCTCAAACCCACTGAAACGAGAGGATTTGAGATTCTACCGAGCTCACACAAAAAGCTAGGGCTCCACCCGAAATCCTCAAATCCAAGGACAAATCCGGAGTTTGAGGGGTCAAGATCAAACACAAAGATGCACAAGGCATCTATCCATGATCCCCACAAAGAAATTCGAACCCAAACACCTCAGAATCAGAGGAACAAACCACACACGAAAATCCAATGAAAATAGCCCGAAAAAGACACAAAAATCACTCGAGCCACATGAAGGAAATCGACGCAACCATGAAAGCTTCCATACACTCGGAGGTCATATTCTTTACAAACTGGTGTAAAATCTAAGCCTAAAGAGTAGGGAAACAAGAAGCAGTCCAGACGGATGGTTTGCCCTGAAACCCTAGAGCTACATATATGAGGTCCCTCTGGGTTGGGCAAATGACAAAGCTACCCCTAGAACTTAAAATGAGATACACACCCCTCAGCGGGCAATATGGTCAAGTAGCCCTCTTCATCAGGCGGCCACGCCTTTGCCGCAGTCTGCATCCTCCCCACGTAAGCCCTGCGATCCCATCGCATGTCCCCCGACATCGAAGCTTCTTGGCGTGCTCGGATCCCGTCTCCGTCCGCCGAGTCTCCGGTCTTGGTTTTGTGGCTCAACCAAGTAACCTGACAATTTTGTGGTGAACCGCCGTAAACCCCGCATGCAAACTCAGGTCATGAGCCGCTACCCTACACCGGCTCCAGTCGACGACTTCGTCTTGCTTTTCTTGCCACCATGCGACTTGCACTTGATCTCGTTCGGCCACCGGGTCCATCGAGCCGAGCCTACTTGTCTCTCAACTCCTCGGTGGCCCCGCAAGGCTAAGACCTTTTGCGCCCGCTCTTCATCTGCACCAACGCAAATCAAGCCGCAACCTGCACCTGCAATACTCGACCAAGAGTCAGTCCATACCACGTTGTCAATCACTTATCACAGCAAGGAGCGACCATCCACCAGTCCTCGAACGCTCTGGTCCTCAGCAAGCACATAGAGTGAGCCATTTTCGAGCTTTTGGTTAACAGTGCTTTATTCTCAAGAAGGGCAAGCTTGATAAGTTTGAGGCAAGGTCCTCCGATGGCATCTTTTTAGGTTATGCGAATCATTCTAGAGCATATCATGTGCTCAACCTTGACACTAACCAAATCATGGAGACTTGCGAGGTTACCTTCGACGAGACACAGCCATGTAGTTCGTCTATTTTTGAGTGTGCAGGTGACGACGAAGTTGGCAAGAAGATCTTTGAAGATGAGAAGGATGATGTTGGAGAAGATGATGGTGATGATAGTGAAGCTCCAGCCACACATGTACCCTCTACTTCCACTACCATGACTATAGTTTAGGATGGCCCATCCCCTACACCGACTACGATCTAGCAAGATCAAGTGGAAGCTGCTGCTGAAGGGGAGGTTGCCTCCAGGCGAGAGGCACCGAGGCGAGTTCAAGTTGATCATCGTCCCTCAAGAAACATCAGTGACATCAATGAATGAACCACACTGTCAAGGTCCCAAAGAATCTCTCACTTTGTTCATTCATCTTTTCTTGCTTCTTTCTAACCCAAAGACATTGAACATGCGCTTTCTGATTCTAATTGGGTGAATGTCATGCATGAGGAGCTAGAGAACTTTCAGAGAAATGAGGTTTGGGAGTTAGTAGAGCCTCCACCATATTGCAAACCTATCGAGACAAAACAGGTGTGGAAAAACAAAGAGGGAGAAAATGGTGAAGTGGTGAGAAACAAAGCGAGGCTAGTGGCTCTGGGTTTTAGCCAGAAAGAAGGGATGGACTATGAGGAGACATTTTCTCCTGTAGCCCATTTGGAGGCGATTAGGATTCTTCTCGTCTTTTCTGTGGCTAAAGGATTTAAGTTGGACCAAATGGATGTGAAGAGTGCCTTTTTGAATGGAGTGTTGGAGGAAGAAGTGTATGTGAGGCAACCTCGGGGTTTAAAAGTGCAGAGTTCCCACACTGAGTGTTCAAGTTGAGGAAGGCTCTCTATGGGAGGGTCTGGTATGGTTGATTGACGGGGTGTTTGTTCAGCAAGGGGTTCGAGATGGGTAAGGTAGACAAGACACTCTTTCTCCTCAGGCAAGGCAATGACATCCTGATTGTTCAGGTGTACGTGGATGATATTATTTTTGGTGTCTTGTCTCACTCTTTGGTTGCAAGGTTTGCAGAGGACATGAGCAGAGAATTCGAGATGAGTATGATGGGAGAGTTGTAGTTCTTTCTTAGGATTCAAGTCAAGTAGGATAAGGAGGGAACCTTTGTACATCAAGCCAAGTACACGAAGGATATCATCAAGAAGTTCAAGATGGACGACTGCAAGCCCCTCTCGACACCGATGAGTACGACTACGACGCTGAATGCGGGCGAGGACTCAGAGACCGTGGACTAGAAGGAGTACCAGAGCATAATCGGCTCCCTCTTGTACTTGACGGCGACGAGGCCGGACATACAGTTCAATGTGTGTCTATGCGCTCATTTTGAGGCGTCGCCGAGGACTTCACATCGGCAGGCTGTCAAGCGGATCTTCAGGTATCTTTGATACACTCCTGAGCTTGTTCTTTGGTACTCGACATCTTCTTCTCTTGCGCCTCATGTTTTTCCGATGCCGACTTTGCTGGATGTTGAGTGGATAGGAAGTCCACTTCGGGTACTTGTCAGTTTTTGGGTTCCTCGTTGGTTTCTTGGTCATCTCGCAAACAATCAAGTATAGCTCAGTCTACCACTGAGGCCGAGTATGTAGCTTCTGCTAGTTGTTGTTCCTAGTTGGTTTGGATCACTTATACTTTGAGTGACTTTGGTGAGGAGTGCACCCACGTTCCTCTCATGTGTGATAGCACTAGTGCTATTAGCGTTACCAAAAATCTAGTGCTACACTCCAGAACCGAACATATAGAGTTAAGATACCACTTTCTGAGAGATAATGTGGAGAAGGGAAACATAGATTTGATTCATGTGCCAACCCAGAAAAAACTTGCAGATATCCTGACAAAACCTTTGGACCAAGCTACCTTTTCTCGGTTGTGAGGTGAACTTGGTGTGGTTTATCATTTTTGAGCTTGGGTTGGACATCTCATGTACATATATGCATTTTGCATTCTTCTTTTGTGTAACATATCATTTTCAACATCTCTGTATCATAGACTGCATTTGTATCATATGCTTTAGAAAATGTGTTTCTCTCATATACATTGATCACTGTGATGTGTTGGATGTGAGCCTATGATCATGCTTGTGAGCTCTTGTGATGTATAGCTATGCTCTTGGTAGCTTTGGATATATATGTATGTGAAATGGCTAGTTTTTGTGAAAATGCTAAGTTGATCCTCTCTTGTGAGTAGAATCCCTTACATGCTCATTTTGTGCTCAAATGGCTATATCTTGCTTAATTTGTGCTTGGGAATCATGCTCTTTTCATTTGAGGTCAAAGACCTTGTTGTTATCATGGATGTTTAGCCTACATGTTACCTTGTGGAGGAGCATAAGCTTCTTTTTGCCGTAAAGGCACTTCATGTACCATGCTTAATTCTAAAGATGCTAATTGGTATCTTGAAATGTCTATGCTTGAAAATATGCTATCATGTCATATGTGCTTTGAATTCCTTATCTTGGGCGCTAAACCGTTACATGATGTCTACCATTGAGAAGTCTCAAATTTAGAAGTACACACATGGCTCGGTGGCTTTGACATGACATGAGATAGCTTATAGGTGTTTATGATGACCTTGTGATGAGAACTTGTGACCTTGCATGAAGTTTGTGAGTTATATGTTGTTTGTGCCCTTTTTGGTGATGTTGAGATCCTATGCTCATGAGAGGGATGTTTTGTTGAAAATTGCTTAAATTGATCATGGCCATGTCACATGCTTATATATTCCTTCTATCTTGTTGGCGATGCTAGTATGGATTTTGAGCTATTTTGCTTGATCTATGTCTCATTCCTAGCATTTTGTAGAGATCATTTACTATTTGAGAAGCACATGCTTGCATTTGTAGACTTGATGCATGCATTACCAACAAGGGGGAGAAGTGCACCCAATTCATACAAAGGGGAGAAAATGGGGGGAGAAATACTCAGTTCAGGGGGAGCTTTGAATTCATGCATGGGGAGCTCTTTGTCACCTGAGTTGTGCTTTGTGCTTTGCTATTTTGCCGGTGGTGTCGAGCCTTTTTGCCTCACCTTGAGGAGTCGGAATTTTGAGCATTTTGCCTTGGTTGTGTTGAGCTTCACCTTGCCTTACGGGACCGAGCCCTGCTCTCTCAAGTGATCTCGTTTTGGATTTTGTTTATCTTTTGATCACTTGGTTGAGATTTTTGTTCATTTCTTTTCTTTTTCCTTCTTTTCTGAATTGGTTACTATGTGTGTTATTAATGCACTCATCAAGAGGGAGATTGAGGACCGGTGGATGGTCGCTCCCTGGTGTGATGAGTGATTTACAATGTGGTGTGGACTGACTCTTGGTCGAGTATTACAAGTGCAAGTTGCAGCTTGATTTGCGTTGGTGCAGGTGAAGAGCAGCGCGTGAAAGGTCTTAGCCTTGCGGGGCCTCTGAGGAGTGAAGAGACAACTAGGCTTGGCTTGGTGGACCCCGTGGCCTAACAGGATCAAGTGCGGGCCGCATGGTGGCAAGAAAAGCAAGACAAAGTCATGGATATGAGCCAGTGCAGGGTAGTGGCTCACGACCGGAGTCTGCACGAGGGGTTTGCGGTGGTTCACCACAAAACCGCCGGGTTACTTGGTTGAGCCACAAAACGAAGACCGGAGGCTCAGCGGGCAGAGACGGGATCTAGGCACACCGAGAAGCTTCGATGTCGGGAGACACGTGATGGGATCACGGGGCTTGCGTCGGGAGGACGCGGACTGTGGCGAAGGCGTGGACGACCGATGAGAAATACCAAGTCTTGACCAAAGTGCCCCTGAGGGGTGTGCTCCATTTAAGTTCTAGGGGTAGCGTGGTCATTTGCTTAATTTGGAGATACTTCATATATATAGCTCTAGCGTTAGAAGGCAACTCATCCATCCAGATTGCTTCCTAATTTTCTTGCTCTTTAGGATATTTTTTCTTTATGATTTTGTAGAGAATCTGACCTCTGGTTGTATGGAAGCATTCATGGTTGCGTCAATTTCCTTCTCTTGGCTCGAGTGATTTTTGTGTCTTTTTCGAGCTATTTTGTGGGATTTTCATTCGTGGCTTGATTCGTCGATTCTAAGGTGTTTGTGTTCGATTTTCTTTGAGGAGATCATGGATATATGTCTTGTGCATCTTTGTGCTTGATTTTAACTCCTCAAACACCGGCTTTGACCTCCGATTTGCGGATTTCGGTTGGAACATTAGCCTTTGGTTGGAGCTCGGTTGTGATTCGATTCCCAGCAATTTAGTTGGTTTGAGGCTTCAAGTTTTTGGGAATAGCATCTCCTAGAAACGCTTCTCCTTTCTCCAAAATCTTGTCTCAATCCATGTAGCCGTTTGGGAGATCCATGGAGGGATAGGAGGTGTTGACCTTGAGCTCTCAACTTCCGTTCGTGTTCTACAAGCCGGACGGACGGTCTGTCCTGGGTACGCAGACGGTCCGTCCTGGGTACGCGGACGGTCCGTGAGGCTTAGGGTTCGTCGAGTTCGTGTTGTGTTCTTGCGAGCTCGAGCATTGATCTGTCGGAGTTCGTTAGTTTTCTTGGAGGGTGTTTGACGGACGGTCCGTGGGCTTGTCTCGGACGGTCCGAACCTCTGTGTCGGAAGGTCCGTATAGGTCGGGGTGTTTCTAGAGGTTCTGTCTGCTTAATACGGACGGTCCGTCCTTTTTTCACGGACGGTCTGCCATAGCCCACCAACGGTCCGCCGTAGCCCGCGGACGGTCCGAGGACCTCTCACAGACGGTCCGTCCTAGGCTGGCCGATTTGCCTAAGACCTTTGCTTCTTGAGTTGTGCCTCCGCTTTGCAACTTGCTTGGACTTGTTCCTAGGGTTGGTAGGTCCGCTATGACTACGTGACCTTGGCAAGTACGTATGGGAATCCTTGCTTGTGTTTTTGGGACTTAGCCAGTATTGCTCCGGAGAAATTTTTATCGGCTCCCATTCACTCCCTCCTCTCTGGTCGCCTAATCCGGTCCTTCAAGTCCTCAAGCCTGGGCTTCATCCACTCCAATGCATCCGTCAGGCGTGCGCCACCAACTTCGTAGTGGAAATGGTTGAACGTTGCCAGTTCGACATCACAACACGTAACAAGGAAGCGAAGGCACGGTGGTGGCAAAAAGCGTGGTGGCGGGATGAGATCTGCGACCGAGCGGTGGAAACCAGGGAGGCTGCACACAAGGAGCAGATGCGAAAAAGAAGGAGACAATCCCAATTGGCTCTGCCCTTTCGACTTAAAGAGAGGATGAGCCGGTTGAGATGATTCAATATCCAGTCCCACCTGGAGGGATAGGGGAGCGCCCTCCTTCACGTCCTGTCAAGTCTGACAACACGAAAAGGTGTGCCCTGCCATGAGCAGCGACGGCACCCCACCCTCAGGCACGACTTGACAAAACGAGTCGAGTTAGTACCCCAGGGAAAAATCTACCCGACTGTTGACGGCTGTCAAGTACCACTTTTATGCCGTCAACTCCTGCATAAATAAATGAAATTTAAGCATCCACACTAGGATAGGGATTATATCTGACAAATTCCATGAGTGCAGATGAATATTTGAATCCAGGTCTTTTAGATCATTAAATGAGAGAAAGCACACCCTATGGATCCAAGCAACCCAGCACCAACCAATGAGAGGTTGCCACATAGGCTTCACATTGATCCATGGACCCACCAAGCAAAGAAGCAAAACTCCAGCCAATCAGAAGAGAGCACACGGATCAAAGGGCCCACCAGAGGAGGCAAACCGCCTTAGTTTTGCGCGTACACCTAGGACAGGACCAAGGACCCACCAAGGAGCGACCCAAAGAAAGTTGGGGCCATTTGGCGGCAACTGGGGTTCGGCCGATCCCATGGGTCGGCCGACCTAGGTCTAGCGCCGCTCGAGCCCAGCTTCCACGTGTCAACTCCTGGTGATCTCCTAGAGGTGGTTTGGGGCGTTATCCACTCAGTTACCGCCTTAAACCCCCGGATCATGCTTGGGCCCACAAGAAGCAAGGACGAAAGCCACTCTCCCAAGGCAAACTCCTACCTCCCTTAGCCTATAAATATGAGGGGAGGGGGTAAGAATAGGGACACACCACTTCACCCAAGGATGAGAGCTTCCCTTCAAAGGAGTGGCCTCTCCTTGATAGATTAGAGAGTAGAGAGTGAGAGAGAGAGTTGTATCTCTATGGATGCTTGTTCTTCAATTAGAGTAAAGCAAGTATTTCTGCATTTCCTATTTAGACTAAAGTGTTATTCATTCTTGAGTGATATGTTCTTGTGTTCTTCCCCTGTTCATCATTTAGAGGCGCGTGTTCTTCACGAACACACCCCTTCGATCTAGTTGATCAGGTGCACAAGTTTGTATCTCGTTTGTGTGATTAGTCTATTAGAATAAAGTGGATGCTTGCATGCTCTGATTAGAATAAAGTGTGTTCGTGATTCCTTTCTAATAGTTTATGCTAAGTTGCATGAGTAGCCTTTTTCCTCTGCTAGTGCGTAGATCCTGGGTTTATGCGTTCGTCTGCTGCAAGTCATTCGTATATGTTGGAAGCTTAGTATGGGACCGAGTGCTCTCTCGTATGCCTTCAGCATAAGCTAGTAGTACCTATAGTGAGTGAGATCAGTTCTCTTCCGTGGTCGTAGTTCTATTAGTACAGGGTGTCGTAGTCCATTGGCTACGGCAGTAACCACAGCGTGGATGTTGTGACACGCGACCGGTTATCATCCGTTCGACTTATCCCAAGGTTAGTTAGAGGCAGTCCAGGAGGTGGTGATAGCCCTTCTGGCCCTCATTGATCCTCCGCAGCTGGATATAGTCAGAGCTCATTCCACATAGATCCACATACCGGAGTCGCCTGTTAAGTCAGGGCTATCGGTATCCTGAGCCAAGTTCTATCTAGAGATCGACCTTTAATCTCGTCTATAGTGCTATCTTTAGGAATCCTTTCTATCCTTGCCTCTTATCTGGGTGTGTCCTTGGACCGACTATATGAAGTTAGTACACACACGTTCCCTTGGATTCGATACCCTTGTAATACTTTGAGGTGAAAGCTACAACGGTATCCGTGCGATGCGGATTTATTTCGTGTGTCGCTAAAATACCCAACAAGCTTTCTGGTGCCGTTGCTGGGGAACGGTTGCTGTATCTATCTTCGTACCCAGCGGTCCTCATATCTTTTCACTTTGCTTTATTCTACCTTTACCCCCGTTACCCATGGGGAGGCCATCCTTTCACGGCCTCTCCACCACATCGAACGAGTTCACTGATCCATCAACTTCTTCATCCAACCATGAACTCAACCCCGATCTTAGAGCCATGGTTTGGAGTCACACCTTCTCTGGAGCAATTAATGAAGAACCTTACGACCATTTGCAAGAATTCGAGGATATGTGTTCATTCTTGGTTATCCCAGGAATGACGCAGGAAACCTTGAGATGGAAATTGTTTCATTTCTCTCTCATAGGGATAGCGAAACAATGATACATCTGTTCGGTAGGGAGCATGAGCGGTGATTGGGAGAAACTATGAGTTAACTTTTGTTCCTCGTTTTCCCTCCGGAAACGCATAAATTCTCTACCGATGGACACCCTCGATTTTGAGCAACTAGAGAAGGAATCCCTTGGTGCAGTGTGGGCGTGATTTTTACGCCTCCTGGCAATTTACCCACACTTGTCTATACCTGAGGGTGTATCTTTGTACATCTTTCTCTCGTGTCTAGACATGAAGTCTGCCCGAGAGCTTTACATCATCACCGGGGGCTCATTTGAAGACAAGAAAACAAAGTAAGGAAGGGAAATCCTAGATACTCTCTCAGAAGACTCTTTCTTACCTACCAACCATAACGAACCCCTCCGTGATGAGTACGTATCAAGCCATGAGAGTCTCTCAACAGCCGAACCTGAACCTACGGTTTCCACATCTCAATTTTCGACCGTTGAGCCCTGTCCCGAACCAGGAACAATGGAGGAAGAAGAAATTCAACATCCAGAGTTCCTCTATCACTTCAAGGATGACCCTTTTGAAAATCTCAAAAACACCTCGAATTGCTTAGATGACCAACAAGGGAAGGAGCCCTCCTCTGTCGAAATTCATCCAACTAGAAATCTTTTGACAGAACCTTCCCCTAGGCCTACGGTACCTCCTTTGCTTCCCGATCCTCCAAACGTAACATCTATCATGGAGGCCATGGAGAAGAAGTGGTTGACTGGAGTGGGAAACTTTTCCGAAGCACTTTGGATTTGTTCACCCTCTACGATGATTTCTTATTCCATAAAAGGAACTATCGTAGAATCCCATCTTAACCCCACTATGCAGGTTAATGTCATGCCATGGCACCTAGCATACACTTTGTTGGGCAACATTACGCTAAGACCATCCGACAAACTCCTCAAGAGTTGTCCCTCCGAACATATTCTGGAGTGTCGGGGGGTTGCATGTGCCGTGCCGCTCCTAGTAGACGAGGTCAAGGTTAATCTATACTTCCACATCTTTGATGTCCTCGATCTTGATCTCCTCTTAGGCTCCCCTGTAGAAAAACTTCTCGATTCATCTCGAGGGAGCCTAGATGAAAAGCTTAGGGAAGCCGCTTCTGCCACCACTCCCTTGTTCTCAGAAAGTTCTATGGCGAAGCCTCTTCCCAAGCAAAACCCGCTCGAGGAGATGAGGCATGTATCTTCGTTCGCATCCTCCGAGCCCATTGTCATTGAGGTTGTAGAATTTTCTACTCCTCAAGAGTACAACTCGGAAGATTCTCTTCACCTTTGTGAAGGCGAACGATCCTCATCACCCTCGATCGAGTTTGAGCTTCTGCCCATTGGCCCATATCATGTTACTCTCGACCTTGATCGAGAATCAACATCAATCTTACATGATGAACCTCCTGAGATAGAGAATTCATGGGCCACGGAGATTGAGGCTCCGACTTTGGAGTCCAAAGGAAAGGATTCCATTGATGAGCATGGTAGCTTCATTCTTGATACACCACATGAACCATGCTCGCATCATGCCTCTCCAGAGTCAGTCATGCTTAGTGCACTGAGCACGCACGAGGACTACAACCGCCTTTTAGTCCTCCTCTGCTTAAAGTTTAGAAGGATGGTTGTAGATGCATATGTTTACCATAAGCATTGCAGATTTTGTGTATGCATTGTGGCACTAACCTTGCAGCTGAAGCTTCACAGATACATCAACAATTCGTGGTGAGACAGGAATGACATCACCAACGATAGCTGCAGGAAGAAGTTCCCATGGTCGAGCTTATGACCGTAAACAAAGCACTACCAGGAGATAGCCTAGATTAGTTTAGATTTTATTTCCCTTTTCAAATAAAAAGCAGGAGCATGTTTTTAGGATAAGGTTGTCCTTCGGGTATTTCCGGTCGCTAACCTTTCAGGTGGAGATTGAAAAGAATGATGGACAGGTGATGCCTTAGAACATGCAAGCTACATCACTGCAACACCTTTATAAGTTTTTGTTGAGAGAACATTTACAAAAGGAAGCTTGATTTCCACACACTTGAGTTTTGTTGCCTAGCAATACAAACTTCAAGTGTGGGGGAGGTATGTGAGCATCTTGAGCAAAGTTCCTCTGATCCAAATCTTATCTTGGTTTGAAGATGATGTTAGCTCTTGCCTCTTACCCAGTTAGGTACGTCCTGCTTTTGACTTTAAACAAAGCCCTTCCGGGAGGTTACCCGATGTTCACCATCTCATGCTCATGTTTATGTCCCTTTGAAGATAGCTTGATCATGCTTTCATGCTTCCTTTATCTATGTTTGTAATGCTATGCTTTGAGTGCATATTTAGCTACGTGCTTTCATAGGTTCTTTTAAATTAACCATGGTGCTTAGGTTAAAACTGTCTTCTTCAATCAAACAAGACATGGTGTCGAGTTTGATTGATGAACCTTTTAGTTGATGCTTTCATGGATATCGGTTGTATATGCGGACTAACCCTTTGAGGAATTTCGAATCCAAATGGGGTAAGTCATTGAGCTTGATTCAAAAGGGAAGGTAAGCCAAGACAGGTCAGCCTTGTTGAGCTAGGTCTCATGGTGAATTTATATTTGAATTTGAATAAAGGCTCCCTGGTTCTTGAACCAGTAGCGTCCCACTTTTGTTTTTTCCCATTTTGTTTGAAGACAGCACCAGGTACATGAACAAGTGTGGGGGAGATCTCCCAAGCTTATCATCGACATACACACTTGAGATCTGCCACACAGGTGTTGCACAACATCGACTGCGCTTTCATGACAGGGGACAAGGTAAACTAGAGTGAGCCGGCTGCCCCATGGGTCTTCTTTGTTTCTCATATTCTTCAGGAGCGATGGTATGTGCACCCTTTATCTCACTCTTTTTGATTCATGAGTTTGAATGAGTTTCAAATTTTATCTGCTAAATCAAACTCTTGGAATCGTGCTCTACATGCTTTACATGTTTCCTATGGTTGGCTTCCATATGTTTTATTCCATGCTTATCATCTTGATGCTTGTGAACAAATATCATTAGGGAACTCATGTTCATCTAAGTAGTTGATGTTTGAGATATGGTTTGATGATATGATCTTCTCTCTGAATGTTTGAGTGCTTGGGAATTTTATTTATTTGAAAATTATGAAAACCCTTTTGCAAAGCTCCTCTTTGATATGCCAAAGTCCTACCAAAGCCATATGATGAGTTATCTTGAAAACCCTTTACACATATACTGCTTGTTATTGCATTGAGCTTTGTCAAACTGTTGTGACCCTTGTGAGAATTCTTTTCATGCTTTCATGATCAAGATCCATGTGCACTCCATATCCCCTTGCTATACTTCTACACTGGAAGTTAGCATTGTATCATCGACCCATTCCATAAAAATAAAGCTCCATGTGTGGTGTGACCTCTCTCTCCAAAGTATCCATGAAAAAGGGCATGGGCTATGCAAAAAAAAACATGCTCAAAAGCATAGGTGAAAAAAAACCATGCTCAAAGCATGAAGAAAAAAAAGAGAGAGATAACCCATGTCCAAAAGAAAGAAGAAAAAGGAGAGAGATGTGATCACGCAAAAAAGAGTTCCAATAAATTTGATGGTAATAACTAGTACCCGTTCCGGGCCTAGTGTCCACCTTACCATCACCACAACATTCATCACATATATGGTAATATCTAGCACCCATTCTGGGCCTAGTATCCACCCTACCATATCTATCTTATCCCTAAATGTGCACATCTTGATCTGATTGTATGATTTGATTTTCTCCTTGGATCCGGTTTTTGACTTTCAATATGTGTGATGCAAGTATGCTTTATCTTTATCCTACCCTGAGCTCCACATACAGCCATCATTAGAAGTAGGATGAAAGAAAGGCATGTCTAATGCCTTGGTGAGGACATATACATATTGAGCGATTTGAGAGAATCAAATGAGGAGCTAAGCAAAGGTTTGTTTTGAAAATTTATTGCAAAACCCCAAGTTACTTGACATGATGAGCAGAAGTGATTTGATTCATGACCATTCCATTCCTCAACTACCCAAGATAGAGTGATAGACACTCCACAGAGTTCACAAGTACAAGGTATGGTTTGGAATATCTCTTATGCTCCTTCATACCTTTGGATCGTTTTGTCCCACTTGATTTGTTCTCCCTTCACTCGAGATGCGCAAAGGTCAAGTGTGGGGGTGTTGTTGATGGCTGTTAAGTACCACTTTTATGCCGTCAACTCCTGCATAAATAAATGAAATTTAAGCATCCACACTAGGATAAGGATTATATCTGACAAATTCCACGAGTGCAGATGCATATTTGAATGCAGGTGTTTTAGCTCATTAAATGAGAGAAAGCACACCCAATGGATCCAAGCAACCCAGCACAAACTAATGAGAGGTTGCCACATAGGCTTCACATGGATCCATGGACCCACCAAGCAAAGAAGCACAACTCCAGCCAATCAGAAGAGAGCACACAGATCAAAGGGCCCACCAGAGGAGGCAAACCGCCTTAGTTTCGCGCGTACACCTAGGACAGGACCAAGGACCCACCAAGGAGCGACCCAGACAAAGTTGGGGCCATTTGGCGGCAACTTGGGTTCGGCCGATCCCATGGGTCGGCCGACCTGGGTCTGGCGCCGTTCGAGCCCAGCTTCCATGTGTCAACTCCTGGTGATCTCCTAGAGGCGGTTTGGAGCGTTATCCACTCAGTTACCGCCTTAAACCCCCGGATCATGCTTGGGCCCACAAGAAGCAAGGAGGAAAGCCACTCTCCCAAGGCAAACTCCTACCTCCCTTGGCCTATAAATATGAGGGGAGGGGTTAAGAATAGGGACACACCACTTCACCCAAGGATGAGAGCTTCCCTTCAAAGGAGAGGCCTCTCCTTGATATATTAGAGAGTAGAGAGTGAGAGAGAGAGTTGTATCTCTATGGATGCTTGTTCTTCAATTAGAGTAAAGTAAGTATTTTTGCATTTCCTATTTAGACTAAAGTGTTATTCATTCTTGAGTGATATGTTCTTGTGTTCTTTGCCTATTCATCATTTAGAGGCACGTGTTCTTCATGAACACGGCCCTTCGATCTAGTTGATCAGGTGCACAAGTTTGTATCTCATTTGTGTGATTAGTCTATTAGAATAAAGTGGATGCTTGCATGCTCTGATTAGAATAAAGTGTGTTCGTGATTCCTTTCTAATAGTTTATGCTAGGTTGCATGAGTAGCCTTTTTCCTCTGCTAGTGCGTAGATCCTGGGTTTATGCGTTCGTCTGCTGCAAGTCGTTCGTATATGTTGGAAGCTTAGTATGGGACCGAGTGCTCTCTCGTATGCCTTCAGCATAAGCTAGTAGTACCTATAGTGAGTGAGATCAGTTCTCTTCCGTGGTCGTAGTTCTATTAGTACAGGGTGTCGTAGTCCATTGGCTACGGCAGTAACCACAGTGTGGACGTTGTGACACGCTACCGGTTATCATCCATTCGGCTTATCCCAAGGTTAGGTAGAGGCAGTCTAGGAGGTGGTGACAGCCCTTCTGGCCCTCGTTGATCCTCCGCAGCTGGATATAGTCAGAGCTCATTCCACATAGATCCGCATATTAGAGTCGCCTGTTAAGTCAGGGCTATCGGTATCCTGAGCCAAGTTCTATCTAGAGATCGACCTTTAATCTCGTCTATAGTGCTATCTTTAGGAATCCTCTCTATCATTGCCTCTTATCTGGGTGTGTCCTTGGACCGACTATATGAAGTTAGTACACACACGTTCCCTTGGATTCGATACCCTTGGAATACTCTGAGGTGAAAGCTACAATGGTATCCGTGCGCTTGCGGATTTATTTCGCGTGTTGCTAAAATACCCAACACCGACCGACAGCGAAAGGCCCGGCCTAGGGACAAGGTAAAAAGAGAAAAATCACTATCACTAGGTTGAGCCCTGAGCGCACAGATCGACCTAAGTACATATCACAGCATGCCGATGGGACGGGCGGTGCAGGTTGACAAGACGCCACGACCGCGACCCAGGGAGCACGCTACAACCACCCAACATCGTGCAAGCAATTGAAAAGGTCGGGAAGACGAAACTGAGCCGAGTTAAATGAAAAGGGTGATGAGGCCAAGGTTCAAGCTTACAAAAGGTGCTAATCATGAAGTCTTAGCACCACCGAAGGTACATCATCTAAACAAAAACTCTACGCCGCCGGGGGGCCCGAGCTAGAGGTGGAGCCTGCCTCCAAGGAGGTGTCATCCGGCTCGCTGTCATCACCCTGCGGGCTTGCTCCTCCGGCTGCGGCAGGGCCCCTCTACTTGAGAAGGGCGTCGATGTCCACCGCTGGGAGGATGGCGTCGGCGCTGGTGTTGAAGTACAGGGCGCGGAGTTGCCGCTTCTGCGGGTTGACACCCGGCGGAAACCCCACGGGGATGCGACGGATTAACTGGTCACAGGTACAGAGGTCGGCGGTGGCAAGCGCGTACGATGTTGGGTGGATGAAGCACCCGGTCGTGGCCCGCGGCATTCGCCAGCGGGTGGCCGCCCTCGACGTCAGCCGCTGGCACTGCAACAAGGCCAGCGGGTCCCTGCCCGGGCCCAGTGCCTGCGGGCCAGGGGGACGATGGGACCCACCGCTTAGCCGCCGGTGCCGCACCCTGCCGCACGGCAGGCCTCGAGCCAGCGGTCCACCGGGCCGCCAACGCCATGCTCCACCTCCTCGCGGGCCACCAGCCGGTGAAGCACCGATGCC
The DNA here is from genome assembly GCA_036936925.1 of Cenchrus fungigraminus. Classification (NCBI taxonomy): domain Eukaryota; kingdom Viridiplantae; phylum Streptophyta; class Magnoliopsida; order Poales; family Poaceae; genus Cenchrus; species Cenchrus fungigraminus. The sequence continues at coordinate 94,321,901 of CM072774.1, read as the reverse complement.
CTCGTCGATGATTCAAGGGAGCCTTCAGCGGAGCGCTTCTCGCCGACTATCAGGGACGTTGGAGCTAGAAGAAGGGATGAAGGAAGAAGAGGGGTCAATGAGGCAAGGAGACGGTGGTGCGAGTGTTGGGGAGAAGAAGACGAATGGTGCACTCCATCTAAACCCTCACCGGGGGATTTATAGCTATCGCAGGCACGGGATGTGGCGGTTTTCCGAAGGCGAAGGGACGCTCTCCCCCCCACTACCTCTCTCGTTTCAAGCCACGTCGCCCACCATCACCAGAGAAGACCAGGAGTTTCCGTCCCAACTTAAGCGGAGGCGAACCGCCCGAGCAACTCAAGCAAACAACAGTATTGAAAGGGACAAGGGAATAACTGCATCATGATAAACCCTAAATCCTAAGGTACAAGGAGGTGGCCAACAAGACCATGAGCAAGTACCAAAATACAAATCACCACCACCACAGCGGTGTTTTGCCCCCAACCAGTCAGAGTTCGAGGGAGCACATCGCTAGGCTCCCTTTAACATCTGGTGGAATTAGGAACTCCCTGTAGAGATCAGGGAGGCGGCCGACGTCACCACTACAGCTGCCAACGACCGGGAAGAAGCCGAAGATCCCGGGGCCACCCCAAAACACGTTACTGACGAAGCATCAGTTGTCCGGGGGGAGCCTCGTCCTGGAAGCTTGTTCAGGGGTTCCGTGGCGTCCTGCAGCACCGCCGACGCTTGGGTGAGCAACCCTGGGTGCACCATGGCATGAAGCAGGAAGCTGGGGGCACGGTGCAGACGCGGCGCGGCGTGTCTCACCGGGATTTGCAACCCTAGGCATCGACCCCTATGCCGCCGAAAGGTCACAAGCCCTCGGTAAGGAAGACCCGTCATGAGCATGCCTCTCCATTCGCTGGACTCCCTCTAACATCAGAAGATGTGGTAGCTGGCACTACACTCAGGGGGGGCGAACCCCCCACGACAAGAAAAGTAGCAAGGTTCTTTTTCTCACTATCTGGCTACCATGGAGTCTCACCGAAGCAAAGTGGAGCTCCTTTTACAGGGCAGTGGCGCTAAACCTCACGAGAGGAACAGTGGCAAAGGCAGGACAACTTACGAAGAAAGCCACTACCAGCTTCCTACCTATCTCAGAGGCGCAACAGTGGAGTACTGGCCTGTCTCTTGTCCCGACGCATTAACTAAGGCCATCGACAACCCTCGACGCTGGGTCCAATCCAACCGTCCCGCCACACCACCATCAAAAGACAAGCCTGTACTCACCACGACTAAACAAAACCCTGCAGCAGAGTCCTTGACTCTGCCATGGCCTCGGAGGCTACACTCGGCGAGTGCGCTCGCGCGCCCCCACTGAAACAGAACAAGATCGACAAAGAAGTATCAGTAGGGCCACTAACGAGGGGATAAACCAGGGGTGATCAACTTAGCCCCTAATCTCCCATCTACAAGACTAAGAAGGCCCAAGGCCACGACGGCCCAGCATCAACTCCAGTGAGGCCGGCCCACCGTCATCATCCAGAATGAACCCCGTGTCGCCCCAAAGGCCCGACTCCGACTTTAGCATTCACACTATGTGACTTAAGAAGGTGTCTCAACCTAATGGCTACCTCGGGGGAGAACTCCGCCTCGCATGAGCTAAGGCCCCGCCTCCCACGACCAAGCGTGGGGGGCCCCTCTGACGGGGACCGCAAAGTGGCAGGAGTGGCTCCATGCCGCCCGCGGGCGTGCCAGGGTCACATGGCGGGGAGATCCCTGCTGTTAGGTGATGATGAGATTTCCCCGGTGTGGGAGGCCCCTTAAGAGTGCTACCGTGACAAGGACAGGCGAATCCTTCACGGATAAGTCATCAGACAACGCGTCCCGACCAAACCACGACTTAAGGTCGGGGATTGCATAGGAAGCTCCCTACCTACCAAGTATACAGGGCTACAAGTCGAGGGCCGCCGCCTCGGGCAAGGGCTCACCGCCTACGCCATCCTACAAGGACTGCCACGGCTAGCCGAAGCATACGACACCAACCGAACATGAAGGTCCACACCGCGGCACTATTCTGACAACTATTCCAGCACTGTTACAACATTGTAGCAGGGCGTGATTTTACCTCCCTACCCCTTGTACACTTATGCCCCTTGAACTATAAAAGGGAAGCAGGTACCCTGAACGGGGCATGGCATCGAGCATCGAATAATAGGACATCCAATGAAAACAACAACCAACCATCCAACCACGAAAACCAAGAGCACTACATGCTCTCCACCCCATGGGAGACTTGGGATTGGGTCCCTCTCTCGACCCATGCTTGTATCCCCTACTACAAGCCACCTAGGCATATAGAACATTTCCCCCGACTGGACGTAAGGCCCCCCGTGGTGCCCGAAATAGTATAATCCTTGTGTCTCTAGTCCCAACCATCTGGATCTAATGCGCGAACATACTGAAATTTACTTGCCAGCAGTATCAAACCCCGACACCACTTGGGTAGGATAGGAAAAAAGGTGACTTATGCAACTTTAAGTAGGGGTGGAGCAACTTATGACACTTGTTCCCAAAGATTCGTTTGTCAACAATGACCCTTGATGCATGCATTTTCGATGGTCCTGACCTCCACGTGAAGTCGACATTGTAGTGTTGTACACGAGGCGCTCGCTGCTAATGTCGTCATTTGCGGTGACAAAGCTGCCCCTGGCGCGCTATAACAACATAATGGGAGGGAGCACAGCCCGAGCACTGATGAGCAGGTTGAAGAGGTACGGGGTAGCCGCCTCATCGGTGATGAACAACCAGCCATCACTACGTGAAAAACTCACTTTGGTAACGGCATAGTTTGCCTTTAGTAACGGGCAAAGCGCCCATTACCGATCAAGTGTTACAAATGAGCCAAGAAAGGTAACGGGAAGATGCCTGTTACTGATAACACATATTCGTAATAGGCATCAAACAACGACTATTACCACAACTAGCCACCGGTCACGTGAAATGGCTGTTTCTCTGGGCCCACAGGGAACTTTGGTAACGGGCACCAAAATAGAGCTCGTTACAGTAGCTCAACATCGGAGATGCGTGCTGTGTACCTGCGTCTCCTCTATCTAGATGAAATGAGACGTGTCTATTTCACGCGCGTCTCAGCACAATAAGGATTCGTAACGGGCATCAAACAACAACTATTACCACAACTAGTCACCGGTCACGTGAATTGACTATTTCTCTGGGCCCACAGGGAACTTAGGTAATGGGCTCCAAAACAGAGCCCGTTACAGCAATTCAATATCAGAGACGCGTGCTGTGAAACTGTGTCTCCTCTGTCTTGACGAACGGGCCCAGTTCTGGGGCCCACCGGTCAGTATTGGTAACAGGCTTTTACGCTGCCTGTTACATTGTTGGCATGTTTATAACGGGCGTTCCGAATGAAGCTCGTTACTCACTGATCAGTGTTTGTAACGAGCTTTAATTAACGCACGTTACAGATACGTAGGCCACCCCTACAGTGACCTGCTGCCTGCTTGCCGGCTGCTTCCTGGAACCAGCCAGGATTTGTCAGCCATCAGGGGCTGCATCCTGGAACCAGCCAGGATATGACTATATTCACAGAAATAAGATCCAGCATCCAAATTCACAGAAATCCACATAATTCACATGCATCATATGACAAAATTCAGCATCATCATCTCACAAGTAAAGAAGCATCACTGCCTTGATAACAATATCACAGCCATAGTTAACTAGCTTGACAACAATATCACAAAATTCATGGGACAAGGAGGAATGCAAAAATTTCCTATTCACCATATACAATATTAGCCCACACAGTTTCATCAGCATGAAATTTTCCTCCGACTGCGATCACCTGTTCCATGAAGAATGTGGCAATTCTATCACGAACATAGAGCAGCGTGGTTTTGTGGAGAGGATGCTCATCTAGCCCTAATCTCTAGATATAACAATGTCACCAGTCAGCACACATATATAGGTGGTTACCAAACATGTGCAGTGCTAATAAGAAAGAACTGTGCTCAGTTGCAGGTTTTACAAATGAAGATCCCAAGAAAGTACCTCCATATCTGGGCCTCTATGTTTTAATTTAAGCATGTGATAGGCACAATAGAAGCGGCAAAGTTTGGATTCAGCAGGTTGTTGGTGGCACTACAATAAATGTACAAAGAAAAATAGTGGTGATCGAGAAGAAATAAACTCAAGCTTTAGTACTAGCTTCCACAGGAAGGAAATAAGTGGTATGTACCTTAACATCTTTGACATGTTCCAAGGTGCTGCGGGGCAACTTCTTTTCGGCGCAGTAACATTCCCAACCCCTACAACGAAACATGCAGCAATGGTTAGGGTACTATTTATTAATATACTCTGCACAGTTTGTTGAGGAACGTCCGCAGGTTAAAAAAGAAATAACTTACTCATTAATGATTAGTTTGAAAAGGATAGTATCAGTGTCAATGCTCTTGAATGAATCAAGATAGTAGACCTTCTGCTGCTTCAGAACGATCACCACTGCAATCCAGTGGTTCTTACTGATATAAGCGGTAAGGATGAGTTTCTTTTTAGCATATAGTTTGAAGGCACAGTGCATATAGGACACAAAGAAATCAAGAGTGTCTGCCGTGCTGGTCAACGTTGTCAAGCTAGAGCATTCAGGATCAAGGAAGCCAACTGCAGCGCCCGTCTTCTCAACCTCTACAGCCATATTCCTATTAGTAAGAAAAAACAAAGTGTAAGGAGGCAAAATACATGGTAAAGATGATGTGAGGCAAAAAGCACATTTCGATAGAGAATGATTAGTGAGAAGCAGATTAAATTTTCAAGCAATTTACAGGATGAAGCAGCGGATAAGTGTCAGATCCAAAGCATCCAAGTTGAAGAGATCGTACAAATCACTGAGTTGCACAGGTATCTTCTCGAGTCCGTTGGACGATTCGTCTCCTCTCTTAGGCCATGCATTGGTCCCGGGCCGAAGTGCGACCATAATCGGAGAATCATCATTTGACTTACCACGTTGCATGTAGAATGTGTGGAGATCTCTGGTACAAGGAGCAGCCATTTTGAGATCATCACCACTGAGAAGGCTCTTTCCGAATTTGTAATTTGGGTTAACCATAGCCCAAGGATTCTTCTTGGTGTTTCTCTCAGATTGCTTTGGGTTAGTCATAGCCCAAGGATTCTTCTTGGTGTTTCGCTCAGATTGCTCTGGGTTAGTCATAGCTGAAGGATTCTTCTTGGTGTTTCTCTCAGATCACTTCCTAGTAGGCATCTTAGAGGTTTTATTTACAGCAATTTCCTTTTCCTGCTGCTTTGAGATGGCTGAAGAAGGTTTATTAAGGGCTTGCTTGCCTGCTGTAGGTGGTGTAGAGCTTTTATTTTTGGCAAGTTTCTTTTCTTGCAGCTTTGAAATGGTTGAAGGTTTCTCAAGGGCTTTCTTGCCTGTTGTACGTGGTGTAGAGATTTTATTTTCGGCAAGTTTCTTTTCTTGCTACTTTGAAATGGCTGAAGGTTTCTCAAGGGCTTTCTTGCCTAGTGGTGTCTCACCAGGAGCTATTACAGAGGTATTGGGCCCAGATGTACCTACAGCTTTCTTTGAAATGTCATCGACAGATTTATCAGCACCAGCCAACACATCACTCTGGTTGCCTGGTGACGGTGGTGTCTCACCAGGAGCTATTACAGAGGTATTAGGCCCAGATGTACCTGCAGCTTTCTTCGAAATGTCGTCGGCAGATTTATCAGCATCAGCCAACATATCAATCTGGGCTCCTGCTTTGGCATGATTGTTTTGAGCACTTTCGTTTGGGGGTGTTGTTTCATGAGGAGGAGAAGGAGGAGGAGGAGGAGGAGGTGGTGGTGGGGATGGAATATTTGGTGTCTCTTGTGGATGTAGGGATGGTAGTTTTTCTGTTTTTTCAGGACGAGTAGTAGTAGGTGGGGATGGAATATTTGGTGTATCTTGCGGATGTGGGGATGCAAGTTTTTCTGTGTTTTCAGGATGACAAGGAGGTGGGGATGCAAGTTTTTCAGGACGAGGAGGAGGAGGTCCGAATGGAACGTCTTGCGGATGTGGGGATTGAGGAGGAAGAGGAGGATGTGGGGAACCATGTGAGGAAGGAACATGTCCCGTACTCTATGAACTACAAGGAATCTGTACCGTAGCCTGTGAACGAGATTTATATGTTGGTGCTCCCTTGATGTGAATCCGACACCTTCTCCACTGTAACCTCTGTCCTTCAGCTTGTCCGAGTTTCATCACCTCGTCATTAGGAGGGTATTCCACCAGGTCATCCGCAAAGATATTATATACAAAGAGCACTTCAACCACAACACAGTCTTCATGAATCGGGACTATTTGTAGCATAGTCTGCTCTGGATGAATAAGAACAATTGCAGCCTCACATTCAAGACCCCTCCACGTGATCCATAGGCCACAGTGTGTAGGTTCAGTCAACATGCCTATAAGATCTTCCTGTGTACGATCGTCACAGCGCACCTCCGTCGCCAACTCTGCAGTACCATCGATCAAACCTATATTATCTGCGGACGCACAGTTGCTCTTCAATGTGGCGGGTGAAGGGCTTGCGCGATTGGACACTAGTGACAACACCATCTGGTGACACACCACCTCTTTAGTAAACTGTTCTGCATCTGCATGTTTTGCACCTGCATCTCAGCCACCAGTTCTTGCTTGATTTGTTCCTTTATCTTTTCCATATCAACTGATGCGTCGGTCTTCATCCTCTTCCTCTTCCTGTACATGGAAGCGTGATGAGGCCATGCATACTTCCAGCCCTGGTAGCTGGAGATACCACGCACGCGACCTGGTTGTTCAGGGTGGCCCAAGCACTAACTTAGCACATCATACTCCCTATGCCCTGCCATTCCTGAAGATTCTACACATGCATTCTTCTCCTTTATGTCTGCAGCCAATAATTTCTGCCTCTTTATTGTTGAACACTATCACGGCAACACGGTCTTTAATCACTAGCCTACTCCTTGCTCACAGCCAATTCTTCGAACGATCGTCGGGGTAGGAGTCATATGGGTTGGGGATACCAGCTGCAGCTAATTGTCTGTCCTCTTCCTCCCATTGTTCTAGTTTCACAGTATAACCAGCTGGACCCATGCTGTGCTCGCTTGTGTTCCGGCTTCGGAGTTCTTTGAACTTGACACTAACAGATGAGGCTTGCTCAGTTTCCTCCTGTTTCATGAACTCCTTCCACTGTTCCGGGACGATAAACGTGTGTCTTGTAAATGGCTCAAGTCCTTTTCTGATAAAATCTCGCCTAAGCTGAAATCTAAATTGTCTCCATGCCTTGGCTGCCGTCTTCTAGAAAAGCTTGAATGCCTGCGGTTTCACACCTTCCTGAAACTTCAAGTGTTTCTGCACATGCTTATCAAACAAGTCCCACTTTGCATCATTGCTTAGTTATTTGAATTCTGGCAAGTGCAAAGGTATCTTTTGTCTAGCAACAAGCCCCGCAAGCACCCTGAACCTGCGCTTTTGAGTCAATGGTACTGGCCACCCCCTATGTCGACCTCAGTGACTATAATTGTGTCACTTGGCCACTTTGTGGATGTCCTTGGCGCTCTGCCTCGGTGCTGAGCCCCACCCACCTGGTCTTGTTGTGCACTAGCAGTGCCATATCCCTCTTCTTCATCTTGTGGCCCAGGTCTATAGTCCTCGTCAGATTTATCCTGTGAATTAATAGTCAAGGGATTTTGAGAAAGGTCAGCTCTGTGTCCAAGAATAGCACAAAAAGCAGACCATACTGCTAGCTCTCCAAGGAGACATGCTACAACAGGAGACAAGTAGGGCACATTTTTAGTTAACCATGCTTAGCAACTAAGCATGAGAAAACACATAAGAAAACAATTACATTAACTACTTTAGCCCACTGTAATATCATTGGTTCTATGGTAAACCATTAACATAAATGCCAAATTCAGTAACCACAAAATTAGTTCAGGCAATGCGACCTTACCATTTTAAAGAGGAAGATGCAGTCTGCCTCTGTTGCTGATGAGGTACTTATTCAACTTGGAGAGAATGTGCACATGTACATAGGAACAAGAGCAAAACCAAATATAAGAGTCAATCTAAAGGGAAATGCTAAATATGTATACCATCAACAGCTAAGTATGTCCACATGTACTTATACAAAGGAGCCACAGGGTATGCCGGGTATGCACCGGCATACCCTGCAATTCCCACAAGTACAAGTATATTTATACGCATTTATATAAAAAGAAAAGCATACGCACGAATATGTTGTATACTTGATTATCTGAACGCATGTGTGCTGCACACGCTCGCTTGGCCTAAATGCATAAACTCGAGCAAATATACCAAATTACGTTGTTAATTTTACAGTTATTACTGAATTATTGTTAATTTTACAATTATTACCGAGTTGGTAGAATGGATTTACCGAATTGTGTGACATTTTTAGAGCGGCATACCATAAACTCAAATCCTAGATTCGCCACTGACCTTGTCACTGTCGGAGCGGTGGGATCTCTACTCATCGTCGCTACCTGCTCGCCGCCACGCCCTCTTCCTCGCGTCGACCTCGTGGCTGGATCCCTCCTCCTCCTCCTAGTCGTCGTCGTCACCATCATCGCTGGATCCCTCCTCTAGTCGTCGTCGTCGCCACCGCTGCTGGGTCCCTCCTCCTCCAGATCTCGCTGTCAGAGGTGTAGCGTGTGTCGCGCCAAGCGTGGTGTGGCGCGCGTCTCAGCGAAGGGGTGTAGTGTGCGTCGCGGCGTGGGGGAAGGTGAGGGGGACGAAGGCGAGGGGGAGAAAGCGGCGGCGGCAACGCGAGGGGAGAGTGGGAGGAGACTGCGTGAGGGAGGCGTCCTTCCCTACTAACCTAGCGCGAGTGGGCTTGTGTGGGCTTTAAAACGAGTAATGTAGTCAAGTACTACTCTGCTATTATATCATAAACATGAGATAAAAAATCTAATTTTAAGAAATTTGGTTAAACAAGTGTGGTTGTTGATATTTTATTCATATACTAAATTACCAACTATGAATTTTTCGTATTTTTTACGAATTTTTAGGTGCTGTTTATGGGCTCTAATATGACATGCATCACAAGTTCACATCACCAAGCAAACAAGTGTGACTGTTGATATAGCATCACATCACATGTTCACATATGACATGCATCACAAGTTCACATCACCAAGCAAACTAACTCATATCAAACATATTCACATCTGACATGCATCAGCAGAGCACATCAATAAAATAAGACTGCATCAGCTAGGCGCATCAGATTGTAGCTGCAAGGGAACTAGTTAGCTAGATGGCTTCTTTTGTGTTGCTGCCTCAAGTTCAGCTATCCTTGTCTCTAGTTTTGCAACTCTTTCTGCCAGCTCAGCATTCTCCTTTAGAAGTTCAATCTCCTGCCTCTTTTGTGCGGCTTTAAGCTGCTCATCCTGCTTGTCGATTCCTTTCCAGAAGTAGTCAATGTCATCCCGAGTAACAGCATGTTCCTAAAACAAAGGAAAATTATATTGATGCAAGCTTCATAACAGTTGTAACTTCTTACAAGAAAGCTGTCTAGCTCTAACTGGTTTCAAAACTTGCCTGCTTCTCTTCAGTCGATTCCTTGAGCTTGTTGATTTCAGTCCAAATCCTGTCAACGTCATGTGCAGCAACTTCCTACAACAAATGGAAATTGATGCATTAGAACAATTGATCAGTGAAGATGTGAAGGTACAAGGACAAATCGTGCGTGATGATTTCAGAACTTGCCTCATGGTCTTCAGAATCGTCGCCGTAGTTGTTGCCAGAGTCGTCGCCGGAGTTGTTGCCAGAGTCATCACCGGAGTTGTTGCCAGAGTCGTCGCCGGAAGAAATGAGGTCTACCACCACTCTTCTGCCCGGGTCATCGCCGGAGGAGTCCGCGCTCACCTCAATGCGTGTGGACCGCTTCTTCCTTCGCGTCGAGGAAAAAACCTGCCTCTCCATGGCAGGCGTCGCTGGAGTCCGCTAACTTGGCCCTTGCGCGCATGTACGGCTTCCTCCCCCGGGCCGATGAAGAACCGGCCTCTTCCATGGAGCGCCGAGGAAGATGTACGGGGGCGGCGCGCTGGGACGGCTCCTCTTCATCGCCGCGGAACCTCACTCTCTTGGCGGGGGCGGTGGACAGCACCGAGGAAGACGGACGGAGACGTGGCCGCGGGGCCTCCTCCTTGCAGAACCTCCCCCGACAGTCGCGGGCCATCCCTGCGACAGAGACGAGGCTGCGACGGAGACGAGGAAGGCGGAAGCCGGAGAAGGGGATAGAAGGCTGAGAGCCTGTGTGGTTCGAGGACCGGTGGATGGTCGCTTCCTGGTGTGGTGAGTGATTGACAACGTTGTGTGGACTGACTCTTGGCTAAGTATTGCAGGTGCAAGTTGCGGCTTGACTGGTGTTGGTGTAGGTGAAGAACAAGTGCGAAAGGTCGTTGCCGGTGAGGCCTCCAGGTGTGGAGATGACAATTAGGCTTGGTTCGAGGGACCCGGTGGCCAGCGGAGTCAAGTGCGGGCCGCATGGTGGCAAGAATAGCAAGATGAAGTCGTGGACGGTTTCTTGGTTGAGCCTGAAAACCAAGGTCGAGCCGGGACTTTGTAGGAGCCAAGTCATGAGTGGTGATTGGCGGAGGCTACACCGAGTCTGCGGGGTTTCCAGTGGTTCACCACAAAACCGCTGGGTTCCTTGGTTGATCCACAAAGCCAAGACCGAAGACCGGAGGCAGCAGCAGTCTGACCGGTGGGTCTGACCGGTCTGACCGGTGGAGGACACCGGTCTGACCGGTGTGCGTCGTGGGGCTTCCGGAGACTTCGAAGCGGAGGACATGCGGCATGATCGCAAGACTTGCGTAGTGGTTACGGGGGTTTGCGGTGGATGCGCGGCCGTCCGATGGAGAACTTAATGTGTTGACCAAAATACCCCTGTGAGGGCTTGTGTTGTAACTCCTAGTGTAGGGGTACTTCGGTCATTTTCCGGAGGACCTATATATAGGAGGAGTGGCTGAATTTCAGCCTTCTCTTTGGCTTAGTGGTGAGAGTGCTCTTTCATTTTGGGTTGCTCTTGGGGAGAGAGGGAGAGGGGTGAGTGGCTCTTTGTTTTGAGATTTTTACCATCCAAGATTTGTGATTTTTGTGAGTGGCTTGTAACCGGATATGACTAAGTGAATCATAGTGATTACTTCTTCTTAATCTTGTGCCAAATCCATTTATCTCCTGCGTTTTTCTTTTTCGGGATTTTCGGAGGTATTTTTGGAGGATTTTTCGTTCGTCCGATTTGAGGCCGTTTTGAGGAGATTTTCTTTGAGGGAACTGTTGCTAGGATCTTTGTGAGCAACTTTGATATGATCCCTCCTCAAATCCCGCACGGATTCGGCTTGGATTTGAGTTTTCTCTAAATCCCGGTTCTTGGTAGGGTTTCGGTTGGCTCCAAAATTCGTGATGAAGACTTGAGTTTTAGTAGAGATTTTCTCAGATCTATTAGCTCTTGGGGTTGCGCATCCGGCATCGATGGTAGTAGTAGGGCTGCTAACAGTATCGAAGGCGGTTTTTTTAAATCGAAGTGGAAGTCTCGTTCTCGTGTTCTTCGTTTCTCCTCTGTTTCTGTTCACAGGGGAGTCGAGCGAACCAGGCAGCGCTCACGTGCCCAGCACGAGACGCAGGGCGACGACGCTCCACGCGCGGGGCACGAGCACGCATCGAGCAGGCCAGGCCGGACCAACCCAGTAGGCGGCGCTCCCGCAGTGCGTTGACTCGGTGCACCAGGCAAGGCAGCACGCGCACAACCAGTGCACGCTACACAGAAGCCTGGGTCCGTCCAGCAGCAGTGCAGGCCAGAGACGCACGCAAGCTAGCAGCTGCAGGCCCTCGGATCAGTCGAGCGACACATCAGGCCAGCAGCCCAGGCGCAACACCAGCAGGCTGCACAGATCGACAGCAACAGATCAGGTTGACGAACTGATTTCCTGCAATGTCCTTTTCAGGCTATAGTGTTCCTGCTGTTAACTGCTTTGTTTATCGGTGTATGCTTGCTTAGCTAGTTGAGATTCTCGTAGTACTATCTTGATTGTTTTTGGTTGGTGCTATTGTACATGGTATCTCACATGTTAACTAGAGCTCTTGTCTTTGCTAGTGCTTTTAGCTCCTGTACTTAGCTCTGCCGGTTTTGTTTTGTCGGTCTAGTGCTAGTACTTGTTTGTGGCTGTAGCATGATCATTAGCTTTAGTACATCGAACTTGTCATGTTCAATCCTTTGCATGCTAATTAGCTTTTGCTGCTAGATGACTTCATACAGAGATAATCCTTTGGCTAATCTTTTGTCTTGCTAATCACGCTTAGTCTTTATTTAACTAATCAGAGCATGCTTTGTTTGTGAGTACTTAACAGTGGTTGTGCAATATCTCCTGTGCAAGCTTTTCGTGCCTCGTTTTGTGTTGGCTTCCGCTACGATTTGAACGTGTCGAATTGTTCCTAGGGTGAGCGTGTCACTAGTTGACTCGTGTCATCTTGGCAATTAGACGCGAGGTGTATTTTGGGGTGGTAATCGGGATATAGGCCGAGTTCTCTCAAGAAAAGAATTTTTATCGGCTCCCATTCACTCCCCCCTCTCTGGTCGTCAATCCGGTCCTTCAAGTGGTATCAGAGCCGGTTGCGGGTCTTTGTGACTCTAACCAGTCTAAGATCCAAAGGGCGACAAAAGAGAAGGGGTGCTTTGCCTTGCGGTGTTGGTTTGGTCGCTTTGAGCTCGTTTTTGCTTATGGTCTTGGTTTGTGAGTTTTGAGCTTGTTTTTCGCTAATCCTAACCGGTGCTTTGAGAATGGCACCAAGCTCTTCTCCTTGTGGTTCTTTGAGCAGGAGGAGTATGGAGGTTGAGGCGGAAGCCGGAGTGGAGGAGATGATGTCCCTCATCGAGGACTATGAAGATGGTGATCTCAAGAAGGGCGAGCTCTACCGCAAGCTAAGAGACATGAACCAAGGTACGCTTGCTAAAAGCATCTTGATCCTATGCGATAGGTTGAATGATTGTGGGGATTTGCATAGGAGAAACATGGATTTGTGTGATGCCTTGCGTAGGAAAAATGAGAAGATGAAATGTTCTCTTGCTAGGCTGAAATGTGGTATGGCTCATTGGAAGTCTTGTGCTTTGAATTCATGCAACTCTTGTAATACCATGCATGCTAAGAATGTTGAGTTGGACTCCTCTCTTGCTCACCTAAAATCTAAAATTAAAATGTTGCATTTCAATGCATCTTTGCCTTGCAAATCTTGTGATGCTCTGCTTGCTGAAAATAAACTTGTTAGGGGAGAAAATCTTGAGTATGCTAATGATGTTGGCACCTTTCTTCGAGAGAATGAAGATTTAAACTTGTCTCTTACTAACTTGCAATCTGAAGTTGACTTGTTGAAATTCAATGCTTCTATGCCTTGCAACTCTTGTGTTGCTTTGAATGATGAACTTGATATGGCTAGGAGTAAGATTGCTTTACTAGAGTCAAGAGCTTCCCTACCACGTACCTCTTGTGAGTCTTTGCTTGCTGATTTTAATCAATTAAAATTGACTCACACCACATGTGTAGATGAACTTGAGCATGCTAGGGCTGAAATTTGTGAGTTGAAGTTTATGCCTTGTAGCAAGTGCTTTTTGTTGCTTGTAGAGGATGCTTGCCATACTTCTTGTGATGATGATGATACTTTAGTTGATGTAAATGATGATACTTGTTCATGTGGTCTCATTTGCACCTCTTGCATTGATTTGGAAAGTGAAGTTTTAGCTTTGAAAAAGATGCGTGATGATATGAGCGCCAAGTTGGTTGTGCATGATGAGATGAGTGCCAACCTTGAGAAAGAAAATGAACTCTTGCGTACCACATATGCTAAGTGCATTGAGAAGGAAATCGATAATTTGAGAAATATGACATGTGTTACTTGTGAGCGCCTCAAATTTCAAAATGAGGTTTTGCGCACAAGATGCAAGAGTCTTTGTGCTAAGGGTTTGGATTCTCGCATTTCTTGTCACTCCGATGTTGATGCTTCTAAATTTGCTTCTTCTCAACCGGAGTCGACTTCTTCTCTTGAACTTGAGTATTTGGATGGTACCAAGTGTGCTAGTGCTTCGGATAGCTCTTTCATAGCTACTCCTAAGCTGGTTGCTTCCCCCGGTGTTGCCCAAGATGTGTCGGATGGCAAAGGTGCTTATCACATTTTTGGAACTCATGTTCCTAAACCGAAGTTCCGATGCACCTTCTGCAAGAAGGATGGGCATACCATTGAGTTTTGCTTTCACCGTGTCAAGCACGAGCGACGTGTGCGTGCCAAAGGTTTTAAGAAGCCACATAGCCTTTCTCATGGCATGTGTGATTCTAATGTTGGCACCAAGTCGAGTGTTGAGGTTGATGCTTCTTGCTCTAAGTCCCAAGGGACTTCTCGGTTACAAGAGAATGGTGATTCATCCACTCGGACCGTGCCTCCCGACTGGCCTTTGTACCATTGCTCTCATTGTGGGAAGGATGGGCATCAAGAGAGCTTTTGCTACCGCCGGGCAAAGAGAATGCGGCAAGCCGGTGCTTCTAGGCCTTTAGTTGTTCATAGCCCTTCTCATGGCATGAACACTTGTACGTCTAAGAAGGCACAATTTGTGGACGAGTTTTATGACATACTTTCTAGTGAGTTAGGCCATGCTCGTGGACATGCTTCTAGTGCTTCTTGTGTTGGTCTGCGACATGTTTCCCGTGGTGCTTGTGTTGGTTCTTCTCATACGACCTCGAGGGACCTTTGCCTTTTTGCTTGTGGTAGCACTCGTTTTTCTTCACAGGTTGCTCCTTTGAGGCATGGTTCTAAGAGTGTCCAAAAACCTTTCCTTTCGAACCGGCATTTGCATCATGCTAACCCACATGATAAGTTGAGTGCATCGCTCACCCGTCTGACCAAGTATTGGATTCCCAAATATGTGCTTGCTAACCCTTTGGGATCCAAGACTCGGTCTTTTTCGTCTCCTTGTGTGTAGGTGTGGAGACGCGGTTGGAGAACATGAGCTCAATGGTACTTGATCTTTTGTCCGTGAGGTGATCAAGAAATGATGGTTCTCCACACCGCTTTGGTTGGCTCTTGAAAGCCTTTGTACACATGTATAGTGAGTTTTCCTTTTCTCTTTGTACTCACTTGTATACCTGTTGCATGCCTTGCTCTTGTGTCATGCTTGTGTATAAACCATGGTAGGCTAGCCACCTTGTTCATGATAGCTTTGTGATCTTGTATACCTATCCTGCTATCTTTTGTACGATATTGTGGTGGATGATATATATGAACATCATGTCATGCTTTATGGTTGCCCCCTTGTGGTTATGACATGTTGTTCATCCATATCATTTTCAGCTAGCTCTTTGTTACTCTCTCTTGTTAGCATGTTTGTCCCCCATGTATACACTATCATGCTAGTTTTGTAATATATCTTGGTGGTTGATTCAAATGATCTTGTATCATGTCTTTGTTTAGTTCTCTTATCGTGTTTGGCATGTTATTCATTGGTATCATTTCGGTTAAGCTAGTTGTATTGGTTTGCACCTTGATGACATGCTTGTTAGCCCATGCTTGTATTCATATATGATGTGAAATCATGTTACAATGCTTTATTTAACTTGTTTCGTACTATAAATGCATTGTGTAGCATGTTTTGGGAGTTCTTTGGTTTTTGGGCTTGCTTTGTCCTGGGGTTGTGCTTTGTTCCTCTTTTGGTTTTCTCCCTTTTTTGGTTGGGTTTAGAGCTTTTCTTTTGCTCTTTCTTTACCTAGCTTTTGCTTTGCTAGTTGTCTTTGATTAAGGGGGAGCTTGGCTTCACTCGTTAGGCGATTTGTTTTTGAGGGTGTGGCTTTTGGTTGACATTTGTGATCTTTCAATTGGTATCTTTTCTATGGTACTCAATTGGGATCTTTGGTGGTTCTTCTCTCGCTTGGAGCGGTTCTTGGTTGGTGTTTCCCCATGTGAGGCTGTGTGTGTACGCTCCGGCTTGGGGAGTTTGGAGTGCTTCTATTCGAAGCAGGTTTGCTGGCCGAGAGGCAACGGTCAGACCGGTCAGGGTGACCGGTGAGACCAGTGGACCTCAGAGAGCAAGTCAATTTCGTCTTCGAGTTCGTGTTGCTGCTCGAGTTGGTTCCTTTGGTCGTGGTTCAGGTGGTAGGTGTGTTAAGTCTGGTGGTGTTGAGTTTGCTGGACGCTCTCCACCTCGTGGTTGATGCGAGTATGGGAGGGGTCGCAGTTTTAAGTCTCAGAGGGACTACGGATCACGCTTTCCCTTTCGTGGTGCTCGTACTCCTCCAGCGAGACAGGAGTGGTTTCCCTGTGGTGGTTCCAGCTTTGCTAAGTGTGATAGGATGGATTTTGCTAACCCCATTTTTAGGAGATGGCTCGGCACTGATTTGACTCTTTTGGTACTAACCCCAGTGTTGAGTCATTTGCTCACTCTCGTTCTTGGTTTTGAGTTGCAGGTGGGAGGCTTGGAGAACATTTGGCTGAGATTGGGAGTGGTTCTCTGGCCTCACCCCGGTGGTGTCAAAGAGGAACATCACTTTCGAGGATGGTGGACAAGGACAGGTGATTTCTGAAGGAGTGGTCGAGGTAAGTAGTTTTGTGACCTGGAAGTGTGTGGCTTTGGTCAAGCCACTCGGGTTCTTTTTTGCTCTTTGCCCTATCTCATGTGTGTAGGGTGAGCTTTGTATGCTCCTTGGACCTAATGCATGAGTTTAGGGGGAGCCTGTGTGCTTAGTGTGCTTTTTGTTCTATCATGTGTGCTTAGGGTGAGCTTTGTATGCTCTTTGGCCCTAGTGCATGTGTTTAGGGAGAGCTTGTGAGTTTTGTGCTCTTTTGTTCTTTTACTGGTGGTGTCGGGCCCTTTTGCCTCCCCTCGAGGAGCTGGTCGTTTGTGAGCTTTGTGTGTGTGGTTGGTTTCCTGAGTTGGTGGTGAAGCTCATTTGTAGCATATGTATAGCTTTCCTTTATGCATTTCTTGCATTTTGCATGGCATATGTATCATGATGTATAGGCATCTTTGTATCTTAGGATTGCATGCATTTTGTATCATATGCATTGTTGAAGGAAAAGCTTCTCCTATATACTTTGTTCACCATGGTATGATATATATGTCCTTGTGAGTTAGTTTGGTAAGCTATGGTTAGTTTGGATTAGCTCTTGATGATCTTGATTTATATCCATGGTTGATGGCTATGTTTTTCAAAAATGTCACATGTATGCTCTCTTGTGAGTAAATGCCTTTATATGATCTTGACATGTTTTTGTGGCTTGACTATGCTTAATTTGTGGTTGGATAGCTTATTTTGATCATATGGGGCCAAAGGCTCATTTGCCATCATGAATGTTTAGCCCCCATGCTTTATCTTGTGGAGGGGCATAAGTTCCTTTTTGTCGCAAAGACATTTCATGTACCAAATATAAATCTGAAAATGAAATGTAAATTGCTTGAAAAATGTGCTCCCGTGTCATATGTGCTTAATTTACTTGTTTTTGGGTGCTAAGCCGTTGCATGTTGCTTACCAATGAGAAGTCTCATATATAGAAGTAGGCACATGGCTCGGTAGCTTTGACATGACATGAGGTGCTTGTGGGTGTTTATGATGGTCTTATGCTTAGAATGGTTGTCCTAGCATGAAGTTTGTGTGGCTTTGCCATTTTGACATGTTTTGCTCATGTTTAGGACTTTGCTCATGAGAGGGTGAATTTTCGCAAAATTGCTCAATTCTATCTTAGCTTTACCCAATGGTTGTGAAACTTGGTGATCTTGTAGTTGATGTCATTACGAAGCTATAGTGTATCTAACTTGCTCATTTGGACATGTGTAGCATCCTATGTTGAATTTTGTCTATTTGAGAAGCTCTAGGTTGCATTTTTTGCATTTTTGGTTTGATTCATGCATTGTCAACAAGAGGGAAAAGTTTGAGCATGTTTTGGCCTACTGAATGCATCTAGAAGGTTTCCAGGTGGTTTCGAAACTTTTCTGGGCTCTGTTGTGCACCGGTCTGACCGGTTGAGGTCACCGGTCTGACCGGTCAGAGTGCTGGCCCCTGTTCAGATGTTGGGCACCGGTCTGACCGGTCAGAGCAAGGCTGTTGCAGCTGCTCTGTTTTGTGAAGTGGTTTGCATGCATTCGTCCAGGGGGAGTTGCATTGGTTCAGGGGAGCTTGCATGTGTGCAGGGGGAGCTCTTTGTGGTTTTCGAGCTTTGCTTTGGTGGTCTTTGCTCTTTGCTTGAGCTTGTTTTTGTCTCGGTTGTGTCGAGCCGTTGCCCTTGCCTAAGGGGACCGAGACTTTCCTCTTTCAAGTGATCTTGTTCTTTTGCCTTTGGTTGGCTTTCGATCGCTTGTTAGAGTTTCTTTTAGTCGTTTCTTTTCTTTTCTTTTTTTCTTTGGTTACCAAAATGTGTGTGTTGTCAATGCACTCATCAAGGGGGAGATTGAGAGCCTGTGTGGTTCGAGGACCGGTGGATGGTCGCTTCCTAGTGTGATGAGTGATTGTTGATGGTCCTTACAACAAGTTTCCGACCGTCAAAATCCCGGAAATAAGGAAGGTATATGACAAGTTTCATGCATATTTTTAGTACTAATAAAGTTCCACGAGTTATGTTGTAAATTTTATATGCAGGTACACACTTGGGATAAAACATGAGTCACCGGGCCACACCGAGTAGGCACGGCCGAACCATCAGGTGCGGCCAGCCCTGCTGGTGCGGCCGGACCAGCAGGTGCGGCCGGCCCTGCACCCCGCCACGTCTCGAGTCCAGGTGACCATCATTTCCACAAACACGCCTTGGATGGATAGGATATGCCGGGGTTATGTCGGTTTGATCCAAAGGAGTAGAAGAGAGGCACTTGGATCCATAGGCCCACCTCTACATGCAACCAACCGCCACTTCGAAGCAATCTTGAGCATCCCCTATCAATGGCGGTGCATCACACGGCTTGGAGTAGGCACGACCGGATCAAGAGATACGGCCGCACCTACGAAGCGTCGAATCCGGCGGAATCAACCCAGGATACCGACTCACAACCGACCAAGGAGCGAGCATCAGGACCGTCCACGACGAAAGGCGGCACATCATAGGTGCGGCCGCACCTAGAGGTGCGGCCGTGCCTGGCTCCTGCCGCCTCAGCGCTCCACCGACCTCCCACTGCTATAAAAAGGACCCTCCACTCGCTGGAACAGGAGACACACTGCAGGAGCATCACTATTGTCCACTTTTGTATCTTAGAGTAGGAAGTAGTGTAGTTTGGGAGTTAGAGTCGAGTCGAGCTAGTCTCGGGGTTCCGGAGAAGTCTTCTTCAGAGTTCGGGTACTACTCTTGTATCTTTTCCTTTATAAGACTTAAGTGCATTTCAAGTTATCTCTCTATCTTACATTTCGAGTCAATTACATTCAGCTTTTACTTAGCTAATAGAAGTTTTATTCTAGGTTTAGACTAAAGTGAGTTTTGCCTTAGTTAGCGTAGCTCTCTTGAACCCTATAGTGTTGTGGTCGTTCTTCGCTTGATCTCCGGTGTTTCACGGGAGAGAGAGACCTCTCCTTAAAGGCCTTAGGGAAGGTTCTATGGTTCATTGTGAGCGCGGTGCTCAGAGCTTGCCTTAGTCTTAGATTGGTGTCCTGTTCAACGGAATAGTTG
This sequence comes from Cenchrus fungigraminus, assembly GCA_036936925.1. Taxonomy (NCBI): domain Eukaryota; kingdom Viridiplantae; phylum Streptophyta; class Magnoliopsida; order Poales; family Poaceae; genus Cenchrus; species Cenchrus fungigraminus. The sequence goes on along the minus strand of CM072774.1, from coordinate 94,302,223 downwards.
TGGTACCCTAAGGAGGTGACAGCTCCGGACGGGCTCTATAGTCCACCACGTTAGTTCGGGCCGGTAGGATTCAGCGCGTCGTCGTTCTCCCTTCTCATCCCAGTCTGAGAGCGCGGCTTTGCATGCCCCTGCAGCACTAGAAGAGCTTGTTGATCCTATCTTACCTTGGCTCTGCTTTACCTTAGTTCTTTTCCCGGAGTTGACAAGATTAGATAGATTGCCTTAGGATCCTTTCTCGTCTCGTTGTCCTCCCAACTCACTAGGACCTCTCTAGTTCTTTTATCGAGATCTCCTCACGTGTCCAATTACCCCCATATATCTTTATCATCTCCCCAGCTATAAGACCCTTTTACCGAGCCTCGATCCTCTCTACCGTTCGTTTGATTATCTATGCCATAGTGCTTCCCTTGGGAAAATATAAATACGATAACCCGAATACCACCGGGTGAAGTGCTACAACGGTAATCCGTGCGCTTGCGGACCTTTCTGTGACATGTGTTTTACCAAAGACGTTCCTAGCTCCATTACTAAGGGTACAAACCTAGTAGTGAGGCTAAGGAGCGTCAACAAGCATTTCTGGTGCCGTTGCCGGGGAAGCAATAGGCACTAGATATCTTTTCGGTAGAGTTATCTCAGTTCGGTGAACCGTCTTTTAGCGGGTTTATCCCTACTCCGTTCCTAGTGTACGGAGTAGTACCCGGCTTCGATAGTTCCGTCCCGTCTTCACATCTATTCAAGAGTCACTTGTGAAGGATTTTCCAACCTCGTGTCACTACCCTTCGAAAAGTTTCTCTCGATCTATCACGACGAACCCTGTCGATCACGTAGACAGACCCATCACCAAAGAAGCCAACCTTGAGTTCTCTATTGATCAAACCCACACTCCGACTAAGATGGCAATCCCAATCGGAAATGGAAATCTTAAACCAAGGATCTTCTCCAATGGAACTATTCCTCCAAAATTCCTCTCCATCGCCCAGAAAAACCCATTTTCAGGAATCAAAGAGGAAAACCGATACAATCACTTGAGGAATTTCGAGCAATTATGCTCTACTCATTCATGCTCCGATCTTTCTCCCGACGAACTCAGAGTTAGACTTTTTCCATTCTCACTAGCGGGAAAAGCAAAGGCTTGGTACTTCCAGCAAGGGAAGGAAGCCACCACGGATTGGAGAAATTTGCGCGACGAGTTCTGCGCTAAGTACTTCCCTTTATCTCGTCTCATGAACCTTCGAAAACAAATTATCAATTTCCGACAGACGAAGACCGAATCCCTAAATCAAGCATGGACTAGATTCTATGATCTCATACACATTTGTCCCGATCACGACCTTTCAGATATAGTGTTGATTCAACATTTTCAGCACGACCTTTTTCGAGACAACGTTTTCCGACTGCTTGCACTCACAAGGGGATCACTTTTTCATGAAAATCCAACTGAGGGGCTAAGAATTTTAGAGAGGATTTTAGCTTTGCCCGTCAGAAAAGAATCCCAAAGAAAGGAAATCAAGGACCATTCCCAATCTTGGATATATCGGATTATCGTCTATCTATCATTTTTCTTCCAAGCTCTAGTGAATTACCTCTCTAATCGAGAGAATCACTCAAAGAAGGATTGATCATCGACAAGTCTAGCTCGAGGACTATAAATTTGATGCTCTCGCCGTGAGATAAACCGGCATTTATCCCATGTTTCCCTTCCTAAGTTCGTTTCATGCATCAAGCATGTTTATTTTTCGAAATCCTTTTAGCCACTGCATGATAGAAGGTTTAAGGAGCAGTTTCGGGCATTTTGCCTGGTGCGGCCGGCCCACTTGGCACGGGCGCACCACTACCTTTGCCTGGGTGAGTGTGTGGAGCAGCCACTAGCTGCTTGGAGGTGCTTTAGTTTGTGAGGAAGCAAGTCCAATCTGCAGTAATTCTTTCCCTACCACTAATAGCAACCCCAGCAACTTTTGGACAACTGAGTGCACAAGTTCTCGAGGATCCTAAGTGCTAGATGGTGTGGCAGCTACCTGGCAGCAATTTTGGTGGGAAAACTAGGGCCGGCCGGCCCTGTTGGTGCGCCCGCACCTGTGAAATCCACCAAGTTGTCATTTCCAAGTCGCTGCAGCCTGCTCCTAGCCTCCTAATCGCGCACTGAAGTAGTCTCTCATTTTTGGGTGGCACGGCCGGATGGACAGGTGCTGCCGCACCTGTCTCCTTCCACCTGCCTATAAAATGAGGCCTCCCGTGCACTCTCCCAGAGCACCACAGCCAAACTCCGAAGTTTGCAACCTTTGCTCCCCTGCTAAGCTCGTTAGTAATTAGTGGAAAGGAGTGCCGAGAGTGTGTCCCTCATAGCCCCTGGCCGAATGAATATGCATCCGCCCCGGCGACACTGGTACACTAACCCTCGTCGTCAACAAGTGCTCCATTGTCCGAAATGCCCCTGGCTGAATGAATATCCATACGCCCCGGCCCCAGCCCCAGCCCCAGCCCCCTTCTTCTTCCCCGATCTGAGCTCCACCGCCGCCGCCCGCCCGTCCTTCCCTGCCGTCGCGCACATGTCGCACTATGCTGATTCTTCTGGAGGTGCACGTGCGAGGAGCAGGGTTCAAGGTTGCCGGAGCAGCCGCAATCACTCCATCGGCTTGGATCCAGTCGGTGAGCTAAGCGGCTTTCCACTGGTCCCTTGCCCGGACTGTGGTATGGCTCGGGTGGTGGAGGGGCGGACGCAGAAGGAAGGTGAAAACTACAGTCGTCTTTATTTCAAGTGTGCAAGGAACTCGGTGAGTACTCTGCTGTGTTTCCCAAATCTGAGTTAGGGTTCTTATGTGCTTTTGATTTGCAGTACACCAAGAATTGTGGATTTTATCGTTTCCACAAGGATTACCTCCAGATGCTGAAGGATGCTGGCGTCACTGTTTTCGATAGTCGAACTGGGCAGACACGGTCGATGAAGTAGTTGATTCAGTGGAATGTCAAATTGGGAGCGGCGTGCAGAGGCAAGCACTGAAGGACAAGCAGAGGAAGAAAGCACTGGAGGAGAAGATGGATAATGTGATCTGGTAGATGAACTTGATTATTGTGGTTGTTGTTTGTGTAGTATTTGGATGTTTACTGGGGATGTATGCTGCAAAGAAGTAATTCTGATGTCAAAAGTGGTGCTTTTGCTTCATCTGTGTGGATGAAGAATGAAAAATCTATCACAGATGACAAACTTAAATGTATGAATGAAGAATGGATGGAATGACAATTGGGTCATAAATCTTAATGTGTCACATATCACAAAATTCATCAATTTATCTGTGCTGACATTTCATTGCAGCACGAGGCAAAGGAGACGTGGATTAGCACAAACAGATTAACAAACTTCTGGCATAACTCTGGCATACACATTGCAATTCATTGTAAACTGCTGCCATATAATGACAGAAACAGAGTAACAAACTTCTGGCATACACATTGCAATTCATTGTAAGCTGCTGCCATAGACATTGCAATGTGTTATAAGAGACATGGATTGATCTACCCGCGTCTCTTAGATCTACTAGTACATCACAAGTTTAACAAACACACAGGAGGAACACATTAACAGAGGATCTACTAGTTCATCACAAGTTCAACAAACACCTAGGAGGAACACATTAATAGAGGAACAAATTAATTAAGCAGAGTTAGTCGCCGCCGGAGGAGCCCCACCGTCGGAGTCCGAGCCGGAGCCGTCGAGGCCGCCATCGTCGCCGCCTTCGAAGCCGCCATCGTCGCTGCCGTCGTCGTCGATGGGGTCGAGCACGCCTCTCTCAAGGTCCCCAGCCAAGATATGGATCTTGAAGGCGTAATCCTTCACGGTCCTCTGCAGCAGATCATTGGGTCCTGGGACCCCGAGATGAACGGCCACCCGTCGAAGCCTGTTGAAAGCTTCGCGGAACAAGTTGACTGACCAACTGGCTTCGTCAGTAGTTAGTGCAGGAGCAGAAACGGCCTCCACGGGCTGCGACGCCGGTGCCTCCTCGGGCTCGTTGGGCGGGGGCGGCGGCACCTCCTCGGGCTCGTCGGGCGGGTGCGGCGACACCTCCTCGGGCTCCTCGGGCGCCAGCGCCGTCCCCTCCTTGATGAGCCGACGACGGCGGCTTTCGTCGTCATCATCCTCCTCCCTCCCCCGCTTCCTGGACGGCTCGCTTGATGATGCCATGCGCACGCTTGAGCAAGAAGAAGCTCTTGGATTCACTTCTTGGTAACCAGAGACGGTGGTGCTGGGGTTTTCTTGGTGTTGCGGTTGACGAAGTTCTTGGCCGGTCGAGGATTTATATTGACAAGACGGGGAACCGTCAGGCGGCCGGTCACGCGCCTCGGAACCCGTGTACCCTCAGGAGAGCTCTTGGCCACAAAAGAGACATGTGTTCACAAGGAGACGTGTGACTATTCATATTTTATTCAAATACCAAATGCCCAACTATGACTTGTTCGATTCTAAAAAAACTATGAATTGTTCGTATTTTTATTGATTTTTAGGTGTTGTTTTATCGGCCCTAATTTTTTAGGGAAGCAAGTGTCATTTCAAAAAAAAGTGTCAGGCCCACGCGTCAGCGTTAGCAGCCTAGTATAAAGAACGTAACCGTTGCCCGCCCGCGCACCAGCCAACAAAGTGACGTGGGTTTGCTAACCCGCTTCGGCAAAGACTATCCATTTTGCAAAATGAATATTCAACTGCCCCGCCCATTCCGTCTCCCCTTCTTCTTTCCGAATGGATAAGCGCAGCACTTTCCTTAAAAAAAGGGCAGCACACGACGCTTTCCTCATTTCTCAGTAGGGTGAGAGGAGGCGTGGAGACAGAGACGACGATGAGCGCCGGCGAGGGGCCAAGCAGCAGATGACCCCGTGCACCCGGGATCGAGGAGAACCAGAACGCAAAGCGGTGCCGCAACTGGATCCGCGCGCGTGCCGGCGAGATGGCGGCGAAGAGGGAGACGACGATGAGCGTCGGAGAGGGGCCAAGCGGTGGTGGAGTGAACCCAATGCCGGAGACGAGGGTCCTCGACTGGATCCTCTCAGGTTCCGACGAGGGGCGAAGCAGCGGTAAGGAGGAGCGTGCCGGCGAGGGGGCAGCGAAGTGGGCGAGGCGCCTGCCTCACGTCTGCGAGCACAAGTGTCTGGCAACGACGAAGAGGGGTCGAGGGAGTGGCGAAGGTGTGGAGGACCACATCTCTAACTCTGGCAACGACCACGACGACGGCGAGGCAAGTTTCTCTGAATCTCACTGCCTTTTTACTTGTTCTATAGATGGAGCTTGAGCTTGAGCTTGAGCTTGATAAAGTTAGTGCCTATGATGATGTCTTCCATGCTTGTCATGATCTTATACCAAGTTCTGAGGCAAATCAGTTCTGAACTAAGTTCTGCTTTTACTTGTCACCCTGCTATGAAGCCTAGGATAATTTTCAATTTCTTATATAATTTTCTTATGATGATTACTGTTCCTATACTGCTCCAAGTTCTGAGGCAAATTAGTTCTGAATTAACTATGTTATTCTTATACCATGTTTAACCCTGTTTCAGGCAAAACTCCATGAGTCGCGAGCAGAGCTTGAGTTACTTCTAAACCTTAATGTCTGGGATTATGTGAAACCTGAGTTTGAAAAAATCACGAAAGAAGTGAATATCCTCATCAAAAAGGCTAAGCACATAAGGAGGTACAAGTATACTACTGAACATAATCTCGAGCCCATTGAAGATGCGCTCGAACGGTTTCAAGAATCCTTGGTTGCTTACGAAGAGGCTGCAAAAAGAGCCAATCTTGATGGGGCATGAGGAAGTTCAAGCTTGTTGATGTGCAGGGTCAGATAGCCATACTTTTGTGGATGTTAAAGGGGCATACTTTTCTTGATGTGTATGGTCAGATAGCACGACCCATAGTAAATAATTAATGTGATGGACAAGTTAAGTCCTAGCCTGATGGACAAGTTAAGTTAACTGTTTGTAATAATTATTCTTTATTCCTGTGGACAAGTTATCTTCATCTATGTCGACAAGTTATCTCTCTTATGATGTCTGTTTTGTCTCAAAAGATATATGTGTTGATTGTGCCTGTATGTCGAAATGGAAGCAATGAGAGATCGAGCTGACCTGTCAATGAAGATAGACTCAAAGGAGACGCGGATTCACAAACCTCCGTCTCCTTTCTTCACAAAGGAGACACGGATTAACAAACCTCCGTCTCCTTTGTTCACTGTCGCCGCGCTCCCGCTTCACGGCAGTGAAGAGTGATATTAGACTTTAATTATTGAGTTCTCAGTCTAGTAACGGGCGTCAAATGGTCATCGGTAACGGACACTAAAGCCGGTTACCGATACGGCAGTGATCAGTAACAGACTTAAACAGCCCGTTACCGATAGGGCATTGATCGGTAACGGACTTTATGAGCCCGTTACCGATAGCTTAACTGTTGTAACGGACTCGATTTAACGTCTGTTACAATGAATTCATGTAACGGGCGTTTAAGAAGCCCGTTACCAGAAGTCCACATTGGTAACGGGCGTAGTGGAGGCCAACCTTGGGGTCGGCCTGCCGCGCTTATGGGTAACGGGCGCCAAACAACAACCATTACAGATGTGGGTGCATGTAACGGGTGTTAAGGGCCCGTTACAAATGCTGCGTGACCAATTTGAGGTTTTCACGTAGTGCATGCACTGAGCCGAGGAAGCCGCCTTCGCGGTGCTTGTGCAGCGGCACCAGCATGTGGCCCTCGCCAGAATCCATGCCGTCACCGAAATCCATGTTGTTCGCGGACTCCATCTCTTCCTGTGGGGCGGTGGCAGTGTCTCTCAATCCTCCTCCTGCGGCGGCGGCGGTGTAACGACGTGACGCCACGAGTTGCGATGGGGGACAGAATGAATCGACGCGCACGGGGTCGCTGCGGCTCCCAGATAGGGTAGAGGGTGATGGAAAAAAACTAAGATTAGGAAGGCTAGTGGTGGGTGGTTTATTGTAAATTTGTCTTACCTCCACTTCTATCCATTGGATGAAGATCCTATGGTCCTAATTGGAGTTTTCAAAGTTTGCATAGAGCTGGTTTCCATAGGATACGCTGCCTTCTTTAATGTACACTAATTATTATGCTACCATGTGGTGGTATTATGTTATTGAGGGAAATAATACGCTGCAAATGCGTGTCGTTCTATTTAATTCACAGAAAAAACCTAAATTATGTTCATATATGATTTGGCATTAGGCGAAGGACGAAAACAGAGGACGATAACTTGATTACCTCTATTTAATTCATATATGATGTGTAGCTGCTGTTGAACAGGTTGTGCGTGTTGCTGGATACAAACTGATGTGTCTTCCGTTACTTCAGAACTTATGAATCTGCACCTTGATCAAGCCATTCAGCAGGTTCCTAAGACGCTCCTCCAACCACAAATGAAGTCCATCTTGACGCATATCATTATTATCTGTGTGCAGCCTTATTAGTGAGTCAGGTACACATGGCATTATTTATCCATTTGATTTAAAAGTTTTGGTGCCAACGTAGAGTTGGCCACTCAGACAATCAAGGAGAAAGGTTTTTTCTTGAAAAGAAGAATCAGAAACTATAATGTAGTTATATCTCCTGACAGCACAATTCACTGACCGAAGCAACTTGGCATCCTCAACAGCTTCCATGAGAGGTAACAATTGCACATTAACCATTTTATGGTAGAACTCATAACCTCCTATGATGCCAAATGATTCAAGGTCATGTCTCGAAATCTGGCCATTACAGGAGCGGTACAATAACTTTGTGGGTACTGGGAGCTGAAAACCAAGATCATACTCTGCTATTCTTATATTTCCATATCAGAAAGACCTTGAGATAGTGTTTCATGTGCGTCAGGGAAGAATTCAGAAAGCCAGCTTTTTTATGAAGTCCTGAACATTTTCACTCTCTTCACAAGTGGCAAGGGATACATGCGAAACGATTGGAACCATGAACTGTATGTTGTCTGAAAAATTTACAAACAGATATGTTAATAAATGGAAAGCGAAGATTCTACTGAAAGAAAACAAGATCGGAATGACTTGCTTTCGAGAGGAATTTAATGTTCTGCACTGTATAGATGGCTCTCTAAATGATTTTTTGGAGAGTAAAATTTAGAAATACTGTTGGAGATGCTCTTGCACTGTATAGATTGTATAGATGACAATTTGTAATTCTTATCTATCCGAGAACTCATGAAGTAATCATTTTTAAGGCATTATAGTCGAGCCAAATTACTCATCTCAAATAAAAAATAATCTTATGAAACTTGATCCCATCAATTTGGGGTGAGAATCCGGTGATGTAATTTTGTTAGCATATAAGAAGTGAGTTTAGTAGAGAATTTTCAAGAGCAGGAAAGGCCATAGCCACAATTATTGGCTACAATATAGCTCCACCTCTGCCCGAACCCTATTCGAGGTGGCATAGGACTTCAAAATTAATTTTCGCACACTAAGTACATATTAAACACAATAAATAATATCCATTCAAAATTGAAATATTCATGCAAGTTCAATATTTCATTATAATCATAATGGATAAAACAAGAGCCCATTTTTAGTATGTTCTGAATAATGAAAGCAAAACGTCCCATTTTTAAAGTTTTGAAACAAGCATTACTATTTATTTTTTAAAAGTACGTTAAATTCTTAATGAAACTGATACAACAAGTGAAATCATTGATTTGTCCATATTAACTAGAAAAAATTTAGAGTGTTTGAAATTGACGAGAGCCCTCCATCCGGTGATATCCAAAGATGGAAATGAAAGAAGGAAACTATCATGATGTATCAATTTGGTGAGTCCAAATACCGAAATATAGTGGGACTAACAACAAACTTTATTTCTTTATTAACTTCATATTTTCATTAAATCAGCTAGTGGGAAAATGGTAACACAAGATACTTCCAATTAACTTCTGATACTTTACAAGTACCATAACAATTTTCTATTAACTAAAGTAGTTTAGTAACAGGGTATACATATTAGGCCCTATTTTCAACCTGCAGTTCAATGTTATGCTACTTATCTAAAAACTGAACATAAAAACCCCAAACCAGTATTCTGGTTTTAAAATCTAATCCTGAATCCAACTTTCGATACACCTGAAAGGGCTTAATATAGCTGGTAATGCACCAGTAGTGGAACTAATCTCAGATGAAAAATTGAAAATAAGCCCCTCCAAGGCTCCAAGGTTGGAGCAAGCCAAATCCGTTAGAGCACCTTGAAGGAGGGGAGCACGCGGCCTTCATGGTTGACCGGAGCATCGATGGCGAGGTCTCGGCGCAGAACCGCTGCCAGTGCTCGTAGTATGATGCCGCCGCGCGGAGGGTCCTGCTGGAGGTTAGAGCAGGCTAGCGAGGCGGTGCCGCGAGGCCCGGCCTGTTAGCAAATAATGTGAAAACAAGATCGAACATGAGCAACCCTGTCCCACAAATTTTATGAGCCCTTGGGAGAGTAATACATTAAGAGTCCGACAATATAATATTTTAAAATAACGATTACAGTATATAATTGTATTGATAAAATATTACTTGTAGCATATATTTAATTTTTCTTAGAAAAGTAACAGTACATAAAAAGTGATAAAAACGGCAAAAATAATTATGATGATTACCTCAAATAAAAGTACAATGATTTACTGCTTTTTAACAAAGCGTCTTGGGGCATTTCTTGATTCAAAATCTTCAAGAACACATTCAAGATCAATTGTATCTAAAATATCCTTCTCAATGTGCACATAGCTAATCTATTTAATCTTTCTTGTAGCATCAAACAATTTTTTAATTTCAATTTGGAGAAGGTATCCACTATCGTGTGTTCGTACTATCTTTGCACATGAACCCTCACGGGCCCCCAGCCTCATGGGCCCATGGGCGTCGCACCTGCTGCCCACCCCCTAGGGACAGGCTTGAACACGAGACATGATTTTTACGTGGAAAACCCTTGCGGGAAAAAACCATGGGCGCCAACTGGCGATCTTTACTATGATAAGAGAGTTACAACGCAGGGAATACAATGAGACCTCTTGCCCTTCCCGTGCGGCTTACAAGATGTATAATATGGTGGACTAAACTGACTGCAGTCAAATACGAAAACAAATCCGCTAAACACATAACCCGAACCATGGGCCCTCCAGGAGTCCCCACAAGACTCACATTATAATTCGGATCATATCCAACAAACTCTATCTTGAGACGAATTCGATCTTGCAGCGAATGAAGTATCATCAATGAACTCACTTCAATAATGTGTGTGGGTGTTAGGTTGTGTGTGTGGGTTCTGTTGACTAGTATTTGTATTTTTCTTGTACTTTTAGGGAATTTTTCCCTCTTCTTCTTAATATAATGAAGCGCAGCTCTCCTGCGTCTTTCAAGAAAATTAAATAATCACCAGCGTCAAAAGGCACTAGGACATAAACTTTAATACCAACCAAGCATGAGCATAGCTCAAACTTAGTTGTAGGAACAGGCTTAGTCATCTGGGATTGTCACGAGTATTTATCTTGCGTACTTTCATAACACCACCTCGAGCAATAATGTCTCGAATAAAATGATACCTGATATAATGTGCTTTGTTCTCTCATGAAACATCTGATGTTTAGTAAGGCAAATAGCACTTTGACTACCACAATGTATAGTGACGTAAGAAGAAATCCCGCAAAGTTCAGATTATAAACCTCTCAACCAAATAGCTTCTTTAGCAGATTCAGAAACAACCATATATTCAGCCTCAATAGTGGACAAAGCAACAATAGCCTGTAAACGTGCTTTCCAACTCACAGCACAACCACCAATGGTGAAAACATAACATGTGAGAGACCTCCTAGTATCCAAATCACCAGCATAACCAGAAACAACATTACCAACAAGTCCACGTGTAGATTTCCCAAACTGCAAACAAGCATTAGAAGTACCACACAGATTTCTGAAAATCCACTTAACTGCATTCCAGTGCACTTTGCCATATCTATTGACAACACTCATTACATGAGTTAAATCAGGACGAGAAGAGACCATGACATACATAAGTGAACAAATGTTGACGGATAAAACTCGTATCCACCTACGATCCAGAAGCGTACGGATCTACACCTTTTTCACTATGGGGATTCCCTAGGTTCTTCTCAATCCGCGGAGCAAGGGGATTACAAGCGTTCGATCTAGCACTACCTAGTTAACTAACCAAACCCTAACTAAAGACTAATCTAAAGACTACTACTACTCTACACTAGAGAGGGCGATGAGACTCACAAGATATATAAAAGACACTTGCCCATAGGGTCTACGATACTTGAACATGCAACCGCTAAGAGATACAAAACCGATCTAATTTACCGGGGGTTGTGACCACGGTTTCGCCCTTTCCCTCCCCCCATACTGTCACTACGCGGAGGTATTCATGACTAGACCTATGATGATCACGGCGTATTGAAGGGTTCTAAGGGAGAAGTGAGATCTGTACTCCCGAAAAGGCAAGGTAGCTAACCTTAAATATGAAAGCATCTTCAACACTAGATGATAGATTGAAACCATAAAAGTAGCGATTTACATCTCAAGATCGTTTATAACCCATGGAAAAATGAGAAGATTACCCCATCAAGGCGCTAAGCATGGCACCGTTGATCATGGTGACACTTCCGACGGTGTCTTCCTTCTCCTCCGGGGGTGTCGTGGCAGGGCCTCGACGTCCTCCACCACTTGTGGTTGCCTCCTTGGATTCGAGTGATCCTTCTCGCGAATGATCTCTCTCCTCTCCTTCCTCTCTAGCTTGTGGACGACCTCTCGGGCGAATGGCGGCGCCCCCACGTACTTATGGTTGCATCATCTTCACGCTCAAGAAATGGGGGGCCGAACCGCCACGGGAATGGGCCAGGCCGGCCGGCCTGGGCCGATCGGCCCAGGCCTATCCCGGCTCGGTTCGGTCGCCCCTTCGCTCCCGTGGGTCCTCTTGCCATTTTCCACTTTTCCCCCTTCAATTACATCATTTTGGCTACGTCATCCTCGCGTCCAAGATAAAGGGTCTTCTCGCATGAAGTCCAGTCTTTTATGCTTCAATCCTTAGGGATGTTCCTTTGTAACACTTCAGTCCTTGCCACCTTTGGGAATGATTTCGTCATGCTCTCGAACACGAACGAGAATCCTCATTTGCTCCTTTGAACTTGTTGTGACTCCGTCCTTTTAGTCCATGTTTTCCTGCAAAAACACAACACTTCCAAATGCACGTACGAAGATGAACTTGTTATATCATTAGGGTGCCTAGTGGCGGGTTAGTTCCATAATCAGGCTCAAACCAAAGTGTAATGAACATGTTTGGTGCACCAAAATACACTATCAACATCTCCACCACGCTTAGATCTTGCTCGTCCTCGAGCAAGTTCCTTGCAAAAGAACTTTTGTCCATGGTGTTGAAAACATGCTCCGCTAATTCTTCCTTCACAAGTTAGTCAATCCTTTATCTTTAATATAATAAACATGAAGCAATGATCCTGATACATAAACATGGGAATTTAGAATTTTTACCAAATCGAGATTTACCCCACAACTCCTACCTTTCACTCGAGGTCCTCAATTCCAGCCACGCTTACTTCTTTGCTTCCAACGGAGGGGTTTCATGATTTTTTAAAAATAAAATTCCTGCAACAAGTATTAGACAAAAACCTTCCTCCAAGTTCTCACATGTCACTCATTTGAAGTGGCTATCCTAAACAATTCATAAACTCTTACCTCTCACAAGTCTCTCATATATTATGTATGGTGGAGCTATATGTATGTCTAGTGAGATCAACACAAGTATTGTCAAACTAAGAAATTCCTCTAATGTTTATTTACCTTTCGAGCCAATGATCATGAGAATTAAACCATGATATGGGGACGTCAAGGATAAGAAGATATAGAATGGTGGATATGTGCAAGGGCAAAAAGAAAATAAGACTATGAGGCACCGGTGATGTCCTCATTGTCGGATTGCACATGGTTGGAAAAAACAGAAGACTCGTCTCTTAACAATGTGGCATCCTTCCTTACACTTTATTTAATCTTCACTTGATTCATCCCTCCTCATACCTTTCTTGCTTTTCCTCTTTCTCTTTTCCTTCCCTTTTTTTCTTTCTTCTTTTCTTTTCTTTTTCTCTTTCTCTCTTTTTTTCTTTTCTTTTCTTTTCCATACACATATTTTTTTATTACTTTTCTCTCTCTCTTGACATCTTTACCTCTTTTCCGAAGCTCTTTGCTCATCTTTTCTTTGCATAAACACAATCTGAATTTTAAATAAAAACCATGCTAGGAACGAGATGAAACTTTGAACATAGGTTGTGTTCAAGGAATACGATGTACAAAAGAGATATTATGGGTTGGGTATGGAATTCGGCGATGTATGGGACTTTCGATGTGAGAGTCTCGTTACCGAATACATGACGAGGCTAGCAATAAAAGATATACAAGATCATTGCTTGAAATTAAAACTTCCAACAGAGAAGGATCCTAGCCCAACTCATCATGCTAACCGCATGTATGGTGGAGCGGATATTGAGTCGGCCTTGTATAGGATTTTTCTTTGTCTCTGAACTTGGAAAAAGAGAGTTTGCTAACCTTTATTACAATGGTTTTCATACAATTTTCAGAATGAAACTCCTCCAACATTAGCATCAAACTTAGCATAACCGAAACAAGGTTTTAGATCAAAGTATAGTGCGAGCACTTTTAGAGGTGAAAACTCCACTAAGCACCACGGTAAACTTTTCAAACCAATCGCTCATGCTCATATATCAAAGATTAAAGAAAAACATACGAGTAAAGAAAGAAAAAGCATCGCATGAGAAAAAATTAAAGACACTTTTTATTTGATTTTTTCGACTCATAGACTACATCAACACACTTCAAGCTAAAAATTTAAAAACACACCTAAAAGTTTAACTCGCAAACTCTAAGCTAAACCAAACTAAACTACTAAGGCATAAATTTTTAAATCTAGCTAGCTAGCTCTCCCCCACGCTAAAATCATATGACGTCCTCGTCGTATTTTACAAAAATCCTAGGGGGGGAACCCTAACTATCTAGTGGAACTTCCCACAGTCCTTGCACCACTTTTTCTTCATGTTGCCGACCATCCCGAAGAGCTTCCTAATGTTCCGATTAAGGAACTTGTAGTCGTCGTCGACTACACGCTCCATATCCCATATTCTCTGCCTCATTGCCTCCATAGCTTGGAAGCACTCCTCGACCGACGCATAGAGGTCCGATATGGAGTGACGGCAAGCCGCACAACATAACGGGTGCATTCCAAACGAGTCGTCGTCGCCGGGGTCGCCGCCGTTGTCGACGTCGCCGCCGTCGTCGGGATCACCGCCGCCGTTTGGACCTTTAGGGACCTCCTCCCAATAGAAGAGATCATTGTCGTCCCTCCCAGCGGCTGCCCATGAGCTCGGGCTGCGGTCGTCAGAGTAATCGCTCCCCCTGTAGTCCTTCGGCTCGGGCGTCTCCTCCTTGTAGTCTTTCCTCTTCATGCCCCAGAGACACTCCGATCTTCGGATGGGAGTTGAGACTTTCTCCTCCTTGACAAGGTGGCGGGATGCGATTGGCCCGGTCGGGACACGCCCTCCGCAACGGATGCGGGCGGTCCTCTTGATCTCCATTGTAGGCTTGAGCTCGCATCGCTTCACCTCCTCTGGCTTCAAAGGCTTCTCGGTGCCTAGCTTGACCTCCTCGCTCCTTGGGGACGTCATGGCTGCTGCTTGGGGGCAAAAGGATGTGAATTGGGATGGATTCCCGAGCTCCAATCTCGTTCCTTTAAATAGTCCGAGAAAGAATGCTCTAGAACCCATCTTTTGCTTTTCTTGACTTCCCTAGGATTTTCTGACCAAACATGAAAGTCGAAAACGCGCGTCCTAGAGAAAAATGGAGGCGAACCGCCGCCCTGGGCCTCTGGGCCGATCGGACCGGGCCGACCAGCCTGCCCTGGTTTGCGGGCCGGTTTGGTCCAGTTTTTCGCGTACTCCACTATTTTTTTGATTGTTAGCCCGTGTAGAAAAGTTGGCCTGGTAAAACTTCACGAAAAACTCCAGAAAAATAAAATAAGAGCTATTTACAAATCGCTCACCTTGTTTTATGTCCTAGGCTTGATGTTCGGGCTCATCCTCCATGATGAAAATATCAATATGGTGAAGGGGCACGACGTCGGGTTCAAAATACACCTTGAGTCGTTGACCATTCACCATGAATTGATCTCCTTTCATATCCATGATGGTGACTGCTCCATTGGAGAGCACCGAATGAACAACATAAGGCTCATCCCACTTGCTTTGCAACTTCCCCTTTCCGAAAGTTTTGAATCTTGAATTGTAGAGGAGGACCTTATCTCCTTCTTTAAACTCCTTCTTATTAAGCCTTTTGTCATACCATATTTTGATTCTCTCTTTGTAGATGCTTGCATTTTCATAAGCTTTCAACCTCATCTCCTCTAGCTCGCTAATTTGGATCCTCTGTTTTATTCTTGCGGCATCTAGATCGAGGTTCATCTCCTTTATTGCCCAATATGCCTTGTGTTCTAGCTCAACCGGAAGGTGACAAGCTTTGCCATAGACAAATTGGTATGGAGGCATACCTATCGGTGTCTTGAACTCCGTACGATATGCCCACAATGCTCCATCCAATTTCTTTGACCAATCCTTGCCTCATTTCTTTAGTCTTGTTGAGGATGCTCTTTAGTTGCCTATTCGATGTTTCCGCTTGTCCATTGGTTTGTGGGTGATAAGCCGTAGCCACTCTATGTTCAATCCCTAACTTGGACAAGCACTTCTTAAAGTTCTTCCTGGTGAAGTGAGTTCCTCCATCGCTTATCAAGATTCCCGGGGTACCGAAGTGAGGGAAAATCACACTCTTAATCATTGCGATGGATTCTTCCGTTGAAGCTTTACGACATGGGATGGCCTCTACCCACTTGGATACATAATCAACCATAACTAGGATGTGCTCAAATCCATGTGAGTTTTTGAAAGGCCCCATGAAGTCAATTCCCCAACCATCGAATAAATCGATTTGTAGATTGTAATTCAAGGGCATAGCATTCCTTTGAGATATGTTTCCGGTCCTTTGGCATTCGGGGCATGATGCAACATATCTTTTAGTATCTTCATGCATTTCCGGCCAAAAAAATCTGCTGGACCATACTTTTGCTTGAGTTCGAAAATGACTATAGTGTCCACCGTACTCCGCTGAATGACACTTCCACAAAATTTCTTGCCTCTCTTCCCTTGGTACACATCTTCTCATTACTCCATCATTCCCAAGTTTAAAGAGGTAAGGTGAATCCCAAAAATATTTTTGACTTTCAAATATTATCCTCCTTTGAGTGTTTTTATCTAGGTGATCAAAAGGCATTCTCCGAATTGCTCGAATGATATCGATCATCCAAGTATCCTTGTCGATTATTCGGTAGAGGTGGTCATCTCTCATCTTATCCTCTATGGGCTCCTTGTCATATTGTCCATGGTTCATCCTAGATAAATGATCAGCCACAACATTTTCCACCCCCTTTTTATCACGAATTTCAACATCGAACTCTTGGAGAAGAAGGATACAACGAATTAGTCTTGGTTTAGCATCCTTCTTAGCCAAAAGATACTTGATTGCCGCGTGATCGGTGTAGACAATGACTTTCGAGTTCACGATGTAAGATCTGAATTTTTCGAAAGCAAACACCACCGCTAATAACTCTTTTTCCGTCGTGGCATAATTTAATTATGCCTCGTTGAGAGTTTTACTAGCGTAGTATACGGCATGAACTCGGCCTTCCTTTCTTTGCCCTAAAACTGCTCCTACGGCATAGTCACTTGCATCGCACATGATCTCGAAGGGTTGACTCCAATCCGGAGGTTGAATGATAGGGGCGCTCACTAAAGCATTTTTCAAGGTCCGGAATGCCGCTAAGCACTTCTCATCAAAGTCAAAAGCCACATCTTTTTGAAGAAGTTGAGTTAAAGGCTTAGTGATCTTTGAAAAGTCCTTAATAAATCTTCTATAGAATCCGGCATGGCCTAGAAAGCTTCTCAAAGACTTTACATCCATTGGAGGTGGGAGTTGCTCAACCGTCTCCACTTTAGCTTTGTCCACTTCAATCCCTCTTTCAGATATAACGTGTCCGAGCACTATGCCTTGCTTTACCATGAAGTAGCACTTTTCCCAATTTAGCACTAAATCGACCTCCGCACACCTCATGAGAATCTTGTCCAAGTTTGCCAAGCAATCCACAAATGTTTTCCCATAAATGGAAAAATCATCCATGAACACCTCGACAATTTCCTCGATAAAT
The DNA here is from genome assembly GCA_036936925.1 of Cenchrus fungigraminus. Classification (NCBI taxonomy): domain Eukaryota; kingdom Viridiplantae; phylum Streptophyta; class Magnoliopsida; order Poales; family Poaceae; genus Cenchrus; species Cenchrus fungigraminus. The sequence goes on along the minus strand of CM072774.1, from coordinate 94,284,915 downwards.
TCCGATAAAACACCGCCATCATGCAACATTGAAAAGAGGCCGGAGCGTTGCATAAACCGAAGGGCATCCTTCTATATGCAAACGTTCCATAAGGGCAAGTAAAGGTTGTCTTGTGTTGATCATCCGGGTGAATAGGAATTTGCATGAACCCCGAGTATCCATCGAGAAAGCAAAAATATGCGTGGTTTGCTAACCTCTCGAGCATCTCGTCAATGAACGGTAGGGGGAAGTGATCTTTCTTCGTTGCTTTGTTTAGCTTTCGATAATCGATACACATCCGCCATCTCATCACGGTTCTTTGAGGTATTAATTCATCCTTCTCATTCTTCACCACGATCAAACCTCCTTTCTTCGGCACACAATATACGAGGCTCACCCACTCGCTATGCGGCGCCGGGTAGATGATTCCGGCATCAAGTAGCTTGATAACCTCCTTCTTCACTACCTCTCGCATGGCATGGGTTAGCCTCCTTTGATGGTCCACTACGGGCTTGCATTGGTCTTCCATTGGTATACGATGAGTGCAAAAGGCTGGGCTAAGCCCTTTGAGATCGTTTATTGAATATCCGATCACCTTCTTGTGCTTTTTCAATAAATTCAGCAACTTCTCATTTTCTTCGGGACCCAACTCGTCGCTTACTATGACTGGATAAGTCTTGTTCGGGCCCAAAATTTGGTACTTCAATCCCTTGGGCAAAGGTTTGAGATCCACCTCGGGCACTTGTGGTTCTTCGGGTTTAGTGTCTCCTATGTCTTCGAATTTTTCTTTCTCCACGCTTCCATCTTGTGGTTCTAATCCTTTCGTTGCTTCCTCTAGTTCCTCGTCTTGTTGATCATTGGATTGGTTCTCCATCGCTCTTTGCAGCGGGTCTCTAAGGGTTTCAACAAAACAAAGACTACCTACCTCCTCTTCTTCTTCATCCTCGGGAGGAAAGGGTGAAGCATGACTAGAAGCGCGAAGAAAATTATATGTGTACTTATCTCCATTAAGGTTTATTGTTACTTTGCCTCCTCCGGCATCCAACACGGCATCAACCAACTTAAGGAAACGCCTACCTAAGATTATGTGATCATGTTTATCATAATAGGCATCTATAACAAAGAAGTCGGTCGGTATGCACTTTCCAGAGATGATTACATTAATGTTGCAAGCAATACCTAGAGGTTTAATAGTTCTACAATCTCCCATATTTAATTTTGTTGAAGTTGGAGCTAAGTGTAGGTTATGGTCTTGAACTTTATCGTAAATCTTGGAGGATAGGACACTTACTTGAGCTCCAATGTCGCATAAAGCCTTGCATTGAACTCCATTAATCTCGCAACTCAAGTGTGGTGTCGTCTTCTCCTCTTGATTGGATCCTATTGCATAAACTTCGGCGAGGCGAGCGTATGGTGATGCTTCGGGCTTGATCACCATGATTCTTTTCACCTCGGCTATGTGATCCGGATCCACTTCATCATCACTAAAGAGCTTTCGAAAGATCTCACCGTTGGTTTCAAGATCATATAGATTTTCCGCTTGCTTTTCCGGTGGGAAGTCCACTTCCAATGCTCTTACCATCCCCTTTTGGTTAGGGAACGGTCTTCTCTTATCGAATACTTCTCCGTAATCAATTGGAATCCAATCCATTTGCTCGAACTCCCTTAATTGCTTCGCACTTGACATACTCCTTTTGTTCGTTTCATTTGACTCGGCGAAGTCAACACTTGGGGTAGTTCTTGTCTCGGTGTGTACTTCTTCAAGCTTTTCCGAGATCGGCTCCTCTTTCTTGTCTTCCGAGGCTGCCTTTTTGGAAATTTCAGCACATGTCTTGATACTTGAATCGTGTTCCGGCCTCCCGAAAGTCGTGTTTCCCAATCTCTTTGCATGGCCGCCGCTTTGCTAATCTTTTGTAAAAGTTGAGTGACTTCCGTGAGTGTTTTCTCCATGAGATCCCCACCTGCACACATTTGAACATGTTCCATGAACTAGGGGTTAGGGAAAAGAAAAATGTATGCAAAAGTACGTCACCGGAGAAGCCGAGTCTTGATCCTTGTACAATCAATTCATTAAATCTATTCCAAGCTTGGTCTATCCCTTCCTCTTCTCCTTGCGTGAAGGTGATCACTTGCCTCCTTAGATGTTGAACCTTGCTTATTGGAAAAAACTTCTCGCAAAATTTCTTCGTCAACTGGTTCCAATTTCCTTCAACTTCAAAGGACGCAAACGAGTACCATGTCTTTGCTTCGCCGGCAAGTGAGTAGGGAACAAGATTCCACTTGAACCATTCGTCGGGAACTCCTTCTTGACGCACCATGTTGTGTAGCGTCGTGAAATGCTTTATGTGTCTATACGGGTTCTCCGTCTCCATCACTCTAAATGTGGTTACCGCCGCCATCTCGATGATCCTAGCTTTGATTTCATACTTGGTCGCTTCGAGCTTTGAATCTGACTCTTGTACTTCCAAAGGATGTCTTCACATCGAGGGCTAGCGTAATCCTGTAGCGATTTCTCCAGTTCTTCCAAAGGGTGGTTGGTGAACGCCATCTAGACAACAAAATAGAAAAAATAACAAAAACAAAACAAAGTGGTTTTATAGGTAATAGGGGTTAGATGTTAGCAATAAACAAAAATAAATGCAAAACCAAACGATGTAAACTGGCTTGCTCCCCGGCAACGGCACCAGAAAAAGGGGCTTGTTGACGGATAAAAATCGTATCCACCTACGATCCGCAAGCGTACGGACCTACACCTTTTTCACCACGGGGATTCCCTAGGTTCTTATCAATCCGCGGAGCAAGGGGATTACAAGCGTTTGATCTAGCACTACCTAATTAACTAACCAAACCCTAACTAAAGACTAATCTAAAGACTACTACTACTCTACACTAGAGAGGGCGATGAGACTCACAAGATATATAAAAGACACTTACCCATAGGGTCTACGATACTTGAACATGCAACCGCTAAGAGATACAAAACCGATCTAATCTACCGGGGGTTGTGACCACGGTTTCGCCCTTTCCCTCCCCCGTACTGTCACTACACGGAGGTATTCATGACTAGACCTATGATGATCACGGCGTATTGAAGGGTTCTAAGGGAGAAGTGAGATCTATACTCCCGAAAAGGCACGGTAGCTAACCTTAAACATGAAAGCATCTTCAACACTAGATGATAGATTGAAACCATAAAAGTAGCGATTTACATCTCAAGATTGTTTACAACCCATGGACAAATGAGAAGATTATCCCATCAAGGCGCTAAGAATAGCACCGTTGATCATGGTGACGCTTCCGACGGTGTCTTCCTTCTCCTCCGGGGGTGTCGTGGTAGGGCCTCGACGTCTCCTCCACTTGTGGTTGCCTCCTTGGATTCGAGTGATCCTTCTTGCGAATGATCTCTCTCCTCTCCTTCCTCTCTAGCTTGTGGACGACCTCTCGGGCGAATGGCTCTCTCTCTGCTTATGGCGGCACCCCCATGTACTTAGGGTTGCATCATCTTCACGCTCAAGAAACGGGGGCCGAACCGCCACGGGAATGGGCCAGGCTGGCCAGCCTGGGCCGACCGGCCTAGGTCCATCCCGGCCCGGTTCGGTCACCCCTTCGCTCCCGTGGGTCCTCTTGCCATTTTGCACTTTACCCCCTTCAATTGCATCATTTTGGTGACGTTATCCTCACGTCCAAGATAGAGGGTCTTCTCACACGAAGTCCGGTCTTTTACGCTTCAATCCTCGGGGATGTTCCTTTGTAACACTTCGGTCCTTGCCACCTTTGGGAGTGATTTCATCATGCTCTCGAACACGAATGGGACTCCTCATTTGCTCCTTTGAACTTGTTGTGACTCCGTCCTTTTAGTCCATGTTTTCCTGCAAAAACACAACACTTCCAAATGCACATTCGAAGATGAACTTGTTATATCATTAGTGTGCCTAGTGGTGGGTTAGTTCCATAATCAAGCTCAAACCAAAGTGTAATGAACATGTTTGGTACACCAAAATACACCGTCAACAACCAACAACACTTGAATATGGAAGTCTAGACATGTACTCAATATATTCATCTGAAACTGGACATAAATCTAAGGATAATTTGAAATGTGCAGCTAACAGTGTACTCACTAGTTTTGCATCTTGCATATTAAAATGTTGAAGAACCTTCTCAATATAACCTTGCTGACTGAGGTATAACATACCAGATTTTCTATCTCTGATACTTTCCACACAAAGAATTTTCTTAGCTGCACCAAGAACCTTCATCTCAAATTCTAAATTCAGTTATGCCTTCACCTTAGCTATTTCTGATTTATCTTTTGCAAAAATCAGCATATCATCAACATAAATAAGCAAATAAATAGCTGAACCATTAACTGTCTTCAAATAGACACAGCTATCATAATCAAACCGCTTAAAACCATGAGAGATCATAAAGGAGTCAAACCTCCTATACCATTGCCTAGGAGATTGTTTCAAGCCATAAAGAGATTTCTTCAATCTACAAACAAGGTTTTCTATTTCGGGAACAACAAAAACTTCAGGTTGGTCCATATAAATGACCTCTTCTAACTCCCCATGTAAGAACACGGATTTAACATCTAACTACTCCAACTCATAATCATGTGTATCAACAATACTCAACAAAGTACGAATGGAATTGTGCTTAACAACTAGGAAAAAGACAGCATTAAAGTCAATACCTGTAATCTGGCTATAGCCTTTAGCAACCAACCTTGTTTCATACCTTTCTTCCTTTCTCTTGAAAATCCATTTGCAACAAACGGTCTTTTTACCCTTGGGCAATTTCACTAAATCCCAAGTACCATTCTTTTTAAGTGACTCTATCTCATCTTGCATAGCGGTCATCCAATTGTTGCCATAAGCATAAATAATAGCCTCAGAATAATTAGAAGGCTCAACACCTTCAATCGCTTCTGCAACACTCAAAGCATAAGCGATATTGTATTCTTCAATCAATCTTTTTTTTGGCTTAGGTCCCCTTATAGGCTAGCAATAGAATGTTGTGGAGGCTGCACAACTGGAGAGAAATGCTCGACAATAGGTGGATCATCAACAATTTGTGAATCATCAACAATAGGTGCATCTTCGACAACAACATTATCATTATCTAGTGTACTATCAACATCAATAAAATGATCCACCTGCACACTTGAAGTTTGCTGAACAGGTGCACTAGTAGAAGGGTTTTCATGTAACATAGCAGATTCATTAAACATAAGGTTCCTTATAATCACAACCTTACGAGTTTGTGGATTCCACAATTTATAGCCTTTAACACCAGAGTGATAACCAAGAAAGATGCACTCAACAGCTCTAGGCTCTAATTTATCATTATCAACATGAGCATAACTAGTGGAACCAAAAACTCTCAATTGTGAATAATTAGCTGGAGAACTAGACCATACTTCAATTGGAGTTTTCTTATCATTAGCAATACTGGGTGAACGATTAATCAAATAGCAAGTAGTGGAAGCAGCTTCAGCCCAAAAATGCCTATTCAAACCATAATTAGACAACATGCAATGGGCCTTAGAGATGATAGTCTTGTTCATAAGCTTAGCTACGCCATTCTGTTGGGGTGCATAAGGAATGGTGTAGTGCCTAACAATGCCTTCAGATTTGCAATATGACTTAAATTCACGATAACAGAATTCCATCCCATTATCAGTGTGAAGCTTTTTAACCTTCTTTTCAGTTTGGTTTTCAACCATAGTCTTCCACTCTTTAAATGCTGAAAATGCTTCTGATTTATCTTTCAAGAAATATGACCATACCTTTCTAGAATAATCATCAATTATGGTCAACATATAACGAGCACCACCAAGAGAAGGCTTGCGAGATGGTCCCCATAAATCAGAATGCACATAATCAAGAATACCTTTACTTGAATGAGTAGCGGTATTAAACTTCACCCTCTTGTGTTTGCCAAACACACAATGCTCACCGAAATCCAACTTGCTGGTGCTATGGCCATCGAGAAGTCCTCTCTTACTCAGCACTATCAAGCCAAGCTCACTCATATGCCCGAGATGCATATGCCAAAGATTAGTAGCATCAGAAGTGAATAATGATTTAGAAATTACAGCAGCATCACGTGTAATTGTAGTACCACAAAGATGGTACAAATTGGCAAATTTTAAATCACCTCTCATAAAAATAAGAGAACCTTTTGACACTTTTAAAACTCCATCTCCGCCGGAGTACTTGTACCCTTTGCCATCAAAAGTACTCAAATAAATAAGATTCTTGCTCATATTTGGAATATGCCGCACATCTGTCAAAGTTTTGATAGTACAATAATGCATCTTAATCTGAACAGATCCAATGCTAATAATCTGATATGAATTATCATCACCTATTTTAACAGAACCACCTTGGACAGAATCAGAAGTGATGAACCAATGTCTATTAATGCATATATGAAAGGAAGCAGCGAAATCAATAATCCATTCATCACCACTATTTGCACATCCGACAAAAGCAACAAGAACATCAGAAAGATCTGAACTACTATCAGCAGCAGCAATAGAAGCATTATCTTCATCAGAATTACCTTTCGGTCTGTATGCGCCAGTTCTCTTTTCTTTGTTCTTCAATTTAGGACACTCAGAAACAAAATGAGTATCCTTCTTGCAATATCTGCAAAACTTTTCATTCTTGCCTCTAGACTTTGAACTGCGCCTATTGCCATTCGAGCTCTTGCCTCTATAACCATCATATGATCTATTTTGTGTCCTGCCATGAATAGACAAAGCTTCTCTATTGGAAGCAGAACCCTCAGAAGACACCATTCGTTTCATCTATTCCTTGGCTTGCAAAGCCTCATAAACTTCATCCATGGTTAGTGTATCACGATTATACAATATGGTATCTCTGAAGTTTGCAAACGAACTAGGCAGTGAGCACAAAAGAATAAAACCCAAAATCTCATCATCATATTTTACCTCCATAGACTTGTGTGTATACAACTTCATCTTCATATGCATCTTGCTTGTCAAATATCTTTTGACATGCAAAATGACTCCAACTTGAGCCATAAAACAGCAACGGTTTTCTCCTGCAAAACCTATTGCAAAATATTGTTTGACAAATGAAGATGAATATGATACAAGACCTTAGGATCTTTCTTCTTCTCATCATCGGTCCAAAGTCTTTGAATCCTTGTTCCCGAATTTATCAAGCGCATCATCCAAATCAGTCTGCGCTAAAAGAGCTCGCATCTTGACTTGCCATAGAGCGAACCTTGTATCTCGATCAAGCAACGGAATATCATACTTCATAGTAGCCATTAGGAAGAAATAACCAAGAGAAAATAATCTGTAGTAAATAAACTTGGTATGAAACTGTGTAACGATAGAAATAAACTTTGGTGTACGTCTAGCAACAGCTGAAGAAACCTCTGGTAGCCTTCCGTGTGACCTTAGCAAATTCCACCAAATCACTTTCACACAGGGAAAATTGGTGATGTGATGTGTCTCTGTCTTGATTCGCGTGCAGCAACAGAAACAGCAGCGAATTCTTTTCTCGCTTGACCCTGCAGAACAGCACGACCACACAGGGCAGCCTCCAGATCCGGCGGCGCCATGGCCGGATCTGGGCTCTGCGCGGTGGAGGCTGCTCGTTTTGTTCAGGATGGTGTCTATGGCTGGGAGGCGGCGGTGGTGGCTCTGGAGGGTGGTGGCGACTCGGCGGCGGGCCGGCGGCGGCAGCCTGGGCGGCTGGCACGGGTCGGCGGCGGCGCCCCGGCAGGTGGTCGCTATGGCTCGGCCTCGCTGGCTGGTGGCCGCTGTGGCCCGTCGGCGGCGGCGGTCCGGCTCGTGGCTGCTGCGGGCCGACGGAGGCGGGCGCGTGCCACCTTGTGGCTGGCGCCGGTTGGCTACGGCGGCCTGCCTGGTGGCTGGTGCGGGTCTGCTTGCACTGGCGGCCGGCGCATATCTACGGGGCGACCTCAGACGGCTCCAGTGGGCCCCAATGGGCTTGCCGGTGGCCCCCTTCTTCGTCAGTGTTGCTTCCTTGGTGTCACCATGGTGGTGGAGTCAGGGGGTTGGCTGGTGCGTGTTGCGGCGCCGTGGTGGTGCTTCGGGATGTGCCAAGCCTCTTCTGGTGGTGGTGTTGTGGAGGTGGCGGCCTACTGCCATGAGCATGAGCGGGCGTTGGGCGTGGTGCAATCGGGCGAAAGCCTACACCGGTTGACGGTGGGCATGATGGTGGCGCCCTTGGGGCGTCGATCTCCCCGCTGGGGGCATCATGGTGAGGCAGTATGCGCTCGTTGTGTGGGGCTCTCAGGGTGAAGACCTTATCCATCTGGACGTGCGACGGCGGCACCTCGGTGTCGTGACCTTGTTGGAGGCGTCGTATTTGGAGTCCTGCTGCTTGTGCTAGTGGTGGCGGTTGGCTGAAGGTGCTGCGGGATGAGTGCTTGGTCTGTGTTGCTACCTGGGTGCAGAGGGTCCATGGAGCTGGAAGGCTTGTGCTGTCATGCAAGGTGCAGTGGTGATCTCGGTGACGGCTGGGCAGAGGAGGTGCTCCCATTACGGTCTTAGATATCTGAGTCCTTGGCAAAGGAGTGTGAGGCGGTGGATGTGGCGAGGCCCCCACGCAGAGTGGTCAGGATCAGTGGTTACCATGGTACTGAGATGAGAGTATGTGCTGATGCTTCTCGGGATCGGAGGGATCGACGATCGTGTATGAGCAGTTTGAGTGTGACAGTTCCTTGGTGGAGGAGATCAGGGGGCCGTTTGAGCCTGCAGCGGGTTGCGCCTCGGTGTGACACAGCGTTGGTGACGACGGCGCAGGTGTCGGCGGCTTGTTTCGATCTCCTATGTGGTTGAGGATGGTGGTGTGTTGTGTCGGGTGCGTTTGTTTCTGTTCTGGGGTTTGTTGGTGTGGTGGTGTCTGCTTCGGCCCGTTATGTACCAATGTTGTTTCTTCTTATATGACATAGCAGTGCTCCTGCTTTAATTTTAAAAAAAAAGCACAGGGACACCACCTGCGGGTGCAGGCTTTTAGATCGACGGCGAGTACGACTAGCCAGGCAGAAAATCCACACGCTTGCACGCCGGGGACGGAACGGCCGACGATCTCGACCAGGAGACGGCGTTGCAGCCGTCGGACTCCACCCCGTTGACGGAAGCAGACGCGAAGAACAGAGAGGCAGCGGCGGGACGAACAGGGTAGAAACCGTAACTTTTTTCAATGGTAATCTCGTAACAAGCTCTTGAAACCATTTGTTAGCACATAATGTGAAAACAAGATCAAAAACACATGACACGATTTTTATGTGGAAAACCCTTGCAGGATAAAACAACGGACGCCAACCGGCGATCTTCACTACGATGAGAGAGTTATAACACAGGGAATACAATGAGCCCTCTTGCTCTTCCCGTGCGGCTTACAAGATGTATAATATGGTGGACTTGTTGACACCGTTTTTTGGAAAAACGAGTCAAGAAAGTGTTTGACGTGTTTTTGGTTTAAAAATACTTTGAACCGAACTCATGAATTGCCAAGGCTTGATGAAAGGGAAAACAAGGAGAATGAGAAGAAGCTAATAGGCCACGTGATCCCCTTCACCTACGTGCCAATAAAAATGAGACTAATCACGTCATCAGGATGTCACATGAGGCGTCCAGGATCTATGCGACGTATTCGTATCTCCGTATGCATGCATGGGCCGATGGCTAAGGCGATCACGAATGGATTAAAGCCCATCACAGCTCTGTATGTGCACGCCTGCATGCACGGACGTTGCCAAGGAGAGCTAGCACACATTTTGGACTTCCAACACTTGAAGTCGTACCCAGGTATAGACGGGCCCATGCGACAGCCGGCGCTGTCTAGAAGGGTCTGGAAGGTTCCGCCGGCTGAGAAGCCCAAGAGCTCTCGCCGTATATCATGCTCGATCTCCACGTGATCTGGAAGCAAGGCAAATGACCTGGAGTTAATCACGTGCGTCTGATCTAAATGGACGGAGATTGGAGTCTTGCGTGGATAAGCATGGATGAATTTATCTATCGCGAGCGGTCACGCGAGCCAACGTCCTCCGGATATCTCGTCAACAAATTCTACGGCGCCGAGATGGGAGCTCCTGGCGGCCGCCGCCGCACCCTAATCCCTGCCTATATAAACCCACTGCCTCCCAACGCGAGAGGCTAATAGCCCAGGTTCCACCGAAACGCTGCCCGGCAGGTACAAAGCTTTCACATCGAGGCAGTGCCCGTCTACGGAGGTCGCCGGAAGGAGAACCAGGTCGACGACGCCGTCGCCCTCCACCGTCGAGTCAAGGCCGGCGACTTCCCTGGAGCCCCGCGAAGCCGGCGAGTGCGTCGAGGAGCGAGGCGACATGGCTCCCCTGTTCGTCTTCGGTGCCGCAGGTTGATTACGGTTTCTATCTGCGTCGTTGTCACAGATGCATCGCACATACGGCTCCGCTCGTCTCGCGCACCGTCCGCTCGTGTCACCGGCAGGAGAGCAGTGGAGGAAGACAAGAAGATAGATTGTGAAGGCGATGGCGACGGCCGTGACCAACGGCGTCGCGGAGAGCAGGAAGCCGAAGGATCAAGTCGCCGGCGCCGGACACGAGCAGATGGCGGCATTGCGCTGACGGTCGCTCATGCAGGCGGCCAGGACTTCGACGTCCGGCGATCATCAAGATGCAAGCAAGATGCACACGTTCAAGATGCAAGCAAGGGTTCCATCTACAGGGCCATGCAGCCACGTATATGCACGTACCGTGTGTGTGAGTGCATGCTCGTGCACTTGTATGGCGTACAGGTACAAGATGTCGAAGTGAAGATCTTTACCACCTCGACGTCCTCGCCGTGACGACTCCTCAGTTCCAGATACAGTGATCTATGTATCTACAATCAACCACTACTACGACTACGCGTCGTTCGATGCCGACAAGGACGGATGACGCAGGCGGGCGGAGCTGATGTCCCAGCTGCGCTAGGCTCATGGACCGACGAGGCCATGGACGATGCCGACGCCACACCCACACCTACACCGACACACATGCATGGAGAACAGGTAGCGAAGACGAGAAGACGATCACGGCGGCGGAATCGGAGGTGCTCCAGCAATATACACTTGTGGAGATAATTAACTAGGAGCCTTGCGAGACCCTAGGAACCAGAAGATCACATCACCCAAGATCAGATCGCCGTCACCAGGCCATGGAGCGCATATATACACAGGGACTTGTATTCATTTTTCTGTAAAGATTAATGAAGCACTTGTTCCTATAATCTTTGTTGTGTACTTAGTACATTGGCACGCCCGCAGCTTTTTCTTATTGGCCGAGAAATCCCCGCGTGATTTTTCCCCTCAAACAAACTGGCACGCCCAGTGGGACGTGGTTCTCCTACCATCTCCGCCATGCCGTGGTCGTCGGATTTGTCTTCGCCATTCTCCAACAACACAGCATGCCGCATGATGTCCCCGACGTGGAGCCGTCCTGACGTGACGCCCCCTTCTTACAGGAGGAGCATCGGAAGCTGTCAAGACCCCGACGACGCGCATGATCCAGTTCGGGACGAACGCGCCGGTGCCGATCCCCGTGCACGCCGGAGGACTCACCACCGACACCCAGGTTCCACCCGCAGTTCGACCCGGGCAACTCCCCACCGCGACGACGCTTCCCCCAGCTGGAGGACCCTCCGTCGCCATCAACACCCAAGCTCCGCTGCTGCTCAACTTTGGCCAGTTCCCGGTGGCCATCTTCGAGCACGGCAACAAGACCTACGTCCACTCGATGCAGGACCCGGCGCAGTTCCAGAAGCTGCAGACCAAGAAGGCTCAGAAGCGAGCTACCGCCGCTACCGCCAAGGCCAAGCGTGAGCGCCGTAGCTTAATGCTTGAAGCACGGGCTCTCCTCAAGAAGTCCGTGGTGGCCGACATCAAAGGGGACGTACAGGTGGCGCAACGGCTGCGCACGAAGGCGACCAACACACGCACGGGAGCTTCAACCATCCGTGCCCCAATGACGCCGCACGTCGAAGAGGTGGCCGCTCCAACCGTGGAGCACACGGAGGTCGAGCTGCTGGAGGCCCTAGAGGCAGTGTCGAGCAACTTACGACGACACATGTCCTACGCCCGTCACGCGTCGAACCCTCACCCTCTTCGCAACTACCGAAGGAAGTACCGCAAGGTGCAATGGCTCCACCAGCAGGTCGCCTCCCGCATGGCTCAAAGCATAGTCCCTCAGAAGGACTGGTCGCTCGACACCGGTGTCCTCCTCGACAAGGTGTTCACCTACCCCAGCACACTGGAGGCGCCATACGACGTCTTCCCCGATGAATGGGCGCGCGAGCCAGCCAACGTCAAGGACTTGGTGCGGCGCGCGATTATGCGCGAGTACTGGAAGAGGAAGCGCTCGAGCAAGCTGTCCCGTCTTCCAGGACCCACCTTCTCCTTCAGCAACGACGTGCCGATCCGCCCAACCGGATGGGTGCCGTGCTTCCACGTGACGGCAACAGGAGACGCTGCTGCGACGGCCACCAACAGGTTTGCTGTTTTGCAGGCCGATGGAGATCAACATGCAGCCCAAGACGGAGGCGTACAACAAGAGCTCCGTCGACTCCAAGACCAGGTGGCCCAGCTCGGGAGGAGACTTCAGGAACAGGAGGCACCGCAAGCTTCGGGAGCCCGGTCAAGAAGCCACGCAGAGCGGGCTGGTCCAAGCCATCGTCCACAGTACGACCGCGCGACCTTGGCGCCGTGTCGTCGATCTCCACCACCACTCGTCACCCAAAGGAGGCAAACCACCTTGCCTCCACGTTGGAACCAGTGGTCAAGGCGTGAAGACTACACTGCGCGTCCTCACCCGACGCAGCAATGGCGACCTCGCGACTCTTCACAAGGAAGGAGGCTTCCCCAGGCACAATCTCCCCTAAGGCGGGAAGTTCAAGACCAGAGGCGGTGTGAAAGCAACGCGCCCATTCCGGCCGCACAACAAGCTGCGCCAGCTCAACAAGCTCCTCCACCCCAACGTGCGCCCACCGAGAACCAGCGCAAGCGGGAGAGATGATGGAGGAATCGCCACGCGCTGTACCACGAGCTCGAGGACTTGGTGCTTAGGCACACACAGGTCCGAATTCAAGCTGATGGGGAACTCCACCAAGAGAACAACCGCATCCGGTTCCACGTCTCCCCCGACCTTGAAGCAGACGAGAGGTACAACTACCTCCTCAACAGGTTAACCCCGAAGCCACAACGGGCCAAGACCAGCGACGCTGAAGAAAAGAAGGCGGTCTCCTTCGACGGACGCCCGCCGACCATCCTCAAGCGCGGGGAGGGAGAAAGACAAGCTACACCGAGCGTGACTTCCTCGGGAAGTTCAGAAGATCCATCTCCGTCGTCAACACCCATGGAGGGAGTCGAGCAGTCGTCATCCTTGCCGGACAGGAAGGCGCTTCCCCAAGCAAAGGCCGACGCCACCCTTGGAGCGACGCCGCATGCGCCCGTTGTTGGCCCCCTTGGGGTTGAGCCAACCACTCAAGCTTCTCTTTGAGACGAGAAGGAGAAGATGGAGGAGGTCCGAAAGAACACCGTCATGTGCACCAACTTGGTAGCATGCTCAAGAGACGAGTCTGCGACAGAATGGGTCCCTCCTACAGTGACTCGTGAGTTCAGCTACCCGTCCGATGAGGAGATCATGCCAAACCCGAAGGCCGACTTCAAGAAAAGCCTTCTACCCCGACTAGGACACGTGCGCTCATGGTTCAAGGGCGCTGGAGAGACACAAGCCTAAGGCGATGCCTCGATGCAAGATCAGGCGAGGACTTCGGCGCCTTGCCTTCCCATTACTGCAGGTATAGGGTCTCTTTCCGATGGCGACAGGGCGCTGGCGTCAGACACATTCCCGCGACGCTACGTTAGCATCGAGACTCGGCTTCCCCAACATCCTGAAGACCTCCAGTACATGGCGGATCGTGAAGGAGCTAGCACACGGCTCAAGTCCATCGCCGCCCAGAAGCTGCAAAAGCAACAGGTTGAAGGTGACGAGAAGACTGAATACCCGCCAGACGGACAGACGGCGAGCGACTCAGACTCCGACTCCTCATCGTTGGAGATACATGAACACCCTCCACCCTATGATGACCTCGTCGCGTCCATCCCCTCTGATGGGGACGAACATCTTGATGCCGCCAATGCTGCACCGGCACACGTGGCGGTCGATGGGCAACCTGAGCATAGCGGAAGGCGTGGCGCGGAGTCACCCAGGCGTCCCCCACCACCTATGACTTTAGAAGAACAGGTACAGGAACAAAGGCGGATGATGGAGCAGCTATCCTCCAAGTTCGACCAGCTAGTCGAGCTCGTCGCGGCGTCAGCCCAGACTGCACCGCCAGGGGGTGCGTACCGGGTCGCTGAAGACCCGCAATTTGAAGACTTTGATGGTGCAGGTAGCGATCGACCTCGTCCATCAAACTTCGCTGCACCGTCGGCCAATGCTCCACCGATGCCGATGACATTGAAAGACTACCACGACCTAGTCGAGGACATGGTCAACAACAAGTTTAGAAGGATGACAATGGAGCAAGCCCCTCGATCGACGGAGAGCGAGCTCGAGAAGCCATACGAAGCGTGGCATGACCTTGTGCCCTTCCCCTCAGGATGGCACCCGCCTAAGTTCCGTCAGTTCGATGGGACCGGGGATGCGAGGGAGCACTTAGCCTACTTCGAGGCAGCATGTGGTGATACAACTAACAGCTCATCACTACTATTGCGCCAATTCTCTGGATCCCTGACTGGAGCGGCCTTCCACTGGTATAGCCGTTTGCCAGTCGGGTCGATCAGCAGCTGGGGAGCCATGAAGGACGCCTTCAGGAAGCTCTTCGTCGCCATGAAGAAGGACTTCTCCATCGTCGAGCTATCGCAGGTGAAGCAACGGCGTGATGAAGCTATCAACGACTACGTCATTCACTTCCGCAACAGCTACGTGCGTCTCGCCATGGAGATGCATGTTGAAGACGCCATCGGGATATGCATCAATGGAATGCTGCAGCATTGGTCATTTGAAATGTCTAGGCGAGAGCCAAAGACATTCAGTGACCTTAGCTCGGCTATTGCAGCAACCAAGATCGAGTTCGAGAAGTCGCCCCAGATCATGGAGCTCTACAAGAACGCCAGTGCCTTCGACCCAGCCAAGCGCTTCGGCTCGACGACGAAGCCAACAAGCAATGGGGGCAAAGGAAAGGCGCAAGCAGAGGTGAACACGGTGCGAGTCTTCTCCAGCATTCCTCATGGCCAGGTGCCTACCTTAGGTTCCAGAAGTGAGCAAGCAGGGGGCAGGACACGCCCAACCATCCAAGAGCTCCTCAAGAAGCAGTACATCTTCAAGCGGGAGCTGGTGAAAGACTTGTTCGAGCAGCTCATGGAACATAAAGCGCTCAACCTACCCGAACCGCGGAGGCCGGATCAGGTAAACATGAATAATAACCCGCTATACTGCCCATACAACAGGTACGTCAGCCACGTCATTGAGGATTGTGTCACCTTCAAGGAGTGGCTCCAACGGGCCATCAGCGACAAGAGGATCAACTTAGATGCCGATGCCGTCAACCCTGACTACCACGCGGTCAATGTGGTGACCGTGAAGACATGCTCCCCACCAAGAAGTAGAGGTGAAGATGAACAGGTGTGGGTGCCATTCGCCCAAGTGGAGCACAAGCTGGAGGCCATGGCGCGTTGAGCTACGCCTGTGACTCCTATGGTGACGCACCGAGTTAATCAAGGTGCGACATGGACTGTGGTGTAGTGTCGACCACGTCATACTACCCCTTCGACATGGCATCCCCGAGAGGCCACATCACCGGCTCCGACGAGACGGTGGCCTAACCCAAGTCGGCGGCGTCCACAACCACGCTTCATCCCCAAGTCGGAGGGAGACGCGCCGTTCCCTTGTCATGCTCGTGTGCTACCTACCTTGGAGCAGTTCTTGCCTAAGGACTGGGGGCAGGCAGCATTGGCGAAGGCTGAGGAAGAGCGGGAAGAAGCAAGTGCTGCCCCATCTTCCAAAGTGGTGACATGTAATGCTGTCCTTGCAGATAATGGTGCTGCAGGTTCCGACTCTGAAGAGGTGTTCACCACCAAGGAACAAGAAGACCTCCTCGCCGATGACGAGCAAGAAGGTGAACAGGTGGAGGTCAACATGAACCTACGAGGAGGGAAGGTGCTACCGGACCTACCGAAGCCGAAGCCCCCAAGAGGTGACAAGGCTGTGGAGGTTAACCCACAGGAAGCAACCCCCGGAGCCTCCAATAAGAAGGGCGACAAGCTCCAAGATGTAGACTACAATGTCCTCGCCCATCTCAAGAGGATCCCCACACTACTGAGTGTCTATGATGCTCTCATACTGGTGCCTGAGCTTTGGGATGCGCTTGTACAAGCGCTCCTAGAGCCGGAACGCTACGAGGTGGCCATGGCGAAGCATCGTCTCTTTACAAACCCTTTGTTTGTGAATGAGATCACCTTCGACGAGGAAGACAACATCATGGAGGATGGTGATCACAACCGTCCTCTCTACATAGAGGGGAATGTAGGTACGGCGCACCTTCGACGGATCCTCATCGACCCAGGGTCTGCTGTGAACATCATGTCGGTCCGGAGTTTAACTCAGGCTGGTCTCGCGGTGGATGACTTGGAGCCTACGGATGTGATCATCTGCGGCTTCGACAACACCGGCAAGACAACTCTAGGGGCAATCACCGTCAAGATCCAGATGTCGACGTTCACCTTTAAGGAGGCCCACCATGCAGACGCCAAGTACTACTTCCCCGTTGAAGACAACAAGCTCCAGCTAGGTCGGATCGCGCCACCGACTGACATAATGCTGAAGCCCGGAGCGTCATCAATCCTCGAGGTCAAGAAGCTATGTGCGCGATGCTCTCCCTCCATGAAGAAAGCCGCTTCACCGGGCTCGAGAGGTGACAAGCCAAGACGTGCACCCGTACTTCCTCCTCGAATCTCGAAATCTTCATCATCGGGAGGCTCTGGGCTCTCTGTTGCCTCTACTTCAAGCGGCGTAGGCAACGCTTCTACACCGACAACCGCACCTTTACTACTTAAGGTGAGGTCCTCCACGTCTACGCCGACCATGTTGAGGTCCGCGACGAAGCCTCTACTGACGCTCGTCTCCTCGCCAAAGGAGAACTTTGCAAGTGCCCAGCATTCAGAGCCCTTCTGTTTAACGCTTGGGAGCTATACATGTGCACGGAAAGGCGGCAGTAATGCGCCACAAACAAAGACTCCCCAAGTGCAAGAGAGCTCCGACGAGGAAGCCATACAAGCGCCAGGAGGAGTTGTCAAGAAGAGGATGGTAGGGATCGAAGAAGCAGCAAAGGGCGCTCAATGCATGCAGCCCCCATCATTGTACGTGTCGGTAGCAACACCACTAGAAGTCTGGGCCATCCCAGACCCTTCTGGTTCTGCACCCCAAACCATCTTCTACAAAGTGCCACAAGTGCAAGAATGTGATTCTATTATTGAATTGCCTAAACCTGTCTTTGATGCAGAGGAAGCACTGACAATGATGAAGGCAGAACCTCGGATGGTTTGCCTCCTAGAGAAAGCAGGGATCACTCTACGATGGAACTACAGGATGCCGCCACCACCCGCTATATGTGAAGAATGGTGGAGTCAAGCAGAGGCCTTCGTCAAGGGAGGACGCAACGTCCAACCAAAGTTTGGACTCGGCTACCACGACAAGGGTGCTTCCGATGATGAAGGTGAGAATCCTAATGCAGGTCAGGTTCACTGCTTCACCATAACGGCTACCTCGAAGGACGGCGAAGGCTGCTCGGACGATGCTCGGCGCCAACAACAACCTGCAGAGGCTGAAGATGCTGATATAGGTGAAGAAATTGAAGCCATTCCAGCACCTCAAGAGCTTGAAGATGGAGGACAGCCCACCATCGACGAGCTCGTGGAGATCAACCTAGGGTCAGATGACGATCCAAGACCCACCTTCGTAAGTGCTACTCTCACGCAGGAAGAACGAGAAAGCTACCGAAGCTTCTTGATGGAGTACAGGGACTGCTTTGCTTGGAGCTACAAAGAGATGCCGGGGTTAGACCCTTATGTCACCACTCACAAGTTGGCGATTGACCCGCAGGTTCGCCCCGTCAAGCAGCCTAAACGGCAGCTGCGCCCGGAGTTTGGAGATCAAGTCATCGCCGAAGTTAATAAGCTCATCACGACGGGCTTCATCAAGGAAATACAATACCCACAGTGGCTCTCTAGTATCGTGCCCGTGGAGAAGAAGAATGGAAAGGTTCGGGTCTGCGTTGACTTTCACGACTTAAATCGAGCCTGTCCCAAGGACGACT
Source organism: Cenchrus fungigraminus (assembly GCA_036936925.1). Lineage (NCBI taxonomy): Eukaryota > Viridiplantae > Streptophyta > Magnoliopsida > Poales > Poaceae > Cenchrus > Cenchrus fungigraminus. The sequence goes on along the minus strand of CM072774.1, from coordinate 94,266,590 downwards.
TCCCGTTGCCTATCACGGAGATGGTGGTAGATGCTACAACAGGATTTGAGGCCTTGTCCTTCATGGATGGGTCATCAGGCTACAACCAGATCAAGATGGACCCGGAAGACGCTTTCGACACAGCTTTCAGGACACCCAAGGGCAACTTCTACTACACCGTGATGCCGTTCGGGTTGAAGAAAGCCGGCACCACCTACCAACGCGCCATGACGTGTCTTCTTGGGCTTCGTCATCCGGCATCAAGGCATTGAGATCGAGCCAAAGAAGATCAAGGCGATTAGGGACATGCCGTCGCCTCAAGGGTTGAAGGAGCTAAGGGCGCTACAAGGGAAGCTGGCGTACATCCGCCGCTTCATCTCCAACCTCTCCGGACGCGTCCAGCCCTTCTCCAAGCTCATGAAGAAATGTGCGCCATTTGTGTGGGACGAGGAGTGCCAAAACTGCTTTGACAGCATCAAAAGTCATCTTCTATAGGTGCTTTGCTTGCTCAGCACAATGACGAAGGCAAGGAGGTAGCGTGATACTACTTAAGCCGCACCATGGTGGGTGCCGAACGCAACTACTCTCCCATAGAGAAGTTGTGCTTGGCATTGATCTTCGCTCTAAAGAAGCTGAGGCACTACATGCTGGCGCATCAAGTTCACCTCGTCGCAAGAGCGGACCCCATAAAGTATGTGCTAAGTCGGCCTTTGCTCACCAGGTGACGTGGAAAGTGGGCACTACTGATGATGGAGTTTGACATCACCTTTGTCCCGCAGAAGTCCGTGAAAGGTCAAGCCTTGGCAGAGTTCCTAGCAGCACATCCCGTGCCTGATGACTCGCCTCTCATCGCCAATCTACCCAATGAAGAGGTCTTCTCCACCGAGCTCGAAGCCCCTTGGGAGCTCTACTTTGACAGAGCCTCAAGGATGGACGCTGACCCCGATGGCACCCCCAGGAGGAGAGCTGGAGCAGGACTGCTGTTCAAGACCCCGCAAGGAGGAGTGATGTACCACTCATTCTCCCTCCTCAAGGAAGAGTGCTCCAATAACAAGGCGGAGTATGAAGCGCTCATATTCGGGCTTCTCCTGGCACTCTCCATGGAGGTATGTTCTCTGCGAGTCTATGGGGACTCGCAGCTCATTATTCGACAGGTCAACAGGGTCTACGAGGTGCGCAAGCCAGAGCTGATGTCATATTACTTAGCAGCCCGGAAACTCATAGAGAAGTTCAAGCACGCCGAAGTCCTTCACGTCCCCCGAAGCAAGAATGCGTCGGCGGATGCCTTGGCGAAGCTTGCTGCAGCGCTTGTCCTTCCTGAAGGTGAGCCTGCGCAAGTCGACATTGAAGAAAGGTGGCTCCTCCCTGCCGTTCTAGAGCTTGTCCCAGAGGAGTGTGAAGTCAACACCGTCACGACGAATGCCGTTGAAGAGGATGACTGGCGTTGACCCTTCCTCGACTACTTTAAGCATGGCAGCCTCCCCGATGACCTGGTGAAGCGGCACCAACTACAACGACGACTCCCTTCGTACGTCTACAAGTCAGGTGTCCTTTATAGGCATTCCCATGGACAGGAGGTCCTTCTTCGTTGCGTCAACTGACAAGAAGCTGACCAAGTACTGAAGGAGGTGCATCATGGAGTCTGCAGTGGGTATCAAAGCGGGCCAAAGATGTATCATAGCATTCGTCTTGCAGGGTATTACTGGCCTGGCATCATGGCAGATTGCCTAGAGGTGGCCAAGACGTGCCATGGCTGCCAGATCCATGGCAACTTCAAGCATCTACCTCCAGTGGTGCTCCACCCGACGGTTCCTTCATGGCCGTTCGACGCTTGGGGAATCGATGTCATCGGCCCCATCGACCCTCCTTCGTCGTCAGGCCATCGCTTCATCCTCGCCGCAACGGACTACTTCTCTAAGTGGGCGGAAGCTGTGCCGCTGAGCGAGGTGAAGAGCGAAAACGCCATCAAGTTTCTGGAGCGGCAGATCATATTCCGCTTCGGAGTTCCTCACCGCATCACCTCCGACAACGCCAGGGCCTTCAAGTCGACCAAGATGTACAGATTCATGGAGAAGTACAAGATCAAGTGGAACTACTCCACTGGCTACTACCCTCAAGCGAATGGGGCGATCGAAGTGTTCAACAAGACGCTCGGCAAGATCCTCAAGAAGACGGTGCACAGGTACCGAAGGGACTGGCATGAACGTCTCTTTGAAGCTCTATGGGCATACCGTGTCACGGTCCGTACCCCTACTCAGGCCACCCCGTACTCTCTTGTTTATGGGTGTGAAGCTGTCCTACCACTAGAAGTTGAGCTGCCATCATTACGCGTGGCGCTTCATGACGGGCTCACCCAAGACGAACAGATTCTCCTTGATTTTCAGGAGCTCGACACCCTAGAAGAAAATCGCCTTCATGCTGTACAGGACTTGGAGCTATATCGCCAGAACATGGTGAGGGCCTACAACAAGCTCGTCAAGCAGCGGGTCTTCAAGAGAGGCGAGCTAGTGCTCGTGCTTCGGCGTCCCATCGTTGTCACGCACAAGACGAAAGGCAAATTCGAGCCCAAGTGGGAAGGTCCGTACATCATCGAGCAAGTCTACGACAGAGGCGCCTACCAGCTAGTCGATGGGCAAGGGGAGCGGCCGATGCCCCCAATCAACGACAGGTTCTTGAAAAAATATTTTGCATAAAAACTGGTTTTTTTCATTTGCCTCGTGGGTGGCTAGTGTGCACTCTCCATTGCACTATCTGGCCGCCCCCCTTTTTCTTCATTTGCTTCTTATGGACCACACGAGTCCTACAAAAAAAACGGCTTTCCCCAGGTTATGTCCAGCTGCAGTGCAAGAGAAGGATTGCCTCAAGACTGCGCCTGGAAGGATTCAGGCATTAATGCCTGGTGGAGTTTTAGCCGACGCCCCTTCAAGCACTTCAGACCACACGTGCCAAGCGCACTCCACTGGGGACTATGGGAAGAATACCGACTCCTAAGCAACGAGGTGACCATGCCCCTTGCGCTTCTTGTTGTAGGACAGCACACCCCGGGGAAGACTATAGGAGAAGAGCAAGAAAAGGGCTACCTGGTGCAACACAAGTTCCATTTAGTGTGCAGCCGCTTGCCATCCCTGGGAGGTGAAAACAAGGGACAAAATAAAAAGATGGTGCCAGCGAGGATTTGCCTAGATACACATAGGTGAATGGCTACCCTCCAAATTCCAACAAGATCCAAGTTTCAATAGGTGTAAAATAAAAGAGACGATCGAGAAGAAAAGTTCAAGTTCAAGTTCAACAAGGTCAAAAAAAAAATGACCCAGTTCAAGTATCAAGCAAGTCAAATCCCATGAAGAAGGCGGAGGGTAGTTGTTCACCATCCTCGGCAAAAGTAATGGCATAATTCCATAGCCGTTATCCCAAAACCACACATACCAACCGAGCCATACCTATGTCCACACGACGAGGAGTGCGAGCGGTGCCGTGGTGCTACTCAATGCAAAGGAGTTTCGGAAGATAATTCCCGTTGCTACCTGATGGAGTCGTGGAAGCATGTTGTCCACACTCACCTACACTTAAGGAGGCAAGGTTCATCCGCCACCGCTATGGTTCTTCAGCGGTATCCTGACAGTTTAGTCTTTGGGCAATCCCATTTTAAGCTGCTCATATAGCTAATATCAGTGGGAAAGCCAACATTTTTTCCAAAACCAACAAAAAAACATGTTTTATTGCCTTTTTCTTGGTTGCTTTTATACTAACACGTGCAAGCAAGGCATCTATTATTATTAAGTGTTCCAGGATTTTCGCTTCACTTACGCGGGAGCAGTGCGATGCACCAACGCGGGATGGCGTCAAGCTGTGAAACCCTTCGGCTCGGTCGGCTGGCACCACGACAGCAAGTGGTCGCGATCGGGATGATAAAGATTTCTCTATTAAGTGTTGCAGGACTTTCGCTTCACTTCTATGGGAGCAGTGCGGCGCACCAACACGGAATGGCGTCAAGCTGTGAAACCCTTCAGTTCAGTCGGCTGGCACCACGGCAGCAAGGTGGTCGCGCCTGAATTGATAAAATCCCTCCGGCAAGCGGTACGTCCCTTCACCACCAACCGGAGACAAGACGTGATGTTGGCCAATGCCGCTGCAGCTATACGGCCCCAACATACACACCCAGGAGTTAGTATGTGCATTCGCTAAGTTCCTTTCCTACTCCCTAAATTATGTTTTGGGTTTTATTCGCTTTCTTCTCCATTCTCCCCTTCTCGGTCTCTCTTGGTGTTGCGGTGCTCGTGCTCACAGGATCTTCGCAACACGGCGTGGCCGACACAGCACCTCCGTTTGTGCCGGCTGCCTCAGCAGCGGCCTAGTTGGACGTGGCAGCACAACTCTGTTCCTGCGCACGCTGGGGGCAGCATTGGAACTGCAGCCACGACGTATGCGGTGCCGACGGCTCTGCAATAAGCACAACGGCGACTTGACGATCCGGAACAGCAGGCATGGAGGCGCTGATCCACTTGCAGCCTCACGCCCCTGCTCTCTCCTGAGTTTAGCTCAATGGCCATGTCATGTGCCACGACCTCGGCACTAGGTTTGAAGGTTAGCGTCAGGGAGGCTGTGGTAATAAACCACGCTATTTGTAAATGTACTCGATTGAGATATATAAGACTTATACTGATGCTTTTGTCACATTTTTGAGAGCTCGTGTGTTATCTGTGCCTAAAACAAAGAGCTCCTCTCCAAAGCAAGAGCGCACATATGCATATGATGCCTCTTCTGCCGATTGGAGGCTAGCTGTTTGAGCGGAGATCGTCCATGTGTTTTCCGGTCGAACGCTCGAACAACCCGACGTATGTATCGCGGCAACGGCGATGATGTATATATACGACCTTGTGCATACGCCGTGATGGCGCCAGGGGCGTGACACGTGCCTCACGGCAGTCTGGCGGCGAGGCTCGGTGAGTAGCACGTCCCAGTAGCCGGTCGGCAGCTCCAGTCCAGGAGACTCTAACAATTATAGCCTTATAGGCAATGGGGGCTATCGCGTCATGAAGTTCAACAGCTTTTAATCACGCCAGGCCGGCTGCAGTACTTCTTGTATGCGTCAAAGAATATTAAGGCCGTCTCTCTTCACCAAGCTAAGTCCGGATTGGCTACGCATCCAACCTTAGCTTGGTGGGGGGCATTTGTTTGACGTGTTTTTGGTTTAAAAATACTTTGAACCGAACTCATGAATTGCCAAGGCTTGATGAAAGGGAAAACAAGGAGAATGAGAAGAAGCTAATAGGCCACGTGATCCCCTTCACCTACGTGCCAATAAAAATGAGACTAATCACGTCATCAGGATGTCACATGAGGCGTCCAGGATCTATGCGACGTATTCGTATCTCCGTATGCATGCATGGGCCGATGGCTAAGGCGATCACGAATTGATTAAAGCCCATCACAGCTCTGTATGTGCACGCCTGCATGCACGGACGTTGCCAAGGAGAGCTAGCACACATTTTGAACTTCCAACACTTGAAGTCGTACCCAGGTATAGACGGGCCCATGCGACAGCCGGCGCTGTCTAGAAGGGTCTGGAAGGTTCCGCCGGCTGAGAAGCCCAAGAGCTCTCGCCGCATATCATGCTCGATCTCCACGTGATCTGGAAGCAAGGCAAATGACCTGGAGTTAATCACGTGCGTCTGATCTAAATGGACGGAGATTGGAGTCTTGCGTGGATAAGCATGGATGAATTTATCTATCGCGAGCGGTCACGCGAGCCAACGTCCTCCGGATATCTCGTCAACGAATTCTTCGGCGCCGAGAGGGGAGCTCCTGGCGGCCGCCGCCGCACCCTAATCCCTGCCTATATAAACCCACTGCCTCCCAACGCGAGAGGCTAATAGCCCAGGTTCCACCGAAACGCTGCCCTGCAGGTACAAGCTTTCACATCGAGGCAGTGCCCGTCTACGGAGGTCGCCGGAAGGAGAACCAGGTCGACGACGCCGTCACCCTCCACCGTCGAGTCAAGGCCGGCGATTTCTCTGGAGCCCCGCGAAGCCGGCAAGCGCGTCGAGGAGCGAGGCGACATGGCTCCCCTGTTCGTCTTCGGTGCCGCAGGTTGATTACGGTTTCTATCTGCGTCGTTGTCACAGATGCATCGCACATACGGCTCCGCTCGTCTCGTGCACCGTCCGCTCGTGTCACCGGCAGGAGAGCAGTGGAGGAAGACAAGAAGATAGATCGTGAAGGCGACGGTGACGGCCGTGACCAACGGCGTCGCAGAGAGCAGGAAGCCGAAGGATCAAGTCACCGGCGCCGGACACGAGCAGATGGCGGCATTGCGCTGACGGTCGCTCATGCTGGCGGCCAGGACTTCGACGTCCGGCGATCATCAAGATGCAAGCAAGATGCACACGTTCAAGATGCAAGCAAGGGTTCCATCTACAGGGCCATGCAGCCACGTATATGCACGTACCGTGTGTGTGAGTGCATGCTCGTGCACTTGTATGGCGTACAAGTACAAGATGTCGAAGTGAAGATCTTTACCACCTCGACGTCCTCGCCGTGACGACTTCTCAGTTCCAGCTACAGTGATCCATGTATCTACAATCAACCACTACTACGACTACGCGTCGTTCGATGCCGACAAGGACGGATGACGCGGGCGGGCGGAGCTGATGTCTCAGCTGCGCTAGGCTCATAGACCGACGAGGCCATGGACGATGCCGATGCCACACCCACACCTACACCGACACACATGGATGGAGAACAGGTAGCGAAGACGAGAAGACGATCACGGCGGCGGAATCGGAGGTGCTCCAGCAAGATACACTTGCGGAGATAATTAACTAGGAGCCTTGCGAGACCCTAGGAACCAGAAGATCACATCACCCAAGATCGGATCGCCGTCACCAGGCCATGGAGCGCATATATACACAGGGACTTGTATTTATTTTTCTGTAAAGATTAATGAAGCACTTGTTCCTATAATCTTTATTGTGTACTTAGTACACTGGCATGCCCGCAGTTTTTTCTTATAGGCCGAGAAATCCCCGCGTGATTTTTCCCCTCAAACATAGAGATAAGGAGAAGTAGCCGATAAGAGAGCAACAAAATCGGCTGATTGAAGTCAACAGAACTCACCGATGGTCAAAGAGGTCTAACCCTATCTATTGATGGATTGGCGGGTCAAACCCATCGGCCGATGGTCAACCGGGGAATCGGTCGATGGAAAGAAAGGAGGCGGTAACCAAGGAGATACGCCAAAGGCAAGGCACGGCGGAGGCGGGTCAATCTTCGATTGGCAACGAGTTAGAGTCAGTTTTAGGAGAGTTTGACTCTTGCGTGAGTCTTTTTCTATTTTTAGTAGTGTTTGTTTTCGTTAGATGCAAGTAAACAGTACCGTAATCGGTTAGGAGACGGGTTGTCCTCAAGACATAAATAGCGACCCTGCGTGGTTAGAAAATTTTGTACACACCAATATCAAACAAACCGCATCCGGACAAACCCTTTACAATTTGCAGCATCTACTTTACAACATCTACTTTTCGGCGACTTTGCCATTGCGTTTTTTCCTTTTTCTTCAACGTCGTCCTTCAAGTTCGTCGGGCTGCATCGATCGATCTCCGGCAAGCTTGTGAGTACCGTTTTACCGAATAATCCTAGGCTTTAACCTCCGGACGCATTGCTGAGGTTTCGTCTAGTTCTTTATTCACCCCTTATCGATATTAGCTAGATCTGCAAGTTTTCGTACCAACTCTTGTAGGTTTAGTTTTTATCATCAATTTATCCCACTGGATCTAGATCTCGTCGTCGGCTTCTAACATCACAACCGATCTAGACCCGTTCGAGTGCTGACGTCACGATCGGCTGATCCAGCCGATCTCTTTATATACATACTCGCACTTCGGCTGCTTTCAAGCGTACCGATCCCGTTTCCCTGTATCGGCCGATTGGCAGACACACGTGTTACTGAAGACCCATCGGTTCTCTTGCCGATCCTTAATATTTTCCATTATCAATCAATAGGTCCGATTGGCTAGCGCCTGTTGGCTGGCACGCCTCGCTACAGACCCGGGAGTCACGTGGGTCGCATGCAGAGTGACATCCTATTTTCGCGTCAACACACTTTTGGCACGCTCGGTGGGACCCGAAAAAGTCAACAATGTCTAAGACCACGAAGAATTTCGAAGTTGACCCGAGCAACATTCAACCAATCACTAAAGATCAGCTGAAAGATGCAGACAAAGCCGAGTTTGAAGCGCACATGAAGAGATATGAAGAGTTATGCTTAGCTTCATATAGTCAGACCAAGAGTGGGGTCATCAAGAAGAATCCTCTTCCAGGGCCTCAACATATCACCTTTTCAGCTGATCCTGAAGGACTTCAAGACATGATGAATAAAGCTATGCATCAAACAATGATCAATCAGTCAGCTGTCCTCACCAATACTATTCAAAACTGTCTGACTGAGACATTCAAGAAGGGAACAGACGAAGGATATGTGGGACCTGCATACTTTCTACCTGGGCGATCTCCTCTGATGTTCCCAAAAGCTCAATCGGCTTCTCAGCCGATTACTGATCCAACAGTAGGGATTACACCATCTCCACAGGTCAACGTAACTGCTATTGATACATCATCGGATTCCTAGCCGATTCAAAATCAGAATATTGGAGATGCACCTAAAGATCCTGTTGTTACAGTGCCAATAGTTCAAACCTATTCAGCATAGTCCAACGTCCAGGATCAGATGTTCTCGATCCAGAATCCTCCTCAAAAATATCCTGCAATGAGGCATCAGAATGGGAGACTTTCAGAATGGGAATTGCCTTGTAATCACTTTGAGACTGATATCTCAAACTTTTTTGAGCCCCCAGCTGAGGAAATTCCAAAAGTAAAGTACCCATATCACTATCAAGCTATGTTTGGAGGTACTCCAGGGACCATGCATTTAACCAAGGAAGGAGTAGAGTTTGTCTACTTTAATCATGGGAGTAAGGCTTTCGAAAGAGTTAAGATTAGTCCTGCTCATGCGCATATGGTTATACCAATGGAAAGGAAAGCTCCTGTTCCACCTCAAAGACCGGCTCCTCAGCCGATCTTAGGAATGCCTATACAAACTACTCCACTACAGCAAACAACACCGTTGCAACCTGTCATGACCCCGGCTAGTACGGTTACTCACGTGAGATCATCACCTCAGCAGCCAATCAATCAAGGGGTGACAAGGCAACCAGCAGCACAACCACAACAGATGGATCCTGTACAGACGATGCAGATGCTTCTGAACCAATTGGCCGGCTCGGACCAGTTGAACCTGCATCAACCAGCTCCATCGGCTGGTGTCACACCTGTTTTTCCAAAGAAAACCAAATGCATAACTATATGTATGCCAGGATGTATTTTCATACATATAGTGATGTATAAGTGAATACAGAAACAGTATCACGTAAGAAAAAGGAAGATTATCAGAGTATTACGCTAAATCCTGGAAACGAAGGCACCGAACTCCACAAGCAGTCGACTGGAGGTTGCGTACGCTTAGCACCAGCAACATCTTCAACAAACTCCATAGTGAGGTAGGTAGGCGGTCATCATCCTGTTGTCATCCGTGTGTAGGATCTTCAGTATTCCTCTTTCTTGGTCATTGGGGGTCTTCATCAGAGTGAGTTAGATGGGATAGTAGCAAGCACAAGGTGGAAAAGGAAGTAGAGTGAGGTTCTCTTTTCTTCAACTTGCTCACTCCTAACTAGCGGTGGTGGTAGTAGCTTGTGCTTGTTGGCACTTGATGTGGGCTTCAATTCCTTCTTCTGATGTCCTCCACTTGATCAGGTAGAGAGAAAGAGAGATAACAAGGATGTGGGAGGCACAAAAGAAGGACCCAACTAGACAAGTGATGTTATTGCAGATTTAAGACCCACAATACACCCACACTCATTGCAAAGAAATGAATCAATCAAGGTCATAAACCAAGCATCATCATACGAGCACTAAATTCCACCAATCAAGACATAGACAAAGGAACGATGCTAAACGTTGTTAATAGAGTCAGAGGGGTTCCTCCTAAGCATAGGTATGGCTTTAACGATCACCGGGGCTTGTCTTCTTGCGATGTATTGATAGCTCCTTTGTTTGAGTGACTTGAGCAGGCTTACTTCAGGGTACGTGGCATGGATCAACTAAGAATTTTGAATTAGAAGGGACACTTTGGAATCAAAAATCAATGGAGAGAATCCAAAGTATATCATTACATTGTTTGAAAAGGAGAGAGGGGTACGACGGGCAAGATGGATACAAGAAAGAGAGGTCATTCAATAGGAAAGGGGTGCAAGATCAAGATAAAGAAGTGGCGAAGGGAGAGAAAATAAGTAGATAAGAGTAGAGTCTAACATTTGCAAAGCAACGAAGTGCAAATGAAAATGGATCAAGTGGGAAGTTGACTTATCAACGGGGATTAGGGGAAGAAAATGGCCAAGGAGTGATAATATTCATCAAAGAAAAGGTACTGATGAATTTTAGATCGTGGGAAACCTTAAGAAATGACCATTGCTATCTAGGCTTACATCCTACAATCGATACAGCTCTGATACCACTCTGTCACACCTATTTTTCCAAAGAAAACCAAGTGCATAACTATATGTATTCCAGGATCTATTTTCATACATATAGTGACATATAAGTGAATACTGTCGGTGTTAGGATTAGTCCCGACACTAACTAGTAAGATGTGCCGTGATCAGCCTCTCAATGGTTGGTGCTAAGCAACACGGGGACACGGGTTTATCCTGGTTCCGGCCGTGGAGCCGTATGTCCAGCAGATTGCGCGTGTGCACTGTATTGCGTTGCACCGGGGTGCCTGTAGAGGGGGACTACAAGCAAGGCGGGAGAGGAGGAGAAGCCTCCAAGTCCCTGCTAGATGTTTGAGGCGGAGTGCCAATATCGGGAGAATGTGTGTGTGAGGGGATGTGGGTGGAAAGTGATGCCCGCGGCTAGGCGGCCGCCTCCTCCTTTTATAGGCCAAGGGGAGGCTGCTTACAGACGTGCCGCATGGTTTCTTGCACAGTGACGTGGTACCGGCGTGTAGTGCTTGTGATTTGATGAATGTCTTGGTGAATCCCGGCCCCTGTGGGCGTCGTGGTGGCTTCTGTACTTGCTTGAGGGCAGCTTCGAGGGTGATCCAGCCGACATCCGCGTCAGGTCGTCATCCGTACACCAATTCGACGGTCTTGCTGATGGGAGTGCTTGGGCTACACAGGGGCTGGCGTGGCGGTGTCCCATTGGAACAGGAATCCACAGCGCCGGGGATGGCTCCACAGCGCCCGGGATGGCCGCACAGCACCGGGAATGGTCGCACCAGGGAGGAGATGACGGAAAAGACGTGTTCTGCTCATGCCACGTCACCGTGCCGCCCCGGCCGTGCACTTGGTCGTCGATCATACACCTCTCGAGGGTGTTCCCATGCCCTTTCGAGGGGCGCGGCGTGGGGGAAGGACGGGAGCAGGCAGCATAGTGCTTGGGAATGACCCCGGCCTCTCCGCACAGCGCGTGTGCAGTACCCGCACAGCACCCAGGATGGCTGCATAGTGGCGGCCTGGCCGCACAGTGCCGGGGCGGGATTCCCGGGCGGTGTCAGGGAATCGGCGTGGCGGGGATTTGCCTTTTGACCATGGCGCCCACGGCATGACGGGGCAATTAATGCCCCTATCGGGAGGAGCAGGTAAAGCGCCGCCGGTCGAGGGGGAGCCTCGAGCGAGGCGGAGATCCGCTCGAGGGGTGCTGGCCCCTCTAGTGAGGCGGAAAGCCACTCGAGGGGTGCCGGGCCCTTGAGCGTGGTGGAAGCTCGCCCGCGTGGCGTCCGACCCTCGAGCAAAGCGGAGGTGCACTCGAGGGCGGCTGGTGCGGTGGCTCGATAGGACGCGGAGGCCATTGGGCCGCAACAGGCCATGGGCTTCGTTCGTGTTTTAGCTGTAGTTGGTTTGGGGGCGCGTTTAGCGATTTTCATTTTAAGAGGGTGATTTTCCCCTTAGTTAGGGGACCCCTTATGGCTGTCCCCGACAGTAGCCCCCGAGCCTTTGCTGAAACGGTGAGAAAGTTTTGCAAAGGCTGGAAGTTTCTGGTAGGACCTTTCTTCCCCTTGAGCATGTGCAACGTTCCGTGGGGGCGCGCTAGCGCACTCGCGGGTGTAGGCCCCGAAGCCTTGGAGGAGTGCGTGCACTCGTGCAAGGGTTTTATGCTGAGCGACGGGTCCGTAGAGCGTTTGTATCAGCCAGCCTCGGCATTATTTTAGCCGGCTCGGCGATCTACGCATGCGGAACAGCGTCAACCACGTCTAGGGCGAGTCCTAGAGGGTTTTGCTCATTGCCTCTTCGTGGAGGGGGAATGACCCTTTACGGAGTTGTGCAACACGCCCAGAGGGTGTAGCCATGCGAGGAGCCCCCGAGCCCGGGCCCATATGGGGGCGATCGGGGTGAGCCCTTCGACTTAATCATGTGACCCTCGCCACGCTTCTGCGGGGAGGAGGGGTGAGGGGATCCATGCTTCCCATCGAGCGGGCCGCGAGTCATGGATTCCCTCGTTGAGCTGTTATCAGGTGATTCAAGTGGATGTCCGTGCCCCGTTCGATAAGGGTCGGCTCGTGGTTCGGAGACACGTCCATGAGAGCACTCCACATGGGTATGCTAGGTAGGGCTCGGTCCCGTTCGATGGGGACTGAGGGCGCAGAAGCTCTCTCTCGATGGGATCCCACTACTAGCTGCCCTTGTCTGGCCTTGAATACGAACTATGGGGCACCCCCGAACTTCGCGTTCGGGAATCGGCTCGGTCGCGCACGCCCTGGTCATCCTTGACTCTGTTGATCTGAAATGCCTGTTCGAACCTTCCGCAAGCCAGGGCTGAAATTTCTGATCAGTAGGGGCCTCGCGGGGAGCGCTATGCATCCCCGTCTTTTGTTGACCCGTGGCGCCCGTCGTACCCTCACCGGGCCGGGCTTCGAACCACTGGTCGGTAGCGACCTCGTTAGGAGGTGCATCTGCGGCACCCATCGAACCCCCAGCGGGCTGGGCCTCGAACCGCTGATCAGTAAGAGTCTTAGAGCGAGGCGCCAGGCGTTCCTTGAATCACGCTTTCGAGGGCTATCTCGAGCAGGCGCGTTCGAGGTCGCCTCTGACCCCTTAAGTGCCCGTCACGGTCCCCTCGAGGGATCAGGCCTCGAGCCCCTATTTGATGGGACCTTTGGGGGCACCTTCTCTTGCAAGGAATCCCCTAGCCCTTTTGTTTCGGCCGTGGACCCGGATTAACCGCCCGCGCGTGGTCGTGGCCCACGTGGCGTTCCGCAAGAGTGATGCGCGCGCCTTTTTAGGCAGAGTAATGGGTTGTTCAAGGCATCTCGTGGCGGTTCACGTTTTTACCACGCTGTCATGATGGCGCCTGCGTGTGTGTGCGGTGATTTCGGAGTAGTGGGGCCTGGGCAACGTCTATCGCTTTAACTGCGGCCGCCCGCCCCGGCCCCCGGCCGTTCGATCCCCCCGCCCTCTCTTACTCTGTATAAGGTAATGAGTGAAGGGGAGGATTTTTACCTTAGTCATTTATTCGCACCGCGCCCGCCTTCTTCCTCCTCTCGCCTCTTGAGCTCGCGCCCACTCGCCTTCTGCATCCGCACGCTTGCTTCCCACTCCGCGTTCGACATGTCAATGGTTGAGTATCTTCCGGTCGGGCCGTGGAGTCGGTCCAACATGGACGCACATACCCTCCAGGGGCTCGTTGCTGGCGGGCAGCTGATGGCCAACACTGACCCAAGCAGGCCGGCGTGGATCATCCCGTCGGTGCGACACCACGAGCCGCAGCCCCCGGAGGGGTATGTGGTTGAAGGACCGATTAGGTGACCAGAGAGGGGGGGGAGTGAATGGGAGCTGATAAAAATTCTTCCCGAGGGATGAACTCGGCCTATACCCCGAAATCACAACCGAGGATTCCCACACGAGTTTGCCAAGGTCGCGTAGTCACAATGGACCTACCAACCCTAGGAACAAACCCCAACTCAAAACAACACGGAAGCGCAACTCAAGAAGCAAAGGACTTAGGCAATCTGGAAAGCCTGGGGCAGACGGTCCGCGGTGACCGGGCGGACGGTCTGCTAGAGCCAGGCGGACGGTCCACGGGACCACGGTGGACGGTCCGCAAAAACTGCCCGAACAACCAGTACTGCTCCTCGAAATACGGATGGTCCGTACCCTACCCTTGGACGGTCCGTGGGCAACTCGTACCGCGCGGACTGTCCGAGACAGGCGGGCGGACGGTCCGCAAACTGCCTGCAACGAAAACCTAGACACTCCTCAGATCGAAACTCCTCTAGTTCAAGAACTGAAGAACAGGCAATGAACACGTGTCCTCGCGGACTGTCCGCCGACCAGGCGTGGACGGTCCACCAGGCACTGAAAGAGCAGCTCGAGCTCGAAAACGAGAAGTCAACCCCTTCTATCCATCCATGCATCTCCGAAACGGCTTGAGCTCTTGAGACAAGATTTGGGGGAGATGTGAAGCGTCCCTAGGGGATGCTATGCCCCAAAAATTGAAGCCTCAAAACAACTAACTCGCCGGGAATCGAAGTTCTACCGAGCTCTACCAAAAAGCTAGGGTTCCAACCGAAATCCTCAAATCCAAGGCCAAATCTGGAGTTTGAGGGGTCAAGATCAAGCACAAAGATGCGCAAGGCATCTATCCATGATCCCCACAAGAAAATCCAAACTTAAAAACCCCAGAATCAGAGGAACAAGCCGCGCACGAAAATCCAATGAAAATAGCCCGAAAAAGACACGAAAATCACACGAGCTACAAGAAGGAAATCGACGCAACCATGAAAGCTTCCATACACTCGGAGGTCAGATTCTCTACAAAACGGTGAAGAAAATCTACTCCTATGGAGCAGGGAAATGAGAAGCAGTACAGAAGGATGGTTTGCCCAGAAACCCTAGAGCTATATATATGTGTCCCTCTGGGTTGGGCAAATGACCAAGCTACCCCTAGCACTTAAACTTAAGATCCAATCCCCTCAGGGGCAATATGGTCAAGTAGCACTCCTCTTCATCAGACGGCCATGCCTTTGCCGCAGTCCGCATCCTCCCGACGCAAGCCCTGCGATCCCGCCGCGTGTCCTCTGGCATCGAAGCTTCTCGGCGCGCCCGGATCCCGTCTCCGCCCACCGAGCCTCCGGTCTTGGTTTTGTGGTTCAACCAAGTAACCCGACGGTTTTGTGGTGAACCACCGCAAACCCCGCGCGTAGACCCCGGTCGTGAGCCGCTACCCTGCACCGGCTCCGGTCGACGACTTCGTCTTGCTTTTCTTGCCACCATGCGGCCCGCACTTGACCCCGTTCGGCCGCCGGGTCCATCGAGCCGAGCCTACTTGTCTTTCCACTCCTCGGAGGCCCCGCAAGGCTAAGACCTTTCGCGCTCGCTCTTCACCTGCACCAACACGAGTCAAGCCGCAACCTGCACCTGCAATACTCAGACAAGAGTCAGTCCACACCACGTTGTCAATCACTCATCCCACTAGGGAGCGACCATCCACCGGTCCTCGGACGCTCCGGTCCTCAATCTCCCCCTTGATGAGTGCATTGACAACACACACATAGTAACCAATTCAGAGAAAAGACAAAAAGAAAAGAAACGAATGAAAAACTCAAACAAGTGATCAAAAGCCAAACAAAAGCCAAAAAGAGATCACTTGAGAGAGAAAAATCTCGGTGCCCTAAGACAAGGGCAACAACTCGACACAACCGAGATAAAATGCTCCAAAATTGCCGACTCCTCAAGGTGAGGCAAAAGGGCTCGACACCATCGGCAAAAGAGCACAACTAAAATCAGGCGCAAAGAGCTCCAAAGCATATGAATGCAAGCTCCCCCTGAACAAATGCATTTCTCCCCTTTGATGCAAAACTCCCCCTGGATGCAAGAACTTTCTCCACAAAGCAAGAATTGGGATACTATCTCTCCCCCTTGTTGGTAATGCATTATTCAAGTCTACAAATGCAAGCATGTGCTTCTCAAATAGACAAAGAGCACTACAACATGCTAAGAATGAGACATAGACAAGCAAGATAGCCACAAAATTTAGTACAAGCATCATCAACAAGATAGATAGGGACATATAAGCATGTGACATAGCCATGATAGAAATAAAGCATTTTTCACAAAAATTTCCCTCTCATGAGCGTAGGACCTAAACATGATCAAAATGAGCACAAACAACATATAACTCACAAACTTCATGCAAGGTCACAAATTCTCATCACAAGATCATCACAAACACCTACAAGCTATCTCATTTCATGTCAAAGCCACCGAGCCATGTGTCCACTTCTAAATGTGAGACTTCCCAATGGTGAACATCATGCAACGGTTTAGCACCCAAGATAAGGAATTTAAAGCATACATGACATGGAAGCAAAATTTTCAAGCACAAGCATTTCATATACCAATTTCATGATTTATAAGTTAAGCATGGTACATGAAGTGCCTTTGCGGCAAAAAGAAGATTAGGCTTCTCCACAAGGTAGCATGTAGGCTAAACATTCATGATGATAGATGGGTCTTTGACCCCAAATGAGAAGAACATGATTCCAAGCACAAATTAAGCAAGGTATAGCCATAAGTGCACAAATTTAACATGAAAGGCATTCAACTCATAAGAGAGGATCATCTATAGCATTTTTACAAAAGAAAGCCATTCACAAGCATATACATCCCAAAGCTACCAAGAGCATCGCTATACATCATATGAGCATCACTAGCAAAGTCATAATCTCATATCCAGCACATCATGGTGATCCAAGTATATAGGAGAAGCACATCTCATATGATACATATGCAGTCTATGATACAAAGATGCAAGCATGATATGATACATAAATGAAAACGCAACATGAGTATGTACATCAAACCCTCAACCGAAGCTCAAAAAGGAAAAACAACACCAATCTCCCCTCGCAAATGGGCAAATGTAACTTGGTCCAAAGGCTTGGTTAGGATATCAGCAAGCTGCTTTTCGGTCGGCACATGGATGAGGTCTATGTTTCCCTTCTCAACATTGTCTCTCAGGAAGTGGTACCTCACCTCTATATGTTTGGTTCTGGAGTGGAGCACGGGGTTTTTGGCAACACTAATGGCACTCGTGCTATCACACCTGAGAGGAACATGGGTACACTTGAGGACCAGAGCGTCCGAGGACCGGTGGATGGTCGCTCCCTGGTGTGATGAGTGATTGACAACGTGGTGTGGACTGACTCTTGGCCGAGTATTGCAGGTGCAGGTTGCGACTTGACTTGTGTTGGTGCAGGTGAAGAGCGGGCGCGAAAGGTCTTAGCCTTGCGGGGCCTCCGAGGAGTGGAGAGACATGTAGGCTCGGCTCGATGGACCCGGTGGCCGAACAGGGTCAAGTGCGGGCCGCATGGTGGCAAGAAAAGCAAGACGAAGTCATCGACCGGAGCCGGTGTAGGGTAGCAGCTCACGACCGGAGTCTGCACACGAGGTTTACGGCGGTTCACCACAAAACCGCCGGGTTACTTGGTTGAGCCACAAAACCAAAACCGGAGGCTCGGCAGGCGGAGACGGGATCCGGGCGCGCCGAGAAGCTTCGATGCCAGAGGACACGCGGCGGGATCGCAGGGCTTGCGTCGGGAGGACGCGGACCACAGCAAAGGCGTGGCCATCTGATGAAGAGGAGTGCTACTTGACCATATTGCCCCTGAGGGGATTGTATCTTAAGTTTAAGTGCTAGGGGTAGCTTGGTCTTTTGCCCAACCCAGAGGGACTCATATATATAGCTCTAGGGTTTCTGGGCAAACGATCCTTCCGTACTGCTTCTCATTTCCCTGCTCCATAGGCATAGATTTTCTTCACCATTTTGTAGAGAATCTGACCTCCGAGTGTATGGAAGCTTTCATGGTTGCGTTGATTTCCTTCTTGTAGCTCGTGTGATTTTCGTGTCTTTTTCGAGCTATTTTCGTTGGATTTTCGTGCGCGCCTTGTTCCTTCGATTCTGAGGTGTTTGGTTTCAGATTTGTTGGTGGGGATCATGGATAGATGTCTTGTGCATCTTTATGCTTGATCTTGACCCCCCAATCTCCGGATTTAGCCTCCGATTGAAGGATTTCGGTTGGAACCCTAGCTTTTTGGTAGAGCTCGGTTGCGATTCGATTCCCGGCGATTTAGTTCGTTTGAAGTCTCAAGTTTTGGGGTATAGCATCTCCTAGGTATGCTTCACATCTCCCCCAAATCTTGCCTCAAGAGCTCAAGCCGTTTGGGAGATCCATGGCTCATTTTCGAGCTCGGGCTACTCTGTCCGCACCTGGCGGACTGTCCACGCCTGGTCGGCGGACCGTCCGCGAGGAGCTCGGCAGCCGGCTGTTCGTCGTGTTCTTTGCGAGTTCTTGCATCGCTTTGTTTCGATCCGTCGAGTGGACTGGTTTTGGTTGGATGAAGTTTGCCGGACTGTCCGCCCGGGGTTGCCGGACTGTCCATGCAGGTCGGACCGTCCGCGGGTAGGCTACGGACCGTCCGTTTGTCGAGGTGCAGTACTGGAGGTTCGGGGTTGATTTTTGGACCGTCCACGCCCTTCCTGCGGACCGTCCGCCCCTTCTGTGCGGACCGTCCGCCGGTGCATCGCGGACCGTCCGCCCCGACCCTCGCAGATTAGTTAAGTCCTTTGCTTCTTGACTTGCGCTTCCGTGTTGGTTTGAGTTGGGGTTTGTTCCTAGGGTTGGTAGGTCCGTTGTGACTACGCGACCTTGGCAAACTCGTGTGGGAATCCTTGGTTGTGAATTTGGGGCATAGGCCGAGTTCAACCTTCGGAAAGAATTTTTATCGGCTCCCATTCACTCTCCCCCTCTCTGGTCGCCTAATCCGTCCTTCAATTGGTATCAGAGCTGGTTACGGATCTTCGTGATTCTAACCAGTCTAAGATCCAAAGATGGCGTACCAGGAACGGGGTTCGGGTCCTCCACACTTTGATGGTAAGAACTACCAGATGTGGTAGAGGCGGATGGCTGCTTTCCTCTGCGGTAAGGGTCAGATCCTTTGGGATGTCACGGTGAAAACATCGTATGTTCATCCTGTGAACTTCCTCGCTCCAGGATCGAGGGACATGTTCGACGCCAACAACAAGGCGGTAGACTACCTGTACCGTGCTCTGTGTCAATCCGAATTCGATCGGGTTCAGACAGAGGACTTGGCATGCAGGATTTGGGAGCAGCTGAAGAATGCTCACGCTAGGAACGCTCAGGTTCAGGCTCGGCTATTTGCGACCTATCGGTGAGAGTACGAGAACTTCACTCATCTTCCCGGTGAGTCCATAGATGCCATGTTCCAGCGGTTCACAGTGATTGTGAACAACATGAGGGCTAATGTGGCCGTGCTCCCGTACGATGATCATGACAGGGCTATCAAGCTCCTGCACTCTCTGGATCATACCGTGTGGAGTGAGAAGGTCGAGGCCATTCTTGAGTCAGAGAAGTATGAGACCCTCATGGTGGACGAGCTATTCTCCAAGCTCAAGTCGTCCGAGGTGGACCGTGGGGTGCGTGCAAAGATCGAGAACCCGACTGACCCTCATAGTCTGGCTCTCGTTTCTGGATCAAGGACTAACGCTAACATGTCTTTTAGACAGTTCTCTTTATCTTGTCTTGTGTCCATGCTAGATGAGGAGTTTGACGTGCTAGGCGAGGAGGATCTCACGCTGTTGAGCAGGCGGTTCGAGCGCATGTACATGAACCGAAAGAACGCTCGGAGGAGGTCGGGCATGTGCTACCGGTGCGGGAAGCACGAGCACTTTATCACTGAGTGCCCAGAAGCCATGGAGGTCAAGCCCGAGCACAAGCACCGTCCGAGAACCGACCACAAGCACCACTCGTGGGACGACCACAAGGGCAAGAACAAGTCCGAGCGGAGGCCGAGGAGGAGTGGTGGTCACAAGAACAAGGAGCGAGTGATGGTTGCCAGAGCGAGCGACATCAACTCGAGCTCTTGCTACTCTTCATCGAGCTCAAGTGATGAAGATGAGAACCGGCACAAGGCAAAGCGGTCAAGCAAGAACATCAACGGCCTGTGCTTCGCCGCCCAAGGCTTTTGCGGCATGGCACATAGCTCCGCAAGCAAGAAGAGCAACAAGGACAACTCGGACTCCGACTCCGAGGATGAGGTAAACAATAATCCATCCTTCTTGGTAGCAGAGAATGCTAGGTTGAATGACTTGCTTGACAACCGTGATGATGTGCTAAGAAAGACCAACAAGGAGAAGAGGGAGTATAGGTCTTTGCTTGGAGAGGCTAAGGAGAAGGTGGTTGAGCTAGAGTCTTTGCTTGTTGATGCTAGGGCTCAAATAGATTCTGTTAAGTCTGCTCCTATTGTGACCGATGAACCTGAATGCACTGATTGTTCCACTTTTCTTGGTGATTTGACTGTGCTTAAGGAAAAGTATGCCTCCAAGGTCGAGGAACTAGATGTGCTTAGGGTTGAGCTAGATGAGATGAAATCTAGGCCCTCTTTGCTTGGTGCTTGCACTTCTTGTCCTGTTTTGCATGAGAAACTAGATGAATCGGTTGCTTATGCTAGATCTCTAGAAGCTGCTTTGAAAGCTCCTATTCCTACATCATGCTCTACTTGTGAAGTAAATGCTATGAAGAATTTGGAGCTTGCATGAGGACCATGTGTGGTTCGAGGACCGGTGGATGGTCACTTCCTGGTGTGATGAGTGATTGACAACGTTGTGTGGACTGATTCTTGGCTAAGTATTGCAGGTGCAGGTTGCGGCTTGACTGGTGTTGGTGCAGGTGAAGAACAAGCGCGAAAGGTCATCACCGGTGAGGCCTCCAGGTGTGGAGAAGACAAGTAGGCTTGGTTCGAGGGACCCGGTGGCCAGCGGGGTCAAGTGCGGGCCGCATGGTGGCATGAACAGCAGGATGAATTCGGTGGACGGTTTCTTGGTTGAGCCTCAAAACCAAGGTCGAGCTGGGACTTCGTGGGAGCCGAGTCATGAGTGGTGATTGGCGGAGGCTACATCAAGTTCGTGGGGTTTGCGGTGGTTCACTAGAAAACCACCGGGTTACTCGGCTGAGCCACAAAACCGAGGCCGAAGACCGGGCGTGGCTGTCAGGCCAAAACCGGTCTTACCGGCTTGGGAAACCAGTCTGACCGGTTTGGGGTCGCAGGGCGCCGGAAGCTTCGAAGCGGAGGACACGCGTCGGGATCGCAAGGCTTGCGTCGAGGCTAAGCGAAGTGCGGTCGCCGGGCATCCGTCCGATGGTGTTACGCAGACAAATTCGCAAAGTGCCCTTGGTGGGCGTGTATCCTAGTTTAGGTTTTAGGGGTATTTTAGTCTTTCGGTTTCCTCCATATAACCTAAGTGGCGAGAGGATGGCAGCCATCTCTTGGAACCCTAGCTCATTTGGTTTTCCTATTTTCCCTTCCTATTTTCCTTAGGATTTTCTTAGGACTAGCTTGAGAGCTTCATGGTGAGATCTTGTGAGAGGGAAGGATGATCGGGCGGCAAGCTAGACCTTGTATGAACCTCTTTGGTATGTATAGATGATTCGGCGTGGTTCCTCAAGGCTTGATTGTGTTCTTCCCGTTTTCCTTTTTGGTGATTTTTGGACTCTTTTCTTGGATTTTCCGTGGGGAAGTTTTGGGGGCATTTCTTTGAGGGATTCTTGTTGGGTGTCACGTATGAGGACCGTGTGCCTCTTTGCTTGGTGATCTTGCTCCAACAAACCCACCGAAACGGTTTCAATTTGGTGGTTTTCGGTGGAATCCATGGGAAGGTATTCTTGAGGGTTGACTTCCGATTCCTCTTGATTGATTAGGTTTTGGGGACCGAGCTTCTAGCCAAAGGTAGCCCACGAGGTACCCCAGCTATCCCCAAAGTCTCACTTGAATCCGTGGAACGAACCGGGAGATCGATCGAGGTGAAGGCTAGGTTTTTCCCGCGGGCTGAGTTCTTCCCGACTGTCCAGGCAAAACCGACCTGACCGGTTTCCCAAACCGGTCTGACCGGTTTAGCCCTAGTGGGCTGTCGTGAGGATTTTGAGCAGGAGAGTCTTGTGCTGGCTATGGCTTTTCTTGTTCAAAGGTGGAGAGGTTCTTGAGGTGTTTTGGGGCAGTTTTGGCGTCGAAGGTCTTTTGGGGATTTCCTAGACAAAACCGGCCTGACCGGTTTGCCAAACCGGCCTGACCGGTTTCCCCTGCCTGTGAGAGGCTAAGTCCCAGAGAATCGGTCTGACCGGTTTCAGAAACCGGCCTGACCGGTTTTGGTTGCCAGCAGCAGCTTCGAGTTGTTTTCCACTGCGTGTTTCGAGTGGCTGTTGGTTGGATCTTGCTCCTAGGTTCAGTAGCACTCCAGTGGCTACGTGGACTTGGCAAGAGAAGCTTGCGGAGGTGTCCGAGTGAAATTGGGTTCATAGGCCGAATTCTTGAGTAGAATTTTTATCGGCTCCCATTCACTCCCCCCTCTCTGGTTCGCCGTTCCGGTCCTTCAAGTGGTATCAGAGCCGGTTCGGGTCTTCATTGACTCTTACCAGTCTAAGATCCAAAGATGGCGTACCAGGAACGGGGTTCGGGTCCTCCGCACTTCGATGGGAAGAACTACCAGATGTGGCAGAGGCGGATGGCAGCGTTCCTCCGCGGAAAGGGTCAGATCCTTTGGGATGTTACGGTGAACACAGCTTATGTTCATCCGATGAACTTCCTCGCTCTAGGATCGAAGGATATGTTTGAAGCCAACAACAAGGCGGTCGACTACTTATTTCGTGCTCTGTGTCAACCTGAATTCGATCGGTTTCAGACAGAGGACTTAGCCTGTAGGATTTGGGAGCAGTTGAAGGATGCACATGCTGGGAATGCTCAGGTTCAGGCTCGGATGTACGCGACTTACCGGAGAGAGTACGAGAACTTCACTCATCTCCCCGGCGAGTCCGTCGATGCCCTTTTCCAGCGGTTTACGATCGTTGTGAACAACATGAGAGCCAATGTGGCTGTGCTCCCATACGATCATCATGATAGAGCCGTGAAGCTCTTGCACTCGTTGGATCGTACCGTATGGGACGGGAAGTTTGAGGCTATTGTTGAGTCCGAGAAGTATGATACCTTGACGGTGAACGAGCTGTTCTCGAAGCTCAAGTCGGCTGAGTTGGACCGTGGTATGACAGCCAAGATCGAGAGCCCGACTGATTCTCATAGTCTCGCTCTCGTTGGTGGCAAAGGAGCTAAGTCTAACGCTAACGCATCCTCCAGGATGTACTCTCTATCTTCTTTGATGTCTTTGCCAGACGAGGAGTTCGACGTGCTTGGAGAGGACGAGCTGGCGTTGCTGACCAGGCGGTTCGAGAAGCTGCACGAGAACCAGGTGAACACGAGGAGGACAGCACGGACGTGCTTTCAGTGCGGCAAGCCAGGACACTTTGTCGCCGACTGCCCGGAGAAGATGGAGAACAAGGACGGCTACAAGGACGGCTACAGGCACCGGTCGAGCAAGGACGGCAAGTACCGATCAAGGCGCGATCACAAGCACAAGAACAAGCACAAGGACGAGCGACGGTCGAGGAAGAAGGATGGCCGTGGCAGGAAGGCCCGAGCGATGGTCGGAGCGAGCGACGTCGACTCCAGCTCCGCCTACTCTTCCTCGAGCTCGAGTAGCAGTGAAGATGAAGGTGATCGGCGCAAGAACAAGAAGTCATCTAGGAACTTGAGCGGGTTGAGCTGCTTCGCGGGAGATGGCTTCTGCGGCATGGCTCGTAGCTCCGGCAGCAAGAAGAGTCACCAGAGTGACTCAGACTCCGAGGATGAGGTATGTGATGAGCTATCCTCTTTGCGCAAGGAGAATGATGAGTTGGTTGACTTGCTTGATAATCGCGATCACATGCTTAGAGAGGCCAAGAAGATGAGGAAAGAGCTTAGGGCCTCATTAGAAGATGCTAGGAACAGTGTGGCTGAGCTAGAAACCCAGAACCTAGATGCTAAGCTTGAGATTTCGCTTAAGGCTTCTCCTGTGGTTTCTGATGATGTTGATTGTGTTGATTGCTCTGTGTACCTAGCTGATCTTACTGCTCTTAAGGATAAGCATGCTTCTACTTGTGATGAACTAGATATGCTTAGGGTTGAAGTGGCTGAGCTTAAGTCTAGACCTGCTTTGCTAGGTGCTTGCACTTCTTGCCCTGTTTTGCATGGAAAGATTGATGAGATGCATGCTTACACTGTTTCGCTTGAGGCTAAGTTGAAAGAGCCTATTCCCACTTCTTGCTCTACTTGTGAATTGCATGCGGTTAAGAATTTGGAGCTTGCGCATTATGTTGATCACTTGCAGGATGAGAATGATGAGCTGAGGAAATGTATGAGCTGGTTGTTGGGTCAGGAGCCTCAGCTTGGTATCATGATAGCGGCTTTCAAACGCTATGATGGTCAGGCGCTTGGGGCTGACAAGCTTGGAGAGAACAGTGGTGAGGGAGCTGAGAGAGTTGGAGAGATCCCTATCCCACCACCAAACAGACACAAGAACAAGTTTGAGCCCAAGCCCAACCATCTCAGAAACAAACTTGACACTACTCCAGATCCACCCATATTCCCTTACCCAACAAATGATTTCCAAAAACCGGTGAAGTTTGTGAGCCCAAAGGGAGGTGAGGAAGGAGAGAAGAAGGGTGAGAAACCGAGTGAGCAACCCAAACCAAAACCAATCCGGTTTCATTGTGACTATTGTGGGAGAGATGGTCACAAAGGGGAGTTTTGCTTCAAGAAGAAGCGAGAGGAGAGAATGGCAAAGGAGTGGGCAAACAAGAACAGGTACAACCCATCTTAAGGTGTGCCTGAGTCTCGTATGCCACTGCCTAGGGGTAAGGCCATTGTTCGCACAGTTCCAGCTTGGGGAGAAAAGAGTGCTTTGGGTGGAAGGAACCCTGCTGGAGGAGTTAAACCGGCCAGACCAGTTTGGAAACCGGTCAGACCAGTTGGGCTGATCGGACAGCGAAACCGATCAGACCGGTTCCAGAACCGGTCAGACCGGTTTGGAGACAGCAGGGTGACCAGTTTGGTTTTCGTGTTCGGGATGAGGCTCGGTTCAGGTTCTTTGATCGTGGTTCTGGTGGTTGGTCTGGAAAGATTGCAGGTGGTCAGTTTGCTAGGCACTCTCCACCTCGTGCTCAATACGAGGGTGGGAGGAGTCATAGCTTTGAGATGGAGAGGAGGAACGATCCACGGTTTTCCTTTTGTGGCTTTCGTCCTCCTCCAGCTAGAGAGGGTTGGTTCCCTCGTAGTGGTTACCGTGGTGGTGTTCGTGGTGGTAGCTTTGATAGGCGTGATGATTTGGTTTGTGCTAACCCCACTTTGGAGCAAATGGCTCGGCACTGGTTTTACTCTTTTGGTACTAACTCCAGTGCTGAGTCGTTTGTTCACTCACGTGCTCGCTTTTGAATTTCAGGTGGGAGACTTGAGGAACGTTTGGTTGATTGACTCTGGTTGCTCGAGGCATATGACCGGGGACAAGGGGTGGTTCTCAAGTCTCGTCCCGGTGGTGTCCAGGACATACATCACCATTGGGGACAATGGGCGAGGGCGTGTACTATCAGAAGGTGAGATCAAGGTAAGTGACAAGGTCACTCTCAGGCGTGTTGCTCTTGTTCAATCGCTGGGGTTCAATTTGCTTTCCGTGTCCCAGTTGTTGGATGAGGGCTTTGAGGTGTTGTTTCGGCCTGGTGGTTCTCGGATTTTAGATTCTCGAGGGGACCTTGTTTGCATGGTCGTTCCTGAGGGTCAAGTGTTCCGAGCTGATTTCTCTCAGTCTTCTGGTGTGGAGCGTTGCTTTTTGGCTGGTTCTTCGAGTGAGTTATGGAAGTGGCATAGGAAGTTGGGTCACTTGAGCTTTGACCTTTTGTCACGCTTGAGTAAACTCAATTTGGTCCGAGGATTGCCACGGTTGAGGTTTGAGAAAGAGTTGGTTTGTGCGCCGTGTAGGCATGCCAAGATGGTAGCCTCTTCTCACCCGCCTCTCACCGATGTGATGACGGAGCGTCCATGCGAGCTGCTCCATATGGACCTTGTTGGCCCAGCTCGTGTGCGATCTGCGGGTGGGAAGTGGTATGTCCTTGTTGTGGTGGACGATTACTCTCGGTATGCGTGGGTGTTCTTTCTTGAGGAGAAAGGGGAGACGTTTGGTTTTGTTCGAGATCTTGTCTTGAGGTTAAGAAACGAGAGGCACGGAGATGCCATACGAGCGATCCGCAGTGACAATGGCTCGGAATTCAAAAACTCTCGCTTCGAAACCTTTTGCCATGACTTGGGTCTTGAACACCAGTTTTCGAGTCCGTATACGCCTCCCCAGAATGGCGTGGTGGAAAGGAAAAACAGGACCTTGTGCGAGATGGCTCGGACGATGCTCGACGAGCATAGGACTCCGAGAAGGTTCTGGGCTGAGGCGGTCAATACCGCGTGCTATGTGTCGAACAGGATCTACCTCAGGGTTCACAAAAAGAAAACCTGTTACGAGTTGATGCACGGTCGCACACCCAAGGTGAGTCACTTCCATGTCTTTGGTTGTAAATGCTTCATTCGGAAGAAAGGGAAGAAGTTGGACAAGTTCGAGGCTAGGTCTGTTGATGGCATTTTCTTTGGTTATGCATCTTATTCTAGAGCAGTTCGTGTGCTCAATCTTGAAACTAACCAAATCGTGGAGAATTGCGATGTAACCTTCGACGAGACACAGGCACGTAGTCAGCTTGTTTTTGAGTGTGCAGGTGATGACGAACTTGGCGAGGAGATCTTTCAGGAGGAGGAGCATGAACATGGAGATTATGAAGATGGCGGTGTGGTGCCCGCAGCTGAACATGTACCTACTACTTCGATGACGATCGTGAACGGGCCCTCTCCCACACCTACAACGACAAACCCAGATCAAGGCGAAGCTGCTGTTGAGGGGGAGGTAGCATCAAGGCGAGAACCTCCCCGGCGAGTGCAAGTGGATCACCCAGCTTCGAGAATCATCGGCGACATGAATGAGCGTACTACACGGTCTAGGGTTTGGAACAATTCTCATTTCACTCATGCTGCTTTTGTTGCCACCTTTGAGCCCAAAGACATTGGACACGCGCTATCTGATCATAATTGGGTTAATTCGATGCATGAGGAGTTGGAGAATTTTGAGAGGAACCAAGTTTGGGTGTTGGTTGACCCTCCCCCAGGGTGTAAGCCGATTGGGACAAAATGGGTGTGGAAAAATAAAGAGGGAGAGAAAGGAGAAGTGGTGGGGAACAAGTCAAGACTTCTTGCTCAGGGGTACAGTCAGAAAGAGGGGATCGACTACGAGGAGACTTTCGCTCCTGTAGCTCGTTTGGAGGCGATCAGGATCCTTCTAGCCTTTTCCGTGGCTAAAGGGTTCAAGTTGTACCAGATGGATGTGAAGAGTGCTTTCCTGAACGGTGTGTTGGAAGAAGAAGTGTATGTGAGGCAACCATCGAGGTTTGAGAGTGAGAAGTACCCCCACCGGGTGTACAAGTTGAGGAAGGTGCTGTATGGGTTGAAGCAGGCGCCTAGAGCTTGGTATGGTAGGCTGAGACGGTTCCTGTTTGAGAGAGGGTTTGAGATGGGGAAGGTCGATCAGACCTTGTTTCTCCTCAGGCAGGGCAGAGATATCCTGATTGTGCAGGTATACGTGGATGATATTGTCTTTGGTGGCTCGTCTAACTTTCTTGTTGCAAGGTTTGCAGAAGACATGAGCAGGGAATTCGAGATGAGTATGATGGGTGAATTGCAGTTCTTCCTCGGGCTACAAATCAAGCAATCAAAGGAAGGAACATTTGTGCACCAAGCTAAGTACACCAAGGACATAGTGAGGAAGTTCAAGATGGAGGACTCTAAGGCCATGGCGACGCCTATGAGTACGACTACAGCTCTTGATGCGGACGAGGAAGGTGAACACGTGGACAGAAGGAGTACCGGAGCATGATCGGGTCACTCCTCTACTTGACGGCGACGAGGCCGGACATCCAATTCTCGGTATGTCTGTGCGCTTATTTTCAAGCGTCTCTGAGGACTTCGCATCGGCAAGCAGTCAAGCGCATTTTCAGGTATTTGCGACACACTCCCGACTTCAGCCTTTGGTACTCTGCGTCTTCTTCTTTGGCGCTTCATGGATTTTCAGACGCGGATTTTGCCGGGTGTCGGTTGGATAGGAAGTCCACTTCTGGGACTTGCCAGTTCTTGGGTTCTTCTTTGGTGTCTTGGTCTTCCCGCAAATAGTCAAGTGTTGCTCAATCCACTACTGAGGCAGAGTATGTGGCCGCAGCTAGTTGTTGCTCTCAGCTCCTTTGGATCACATACACCATGAGTGACTTTGGTGAGGAGTATACCCATGTCCCACTTCAATGTGATAGCACCAGTGCCATAAGCGTTGCAAAGAACCCAGTGCTCCATTCCAAAACCAAGCACATAGAAGTGAGGTATCATTTTCTGAGAGACAACGTAGAGAAAGGAAAAATCGCTTTGATCCATGTACCCACACATGACCAACTAGCCGATATTTTCACCAAACCCCTAGATCAAGCAACTTTCACTCGTTTGCGGGGGGAGCTTGGTGTGTGTTTGATTTCTTGAGTTGGTGTGTGGGAGCTCTTTTATAGCATATGTATAGCTTTCCTTTGTGCATTCCTTGCATTTGGCATGGCATATGTAACATGATGTATAGGCATCTTTGTATCTTAGGTTGCATGCATTTTGTATCATATGCATTGTTTAGGAAAAGCTTCTCCTATATACATTGTTCACCACGGAATGATATATATGTCTTTGTGAGCTAGCTTGGTAAGCTATGGTTAGTTTGGCTTAGCTCTTGATAATCTTGGTTTATATCCATGGTTGATGGCTATGTTTTTGAAAAATCTCATATGTATGCTCTCTTGTGAGTAAATGCCTTTATATGATCTTGACATGTTTTTGTGGCTTGGCTATGCTTAATTTGTGGTTGGATAGCTTATTTTGATCATATGGGGCCAAAGGCTCATTTGCCATTATGAATGTTTAGCCCCCATGCTTGATCTTGTGGAGGGGCATAAGTTCCTTTTTGTCGCAAAGACATTTCATGTACCAATTTCAAATCTGAAAATGAAATGTAAATTGCTTGGAAAATGTGCTCCCATGTCATATGTGCTAATTTTAATTTGCCTTGGGTACTAAACCGTTGCATGATGCCTACCAATGAGAAGTCTCATATATAGAAGTAGGCACATGGCTCGGTGGCTTTGACATGACATGAGGTGCTTGTGGGTGTTTATGATGGTCTTATGCTTAGAATGGTTGTCCTAGCATGAAGTTTGTATGGCTTTGCCATTTTGACATGTTTTGCTCATGTTTAGGACTTTGCTCATGAGAGGGTAAATTTTTTGCAAACTTGCTCAATTCTATCTTAGCTTCGTCCAATGGTTGTGAAACTTGGTGATCATGAAGTTGATGTCATTACGAAGCTATAGAGTATCTAACTTGCTCACTTGATCATGTGTAGCATCTCTTGATGAATTTTGTCTATTTGAGAAGCTCTAGTTGCATCTTTTCAAAATTTGAGCCTTGATTCATGCATTGGCAACAAGGGGGAGAAAGGTTGGTTGAGAAAAGTTGCATTGCATCCCTAGAACATATTCCAACAGTCAAGGGGGAGCTTGTGCATTTCTTTTGCATTTTTGGTTTTTGGGGGGTGTTTCTGCCGAGTTAAATCGGTCTGACCGGTTTTGGGAACCGGCCTGACCGGTTTGGTGGAACCGGCCTGACCGGTTTGGGCCCAGGGTTGGCACATGTCCAGGGGGAGTATGCATATGTGCAGGGGGAGCTCGTGGTTGCTTTGGTGGTTTGTGCTCTTTGCTTGAGCTTGTTTTTGACTCGGTTGTGTCGAGCCGTTGCCCTTGCCTAAGGGGACCGAGTCTTTCCTCTTTCAAGTGATCTTGCTCTTTGCCTTTGTTTGGCTTTCGATCGCTTGTTTGAGTTTTCTTTTAGTCGTTTCTTTTCTTTTCCTTTTCTCTTTGGTTACCAAATGTGTGTGTTGTCAATGCACTCATCAAGGGGGAGATTGAGGACCATGTGTGGTTCGAGGACCGGTGGATGGTCGCTTCCTGGTGTGATGAGTGATTGACAACGTTGTGTGGACTGATTCTTGGCTAAGTATTGCAGGTGCAGGTTGCGGCTTGACTGGTGTTGGTGCAGGTGAAGAACAAGCGCG
Source organism: Cenchrus fungigraminus (assembly GCA_036936925.1). Lineage (NCBI taxonomy): Eukaryota > Viridiplantae > Streptophyta > Magnoliopsida > Poales > Poaceae > Cenchrus > Cenchrus fungigraminus. The sequence goes on along the minus strand of CM072774.1, from coordinate 94,236,401 downwards.
AAAGGTCGTCGCCGGTGAGGCCTCCAGGTGTGGAGAAGACAAGTAGGCTTGGTTCGAGGGACCCGGTGGCCAGCGGTGTCAAGTGCGGGCCGCATGGTGGCATGAACAGCAGGATGAAGTCGGTGGATGGTTTCTTGGTTGAGCCTCAAAACCAAGGTCGAGCCGGGACTTCGTGGGAGCCGAGTCATGAGTGGTGATTGGCGGAGGCTACATCAAGTTCGCGGGGTTTGCGGTGGTTCACCAGAAAACGACCGGGTTACTCGGCTGAGCCACAAAACCGAGGCCGAAGACAGGGCGTGGCTGTCAGGCCAAAACCGGTCTGACCGGTTTGGGAAACCGGTCTGACCGGTTTGGGGTCGCAGGGCGCCACAAGCTTCGAAGCGGAGGACACGCGTCGGGATCGCAAGGCTTGCGTCGAGGCTAAGCGAAGTGCGGTCGCCGGGCATCCGTCCGATGGTGTTACGAAGACAAATTCCCAAAGTGCCCTTGGTGGGCGTGTATCCTAGTTTAGGCTTTAGGGGTATTTTAGTCTTTCGGTTGCCTCCATATAACCCAAGTGGTGAGAGGATGGCAGCCATCTCTTGGAACCCTAACTCATTTGGTTTTCCTATTTTCCCTTCCTATTTTCCTTAGGATTTTCTTAGGACTAGCTTGAGAGCTTCATGGTGAGATCTTGTGAGAGGGAAGGATGATCGGGCGGCAAGCTAGACCTTGTATGAACCTCTTTGGTATGTATAGATGATTCGGCGTGGTTCCTCAAGGCTTGATTGTGTTCTTCCCGTTTTCCCTTTTTGGTGATTTTCGGACTCTTTTCTTGGATTTTCCGTGGGGAAGTTTTGGGGGCGTTTCTTTGAGGGATTCTTGTTGGATGTCACGTATGAGGACCGTGTGCCTCTTTGCTTGGTGATCTTGCTCCAACAAACCCTCCGAAACGGCTTCAATTTGGTGGTTTTCAATGGAATCCATGGGAAGGTGTTCTTGAGGGTTGACTTCCGATTCCTCTTGATTGAGTAGGTTTTGGGGACCGAGCTTCTAGCCAAAGGTAGCCCACGAGGTTCCCCAGCTATCCCCAAAGTCTCACTTGAATCCGTGGAACGAACCGGGAGATCGATCGAGGTGAAGGCTAGGTTCTTCCCGCGGGCTGAGTTCTTCCCGACTGTCCAGGCAAAACCAGCCTGACCGGTTTCCCAAACCGGTCTGACCGGTTTAGCCCTAGTGGGCTGTCGTGAGGATTTTGAGCAGGAGAGTCTTGTGCTGGCTATGGCTTTTCTTGTTCAAAGGTGGAGAGGTTCTTGAGGTGTTTTGGGGCAGTTTTGGCCTCGAAGGTCTTTTGGGGATTTCCTGGACAAAACCGGCCTGACCGGTTTGCCAAACCGGCCTTACCGGTTTCCCCTGCCTGTGAGAGGCTAAGTCCTAGAGAATTGGTCTGACCGGTTTCAGAAACCGGCCTGACCGGTTTTGGTTGCCAGCAGCAGTTTCGAGTTGTTTTCCGCTGTGTGTTTCGAGTGGCTGTTGGTTGGATCTTGCTCCTAGGTTCAGTAGCACTCCAGTGGCTACGTGGACTTGGCAAGAGAAGCTTGCGGAGGTGTCCGAGTGAAATTGGGTTCATAGGCCGAATTCTTGAGTAGAATTTTTATCGGCTCCCATTCACTCCCCCCTCTCTGGTTCGCCGTTCCGGTCCTTCATTGCACACTATGTTGATCGTTTGCACGATGAGAATGATGAGTTGAGGAAGATGATGGGTTGGTTGTCTGGTCATGAGCCTCAGCTCAGGATGATGATTGAAGCATACAAGCGCTATGATGGGCAAGCCCTTGGGGCGGATAAGGTTGGTGAGGGAAGTGGTGAGAATGAGGGGAAGATCGGAGATATCCCAGAACTACCAAAAACCTACCACAAAAATGCCTATGCTCCTAAGCCAAACCCACTTAGGAACCGACTAGACACAACCCTAGCTCCACCCGTGTTTCCTCCACACACAGACAACTTCCAGAAACCTATCAAGTTCAAGAGTGACTTGGGGAATGAGTTCTTTGGGAAGAAGGGAGAGAAACCGAGTGAGGAGAAGGCAGAGCCCAAAGTGAGCCCAAAACCAAAGCCAAAACCAAAACCCTTCCATTGTGAGCATTGTGGGAGGGATGGGCACCTAGCGGAGTTTTGCTTCAGGAGGAAGTGTGAGGAGAGGTTTGCTAGGGAGATGGCAAACAAGGACAGGTACCTCCCTTCTCGTGGTGTGCCTGAGAATGGTGCTAAGGGGCGAGGGGGTGGTCTCGCCCCTCGCCCCTTGAGCCAGCTGATTGGCTTCACTGTTGTGACATTTAGGGATATGTTCGAGTTTTACTATCTTGAACTCTCTGAGAAATTGAAGGAACTCTTCATGATAGATCCTTAATATGTCGTCTTTGCATTCATATTCTCCTGCCAACTAATTTATCATGAGTTGAGAATCTCCAAATATTTCAACAGCTTCAGCATTAATTTCTCGTAATAGCTTTATCCCCTTCAATACTGCCTGATACTCAGCCTGATTGTTTGTTGAAGTCTTCTCAATTGGGATGGAAAATTCATAATTTGCCCCTAGAGGAGAGATAAGGACAATCCCGATTCCAGCTCCTACTCCACATGATGACCCATCAAAGAACATGGTCCATGGAATAGGTTCAACAATTTCAACCTTAGGTCCACGATGCTGAGTTACCAGATCGGCCATTACTTGTCCCTTTGTAGCTTTGGCTGATTGATAAGTTAAATCAAATTCTGACAAAGCCAAGATCCATTTCCCGATTCTGCCCATCAAGATTGGTAAAGACAGCATGTACTTGACTACATCATCTTTGCAAACCACAATACACTCGGCGGTTAACAGATAAGGCCTCAACTTTGTGCATGAGAAATATAGGCATAAGCATAATCTCTCCACCATCGCATATCTTGTTTTTGCATCCAAGAGTCTTCTACTCACAAAGTATATGACTCGCTCTTTTCCTTTAAACTCTTGTACAAGGGCCGATCCAATAGCCCGCTCATTAGCCGATAAATATAATTTGAATGGCTTCTTATCTTGAGGGGGCATTAGGACAGGAGGGGACTTCAAGTATTGCTTGATGTTATCTAAAGCCTTCTATTGCTCTTCTCCCCATACAAATTTCTGATCGGCCTTGAGCTTCAATAGAGGTGTGAACAGCTAAATTCTCTCACATAGGTTAGATATAAATCTCCTGATAAAATTTATCTTGCTGATCAATGACTGAAGCTCTTTCTTGTTTGATGGTGCTTCTATCTTGTCAATTGCGCTGATTGATTTCTGACCAACCTCAATTACCCTTTCATGTATCAAGAAACCCAAGAATTGACCAGCTGAAACACCGAAAGCACATTTGTTGGGATTCATCTTTAAACCATGCTTCCTTGTGCACTCCAATGTTTTTTGTAGATCGGCCAGATGCTCCTTGTAGCTTTTTGACTTGACAATTACATCATCGATGTAGATTTCTACTATCTTGCCAATGAGTTCGTGGAATATATAGTTCATGGCTCTTTGATATGTGGCACCAGCGTTCTTCAATCCAAAGGTCATGACAATCCACTCGTATAAACCGACGTGACCAGGGCACCTGAAGGCAGTCTTCGCAATATCTTCTATAGCCATAAATATCTGGTTATATCCAGCATTGCCGTCCATGAAGCTGATGACTTTATGTCCTGCAGCGGCATTGACCAATGCGTCTGCCACTGGCATTGGGTATCCGTCCCTCGGTGTTGCTTTGTTTAAATCCCTGAAATCAATGCAAACACGCAATTTGTCATTTTTCTTATAAACTGGGACTATGTTAGAGATCCATTCGGCATAGCGACATTGCCGAATAAAACCAGCTTCGAGTAACTTTGTTATCTCGGCTTTTGAAGGTCTTGGTAACTTGCGGGGTTTTTTCTCAATGAATCCCACACCATGACGCTGCTATTGTCGACTTGAATGATCATAAGAATCCAGTGGAAACTGTATATACATGGTCATAATACTCATACAAATTAGAACTAAATAGAATTAGCAAGGACAATTAGATGGCAATCGCACATACTTGCAGCTGTAAGGTAGTAGTATGAGATCCTTGTCATGAAACTTAGACAAGGTCCTATAGATTGTCGCGATTGTTGTGTCTGGTTGATGCTTGACCTCAAACTCGTTGACTTTTGATGGGTCCATGAAACCAATTCTGTTGGCAATATTCTTTTTTTGCTTCTCTTGTTTTTGCAGGCTACCAAAAATGAAATACAAAGTTAATTAGTAGATCCACATACGTAATAAATTTATTAATAAACATAAAAAAAATACACCACTTACAGACACCAAGCGACGATAAGATCGGTACTCAGGGCGTCTAGATGGTAAACTTCATAAATATCTTTGAATTCCAGCCAGACCACCTTGTTGCCTTCAGTGGCAAAATCTTCTGGTCTAGCAAGTATACCTATGGTATCTACGCCTTTCGCTGATTGCCGCATGTACCACTCATGAAATTTGTACATCTTAGGTGAGAGCTTAAGTACTAGTTCTGGTTGGATAAGAGGTTTTCCTAGCTGAAAGGGCCATCTATACTCGAAACTTGGATCCGGGGTGGTTCTTCATGGCCGAGTGCAACACTTATAGGCATCCCTGTTTGTTCCATGAAATCAAGGACCTGCACTACTTGTTGTGTAGGCATTTCTGCTAGAGCTCATTCATGTGCATTGAGGCCGGAGGCAACGTAAGTCTATTTGCTCATCAACGCATCTGTTTTCTGCTCCAGGTTCTTTGCACGAGTATCTTCCTTAGACGACGTTGACGCCATTATGGGCATCAGTTTCTTGCTGTTTTCACTCATCAGTTTGAAAAACCCAAGTTTGCCCGGATCTACTTTTTTGGTCTTCTCGAGCTCCCTCCGTTGCTGTTTTGTATTCAGATTGTTGAAAAAATCATGCACATGTTGGGCACCGATCATCATTTTTCCTTCTTCATCTGTCGTCTCCCATGCTAGCTTTCTTTTGCTGATGGGCTCAACCATTTTCTTTATCGTTGGTGGTTTTTTCTGCTTTGGTGGTTGCACTGGGATGGAAGACTATGCTCCGGCGGTTTTTTCGGTTGTGCTTTCGTGGCTAGGTGGTTTTTTCTGCGGTGGTTTCTTCTGCGGTTGTTTCGCGTTTTTTATGATGTGCTTTGGTGGCTGGGCGGTTTTTTCTGCGGTGCTTTGGTGTTTTTTTCCGCTTTTGATGGCGCTTGCTTTGCCGCTATTGGTTTTTCTACTTTTTGGAGGTGATTCGGGATTGATGTCAATATCGTGGCTGGAGCTCGCACCTCCGGAATTGAATAATGGTTCTTGTGTAGACGGTGAGCGAGGTGATATTGAAGGTTGTGCGGACGGCCTCGGAGATGACGATTGTCGCGGTTGCAAGGGATCTGTGGGAGGGATGGATCCCTCCGTCTGGGGGATTATAATGTAACGTTTGGGCCACAATATGATACCATGAACCGCATCCTTGAGTGTCCTTTCCCCGTCACCTCCTGGGATGTCTAGCTCTAGATCTTCAAATTGTGGCTGACAAATCTCCTCCACACCAACCAAGGCGTAACCGGGTGGAATCAGCATGCCGTGGCTAGTCTGTCCAGGAAAATGCGCAAAAGCACTTCCGTACGCCACCTATATATGTAGAGAAAATTAAGGGATTTATTACATTTTCTAAGTGATGCATCAAAAGTTGAGCTAATTGCATGTAATAATTATATTTATATATACCTGCATTGTGATGTTGCCGAATGGCTTGTGCAGCTCACATGGGGTGCACCGACAGAGAAAATCCACAGGGTATTATTGGTTGTCATCCGCTGGAACTTCTTCGATTGCCCTCGGCTCTTTAGGGGCCTCTGTGCAAGCACCTGGTGCGACCTCTATGCAAGCACCTGGTGCGACCTCTATGCAAGCACCTGCTGCAACCTCAGTAGAAGCACAACTGCTTTTGGGAGCGGAAGGGCTAATGATGGTACTTCGGGCAGTGCTCCAGATTGGGCTATCTGAGATATCGTTACGGCCACTCGTCGTTCAATCTCTGCCTGCATCTTTTCTTCTTGTTGTTTAAGTCTTTGCTCCATCATTTGGCGCCAATGCTCCTCTTCGCGCTCTCTTCTTCTTTTGTGACTTTTATAGCTATCGAGGTTTCCCTTGAAAGCATACTTCCACGGCACCACCCCGTAGCCCCTGCAACGTCCTGGGTGTTCTGGATTCCCGAGCGCCATAGTGAGCTCATCCATTTCTCTGTCAACCTTCAATCTACCAGCTCTGACATCTTCTATTTTTTTCATTATCTCAAGTGCCTTCTCTCATAACATGGGCGGGAATTCAAGGGTGCCATCATCCGGGTTCAGTCTGCCTCCGTGCACATAATACCAATTCTTTGATCGATCGGGCCAGTGAAAGACCACTGATATGATACCTTTGGCGATAAGGTCTTGTTCCATCTTCCGCCACTTGGGAATTGCTACCGCGTAACCACCTCGACCAAGACGATGGTTGTACTCCCCTTTCTTACTGGCACTTTTCTTCCCTTGTGCACTTTTTTGGGCAAAAATTTTAGTTTTCTTGTATTCAACAAAGGACTTCCAGTGATCTTTTATCTTCGGATATTCATCCCAATTTGGAGTTCGGTTGTTCTTGATAAAATCTCTAGTCAACTTCTTCTTGAAATTCTGAAATTGAGTTGCCATCTTCGCTAGAGTCCAACCCTTAACAAGGTTTGCGTCGATGCCTTCAGGAAGTGTGAAGTGTTTTAGCACATCATTCCACAACTGGTCTAATACTAAGTCCGGAACCACATATGGATTACTTGGTTTTCCCTTCCATTCTGTATACTTGATGGGCACGTTGTCCCTTACAATGGCCCCGCATTGAGACACGAACTTGTCCTTGATTTTTTTTTGAGCACAAGGCTGGCCAAGCTCTGACGCCTCTGTGATACGATACATCACATCACCTCTGTGAAACGATTTTTGTGTACGACCTCTCTTAGACTTTTTCATCGTCGATCCAGAAGCCTACAAGTACCATGCATATTTGTTATTTATTTATGTAAGAAATGGGGTTATCAAATTAATACTAATGAACTTAATGCATGATATGTATACCTTGTTGGAACCTTCTGCATTAGCATCCTCAAGGTCCTCATTATTTTCTGAGTCGGCGGCTATGTCTTCCTCGTTATTTGCAAAGTCATCGGTGGCGACGCCTCCTTCACCGATCATATTTATGTTGAGGAACCTATTTGCCTGGCTACACTCCTCGTCCGTGTAGGTTGCAACGGTATTTGCACCGCGAGCAATAATGTCCTCAATAATCCTTTCATCATTGTCACTGTTATCCATCTAGAATAAACAGTAATTTTCTATGAATCGACACGAATTTATGAGAATATACAATAATTTCTATCTATTTCTAGAATCAACAAGAATAAATAGTAATTTTCTATGAATCGACACGAATTTATGAGAATATACAATAATTTCTATCTATTTCTAGAATAAACAAGAATAAGCACTAATTTTCTATAAATCGACACAAATTTATGAGAATATACAATAATTTCTATCTATTTCTAGAAAAAACAATAATAAACACTAATTTTCTATGAATCGACACGAATTTATGAGAATATACAATAATTTCTATCTATTTCTAGTATCCATCTAGAATAAACAGTAATTTTCTATGAATTGACACAAATTTATGAGAATATACAATAATTTCTATCTATTTCTATAATCGACAAAAATATACATTAATTTTCTACAATAATTCATATTAATTTCTATCCACTTCTAAAATAACCACGATTTTATCGGTAGTGTCGCCTACCGGAGTCGGTGAGGAGCCGGGGCGAGACGGCAGCGGGATCCTGGGTGCGTCGAGGGAGGCAGCGGGGAGTCGGGGAGAGATGGCGGTCGGTGATGCTGGGGAGAGACATATTTAATTAGAATTATTATACAAATATTTAGTACAATTTTATAATTAAATTTAATCTTTAAATCAAATTAAAAAAATTGCTGACGCAAACAATTCATTTGTTTGAGTCAGTAAGTCCCAAAACTCCCAAAATTTGGGGGCAGGCCGGTGTACGCCGGCGGCCGGGGGGAAGGGCGCGCCCCTACCGGCGTTGGGGATGACGACCGTGAGGCTGAAGGCAGAGCATAGCAGGACGAGGCGACGGAGGAGTGGGACAGACGATGTTGATGCGCGGGCGGAGGCGACGACGCGCTGGCCGGCCGGGCGGCAAGGCGCACGGCGGTGGAGGAGCCCCGGAGGCCGGGGAGGACGGCGCGGTGGAGTATGGGGAGGAGGCCGACGCGCGGAGGAGCCCCGGAGGCCGGGGCAGGCCGGGGTGGTCAGGGAGGAAGCTGCCACATTCCGGGGGCCGGCGGCGGCGGATCGGCGTGGCGGGGGCCGACGGCGTCAGCGTGTCGGTGGACGGCGGATTCCGGAAGGCCGAGTGCGGCGGCAAATTCCGGGGGGCCGAGGACGGGGGGCGACGCGGAATGCGGCGGTCGGGGAGGATGACGACGGCGAGGAGGATGAGGACACGACAATGACGATGGTGGCGGATCGGGGACGAAAAAAGTGGCCAAGTGCTGGAGGGGGAGGGTCGCTGTTTTATATATACACCCCCCCTCTAGTCCCGGGTCGTGTAACCAACCGTGACAAAAGGTTCGCGCGGGAGCCCCAAAAGGGAAAATTTCCCTCTTTAGTCCCGGGTGGTGTTACGACCCGAGACAAAAGGCCCCCCTTTTGTCTCGGGTGGTAACACCACCCGGAACTAAAGGGCTATTTCGCGCGGGACTTTGATTTTCTTCCCATTTTCCCTCCTTATTTTCTCATTCTTTCTCTTTGCAACATTTTTAAAAAAATGGTAAGTTTAATATTTGAACCATGCAAAATTATATTTCGTTAAGTATTAACAACCTTCACTTTCCTATATAAAAAATAATTTAATAGTTGAAATAATTACTTCTTCTTTTCCGTTTATATCTACCTTATCCCAATTTTTAGTGATAAAAATGCTAATTTCATTTCATATAAATTTTAAAAACAATAATTATACATCGGACTCGACAATATTTGTCTCCTAAGACATAAGAAACCATGTGGCAAAATTTGGCACTATTCCATATCTTTTTAGTGGTGGAAATTCAATTAAACTGAAAAAATGCTCAACTTATTCAGAAAAATCTCAAACTTTGTGGTTACTTCTCACAGGGCATCTGAAAGGCTTTAACAAGTTTTAGTTCAAATACATAAAGGAATACACTCATACAACATTACACAAATGATTTGAACATTAATCATTACAGTACAGTATAGAAGTTCCTTTTCTTGACGAAAGTTCCTTGGTCATGGTCGTGACGTAAGTACGGTGTCTCTTCATTTCCAATCGATATGCTTGGGTCAACTTCGATAGCGAATGGAGGCATGCCATCGAACTGATCATAGTCATCCGATTTGTCTATTCTGTCCTCGACTCCCACGATTACTCTTTTACCTGGAAGAACAATGTGTCGCTTTGGCTCTTGTGGTCCTTCTTGGGGATTTGTATTCTTTGGTTTGCTAGTCATATCCTTGACATAGAAAACTTGATGCACATTTTTGGCAAGGACGAATGGTTCATCTTTGAAACCAATCTTGGTCAGGTCCACTATTGTCATTCCATATTGATCTTTCCTTATGCCACTTCTAGTTAGTTTTACCCATTGGCAAAGAAACAGAGGGATGTTAAGTGGCCCGTACTCAAGCTCCCATATCTCTTCTATGACACCATAATAGGAGTTCTTGTTATTGTTGCTGTCCATGGCGTCTATATGGACACCACTATTTTGGTGTGTGGTTTTCCGATCTTGGTCTCTTGTGTAAAAAGTATAACCATTTATATCGTAAGCTTGGAATTTCATAATTGTGCTAGAAGGTGTCGTACAGACATCCCTGGGCCCACTACACAGGTGGGTACCAGGACCGACTACTGCGTCAAGCACAAGGCATACGGAGGACTAGTACTCGGTTAGGAAGCTAGACATGTCCGAATCCATGTAGAGTACTCCTAGCCGTGTACAACTAGTACTCTTCTTATCAAATCGACTTGTAACCCTGCCTCCCGGACTATATAAGGCAAGGCAGGGACCCCTATCTCTTCATCTGCATCATCTTGTAAACACACCCAATCAATCCAGAGCTACGCAGCATACAGGACGTAGGGTATTACGCACCTCACAGCCCGAACCTATCTAAATTGTGTGCCACGTGTCTCTTCTTCGAGTTCCCGATCTCGGTGAGGCCACAAACGTCTACCTCGGGTACTCCCCTTGGTAGGTTGCCGGGTTAAAACACCGACAGCTGGCGCACCAGGTAGGGGACCTCGCCGAAGATCTCATGGTGAACTCGACAGCTTCAATCGTCATCAAGCCAACCGCCGCCTTCAATCGCGGCGACTCCTTCGTCTTCGGCTCCTGGGTCTGCATCGCAGACGGTGCCGGATCGTTCTAGCGCTACCTCACCATGACCCCGGACCCGGAGACTGGACTCGTGACGCTTCCCAAAGCCATCACAGGTCAACTCGTCGAAAAATTCTGGCGGGATTGTATCACCATATCCCTTCAGAAGGTCGTCTTCTGGCGGGATCTCTCCACCAGGCCCTGCGCAAGACACAATGATCAATCAGTAATCAGTACTCAATAAGGCAAGACAACCAAGGGTACTCGCAACGTACCTTGATCCAGTTCTCTGTACGGCACCACAACTCCATGCTCAGAGACACAAAGACCAGGTCAATCAGATCATCATCCAACAACTCGAGACCTCCGCGGCTTGAGGTCCCAGTCTCTGGCATGGGCGCCGAGCGGAGCGGCGCCGCGTCTTCTATCATCGCCTCGTGGATAACGACCTCAGACCCTGCTTTAGGTTGCGGGTCAACCCGTGCTTCCGCGCTTGGCTCGGGGGCTGTCAAAGTCGCCGGCCCGGAGGCTGTCGGAGTCGCTGGCCTGGGGGCTGTCGATGCCACCGGCTTGGCAACTGGCTCTGTAGCCGTTGCCTCAGTAGTAGCCGCCTCCATGGCTACTGCCACAGGGATCGCTGCTCCGTCAGCTTGTGTCCCTGTCAAGATTTGCTCAATTGTCAGTGACGGCTAAGACTACTCTCTACAATACGTCCTCGTGGTGACAGGATGCGTACCTTCCACCAGGGTAGCTTCTTCAAGCCTCGACCCTGCCGCGGCGTCGGCTTGTGGTGGCGGTGTGGGTTCTCGTACCTCCGCCGAGCGGTCTTCACCATCGGCAGGAGTACTAATTTCCTCCCCATCCCACGACAAGTCCATGGATTTCCTGCATTATGGAGTCTACAATCAACAACATGAGCTTGACGGCTACGTAACTACTCAAGAGTTCTAGAAACTTACAGAGTTGACCGCACTATAGTGACGGTCGGGGCGCCCAGTACCTTGGCAATATCTACAATGCCAGGCTCGCTGGTAGCTCCTGCCTCGATAGGAGGCTCCTCTACTCTCTCCTCTGGCCGCCCAACGGCCACGACCGCAGCTGGAGGAGGGCCCTGAACTTCTTCGACCGACGGCTGTGGCTCCACAGCGCCGGTTTGCTCCTGTGCACCATCTGGCACAATGTCTTCAGTAGCCAGAGGCGGGCTAGTGCTTCTCTCAGCCGTCACCCCCACGGTCTCCCAGACATCTCCCTCGTCCTGGTCAGCAGGGTCCGAGGAGGGGATGTCCTTCAACAATACAAAGTCATGCAGTCAGCAACAGACTACTCATCGTCAGTACTCGACTACTCTAGTCGTGGTACTCACCTCTTGTCTGATGGCCTTCGACAACTTCAATTTCTTCACGGCACGTTTGCGCGCCACGTTCCGGTACTTCCTGGGCGGCACCGGCAAGCTTGCCTCCAGGCTGGACGGCTTCTCGATCACCGGAATATGTGGCATTCCAGCTCGGCTGAACCTCGAGCGGAGCTGGAACCGCTGCTGCAGCGTCTCCTCATCCTCATCGTCGGTGGTATCTTCAATGACGACGGCATCATCGCCTTCGCCAACTTCGCGGCGCTCCTTCGCCTTGGGTTCCGTCTTCCCCTGTGTTTGTTCCTCAAGCCGTGGGGCGGAGGTCGGGATGGAGAAGTACTTTTTCACATCGTCCTACAAAACCAAGCAAGCATAAGTACAACTACACAAGCAAATTAGTACTCGGGGGCTCTGGCCATGACTATTGACCTGATTTGGCGGCCGTGCCGTGGAGTACTCCGGCACAGGACACGGCGTGTACGGGGGCATGTCTTTGAAGATTTTGCCCAACCTCTCGATGATGACGTCATCCTCAATTTCTTCACCGGGCATCCGGGAAGTATCCTCATCGCCAGTGTACTGGTAGCCGAGAGTATCTCGTGCCATCAGCGACTGCACCCTTCCCTTCATAAAGCTGAAGGCCACATGCTCGGCCCTCAGTCTGGCCTCCCTCAAGGCCTTGATCTTCTTCAGCAACGGAGGTAGCTGAAGACCTTCTTGCATGGTGGGCTCTGTGCTCCACCATGGTGCATGCTTCGGTTGTCGACCGCTGGGCTTCAGCAGTTCGGGGTGGTGGTTGCTGATGTAGAACCACTTCGCCTTCTAATCCTGGTTGGAGTCGATCAGCTTGTACGGCAAGTACTGTCGGGCGGCATCTTCGCGCATCTGTATTCTGGCGCCTCCAACTACTCGCGGGTCGTCCGTACTCGGCTGCAGCTTCACCCGGAAGAACTTCCGGAACAAGATCCAGTGGGGCTTGATCCCCACAAATGCCTCGCAGAAGTGTACGAAGATGGAGACATGGAAGATACCGTTGGGGTTGAGGTTGAGGTACTCGATGCCGTAGTACCGAAGCATCCCCTTGAAGAAGTCGCTCGCCAGTTGCGCGAGTCCACGCTCCACGAACCGCACGAACATCGGAATATCATCCGGGTTCTTCTCCATCGGGTACGGATCTCTAGTAGTGGTGCGCCACAGATCCATTTCCTTCTCATGGAGGAATCCGCTGTTGACCAGGGCGAGGAGGTCCTCAGTCTTCAGCTTCGCCTTCTTCCACTCCTTCGCCGGATTAGGACGAGGGGAGGGGGGTGATGACGACGACTGGCCGGCATCGCCGGCCTCATCACGGCTCCTTTTCTTTGATGTGTCAGTCTTGGTGCTCTTTGCTGGAGACCCTTACATCCTTCGAGTCACGAGCGTCTTCACTCGCATTCGCTCAGGGGCTGCGGAGGAGGGAGGATTACGGCGGCGGGGCGAATGTAGATCTAATCTACTTTGCGGCGGCGGCGGTAGCAGAGGAGCAGGAGGGCAGTGACTTAGATCTAACTTGAGAGGAATGCAACCGCTGGGAGTGAAAAACCCTAAGGGGTTCATCTGCTATTTATAAGCCACCAGCCGGCCAAGTTCTGAATGGGCAGATAAGTTCAGGGTGGCTGACTCAGCGGCGGCGGACTGACCCTTCGTATTCCTGTACTCGATGCTCTCAGTCTCGGGGGCTCGACTACATTCGATGGATTCAGTGGGCTACACCAGATCAAGATCACGCTCAGGACACATTCTACAGTCAAGATGACCCTTCAATTCGAGAGAAAGTACTCGACTCAAGGCACGGGGGCTCCGTGCCACGTGTCCATCGGTTTTTTCTCCGGATTTTTCAGGATAAGATTGGCAGAACTTCAGATCGACCCTCAGCTTGAATCTACGATTCGACCTAAGGCTCGGGGGCTACATTCCATATGGAATGCGATTCTTCGAATCACATTTTCCATATGGTTTTTCATCAAGACAACACGAGTACTATTGAAGACATTCGAGAGAAGCACTCGGGGACACTTGGGGACTACTCGAGAAGACTTCAAGACTACTCAAAGATCAGCTGGAGTACCTTCCAGCCTCAGGATGATTCAAGCATTCTTGAGGACTTTCGGCTTGTGGAACTCGAGGACGCTCAAGGACTACTCGCCAGGGCCATCAAGACTACTCGAAGACATCCTGCTCGACTACAAAGTTTTCGGGGGCTTGTTGTACGGACATCCCTAGGCCCACTACACAGGTAGAGTGGCGTGAAGCCCCTGGGACTACTCGACTTGGGCTGCACGGCACCAAGTGGCGTGAAGCACAAGGCATACGGAGGACTAGTACTCGGTTAGGAAGCTAGACATGTCCGGATCCATGTAGAGTACTCCTAGCCATGTACAACTAGTACTCTTCTTATCAAATCGACTTGTAACCCTGCCTCCTGGACTATATAAGGCGCGGCAGGGACCCCTATCTCTTCATCCGCATCATCTTGTAAACACACCCAATCAATCCAGAGCTACGCAGCATACAGGACGTAGGGTATTACGCACCTCGCGGCCCGAACCTGTCTAAATTGTGTGCCACGTGTCTCTCCTTCGAGTTCCCAATCTCGGCGAGGCCACAAACGTCTACCTCTGGTACTCCCTTTGGTAGGTTGCCTGGTTAAAACACCGACAGAAGGTCCCCTAGCTAACAAAGTGAGTTGTGGGTGAATCGTGGAATCACAAATAATTTTTTCACTCAACCATGAGGGAAAATTTTCCAAGTGATGGCGTATAACCCATGCTTCGGTTTTGGTTGGATTTTATGAAGAAATAATATGCTTATGTTCCTCTATATATGGAGTCACCAAGGTTGATTGTTGCAGAATAGCTAGGTGTGCTTTATTGAACAAATCAGTATCATTGCTCAAACATGCTTTCCTTCAAATGGTGCCCTTTCCTAGTAGCCTCCCCTCGTGTCGTGATACTAGAACCCCAATCGAGTCAATTGAGTCGACAAAGTCAACACAAAACTCAATGACCTCCTCAGTTACATATCCTTTGGTGATGCTTCCTTCCGGACGTGCGCAGTTAAGAACATATTTCTTGAGGACTGACATGAACCTCTCAAAATGCCACATGTTGTGCAGGAATACTGGACCAAGAATAGTAATCTCTTTCACAAGGTGCACCAGGAGGTGAGTCATAATATTGAAGAATGAAGGTGGAAATGCCAACTCAAACCTGACAAGACATTGCACAACATCATTCTGTAGCTTCACTAGGTTTCTTGGATCGATTGCCTTCTGTGAAATTGCATTGAGAAATGCACAAAGCTTTACGAGTGCTAATCGTACTTTCTCTGGTAGAACACCCCTCAACACAACTGGAAGTAACTGTGTCATCAACATGTGGCAGTCGTGGGCCTTTAGATTTATGAACTTCTTATCTTTCATATTTATGATCTCTTTTATATTTGACGAGTAGCCAGATGGAACCTTCATACTGTTTAGGCAATCAAACATGATGTCCTAAGTAATCTTGTTCTTCCTCCTCAACCTCTTCAGGATCTGCTTCTTCATCAACCTCTATCGGAGGTGCTTCATTCCTATGGATATCTTTTAGGTCTTGTTGTGCTTCCAATGTATCCTTAGAGTTACCGTAACAACCCAAGAAGCCTAGCACATTCAAACAAAGATTCTTCGTCAAGTGCATCACGTCAATTGCATTCTGGACCTCAAGAATTTCCCAATAAGGTAACTCCCAAAATATAGATTTCTTCTTCCACATTGCTGCACGCCCGTTAGCATCATGTGCAACAGGTTCACTACCGTCACCCTTTCCAAAGACTACCCTTAGATCCTTTACCATCTCAAATATCTCCTCTCCTTTAAAATGGGGGGCTTTGTACGATTATCAGCCTTTCCTTTCCAATGCATACCTTTCTTCCTTAAGGGATGCTTGTCAGGAAGAAAGCGACGGTGACCCATATACACAACCTTCTTATAATTTTTCAGATGAATACCATCTGTTTTATGTAAACAGTGGGTGCAGACCCGATGTCCCTTGTTTGAGTGCCCTGATAGGTTACTTAAAGCAGGCCAATCGTTGATGGTAATGAATAACAATGCTCATAGGTTGAAGTTCTCTTGCTTATTCTCATCCCACACATGTGTACCTTCTTTCTTCCATAGCAGTAATAGTTCATCAACCAATGGTCTTAGATACACATCAATGTCATTGCCAGGTTGTTTTGGACCTTGGATTAGCACCGACATCATAATGAACTTTCGCTTCATGCACATCCAACCAGGAAGGTTGAACATGCATAGGGTCACAGGTCAAGTGCTATGACCACTGCTAAACTCACCAAATGGATTGAAACCATCTGTGCTTAAACCAAATCTTATGTTTCTTGCTTCCCCAGCAAAATCTTTGTATTTTCTATCAATCTTTCTCCATTGAGACCCATCTGCCGGATGTCTCAGCATGTGGTCTTGCTTACGATCCCTTTTATGCCATGTCATCAACATAGCATGTTCTTTGTTCCTGAACACACGCTTCAAACGTGGTATTATAGGAAAATACCACATAACCTTCGCCGGTACTTTCGTCGTCTTGGGAGGTGTCCCCTCGAGAGCACCAGGATCATCATCTCTCTGGATCTTATAACGTAGCGCTTTTCACACAGGACAAGCTTCCAAATTCTCGTGTTCGTCTCGATATAGGATGCAATCATTAGGGCAGGCATGGATCTTCTGAACCTCCAACCCTAGAGGGCACACAGTCTGTTTTGCTTCATATGTTGTCGACTGTAATTCATTGTTCTCAGGAAGCTTGTCCTTCACAATTTTTAGCATCCCCTCAAATGCTTTATCAAACACACCATATTTTGCCTTTCATTGCAACATTTCAAGTGTAGTACCAAGCTTTTTGTGACCCTGTTTGCAATCTAGGTACAATAGTTTTCTGTGATCTTCTATCATACGCTGCAACTTTGCCTTTATATTATCATTTTCGTAGTCCCTTTGTGCATCTTTTAGAACTTGACCAAGATCATCAACGTGGCCGTCTTCCAGTATCTCTTCTTCATCAGCATCTTCCATTAAAGTATCCGCAAAAACTTGCCCCGCGGCCCAGTCACGAATGTTATTATCATCCTCCTCTTCTTCGTTGTCTTCCATCACAACCCCTCTTTCACCGTGCCTGGTCCAAAGCACATAGTTCGCCATGAATCCGTTTTTAATCAAGTGGAGGTGAAGAGTCCCCCAGTCAGAGTAGTCTTTGTCGTTTCTGCACACAGAGCATGGACAACACATGAATCCCTTTGGGTTCTTGTTGGCTTTGGCCACTTCGAGAAAAGCATGCATGCCAGCAATGTACTCCGGGGATCGTCTGTCGGCGTTCATCCATTGCTGGTTCATCTTGTTGTGCTATAGCGAAGCTTAACACGAACAATGAAATGAAATGAAAGGGCTCAAGCACTAAACACGAAAGATGGCAAAAGTGAATTCTCAACAGTGTAATTCTCAAAAGACGATCCCCTTTACAAGTGCTGGTCTGCCTCCTTTTATAGGGAGATGAGCGCACTTTTTACATATCGAAATTGACCTTGTGTAAAACAAATCAATCAAGAATGTACTAGGCTAATTTTGGGAATTTTCCGTTGGGTCTTCACGTAATCGGCGCTTTCCTGATTCCATGCCGCATATTACGGTGTTTTTCCCGGCATTAGCACGTGTGCCTGTCGGGTGAAGACCTTCAACTTTGGAGGCAACCCTTTCGCCTAGTGAATCCCCATACCTGAAACATACATAAAACAAAATGTGAAGAAACAAACTGTCAGCGGCGACGAAACCCTGAGCGAAAGATAGGCTAAGACTCATTGCGCAAGGAGGATTCGACTCCTGGGTTTCGTCCTGGAATAACTGATAGCAGCGAGTCAGGAGTTAAGGAAATAAAGCCCTTTGCACCGTTGTATCTTTCAGGTGACGAAGGGTACCTGGCGAAAGCTAGCATGAAAATGGTGAAAGGAAATTGATTGGTTCTAGGGGTTTCGCTATTGGATGAAAAGCGCTGTTGGATCGACTACCCGTGCTTCGGCAATCCTAAAATGTTGACTTTGTCAACCTCGATCCCGAATCCCCCAACAGAAGCCCCTCGGGGGAGAAACGTTTGCGAGATCAAAAACTTGAGCCACTGAAACCCAAGATTCGAGATCGAGGCAAAAGAAAACGTCTTCCTCGACGCTGACTCCCGCAAAACTATGCGAATTACCGTTTTACCCCCGTTTTTAGCCGTTAGGTTCAAAAATTCGACCGTTACCATCTCCTACCTATAAATAGAGGGGGTCGGCGACGCATTCACACTGCTGTCGCTTTCACCACCCTCCTTTCTCTTTTGAAATTCGCGATTGAACTCTAAGGCTTCGTCTCTCGAAAGCCTCGTTCTGCGAAGGCTAGTCACCCTTTGAGGTTTGTTTCTGTCTCGAGGAAAAAGGCATCGAATTTGCTTGTTTTCCGTGGTGATGTGTTTTGAGTTTGAGACTTTATAGAAAAATGGCTCGCGTCAGGCATATGGCGAAGGCAATGGAAGACGAAGGCTCTCCGTCGAACCGTGAGGATCTCCCTGCTTCACCTGAAGTTGCGGAAGCTGCCGCGGCCTCGTCTTCGTCGTCTAGCTCGGAATCTGGTAAGATTTCTGGCTTGGATGGATCTGTCAGCTCTCGCGAGAGCAGCAGTTCCTTGTCTACTTCCGATAGCGATGAAAGTAGTGATTCTGGTAGTGGGAGCGATGTGGAAACAACATTGAGCGACACAGATGCTAAGAAAGCAGATGCTAGCATTGAGGATGGTGAAATCACGGGAGGGAGTGGTACCGCAGCTGCGCAAGAGTCAGGAGAGAATTTGGCTAGCATGCAAGCTGGTCCCATGGATTTGGTTAAGCCAGGCACGTGTTTTATGGGTCGGTCGCTGATGACTCAGGCGGATTTGGATGCTCTGGTTTCAAAAGGCTGTTTTTCGTCTGAAAACTGCCGGCTCCTCGGGAAGGAAACAATGCCGAAGCCTAGATCAAATGAAAGTGTTGTGTTTCGGGATTTCTTTACTGCGGGCCTGCGGCTGCCAGTGTCGAAGAGGTTCACCCAAATATTGGCAGCTTATAATGTGCAAATTCACCAATTAACCCCCAACTCAATCCCCTAAATCCTCAAGTTCTTGTGGGCTTGCCGTACTTTTGCTGGTACAAACGAGGTGGACACTTTCGTCCGCCACTTTGAGATTCACTGGGCCAAGAAGACTATCACAGTCGACGATGAGGATAGGGAAGCTCAATATGGCTGCTGTACTTTCCAAACTCGTCGAATTAACAAGAACCAACCTCCGGTGGAATTAGCCCCAGCTTACAAGAACAAGTGGGCCAATAGATGGAATTCGTACTAGTTTTACGCCACAATACAGGTGATTGGGCTGAACGCACGACGTGAAGAGGTGACGGATTACAATTTGGCCAGTCGTATGGTGGATTTGGAGGTTGAGCTGGCTCCTGAACTTACAAAAAGGAGTCGTAGCTCCGCTAGTACCAGTGCTTTTTTTCAAGCCACTCATGTGATTACAAAACGCGACGCGCTCGAGGAATTTGTGGCGGCAAACATTTGGCCCAGCAGGCCACGATGGGGTTCCTGGGCTTTCTCTATGAAACGATTGCCTGGACTTAACTACGAGATCTGCAGCCCCAAATTCAACGTCAAGCGCCCCGAAGGAAAAACAGATGAGGAAATACTCACTGACGTCGAGAAGAAAGTCATTCAGATGATCAGCAACTACACTCACAAGGAGTGGCAGGCTGCCCAGAAAATTTTGAAGCACCAAGGCCGCATCAATCAAGTCTTGGAAGAAATGAAAGTTCCATGCCCACCGCGCCCTAAGCTGATGGCACCGGGCAAGAAAATGCAACTGCCTGGGAATGTTGGATCTGAACTGACAGAAACTTCAAAGAAAGGCAAGTCCAGTAAGTCTGTTGCTACGACAGAAAGCTCCTCAAAAATTGCGAAAGCAAATGAAGCTCTGGCACAACGGAAAGCTGAGGCCGCTAGGACCACGCTGCCACCTGTTGCTGAGAAACCCTCCAAGTTGACGAAGATTAGCGAGAATTTGGTTCGGCGGAAGACAGAGGCTGCGAAGGTTGCAGCCGCCGAAAAAGAGAAGAAAAAGATTCACGACGTGATGCCAGCTGTTAATCTTGAGAGGAAGACATCTTCTAAAAGAAAAGCCCCGGGCACCACCGAGAAAGATAAAGGAATTTGCATCGAAGAGAAACAGCCTGAAGCTACGAAGACTCGCGAAAAGAGACCGCGGATTGACTCGTCTATGGAGCAAGATGAAAATGTAGATGTCTTGGCCACACCAAAAATTCAGCTGACGGGAAACTATCCCCCGAAAGCTAAGGAGACTGAGGAGCCGAAGGATCAGCCTGAAATTGCCTCGATTGATCCAGATCTAGCAGAAATTGAGGCTACGACTGATCGTTCACAAGCATACTTTTCCGCGACTTGTCCTCCTGGGGAGCGCATGAAACAAACACCGGAAGAAGAGGCGGCCGGCAAAAGGTACTGGGAGCACTATGAGCGAACCGGAGAATTTTTGATAGCCCCTACGCCAGAGAACCCTGTCGTTGGTTTGATGGATGTGATCGACGACACTGAGGAATTGAATTATATTGACGATGGTACCCCGATGGAACCCCAAGAGAAAAATTTAACAGTTTCAGTACCCGGCGAGGCTGGAACCAGTCTGCAAAATGAAAAATGTCAAGTCGTCGGTTCGAAAGCGAGTGATCCTATTGAATTGGATTTGACTGATGCTGAAAAACCAGAAGAGAACCTTTCGCGATCACCGCCTCCCACCTTTGACGAATCTGAATGAAATGCTGGAGGATCTACTAAAGGTGGCAGTGCTTTGGGTTCCAAGGGCTTCGACACCCTTCTGCTTGAAAACACTGGTGCGTTCTTTCCTAGCGCTCCTTTTATGTTTTTTTTTGCAATTCCTATTTGTGGAGGCTTACTATTTTCATGATCTTTCAGTGGCAACCACTTTGGTTACGATGAGTAGCAAGGATAAAATCCCGCTCAAAAAGCAAAGCGACGCGCGTTCGTTTGGATTGAGCGCTGACCCCTCGGTCCTGGAACCTAGTACACGCTACTGACTTTGCAGTTGTTTCCTTAAATGGAATTGACCTTATCTCTTGTTATCCAGGCGCGCTGTGCTTTATTTTTGCACCTTGAACTGACAACCCGTTTTGGTTTGCGAATGCAGATTTCCTCAATTCCCTGGAAGGCCTCAATGGCAGGTAACTATTGGATGTGATGCAGTCCTTTCTTTCCAAAGGGATAGCCACCGGCCGTAAAGGGTATGAACAACTTGCAAATGATGCGAAGTGCTCTCGCGATGAGAAAATTCGTTTGGAAGAAGAAAATCGCAAGTTGCGCGAAGAGAACGAAAAGCTGAAAAATCACTCCAATCAACTTACTGGTCAAGTTCAATGTTTGACAGAGCAATGCTGAAAGCAAAAGACAGTGATCGATGCATTGAAGCAAGAGCTAGAAAAAAGCCTACAGTGCTATGAAGAATGCCGCACCGAGCTTCGTGACGCTGTTATTCAGAATGACGCACACTTGGTGCAAATACAAACCCGTGATTCCTTGACTGCAGAACTCAAGAGGGTGAAGGTGTGTTGGAAGATACCTTGGAAAAGAATGAGTCTTACTGCCATCAGTGGGGAGTACATCTGGCTTCGGCCTATCGTCGGGTGCTTGAATGTTATGGTGCTGAGACTTAGAAGTTTAAGGTTACTGACAATATTGCTAGCTATTGCTTATGGATGAATAGCGAACTTAAACTTCTGCCTGACACCATGTCCAAGATTGGGGATTATGGGGCGGCGACATGTTCCGAAGCAATTTTTCATTTGCTAGAGAAACATGGTTGTGAACATTTTAAGGCATTCGGTACTCGTGGATTCGAGTTCCCTTCTTCGGACACCATGCCAGCCCCAAGTAAGACTGTCGACGCTATTACCAAGATCATGCTTCGCAATTTCTGGGTAACATGTGGTCGAGAGCATGCTCGGAAAAAGGCTGTGGATCAATTGGCCAAGGTTGGCCCCTTCATAATGCTTTGCCCAGTTTTGATTGGTTTTACTTATTCTTAACTTTCATATTTGAGGTTCTTGATACGTTTCCTTTCTCATAGTTCTATTTTGGTCAGGCGAAACAAGCTTTGGAGCTTCGTGAACATCAAGCGGCGCATGGCGCGAATGCGACACTTGGTCCCTACGGGCTATACCGAGACTGGCTGCCGAAAACTAGAACTAATGAAGACGAGACTGTCATCCCCGGAGCTCCCATTCGCGATGCGGCCGCCGTCGAAGGGGACCAACAGGATCCGGTTACTGGCGAGGCCCTCACTCCGCTACAGCATGAAGGACCTACGCCGAATCCGTCTACGAATCCCACCTCGGAGGTGTAAAAAGACAGATGTTCTTAGGGCATGCTCCATGTAGATTTGTTCATGTTTTAGGAATGTGATGTAAAACTTTGTGCGAATTGTTCTCGCAGACAACGAACGAAGATATAATGTTGGATGTGATGCCTAGGACTTTCAGCCGTGCCAACACCTGCGTCAGCGGTGCGTCTTGGAAGGTTTTTCAGCACCGCTTCCCTACGAAAACTTTCAATGATTTTTGGGAAATTTGCTATTGGTACCATTCTTTGCACAGTTATCCCCTTCGCTTCTTCATGACCATGAACGATACTAGTAAAGCCACGCTGGTTGAGCCAAAGGCGTACGAAACCCCAGTCGTGAAAGAAGAGCCGTATGATGAAGAGGAGGCAGATCACTGCTTTGTATACGACATGGCTAAAAGCCGTGGCGGGTGGTACTTAGATGGTAGCTCTGTGGAGCTACCTTTTTCGTGAAAATTATGTACCTAAATTAGCATTTTCGCAGGTTTCGATTGATGTTTCTGAAAGAAAACGTCTTCCCCCCTTTGAAAACTGGGAGAATGGAAGCTGAAGACAAAATGTTCTGCCGAGCGAAGCCTCGGGCTTTAAATTTTATTTAATGGTTTGTAATAAACAATATTTCACTTTGAAGGAGAAACTTAAATAAAGAATTTGGGTATTGACGAAAGGCATTGCATGAATTTGTTTGTTTTCGCGATTGTCTCTTTCGTCATGGATAAACTAGCCTACCATGTGACGCCTAGGCGTGAGACACATTGTAGGACTAGGACGTAAACGAGAAAATGTCGAATATTGCAGCCCCAAAGCTGTTTTTCGACAACGAAAGTTCTCTGCGTTTTGCCTTGGTGTCACAATGCGAAACTGTGCTTCGCTATTCCAAAGCTGACAATTGCAACTTAGCAACTCTTTTTTGACGTTGCTTCGATTCAGAATGAACCGCTTTTGATGCATCCATTGTGGATGGGCTATTTCGAAAACAGCTCTTTAAAAAATATTGATTCTTGTGAATCGTTTATGTTTCACCACGAGTCGTTCGCATTTACAGTTCGATGCGACCGACTGCTACAAACTTTCGACTATGGAAAAAACTTGCACAAGTTATCCACATTCCACGAATGTGGTAACTCAACACCTTCCTCATCCTTGAGATGAAAGACTCCGTCCCTAACACTTCTCATGACAATTTAAGGCTCTTCCCAAGCGAATTGTAATTTGCCTACTGAATCGGCGTCCTTTTTCCTCTTCAGGACGAAATCTCCGACTTGAATGTTCTACAAAGAGACCTTTTGTTCCTCCAATTTCGGGTTTCCTCTTGGTACTTTAGCAGATTTGCAACCGCATCAAGCCTATCAATTTCTACTAGATCCTTGTCCACTTCTTCATTCTCACGAGAGCAGCCCACCAAAACTCTGGCGCTTTCGTTGGCTAGCTCTTCTGGACACATAGCTTCGGCTCCATACAACAATCTGAACGGGGTGAACTTAGTAGCTCTAGATTCAGTGGTGTTGTGCGACCAAATGACTCTGGACAACTCGTCAGCCCACTTTCCTTTCTTCTGGTCGAAGAGACACTTCTTTATGGCTGAAAAGATTTGACCATTGGCCCTTTCGACTGCGCCATTGGATTGGGGGTGATACACGGAAGCGAAACGGAGTTTTGTCCCAATCATGCGACAGTATTCTCTGAAGTCTTGGCAATCAAATTGCTTCCCGTTATCAACTGTGAGTTCTCTCGGTACCCTGAATCTGCAGATGATTTGCTGCTAGAAAAACTTTCTGATGGTAGCTGAAGTGATAGTGGCGACAGGTCTCGCTTCAATCCACTTCGTGAAATACTCAACTGCTACCACGGCAAACCTGAAGTTTCCTTGAGCCGTGGGCAATGGTCCCACAATGTCCATGCCCCAACGTTGCAACGGCCAAGTAGGCATAATGAGTTGCGAAAGGGCCCCTGGCCTTCGCTGGTGTTTTGCTGCAAACTGGCATGCCTTGCAAGTTTTGACAATCTGCTCGGCGTCTCTTATTGCCATTGGCCAATAAAAACCCTGCTTGAAAGCTTTTCTAGCTAGAGCTCGGGCTGCGATGTGCGATCCGCACATTCCACTGTGGATTTCTTTCATGAGCTCAATGCCTTGCTCTTGCGTGATGCATTTCAGTAGCGGTGCACATACCCCTAACTTGAAAAGGTTATCATCTTTAAGGACATATCCTTTCGCTCGAGCTTGCATCCTTTTCATATCATGAGCTTCGACTGGCTCATAGTGCCCATGAAGGAAAGCGATGATGGGAGATCTCCAATCTATGCTTGCAATTGCATTGACTGTACTGAGGGGTTGCTTGTCTGGTTTAATTGATGGGGCAGTGAGGATCTCGAAGAATACATCTGGAGGCATCGCCTCCCTATTTGCGGCTCTTTTCGCCAACTCATCAGCTTCACCATTTTTTTCCTTGTCAAATGCTCAGTAGTAAAGCCTCGGAAATGCCTTTCCATCCGTCGTACCTCAGCAAGGTACTTGATCAACTCTGGCTCTTTGGCCTCACTCTCCTTTTCAACGTGCTCCTTGATGACTTCAGCATCCCACTTTACTAGGAAATTGCTCGCTCCTAATGCTCGCACTTTTCTTAGGCCCAGGAGAAGCGCTTCGTACTCAGTGGTATTGTTGGTGCACCTATCGGAAGGATCAGAGTATTCCAGCCTGGCCGCGTATCTTAATTTGACCCCGGCCGGTGAAGTGATAATTGCGGCAATTCCGGCGCCTTTACGCCCCCAAGCTCCGTCACATCTGATTTCGCAAACTGGGACTAATTCCTCATCTCCGCTAATATTGCTCGGTGATGTCCAATCTGCCACAAAATCTACCAAAACCTAGGATTTGATAGCTGATCTCTTTCCAAAGTCGACAGTGTACTCCGAAAGCTTGGTTGCCCATTTGGCTATTCTGGACGAAGCCTCCTTGTTGATAAAGAGATCGTTCAAGGGTTGATCTGTGAGCACTATAACTTTGTTGGCTTCGAAATAATGCCTGAGCTTTCTCGTGGCCATAATCACTACATATGCAATCTTCTCCAATTCTGAATACATGAGCTTGGAACCCGAAAGAGCTTCCGAGACGAAATATACTGGGCTTTGATGCTTTCCTTTTTCGCCTTCGACCTCTCGCACTAGCGCTGCACTGACCGCTTCTTTGGATGCAGCCACGTACAGGAAAAGATGTTCTGCTGGAAGTGGCGGTGATAAAATTGCCATCTGCTCAATATATGATTTGAGCTTAGCGAAAGCCTTGCTCTGCTCCAGGCCCCATTCAATCTTGCCTTTACCCTTCAATGCTTTGAAAAACGGAAGGCTTCGCTCGGCGGACCTGGAGATGAATCTATTCAAAGCCGCAACCCGACCATTCAACTTTTGAATGTCCTTTTTGGTTTTTGGCTCTTCCATCTCCCTGATTGCCTTTATCTTGTCTAGATTTGCCTCAATCTTCTTAGCTGAAATTAGGCACCCCAAAATTTTTCCCTTTGTGAATCCAAATACACACTTTTCTGGATTCCATTTCAACCCCGCTCTTCTCATATTGGCGAAAGTTTCAGCCAAGTCGTTGATATGATTGGACCTTTCGCCGCTCTTAACTATGAGGTCGTCGACGTAGGCCTGTATGTTTCTGCCAATTTGCGGCTTGAACACCTCTCCTGTCATTCTGGTGAAGGTTGGGCCAGCATTCTTCAAGCCTTCAGGCATTCTAACGAAATAGAAAGTACCAAAGGGCGTGATGAAGCTAGTCTTTTCCTCGTCCTCTTTCGCCATCTAGCATTGATGGTAACCAGAGAAACAATCTAGAAGAGACATGATAGCAGCGCTGGATGCCGAATCAATGACTTGATCCATCCTTGGAAGTGGGAAATTATCTTTGGGCGTGGTCTTATTGAGGTCTGTGAAATCTATGCACCCATTTTCCATTTTTCTTTTTGACTGGCACGGTGTTAGCTAACCATTTTGGATACATGACCTCGCGAATGACATTAGCATCTAGCAGTCTCTGGACTTCAGACTTGACTACTACCACCTTGTCATCGAACATCTTTCTGAGCTTTTGCCTTCGTGGTTTGACAGCAGCATCGATGTTCAATTTGTGCTCGATAAAATTGCGATCCACGCCTGTCAGATTTTTGGCAGACCAGGCAAACACATCCCTATTCTTCTGGAGGAATTGGATTAATGCTGCCTCTTCGCTTGTTGCGAGATCTGACCCAATGACAATGGCCTGATCCCAAACCATTTCATCCAAAAAAACCTTCTTAGTGTCGCAGTCTGGCTGCACATTGATTTTTTCCCTGTCTGCTTTCAGTTGCTTCTCCACGTCTTTGGCCTTGACTGCCTCGTCGAGAGCATTGACATTTCTTTGGCCTGGAGTTCTGCCCCTCTCTAGGTTTCGGCCATCATTATGGTGGCCCCAGATTGTGATGACCCCTTGCGTTGCCGGTATCTTGATGCACAAGTAAGCTTGATGAATGATGGTGTCAGAGGTTTAGATCTGGACAGCCCACAGGGGGGTCAACCCCGGTGGTTTAGTTGTTCGGCGAGGGGGAATCTAAGGCTAAGAACTCGAAGGTTGCGCACGAGCACACGGAACACAGAGAACACGGAGAGTTTATACTGGTTCAGGCCTCCGGAGAGTAAAACCCTACGTCCAGTTGTTGGTGTAGATTGCTTGGGGATTGTGTGATTGTACAAGAGGTCGCCCTGCCCACCTTATATTGGCCAGCGGACAAGGTCGGTTCCCAGATTCCTGGTCTGTTACGACCAGGAGACCTAAGTCTATTTGATTACAACACTTGCCATACCCGTCGATCTGCTTGGTCGGGATCCGCCGATGTCTTGTCTTGTACGCCAAGTCTTGGAGTCGTCCCGGATAAGGTCGTCTGGGGAATCTTTTGGAAGGTCTTCAGGAGGTCGTATGGGCCGCCAACAAGGTCGGTTGGGCCCACTGTTAGGTCGGCGGGTTTTCTGGTAGGCCGGACCCACTTGTCGGGGACGGCCGTGAGCCTGGTCGGTGGAGACCCAGGGGTACCCATGTCTCACAAGCCCCCGAGCGAGGTGTAGGCGCAGCTACCTTAGAAAGGTCATGACGAAGTCGTAGAGCTATCGACATGTCAAATAGCATGCACGTCGGTCAAAAAGAAAAGAACAAATCGACTGTAGAGCCGACCTGTTTACAGTCTTGCCGAACGAAGGAAGGTCGAGTGACGACCTATAGGAAGCAGGCTTCCAATAGATCGAAACGACGATGAAAAAATTTCAGAGGGCATCAAGGATGCACTCGTAGAGTAGTATCCGAGCATCGTGGCGGGCAGGATGGCCGGTATGATGATCCAAAAAAGAAAGAGAAGAAAAAGTTGGTCAAGTAACGACGTGGTGAGAAACAAGTTTCCCAACAGGTCGGTATGACGAAGTAATCAAGAGGGCGTCAAAGACGCTCTCGTAAAGTAGTCCCCGAGCATTGAAGCAGACAGCATGGCTAGTTTGATGCTCAAAAAAGAGAAAAAAACTGAGTCATGGTCTTGATCGAACATAGTGTAGAGACACCCAGATCTCCCAGCATGGCTGCAAGGAGTCTGGCAAGGCCAACCTCAAGGAGGCCTTGTATGCGTGCCGACCTCAAAGAGGTCTCAAATCAACAATGTCCAGTATCCGAGGATACCCAGCAAGATCTTGAAAGGAGTGTGAAAAGGTCGTTAATTATATCGCAGCTGAAGTTGTGATGTCCGGAATCGTTTGATGAAAAAATATAGAGATCTTGATCAGATGGAGTGTAGAGACATCCAGATATCCTACATAAATGCAGAGAGTCTGGCAGGGCCACCCGAGGCATGCCGACCTCGAGAAGGTCTCAAGTCAAAAGCGCCCAAGCATCCGGAAATACTTGGCAGGGCCATTAGGCGCGCACCCCACAGGGAGGCCTTCATTCCCGACATAAAATCCTGGGTGTCCAGAGCAGGCTGATACAGCTATACAAAGCACACCAACCTCAGGAAGGTCACACATCCGGGGCGCCCAACTGGGTTGGCAGAGCCGTAGACATACCAAGGTATTGCAAGACCTAGGTACTAAGGCACGCCGACCTCATGGAGGTCATTTTGGTGCCCAGACGACTAACATAGCTGCCAACCATCCAGCAAAGCCATGGCACTAAGGTATTGACGACCTTAGTTTTAGGCACACCGACCTCGGGGGCCCGACGAAATCGTAGACGTGAAGCTTCTGAACTCCAGGCGCCCAGATGGGTCTGGCGGAGTAGCGAGGCACACCTACCCCAGAAGGTCTTCAATCGAACCTACAACCATTTTGCTTAGGGAACAAAAATATAGGATGATACGCAGAGCCTAGCGGGTGCATTAGGACGCAGAGCCTAGCGGGTGCAAATAAAAACGTAGAGCTGTAAAGGGTGCATTGATCATCAGCGTCGACTGTAGTAGCAATGAGGCGCAGGGCCCTCTGACACAAGGTCAGGCTTGTTTACTTCTGTAGACTGCTGGGTCACGGGTCAACAGTTGTCGGAGATTCTCTTGCCACCAAGAAAACGACAAACTGCCCACGAATCAAGGGGTGTACTGTAGCCATGTGATGCTACGGCGGGCTCAGGCATCAATGATGCACTAGCGACAAAGATGTCGCGAGGTAGGGAAAAGACATCGCCTTTAATCATGCACATGTCTACAGGCCCTCTAGACCACGTGGTGACAGTGTCATCACTTCGCCGGCTGTTCGAGGCCCGGCTCTGGCTATAAATAGCACCATAAGGCTGAAGAAGGCAAGCACCGAGCATTGTTGAGCTATGAAGCCGCAGGGTAGTATTGAGGCCATACCATGGGCATGCGTTCATCCACCAGATTGTAGGATACAAAATTTGTAGAGGCTTGGAGCTAGAAGAACTCTTGCGAAATGTAGGCAGCACACCCACTCTTTGCACCGTGCCTCAGCGAGGAATCAAGGAGAGTTTGGAGGTGATGCTGTAGAGGCCCGAGGTGAAGCTGCAAGTCCTTGGTGAGCATGTGATGCTCGTCGAAGGCTTGCGGTCCGCGCCGAAGAGCAAGCTTGTGTCTGCATTCCATAGTCGTAGGTGCTCCACGTTCCAAGGGTTGGGTACGCCTTGCCCATCGCCCCACTAGAGGCGATATGTAGATGGGCTGATGACTTCGGTGACGATGAAGGGTCCTTGCCAAGGGGCAGATACCTTGTGCATGCCGTCGGTTTTCTGGATACGCCTTAGGACTAGGTCGCCAATGTTGAAGGAGGTCTCCTTGACGTTGCGATCATGGTACCGACGGAGTTGCTGGTCATGACGAGCTTGCCTCATAACAGCAGCCATTCTCTGCTCTTCAAGGCTATCGAGGTCGACACGACGAGTCTGCTCGGCTTCTCCCTCCTCGTAGAACTGTATGCGTGGAGCTCCGAAGGTAACGTCAGTGGGTAGGATGGCCTCTGAGCCGTAGACCAGGAAGAAGGGCGAGAAGCCCGTAGCGGAACTAACTTGGGTCCTTAGACCCCAGATTACGTGTGGTAGCTCGGCTAACCACCGGGTAGCGTAGTTTGAAGCGTCATCAAAGATACGATCTTTGAGAGCTTGAAGAACCATGCCATTGGCACGTTCGACCTGGCCGTTGCACCTGGGGTGGGCAACCGAGGAGTAGTATACGTCGATCATGTTGTCTTGGCAAAAATCCCAAAAGGCAGACCCTGTGAAGGCTGTCCCTAGGTCGGTGATGATCCTGTTGGGCACACTGAAGCGATGTGTTACGTCTTGCATGAATTTTGCCGCTTCTTCCGACGTGACCTTTGCGACAGGTCGTACTTCAATCCACTTGGTGAATTTGTCGATGGCCACAAGGATATACCTGTAGCTGCCTGGGGCGGTTCGGAACGGACCCACGGAGTCGAGGCCCCACATGGTGAAGGGCCAAGATGGGGGAATTGTGCGCAGGGCCTGAGCAGGCAGGTGCTGCTGTTTGGCAAAGAATTGGCATCCTTTGCACCTCTTCACAAGGTCTTTGGCATCAGACATGGCGGTGGGCCAGTAGAAGCCGGATCGATACGCCTCGCCGACCAGATTGGCAGATGCCGCGTGGCAGCCACACTCACCGCCATGAATCTCAGCCAGGAGCTGGAGACCTTCTGATCGCAAGATGCACTTCATCAAGACGCTAGTATAGGCGGCTTTCCTGTATAGGTCGTTAGCAATCACAACGTAGTTGGCACTTCGTCGTGTGATACGCTCTCAGCCTTGTCTTCTGGGACTCGTTGGTCGAGTAGAAAGGCCAGGAAAGGCTCGCGCCAATCGTCCTCTTTATCTGTCATTAGCACGTCGCGGGGAGGTGCTGGAGTTGGGTCGGGCTGTACTTGGTCCGGATTGTCCAGGTCCAATAGCTTGATTGACGGCTTGCGTAGGTCTTGGACGAACACACCCGCCGGGACTAGAGCTCGCCGGGAGCCTAGTTTAGATAGCACGTCGGCGGCCACGTTTTTGTTGCATGGCACGTGCTGAAACTCAATTCCCTCGAAGTGGCCATCGAGCTTGCGGATCTCAGCACAGTAAGCATCCATTGTGTCTTTGACACAATCCCACTCCTTGTTGACTTGCTCAATGACGACCTTGGAGTCGCCGTACGCTAGTAGTCGCTTGATGCCAAAGGACACTGCTATATGGAGCCCATGAATTAAAGCTTCGTATTCTGCTCCATTGTTAGAGGCCTTGTAGTGTATCTGCAGGACGTACTTGAGCTGCTCTCCCTGAGGAGAGATGAATAGCACTCCAGGTCCTGCGCCTTCGAGGTTAAGGGCACCGTCGAAGTACATTATCTAGTGTTCAGGCCGCTCCTTGGGAGGGGGATCTGGATCTCTGTCCACTCTGATACAAAATCAGCTAGGATCTGGGACTTGATTGCCTGCCTGGGGCAGAACTCGATGTCGAACTCTCCAAGCTCTACCGACCACTTGACAATACGGCCGTTAGCGTCGCGGTTGCGGATGATCACCCCAGCGGAAACGATGATGGCACCGTGATCTTGTGAGCTTGGAAGTAGTGGTGCAGCTTTCTCGACGTGATCAGGAGTGAGTAGAGCAACTCCTGAGGCTGTGAATAACATGTCTTAGCGTCGGTGAGGACCTCGCTTACATAATACACAGGTCGTTGAACAGGGTAGGCCTGCCCTTCTTCTTCTCATTCTGCAACGAGGACCGTGCTTATCACATGAGTGGTGGCAGAGATGTAGAGTAGGAGGGTTTCTCCTAGTATAGGTGGCGTCATGACTAGAGGCGTGGTCAAGGACTCTTTAAGAGCCTCGAAAGACTTCTGTGTTTCTTCATCCCATACGAATTTATCTGCTTTCTTCAATAGCTTGAAGAAAGGCAGATCTTTTTCGCCGAGCTTGCTGATGAAACGACCTAGAGCCGCCATCATACCTGTGAGCTTCATGACGTCTTTCTTGCAAGATGGCTTGGCCATGTTGCGTATTGCGTCGACCTTTACGGGATTTGTTCGATGCCCCAGTGTCCGACCATGAAGCCCAGAAGCAATCCGGAGGGGACACTGAAGACGCACTTGGTTGGGTTGAGCTTCCACTGGTACTCGCGTAGGTTGGAGAAGGTCTCGGCGAGGTCGGCGATGAGCTGATCTTCCTCGGTGGTCTTGACGACCACATCATCGACGTAAGCTTCTACGTTTTTCCCGATCTGCGACTTCAGGCACTTTTGTATCGCCTTCTGGTATGTTGCTCCAGCGTTTTTGAGCCCAAAGGTCATGACCTTGTAGAAGTAGATGCCATTGGGCGTTATGAATGCCGTTTTGTCTTCGTCGTCAGGATTCAAGGCTATCTGGTGATAACCTGAGTAGCAGTCGAGGAAGAACAGTAGAACGCTACCAGCTGTGGAGTCCACAACCTGGTCGATGCGAGGAAGAGGGAAGGGATCTTTCGGGCAGTGCTTGTTGAGGTCGGTGTAGTCGATACACATCCTTAATCCGCCAGTCTTCTTGGGTACAAGGACCGGGTTTGCGAGCCAAACCGGGTGTTTACATTCACAGATGAATCCTGCAGCTAAGAGATTGCAGACTTCTACTTCTATAGCTTGCTTTCTATCTTTTGCAAATCACCGGAGCTTTTGCTTGATAGGTCAAGCGGTCTTGCTTACTTCAAGGGCGTGCTCAGCCAGCCCCCTAGGGAGACCGGGCATGTCGGACGGACTCCATGTGAAGATGTCGGCGTTGTCCCTGAGGAAACTAGTGAGCGCGAGTTCCTATTTGGGATCGAGGTTAGCCCCGATGGTGACTTCCTTGGACGTGTCGGGCAGGCTGAGGCAAACTTTCTTCACAGCACGACTGGGGTCCAAGGCAGTGGCCGTGCGCTTCTGTTTTGGCACCTCCAGAGTAGTTTGGTCAATCTTGGCGGCCTGAGCAACCATGACCGTAGCAGCAGCTTTACACGCAGAGACCTTGGAGAGGTCGATAGTGTCGCTCTCGCAGTTGTAGGAGACCATGATGTCATCGAGGACGGAAAGGATCCCGTTTGGTGCTGGCATTTTCATGATGAGGTAGGTGTGGTGTGGTATGGCCATGAACTTGGCCAACATGGGTCGACCAAGGATGGCATGGTAGGAGGAGCGGAAGTCCGCGACCTCGAACATCAGGTATTCCGTGCAGAAGTTTTCCTGTTTACCGAAGGTGACCGGCAGGCATACACGACCTATGGGGTATGCAGCCTTGCCGGGCACGACCCCGTAGAAGGGTTCGTCGCAAGCGGTCATCTTGGAGAATTCGAAGTCCATCTTTCTCAGTGTCTCTGTGAAGATGATGTTCAAGCTGCTGCCCCCATCGATGAGGGTCTTAGGTAGGAATGCGCCATCCACTATGGGGTTGACGACCAGCGGGTAGGTCCCGGGGTCAGGTATGTGGACCCAGTGGTCTTTCCTGGAGAAAGTGATTGGGTACTCCGACCAACGCAGAGGTTGCGGAGTTTCTGTGTTGACTTGGCCGATCTCCCTTGCGTTTGATCGTATCTGTCTGTTGCTCTTGGCTGCCTGACGACCACCAACGATGAAGTTGATCTGTCGGTTGGCGGTCTGAAACACGCCATTGGGGTTGCCCCCTTTTGGCGGTGGTGGCGGAGAAGGTTCCTGACGGCTGTTGTCATTGCGATTGTGGTCGTCTTGTCGACGACGATCGTCACGCCGGTCGTCACGGCGCTCATCACGCCGGTCGTTACGGTTGTCTTCGTGGTGATCGTCATGGCGGTAGTTGTCGCGTCGATCATCACGGCGGTCATTGCGGCGGTCATCGAGGCGATAGTCGCGGCGATAATCATGGCGGTCCCTATCGTCGTTGCGACGATAGGGTCGGTGGTCACGATAATCACGTCGATCAGGTCGACGGTTACGGTTGTTGTAGCGGCGGCTGCTGTTCTGGTCGTCGTTGCTACCGCTCTTGGTCTTCTTGGGCTCTGGAGGTACCCCTAAGGCACGTTTTAGCTGTTCACACTCCCTCATGGTATGCTTGGCGTCGCGGTGGAACTGGCATTGGTCGTCCATGACCATGTTGAAGTCACCTTCAAGGAAGGTGGAAGGTCTGGATGGATCAGTCGCATAAACCTCGCCAGATCGCTTGCGCGACCTGCTGCCACCATCATGTTGATCTTCTCCTTTGAAGTCGTGCATCACCGCATCTTGAGTATCGACAAGCTTGTCGACGTAGGCCATGAGGTCGGCGATGGTGTGGGCGTCTGCTTCATGGATCTTCTCAAAGAGCTTAATGTTGGTTACCCCCTTCTTGTAGTAGGCTATGACGTCTTCGTCTTTGACACCTGCGAGGGTGTTGCGATTCTCAAAGTAGCGGTTAGTGTACTCTCAGAGAGTTTCGTCACGCCTCATCCGCACTCTAGCGAGGTGATGTGTGTTGCCAGGATGGTTGTAGGTCGCTTGATAGTTGGTCGTGAAGAGCCGTGACAAGGTCACCCACGAGGTGATGCACTCCGCAGGAAGATTGTCGAGCCACAGGAGTGGTGCTTTGCCCATCATGAGGGGAAAGTATACCGCCATGTGATCCTCATTGCCTCCCGAGGCACGTGCCGCGATGCTGTACATCTTGAGCCAAGTATACATCTTGAGCCAAATACTTGGGTCAGAGCGACTGTCGTATTTCTCAATGGCTGGCTTGAAGTCCTTGGGGTATCTGATTGTCCTGAGACGACGTGAAAACGCCGGGAAGTTGTTGACTGCACCAGGACTGGTTGATGGGGCATAGGCCGTCGGGATGATGTAGAGGTCATCTGGAGGACCATTATCTTGGTCGTACTGGGCACGTCGTAGGTGCTCTTGGTCGTGCAGCTGCCGAAGTTCCATTACTTGAATAGGATTATTGGCGTCAAGGGGATTAAGGACCCCATTGTCACGGTCATAGTTAGCACGGCGTGCTATCTCCACTTCGTCTCGTATACGTCGACGTTGACTGCTCTGGGCGTGGTTGGCTTGTACTGGTGGAGGTTGAGCTCCAGCGTTCTGCCCTGCGTTGGCAGCAGCATTCTGCTGTAGGGCGCCAGCCGCATTGGCGGCATTGTTTTGGGCATTTCCAGGAGCATTACCAGTAGCGTTGGCAGCTGGATTGGCTACTTGATTGGCAGTGGCGTTGGCAGCCGGATTGACCGGCTGTGCTACTTTGTTTTCGCCTCCTCCCTCTTCAGCTACGGGCTCAAGGGGAGCATTGTTGTGACATTGGTGATGAGGTCGATCCGACCTACTCCTGGAGTAAGAGCTTGAAGCTGATCTGCTGTATCCTGGACCCCTTTCTTCGACCTGGGCGGTAGCGATACGGATGTGAGCTTGTAGGCGCCGTATTGCAGGAGTATCCTCAAGTTGACCCAGTGCGGCAAGAGCTGCGCCTATGTTTGCTTAAGGAGAGTTGTAGACTTCATGGCCGTCTTGCTCAAAGTCCCTCAGGAGGTCTCTGGCACGTAGGCAGTTTTGACGAGGCTCATTGCGATTCTGTTGCTGCTGAGGAGCTGCTGGAGCTGCGGGGGCTTGCGCCCTGACGTTACCTGCGGGTTGGTCGCCGGCACCTTGCCTGACGTTGCCTGCAGGCTGACCTGCGCCTGGGGCAGCTGCAGCTAACTCTTGCTGACGGCGTGTAGCCCGTGCGGTGTTGGCGTTCTCACGCTCTATGCGCTGCTCGTCTGTCTCTCCGGGCTGAGGAGGTACGTCTGCGGAGACCACGAGGACATCTCGGTCTGGGATCTCAAACACTTCTCCCGAATAGTTCGGGGAGATGGTCGTACGAGCGATCTGAAACGCGAGGCGGTCCGGAGACGGCTCGCGGTTAAGCTGGCGGCGATGAGCCGCGGTGAGAGGTTGGTGAAGCTTCTTGAGCACACGGCACTAGCGAGCCATGTGTTTGGAGTCTTCATGAACGGGGCAAGGGTCGTCGAGGTCACCCCTGCGGTTTCCACCATGTAGAGTCTTGGGTTCAGATTGGATCTGAAGCTTGTTCTTCATGTAGCGAGATGCTGCATGAGTTGCGTTCCGCAGGCCAAGGGGCATGCGGGATGAAGATGGAGGGGACCTGCGAGGGCGTTTGACGCTCTCACAGACTTTGATCGTGTCAGAGAGCATGTCTTGGACACGATCGAGCCCCGCGATCTGGTCGCTAGGTGTGGGTGGGTGGGTTTTCTCTAGTAGATCGGATCCGACCTGTTGGTTGGAGGTGACCGCGGTGGTCTCGATGACGTGGCATGCGGCTGGAATGGTGGATCCCGCCAGCATAGAGCCGAAGCAGATGTCGATGGGGTTGGCGAGGATGTCCGCCATGCTCTCCGTGAAGATGACGCTGTTGGTTGAAGCCGTCAAGATGCACGAAGAACCTTGGATTCCTCCCCTACCTGGCGCACCAACTGTCAGAGGTTTAGATCTGGATAGCCCACAAGGGTGTTAACCCCGGTGGTTTAGTTGTTCGGCGAGGGGGAATCTAAGGCTAAGAACTCGAAGGTTGCGCACGAGCACACGGAACACAGAGAACACGGCGAGTTTATACTGGTTTGGGCCTCCGGAGAGTAAAACCCTACGTCTAGTTGTTGGTGTAGATTGCTTGGGGATTGCGTGATTGTACAAGGGGTCGCCCTGCCCGCCTTATATTGGCCAACGGACAAGGTCGGTTCCCAGATTCCTGGTCGGTTACGACCAGGAGACCTAAGTCTATTTGATTACAACACTTGCCATATCCGTTGATCTGCTTGGTCGGGATCCACCGATGTCTTGTCTTGTACGCCAAGTCTTGGAGTCATCTCGGATAAGGTCGTCTGGGGAATCTTCTGGAAGGTCTTCAGGAGGT
Source organism: Cenchrus fungigraminus (assembly GCA_036936925.1). Classification (NCBI taxonomy): domain Eukaryota; kingdom Viridiplantae; phylum Streptophyta; class Magnoliopsida; order Poales; family Poaceae; genus Cenchrus; species Cenchrus fungigraminus. The sequence goes on along the minus strand of CM072774.1, from coordinate 94,199,672 downwards.
CGTATGGGCCGCCAACAAGGTCAGTTGGGCCCACTGTCAGGTCGGCGGGTTTTCTGGTAGGCTGGACTCACTTGTCGGGGACGGCCGTGAGCCTGGTCGGTGGGGACCCAGGGGTCCCCATGTCTCACAGATGGCCTCAAACTTGTTGAGAAAACCCCTCCCTAGGATTCCGTTGTAGGGGTAGTACATTTCCACCACGTCAAAAGACAAATACTCTGTCCTGGCATTCTGGATAGTGCCAAAAGATACTGGGAGCGAAACTTTCCCTACTGCATGAATGACACGGCCTCCAAAACCGTACAGTGGTGTATCGGGAGGTTGCAACAGATCTCTGCATAACCCCATTTCATCATACGCATCCGCAAAGATTATGTCTGCTGACGAGCCATTGTCAACCAGGAGGTTTCCCAAAGTCCAGCTTGCTATGTTGGCTTAGATTACGAGGGTGTCGTTGTGAGGAAAACCTTGAAGTCTCACATCTTCCTCTGAAAATGTGATCGGAATATGTGACCATCTGTTTCTTTCTACTCTACCCTCCACGCAGATGTTACGGACCTCGCGAAAGTAATGCTTCCTATCCTTCTTACTATCAAACTCCAGAGCAGAGCCGCCTGAAATGGGAAGGATGGTTCCAACAGATGGAAGCGGGTCATTTTGGCCCTCAAGTTTTGCAGGTAAAGGTGGAGCGGTTGGGCCCTTGTATGGGGGAGGAGGAGGATCGATGGGATGTTGGTCAACGGATCTATGCTCAACATTTTGGGCCTGGAAGACCTGGGATTGCCAGGGCGGTGGTTGAGTGTAACTTAGGATATGTGGTGAGAAGTGAGGTGGCTGAAAAGGATTGACGAAAGGGTTCCTCCCAAAACCTGGATTCTGCCAAGCTGGAGCGGAATGATTTACAGAGCTGTTTCTCTCTTTCTCTTTTTTCTCCTCCTCTAGAATGGCTTCAAACCTTTTCTTGTCCAGACAATAGTTTGAACTGTGGTCATCATTCTCTTTGTGAAAAATGCAGTACCACTTCCTTTTCTCTTGGTGACCTCAGCCCCTGCCACGGCCTCTGCCTCTGCCACTGCCCCTTCCACCTCTGCGGCCCCCCCTGATTGTGCTGCGGAGGGCTTGGTGGGTTGTTGCTTTGGTTTGGTGTTTCGCTATGAGGATTGCCACTTTCCTGAGTTGTTTCCCCCTCTAGGCCAAAGACATATCTAGGATTAGCGTGCGAGGCATTTCTGGGATTGGACCAATCCCTTTCGTTGGACTGGTTGGCTTTGGCAGATTTCTTTTGTTGAGACTGCTCCTCCATACACATTCTGAAGTCATTGTCTGAGCGACAATACTTCTCGAATTCCGGCATTGTTTTGGGCCTTTCGCGCATGAGATGCAAACGAAATTGCCCGGCTCTCAGACCCACGATTGCGGCATTGATAGCGACGGCATCCATTACGTTAGGTGCCTGGGCCCTGAGATGAACAAATCTTCAGAAGAAATTTTGGAGAGGCTCTTTGTCCTTCTGCTTACAAGAGAAGAGATTGCTCTCTGTCAGCTCTAGACGTTGGAAACCTTAGAAGTTCGAAAGGATCCTTTGCTTCAAGTCTTCCTAGCAGTAAATTACTCCGAGGCTCAAGAGAGAATACCATTGCGCTGCGGCTTCGTCAGCAGCGATGATGAACGACTTTGCAAGCACGGAGTCATCGCCTCAAGCTGAAAGGATGGCGGCTTCATAACTCATTAGAAACTGCCTAGGATCCGACTGACCTGAGAACCTAGGGAGTGGCACAAGCCTGTAAGACTGCGGTCATGGGGTGATTTGGATCTCGTGAGATAGTGGCGATTTTGGGTCCCAAGATCTCGTGCGGATGGTGCGCGTCTCCTGGTTCGAAGGGCCAGACTCGAAAGGGTTATGGAAAGGGTTACGGCTGAAAGTGGTGTATGGAGGAGGTTGAGTGAATGGCATGTTACCCTCCATGTGTGTGGAATGAATGGGTACGGAATATTCAGGTGAAGGCTGGTTGAAGTTTAAGGACTGCTTGGCTTTTATGAGACGCAACTCTTCTTGCAATTTAGCGATTTCGGCCTTTTGCCTTTGGATTTCTTTAACTGCGTCGACCTCTTGTTGCACTGCCAAGAGCCTCTTTTTAGTTTTGGCCAGCTCATCAGCCTCCTTTCATAACTTAGCCATCTCGGCCTCGTATGTTGCTTTGGCCGTGGCCGTTGCGGCATCTTGGTTTGGTATAGGCTGGTTAGCGTTTGGGTCTGGGAGCTCCTCTCCTTGGGTGAGCAAGTTTGACGGGTTCAACTCCTCCTCAAGGGATGACGAAGCCCCCTTGCTTGAATTGGTGGTGGTCCTCTTCTTCCTTGTGGACATCTTGGGTTTCTTACTTGAGCCAAACACAAACGGTGGGCGCCAATTGTTGTGCTATTGCGAAGCTTAACACGAACAATGAAATGAAACGAAAGGGCTCAAGCACTAAACACGAAAGATGGCAAAAGTGAATTCTCAACAGTGTAATTCTCAAAAGACAAACCCCTTTACAAGTGCCAGTCGGCCTCCTTTTATAGGGAGACGAGCGGACTTTTTACATACCGAAATTGACCTTGTGTAAACGAATCAAACAAGAATGTACTAGGCTAATTTTGGGAATTCTCCGTTGGGTCTTCACGTAATCGGCGCTTTCCTGATTCCATGCCGCATATTACGGCGCTTTTCCCGGCATTAGCACGTGCGCCTGTCGGGTGAAGACCTTCAACTTTGGAGGCAACCCTTTCGCCTAGTGAATCCCCATACCTGAAACATACATAAAACAAAATGTGAAGAAACAAACTGTCAGCGCCGACGAAACCCTGAGCGAAAGATAGGCTAAGACTCATTGCGCAAGGAGGATTCGACTCTTGGGTTTCGTCCTGGAAAAACTGATAGCATCGAATCAGAAGTTAAGGAAATAAAGCCCTTCGCACCGTTGTATCTTTCGGGTGACGAAGGGTACCTGGCGAAAGCTAGCATGAAAATGGTGAAAGGAAATTGATTGGTTCTAGGGGTTTCACTGTTGGATGAAAAGCGCTGTTGGATCGACTACCCGTGGTTCGGCGATCCTAAAACGTTGACTTTGTCAACCTCGATCCCGAATCCCCCAACACATCTGCATCATATTAAGTCCAAAAATTATTTCCTTTAAATCAGAATAACAAAGACAAACATGAAGAAGGGTGAGTTTGATGATGTATTCCATTATGAACTGGATGATGAGAACTGGAGGCCTACCTACATTCTTCCTGAACATGTTGATCATCTCAACACAATACGTGAATTAATAAATGTGTTTGAAGCAGAGGTTCAAAAGCTAGAAGCTGACTAGTTTTAGCTTGGGACTTGTACTCATTGCTATTGATGTCGTGCCTTGTATGTATGTCATTGTACCACAACCGTGACAATCATTGCATCCTATGTGAACTACATACATCTGGCCATTTCTTGTGATACAATGACATACAGAGGTCACCTCATGGCTATTTTTTATCTCCATTATTAATGACCATATTTTTTATAAACTAACTTCTAAAAAATTAGCTAAATGTAAAATTATAATTAGTTCTATGTATCATTATATCAAAAAGTAAACAAAGACAAAGATGAAGAAGGGTGAGTTTGATGATGTATTCCGTTATAAACTGGATGATGAGAACTGGAGGCCTACCTACATTCTTCCTGAACATGTTGATCATCTCAACACAATACGTGAATTCATAAATGTGTTTGAAGCATAGGTTCAAAACCTAGAAGCTGACTAGTTTTAGCTTGGGACTTGTACTCATTGCTCTTGATATCGTGCCTTGTAATAGCCATCAAGTGACCTCATCTGTATGTATGTCATTGTACCACAACCGCGACAATCATTGCATCCTATGTGAACTACATACATCTGGCCATTTCTTGTGATACAATGACATACATAGGTCACCTGATGGCTATTTTTTATCTCCATTATTAATGACCATATTTTTTATAAACTAACTTCTAAAAAATTAGCTAAATGTAAAATTATAATTAGTTCTATGTATCATTATATCAAAAAGTAAAATTCAATTTTCTCTACATCAATTTAAAAGATAACAAGAGAATGCTAGTGTTTAGCCAACCACTTTTTTCTAATTCTAAAGTATATAAATAACCTCATCTCTTATTAGCTTCTCCCACCTAGGATTTAAGATTTCTATTTCCTACATCTCTAAAATATAAAAAAAATAATCACAACAAATGATGGGATGAAGAAGAATCAAACCTTGGTAACACTTTAGAGGAGAGAAATCTTCACAAATAAATGAAGAAAAAATTCAGCAGCACCTCTCTAAGGTTGAGGCGCCATGGAGGAGGAGCTTGAGCTCTTGGTGAAGAATGGCTCGGGCAGGAGAAAGAGGAAGAAGAAGTTGGATTTATAGGGTGCGGGATTTTAGTCCCGGGTGGAATTACCAACCGAGACTAAAGGGTTCCCTTTAGTCTCGGTTGGTAACTCCACCCGGTGCTAAAAGCCCGCATCAATCATTGCGGGAAAGAGACGTTGGGAGCCAGCCCTTTTGTCACAGTTGGTTATACCAACCGGGACTAAAGGGGGGTGTCTCTAGCCAGCATTTCGGGCCACGTCGACGAAAGGCCTTTAGTCCCGACTCCAAAGTTGAACCGGGACTAAAGGCCCGTACCAAAGCCTCGCTCTCTACCAGTGATAATGTTGCCTCCCTGCGCTCTAAGTCCCACCTCAGATGGAGACCTCGACGCATCACGACCAGCTCGCCAAGCAAGGAGCCGGGCGCTCAGATCTGAAGAGAAGCTGGCGAGCTGGTGGTTTGGCCCGGCAAGGGAGGGTGCGGCAGAGGCCAGGACTGGGTTGCTCCACCAGGCGAAGGAGATGCCGCCCGCCGTCGTAGCGTCAACATGGAAGAGGAGGAGGGACACTACAAGAAAACCGCTGACTAGTGACGCAAAAAAAAGGCCGTTTCTCATCATAAACCGCGATTAATGACGCCGGTTGTTACGAAAACGCGCCGTCATTAATCGACTGTCACAAACCGCGATTAATGACGAGACCTTATTTCCCGGCGTCATGAGTTTAAAGACACGTGGAAATTCGTCTATACAATGCGTCATAACTTCATTCCTGCAGCTTTGCCACGCTGGACAGAATCTAATGTGGCATCCAATGTGGCAGGCCAATTGTGACAAATCGTATGCGTCATAAAACGAATTTGGCCCGTTTGTAGCTGGGTTGAGCCCAAAATTGTTCCTGTAGGCTGGCGTTGTTCATATAGCCCAAAAAAGATTTTGTTGGGCCTAATTGTAGCTTTTTCATATGAAATTTGATTAGGGTGGGCCCGTTTTGGTTGGGTCGAGTCCAACAAGTGCGCACATTGTTGCGGCCTTCTGTGTCATGTTAATTTGACAAAAATTGACTTTTGGCCCAATTAAAAGTGGGCTAAGCCCACTAAAGGACAATATAAAATTAACCAATCATGCATCAGTATTAATGGATTTAATTTCAATTCTGATCCTTTTTTTGAATAATTCTGATCTGGTTGGCAACATAGTAATCGGCACATATTTCTTTATACAAAAAAGCAAACTATTGTTTATTATCAAGAACGACCATATTGTTCATCACATATCACAAACTATTACAAGATAACAGTATCACAAGGAACATTGATTAACAAAGCTAAATCCAGTTCATAATCACAAGAGAAAGTGGAGATTTGATATAATGATCTTAACCTCTTCATCTTTTACTACTAAGCAGTAGACGAAGGAGGTCCTCACTGTCTTCGGTTAGCTTCTGCAACCTCTTAATCTCAGCAGACTGCATTTTCAGAGTTGATTCTGATTCTTCGGTCTTCTTCTTCAAGCAACATAACTCTTTCTGGTGAGCAACAAACCGTTATCGAAGTTGTACCCCATCCTGATTGGGAGCGTCAACTCGCTCTTCATCAACACTGCTACATAAGGATTTGGTACCCATTCTTGAGTACTCGGCTGCCTCTGTTTTAATTTGTTCGGGAAGAAGCATCATTGACTTGGTAGCTTCCATCTAGCAACAGTGGATCCCAAGTCAGATTAGGACCTTGTAATTGATTCGAACTAAGGAAACAAAGGTGTTAAGTTTGTTACCTTGGAGCAGATCTGAACAGGAGCGACTTCAGATGTTGACCCTTTGGCCCACTGAAACAAGTACAAGAACAAGAGGTAAGGGTTGAGATCATTCGCAATCAGAAACAAAGGTATTAAGTTTGTTACCTTGGAGCAGGTCTCAAAAGGAATGACTTAAGACGTTGACCCTTTTGCCCGCTGAAACAAGTACATGAACAAGAGGTTAGGGTTGAGATCATTCGCAATCGGAAACAAAGAAGGTGTTGAGTTTGTTACCTTGGAGCAGGTCTGAACATGAGCGACTACAGATGTTGACCCTTTGGCCCGCTGAAATAAGTACAAGAACAAGACATAAGGGTTGAGATCATTAGCAATCAGAAGCAATTTCATTTATTAAGTTCAATGCGGTACATGAACGATCACACCCAATCCATCATCACCCAAGCATGCAACAAAAATATGGAAAGCCAAAGAAAATGGGTAAGCAATATAATAATTTCATCCTTTAATTTCTACAAACCTCATGTAAGTTGACTTGGAACAATCTCTTGCAATAGGGAACAGAAGATCCACAATTACCCAAGCATGCAACAACAATATTCAAAGGCAAAGAGCATGGGGAAGCAGTCCAATAATTTCATCTACAAATTTCTACAAACCTCAAATAAAATGACTTTGAACAAATTCTTACGATAGGGAACAGTAGATACACAATCACCCAAGCATGCAACAACAATATCCAAAGGCAAAGAGCATGGGGAAGCAGCCCAACAATTTCATCTACAAATTTCTACAAACCTCAAATAAAATGACTTCTAACAAACTCTTATGATAGGGTACAGTAGATCCACAATCACCCAATCATGAAAGAATATTATAGAAAGCCAAAGAGCATGCGGAAGCAGTCCAATAATTTCATCTACAAATTTCTACAAACCTCAAATAAAATAACTTCAAACAAATTCTTGCGATAGGGTACAGTAGATACACAATCACTCAAGCATGCAACAACAATATTCAAAGGCAAACAGCATATGGAAGCAGTCCAACAATTTCATCTACAAATTTCTACAAACCTCAAATAAAATGACTTCTAACAAACTCTTGCGATAGGGTACAGTAGATCCACAATCACCCAAACATGAAAGAATATTATAGAAAGCCAAAGAGCATGGGGAAGCAATCTAATTCAATCGATCAATACAGGGAGGAGACCGCAGACCTGACGAATACGACGGGAAGAAGGTGCCAAATGCCATCTCGATTTAGCAGCCTGACCTTGTGCCTTCAGCACGATGTTCTGCGCAACTGTTGCAGATCTGCGGCCGCCAGGGTGAGCCTCGGGGGAGCCGACGGAGCAACGAGTTTGAACCATCTTGCAGCTTCAAGGACATTGCCGAGGAAGGTCGCCGCTCATAGAAGAGGAAGGCTGCCGCTTGTAGAAGAGGAAGGCCGCCGCTCGTAGCAGAGGAAGCCGTCGTCGGTAGCTAGGCCTCCGTTGCTGCTTCCGCCGCAGATCTAGTTCTCTTCGGTGGTCGAGGAGATGATCCCCTGATTTTGGAAAATTACCAGGAGGGAATTGGGAGATCTGGTTTCCCTCTTTGTTTTATATATAAACGAGGAGGACCAGAAGGAGGAGCGGGGAATTCAAATTTTCAAGTCCCGCCTTTGTGGTCCAGAGCGGGAAACAAAAGACTTTGGATCATGGACCCAAACGTCAGTGACCCAAACGAAAGACCGCTTGGGTGTCAGACCCAAACGTCAGTGACCTTACGCAGAGAGGCAAGTTGTTGACTGGGTTGTCCGTGCCACCATGGATCATGGAATGGATAAACACACACAGGACTATACTCTACTTCATATTCACGTAAGATGGATGATCCGATATTCGCATTACAAATGTACTCACTGCAACAAAATAACGTACCGTTTCAACTGTTTCTTACATGACTACAAACACTTAAATAAAATATTAAAACTACAGGGGACCCTGGTACAACCATTCAGGTAATAATCTATGGAGATTGTGCATAAATTCGGGATGATCATTGCATACAACCGCCCAATCATATGTGAGTATTCCGTGAGGAAAGATTCGCTCTAAGAGAGACAAGCACTTGTCCTGCAATTGTGTGCAGTTAGCCTGAATTGCCCATCGTAGAAATGAAGTCACAGTTTCCTCGCTTGCCATGTCCCACATCTTTGACGCACAGTGTAGCTTCAACCTTTCGACTTGGTACATGTCGGCGACCGAGAGTAAACAAGGCCAAGCATTGGCAAGAGTGTCCCATAAATCAGCCTCCTCTGGGAGTGATCCTTCACTAGCATATTTGACCAGGACCGAGAAGCCATCAGGGTGTGTGTCAATAATTGTAATAGTTTCAGAGCTAGACTCCACTCCTAGGCCGTAGAGCATTGCCTCCATCACACAAGATACTTTCGCCACATCGGCACGTATCTCTCGTATCACCCGGCATTTCGCACCTACGTGGAACACAACTTCCACAGGGGCTTGGGCTGCAACGGTGTGGCATATGCTTCTTTCCACTGATGGAGGAGGAACTTCAATGCAGTCATCCTCTAGTACTGAAACAACACATGATATGTGTATGCGATCTTCACTGGATGTCACGCGCTCAATGTCATGATGCTCCACCAGACATTCAAATCCTCTTGCTTCTAGATCCCGATTCATGAACCAAACTTCTTTTGTAGCTTGAACTCGAAACGTATCATCTTCATCGTTTGGGTCTCCAGCCATCGCACGCAACAATACTCGCACCTATGTGGAAGCAGTCACAAGTTTGACAAACAATAACATAATGCGACCGTATCGCCATGTGTGAGTGTGTTTCTTCATAGCAGCAACGAGACACGTACCATTTGAGATTTGTGCAGAGGAACGCGGACGACGGCAATGCCATCTGGAACATCCATCCACTGATGATCATTCACACTTGTAGGATAGCAACGTAGTTTCCATTGACGGCCTCCCACCATGAACGTACCGGATTCCTTGAAGTTGCCCGCGGTTCCTTCGGCTTTCGCTTCCTGGCTTGAGACTGAGAAGTCGACTTGCATGGAAGGAATCATTTTAGCGTCTAAAGCCATTAACACAAATGGCCTACATTGATCATCTCGTGCCTAAAGTGTCTCTTATTATAGTGGGCCGGGAGTGAATGTGTCATTCCGAAATGTCCGTTCGTGGACATCAGTTACCACTCGGAATGGACGCGTCCCTTCAGAGCGGGTGTGGCCACGTTTGGGTCATGAACTTCCAGGTTCTAGTCCTTAAGTGCGATTCACAATGATCGACATGTCTGTTCAGAGGGGGTGTGCTGCGTGTGCACACAAGTTCGTCGGTTAACGCCCGGTGCCTGTGCTTAACTACAATTCTCAATGATCGACACGTGGATCAACTTGTGAGAGCGTGTCGTTCCCAAACGCCCATTCGAGATGCCCTTCTGTGCTTATATGCATGTTAATATCACACACACACACACACGAAGAGATATATTGCTATTGCAATTCCAGCTTATTCCATTTTGGTCTTGTCGCGTCAACAAGTTCATCACGTTTCTCAGTCTCCAAGGCCAGCGGGAATCATCAAGTGTGAATCCTGACCATTCGTAGACCTTTACAGTCATGACTCACGCAGCGTACCTGATCGAGGAGGACTTGTCACGCCATCCCACACACTGCGTGTTGCAACGCAAGGACCATCCGGTCCCTCTGATTATAGCGCCCAATCTTGTTCTCCAGATGCAATTGACACCTAAACCATTACATAAATAAACGGTAGAGAGTTGTCTCGTTGTTGATGCGGCATGAGCTGACGCAGTGAGACAGCCATTAGATGCAGCTGATGTGGCGTGATTTGTCCGCAGGACTTTCTTGTGCTCTACAGAGAGGAAAGTCCGGAAGTAAACACGTACCTAGACATGTCGGGCTCATCCCGTGATACCCATCGTCCACACATGTAATCGATGCACGCCACTGAAGATTCTGACCTAGATAGATTCCTATCACGCGTAGGCCTGACTATATTCCGAGCATCTCACATTTTCCTTAGTAACTTTAGCAATGCTACACCGAGCTCACGTGACCGCTGTAGTCCTCGATAAATATGCGAGTGCAGCAGAGCGTTCTTGAAAGGAAAGGCCAACACTTATCGGTTCCCTGTCTTGCATTTCTCTACTTCAGTGGGATACAAGGGTGAGATCATTTTGTTGGCTAATCTTGTTTACTTTATGTATGCATGGTATCGAGACGGTCACATTGTTAGCTTATGTAGGGTTTGTTCTTCGTTTGTGTATGCAGTACGTGGGGAATGGCCGGGCAAGGAAGGGACGGGGCATGGAACTTGGAGGAGTCGGGGAAGGGGGAGCTGTCGGGCGCAATAGCACCTCACCGCCACCCGGTTCAGCCGCTGCCATCGGCACCGCAGCAGCACCCGACCCCAATGGCACCTCCACTTCCGCTGGTATCGGCACCTCAGCAGCACCCAGGCCGCCAGCTCTGCTGTTGCCTGTTGAAATGCCACCCCCGTGGCCAGTGCTCATTGAACAAGATGAATCGCATGACCTAAAATGGTCTGTGTTGCTTTGGCTTCAGCAGGGCGGGCCCGCCCGTGTTTATCATGAAGGCATGTGGGTGTGCCCTTTTTGCCACAGGGGTCACAGGCAATGGCATTCGTGACCTGCTGTTACACGCGCATAACATTGCCGTTTCGCCTGCTTGGATTTGGGATGCAAGGGTGAGGCATCGTGCTTTGGAGGAGTATCTGATCTAGGAGACACGTTTTGCTACACTCCGTGCAGCGGCTGGATTTCCATGAGCCCATGATGGTAGTAGTATGAGCCGTGATGGTAGATGCTAGTAGTATGTGGTGATGGTAGTAGTATGAGCAGTGATGGTAGATGCTAGTAGTAAGTTGTGATGGTAGTAGTATATGAGCCGTGATGGTAGATGCTAGTAGTTTGTGGTGATGGTAGTAGTATGAGCCGTGATGGTAGATGCTAGTAGTATGTCATTCAGAGTATGTCGCTGTAGTTCGAACTATGGTGGATCCATCCATCCTCATGTGTAATCAATGCGTATGCATGCATTTGTGTCATTTGTATTTGGATTGTGTTGTTTCTAATAACAATGGTATTGTGTGTGTACTCCCTTGGTATAAATTCGTTGTATACGGAAACTCCGTTCCATTGATTTCTTAAATACCGGAAGAACATAGACCAAAGTCTGGTTTGTAGTTTTCAGTCAGACCGGATTAAACTGTCACTGCTACGCAATAAGAAAACCAACATCTTACAAGGAAAAAACAGTGGTAGTAATATTCAATCAGACCAGATGAACAGAAGGCGAATCTTCGTTCTACTTCTTCTATTCCTACTTCTACTAGTAGCAGTTACCACTAATCCACCAATCAAGGTGCCGCTTCTTTGTCGATGGTGCACCCGGCGCCTTGTTGCAGCTGCTCACAGACGAGGATGTCGCTCTATTGCCGCCGCCCGTGGAAGATGGTGGCAGACCTCCCAGGGCGCCACCCGCGGATGAGGCCTGACGGCCGGTTGATGATGGCCTCTGCTCGGCGAGGATGGCAGAGATCGACTGCCGCCGACCGATGTGGATGAGAGAGGATGACGGCGCTTGGAGACGACAGTTCCCCGGCGAGTGGCAGTGCTTCCGTGCCCCTGACCCCTGGCACCTCTTGCTGACTTGCGTGGGGTGCGATGTTTCAGAGGCACATGATCTTGGATTTCATTTTGTTCCACAAACTCTGAATCATCAGAGGATGTGTCAACCACCACCCCAATGGGCCTCCACTTTGCCTCCTCTTCATCAGACCACTGGAGATCCTCTCTTTCATCAGAAGAGGAGGATGTGGCTTGCACTGCACCTCTAGGAGACAATGGCTCCACGGGGAGAGGAAGAGAGCGTTGTGCGAGGATGGGGTTTTTTTGTTGGTTGCAAGAGTTGGGAGAGGAAGAGGGCGCTGTGCGAGAATGGGGTTTTTTGTTGGTTGCAAGAGTGGGGAGGGGAAGAGGGCGCTGGGAGGAAGGGGGATATTTATGGCCAGAGGAACCCATTCAACCATTATTGAAAAAACTACTCCCGAAATATTGAAAAAACTACTCCCGAAAAGATTATAGTAGTTGTGGGATCCGTTCAGTTCAAACTAATTCAATTTTGACCAAATTTACACTTATATCTACTTATCGGGAAGTGAGAATTGCATTGTTTTGTGGATGGAGGGAGGGCGTTCTGAGGAAGGGGGAAAGACCGTTCAGCAGAATGTTAACGGACCGGAAGAAATAATTGTAGTCCAGAAGGTTCTTTTAGCAATACATCAGTATACCGGACCTTATGGACTACCTTTTCCACTCATTTGTCTTTGTTGGAGCTGTAACTCCTCCATTGTTCTCCCACAACCTTGTTCTTTGGCTATCCTGTCAATGATGCCTCGTCCCTGGGCAAATCTTATTCCTGACATTGTTGTGAGCGTCACGAATAAGATCAGTGATGCAAGAGATTTCATCATGTTCAAAGCTGTCTACAAGGGTTGGAACTGCACTAGTTCAGGTGAGGCACGCCCGTTTGACCCTTGGATTCTGAAATCTGAATTTATCGGTGAATCTGGAGCAGTGACATTCGCATCCGTCGCTGATATGCGGCTTTTTGAGGTCTCCTTTCCTGCATTGGCTGGGAAAAGGACTAGATTGATTGGTTGCGGCGGATCTGGAAGCCTAGTCGCCTTAGATTGCAGAGATTGGTGCAACGCGCTCATGCTGAATCCTTTGTCTCCTCGGAAGCACATTCGCCTTCCTCAACTTCCAAAATGGAGCCAAATGGCTACTCTCCAAGCTTGTATCTTGTGCCTTGAAACAACAGCAAGTGCAGAGTCATTTGTCGTGATTACTTTCTTTTGGCCAGAGAAATCTTTTGTAGCGCTTGGGTCATTGCCCGTTTCCATTTGGCATTTGGGTAGCCAATCCGACTGGAGTACACTACCTTCGGAAGATTTCTGGTGCAGTTCTTCTGAACACATTTGGTTGTCATGGGTCATTAGCATGGGCAACTCTTCTCTACTTGAAGGTGAAGACCGATTGTTCTTTGTTGTTCTGGAGGAGAAAGAAGCTGAGGTGGTATTATTAACTTTGCATTCATTCGTCGGGGACATTTGGCAGCCTATTCCCTGGGAGAGAGCTCCTGAGTTCCGGAATATGATCATCTTGTTTGGTCCTTGCAAGTGCATTGTTACAGAAGAGCATGCCATTTCTGGTTTGGCTGACCTGAGGGCAAATCACATGTACTTCCTACGAACTTTCCATCATGATGAAAAGAATGAGTACTGGATCTACCAGCAGGGAATAGGTATTGATCCAGTTGTCAACACTACTCCGGCGATCCGCATTAAGCAGGTTCGTGGGGACTGGATTTGGTCGCGAGGAACATGGCTGTTGCCTAGCTATCCGTAATGAGGAACTTCGATTGTGTACCACCTGTAACGCAATTCAATGTACAAATATCTATATTATTACCCTTCCTCAATTATTCCGCGCATATGTATGAGTTTCTACCACAATCACCACAGGGAACAAGCAGTTACGCATTCAGTAATCAGGAAGGTCCTTCCCGCAAAACATCAACAGAGCGGACAAGTATCAAACATCATAAGATGGCATCTCACAGCTACTCATCACCACAAAGTTCACACCACCAACAAGTACCAAATACCAAAATACAAGCATGATTAGCACCTCTAAACTGTCTACCTAGCAATAACACTACGAATCACATTATTCCTCATTGTTGTCCTTGCTGAGCGACCTCTTATATGAGGCATGTCTCAGCAATTCCCTCACCTTCTTCACCACAAGTGTTGCAGAATCCAGGAGCTGCTTGACCGTCTGCAGCTCAGCGGCAGTCTCTTGAATCTCCCTCTTAGCCTTTGCACATTCTTCCTTCCACATCCTTGCCTCCCTTTCAGCTTTTAGGTACCTGTTGGCTTCACCCTTTTCTGTAGGAGACAACAGAGCATCGTTTCTCATTTTCTTTCTCATCTCAAATAGGTTATGAGTTACCTCCCCGTAGTATCGCGTTATCGTCTGCAGCTCAACTGCTTTGACATTGGCCTCCTCCTTAGCAGCTGTACATGCTTCTTTCCACAACCTTGCTTCCACTTCTGCTTTTCCCTTCATTTCCATCAGTTTCTCTAGAACTTTTAGAGTCCTAATATCCCATTCAGGATCTAACCACCTAAACGACGCGCACTTCATGCCATCAGTCTGCAGTCACCGATTTCGTTCATATAATTAGCGATTGACCACACTAACATAAAACGCAGAAGCAACATTTATTAGAAGTGATAAAGGTTATCGTTTACCTCACAGCAGCATACATATCGACACCCAGGGTTGGCGCCTGTCCAGTCATACTTCAGATGGACAGGCAACCCGTCCTTGCACTCGTTTTCATTAGGATCTATAACGATGACTTCACGAGGACCAGGCGTCGGCGATCTGGAGCTTTCGGAGTCTACTCCAAACACCTTTAAAATACATGAATATAGTCTGTTAACCCAGATCCCCAAATCCAGAATTCCCCTTAACTAGTATGATAGATCAAAGTAGCATGGCTAAACAGAGGACTGACCTGACCGGAGCGAGTCCTGCTTCTCCGTTCGCCGCTAGGGTCGCTACGATTCGCCATTCCCGCCACGGGCAACAGCAGATCTAAGCACCGATGCTAGCTCTAGTCTTTACCACAAGGAAAAGGAGCGTGGTGTCGGCGAGTCTCTTGCAGAGTTGCAGTAGTGTACGCCGCGTCGTCGAGAGAAATGAGATATATACACTTGTCTGCGGGCAAACTTTTTTTTGGTTGTCGTGCGCGCTTTTCTCCCGCCAACTTACCAGAACCGCTCCGTGCTATTGTTGGGGCAATACACAATTGTTTCTCAGGAAGGTCCTTCCTGCAAACCGTCAAAAGGACGGACGATCCGATTCTGGATCAATCCAAACAAATAGCATCTTAGCTTTTCCTCCCTTTTTACCAGTAGGAAGGTCCTCCTTGCGAAACATCAACAGGCTGGAGTTTCCTCAATCAAAACTTCCCCCTTCTCTATCTATTACCACCATACCTCCATTGTTCTTCCTCTACCTCCATTACAATGCGTATGAATTCTGAATGGTGAGTATGCTCGAAACGAATGAGTTTGGATCTTCTATGGAGATTGTGCATAAATTCGGGATGATCAGTGCATACAACCGCCCAATCATATGTGAGTATTCCATGAGGAAAGATTCGCTCTAAGAGAGACATGCACTTGTCCTGCAATTATGTGCAGTTAGCCTGAATTGCCCATCGTAGAAATGAAGTCACAGTTTCCTCGCTTGCCATGTCCCACATCTTTGACGCACAGTGCAGCTTCAACCTTTCGACTTGGTACATGTCGGCGACCGAGAGTAAATAAGGCCAGGCATTGCGATTCACAATGATCGACACGTCCGTTCAGAGGGGGTGTGCACACAAGTTCGTCGGTTAACACCCGGTGCCAGTCGTTAACTGCAATTCTCAATGACCTCCATTGCAATGCGTATGAATTCCGAATGGTGAGTATGCTCGAATCAATTTAGAATAGATTAAACCAAATCATCATAATAAGATGACATCTCATAGCAACTCATCACCACAAAGTTCACACCACCAGTCCACCAACAAGTAGCAAACATCATACGATGATCCGGTAGCCAACACCAAAACACAATCATGATATAAGTTTCACAATAATCATCACTACTCATTCAGGTTCATATCTCCATCTCATGTTTGGCCTCCTGCAGCTGTTCCTTCACCTTCTGCACCTCCTACCGTGAATTTTGTGGCCTTGTGGGACTCTCTTGCATTTCTTAATGTTCTTTCAGAAGATATGGATGTCTCATCTCAGGGCGAGGACTCTATAGGATCTCGAAAGAGATCGAAAACATCATAGAACAATTAGCAGAAAAAGAGAAAGAGATTCAGTACACACCTAAGGACAAGACAACTGAGGGCGGAGATCATTCTTCTTACCATATACATTGGAATAAAAGCGTCAATGAATGGGTAGGATATTGAGTTTTTTTTGTCAGTCTTTTCTTTTAAATTTTCAAGAAGTTCGTTGTCTGTTGGACTGAAATGGGTACTAATAGGCAAGGGTACCCATTTCAGTCCAACTGACAACGAACTTCTTGAACATCTAAAAGAAAAGACGGACCAAACAAGCTCAATGTCCTACCCATTTATTGATGCTTTTATTCCAATGTCTATGGTAAGAAGAATAATCTCCGCCCTCAGTTTTCTTGTTCTTAGGTGTGTACTGAAGTTGTTTCTCTCTTTCAACTAGTTGTTCTATCATGTTTTGGATCTCTTTGGAGATCCTAATAGAGTTCTCCCCCGAGATGAGGCATCCAGATCTTCTAAAATAACATTAAGATGTTCTTGTAGAACTAAACTAATCCTTGGAGAAATCTCATCTCGATCTGAAAAATAAACTCATCTCAGTCTATAAAAAAACCAGATCCCTTGAACCCATTTGTATGAGTACAGTAAAACAACCACCACACGCCACAAAACCTGGTTGTTTGCTACCTACATAAACTCAGTTGTGCACCTCCACAAAAATCCATAAAACGAGTGGCTTGAAGCACATCTAGAAGCTACTAAAATACAAAACCTATTGTAAGACGATGCAAATTGAAAACTAACTGAATCTAACATGAATTGTCTATAGCCTATCAACTTCTAACACCTATCGAAGTGCAAATCTAAAGGTACGATAATGCAATCTAAATCTACCAAATATGCTCATCAATCCTCCAGATCCCCAAATCTAGATATCCCCAACCCTAGTAAGATAGGGGAAAATATAGCGGCTCAAACCAGGGGACCAACCTCATCTTGCTGTCTCATCCTCTTGTTGCTTGGATGTGGCGGCGCAACCATCTTCCCCTCACCGCTAGGATCCGCCATTCCTACCATGAACTATCGCAGATCTGCATAGCGGCAGTCAAAAGTCTTTGCGAAGTCTGAGTGAAGTGTCT
The DNA here is from genome assembly GCA_036936925.1 of Cenchrus fungigraminus. Lineage (NCBI taxonomy): Eukaryota > Viridiplantae > Streptophyta > Magnoliopsida > Poales > Poaceae > Cenchrus > Cenchrus fungigraminus. The sequence continues at coordinate 94,182,461 of CM072774.1, read as the reverse complement.
CGCCAGCCATTCGATAAGTAATTATAGACTCAACTGAAATTTACATGTGGGACCTGGTCACAGTAAAGAATTCGCATGAACTATTAGTAGAGTTTCCCATGTTCTTATCACAACTAACGACTGGTGCAGTGGTAAACAGCACAACCTTGTTCCTTCAGGTCTCTGGTTCGAACCCATGCCATGGCAAATTATTTTTGCAACATTTTGTGACCTATGCTTACACGTGGGACCCTAGAACTATTTTTGACGACTTGGAACACTCTATTTTAAAATAATGCTTACATGTGGGACCAAAGTTGGTTTATGACGCCGCTGACATGGCAAAAATGCTTGCATGTGGGACCCTGGAAAATTTTATGACGACTTGGAACACTCTATTTTCAAAAAAATGCCTACATGTGGGACCCTGCTAAATTTTATGATCACTTGGAACAATCTGTTTTTAAAATAATGCTTACATGTGGGACCGATGTTGGTTTATGACGTTTTTCAGAGCTTATGGCGTCACAAAACAGCATGGAACAGGGAACGCCCGGCTACAGCACGAAGGACCTACGCCGAATCCGTCTACGAATCCCACCTCGGAGGTGTAAAAAGACAGATGTTCTTAGGGTATGCTCCATGTAGATTTGTTCATGTTTTAGGAATGTGATGTAAAACTTTGTGCGAATTGTTCTCGCAGACAACGAACGAAGATATAATGTTGGATGTGATGCCTAGGACTTTCAGCCGTGCCAACACCTGCGTCAGCGGTGCGTCTTGGAAGGTTTTTCAGCACCGCTTCCCTACGAAAACTTTCAATGATTTTTGGGAAATTTGCTATCGGTACCATTCTTTGCACAGTTATCCCCTTCGCTTCTTCATGACCATGAACGATACTAGTAAAGTCGCGCTGGTTGAGCCAAAGGCGTACGAAACCCCAGTCGTGAAAGAAGAGCCGTATGATGAAGAGGAGGCAGATCACTGCTTTGTATACGACATGGCTAAAAGCCGTGGCGGGTGGTACTCAGATGGTAGCTCTGTGGAGCTACCTTTTTCGTGAAAATTATGTACCTAAATTAGCATTTTCGCAGGTTTTGATTGATGTTTCTGAAAGAAAACGTCTTCCCCCCTTTGAAAACTGGGAGAATGGAAGCTGAAGACAAAATGTTCTGCCGAGCGAAGCCTCGGGCTTTAAATTTTATTTAATGGTTTGTAATAAACAATATTTCGCTTTGAAGGAGAAACTTAAATAAAGAATTTGGGTATTGACGAAAGGCATTGCATGAATTTGTTTGTTTTCGCGATTGTCTCTTTCGTCATGGATAAACTAGCCTACCATGTGACGCCTAGGCGTGAGACACATTGTAGGACTAGGACGTAAACGAGAAAATGTCGAATATTGCAGCCCCAAATCTGTTTTTCGACAACGAAAGTTCTCTGCTGTTTTGCCTTGGTGTCACAATGCGAAACTGTGCTTCGCTATTCCAAAGCTGACAATTGCAACTTAGCAACTCTTTTTTGACGTTGCTTCGATTCAGAATGAACCGCTTTTGATGCATCCATTGTGGATGGGCTATTTCGAAAACAGCTCTTTAAAAAATATTGATTCTTCTGAATCATTTATGTTTCACCACTTGTGGGTCGGCTACTTTTGCGTACCACTTCAATTTGCTCCCTTTGGAGTGGGCTATCTTAGATAGCACTTTAAAACATGCATGAAAGTAAAAGGCAAGAATCATAGGGGGAAATTATTCCATTCATTGTGAAAGGGAAATTTTACATCAAGGTTGCCTCGTTAAAAACCTCACGCACCAGGATGGATTCCCCCCTATGTGAGGAAAAGAGTACAACCTTGTTATTGAATTTAAATTGCACGAAAGTAAAAACTAGAAAAGATAAAACATACGAGTCGTTCGCATTTACAGTTCGATGCGACCGACTGCTACAAACTTTCGACTATGGAAAAAACTTGCACAAGTTATCCACATTCCACGAATGCGGTAACTCAACACCTTCCTCATCCTTGAGATGAAAGACTCCGTCCCTAACACTTCTCATGACAATTTAAGGCTCTTCCCAAGCGAATTGTAATTTGCCTACTGAATCTGCGTCCTTTTTCCTCTTCAGGACGAAATCTCCGACTTGAATGTTCTTCAAAGAGACCTTTTGTTCCTCCAGTTTCGGGTTTCCTCTTGGTACTTTAGCAGATTTGCAACCGCATCAAGCCTATCAATTTCTACTAGATCCTTGTCCACTTCTTTGTTCTCACGAGAGCAGCCCACCAAAACTCTGGCGCTTTCGTTGGCTAGCTCTTCTGGACACATAGCTTCGGCTCCATACAACAATCTGAACGGGGTGAACTTAGTAGCTCTAGATTCAGTGGTGTTGTGCGACCAAATGACTCTGGACAACTCGTCAGCCCACTTTCCTTTCTTCTGGTCGAAGAGACACTTCTTTATGGCTGAAAAGATTTGACCATTGGCCCTTTCGACTGCGCCATTGGATTGGGGGTGATACACGGAAGCGAAACGGAGTTTTGTCCCAATCATGCGACAGTATTCTCTGAAGTCTTGGCAATCAAATTGCTTCCCGTTATCAACTGTGAGTTCTCTCGGTACCCTGAATCTGCAGATGATTTGCTGCTAGAAAAACTTTCTGATGGTAGCTGAAGTGATAGTTGCGACAGGTCTCGCTTCAATCCACTTCGTGAAATACTCAACTGCTACCACGGCAAACCTGAAGTTTCCTTGAGCCGTGGGCAATGGTCCCACAATGTCCATGCCCCAACGTTGCAACGGCCAAGTAGGCATAATTAGTTGCGAAAGGGCCCCTGGCCTTCGCTGGTGTTTTGCTGCAAACTGGCATGCCTTGCAAGTTTTGACAATCTGCTCGGCGTCTCTTATTCCCATTGGCCAATAAAAACCCTGCTTGAAAGCTTTTCCAGCTAGAGCTCGGGCTGTGATGTGCGATCCGCACATTCCACTGTGGATTTCTTTCATGAGCTCAATGCCTTGCTCTTGCGTGATGCATTTCAGTAGTGGTGCACATACCCCTAACTTGAAAAGGTTATCATCTTTAAGGACATATCCTTTCGCTCGAGCTTGCATCCTTTTCATATCATGAGCTTCGACTGGCTCATAGTGCCCATGAAGGAAAGCGATGATGGGAGATCTCCAATCTATGCTTGCAATTGCATTGACTGTACTGAGGGGTTGCTTGTCTGGTTTAATTGATGGGGCAGTGAGGATCTCGAAGAATACATCTGGAGGCATCGCCTCCCTTTTTGCGGCTCTTTTCGCCAACTCATCAGCTTCACCATTTTTTTTCCTTGGCAAATGCTCAGTAGTAAAGCCTCGGAAATGCCTTTCCATCCGTCGTACCTCAGCAAGGTACTTGATCAGCTCTGGCTCTTTGGCCTCACTCTCCTTTTCAACGTGCTCCTTGATGACTTCAGCATCCCACTTTACTAGGAAATTGCTCGCTCCCAATGCTCGCACTTTTCTTAGGCCCAGGAGAAGCGCTTCGACTCAGTGGTATTGTTGGTGCACCTATCGGAAGGATCAGAGTATTCCAGCCTGGCCGCATATCTTAATTTGACCCCGGCTGGTGAAGTGATAATTGCGGCAATTCCGGCGCCTTTACGCCCCCAAGCTCCGTCACATCTGATTTCCCAAACTGGGACTAATTCCTCATCTCCGCTGATATTGCTCGGTGATGTCCAATCTGCCACAAAATCTACCAAAACCTAGGATTTGATAGCTGATCTCTTTCCAAATTCGACAGTGTACTCCGAAAGCTTGGTTGCCCATTTGGCTATTCTAGACGAAGCCTCCTTGTTAATAAAGAGATCGTTCAAGGGTTGATCTGTGAGCACTATAACTTTGTTGGCTTCGAAATAATGCCTGAGCTTTCTCGTGGCCATAATCACTACATATGTGATCTTCTCCAATTCTGAATACATGAGCTTGGAACACGAAAGAGCTTCCGAGACGAAATATACTGGGCTTTGATGCTTTCCTTTTTCGCCTTCGACCTCTCGCACTAGCGCTGCACTGACCGCTTCTTTGGATGCAGCCACGTACAGGAAAAGATGTTCTGCTGGAAGTGGCGGTGATAAAATTGCCATCTGCTCAATATATGATTTGAGCTTAGCGAAAGCCTTGCTCTGCTCCGGGCCCCATTCAATCTTGCCTTTACCCTTCAATGCTTTGAAAAATGGAAGGCTTCGCTCGGCGGACCTGGAGATGAATCTATTCAAAGCCGCAACCCGACCATTCAACTTTTGAATGTCCTTTTTGGTTTTTGGCACTTCCATCTCCCTGATTGCCTTTATCTTGTCTGGATTTGCCTCAATCTTCTTAGCTGAAATTAGGCACCCCAAAATTTTTCCCTTTGTGAATCCAAATACACACTTTTCTGGATTCAATTTCAACCCCGCTCTTCTCATATTGGCGAAAGTTTCAGCCAAGTCGCTGATATGATTGGACCTTTCGCCGCTCTTAACTATGAGGTCGTCGACGTAGGCCTGTATGTTTCTGCCAATTTGCGGCTTGAACACCTCTCCTGTCATTCTGGTGAAGGTTGGGCCAGCATTCTTCAAGCCTTCAGGCATTCTAACGAAATAGAAAGTACCAAAGGGCGTGATGAAGCTAGTCTTTTCCTCGTCCTCTTTCGCCATCCAGCATTGACGATAACCAGAGAAACAATCTAGAAGAGACATGATAGCAGCGCTGGCTGCCGAATCAATGACTTGATCCATCCTTGGAAGTGGGAAATTATCTTTGGGCGTGGTCTTATTGAGGTCTGTGAAATCTATGCACCCATTTTCCATTTTTCTTTTTGACTGGAACGGTGTTAGCTAACCATTTTGGATACATGACCTCGCGAATGACATTAGCATCTAGCAGTCTCTGGACTTCAGACATGACTACTACCACCTTGTCATCGAACATCTTTCTGAGCTTTTGCCTTCGTGGTTTTACAGCATCATCGATGTTCAATTTGTGCTCGATAAAATTGCGATCCACGCCTATCAGATTTTTGGCCTGGAGTTCTGCCCCTCTCTAGGTTTCGGCCATCATTATGGTGGCCCCAGATTGTGATGACCCCTTGCGTTGCTGGTATCTTGATGCACAAGTAAGCTTGATGAATGATGGTGTCAGAGGTTTAGATCTGGACAGCCCACAGGGGGGTCAACCCCGGTGGTTTCGTTGTTCGGCGAGGGGGAATCTAAGGCTAAGAACTCGAAGGTTGCACACGAGCACACGGAACACAGAGAACACAGAGAGTTTATACTGGTTCGGGCCTCCGGAGAGTAAAACCCTACGTCCAGTTGTTGGTGTAGATTGCTTGGGGATTGTGTGATTGTACAAGAGGTCGCCCTGCCCACCTTATATTGGCCAGCGGACAAGGTCGGTTCCCAGATTCCTGGTCTGTTACGACCAGGAGACCTAAGTCTATTTGATTACAACACTTGCCATACCCGTCGATCTGCTTGGTCGGGATCCGCCGATGTCTTGTCTTGTACGCCAAGTCTTGGAGTCGTCCCGGATAAGGTCGTCTGGGGAATCTTTTGGAAGGTCTTCAGGAGGTCGTATGGGCCGCCAACAAGGTCGGTTGGGCCCACTGTTAGGTCGGCGGGTTTTCTAGTAGGCCGGACCCACTTGTCGGGGACGGCCGTGAGCCTGGTCGGTGGGGACCCAGGGGTACCCATGTCTCACAAGCCCCCAAGCGAGGTGTAGGCGCAGCTACCTTAGAAAGGTCATGACGAAGTCGTAGAGCTATCAACATGTCAAGTAGCATGCACATCGGTCAAAAAGAAAAGAACAAATCGACTGTAGAGCCGACCTGTTTACAGTCTTGCCGAACGAAGGAAGGTCGAGTGACGACCTATAGGAAGCAGGCTTCCAATAGATCGAAACGACAATGAAAAAATTTCAGAGGGCATCAAGGATGCACTCGTAGAGTAGTATCCGAGCATCGTGGCGGGCAGGATGGCCGGTATGATGATCCAAAAAAGAAAGAGAAGAAAAAGTTGGTCAAGTAACGACGTGGTGAGAAACAAGTTTCCCAACAGGTCGGTATGACGAAGTAATCAAGAGGGCGTCAAAGACGCTCTCGTAGAGTAGTCCCCGAGCATTGAAGCAGACAGCATGGCTGGTTTGATGCTCAAAAAAGAGAAGAAAACTGAGTCATGGTCTTGATCGAATATAGTGTAGAGACACCCAGATCTCCCAGCATGGCTGCAAGGAGTCTGGCAAGGCCAACCTCAAGGAGGCCTTGTAGGCGTGCCGACCTCCAAGAGGTCTCAAATCAACAATGTCCAGTATCCGAGGATACCCAATAGGATCTTGAAAGGAGTGTGAAAAGGTCGTTGATTATATCGCAGCTGAAGTTGTGATGTCCGGAATCGTTTGATGAAAAAATATAGAGATCTTGATCAGATGGAGTGTAGAGACATCCAGATATCCTACATAGATGCAGAGAGTCTGGCAGGGCCACCCGAGGCATGCCGACCTCGAGAAGGTCTCAAGTCAAAAGCGCCCAAGCATCCGGAAATACTTGGCAGGGCCATTAGGCGCGCACCCCACAGGGAGGCCTTCATTCCCGACATAAAATCCTGGGTGTCCAGAGCAGGCTGGTACAGCTATACAAAGCACACCAACCTCAGGAAGGTCACACATCTGGGGCGCCCAACTGGGTTGGCAGAGCCGTAGACATACCAAGGTATTGCAAGACCTAGGTACTAAGGCACGCCGACCTCAGGGAGGTCATTTTGGTGCCCAGACGACTAACATAGCTGCCAACCATCCAGCAAAGCCATGGCACTAAGGTATTGATGACCTTAGTTTTAGGCACACCGACCTCGGGGGCTCGACGAAATCGAAGACGTGAAGCTTCTGAACTCTAGGCGCCCAGACGGGTCTGGCGGAGCAGCGAGGCACACCTACCCCGGAAGGTCTTCAATCGAACCTACGACCATTTTGCTTAGGGAACAAAAATATAGGATGATTGGAATAGGTCCGTTTACATGCAGAGCCATAGCGGGTGCATTAGGATGCAGAGCCTAGCGGGTGCAAATAAAAACGTAGAGCTGTAAAGGGTGCATTGATCATCAGCGTCGACTGTAGTAGCAATGAGGCGCAGGGCCCTCTGACACAAGGTCAGGCTTGTTTACTTCTGTAGACTGCTGGGTCACGGGTCAACAGTGGTCGGAGATTCTCTTGCCACCAAGAAAACGACAAACTGCCCACGAATCAAGGGGTGTACTGTAGCCATGTGATGCTGCGGCGGGCTCAGGCATCATTGATGCACTAGCGACAAAGATGTCGCGAGGCAGGGAAAAGACATCGCCTTTAATCATGCACATGTCTGCAGGCCCTCTGGACCACGTGGTGACAGTGTCATCACTTCGCCGGCTGTTCGAGGCCCGGCTCTGGCTATAAATAGCACCATAAGGCTAAAGAAGGCAAGCACCGAGCATTGTTGAGCTATGAAGCCACAGGGTAGTATTGAGGCCATACCATGGGCATGCGTTCATCCACCAGATTGTAGGATACAAAATTTGTAGAGGCTTGGAGCTAGAAGAACTCTTGCGAAATGTAGGCAGCACACCCACTCTTTGTACCGTGCCTCAGCGAGGAATCAAGGAGAGTTTGGAGGTGATGCTGTAGAGGCCCGAGGTGAAGCTGCAAGTCCTTGGTGAGCATGTGATGCTCGTCGAAGGCTTGCGGTCCACGCCGAAGAGCAAGCTTGTGTCTGCATTCCATAGTCTGGCACAGAGCGTGCCCTACTATGTGCAGCGTCGTGCAGCTGTTCACCGCAAGGCCACCATCGAGGCCCTGAGGCTAGAAGAATTCTTGCGACGTGCTCGGCTATAGCAGAGTACACCTCAAGGATTGCTCTAGGTAGATCAGGTCTTCAAGTACGTTTGTATTTGTGTGACGGGTTCTGGATCCAATAAGGTCACAGGCGACTTGTGTACCTTCGAAGTTCTCATGTAATGTTCGCTCTCTTCTGTCATGTAATGGTCGTTTTGAAGAAATTATTCATCAATGACCTATAGTGATGGAATTTTGGGGCTTATCGACCTTGTGGAGATCAAATGTTCCATCAGGACGACCTGACATTTTACTTGTTCTCACGACCTAAACTCAGGGCATAGGTCATGAGACTCTTCATTGTGCATATAGCCGTTGGCGTAAAATCCGGCGAGGTCGTCTCGCGAAATTAGCGGCGCATAGCCGTTACGGCGAGCTCCTTGCGTCGTAAGGATCCGCAGCGGGCACCCACGGTGGGGCCCTTATAAATAGAGTAGCGGGGACCAGCATTGACCGTCCCCCTCCGTCTTCCTCCTCTCGCCATCTCCGCCAGAATCCTCGCGCCCTAGCCATCGCGCATTCCGCAGCCAAGCATCGCCCTAGAATCCTCAGCTTGCCGCCGTCTGTAGCAGACCGCGTGCCGGCTCCACCATCCACGCGCCGCTCCGCTTTGCATGCGCATCAAAACCCTGGTAAACTTTAGATCCAAAGCCTCTCATCCTCAAGAAATGGCGGCCACCGCTCCTCAAATCCCAGATCTGCGGACGGTGTGGGAACCCTCGACGGTGACCGAGGCGAAGATCCAAGCGCTGGTGGACCGCGGGCTTCTGAGGCCCAAGGCGGAGGTGGAGTGGAAGGCGCCTACGGGCAAGGCCTTCCCGACGGAGGACGACAAGGAGCAGGTCATCTTCGCTTCCTTCTTTGAGCACGGGTTCAACATCCCCACTGGTGACTTCTTCAGAGGTCTCCTTTTCTACTACAAGCTGGAGCTAGTACACCTTGTCCCTAACTCCATAACCATAGTATTGTCGTTTATCCATTTTTGTGAGGCGTATTTGGGGATAGCACCCCACTTCTTCCTCTGACGTCATCTTTTCAACGTCAAGTTCACCGGCAAGCGTACCGGTGTAGTGGGGGCGGTGATGTTCTTCTTGAGATCAGGTCTCAAGGTAGAATGGATTGATATGGACCTGCCAGACAACACTGCTGGGTGGAGGTCGGAATGGTTCTACATCGCCGATCAGCAGCCAGTGCTCCCGAAGCGGACTGGGCACAAGCCCGTGAAGATACTGGAGTGGGACCTGCAGCTGTCTTCTCACGAGCTGGACGATGTCAAAGGGGTTCTTGCCCTGGTGCGCGACCTCAAGGAGAAAGGTGTGACGGGAGGCTTGGTGGCAAGGTCATTCTGCCGTCGCTTGATCCAGCCAATCAAGGATCGGGTGCATCCGGCATACGAATATTGGGGGCAATCAGACCCCACTCGCGAGGTCAACCACAAGGTCTCCCTAGGGGAGATGATGGCTAGGGTGTCACAGATCTACGCCGGGCGTACCCGAGGTAGGAAGTGCCCAAAGGCGTACTCCTTGGGCCGACCAGCTGACCCTGTAAGTCCTGAAACTGCCAGGTCATTTTGGTGTTCGTGGTTGTTTGCGTCGATCTTACTCTTTGTTTCTTGTGCGTTGTAGGTTTGGGAGATGCAGTTCTGGTGCCCAGCACCCCTACCGAGAGGCGAGGAGCCTCGACGAAAGCTGAGGTCGGATAAATACCAGCCTCCAGCAGCTGTGCTGCTGGAGAATTACCAATCGGACTCGTCGGTGGAAGCTGATGAAGATACTGACCCAGAGGTCGGTGACGATGTGGCGAACCGACTTGCAGCAAGCGCTGCCACAAAGCCCGGACGCAAGACAAGGGCGACAACATCAAAGCAGTCAGCCACAAGGGCTGCTGCCAAGGTCGAGGCAGCCAAGACTGCCAAGCTTGAGGCTGATAAGAAGAAGAGGAAGAGGAGGGCGAGCCCTCCCCCGGCGGTCCGTACGCCGGTGATCCCTACACCTTTGACCAAGGAGGTCGAAGATGATGAAGATGAGGCCACCGATGATCCACCGGTTGTTGAAGATCGTACGGCGAGGAGGTTGCTCAGTCCCGCGGCCAAGAGGCAGCGAGAGTTAGAGCAGAAGACAAACGAAGACGACCTCCGTCGGATGAGGGAGGCACAGCGGGCTGCCGCTGGTGCGCAGGCGAGGATGCCTGTGCCGATTCGAGTTCGGCCCTTTAGGCCGAAGTTGCGTGCCCCGGCTACCGTAAGGTATGATCGTGACACTGAAATTGATTCAGTTGCTAACTGTTATCGGCTCTTGTATTGTGTTGACGTGGATTTCTGTAGGTCGGACGTCCAACCTCAGAGTGCCTTGGGTGCTCAAGATTCTCCATCACAGACAAGGTCATCTAACCATGAGGTCGGGACTTAGGCTTCGGTTGGTGATGCGGGGACGGCGGCTCCTCCGCCTGTCACTGAGGCCGGAACACAGGATTCCGTTGGTGACATCGGGGCGTCATCTTCTCCACCTATTATCGACGCAGACCCCATCAACTCGGTGCCCAGCACATCAGCTCAGGGCCCAATTGCGGACCCGATACAGATCCAGCCGCCACAGGAGAACCCAGAAACAACCGGCGTGCAGGCACCGGGTTCGACGTCGACGGGGCCAAACTTAAGGAGTGAAGACATCGACTAGACTGGCACTCCCTGGCAGGAGGATATCTTTGATGATGACGAGGATATGAAGTCAGTCTGTAGCGCGATCTTGACTCTCAACCAATCTCTCACGGTGAGCCGCTGTCTTTGCATTGGATAAACGACTTGTTTTCTGGATGTAGCTAACGACCTGCTTTGTTTTGCAAAATAGTCACTGGCTGACCGTGCCAAGGGCAGGGCCGACTAGCTTAGGGGCACTGCAGCTCTTCAGCTGCGGGTGGTCGAGCTTGAGCAGGAGCTCAAGCAAGCCCGTGAGACGGCGGCGGCAGACAAGAAGAAGCTCGAGGACGAGCTAGCCGAGGAGAAGCGTAAGACCCGAGAGGTCAACTCGCAGTTCAACGCCGCGAACATTGGTAAGCTCGACTTTCTTACCACTTTTCCCATCATTGCCTTGTACTGCTGAGGGCTGGACCTCAGGGTTTTTTGTATATTGCAGATTTCCATAGGTGAGAGGATGACCTCAAAAACGAGCTGAAGAATACTAAGGAGAAAGTTCGAAGCTTGGAGGTGAACCTCCGGGAGGCCGAAGCTAGTGCTGAGGAGCTGAAGCGGGTGATGAAGGAGACCATAGACAGTGAGTACGCTGTATCTCAAAAGTTGGCTTATGAGAAACAGGCTCGAATGGATCTTGAGGTCAGTCTTGAGGTAGCTTTGAAGGCGCTGCAGAATGACCAGGTGATCATTGCAGGGCAAGAGGTGGAGCTTCACGACCTGAAGAATGCTGCCAACTTTGCAATGGACATATTGGCGTCACAGGTCGAGGGGGAGGAGCCCAAGCCTGCTATCGACCGTCTTCTAGCTGCGCCCGAGAAATTGCTCGACCTCTTGAAGGCGACGAGATTGGCGGCGGCTATGGAAGCGTTGGTACGGGTGAAGTCTCACTACCCCGACGTTGACATGGTCAAGGTCGGAGAAGGCCCAGATGCGATGAAAGATCCCAAGGTCGTGGAGCTTGAAGTGTGTGAAGCCGCTATGGTTGTAATGGATGCCATTGACTGTGAAGGTGACGACGGGAAAGAGTAGTCATAGTCTTAGAGCTGTACCCCCTCTCTCCTCCAGTCTTGTAAAATATTGCTTGATAACTGTCTTTGTGGCCTGCATGACGTACTTGTTTTGTGTTTGCGTGAACTTGGTAGCCTTGAGGCGACGTGTCTTTTATCATACTCCGCTAACCACTACTCATGGAGAGGCTGGCTTACCGACCATGACAGCTCAGCAGGGAGACTAGGACTCAGGTTTTGCAACCTTACGACCAAGCAGGCTCGCAACAACACAAAGTAGGTAGTCATGAGGGACGACGTCCTTTGGTCGAGCGACCCCTATGTTGGCTTGAGCCAAGCCCCCGAGCATGTCGAGGGGGAGGAGCAGGAAATTTAACCCCCAGGTCTTTCGACCTTTGTGTTGGCTTTGGCCAAGCCCCCGAGCATGTCGAGGGGGAGGGTTCATGACATGAAGGAGGAGAAGGTAGGGCTCGAGACACAGCAGATGACTGCTTGAATTAATATTTATTAAACTGAAAAAAGTACAAAGACGAGGAATACGTAGCTGTAATAAAAACTATTCTACGGGTAGAATCGTCGTAGGTGCTCCACGTTCCAAGGGTTGGGTACGCCTTGCCCATTGCCCCACTGGAGGCGATATGTAGATGGGCTGATGACTTCGGTGACGATGAAGGGTCCTTCCCAAGGGACAGATAGCTTGTGCATGCCGTCGGTTTTCTGGATACGCCTTAGGACTAGGTCGCCAACGTTGAAGGAGGTCTCCTTGACGTTGCGATCATGGTACCGACGGAGTTGCTGGTCATGACGAGCTTGCCTCATAACAGCAGCCATTCTCTGCTCTTCGAGGCTATCAAGGTCGACACGACGAGTCTGCTCGGCTTCTCCCTCCTCGTAGAACTGTATGCGTGGAGCTCCGAAGGTAACGTCAGTGGGTAGGATGGCCTCTGAGCCGTAGACCAGGAAGAAGGGTGAGAAGCCCGTAGCGGAACTGACTTGGGTCCTTAGACCCCAGATTACGTGTGGTAGCTCGGCTAACCACCGGGTAGCGTAGTTTGAAGCGTCATCAAAGATACGATCTTTGAGAGCTTGAAGAACCATGCCATTAGCACGTTCGACCTAGCCGTTGCACCTGGGGTGGGCGACCGAGGAGTAGTATACGTCGATCATGTTGTCTTGGCAAAAATCCCAAAAGGCAGACCTTGTGAAGGCTGTCCTTAGGTCGGTGATGATCCTGTTGGGCACACTGAAGCGATGTGTTACGTCTTGCATGAATTTTGCCGCTTCTTCCGACGTGACCTTTGCGACAGGTCATACTTCAATCCACTTGGTGAATTTGTCAACGGCCACAAGGATATACCTGTAGCTGCCTGGGGCGGTTCGGAACGGATCCACGGAGTCGAGGCCCCACATGGTGAAGGGCCAAGATGGGGGAATTGTGCGCAGGGCCTGAGCAGGCATGTGCTGCTGTTTGGCAAAGAATTGGCATCCTTTGCACCTCTTCACAAGGTCTTTGGCATCAGACATGGCGGTGGGCCAGTAGAAGCCGGATCGATACGCCTCGCCGACCAGATTGGCAGATACCGCGTGGCAGCCACACTCACCGCCATGAATCTCAGCCAGGAGCTGGAGACCTTCTGATCGCAAGATGCACTTCATCAAGACGCCAGTATAGGCGGCTTTCCTATATAGGTCGTTACCAATCACAACGTAGTTGGCACTTCGTCGTGTGATACGCTCTCGTTCAGCCTTGTCTTCTGGGACTCGTTGGTCGAGTAGAAAGGCCAGGAAAGGCTCGCGCCAATCGTCCTCTTTATCTGTCATTAGCACGTCACGGGGAGGTGCTGGAGTTGGGTCGGGCTGTACTTGGTCCGGATTGTCCGGGTCCAATAGCTTGATTGACGGCTTGCGTAGGTCTTGGACGAACACACCCGCCGGGACTAGAGCTCGTCGGGAGCCTAGTTTAGATAGCACGTCGGCGGCCACGTTTTTGTTGCATGGCACGTGCTGAAACTCAATTCCCTCGAAGTGGCCTTCGAGCTTGCAGATCTCAGCACAGTAAGCATCCATTGTGTCTTTGACACAATCCCACTCCTTGTTGACTTGCTCAATGACGACCTTGGAGTCGCCGTACGCTAGTAGTCGCTTGATGCCAAGGGACACTGCTATACGGAGCCCATGAATTAAAGCTTCGAATTCTGCTCCATTGTTAGAGGCCTTGTAGTGTATCTGCAGGACGTACTTAAGCTGCTCTCCCTGAGGAGAGATGAATAGCACTCCAGCTCCTGCGCCTTCGAGGTTAAGGGCACCGTCGAAGTACATTATCCAGTGTTCAGGCCGCTCCTTGGGAGGGGGATCTGGATCTCTGTCCACTCTGATACAAAATCAGCTAGGATCTGGGACTTGATTGCCTGCCTGGGGCAGAACTCGATGTCGAACTCTCCAAGCTCTACCAACCACTTGACAATACGGCCGTTAGCGTCGCGGTTGCGGATGATCACCCCCAGCGGAAACGATGATGGCACCGTGATCTTGTGAGCTTGGAAGTAGTGGTGCAGCTTTCTCGACGTGATCAGGAGTGAGTAGAGCAACTCCTGAGGCTGTGAATAACGTGTCTTAGCGTCGGCGAGGACCTCGCTTACATAATACACAGGTCGTTGAACAGGGTAGGCCTACCCTTCTTCTTCTCGTTCTGCAACGAGAACCGTGCTTATCACATGAGTGGTGGCAGAGATGTAGAGTAGGAGGGTTTCTCCTAGTATAGGTGGCGTCATGACTAGAGGCGTGGTCAAGGACTCTTTAAGAGCCTCGAAAGACTTCTGTGTTTCTTCATCCCATACGAATTTATCTGCTTTCTTCAATAGCTTGAAGAAAGGCAGATCTTTTTCGCCGAGCTTGCTGATGAAACGACCTAGAGCCGCCATCATACCTGTGAGCTTCATGACGTCTTTCTTGCAAGATGGCTTGGCCATGTTGCGTATTGCGTCGACCTTTACGGGATTTGTTCGATGCCCCAGTGTCCGACCATGAAGCCCAGAAGCAATCCGGAGGGGACACCGAAGACGCACTAGGTTGGGTTGAGCTTCCACTGGTACTCGCGTAGGTTGGAGAAGGTCTCGGCGAGGTCGGCGATGAGCTGATCTTCCTCGGTGATCTTGACGACCACATCATCGACGTAAGCTTCTACGTTTTCCCGATCTGCGACTTCAGGCACTTTTGTATCGCCTTCTGGTATGTTGCTCCAGCGTTTTTGAGCCCAAAGGTCATGACCTTGTAGCAGTAGATGCCATTGGGCGTTATGAATGTCGTTTTGTCTTCGTCGTCAGGATTCAAGGCTATCTGGTGATAACCTGAGTAGCAGTCGAGGAAGCACAGTAGAACGCTACCAGCTGTGGAGTCCATGACCTGGTCGATGCGAGGAAGAGGGAAGGGATCTTTCGGGCAGTGCTTGTTGAGGTCGGTGTAGTCGATACACATCCTTAATCCGCCAGTCTTCTTGGGTACAAGGACCGGGTTTGCGAGCCAAACCGGGTGTTTACATTCACAGATGAATCCTGCAGCTAAGAGATTGCAGACTTCTATTTCTATAGCTTGCTTTCTATCTTTTGCAAATCACCGGAGCTTTTGCTTGATAGGTCAAGCGGTCTTGCTTACTTCAAGGGCGTGCTCAGCCAGCCCCCTAGGGACACCGGGCATGTCGGACGGACTCCATGCGAAGATGTCGGCGTTGTCCCTGAGGAAACTAGTGAGCGCGAGTTCCTATTTGGGATCGAGGTTAGCCCCGATGGTGACTTCCTTGGACGTGTCGGGCACGCTGAGGCAAACTTTCTTCACAGCAGGACTGGGGTCCAAGGCAGTGGCCGTGCGCTTCTATTTTGGCACCTCCAGAGTAGTTTGGTCAATCTTGGCGGTCTGAGCAACCATGACCGTAGCAGCAGCTTTAGACGCAGAGACCTTGGAGAGGTCGATAGTGTCGCTCTCGCAGTTGTAGGAGAACATGATGTCATCGAGGACGGAAAGGATCCCGTTTGGTGCTGGCATTTTCATGATGAGGTAGGTGTGGTGTGGTATGGCCATGAACTTGGCCAACATGGGTCGACCAAGGATGGCATGGTAGGAGGAGCGGAAGTCCGCGACCTCGAACGTCAGGTATTCCGTGCGGAAGTTTTCCTGTTTGCCGAAGGTGACCGGCAGGCATACACGACCTATGGGGTATGCAGCCTTGCCGGGCACGACCCCGTAGAAGGGTTCGTCGCAAGCGGTCATCTTGGAGAAGTCGAAGTCCATCTTTCTCAGTGTCTCTGTGAAGATGATGTTCAAGCTGCTGCCCCAATCGATGAGGGTCTTAGGTAGGAACGCGCCATCCACTATGGGGTTGACGACCAGCGGGTAGGTCCCGGGGTCAGTTACGTGGACCCAGTGGTCTTTCCTGGAGAAAGTGATTGGGTACTCCGACCAACGCAGAGGTTGCGGAGTTTCTGTGTTGACTTGGCCGATCTCCCTTGCGTTTGATCGTATCTGTCTGTTGCTCTTGGCTGCCTGATGACCACCAACGATGAAGTTGATCTGTCGGTTGGCGGTCTGAAACACGCCATTGGGGTTGCCCCCTTTTGGCGGTGGTGGCGGAGAAGGTTCCTGATGGCTGTTGTCATTGCGGTTGTGGTCGTCTTGTCGACGACGATCGTCGCGCTGGTCATCACGGCGCTCATCACGTCGGTCATTACGGTTGTCTTCGTGGTGATCGTCATGGCGATAGTCGTCGCGTCGATCATCACGGCGGTCATTGCGGCGGTCATCGAGGCGATAGTCGCGGCGATAATCACGGCGGTCCCTGTCGTCGTTGCGACGATAGGGTCAGTGGTCACGATAATCACGTCGATCAGGTCGACGGTTACGGTTGTTGTAGCAGCGGCTGCTGTTCTGGTCGTCATTGCTACCGCTCTTGGTCTTCTTGGGCTCTGCAGGTACCCCTAAGACACGTTTTAGTTGTTCACACTCCCTCATGGTATGCTTGGCGTCGCGGTGGAACTGGCATTGGTTTTCCATGACCATGTTGAAGTCACCTTCAAGGAAGGTGGAAGGTCTGGATGGATCAGTCGCATAAACCTCGCCAGATCGCTTGCGCGACCTGCTGCCACCATCATGTTGATCTTCTCCTTTGAAGTCGTGCATCACCGCATCTTGAGTATCGACAAGCTTGTCGACGTAGGCCATGAGGTCGGCGATGGTGTGGGCGTCTGCTTCATGGATCTTCTCAAAGAGCTTAATGTTGGTTACCCCCTTCTTGTAGTAGGCTATGACGTCTTCGTCTTTGACACCTGCGAGGGTGTTGCGATTCTCAAAGTGGCGGTTAGTGTACTCTCGGAGTGTTTCGTCACGCCTCATCCGCACTCTAGCGAGGTGATGTGTGTTGCCGGGATGGTTGTAGGTCACTTGATAGTTGGTCGTGAAGAGCCGTGACAAGGTCGCCCACGAGGTGATGCACTCCGCAGGAAGATTGTCGAGCCACAGGAGTGGTGCTTTGCCCATCACGAGGGGAAAGTATACCGCCATGTGATCCTCATTGCCTCCCGAGGCGCGTGCCGCGATGCTGTACATCTTGAGCCAAATACTTGGGTCGGAGCGACTGTCGTATTTCTCAATGGCTGACTTGAAGTCCTTGGGGTATCTGATTGTCCTAAGACGACGTGAAAACGCCGGGAAGTTGTTGACTGCACCAGGACTGGTTGATGGGGCATAGGCCGTCGGGATGATGTAGAGGTCATCTGGAGGACCATTATCTTGGTCGTACTGGGCACGTCGTAGGAGCTCTTGGTCGTGCAGCTGCCGAAGTTCCATTACTTGAATAGGATTATTGGCGTCAAGGGGATTAAGGACCCCATTGTCGCGGTCATAGTTAGCACGGCGTGCTATCTCCACTTTGTCTCGTATACGTCGACGTTGACTGCTCTGGGCGTGGTTGGCTTGTACTGGTGGAGGTTGAGCTCCAGTGTTCTGCCCTGCGTTGGCAGCAGCATTCTGCTGTAGGGCGCCAGCCGCATTGGCGGTGTTGTTTTGGGCATTTCCAGGAGCATTACCAGTAGCGTTGGCAGCTGGATTGGCTACTTGATTGGCAGCGGCATTGGCAGCCGGATTGACCGGCTGTGCTACTTTGTTTTCGCCTCCTCCCTCTTCAGCTACGGGCTCAAGGGGAGCATTGTTGTGACGTTGGTGACGAGGTCGATCCGACCTACTCCTGGAGTAAGAGCTTGAAGCTGATCTGCTGTATCCTGGACCCCTTTCTTCGACCTGGGCGGTAGCGATGCGGATGTGAGCTTGTAGGCGCCGTATTGCAGGAGTATCCTCAAGTTGACCCAGTGCGGCAAGAGCTGCGCCTATGTTTGCTTAAGGAGAGTTGTAGACTTCATGGCCGTCTTGCTCAAAGTCCCTCAGGAGGTCTCTGGCACGTAGGCAGTTTTGACGAGGCTCATTGCGATTCTGTTGCTGCTGAGGAGCTGCTGGAGCTGCGGGGGCTTGCGCCTCGACGTTGCCTGCGGGTTGGTCGCCGGCACCTTGCCCGACGTTGCCTGCAGGCTGACCTGCGCCTCGGGCAGCTGCAGCTAACTCTTGCTGACGGCGTGTAGCCCGTGCGGTGTTGGCGTTCTCACACTCTATGCACTGCTCGTCTGTCTCTCCGGGCTGAGGAGGTACGTCTGCGGAGACCACGAGGACCTCTCGGTCTGGGATCTCAAACACTTCTCCCGAATAGTTTGGGGAGATGGTCGTACGAGCGATCTGAAACGCGAGGCGGTCCGGAGACGGCTCGCGGTTAAGCTGGCGGCGATGAGCCGCGGTGAGAGGTCGGTGAAGCTTCTTGAGCACACGGCACTAGCGAGCCGTGTGTTTGGAGTCTTCATGAACGGGGCAAGGGTCGTCGAGGTGACCCCTGCGGTTTCCATGATGTAGAGTCTTGGGTTCAGATTGGATCTGAAGCTTGTTCTTCATGTAGCGAGATGCTGCATGAGTTGCGTTCCGCAGGCCAAGGGGCATGCGGGATGAAGATGGAGGGGTCCTGCGAGGGCGTTTGACGCGCTCACAGACTTTGATCGTGTCAGAGAGCATGTCTTCGACACGATCGAGCCCCGCGATCAGGTCGCTAGGTGTGGGTGGGTGGGTTTTCTCTAGTAGATCGGATCCGACCTGTTGGTTGGAGGTGACCGCGGTGGTCTCGATGACGTGGCATGCGGCTGGAATGGTGGATCCCGCCGGCATAGAGCCGAAGCAGATGTCGATGGGGTTGGCGAGGATGTCCGCCATGCTCTCCGTGAAGATGACGCCGTTGGTTGAAGCCGTCAAGATGCACGAAGAACCTTGGATTCCTCCCCTACCTGGCGCACCAACTGTCAGAGGTTTAGATCTGGATAGCCCACAGGGGTGTTAACCCCGGTGGTTTAGTTGTTCGGCGAGGGGGAATCTAAGGCTAAGAACTCGAAGGTTGCGCACGAGCACACGGAACACAGAGAACACGGCGAGTTTATACTGGTTTGGGCCTCCGGAGAGTAAAACCCTACGTCCAGTTGTTGGTGTAGATTGCTTGGGGATTGCGTGATTGTACAAGGGGTCGCCCTGCCCGCCTTATATTGGCCAACGGACAAGGTCGGTTCCCAGATTCCTGGTCGGTTACGACCAGGAGACCTAAGTCTATTTGATTACAACACTTGCCATATCCGTCGATCTGCTTGGTCGGGATCCACCGATGTCTTGTCTTGTACGCCAAGTCTTGGAGTCATCCCGGATAAGGTCGTCTGGGGAATCTTCTGGAAGGTCTTCAGGAGGTCGTATGGGCCGCCAACAAGGTCAGTTGGGCCCACTGTCAGGTCGGCGGGTTTTCTGGTAGGCTGGACCCACTTGTCGGGGACGGCCGTGAGCCTGGTCGGTGGGGACCCAGGGGTCCCCATGTCTCACAGATGGCCTCAAACTTGTTGAGAAAACCCCTCCCTAGGATTCCGTTGTAGGGGTAGTACATTTCCACCAGGTCAAAAGACAAATACTCTGTCCTGGCATTCTGGATAGTGCCAAAAGATACTGGGAGCGAAACTTTCCCTACTGCATGAATAACACGGCCTCCAAAACCGTACAATGGTGTATCGGGAGGTTGCAACAGATCTCTGCATAACCCCATTTCATCATACGCATCCGCAAAGATTATGTCTGCTGACGAGCCATTGTCAACCAGGAGCTTTCCCAAAGTCCAGCTTGCTATGTTGGCTTAGATTACGAGGGTGTCGTTGTGAGGAAAACCTTGAAGTCTCACATCTTCCTCTGAAAATGTGATCGGAATATGTGACCATCTGTTTCTTTCTACTCTACCCTCCACGCAGATGTTACGGACCTCGCGAAAGTAATGCTTCCTATCCTTCTTACAATCAAACTCCAGAGCAGAGCCGCCTGAAACGGGAAGGATGGTTCCAACAGATGGAAGCGGGTCATTTTGGCCCTCAAGTTTTGCAGGTAAAGGTGGAGCGGTTGGGCCCTTGTATGGGGGAGGAGGAGGATCGATGGGATGTTGGTCAATGGATCTATGCTCAACATTTTGGGCCTGGAAGACCTGGGATTGCCAGGGCGGTGGTTGAGTGTAACTTGGGATAGGTGGTGAGAAGTGAGGTGGCTGAAAAGGATTGACGAAAGGGTTCCTCCCAAAACCTGGATTCTGCCAAGCTGGAGCGGAATGATTTACAGAGCTGTTTCTCTCTTTCCCTTTTTTCTCCTCCTCTAGAATGGCTTCAAACCTTTTCTTGTCCAGACAATAGTTTGAACTGTGGTCATCATTCTCTTTGTGAAAAATGCAGTACCACTTCCTTTTCTCTTGGTGACCTCGGCCCCTGCCATGGCCTCTGCCTCTGACACCGCCCCTTCCGCCTCTGCGGCCGCCCCCCCTGATTGTGCTGCGGAGGGCTTGGTGGGTTGTTGCTTTGGTTTGGTGTTTCGCTATGAGGATTGCCACTTTCCTGAGCTGTTTCCCCCTCTAGGCCAAAGACATATCTAGGATTAGCGTGCGAGGCATTTCTGGGATTGGACCAATCCCTTTCGTTGGACTGGTTGGCTTTGGCAGATTTCTTTTGTTGAGACTGCTCCTCCATACACATTCTGAAGTCATTGTCTGAGCGACAATACTTCTCGAATTCCGGCATTGTTTTGGGCCTTTCGCGCATGAGATGCAAACGAAATTGCCCGGCACTCAGACCCACGATTGCGGCATTGATAGCGACGGCATCCATTACGTTAGGTGCCTGGGCCCTGAGATGAACAAATCTTCGGAAGAAATTTTGGAGAGGCTGTTTGTCCTTCTGCTTACAAGAGAAGAGATCGCTCTCTGTCAGCTCTGGACGTTGGAAACCTTAGAAGTTCGAAAGGATCCTTTGCTTCAAGTCTTCCCAGCAGTAAATTACTCCGGGGCTCAAGAGAGAATACCATTGCGCTGCAGCTTCGTCAGCAGCGATGATGAACGCCTTTGCAAGCACGGAGTCATCGCCTCAAGCTGAAAGGATGGCGGCTTCATAACTCATTAGAAACTGCCTAGGATCCGACTGACCTGAGAACCTAGGGAGTGGCACAAGCCTGTAAGACTGCGGTCATGGGGTGATTTGGATCTCCTGAGATAGTGGCGATTTTGGGTCCCAAGATCTCGTGCGGATGGTGCGAGTCTCCTGGTTCGAAGGGCCAGACTCGAAAGGGTTATGGAAAGGGTTACGGCTGAAAGTGGTGTATGGAGGAGGTTGAGTGAATGGCATGTTACCCTCCGTGTGTGTGGAATGAATGGGTACGGAATATTCAGGCGAAGGCTGGTTGAAGTTTAAGGACTGCTTGGCTTTTATGAGACGCAACTCTTCTTGCAATTTAGCGATTTCGGCCTTTTGCCTTTGGATTTCTTTAACTGCGTCGACCTCTTGTTGCACTGCCAAGAGCCTCTTTTTAGTTTTGGCCAGCTCATCAGCCTCCTTTCATAACTTAGCCATCTCGGCCTCGTATGTTGCTTTGGCCGTGGCCGCTACGGCATCTTGGTTTGGTATAGGCTGGTTAGCGTTTGGGTCTGGGAGCTCTTCTCCTTGGGTGAGCAAGTTTGACGGGTTCAACTCCTCCTCAAGGGATGACGAAGCCCCCTTGCTTGAATTGGTGGTGGTCCTCTTCTTCCTTGTGGACATCTTGGGTTTCTTACTTGAGCCAAACACAAATGGTGGGCGCCAATTGTTGTGCTATTGCGAAGCTTAACACGAACAATGAAATGAAACGAAAGGGCTCAAGCACTAAACACGAAAGATGGCAAAAGTGAATTCTCAACAGTGTAATTCTCAAAAGACAATCCCCTTTACAAGTGCCGGTCGGCCTCCTTTTATAGGGAGACGAGCGGACTTTTTACATACCGAAATTGACCTTGTGTAAACGAATCAAACAAGAATTTACTAGGCTAATTTTGGGAATTCTCCGTTGGGTCTTCACGTAATCGGCGCTTTCCTGATTCCATGCCGCATATTACGGCACTTTTCCCGGCATTAGCACGTGCGCCTGTCGGGTGAAGATCTTCAACTTTGGAGGCAACCCTTTCGCCTAGTGAATCCCCATACCTGAAACATACATAAAACAAAATGTGAAGAAACAAACTGTCCGCGGCGACGAAACCCTGAGCGAAAGATAGGCTAAGACTCATTGCGCAAGGAGGATTCGACTCTTGGGTTTCGTCCTGGAAAAACTGATAGCATCGAATCAGAAGTTAAGGAAATAAAGCCCTTCGCACCGTTGTATCTTTCGGGTGACGAAGGGTACCTGGCGAAAGCTAGCATGAAAATGGTGAAAGGAAATTGATTGGTTCTAGGGGTTTCACTGTTGGATGAAAAGCGCTGTTGGATCGACTACCCGTGGTTCGGCGATCCTAAAACGTTGACTTTGTCAACCTCGATCCCGAATCCCCCAACACATCTGCATCATATTAAGTCCAAAAATTATTTCCTTTAAATCAGAATAACAAAGACAAACATGAAGAAGGGTGAGTTTGATGATGTATTCCGTTATGAACTGGATGATGAGAACTGGAGGCCTACCTACATTCTTCCTGAACATGTTGATCATCTCAACACAATACGTGAATTAATAAATGTGTTTGAAGTAGAGGTTCAAAAGCTAGAAGCTGACTAGTTTTAGCTTGGGACTTGTACTCATTGCTATTGATGTCGTGCCTTGTATGTATGTCATTGTACCACAACCATGACAATCATTGCATCCTATGTGAACTACATACATCTGGCCATTTCTTGTGATACAATGACATACAGAGGTCACCTGATGGCTATTTTTTATCTCCATTATTAATGACCATATTTTTTATAAACTAACTTCTAAAAAATTAGCTAAATGTAAAATTATAATTAGTTCTATGTATCATTATATCAAAAAGTAAACAAAGACAAAGATGAAGAAGGGTGAGTTTGATGATGTATTCCGTTATAAACTGGATGATGAGAACTGGAGGCCTACCTACATTCTTCCTGAACATGTTGATCATCTCAACACAATACGTGAATTCATAAATGTGTTTGAAGCATAGGTTCAAAAGCTAGAAGCTGACTAGTTTTAGCTTGGGACTTGTACTCATTGCTCTTGATATCGTGCCTTATAATAGCCATCAAGTGACCTCATCTGTATGTATGTCATTGTACCACAACCGCGACAATTATTGCATCCTATGTGAACTACATACATCTAGCCATTTCTTGTGATACAATGACATACATAGGTCACCTGATGGCTATTTTTTATCTCCATTATTAATGACCATATTTTTTATAAACTAACTTCTAAAAAATTAGCTAAATGTAAAATTATAATTAGTTCTATGTATCATTATATCAAAAAGTAAAATTCAATTTTCTCTACATCAATTTAAAAGATAACAAGAGAATGCTAGTGTTTAGCCAACCACTTTTTTCTAATTCTAAAGTATATAAATAACCTCATCTCTTATTAGCTTCTCCCACCTAGGATTTAAGATTTCTATTTCCTACATCTCTAAAATATAAAAAAAATAATAATCACAATAAATGATGGGAGGAAGAAGAATCAAACCTTGGTAACACTTTAGAGGAGAGAAATCTTCACAAATAGATGAAGAAAAAATTCAGCAGCACCTCTCTAAGGTTGAGGCGCCATGGAGGAGGAGCTTGAGCTCTTGGTGAAGAATGGCTCGGGCAGGAGAAAGAGGAAGAAGAAGCTGGATTTATAGGGCGCGGGATTTTAGTCCCGGGTGGAATTACCAACCGAGACTAAAGGGTTCCCTTTAGTCTCGGTTGGTAACTCCACCCGGTGCTAAAAGCCCGCATCAATCATTGCGGGAAAGAGACGTTGGGAGCCAGCCCTTTTGTCACGGTTGGTTATACCAACCGGGACTAAAGGGGGGTGTCTCTAGCCAGCATTTCGGGCCACGTCGACGAAAGACCTTTAGTCCCGACTCCAAAGTTGAACCGGGACTAAAGGCCCGTACCAAAGCCTCGCTCTCTACCAGTGATAATGTTGCCTCCCTGTGCTCTAAGTCCCACCTTAGATGGAGACCTCGACGCATCACGGCCAGCTCGCCAAGCCCGGAGCCGGGCGCTCAGATCTGAAGAGAAGCTGGCGAGCTGGTGGTTTGGGCCGGCAAGGGAGGGTGCGGCAGAGGCCAGGAGGGGGTCGCTCCACCAAGCGAAGGAGATGCCGCCCGCCGTCGTAGCGTCAACATGGAAGAGGAGGAGGGACACTACAAGAAAACTGCCGACTAGTGACGCAAAAAAAAGGCTGTTTCTCATCATAAACCGCGATTAATGACGCCGGTTGTTACGAAAACGCGCCGTCATTAATCGAGTGTCACAAACCGCGATTAATGACGAGACCTTATTTCCCGGCGTCATGAGTTTAAAGACACGTGGAAATTCATCTATACAATGCGTCATAACTTCGTTCCTGCAGCTTTGCCACGCTGGACAGAATCTGATGTGGCATCCAATGTGGCAGGCCAATTGTGACAAATCGTATGCGTCATAAAACGAATTTGGCCCGTTTGTAGCTGGGTTGAGCCTAAAATTGTTCCTGTAGGCTGGCGTTGTTCATATAGCCCAAAAAAGATTTTGTTGGGCCTAATTGTAGCTTTTTCATATGAAATTTGATTAGGGTGGGCCCGTTTTGGTTGTGTCGAGTCCAACAAGTGCGCACATTGTTGCGGCCTTCTGTGTCATGTTAATTTGACAAAAATTGACTTTTGGCCCAATTAAAAGTGGGCTAAGCCCACTAAAGGACAATATAAAATTAACCAATCATGCATCAGTATTAATGGATTTAATTTTAATTCTGATCCTTTTTTTGAATAATTCTGATCTGGTTGGCAACATAGTAATCGGCACATATTTCTTTATACAATAAAGTAAACTATTGTTTATTATCAAGAACGACCATATTGTTCATCACATATCACAAACTATTACAAGATAACAGTATCACAAGGAACATTGATTAACAAAGCTAAATCCAGTTCATAATCACAAGAGAAAGTGGAGATTTGATATAATGATCTTAACCTCTTCATCTTTTACTACTAAGCAGTAGACGAAGGAGGTCCTCACTGTCTTCGGTTAGCTTCTGCAACCTCTTAATCTCAGCAGACTGCATTTTCAGAGTTGATTCTGATTCTTCGGTCTTCTTCTTCAAGCAACATAACTCTTTCTGGTGAGCAACAAACCGTTGTCGAAGTTGTACCCCATCCTGATTGGGAGCGTCAACTCGCTCTTCATCAACACTACTACATAAGGATTTGGTACCCATTCTTGAGTACTCGGCTGCCTCTGTTTTAATTTGTTCGGGAAGAAGCATCATTGACTTGGTAGCTTCCATCTAGCAACAGTGGATCCCAAGTCAGATTAGGACCTTGTAATTGATTCGAACTAAGGAAACAAAGGTGTTAAGTTTGTTACCTTGGAGCAGATCTGAACAGGAGCGACTTCAGATGTTGACCCTTTGGCCCACTGAAACAAGTACAAGAACAAGAGGTAAGGGTTGAGATCATTCGCAATCGGAAACAAAGGTGTTAAGTTTGTTACCTTGGAGCAGGTCTAAAAAGGAACGACTTAAGACGTTGACCCTTTTGCCCGCTGAAACAAGTACATGAACAAGAGGTTAGGGTTGAGATCATTCGCAATCGGAAACAAAGAAGGTGTTGAGTTTGTTACCTTGGAGCAGGTCTGAACATGAGCGACTACAGATGTTGACGCTTTGGCCCGCTGAAATAGGTACAAGAACAAGAGATAAGGGTTGAGATCATTAGCAATCAGAAGCAATTTCATTTATTAAGTTCAATGCGGTACATGAACGATCACACCCAATCCATCATCACCCAAGCATGCAACAAAAATATGGAAAGCCAAAGAAAATGGGTAAGCAATATAATAATTTCATCCTTTAATTTCTACAAACCTCATGTAAGTTGACTTGGAACAATCTCTTGCAATAGGGAACAGAAGATCCACAATTACCCAAGCATGCAACAACAATATTCAAAGGCAAAGAGCATGGGGAAGCAGTCCAATAATTTCATCTACAAATTTCTACAAACCTCAAATAAAATGACTTTGAACAAATTCTTGCGATAGGGTACAGTAGATACACAATCACCCAAGCATGCAACAACAATATCCAAAGGCAAAGAGCATGGGGAAGCAGTCCAACAATTTCATCTACAAATTTCTACAAACCTCAAATAAAATGACTTCTAACAAACTCTTATGATAGGGTACAGTAGATCCACAATCACCCAATCATGAAAGAATATTATAGAAAGCCAAAGAGCATGCGGAAGCAGTCCAATTATTTCATCTACAAATTTCTACAAACCTCAAATAAAATAACTTCAAACAAATTCTTGCGATAGGGTACAGTAGATACACAATCACCCAAGCATGCAACAACAATATTCAAAGGCAAACAGCATATGGAAGCAGTCCAACAATTTCATCTACAAATTTCTACAAACCTCAAATAAAATGACTTCTAACAAACTCTTGCGATAGGGTACAGTAGATCCACAATCACCCAAACATGAAAGAATATTATAGAAAGCCAAAGAGCATGGGGAAGCAATCTAATTCAATCGATCAATACAGGGAGAAGACCGCAGACCTGACGAATACGACGGGAAGAAGGTGCCAAATGCCATCTCGATTTAGCAGCTTGACCTTGCGCCTTCAGCACGATGTTTTGCGCAACTGTTGCAGATCTGCGGCCGCCAGGGTGAACCTCGGGGGAGCCGACAGAGCAACGAGTTTGAACCATCTTGCAGCTTCAAGGACATTGCCGAGGAAGGTCGCCGCTCATAGAAGAGGAAGGCTGCTGCTTGTAGAAGAGGAAGGCCGCCGCTCGTAGCAGAGGAAGCTGTCGTCGGTAGCTAGGCCTCCGTTGCTGCTTCCGCCGCAGATCTAGTTCTCTTCGGTGGTCGAGGAGATGATCCCCTGATTTTGGAAAATTACCAGGAGGGAATTGGGAGATCTAGTTTCCCTCTTTGTTTTATATATAAACGAGGAGGACCAGAAGGAGGAGCGGGGAATTCAAATTTTCAAGTCCCGCCTTTGTGGTCCAGAGCGGGAAACAAAAGACTTTGGATCATGGACCCAAACGTCAGTGACCCAAACGAAAGACCGCTTGGGTGTCAGACCCAAACGTCAGTGACCTTACGCAGAGAGGCAAGTTGTTGACTGGGTTGTCCGTGCCACCATGGATCATGGAATGGATAAACACACACAGGACTATACTCTACTTCATATTCACGTAAGATGGATGATCCGATATTCGCATTACAAATGTACTCACTGCAACAAAATAACGTACCGTTTCAACTGTTTCTTACATGACTACAAACACTTAAATAAAACATTAAAACTACAGGGGACCCTGGTACAACCCTTCAGGTAATAATCTACGGAGATTGTGCATAAATTCGGGATGATCATTGCATACAACCGCCCAATCATATGTGAGTATTCCGTGAGGAAAGATTCGCTCTAAGAGAGACAAGCACTTGTCCTGCAATTGTGTGCAGTTAGCCTGAATTGCCCATCGTAGAAATGAAGTCACAGTTTCCTCGCTTGCCATGTCCCACATCTTTGACGCACAGTGTAGCTTCAACCTTTCGACTTGGTACATGTCGGCGACCGAGAGTAAATAAGGCCAAGCATTGGCAAGAGTGTCCCATAAATCAGCCTCCTCTGGGAGTGATCCTTCACTAGCATATTTGACCAGGACCGAGATGCCATCAGGGTGTGTGTCAATAATTGTAATAGTTTCAGAGCTAGACTCCACTCCTGGGCCGTAGAGCATTGCCTCCATCACACAAGATACTTTCGCCACATCGGCACGTATCGCTCGTATCACCCGGCATTTCGCACCTACGTGGAACACAACTTCCACAGGGGCTTGGGCTGCAACGGTGTGGCATATGCTTCTTTCCACTGATGGAGGAGGAACTTCGATGCAGTCGTCCTCTAGTACTGAAACAACACATGATATGTGTATGCGATCTTCACTAGATGTCACGCGCTCAATGTCATGATGCTCCACCAGACATTCAAATCCTCTTGCTTCTAGATCCCGATTCATGAACCAAACTTCTTTTGTAGCTTGAACTCGAAACGTATCATCTTCATCGTTTGGGTCTCCAGCCATCGCACGCAACAATACTCGCACCTACGTGGAAGCAGTCACAAGTTTGACAAACAATAACATAATGCGACCGTATCGCCATGTGTGAGTGTGTGTCTTCATAGCAGCAATGAGACACGTACCATTTGAGATTTGTGCAGAGGAACGAGGATGACGACAATGCCATCTGGAACATCCATCCACTGATGATCATTCACACTTGTAGGATAGCAACGTAGTTTCCATTGACGGCCTCCCACCATGAACGTACCAGATTCCTTGAAGTTGCCCGCGGTTCCTTCGGCTTTCGCTTCCTGGCTTGAGACTGAGAAGTCGACTTGCATGGAAGGAATCATTTCAGCGTCTAAAGCCATTAACACAAATGGCCTACATTGATCATCTCGTGCCTAAAGTGTCTCTTATTATAGTGGGCCGGGAGTGAATGTGTCATTCCGAAATGTCCGTTCGTGGACATCAGTTACCACTCGGAATGGACGTGTCCCTTCAGAGCGGGTGTGGCCACGTTTGGGTCATGAACTTCCAGGTTCTAGTCCTTAAGTGCGATTCACAATGATCGACATGTCTGTTCAGAGGGGGTGTGCTGCGTGTGCACACAAGTTCGTCAGTTAACGCCCGGTGCCTGTGCTTAACTACAATTCTCAATGATCGACACGTGGATCAACTTGTGAGAGCGTGTCGTTCCCAAACGCCCATTCGAGATGCCCTTCTGTGCTTATATGCATGTTAATATCACACACACACACACACACGAAGAGATATATTGCTATTCCAATTCCAGCTTATTCCATTTTGGTCTTGTCGCGTCAACAAGTTCATCATGTTTCTCAGTCTCCAAGGCCAGCGGGAATCATCAAGTGTGAATCCTGACCATTCGTAGACCTTTACAGTCATGACTCACGCAGCGTACCTGATCGAGGAGGACTTGTCACGTCATCCCACACACTGCGTGTTGCAATGCAAGGACCATCCGGTCCCTCTGATTACAGCGCCCAATCTTGTTCTCCAGATGCAATTGACACCTAAACCATTACATAAATAAACGGTAGAGAGTTGTCTCGTTGTTGATGCGGCATGAGCTGACGCAGTGAGACAGCCATTAGATGCAGCTGATGCGGCGTGATTTGTCCGTAGGACTTTCTTGTGCTCTACAGAGAGGAAAGTCCGGAAGTAAACACGTACCTAGACATGTCGGGCTCATCCCGTGATACCCATCGTCCACACATGTAATCGATGCACGCCACTGAAGATTCTGACCTAGATAGATTCCTATCACGCGTAGGCCTGACTATATTCCGAGCATCTCACATTTTCCTTAGTAACTTTAGCAATGCTACACCGAGCTCACGTGACCGCTGTAGTCCTCGATAAATAGGCGAGTGCAGCAGAGCGTTCTTGAAAGGAAAGGCCAACACTTATCGGTTCCCCGTCTTGCATTTCTCTACTTCAGTGGGATACAAGGGTGAGATCATTTTGTTGGCTAATCTTGTTTACTTTATGTATGCATGGTATCGAGACGGTCACATTGTTAGCTTATGTAGGGTTTGTTCTTCGTTTGTGTATGCAGTATATGGGGAATGGCCGGGCAAGGAAGGGACGGAGCATGGAACTTGGAGGAGTCGGGGAAGGGGGAGCTGTCGGGCGCAATAGCACCTCACCGCCACCCGGTTCAGCCGCTGCCATCGGCACCGCAGCAGCACCCGACCCCAATGGCACCTCCACTTCCGCTGGTATCGGCACCTCAGCAGCACCCAGGCCGCCAGCTTGCTGTTGCCCGTTGAAATGCCACCCCCGTGGCCAGTGCTCATTGAACAAGATGAATCGCATGACCTAAAATGGTCTGTGTTACTTTGGCTTCAGCAGGGCGGGCCCGCCCGTGTTTATCATGAAGGCATGTGGGTGTGCCCTTTTTGCCAGAGGGGTCACAGGCAATGGCATTCGTGACCTGCTGTTACATGCGCATAACATCGCCGTTTCGCCTGCCTGGATTTGGGATGCAATGGTGAGGCATCGCGCTTTGGAGGAGTATCTGATCTAGGAGACACGTTTTGCTGCACTCCGTGCAGCGGCTGGATTTCCATGAGCCCGTGATGGTAGTAGTATGAGCCGTGATGGTAGATGCTAGTAGTATGTGGTGATGGTAGTAGTATGAGCAGTGATGGTAGATGCTAGTAGTAAGTTGTGATGGTAGTAGTATATGAGCCGTGATGGTAGATGCTAGTAGTTTGTGGTGATGGTAGTAGTATGAGCCGTGATGGTAGATGCTAGTAGTATGTCATTCAGAGTATGTCGCTGTAGTTCGAATTATGGTGGATCCATCCATCCTCATGTGTAATCAATGCATATGCATGCATTTGTGTCATTTGTATTTGGATTGTGTTGTTTCTAATAAAAATGGTATTGTGTGTGTACTCCCTCGGTATAAATTCGTTGTATACGGAAACTCCGTTCCATTGATTTCTTAAATACCGGAAGAACACAGACCAAAGTCTGGTTTGTAGTTTTCAGTCAGACCGGATTAAACTGTCACTGCTACGCAATAAGAAAACCAACATCTTACAAGGAAAAAACAGTGGTAGTAATATTCAATCAGACCAGATGAACAGAAGGCGAATCTTCGTTCTGCTTCTTCTACTCCTACTTCTACTAGTAGCAGTTACCACTAATCCACTAATCAAGGTGCCGCTTCTTTGTCGATGGTGCACCCGGTGCCTTGTTGCAGCTGCTCACAGACGAGGATGTCGCTCTATTGCCGCCGCCCATGGAAGATGGTGGCAGACCTCCCAGGGCGCCACCCGCGGATGAGGCCTGACGGCCGGTTGATGATGGCCTCTGCTCGGCGAGGATGGCAGAGATCGACTGCCGCCGACCGATGTGGATGAGAGAGGATGACGGTGCTTGGAGACGACAGTTCCCCGGCGAGTGGCAGTGCTTCCGCGCCCCTGACCCCTGGCACCTCTTGCTGACTTGCGTGGGGTGCGATGTTTCAGAGGCACATGATCTTGGATTTCATTTTGTTCCACAAACTCTGAATCATCAGAGGATGTGTCAACCACCACCCCAATGGGCCTCCGCTCTGCCTCCTCTTCATCAGACCACTGGAGATCCTCTCTTTCATCAAAAGAGGAGGATGTGGCTTGCGCTGCACCTCTAGGAGACAATGGCTCCATGGGGAGAGGAAGAGAGCGTTGTGCGAGGATGGGGTTTTTTGTTGGTTGCAAGAGTTGGGAGAGGAAGAGGGCGCTGTGCGAGAATGGGGTTTTTTGTTGGTTGCAAGAGTGGGGAGGGGAAGAGGGCGCTGGGAGGAAGGGGGATATTTATGGCCAGAGGAACCCATTCAGCCATTATTGAAAAAACTGCTCCCGAAAAGATTATAGTAGTTGTGTGATCCGTTTAGTTCAAACTAATTCAATTTTGACCAAATTTACACTTATATCTACTTATCGGGAAGTGAGAATTGCATTGTTTTGTGGATGGAGGGAGGGCGTTCTGAGGAAGGGGGAAAGACCGTTCAGCAGAATGTTAACGGACCGGAAGAAATAATTGTAGTACAGAAGGTCCTTTTAGCAATACATCAGTATACCGGACCTTCTGGACTACCTTTTCCACTCATTTGTCTTTGTTGGAGCTGTAACTCCTCCATTGTTCTCCCACAACCTTGTTCTTTGGCTATCCTGTCAATGATGCCTCGTCCCTGGGCAAATCTTATTCCTGACATTGTTGTGAGCGTCACGAATAAGATCAGTGATGCAAGAGATTTCATCATGTTCAAAGCTGTCTACAAGGGTTGGAACTGCGCTCGTTCAGGTGAGGCACGCCCGTTTGACCCTTGGATTCTGAAATCTGAATTTATCGGTGAATCTGGAGCAGTGACATTCGCATCCATCGCTGATATGCGGCTTTTTGAGGTCTCCTTTCCTGCATTGGCTGGGAAAAGGACTAGATTGATTGGTTGCGGCGGATCTGGAAGCCTAGTCGCCTTAGATTGCAGAGATTGGTGCAACGCGCTCATGCTGAATCCTTTGTCTCCTCGGAAGCACATTCGCCTTCCTCAACTTCCAAAATGGAGCCAAATGGCTACTCTTCAAGCTTGTATCTTGTGCCTTGAAACAACAGCAAGTGCAGAGTCATTTGTCGTGATTACTTTCTTTTGGCCAGAGAAATCTTTTGCAGCGCTTGGGTCATTGCCCGTTTCCATTTGGCATTTGGGTAGCCAATCCGACTGGAGTACACTACCTTCGAAAGATTTCTAGTGCAGTTCTTCTGAACACATTTGGTTGTCATGGGTCATTGGCATGGGTAACTCTTCTCTACTTGAAGGTGAAGACCGATTGTTCTTTGTTGTTCTGGAGGAGAAAGAAGCTGAGGTGGTATTATTAACTTTGCATTCATTCGTCGGGGACATTTGGCAGCCTATTCCCTAGGAGAGAGCTCCTGAGTTCCGGAATATGATCATCTTGTTTGGTCCTTGCAAGTGCATTGTTACAGAAGAGCATGCCATTTCTGGTTTGGCTGACCTGAGGGCAAATCACATGTACTTCCTACAAACTTTCCATCATGATGAAAAAAATGAGTACTGGATCTACCAGCAGGGAATAGGTATTGATCTAGTCGTCAACACTACTCCGGCGATCCGCATTAAGCAGGTTCGTGGGGACTGGATTTGGTCACGAGGAACATGGCTGTTGCCTAGCTATCCGTAATGAGGAACTTCGATTGTGTACCACCTGTAACGCAATTCAATGTACAAATATCTATATTATTACCCTTCGTCAATTATTCCGCGCATATGTATGAGTTTCTACCACAATCATCGTAGGGAACAAGCAGTTACGCATTCGGTAATCAGGAAGGTCCTTCCCGCAAAACATCAACAGAGCGGACAAGTATCAAACATCATAAGATGGCATCTCACAGCTACTCATCACCACAAAGTTCACACCACCAACAAGTAGCAAATACCAAAATACAAGCATGATTAGCACCTCTAAACCGTCTACCTAGCAATAACACTACGAATCACATTATTCCTCATTGTTGTCCTTGCTGAGCGACCTCTTATATGAGGCCTGTCTCAGCAATTCCCTCACCTTCTTCACCACAAGTGTTGCAGAATCCAGGAGCTGCTTGACCGTCTGCAGCTCAGCGGCAGTCTCTTGAATCTCCCTCTTAGCCTTTGCACATTCTTCCTTCCACATCCTTGCCTCCCTTTCAGCTTTTAGGTACCTGTTGGCTTCACCCTTTTCTGTAGGAGACAATAGAGCATTGTTTCTCATTTTCTTTCTCGTCTCAAATAGGTTATGAGTTACCTCCCCGTAGTATCGCATTATCGTCTGCTGCTCAACTGCTTTGACATTGGCCTCCTCCTTAGCAGCTGTACATGCTTCTTTCCACAACCTTGCTTCCACTTCTGCTTTTCCCTTCATTTCCATCAGTTTCTCTAGAACTTTTAGAGTCCTAATATCCCATTCAGGATCTAACCACCTAAACGACGCGCACTTCATGCCATCAGTCTGCAGTCACCGATTTCGTTCATATAATTAGCGATTGACCACACTAACATAAAACGCAGAAGCAACATTTATTAGAGGTGATAAAGGTTATCGTTTACCTCACAGCAGCATACATATCGATACCCAGGGTTGGCGCCTGTCCAGTCATACTTCAGATGGACAGGCAACCCGTCCTTGCACTCGTTTTCATTAGGATCTATAACGATGACTTCACGAGGACCAGGCGTCGGCGATCTGGAGCTTTCGGAGTCTACTCCAAACACCTTTAAAATACATGAATATAGTCTGTTAACCCAGATCCCCAAATCCAGAATTCCCCTTAACTAGTATGATAGATCAAAGTAGCATGGCTAAACAGAGGACTGACCTGACCGGAGTGAGTCCTGCTTCTCCGTTCGCCGCTAGGGTCGCTACGATTCGCCATTCCCGCCACGGGCAACAGCAGATCTAAGCACCGATGCTAGCTCTAGTCTTTACCACAAGGAAAAGGAGCGTGGTGCCGGCGAGTCTCTTGCAGAGTTGCAGTAGTGTACGCCGCGTCGTCGAGAGAAATGAGATATATACACTTGTCTGCGGGAAAACTTTTTTTTGGCTGTCGTGCGCGCTTTTCTCCCGCCAACTTACCAGAACCGCTCTGTGCTATTGTTGGGGCAGTACACAATTGTTTCTTAGGAAGGTCCTTCCTGCAAACCGTCAAAAGGACGGACGATCCGATTCTGGATTAATCCAAACAAACAGCATCTTAGCTTTTCCTCCCTTTTTACCACTAGGAAGGTCCTCCTTGCGAAACATCAACAGGCCGGAGTTTCCTTAATCAAAACTTCCCCCTTCTCTATCTATTACCACCATACCTCCATTGTTCTTCCTCTACCTCCATTACAATGCGTATGAATTCTGAATGGTGAGTATGCTCGAAACGAATGAGTTTGGATCTTCTATGGAGATTGTGCATAAATTCGGGATGATCAGTGCATACAACCGCCCAATCATATGTGAGTATTCCATGAGGAAAGATTCGCTCTAAGAGAGACATGCACTTGTCTTGCAATTATGTGCAGTTAGCCTGAATTGCCCATCGTAGAAATAAAGTCACAGTTTCCTCGCTTGCCATGTCCCACATCTTTGACGCACAGTGCAGCTTCAACCTTTCGACTTGGTACATGTCGGCGACCGAGAGTAAATAAGACTAGGCATTGCGATTCACAATGATCGACACGTCTGTTCAGAGGGGGTGTGCACACAAGTTCGTCGGTTAACGCCCGGTGCCAGTTGTTAACTGCAATTCTCAATGACCTCCATTGCAATGCGTATGAATTCCGAATGGTGAGTATGCTCGAATCAATTTAGAATAGATTAAACCAAATCAGCATAATAAGATGACATCTCATAGCAACTCATCACCACAAAGTTCACACCACCAGTCCACCAACAAGTAGCAAACATCATACGATGATCCGGTAGCCAACACCAAAACACAATCATGATACAAGTTTCACAATAATCATCACTACTCATTCAGGTTCATATCTCCATCTCATGTTTGGCCTCCTGCAGCTGTTCCTTCACCTTCTGCACCTCCTACCGTGAATTTTGTGGCCTTGCGGGACTCTCTTGCATTTCTTAATGTTCTTTCAGAAGATTTGGATGTCTCATCTCAGGGTGAGGACTCTATAGGATCTCGAAAGAGATCGAAAACATCATAGAACAATTAGCAGAAAAAGAGAAAGAGATTCAGTACACACCTAAGGACAAGACAACTGAGGGCGTTGATCATTCTTCTTACCATATACATTGGAATAAAAGCGTCAATGAATGGGTAGGATATTGAGTTTTTTTTGTCAGTCTTTTCTTCTAAATTTTCAAGAAGTTCGTTGTCTGTTGGACTGAAATGGGTACTAATAGGCAAGGGTACCCATTTCAGTCCAACTGACAACGAACTTCTTGAACATCTAAAAGAAAATACGGACCAAACAAGCTCAATGTCCTACCCATTTATTGATGCTTTTATTCCAATGTCTATGGTAAGAAGAATAATCTCCGCCCTCAGTTTTCTTGTTCTTAGGTGTGTACTGAAGTTGTTTCTCTCTTTCAGCTAGTTGTTCTATCATGTTTTGGATCTCTTTGGAGATCCTAATAGAGTTCTCCCCTGAGATGAGGCATCCAGATCTTCTAAAATAACATTAAGATGTTCTTGTAGAACTAAACTAATCCTTGGAGAAATCTCATCTCGATCTGAAAAATAAACTCATCTCAGTCTATAAAAAAACCTGATCCCTTGAACCCATTTGTATGAGTACAGTAAAACAACCACCACACGCCACAAAACCTGGTTGTTTGCTACCTACATAAACTCAGTTGTGCACCTCCACAAAAATCCATAAAACGAGTGGCTTGAAGCACATCTAGAAGCTACTAAAATACAAAACCTACTGTAAGACGATGCAAATTGAAAACTAACTGAATCTAACATGAATTGTCTATAGCCTATCAACTTCTAACACCTATCGAAGTGCAAATCTAAAGGTACGATAATGCAATCTAAATCTACCAAATATGCTCATCAATCCTCCAGATCCCCAAATCTAGATATCCCCAACCCTAGTAAGATAGGGGAAAATATAGCGGCTCAAACCAGGGGACCAACCTCATCTTGCTGTCTCATCCTCTTGTTGTTTGGATGTGGCGGCGCAACCATCTTCCCCTCACCGCTAGGATCCGCCATTCCTACCATGAACTATCGCAGATCTGCGTAGCGGCAGTCAAAAGTCTTTGCGAAGTCTGAGTGAAGTGTCTCGCCAGCCATTCGATAAGTAATTATAGACTCAACTGAAATTTACATGTGGGACCTGGTCACAGTAAAGAATTCGCATTAACTATTAGTAGAGTTTCCCATGTTCTTATCACAACCAATGACTGGTGCAGTGGTAAACAACACAACCTTGTTCCTTCAGGTCTCTGGTTCGAACCCATGCCATGGCAAATTATTTTTGCAACATTTCGTGACCTATGCTTACACGTGGGACCCTAGAACTATTTTTGACGACTTGGAACACTCTATTTTAAAATAATGCTTACATGTGGGACCAAAGTTGGTTTATGACGCCGCTGACATGGCAAAAATGCTTGCATGTGGGACCCTGGAAAATTTTATGACGACTTGGAACACTCTATTTTCGAAAAAATGCCTACATGTGGGACCCTGCTAAATTTTATGATGACTTGGAACAATCTGTTTTTAAAATAATGCTTACATGTGGGACCGATGTTGGTTTATGACGTTTTTCAGAGCTTATGGCGTCACAAAACAGCATGGAACAGGGAACGCCCAGCTACAGTACCAACCGTAATGACGAAATTTTTTTTGTCACTAAATTTGCTCGGAAGTGAAATATTGTGACGAGATCAGCCAGGAACGTCATAAATCAATGACGCTAAAATGTGGTTGCGTCACTAGTCAACGATTTTCTTGTAGTGGGAGCGAAGGAGGGTAGGAGTGGTGGGAGGAAACAAGGGGGTGAGGAGAGGGAGAAGGCGGCGCGGCGTGCGGCTGGATGTGATGAGGCAGGCCAAGTGAGAGTTTAGGGTTTGGTTTATATACTATGCGAATGCGATCGTAGTCATTGGAACGGCGATCGACGGCTGAAAGAAATTGGGCTAGTTGGGCTGACACAGGCCTTGTTCCTCTCCCTCTGGTTAATGTTTTTCGTTTTCTTTTACATTTTTTGCACCTTTGTACATTAACACATAAAAATAATAATCTTTTATGTATTATTGTATTTTTATATAAAATATAATATACACAGGCTGTTCTTTAAAAGTTTCATTAATTTACTAACTCATTTACTATTTCAAGGGTTTAAATGATATTATGCGGGTTTATTGAAAATAATTAAAATTTGGACTACATGTATATCAAACAACACCCAAAAATCCTGAAAAAATATATTTCAAGTATATTTGTTCTACTTCAGCTTATATCCTGAAAATAGATGAAAATTTCAAGTGGTTGTTAGGGATAATTCAAACTTTAATTACCGGGTGAAGTCGTGCGGAAATTCAAACAAATTGAAAAAATACTAAACCAATTCAAAAAAATCTCAAACTTGGTTGTTGCTTCATACAGGGTATATGCAAGCCTAAGAAAAAGTTTGACACTAATACGACACTGTAAAGTGTATGGACTTCAGAATTCCTAAGAACCTAAGTGTACACACATGACTCGATGAGATGTTCTGTATACCTTTGTGAAGCAATTGGACTCTGTCAATGTCGAAATGGCCTGAATTTTTTTGTTGTCATCCAAACCCAAAATATGGCACCACGCGAGATCTTATGTTTTTCTGATGATTATATGTATTATTATATTTTTATTCAAACTACTAGAGACAAAATATGGTGAATTACATATCGAAAACACAAGAATTCTACATCTTCCTCTACAAAGACTTATCTCCTAGGGTGCAAGAGACATTGTGGTGAAGTTTGGCACCTTTCCGTATCTTTTCGGGGTTGGACTCAGTTCAATGTATAATTACCGGGTGAAGTTGTGCAGAAAATCAAATAAATTGAGAAAATACTAAACCAATTCAGAAAAATCTCAAACTTGGTTTGACCAATAAAACCTTCATCATACCTAAGTGGATGACCATATGCACAAAGACGTGTGGGATGGGTATGGGATCAGAGGGTGGATATGACATACATAGATTTGAGGTCATTGAGCAAAGGGGAGAAGGTAGTAGATGTATGTGTTACATTAATTCATGGTGTATATATTATTGAGACAATGACATAGTGGCAAAGATATCATGCCAACATAGAAAATGCATGTGTTCGAAGAAGCACAATTAGCTATGTAGGCTTCGAATATCACAACAAAATATTAAGTTTACTTGGCGTCTCTTAAAAACCACCAAGAAAATACATTATTACTTGGCGGTAAGTACCCAAGGAATGCCTTGTTTACTTGGCGGTCAACTACAATAGCCAAGCAAATCCATATTTTCTTGGCGGTCTATGAAAACAACCAAGAAAATCCATTATTTTTTTGGCGGTTCGTAAAGACAGCCAAGATAATCCTTCATTTACTTGGCGGTATCCACAAACTGCCAAGGAAACTGAAGCTTTTCTTGGCGGGCCAAGATTACTACCAAGGAAATATGCTTTTTGCTTGGCGGTTCGGAAAAACTGCCAAGGAATTACTTTTTCTTTGCGGTTTGTCATTACTGCCAAGAAAACATTATATTCCTTGGCGGCTCAATTTTTGCTGCCACGAAATACCTTAGCCGCCAAGGTAAACCTAGTTTGGTGTAGTGATGAAGTGCCTTTGCGGCAAAAAGAAGCTTAGGCTTCCCCACAAGGTAGCATGTAGGCTAAACATTCATGATGATAAATGGGTCTTTGACCCCAAATGAAAAGAACATGGTTTCCAAGCACAAATTAAGCAAGAAATAGCTATGTGTGCACAATTTGAACATGAGAGGCATTCAACTCACAAGAAAGGATCATATATATTATTTTCACAAAATTAAGCCATCCACAAGCATATACATCCCAAAGCTACCAAGAGCATTGCTATACATCACATGGGCATCACTAGGAAAGTCATAAGCTCATACCTAGCATATCATGGTGATCAAAGTATATAGGAGAAGCATATTCCTAAGGCATATGATACAAATGCAGTCTATGATACAAAGATGCAAGCATGATATGATACATAAATGAAAATGCAACATGAGTATGTACATTAGACCCCCAACCGAAGCTCAAAAAGGAAAAACCACCCCAAGCTCCCCTCGCAAACGGGCAAATGTAGCTTGGTCCAAAGGCTTTGTTAGGATATCAGCGAGCTGTTTTTTGGTTGGTACATGGATGAGGTCTACGTTTCCCTTCTCAACATTGTCTCTCAGGAAGTGGTACCTCACCTCTATATGTTTGGTTCTGGAGTGCAACACGGGGTTTTTGGCAACACTAATGGCACTCGTGCTGTCACAAATGAGAGGAACATGGGTGCACTCCTCACCAAAGTCACTCAGCGTGTATGTGATCCAAAGCAGTTGTGAGGAACAACTAGCGGCAGCGACATACTCGGCTTCTATGGTAGACTGGGCTACTATAGACGCGAAAATAGGACGTCACCTCCACGCGCAGGACACGTGACTCCCCGGTCTGTAGCGAGGCGTGCCAGCCAACTTGACCTGTTGATTGACAATGGAAAAATATTAGGGATCGGCTAGAGAACCGATGGCCTTGTAGCGACACGCATACCAGCCAATCGGCCGATACGAGGAAAGCGGGATCGGCCGGCTCGAGGGCGACCGAAGCGCGGGTGCGTGAGTAGATTGATCGGCTGGGATCGGCCGATCGTGACGTTAGCACTCGAATAGGTCGAAATCGGCTGCGGTGTTAGAAGCCGATAGGATCTAGATCGAGTGGGATAATAGTGATAATAGCTAAAACTACAAGAATTGGTACGAAAACTTGTAGATCTAGCTAATATCGGTAAGGGGTGAATAAAGAACTAGACGAAACCTCAGCGATGCGCCCGGAGGTTAAAGCCTAGGGTTATTCGGTAAAACGGTACTCACAAGCTTGCCGGAGATCGATCGATGCAGCCCGACGAACTTGAAGGACGGCGTTGTAGAAAAGAAGAAAAACGCAATGGCGAAGTCGCCGAAAAGTAGATGCTGTGAAAGTAGATGCTGTAAAGTAGATGTTGTAAAGTAAAGGGTTTGCCCGGGGGGCGGTTTGTTTGATATTGGTGTGTACACTTTTTGCCGAACACGCAGGGTCGCTATTTATGTCCTGAGGACAACCCGACTCCTAGCCGATCACAGCACTATTTACTTGCATCTAAAGAAAGACGAAAACTATTAAAAATAGAAAAAGGACTCTCGCAGGAGTCAAAAACCTTCTGATAACTGACTCTTGACCCTTTGCCAATCGTGGATTGACCCGCCTCCGCCGTACTTTCCTTTTGGCGCACCTTCTTGATTGCCGCCTTCTTCTCCATCGGCCGATCATCTGCTTGACGATCGGCCGATTGGTTTGACCCGCTGGTCCATCGACAGACCTTTTGACCATTAGCAAATCCTGTTGACCATCCTTCTCTTTCCTCAATCGGCCGATTGCACTCTGTTCTCATCGGCTACTCCTCCTTATCTCTTTTGATCTATTTTTCCAAAAAACGGTGTCAACACATGCCCCCCAGTTTCGGAGTACATAATCTTTTGCTCCGAAATTCGCCTGAAATTGATATCTTCCTCTTAATTCGAATGATAGCCAAATCAATCTCCATTGATAATGCCCTGTCCTTTCAATTTGACATTTTCCAGGGCTGTTCACCATGTGACACTTTGTCTTTTCCGCTCCCCTTCCCTATAAGACTCACCCTTTTATCCAGGGGTTCCATGATTTCTTCCAGACTCAGTCCTCTCGGATGTAGCCATTGGCCACTTCAGTTTTTAGGCATGAGAGGCATTTCTTCCTGGAAAACTTCTTAGGGGTAATGGTTGTCACTGGTCATTGACAGACTTCAACTTGAAATAGCATTTCTTCGGGGTGTTGCCGGCGAGCTTGTAGGCTCTGTCTGCAATGTTGGGCAGAAGATTTCTGTGAACCATGCCCTGTAGTTTGTGGACGTGCTAGAGAAATTTCCCACCGTGTGTCATCTTTTATTTGGGGGTGATCCCTCTGAATCGGTCATTCTTGGGAAACCGAACCATTCACGGGTTATCTGTTTCCTTTTTTACTGGATCTAGCATCTTCGGTTTCCGTCTTTTCTGGCTCCTTCATCTCTATCTCTTCCGGTGCCCTGGCTATAAATAATCGTCCTCACACCCTTATGGAGATCGCACTTTTCCTTTCATCCATGGCTCGAGATATAGATCCAGGGAGCTTTAGGCTCTTGCTCTTTGGTTTCTTTCTTCTTCTCTGACTCATGATGGCTAGAAGAATTCTTGTGAAACAGCATAGAACATACTTCCCTCTCTAGTCCCCTTTTGTGAAGCTAGGAGGTCCAACAGCTAGAAGAACCCTTGTGATGCAACTTAGGTGCATCAGCTGGTGGAGGAGGGTGGAGGTCATCCCTGGGCATTGCGGAAAGAAGAACAACCCTATGTCTTCTTTCCCAACAAACTTGACGGGGAGAGTTACCGATTCTGGTGATTCATCTTCGTCAAATTTACGCTTACTTTTTTTGTTTTTCTCTTTCTTCCTCCCCATCGCCTGTCCAGTGATGACTAATGTAACCGATCTGTAATGAACCGTCCAAGTTCGTCTTCTCAATGTACTCTTCAGATCTATAATGTAATGTCACCATTATAATCGAAGATAAAAGAAAATATATATACATATATTTTTTGTTCTAAGGGCGATTTGTACATCGGCCATAACCTGAAACCAAACATGTTTCGATGATTCAGCTATCCCCTACTAAAGACGATTACATTTGCAGTCGGCTATAACTCAAGTTCCTAATCGGCCGTTTTCAGGCTCTGATTTGACTAAGCGTCTATCCATATGCTTGGATAGTATTTCTTTAAATACTTTCCATTCAATGCTCTGGCAAACTTCTCTCCTTCCAATGTTTCTAAGATATATGCATTGCCTGGTACGCACTGGCTGATACGAAATGGTCCTTCCCAAGTTGGCGACCATTGCCCATATTTAGGATCTCTAGAGCCGATTGGTAATATGAGTTTCCAAACCAGATCTCCTTCGGCAAACTCTTTAACTTTGACTTTCTTGTCATACCATCTGGCTATCCTTCTTTTATTCTTTTCGATATTCTCCAAAGCTCTTAGCTGATTACCAGCAAGATCTTCTAGTTCCTCTTTCATCATGGATGAATAATCATCAAACGATAGCTGATCTTGTAAAGAACTTCTGGATCCGGTTTTTAACTCCCAAGGCAATACAGCATCATGACCGTACACCAACTGATATGGTGATACTTTGGTTGCCCCATGGCATACCATCCTGTACGCCCATAGTGCTTCATTAAGGATCGTATGCCACCGCTTGGGATTTTCATCGATCTTGCGCTTGATTAACTTGATGATGCCCTTGTTTGCTGCTTCTGCCTGTCCGTTTGCTTGAGCATGTCTGCTTGAGCATAATAGGGAGATGAGTTTAGCAGCTTGATTCCTAAGGAATTTGCGTATTCTTCAAATTCCCCTGAAGTGAATTGACTCCCTTGATCGGTCATGATGGTCTGAGGTATACCAAACCGATAGACAATATGCTCTTTAACAAATCAATCATATTGACCGATGTCACGGCCTTGATTGGGATGGCCTCAACCCACTTTGTGAAATAATCTGTAGCCACCAGTACGAATTTATGACCTTTGCTTGATGGTGGATATATCTGTCCAATCAGATCAATTGCCCAACCTCTGAATGGCCATGGTTTGATTATTGGTTTCATTGCCGATGCTGGAACTCTTTGAATGCTTCCAAACTTCTGACACTCTTGGCATCCTTTGTAATACATGAAGCAATCTTGCAATATCGTCGGCCAATAATAGTTATTATTTCTGATCATCCACTTCATCTTAAATGCTGATTGATGGGCTCCACAGACTCCTTCGTGAATTTCCCCCATTAAAGTTTTAGCTTCCTCTTCACCGAGACATTTGAGCAGAACCCCATCGATGGTACGATAGTATAACTCATCTTCTAGCAGAACGTATTTAATGGCCCTGTACCTTAATTGTTTATCAACCTTCTTGGATGGATCTTTCAGATAATCTACTATCTCCTTCCTCCAATCTTCGGTTGATAACTCCATAGCCAGAATCGGCCGATATCCTGATGCCCCTTGAGCCAGCCGATTAGCTTCACTGTTGTGATACTTAGAGATATGTTCAAGTTTTACTATCTTGAACTCTCGAAGTAGCTGAAGACATTCTTCATGATAAATCCTTAATATGTCATCTTTGCATTCATATTCTCCTGCCAATTGGTTTATCACGAGTTGAGAATCTCCAAATATCTCAACAACTTCAGCATTGACTTCTCGTAGTAGCTTTATCCCCTTTAACACTGCTTGGTACTCAGCTTGATTGTTTGTTGAAGTCTTCTCAATTGGGATGGAAAACTCGTAATTTGCTCCTTGGGGCGAGATGAGGACGATTCCGATCCCAGCTCCTACTCCACATGATGATCCATCAAAGAACATAGTCCATGGAATAGGTTCTACAACTGCAACTTCAGGTCCACAATGCTGAGTTACCAAATCGGCCATTACTTGCCCTTTGATTGCTTTGGCCGATTGATTGGTCAAATCAAATTCTGACAAAGCTAAGATCCATTTTCCGATCCTGCCTTTCAAGATTGGTAATGACAACATATATTTGACCACATCATCTTTGCACACCACGGTACATTCAGCAGTTAATAGGTAAGGCCTCAACTTTGTGCATGAGAAATACAAGCACAAGCATAGTCTTTCCACCGCCGAATATCTTGTTTCGGCATCCAAGAGTCTTCTACTCATGAAATATACAACTCGTTCTTTTCCTTCGAACTCTTGCACAAGGGCCGATCCAATAGCCCACTCATTAGCCGATAAGTATAATTTGAACAGCTTCTTGTCTTGAGGGGGCATTAAGACAGGAGGAGACTTTAAGTACTGCTTGACATTATCTAAAGCTTTCTGCTGTTCTTCTCCCCATACAAATTTTTGATCGGCCTTGAGCTTCAGTAGAGGTGTAAATAGTTGAATCCTTTCCGACAGATTAGATATAAATGTTCTGATGAAATTGATCTTGCCAATTAATGACTGGAGCTCTTTCTTGTTTGATGGTGCTTTTATATTGTCAATCGCGCTGATTGACTTCTGACCCACTTCGATTCCCCTTTCGTGTATTAAGAAACCCAAGAACTGACCAGCTGAAACAATGAAAGCACATTTGTTGGGATTCATCTTCAAACCATGTTTTCTAGTGCATTCCAATGTTTTTCGTAGATCAGCCAGGTGCTCCTTGTAGCTCTTTGA
This sequence comes from Cenchrus fungigraminus, assembly GCA_036936925.1. Lineage (NCBI taxonomy): Eukaryota > Viridiplantae > Streptophyta > Magnoliopsida > Poales > Poaceae > Cenchrus > Cenchrus fungigraminus. The sequence continues at coordinate 94,137,685 of CM072774.1, read as the reverse complement.
CTTGACAACTACATCATCAATGTAGATCTCTACTATCTTGCCGATGAGTTCATGGAATATGTAACTCATGGCTCTTTGATATGTGGCGCCAGCGTTCTTCAACCCAAAGGTCATGACAATCCACTCATATAATCCAACATGGCCAGGGCACCTGAAAGCAGTCTTTGCAATATCCTCTATGGCCATGAATATTTGACTGTACCCAGCGTTACCGTCCATAAAGCTGATGACTTTATGCCCGCAGTAGTGTTGACTAATGCATCGGCTACTGGCATCGGATATCCATCCATCAGCATTGCTTTGTTCAAGTCCCTAAAATCAATGCATACACGTAGTTTGCCATTTTCTTGTAGACAGGGACTATGTTAGAGATCCATTCGGCATATCGACATTGCCGAATAAAACCAGCTTCGAGTAACTTTGTTATCTCGGCCTTTATATCAGGATAAATCTTTGGATTACATTGCCTCGGGTGTTGCTGAAAAGGTCGATACCCTGGTTTAATAGGTAGCCGATGTTCAACAATGGATCAGTCTAATCCAGGCATCTCATAATATTCCCAAGCAAAACAGTCTTTGAACTCTTTTAACAATGCGATCCATTCTTTCTTGTATTCAACATCTAGCTTGGCACTGATGTACGTCAGCCTTGGTTTGCTTCCATCTCCAAGGTCTATCTTTTCCAATTCATCAGCCGATGTAAACCCGTGCCCAAGCTTCCCTTCGTCTTCAATGAATTGATCCATTAAATCTTGTCATCAGAGCCGACTGCTTGAACCGGCTTTAGTCCGAAATCGGACACTTTGAGATACTTGACATCCCATGCTTTTCCAGATATGCAGCTCACTCGATCATAGGTCCATCCTTGTGCTTCTGTAGCTGCTACTGTCAAGGAGGTTTCTCCTTGAACCACCTCCACTGAATCTTCGATCCATTGGATGATGCATTGATGCATTGTAGATGGTATGCAACAATTGGCATGTATCCAATCCCGACCCAGCAGTAGATTATAAGATCCCCTTCCATTAATGACAAAGAAAGCAGTCGGAAGGGTCTTACTGCCGATGGTGAGCTCCACGCAGATTGCTCCTTGAGCCAGAGAGATGTTGCCTTCGAAGTCCACCAACATCATGTCGGTTTGGGTTAAATCTTCATCAGACTTCCCAATCTTGCGCAGCATGGTGTATGGCATCAGATTGACTGCTGCTCCTCCATCCACTAGCATCCTGGTGACTGGTTTCCCGTTGACAAAGCCTTTCAGAAACAATGCCTTCAAATGCTGTCTCTTCTCATCTTCTGGCTTCTCAAAGATCGCTTGTCTAGGTTCCAATGTTAACTGAGCCATGCCCAGTTCTTCATCGGACACATCCGAATCAACTGGAGCCATGAACTCTTTTGGTAGGAAGACAACCATGTTTATGTCAGCTTGTGGTTTGTCATCCTCTCCATTATCAGCCTTAGGCTTACGGCGCCATACTTTAGACCGAACCATCTTCTTGTCCAGCACGCATCTTTCTGCTTCTTCTTGCTGTTCTAGCTGGCGTAGACGCTGGACTCTCCTCTTCTGTGATTTGGTCAAGCCATCTGGACACCATTGTGGATTGGGCTTCTTACGTATTTGGCTTGATCCTTCACCATCCAGTTGCAGTGTGCGTCGACGCTCAGGAGCTCGGCACATGATATCCTCATCAGGGACTAGGGAATCGACCATCTCTTCTAGCCGATTGTTTGACTTTTCATTGACTCGGCCTCCCAGCCGATCATGAACGTTGGCCTTGCCCCCAGCCGATCGTGGACGCTGGCTTTGCCCCCTAGCCGATCGTGGACTGAGATCCGTCGATTGCTGAACTCACGGTGATCTCCAGTTGCAGGTCTTCTGTCGTCAAAGCAAACTCTTTTAGATGAGCTGCTGTTGTTGTAAGCCCCATTGCATTCTGGACAATTCTCTGCTGTTGGAAGCTTGATCCCTTCTTCCCAGCAATACTTGAAGAACGGACATCTCCAATGTCCTTCATTGCGACGTGCCCATTCCTCTCTCCCTCTGGCTTTCTCTTGTCGACGCTGAAACTTATTGATCAGCATCTAGGACGTGACAGGTCGGCGCGGCTTCAAGTCTCCTTCTTCAAGCAGCAACCCTTTTCCCTTGACATCGGCAGCGGTTGCTTGCACCTTGGGATCGACAGCTCCATTATTTTGAGCCGAATCAGACGTCAGTAGCTTAACACGTGATGTGTCTTTGCTAGATACTTCAACTGTGTTAGTTGGGAATGGATGCTGATCAATCTTCATCGGCTTTTCAGCTTTGGTAGGGGTTTCAAACTTAAGCCTCCCTTGTGGAATAGCTGATTGGATCTGTTGTCTGAAGATCTTGCAATCATTGGTGTCATGTGACGTTGCATTGTGCCACTTGCAATACTTCATCCTCTTCAGCTCCTCTACAGATGGTACGATATGGAACTGGGAGAGTTTAATCTGCCCTTGCTGAAGCAACATATCAAATATTTTATCAGCCTTAGTGATATCAAAGCCGAATTTCTCTGGTTCTTTCTTGCCAAAAGGACAGGACACTGTCTTCTTGCCTTTGACCCACTCTGCAAGTCCTATCATATTGTCTTCATCTTCTGAATCAGAGTAATCCACATAAGACACCTTCTTCTGAAAGTTTCTTCTAGGTTCATAGGACTTTGCAGTTTCCTGACTCATCCGACTGACCAGCTGGCTGAGACTCTCGAAGTCATGTGATGCATATTTCTCCCTCAAGGTCGGCAAGAGACCTTGGAACGCCAATTCAGCCAGTTGTTTGTCTCCCAGGTTCAGACTATAACATTTGTTTCTGACTTCTCTGAACCTTTGAATGAATCCAGCAATTGTTTCATCGTTCCTCTACTTGAGTCTGGTCAGATCAGTAATCTTCATCTCGTGGGTGCCAGAGAAGAAATAATTGTGGAACTGTTGTTCCAAATCGGACCACTTGATGATGGAATTAGCTGGTAATGATGTAAACCATGAGAATGCTGGTCCTGATAGAGATGAAGAAAATAACCGTATCCTAAGTGCATCAACGTTCCCTGCTTCTCCACATTGTATGATGAATCGAGTGATATGCTCCATTGTGGATGTTTCATCCTGCCCCGAGAACTTGGTGAAATTTGGCACCTTGAATCTTGGAGGGAACGGTATATGATCATAACCTGATGGAAATGGTGTCCTATACATGCAGGACTGCTGCTTGGGCTTTATCCCATATTGCTTTTGCAGCATCTCCGAGAAGTGATCCACCAACTCTTGCTTCACATGAGACTTTAACTCAGCAGATACTTGTTCAATTGCTTGCATATCAGCTGATGGAGTCTCTAGGGGCTGTTCTTCTGAGGTTCTTGACTATGGATTTGGTGCCATTGATGCTCCTGCTCCAGAAGAACTCTGCACATTTGCAACAGGTGTAGTTTGTCCGATCGGCTGATTAGCCAATGGGGTTGGTTGATGCAAGTTCAACTGGCTCGAGATAGCCAATTGATTTAGAAACATTTGCAGCACTTGTGCATGATCCACCTGTGGAATTACTGGCTGTTCTATCACCCTTTGATTGATCGGCTGTTGAGGCGCCTTGTATGAGCCACAGTATTAGCCAAGGTTAAGACAGGCTGCATTGGCGTTGACTGCTGTAACGGGGCAGTCTGTACAGGCATCCCTAGCGTCGGCTGCTGTAGCGGAGCAGTCTGCACGGGCATCCCTAGTGTCGGCTACTGAGCCGATTTCTGGGTTTGAACAGGAGCTTTTCTTTCTATTGGTATAACCATATGAGCGTGAGCTGGACTGATCTTGACTCTTTCAAAAGCCTTGCTCCCGTGATTGAAGTAGACAAATTCCACTCCCTCCTTGTTCATATGTACAGTCCCTGGAGTACCTCCAAACATGGCTTGATAAGATTGTGGGTACTTTACTTCTAGAACTTCTTCAGGTTGGGGTTCGAAGAAATTTGAGATGTTAGTCTCAAAATGATCACGAGGCAAATCCCATCCTGCAAGCTTTCCATCCTGGTTTCTCATGGCTGGATACTTTTGATTCTGCACTGAGAAAGTCTGATCTTGGGCGTTGGACTGTACTGCATGTGTTTGGATCACAGGCATAGTAACAGCAGGATCTTTGGCCTTATCTCCAATACTTTGATTCTGAATCGGCTGGGAGTCCGATGAAGAACCAGGAGCAACCTGTGGAGATGGTAAAACCCCTACTGTCGGGTCATCAATCGGCGGGGAAGCCGATTGGTCATGTTGGAACACTGGAGGAGTTCGGTTTGGTTGAAAATATGCAGGTCCCAGGTATCCTCCTTCTGCTCCTTTCTTGAGTGCTTCAATCAGACTATTCTGAACGGTATTGGCGAAAACCTTAGCTTGGTCAATCATCGTTTGATGCATCGCCTTAGTCATCATGTCTCGAAGCCCTTCAAGATTAGCTGAGAAGGTGATTTGCTTAGGTGTTGGCAACAGACTCTTCTTGAAGACTCCACTTTTAGTCTGACCGTATGATGCCAGGCAAAGCTCTTCATAATGCTTCATTGAGCTTCGAACTCAGCTTTGTCTGCATCTTTCAGCTGATCCCTAGTGATTGCTTGGACGTTGTCCAGATCAACCTCGGAACTGCCACTCTTTGTGTTTTTTGTCATTGTTGACTTTTTCGTGTCCCACCGAGCGTGCCAAAAGTGTGTTGACGCGAAAATAGGACGTCACCTCCGCGCGCAGCACACGTGACTCCCCGGTCTGTAGCGAGGCGTGCCAGCCAATCTGACCTATTGATTGATAATGGAAAAATATTAGGGATCGGCTAGAGAACCGATGGCCTTGTAGCGACACGCGTACCAGCCAATCAGCCGATACGAGTAAAACGGGATCGGCCAGCTCGAGGGTGACCGAAGCGCGAGTGCGTGAGTAGATTGATCGGCTGGGATCGGCCGATCGTGACATCAGCACTCGAATAGGTCGGAATCGGCTGCGGTGTTAGAAGCCGATAGGATCTAGATCGAGTGGGATAATAGTGATAATAGCTAAAACTACAAGAATTGGTACGAAAACTTGTAGATCTAGCTAATACCGGTAAGGGGTGAATAAAGAACTAGACGAAACCTCAGCGATGCGCCCAGAGGTTAAAGCCTAGGGTTATTCGGTAAAACGGTACTCACAAGCTTGCCGGAGATCGATCGATGCAGCCCGACGAACTTGAAGGACGGTGTTGTAGAAAAGAAGAAAAACGCAATGGCGAAGTCGCCGAAAAGTAGATGCTGTGAAAGTAGATGCTGTAAAGTAGATGTTGTAAAGTAAAGGGTTTGCCCGGGGGTGGTTTGTTTGATATTGGTGTGTAAACTTTTTCCCGACCACGCAGGGTCGCTATTTTTGTCCTGAGGACAACCCGACTCCGAGCCGATCACGGCACTGTTTACTTGCATCTAAAGAAAGACGAAAACTATTAAAAATAGAAAAAGGACTCTCGCAGGAGTCAAAAACCTTCTGAAAACTGACTCTTGACCCTTTGCCAATCGTGGATTGACCCGCCTCCACCGTACTTTCCTTTTGGCACACCTTCTTGATTGCCGCCTTCTTCTCCATCGGCCGATCATCTGCTTGACCATCGGCCGATTGGTTTGACCCGCTGGTCCATCGACAGACCTTTTGACCATCGGCAAATCCTCAATCGGCCGATTGCACTCTGTTCTCATCGGCTACTCCTCCTTATCTCTTTTGACCTGTTTTTCCAAAAAATGGTGTCAACAGCTACACTAGATTGTTTGCGAGAAGACTAAGAAACAAGCGAAGAACCCAAAAACTGGCACGTCCCCGAAGTCGACTTCCTATCGACTCGATATCCCTCAAAGTCGGCATCCAAAAACCCAAGAAGCGAAAGAGAAGAGGACGCCGAGTACCAAAGACTGAGCTCAGGAGTGTATCGAAGATACCTGAAGATCCGCTTGACGGCCTGCCGATGTGAAGTCCTCGGCGACGCCTAAAAATGAGCACACAGACACACAGAGAACTGAATGTCTGGCCTCATCGCCGTCAAGTACAAGAGGGATCCTATGTGCTCCGGTACTCCTTCTGGTCCATGGGCTCTCTGTCCTCGTCTGCATCCAACGCTGTAGTCATACTCATCGGTGTCGACAGGGGCTTCGAGTCGTCCATCTTGATCTTCTTGAGGATGTCCTTCATGTACTTGGCTTGATGCACAAAGGTTCCCTCCTTCGCCTGCTTGATATGAAGCCCGAGAAAGAACTGCAATTCTCCCATCATAGACATCTCGAATTCTTTGCTCATGTCCTCTCCAAACCTCACAATCAAAGAGTGAGGCGAGCAGCCAAAGACAATATCATCCACATACACCTGAACAATTAAGATGTCATCGCCCTGCCTGAGGAGAAATAGATTCTTATCTACTTTGCCCATCTCAAACCCCTTGCTGAACAAGAACCCCCTCAAACGGCCATACCAAGCACGGGGAGCTTGTTTAAGCCCATACAACGCCTTCCTCAGCGTATACACTTGGTGGGGAAACTCAGCACTCCCAAAGCCCAGTGGTTGCTTCACATAAACCTCTAAAAACCCATTCAGAAATGCACTCTTCACATCCATTTGGTACAATTTGAACCCTTTAGCCACAGAAAAGGGTAGAAGGATCCTAATCGCCTCCAAACGGGCTACAGGAGCAAATGTCTCCGCATAGTCTATCCCCTCCTTCTGACTATAGCCCTGAGCAACCAACCTCGATTTGTTTCTCACGATCTCACCATTCCCACCCTCTTTATTCTTCCACACCCATTTTGTCCCGATAGGCTTGCAATGTGGTGGTGGCTCTACCAACTCCCAAACTTGGTTTCTCTCAAAGTTCTATAACTCCTCATGCATTGCGTTCACCCAATTAGGATCAGAGAGGGCGTGCCCAATGTCTTTCGGCTCAAAGGTAGCAACAAAAGCCGAATGAGCAAAGTGAGAAACATTCCTGGACCTTGACCGTGTCATATGTTCGTTGATGTCACCGATGATTCTTGAGGGAGGATGATCAACTTGAACGCGCCACAGCGCCTCTCGCCTGGAGACAACCTCCCCCTCAGCTGCAGCTTCCACTTGATCTTGCTGGATCGTAGTCGGTGTAGGGGATGGGCCATCCTGCACCGTAGTCATTGTAGTGGAAGTAGAGGGTACATGCTCGGCTGGAGCTTCACCATCATCACCATCATCCTCTCCAGCATCATCCTCCTCGTCCTCAAAGATCTTCTTGCCAATCTCATCGTCACCTACACACTCAAAAACAGACGAACTGTGTGGTTGGGTCTCGTCGAAGGTGACCTCGGAAGTTTCCATGACTAGGTTAGTATCAAGGTTGAGCACACGGAATGCTCGAGAATGACTCGCATAACCGAAAAAGATCCCATTGGAAGACCTCGACTCAAACTTATCAAGCCTACCCTTCTTGAGAATAAAGCACCGATAACCAAAAGCCCTGAAATGGCTCACTCTAGGTGCTTGCCCGTGCATGAGATCATAGCACGTCTTGTTCAAGAAGGCCCGAAGAAAAATCCGGTTCCCAACATGACGCGCGGTATTCACCGCCACAGCCCAATGTCTCCTCGGAGTCCTATGCTCATCGAGCATCATCCGAGCCATCTCACAAAGGGAACGACTTTTCCTCTCAACCACACCATTCTCACAAGCAACATAGGAAGAATAGAATTGATTTTCGAGACTCGAATCACGACAAAAGGTTTCAAAATGAGAGTTTTTAAATTCAGTGCCATTGTCGCTACGAATAGCTCGAGTAGCATCTCCATTCCTCTCATTCTTCAACCTCAAGATTAGATCCCGGACAAAACCAAACGTCTCCCCCTTGTCAGCCAAAAAGAAGACCCAAGCATAGCGAGAATAGTCGTCCACTATCACAAGGACGTACCATTTCCCACCCGCTGAGCACACACGAGCTGGACCAACCAAGTCCATATGGAACAGCTCGCATGGCCTCTCTGTCATAACGGATGTCAGAGGCGGGTGAGAGGCGGCGACCATCTTACCATGCCTACACGGAGCACATACCAAGTCCTTTTGGTATTTCAACTTAGGCAATCCTCGGACCAAACCTAGCCCACTCAAGCGTGACAACAAGTCAAAACTCAAGTGACCTAGTCTCCTATGCCATTTCCAAAGCTCCGCTGAAACGCCAGCAACCAAACAACGAGAAGAGCCGACACACTGAGAAAAATCGGCTCTGAAAATCTGACCCTCGGGGATGATCGTGCACACAAGATCACCTCGAGAATCCAAAACATGAGAAGCTCCCGTCTTGAAACGGACCTCAAAACCCTCATCAAGAAGTTGGGACACCTAAAGAAGATTGAACCCCAAAGACTTGACAAGAGCAACATGCCTAACAGTCACAGACACACTCACCTACACTGTGCCCACTGAAAGCACTCTACCTTTCCCATTGTCGCCAAAAGTCATGTACTCTTTGGTCATCACCAGGGTGAGGCTGGAGAACCACCTTCGATCTCCGGTCATGTGTCGAGAGCAACCGGAGTCGATCAACCAAAAACCCTCCAAGCCTCCCACCTGAAGAATCAAAAACGAGAGCGAGAGTGAGCAAACGACTCAGCACTGGGGTTAGTACAAAAAGAATCAAACCAGTGCCGTGCCATTTGCTCAAAAGTGGGGTTAGCAAAATCCATCCTATCACTCCTAGGTGGAACACCCACACGTCCCCTTGGAGGATTACGCGTACCACAAGGTGGAGACCGTGGCCCGTAGCTCCTCTGAGACCTAAAGCTGCGATCGTTCCCCCCATACTCGTATTGGCCACGGGTGAAGGAACGTCCAGCAAACTCACCACGCCCAAACCCAACACACCTACCACCATCTCTATGTGGTGGCTCACCTCGAGGCACAAACTCACGCCTCTCCCGAGGGTAAATGGTACGCACCACACCCTCACCCCTTGGCACCATCCTAGGCTCAGGCACACCACGAGAAGGGCGGTACCTGTCCTTGTTTGCCATCTCCCTAGCAAACCTCTCCTCATGCTTCCTCCTGAAGCAAACTCAGCTAGGTGCCCATCCCCCCCACAATGCTCACAATGGAAGGGTTTTGGTTTTGGCTTTGGTTTTGGGCTCTCTTTGGGCTTTGGCTTTTCCTCACTCGATTTCTCTCCCTTCTTCCCAAAGAACTCATTCCCCAAGTCACTCTTGAACTTGATGGGTTTCTGGAAGTTGTCTGTGTGTGGAGGAAACATGAGTGGAGCTGGGTTGTGTCTAGGCGGTTCCTAAGTGGGTTTGGCTTAGGAGCATAGGTATTTTTGTGGTAGGTTTTTGGCGGTTCTGGGATATCTCCGATCTTCCTCTCATTCTCATCACTTCCCTCACCAACCTTATCCGACCCAAGCGCTTGCCCATGATAGCGCTTGTATGCCTCAATCATCATCTTGAGCTGAGGCTCATGACCAGACAACCAACCCATCATCTTCCTCAACTCATCATTCTCATCCTGCAAACGATCAACATAGTGTGCAAGCTCCAAATTCTTCACAGCATTTACTTCACAAGTTGAGCATGATGTAGGAATAGGAGCTTTCAAAGCAGCTTCTAGAGATCTAGCATAAGCAACCGACACATCTAGTTTCTCATGCAAAACAGGACAAGAAGTGCAAGCACCAAGTAAGGAGGGCCTAGATTTCATCTCATCTAGCTCAACCCTAAGCACATCTAGTTCCTCAACATTGGAGGCATACTTTTCCTTAAGCACAGTAAAATCACCAAGGAAAGTAGAACAATCAGTGCATTCAGATTCATCGGTCAAAATAGGAGCAGACTTAAGAGAATCTATTTGAGTCCTAGCATCAACAAGCAAAAACTCTAGCTCAACCACCTTCTCCTTAGCCTCTCGAAGCAAAGACCTATACTCCCTCTTCTCCTTGTTGGTTTTTCTAAGCACATCATCACGATTGTCAAGCAATTCATTCAACCTAGCATTCTCCGCTACCAAGAAGGATGGATTATTGTTTACCTCATCCTCAGAGTCGGAGTCTGAGTCATCCTTGTTGCTCTTCTTTCTTACGGAGCTGTGTGCCATGCCGCAAAAGCCTTGGGCGGCGAAGCACAAGCCGTTGATGTTCTTGCTTGACCGCTTGCCCTTGTGCCGTTCTTCTTCATCACTCGAGCTCGATGAAGAGTAGCACGAACTCGAGTCGATGTCGCTTGCTCCGACAACCATCGCTCACTCCTTCTTGTGACCACCACTCCTCCTCGGCCTCCGCTCGGACTTGTTCTTGCCCTTGTGGTCATCCCTCGAGCGGTGCTTGTGGTCGGTCCTCGGACGGTGCTTGGGCTTGGGCTTGACCTCCATGCCTTCCGGGCACTCAGCGATAAACTGCCCGTGCTGCCCGCACCAGTAGCACATGCCTGAGCTCCTCTGAGCGTTCTTCCGGTTCGTGTACATGCGCTCGAACCGCCTGCTCAACAATGCAAGATCTTCCTCGCCCAGCACGTCAAACTCCTCATCTGGCATGGACACAAGGCAAGACAAAGAGAACTATCTCAAAGACATGTTAGCGAGAGGACGACCTGATTATCTTTGGTGCATGGACGACCTAAACTCAGAGCATAGGTTGCCAACCTATCCGTTGAGCATATAGCTGTTGGCATGAAATCCGGCGAGATCGTCTCGCAAAATCAGCGGCGAGGAGCCGTTGCAACAGATCCGTTGTGGCGATAGATCCACAGCAGGCGTCCGCGGCGTGACCCATATAAATACGGCCGAGGGCACGGGCATTGACCATCCCTTTCCATCATCTTCTTCCTCTCGCCGGCCACCAGAAATCTCCTTGCCCTAGCCACTGTGCACGCGCATCCAGTCCACCATACACAAAGTCGGAGCTTGCCGCCGCTGTCTCTTGCAGACCGTGCACCGCCACCGCAACTCGTGCACCGCGCCGCTCCGCATGCGCGTAAAAACCCTAGTCACATTTAGATCCAAATCCACTAGACTTGAAGAAATGGCGGCTGCGGCTTCCCAAATCCCTGCCCCGGAGACGGTCTGGGAGCCCTCGGTGATGACCGAGGAGAAGATCCAATCGCTGGTGAGTCGCGGGCTGCTCCGGTCCAAGGCGGAGATGGAGTGGAAGGCGCCCTCTGGCGAGGCATTCCCGACGGAGGACGACAAGGAACAGGTCGTCTTCGCCTCCTTCTTCGAGCGCGGGTTCAATGTGCCCGCTGGCGACTTCTTCCGAGGTCTGCTGTACTACTACAAGCTGGAGCTGGTACATCCTGTTCCCAACTCCATCGCTGTGGTCTCGTCGTTCATCCATTATTGTGAGGCGTATCTGGGGATACCGCCCCATTTTTTGTTGTGGCATTACTTCTTCAACGTCAAGACCACAGGCAAGCGCACCGGCATTGTAGGCTCGGTGATGTTCTGCTTGAGACCAGGTCTTAAGGAAGAATGGCTTGACATGGACCTGCTGGACAACACCTCGGGGTGGAGGTCGGAATGGTTCTACATCACTGACCAGAAGTCGGTGCTCCCGAAGCGAACTGGGCACAGGCTCGAGAAGATACCTGAGTGGGACCTGTCCCTCACCTCCCACGAGCTGGGAGATGTTAAGGAGTTGCTCGCCCTTGTGGCCGACCTCAAGAAGAAGGGTCTGACGGGGGGCTTAGTGGCGATGTCGTTTTGTCATCGTCTGATCCAGTCGATCAAGGACCGGGTGCATCCGGCCTACGAGTACTGGGGTCAATCGGACCCTACTTGCGAAGTTAACCGCAAGGTCTCCCAGGAGGAGATGGTGACCAGAGTCACGCAGCTGTACACCAGGCGGATCCGGAACAGAAAGTGCCCGAAGGCGCACTCCCTGACCCGACCAGCTGACCCAGTAAGTCTTGGACTAACTCGCTCGTATTTGAAGTGTTTATTTTGTGTGCCTCAGAGGAAGACCTCTTAGACCTTGTTTCTTGTGTTTTGCAGGCTCGGGAGATGCAGTACTGGTGCCCTGCACCGCTGCCAACCGGCGAGGAACCACACCAGAAATTGAGGTCACAAGACTACCAACCTCCAGCAGCTGCTCTACTGGAGAATTATTTGTCAGATTCGTCGGTGGGGGCTGATGAAGATAGCGACCCAGAGGTCGGTGACGCTGTGGCGAGCTGGCCTGAGGCGAGCAGTGCCACAAGACTAGGATGCAAGACGAGGGCGGTGACGGCGAAGCAGTCGAGTTCGAGGGCTGCCGCGACGGCCGTAGCAGCAAAGACTGCTAAGCTCGAGGCCAACAAGAAGAAGAGGAAGAGGAAGACTATCCCCACCCCAATGTCCAAGGAGGTCGAGGAAGAAGATGAAGCCACTGATGACCCGCCGGTTGTTGATAACCGTGCGGCACCGAGGTCGCCAAGTCCCGCGACCAAGAGGTAGCGGGAGGCGGAGCGGCCGGTGACAGAGGAGGACCTCCGCCATATGAGGGAGGCGCAGGTGGCTGCAGCTGATGCCCGCGAAGATGCCTACGAAGGTGCGAGCTCGGCCCCTGAGGCCGAAATTGCGTGCACCAGTGGTCGTGAGGTAAGACCTTAGTGCTTGAACTTGTTCATTGATAATCACTATGAGGTCGTAGCATGTTGGCGAAGAAATTTTTGCAGGCCGGACGCCAGATCTCAGAGCACCTTGGGTGCTCAAGGTTCACCCACAAGGATGACGACGTCCGAGCAAGAGGTCGAAACTCAGGGATCCGTTAGCGATGTGGGGACATCGACTCCCCCGCCCGTCATTGAAGTGGACCTGATCAACGCGGTGCCAAACACGTCGGCTCAGGACCCAGTGGTGGACCAAGCTCAGATCGAGCAGCCACAGCGGCGCCCAGAAACAACCGACAGAGAGGTACCGGGTTCGACGTCAATGGGCCTGGACTTGAGGAGGGAGGAGATCAACTGGAGCGGCACTCCCTGGGAGGGAGACGTCTTCGAAGATGAGGAGGACATGAAGGCGGTCCGTCAAGCCATTTTGACGCTCAATGACGCGTTTACAGTAAATAACCATTCTTGAGTGCATTAAGAAACTTATCTCGGAATTGTTATCGACGAGCAGCCTTGTGTTTGTTTTGAAGCAGTCACTGGCCAACCGTGCCCAGGGCAGGGCCGACCAGTGTAGGAATGCCACAGCCATGCAGCTGCGGGTGACGGAGCTCGAGCAAGAGCTCAAGCGGGTCCAGGAGGAGGCCGCCGCAGATAAGAAGAAGCTCGAAGATGAGCTGAAGGAGGAACAACGGAAGAACCATGACGCCGACATGCTATTGACGTCCGTGAGTGCTGGTAAGACCAACTGCCCACGAGTTTCTGTATTTCAACTTGTATAACTGGATCTTTTATCTGACGACCTCTTTGTATCGCAGAGTTTCATCGAGAAAAGGACAACCTCAAAAACGACCTCAAGGTTGCTAAGGAGAGAGTCCGAAGCCTGGAGGTTGACCTGCGGGCTGCTGACGCATCGGGCAAGGAACTGAAGGAAGTGATGAAGGCCACCGTGGACAGTGAGTATGTCGTGAGCCAGAAGCTGGCTTATGAGAAACAAACACGAAAGGACCTCAAGGCCAGTCTCGAGGTAGCTTTGCAGTCGTTGCGGAATGACCAGGTGACCATTGCAGGGCTTGAGGTGGAGGTGAACAACTTGAAGAACGCCGCCGACTATTTAATGGACATGGTGGAGACGTAGGTCGCTAGGGAGGAGCCCAAGCCAGCTATTGACCGTCTTCTGGCCACACCCCAGAAGTTGGTCGATCTCTTGAAGGCGACGAGTCTGACGGCGGTGACGGAGTCACTGGTGCGAGTAAAATCGCATCATCCTGAGGTCGACATGGTCAAGGTCAGGGAGGGCCCTAATGCCACAAAGGACCTTCGAGCCGTAGAAGAAGATATACAGGCAGCCGCTATGAAGATAATGGACGCCATTGATTATGAGGGCGATGATGGTGAAGAGTAGTCATAGTCATAGAGTTGTACCCCCTCCTCCTCCAGTCATGTAAATAACAATGGTGATCTTCTTTTGGCCGTCATGACCTACTTAGTTTATGTTTATACGAGCTTGGTTGCCCTGAAGCAATGTGTTTTTATCATACCCCGCTAACTACTACTCACGGAGAGGCTGGCTTGCCAATCACCACAGCTCAGCAGGGAGACTTACGTGCGACCGGTGCGCGGGGGAGGAGTCTGGGACTCTGGTTTTGCAACCACACGACCAAGCAGGCTCGCAACAACATAGAGAAAGTAGTCATGAGAGACGACATCCTCAGGTCGAACGACCCTTGTATTGGCTTGTGCAAAGCCCCCAAGCATGTCGAGGGGGAGGACCAGTAATCTTCACCCTCAGGTCTCTCGACCCCCGTATTGGCTTTTGCCAAGCCCCCGAGCGTGTCGAGGGGGAGGGTACATGACACGGAAGAAAAGAGGATAGAACTCAAGACACAGCAGATGACTGCTTAAAACTGATATTTATTTAACTGAAAGTACAAAGACGAAGAATACATAGATGTAATGAAAACTATTCTACAGATAGAATCGACGGAGATGCTCCACGTTCCATGGGTTGGGGACCCCTTGACCGTCACCCCACTGGAGGCGATATGTTGACGGGCTGATAACTTCTGTGACGATGAACGGTACCTCCCAAGGGGTGGACAACTTATGCATGCCATCGGTCTTCTGGATGCGCCTTAAGACTAGGTCGCCAACGTTGAAGGAGCATTCTCTGATGTTGCGATCGTGGTAGTGACGAAGCTGCTGGTCGTGGCGAGCTTGTCTCATGACAGCTGCTACTCTCTGCTCCTCGAGGCTGTCAAGGTCGACGTGATGAGTTTGCTCGACTTCTCCCTCCTCGTAGAACTGTATACGTGGAGCTCCGAAGGTGACGTAGGTGGGTAGGATGGCCTCTGATCCATAGACCAGAAAGAAGGGCGAGAAGCCCATGGCTGAACTGACTTGGGTCCGCAGGCCACAAATTACGTGTGGTAGCTCGGCTAACCACCTAGAAGCATAATTTGAGGCATCATCAAAGATACGATCTTTGAGAGCTTGAAGAACCATGCCATTGGCACGTTCGACCTGGCCGTTGCACCGTGGGTGGGCGACCGATGAATAGTAAACATCAATCATGCTGTCCTGGCAAAAATCCTAGAAGGCAGATCCTGTAAAGGCCGACCCGAGGTCGGTGATGATTCTGTTGGGCACACCGAAGCGATGTGTTATCTCTTGGATGAATTTCGCCGCTTCTTCCAACGTGACCTTAGCGACGGGTCGGACTTCAATCCATTTTGTGAATTTGTCGACAGCCACAAGGATGTGCTTGTAGCCACCAAGAGGGGATCTGAATGGTCCTATGGAATCAAGGCCCCACATGGTGAAGTGCCATGATAGGGGTATCGTGCGTAGGATCTGAGCTGGCAGATGCTGCTGTTTGGCAAAGAATTGACATCTTTTGCACCTCTTTACGAGGTCTTTGGCATCGTCATGGCCGTGGGCCAGTAGAAGCCAGATCGGTAGGCCTTGCCGACTAGATTGGCAGACGCTGCGTGGCAGCCACACTCGCCCCATGGATCTCAGCTAGGAGCTCAAGACCTTCTGATCGCAAGATGCACTTCATTAAGATTCCAGTAGAGGTGGCTTTTCTGTAGAGGTCGTTGCCGATCACGACATAGTTGGCACTACACCGCGTGATGCGTTCGCGTTTAGCTTTTTCTTCTGGGACTCGTTGGTTGAGTAGAAAGGCTAGGAAAGGCTCGCGCCAATCGTCCTCTTTTTCTGTCATCAGTACGTCTCGGGGAGGCACTGGATTTCGGTCGGGTTGATCTTGGTCCAAGTTGTCCGGATCCAACAACTTGATCGATGGCTTGCATAGGTCTTGGACGAACACACCCGTCGGGACTAGAGCTCGTTTGGAGCCTAGTTTAGACAAAACGTCGGCGGCCACGTTGTTGTTGCGTGGCACATGCTGAAACTCGATCCCCTCGAAGTGGCCTTTGAGTTTCCAGATCTCAGCACAGTAAGCGTCCATTGTATCTTTCACACAATCCCACTCCTTGTTGACTTGCTCAATGACGATCTTGGAATCGCCATACGCCAGTAGTCGCTTGATGCCAAGGGACACTGCGATTCGGAGCCCATGGATTAGAGCTTCGTACTCTGGTCTGTTGTTGGAGGCCTTGTAGTGTATCTGCAGGACGTATTTGAGCTGCTCTCCCTGAGGAGAGATGAATAGCACGCCTGCTTTGGCACCTTCGAGGTTAAGGGCACCGTCGAAGTACATGATCCAGTGTTCAGGCCGCTCCTTGGGAGGCGGCATCTGGATTTCTGTCCACTCTGATACAAAGTCAGCTAGGATTTGCGACTTGATCGCTTGTCTGAGGCAGAATTCGATGTCGAACTCGCCCAACTCAACCAACCACTTGACGATGCGGCCATTGGCGTCACGTTTGCAGATGATCTCCCCTAGCGGGAAGGATGAAGGCACTTTGATCTTGTGGGCTTGGAAGTAGTGCCGGAGCTTTCTCGACGTGATCGGGAGTGCGTAGAGCAGCTTCTAAGGCTATGAGTAATGTGTTTTAGCGTCAGCCAAAACCTCGCTCACGTAGTACACAGGTCATTGAACAGGGTAGACCTGCCCTTCTTCTTCTCGTTCAGCGACGAGGACCGTTCTGACCACATTAGTGGTGGCAGAGATGTACAGGAGGAGTGTTTCCTTCGGGATTGGAGGTGTCATGATTGGAGGCGTGGTCAAGTACTCCTTGAGAGCCTCAAAAGCCTTATGAGCTTCTTCATCCCATACAAACTTATCTGCTTTCTTCAATAGCTTGAAGAAAGGTAGACCTTTTTCGCTGAGCTTGCTGATGAAACGACCTAGGGCCGCCATCATGCCTGTGAGCTTCATGACGTCTTTCTTGCAAGATGGTCTGGCCATGTTCCGTATTGCATCAATCTTTACGGGGTTGGCTTCAATGCCTCGGTGCCCCACCATGAAGCCCAGGAGCAATCCGGAGGGAACACCGAAAACACACTTGGTCGGGTTGAGCTTCCACTGATAGGTACGCAAGTTGGTGAAGGTCTCGGCGAGGTTGTTAATGAGCTGATCCCCTTCAGTGGTTTTGACGACCACATCATCGACGTAAGCTTCCACGTTCTTCCCGATTTGAGACTTCAAGTATTTCTGTATCGCCTTCTGGTAGGTCGCGCCAGCATTTTTTAGGCCAAAGGTCATGACCTTGTAGCAGTAGATGCCGTTGGGCGTTATGAATGCCGTCTTGTCTTGATCGTCGGGGTTTAGGGCTATCTGGTGATACCCTGAATAGCAATCGAGGAAGCATAAAACGACGCTACCAGCTGTGGAGTCCATGACCTGGTCGATGCAAGGAAGAGGGAAGGGGTCTTTGGGGCAATGCTTGTTGAGATCGGTGTAGTCGATACACATCCTTAATCCTCTAGTCTTCTTAGGTACAAGGACCGGGTTTGCGAGCCAAACCGGGTGTTTACATTCTCTTATAAATCCTGCAGCTAAGAGCTTACAGACTTCTACTTCGATGGCCTGCTTTCTATCTTTTGCAAATCGCCGCAGCTTTAGCTTGATAGGTCTTGTTGTCTTGCTTACTTCAAGGGCGTGCTCAGCCAGCTCCCTGGGGACACCGGGCATGTCGGATGGGCTCCATGCGAAGATATCGGCATTGTCCCGGAGGAAACTGGTGAGCGCGAGTTCCTATTTGGGGTCGAGGTCGGCCCCGATGGTGACTTCCTTGGTTGCGTCGGGCAGGCCGAGGCAAACTTTCTTCACTGTAGGACTTGCGTCCAAAGGCAGTAGCTGTGCGCTTCTGTTCTGGCACCTCTAGAGTAGTTTGGTCGATCATGGAGGCCTGAGTGACCATGACTGTTGCTGCAGCTTTGCACGCAGAAACCTTAGCGAGGTCGACGGTGTCGCTCTCACAGTTGTAGGAGACGAGGATATTGCCGTAGACGGAAAGGATTCCGTTTGGTACTGGCATCTTCATGATGAGGTAGGTGTGATGCGGGAGGGCCATAAACTTGTCCAACATGGGTCGACAAGGATGGCGTGGTAGGAGGAGCGGAAGTCCGCAACCTCGAACGTCAGGTATTCCGTCTGGAAGTTGTCTTCTTTGCCAAAAGTGACCGGTAGGCATACACGACCTATGGGGTATGCAGCCTTGCCAGGCATGACTACATAGAAGGGTTCGTCGCAAGCGGTCATCTTGGAGAAGTCGAAATCCATCTTCCTCAGCGTTTCGGTGAAGATGATGTTCAGGCTGCTGCCTCCGTCGACGAGGGTCTTAGGGAGGAAGGCGCCGTCCACTATGGGGTTGACTACTAGTGGGTAGGTCCCGGGGTCTGGTATGTGTACCCAATGGTCTTTTCTAGAGAAAGTGATGGGGTACTCCGACCAAAGCAGGGGTTGTGGAGTTTCCGTGTTGACTTGACCGATCTCCCTTGCGTTCGATCGCTGCTGTCTGTTGCTCTTGGCGGCTTGACGACCACCGACGATGAAGTTGATTTGTCAGTTGGAATTCTGGAATACTCCATTAGGATTGCTCGCTTTCGGTGGAGGCGGAGGAGAGGGCTCCTTGCGGTGGTTGCCGTTGTTATTGTGGTCGTCGTAGCAACGGTGATTGTCGCGCTGGTCGTTACGGCGGTCGTCGCGGCGGTAGTCGTCACGACGATCATCACGTCGGTCGTCGCGGTGATAGTCGCGGCGATAATCACTGTAAGGTCATCGCGGTGATAGTGTTGCGACAGTAAGGTCATCGGTCACGGTAGTGACGTCGATCAGGTCGACGGTTGCGGTTGTCGTAGCGGCGGCCGTTGCTTTGGTCGTCATTGTTGCCGCTCTTCATCTTCTTTGGCTTCGGTGGAACACCTAGGGCGCGCTTTAGTTGCTCACATTCCCTCATGGTGTGCTTGGTGTCGCGGTGGAACTGACACGTCTCGTCCATGAAGATATTGAAGTCACCTTCGAGAAAGGTGGAAGGTCTGGGTGGATCGGTCACATAAACCTCGCCAGATCGCTTGCGCGGCCTGCCACCACCGTCATCGTGATCATCACCTTTGAAGTCATGTACCACCGCGTCTTGGGTGTCGACGAGCTTGTCGACGTAGGCCATAAGGTCGGTGATGGTGTTGGCGTCAGCTTCATGGATCTTCTCGAAGAGCTTGAGGTTGGTTGCCCTCTTCTTGTAGTAGGCTATGACGTCTTCATCTTTGACACCCGCGAGAGTGTTGCGGTTCTTGAAGCAGCAGTTGGTGTACTCACAGAGAGTTTCGTCCTTCCTCATCCGCACTTTGGCGAGATGATGGGTGTTGCCGGGGCAGTTATAGGTCGCTTGATAGTTAGTTGTGAAGAGCCGTGATAAGGTCTCCCACGAGGTGATGCACTCCGCAGGGAGATTATCGAGCCACGGGAGTGCCGCCTGACCCATCACGAGAGGGAAGTACCCTGCCATGTGGTCTTCGTTGCCTCCTGACGCCCGGGCGGCAATGCTGTACATCTTGAGCCAGATACTTGGGTCGGAGGGACCGTCGTATTTTTCAATTGCTGGTTTGAAGTCCTTGGGGTATCTGATCGTCCTGAGACATCGTGAGAATGCCGGGAAGTTATTGATTGCTCTAGAACCAGATGCTGGAGCGTAGGTTGTCGGGATGATGTAGAGGTCGTCAGGAGGGCCATTATCTTGGTCATACTGGGCACGTCGTAGAAGTTCTCCATCGTGCATCTCGCGGAGGTCTGCTTCTTAGACGGGGTGATTGGCGTCAAGGGGATTGGGGACCCCATTGTCGCAGTCGTAGTTAGAGCGATGCTCTATCTCTGCTTCATCTCGTATAGGTTGCCGCTGATTGCTTCGAGCGCGGTTGGCTTGTACTGGTGGAGGTCGAGCTCCCGCGTTCTGTCCTGCATTGCCAGCGGCGTTCTGCTGCTGGGCGCCAGTAGCATTGGCAGCGTTATTGGCAGTGTTGCCGGCGGCATTACCGGTGGTGTTTGCAGCTGGATTGGCCGCTGCTTTGGCAGCAGCGTTGGGAGCAGCATTGACTGGTTGCACGACTTCATTCTCACCACCTCCGTCTTCTGGCATGGGCTGAAGGGGAGCGTTGTCGTTGTGGTGATGACGATGGCGGGATCGCTCTGACCTACTCTTGGAGTAGGAACTTGAAGCCGATCTGCTGTATCCTGGACCTCTTTCTTCGACCTGGGCAGTGGCAATATGGATGTGAGCTTGTAGACGTCGAGTCGCAGGAGTATCCACAAGTTATCCCAGCTCGGCAAGGGCTGCGCCTAGGTTGGCTTGAGGAGAGTTGTAGACTTCGTGGCCATCTTGCTCAAAGTCCCTGAGGAGGTCTCTGGCGCATAGACGATGTCGGCGAGGCTCGTTCTCCTGCTGCTGGGGAGCAGTTGGGGCCGCGGGGTGTTGTCCTCCATCGACGACGTTGCCTGTAGGTTGGCCGCCGACACCGGGAACGACGTTGCCCGCGGCTTATCCTAGGCCTTGGCCAGCTGCTACAGCTGCATCTATCTCTTGCTGACGACACGTAGCTCGTGCGGCATTAGCGTTCTCGCGCTGTATGCGCTGCTCATCTATCTCAACAGCTTGAGGGGGTATGTCGGCGGAGACCACGAGGACCTCTCGATCTAGGATCTCGAACACTTCGCCCGGATAGTTGGGAGGGATGGTCGTACGAGCGATCTGGAACGCGAGGCAGTCCAGGGACGACTCACGGCTGATCTGGCGACGATGAGCCGCGATCAGGGGCCGGCGAAGCTTCTTCAGCACACGACACTGGCGAGCTGTGTGTTTGGAGTCCTCATGGAAGGGGCAGGGGTCGTCGAGATGACCTCTGCAGTTTCCACGGTGTAGGGTCTTGGGTCCAGATTCGATCTGGATCTTGTTCTTCATGTAGCGAGATGCTGCATGGGTTGCGTTCCGCAGACCAAGAGGCATGCGGGATGAAGACGGAGAGGTCCTGCGAGGGCGCTTGACGCGCTCACAGACCTTGATCGTGTCGGAGAGCATGTCCTCGACGCGATCGAGCCCCGCGATCAGATCGCGAGGAGTGGGTGGGTGGGTTTCCTTCAGCAGACCAGATTCGACCTACTGGTTGGTGGTGACCACAGCGCTCTCGATGACGAGGCAGGTGGCTGGAGCGGTGGATTTCGCCGGCATTGAGCCGAAGCGGATGTCGATGGGGTTGGCGAGGATATCCGCCATACTCTCCATGAAGATGACGCCGCTGGTCGAAGCCATCGAGTTGCACGAAGAACCCTAGATTTCCCCCTACCTGGCGCGCCAACTATCAGATGGTTAGATCTGCACAACCCACAGGGGGGTTAACCCCGGTGGTTTATTTGTTCGACGGGGTGGAATCTAGGGATAAGAACTCGAAGGTTGTGCACAAGCACACGGAACACAGAGAACGCGGCTAGTTTATAATGGTTCAGGCCTCCGGAGAGTAAAACCCTACATCCAGTTGTCAGTGTAGATTGCTTGAGGATTGCGTGATTGTACAAAGGGTCGCCCTGCCCGTCTTATATTGGCCAGTGGACAAGGTCGGCGCCCAGACTCCTGGTCGGTTACGACCAGGAGACCTAAGTCTAGTTGTTTACAACACTTGCCATATACGTCAGTCTGCTTGTCGGAATCCACCGCTTGTCTTGTCTTGCACGCCAAGTCTTGAAGTTGTTCTGGATAAGGTCGTCTTGGAATCTTCTAGAAGGTCTTCAGGAGATCGTGTGGGCCACCAACTAGGTCGGTTGGGCCCATTGTCAGGTCGGCGGGTCTTCTGGTAGGCCGGACCCACTTGTCAGGGACGATCGTGAGCCTGGGCGGTGGGGACCCAGGGGTACCCATGTCTCACATTCGCCTTCACAGAGGTGAAGAGAATCTTCTGAGTCATCCTCATGAGGAGTAGGAAAGTCTACAACCTCAATGAGGACAAGCTCGGATGATGTGAACGGAGATACATACATCATTTTCTCGAGCGGGTTTTGCTTGGGAGAATGCTCTGCCATGGAATGTTCATCACAAGAGATGGATGTCGTAGAAGCGGCTTCCTTGAGCTCTACATCTAGGCTTCCTTGAGATTTATCAAGAAGTTCATCCAATGGGAAGCCTAGGAGAAGATCGATGTCTATGATGTCATAGATATGAAAATCTAGGTGCACCTCGATCTTGTCTATGATGATCAGCACATCCCTAGCAATCCCTGACATGGGAAAAGGTATTTTTTCCACTTGGGACTTCAGAAATATCTATCAGTCGGGGTGAGGGGCATGTTACCCACTTGAGTGTCCAGAAGGCACTCCGGTATGATGCAAGCTCCAGCAGTAGGGTCATGAACAGCACCTACGACATTTCCCCTCATGGAATAGTGGATGGTCATGGAAATCGAGCTAACCCGAATTGCTTTGGCAGTAGGCTTTAATTCTTGAGGCGACCAATCCACTATAGTCCCATGATTCCAAACTTCATCGAGGACCTCGTAAAGGTCCAACGATGCCGTAGGATTCTCGTGCCTATAGTGATTTGAGGCATTTATAATGTCTCTACTAGAATCGTCCTTGAATATGTGAGAGAACTCCGAAGGTAGAATCTCTTCTTCCTTCGATGTTCGTGGTTCAGGGAAGTCTCTCTAAACGAATCATAGGATGTGCAGGGTGAAAGCTCAAATTCGTTTATTAAGAGACTCTCGTGGATCGACTCTGATTCTTGGTGGGGTTCATTGTAACTGGTATGGGAAGAAGAGGCTTCTAAGAAGAATTCTAGGATCTCTCTTCTTTCAATTGGGGATTGATGTTCGAACGAACCTCCAGCTAGAAGGTCAAGCTCTTGTGCAGATTCCATGTCTAACCTCATGGAAAAGGTGCACAATGATACATCTCTGGGTATAGACAAGTCTGAGCTAAGCTCCAAAAGCTGTGAGAACCTAGCCCAAGCTGCACTTATAGACTCACCCTCTAATTGGCCAAATTCACGGAATTCACATGGTAGCAACTCTGAGCGTTCAAAAGGGGAGAACGAGTGACAAAAGTCATCTCGAAGTTCTTTCCAATTGTCTACACTCCCTATCATGCGGGTGTACCACTACTCCGCTCTGTCTACAAGAGAGAAAGGGAACAACTTCCGCCTCTAAGATTCATATGTCATACCTGGGATTACCAAGCACGAACGCAGTTCTTCGAACTCCTTCCAATGATCGTGGGGATCATCACTGATGGCTCCAGAGTAGTGGCATACGAGGCTTAGGCACACCATGAGAAGGGTGGTACATGTCCTTGTTTGCCCACTCCTTAGCCATCCTCTCATCCCTTTTCCTCTTGTAGAAAAACTCTTCCTTATGACTATCCCTCCCACAATACTAACAATGGAAGCGGACTGGTTTTGTCTTAGGTTCTAGTTGTGGCTTCTCACATGGCTTCTCACTAGGCTTCTCACTCGGTTTCTCTCCCAACTTCCCACCAAACACATTTCCCAAATTACTCACAAAGCTCAACAGTTTTTGGAAGTTGTTTGTCTTGGGAGGAAACACTAGTGGATCAGGGGTTGTGTCAAGCTTGTTTAGCAGCTGGTTTGGCTTAGGTGCAAACTAGTTCTTGGGTGTAGTTTGTGGTGGAACTGGAATATCCCCAATTTTCTCTCCTCTCTCACCACTGCTCTTACCAACCTTCTCAGAACCCAAAGCTTGACCATTAAAGCGCTTATACGAAGCAATCATCATACCAAGCTGTGGCTCCTGACTAGACAATCAACCCACCAACTTACGCAACTTATCATTCTCATCCTACAACCGATCAACATAGTGCGCAAGCTCTAGATTCTTCACAGCATGAACCTCACAAGTAGAACAAGCAGTGGCAATAGGAGACTTCAGGGAAGCCTCAAGCGAAACAATACAAGCACGAGATACATCTAGTTTTCCATGCAAAATAGGGCAAGAAGTGCAAGCTTCTAACAAAACAGGTCTAGACTTCAACTCATCAAGTTCAACCCTAACCACATCTAGTTCCTCAAGCTTTAAGGCATGCTTCTCGTTAAGCACAGTCAAATCAGCCAAGAAAACAATGCAATCACCATAATTAATCTCATCAGTCACATCAGGAGCAGCCTTAATAGCATCGATCTCTAGCTTAGTATCAAGGTTCATAGACTCTAGATTAGCTACCTTTTCCCTAACATCATATTGACACTCAAATTTGGCAAAAGCCGACTCAGGCCAGGCAGGCCGGTCAGACCGGGTCCCCAGGGTGGTCTGACCGGGGTGCACTGTAGCCAGTCCGACACGTAGGCACCAGGCGGTCTAACCGGGTCTCCCCGATTTCGGGTAGAATTAGGAGTTTAGCTTGATTCCGAGTTGTAAAGTGTTGTTTGCAGGGCAAGTCCTCCCACCCTATAAATATAAAGGGTCGTGGCCGATTGAGACGGATGATCCAATCTTCATTAACAATTTTACCTTATTTTCTCCAAACCCTAACTTTTCCAACCCCTATTGCTCTCCTCCTTCGTCTCCACGGCGGCTGAGGGAGTTCTGAGTGGCCTGCCGATCTCAGGACAACCCTAGGCGCACTATTCCCGACGGGGTCCCTCCCGGAGCAGCGAATCTAGGTTTTCGACGTGCCTCCTGTCCAAGGCGGTTAGACCGGCCCCCCCAGGCGGTTAGACCAGCCCGTGCTGGGTGGTTCGGCGAGTGGAATTCTGACGACCGCGTGATCTAGCGCATTCGTGTGTTTGACTGAAAAAAGCGTCAACACACTTTTGGCGACTCCGCTGGGGATAGATCTGGTTTTCACAACCGATCTTTCGATCTTTGCATGGGATCACAGTGCGATCTTGACAAGAACAACGTGATCATGGTGAATATCGAGGAACTCAGCGAAGAAGACCAGAGGAAGTATACGGAGCTGCAAGAGTACATCAAGCAGCAATTTCTCTCTGGCGCCAAGAAGGATCGTTCAGGCAAGGTGACATTCACTCAAGATTTCGAGTTGCCGGCGATCAAGCTGAACAAAGACAAGGTTGAGGTAATACCCACTTTAAGTCAAACACCAACACCTCCTCCTGATCTAGTTACGCAATTATCTGCTATTACCGATAGATTTGAACGTGCGTTTAACGATCAGAGTAGTTTGGTTGCTAGTGTTGTTACTCGCCTTGAAAAAATAGAGGGTAAGAGTGTTATTAATATATCTGATGATGGTATCCCTCAAGTAGATTCACAAGGGGTTCTGCATCAAACCACGTCGGCAGCACTAGAAACTTCACCTGAAGCTCCTGTGTATGGTATGCCGACGGGGTTTTACCCAGGACAGTCACCGTCACCCAAGCCGACCCCGGTTAAACTGCCCCACCAGGCCGGTTCAACCGCCCTGTCTGGCCAGATGGTTATGGTCCCGGATCAGCCATTGCCTTTGTCGGTTGTGCCTAGTACATTGGTTCAGAGTCAAAATAATTCTTATCGTACTGTTCCACCAATGTATAGCACAATAGCTCACACATCGCCACCTATTCCTGATGTTGCTCCATCTTATGGTGTGCCTAATGATGTGTTTACCGACTTGCATCGCTTGCAAAATCCTAATCAACCCCCTGTGAGTAACTTAAGAACAGCTGTAATGCAATCTCAGTTAGCTGCTAGGAATGAATTGGCTCAATTTAAGGAAGAGATAGCTAACACGATGAAAAACAAGCTCGGCGTTGATATGGGTAATACTAGGTTGTATCAAAAACCATATAGGGCCGATTTTGATTATATGGCTTTTCCCCCTGGTTGGCGTATGCCTGATTTTGTTAAATTTAGTGGTGATGATAACCGTACAACCTCGGAACACATTAGCCAATATACTGCTCAACTAGGTGAAGCTGGTACCTTTAATTCTTTAAAAGTTCGCTTATTTTCATTGTCTTTAACTGGTACCGCTTTTGATTGGTTCTCTTTGTTAGCTCCCAACTCTATTGATTCTTGGGATCAATTAGAGCAAAAGTTTCATGACCACTTCTTTAGTGGGAGCTATCAATTAAAATTGACAGATTTAACATCGGTTAGGCAAAGTAAAGAGGAGTCGGTTTCCGATTACCTTAAGCACTTTAAAGAAGTTAAAAACCGTTGTTTTAATTTGTCTCTCACTGATTCTGACCTTGCTGATCTTGCTGCTAGAGGGTTAAGACCTGCTATTAGAGATAGATTAGAAGGTGTAGAATTTCATACGCTTGCTAATGTGCTTGTTAGAGGTATGGCGCAAGAATTAAAACTGAATAAAGAAAAAGAACACTCTAAACATCGTCGGTCTAATATGCATATGATTGAATATGATTCCGATAGTTCAGATGACGAGAACGAAGTGTATGTTGCTAAATTTGTGTGGCCTTCAAAGTCTAAAGCTAGTTCTTGTGCATCTCTTAAGCCAGCTACTAAAGGTCGACAGGAAGAACTAAAATTTACTTTTGATGTTTCTAAATGTGATCGTATCTTCGATGAATTACTTAAGCTTGGAAACATTAAAATTTCTCATACTATGCCTCCACTTGATGAAATTAAACGACGTGCATATTGTAAGTTTCATAACTCTTATTCTCATGCCACTAACGATTGCAATGTGTTTCGTCGTCAGATTCAATCGGCCATTAACGAAGGTCGTTTGATGCTTCATGAGATGCAAGTGGATAAGCAATCTTTTCCCGTCAACACCATGGAGTTGCAGCAGCCCAAGGTCTTGGTTCAGCCACATCAAGTCGAAGCTACTAAGGGCAAGAACGTGATGGTCGGGGAAGCTAAGCCCGATTTGAGGGGAAAAGAGTTGACAAGAGAAGTGGCATATGAAAAGACCCCTGATGGCAGAGAGACTTTCAAGATCACTGTCAAAGCTTCTGGACATGGGGGGCAAGGATCGTCCACGCCATCTAGTCAGCAAACAACCGAGCTTGTCCTAGACAGGGCGGTTAGACCGGGGGTACAGGGCGGTCAGACCGCCCCTGCACATGGCCGCCCAAAGATGCTTATTCCGAAGCGGCCGGAGATTGGGAACTGGAAGCTCAACGTGGCAAAGAATCAGGGGAGTATTCCAAAGCCAAAGGTCACGTTTGATATGCTATTTGACAAGTACTCCAAACAAAAGGCCGTTACAAGTGATCGACCGGTAAAAAAAAGGATGAGATCACCTCCACATCAAGAGAGGCCGTCATCACCTCCCAGAGCAGCTGTCAGATTCAGAGGTGAATCATCTCAGAGGCAACACTTTACTCCAGATTGGGCTTCTTCAAGTTCAAATCTACCTCATCCGATCTACGATGACAATGGAGTGATGTGGGTGCCATATCAGCAGTCCTTCCATCCTGGATGGGGAGGACCAAGGAGATCAGCGCTGGATCGAATCTCAAGGCATACACAAGATCGCTGGACTCCACGACAAACCAAGCAGGGTCATCAGGCTAACCCGGTTAGACCGCCCCCTACAGGCGGTCAGACCGCCCTGCCCAGGAAAGCGCAACTTCCTCCAAAAAAGGTGTTAAGCCCAAGATCAGAGAGGAGGAAGTTCAGAAGATGGACATCGACCTAGAGAGGACTACAGGTCTTGATATCATTCAGATTGGGATGATGGATGTTCCTGTTGAGAAAAGTGGCAAAGGACCGGTTGTGCTAGACAATCAGGTTATGACACCTACTCAAAAGGAATCTGTCACTACAAATGCTCATGAGGCCAGCGGTAGCAAGTCTCGTCTGGAATACTTCTTGCCAAGGTGGTGTCCTCCCGGTCTAACTCATACTCAAAGGCAGAAGCTTCAACGATTGAGGCTACGTGAGAAGAGGGAGAAGGAACTGGAGAAGCAGAGGGACGAGGACTTCAACAGATACAGGCCCACGGTACCACAGGGGAAGGAGTGGAGAGTCAAGACGGCACCCCAGACAGAGGCGGTCAAACCGCCAGAGGGGGCGGTTCAACCGCCTGAGGCGGTTAGACCGGCTGACTAGGCGGTCAGACCGGGTTCTCCAGAAACACCGCCCGGTTTTGCCTCTTCAGTCCCCATGGCTTGTGATGACAAGATATCATCAGTCCTTACTCCAGAGGACGACGAGGAGCTTGTGGATTATAGTTCTTCTCCAGAGCGGATGAACCTTGAAGTTAATGTGGTTCATTTGTTTGTTGATGGTTCGGTGCCTACGGAGGAAGACTTCGCTCATCTTGACTTTGGGCCTAAAGATGCTATATTTCAGAAGCCCAAAGACACTGATAATCATCTGAAGGCTTTGTACATGAAGGGTCACATCATTGGGAAGCCTATCTCTCGGATGCTGGTGGATGGAGGTGCGATTGTCAACTTGATGCCGTATTCTCTATTCAAGAAGCTTGGAGGTTTAGATGAGGAGCTGATCAAGACCAACATGACCGTCAGCGGAGTTGGAGGAGGCAAGCTGATAGGAGCCAAAGGCGTGATCTCCATGGAGCTTACTGTTGGAAGCAAGACGCTCGCCACGGCTTTGTTCATCGCTGAGAAACAAGGTAACTTCAGTCTTATCCTTAGTCGTGATTGGATTCATGCGAATAATTGTGTTCCTTCTACCTTGCACCAAATTTAATACAATGGGTAGATGATGAGGTAGAAGTAGTGCATGGTAATAATTCTGCTTGTGTAGCTGTAGCTGATAGTCATTCTATAGGTGTGCATGATGAAGTAAAATGTCTATCTGGCTTAGATTTATCTAATTATGAGTTTGTAAGCTGTTCCAATGATGGCTTCATCCCTGCTATCATAAAGCCGTTTGATAATCGGCTAAATCACTTTATATAACTCAATGAGTTCAACAAAAGAGTGGTTGCAGTAGAGGATTGACCACTATCGGGCGCACAAGACCGATACGTGTGAAGCTATTGAGGATCTTGATGATTTGGGCAAGTTAGGACAAGGGTTTACGTCGGCTGATCCTCTCGAGGAGATAGATATTGGTGATGGCACTGTACCTAGGCCGACATTTGTAAACAAGAATCTTGATCCTACATTTAAGCTTGAATTAATAAAGTTGTTAAAGGAGTATGTCGACTGCTTTGCTTGGAATTATAATGAGATGCCTGGTTTAAGTCGTGATTTAGTAGAACATCGTTTGCCTATTAAACCTGGTTTTAAGCCTTATAAACAGCCTCGTAGGAATTTTAATCCTGATATTTATGACCGAGTGAAAGAAGAAATCAATCGGTTGCTTGATGCTAAGTTTATTAGGCCTTGTCGATATGCTGATTGGATCTCTAATATTGTGCCTGTTGAGAAAAAAGGAACAAAGAAACTTCGTGTTTGCATTGATTTTAGAGATCTTAATAAAGCTA
Source organism: Cenchrus fungigraminus (assembly GCA_036936925.1). NCBI lineage: Eukaryota > Viridiplantae > Streptophyta > Magnoliopsida > Poales > Poaceae > Cenchrus > Cenchrus fungigraminus. Next base: position 94,108,326 of record CM072774.1, on the reverse strand, counting down.
CTCCTAAAGATGAATATCCTATGCCTATAGCCGATTTTCTTGTTAATTCTGCATCTGGACATAGAGTGCTTAGCTTTCTTGATGGTAATGCTGGTTACAATCAAATCTTTATGGCCGAAGAGGATATCTCCAAAACGGCTTTCGTATGTCCAGGATTTGTAGGCTTGTTTGAGTGGGTAGTCATGACTTTTGGTTTGAAAAATGCTAGTGCTACTTATCAAAGGGCTATGAACTTGATTTTTCATGACTTACTTGGTATTATCGTAGAAGTCTATATCGATGATATTGTTGTTAAATCGGCTGGTTTAGATTCTCATTTAGCCGATTTGAGACTTGCATTTGAAAAAATGCGTCGGTATAGTTTAAAGATGAATCCACTCAAATGTGCCTTTGGAGTGTCAGCTGGCAAGTTTTTGGGTTTCATTGTGCACGAGAAAGGTGTGGAGATTGATCCTAAAAAGATTGAGTCGATTAAAAAGGTTCAAGCTCCTACTTGTAAAAAAGAGTTGCAGAGATTCTTGGGCAAGGTTAATTACTTAAGGCGATTCATTTGTAACTTGACCGGGAAGGTTGATGCTTTTACTCTTTTACTTCGGTTGAAAAGTGGAGCTGAGTTCACTTGGGGGGCAAAACAACAAGAGGCTTTTGATGAGATTAAGAGTTACTTGACTTCACCGCCTGTTCTTCAAGCACCTAAGAGTGGTGTTCCATTCCAGCTTTACATTGCGGCAGAGCCAAGTGTGATTGGGGCTGTTTTGACTCAAGAGACCGATGGCAAGGAGTATGTTGTTGCTTATGAGAGTAGAAGATTACTGGACGCTGAAACGAGGTACACATTCATTGAAAAGCTTTGTTTATCTTTATATTATGCTTGTACCAAGTTAAGGCATTATTTATTGTCTAGTACTTGTTATGTTGCATGCCAAACCGACATAATTAAATACATGTTGCAAAAACCTATTCTAAGTGGTAGAGTCGGCAAGTGGGCTTATGCTCTTGTTGAATATGATTTGCGTTGTGAACCTATTGGATCAATGAGAGGTCAAATAGTAGCCGACTTTATTGTTCAACATAGAATTGATAAGCAACTTGATTTGGATGTCGGTTATGTAACTTTTACTCCATGGAAATTGCATTTTGATGGATCGGCTTGTAGAAGTGGTTGTGGTGTTGGGATCATTATTATATCACCTAGTGGAGCTATTTTTGAAGCCCTTAGCCGGTTGGATCATAAATGTACTAATAATCAAATTGAGTATGAAGCTCTCTTGTTTGGCTTGCAAATTTTACATGACATGGGAGTGAGACATGTAGAAGCTTATGGTGATTCTTTACTGGTGGTACAGCAAGTATCTAAGGTATGCCAATGTCTAAATGGTTCTTTAAATGTTTATCTTGACAAATATTTAGACATCATATCTTGTATGGATGAATTTGTAATCTATCATGTACCACGGGAGGAGAATCCGAAGGCTAACGCTTTGGCTCAGCAAGCATCTGGTTATAGTGTCCAGAGAAGAAATTTTCAGGAACGAAAACTGATGTTTGGCGAGGCCGAGAGTTACATTATGGAGGAGCCGGTTCAACCGCACCCTCTGACCGGTCAGACCGGGTACCCCGGTCAGACCGCCTCCTCGGGCCGGTCAGACCGCCTCCTCGGGGGGCAACCCTACTTCGGCCACTGTTTCTTCCAAAACTGTTGAGGACGAAGTGGAGGATTGGAGAACACCTCTGATTAAATATTTGCAGGATCCTAAAAGTATAAGTGACAGAAAAGTCTGACGGTGGGCGCTTAAGTTTGTTTTGGATAATGATGAGTTGTATCATCGGATGGCAGATGATTTGCTTTTAAAGTGCTTAGGTCCTGATCAAGCAAGATTGGCTATGGCAGAGGTGCATGAAGGAGTTTGTGGTACTCATCAATCGGCTCCTAAGATGAAGTGGCTCCTTAGGAGAGCTTGCTTTTATTGGCCTACTATGATAGCTGATTGTTTTAGGTACTACAAAGGATGTGAAGAGTGTCAAAAGCACGGAGATGTTCAGTTAGTGCCTGCTGCATTGATGCATCCGATTATCAAGCCTTGGCCTTTCAGAGGTTGGGGATTGGATTTCATTGGCAAGATACATCCTCCGTCGACCAAAGGGCATTGTTTTGTGATTGTGGCTACTGATTACTTTACCAAGTGGACTGAAGCAATCCCTCTCAAGAACATGACACACAAGGAGGTAATTGGGTTTATTACGGAGCATATCATACATAGGTTTGGTATTCCACAAACTTTGACTACGGATCAAGGTATTTCATTTGTGGCTAAAGAGGTGCGCGATTTTGTCAATTCCTATGGTATTAAGTTGCTCAATTCATCTCCATATTATGCTCAAGCTAATGGTCAAGCCGAGTCTAGCAATAAAACTTTAGTTAAGCTCATTAAGAAGAAGATAGAAGACAATCCTAAAAGATGGCATGAAGTATTATCTGAAGCTTTGTGGGCTCATCGCATCTCTAGACATGGTGCTACTAAAGTTACTCCTTTTGAGCTTGTGTATTGTCAAGAGGCCGTTTTGCCTGTTGAGGTAAATCTAGGCGCATATAGACTTGCAAAGCAAAATGATCTTAATGTTGATACATATTATGCTTTGATGATGGATAATATTGATGAAGTGACCGACAAGCGAATGGAGGCTCTGGAAGCAATTGAGAAGGACAAAAGGTGAGTTGCTAGGGCATATAACAAAAGGGTAAGAGCTAAGTCTTTTCAAGTAGGAGATTTGGTTTGGAAGACTATTCTACCTTTAGGATCCAAGAGCAATAAGTTTGGTAAATGGTCTCCGAGTTGGGAAGGTCCATACAAGATTGTGAGAGTTTGCTCCGGAAATTCCTATATGGTGGAATCATTGCAAGGACAGCAGCTACCTAGGGCGCTCAATGGAAGATATTTGAAGAAGTTCTATCCAAGTGTATGGCAAGATGCTTGAAGATTCATGGCCGGTTTCTATAAAAATCGCCCTTAGCATAAAAAATGGCCGACAACAGTTTTGTCGTCCTTAGGATTATTTTTTAGCACGCAAGCTTTACTAAAAAACAGGAGGGCATGTGTTGACACTCAAATTTGGCAAAAGCCGACTCAGGCCAGGCAGGCCGGTCAGACCGGGTCCCCAGGGCGGTCTAACCGGGGTGCACTGTAGCCGGTCCGGCACGTAGGCGCCAGGCGGTCTAACCGCCCCCAAGGGGCGGTCTAACCGGGTCTCCCCGATTTTGGGTAGAATTAGGAGTTTTGCTTGATTCCGAGTTGTAAAGTGTTATTTGCAAGGCAAGTCCTCCCACCCTATAAATATAAAGGGTCGTGGCCAATTGAGACGGATGATCCAATCGTCATTATCAATTTTACCTTATTTTCTCCAAACCCTAACTTTTCCAACCCCTATTGCTCTCCTCCTTCGTCTCCACGGCGGTTGAGGGAGTTCTGAGTGGCCTGCCGATCTCAGGACAACCCTAGGCGCACTATTCCCGACGGCGTCCCTCCCGGAGCAGCGAATCTAGATTTTTGACATGCCTCCTGTCCAAGGTGGTTAGACCGGCCCCCCAGGCGGTTAGACCAGCCCGTGCTGGGTGGTTTGGCGAGTGGAATTCCGACGACTGCGCGATCTAGTGCATTTGTGTGTTTGACCGAAAAAAGCGTCAACACATCATCTAGCAAGGCCCTAAGTGTTGGCACTTCTTACATCATTACTAGATTTGCAACGGCGCCAGAAAGCCTGTTGGTATACTACACAATCACAGATAGATCCGCAAGCGCATGGATACCGTTGTAGCTTTCACCCGAGAGTATTCCAAGGTATCGATTTCCATGAGGAAAGAGAAGTGTTGTGAACCTGAACTAATTCGTCTGGGGGATATGGTGATTAAGGATAGAAAGGCTAGGGTAGATTTCGGGTAGAGAGGGGATAGCTGATGAAGTTTGGGACTCGTGAGAGTCATGGATAGAATCAAGGCAAAACTTGTCGCTCGTCGGGGCTAGAGGGAAAAGAGCCACAGAAAGGGATGAGAAGGGGCTCTGATGTCGTAACTCCTACCTGCCGGAACTAACATGGTGGACTACAAAGCCCGTCCGGAGCTATCACCTCCCTAGGGTACCACAACTATTCCGTTGAACCGGGAAGCATTCCAAGGTACTGGAAAGCCTAGACACCACGTCTACACAAACCAAGCACTACTTTACTCGAATTCAAAGCAAAGCAATCACAACGAGTAGAAACTACTAAATGCAATCGAAGAACCTAAGAGCGAATGATGAAATGACTTGAGACTTAGTTACTCACGAATCCGAACTTACAAAATATCCCAGGTGTGGACGACCGTAGTTGTACCGCACCAGCCGAGAAAGGGGAAGAAGACCAACACTCTGGCTTCTACTCCAACAATCAACTCTCTCTCCCTACTCTCTGAATACTAACTTATGTAGGGCCCCGCCACTTGCTTCTAATCACTTGTGTCCTTCTATGAGGTGCCAGTCTCTATATATAGGCCCTCTGGGTCGGTGGCTGTAGGAGGGGGTACTTGTAGGCGAGAGGGAGCTGCAGTGACGAGCAAGGAGGTGCGGCCGGCCCTATGATTTGCCGCCTTTGATCGTGCATGGCCCTGATCAATGCTCCTGGGTCGGTTCCCAAGTCGGTGGAGCGAAATCCTGGGGTTCGATAGGTGCGGCCGGTCCTACTCAATTGCCGTGTGATGCACCGACGGTGTTGGACGTCCAGGATCACTCCTTGATGGCGGTTGTGGCGGTTAAGTGTGGGTCCATCGATCCAAGTGCTTCCAACCATAGCCTTTTGATCAAACCGACCATTCACCGGTGTATCTCATCCATCCAAGGTGTGTTTGTGAGATTGTTGGTACCGTGGACCCTAGTAGGTGCGGCCAGACCTCGTTGGTCCGGCCGGACCTAGGAGGTGCGGCCGGACCAACTTTTGTGGTGTTTGGCCCATGGACTTGATCCCCTTGGATATGATGCTTAGTGTAGAGGCATCTAGCAAAGTTTGGTGTTGATCGGAGGAGGTTGATAGGTCCGGCCGAACCTACTAGGTTCGGCCGCACCTACCCCCCGACATGTCTCATGTCACAATCTTCCGTGAGGCATAATTTCTTCATCCGGACTCCGAATTGGGTGAACCAAAACTCCATTTTGATCATCTCGACAAGAACTTCGCAATGGTGCTATCAAACTAAACATTTGACATTGTTTGTCAAGATGCTTTATTTGTGCTATGATGTCTCATTACCTGCATCCAAATATTCACCAAAGCTCGTGGAATCCGTTAGTTTATAACCCCACAGCTATGATGCAAGTTTTGATGGAGTGAAATTTGTTCAAAGTTGAGGGTCGAAAATAGGGACTTAACGACCATCAACACTAAGCTCATTCCTAAGCAACTTAGCCACAATCAATCTCATCAGTCACATCTGGAGCAGCCACATTAGGAGCAGCCTTAAGAGCATTGATCTGTAGCTTAGCATCAAGGTTCTTAGACTCTAGATCAGCTACCTTTTCCCTACCATCATCTAGAAAGGCCCTAAGCTCTTTCCTAAGCAACTTAGCCTCTCTAAGAATGTTATCATGATTATCAAGCAAAGCAACCAATTCCTTATTCTCCTGACGCAAGGAAGAGAGATCATCATATACCTCATCTTTAAAATCTGAGTTCGAGTCGTCCTTCTGGCTCCTCTTGCTGCCAGAGCTGTGAGCCATGCTCCAAAAGCCGTTCTCTCATGCGAAGCAGCTCAGGCTGTTGAAGTTCATGGACATGTGCTTCTTGATCTTGCGCTTGTCGTCGTCGTCGTCGCTGCTGCTGGAGCTCGACAAGGAGTAGCCGGAGCAGGAGTCGACTTCTCTCACTCCAACCATAGCTCGAGCCGTCATATTGGTGTAGCCACCACTCTTCCTTATTCCTGTGCTTGTGCTCGTGCCTCGAGCGGTGCTTGTTCTCGAACTTCGGGCGGTGCGTGTATTGTTCTTGGGCTCGATGTCCTCTGGGCAATCCACGATGAAGTGTCCCTACTTGCTGCACCTGCAGCACATCCTCGAGCTCCTCTTTGAGTTCATTCGGTGCTCGTGCAGCCTCTCGAACCTTCTCGTCAGCAGCGCCAGCTCATCCTCACCCAGCACATCAAACTCCTCATCTGGCAAGTACATAAGAGAAGACAAAGAGTACATCTGGTGAATGGGTTAGCGTTAGTCCTTGAACCAGATCCAGAGACCAAAGTGAAACTATGTGAATGAGTCGAACTCTCAGCCTTGGCTCTCAAGCCAAGATCAACCTCCGATGACTTGAGCTTCGAGAATAGCTCATCAATAGTCAAAGTCTCATATCCACCAGACTCCATAATAGCCTCGATCTTGGCACTCCATACAGTATGATCTAGAGAGTGTAAGAGGTTCACCGCCCTATCATGATCATCGTACAGGAGCATGGTCACATTGGCCTTCATATTGTTCACCATCACAGTGAATTGCCGGAACATCATGTCAATCGACTCGCTGGGGAGATGAGTGAAGTTCTCGTACTCTCTCCGGTAATGAAGGACCAGATTGGGCGACAAGAGAGGGGGGAATGAACGGGAGCCAATAAAAATTCTTCTCGAAAGAGATGACTTCTCCCGTGAGATGAACACAACCGAAAACCCAAAATCACTTCCGCCTCAAACTCCTCGAGTTTGCCAAGACCACGGAGCCACTGGAGTGATACTGGTCATAGGAACAAAACACACCTCCAACCACGCCTACCATGCACAAATCATAGCGGAAACTACACGAACACTCTCTGCCCAGCAGGAGCGGTCAGACTGCATCAGGGGGGGCGGTTAGACCGCCTATGCCTAGCACACTCCTACTCGACCGAAAACCATGCAAACGAACTCAACCCTCTAAGATTTCACGAGGATACTCCTCTAATCAAAGCGAACTTGCTCCTAGAGGAATACACAGGCAAAACCAAACTTCACACCAGGAGACCCCAGGGCAGTTAGACCACCTACCCAGGGTGGTTAAACTGCCTCCCTCTAGAAACTTGAGCGCGGGTCAACCCTCAACTTCCCATTGATCGATCTCTGAATTCACACCATGGATTGTAGCGAAACTTCAGGAATAGCTGGGTCACCTCCTGGACGACCTGTCCACCAAAGGATATCCATTGAAACGCTCTCAATCAAAGGGAATTGCGAATATTAGGTCTCTAGGTCATGAACTCGACGAACCATGAAAACCACCAAAATCGAAGGCTTTCCCACGGGTTTGGAGGGGCAAGATCACGAAGAAAAGAGGCATAAGGTCCTCATACACGATACCCACCAATAATCCCTCAAAGAAACACCTCCAACAACTCACCACAAAATTTCCAAGAAAGGGCTCCGAAAATCCACCAAAATAGCCACGGGAAAACAAGCAAATCACAAAGAGGCACAAGGATGAACTGCAAACCTTCCATACATTCTGAGGAAAGATTCTTTACAAAGAGGCTAGCAACCTCCCTTCATCCTACCCTATTCTAGATTTGCAATGAGCTCCAGCTAGCCTATGGAAACAAAGAGAAGGGGAAAACCCAAAGAGCAAATGAGCTAGGATTCCAAGAGTTGGCTGCCATCCATCCACTCAAGAGTTTATATGGAGACCGTCGAAAGACTAAAATACCCCTACTACATAATAGGAAGATACTGAAGGGCACTTTGGGAATTCTCATCGTATCACCATCGGACGGATGCGCATCCACCGCAACCCCGCATAGTCTCCATGCAAGCCTTGCGATTATGCCGTGTGTCCTCCTCTTCGAAGCTTCTCGATGCTGTGACTCGGGTGGTTAAACCGCCCCACCTGGGCGGTCAGATCGGCCCATGTGGTCAGACCGCCCCACCTAGGCGGTTAGACCGGCCTGGGTCGCCGCCCCACCTCTGTCAAGTCTCCGGCCTCGGTTTTGTGGCTCAACTGAGAAACCCATGTGGTTTTGTGGTGAACACCAGCAAACCCTGCGGACTTGGTGCAGCCTCACGCCAATCCCACTCATGACTTGGCCGCCACAGTCATCCCGGCTCGGTCTTGGCTTTGAGGCTCAACCAAGGAACCGTACACGACTTCGTCTTCCTCTTCTTGCCACCACGCGGTCCACACTTGATCCCATCAGCCACCGGGTCCCTCAAACCATGCCTACTTGTCTCTCCACACCTAGAGGCCACACCGGCATAGACCTTTCGCGCTTATTCTTCACCTGCACCAATGCAAATCAAGCCGCAACCTGCACCTGCAATACTATGCCAAGAGTCAGTTCACACCACGTTGTCAATCACTCATCACTAAGGAACGACCGTCCACCGGTCCTCGGACGCACACAGGTCCTCAGGTAAGTAGCAAACAAGAGAGCCTTCACCTGACTATTCCCAGCATGAGAAACTTTCAGGTTATCCCAAACTTTGCAAGCCAAATCCTCTCCAAACACCTGATCGAATTCAGATGCACAGAGAGCACGAAACAAGTAGTTGACTACCTTGTTGTTGGCATCAAACATATCCCTCAAACCTGGGGCAAGGAAGTTATCAGGACAGACATAGGAGGTATCACTCGTCACGTCCCAAAGCAACTATCCTTTGCCGTGAAAAAACGCAGCCATCCGGGTCTGCCACATCTGGTAGTTCTTCCCATCAAAGTGCGGAGGACCCGAACCCCTATCATGGTATGCCATCTTTGGATCTTAGACTAGTTAGAGTCGCAAAGACCCGTAACCGGCTCGATACCACTTGAAGGACCGGATTGGGCAACCAGAGATGGGGGAGTGAATGGGACCCGATAAAAATTCTTCTCCAAAGAGATGACTTCTCTAGAGAGATGAACTCAGCCTAAATCTGGATATCACTTCTGCCATCAAATCCTCAAGTTTGCCAAGATCACGTAGTCACTGGAGTACTACTGATCCTAGGAACAAACCACACCTCCAACCAAAGCTACCGAGCTCAAAACACAGCGGAAAACCTCGAAACCTTCTCTGTCCAGCAGGGGTGGTCAGACCGCATGGAGGGGGTGGTTAGACTACGTATGGCTGGCTACACCAAATCAATTGAAACTAAAGCAAACGAGCTCGAAACAACTCGAGATTTCAATCACAGGATCCTCTGGTTAAGGCAAGCATGCTCATAGAAGAGCTCCTCGAAAAACCAAACTTTCTCCGGATGACTCGGGGCGGTTAGACCATGTGCCTAGGGCGGTTAGACCGCCCTCCCCTTGGCAACTCAAGATGAACAACACTCGCGGGTCAAACCTCAACTTTCCATCGATCGATCTCCCGATTCACCCAATGGATTGAAACGAAACTTTGGGGGAAGGAAGGTGGGATGTCTTGTGGACAACCTCTAGCTCAAATCTCATTTCATAAAACACACTCAATTGTGGGGAATCACAAATCTTGGACCTCTACCTCAAGAACTCGATCTCCACAAAAACCGCCAAATCGAAGGGCTTTCCACAAATTTGGAGGGGCAAGATCACCAAGAAAAGAAGCACAAGGTCCTCATGTGTGATTCCCACCACAAATCCCTCAAAGAAAGGCCCTCAAAACCTTCCCACGAAATTCCTCTGAAAATAGCTCTGAAAATCACCGAAAAAGAAAAATGGGAGAGACAACGAATTGAAGACAAGGAACTAAGCCAAACCTTCCATACATATGAGGAAAGATTCTTTACAAATCTAGGTCTAGCAACCTCCCTTCATCCAACCCATTAGAAAGTGGAGGAAATAGAAGTGGAGAACCCTCCTCTCCTCCTCACCTCATGAAGCACTAGCTAGCATAGACATGAAGAAAATAAACTAGGGTTCCAAGAGTTGGCTACCATCCACCCCTTGCTATGTATATATAGGTGGAGGCCAAATGACTAAACTACCTCTATAACTTGAAAGTAAGATACACGCCCGTGGAGGGCACTTTGGAAACCTCGTCGAATCACCATCAGGCGGATGCGCATCGACCGCAAGCCCACTTAGCCTCCACGCAAGCCTTGCGATCATGCCGCATATCATCTACTTCCGAAGCTTCTCGCGCTGTGACCCAGGCAGTCAGACCACCCCACCTGGGTGGTTGAACAAACATGGGTGGCCGCCCACTTCACACCGAGTCTCCAGGCCTAGTTTTGAGGCCCAAACTGAGAAACCCACCTCCTAATGGTTTTGTGGCCAAACCACCAAACCCCGCGCGCAGACTTCGATCATTAGCCACTACCCTGCACCGACTCGATATTAGCTTTGAGGATCAACCAAGGAACCCAGTGGTTTTGTGGCCAACCCACTACAAACCCCCGCGTGTAGACTTCGGTTGTTAGCCGCTACCCTGTGTCGGTTCCTTGTTCACGACTTCGTCTTGCTCTTCTTGCCACCATGCAGCCCGCACTTGATCCCGTCAGCCACTGGGTCCCTCGAACCAAGCCTACTTGTCTCTCCACACATTGGAGGCCACATAGGCATAGACCTTTCACACTTCTTCTTCACCTGCACCAACACGAATCAAGCTGCGACTTGCACCTGCAATACTAGGCCCAGAGTTAGTCCACACCACGTTGTCAATCACTCATCACTAAGGAGCGACCATCCACCGGTCCTCGAATGCACATAGGTCCTCATTTAGTCTCTTACACACTCCAACAACTCCAAATAGGTGAGTGGATGGGGTATAAATAGCCCTTAGGGGTGAAATAGCCGTGAGGCAACAACTATCCAACTTTATACCGTTGGATCAACTGACGCTACCTCTGCAATAGCACCATCGGTTCATCCGGTGCTACTAGCTGTTGCACACATCCACACCTAGCAACACACTTTTCAGTCGTCGTTGCAATCCACCGCAAAACGTCTCTGGAAGTTCGAATTAAAAATATGCTTCGACCGACGCTTTGACCACCAGATGATCTGGTGGGTATCAGTTGATCTGATGCTTCTGTTTCCTTCTTTTATTTTCTTTGCACGACCAATTACTCCGACGCTTGTAAAATCCACACTGTCAGTTCATTTGGAGCACTCCTTCATCTTGAGTCCAGCCCAAGCGGCCCAACACTTAGATACTTGCACTGACGGGTCACCAGAGCAATTCCTTGGAGCCGGCGGATCATCCAGTGCTACTGAACTTTTTTTGTCGCCATAACTGCACTGATTCAGCCACCACCACAACCAACCGCAACTTGTCGTGAAACCACCGCAACATGTGTTTGATCTGTTTTTCAGCATATCTTATTTTGGGCATAACTTTATACTCCGGAGTTCGATTTTGATGATCTTCGACTCTATGGAAAGCTTGTGAGATAATGTACATGATCTTGGAGCGTTCCAAGATATTTGATCAAACCAACAATAATTATTCATGGGACAAGTCCAATTCATTCATCTCTTTGTCCCGACTTCGTATCTTTCTTTTGTGACGCTTTGCATTATGTGTGGTAGTATCCGTGGGTCCTAAGGTACCTATAAGGACATGCTAAACAACTTGATTAGTCCCATGATTGTGTTGCACGTGAATCACCAAAATCACACAGAACAAATGGCTATGACAGCCATGTTCACTATTGAAGGTCCAGAAGTAGTTGATTGGTATTAGAAAAGAAGGAGATCTGGATGGTTGGATGGAGATCGAAATGGTTTTGATTTTTGAAAGATGCCCTAATCTTACCATTGAACATTTGAGTAGAGCTATTTGTGATAGACATCAATTTGAATCAAAACCTAATTTTATTCGTTCATGATGGAGACTTGTCTTGATATTAGACTTAAAGAATTATTGTGTTCTTGCCCATATTTTGAACAAATGTGATTTTACTCCCACTTTCATCCAATTTGTGTTTTTAACATTGCTTTTTAAGAACGAAGGTTCACTTTTACCCCTACTCCATGAGCAACATCTAATAGTGTTGAAAAAATTGTCCCCTGTGAGAACTTTGTGGTTGTACCCCTATTTGACCACATATATTTAGATAGAATTTCAGTGTATATTAACAGAACAAATTTTGTGATACAATTCAACAATTATGATTAGTACTTTGTCAACTAAATTTTGAAATACAATTGACAACATAATGAGAAAAAAGTAGGTCCAAACCACATGCATATACATAGACAGATAACATACCTAGTAGATGAAGACATACACCACTAGATCACATCCTAACATACATGTTCAACAAAAGCAACTAGTACTGCAATATAACATGTTCATCCATTGGCAATGCATCATATTCATGCATCTATTCCAAACAATAACTAGTGGAAAACTAACATTTAGTCCCGGTTGGTAAGAGGCAAAGGTCTCTAAAGACCAACCGAGATCAATCTATAGAGAATAAAGGCCCCCTCCTTTAGTCTCGAGTGAACAACCAGAACTGGAGGGGAGGGCTTTAATCTCAGTAGGTAACACTAACTGGGACTAAAGGTTTTTGCGCCAAAAAAATATTTTTTTCACAAGTCACAACAACCTCTAACCTCGTGCATACATTCCTTACCATCTCACCAATACAGCACATCTGATTGAGTATGGGATGCAATCCTCTTATAGTAACTCATGGAGGACCCTACTTTAGTCTTGATTGGTGTTACCTACCGAGACTAAAGCCCCGAGACCCTTTAGTCTTAGTTGGTAACACCAACACAGACTAAAGCTGGCCCTTTGATCCGTGTTGGTATTACCAATGATTAAAGCTCCCATCACAAGTGGCATTTTGTGCCTATTGTTACCAACCGGGACTAAAGGACTTTAATTTTGGATCCAAAATCAACCGACAATAAAGGGGTTGGATTAAAGGTGATTTCTCTACCAGTGAATGCAGCCAACCTCCTTCATTTTCCTCTTCCCTTCCTCTCCCTCCTCATCCAGCACCTTCTGTTCCTATTTCACTTGCACTTGCTGACTTGCCCTTGCCCTTCCTCTTCCTTTCCCTCTCACTTACACTTCATGTATGGAGGGAAAATGGTTCAGCAAACAAGTTGACATAAATAAAGCATGATTACACAAATAGTTTAGTACCATTTCAATACTCACAATGATGTTTGTGAAGATGTAAGCTTCCTTTTTTTTCTACTAGTAGTCAGACCTCCTTAGCAATGCTTGTCCATATGGCCTATTTTATTATGTTTAGAATATTTTTCCTTTTTTTACTTGTGACAGTCTCATCATAGGATTTGATCCTAGAGTCTCTTGGTCTCCTTGGCTTCCTTCTTGAAAATATCAACAGAAAGAATTATTCATGGAAAAATTTATCCATCTGACATATCTACTCATCTTTGCAATGAAATCTAAAGTTTGGGTGCAGGCTTTCTAGTGACTTGCCAAGCCCTACAACTACATGTCTTTTAATCCAAGTTGACCCCATGCCAAAATATGCGCATAGTTACTTCAGCTTTTCCAGCCCCACATATCAACGCATCATGGTCCTTGCTAGTCTTGGCTTTAGCATTTAGAGCATTGATGATATATAGTTGGGATTATTCCTAACATTTCGACATCAATCTTAGCTCTCAAGACACATTTCTATATAATCATTCGCCTCATATTATCAAGCATATCAATAACTTTATAGTTCAACAACCTTCTTCAAGTTAGCGACAAACCAAGGCCGGCTTTCCTTAGACTCTGTCTCAATCACAGTCACACCATAAGCAGTGGCGAAGCCAAAAAAAATATATAGGAGCGGCAGAGCGGTAGCCCCAGCCGCTAGGTCAACATAATATTATAAGTTCCATCATATGCCATACAAGATGAACATTGCAATTTAAAGTAGTTTTATAGAGATACATAGATGATAACTCAAAGTACATCATAGAAAAAAAATAAAATGCAATTTGAATTACTCCATATTAGATGAAGTACATGCGACACCCATTATGAGGCACCTTATTCTTCGTGAGGAACAATGTACAAACAACAAATGAATTAGTGAGAGCAAACACTTAATATTCTAAACTCTCAAAGTAACAAGAGAATGATGCATACCACTATTTTTTTAGGCACTAACATACGACGTTTTTTCATCGCTTCAAACCACTTTATGATCTTTTCATTACTAATGCTTCTAAATATCTCCTTCTTGGTGTAACATATCATCAAATCATTTAGCCATTCATCATCCATTTTGTTATGCAAATCTATATTTATAATAGACATAGCTGAAAAGATCCTCTCAACTGAAGCTGTAGCTACCGGAAGGGTCAATACTAGTTCAATAAGTCGATAAACTAAAGGATCCTCTCAACTGAAGCTGTATATCAGGAGACAACATCTGATAATTGTTTTTCCTTTTGCATATGCATCCTTCACTATCTCAACCTTGCCTTTGTACCAGTCAACCAACTCTTTAAATGTACCCTTGTTGAGAGAAGTAGAGGACTTGTCATGTCCACGGAAAGCATCAACTTGCATTATAAGAAATCTTACAACATCTAAAGAAGAATTTAAGCGAATCTCATGTCGCTTATCTTCCTCTTTGGTATTCTCATTGTATTGTCTAACCACATTTTTCCTTTGGTTCATAAAGTCATCACACTTTAGCCTAGCATCTGTACGAGTCTTACAACTACTGTGTTTCCTAAAAGTTTCTATTGCTTTTTTCCAATTAACATAGCCTTCCTTTGCAAACACAGTACTCCCTAATTTTTCAGGTTTTCCAGGATTAGAGAAAAGATAACAATGTAAGCAATATCATCATCTTTTGAAACATTGTACTCTAGCCAATCAAATTCATCAAACCAAGATTTCTGAAATGATCTCCATTCACCAGCCATTTATGAGGAAAAGAAAATTCTTTAGGTTGGGTTGGACCACCCGAAGCATATGCTCTCATTAACGGATCTCTAATTCCAGGGTGATGGTCTTCAATTGGTTTACGGTTTCCTGGATCACCAATGATATCGGAGTACATAAACTCCACCCTAGGTTTTTTAAATTGACTAGTGCCTGCATCGACATTGGTCACTGGATTTGGAATCCCAGTTGAATTGCTTCCAATACCACTAGAATAATATGAGAGCAGTGTTCTTTTTGACATTTTGAGTTCTTCACAAATAAATAGCAATCTGCCATGGACAATCAAAAATTGAGAGTTCAGACTAGCATCTATCAAAAATTCCTAATTAACAAATCAACAAACATTTTTTACCATTGCCTGTCGCCCGTCGCGGCGTCGCCGTGAGCCCATGACGCTGTTGGTTTCTCACTCCTGCCATCGCTCGGCCGCTCCCCGGTCCCCACCGAGGCGCCGCACGCCTGCACCACGCATCCAGACTCCGGAGTCCTGCGCGCCCTTGCACCGTTGCGCGGTCTCCGCCGCGGGCTGCGGCTTCGCGCCTGCCTGCACCGGGCGCCGCACCGTCATGCCGCCGCCCGCCACCCTCTGTGGCTAGGGTTCACCATCCGCGGTGCAGCCGCGAGGCGCCGGACGGATGACGGAGAGTGGTGGACTCGTGGGGGTTGGGCCGGCCTGCGGACGACTTGTGTGGCTGTGTGGTTGTGTGGATGAAAAAAGGCCGAAAGGGGTTGGGCTGGCCTGCGGATGCGGTGGGGGGAGTGTGACTTGGGCCATTATTTTGGGCGAACGAAGTTTGCTGAGTCGCTGGCCCATTATCGCGAGTTAGGTCGTCTTCAACCTCCAGCCCCTCCTTCCCTTTGCATCTATGGCAGAAATTTCTTGGGGGCTAGGGGGGGGGATTCAAGGTTTCTATGGTGGTAGGGGGGCTCTAGCCCCCCCCCCCCCCCACCGCTAGCTTCACCACTAACCATAAGTCACTCAAAAAATACAATTACGATCATCAATTGCAACCATTGTTGCCAACTGATCTCTAGGCCTCCCTATCAAATGTGTGGCATCCAAGGCATTAAAAAACTTGTGTGTGTGGACCTTCACGATTCCCGCATGCCTCACTGCTGCTAGACATCCTGTGGCTGGCAGCTTCTCGCCTAGTTCCCCACCACCACACATGGAAATTGCTAGGGTTCATTCGGTGGAGATAAGAACAACGGGCAGAGGAGAAAGAGATGGCAGTGATCGGGTTAAAGGGATAAGGGGCATTGCTATCTTTTCACTATATTATGAAGGGATCAAAGTAGAGACAATAACGCAAACTCCCTAGATTTAGTATCGGCACAACCGATTAATGTCGCCTTGCGGATTTTTTTTGTTCCTTTTCTACTTGTATTTGGAATCTTCCTCATCTTAGGCGACATGTACATTCTAAGTGTTCTTTTGGTTTCAAGTATGCGAAGTATCACGACCTGTATGGAGGTGACGAATAATTCAGGAAATCAAACTGTAGTGACTTGGTAGATACCCTTCATTGAATTCATCCCAAAGTTAGGTACATGTTTTAACAATGTTTGGGACTCACATGTTGACAATTTTCACTGTACAAATCAGGCAAACAAGTACTATGATCTTATAACCACCTTGATTGAATACCATTTCGTCCCTAGGTAAAAACTGAACGTTGCTCCAGTTAAAACTTACAAAACACCTCCATTTCTCTTAATTAAGGTCCTGAGTTTTCTTCTGCAATGATGTGCTGGTTTATTTCACTTGCTTCGAATCCATGTAATCTTATAGGTGGCATGGAGAAACTATTCGTGAAAGCATCAGGTGCTTTGAGCATTTTATTGCCCTTCAATTGGGGCTCAAGAAGGGGATAAAGGCTGGTACAGAAAATAATATTGTTTTGTTACTTTGGAAGAAAAATGCTAGAGCTTTTTATGGTACTAGGGGCTGTCACAATTTTCGTAATTGTACATACTAATTATAGTGTAAACAATTGTGATGTGAAGTTAGTTGTACGACGTGATGTTATAAATATACGTTGTAGGTAATTTGTTGTCCATAAACAGTTGTCTTTGATGGTCTTCAACCTAACCTGAATGGACTTCTGTCCATAATTAGGGAGGAGCAGCACCTGTGGGGTTTAGCTGGGGCTCGAGGAGTCGGTTATCCCCTCTCCTGCTACCTAATGGTTAGGAGAAGAGTTATTTCTTTTGGTCTGGTCCTATCTCTTTTTTTGTTGTTGTTTCTTAGTTTTAATGTGTAGTGTGTGTGTGGGCGTTTGTGATTCACCCTATTTGTTCTTAATATATTGATACACAGATCTCTTGCATGTTTGAGAAAACAAATTATACTTATTTTCAACATAATCATTCTTAATGTGACTGAATTATACTAGACACAACTACTTGTAAAATATTAAAGTACTATGAATGAGGAAATGGTAGGGCCACAAGGGCCATGGTCCTAGGCGTGAGCCAGAATTTCCTAAACTGTAGTAAGTGTAGCATAAAGACCAAGTCTAGTTAGCCCAATACTTCCACTGAGTGGTCCGAGGAATCAGTGGCCCAGCTCCGCCCCTGCTTATAATTCTGAAGTACCTATTGACAGAAGTTTCCTTGAATCTATACTATAAAGAACGAGTTCTTTTGAAAACAATTCTCACCAAAAGTTCTAACCCCGTACCCCTCACAGGAGGACCCACCTGTCACAAAAGGCCCACCAAAAACAACAATTCGGTCGGACGAAAGGGGGGGAACCATTTTTTCGACGTTAGAAAATACTTTTGGCGATTTTGGCTTGCTTTTTTCACCGGTGCCTTGTTTACCCGCCTCCTATACCCACATTTTTATTTTCAAAGGTGTGGTGGCCTTGTTTACCCGCCTCCTGTACCCACATTTTCATTTTGGAAGGTGTGGTGGCCTTGTTTACCCGCCTCCTGTACCCACATTTTCATTTTGGAAGGTTTGATATACTTCCACCAATAAAATGCAGCTTCCACAAATACCCACATTTCATTTCCTCCTTGATTAATGGTTTCCATTGTTTGTTTTCTTTCCTTTCATATAAAAATTGTGCTGTTTTAAGTCCTTGCCGCCTCCCTTCCCCCCTTAAATTAGAATTATGGCCGAACGTCGACTTCAGCCTAGGGGACGCAAAAGGCAGAGAAGTGGGAACCCTATTGTGTCCAATGACACATCATCATCATTAGGTATGGTTTTGGTTTATGTATTTTTGTTTGTTCATCCACAAATCCCCTTTTTGGTTTATGATTTTTTAAATTTTTGGTGTTTTAGATGTTCCTGTCCAAGAACAAGTTCGTGTACCTCTTGGTGACGTGAGTAACCAAGTTTTGGTTCGTCCCAACGCAGGTTGAGTTTTCTACGGATCCATTGTTGAAGCTTGCTTTTTTGGGTTTATAATTTCAAACTATTGAATATTTTTTTGTTAGATGCTAAGGCTCAGAAGAGAGAACAACAACGTCAATGGTACGCGGCATCTAAGGATGCCATAAACGCGAAGAGGAGAGAAAGATACGCACATAAGAAGGCCTCTGAAGCGGCGACTCTTCAAACTAACAATGGTAAATTATTAAATAGAACATTTGTGTATCGGTCTACATGAAGTAAATTGGATTGTCTCAAATTTGTGAATGTTTAACAACAGGATCTGTGTTGTCTGAACATGAGAATTTATTAGACAGTGACGATGATAGCTGGCTTCACCGCAACAGTTCATATACAAGAGCGGAGAATGTAGCTCCAGGTAAATTAATTATAAATTAATTAAATACAATTGGTTACATAAATGAATTATAAAATTAATAATTCCATCATGTTTATTTTTTTAACATTTAACATTCTAAACAGATGCACGTCGTCGTCAATTGGAAAAGGCCAGATCGAAAGATAAGAGAAAATATGAACGTCGAACAAATGAAGTAAGATCTTCGAAAAACGACAGAAGACGTTCGAAAAGAAACAGTGACAATGGTACAACCATTCAACACAGATCCTACCGACGCTCCCTTCATTTTATTTCATCTTGTTTTCATTTATTATTATGACGAACATTTATATAAAAAAGAGTTCAGGGACTGATGGGGTTTGTACAATTCAATCTGTGGTGACGTAACAAACTCTGTCGCCTTTCGTTCGTGTAGCAACTGGTCTTAGTGGCGACGAAGGTCCGTGATTCTATGTGTATACACCTATTGAATATCTAGAGTCCTTTGTAGTATAGATATTAAATATTAATGAGTTTTGTACTTACTTTGCAGCAACGCCTAGGACACAACAGTCTGTTGCAGCAGGCGTGGATACACATTCACCATCAAGATGTGTTAACCAAGGTATGTATATTTCTGAAATGGTTATTATTTGGTACCAGGTTAATTAAGTAATTAAAATTTCATTAATTTATACGGGAAAATCGCTCTCTTAAAACAAACATCGCTAAATGAGCTCCCAAACGATTTTCCCATCAAACAACCGCACCAGCCACCCTCGAGCGAACCTCCGCTTCGCTCTAGGGTCGGACGGCACGCGGATGAACTTCTGCCTCGCTCGAGAGCCTGGCACCCCTCGAGTAGCTTTCCGCCTCGCTCGAGGGGCCAGCGCCCCCCACCCCCCCTCAGGGATCTACACCTCGCTCGAGGCTCCCCCCTCAACCCGTGACGCTCTACCTGCTCCTCCCGACAGGGGCATTAAAATTGCCCCGTCACCCCGCGGGCGCCACAGTCAAAAGAAAGATCCCCGCCACGCCGATTGCCTGACACCGCCCGCTGTTGCACCATCCCGGGCGCTGTGTGAGTACTGCAGACTCGTTGTGCGGGTAGACCGGGGTCAATCACAAGCACTATGTCGCCTGCTCCCGTCCTTCCCCCATGCTGTGCACCTCGAAAAGGCATGGGAACACCCTCGAGAGGCGTACGACCGGCGACCAAGCGCACGACCGGGGCGGCGCACTATGCCGCCTGCTCCCGTCAAACTGTGGTGATGAAACAAACTCTGTCGCCTTTCGTTCGTGTAGCAACTGGTCTTAGTGGCGACGAAGGTGCGTGATTCTATGTGTATACACATATTGAATGTCTAAAGTGCTTTGTAGTAAAAAATATAAAAATATAAATAGATATTACATATTAATGAGTTTTTGTATTTACTTTGCAGCAACGCCTAGGACACATCAGTCTGTTGCAATAGGCGTGGTTACACGTTCAGCATCAAGATGTGTCAACCAAGGTATGTATAATTCAGAAATGGTTATTATTTGGTACCAGGTTAATTAAGTAATTAAAATTTCATTAATTTATCAAAAGGAATCGGTGTTTGGGAGCCGGACGATCCTAATAATTAAGTAACTATTATGAGTTTCTTGACTAAATAATATATATTCATGTTTTGTATTATTTAAAATATTGTAGAGGAGGATTTAGATTGTAACAATCCAAATGAACGTTCGCGTGATAACATCCAAGATGATGATCCGAGAGTGAGCTATGAGAAAGGTAATTAATATAATTGCTTATGTAATAACAATAACATTCTTATTTTATTGTGAATTCTAAAACCTTTTTACATTTGTTATTGCTTATTAACAGTGGTAAAATACAAGACACGTCGGGATCCTGATGTGGTTATTGTAAATAAAGAAGATCCATACCAATGGGTGTATAAAGACTTACCAAAAAAAACATCACCTGTTGCAGAAAGTTCCAAATTATGAGTATTGTGATGCTTTGAAATTCAGTAGCGAAACGCCAGGGTTCTGTTGCAGAAAAGGGAAGGTTCACATTTATGTGCATGACCTACCATTTGAAATACGTCGTTTATTTGAGAGTCAAACAGATTGTGATGCCAAGTATTTTAGAAATAACATACGTTATTTCAACTCACATTTTTCGTTCACATCATTCGGTGCTACGGTTGACGAACGCCTAGCCACAGCCAAAGGTATATATAGAATTGTATGCATTATTTTATTTTTGTGATGTTAGTAACTTTATGTTGATTCTCTTATTTTATTTAAACATAGGCACCGGGATTTATGCATTCAAGTTACATGGTCAAATTTATCACAAGATTGACCAATTAAAACCTGGTGGGAAGGGACCACGCCACATGCAGCTGTATTTTTATGACACAGATGAGAGTATTGTGCATAGAAGAAACAGATCTCCTCATCTTGACCAGAATTTGATCCAGGAGATCCTTCGGATATTGAGCGATGTAGCTAAGAATCCTTACCTACATAATTTCAAAATCCTGGGGCAATCAGGCAATATCGAAGAGTACAAGATTGAGTTAAATACAAGCATTTCTGTTGATCAAAGAAGGTTTAATGCGCCTGCAATGGACCAGGTAGCTGCGATATGGCAAGATGGTTCTGATGAGCAACGAAAATTCAAGCGAAGTATAATGATTTATGCAAATTCTGGGCATGCCACCTTTATACGTGCTTATCATGGTTGCTATGACCCATTAGCTTACCCGCTTTTCTACCCTGGTGGTGAGACAGGGTGGGAAGACAAAAAGGTGTTGTTGGAAGAAAATCCCGTTCCACGATTCCTGAGGGTAAAACGAAAATACACAAAAAGAAAGAATAAAGGTACGTCTTCTATGGAAATGTTTTAATATTTTAAATTCACATTCACATTATATAATGGAAATGTTTTATGTTTGTTTTCTTATTCATAGTATATAGAAGTATATAGATATATAGATTAAAAATACTTATAATTACCATGAATTGCAGATGATGCTCCCGGCACGTCTAGTGTAACGTCAGAAGGAAATGGGAAAAATGCAAGGACGAGAAAGAATGTGTCAGTGCTTCCATTGTCAATTGAAGATTCTGGTAAGAACATAATCTTGTCGGTTGTTTAATTAACATTTCTCGAGATCCATCTAACTTACTTGTCATGACGCAGTCATTGATCGGATGTGGATGACGATGGTAACGGTGGTCATGATAACGATGGGGGTGAAAATGACCAAGATGGTGGTATCTTTTTTCCACGACTTTTCTTGCACTTGTATAAATAATATATTGATATATTGAAAATTACGCTATTTATGGAAAATTACATGTGACTGAAAATATGTATACTAGGTTCGAGGCTCCATGTCAGCGCTCGGGAGTATTATTGTTATCTAATGCAAATACGAGATGGTGTATTTAATGTTTTTTTCATGGCGGACGTCTCTTCCAGCAGTGGATTGTTGATATGTACATAAAAATTGAATCAATGCGGCTTGATTGGTACTCCAACTCTGATCACTAGAAAATTATTCGAGCAGATCTTTATCAGGTTAGTGTGAATTGTAAATTACCCGTAGTTTATAGTATAGATAAATACCAAATAAATGTTCATTTTTATGTTAATTTATGTGGGTTTGTCATTCTGCAGGGTATCGTAGATTGCTTGGCACTTGGTGATTCTGATGCCAGAAAGGTTGGTAAACGTATCGTGTTGTCAAAGGATTTCCCGGGTTCTTATAGGGATGTTCATTCACGTTTTATGGATGCTATGGCTTTGGTAGCACGGTATGGGCGTCCTGATTTTTTTGTTACAATGACATGCAATCCGTATTGGACAAAAATTACAGACCAATTGCTACCCGGTCAGACCCCGCAAGATAGACCCGACATTGTGGCTAGAGTCTACCATGCTAAGCTACGTGATCTTCATGACTTCATGATCGTAAAGGGTCATTTTGGTAAAGCTGCAGCCTGGGCACATGTTATTGAGTTTCAGAAACGGGGACTACCCCATGAACACTTTTTATTGATTATGGAGAAAACTTCTAAGTTGAACGGACCTGATGAATTTGACAAGTATATATCAGCTGAGATGCCTGATCAAAACAAATATTCAGAGCTTCATAGGTTGGTATGCACTCACATGATGCACGGCCCCTGTGGGACTCTTAATCAAAAGTGTCCGTGTATGATTGATGGGGGGTGTCGTTTCAACTATCCACGACAGTTTTCTGACCATACGCAGCAAGGGAAAGATGCATACCCAGTATATAGAAGACGGGATGATGGTCAACAAGTATTCATGAGGAACCATTGGTTAGACAACAGGTGGGTGGTTCCATACAATCCTATTCTCTTGATGCGTTACAATTGTCATATCAATGTCGAGGCTTGTTGCAGCATCAAGTCTATCAAATATATATACAAATACATTTATAAAGGACATGACAGCGCTTCATTCTCTATTGAAGTGGGTACGGCTGATGGACCTATTGAAATAAATGAAGTGAAGCAGTACAGAAAAGCAAGATGTATTACTGTGATAGAGGCATTCTATCGACTATATCGCTTTCCATTGTACAGCATGTATCCACCTATCCTTCAGATGCAAGTGCACCTCTCTGGAATGCATATGGTACCTTTCAATGATACAGATAGCCTTGAAGAGGTTGCAGCACGTGCCCTTTCTCAACGATCTATGCTAACTGAATATTTCAAGATGAACATCGAAGATCCCAAAGCACCTCAATATTTGTACAGAGAATTTCTGGAACATTATATATGGGTCAAGTCTGGTAAATATTGGAAACCAAGGAACAACATTTCCAAATTGGAAGGTTAGTTTATGCTAATCCAGCTAAAGGGTGCAGGTACTACCTTCGCATTCTTCTAAATCATGTTAGAGGTGCAACATCGTACGAGTCCCTTAGAACTATTAGAGGTGTTTTATGTCCTACTTTTAGAGACGCTTGTGAGAAGCTCGGGCTTATTACCAGTGATGGATCGCTTGATGAAGCAATGACTGAAGCATCACATTTTCAAATGCCTTGTGCATTAAGGCACATGTTTTCTATCATAGTTGTTTTTTGTGATTATGCTGATATACATAAACTTTGGGACAATCACTTTGAATCGATGGCTGAGGACTACCGTCGCAATGTCGAAGATGAATCATATGTAGTGCAGTTGGTGCTGAGGGATGTAGCCGACATTGTGCGATCCATGGGGAAGGATATCAAAGATTTTGGTCTACCCCATCTTGACGAATCAGGTACTTTTTTCACAAAGCATGTTATATTACTTATGATTATGAAATTAAGTATTAATGAAAATAATAATAATTCTGTCTAATAATTATTATTTAAGTTTTGTTAGTATTTAGTATTAGGATATATATATATACATAATTTACATTTATGGATTATGTATGATAATTAATTTTACCAATGTACAGATGCAACCAGAGATTACTACAGGGAGCTAACAGAAGAGAGAAATGTAGTTTTCAACAAGGATGATTTGAATATAATAGGTTTGTTGAATTCTAATCAGCGGTCTGGTTTCAATTCAATTATGGATCATGTGATGAATAAGAGAGGTCGGGTTTTTTTCGTTGACGGACCTGGAGGTACTGGTAAAACGTTTTTGTACAAAGCATTACTTGCCAAGGTTCGTTCTATGGGATTGATTGTTGTTGCAACTGCAACATCGGGTATTGCTGCTTCTATCATGCCTGACGGGCGTACTGCACATTCAAGATTCAAGATCCCAATAAAACTTGGTGATAATACAGTCTGCAACTTTTCTAAACAAAGCGGAACGGCAGCACTTTTGCGTACAACATCGTTAATTATTTGGGATGAAGTGGCCATGACGAAAAGACAAGCTGTTGAAACCCTTGATAGATCTTTGCATGATATAATGGATTGCAAAGATCCTTTTGGTGGTAAGGTTGTTGTATTTGGAGGGGACTTTAGACAAGTTCTTCCAGTTGTGCCACGTGGCACTCGAGCACAGATCACAGATGCAACCTTGCAAAGGTCGCACATATGGGATAAAATACATAAGATCAGGTTGTCGCAGAACATGAGAGCACAGAGTGACCCATGGTACTCTAATTTCCTTTTTAGGATCGATAATGGTTTAGAAGAGAGCGATGCTAATGACTATGTGCGGCTCCCATCAGATATTTTGGTTGAGTATAAATCCGAAGAGTCTATCAATATTCTCATAAAGCATGTGTTTCCTGATTTGAAAGGTAATTGCACTTCATCAGAATATATGCGGGAGCGGGCAATTTTATCAACTAGAAATGAGCATGTCGATGCTATGAATGCTAGGATGATCAAACAGTTTCTGGGAGATGAACATGTTTATTTCAGCCATGACACTGTCGATGACGACACTACCAACACGTATCCACTTGATTTTTTGAACTCTATCACCCCTAATGGTTTGCCACCTCATATACTCAGAATAAAGAAAAACTGCCCTGTGATCCTACTTCGCAATCTTGACCCGCACAATGGTCTTTGTAATGGCACTCGGTTGGTTATTTGGGGTTTTGGTAATAACTCAATTGATGCTGAGATTGTAAACGGCCAACATGCTGGTAAGTGTGTTTTCCTTCCAAGGATACCTCTTTCCCCATCAGAAGATGTGACGCTACCATTCAAGTTGAAGAGGAAGCAGTTTCCGATCAGGCTAAGTTTTGCGATGACTATAAACAAGGCACAAGGTCAGACAATTCCAATTGTTGGAGTATACCTTCCCGAACCGGTCTTTTCCCATGCTCAACTCTACGTAGCACTGTCTAGAGGAGTTGCGCGTAAAACGACATGGGTTTTGGCAAAACCTAATGTTCTAGCTGATCCTTCCGGTAAAAAGACTAAGAACATTGTATATAGGGAAAATTTGGAATCATAGATTTTTTTATCGATATTGGAATATTGGAATGAAAGTTGTGATGTGTTGACTTGTGCACTTAGTATTATTGCGCACAGGATTTATGTAGCGGTATATTTAATATACTTAATTATTAATTTCCCATCTACGAGTTTGATCCATTTTCCTATGAAAACAATAAAGTCTTATTTTGTGACGTATGCATTTTTTTAATAAATATATAGATGTATTATTTTCGGTCAAATGATGCAGCATCATGACAATTAAAGACCCGCCGGGGCAGTGCTGGCCCCTCGAGCGAGGCGGAAAGCTACTCGAGGGGTGCCAGGCCCTCGAGCGAGGCGGGAGTTCGCCCGCGTGCCGTCCGACCCTCGATCGAAGCGGAGGTTCGCTCGAGAGTGGCTGGTGCGGTTGTTTGATGGGCCGCGGAGGCCGTTGGGCCGCAGTAGGTCGTGGGCAAGATATTAACTTGCTATTACTATTGTTACTTGCTTTGGTGAATTCGTATTAGTTGGAGCATATAAATATTTTGAAAACCATTTAAGTTACACTTGACCAATACGGTCGCAATGCATGCTGGCACGACATGCGGGGCTGATTCGGTAATTATTGTTCGCGTGATCCAAGATTGATCCACCTCCCACTCCTGAACGTGTGTGTGCAGACTGCCATGGGTGTCGCCACATCCATCAAGAGGATCTTTTGTATCAAGAGGATCCATAACTGATCCAGTTGCAAAAAAAAAGAAAAAAATAACTGATCCAGTTGTACGATCAAGCATCCCATGTGACGGTATTCATTGATGTATATATATAATACGAATTGGACACGAGCCACACTTATTTTTTGTAAGATTAGGCAGTAAATCGAACATAATACATCATAATATATGATACGTATCCATATGAAGGTAACTATTTACAAATCCAAAACATTACGGAAATAATAAAAGTCCATACTATAAATAATGACTTTGTAGATGACCTTCTATCTAAAAAATCAGTACTTTCCATACCATAATCCATAGACGGAAATCTGCATCTGCACTTTCTAAATAAATCACCTCCGGCACACCGTGTTTGCATCCATTATTTAAATGGCCTATTTTTTCGTGTGCCTCTCACGGTGTATTGAGATTTATGAGCGACATGAGTTCTCAATCAAGCCCACGATGGGTCGACCTGGTTGCGGATGCATGGAGCGAAATCATCGATTGTATTGATGTCCTAGATGCCCAAAACGTCTCGACAACATCCAAATCAATGTATGAATGTTACAGGCACGTACATGCGAAACGCCTGATATCTGGTACATAGCTTCTTCATTTGATTACTTTATATCATTTATCAGTACTTATGAATTCATCTGCAAATTAACTAATCTCGATCCTTTTCAGGCTTCCCTACATTGCTGACATCTAGACCTAATATAGGAGGCGGCACCACTCCTGAATCATTGAGAGACGGGTAGTTTGGTATACACGATGTTGCACGGTGTTTGTCATTCCGAGCTAACAAGAAATCTATGAAGAACATGGTTTGGGTTGGTGGGAAGGACGACTGGCTTGTCATCTCGAGCAACAGGTGCGATATCGAATTATTGAACCTAATCACTGGGGCAACCGTTGGGCTACCGTCGTTTTCTACTATGGATATGTATGCAACTGACAAGTCATTGGATCTTATTCAAGCATCTCAAGATTGCACACGTACATTGCGTCAAATTGTTTTATGTCAAACACCATCTGACAGAGGGGGTCACATGGCAATTTCTCTATTCGATAATTGGGAAATAGGATACACAATGAAAGGTGACGCCGGGTGGAGAACCATCAGTTATGCAAAATATTTCATCGAAAAGCAACCATACTTTCCAGAAGTTTTTGTTGATGTCGTTTTCCATAAAAAAGCGTTGGTTGTTGTTGACATTTATGGTGTTGTTTTTTCTTGGCGCATGGGTGATGATGAGGTTACAGTAACATACGGAGAGTATACTTATGTCCGCAGCCCAGCCAAAACCGTCTTTTACGTCGCTAAGTCTCCTTAAGACGACCTTATTCTCATAGCTGTTCAAGGACACGGTGAAGCGCTTGAGAAACCATACTACCGTGTCCTCGAGAGCGAACACAACAAGTTCGAGACGGTAGAATGCATGAGGCTGTACAAGTACAATGATGCCGGCGGGACATGGATACGCATGGATGCGCTTGATTTTGGCGCATCCATTTTTGTTGGATTAAACTATCCCTTCCACGGATCATGGAATGGAATAGAGCCTAATCGGGTATACATGTCCAATATTCTTGACTCTGATGTTATTGTGTTTGGAAGTGAAGATGGAGTGTACAAGCCATTTCGAAAGCTGAATTATCCATGCACACCGGGGGCTCGTCTGTTGAGAAGACAAATGACGCGCACACCAATTTGGTTCAGGCCTACAACTCCATTAAACAACATGTTATAGTCTATTTCTGGTCCTTGATTTATTATTATAATTTCAATACGATGATGGTGTAGTACCTTATTTGGTTTTGTAACTCATATTAGGACGCGTCAATTGTGAGCTGCTGTTGCATTGCCTGTCTTGTCACTCAAGAAGGGAACCAAGGCGCAGGTGATGAGGAACGCAATGTTTGCAGTTAGTATGAATATTTCAAGATTTCTCAATTTATGCTGTAATAATAAATGTCTAATACCAAAAAATTATATTAGTGTTTGGGATTAATAAAGTTTCTATGATAATTTCACGTCGATTTTTAATAAATGTATGAATATTTTATGAATGATTAAATGTTTGATTATGGTCCTATATACGTGATGGAAAAAGGTTGGCTGGCCGTTATAAGAATTTGGCGCATGTATGCAAACAGCCCGATTTTTGTTGTATTATATTTGTCATTTACTTTTGAAATGAGCCCATGCGGGCCATCAAACAAAAATCGAGCCTCGAGTGAGGCGGAGACCAGCTGGGGCGGTGCTGGCCCCTCGAGCGAGGCGGAAAGCTACTCGAGGGGTGCCAGGCCCTCGAGCGAGGCGGAAGTTCGCCCGTGTGCCGTCCGACCATCGAGCGAAGCGGAGGTTCGCTCGAGGGTGGCTGGTGCGGTTGTTTGATGTGCCGCGGAGGCCGTTGGGCCGCAGCAGGTCGTGGGCTTTGTTCATGTTTCAGTTGCGGTTGATTTGGGGAGCTCGTTTAGCGATTTTTGTTTTAAGAGAGCGATTTTCCCCATAGTTTGGGGACCTTTTGCAATCTCGTGCCCGAATTTTTTGTGTTTTTATGTATTTTGGATTTGGATTTGGATTTGTTGCTTGTCGGATCAATCTTGAGCACGAGATTTACAAGCAAAGGCTTCCAAATATGATGTTCGCAATCCTACCTTCCTCAGACCTAACCCATATTTATGGAACCTTTGATTTATTGCCAATTATTTTGAAATAGGTTATATATAGCCCCGAATTTTTTCCCCCTCCATAGGCAAAGGCTTGTAACAGAAGACAAACACGAGGTGCAAAATCTTACCTTCCTCAGATCGAATACATATTTATGGTACCTTTGATTTATTGCCAATTTAATTATTTTCAAACAGGTTATATATAGTCCCTGCAACAAGTGTTTTTTAGCAGGCATCTTAATTCTTCTGAGCTATAAGGCTCACGTATTTGTTTCATCGCACCAGAGTCATCAAAGGATAACATATAATGGTGAGAATTTCATCTTATTTTAACTCTTTATTAATTATTATGTATTAATAATTAATTTATTATTATTAATTATTAATGAATAATGAATTATAATGATAATAATGATGTTATGATATGACTGATTTTGAGATGCAATTTGTTTTTCAGATCAATACCTATGCTTTCATGAAACTAGAGGATGCGATGGCTCAACCTCATGGGACTGCGGTTGATGTTGCAGCGGTAGTTGCGTCATTTGGTCCAACTGATTATAATTACATGCCTCCTCATGTAGTACGGGAGATTTGTTTAGCGGATTCGAAGTTAGTTTTTTTATTCATCTTAATGCTAATTATGATCTTATGTTCTTGATAATAGTCTTTCTCATGTTACATTAAATATTTACGGTTCATTAGCATTCCTTCATGTGTGTGTCAGACAAAACGATGTTGAAGTAGGTAGGGTATTCCTTGATGCAGATGTCAACAACCATATTGTGTTTCTTGGGAAGGTTTCTGTGGACCAGCATATGCGTACGTAACATTTGCACAGTCAATAAATTGTGTACTGTATCTTGACAGTATCATATGTGTTTGTACTCATTGTGTTGTTTGGTATTCAGAATGCTTGACCAGTACTACTTGTACTACAATAAATTTTTGTCAAACTTGGCCGCAGACTTCGTTGGTGTAATCACTTCATGGTAATATTTAATAGCATTTCCTTTAATTTGTGTGGAAGACATCAAATTATTAATTTGTGTATTGATCTTGTTCCCTATCAGTTGTAAGGAATGCATTACGCCGGAACTATGAGGTTCGTGAATGTGTTAAAGAGGTCATCGCTGTTCGATCTAAATACATGCCATTATTTTGCAATAAAGCAGACGTGAAGACTGCAAGGAAGAGATCAGCCTCCGTTTGACTTTATAATGTACTTACCATATTAATTGTAAAAGATATATTTGCTGTCCAACGGCTCACTATGTAAAAGATCCATTTTTTGCATAAATGGATAATATGAATAATTTTATAATTACCCAAGTATTAATTGTGTTATGTATAGTAATTCATGAATAAATCTTGGAAAAATTATTGTTCTGGAGCTGATCAAAATCGGTAAGAAATTGTGGTTTCGGATCATGTATTTCTTGTGGTTGCGCAGTGGGAGACAAGCACGCAGCCCGAGGCTAATTCGCTTGCTGATCTGCTTGGCCTCGGCGCTGATAGACTTGCCGCATTCATAGCAACAGGAAAGCATATGTTTGGAATGAGGCTGATTCGCCTGCTGATCTGCTTGGCCTCGGCGCGGATAGACTTGCCGCATTCATAGCAACAGGGAAGCATATGTTTGGAATGTTTTACATACCATATTTTGTCTATGTTTCTATGTTCCTATATATATTAGTTGTCGTACCACGTAATGTTCGTACTCACATGATGACCTCCCCGACCCGTAGCCGCCCCCCTTGCTTCAATGAAGTTCAAGCAGACGTCGCCACCGGCGGCATCCCAGTGGAGGAAGAAAAAGTACCTGATATCTTGCTGGGGAAGAAAATTAATGGTGACATAGATGAGTCTCGCAATTGCTTCGGAAAGAGGATGAGAGCCCCGTCGCATCCATCTAACTTGGAGTTGCTCACAGCAGTAAGTATGAATGATCAGTCTTTTATACTATCGTATTTTGGTCCATTGACGGTTACTTGTTGTTTTTTTCCTCAGGAGGAGTTCGCCGATGCCTTTATTAGCAACAAGTTTGATTCAGAGGAAGTCAAATCTCTAGGGTTAATGAACGGTGATCAAAATGATAGGAGCATAGATGACTCTCGCAATGTCTCAGGAAAGAAGATGAGACCTCCGTCGAATCCTGCAAACTTGGGGTTGGACACAACAGTAAGTATGAATTAACAGTAGGGTATCTCATGTGTTTTTTATTGATGTTTCCTTCATTTTTCTCAGGACCAACTCCAACAGCCCAGCAAGACTATTACGTCGGGTCATGCTTTGGATCTCTTGAGCCCATCAATCACAATGTTAGATGAGGACATGGTTGAGGTGGACATAACATGGTTCGACTTGTTTCCTGACGATGACGAAGAGCCTCTTCGTCCTGGCGACAGCATAGAGGATCCTGTTATCATCATCGATTCGGATGAGGACTGATTTATAATAATTAGCTACTTCGTCAGTATTTAAAGGTCGTGTTTCATGAAATAAATATAAATAAAATGTCCTCATCTGGGTTATTGCTTTTTTAGAATTTATTTCGCATTTCCTAAATATAATCACGATTATTATAATGTAAATATAATCTATTTGGCCTACTTTTGCTGTAGTTCAAAATCTACTTGTGATCTCAATCTGAACTTTGGATATGTTGTTGTAGATACCATGTGTAGGCTCTGCACCAAAATTTGCACAAAGTTACTGAGTAAATCTTTTATTATGATTTATCTTGTATTTATGCTATTTTCTACCTTAATGATTTTTGTAGCAAAAATTAAATGGATAACACATCTGCAATGAGAAGGATGATGATCAAGGGTAATAATAATACTAGCATTCACTAGCTACCATATATTTTCACTAAAGTAATGCCATTATACAAGGTCATTACACAAAAGCCTCATTCATCAAATCTAGATGTTCATGAGGGAGTAGTTCACTACACAAAAGCTATCTATCATTCCTTGCAGGCGTGCCTACGGGAGTGCCCAGCGCTTCAGTGCCAGTCGGATGTCCTCCACCTTAGCCTCAATCTAAAATTGTTTTACAATGCGTTATCAGTGTTATAGTACATCAAAATTTGAATAAAACTGAACATAGTCAACATAGGGAATGAAGGTAATACCTCGGCATCAGTAGGACGTTTTCGGTAGGGGCCCGGGAGGCAGACCTCATCATCGCTATCGTCATTGCATTCCACGAATAGCCTAACTCGTGCGAAGTTGAAGTCATAAGTCACCTTCGGCCCAAGATCCTGAATTAAGAAATCAAGACATGAACAACAGTATTCCACTTGTTAACTTAAGATTAATCATGTTGCAATCAGAGGTGATCAAAAATTTGTTTCAAACTGTCCAAGATAAAATTCACATAAACACTTGTGTACGAAGAATGCTACTACATAAAATGTTGAGATGGATTTGCTCACTGATCTTTAACTCGATGGCTCAGAAACAATTTCGCAATCACACAAAAATAATCACTTCAATGTACTAAGCAACCAGAGGAATTAAAGACTGTGTTCTCGAATAATAAAGGGGGAACTTAAATTTGGTACGAGTAAGAAAAATTACCGGACACTCCCATCCGAAGTCCTGCCATTTGGGGGGTGCAACTCCTCGCTGGACTCCTCCGCCGGCTTCGACTTCTTGGCGTTGGGGTGCTGAAAACCCTCATCGTCGGCCTTCCGCTTCCGAGGCATCCTAGCGGATTCAGCGTCCACTTCCTCGGATGCCCGGCGAACATCAGGGCAAGGAAACCACCCCAGCTTCGCCCCCTCCGCCGCCGGTCCCATCGAAGACCCTGTCTCCCGGCTCGTGGAGGATGCCGGCAATGCGGCCTTCGGTGAGGAACGGCGACAAGAAACCCTCGACGCCGCAGGCGAGTCCGGCTCCATCTTGGCGTGCGGGTCCGGTGGTGGGGAGGTTTGGAAAGTAATCGGAGTTGGGCAGCGGTGGGGAGGTTTGCAAAGTAATCGGAGTATATGTCGTCACTTCCTTGAAATCACTTCAATTTTTTATGACAAGATTGTGGACCAAAAACATGTTGTTATGCCAATTTGTATAATTTTTTGACCAAATTCAAATATTATTGTGATTATTATGTTGTACTTTTGACATAAAAGTTTGAATATTCCTTATAACTCAAATTGAATTTGTCATCAATCTCTAAAACATGGCCTAGAATGGAACATAGAAGCCTAAATATGATTTTTGTGAAATTTTTCCAGTTTTATTGGAGGTACACATAGGTCAACTTGGAATTACTTTTGGTAAGCACGTAAAAATTCAATTAAATGATAGAAAATAGCAAATTTATTCGAAAAATCTTGAAACTCCTATATTGCAAATTAAATGTTGTCTTTTAGGTGTGAAAAATGTGTTGGGGCATATAAGGTAAATAACTTTTGAGTTGTTTGAAAGGGTGTGTTATTTAGGTAGTTAAAAAATAGAAAAACAACTTTTTTGCACAACAAGTGGCAGTGTAACTCCTCAAATGTTAATAGGAGATTAAAGGTAAGTTTTCATCCAAGTTTGATGTCTATACGAGTAAAAAAATACTTTAGAGTGTATAAACTTCAAAGTTTAAGTTGAGTTGTATGAAAGAATGTGAGAGATCCATCCATTTTGTGAACAATGTACATCAATTTTTAGCAAAACCTAATGAAACTTTTATGTCAACATTTTACATCCATAAAATCATTCCATGCCAATTTATATAATTTTGGGAGGAGTTTAAGGTATTATTATCATTATTTTAATATAAAGTTGCAAGTAGAAGTTTGAAGTTTCCCAAGAAAATATTTGAATTCTTCATCTATTTTTTTGGTATATGAGCAATAATATAACATAGATACTTGAAATATATTTTTGAGGATTTTTTTATAAATTCTTTGAGATACTTTTAGTTCACTTTGTAATTACTTTCAACAAACGTTTTATTTAAGTTATTTGCTTAAACGGACCCAAAGACCTATTTTTGGGCTGTTTTTGGGCTCAGTTTACATGGCTCAATCATTTCTGACCGTCCATCTAATACTGACGGTTGAGATGATTTGCGCTCCAAATAAATACCATCCAACCATCCACTCTCGCAACCCTAGCCCAAAACAAACCCTAGCCCCCCTCCCCTCGTGCCCTCCGCCGCCGCCTCCCTTCTCGTTCCCCTCCTGCCGTCCCCTCCCACCCGTCCGCCGCCCCCTCCCCTCCTTCTCAGATCCGGCTGCCTTCGTGCCTTCCCTCCCACCCCTCCATCTCCTCCGTCGGCCTCCTATCCCAAGGCGCCGCGGCCGGCCATGACTGCGCACGCGGGAAAGTGAGGCGCCGGCAGCCGCGTGGTCGAGCTCGCCGTCGACCCTTGGCCCCGCAGCGAGCGGTGGTCGGGAGTCACAGCAAAAGCGCGTGGCCCAGACTGCTCCTCCTCGATGCACTGCCCCCTCCCCTACTCCCTCCCCTGTGGCCTCGAGGGCGGACGGCGACGGCGGCCGGGATAGAGGAAGGGATCATGGCGGCTGAGGACGGTGGCCCACGCGACGGCCTCCACGCGCCCCTCTTCCCCGGTCCGGTGGCTCGAGGACCGGTATGGCGTCGGCGTCCTCGAGCCCCCTCCCCGCGGCGCCGGCGAGGTTGACCTCAGCGCCCTTCCCTCCCCTACCTTCGTGCACGCCCCGCAACCAAGGTGAGGCCATGGATCTCCTCCCCACGCAGCTGCGACGGATCTCCTCCAGTCATGTACATCTCCCCCCCTCTCTCTCTCCTGCGCACGCCCCACAGGCAAGGTGAGGCCATGGATCTCCCCAACCGGCTGCGACGGATCTCCTCCAGTCATGTACATCTCCCCCTCTCTCTCTCCTATTTCTTCACTGATTTCCCCCCAAATTGGCCTCTCTGATTTGTTCTCTAACTCTCCTCCAAATCGATTTGGTCAAACCTAGGGAGCGGCGCTGGCTGCCACTACTGCTTCGCTCCAAGATGCCGTCGTGACTGCGCATCTTCCCTCCCTGACCGACGAGCAAATCGTGCGGGCGCCGCCGGACCCATCTGCGCTAGGCCAGGTGCGGGCGTGTGGCTGCCGCCGGACAGTTGGGGCCAGGGTGGGGGTGCTGCAGGTCCTCGTACTCCTTCCCCGCTGCTCAAGACGTGGGCAGGTACGCATCTTCGTGCTCCTGGCAGTTCAGCAGGTGCTTTGGGTTTCAGTGTTGGTCGTTGTTTGGCAGGTGATGTGTGGAAATCTAGTGCCTGGAGGTTTAGTTTGACTAATTATCAGGCTATGTTTCTCGATCAGTTTAGGTTGTATTTGTGGGACTGAGTGAAATAATGCAGCTTATGTGTGGCCACAACTTTGTGAATAATCACTGATGTAAGAATTAGGATACGCCTAAAATAATCAGAACTGTTAGATTCATTGCCAAATTGCGGCGGCTTGTGTCGAGTAATTGTTGTCTGTCCTATTCATGTGTCAAGAGTCATAAAGTGCATACTAATTCCATTGCTTCTGCCACAATGAAAGTTTTTATTTCATTCAGTGTTCATGTATTCAGCAAGAGCATTTTACCACCATGTATGATGCGTGTACTCTTGACATGGAACTCATATCTTTTATTAAAAAAAGACATGGAACTCATTTGGCATCAACAGTGCAGATTTGCTTCTTGCGTTTGGCTAGCACATAAAAGTTACAGCTACTTATAGATTGCTTCAGTTTAGAGTTCAGATATGAATGTTCAGATGACTGAGCTACTTTTATTTAGTTACCCAAGTATGATTCTGTTTGTGATCATATATGTAAATAACATCAAGTAGTGATAATACATGGCACATATCATATGAACTGGTCCATTGGGTCAGATTGTACCCTTGCATGAATCACCATAGCCTGAATTTTCTTGCACGATTCTCGAATTGCTTGGCTTGGCTGTGTCTCCACTTTCTCACCCACAGAATGCAAGCCAAACAAATCCTCAAATCAGGCTTTAGCTTTATTTTGTAGAGTACATGGCTAAGGTAGTATGCTTAGTTCTTTGAGCTCTGTTTTTTTCGAATAATTATGCAAATATAGTGGTCCTTGGAATGAGATATTGTTTTCTTGCTATCATTTTACCATCTATGCTTCTTCAAAGTCAGATAGTATCTATTTTCAGAATTTTATTTGTCTGCGTAACCATTGTATGCTTATTGCACAGGTTTTCTCTGGTTACCATAACACCAGGCAACAATTTGGGCAAACTCCTTTGGACCCCAGGTCAACTCTCATGCTTTTATCCATATTTACAGCTTATATATCCATTGCTTTCATAAATTGCTGAATGGAAACAATTTCCTGTAGTATCCTTGATCTTAAAAAAAGATAGAGTAATGTTCCTCTTTCAGGTTGAGGATTAGATGCATCAAAGGAGGAAGCCATTAGAACTGATCAGTAAGCAATGGACCGATATGCTGGACTGCTAGTGATGCTACAAGGACATATTTGATCTGTTGTTTTGTGATTTAAGGCTTGTTGGGTTGAATTTTATATGAAATGTGTATTTATTATTGTAGGACATGGATTGTGTATTTATTGGTGATTTGGTGATTTTTTTTAGCATTTATAGCTGTTGTGTTCGGCTGAAATGTATTTGTGCTGAAATGTATATGGGCTGAAATGTATATGGGCTGGTATCGATTTATATGGGCTGAAATTTGACCTGGTTACAAACTGTCCACATAAGTGACACGTGGACGCCACGTTAGCGACACGTGGATGCCACGTCAGTGACACGTAGACGCCACGTTAGCAACACGTGGACGCCACGTCAGCAACACGTCAGCACCATGTGTCTGCCACGTCAGCGCCACGTGGCTGCCGCGTCAGCGCCACATGGAAGCCACGTCAGCGCCACGTGGACGCCACGTCAGCACTGCGTCATCTACCATGTGCCCGCCACGTCAGTGCCTCGTCATCTGCCACGTCAGTAGCCACCTCATCTCTACAAGTGACGTGGCGAGTTAATCCATGACGATCACCTTCGTCACAAATTTTGGGCTTCGGGCTGGGTTCATTGGGCTTTACACCAATCTATGACGACTTGAGAACGTCATGGATCACGCTAATCTATGACGAAAACATTAGTTCGTCACGGCGCTTAATCTGTGACGCTCAATACATGACGTTTTGAAATTTCGTCATAGATGCCGTTTTATGACGAAATTTTGATGATCTGTGACGAAAATCGACCGTCATGGACCGCATGATGTTTTGTAGTGAATTATATACGACGATGAATTTACAAGAAAAAGAGGGATGGCACACCCACATGTGGAGGTTCTTAGTTGATACAGCAATGTATCTTTATCAATAAAATAAAATTTTGTGCACACTCAAAATGCACTCTGTCCTTTTTCTTGTGAAATAGATATATGTTTTGGTGCTCTCCATAAATTATTCACAAATTTTCATGCATAATTTTCTGACAAATATTTGGTTGCACTGATTTTTGACGATAATCTGTACTGTTGTGTGTTTCACGGGCGTACTTTCGGCCAAATGTAACCTAAATTGGGCTCCTGGTCGGGTTGAGTCCAATTTGGGTTGTAGTTTGGTCCCGTTGGCCCAAATTTTATAGTATAGATATTTTTGGCCTTTTCTTTTTTCTCGCCCTCGTATCAAGTATCAATCCACATGAGTACATGACGATGTTTTAAAGGCAAGACATGTATCACTTGTTTATTATTTTCTTCTTGTGTCTCTTATTTGACATGTTAATTATGTTATAATTCGAGCACATGAACTATTCAGCCTAAAATTTCATGAAATATATTTTATGAATGCTCGCATAATTGTGCATGCTATCTTGCATGCTGACGTATTGCAACGCCCAAACATCGTGTGTACTAACAGTTAAAATATGTGAGACGTTACTACTAGGGCCCGAACAAAACTCGTCAAATATATTAAAGTTTTTCATTACAGATAAAAAAGAAAAAAGATAAAAGATAAAGATAAATATTAAAGATAAATATAATCGCATTGATATGACATCATGCGATTATTAGTCTATGATGATGGGATCATCAGCCGTCCCAGTGTTCTGTGGAGGTTCTTCGGCCTCGCCACCAACGCTCGGGCATCCTGGGTCCGACGACGATGGAGATGGGCTCGACCAAATTTTGATCCGTTTGCGTACACGGTGCTCCTCCTCCTCATCGAAGTCAGCCACGTATCCTTCGTCCTCGTCTTCATCTTCGTCTTCTTCATCTTCCCCTTCACCATCTGGTGTGACGGCGGGGTGCAACTCCGCCATCACCATAATGGCGCTAATGTCACTATCACTCTCGGATGGGGGCTTCTCTTCCCAGTCATCTTCGAACCAGTCAGGTGACGACGGTGGAGGAGAGTCGCTTGGGGAGTCGTCGGAGCTCATCTTCTCGCTGGGTAGCAGATGCTCCTCCTCGTTCGAAGACGGATCTGACCCCCACCTGAAGCTGCCTGGCATGGCGTTATGGAACTAATAGTGAAAGTTTCTCGCTGAATTGGAAGAGGAATTGGAAAAATGACGTGGTAGTATTTGTGGACGGAGTAAAAACATTTGCAAAGTTGGAGCGGTTTTTATAGATGGATATCTGGGCGCCGCGTTTGAGGAGGTGAAGTCAAAACGATTCATCTCCAGTGGATTCCTTTACTTTTTCCATTCACACAACTCTCTCCATTCACATGTCTAAGTCCCATTAGGAAGTTGAAAAATTTAACCTAGGGAAGGCCTATTCCTGTTTTCCACGGGTGTTGACCGCTTCGTTAATCCGCGTCGCAGTTAAAACGTATGACTACTTGCCTCGGGAGTAAAACGCGTGCGGCACTCATCGGATCTGCTGCTCCAGCCCTGCTCTTTTAATTCGCCTACAGCCTCCGTCATGGAGTTTTCCATCCACAAGAAATCAATGAGATGGAGTTTAACGAGATCTGGTTTTCACCACTTGGTCATTTCGTAAAAAGATATGCTCCTTCCATAGATTATGGAGGGAGTACCCTTTTTAACTTTACACTTCCATTCTTATGATAGCTTGTCCATTATGGCATAACAGAAACAAAGAAACACGTGTACATTTACAGAGATTGGTTTCTAATTGAAAAAATATCAAACACATACGGAAATAATGTCATTCATTCAGCAGAATGATAGAAACCAATTTATGACGATTTGGAGATTCTAAAAATAATGCATAAAATATTAAATTCCTTGATTTCCTTAAATGGTTTATGCATGGCAATTTTTCGTGCTTGTGATTTTTCTATTTTTATTTATTTTGTATGGAAAGATATCAATTTGTTTCTCCTTCTATTAATAAGTTTGTTGATTTAGTTCCGTTGATGTCACGGCATGATGACGTTGATTCCTTTATTTTGGAAAGTTATATATTGCTAAATATATCTATATAAATCTATACTTACTTGTATATATCAGCATTGAAGAGAAGCCCACGCACCTCCCATGCACACAGACCACTACAATCATAGTCCCTGCTGTCGAGACCGAGGGCATTCGTCATCAATCACACAACATCCTCAACAATCGTAAGTGCACTCATCAGTTCCTCATATACGTGTCTTAATTATTTTTATCTATATATATAGATTTATATATACTATATATATATATTTGCGTGATTGTGTGTATACATATAGATACTACAACACATTTTTTATTTGCTCTTGATTATCAATTAATGTTTTCTTCAACCCATGCATGTTAGATCTGGCCGTGCCCATGGCTTTTGTCGTAGATGAAACTGCATCCACCGGCGACGATGTTGGAACCGTCGATGATTCGATGGAATCGAGTGTCAATCCTATGGCCACTCATACTCAAGAGGAATCCATGGCGGATATAACTGATGAAACTGCGTCCACGTGCAACCTTGGAACCGTCGATGATTCGATGGAACTGACTAACAATAACATGGAGACTGATACTCTAGGAGTAGATAAGTATGCATCAATCGTTGATGGTAAGGTATTATCTGATGTAGTTAATGATTCAGCGCTCATTACTTCACTATTCTCTGATGGAGGAACAACAAGCATGGACATAACGGAAAATGTTCTGAGTAATATTGAAGAAGTTTTCCAACGAGACTCTCCCATTCGGACCAGCGAGAGTTTTTCGATTAACACCAAATTGGATTCAACTAAAGATGTCATGAGGAAGAGAACTGATTCAGATGTTATGACACGTGTTGAGGAGAAACGCCACCGTCATAACAAGCCCAGAAAAGCACATGTAAAGCAAATCAGTGTTCAAGGTACCATATTTGTCCCCATGAATAATTATTTTCCATTATCCTAAACTATAATGCTAATATTTTCGTGTTTGGTTGAAGATTATGAATGTGACATTCATGATATGATAATAATTGACTCAATAATGTTATTCGATGGGAAGACAAAAGTTGCCAAGGTCAATGACTCCTATGCTACCCGGAAACATTTTCAATGTCTTTTAGATCCGGAAGCACATGTAGAGTCCGATGTAAGTTATATACAACATTTACTTTTTTTATTTATGTATCGATGAAAATTATAAATGTCTTGTATGTGTGTTAATGCAGGTCGTCGACGTTTACATAAATTGCATAAAGGCTCAAACAAACCTCAAAAGCAGGGATGGTCGCGACGTATATTTGGAAACTAAAATTCAGAGCTGCACCTCAAGTACGACCAATATCAGCATAACCACAGCGAAGCAGATAGAAATACCGATCCTGTGCTTGAAAGAGTCAGCAAATATATGGAGCATGACCTTGTAAGTGTGATTTTTAGAAAAAAAATATCAAGTATATATCGAGCACCTAACATGATTTTTTTAAATGTGTAGGTATTCATTCCTGTTAACATTAAAGACTTTCATTGGTACCTTATGGTCATTAATGCTCCTAGGCGTGAAATTCAGTTTCTGGATTCCTTTGGAGATTCATTTGATCGTCAGATGGCTAATGACATAGTAAGTTTTGGTTTCCGAAAAAATACAAGTTTTCTTTATCTCTTACCAAACGCATTCATTTTTTAATCTCATTGTGGTGTATCTGTATAATGAATTGCATCAGCTTAATGGTATAGCATTTCAAATTAATATAGTAAGAGAGTTCATACAGACTAAAGGTATGAAATGGCCAGACCTTGACGTACACTCTTGGCCTCCAAATGAAGTCTTCAAATACCGGTTGCAGTCAGATGGGTACAACTGCATACATTTATTTTTGATTTATTATTGCTTATATATGGATAATTTTTAATTTGAACTAAATTCGAAGTTAAAATATATATACATCCTCAAATTTTCCAAATAGAGTATCGTGCGGACTTTTCATGCTTAATTTCATGGAGAAAAATAGCAGCTATTATCCTACATTCGCCATTGAATAGTGTTATTCTCGAGGATCCCTCCAACTTGTCACCTTCGATTGGGGGAAGTGTCATTGCAGAAGCTCCTAAACAAAGTAACTCGAAAACCATACCTCCCTCGCAACGGATAGTGTCTGAAATGCTTTCTGGTATAAGTTCAATGAGTAAAGTGGATCTTTCTTACGGAATTTGCCAGAGCATTTTATTAATTCAAAGGGAAGATTACTTGAGGTAAATGCTTCTCTACACTTTATTTATGTTGATTAACATGTAGATCACAGTGTATTAAGTTGGAATAATATATATTATTCTCAGCAAAGTGTGGGTGCAAAGTTCCAAGCCATATCCTATACGTATCACACTGAAACAAATTCAGGAAATACTTGATACGAGCAAACCAATGGATGTGGACTGCTTCAACATGGCCATTCGGATGATTGCAGCTGATGAGTCCGTGTTCTTTAGAGAACCGATGCCATACTATTTGGACCTCAAGTTTTGTGTATGCATTCAACCCATTACCCACTAATGAGAAGCCCTGAGTGCAAACTGCTGTTTTAACTCATCTTTTCATTGGCTATTCAGGTGGACTGTAACTACCGACGTTACTACAAGCATCGTGTTGTCCCAGATCGTAAGAAGCTGAAAGAAATGTTTGAAGGGTGGCCTAACATTGGTGTGCCATTATCTAAATGCAATGAGGTAAGACATAACATTACTCAAATGCACTATATATTATTTACAAGCATCAGTACTACTTCAACTGTGATCTGACTTCGTACTCCTGGTGCTCGTAGATTATGATACCATTTCGGTGCTTGGGAACATACATCATGTTCTCCTTTCACTTGGGTCGTAGGACAATATGTATATTTGATACAATGCAGGATCACAACCGATTACCAGGTGATGACCCGACCTCTTATTATCTGGGTCACATACAGAAAATTGGAAAAGTGCTTGACCTTGTTATGGAAGAGGTGAATCCAAATTGGAATGATGACGTATATGACTGGATACGCAGCTTAGCACCATGTTTGCTGAAAACTAGGGACATGTAATTTTACTTGGCTCACGTAATTACCCATGCTTTAATTTGACACATTGACACGTGTACATATTGTTTGTACAGGAACATGTCAGGTTACGCAATCATCAACTACATGGACTTGTGGGATGGGGAACACATGTGTGCTCAGCTACCAGATGTGCGTCTTACAAACCCTATTTCACTGTATCATGTGTATTGATTTCTTTTTCGGAAATACTCACGACTGCACACCATTAAACTGCAGGATTCAAATACTCTCAGAAGGTGGTTCTTGATTGATTTGCTTAAACACAGGATGAATGAGTGCGTGGATAATATCCCATACGAATTGAGATTTCTTGTAAGGCGTGCCTGGGGGGCGAGCAATGAAAAATATTGTTAGTAAAAATGATGTAAATTAAGTGCTATGAATTAAGGCATCCAATATATGGTGCCCATAGTTGTAGAGATATATAGATATTGATATTTGGTACGTGTGGTTTAAAAAGTTATGTGTAATTTATAGGCTACATTATTACCGTGTTCGTCCACTATGCTTGACGCCCAATGCCCATAAATACATATATAAATATATAAATAATAAATATAATAAATAAATATTAATGTTTTAAAGTATGTATATTGGAAGTAAACTCAATGTATCAAGTACAGATAAAGTCAGAAAGAAAACAAGAAACGTAAAAGTCTGTAACAATAGTAATAGCAAGTTAATATCATGCCCACGACCTGCTGCGGCCCAACGGCCTCCGCGGCCCATCAAACAACCGCACCAGCCACCCTCGAGCGAACCTCTGCTTCGATCGAGGGTCGGACGGCACGTGGGCGAACTCCCGCCTCGCTCGAGGGCCTGGCACCCCTTGAGTAGCTTTCTGCCTAACTCGAGGGGCCAGCACCCCCCCGGCGGGTCTTTAATTGTTCAAAAGTCTGTTGTGCCCCAAAATCACCTTCATCGCCAACCTGCACACAAAACTAGAGGAGGTGTGCCGCCGGGAGAACGAGCATTTGGGCCCGTCGTCTCCGCGAGCAGCTGGAAGAGGTGAACATGAACTTCAGAATGAGGGAGGATGACTTGCGCCGTACAGAGGAGGAGCGCGACACCCACCGTGCCGCGGTAGAACAGAAGGCCAAGGAGGCCGAGCAACTCAGTGCCGCGCTGCAGGGCAAGGACGGAGAGCTCCAGCAGGAGTGCACGGCTCTCGGCGAGGCGAAGTCCCAGCTCGCGCTGAAGGACACCGCCCTCACCAAGGCGCAGGCTCGCGCTGAGCGTGAGCGCATGGCACTGGAGGACGCGCAGGCGCACCTCGCTCAGGCTGAGCAAAAGGCTCAGGAGGTTGAGGGGCTTGCCACCACCCTGAA
Source organism: Cenchrus fungigraminus (assembly GCA_036936925.1). Classification (NCBI taxonomy): domain Eukaryota; kingdom Viridiplantae; phylum Streptophyta; class Magnoliopsida; order Poales; family Poaceae; genus Cenchrus; species Cenchrus fungigraminus. The sequence goes on along the minus strand of CM072774.1, from coordinate 94,064,670 downwards.
GGAAAAGAGCGATGCGCTAGCGGCGGTGGAGGGCCAGCTTCTCGAGGAGCGCACCGCTCGTGAGGGAGCGCAATCATAGCTCACTATGAGAGATGCGGCCCTCGCTGAGGCGCAGGCTCAACTCGAGCGGGAGCGCAAGGCGCTCGAGGAGGCGCGGACCCAGCTCTCCCAAGCCGCGGAGAAGGTCCGGGGGGTCGAGCAGACGGGCGCCGCTCTCAAGGAGGCTCAATCTCAGCTCCAGCTTGCGCGTGAAGAGCTTGGAGGGGCGAGGAACGTGCTTCAGGAGCGGGACACCTCAATCTGCTAGCTCCAGCAGGATGTCGACGCCGCGCGAGCTGCGCTCGAGACTGAGAAGATGCGGGCCGAGGCTAAGTCGCGTTCCTCAGCCCCTTTAGTTTTTTCTTAAGTCCTTTCGAGGCTTGACATTTGTTTTCATGTGGCAGAGCTGCAGAAGAGCTCGGCGAATCCTTCAGAGGAGATGCGGGCCCTCCAGGTCGCCTACGACGAAGCCCAGGGTGAGCTCAAGACCCTGGAGACTGCTGCTCTCGAGGTGTGCCGCGAGCTCGAGGGGGCCGAGGGTCAGTCCTCGGGTAGCTCGGTGGCGAGCTGCCTGTGGTCCCTGGGCGGCCGGGTCACCGAGCGCTTGCGGGGCGCCCTTCGGCTTGGCATCCAGAAGACCTTGGGGTTGACCTCGACCCACTACATCCTCGACTTCGGCTTGCTGCGGGATGGCTATGTCCTTCCCGAAGGCGTCGTGGGTGAGGTTGCTGAGCTTGAAGCCGTCAGGGTGGTTGACGCATCCATGGCGGACCCTGCTGTGGCCCTCGCTGACATGTTTGAGGTTGATCTGTTCCCAGATGCGGCCGAGGGTGAAGCTGTCGCTGCTCCGAGCCCCCGCGCTCCCTGAGGATCTCGGGTCTCGAGGCCCGTTAATATTTTGTTAGAAATTTGGATGAATGTTAGTCGTTGTATAAACAATATATTATGTTATGCACAAGTTTTATTTGCGAGTTTTATTTCATATGTTATCGTGTTTTCCTCGCACCTTTCGGGTTGAGGGGGGAGCCTCGAGCGAGGCGGAGACCCGCTGGGGGGGTGCTGGCCCCTCGAGCGAGGCGGAAAGCTACTCGAGGGGTTCCAGGCCCTCGAGCGAGGCGGAAGTTCGCCCGCGTGGCGTCCGATCCTCGAGCGAAGCGGAGGTTCGCTCGAGGGTGCCTGGTGTGGTTGGTTGATGGGCCGCGGAAGCCGCTGGGCCACAGCAGGTCGTGGGCTTTGTTCATGTTTCAGTTGCGGTTGATATCGGGAGCGCGTTTAGCGATTTTTGTTTTAAGACAGCGATTTTCCCCATAGTTATGGGACCCCTTATGGCTTAGAAATCTAATAATATTTTGTATGGCTTATCTTGTTCCATAGACTGCAGGGTCACGGGTTAACAGTGGTCGGAGATTTTCTTGTCACCCAGAAAACGACAAACTGCCCACTGACCGAGAGGTGTACTATAGTCATGTGACGCTACAACGGCCTCAGGCATCATTGATGCACCAGCGACAAAGGAGTCGTGAGGCAGGGAAAAAGACATCGCTTTTTAATCATGCACATGTCTACAGGACCTCTCAATCACGTAGTAACAGTGTCACCACTTCGTTGGCCGCACAGGGCCTGGTTTCGGCTATAAATAGCACCATAAGGCTCAAGGAGGCAAGCACTAAGCATTGCTGAGCTATGAAGCCACAGAGTAGTATTGTGGCCATGCCATGGGCATGTGTCCGCCCACCAGATCATATGATGCAAAGTTTTTAGAAGCTTGGAGCTAGAAGAACTCTTACGAAGCATAGGTAGCACACCCACTCTTTGTACCGTGCCTCAGCGAGGAATCAAGGAGAGTTCGGAGGTGATGCTGTAGAGGCCCGAGGTGACGCTGCAGGTTCTTGGTAAGCATAAGATGCTCATCGAGGGCTTGCAGGACGCGCTGAAGAGCAAGCTCGTATCTGCATTCCATAGTCAGGCACAAAGTGTGTCCTGCTATGCGCAGCGTCGTGTAGGCGTTCACTGCAAGGCCACCATCGAGGACCTGAAGCTAGAAGAATTCTTGTGAGGTGCTCTGCTATAGCAGGGAACACCTCACGGATTCCTCTAGGTAGATCAGGTCTTCAAATATGTTTATATCTTGTAACAGGTTCTGGATCCAATGAGGTCGCAGGCGACCTGTGTACCTTCGAAGTTCCTGTGTAATGTTCGCTCTCTTCTGTCATGTAATGGTCGATTTGAAGAAATTATTCATCAAAGACCTAAAATGACGTGATTTGGGGGCTTATCGACCTCGTGGAGATCGAATTCCCTATCAGGACGACCTGATAGTTTTGGCATGTCGCACATGCACTTTACTATCATACTTAAACAAACTGACCACATATAAAGGACACAATCGTTGAATTATACAAGATCTTTCAGTTCTTACAATACAAAAAAGGTGTGCATAATAATGATGATGCTCAAAGAATTAAAACAGATTTCTCCCTAGCTTATATATGAACTGCAGGGCGAAACCACATTGGTGTGCATTTGGTCCGTCCTATCAGCATATGTGCCTTCTCTTCAACTGGAAAATTGTGTTTGGTTATGGAGACAATCCCATCCTTGCTCAAGCTGCATATGCCAACATCTTGGTTGCTCACATCTGCCACATAGACGCTATTACCCTTCAGATGTACTTTCTGCTGCTTTGAATTAACAAAGAATGGGTAGTTTAGTCCAATGAATAGTGACTGCTCCTCTCCAATTGTTGTAATCCTCCCCCAAGTTAACCTTGACAAGTCAAACTCAAACAGGGAAATGCTATCCAGGTGGAAAAACTGGTCATGTTCATTCCATAACTCCCTGTATGAGTTGGCTGTTAGGCCATGACCATGCCTAGTCAGACATGCTAGGATTAGCTGGTCTGCAGGCGATATGGCAAGGTAGAACACATGTTCATCATGCTCCTCATTTGGACTAGATTGTTCCTCACTCCTAACAGTTTCCGACGTTGGCATCTCCACTGGCCTCAAGCTCGGATCGCTTAGGTTCCATGCAAATATGTCACCATCCTCATCAATAGCAAACACCCATCCATGGTACACTATGGCATCAAAATAAATTTCTGGATAATAGTTGTGCACGTTGTCATCATGGTCAGATGGATTCTTCAACACCCTCCAAACATTTTGACCATGCATTGTGTATGCCATTAACCCATCAGAGAAGAGTGCGATGGCCTCATAGCCATCCACATGTGATGGCGTCCACGAGAGGACAACACGCCGAACAAATCGTACATAAGGGGGGAATACTGTAGCCATCTCCATGAATGATCCAGGATCCATGCCACCCATTTCCATCCCAAAGGACGGTAATGGATAACTTGTTCCGGTTATTGGGTTCAGGAGCTCTATGTTTTTGCAGGTATTTGTTGTGACTAGCCAATCACCCTTACCACCTAACCAAATTCTACTTTGCAATCCCTTTCTTACACAGCAAAATGACAAGTAATTGGAGACATCGTGCAGCCCAAACTTTCCTGTATCCAGGTCATCCTCACCCCATCCATCTTCATCAGGTTGAGATGTGAGCAGTATCGGCGTACCTGGCTTGAGAATGGTAGTTCCGAGTTGAATGCAAATGGAGTAGAGCGACTTGCAAGTTGATGAGAAGCTCATCACGTCAAGCACGTCGATGCCGCTGATGATGTCACCCCAGATCTCGGTAGGCAGGTTGCACCATTGGTCATTGGGCATTGCAAACTTGGAGGACGACATGACTGGGGGTAGATGGTTCGCACACACTGGGATCGCAAAAAAGCTTTTGAGAAGTTTTTGTTTGTGGCAGGAGATTAGACCTATTTAGGAATTTGTGAACAAACGATGGTGTGGAGCTAGGTGCTTACTCAAATACGTGTACACGCACATTAATTTAAAAGGAAACATGCATATTGATTGGATTGTGCTTTATTTGTTGAATGAATGATTTGATGAATTGATGTGTGTGCCCTTCATCCTCGATATTTGTTTTCAACGTGTAATTCTGCCAGGATGATTTTTTTTCCAAAAACTATGCTCCATTTCCTTGTATCCACTGACTATAATCCCTTTAACCATTCCAACTGATTTTCCGTATTTGATTGGGTTGGTCATTTCCTTTTTTCCATGATATTATGCTCCCTTTCCTTGTATCCTCTGATACCCCCTGATTACGATCCCTTAAATCACTCCACCTGGTATTGCGGTATACCTTGTTTGATTATTTGTTTCCTTTTTCAAAATGGTATCGATAAGCCTATATATTGCGTCCATCAGTGATCTCGCAGGTAACCCAAACGTTTACCTTCGGCCTTCAACCAGTCCATCGGTGGCGCAAACTTCTTCGACCAAGATGGAGGTTCATGTTCCTTAGCCTTTGTATATTTATTTTATATTATAATATTATATTATAATATTATATATATATATTTATTTATTTGCTGAAGTTCTGTTTTTTCTTTTAACCTTTGTGTTTTGTAATGCAGGGAAGTGTTGTCGCCTCAGATCATCAAGGAGGGCTTGACAACGGAGATCTGGAACAAACAACTTTCGACGTCTCCATGAATGACGGGTCTACCAGTAGTATTGCAGTAAAAATAATCGCATTTCGTTGAACAATTGCATGTGTGTGATGAGTAAATAATTCTACATCGATATTTGTTGGTTCCCTATGATGCAAGTAGATATGGTGCAATCAGACGCCATAATGATTTCTTGCGTGCAAGCGAGTCAAGACCCAAGCGTGAGAGTCGATACATATGAAGAACTGCAAGAAATACCTCTCAATGGTGTCGCATCTGATGGTAATAACATTGTTGCTGATGAAGAGAATCAAGAAAACCACTCTCGACGTGGTCCCAACAGATGGAACCATTATTGCTCAAAGCTTGGTACAGTGACATTCCAATAATTATAGAAATTGTTATATTTATATTTAATGGGTGACCTACTTTAGGATGGATTATATTGTGTTTCATAGACGCAGGTAGAGACGGTCTCATTAGAGCAAGAGGTGGTGCCCCGCGAAGATGACATGACTACTAAGGTCAATACCGTGGAGAATGGTGTTGAGAAGAACTCAGAGCCCACCATTGTCGTGAATGCATCAGATGACATCGCATCCGGACAAGATATACTTATGCACGATGACGTGCTGGATTTAGATGACGGTAATAATCTTCTTGACCTCATACACATTATATAGATGGCGAGGAGAATGCAGCTGCTGTTCTCGACATGGGAGAACCCATCGTGCATCGTCATAACAAGCCCAAGAAAGCCCACGTGGATCAAGTCCAACCCCTAGGTACTTTTTAGTTGATGCAGTCTACATATTGTTTTATACTTCTCAAACATTTTATGCTAATAAAGGGTTTGTGGTTTTCATCAAGTACAGATTATACGTGTGACAACGAAGATGAAGCCATTATTATATCTATTGGTCACCCGTCAGAAGATCGTGTTTTAGTGAAGATGTTGATGAAATTTTCTTATTCAAATTTGATGATATGCGGCAGACGTGGAGCCGCATCCATGCCACTGACCTTGGCACATCTCCGTTTGTTGGTCTAAACAACCCCTTCCATGGCACATGGAGCGGTACTAAGCTCAGCAGCATCTATGTGGCTAACATGATGGACTACGATGTTGTCACATTCTCCACGAAGGGTCAAACAGATGTGGCAGTCAAGAGGGACAACTATCCGGTCAAGGGTCGACGTGTCAGTGCAACACAATCAATGAGGACTCCAATGTGGTTTCGTCCGACACGGCCAATAATAAAGTACGAACAACCATAGTTTAATTACTGCATGATTGTCATAAATTCATATAAGGTGTGTAAGACGATGTCTCAATAAAAATATTTATTATTTCTATTCAGCTGGTTAGTAAAGGGTTTATGTTAGATAACAAAATATGCTATATTTTTTATATCACGTGCGTGTCGCACGTGCACTTTACTAGTTAAATAATATAATATCCTTTTTACTTTGCAGATCTTGGATGTCGGATGTGGAATTGGGGGGACCCTTAAAAGAAATTTCCAGGTTCAGGTAATTATTGAATGAAGAAACTACATTGTTTCAGCTAGTACTGGGATGAAATAAACTTAGAACATGTAATTAATTGTTTCAATGCTATATATTTTAGCTCAGTAGCGATAACTGGACTGAACAACAATTCTTTCCAGATATCAAGGGGCAAGGTTTGTTTATTCTGAGTGCTTACATTATCTTCTTCTTGGAATAAATAAAAACTTGTGTGCATACTTGAGTATCTGATGTAAAATGGGTTCTTTGCATTTCAGGATCTCATTTCTCATGCAGTTTTGAATGAGACGTGTAACTTCGTAAAGGTAAACTTGTCTTCTTAATTTTTACTCGCTATTGTGGTTTTCTTTGGGCAATGATCTTCATTTATTCTAACGGGCCTTGACTTCTATTTGGTAATTTAGGAAGACTTCATGAATATGCCATTCCCTGACAACTCCTTTGACGCTGCCTATGCCATAGAGGCCACAATTCATGCACCTCATGCAGTATAAGACCATCCACACTCGTCATCCTTCATTTCGTCCTTCAAAACAGAATATTCCATCCTGGTCAGCAAGTTTCTTTCCTTTATCTTCAATTATCACGCATCCATCTTCCTTTATAACTCTCCCCTACACCAATTACCAACAATAGGGTCCACCATTAAAATAAACCCCACCCACCCCATCCACAAGGTCGGCCACCCACTCCCATTTTTTCTCCCCTCCGGTCTTCTCCTTCCATCCTCATTGGCTCCGCCGCCGAGCACCGGCATCCCTCTCTCTGGCGGCGGCGGAGCTCCCTAGCCATCGTAGGAGGGGCGCGGCGGCGAAGCTTCCCTCCCACAACTCCGGCGAACCGCTCCCTCCGAGGCTGGCCATCTCCCTCTACGCCTCGTCGGCATCTCGCCTGTTGTGCGGTCATAGCTTCTTCGCCGGTGTGAGGGCAAGGCAGGGAACGACCACCGCGGGAGAGAAGCAGAGCCACCTCAACGGCGGGCCTCGCGAGGGCGGCGGAGGCCGTCTCCTCTCCCGTCGAGCAGAGCGCGGCGTAGAGGAGCAAGCCACGGCGGAGCTCACTCCAACGGACGTGGAGGAGCAGCGCGCGGAGGAGCAGCGCGCGGTGGCTCGACGATGGCGGAGCAGCGCGAGGATCTACGAGGTCCTGGCGGAGCCGGCGGGAGTGTGGGCCATGGAGGTCCTCGTTGTCGGAGGCAGGCAGAGCAGAGCTGACTCGAGGAGCGGGTGCGTGGCGGCGGGCAGCTCGACGCGGATCCACCACGGCTGCGCAGGCGCGGATCCACCACGGCATCCTCGTCTTCATCGCATTGAGTTCTCCGCTGCGGCCCCTCGAGGTCTCCGCCGTCGGAGGCAGGGCCGGCAGGGAGATCCGAGCATGGCCCCTTCTCCATGTGCCGGTCTCTTCTTCTTCGACGATGACGGGTGCGCTCCTCCTTGAGCTATGCCCGGCCGGCTCCTCCCTCCTCCTCCTCCCCTCTCTCTCTATCTCTCTGTCCCTCTCTCTCCGGCCACTGCACTGCCGGCTGCCCTCCGTGCGCTAGCGCGAGGCGTTGAGCAGCGCGGGCCCCACACCACGGTGGCGGCCTGGAGGAGGGCCGTGATTCCTCTGAATCCATAGGAAATGCGAGGCGACAAGGAAATCCCGTGCGGGATAAAGGAGCCCGCTGCGGGGCAAAAAGCGGGATCCGTCTCCTTCGGGAGACCATCCCGGACGCCAGTGTGAGTGGTCTAACTCACATTATAAGTTCCTAATAAAAATAATGCTTTTGAACAAGATGAATTTCAGTGCTGTTTTTTTCTTTGATAATTACAGCTAGGCGCCTACAGGGAAATATTCCGAGTACTGAAACGGTGAAACCTGGTCAGTATTTTGCACTAGATGAACTATGCTTGACCGATAGATTTGTTCCAAACAACAGTAAACATAGGGACATCAAGGCGTTAATTGAGCTTGGAGCTGCCCTGCCGGACATTCGTACCACTCGTCAATGCATCCAAGCTATGAAAGATGCAGGGTTCGAGGTGCTGTACTAAAACCATCACGCCTTAATTACTGTTTCCACCGAGTCAGATATAGGTTGATGTACCATGGAGCTGCCACAAAATGATTCGGTTATTCTCTTTTATTTTAGGTTGTCTTTGCAGAGGATCTTGCCGAGCCCGTGTTTGGTTGGGGATGTAAAAAAGTGTGTTCTAGTGAATCTTGCATGTACACTACTAGAAAACCCCCCTTTAGCTACGTTATAGTAGTAACGCACACTGGAAGCGTTTCTACGTTAGTGCCTAAAGATGCTTTTTGACATGATTTTGAGATCATGTCAAACTGTCATGGTATTTGAGACGCTTACAGCATTGGTAGTCTTATAAAGACATTTTTTATGAAGATATTGAAATTATCTTAAAAAAGAGATGAAGTTAGCCACATTTTAAAGCGTTATTATTGCCTAGACACGTTAAAAAGCGTAGCAGATAATGTCCATAATCATGTAAAGATGCATTTTGACATGATTGTAAAAATGTTTCAAGATGTTATGCTTTTAGACCTGCTTTAAATCATAACTAGCAAGTAGAAACATCATAAAGCGTACCAAATAAGTGTACTAAATGGTTCTTCATGTAAAACTCAAGAGGAAACTATATGTTATGTAAGTCAAGTTTGTTGTGTAGGTGAGATGGTAAGAAAGCTATGTGTGAGATGAGAGATCTTAGGTTCGAATCCTGTACGACACACATATTTCACATGAAAAATCATGTACAGGTGTCCTCAAATCTGAAATATTTTTTATTTTTTTCACAAATTTGTAGACATGTTTTATAAATGTATCTAGAAGTTTGTCTCTATATTTATTAACACACAATAAAGTGTTACTATAATATGTAACTAGACCAGTAGAGACGTTTTGTACACATGTCTACAAGATTGTATCAATTTTATTAGATATGCATCTAACGTGTGTACAAAATGTATCTTTGTTTCATAGCGACGTTTAAAGAATTCATCTCTACAAGGTTTGACGCGGTACGTACGAAGACGCTTCTAACACGCTTTATGAAAGTATGCCTATACTGACATAGAGACGAAATAAAACGTGTCTAACTCTAAATCTGGCGTATCTAAGGGGGGGTTTTCTAGTAGTGGTATGAAGTACTAAATGAAGTTTATTTACAAAATCTTTTCATAGATAAGTGCAACTTTGTGCGATGAATCTAATGAGCATAATCAATCCATGATTTGCTACATTAATGCTACAGTTCATGTTAGCTTCTTGTCTGCCGTAGTTCCTAAAAAAATAATTAAAATACAAATTTGAGAGAACTAACTGCATGATGCCTTTATCTCACGGAACAGATCTTTACCATGATGTTCTTTGTTCTGGGCCGACCACTGAACAAGGAGAATGAAATTTAAAGCAGAACCTGTGCCGGATTACTGGTTAACATTACTATCTGATATTTGCAGTATCTGCACACTGTTTGCTCTCTAATGTTCACCGTATTTGAATAAAGTTTACGTTCATTGGCACCACCTCTCAAGCAAGTGTTTCGTCACTTCATTGTCACTAGTACCACACAGACAATCTGATCCTCTGGTCAAAATCTTGCACGCAACATTCATACGCTCACGTAATATCATTACGGATTAATGATATCACCGCACCTGCCTGGTGCTAATGAAGTAGACAATGCTAATACTACGTAACCACTGGTTGGCCAAAAGCGCTGTCTCAATACTGACGGCTGGTCACTACCCCAAGCATTCCACAAATCACAGCCTACTTAACCTTCCTAAAACCTTACAACATCAAGCACGCACATAGTTTTCTCTCCAACAACCGGCAGCTGTGAATCGACATGGATAGGTCCAAGAAACAGAAACCAAACTTACAATCACAGAGGCGATTCGAGCCACTGGACTTGACCAAGTCGTCATCCTCGCTGAACATGTCGACGTCCTCTCTGAGGAGCGTCGGCGAGGAGGCCCGGCAAGGCAGCGCGAGCAGAAGGGCGACCACGGTGAGGTTTGCCCCTCTTCCGCTGTCATCGGCGGCGGTGTCGGCGAACGCAAACTCGGGTTCAGTGTCCAACTCCCAGCAGGCAATGGCAAGGCCTGCGACTGCAAGTGGAGTACGCCCGGGCTCTGCCGCAGGACCGAGGTGCAGGACATCAGCGGGGAGGTTGCCAGAGCCGGGACCCAAGGCGATGAGGAGGAGCTGGGGGTGGACCGGTGGTTTGGATGCTAAGGAGAAGGGGAGCAGCAATCCTGTGGCGGCGAAGGTTGCCGCGAAGACACACTCCAGGAGCAGCTCGGTGAGTTATTCAAACACCAGTGTCTATTGGCGCGTGTTTAATTTCTGAACATCCATAGAGAAGCTTTATCTAGTTTGGTTTATGAGTAACTCTGAAATTCAGATATATATTCTCTCCATTTCCAAATTATTATTCGTTTTGTTTTTTAGTTACATCACTTTTGTTATGTATCTAAACATAATTATATCTAGATACATATTTAATTGTGTGCATCTATAAAATTTTCAAAACGAATAATAATTTGAGATGGATGGAGTAAGCAGTAGCTTTCGTTTGCAATATGGGCAGGGCCGTACTGCTTATTTAATATACACAAGGAATGTTTTCACTATCAATTGGTCTCCAGAATTTCGGTTACAGCATGGCATGAATAGAACATGCAGTCCACTTGAGTTTACTGCAAACTTTTATCAATTGCATATTTTGATGAAATGTACTAGTTCAGTTAAATGATTAGTGATGAGATCATGCACTTAAATGTTACACCAGTATGTTTACATGACTGGAAATTTGTATTTAGGCTTATCAACAGTGCCGTTTGCACAAGAAGAAAAATATATGACAAGCTCTAATCCTTCAGTTTTACAGAAGGAACTCTCCTCTCTTAATGAAAAAAAGGCTATGCAGGTCTTAAAAAAAGCTCTTATCCTTCAGTTTGCAATTTTGTCTGTCAGTGCACATCACAAGATTCCAGTCTATAATATTCAGTGATCATTTCTGCATCTGTTCATGCCTTTAATTTGCACCGCTGCTGTTACGCTAAGATTTGCAATATCACACCAACCACTTTGTTTTTTGCCTTCATTAGCATGAATTAGTACATTGGGCAGTGCTGCTAGCTGACGCATGTAGCTTTCATGGAGAAGGACATCTGAACCGATTTCTCCAACCAAGGCAATAAAAAGTTTTGAAATAGTAATTTTCAATTATTCTTGGAGCAGAGGGATTCCCCTTTATTTGTTTGGGTCCTTACCTTTTAGTGAAACGTAAAAGGCATTAGGTGCACCTAATTAGATTTCATGGTTCTATGTCAAATCCTTGTCTTTTTGTTGCTGATTATGTATTGAGCCACTGCCCCCTGCCCACTAGTGATACTTTTTATAGTCTTCTAATATGGCTGTCAAAAAGTCATACGAAACTAGAGGGGCTCTTACCCTTGGCAAATACTAACAAAATTACGTACAACTACAGCACTACCATGGCATCCTTATACCGTGTGCAAGAAACTGTGATTCAGCGAACTTTGAGTAATTGAGTTTTACTAGTGAGGCGCTGTTGGGGGGTCCGAAAATCGGAAGGGGTCCCGAACACAAGTGAAGCAAGAGTCCTGAAGGAGTACGCGAAAGTAAGCAAGAGCGCGGAGAAAAGGAATCCCCGAAAGTCTGTATTCGCCTCAAAAGTTGTGAACCCCTTTACACGTGCCCTCGAGCCCCCTTTTATACGGAGATGAAGGAACTTTTACATTCCGAGACTACCCTCGAATCTAGGGAATATTCCAAGTGTGAACATGTACATGAACGTCTTTTACATCCCGTGATTTGCGGAACTAATTTCATACATTTACAAGCCAGCCACTTGTTCACACCTTGAACCTGGACTTTTGGCACCGCTCATTTGACTTGGTTCATTCACGATTTTCACCCTGTTCTTGCGAAGACTCGCAGGCAGACAGATTCCCGCGCTTTGTCGCCGAAACCTTCGCCGAAGTTGAACTTCACCGAACTCGCAGAGATCCGCAGGCGCGAAGGAGCTTTCCTGTCTTCATGGGGATCTTTGCAGTTTCCATCGTCAATGCTTCCCGAATCAGTAATGACTTCCGAAACTTCTCCCATCCTGAAACGAGAGACAGACCTGCGAATTCATGGTCATTCGGCGATTGCTTCGCCCATGGTTAGAGGATTAGCGAATTCTTTTCAGAAATCATAAAAATGGAACTATCACTTGGATCTTCCCTGCACGTTTTCATGAATTCCTTAGAGTCTTGATATTTCCGAAGTTTCGAGGGTGAAAGGTTTTTACCCAATTCCCCAACACTAGCCCCTCGGGGAAGCGGGTTGACTCCGACGATCCGTTTCCACGAACAAATCTCAGAATTTCGGTAAAAAACGTCACCCTCGGAACGTCGGAGTGTACACGCATCCCCCCTGAAACGCGCAACGGTCATCTCGAGACAACTTCTTGAAACTACCCCCCTTCTCTCCTATAAATAGAGGCCCACCACGGTAACTTTATTTCACCGCTTCGCTGTTTTCTCCGCAGCTTCGAAATATTCGTAGCGCGAGGCCTTTCGTCTTTAGACGCCCGAAGTTCGGCGACTTCTTCGGTCTTCAAAGGTATTCTATCCTCCTATCTTATATTTTTCTAGCAGTGTCCAGTTATTTCGTAGACTTTTCGTTTTCTGTAAATTAAAGTGTGTTTTGTTTTTTATTTTTCTTCCAAAAAGGTGGCTCGTACTAAAAGCAGTGCTAGACCGATGACTTCCGAAGAGTTAGCTGCCGCTGGTGTTCCACCGTTGGGCGAAAATGCTTCTCCCAGTGCAAGTGACCCGGCTGCTGAAGCCATTCATGATTCTGGCAGTCACGAAGATGGAGAGATTAAATCCGGAAACAAGTCCGATGGTGGTGAGGATCTCTCTAATGTTGAAGTCAACTTAAATGAGCTGGTCTCCGCAAAAGGCTCATACCCTCCAGCCCTTGTCTTCGGGAGATCCAAAGTTACCAGCGAACTTATAAAAGATTATGAAGAGTCTGGTTTCTATCCTTCTGGTGACGGGCGTCCTCCTTCTGAAGAAGAGACCCCTTCTCCTGAGGCAGATGAGATTGTTGTCTTCAGGGATTTCTTTATCTGTGGTCTCAGATTTCCGTGTGATACTCTTCTTCCTGCTATTCTCGAGAAATTCTCCATGAAGATACACCAGCTAACACTAACTCTTTTTTGGAACTCTCGAAGTTCTTTTGGATCATGAAGACTTTTAAGTGCACTACTAGCGCTGATGTTTTCGCTCGTCTCTTCGAGCTTGTTATTGAGAAGGATATCCTTAAGCTCAATGACGGAAACTTCTACGAAGCTGACTATGGTTGCTGCACCTTTAACACTCGAAGGAAGAACTCGTTTCAGCATATTACTCGCATTCAGCTTGCCCCTTGCAGTAAGACCAATTTGCCCAAAGATTGGCGAGCCTATTGGTTTTACCTGAAGGTTGATATGTCGAAGATTCCTGGCTACAGCGGTCCGGCCTACCCGTTTTATTCGCCCATGGCCCCAGTCATCGCAATCAGCACTGCTACTTTCAACAGCCGCGCTCTGGGTTTTAAGAGTTGCGAAAATGGTTTTTATCTTGCCAGCACCATTCTTGGTGGTCGCGACGCTATTGAAGAATTTGTTGCTGCCCGAATCTGGCCCTTGTCACATGGCTCGAAACCTTCAGAAATTGTTCTTCTTGACGTGGACTGGGCTTCTCAGCAGGTGCCCTTTCCACGATTTAATTTGCGACTCGAGGATGGACAAAGCTTAAGTGATTTTATCCTCAAAGTTGAAGAGAAAGTTACAGAAATGGTGGGCGAATTCACCTTGAATGAGTACAAGGCCTATAAGCACATTGTGAAACACAAGAAGAGGGTGAACCGTATATTCTCAGAACTTAGTGCCGAAACTGCTCTTCGATCTCACCCACGAGGTGTGGATAAGAAAGTTCCAGCCGCTGCTGTGGCCGGTTGTTTGGCTGCTCCTCCCAAGGCTCGAAGGAAGAGGGCTTCGAAGAAAGATAAAGCTAAAGGTAGCACTGGTGAAACTTCTTCTCCCGATGTTTGCCCAGCAAGGACTAAGTCCTTGGAATCCAGCAAAAGGAAAAGAAAAGCTTCCGAAGGCATTTCCGATGCTGAGATACAAGCGGCTTCTAGTCTTGCGAAGTTAAGTAGGAAGAAATCTAAGAAGGCTGTGAAGAAAGTTGCTGCTGCTGTTGTTTAGCGTGTTCCTTCGCCTTTTTCTGATGAAGAGATGACTGATGAGCCTCGCCAAACAGGTTTCTTTTCTTGCTTGTGCTGTGAATTGAGATTCGGTGTCCGTCGTGGTTATACTCCGAATTCTGAGAACGATTTTGTTGATATTGAAACTTTTTCAGACACTATTCCTAAAGCTAGGGCTGTTCTAGTTGAACCTTTCGCTGTTGCTTCTGTTGATGCTGGAACTTCAAGAACTGTTGCTGCTGGTGAAGAAGCCTCTCCGAAGTTCACAGAAGATTTGGAGCGCACTGTGAGTCAGAGTGGTATCTTGCTTGAGGATCCTTCTTTGATCGGGACTCGCGAAGCCATTCCCCACGAACAAGAGCCTACTCCCTCCGTCGCTGCTTATAATGAGAGCTTCGGTACGTCTTTTAGAGGTGAACTGTTAAGCGTTGGTGGTCAGGTGGCTAGTGAGGACGGTGGTAGTCCTAGATTTTCTGTGTTGTGGAAGTCCCCTAAATTTGTGGGTGAAACAGAAGGAGATGCTCCGAAGAAAAGACTTCGTTTGACTGCCAAAACAACTTCTGCTGCTGAGAAGCAAACTTCTTCCTCACTCCAGAAACCTTTGACCATTTCTGATCCTGCCATTCAAGTTTCCTCGAAGACACTTAATACAAAAGGTTTGTATGTTACTTTCATCTTTATTTTCTGCTGATCTTCTTACTTTCCTTACTGGTTTTGTTGCTGGTTCCCTTCTGGTTTTCGCAGGTTTTGAAGAGAATGTGCGAAAACTTTCCTCATTGGACCTTTCTAAGTTCAGCCATATTTACGATTTGAAGACATCTATTGTTGGTAAGGTTGTCTCTGAAAGGCTCCTCGAAAAGGAGGAACTTGTCGGAAAGCTTACTGATGAATCTCGAAAGTTGAAGCGTGATTTAAACAAGGCTTAGGCTTCAAATCTCGATCTAGAGCAGCGAATCGCTGAACTGGCTGATTCCTTGAAGAAATGTCAAGACGAGAAGAGACTTGCTGAAGCTGCTCTTCACGATTCAAAGAAAGATCATGAGAAACTTAACAAGACCCATGAAGATGACCTTAAGATGATCGAAAATCTGCGCAGAGAGGCTGATAAAGGCACGAAGACTATTGATGAGCTTCGTAGCACAAATGCTGAGCTTTCAACGAAGAACACAGAGCTCGCAAAAACTCTCAGCACAAAGGAGCAAACTATTCTAGATCTCGAAAAGACTTTGTCTGAGCGAAGCGAGACTGTGAGCCAGGATATTGAAGAAGTCAAATGAAATTTGAAACTTTTGTTTGAGGAGTACAAAGAAGCCCTGAACCAATTTGGCACCCGTCCAAGCCCACTTCCTGAAAGTGAAGATATTTCAGATTTGATGGATTGGATGCTGAAAGAGTTCCAGGCTCTTCCAAGCGTTATCTCAGGAGCTAGCGATTTCGCTGCACTTTTTTCTGTGGAAAGCCTTCTCAAGCTTCTCTATGATTTTGACTGTATTGATCTTCCCAAGTTCCGTGGATCCCTCTCGCGATTTCCCGATGCTGCGGGTACTTCAGCTATCCGAGCTAATGAAGATGTCCGTGCTTTGAAAGTCAAATTCGCGAAAGAATTCTGGATTGTGAGTGGAAAGGAATTTGCGAAGAAGGTTGCCCGTGACAAGCTTGAGGAGGTTATTTTTCTAGACTTTGTTGAAGTTCTAGCGCCTTGTAGACAGTTTTTTTTATACTTAACAACTTCTTTTGTTCCTTTTTTAGATGATTCAGAAGGAAATGCGCGCCAAGGCTGAGGAGATTCAAGAATCGACTTCTGAATATGTGGGGGATGATGATACCGACGACGGGGAGGAAGGTTCGGGAAGCGAGGGAAGTGGTGACAGTAGTAGCAGTGGCGGCCAAGATGACGGAGAAGAGGAAAGCTCTGATCGTTGCACCAGCTCTCTGAAGGTTGACATTGTTGGATGAGGCGAAGCTTGTCCGAACTTTTGCTTTTGATGTTGAAAGCTACGAACTTGTATATTTGTGGGCTGCGGCCCCTTCTAAACTTTTGTCTTGTAAATTTTAAACTGTGCAAGTCCTGCAAGGTGGGCCTGTGCAGGACATCATACCTTTGCGAATTCATCACCAGGACCAGATAGTTAGTGGCGAAGCTTGGCGTTTGTACAAAGAATCCCATCCTGGCTGCAAGTTTTCTGATTTCTGGACTCACTGTTGTCAGTACATCTCGATGCGTAGCTTTCAATTAAGTTGGTTTTTTCTTCAATGCGACGGTTATGCTCTTACTACTGAAGCTTCAAGTTCGCATCCTTTCGTGAAGACGAAGCCCCTTAGCCCCATAACTGGCGACTGCAGCTTTGCTTATGCTAGTGATATTGCCGAAGAGAGGGGCCGCAATCCGAGCCGTATCATCGAACTTCCTTTTTGAATTTTCAGCTCTTCGAAGCTGTGTAACTATACTTTTATGAAATTTTGTATGAAACTAAGGCAATAAACTCATTTTTTAAGAAAAAACGTCACCCTTCCCACCTTGCCGTTTTCATGCAAAATTTCATGGATGTTTCGTTTTGGTTACTTTTGTTATCTCTCGTCACGCAATGATTTGCATTTCATCAGAGTGTAAGTCGTCAAAATTTGTTTCATGAATTTTGTGGACTTGCGCCTAAGTGGCAAACTTGCCTAGGTTGATATCGCAACCTTCAGTTGCTTCAACCGGATTATGCGATTGCTATTTTTGCGAAGGTAACTGAGCCCCTTGGCTCATAAAATAACATTTTCGGCCGAAAAACTTTTCTGAATAGACATAACTTCATAGATTTGCTCGGGGATGTTTACCACTATGTCAATTCATTTTTACAACTGAAAAGATTAATTGCTACTTCATAAGTTTTCTCACGAAAATCTGAAGCTGAGATGTTTAGACTTTCCGGGCCACAACCTTCTGTTATTTCTGCCCCTTTGGTAGGATGTCCCTTTATGGTGGGATCTAGGACACAACTTGTTGTTGTCTCAGGCCTTTCAGTAGGATGTCCCTTTAAGGTGGGATCTAGGCCACAACTTGTTGTTGTCTCAGGCCTTTCGGTAGGATGTCCCTTTGAGGTGGGATCTGGGCTTTCACAGTGCCCTTGGCCATCAAGGAGCCTGTTCTCAAAACTTCTCTTTCACTTTTGTAATCTCAGCTATCAGGCAGCCCTTTCGTGATTTTTTCTTTCACATGAATGGATTTCAGCTATGACGGAGCCTTTCACGAATTTCTCTTTCTCACGATGGAATTTCGGCTATCACGGAGCCTTTCACGAACTTCTCTTTCTCATGATGGAATTTCGGCTATCACGGAGCCTTTCACGAACTTTTTCTTTCACACGATGGAACTTCGGCTATCACGGAGCCTTTCACGAACTTTTTCTTTCTCATGATGGAACTTTGGCTATCACGGAGCCTTTCACGAACTTTTTCTTTCTCATGATGGAACTTCGGCTATCACGGAGCCTTTCACGAACTTTTTCTGTCTCAAGATGGAACTTCAGCTATCACGGAGCCTTTCATGAACTTTTTCTTTCACACGATGGAACTTTCGCAAGACACCAAGCTTGGGGGAAAACTCTTTTCATATATATCACAAAGAGTATTTACATAGGATCCGCCTCGTTAAAAACCTTGCCCCTTGATTTAGGGCCCCCTTTGCAAGGAAAAGAGTACGGTCCTTTTTACTCTAAGGTAAATGCGAGAAGTAAATATTTTTGTTCCCGAAACCACTTATAGTTCTGTGGTTCAGGTTTTTACAATTTTATGGAATCTAAATTTGCGAAAGGAAATGCTGAATATTAAATATAACTACTTTTCATGATTCTTAAGGGTAGTACATCTTTAGGTTGTCTGCATTCCACGAATGTGGCAGTTCTTCACCGGTTTGGTCTGTTAAGTGGAAAGCTCCTGGCATGCTAGTTTCTTTTGCTATGTAGGGTCCTTCCCAAGGTTCCTGGAGTTTCCCAGGATTTTCCCAGTTCTTCTTCCTTTTCAACACTAAATCACCATCCTTGATGTCTTTCCTGACCACTTTCTTATCTTTCCATGCCTTAGTCTCTTTCTGGTATTTCTCAATGTTTCCTGAGGCTTCAAGAATTGTAAGCTTGATCATGTCCTTCTCGATTTTCATTTCAACTTCTTCGATTTCTTTCACTTTCTGAACTCTCAGACTTTCATTCTTTATTTCTTCTGGTGTCATTGCCTCGGTCCCAAACAGTAAACGAAAAGACGTGAAACCTGTTGCCCTTGACACTGTTGTGTTATGAGACCAGATTACCCTTGGCAGCTCATCTATCCACTTGCCTTTCCTTTGATCGTACAAGCATTTCTTGATTCCCGAAAAGATCAGCCCATTCGCTCTTTCTACAGCCCCATTGGACTGCGGGTGATAAACTGAGGAGTATTTCACGTGAGTGCCCAGCGTCTTGCAATATTCTTTGAAGGAATAGCAGTCGAACTGTTTTCCATTGTCCATTGTTAACTCCCTTAGGACTCCGAATCTGCAGATTATGTTCTGCCAGAAAAATTTCTGAACTTGTCCGTGTTGAGATTAGTCCCGACACTAACTAGTAGAATGCGCTGTGAGTGGTCTCTCAATGGCCGGTGCTAAGCAATGCGGGGACACGGATTTATCTTGGTTCCGGCCGTGGGGCCGTACGTCCAGCAGGTTGCGCTCGAGTACTGTATTGCAATGCACCGTGGTGCCTGTAGAGGGGGGCTACAAGCTAGGTGGGAGAGGAGGAAATGCCTCCAAGTCCCTGCAAGATGCTTGAGGCAGAGTGCCAATATCAAGGGAATGAGCAAGTGGGTGAATGTGGGTGAGAGGTGATGCTCTCATTTCGCCATGTCCCCGCGCAGGGGTTCTGCCTCTCCCTTTTATAGGCCAAGGGAGGGCAGTTACAGGATGCTGCACAGCAGCCGATACAGTGGTTATGTATTAATAAGCATGGCGTCGGCGGTCTTTGTCCCGCACGTCATGCTTCCTGGCGCGAGTTGGTGGCGTCCTCCGGCTTCCGCGGGTGTTGTGGCGGTCGTCGTGACCCATCCTGCTTTGACTTCGAGGGGCGGCCCCGTTGGATCGAGGGCCTATCCGCCAGAGGAAGGGCTGGAGTTGGTGGCGCGGGACGGTGGTGCGTCATCGGCGTGTCCGCACAGTGTCGTGTGTGCCGTTGCACAGTGGTGGGGATGGCGGCACAGTGCTGGTGATGGCCGCACAGCCCCCGGGTCAGTTGCACAGCGCCCGGGATGGCCGGGCGGCGCCGGAGCTGGTGGAGAGGACGCGGCGCACGCCGCTCGTACGGCGGTGCCGGACAGTGCGTGTGCCTGCTCCCCGTCCGTACACCTTTCGAGGGCGCCCCCATGCCCTTTCGAGGGCCTCGATGGCGGGAGCGCCCATGCCACACAGGGGCCGGCGTGGCGGCGTCCCATCGGAACAGAGTTTCACAGCACCGGGGATGGTTCCACAGTGCCCGGGATGGTGGCACAGGGCTGGGGATGGCCGCACAGCATCGGAGGTGATGGAGGGAACGTGCTCTGCCTACCCTGCGCCACGGCACCGTCATGGGCGTGCGTCAGGGCGGCGGCCGTACGCCCCTCGAGGGTGTTGCCATCCCTTTTCGAGGGGTATGGCGGGGAGGAAGGACGGGAGCGGGTGGTACAGTGTCGAAGAATGACACCAGCCATCCCACACAGCGCTTATACAACGCTGGGGATGGCCGCACAGTGGTGGGTTGCTCGAACAACACCGTGGTTAGATTCCCAGGCGGTGTCAGGAGATCGGCGTGGCGGGGATTCGCCTTTTGACCCGGGCGCCCGCGGCGTGTCAGGGCATTTAATGCTCTGGTCGGGGGGAGCAGGTGAGGCGCCACGGGTCGAGGGGAGGCCTCGAGCGAGGCGGAGGCTCGCTCGAGGGGCTGGATCCCTCGAGCGAGGCGGAGGTTCGCTCGAGGGGCCAGAGCCCTCGAACGAGGCGGAGATCCACTCAAGGGGTGCCGTGCCCTCGAGCGAAGCGAGGTCTTGCCGCACGGCGTCCGACCCTCGAGCGAGGTGGAGGTTCGCTCGAGGACGGCTGAGGATGGCGGTTTGACGGGCCATGGAGGTTGTTGGGCCGTGGGCTTTATTCGCATTTGGACTGTGGCCGGTTTAGGGAGCGTTTTGTGGTTTTGTGTCAATTTTTTAGGAAGGGTAATCTCCCCCATAGTTAGGGGACCCCTATGGCTGTCCCCGACAGTAGCCCCCGAGCCTTTGCAGGGGTATCCGGAGGGACCCGCAAAGGCTGAAGCTCTCTGTTAGGACTTTCTTCCCTTCTGGATATGTATGACGTTCCGTGGGGGCGCGCTAGCGCACCCACGGATGTAGCCCCCGAAGCCTTGGAGGAGTGTGCACACTCGTGCAAGGTTTTTACGCTGAGCTGCCAATCCGTGAGGCGTTTGTTTCAGCCAACTTCGGCGATATTTCAGCCGGCCTCGGCGATCTTACGCGTGCGGAACGGCGTTAACCCTGCCCGGGACGAGTCCCGGGGGTTCGCTCGCTGCCCTCGAAGGAGCGGGGGAATGTGACTTTTGTCAGACACGTCCGGGAGGTGTAGCCGTGCGATGAGCCCCCTAGCCCGGGCCCATGCGGGGCGATCGGGGCAAACTCTTCGACTTATTTGCGCGCCCCTCGCCGCCCTTCCGCAGGGGGGAGGGGTGAGGTGGTCCATGCTTCCCATCGAACGGGCCCCGAGTCATGGACCCCTCGTTGAGCTGTTAACGGGTAATTCAAGTGGACGTCCGTGCCCCGTTCGATAAGGGTCGGCTCGTGGTCCGGAGACAAGTCCATGAGAGCACTTCACGTGGGTATGCTAGGCAGGGCTCGATCCCGTTCGATTAGGACCGAGGGCGCGAAAGCTCTCCCTCGATGGGATCCCTCGACTAGCTGCCCTTGTTCGGCCTTGAACACGAACTATGGGGCGCCCTCGAACCTTTGAGTTCGAGGACTGGCTCGATCGCGCGCGCCCTGGTCGTCCCTGACTCTGATAATCTGAGATGCCTGTTCGAACCCGTCGGGGGTCAGGCTCCGTACCTCTGATTAGTAGGGCCTTTGCGGGGTGGCACCGGGTGACCCCATCTTGGTCGATCTGTGGCACTTACCGAACTGTTATCGAGTTGGGCTTTGAGCCGCTGATCAGTAAATCCCCAGATCGAGGGGCATCTGCGGCGCCCACCGTTCCCTCTGCGGGTTGGGCCTCGAGCCGCTGATCAGTATAGCCGTGCAGGCCAGTAAATCCCCAGATCGAGGGGCATCTGCGGTGCCCACCGTTCCCTCTGCGGGTTGGGCCTCGAGCCGCTGATCAGTATAGCCGTGCAGGCTAGTAAATCCCCAGATCGAGGGGCCAGCCCTCGAGTTCTCGGCTCTGGCTTCACGGGGGGCTATCCTTACGCGAGAAGGAGCCCCTGTTATTGACAAACGATCGACGTGGCGCGGGTCGTGAGGAGTGGGCGCTCCTTTTTAGGCGGTGCGACGTGGGCGACGTGGGGAGGTGATGAGACGGGGCGCTGCGTCCCCTGGGTTACTGCGCGGTAATCATGGCGCGTGCGCGTGTGCGCGGCCGTTTCGGCACGGCGGGGCCCGGCCGTCAGCGACGTGGGGTGTCGGCCGCATTAACTGCCGCCGCGCGCGGTGTTCCTGGGGACTCCGCCCCTTCCGATTCTAAAAAATGCGGGGAGAACAGGGGAGGAACTCCTTACCGAACGGCGTGATGAAAGACCAAATGGCATCGTCACGTAGCAAAACATGCCGAACGGCGTGATGAAAGAGGTCGCGAGTTGGTCGGACTCCTTCATCTTTATTTGGTGGTAACCCGAATAGGCATCAAGGAAACACAAGAGCTCGCATCCCGCAGTGGAATCCACAATTTGATCGATTCGTGGTAAAGGAAAAGGAACTTTAGGACATGCTTTATTTAGCCCGGTGTAATCTACACACATCCGCCACTTCCCATTCTTTTTCTTAACTAATACGGGATCAGCAAGCCACTCAGGGTGGAACACCTCCTTGATGAATCCGGCCTCCAGGAGCTTTCGCAGCTCCACTCCAATCGCCCGGCGCCTTTCTTCGTCAAAGCGTCGCAGGCGCTGTTGCACAACTCTGGAGTGAGGTAGGATGTCAAGGGAGTGCTCGGCGACCTCCCTCGGAATGCCCGGCATGTCCGAGGGGCTCCACGCGAAGATGTTTGCGATGGCGCGGAGAAAGTCGACGAGCACCACTTCCTATTTCGGGTCGAGAGTGGAACTGACCCTCAACACCTTACCCTCGGGGGCAGCGGCGTCGAGGGGTACCTCCTTGGTTTGCTCGGCAGCCTCGAAGCTTCCCATGTGTTTCGTGGGGGAGTCGAGGCCCTCGTTGGCCAGCTTCTCCATGTCCGCGACGAGCGACTCGTCCAGTGCGAGCGCCTCGGCGTGCTCGACGCACTCGACGTCGCAGTCGAACGCGTGCTCGATCGACGAGCCCACCGTGATGACGCCTTTTGGTCCCTGCATATTCATCTTGAGGTAGGTGTAGTTTGGGACCGCCATGAATTTGGCGTAGCACGGATGCCCGAGGATGGCGTGGTACACACCCCGAAACCCCACCACATCGAAGGTGAGGGTCTCCTTGCGGAAATTGTCCGGCGTGCCGAACCAGACTGGTAGGTCGATCTGCCCGAGGGGCTGGACGCGCTTGCCCGGCACGACGCCATGGAATGGAGTCGTGCTAGGCCGCAGCTGATCCAGACCAATCCCCATCAATTGCAGGGTATGTGCGTACAGGATGTTGAGGCTGCTGCCGCCGTCCATCAGCACTTTGGACAATCGTGAATTGCCGATGATGGGGTCGACGACCAACGGGTACTGGCTCGGGTTGGGGATGCGGTTCGGGTGGTCCTTGCGGCTGAAGGTGATGGCCTCCTCTGACCAGTCGGGGTAGGAGGGAGGGGCCTTCTCGGCGGCGAGAACTTCATGCCGCTCGTGCTTGCGTTGGCTAGTGGACATGTCCACCATCGGCCCCCCGAAGATGAGGAAGACGTTCTCCACTGCGGGGAACCGTCGGCGCCTCCTTCACCCCCATCCTTCTTGGCCTCGTCTTCCTTCGCGGCGACGCGGCTGTAGTACTTCTTGAGCATGTCGCATTGCTCGAGGGTGTGGTTGACCGGGGTCTAGTGGTACGGGCAGGGCTTCTTCAGCATGTCGTCAAACACGCCGGGGCCTCGAGGGGGGCCTCGAGGACCCTTACGTGCAGGGTCGACTGCGAGGGCTTCGTCGTCATCCTCGCCGCGCCCCTGTGCGCGTGCGTCACGATGGGGCTTTTTGCCCTGCTTCTGCTTCTTCGCGGGTTCCTTGGACTTGCTGCCCTCCGCGGGTCCGTCGTCAACGCGCTTGCCTTTTTTGCCATCGAAAATCGCCCCCACCGCCTCTTCTCCAGAAGCGAAGCTGGTGGCGATGTCGAACAGCTTGTTGGAGTCGACCGGCGGGCTTCTCCCGAGCTCGCGCACGAGGTCCCGGCAGGTCGTGCCCTCAAGGAAGGCATGCACGATTTCCGACTGAGCAACGCTCGGGAGCTCGGTACAGCGCTTGGAAAAGCGCCGTATGAAGTCCCGGAGCGACTCGTCGGGTTTCTGGGTGCACCCTCGCAGGTCCCAGGAGTTCCTGAGGCGCACGTACGTGCCCTGGAAGTTTCCCACGAATGTGCGGACCAGGTCGTCCCAGCCGTGGATTTGACTGGCCGGCAGGTGTTCGAGGCATGTCTGGGCTGAATCCGCAAGGTGTAGCGGCAGATTGCGGATGATCACCGCATCGCTGGTGGCGCCGCCCAGCTGGCAAGCCAGGCGGTAGTCGTTGAGCCAGACTCGAGGGTCCGTCTCCCCCGTGTACTTGGTGATGGTCGTGGGCTGGCGGAAGCGCTGGGGGATGTTCGCCGTGCGGATCTCCCGGCTGAACACACGGGTCCCCGAGGGTTCCAGCGTCAGTGAGCGGTCCTCCCGGATGTCGTAGCGACCACGACGTCGAGGGTGGTAGCCTGCTGCCGTTCTTGCCTCCACATCACCCCTTCTCTTGGCGTTCAGGACGTTGCGAGCATCGCCATCTCGGGCCTGGCCGCGCGTGTCGAGGATCCACTCCTTGACAGGCGTCCTGCCCCGGTTCGCTGGCTGTCCTGCCGCGTCGTCCGCGTGGACGGATGCTTCTTGGTCCTGTGCACTGCTGCCACCTCGCGCACTGACTGGTTGTGCTTGCGGGACGCGGAGCTCTCAGCTTGCTGCACGGCCGCCTGCTCGATGAGGGCCTGCGCCTCGCGGCGTAGGTTGCGCGCCTCGGGCGTTGACGGCTCGGGCATGGCCCGAAGCAGTGTCGCTGCCGCGATGAGCTTTTGGCTAGCTCGGGGTGGCGTGTGCGGGTCGTCGATGTTGAAGTCGGTGTTGATGCATTTGCGGGCCTGCCTCCCGGCTTCCCGGGCGCGTTCGCCGCACGCCGAGGCTTCCCCTGCGATGGTGGCACGCAAGAGCCGCACTTGCCGGTATTCGTCTGCGAGCTTCGCCTCGAGCTCACGCGCCTGCGCCAGCTGCGCAGTAATGTCCGCTTTGCCCGCTGGTGGGGCCGGTGGCGGGTTTGGCTCTGGGTGCTGGGCCGCATCCCCGTCACCTGCTCCATTTGCGCTGTCAGCGGGCTCGTTGATGGCGACAATGAAGCACTCACGTGAGGGATTGTAGCTCCCTTCGCTGGAGTCATCGGAGCAACCGAACCAGTAGTCCGCAGCGTCAAGGAACCGTCGGAACACCACGGGGTCCGGTACGCCGGAGAAGTCCCACTCCGCGTAGCCGTGCGAGGTCGCGGGCGGCAGTTCGCTGGCCGAGCCGTGGTACGACTCGTCGTTGGTGGTGGCTATGAGGTTCCGGATTGACAGCAGGTGATAGCCCGGGAGATTCTCATATGCGGCCATGTCGGTGCTGACGGATGAGGCGTACGTTGCGGCGGAGCTGCGCATCCTGTGGGGGAACTGCGGCCCCGCGGCCGCGTGCTCCCCTTCAGGGTGCGCCGTCGTGTCGTTCGGCGGTGGTGCGTCCCTCCGGGCCGCGTCGCATGCTGCCCGGCGCCGCTCCTTGCGCACCTAGCGCGAGCGCTGACCCGTGCGTCTGCAGCGTCGAGATGTCGAGGCAGCCGCCGTCGTGGGTTCCGGCGCCGGGGCGTCGGTCATTGGCGTGGCGGGGATCGGGCCTGGCCCGATTGACCGCCACGGGTGGAGTTCATCCCGATTGGTAAGGCGCATGTGGTAGCCATTCCCCGTAGCATGAAAGTTCAGGCTCCCGAACCGGATTTCGAATCCGGCAGGGAAAGGGTCTGAGCTGCCCATGGCGTACCTCTGGGACGTCATCTCGGTGCGAATCACCATCGAGACTTCTGGTGAGGGGTCGATCACAGCGCGAGCTCCCTACCTGGCGCGCCAACTATCGGTGTTGAGATTAGTCCCGACACTAACAAGTAGAATGCGCTGTGAGCGGCCTCTCGATGGCCGGTGCTAAGCAATGCGGGGACACGGATTTATCCTGGTTCCGGCCGTGGGGCCGTACGTCCAGCAGGTTGCGCTTGAGCGCTGTATTGCAATGCACCGTGGTGCCTGTAGAGGGGGGCTACAAGCTAGGCGGGAGAGGAGGAAATGCCTCCAAGTCCTTGCAAGATGATTGAGGCAGAGTGCCAATATCAAGGGAATGAGCAAGTGGGTGAATGTGGGTGAGAGGTGATGCTGTCGTTTCGTCGTGTCCCCGCGCAGGGGGCTCTGCCTTTCCCTTTTATAGGCCAAGGGAGGGCAGTTACAGGATGCTGCACAGTAGCTGATACATTGGTTATGTATTAATAAGCATGGCATCAGCGGTCTTTGTCCCGCACGTCATGGTTCCTGGCGCGAGTTGGTGGCGTCCTCCGGCTTCCGCGGGCGTCGTGGCGGTCGTCGTGACCCATCCTGCTTTGACTTCGAGGGGCGGCCCCGTTGGATCGAGGGCCTATCCGCCAGAGGAACGGCCGGAGTTGGTGGCGCGGGACGGCGGTGCGTCATCGGCGTGTCCGCATAGTGTCGTGTGTGCCGTCGCACAGCGGTGGGGATGGTGGCACAGTGCTGGTGATGGCCGCACAGCCCCCGGGTCAGTTGCACAGCGCCCGGGATGGCCGGGCGGTGCCGGAGCTGGTGGAGAGGACGCGGCGCACGCCGCTCGTACGACGGTGCCGGTCAGTGCGCGCGCCTGCTCGTCGTCCGTACACCTTTCGAGGGCGCCCCCATGCCCTTTCGAGGGCCTCGATGGCGGGAGCACCCATGCCACACAGGGGCCGGCGTGGCGGCGTCCCATCAGAACAGAGTTCCACATCACCGGGGATGGTTCCACAGTGCCCGGGATGGTGGCACAGGGCTGGGGATGGCCGCACAGCGCCGGAGGTGACGGAGGGAACGTGCTCTGCCTACCCTGCGCCACGGCACTGTCATGGGCGTGCGTCAGGGCGGCGGCCGTACGCCCCTCGAGGGTGTTGCCATCCCTTTTCGAGGGGTATGGCGGGGAGGAAGGACGGGAGCGGGTGGTACAGTGTCGAAGGATGACACCAGCCATCCCGCACAGCGCTTATACAGCGCCGGGGATGGCCGCACAGTGATGGGTTGCTCGAACAGCGCCGGGGTCAGATTCCCAGGCGGTGTCAGGAGATCGGCGTGGCGGGGATTCGCCTTTTGACCCGGGCGCCCGCGGCGTGTCAGGGCATTTAATGCTCCGGTCAGGGGGAGCAGGTGAGGCGCCACGGGTCGAGGGGAGGCCTCGAGCGAGGCGGAGGCTCGCTCGAGGGGCCGGATCCCTCGAGCGAGGCGGAGGTTCGCTCGAGGAGCCAGAGCCCTCGAACAAGGCGGAGATCCACTCAAGGGGTGCCGTGCCCTCGAGCGAAGCGAGGTCTTGCTGCATGGTGTCCGACCCTCGAGCGAGGCGAAGGTTCGCTTGAGGGCGGCTGAGGATGGCGGTTTGACGGGCCATGGAGGTTGTTAGGCCGTGGGCTTTATTCGCATTTGGGTTGTGGCTGGTTTGGGGAGCGTTTTGTGGTTTTGTGTCAATTTTTTAGGAAGGGTAATCTCCCCCATAGTTAGGGGACTCCTATGGCTGTCCCCGACAGAACTGTTGGTGCGGTGATATTCGCCAATGCCTTCGCCTCCACCCACTTGGTGAAATAATCAACTGCAACTGCTACGAACTTACAGTTTCCTTGAGCTGTCGGCACTGGCCCCACCAAGTCCATTCCCCACCTTTGCAGAGCCCACGATGGTGGAATTAGATGAACTGGCATACATGGTAAGTTTTGATGATTCGCTGTTTTTTCGCAGGCTTCGCATTCCTGAACCAGCTTCTTTGCATCAAGGTTTATGGAAGGCCAAAAGAATCCCTGCTTTATTACTTTGCCTGCTAGTGCTCCTGTGCCTATGTGTGCACCACAAAAACCACTATGAATTTCTTTGAGAAGTTCTACACCCTTTTCGGAAGTTATGCATCTTAGCCACGGTTCAGTGACTCCGGACTTGTAAAGTTCCCCATTCACTACAGTGTATCCTCTTGCTCTTTGCCTTAGCCTTTTTTCCTCCAACTCATCTTGTGGTTCATAGTGGCCCCTCAAGTATGCCATGATTTCAGCCCTCCAATCATGAGTTTCTATACTGTTCACGGTTTTTGGCTTTGGGTCTTTGATGGATGGTTCTTTGATGATTTCGAAGAACACGTCCGGAGGCATTGCTTGGTTCTAAGCTGCTGCTTTTGCTAATTTATCTGCTTCATTATTGTCATTTCTTGGTATATGATGGACTGAGTAGCCCTAGAAATGTTTCTCCATTTCTCTGACTTTTTCAAGATATTTCACCAGAACTAGATTCCTTGCTTCGCTTTCTTTCTCGATGTGTTCTTGAATCACTTTCGAGTCCGTTTTGATGATGAACGCTTGTTGACCCAAAGCTTTCATTTTTCTCAAGGATTGTAGTAGAGCTTCATATGCTGTTGTGTTGTTCGTGGAATGGACGTCATCCGTGAAATCAAGCCGAGCAGCATATCTTATCACAACTCCTGCTGGAGATGTTACAGTCGCTGCTATTCCAACCCCTTTATCACACCAAGCCCCATCACAGTGCACCAGCCATGGCGTGGTTATATTTTCGTCAGAATTCTGGGATGGCGATGTCCAGTCAACGACGAAGTCCGCTAGGACCTGCGATTTGATTGCGCTTCTTCTTTCGAAGTCCACAGCATATTTTGATAGCTTAGCCGCCCATTTGACGATTCTGTTTGAAGCTTCTCTGTTTGTGAACAGTTCGTTCAGTGGTTGATTCGTGATGACTCTTATTCTGTGACCTTCGAAGTAATGCCTTAATTTTCTTGCTGCCATAATGACTGCATATGCTATCTTCTCTAGTTCAGAATAGAAGAGTTTGGATCCTGAAAGAGCTTCCGAAGCAAAATACACTGGAATTTGTTTCAATTTTCCCTCTTCTTCTTTCTCTTGTACTAATACAGCACTGACGGCTGAATTTGAAGCAGACAGATATAGCAAAAGTGGAGATTTTGGCTCTGGGGGCATAGCTTCGTCATGTTTGACAAGTAATCTTTGAGTTCTTGAAAGGCTTGCTTTTGAGATTCGGACCACTGAAAATTCTTGGAACTTCGGAGAACTTGGAAAAAAGGCAGGCTTCTCTCTGCAGCTCTGGGAATGAATCTGTTAAGGGCAGCCACTCTCCCTGTCAACTTCTGTACATCTTTCACCGAAAATGGGTCTTGCATCTCAACTAGGGCCTTGATTTTGTCGGGATTTGCTTCAATACCCTTTGTCGAAACCAAGCAACCCAAGACTATTCCTTTGTGAATGCCAAAAACACACTTTTCCGGATTTAGCTTGAGGTTTGCTGCTCTGAGGTTCGCGAATGTTTCTGCTAAATCACTGATGTGGTCTCTTCTTTGAACGCTTTTAACGACTATGTCATCGACATATGCTAGAATATTTCTCCGAAGTTGAGGGTGAAGCACTATTGCTATCATTCTCGAAAATATGCATCCGGCATTCTTCAGGCCCTCTGGCATTCTGATGAAATAATAAGTTCCGAATGGTGTAATGAAACTTGTCTTCTCCTCATCTTCTCTTCGCACCCTTATTTGGTGATAGCCTGAGAACATGTCCAGGAGTGAGAGCATTTCGCTGTTTACAGCATCATCGACGACCTTGTCCACTCTTTCTAAGGGGAAGTCATCTTTCTTGCAAGCTTTATTCAAATCTGTGAAGTCCACACACATTCTCCACTTCCCATTCTTCTTCTTTACTGGCACAGTGTTGGCCGGCCAAACAGGGTACATGATTTCCCTAATCACTTTGGCATCTTGAAGCCTCTGCACTTCAGCCTCCACTGCCTTGGCCTTTTCTTCGGACATTTTTCTGAGCTTCTGCTTCTTCGGTGTTATTTTCTCATCTGTGTCCAGGGCATGTTTGATAATGTCTCGGTCGACACCTTGCAAATCTTTCGCTGACCAAGCGAAGACATCTTTGTTTTTGTTCAGGAATTCGATTAGTTCTTTCTCCTCTTCGGGACTGAGATGAGCCCCTATCACGACAGCTCTGTCTGGCATGTCATCTAGATACACTTTCTTCGTTTCGCCATCAGCAGCTATCTCAACTTTTTCTTTATCCCTCTTGGCCTCAACATAGGGTTCTTTATTTTCTTCAGTGGAGTTCAGTTGATGCACATTGCTTTGACCCGGCGTGAAGCCCTTCTCGATGTTTCTGGCTTCTTGTTGGTCACCAAATACTGTGATGATCCCCTTAGGTGCTGGGATTTTCATGCACAGAAACTGTTGCCTTATCACGGTGTCGAATTTGTTGATGAACCCTCTGCCGAAGATCGCGAAGTAGGGATGATACATGTCGACTACGTCGAAAGTTAGAGTCTCGGTTCTAGCATTGTCCAGATCTCCAAAGGATACTGGAAGAGGTTTCTTTCCTGCTGGCTTGATTGGTTTTCCTCCGAAACCCAGCAGTGGGTACTCTGGTGGCTGCAACATGTGTGGACTCAAGCTCATTTTCTCGAAGGTTTTCATGAATAAAATATCTGCCGAACTTCCATTATCCACGAAAACTTTTCCGATCACCCATCCGGCTATATTCACCTCGATGACCATGGCATCATTGTGGTCGGTTGACTTCAACCTGAAATCTTGTTCGGTGAATGTTATCGGCACCTTGGCCCATTCTGGTAGCGCCGCTGGACCGTCGTTGATGACTGTATTCACAGATCTGAAGTAGTTGTTTCTCTGCCTCTTTGTTTCGAACTCCATGGCTGAGCCTCCAGTGATAGGCATGATAGTTCCGAAGGAGGGCAATGCTTTCGGATTGCTGCCTCGCGAACTTGTCTCTGGCTTTGCAGAATTGGCTGGCGGTGGAGGCAACATTTCTTGAATTGGTTGAGGTTGCTGAATTGTTTGGATTGCCTGAGACTGAGGAAAGAACTGTTGTGAAGGCTGCCATGACGACTGTGCCTGTTGGAATTGCTGAACTGGAATTGGACTTGGCTGAGGACCCATCAACTGTGGCTGCCAAAAGTTCTGATGAAACTGGTTCGGCATTGTGGTGGCAATGGATATCATGGGTTTCTCTTGTTGTATTCTTGCTATGTTTTTCCTGGTTTCTGGGCAAGCTTCGGTGTTGTGACCTCTCCCATAATATCTACAGTAAAAGTATGGGTCTCTTGCGTCATGATTTTGGATCTTCGGAGGTCCTCTTCCTCTTCCCCTTCCTCTTGATGAAAAACCTCCTCTTGTGCTTGGTCTATTGTCTTGGTTGAACTGAGGATTTTCCACATTGTTGATGTTTCGCGGAGTTTGGAACTGAGGTCTCCATGCTGTTCCTCTGTTGCCTTGCCTTGCTTGATTTCGCTCAGCAACTCTTTTTCGGTGATCCTCATCAGACTTGATGTATTGTTCTAGTTCATCAAAGAGTTCTTCAATGCTCTGAGGTTCTTTTCTGGTTAAGTGCGAAGCTGTCGGTCTTGGAGTCAGACCTTTGATTAATGCTTGGATTGTTGTTTTGTCATCTGTTCCCGGAATTTGGGACTTTTGTTGCATGAATCTTCTCATGAAGCTCTGCAGTGGCTCCCTATCTCTTTGTTTGCAACTGAAGAGGTCCGATGGCTTTGCAGACGTTTCATGAAACACTTGAAATGCATGAATGAATTTCGTCTTGAGATCAATCCAGCTGCAGATTGAGTGTGGAGGCAACAAGGAATACCAGTTGAGGACTGGACCTTCACAAGCAATAATGAAAGATTTGGCCAATGCAA
Organism: Cenchrus fungigraminus; assembly: GCA_036936925.1. Classification (NCBI taxonomy): domain Eukaryota; kingdom Viridiplantae; phylum Streptophyta; class Magnoliopsida; order Poales; family Poaceae; genus Cenchrus; species Cenchrus fungigraminus. The sequence continues at coordinate 94,032,931 of CM072774.1, read as the reverse complement.
CATCATCTCCTCCTGCTGAATTTACAGCTGCTTCATAGCTCATGATGAACTACCTAGAGTGTCCATATCCATTGTATTGCGGGAGAGAGACTGGTTTATACTTTGGTGGCCATGGTGCCGTATGCAACCCTAATGAAAGTGGCGACTCTGGATCTGCGAATGGTGAGATTCCATTGCCTGTGAAGAAGTTTTCTCTTGGGGTTCTTTTGTGCTGGCCAGAGTTCTGGTGTGGCGAATCGCACCATAGTGAGTTGTTTTCTTGCTCTTTCATTTCATCAATTTCTCTTTGCATTTTTTCTATTTGTTCTTTTGCCTGGTTGAGTTTCTTCAGTTTCTCCAAAGCTCTTATTTTTGCTTCCAGCTGATTCGCGAATCTTTCTTTCTCCTTCTGGAGCATCAGTACTTTTTGGTTCACTATTTCTAGTTCTCTGTCGACAGCCTGGTCATCTTCCTCTTCAGCTTCTTCTTCAGTAAATGGTTCCAGAGTATGCACCGTTTTCTCAGCTCGTGCCTTCTGGAGAGCTTCGAGTTTTGCTCTCCTTTCTTGGTCTGAGATATGCGAAGGTTCTGTCGTACAGACATCCCTGGGCCCACTACTCAGGTGGGTACTGGGACCGACTACTTCGTGGGCCCCTGGGACTACTCTACTTGGGCAACACGGCACCTGCAGGCGTGGAGCGCAAGGCCTACAGAGGATTAGTACTCGGTTAGGAAGCTAGACATGTCCGGATCCATGTAGAGTACTCCTAGCCGTACACGACTAGTACTCCTCTGGCAAAACCGACTTGTAACCCTGCCTCCCATACTATATAAGGCGAGGTAGGGACCCCTATCTCATCATCCGCATCATCTTGTAAAAACACTCAATCAATCCAGAGCTACGCAGCATACAGGACGTAGGGTATTATGCACCTCGCGGCCCGAACCTGTCTAAATTGTGTGCCACGTGTCTCTCCTTCGAGTTCCCGATCTCGGCGAGGCCACATTCATCTACCTCGGGTACTCCCCTTGGTAGGTTGCCGGTCTAAAACACCGACAGCTGGCGCGCCAGGTAGGGGATCTCGCCGAAGATCTCATGGCGAACTCGACGGCTTCAATCGTCATCAAGCCAACCGCCGCTTTCAACCGCGGCGACACGTTCGTCTTCGGCTCCAGGGTCTGCACCGCTGACGGCACTGGATCGTTCCAGCGCTACCTCACCATGACCCCGGACCCGGAGACCGGGCTCGTGACGCTTCCCGAAGTCGTCACGGGTCCACTCGTCGAAAAATTCGACGAATTTTCGCTCTGCAACCAAGTCGCCGACTTCGAGATTGGATCCGACTCCAACTCGAACTCGACGTCACCCTAGATCGAGTCATGCGAGTCGGCTCTTGAGCCATCGTGTGAAACGGTCCTCCTCCACGAGCACTTCCCATACGGCCTCTGCAACTCTAGCAGGGCCCATGCGGAAGCTCTCGCCGCACGTCGCGCCGGCAAGGAGATCGTCTCCGAGTACTCCTCGGACTCCAACATCGCACCCGTCTACAACTCGGACTCTTCCTACGAGTTCAACTTCGGCTGGAACCCAATAGAGTCCGAGTCCGAGCTCAACACGACTGAGGAACCGCTGTCAGGCCCTGCCGCCGGCTTGGTCATTACATCTACTCCCGCCGGCAGATTCGCCTACTGGCCCGACCGCAAGCCCGTAGACCTGACTGACGACAACTCGCGCTGCGTCGCCTACCTCGAGACACTCCCCTTCCAGGAGGGGACCCCGCTGGCTCCAAACGAAGACGAGCACACCCCCACCGAGGTGGTGACTACCGACTCCGGCCTCTGCACTCCTGACCGCGAAGTCTTCATGGCAGCCGGGGATGTTGGAACCTCGGAAGATCGACCCGATCGGTACCTTGACGACATCTCAGAAGATGAATTGTCAGCCAACGCACCTCCAAACGAGACTACCGAAGACAAGAACGCCCGGCGCGACCGCAACAGGAAGCGGAACGATCGACGCTGACGTCTCCGGGAAGCTCTCCCTATCCGGAACCTCAACGAGGCTCTGGATCAAGTCGCCAACCGGGTACACACCACCCCTGAGCAATGCCTCATGTCTATCACCACGATAGCACGACAGGCCCAGGGGCACCATGCAGGCGAAGTCATCGCCAAGCTTGCTGAAGACGCCTACTTCATGCGGGTCAACAACAGGGTCGTCCCAGTTCCCCCCACTGGAAACCACGAAGCCACTAGTCACAGCCCAGCAGACGGTGGACGCAACCGCGTCCGTGGCGAACACCAGTCAAGTCCCAACCGCTCTAGAGCCTCGGCGGGAGGACCCTCACAGGGCAGCAACAGCCAGGCGGGCACCGGCGGTAGTCGCAGCGGTGCCGGTGGTAGTCGCGGCGGCGGCGGTGGTGGCGGCAGCAGCGGCGGAAGTTCATCCCATGGCGCCGGCAGAAGAGCTGGTGGCGGCGGCGATCGCGGAGGCCGAGGCCACGCGAATAGCCACGCCACTGGCAACGCACACGGCGGCTATGACGCTCGCCACAGGATCGATGAGATCCGCCGCAAGAAGGCTACTGAAGCAAGCGACAGCGACGGCTTCCCCGCCTACTCAGCACGACTTCGCGATCTGCTTCTTCCCGAGAAATTCAAGCCTCTCGGAATCACCAAGTACGACGCGAAGCAAGACCCAGTTCAGTGGCTCAGGTGCTATGCCTTGTCCATTGAAAACGCTGGTGGCAACAACGACACGAAGTGCCTCTACTTCCCTTTCTGTCTGGACCAAGCTCCACTCACTTGGCTCGAGTCACTCGACAAGAACTCGATCGACCAGTGGGACCAGCTGAAGGCCCAGTTCACCTGCAACTTCGCGGGCGCCATGGGGCGCTCAGGTACCCGCATGGATCTGGCGATGGTCAAGCAGGAACAAGACGAGACGCTACGCCAGTACATGCGCCGCTTTTTCGACAAGCGTGCGACCGTAGTCGACGTCACTGACAAAGAAGTCATCGACCTCTTCCAAAACGGGCTCTACCACCGTCGCACCTTCGAAGACTTCGGTCGCCGCCGCCCGAGTTCCATCACCAAGCTCAAAGACATGATTACATCATGGGCCGATGAAGAGGACAAGGCAAACACCAAGTACGACTCCGTTCGCGGCAAGAGCAAGAACAACACGGGCGGCAACAACAACAACAAGGATCAGGGGGGTCGCAACAACAACAACTACTCAGGTCCTAACCGCAAGCGCAAGCCAAACAACACAGTCGCGGCTATACAGCGCCCTACGAAGGACAGCTCCAAGAAGACCTCCGGCGGCTTCAAAGACTTGCTCAAAGAGAAGTGTCTGTGGCATCCAGACGGCAACCACACCACCGATCAGTGCTTCCAACTCCGGCGAGCACTCAAGGATACCCCCGAGCCACGGCCTCCTCACGACAAGAAGGGCAAGAAAAAAGTCGACGAAGGCAACGGCGACTTCCAGGAACCTGACAAGATGGTGAATGTCCTGTTCGGTGGACTACCCACCATGCGGTCCCAAAAGCTCACTCTACGGGAAGTCTTAAGCATTGAACCAGCGGTTCCGACGCCTCTAAGGTGGTCGGAGGTACCCATTACCTTCTCCCGCGCGGATCAATGGACAAGCTTCTCTGAGCCAGGACGTTTTCCACTGGTCCTGAAACCAGTAGTCTCGGGCTCCAAACTCAACAAGGTACTCATCGACGGCGGGAGCGGACTCAACGTCCTCTTCACCAAGACCTTGAAGAAGATGAAGCTCGACATCACTGATATGCTCACCAAGAGCGCGTCGCCTTTCTACGGCATCGTCCCAGGTAACGCGGCTATTCCACTTGGTTCGAGGTTGCGGACTTCGAAACCTCCTACCATGCCAGTTACCTTCGAGGAGACAAGGGAGAACTACCGCACCGAGTACATCAAGTTCGAGGTTGCGGACTTCGAAACCTCCTACCATGCCATCCTCGGCAGACCAGTGATCACCAAGTTCATGGCGGTCCCTCACTACACCTACTTGGTACTCAAGATGCCAAGTCCTGCTGGAGTACTCACGCTGCAAGGGGACTTGAAGGTTTCTTATGACTGCGACACCGAAGCTGTGGAACTCACAGCCACTAATCAAGTACCCAATGCGATGATGGAGATCTTCGCTACCTCCAAGAAGCTCGCCCCGACTGAACTCGAGATACCTGAGAAGACCGATACTGCGAACAAGCCTTAGCCAACAGAGGAAGTGCAGGTGAAGGCCATTGACCTTGGGACGGGCGACAGCAGCAAGACTACCATGATCGGCGAGGGGCTCGACCCGAAATAGGAAGACGCGCTCGTCAGCTTCCTTCGGGCTAACTGAGACATCTTCGCATGGAAGCCAGCGAACATGCCAGGGGTGCCCAGGAGGCTGATCGAGCACTCACTCAACGTCGACCCTAAAGCTACGCCCAAGCGACAACACCTCCGCCGCTTCACTGACGACCGGCGGGACGCCATCAAGAAGGAACTCGCCAAACTACTCGCAGCTGGCTTCATCCGTGAAGTCTTCCATCCTGAGTGGCTCGCCAACCCCGCCCTCATCCGCAAGAAGAACACGAACGAGTGGAGGATGTGCATCGACTACACCGACCTCAACAAGCACTGCCCCAAGGACCCCTTCGGGTTGCCGAGGATTGACCAAGTCATCGACTCCACAGCGGGCTGCGACCTGCTCTGCTTCCTCGACTGCTACTCCGGCTACCACCAGATCACTATCAAGGAAGAAGACCAGGAGAAAACCGCGTTCATCACCCCGTTTGGCGCCTACTGCTACACAATGTCGTTCGGGTTGAAGAACGCCAGCGCTACCTACCAGCGAGCTATCCAGGCCTGCTTCAAGAAGCAGCTCAACAAGAATGTCGAAGCCTATGTGGATGACGTGGTCGTCAAGACCAGAAACTCCGATACGCTCATCACCGATCTTGAAGAGACTTTCGCATCCCTGTGGGAGTACCAATGGAAGCTCAATCCCAACAAGTGCGTCTTCGGCGTACCATCTGGGAAACTACTTGGCTTCATCATCAGCCATCGCGGCATCGAACCCAATCCCGAGAAGATCTCCGCCATCACTAATATGAAAGCTCCAACCTGCATCAAGGATGTCCAGAAGCTGACCGGGTGCATGGCGGCCTTGAACAGATTCATCTCGAAGCTTGGAGAATGAGGACTACACTTCTTCAAGCTACTCAAGCACCAAGAGAAGTTCGTGTGGACCGCGGAGGCTGATCAAGCTCTGGCACAGCTTAAAGGCTTCCTGTCGAAGCCACCGGTCCTCACGGCTCCTCGCAAAAAGGAGTAGCTACTGCTCTACCTCGCTGCGACTACTCACGTGGTCAGTACTGCCATCGTCGTCGAGCGGCAGGAAGAAGGCCACGCCTACCCAGTCCAGCGACCAGTATACTTCGTCAGTGAGGTTCTGTCAGAGTCCAAGGCACGGTTCCAGCCGGTCCAGAAGCTACTCTACGTAGTACTCATCACCTCACGGAAGCTATGACACTACTTCCCGGAGTACTCGATTGTCGTCATCACCGACTATCCGCTCGGTGACATCCTCCGCAATCAAGATGCTACTGGAAGAATCTCCAAGTGGGCGGTCAAACTCGGCGCCCTCAACATCGACTTCAAGCCACGTACCGCTATCAAGTCCCAAGCACTAGTCGACTTCATGGCAGAGTGGCGGGAGAATCAGCTACCAACTCCTACAGAGCGACCAGAGCATTGGGTAATGTACTTCGACGACTCACTCAAACTCGAGGGTGCGGGTGCAGGAGTACTCCTGATTTCTCCAAAGGGCGAACAACTCAAGTACGTCCTGCAGATCTTCTGGAAGGTCTCAAACAACGAAGCCGAGTACGAAGCCCTGCTGCATGGGCTCCGCCTCGCAATCTCATTGGGCATCAAGTGGCTACTAGTCTACGGCGACTCTACAGTGGTCATCAACCAAGTCAACAAGTTTTGGGATCGCAACAAGGAGAACATGGACGCCTACTGTCTGGAAGTCCGCAAGCTTGAGAACAAGTTCTATGGTCTCGAGTTCCACCACGTCGTCCGCGACAACAACATTACAGCGGACGTCTTGTCAAAGCTTGGTTCTACTCGCGCACAAGTACCCGTCGGAGTCTTCATCCATGAGCTTCACGCGCCATCCATCCCGGAGCCAGCGCCAACGACCACTGACCCCGTGCCACCACAGCTCGGTTAGGAGGTCATGATGATCGATGTGGATTGGAGACAACCCTTCATCGACTATATCCGCGAGCAGAAGGTTCCCTCCGACAAGAACAAGGCCGAACAACTCGTCCACCGAGCCAAGACCTACGTACAAGTCGGAGACAAGCTCTACAGACGGGGTGCCACTTCTGGAGTACTCATGAAGTGCATACCTCGGGATGAATGCAAGGACATCTTGGAGGAGATCCACAAAGGCGTCTGCGGCAACCACGTGTCTTCTCGCACACTGGTGAGCAAAGCTTTCCGACGAGCTTTCTACTGGCCCACAGCTCTGGCCGACGCTGAAGAACTCGTCAGAAAATGCCAAGGATGTCAATTCTTCGCCAAGCAGCAACACATCTCGGCCTACAAGCTAGTCACCATACCACCAACCTGGCCCTTTGCCTGCTGGGGGCTCGACATGATTGGGCCTCTACCAACTGCGCCAGGAGGATTCAATAGAGTCTTGGAGGCCATCGACAAGTTCACCAAGTGGATCGAGGTCAAGCCGGTTACTTGCCCAAAGGCCGACAGAGTACTCGACTTCTTGGATGAACTCGTGCATCGCTACGGGCTACCCCATCGCATCATCACAGACTTGGGTTCCAACTTCAACAACCACCAGTTCTGGGAGTACTGCGAGAACAGTGGGATCGACGTCCGGTACGTCTCAGTCGCCCACCCGCGCGCCAATGGACAAGTCGAGCGAGCCAACGGGATGGTACTCGATGCCCTCAAGAAGCGATTGCACGACGCATCTAACACCAAAGGAGGCAAGTGGATCAAGGAACTACCCAACGCACTCTAGGGGCTTTGTACCCAACCCACCAAGCCAACAGGGCAGTCGCCCTACTTCCTGGTCTACGGCTCTGAAGCTATTCTACCTGCCGATGTGATGTGGGAATCCCTGGCAGTAGAACAATACGACGAAGGCATCTCTGAAGACAGCAGACGAGTTGATATCGACAGCCTCGAAGAAGCCCGCTGCGCTGCCCTCGTCCAGTCAGCAAGGTACCTAGAGGGTATCCGTCGCTACCACAATCGCAATGTTAAGGAACGCTCCTTCAATGTCGGCGATCTAGTCCTCCGTCGTATCCAGAACACGGATGGACTACACAAGCTCAGCTCGCCATGGGAAGGTCCCTTCTCAGTATCCAAGGTGACCGGACCAGGCTCCTATCGCCTCCAAACACTTGAAGGTGAGCCCATCAGCAACTCGTGGAACGTCGACCAGCTGTGTCGCTTCTACGCGTAGTCACTCGACTACTCCTCTATGGGTCCAGCCTATACGGCTACTCACGGACTCTTCGCTGTAAGCGGCCTCTCGGTCCTAGCACTAGTCTCCGGACCACTCTTCTCCAAGATCCAGCGTCAACGGCTACTAACGGATCTTGGGCTGCTCAGAGCAGAAGGACTCTGGCGGCAGTCTACAGACCATGTACCCTAGATCCAGTCTATACGGCTACTAACAGATCTTCAGCTGTAAGCGGCTCAAGGGCCCTAGCAAACACTTAGCCGTAGGCGGCCTACGGGTCCTGGCGACTACTCACTGCAATGGCCCTAGCCATCCAGGTATACTTCTTCATCAGTAATAAAGTTTGATTTTACTCAACTCATTTACTGTGCCTCCTAACAAGGCAGACTCTACCGAGTACTACTACTCACGACTTCTCCACGGCTTGGTACTCCGCGCACTTCGCTGCAAGTGGCGGCCACGAGTACTCATTCCATATACAAGACATGGACAACATTCATTGATAATTCAAACAAGTTACTGACTACTTTGTTTGTTTTACATGAATTACTCTAAACTACCTCTACAGGTACATCTACTGAAGATTTAGCTTCTCTACCACCTGTTCAGCAATGGGTGCCATCTCCTCAAGGAGAGCCTTGTACTGCTCATCGCTGCAGTTCGCCGCAAGTCCGCCGGCTACCACATCCATCGGTGCTTTTGGGAAGTACGACTTCATGTACGCCAGCACCTGGTTCGGGATGGACTTCGCCAGGTGCTTGACGTATGTCGCCAAGCGCCCGGGGGCTTCCTTCAACCTGTCTACAAGCGGGGCTATCTTGGGCCTACCAGGATGCGGCACCAGTAGTCTCGCAATGGGCAGCGCGGCTTCCTCAAGTTCCTTCAGCTGGCCTCGAAGCTTCTCGCAGTCTTCATTGAGCTTCTGCAGGGATTTATAACAATTGACAAGGTCACGGTCTGAGGCTTCACGGAGCTCCATGTGTTTGATACACTCATGGCTCAACTGGGTGTACTTGTACTCGAGTACCTCTCTTTTGTCGGTCTCACGGTACACAATATTCTTGAGGTCCATCTCCGACGCCTTCAGCTGGTCAACCCTTGCCTCAAGCTCTGCAGACAACTCATCTCAAGGTCAGACTACTTATAAGTACTACAATAAGTACTCGGCGGCTTTGGCGGAAGGCGTACCTTTGTTCTTCTGGTGCAAAGCCTTGTTCTTCCGAACCAAGTCATCCCTCTTCGCCTGCATCTCTTGTACCTCGTTGTGGTACTGGGTGAAGGCGCCATCAAGCTTGGACTGGAGCAAGGTTGCATGCTTCCTCGACTTGTCCAGCTCTTTCTCCAAGCCCTCGGCACGAAGAACTGTGTCGCCATACCCCTTCAGAAGCTCGGACTTCTGGCGGGACCTTTCGACTACATCCTGCGCAAGACAGAACAGTAAATGAGTACTCTGTATTCCACAAAGCAAGACTACTCAGGGTACTCGCAACGTACCTTGACCCACTGCTCGATGCGACGCCATGACTCCATGCTCAGAGCGACAATGGCCGGGTCAATAAGGTTGTCTTCTAGCAACTTAAGTCCTCCACGGCTGGAGGATGCTGCCTCTGGCATGGGCGCCGAGCGAAGCGGTGCAGCTTCTTCTATGATCGCCTCACGGACGACCACTTGAGTACTTGCCTCGGGTTCTGACTCAATCCGCGTCTCTGCGCTTGCCTCGGGGGCTACGGTAGTTCCCGGCCCGGGGGCTGTTGCTGTCGCCGCCTCTACGATTGGCTCTGTGGATACCGTTTCCACAGTGGCTGACTCCATGGCCACAGCTTTAGGGATTGTGGCTCCTTCGGCTTGTGCTACTGTCAGGATCAGTACAAGAAGTCAAATCAACGACTACGACTACCCTTCACAATAACTACTCGTGGTGGCAGGGAGCATACCTTCAACCAAGGTGGCCTCCTCAAGTGCTGGCTCTATTGCGGCACCAGCTTGTGGCGGTGGTGTGGGTTCGCGCACCTCCGCCGAGCGGTCTCCTCCATCGGCCGGAGTGCTGGTCTCCCCTCCATCCCATGACAAGTCCGTGGATTTCCTGCATCACGAAGTGTTCAGTCAACCACATAAGCTTGTCGACTACACGACTACTCGAGAGCTCAGAGAACTTACAAAGTTGACCGTACAACAGTCACGGTCGGAGTGCCTAGTATGCTGGCGATATCCACAATATCAGCCTCACTAGTAGCTTCGGCCTCAACGGGGGTTTCCTCCGGCTGTTCGACAGCTACGCTTGTAGCCGGAGGGAGGCTCTGTCCTTCTTCGATCGACGCCGACGTTTCTACAGCACCGGCATGATGTTGTGCCCCTTCTGGCACGACTTCTTCAGTGGCTGGAGGCGGGCTGATGCTCCTCTCAGCTGCCGCCCCCACCATCTCCCAGATGTCCTCATCACCCTGATCAACGGGGTCTGAGGAGGGGATGTCCTGCAGCAACATAATTCATACTGTCAGCACCAGACTACTTACTGGAGGTACTCGACTACTCAAGTCACGGTACTCACCTCTTGGCTAGTGGCTTCTGAGATCTTCAACTTCTTGACGGTGCGTTTCCGCGCCGCATTGCGCGGCTTCCTGGGCGGCACCGGCAAGCTAGCCTCGAGGCTAGATGGCTTCTCGATGACGGGGATATTAGGCATCCCAGCCCGGCTGAACCTTGAGCGGAGCTGGAACCGCTGCTGTAGCGTCTTCTCATCCTCATCATCGGAGCTGTCCTCGATGACGACGGCATCATTGCCTTCACCGACTTCACGGTGCTCCTTCTCCTTGGGCCCCGCCTTCCCCTGCGCTTGTCCATCAGGGTGCAGAGGCAAGGGCGGAACGGAGATGAACTTCTTCACATCATCCTGCAACGACAAGCAAGCATGAGTACGACTACGTGAAGTAAAGCAGTACTCGGGGGCTTCTGCCATGATTACTGACCTGGTTTGGCGGCTGTGCCGCGGAGTACTCTGGCACCGGGCACGGCGTGTACGGGGGCATATCCATGAAGATCTTCCCCAGCCTCTCGATGATGACATCATCATCAATCTCCTCGCCAGGCATCCGGGACGAGTCCTCGTCGCCGGTGTACTGGTACCCGAGGGTGTCTCGCGCCATCAGCGGCTGCACCCTCCCCTTCATGAAACTGAAGGCCACGTGTTCGGCCCTCAGACCGGCCTCCCGCCGGGCCTTGACCTTCTTCAGCAACTCTGGTAGCTGAATTCCTTCTTGCATGGTGGGCTCTGTGTTCCACCACGGCGCGTGCTTTGGCTGACGCCCGCTCGGCTTCGGCCGCTCGGGGTGGTGGTTGCTGATGTAGAACCACTTCGCCTTCCAGTCTTGATTGGAGTCAATAAGCTTGTACGGCAAGTATTGGTTGGCGGCATCTTCTCGCATCTGGATCCCGGCACCTCCGACTACTCGCGGATCATTCGAGCTTGGCTATGGCTTCACCCGGAAGAACTTCCAGAACTGGATCCAGTGGGGCTTGATCCCCACGAAGGCTTCGCAGAAGTGTACGAAGATGGAGACGTGGAAGATCCCATTGGGGTTGAGGTTGAGGTACTCGATTCCGTAGTACCTGAGAAGTCCCTTGAAGAAGTCGCTGGCCGGCAGCGCGAGTCCACGCTCCACGAACCGCGCGAACGTTGGGATCTCGTCCGGGTTCTTCTCCATCGGGTATAGGTCACCGGTGGTAGTACGCCACAGATCCATCTCCTTCTCGCGGAGGAACCCGCTGTTGACCAGGGCGAGGAGGTCCTCGGTCTTCAATTTCGCCTTCTTCCACTCCTTTGCCGGATTGGGGCGAGGGGAGGAGGGCGGCGACGACGACGACTGGCCGGCATCTCCAGCCTCATCGCGGCTCCTCTTCTTCGACGCGCCGGTCTTCAAGCTCTTAGCCGGGGACGCCTTCATCCTCCAAGTCATAGGAGTTTTCACTCGCATCTGCTCGGGGGCTATGGAGGTGGGCGGACTGCGGCGGTGGGCGCAAGTAGATCTAATCTACGCTCGCGGCAGCGTCGGCAGCAGAGGAGCAAAGGGGGGCACTCACTCAGATCTAATCCGTGGGAATGCTACCGCTGGAAATGAAAAACCCTAAGGGGTTCATCGATTATTTATAACCTTTCGGGCGGCTCAGTTCTCAACGGACGGATAGAGCGCCAGACGTGTGACTCAGCGGCGGCGGCCTGACCCTTCGTATTCCAGTACTCGATGCTCTTGGTCTCAGGGGCTCGACTACATCCGACGGAATCAGTGGGCTACACCAGATCCAGCTCCCACTCAGGACACATTCTCCAGTCAAGATGACCCTTCAATTCGAGAGAAAGTACTCGACTCAAGGCTCTGGGGCTCCGTGCCACGTGTCCTTTGGATTTTTCTCTAGATTTTTCGGGATAAGATTGGCAGAACTTCAGATTGACCCTCAGCTTGAATCTGCGATTCGACCTAAGGCTCGGGGGCTACATTCCATATGGAATACGATTCTCCGAATCGCATTTTCCATATGGTTCTTTCATCAAGACAACACGAGTACCATTGAAGACCTTCGAGTGAAGCACTCGGGGACGCTTGGGAACTACTCGAGAAGACTTCAAGACTACTCAAAGATCAGCTGGAGTACCTTCCAGCCTCGGGATGATTCAAGCACTCTTGAGGACTTTCGGCTTGTGGAACTTGGGGACGCTCAAGGACTACTCGCCAAGGTCATCAAGACTACTCGAAAACATCTTGCTCGACTACAAAGTACTCGGGGGCTTGTCGTACAGACATCCTTGGGCCCACTACTCAGGTGGGTACTGGGACTGACTACTTCGTGGGCCCTTGGGACTACTCTACTTGGGCAACACGGCACCTGCTGGCGTGAAGCGCAAGGCCTACAGAGGATTAGTACTCGGTTAGGAAGCTAGACATGTCCGGATCCATGTAGAGTACTCCTAGCCGTACACGACTAGTACTCCTCTGGCAAAACCGACTTGTAACCCTACCTCCCGGACTATATAAGGCAAGGCAGGGACCCCTATCTCATCATCCGCATCATCTTGTAAAAACACCCAATCAATCCAGAGCTACGCAGCATACAGGACGTAGGGTATTACGCACCTCGCGGCCCGAACCTGTCTAAATTGTGTGCCACGTGTCTCTCCTTCGAGTTCCCGATCTCGGCGAGGCCACATTCATCTACCTCGGGTACTCTCCTTGGTAGGTTGCCGGTCTAAAACACCGACAGGTTCTGTAGTGATAGAGTTTCCATTGTCTTCTTCGGCGTGATGATCTTCCTGGTTAGCTTCAGTGGGTGTGTTCTTCTTGGACTTCTTCTGTGGAGGCATCGTGAGTTGTTTATCGGCTGAGACCACGGTAGGTGCCAATGTTGGGGGTCCGAAAATCGGAAGGGGTCCCCGAACACAAGTGAAGCAAGATTCCTGAAGGAGTACGCGAAAGTAAGCAAGAGCGCGGAGACAAGGAATCCCCGAAAGTCTGTATTCGTCTCAAAAGTTGTGAACCCCTTTACACGTGCCCTCGAGCCCCCTTTTATAGGGAGACGAAGGGACTTTTACATTCCGAGACTACCCTCGAATCTAGGTAATATTCCAAGTGTGAACATGTACATGAACGTCTTTTACATCCCGTGATTTGCGGAACTAATTTCATACATTTACAAGCCAGCCACTTGTTCATACCTTGAACCCGGACTTTTGGTACCACTCCTTTGACTTGGTTCATTCACGATTTTCGCCCTGTTCTTGCGAAGACTCGCAGGCAGACAGTTTCCCGCGCTTTGTCGCCGAAACCTTCGCCGAAGTTGAACTTTACCGAACTCGCAGAGATCCGCAGGCGCGAAGGAGCTTTCCTGTCTTCATGGGGATCTTCGCAGTTTCCATCGTCAACGCTTCCCGAATCAGTAACGACTTCCGAAACTTCTCTCATCCTGAAACGAGAGATAGACCTGCAAATTCATGGTCATTCGGCGATTGCTTCGCCCATGGTTAGAGGATTAGCGAATTCTTTTCAGAAATCGTAAAAATGGAACTATCACTTGGATCTTCCCTGCACGTTTTCATGAATTCCTTAGAGTCTCGATATTTCCGAAGTTTCGAGGGTGAAAGGTTTTTACCCAATTCCCCAACAGGCGCATTGGTAATAATGTGAGCTTCTATCCTCTGTTTCATAATACCGAACAAAACATTACTGTTCAATGTTTGACCGTTTGTCAAACACTTTTGATGAGAAAAGTTTAAAATGAACCTTTAATCAAAGTTTGAAATGGTAAACTAAAATTTAACAAATATTTTGGGGAAAAGTTTCACCTAGACATCTAAATTTGTGCACAGCTGCTGGAGGACACGAGAAAAACTCATCTTTACTGGAGGGAATTCTGCCTCAGTGTCAATGTGCTCATTTGACACCGCCTTAAATAATTACTTCCTCCGTATCATTTTGTTTGTCAGCCCTGGTTCAAAACAAAATGAGTCAGAATATTTGTCACTGCAGTTGAGGGTAAAGTGGAATGCCGTTTTCGCCCATGGCAGCAGTTGTTTATGACGTATCAAATGCAGTTGTTTCACATGGGCAAAAAGAATAATAACATGCAATCTTTAATTTCAACGAACTAGTCCGAAACCTCAATTAAAACGAATCGGAGGGAGTATTATTTATAGCTGAGTACAGTGGAGATCAAAATTAGAACAAGCAAATAAAGAGGAGTAAGTGTACTGGTTCTGGTTTGTCATGATCACACTATTAGGAACCAGTGGCAAAATTATCCATTTCTTAAACTTCTCCCACCAACTCAGCCAACAAATAAAATTGGCTCCAAGGAAAAATGTTTTCTGCAAATATGAGTTTTTGTTGCGTTTTCTAACTTCTTTACACCGTTAGTTCTCGATACACACAGCAAAAGTTTGTCGATTTTTTTTTTTGAAACAGTGGCCAGTTCTAAATTCTAATATCTTAACTTTTCGTGAATTAGCAAACATTTTACGAGCTTTCCTGACCATAACAACAGCTGAAACATTAACACTCCACGTTCAACAATCCATTCAGGCTCCAAGAAGATTGCCACTACCCGAGGAGAAACCGAAACCACCGCCAAAGAGAGGCAGTAAGATCATGACTACCTCTGGGACGGGGACAAACCCAGCCACACCTCCGAAAACAGAGATGGAGAGAAGCAGAAGCCCTCCTGACATTGCAAGGAAGAACACCAAGGCTCCCAACTGTGTATCACTGAAGAACATGGGCATGGTTTCCTCTCCTCCAAGAACATCAGTGACGACGATCGGCGCTTCCTGGGATTCACTTCCATCAGATGTCCAAAGTTTGGGGCTGGTAACAGTTCATCTTAGCATGTTCATTGAGATCTCTGAATGTGATCATGTATCTGCGCATGCTGACTTGTTTCAACATGTTGAAGGAAGCCTCTGCTACAGAGATTTTGCTGCGATGTCTGCGGTGGACTCATCTCATTTTCACTATCACCATCGAGAAAAATTATATTTTTAGTTCACAACTTGACTTCTTGATCCCCATTATTTATGATGACAAAAAAACTGCAATTGAATTTCCATTTTTACAGTGCCTTTGCAGAGCTGACGTCCGCCGCGGCCAAGCAGTCACCGCAGAAGACCGTCGACGAGTTCCTCGCGCTCGACACGGCGCTAACAACCTAAAACGCCGCCGTCCCCGGTGAGGACAAGCAAAGCCTCAACGCAGGGGAGTGGCTGCGCGCCGCGATCACCACGGACCTCGCCGCCTTCTCCCTCCATTCACCGATGAGAAATACTTCCAGCCAAGCAGCAGGATCGCCACCGGCCGCCTCCCGGTCACCGCCATCAATACGGAGTCCGACGGTGGCCGGAGAAGAAGCCAGCGAGGCGGAGGTCACGTGGCTGGGGGCGGCGCGGAGGCGGCTCGGGGAGGAGATGCGCTCGTGGTTCCTCGGCCACGTGGAGCGGCTGCTCGACGGCGACGTGGCAGGGACGCTGGGGCAGCTCAGAAGGGTGAACGACTGGCTGGACGCCGTCGGGCAGGGGCCGGAGTCGGAGGCCGTCGAGCGGGTGAGGAAGAAGATCCACGGGTACCTGCTGGACCACGTCGAGTCGGCGGTGGTCGCGTTGAACGGCGGCGTTGCACCTGGTGGCCGGAGAAAATAATTATGATATTCCACAGTGTAAGGCTGACTGCAACGGTGCCCTGCAAATACTCCTGGACTGGCAAAAGTACCTGTTTTTTCAAAACAAATCAGCTGCAGCGGTGCACTGTAAAACACCCTGAATCTTTCCCGGTCCACCCTCGCACCCCAAATCTCCAGGCTCCGCTCCCTCCTCCACCCGCTGGCTCCTCTGCTCCACGGTGTCCCTGGTGCTGCCGGCCAAAATCCAGCCTTTTCCAGCTACTTGGGCTCTGTGGCTGCCGCCTGCACTCCCGCACTGCCACCGCGATGGACACGTTCGGTGGAGGTGCGGTCGCCGCGTCGTGAGATCGAGCTTGCCCGGGTCGGCGTCGGTGAGTTCGTCCAGGGCAGGAGGCAGCGGACGCCGTGGTAGTGGGCGCGGGCGTCGTCAGCCTCGCGATGGCGTGCGTCACTGCCAGACACCGCGGTGTCGTCCACGAGGAGCACGGAGAGGTCGGAGGGCGCCTTGCGCGCGCGAAGCAGCTGACCGTCGTGGATCTCCCTTGGTGCCCGGAGCACGGAGGCGGTGATGTCCGCGATGCGCTCCCAGCTGCGCACACGCCGTCGCGGGCGCGTTGCAGACGACAAAGCCCTCCAGCAGGCATCGGATCCACGCCACGGAGAGGAGCTCCTCGCCCCCAACGGTTGCTGCTGCGGCACCGCGCATGGTTGTTAGAGGCCTAGACCTTGGCGTCGATACCGAATCTCGCCGTCCTGAGGTCCACTACGTAAAAATCTCAAATAGGTGACGCGACATTCGTAACGGACCTATAAAGTCCGTTACCATAAATATTAAAGGTAACGGCCTTTATTGAAGCCTGCTACCAATTACCAATATGATGCAGTTGTGACGGGCATTATCAAAACGTGTCTCCAATGTGACTCAGTAACGGGCGTTGACGACCCCCGTTACTCTTCGACCCGTCCCGGACCCGAAATTTCATTTCAATCGCGTTAATCGACTCGCGTCCGCGTCCGCCCACACCCAACACCCCTTCTCGCGTCCACCCACCCCACTCGTCTCCTCTCTCTCTCCCGCAGCCACATCTCTTCCCCTCCCGCATCCTCCTCACTCCCTCCCCTGGCAACGGCGGCGGTTGCGGCGGCAGCGGCCACCTCCACCCCCGGCACCGGTCCCCCACCCTAAGGTGAGCCGCTCCGCTCCTCCTCCTCCTTCGCCGCCACCCCTCGCCTCCCCTATCCTCCCTCTCTCCGGCGAGATCTTCTCCGCCCCCACCCATGGCGGCCTCCACCATCAGCGGCCACGAGGCTGCCCCCATCTTCGGCTTCCTCGACGTCGCCCCTCTCATGAGGCGGCACATCCTCCTCCCTCAACCCTAGTTTCGCAGTATCTCCCTCCCTCAGCTCCTCTCCTCTCTCGTGCAGATCCCGACGGCAGCGGTCACCGGCGGTGTGGCAGCGGCAGGATCTCTCTCGTCTCCAAGCTCCGGCCGGGATCTACGGCGCCACCCCACCGATCTGTAAGTTGTTCCCCGAATACCCTCCCTTGATTCGATCTGTTTGATACATGGCCCCCTACCCTAGGTTTGATTCGATCTGCGGATTTAGGGTAGCACCACGGAATTCAGGTAGTTGGTGAATTCAGAACAATTATTAATCAATCTCGTGGCCGGCCGGGATTAGACCTGAAACTTCTGATATCGATGACAGCTCTGAGCCTTTGACTATGTTTGAGATGAGGAAATATCTGTGGATTTGGAATGCAGAAGAATAGTTTACACTTGAGGAGTTCAGTCACACGAGTTGTATATGTTTGGCTTCAAATGCAGAATAGTTTCCACTTCACTATTCTCTCATAGATTTGAACACTATAGTATTGGTTCTGTACTTGAGGTTGTCGATGCTGTGCATGCCTTGCCTAACATGGTACAAAAAGATGTAGGCCTAACTGATTTGTTTCCTAAATTGAGTCTGCATCTGCCCTATCGGAAGAATGTTCCTGCACTATTGCTTGTATGTGTATGCTAAGTCTTTCATCCAGCCACCATTGAATGTTCTCCTACCGTTGGATGCCACTGGACAGTAAAAATATTTGCTCCCACTATGTGTGATTACTGAAATAGCCAATTAATTAAAATGCTTACTTGCATATTCATGTCATTGTTTCTCTGCCATGGCTTCCATGTTGCTAATTCTTGATAACTATGATATGATGCAACTGGAGGGCTCATTGAAACACATCAGATATGCTTTGTTCAGAGCATTTGCATCACGGAAATTTCCTATATCTTATATTAAATGCCTTGGTTTGTCCTTGCAGATTCAAGCATTGCAACTATGTTTAAGTTGTAAACTGAGTGCACACAAGTCTTCGTTGGACAACAGATTAACTAAGTTGAGCATTTCTCTTTTCTTTTGTCTCAGTTAAGTCAGTATGACAGTATTGAAATATATGGCTTGATGTTTTTGATAGATGGGAAAGATGTTGGAAGATAAGTGGATACTAGACCTGAAAGATCCCCAGGTACATATGTCATGAACTCACATTTTCAATGCATTGCAATGGTGGATAATTTAGTGGTAGCAAGATTTTCTGTGCTGTCTGTATATTTGAGAATCACTGTTACTCCATAAATGTTAGATTATTAGAACTAGTAAGAACTGTGGCTGTTAGCTTATTAACTTGTCAATTTATCATTTGTTTCTTAGGTCATCCTTCTAACAACTGTGCTAGCAGATCCTCCAATTCTTTTGCTGTCATTGTTATTGACCTCGTGACTTAATATCTCATTGTTCTTATTTTCTTTGGTGGATCATGAAGCTGTTGCAAAGAACTAGTTCAATATCACTCATGTTGCATAAGTTGACTAGAAGTGGTAGTAGTGCTATTAACATATGAACTATCTTTTATCCTCACTTTTGCTATACAAATAACAATTGTAAAATGACATGGCCAAGCCACTCATAATTTTCAGACGTTTGCTCTACTCCAGCATATTTGCTTTGTCATGCCTCTCTTTGGAACTAGGGATCTGATTAGCAAGTAACCTGATAGTGGAATTGGTGCCTAATTGTATATGTGATGCATGTGCATCAAAAGGAAACCTGTGGGTTCTGTTTCAGAATTGTTATCCTATTTGTGAATTGCTCTGCTAGAACTGACCTTTGAGTAAAGATAATGTTAAACCATATGTGCTATGTGATTCCAGTACCACTGAAAAGTAGATTGCTAGCTGTTATTCTCTTCTGCTATCCTTGTATGCAGTATTGTGGCTTGATAAAAGGAATAGTTTTAGCAGCTTTACCTAGCTTCCTGTTTTCATGTTATAGGTTGTTTCATGTTCAAACTATTACTGAATCTGTGGAAAGTGGTATGTTGAGTCATGTCTAAAACTGAAACTTATGTCTGATTTATATTTATAGTTTGATTGTTGCGAGGAAGAACCAAGGTACGAGATGTTGAGACAGCTCTGCAGCCAAATGTAATGCAAGTCTTTCTCCAAAACTACTATTACCTTGTCAGATTCATCTTCTAGCTGTCACTCTTGTTACATAAATGATTACAATATTAGAGAACTTGGGATTTCCTCATGTACTAACTGGGATGTCCCGACTGGGTGTAGATATGGGAGGAGATCGGTGAAGTCCTGGACAACCTCCCTCCGCCCTTCTTTGATGCCGGTCGGAAGCTGTACCATTTTTTCATCCCCAAGGGCCTCGACGCAAAGGATCAGGGGGGTCTGCTAGGTAATACACTACTCATCTACTCGATCACCACATCCTGAACTCAATACATTATCGTCAATAAAAAATAGAGTACCTGGATGTTCTAATCCTTGTGTTTGTTTAAACCTCACGTTGATCCCAACAAATCTGTGCTAGTACTAGTATAAAATATGCGCTTATTTAGAGAGACAAAGGATAGTAATAACTAAGACCATTTCTTTCTATTTGATTTATTTGCATGGGAGGGTTCCTGCTAATTTGATTGAAACTCTACTGCATGGGCAACATTTTACTTGTTGTAACTGGATATCACTTTAGTGATAGGTAAGAACACTTCAATTCTGCTAGTATAGAACATTAGAACCTCCGATTACTCTCTGATGGTAGATATTATGTATTGATGACATTATTCTTGTAGACATCACCCAAATCATCTTCCCTTGATATGTATGTATACAATAAAAGAACAGATTTCAGGTTTTTCTGCTGTGCTGACATGCTAGAAACTGCTGGATCTATGATAGATAAATATGCATTCTCCCAGAAGCTCAATACACAAGATAATTTACAGTTATTCTTGCCATGTGCAATATTGTGTGTAACTGGTATTCAGTTGAGTCTGTATCTCATAACTAACTGATGAGTGTCTGAATGTATGGATGAAACTGAGTGTCTGAATGTATGAATGAAATTGAGTGTATGTAATTGTATACTTGTGTATGCAACTGTATACTTGTGTATGCATGTATGTATAAAATAAAAGAATGGAATGTATTTTTTTTGTTTTTTAATTCAACATTGGTAACGGGCAAAAATTGTTGCCCGTTACCGATATCGTGGCCCAGGTCACTGGTACCAACAGATTGGTAACGGGCTTCTCTTTAATGCCCGTTACCTTTGCTGTTATTGGTAACGGGCACAGATTGTTGCCCGTTACCAATATTGTGGCCCAAATCACTGGTACCAGCAGATTGGTAACGGGCTTCTCTTTAATGCCCATTACATGTGCCAGTTATTGGTAACAGGCATTTGCCCGTTACCGATGTTGGCTATTTGTAACGCTTGAAAGGTAACGGGCGCGACACCCGTTACCAATAGCAGTTCGCGCCCGTTACCAAAGTGGGTTTTTCACGTAGTGGTCCACGCTCCCGCGCCTGAGTTCCTGATGCTGCTTGCGTGAGCTCATCTACTTGCAATGGAAGTGATGATACTGACAAAATTGAAGCCGATTGGAGTACAAATAAACAACTCACCCCGATTGGCGAGCAGGCGGAGCCCGCAGCTCGCCCCACCGCGCTGGCCGCTGGAGGACGCAGCTCGCCCCTGCCCCGCTGTGCCGGCCGCCAGAGCTCGCAGCTCGCTCCCCGCCGCATCGGCCGCCAGAGCCCGCAACTGTCACACCTGTTTTTCCAAAGAAAACCAAGTGCATAGCTATATGTATGCCAGGATCTATTTTCATACATATAGTGACATATAAGTGAATACAGAAACAGTATCACGTAAGAAAAGGGAAGATTATTAGAGTATTATGCTAAATCCTGGAAACGAAGGCACCGTACATCCACAAGAACAGTACTTCACGACGACTTCATAATAGCTTCCTCTTTTTGAGCAACATTGTTTATAGCAAGGGTGAGCACATGTTGTACTCAGCAAGTGTGGGGCAAGTATGAATGCAAAGGCTTGACAAGGAAAGTCTGACAGGTTAACTGCATTAAGCAATTTTAGTTGGTTAAATTTTATTAGCACCTGATTACTAATAAAGTATAAGTATATACCGTCCCACAATTAACATAAAGAGACGCCATAAGCATATGGCTAACATAACCATAACCACAATTGAAGTCCATCTTCAAGTTCAATTATCATGTGAGGGTCCAGGCCGCTCTTGACCGTGAGCACGGCTAACTGGTTAGTTTTACACTCTGCAAAGGTTGTACACTTTCACCACAAGTTGCGTAAAAGTCCCGAAGAACTTTAAATCCAACCATGCGATGCCGGCCAAGCATCATACCACACTATCGAGGTGTGATTGCAACCCACAAGATCCGGATCAGTTAGCAAGGTATAAAACCCCCTAGCAGGTTAACACCCCGCCATAAAAGAACAAACCCAACTCCTCGCTAAGGCATGTCCATACCCCACAGTACCGCCGATCCCTTGTCCTTATCATGTAAGGTCACCCCAAGCTAAAGTTCCTAATTAATTGGCCAAGACCAGTGCCCGTTTAGTCCTTGTGGTTGCACTGTTTTCCTGGGTGGTTCTCCATGTTCCAATTAAGCATATAATCTTGTATTAACCAAAGGTATATATCATAAAAGCAAAGCATGTTCATCATTATGTTCATTAAACCACCATAACCCAGTATAGCAACTAAGCATAGCTACCCAACATGAAGGGACAAGGAATGATCATAAAGACTAGAATAAACCTTAATAGGACCCATCAATATTAAATGCAAAGCATATGCAAAGTGATTAAATGTAGTTATTGGGACAAAAGAACAAGAACACACTTGCCTTTAACCAAAGTAATGTTGCTGCTCAGAATGTCTTCAACTTCTTCCTCTTCAAAGCTTCTCAAACCACGTTCATTCTACTCGCATCAATCATCCAAAGCAAACATCCGGTGCACACACATACTATCAAGCAAATGAACTAA
Source organism: Cenchrus fungigraminus (assembly GCA_036936925.1). Classification (NCBI taxonomy): domain Eukaryota; kingdom Viridiplantae; phylum Streptophyta; class Magnoliopsida; order Poales; family Poaceae; genus Cenchrus; species Cenchrus fungigraminus. The sequence goes on along the minus strand of CM072774.1, from coordinate 94,010,889 downwards.
ATTATAAAAAATACATCAATCATCACAAACAGATCTGAAAAGCGTTACTAAGCTAATCTACATGTTGAGACGAAAACGTGAGCGAAAGAATTGCTGCAATCAGGATTGAATTGAATAAGATATGAATTTTATAATAACAAGAAAAGGATAACTGATTGAATATGACATAAACATGATGTCACCATGAGCAATAATCAAGAAAAGAATTAAAACGATAGATAGACAGGCTCTGACATGAGCAAGGATTTCATAGATAAATAAAGGAATAATATATGGATCAAAGATAGCCAAGGTCAAAGGATTAGTAGATTTTAATATACTGTTAGCAAGCATTCCAAATATTTTTCTCTCGAAGAAAAGCTCCTACTTACTTCGTAGGCATGAAGTTACCATGGCATCATCACTTGCATGCATGGTAGATGGATTTGATTCGGTACGTACGTGGCTGGCTTGGTATCTCTTGTTGTTCGAACTTCTTCCATGCATCTGCTTTGCACCAGAGATTGCAAGGAACCGCTGCAAAGAAACAGGTACAGGTGGTGGCTTCAGTTTTGAGACACGGCAAGGATCAACAGGGCACGGCCATAGGCAGCAAAGAGTTGCAGGTAGCATGGATTAGGGACAAAAGATAGACAGAGGAGTGCATGATGCGCAGGTCATCTCACCAGCGGCGATGACGAAAGCGTCCGCTTGCACGGCTTACGACAGGCTAACTAGCAGGGCACGACTGCAGGCAAACAGGCGCCAACGCCGAGCTCGACATCGGCTCAGCGACGATGGGTAAGAACGGAGTGGCATGCAAAGGTGAGTAGAGATAGCTCACCACGATGACGGAAAACAGCTGGAGGAAAACAATTTGCATGACGTGAGAAAACAAAAGGAACTAGAT